>OY982557.1:11357430-14092430 GCA_963859965.1 Ceramica pisi | reverse complement strand
CCTAACCTAACCTAACCTAACCTAACCTAACCTAACCTAACCTAACCTAACCTAACCTAACCTAACCTAACCTAACCTAACCTAACCTAACCTAACCTAACCTAACCTAACCTAACCTAACCTAACCTAACCTAACCTAACCTAACCTAACCTAACCTAACCTAACCTAACCTAACCTAACCTAACCTAACCTAACCTAACCTAACCTAACCTAACCTAACCTAACCTAACCTAACCTAACCTAACCTAACCTAACCTAACCTAACCTAACCTAACCTAACCTAACCTAACCTAACCTAACCTAACCTAACCTAACCTAACCTAACCTAACCTAACCTAACCTAACCTAACCTAACCTAACCTAACCTAACCTAACCTAACCTAACCTAACCTAACCTAACCTAACCTAACCTAACCTAACCTAACCTAACCTAACCTAACCTAACCTAACCTAACCTAACCTAACCTAACCTAACCTAACCTAACCTAACCTAACCTAACCTAACCTAACCTAACCTAACCTAACCTAACCTAACCTAACCTAACCTAACCTAACCTAACCTAACCTAACCTAACCTAACCTAACCTAACCTAACCTAACCTAACCTAACCTAACCTAACCTAACCTAACCTAACCTAACCTAACCTAACCTAACCTAACCTAACCTAACCTAACCTAACCTAACCTAACCTAACCTAACCTAACCTAACCTAACCTAACCTAACCTAACCTAACCTAACCTAACCTAACCTAACCTAACCTAACCTAACCTAACCTAACCTAACCTAACCTAACCTAACCTAACCTAACCTAACCTAACCTAACCTAACCTAACCTAACCTAACCTAACCTAACCTAACCTAACCTAACCTAACCTAACCTAACCTAACCTAACCTAACCTAACCTAACCTAACCTAACCTAACCTAACCTAACCTAACCTAACCTAACCTAACCTAACCTAACCTAACCTAACCTAACCTAACCTAACCTAACCTAACCTAACCTAACCTAACCTAACCTAACCTAACCTAACCTAACCTAACCTAACCTAACCTAACCTAACCTAACCTAACCTAACCTAACCTAACCTAACCTAACCTAACCTAACCTAACCTAACCTAACCTAACCTAACCTAACCTAACCTAACCTTCGCGCCACACAAAACTTGCGCCATGGTAGTCACCAGAAAACTTAAACATGACACGCCACACCTGACCATGGGGGGGATCGACATTGGCATGTCCTCGGAAATTAAGATCCTGGGGCTCACAGTGGACGCCAAGTTGACCTTCAACAGCCATACGGCTAACGTCTGCAAAAAGGCACTTGGTGTCTACAAGCAGCTGTCAAGAGCAGCTAAAGTCAGCTGGGGCCTCCACCCGGAAATAGTCCGTATTATATATACTGCCACTGTGGAGCCCATCATCACATACGCGGCTGGCGCTTGGTCATCAGCGTCCAAAAAGTTGGGTGTTCAACGCCAATTAAATGCGGTCCAAAGGGGTTTCGCACAAAAAATGTGCGGGGCGTATCGTACGGCCTCTCTCCACTCAGCGCTAGTTCTGGCTGGAATACTGCCACTCGACCTCCGCATACAGGAGGCAGCTGCACTGTATGAGGCGAGGAGAGGGGTGCCCCGACCGGAGCTGGCAGACAGAGAGGTCGAGCGTAGAGTGGAGTACTCTAGCACACCTCACCCGGGGAAACATACCACGATGGAGTTCGTGAGCTTGGTAGACCAAGAACAAGTAAACAGCCACAACAACCAGACTGTCCGAATATTCACAGATGGTAGCCGGATCGAGGACAAGGTCGGAGCAGCACTAACCCTATGGGATAGTGCTACCGAGGTAAAGGCCATTAAACTCCGGCTGGCCCCATACTGCACGGTATACCAGGCGGAACTCCTCGCGATATGCAGAGCCACTGAGGAAATATGTCGAAGAAGTGAGGAGAGCTATGGCATATATAGCGACTCCAGATCGGCTCTGGAGACTATCACAAACGCCAATACAACGCACCCCCTGGCTGCAGAAGCCCGCAAGAACTTGAGAGCGATTGATGACCAGAACAAAACTGTGTCTTTGTTCTGGGTCAAGGCACACGCGGGACTTGCGGGGAACGAAAGGGCGGATGAACTCGCAAAGGACGCAGCCCTCAAGATGAAGACCAAGCCAAACTATGACATGTGCCCGATTTCATTCATCAAGCGACAGATTCGAAAGGGGTCGATTGATGAATGGAACCGGAGGTACAAAGAAGGCACCACAGCAGGTGTCACCAAAATGTTCCTCCCCGATATTATACCCTCCTATAAGGTAGTCCGACAGATGGTCCCAACGAAGATTACCACCCAAGTACTTACGGGGCACGGTGGGTTCTCGGAGTACTTGCACCGATTCAGGTGCAAAGATGACCCATCGTGCATCTGTCAACCCGGGACACCTGAAACCGTCTTGCACATATTGACTGAATGCCCCGTCTACGCCCTAAAAAGATACGAGGTGGAAAGCAGACTGGAGTGCAAGATGGTTGCAAGCAACTTCCCCGAGCTTATCTCAAATAGCAAGACCAGAGAAATGTTCGTCGAATTCTGTAAAGATATTGCCAAATCTGTTATTTTAAGAAATAAATAGAATAGAAATACTGCTAGATATATATTAATTAGAATATATTAAACTAGCACATGAAATTAAGGAGTATAAATATTAGTTAAGTTGTAAAACATAAGGCATTAGAATAAAGTACATATAGGAACATAAATTATCATAAGTAAAATAAGTCTTATATTTAAGTAAATAAAGTAAGCTGAAAATAGGATAAGTTGAGTTCAATTTAAGCTAAATTTAAGAAGGAAACACTAACCTGCACCTAAACAAAAAACAAAATTTATAAATAATGTCCTGTCGTCTCACAAGGACTCTGATCATGTCAGGGGAGACTTGAGAAAAGGCAGGAGTGGGTTTTAGCCGGTAAGAGTCCGGCACTGTCTCGGTCGTCTCACAGAGTGGGCGGCCGATTCGTCCATGAGGATTTCCCACTCCTGCCTAATAAAAAAAAAAAAAAAAAAAAAAAAAAAAAAACCTAACCTAACCTAACCTAACCTAACCTAACCTAACCTAACCTAACCTAACCTAACCTAACCTAACCTAACCTAACCTAACCTAACCTAACCTAACCTAACCTAACCTAACCTAACCTTTTTTTTTTTTTTTTTTTTTTGTTTCGGCTGGGAAAAAATGCATTACGCATACCCTCTCACTCGGGGGAGTGGGAGGGGTATGTGGGACTCCCCGGGCAAGCCCGGTATACCCACTAAAACAACCCAGCAACGAAATTCCCGCAACGTCATAGTGGGGGTGGACTGGGAGATCGGCGTAGCCTTTACGTCCAGTCCACCTCCGACGACCGCCCGCCTTAGCGGGCCCTTCACGCCCCCCCCGTTGGGGGAGGGCCGGGAACCTCCGACGATGGTGGTGACGTGTGCAATGCGGGCGGAGGCGCCCCCGCGCCTGTCGCCCGCCCATCACCACCGCGAGGAGGGAGAAGAGGACGTCTTCTCCGACCTCGCCTTCGTCTGCGGAGCGGCGCAGCGAGAGGATCGTCCTCCCGCGCGCGCTCCGCCGCCTCCTTCTGCGAGATGACATCCTCGCAAAAGGAGGCGACCGCGGCCCAGGACTCCTCACTCCCCAGCATGCATCTGACCACGCTGGGAAGGGAGAGGTCCCGCCCGATCTCCGCAGTGAGACTGCGACGCGGCCCGGACCAAGCTGGGCACACCTCCAGTGTGTGCTGCGCCGTGTCCTCCGCCGCGCCGCAGTCGTGACACGCCGGTGTCTCCTCCCTCCCGATCCGGTGCAGGTGCGTGCCGAAACAGCCGTGGCCAGACAACACCTGCACCAGACGGAAGGAGAGGAAGCCGTGCGGCCGCTCGAGCCAGTCTCGCAAGACTGGACCGAGCGCGTCCAGGGTCCGACGACCAAAGGTGGCGGAGGCGAGGTCCTCTGTCCAATGGACGATGATGGCGTCCCTCGCCTCCCTCCGCACGGCTTCCCGCTCCTCAGCGACGGGGCGCTCCCCGAGCGCTTTTCGGCGCGCCGTCCATTCGTACACTCTGGCGAGCACCCACGCCTCCAACTCCCAAGGAGGGGTGCTGGCCAGAGCGCACGCCGCCGAGAAGCCCACAGAGCGGTAGGCCCTCGCTACCCGCTGCGCGATGGCCCTTTGGGGCCTGCGGATTGCCGTCGCATTCTCCCTCCTGTGGAGGGAGTCCGCCCAAATGGGGGCCCCATAAAGGGCCATACTGCGGAGGATGCCGGCATACAAGCGCCGGCATCGCGCGCTAGGCCCCCCCAGGTTCGGGAGGAGCCACGACAGGGCACCGGCGGCCTTCAGCAGGCGCGTCGACAGCCCGCTGAAATGCGGGCCGAAGCGCCACCTGCTGTCCAGTACCAGGCCCAGATACTTCATCTGGGCCTGGACCCCCACCCTGATGCCCTCCACAACGATGTGGGCATCTGGAGGGCAGCGCTGCCGAGGCCCGCGAAAGAACACGGCCTCGGTCTTGTTCAGCGCCACCCTCAACCCCAGGCGGCGGATCCTCCCTGCGACCAAGGATCCGCCAGCCGAACCTAACCTAACCTAACCTAACCTAACCTAACCTAACCTAACCTAACCTAACCTAACCTAACCTAACCTAACCTAACCTAACCTAACCTAACCTAACCTAACCTAACCTAACCTAACCTAACCTAACCTAACCTAACCTAACCTAACCTAACCTAACCTAACCTAACCTAACCTAACCTAACCTAACCTAACCTAACCTAACCTAACCTAACCTAACCTAACCTAACCTAACCTAACCTAACCTAACCTAACCTAACCTAACCTAACCTAACCTAACCTAACCTAACCTAACCTAACCTAACCTAACCTAACCTAACCTAACCTAACCTAACCTAACCTAACCTAACCTAACCTAACCTAACCTAACCTAACCTAACCTAACCTAACCTAACCTAACCTAACCTAACCTAACCTAACCTAACCTAACCTAACCTAACCTAACCTAACCTAACCTAACCTAACCTAACCTAACCTAACCTAACCTAACCTAACCTAACCTAACCTAACCTAACCTAACCTAACCTAACCTAACCTAACCTAACCTAACCTAACCTAACCTAACCTAACCTAACCTAACCTAACCTAACCTAACCTAACCTAACCTAACCTAACCTAACCTAACCTAACCTAACCTAACCTAACCTAACCTAACCTAACCTAACCCACCGAGGACGCCCTCTATACCCTGGTGAAACACATCAGACACAATCTGGAGAGGAAGAAGATTGTTGTTCTGGTCTCACTGGACATAGAGGGCGCCTTCGACAACGCTTGGTGGCCCAAGATTAAAGTCAGACTGGCTGAGGAAAAGTGCCCCGATAACATTCGGCGGCTAAATATTAGTTAAGTTGTAAAACATAAGGCATTAGAATAAAGTACATATAGGAACATAAATTATCATAAGTAAAATAAGTCTTATATTTAAGTAAATAAAGTAAGCTGAAAATAGGATAAGTTGAGTTCAATTTAAGCTAAATTTAAGAAGGAAACACTAACCTGCACCTAAACAAAAAACAAAATTTATAAATAATGTCCTGTCGTCTCACAAGGACTCTGATCATGTCAGGGGAGACTTGAGAAAAGGCAGGAGTGGGTTTTAGCCGGTAAGAGTCCGGCACTGTCTCGGTCGTCTCACAGAGTGGGCGGCCGATTCGTCCATGAGGATTTCCCACTCCTGCCTAATAAAAAAAAAAAAAAAAAAAAAAAAAAAAAAACCTAACCTAACCTAACCTAACCTAACCTAACCTAACCTAACCTAACCTAACCTAACCTAACCTAACCTAACCTAACCTAACCTAACCTAACCTAACCTAACCTAACCTAACCTAACCTAACCTAACCTAACCTAACCTAACCTAACCTAACCTAACCTAACCTAACCTAACCTAACCTAACCTAACCTAACCTAACCTAACCTAACCTAACCTAACCTAACCTAACCTAACCTAACCTAACCTAACCTAACCTAACCTAACCTAACCTAACCTAACCTAACCTAACCTAACCTAACCTAACCTAACCTAACCTAACCTAACCTAACCTAACCTAACCTAACCTAACCTAACCTAACCTAACCTAACCTAACCTAACCTAACCTAACCTAACCTAACCTAACCTAACCTAACCTAACCTAACCTAACCTAACCTAACCTAACCTAACCTAACCTAACCTAACCTAACCTAACCTAACCTAACCTAACCTAACCTAACCTAACCTAACCTAACCTAACCTAACCTAACCTAACCTAACCTAACCTAACCTAACCTAACCTAACCTAACCTAACCTAACCTAACCTAACCTAACCTAACCTAACCTAACCTAACCTAACCTAACCTAACCTAACCTAACCTAACCTAACCTAACCTAACCTAACCTAACCTAACCTAACCTAACCTAACCTAACCTAACCTAACCTAACCTAACCTAACCTAACCCACCGAGGACGCCCTCTATACCCTGGTGAAACACATCAGACACAATCTGGAGAGGAAGAAGATTGTTGTTCTGGTCTCACTGGACATAGAGGGCGCCTTCGACAACGCTTGGTGGCCCAAGATTAAAGTCAGACTGGCTGAGGAAAAGTGCCCCGATAACATTCGGCGGCTCTTGGGCAGTTACCTGAGCGACAGGCGTGCTAGGGTGAGGTACTTGGGGGAGGAACACGTTAGAGACACCGGGAAGGGTTGCGTGCAGGGATCTATCGGCGGGCCGATTTTGTGGAACCTGCTTCTGGATCCACTACTCCAGGAATTGGAGGCCAAAGGCGACTACGCGCAGGCATTCGCCGACGATGTGGTGTTGGTGTTCGAGGGTGATACGGCCCTCGAAATCGAACGTCGGGCCAATGCCGCCCTCGAGCGTGTGAGGGCGTGGGGTGCGTCTAATAAACTTCGCTTTGCGCCTCACAAGACAAACGCCATGGTTGTGACGCGCAGACTGAAATACGACGACCCGCGTCTTCGCATGGGCGGGGTCGACATTGTCCTGGCGAACGAGATCAAGCTGCTGGGGGTCGTCATAGACCGAAAACTCACATTCAATACCCACGTCGCGAACGTCTGCAAGCGCGCGGTCGCCTTCTACCACCAGCTGGCCCGTGCGGCTAAGGCCAGCTGGGGTCTCCATCCTGAAGTAATCCGCACTATTTACAGAGCGGTGGTTGAGCCCGTGATCCTGTATGCGGCTGCCGTCTGGGCACCGGCTGTGGACAAACTCGGTATCCGCAAGCAGCTGAACGTGGTCCAGCGGGGCTTCGCGCAGAAGCTATGTAGGGCATACCGAACCACCTCCCTGAACTCGGCACTGTTGCTGGCTCGGATACTCCCCCTTGACCTCCGTGTTCGCGAAGCCGCGACCCTATACGAGGCGAAGAGGGGGGTGCCCCAGAGAGTGATAGGGGATCGGGAGGTGGAGCGGATGACCTCGGCTCTGCGGTCTCCACACCCCGCCTGTCATATCGACCTGGAGTTCAAGTGCCTGGTAGACCAGGAACAATATAACGCTAATTGCACCAATACCCACAATATCTTTACGGATGGCAGCAAGATTGAGGGCAAAGTGGGGGCGGCGTTGTCCGTATGGAATGGCGCCGCCGAAACCAAAACCCTCAAGCTTGCCCTGCCGTCCTACTGTACGGTATACCAGGCGGAACTCCTGGCGATATGCCGGGCGACGCGGATGGCCGCGGACCACTTGGCCGGATCAGTCGGGATTTATTCCGATTCCTTGTCGGCATTGCTCACGCTCAAAAATCCGAAAGCCCTCCATCCCCTGGCCGTCGAGGCGCGGGGACATCTGCGAAGGGCTCTGCTCCAGGACAAAAATGTCAGTTTGTACTGGATCAAAGCTCACGCAGGACTAGAGGGGAATGAGCGTGCCGACCATCTGGCCAAGGAGGCTGCGCTGAAGCTAAAACGCGCTTTTGACTACGACAGCTGCCCGGTTTCATTCATCAGGCGGAGCATTCGTATGCAATCGCTTGATGAATGGAACCAGCGGTATCGGGCCGGCGAAACAGCGGGAGTCACTAAGGTGTTCTTCCCCGACGCAATTGCCGCATACCGGATCATCGGCAAAATAAAGGTGGACAGATTTCTCACCCAGGTTCTGACGGGGCACGGTGGATTCTCCGAGTACTTGCACCGTTTCAAGTGCAAGGAGAGTCCATCGTGCATCTGCGATCCCGCGTGCTTGGAATCTGTCCTCCACGTCCTTCTGGACTGCCCGGCCCATGATCGCGAGAGGCAGAGGCTGGAGTTCTCGCTAGACGTCAAAATAGACAGGAACACTCTCTCGGAAATCTTAACCAGAAAGGACAGAGACATGCTCCTCGATTTTTGTATAAAAATTTGTAAAATAGTTAATAATAGGAATAAAGTTTAAGAAAAATATGTTAGTTAACTATAGTTGTATATTTAGGCTAACATATGTAACATTGTAAATAATATTAGGAGCATAGTAATAAGTTAGTTATAAGGTTCTAATTGTTAAAAATATAAATTTTCATTTATATAAGCAATTACTCACCATAATTATTATACCTTAGATAATCATTAGTTATACATAGTTAAGGTTATAAGAAAATAAGAAACTAAAATAAGTCTAGCTATTATGAGAGCAAAATAATGTTAATATAATAAAAATATATATCTGCTTTCCCCACCATTGTCCCCGTGTTGTAGCCTTATCTTAAAAATACGCATAGAATAAAATTGTAATATAGACCCAACATAGAAAATGTAAGTGTAAAATAGTGTAAAAATTGATTTTTATTTGGAAATAAAAACCCTGTTCTCGTTTTAATTTACACCCGCCAAAAATAAAGAAAGTATACAATAAATATAGGCAAAAACTAGATATAGATAGATGGGAATCCCACCCATAAAAGATACAAATGAGGATGAATGAAAGAAAGATCAAGTATGAGGAATAAAAGTACGAGAGGCATAAAAGCGAGAACTGGTATGAATGAAAATTAAATTAGCGAGCATAGACTCCCATAATTTGGGAGGTAGAGGTCAATAAAAAAAAAAAAAAAAAAAAAAAAAAAAATAAAAAAAAAAAAAAAAAAAAAAACCTAACCTAACCTAACCTAACCTAACCTAACCTAACCTAACCTAACCTAACCTAACCTAACCTAACCTAACCTAACCTAACCTAACCTAACCTAACCTAACCTAACCTTTTTTTTTTTTTTTTTTTTTTTTTTGTTTCGGCTGGGAAAAAATGCGTTACGCATACCCTCTCACTCGGGGGAGTGGGAGGGGTATGTGGGACTCCCCGGGCAAGCCCGGTATACCCACTAAAACAACCCAGCAACGAAATTCCCGCAACGTCATAGTGGGGGTGGACTGGGAGATCGGCGTAGCCTTTACGTCCAGTCCACCTCCGACGACCGCCCGCCTTAGCGGGCCCTTCACGCCCCCCCCATTGGGGGAGGGCCGGGAACCTCCGACGATGATGGTGGTGATGCGTGCAATGCGGGCGGAGGCGCCCCCGCGCCTGTCGCCCGCCCATCACCACCGCGAGGAGGGAGAAGAGGACGTCTTCTCCGACCTCGCCTTCGTCTGCGGAGCGGCGCAGCGAGAGGATCGTCCTCCCGCGCGCGCTCCGCCGCCTCCTTCTGCGAGATGACATCCTCGCAAAAGGAGGCTACCGCGGCCCAGGACTCCTCACTCCCCAGCATGCATCTGACCACGCTGGGAAGGGAGAGGTCCTGTCCGATCTCCGCAGTGAGACTGCGACGCGGCTCGGACCAAGCTGGGCACACCTCCAGTGTGTGCTGCGCCGTGTCCTCCGCCGCGCCGCAGTCGTGACACGCCGGTGTCTCCTCCCTCCCGATCCGGTGCAGGTGCGTGCCGAAACAGCCGTGGCCAGACAACACCTGCACCAGACGGAAGGAGAGGAAGCCGTGCGGCCGCTCGAGCCAGTCTCGCAAGACTGGACCGAGCGCGTCCAGCGTTCGACGGCCAAAGGTGGCGGAGGCGAGGTCCTCTGTCCAATGGACGATGATGGCGTCCCTCGCCTCCCTCCGCACGGCTTCCCGCTCCTCAGCGACGGGGCGCTCCCCGAGCGCTTTTCGGCGCGCCGTCCACTCGTACACTCTGGCGAGCACCCATGCCTCCAACTCCCAAGGAGGGGTGCCGGCCAGAGCGCACGCCGCCGAGAAGCCCACAGAGCGGTAGGCCCTCGCTACCCGCTGCGCGATGGCCCTTTGGGGCCTGCGGATCGCCGTCGCATTCTCCCTCCTGTGGAGGGAGTCCGCCCAGATTGGGGCCCCGTATAGGGCCATGCTCCGCAGGATGCCGGCATACAAGCGCCGGCATCGCGCGCTGGGCCCACCCAGGTTCGGGAGGAGCCACGACAGGGCGCCGGCGGCCTTCAGCAGGCGCGTCGACAGCCCGCTGAAGTGCGGGCCGAAGCGCCACCTGCTGTCCAGTACCAGGCCCAGATACTTCATCTGGGCCTGGACCCCCACCCTGATGCCCTCCACATTGATGTGGGCATCTGGAGGGCAGCGCTGCCGAGGCCCGCGAAAGAACACGGCCTCGGTCTTGTTCAGCGCCACCCTCAACCCCAGGCGGCGGATCCTTCCTGCGACCAAGGATCCGCCAGCCGAGGCCAGACAGGCCGCCTCCCCAAAGTTCCTCCCCCGGGCAGTGAGGAGAGTGTCATCCGCGTAGCAGATGACACTCGTGCCACGGAGGAGGGCTCCCCGCAGGAGCCAATCGAACCCGATGTTCCACAGGGGGGGCCCAAGTACCGACCCCTGTGGAACACCGCACTCTGCGCCGTACCGCCGCAACCTGGCCGTTTTGTCTACAAGGAGGACCTCTCGGTCCTCCAAGTAGTCGGCCAGGAGGTCCCGCAAGTATTGGGGCACTCCATGATAGCGAAGTGCCTCCAATATCGTCGAGTGGGGGACGGAGTTGAAGGCGTTGGCTATGTCGAATGACACTGCCAAAACTCCGTCCCCCGCCTCGACTGCCCCCTTCACCTGCCCCTTGAGCAGGGCCAGCGCGTCGATGGTCGAACGCCCCTGTCGGAAACCAAACTGGGCGTCCGACAGGTCTGGCCCTACCCCCCGCAGATGGCTGTTGAGCCGGCAGGCGATGATCCCCTCGAACATTTTGCCGACCTCATCAAGCAGGACGATGGGTCGGTATGCCGAGGGGGAGTCCACTGGGCGTCCCTCCTTGCGGAGGAGGCATAGCTGCCCCTCCTTCCACAGTTTCGGGAACCTTCCAGACGCGAGGCACGCGCTGAACAGGTCCCGAAATCTGTCCTCCATTTGAGCGGCAGCTATAGCCACCACCCGTGCTGGGACGCCGTCCGGACCGGGGGCCGTCTTCTTGGCGCGAAGGCCAAGAAGACCCTCGCGGAACTCTTCCTCCGTCACCGGGGGCACGTCTGCCTCCGCCGGTGGTGCCGCCCCTCGCGGGGGGTCCATCGTTGGTGGGGTGAAGTCGGTCCTGCGCGGAAACAGGGACCGGACCACCCCATCCAGCAGCGCCGGCTCGAGGGTCTCCGTCAGGGGGGGACCATGGGGCCGCAGTTGGTTCCGCGCTGCCCGATATGGTCTCCCATAGGGATCCCGATCGAGACCCTCCAGCATCTCGGCCCTCGCCGCGTCCTTGGCAGCGCACATAGCTGACTTGAGGACCGCCTTCGCCTCTCGATATGAAGCGTAAAGACGGTCCTCGTCTGTCTGGCTACGTGCGCTGCGCCGACGGCTCCGCGTGTAGGCCCTACGGGCCGCCACGCAGGTGGCCCGGAGGCCTGCCAGCTCCTCCGACCACCAGTAGACGGCACGACGGGGAGGCGGACGACGGGACCGAGGCATGCTGGAGTTGCACACCTCGGTCAGGGAACCCCTCAGCTGGGCCGCTGCGGAGTCCACGTCCAGGACCTCAACAGGGGGCGACAGCCAGTCCTGCAGGAAGGCAGCCTCCTTGGCTGCCTCGCGGTCCAGGCGAGTGAGGGCCCACCGAGGGAAGGGAGACCTGCCAGAGCGGGCCATCTCCCCCCGGGAACCATGCTGGGTGGAGATGTCGAACCGCACATATCTGTGGTCCGACAATGTCTCCACCATCTCAACCCGCCAGTTCACAATGCGTGCGGCAAGGACGGGGGTGGCAAACGACACGTCGACCACCGACCCTCCCCGTTGCCGCACACATGTGTGGACCGCCCCCCTGTTGAGGAGGGACACGCCGCATGACGCCGACCAAAACACGACGGCGCGTCCCCGGACGTTGCAGGAGGCAGCCGGGTTGCCCCAGGCCTCCGACTTGGCGTTCAGGTCGCCCAACACCACGGCCTGGCGTGGCGCCGCCCTCGCTACGACAGCAGTGAGGACCTCCAGGAAGTCCTCAAAGTCTGAGAGAGGGCGGTTAGGGGAGAAGTAGACCCCCACCAGGGCCAGATCTCCCCACGCGGCGGCCACGTATCCCGGTCCCCTCTCTAAGAGCGAGAGGGGAGGGGAGTCTGTGGAAGACCGCGACACCAACGCCACCAAGCCGTCCCGGTCGCCTAGCCAGCTGCCAGGGACCGAGTAAGGCTCGGCGACCACCGCCAAGTCCACCAACCACTCAGCCATGGTCTGCATCAGCAGATCCTGGGCTGCCCGGCAGTGGTTGGCGTTCGTCTGAAGGATGCGATGTTCGACTCTATCCATTAGTCGGACATCGCACCCCCCTCCTCCGCAGCTGTGCTGGCAACAGGCCCAGCTGGCACCTGCGCTTTGCCCCTCGTAGGGGGAGGATTACAATTCCTCCCCTTCATTATGTGACCCGCCGGGCGGCTACTGGCGGCACACACCGCGCAGTGCGGCTTAGCAGCCGTGCAGGAGGCGGCTTTGTGGCCGTCCTTGCCGCAGCGGTAGCAACTGTCCGTCCTGTCGACTTTGGACGGACAGAGGGCTCGGGTGTGCCCGATGCCGAAGCACCTAAAGCAGCGCAGAGGCTGCTCATCAAGTGCCCGGACCACACCCGAGCTAAAGCCAACAGAGAGCCGTCCTTTGTTGAGGACGGCTTTGGCGGCGGCGACTGGGCACTCGAGCCGCATAGAGCCCATGCCGCCGCGGCCGACCCTGATGTCGCGGCCCTGTACCGCTGCGACGCTACATCCACCGATTGCAGCGACCGCCGCCACTACCTCCTCTTTGGTGACGGAGTCGTCGAGATCCGTCACCTCTATGGCCGCCGACTTGATTGGTCGGGCCACCTTGGCCGCGTCCGCGACGACCTCCTGCAGCTTGGCTGCGAAGAGGTCGGCGTTGGCGCTGCCCTCCGCCCCCGGGAACTCAAAAAGTCGAGCCCCGGTTTGGGTACGCCGGCAGGAGACTTTGCCGATCCCCAGTTTGGCGGGATCGGCATTGGCACGCGCACGCAACAAAATAGACGCGTACGTTTCCCCGCGCTCCGCAGCCTCCGCAGTGAGCGTCACCACGACGGCTGCGGACTGTGGGGGAACAAGCTTACCCCTCCTTCGCCCCTTCCTCTTCCCCTTACCAGTCGCCTGTGACTGGCTGGGAGGCGTGGTGGCGGGGGCGGCCGCTGCCGCCTTTCGGCCCTTGCCTTTCCCCTTCCCCCTCCCAGTCGTCTGCGACTGGTTGGGAGGCGTAGTGGCGGGGACAGCAGAGACGGCTGTCGCCGTCTTCTTTCCCCTTCCCTTGCCTTTCCCCCTCCCGACCACCTCAATCCAACCCTCCTGGTTGGACGGAGTGGTCGAAGGAAGAATGGCGTCCTCCCCTTGTGAGGACGGCCCCGGCTGACTTTGCCTTTTGTCCGCCGCAAGCGGTGGTCGGAGGCGCTGCTCCGGCAGGAGCCGGTCCTCGATGCCTGCCAAGCAGGCTCGGGTGAAAGCCCGCTCCTCCATGACGACCTTGCGGATGACATCCTCAAGGTTGGAGGCGGGGGCTTCCACTGCAGGCGACGTGCCCTGACTTGGCGGGGCAGTTGCGTCAGCCAACTTCTGATGAAGTTGGCTGACCTCCAGTTGCAGGCGATCCACCTTCGCCTGCAGCTGCCGCGTTTCGTCGGTCGCTGTCCGTCGGACCAGCTCTTCGACGATGCCGCGCATACTTGCGGCCCGGCACTTAAGGGCCTTTTGGAAAGTGCCCTTAAGGTGTGAGGACTTGGCGGCGACCTCCACGATCTCCTCCTCGTCCTCCTCCGCCATACGCTCCAGCTCTGCCACGGAGTTGTCGGCGTACAGAACGCGTGACGCGCCGTAGCCGGACTTGGCCCGGGCGGCACGCGCTCGCTGCTCCTTCGCAGCTACCCGCTCCTCCAGCTCCTGCTGGTTCTGCTCCCGCCGAGATAGGTCCAACTGTCGTTGGGCATCCTCGAGACCCACCGAGTGGGTATCTGCGGCTGTCGCTGGCCTCTTCGCCTTCGCCAGCCCCGTCGAGCCTGAGGCCGAAGAACCTCCCGACCCTTCGTTGCGACGCGCGGGGCGCTTTCGCGACCGCGAAGTGCCCGCGTCTGAGACGCTGACGAGGGACCCGTCTGAGTCCGACGTCTCGTCTGCCGTCCTGAAGAAGCTAGCTGCAGACGGCGCGCGGCTAGCTTCTGACGCTGAAGCGTCGGATTGGCCCTGAGAAGGGCCTTTGGTTTGGCCCTGAGAAGGGCCTTTTAAGAAACGCCCTAAGGCATCCCGCTTGGGCTTAGGCATTGCCTCCGCCGAATTCGTAGTAAAAACCGCAAAAAGATAAAAACAACCGCAAGGTGAAGATAAAATAGACTACGAATGCACACTGTACTTTGGCCGTGCCCAGTCTGCCACTCCGTTACGGTGACAGAACTGGGCCGTTTCCAGGGGACGCGACGTGGACGCAAACAGTGTGGGGGGTCCCCCAACCTAACCTAACCTAACCTAACCTAACCTAACCTAACCTAACCTAACCTAACCTAACCTAACCTAACCTAACCTAACCTAACCTAACCTAACCACAAGCTATCCCCCCCGCGACGGTAACACGTGCCAAAGGCTGCTCCGCGCAAAAAATTTCTTCCAAAAATCGCCTAAGTGGTATTTTTTAACCGAATCTTATCGTCTTTGATATTAAAACGTGCGGAAAAATACAAGCTATCCTACAGTGTAAAGCGCGCAAGTGTAAGTGCCGTGGAAAGCGAGTAAAAGTGGAAAAACTGACAAAATTGGTGTTTTAAAATCTTTGATCGAGAACGCTGCCTAAACGCGATCGACAACATATCAATATTTTCATATAGCCAGAAGGGGCCTTTTAAGCCCTTTCATCTGACACGCGAGTCGGATTTTTCCGGCGAAAACTCGCGGAAATATCTACGGAAACCCCTCGACCACGTGGCCACGTGCTAGCGGATCCAGCGGGGTGAGGGGGAAGCTGATCACCTCATCAGACGCGGCAAAACGAGACCAGCTCAACGGTATTTCGCACATAATTTTAAGGTCAGTGGTTCCGGTGAGAATTGAATTTTAATATTTTTCCAAATTTAAAAAAAAATAATATTTAAAAAAGTAAAGCGACGACCCCCCCATATTTTTATTGTATCCTTAAGTTTTTAGTAAGGTCTAGCTTTATACAGAATTTTAAAATTTTTGGCTAAGTAGTTTTTGAGTTAAAATTTTTAGAAAATAGAGGGAGTACACGTGGGGGTGCAACCCTTGTTTTAATCTCGCCGGAACCTTGCAGGAAAAATTGTACATATTTAGATTAAGCTATTTTATTTTTCCTAGAATTTTAAGACTTGTTTTCGTATTCTTATACAACTTAATTTCTGAAAAAACGTGTTTTTTGCACCCCATAAATCGAGGGTTACTCTAAAAAAATACTTTGCTAACTCTTTAAATAGGTCTCAGTAAGACCTACCAAACGAGCCCAAACACGGCTGTATTAGGCTAAGAATAGAGGGATTAAGGAAAATCTTGTTAAGAGGTGGCCATATTGGCGGCCATCTTGAAAATTTTAGAAATTAGATTACTCCAGCCCTATACGCCGTAGCGAGACGCGGCTTTCGCTATTGCGTAAGCCACGATTAGACCTATCTCTTGGTGGGGTCTGGGGCTCTATGTAGAGTTGACCCCCAATTGCGTTTTAAGGGTCGGATTTGGACAGGTCTTGAAAAAGCCAAAACGGAAAGCTGTCGCACTTTGTTCTGTGACCAGCGGTTCCCCAGATATTCATTTTTAAAATCTTGTCTAGATCTAGACAAACTGCGCGGACGCCATATTGAAAAACTTTAAAGCGCAATATCTCGGCAACCGCTGTTCGTAGAGCCGCGCGGTTTTCGAGGTTGTGTAACCTCCCTCTGGGACTACTATTTTCATATACGGGGGCGACTCTACCTAGAGTCAATAGACAAAAAGTAGCGTTTTCGCTACTTTTTATAGTTTTAAGTTTAGAATTAGTTTATATTAAGATTTAATTAATTAGCACCGGAAAACACTCTATCACACGGTCTAGTAGAGACCAGATTTTAGGCGACGAAACTAGTATTTAATTAACTAAATACAACATTTTTCTTTCGATTCCCCCCTCTACAGGGATACTTTGACGAAAATTTCCGACCCTTTACTTGATTTACACTTTTAACACTTGACAACTTTCCCCGTCAACTTTTGTCTACACACAAGGCACAACGAACAAGATGGTTCTCGGAATCCGCACCCCAGTAAAAGGAAGAGGGCCAGGAGCCGGCGCCAGCGGACGAGAAACGACGTCGCCTACCCATCCGGGAAATGAGGGACCCTCTGGAGCGCGCGAAGCGCCGAAGGGGCTATCCCTAAAATTCGACAGGAAGGACTCCGTTCGAGGGACCCTAGTGGGAACAGCCGAAACACCGCTGGCGTCGGCCGGGACCTCTGCCACTGCTGCTCCCACCACTACCCCCAGCCCCGTAGGCCCGTCCGGACAGGCGCTAGACGCTGCCAGGACATTCATCCGGAGACCAGAGCGAAAGAGACGATCCGTGGACATTATGGAGGCTTATACGAAGCAGACCGACACCTTTTCTGCTTCTTCAAATGATAAGCTTCTCCAGGAGGTCATGAAGACCTTTGAGGACATCCCATCGAGGGTCAGAGATTACCCCTCGATGAGGAGGGACATCAAGATCTTCCTGGAGACCCAGTCCGATAAATGTCTACGGGTCCTCTTCGAGTTGAGCAGGCGAGTTAAAAAGCTGGAAACAGCGCCAAAGACGGATCCGCCCACGTCAGAAAACACCACGCCCACGTCACCCGAGTTGCCGGAAGAATACATTGAGAGGCTTGACAGGGTGGAAACGTCTATAAAGGCGCGGCTCAACAACCTGGAGGAGAAGGTCTCCAAAGGGTTCCGAGACCTGGCTGACCACTGTGACGATTGCGGCGCCGACATCATCAACACGGTCCTCGACAAGATCAGCGAGGTCGGCGGCAGGATCGAACACACGATCGAAGGGGTGGGGATCGTTGGTCGAGCCGTCGCCGATCTCGAGGACAAGATCGATGGCGTTGCTGGTGGGGTCGCCGCCGCAACCGGAAAAATAACGGAGGCCGTAGGAGAGCTAGCATGCGAGGCGAGAACCGACTCGCGGTCATACGCCCACGTAGCGGCAGCCAGACCCGGGCATCGGCCGGCGCTTCACTCGTTGGCTGTCACGTCCGAAGTCAGTCAGGACACTGCTGACAGGGTGCTCGCCAAGGTGAAGATGGCGGTCGATGCCAGGGGAACTGGCTTAAAAATACACAAAGTCCGAAAAGCGAAAAACCAGACCGTCATACTGGGGTGCGACTCGGAATCGGAGCTCAAAAGAGTTAAGGAGAGGATTGAGAGCCGAGGCGAAGGGTTAGTAGCAGCGCCCATGCAAAATAAAAACCCGCTCGTCGTCCTAAAAGACGTCTTTTTGGACAGTGAGGACGACGAGATGGTGAAGGCGCTCTACGCCCAGAACGCTGACATATTTAGGGACTTGGATCAGGTTGAGTTAGAAATGATTATCAAGTACAAAAAAAGGACAAGAAATCCCAAAACGGCGCACGTTGTCGTCCAGGTCAGACCCAGGGTATGGCAGAGGATGACGGAGGCTGGGGCTCTTTACCTTGACCTGCAAAGGGTCAGGGTGGAGGATCAGTCGCCGCTCATCCAATGTACCAAATGCTTGGCATTTGGACACGGCAGAAAATACTGTACAGAGAGTGCAGACAGGTGCAGTCACTGCGGAGGACCGCACCTACGCGAGAAGTGCGTGGAATTCGTTGCTGGAAATGAACCGCAGTGCTGCAACTGTTTGCACTCAAAGCTTCAGCGGACCGATCACAACGCGTTCAGTGTGGAGTGCCCGGTCCGCAAGAAATGGGACTATCTGGCTCGGACGACAACGGCGTACGCCTAACCCCCCCCCCCCCCTAGATATAAATAATATATTGTAATAATATATCAATATATCCTACATGCACCCAAACAATCCCTAAAAACGCTGAGAAAAATAAGAAATGCTTAAGAAATGTCAATAAATATGTATAATCTTTGTATATATATATTATTGCCACAACCTTAGAAAAGAAAATAAATGTAACAACAAGAATGAAATCCCCCCTTTCCCCCATCCCCCTCCCCTCCCCCTTCCTCCTACCCCTCTCCCCTTCCCTCTCCCCCATTACCCTTATTTATAACAGTCCAGAAATGTGTACCAATGATGTAAGAAAACATAATTAAATAAGAGAATACTCTAGATTATGTCTATTAGAGAAAGTATATAGTAATAAGAATAATAAGTACAAAAATAGAATAAGCAAGTAGACAAGTAAAATAATTATGGAAACTAGATATAAAGCAGTAAATAATTAAACATGTATAATATAAGAAAACAAAATTAAATAAGAGAATATTCTAGATATGTCTATAAAAATAAAAAAAATAAAAAATAAAAAAAAAAAAAAAAACAAGTATAATAAAATAGAAAGTATAATTATTAAGTTAGAAAATATGTAGGTAGATGAACTAGAAATTTAAAATGTATTTAAATAAGATAGATAGACATGTCTAGAAAAAATATGAAAATAAGATAAAAATTAGAAACTAAAAATGTACTTAAATAAGAACACACCTATACAAATAATAATTATAGTCATAAGAAACGTAGAATATGGATGGAGTCTCAACCGGCTAAGAATGAAAAGGAAGCATGAATGGAGAATAGCTTGAAGGATTAGTGTGAGAGGAGTTTATGAAAGAACCAGATTGAATGACAAAGTAGAATGACAAGGTCTCGTTGAGCTACGAACGGGGAAAAGCCACGCGGCAGTAAAAAAAAAAAAAAAAAAAAAAAAAAAAAAAAAAAAAAAAAAACCTAACCTAACCTAACCTAACCTAACCTAACCTAACCTAACCTAACCTAACCTAACCTAACCTAACCTAACCTAACCTAACCTAACCTAACCTAACCTAACCTAACCTAACCTAACCTAACCTAACCTAACCTAACCTAACCTAACCTAACCTAACCTAACCTAACCTAACCTAACCTAACCTAACCTAACCTAACCTAACCTAACCTAACCTAACCTAACCTAACCTAACCTAACCTAACCTAACCTAACCTAACCTAACCTAACCTAACCTAACCTAACCTAACCTAACCTAACCTAACCTAACCTAACCTAACCTAACCTAACCTAACCTAACCTAACCTAACCTAACCTAACCTAACCTAACCTAACCTAACCTAACCTAACCTAACCTAACCTAACCTAACCTAACCTAACCTAACCTAACCTAACCTAACCTAACCTAACCTAACCTAACCTAACCTAACCTAACCTAACCTTTTTTTTTTTTTTTTTTTTTTTTTTTTTGTTTCGGCTGGGAAAAAATGCTTTACGCATACCCTCTCACTCGGGGGAGTGGGAGGGGTATGTGGGACTCCCCGGGCAAGCCCGGTATACCCACTAAAACAACCCAGCAACGAAATTCCCGCAACGTCTTAGTGGGGGTGGACTGGGAGATCGGCGTAGCCTTTACGTCCAGTCCACCTCCGACGACCGCCCGCCTTCACGGCGGGCCCTTCACGCCCCCCCCGTCGGGGGAGGGCCGGGAACCTCCGACGATGGTGGTGATGTGTGCAATGCAGGCTGAGGCGCCCCCGCGCCTGTCGCCCGCCCATCACCACCGCGAGGAGGGAGAAGAGGACGTCTTCTCCGACCTCGCCTTCGTCTGCGGAGCGGCGCAGCGAGAGGGTCGTCCTCCCGCGCGCGCTCCGCCGCCTCCTTTTGCGAGATGACATCCTCGCAAAAGGAGGCGACCGCGGCCCAGGACTCCTCACTCCCCAGCATGCATCTGACCACGCTGGGAAGGGAGAGGTCCTGTCCGATCTCCGCAGTGAGACTGCGACGCGGCTCGGACCAAGCTGGGCACACCTCCAGTGTGTGCTGCGCCGTGTCCTCCGCCGCGCCGCAGTCGTGACACGCCGGTGTCTCCTCCCTCCCGATCCGGTGCAGGTGCGTGCCGAAACAGCCGTGGCCTGACAACACCTGCACCAGACGGAAGGAGAGGAAGCCGTGCGGCCGCTCGAGCCAATCCCGCAGGACTGGACCGAGCGCGTCCAACGTTCGACGGCCAAAGGTGGCGGAGGCGAGGTCCTCTGTCCAATGGACGATGATGGCGTCCCTCGCCTCCCTCCGCACGGCCTCCCGCTCTTCAGCGACAGGGCGCTCCCCGAGCGCTTTTCGGCGCGCCGTCCATTCGTACACCCTGGCGAGCACCCACGCCTCCAACTCCCAAGGAGGGGTGCCCGCCAGAGCGCACGCCGCCGAAAAGCCCACAGAGCGGTAGGCCCTCGCTACCCGCTGCGCGATGGCCCTTTGGGGCCTGCGGATTGCCGTCGCATTCTCCCTCCTGTGGAGGGAGTCCGCCCAAATGGGGGCCCCGTAAAGGGCCATACTTCGGAGGATGCCGGCATACAAGCGCCGGCATCGCGCGCTAGGCCCCCCCAGTTTAGGGAGGAGCCACGACAGGGCGCCGGCGGCCTTTAGCAGGCGCGTCGACAGCCCGCTGAAATGCGGGCCGAAGCGCCACCTGCTGTCCAGTACCAGGCCCAGATACTTCATCTGGGCCTGGACCCCCACCCTGATGCCCTCCACAACGATGTGGGCATCTGGAGGGCAGCGCTGCCGAGGCCCGCAAAAGAACACGGCCTCGGTCTTGTTCAGCGCCACCCTTAACCCCAGGCGGCGGATCCTCCCTGCGACCAAGGATCCGCCAGCCGAGGCCAGACAGGCCGCCTCCCCAAATGTCCTCCCCCGGGCAGTGAGCAGAGTGTCATCCGCGTAGCAGATGACACTCGTGCCACGGAGGAGGGCTCCCCGCAGGAGCCAATCGAACCCGATGTTCCACAGGGGGGGCCCAAGTACCGACCCCTGTGGAACACCGCACTCTGCGCCGTACCGCCGCAACCTGGCCGTTTTGTCTACGAGGAGGACCTCCCGGTCCTCCAAGTAGTCGGCCAGGAGAGCCCGCAAGAACCTAACCTAACCTAACCTAACCTTTTTTTTTTTTTTTTTTTTTTTTTTTTTTTTTTTGTTTCGGCTGGGAAAAAATGCATTACGCATACCCTCTCACTCGGGGGAGTGGGAGGGGTATGTGGGACTCCCCGGGCAAGCCCGGTATACCCACTAAAACAACCCAGCAACGAAATTCCCGCAACGTCATAGTGGGGGTGGACTGGGAGATCGGCGTAGCCTTTACGTCCAGTCCACCTCCGACGACTGCCCGCCTTAGCGGGCCCTTCGCGCCCCCCCCGTTGGGGGAGGGCCGGGAACCTCCGACGATGATGGTGGTGATGCGTGCAATGCGGGCGGAGGCGCCCCCGCGCCTGTCGCCCGCCCATCACCACCGCGAGGTGGGAGAAGAAGACGTCTTCTCCGACCTCGCCTTCGTCTGCGGAGCGGCGCAGCGAGAGGATCGTCCTCCCGCGCGCGCTCCGCCGCCTCCTTCTGCGAGATGACATCCTCGCAAAAGGAGGCGACCGCGGCCCAGGACTCCTCACTCCCCAGCATGCATCTGACCACGCTGGGAAGGGAGAGGTCCCGTCCGATCTCCGCAGTGAGACTGCGACGCGGCTCGGACCAAGCTGGGCACACCTCCAGTGTGTGCTGCGCCGTATCCTCCGCCGCGCCGCAGTCGTGACACGCCGGTGTCTCCTCCCTCCCGATCCGGTGCAGGTGCGTGCCGAAACAGCCGTGGCCAGACAAGACCTGCACCAGACGGAAGGAGAGGAAGCCGTGTGGCCGCTCGAGCCAATCCCGCAGGACTGGACCGAGCGCGTCCAGGGTACGGCGACCAAAGGTGGCGGAGGCGAGTTCCTCCGTCCAATGGACGATGATAGCGTCCCTCGCCTCCCTCCGCACTGCCTCCCGCTCCTCCGCGACAGGGCGCTCCCCGAGCGCTTTTCGGCGCGCCGTCCATTCGTAGACTCTGGCGAGCACCCACGCCTCCAACTCCCAAGGAGGGGTGCTGGCCAGAGCGCACGCCGCCGAAAAGCCTACCGAGCGGTAGGCCCTCGCCACCCGCTGTGCAATGGCCCTTTGTGGCCTGCGGATGGCTGTCGCGTTCTCCCTCCTGTTGAGGGAGTCCGCCCAGATGGGGGCCCCGTAGAGGGCCATGCTTCTCAGGATGCCGGCATATAAGCGCCGGCATCGTGCACTGGGCCCCCCAAGGTTCGGGAGGAGCCAGGAGAGTGCGCCTGCGGCCTTCAGCAGGCGCGTCGACAGCCCGCTAAAGTGCGGGCCGAAGCGCCACCTGCTGTCCAGTATCAGGCCCAGATATTTCATCTGGGCCTTCACCTCCACCCGGATGCCCTCCACGATAATGTGGGCATCGGGAGGGCAGCGCTGCCGAGGCCCGTGGAAGAACACAGCCTCGGTCTTGTTCAGCGCCACCCTCAACCCTAGGCGGCGGATCCTTCCTGCGACTAAGGATCCGCCAGCCGAGGCCAGACAGGCCGCCTCCCTGAAATTCCTCCCCCGGGCAGTGAGGAGAGTGTCATCCGCGTAGCAGATGACACTCGTGCCACGGAGGAGGGCTCCCCGCAGGAGCCAATCGAACCCGATGTTCCACAGGGGGGGGCCAAGTACCGACCCCTGTGGAACACCGCACTCTGCGCCGTACCGCCGCAACCTGGCCGTTTTGTCTACAAGGAGGACCTCTCGGTCCTCCAAGTAGTCGGCCAGGAGGTCCCGCAAGTATTGGGGCACTCCATGATAGCGGAGTGCCTCCAATATCGTCGAGTGGGGGACGGAGTTGAAGGCGTTGGCTATGTCGAACGACACTGCCAAAACTCCGTCCCCCGCCTCGACCGCCCCCTTCACCTGCCCCTTGAGCAGGGCCAGCGCGTCGATGGTCGAACGCCCCTGTCGAAAACCGAACTGGGCGTCCGACAGGTCCGGCCCTACTCTCCGCAGATGGCTGTTCAGCCGGCAGGCGATGATCCCCTCGAACATTTTGCCGACCTCATCAAGAAGAACGATGGGTCGGTATGCCGAGGGGGAGTCCGCCGGGCGTCCCTCCTTGCGGAGGAGGCATAGCTGCCCCTCCTTCCACAGTTTCGGGAACCTTCCAGACGCGAGGCACGCGCTGAAAAGGTCCCGAAATCTGTCCTCCATTTGAGCGGCAGCTATGGCCACCACTCTTGCTGGGACGCCATCCGGACCGGGGGCCGTCTTCTTGGCGCGGAGGCTAAGAAGACCCTCGCGGAACTCTTCTGCCGTCACCGGGGGCACATCTGCCTCCGCCGGTGGAGCCGCCTCCTGCGGGGGATCCTGCGGGGGATCCATCGTTGGTGGGGTGAAGTCGGTCCTGCGCGGAAACAGGGACCGGACCACTCCATCCAACAGCGCCGGCTCGAGGGTCTCGGTCAATGGGGGACCATGGGGCCGCAGTTGGTTCCGCGCCGCCCTGTATGGTCTCCCAAAGGGATCCCGATCGAGACCCTCTAGCATCTCAGCCCTCGCCGAGTCCTTCGCAGCGCACATAGCCGACTTGAGGGCCGCCTTTGCCTCCCGGTAGTAAGCGTAGAGTCGGTCCTCGTCTGCCTGACTACGTGCGCTGCGCCGTCGGCTCCGCGTGTAGGCCCTACGGGCCGCCACGCAGGTGGCCCGGAGGCCTGCCAGCTCCTCCGACCACCAATAGACGGCACGACGGGGGGGCGGACGACGGGACCGAGGCATGCTGGAGTTGCATACCTCGGTCAGGGATCCCCTCAGCTGGGCTGCTGCTGCGTCGACGTCCAGGGCCTCGACAGGGGGCGACAGCCAGTCCTGCAGGAACCTAACCTAACCTAACCTAACCGCAACCAACCTAACCGCAACCAACCCAACCGCAACCAACCTAACCACAACCCAACCAACGTTTTTTTTTTTTTGAACGAAGTTCCTTATCGCGCTTTGCGAAAGGGGTGGGGGGCTAGGCTGAAAAAAAAAAAAAAAAAAATTAAAAGTTGTAACGACACTTTTCGCTATAATAAGCTATTATAAGCCAGCAGGCCGGCAGCCAGTAGTTATAAGCTGTCCCATAAGTGACAGAATTGAGTTGCAAGGTTTCGAGTGGTTGACTTTCGTCTTCCCTCTAAAGAATAAGCTGTAAATGACGCTGTGATTCATGTACCAACCTAACAGCAATCAACCTTACAGCAACCAACCCAACCGCAACCAACCTAACCACAACCCAACCAACGTTTTTTTTTTTTGCTGTAAATGACGCTGTGATTCATGTACCATAACCTGCCTATACATTTTTTCAATGTCTCCCGTCACTACATTTTAATATTATTATTATTATTATAATTATAATTAAAAGGACATTGCTTACACTTCAGCCCAGAAATAGAGATAACTTGGATGATCCATTTATTTTTAGTTTTTACATGCATTTATAAAAGCGTGTTTTTCTAGTGTTTTTTAAATTCTTAATTTATTTGAAGAATTATTATTATTAATCAGTTTATTTCAGATACCACCACGCTCCTGTGCCATGCCTCCATTGTTATGTGTGTGAGTCTATTTTCATTTTGCAGAAATTATCCATCAGAGCCATATACCATCTCCGCCAGCGAGATTCTCTGAGGGAACTGTTTAAAGAAATTAACATCATGACGGTCCCTTGTCAATATAATCATGAAAATATCATGTACGTTAGAAATAATTCACATCTTTTCAGTAAACGAGGCGACAGACATAACTATGTCACAAGAAATAGGAACCAATTAATTCAACCAGGTTTCAGACTTGCTAAAGTAGCAACATCTTTCATGGGATAATAGTTAAAGTGATACGACCAAATACCGCCACAATATTAGAACTGAATGAGTCGAAATTTAAAAACTGTATAAAACGCACACTATGTTATCAAGCATAAGTATTATAAACTAAGTATTTTATAACTACATCGACGATAAAAATGCTTGGCTCAATGATGGTTCACTCCACAGCGACTAAAGTGCCCGAACTTTGATGAAGATGTGAAAACATTGTTGGATCTGCTGAAGATTGTAAAATTATTATTTTTTGTATTGTATAGACTCATTTAACCATACCATAAACTCAATATCACTTAGAAATTATTTCGTTACGAATGTAACCACGATTTTGTAAACACTCATAACTGGTTTAAAAGAGTGTCCATGGAGTTTCTTGCACGTTTTTCTCCATAGCACTCTTTGGAACGTGCAACTGCCGCGCTGGAAATAGAGGCAGTGACTGTGTTTTGTTGCAGAACAACTTGCTGCTGTCGTCGCTAGCGCGGCAGAATTAACTTCATCTATTTGACTGTCAGACATTGACTATTCAAAAGTGCCTGTTATATGGTCTATTTGAAATAAAGGATTTGTATTTGTATTCGAAGTCGCGGGCACAGCTAGTTTTAAAATAAACGTTTCAGAAGTTATTCAAGAAATTAGACCAAAAATTACCACTGCCCTCTCTTATCTCCGAATCTATACCTTCTGTGGCTCAAATTTTGTGTTTGTGTGTGTGTGTGCAAATACATATCCACAAAATACAGGAAAATCTATAAGAAGTCCTAAAAAAAACTCTTAACACACGAGTCCGGCTCGCACTTGGCCATTTTTTTTTCATACTTTTAAACTTTTACACATATTATTAGATAACCATTGTATTGTTTTATTTCGTTCACTGTTAGCCTACGTACGCACTAGCCGCTGAACCACCTAGCGTTTGACCGCGCGGCTGGCCGCTTTACTAGTTTTTATATCTACGCAACCGCTAGTGTTTTTTTTTTTTGTTTTGGCAGGAGTGGGAAATCCTCATGGACAAATCGGCCGCCCACTCTGTGAGACGACCGAGACAGTGCCGGACTCTTACCGGCTAAAACCCACTCCTGCTACGCTAGTTGTCCTCTGACGTTGTCAGAGCCCTTCTGAAGCTGTTCTTATTTCGTTTGACTTTTTTTCTTTTCGCTGTAATTGGACACTCAAGCAATTTATGTATAACAGTCTCGTTTATTCCGGGCTGGCAGGCGCACGATGAATTCTCTTTACACTTCAAACGTTTCAAGTATGCAGAGAATCCACCGTGCTCTGTGAGGATCTGGGTAGTCACGTATGTGATCTCCAATTTCCAAAAAAGCTTTTAAAAATGCCGTTGTACATCCAATCTTCAAAAGTGGGGACAGACACAGTGTTACCAATTATAGGCCTATATCTGTCTCACCTGCCCTTTCTAAAGTCTTGGAGAAAATTCTCAACAATAGATTAACCAACTTCCTGGAATCACAACATCTCTTAGCTGAAAACCAGTATGGCTTCAGAAGATGCAAATCGACTGAAGACGCTGTTGGTTCTTTTATAGACTGTACGATTGCTAAGCTTGATTGCAGGAAGAAATGCATGGGTATCTTTCTGGACATCTCTAAAGCTTTTGACACTGTGTCTGTTCCACACCTCCTCTCGAAACTAGAAGCAATTGGTGTGCGGGGTGATAGCCTTAAAATTTTTCAAGATTACCTCTTTGATCGGAAGCAGTGTGTTAGGATTAATGGGATGGTTAGCGACAGCAAAACTATTAATTTCGGTGTCCCACAGGGCTCTATCCTGGGACCGACCCTCTTTCTAGTTTACGTTAACAACTTGTGTAAACTTTCCCTGAATAATTGTTCAATATTTGCTTATGCAGATGACACGGCTTTACTTGTACACGGTGATAGCTGGACCGAGGCAACAACTCATGCCGAGAATGCCCTAGCGTCAGTGATGAGCTGGCTGTATGATAACTTCCTCACCATTAACGTCTCAAAAACCAAATTTCTGCCTTTTTCTGCGCAGGCCGTTGCATTGCCCACCCCAGATGCTATTGTTCTAAAAGCTCATTCTTGTTTTCCAAACTCACCCATCACACAATGTTCCTGCTCTCCATTGGCGAGATCGGCTACCATTCAATATCTTGGGGTACAAATTGATAGCCTATTAAATTGGAAATCTCATGTTGATGGAATCACTTCCCGGGTTCGAAAATTAATTTATATTTTCAAAAAAATAAGAAATTCGGCTGACCAAACTACCCTAAAAACAGTCTATTACGCTTTGTGCCAGTCACTGCTGACATATTGTGTCACTGTGTGGGGAGGTGCACCCAAGACTCACCTTATTCATCTTGAGGGGGCACAAAGGGCTGTCCTGAAGGTCATAAACTTTCATAAGGCTTTAAACCCTTTAGATATCCAACAGTTAGTTTATTTAGAGATTGTTGTGTTCTTACTGTTAGGCAGCTCTATGTGCTCCATGTGGTTCTGCGTAAGCACATTTCGCTGAAGTATGATGTCAGTTCTCGAAATAAGCGCCAACGCTTTAGGGTATGCCCCACTCAAAGCTGTAGGACTGCACTTGCTCGGAGACATTTTTATGGTATCGGAAGTCACCTATACAATGAAACCAACAAATATTGCTCGATTTATTCCACAACTCTTCAGAAATGTAAGAGAACGGTTTACGCCTGTTTAAAGTTATCATTTTTTTAATACATGACCTACATAATATTAATTCTTATCATTGCAACATCCAACACACAACCTCACTGAGGCACAACTCCTTATTCGAAACACTCACACATAACAGGGCTACCTCTAAATTTATCACTTGTTCAACTTTTAAACCTTCTGATGTAATTTTTGATGGTAAAAACTAGCGTGAGAATCCTGGTACCCATAACACAAGTTAAATCTTTCCTTGGGTACCAGAATTCAATACAAATACTACTGACACATATTGTTACTCTCCAATGTCTTTGTTATAGTTGCATTATAGTTGTTCGTTAGTGTTTGATTGTACAACATTTTTAGTTCAATAAACAATTTTATTTTATTGATTTATTTTTTAATTTCCGAACCACACTATACGCCGCAATCGCATCAGGAAAGAATAGTTTTGTTCCGGAGGCTGTGGCTCCTGACTTATATCTCCTGTTCCATTTGTCAAGCGTCCCCATACGGATTTGACGCTTGACGAATGAAACGGGGCACAGATAGTCCGGCCTCCTCTTCGACCCCAGGGCGGCTTCCTTGGCGAGTTGGTCGGCTCGCTCGTTGCCCTCCGGTCCTGCGTGGGCTTTGATCCAGAACAAGGAGACACTCTTGTTCTGGAGCTGACAGCGTCTGATGGTGTCTCTTGTTTCCACCGCTAGAGGATGGGGGGCAGTTCAGTTCAGTTCAGTTCATTTATTCAATAACAATTTACATTGTGTCTGAATGTGTTACACAAAAAAGAAAAATAGTTCGGTAAACAAAAGCAGATAACACGATTATTGGAATAATTGAAAAAATAAGTAATAATCATCATTCAAATAAAATAATATAAATCACAATCATAATAATAAAAAAGCAAAAATGTCAACACAGTAAGAACATAAAATCATTAACAATTTAAATACATACTGGTCAAAAAATTATTAAATAAAATTAATAAAATATTTACCTATGTCTTACCAAAATTAAATACGTAAAAACAATAATAAAAAGTTAAAAAGAAAAAATTAACATGTCACATAAAACAATAAAATAATCAACAATTTCAAATCATAATACTGAAAACCACAATTAAATTTCATCTGCTGTTGCGATTCATTATATTAAAAATTTTGAGTCATGAACTCATCCACTGAGTCCACTTTTCCAATAAGATTTTTTTTAGTTTAGTTTTAAACAAGGTGGTTTTATATAGTAGCTGTTTAATATCTTTAGGTAGGTAATTAAATAATTTAACTGCTTGATACTGTACACAATGTGTTACAATGTTTAATTTTGTATTTACTTTATGCTTGTGCTTTCCCTTTTAAGTCTTTCGTCTTGCGTTTCATAATCACTCATGTGTTTTGCTAGGGTAGTCAAGACTGTAAGTATGTAAAGGCTAGGTACTGTATGTATTGATAGACTTTGGAAATGTTTCTTACAGGACTCGATTTGGGGAATACAAATTATTGTTCTGATTGCCCTCTTTTGTAGCACAAATGCTCTATCAGAAATATACTTGTAGCTATTTCCCCATTGCTGAATACTATACCTTAATCTTGACTCTACCAGTGCATAGTAAACTGATTTTAAAATATCTATGCTGAGTTCTTCTCGTAGGCTCCTGAGGGCATAGCATGCTGATGATATTGACCCGTCTATGGCTTTTAGTTCATTTTTCCAATTTAATAGTGAATCAATATGAACCCCTTAAAATTTTACTGAATCAACAATATCTATTTTTTCTTCATTTAACTTAACGTCTAGTTTATCATTTCGACGTGATGTAGACTTAAAAAGTACGATGTTTGTTTTTTTAGCATTAATTAATAACTTATTTGCTGTAAACCATTTTTGGAATGTCTCAAGAGCCGTGTTTATAGTGCTGCTCAAAGCCTTTGCAGTACACTCACTAACAACAGCATTTGTATCGTCTGCAAATGCAAATAAATAGTTTTAAATCTGAATTTAGTTTTGTTGCTAGGTTAAGTAAATCATTTGTAAAAATTAAAAATAGGATTGGACCCAGTATATAACCCTGTAGGACTCCTGTCAAAACTCTTCGTAACTTTGACTGATACGCCTCTTGAAAATTATTCTGATTAATGTCTTTTACCTCTACATACATTTTTCTATTCGTTAAATACGACCGAAAGAGCGCTAGAACCCGTCCTCTTACACCGTAATGTTCCATTTTGGCAAGCAACAATGTATGATTGACAGTGTCAAATGCAGAACTCAAGTCCAAGAAAAGTCCAGCCACCTTTAATTTTTTATTTAGTTTATCAACCACGTCATTAACTAAAGTGCTGATAGCTTCTGTAGTTCCAACATCTTTTTGATAGCCAAATAGTCTTTTATTTATAATTTTATTTATATTTAGATGAGTGACTAGACGAATTTTAATAAATTTTTCTAAGATCTTTGAGAAGGTTGGTAAAATTGATATAGGCCGATAGTTTTTAGTATCCGTCTGTGATCTTTTTTTGTGTATGGGAATAATTTTCGCTATTTTAAGCTGTTCCGGAAAAATACCGTCCTCGAAACACTTATTGAAAAAGATCGACAGAGGTAGCGCAAGAACTTTAATATGTTGCTTTAAAACACTTATGGGCAGACCATCGTATCCGCTTGAAGTTTTATTAGGCATTGACCCTACAATTTTTAATATTTCCTCAGGTGTTACGGGCGTCAAACACATTTCACTATTTACCCTATCTGTAGAATGTTTTAAATAGAAAAGTGAACTACATTCTTCGGTTTTTTCCAATGAGTGGTTGTAACGATTAAATTGTTCAGCGAATACGTTTGCAACTTCCCTGGGGTTATCAATAATTCTATTTCACAATTAGCTTTTTTAAGTTTATTTGTTTGTTTTTGTTTCTACGGCGATTTACCACTTGCCAGATCTCCTTGCTTTTTATTTTTAGCTTTCTGTATTTGTACCCCCACAGCAATACTTTTAGCTACTTTCCTAAATAACCTAATATAATTGGTTTTATAAGTGAGTATGGTATTAAGACAACTTCCATTATTTACACATAAAAATCTTTTCATTTTACTCGAAACTCTTATATCCTTTGTGGTCCATTTTGTAATGTTTCTGTTTTCATGTGAAACTAATTGTTTTTTTTTGTTTTCTGAAGCTACACTGAAAAGCACTATAAAATTTGTTTAAAAATGTGTTGATTCCAGTCAGAGACATTGGTGACCGTCTGGAGAGCCGCCATAGAGTCGCTGAAGATGCCGAACGTACTTTCCTTGCGTTTTAGGGCTTCCGCAGCCGCTCTTTGTAGGGCCAATAGTTCCGCCTGATAGGCGGTGCAGTTCGACGGCAAAGTAAGTTTGAGGGCCTTTGTTTCGGTTGCGCTATTCCACAAGGATAGCGCCGCTCCGACCTTGCCCTCAATCTTACTGCCGTCGGTGAAGATATGTACAGCGAAATCACTATGAGATTGATACGTGAATCAATATGTGAGTATTGTATTGTTTCTCGTCTATCAGGCTGCCGAACTGCAGCGTGGTTTGTTCCGCAGGGTGCGGGGCCTCTAGAGCTGGAGCCATCCGCTCGACCTCCGTGTCTCTTAGCGCGGGCTGGGGCACGCCCCTCCTGGCTTCGTAAAGTGAAGCAACTTCCCTTATCCGAAGGTCAAGAGGGAGTATCCCAGCCAGCACCAGTGCCGGTAGTACAGTATGGCTGGTTCCACTGCTGCGGTATAAATTGTGCGGATTACCTCCGGGTGCAGACCCCAACTAACCCGGGCTGCTCTGGCCAGCTGCTTGTACATAGCTATCGCCTTCTTACAGACGACAGCTATAATGTGTTGGTTAAAGGTGAGCTTGGCGTCAATGGTGAGGCCCAATATCCTGACCTCTTGGGACATTCCAATGTCGATCCCGCCCATGCTCAGGCGTGGTGAATCGTACTTTAGCTTGCGCGTTAAAACCATCGCACAAGTTTTATGCGGTGCGAATTTTAGCTAGTTTCTGATTCCCTACGCCCGAACATGTTCGAGAGCGGCATTAGCACGTCCCTCGATTTCCACTGCCGTTTCGTCTTCGAATATCATAACGACATCGTCAGCGAACGCCTGGCGGTAGTAACCTTTGTCTTCCAACTGTTTTATTTATTTGGGACAAACAAACAGTACACATTATATCTGCGCAAATAATATAAACAAAGATATTACAAATTTGAAACTCACACCGTTATCCACAGCATATACAATTCATATGACTATACTAATGAACAATCTATGCGAGTAAGACTACAAGACTGATCAAATAACTATATATCGGAATCCTTCAGTTTCTTTAACAAAGCAGAACGAAATCTATTTGCTGACACTGAGAATAAGTCTAATTCTATAGTTTCTGAACAAAAGTCATTATAGTGTTTGCACAAGCGACGTAGAGGCGCCCGCAGTCCAGCATTGGTGCGACAATGGGACACAGCAAAAAGAGGACGTGCTGCGCGCACGTCCTCTCGTCGAATAGGACAGTTCTTGGGACACAGTAGCATATTTTATTAGTAATCTCAGAGCAGTTATACCTGTTATAGCATACGTCGAAAAGAAACATAATTTCTAGATATAAACGTCTACACTTCAGGCTCATTAGATTGTATTTATTAAGAAGATTTTTATAGGTTGGAAAATTGTGGTAGCACCTATAGTGCATCGATCTAAGGAATTTGCGCTGCACTCTTTCTAGCATCTCAACGTATTTATTATAAAAGGGTTCCACACCACCACTGCATATTCGAGTTGAGATCTAACTAGTGCTTTATAGAGATGAGAATAAGGGCTTGCGTGTTTAAATTCAGTAGCTGACCTCATAACGAACCCGTACAAACGATAAGCCTAGGAGTGGATCCAGCAGCAAGTTCCAGAATATTGGTCCCCCAACTCAAATCCAAGGTGAAAACACCCAGACATTCCACTAATATGATTAGTACCTAGTTTAAATCTAAAAGACAACAACTAAATAAAATCAATGAAAAAAGTGTATCACATTTTTATTTATTCTACAAACATACCCTAAAGAGAACTGGTGGAGTCTTTGGTTCGTTTCAAATCCTTACAGAGATCTGAGTCGTTACTCGAGGAGCACATAGAAGCGCGGGAGATATGCAGGAGTTCCAAGTCCACCTTAGACTTCTTGAGTCCTGGGTCTGAGGAAGGGCCCTTGTTGTTCCTCGCTAAGAAAGGGATCACTTCTCTGCTGGCATTGTTCTTCGAGGTTTTGCTAGAGCGCGACGAGTTGGCGGCGCTGGAGATGGAAGTGAAGGAGTAGCGCGAGGCGTTGTCCCCGATGAACAGCACGCCGCGCTCCGACAGGAAGTCGTCGATGGAGTCGTTGGGGAAGTACGCCTGCGCGCCGCGCTCGATGGAGCCCGCGGTCTTCTCCTGCTTGTGCACGCCGAACGTCTTGCTGCGCGAGTGCGAGCTCTTCTCGAGCTGCAGCCCGTGGGAGCTGGCCTCGTATTCGTAGCTGTGGCAGCGGAGCACCTTCTCCGACGAGTCGCTGAGCGAAGCGTCGCTCCGGTTGTTCTCTTTCTTGACGATGCTCTTCACGGATATCGGCTTCTTGGTGTCCCGTTTCTCATCTTGAAAGTTAACTTTGACGTCGGTCAATTTGGTCTGTGGCACGCTGAGGTTCTGGCGCTCGGCGTGGCGGTCCTCGTCGGCGCGCGCCTCGGGTATGGTCTCGGCGCGCGGCAGGCGGCGCCAGTCGCGGCGTGTCACGCACTTGGACAGGATGTCGTCGGACATGCTGAGCTTGGCGCTGGTCTTTCTCTCCTTTTGGCACGCCTTGTAGCAGCGGATCTTCTTGTCGATGTAGTTGGAGGATTCGCTGAGGTACTGGTAGTCGGTGGTCTCGGTGTCGATGTTGCTGGTGCAGATGAGCGGTGTGGTGACAGACGCGTCCTGGCGGTAGTTGAAGAACTTACGAACGACTTCCTTCTTATTGCAGCAGGCGCAGCTTCTGCTAAAGCAGTAGATCATGGCGCAGATGAGGCAGCACTGCAGGAGCACGACGCCGCTCAGCGCCAGCAGCATGTGCCTGTTGGACGAGACATAGGACAGGAAGCAGTTCGCGCGCGAGAGGTTGGAGGCGAGCGACGCCGTCGGGTGGGGGGTCGCGGGGCGCGAGAATGACGTCGCCGCCTTGACCCCCACTACCTTAGAGACGGTGTCCGAACCGTAGTCTGACTGCTGCTTGTCTTTGGGCGATATCGAACAGTTCTTTTCTATCGTCTTGATGATCAGAATATTTTTGGCGCGTCTGCTTTTACCTCCCGTGAGCGCTTTGATAAAATTTATATCTTCTTCGCTGATAGACGGCTTGTTAACACATTGGTTAGAGACAGGGTTATATGCTCGAGTGGGGACTTCAGTGTCAACGTTTGCCAGACAAACGGGTACTTCTACGCAGCGTTTTTTTTTCACGTTATAGTAAGACCTTCTGCCATTGTAATAGGTTTCACAATGGACCGGCTTGCAGTCGTTGAGCGGGTCCTGGTCGGGCCGGTCGCAGGGCGTGACGTCAGCGGGCGCGCTGGTGCGCTGCAGGCTGGTGTCGAATTTGACGGTGAGCGTGTCGCGCACGGCCGGCGCCGCCCCCGCGCGGTGCTCCACGTGCAGGCTGCAGTAGCCGCGGCGCTGGTACGGCCCCAGCAGCGGCGCCACCAGGTGCAGCGTGCGCGTTGCTCCTGTTACAGATTATACACATTAATTTACTTATATTACAAAAGACATATTTTAGTCGATCCCAATAGTTTGGGATTAATCAAGTTAAAAAAACTTTCCCTAACGACACAAATATTTACAACTTGCTTTCGTCAGCGGCCTATGTTATTCCAGACCATTTATAATCTATTTCTATGCCAAAATTTCATCCAGAACCGTTAAGCCGCTAGGCGTTATTGAGTAACAAACATCCATACATCGATCCATCGATAATAGAAGTAAGATAAACATACAAGAAAATGCTAAATCCAAAGAACGTACAAGATACATATTATTTAACTCCTGAGCGCCGCACAGAGGTCTGAAAATCGAGCTCCATACATAGAAACTTGATGACCGGGAAGTTCGAAATTAAATTAGGAATGTCTCCTTCTGGTGTAGCTCGCTTTACTTCATAATAAATAATAATAGTTTAATAGTAAGAAGGTCACGGGCAGCTCCGCGCCGGCGAAATAAAATGCTTTGTATTTTTTTGTATGGGTGAAAACACTAAAAGTCATTTTTAGCTTCCGAATATACGTAAAAAACGGAACCCCTATAGGATCACTGTCGTCTGTCTGTCCGTTTGTCACTGCCAGTTTTTTTCGTATCTACTGGACCGATTCTGTTGAAATTTGGTATACAATATTTTCGTTTGTGATCCAAACACGGATGGGTTACGTTAACAATACAATCTAATGAGCCTGAAGTCTAGACGTTTATATCTAGAAATTATGTTTCTTTTCGACGTATGCTATAACAGGTATAACTGCTCTGAGATTACTAATAAAATATGCTACTGTGTCCCAAGAACTGTTATTCGACGAGAGGTGCGCGCACGTCCTCTTTTTGCTGTGTCCCATTGCCGCACCAATGCTGGTCTGCGGGCGCCTCTACGTCGCTTGTGCAAACACTATAATGACTTTTGTTCAGAAACTACAGAATTAGACTTATTTTCAGTGTCAGCAAATAGATTTCGTTCTGCTTCGTTAAAGAAACTTAAGGATTCCGATATATAGTTATTTGATCAGTCTTGTAGTCTTACGGCCGTTCCCAATAAACTATCCATCGCCAGGTTTGAGCTATTAAAGATAGAAAAATCTATCTATCATTGGTTTTGATGTCCCAATAACATGCTGATGGTTTTGACAACTAACCGACCTGCGCTATCTATCCATGGGAGGGGCCTATCGCTTACTACTTGTAGATATTACTATGAAATTGCAACTTTATGCATCCCAATATACTTTTGACAGCTTACTGTCAGTAATGTCAATACTAAAGATAACCAAATTAGTCAAACCGTTGAAAAGCAAGGTTAAGCAGGGTTAAGACATATTTATTTATAAAAAGTGCAGTGTTTTCATCATTCCTAATAAAGTCTGAGTCTGGTGAATATGATTTATCTATGTTAATGGAATTATCTGATTGGGACAGTGATTTTGAAGATGAATCCCAGAAAAACTACAAGACCAGCGTAAACCATATCGAAGGGGTATCTTGATCCGCAGGTTTCGACTCCTATTTTCTTCCCGCAGTGTAGCCTCTTCGACGGCAGTGCTGCGACTGCGACTGAACCGAAATTCGGCTCTGCTTATATACGGCCCGTCGTTACCTTACTGAGAACCGTGATTTTTGGACTCGATTCGCGTGTAATTTTTACTTTGAACCGAAACCTTTGGAGCCTTTATTTATTGTTTTTCATGTGAAAACCCTTACAATATATTATATATATATATATGGATTCCTTAAACCTTATTCTATAACATGGAATACAAATTGTATCAATATCCTTACATGACAAAAAGTTTTTAGAACAAAAACCTCTAATTTTACATCATAACAAATTTTCATTATACATTTTTGAAAACTCTCGAAAACTATAAGTCCTATCAACTTAATTCTTTCTGCAAAAGTGGTTTTGGGTCGAGACCTTTATTTTAATACCAATTTCAAAACGCTATCACTTAAAACAAAAAATCACATTTTCAATTTACGTATTTCAAAACCTTACATCTAAATTTCCTTACAAATTAGACCTAATATACATAAATAAAACTTGTAAAACTAATTAAAAGGTAATTAAAGCATAATCTCATCAAATTAGTCCAATAATTATGGGAGGGCTGGATAGCTGAGCTCATCTACCGATGTCAATGGATAGTTAGACGTTACCGTCACTTGTGGGACGTAAAGTAAGAATAGATAGAAGTCTACTATTTATCGTCGATAACAAGATATCGCTCACTGAGGTTAGGTTATTGGGAACGGCCGTAACTCACATAGATTGTTCATTAGTATAGTCATATGAATTGTATATGCTGTGGATAACGGTGTGAGTTTCACATTTGTAATATCTTTGTTTATATTATTTGCGCAGATATAATGTGTTACTGTTTGTTTGTCCCAAATAAATAAATAAATAAATTAGAGTAGTCACTTTTGGGGTTCAAATTAGAAAATTAAAAAAATATTATTATATATTTCAAACTGTTTCGTGTTACTGTTAGGGTTTCAATTATATTTTTTTCTTAAATTTATAGTAAAAAGTTTTGAAGTTATTCAAGAAATTAGATCAAAAATTACAATACATCCCCCCCCCCCTTCGAAACGACTGAGTCCAAAAAAAAATAATCAGATTATAGCTCTATAGGTACCTAAAAAATACAGAAAAACTTATAACCCTTTTATAACCCTTTTATAACCACGCGAGTCCGACTCGCACTTGGCCAGTTTTTTTTATAAAAAATAGATACTAGCTGACTCGGCAAACGTTGTTATGCCAAATGACAAAATACTAGTGATTTTTTTTTATTATTTTATTTTAATATTTGGCAGAATAACGACTTATTCTCAGACTAACCAAATATACACAAAAACGTTCACCGAAATCGGTCAAGCCGTATCGGGATTGATGTACACGAGATTTTTATATATTAGTGTCTAAACACACTACGCCGAAGGAACATGACCTAAGTTCTGCATGATTGCGCCTATTTGAATTACTGTCAAATTATACCGAAATTCAGGGGCCACTCGGCGGCAACGTATTCTGTAGAGCACACATTTTACGTGACCGAAGTTCGGTTCGATTGATGGCTTTCATTGCAAGCGGTTAGGATCCAAAAGTACCAGGGGACCAAAAACATGTCGTAGTTTTTTCCGTGCAGGAATTATGAGCGCTGAAGATTCACAAGAACCAGGATATACAAGAAAGATTTCGATCGTCCTAAGCATGGCGATGTTTGACATTCGCAGAATGACCACATCACTAGGTACTTCTCCGTTGCTATGGAAAGACTAGATATGTCTTTGTCTTCAAAGAACCGCAAGTCTACGGGTCGCGCTATGCTCGGGCAGAAGACATGTCGAGTTGGATAGAAAGAGCTTTGTCTTTTCTTGGTAGAATAGAGATAGAATCGCCATGCTACGCGTGTAGGACGATAGAAATCTTTCTTCAATCTGTCATTTTGTCGATTCTCCGGTTGACAAAACTTGTTTCTACGGTGGTCATGCTACGCGTGCAGGAGAACAGAAACATATTGAAGTAATTTTAAGGCTAAAAATATGGGCGCCAAAGATTCACAATACCAAGAGTTATTTATTCAAAGTATTTTGAGCAAGTTTACCAGGGGACCAGAAAAGTGCCGAAGTTTTTTCTGTGCTGCAATTGTGAAAGCTATAGATTCACAAGTACCAAGAGAGCAGAAACATGTCAAGTTTTTCGGGGCTGGAATTGTGAGCAGTTAGGATTCAAAAGTAACAGGAGAACAGGAACATGGTGAAGTTTTTTCCGGGCAGGAATTGTGAGAGCTAAAGATTTACGACAGACATGTCAAAGTATTGTCGTGGCTGGAATTATGAGCGCTACAGATTTACGAGTAGAAACCAGAAGACCAGAATAATGTCAATATAATTTTTTCGATTGGAATCGTGAGCGCTAAAGATTCACAAGCCTCCCGATACTTGTGAATCTTGACCACTCACAATTCCAGCCCCGGAATTACTTCGACTTGTTTCTTGTCTCCCGATAGGTACTTTGTGAATCCTACCACTCACAATTCCAGCACAAAACATACTTTGTTATGTTTCTGCTCTCCTGGTAGTTGGTGGATCGTTATTGCTCACAATTAATTCAGCCCAATACTTCGATATCTGCTTTTCTGGTACTCGAGAATCTTATAGCTCACAATTCCAGCCCCAGAAATACTTCGACAGGTTTCTGTCTCCTGGTACTTGTGAATTTTAAACGCTCACAATTCTAGCCCATAAAAAACACTTTGATATTATTATGTGTCTGGTCTCCTGCTACTTGTGAATCTTTAATGCTCACAATTCCAACCTCGGAGATATTTCAAGATATGGTTTCCCGGTACTTGGGATTTTTTTGAGCTCACAATTCCAGCCCTACTCCCTAGACATACTTCAACTTGTTTCTGTTCTCCTGGTACTTTTGAATCCTAACTGATCACAATTCCAGCGCCAGAAATACTTCGACATGTTTCTGGTCTCATGGTTTCTACTTGTGAATCTGTAGCCAATGATATTTTACTAAAATATCATTGTCTGTACCGCTCATATTTCCAGCCCCGAAGATATTTTACATGTTTCTGTTCTTCTGGTACTTTTAAATCAATCGGGAAACGCAAAATAAAAACTTTCAATGCAAAACCCTAAATGCTTATTATAACTGAACTGAAAACCTAGTTCTAACCGAAGATGAGTAGGATACATCTAAGTTTAGCCGCATGTGGCCGGCTGCACCTAGTTGTACCTGGAGCGCACCTGCAGGCACGGTCTCCGCGACGGCCCCCAGCCGCAGCACGTCGCAGCGCCTGTCGCCCGCCAGGCAGCACCGCGCCGGCCGCAGCGTCACCTCGCACGCGCCCCCACCCGTGTTGTTCACCTCGACGAACAGCTGCAGCGCCACCCCCCGCGCCGCCACCGCCTGCAGCCCGGCCCTCGTCACCACACTCGCACTGATCACGCACATCGACAAGCTAAATATTATAAAACTTATGTAAAAATACATCGGAACAACTCAGTACTGTCATCGTTTGACTTTCGTGACAGATTGGCTGATGCTGACAGGCGGGAGATCACTGATTACGGGAGGATTGGTGTGTCTATGATAGATGAAGTATTTAAATACTCATCGGATGGCTTTACCAGCGTGAAGTACGAAGTACGGAAATTATCCGAACGAAACTAGGTAATAACTCCTGGGATAAAAAGTATTCAATGTTAGTTCATGATCTGCCCGCACGCGGTAGGTACTCCAAATCCGTTCAGCCGTTAAGATGTAGAGGTAACACAGACAGAGTTACTTTCACGTTAAAATATGGATATGGATGGAAGTATGAATATTGTCTGTACACCCTATAAATAAAGCAAACGTTTGTAAGATTAAGTATACAATGAGTGGTTTAAACGCACAGGGCAATATCTTACAGACAATCTGTAGGTAGGTATGGACTGCATGGGGTCACTGTACAACGTCATCAACATTCAGCCTGCAGTCGTCCACTGCTGGCCGGCGGGAGCGGCCTCCCCGCGCGCGTCGCCATCACCACAACAACCGCTCCTGCGCGCCTCGCACGGCTCGCATCCAACGGCTATCCGCGATCATCAGGTCATCGGTCCGCCTTGTGGGAGGCTTTCCAATTTAAAAATGGATAACTGATTTATTAATTGATTATATTGTTGTGTTCGTAATTCTAAGACACCGTTTGTGTTTACGCGGGACGTCTGTCGTTATTCTCATAGCAATAGCGCCACTACGTGTGTCATGGCTCAGAACTTCAATAGAAATATTCTTAACTTCCCAAAAAGGAGGACGTTCTCAATTAGAATGTTTTTTTTAATGTTTGTTACCCGTAGGTATATCTCCGTCAATTAAGAACCGATTTGAAAAATTATAGTTTTATCTGAAAGGATCACGGAACATAAAAAACAGGAAAGGATATACTTGCAGATTGGTTCCATTTAAATTTTATCAAAATCGGTAACGAAGTTAGGATTTTAAATCGATATAGCTGGAATTCGTTTACTTGGATGACAGTTTTTTGGTTTTTTGTCATCCAAGTAATCGAAATTGCGTATTTTGCTTTCTGCGATTTCGCAGTGGTGTTGTTAGGTGTGGGGTATCTACCACTAAAAAGTGAAAAATAAAAAACTTACGAAGAATCTAACAAAAACACCGACTTCCGAAATGAAAGTTATTTTTTACTTTGTAGTGTTTTTTTTTTTGTTTGGAAGTCGGTTGTATTTTCTTTCTAAATTGATTTCAAACAAAATAATCATTTCTATAAAATAAAATAAAAACCTTAATACTCAAAATCATCATGATTTAAAATGTAGCGTCGAATAATTCCTCCGCCTCATCATTGCTACGTTGTATGGCAATGAAAAGCCAGCCCTTGGGTCACGCGAAATGTCAACTTTGAGTTTGGACAGATCTTCAAAAACAAAAAGTGGACTGATAGGAACAAGGATCCCACGGTCCGAGAGTTTCATCCTTAATCGGCTTGAAATTACAACTACCAACAAGGTTATTATACCGCGTGTATCTGACATCGACGCACAAACGATTTCCATGGGTCATGGGCATGATTCTGGATACCCTAGGCTTTTTTCTCATTTTTTATTTTCCAGCCAGATAGCCAGTCGAGATAGGGAGCTGGCTGCTACTCCAGTTTTTAGTGACGATTATGTGACGCATAAAGATGCCAGCCAAAGAATTTGTGACAGAACGGATCGAAAGTTAGAAGCATTTATTTATTGGCGAACGAACTCATATCAGGACGTTCGGCCAACCTGAATCTCCATAACTGAGGACCTCAGAGAAACTGTTACTGAATAAAGATTTAGTGACGATTTGGTGACAAACAACCAATGCTTTACTTTTACTCGTAATGCCACCGGTTAAAAGTAAAATGAATTTTGGTTCCTGGAACATCAGGACGTTCGGCCAACGTAATCTCCATAATTGAGGACCTGAGAGAAACCGTTAATGAATAAAAATTTAGTGACGAGACTGAAACTAATTATTATTGCTTTATTTTTGTTTGTGATGGCCCCTTTAGTAAAATGAAAATTTAACATATAACCTCAAAACATTGGGATTATCGATTCCTCCACAAGGAAGAAAGCTAGAGAAACCGTTAATCAATAAAGATTTAGTGACGTCACTGAAACGAACTTTTGTTGTTTTATTGTTTTTGTGACAGCCCCTATAAATATTAAATTGAATATTTAACATAATAACCTCAAAGCATTGGGATTATCGATTCCTCCATAACGAAGAAGCCTAGACGACTCGTAAACCCCCTGATGTGTTATAGATTTTCAGTTTCAGTGCAATGGTGTTTAGTATTTTTGTTGATTCAAGATTAATCTATAAAAATGCACTATGGCGGATGGCGACTGAAATAGGTGACCATATATTCCAACGAAACAAGTATTTATCGAGTAGGTACTTTTTTATCTACTGAATTAATTATGGTTATAAGGTGACGATGTAGGTATTGCAACAAAATAAATAGATACGTGGACGGAGGAATATGAGAAGGAGTGCAGATAACTAAAATGTTGCATAGGTTTAATATACATTAGAAATAAAAAAAAATAAAAAAAACATTACACACACCACCATGCGTTATGATGTGGCCTCTTTGCTTCTACTTTTTATTATTTTTCTGTGTCTGTCACTATCACATGAATAAAGAAAATTTAAACTATCGATCGAAATTCGAAAAATAGGCCACCACTAGTTTTCTTATCTTATCAATTTCTACTATAGTACCTACCAAGGGATCTCTGCACCCGCGTGGAATGCGTTCCTTCCCCCGCAACTTCTCGGCGCCTTACTGTCTCTTGGTCGTCAAGTCGCCAGTCATGTCACTAGTGTGACGTCATCGAGGTCAGATGTGATCCTTTGGTACTATAATAGAACCACACAGGACTATCGAAAATGGGTAGCTTAAGTTCTGGCTGACCTTACCGGTAAGAAAGCCGTGATGTTGTCGACTAGTATTTTTAAGAGTTCATTTGGTGTAGTTATTGTGAAATCTTACTGTGATTTATCTATAGAACTGTTTTTTAATTTTTAAAATGTGTAATCTAGTTTATCAAACTAATCGTAATATTGTCGGGCCACCACCGAAAGAAATCTGATTTGACAAGTTTCAAGTCAATCACCGAGCAATAAACACAAGAAGCTGTCAAATCGATCTATCTTCTCTCGTGGTGAACCAATTTAACGTGCTAGCCGTATTAGAACCCATTGGCCTGGCACGCGACGATGGCAAAAGACCGGATGGTATGTCTTTATTTCCATGGAAGATGGGTAGGCCTTTAGTGTGGGACGCTACTTGTGTCGATACTCTTGCGCCATCCCATCTTCCTAGCTCGTCGTGCTGTGCTGGTTCTGCGGCTTCGGCCTTATGGCAACTACATTTTTGAGCCGTTTGGGGTTGAAACTCTTGGACCGTGGGGTCCGAGTGCTCACGTCCTATAAAAAGATCTAGCAAAACGCTTAGTTGACGCTTCGCGTGACCCAAGAGCTGGCTTTTACCTTGGACAGAGGATAAGCATTGCCATACAACGTGGCAATGCAGCTAGTCTTTTGGGCTCACTTCCAGTTGATACCGATGGGGTGGGGACGAATTTTTTGACGCCATATTTTAGTTAGTTTTTTTTTTCTATTGTAAGTGTTAGTTTTTAGTTTTTTTTTTTTAGTTAGTTTGTTCTTTAAACAAATAGTTATTATTTAACTGTAATTCTAAAAAGTACAATTTATTATGTACTTACCTAACTACCTACCGCTTTTATTGGATGATTATAAATAAAGCATTTTTTAATTGGTGTGCCTATTTATTTAAATACCTATTCTTGTACTTAGTCAATTTTTCCAATCTCCAATGTCAGTCACCTTTCCACTTTCGTTTGCTTTTAGCCAAAATAGATACGACTAATATATAACAAAAACTTCATAAGTGGACACTGGTATGCAGGCATCAGCTCAACGTTGCTTGTACCTATATCATTTTTAATATTACGACGTGTTTTGCTTCATTCAGTAGGTAAAAAGGTACCTACTTGATAAATACTTTTTTCGATGGAATACATGGTCACCCTATTTCAGTCGCCATCCGCCATAGTGCATTTTTATGGATAAATTTTGAATCAACAAAAATACTGACACCATTGCACTGAAAACCTATAGCACATCAGGGGTCTTACGCGTCGTCTAGGCTTCTTCGTTGTGGAGGAATCGATAATCCCAATGTTTTGAGGTTATATTTTAAATTTTCATTTTACTATTTAAAGGGGCCGTCACAAACAAAAATAAAGCAATAATAATTAGTTTCAGTCTCGTTACTAAATCTTTATTCATAATCGGTTTCTCTAGGCTTCTTCGTTGTGGAGGAATCGATTAATCCCAATGTTTTGAGGTTATATGTTAAATTTTCATTTTACTATTTAAAGGGGCCGTCACAAACAAAAATAAAGCAATAATAATTAGTTTCAGTCTCGTCACTAAATCTTTATTCATAATCGGTTTCTCTAGGCTTCTTCGTTGTGGAGGAATCGATAATCCCAATGTTTTGAGGTTATATGTTAAATTTTCATTTTACTATTTAAAGGGGCCGTCACAAACAAAAATAAAGCAATAATAATTAGTTTCAGTCTCGTCACTAAATCTTTATTCATAATCGGTTTCTCTAGGCTTCTTCGTTGTGGAGGAATCGATAATCCCAATGTTTTGAGGTTATATGCATTTTACTATACATATAAAGGGGCATCACAAAAAAAAATAAGCAATAATAATTAGTTTCAGTCTCGTCACTAAATCTTTATTCATTAACGGTTTCTCTCAGGTCCTCAATTATGGAGATTACGTTGGCCGAACGTCCTGATGTTCCAGGAACCAAAATTCATTTTACTTTTATCCGGTGGCATTACGAGTAAAAGTAAAGCATTGGTTTTTTGTCACCAAATCGTCACTAAATCTTTATTCAGTAACAGTTTCTCTGAGTTCCTCAGTTATAGAGATTCAGGTTGGCCGAACGTCCTGATATCAGTTCGTTCGGCCATAAATAAATGCTTCTAACTTTCGATCCGTTCTGTCACAAATTCTTTGGCTGGCATCTTTATGCGTCACATAATCGTCACTAAAAACTGGAGTAGCAGCCAGCTCCCTATCTCGACTGGCCGAACGTTCTGATGTACATCTGGAATGGGTGCAAGGCTTCAAATAAAACAACAAACGGTTTTTTTAAATATTTATGTATTTATCGTCCTCGATACGAAACGGCATTTATCACGTTTGTAATGATTCACAAAACCGATAGTACCGAGGTACATACAGTGGACCGCCGGTGATCCGGTCCCTGTCCCGGCGTCCGCTTGTAGTCCGACATGCCTATCATACATAAAGTCGTACCTACATTTATTTATTTCGGCAAATCTTCATTTTGTAGTTCAGATAGAATCTTATCGCTTTGGCTTGTAATTTGTCGGATTACAAGGTAGACTCTTCCAAAACAATTCTATATCCGACAAACTCGGCAGTCCGACAGCGCTGCACCGCTCTGCTAAGCGTTTATCGGATGACCGGGGGTCCTCTGTTGTATTTCATCTGTATAATATAGGTAGGACGTACTTCTTAAATAAATGTCCTGTAATGGCTGTAATTATCACAAATTATGCAAACTGCTTATTAATGACTCAAAAATAATGTACCTCTTACCCTTTTACACTAGAATAGGGAATATATATGTACATGTTATATATATATATGTTATCTAAACCGTATAAAGAAAAATCCTACTATAATATTATAAATTTGAAAGTTTGTTTGTGTGTGCCTCACCACGCAAAAACGGCTGAAGGGATTTAGATGAAATATGACACACATAGGTAGTTCTCATCCTGGAAATACACATCAACGCAACTTTTAATCCCGGAAAAAGTCAAGGCTCAATGGAGACTATGGGGGAAGTGGAAATCTAGAGCCGCTGCAGCCGTATTACTTCAGATTCACAAGTACTAGGAGAGCAGAAACATGTCAAAGTATTTCGGAGTTAGTTTTTTTTACTGGAGAACAGAAAAAGTGAAGATTTACGAGTACCCGGAGAGCCGAAACATGTTGAAGTATTTCTGGGGCTGGTATTGAGAGTGATAAAGACTCAAAAACTGCCAAGAGGTCAAATATGACCTTAAGTACGAGTAGCTTTAGGAGCCAGGCAAAAGCAAACAGCTTAAAACAATTTTCACATTTTTAATGTTAGTAGGATAACACATGTTTTCCCCTCTGGTGCCATCTCGAACGTTCACGCAGATGAAGGGATAACAATATGCTGCTGTCACGAGTTCAAAACCGATCTAGAAAACATGCCCACGAAAGCAGCTGCTAAGTGATAATCATAACACTTTTAACGCGAGCGAAGCCGCGAGCGGAAGCTATTAATCTTAACGTGATGATAATATATAGCCTAGCCTTCCTCGATAAATGGGCTAATCTAACACTGAAAGAACTTTTCAAATCGGACTAGTAGTTCCTGAGATTAGCGCGTTCAACAAACTCTTCAGCTTTAGAATATAGTAGGTATAGATATTTAAATAGTTATTTCGTAATTATTGATTTCGTAAAACTAGAGCTATTAAATATTTGATTGAGCTACTATACAGAACATGCATATTCCCTATTGTTCCTATACACAGTATTAGGTACCATGTCCCTTCATGATATACCGTCATGAATCGTACGTCCACTACTGGACAAAGACACGTTCTGTGCTTCTGGCATCCTAGTCAGTCACTTTATACAGGTAGAATCAAACCTAATGGTGACTCGGAACACTCCACGCTTCGCTGCGCTCTAGCATAGTCATGTGACTGAGGGGGTGTGGGGGAAGGGTACGCAGCGAAAAGCCTCATCAAGTTTGAATCAACTTATAAGTACTTTCATTTCTAATAGATACGATTCGAAAAATAAAAAAATCTGTCAAAATATATTTTTTTTTTAATACAAAACGGGGAAACTCTTGGCCCATCAGGTGAGATCACCTGATGGAAAGTGAAGATTAGGCCGAAGATGGAAGCGTGTTTCACCCGGAATCCTCTTACACAGAAGAACTGGCTATCATACCTCTAACTGCCGGAACACAACAATGCAGTTAACATAGTTGTTATGGTGACAGACTTAGACATGATGGTGGTAGCTTGCCAGGAGGACTTAGAAAAAGTTCTACCACCAAACAAACCGAGCAAAAAATTTGCCCCCGCTGGCAATCGAACCCGGGACCTTTGGGCTTGGAACAGTCAAATATTAAGTTTGACGCCGCACTATTACTATTTTATTAAATTATTATTTACCTTATTACTTATTTACATCTTAAATTACAAGAATCCCACTCCTTCGGGTAAACGTTTATATTATTTTGCTAGCAAACCGTAATGTTCCTGTGAGTACAGTCAAGGAAAATGATAGCAAGCTGGTACTCAATATGATAAGAACATAATTATTGTCCCTGACTGTACATATTTAGTTAAGCTTACTATCAAAAAAACTATTGTGATGGCATATTTTACTTTCATTTAGCACCCATAATTGGAAAATTCTTAAAATGTCATGATTTTCACAAAGACGTAAGTACCGTTCTATAACGTGCCACTTACTTCCTTAAATACTTAGCTATAAGGTACTGAGTTGAGCAAACTTCAATCAATTCTATACATCTAGCATTTTTCAATGACTTCGCAAAACAGTCGAACATCACAAAATGCGGAATCTACACGAGCCGGTATAGGCACCTTCATTCCCTTAAAATGTACAGTTAAATTTAGAATCCTAAAACAAGACTAGCGACCGCCCACAGTGCCCTCAGGAACAGCAGCCCGAGGATGGTGCAGAAGGTGTAGTGGAGGAGCCGGAGCCGGTTGTGTTTCTTGATGCCGGCAGGGATGGTCTCCACGGGGTCTTTGAGCAGGTAGACCCTGACCCCTCGGATGTAGTTGTAGAAGTACTCGTTCCAGTCGACGGCGCTCATGTCGAAGTCGAACATCTTCTTATCGGCTGGACACATCTCGCTGAAGAGCTTCTGCGTGTTGCTGTTGTCGAACTTCCACTCTCTGGTCGCGAAGTAAGCCATCACTTCTGAGAACTTCGTTATTTTCGCGTAGGTTTTTCTTAACCTGTAGAAGAAGGAATTAGAGTTAGTGAAATTATGGCAAGTCTGGGCTCCTTCCGGGTACCATTATCATTCTCTCGCGGGTGTTGTGTACGACAGGTCACAGTCTCATAGTTTACCTTTTTTCAAACATATACCTACACTACCTTATTATTATTGCCATCCGAAGTGGCAATGACATCTTAAATTCTACGATACAGCGAATCAGTCCTACTGCATGTTCAGATGTCGATACACACATATCGACTCTGTAATGACAACTTGTATTGCAGACAGCCACAGGCGGCGGTGACCACTCGAGCCACCTCAGACTCTAGACAAGTGCCATTTTGTAGCCGCCTAGCCGGTAGCATGGCGAAAACGGTTGTCAAAACGAGTCACAAATGTATGGGAACGATAAAGGCTGTCGAAATGTCTCTTGATCAGTCCCTTATATCATGACATTTCGACAATCGCATTCATTGATAGATTTGCTTTTTCGCTTAGAGCCTCTGTTTGCTAAGATGAAGAAGACTTCAGTGAACAAATAGCAGTAGATCTAGGAGAGAAGGAGATGACACGACACAGTCTTCACATGGGCTTCATGCCGACGAGCACGGCGATGGCGTCGATGATGTAGGCGGGCACGCAGTGCAGCACGAAGCAGTAAAGCTAGTAGACATTCTCGGAGGTCAGAGTGAACAGATAGTGGAAGAGGAGGAGATAACATAGTACTCACATGGGCTTCTTGCCGACGAGCACAGCGATGGCTTCGATGATGTAGGCAGGCACGCAGTGCAGCACGAAGCAGTAAAGCCAGTAGACATTCTCGGAGGTCAGAGTGAACAGATAGTGAAAGAGGAGGAGATAACATAGTACTCACATGGGCTTCTTGCCGACGAGCACAGCGATGGCGTCGATGATGTAGGCGGGCACCCAGTGCAGCAGGAAGCAGTACAGCCAGTAGAGAGTCTTGGAGGGGGTCAGCGTGAACAGGTAGTAGTAGATGGCCTGAACTGTTGGCACTTGGAAGCCGTTAACCTCGTTGTAGTTCATGAACTTCTCTGCAGAGTAAAAAATATTTTGTTAGACTAAACATGGTTTCAGATAAACGTTAGGTTAATAAAGGCTGAATGTAAGAGTAATATGTAGGTAACCTAAAGTAAAACATCTAGTAAAGAGAAAAACTCAGTGTGCATTGGCCAAAGTATCCAGAACGTTGGCAGGCTCTCTGATCACGTGAAGAGTCGGCTAGTTGAGGGTTTCCATACTGACAATGACGATTGATTTTGGCGTCAGTGACCAAATATTCTTTTGCGTTTGCGAGATTAGATTTGATAATTATGTAATACTGTACATTAATTATACTTATACCTTTGGTCGAAAATCTCCGAGAACACAGTGGACATCGCAAAACATCATTGACGATATGTTTGGATATTTGCTAACCAATTACGCTTCAATGGGTAAACAGCTTTGCACACGGGTAGATCGTGACCTGAATGAGCACACAGCTCTTACATACTTAAATTATAAATGCTAAAGTAACTCTGTCTGTCCGTCTCTCTTAACGTCTTAACAGCTGAACGGGTTTGAATAAAACTTGGCACAGGGATCATGTCCTGGATAAGGATATAAGATACTTTTTCTCGCAGCAGTACATTCTCACCATGCAGCACTGTAGGCATTGTCAGAGTTTAGTCAGTAAAAGAGTGTTACCCCACGTGAGCGGCTTCTGCTCGCTGGAGACGTAGTTGTAGACCGGCGGCGGCAGGTCGGCGGGCGGCGCGTCCTCGTGGTTGCGCAGCGCGGGGTGGTCGCGCGCCGTCCTCCACGCGGCCGCGATCACTCCGTTCACCACCATGTCGCCCGGCACCAGGTCCGCCACCACCTGCGGGTTGCAGTTCAGCACGTGCAGCAGACCCACGGCCGCGCCCACCACCACCTGAGGGAAACGATACGTTTATGTTAAGCAGTTATTTATTATTCATTTTTATAACAATTGCTTCCTACACTAACAGTTTGCACCAAGGCGTATAGGAAGCCAACAACATAAAATTTGTCAACAAAAACATAAAAAACTTGATACATATTTTGATCATCGATCTGTGAGTACACGTAAATACATCTATTTCTGATTCCTGAGCAATTAAGGCATTTCATCAAGCTAATCGCTTGGGCGGTTGGGGCATATCCAGCAGAAACGGTACGGGTAGTTAGTAGTAGACGCCCAGCAAATGCTCACAATAATATCGGAAAACTTTAATTGTACGCACAGCTAAGGAGAAGCCCTTACCGGAGTCTGTTTACTGATAGTTCAACTGGGAGGTATTTGAGTCAAGAGTGAATAGATTACTTCTTGGCAAGCGTGCATCAACGTCGATCAAAATATCGTTTTCCATCAGGTAAGATAGCATCAAAAGCAAGCCTATCTATACTAATATTATAAAGCAGAAGAGTTTGTTTGTTTGTTTTTTTGGTTGAACGCGCTAATCTCGGGAACTACTGGTCCGATTTGAAAAATTCTTTCAGTGTTAGATAGCCCATTTATCGAGGAAGGTTATAGGCTATATATCATCACGCTAAGACAAATAGGAGCGGAGCAGTAATGGAAAATGTGACGCTGACGAAGTTGCGCGGGTCAGCTAGTCAGTAATACAAAAATAGAACTACAGTTACAGACTTTTTACTATTGATATGCATGCATTTGACTAATAAATATCTCACTTGATGGTAAGCAATGATACGGTAACAGGGATTCTAGTTTTAACGTATTTAAACCTGAACAATATGGTTTCCAGGGAAGGAATTTCTACCATACTGCTGCCTTCAAAGTAATAAAAAAGTTTTCGAAAATATAGATAAATACTTTGTGCAGTGCTCTTCGATATAATCAAAGCGTTTGATTTTGTTGCTCATAACATTTTACTAAAAAACATGATGCATATGGCACACACGGTGTAAACTATAAAGCAATCTCAACCTGAAACAATATGTAGATTACTAACAATTGATATTATTGATGAGAATGTAGTAACAGCATTTAAATTTTAAATAGCATATCAGTCGGGGTCCCACAAGAAAATATGCTGGGCCCATGTCGATTTCTTTTCTAAATTAATGAGTTTCCTGACGTTCCAAATCGTTCCAATTATTTTCTCGGCGGCGGTTCGACAGCTTTGTACATAATATGTCAAATAGTATTTTTATTCCTCAATTATAAATTATCTTGTCTACCTAGCCTTATCCCAAGTGTATATTGGGGTCGGATTCAGCTGAATACCAGTGTTTTACGTGGAGCGGCTACCTATCAGACCTCCACAACCCATTATCTGGGTAACACGATACTTATTCTTGGCAAGACTGGAGTCAGATTTACTGGCTTCTGACAATCCATAACGACTGACAAGGATCTACAAATGACAGCCGGGACCAACAGCTTAACGTGCTTTCAGAGGCACGGAGGAAACTCGGTATGTTAAGATGGTCACCCAGCCACAGACCAACCTTGGCAAGCATTGCTTAACCTTAAAGATCGACCCGTGTGGCTGTTATTATTTAGCCAAGAGCTCCTCTGTTTCGCAGAAAATTATAAATGATCTGACTATTTAAAAATCAGCACTCAATTTAGTAACAAATAAATTAATCATGAGTAGGTACATATTTTGTCCCAACACGGTTATAATATAAATAGTACTTACACCAGTAGGCCCGTATACATTGTCAATCCACCCTGAAACCGGTTCCTTAGCTGTTCCAATCACTGTGAACAAATTAACATATTTTATAAGTCAAGTATCAACGTCACAGTTACCTTTGCTAGAAAACTTGTATGGCATAATATTAATGAGTAACTTGTTTATTTGGAATACTATTACCTACATTATAAGCTGATCAAGGATTGAATATGTCACGTTGTCATTTGCGTCTTGACAAGCATGTTATATAATATACATACGTTTGGACTCTATTGCCTGCCAAATAATACGCGACGAGCATAAAGCTAGGGTCAGTGAGCTTGCTTGCTAGAAACATTACCTATGTCGCGCCGTCGCGGTGTGTCGTGACATGGGATTCACAAATCAAAAGAATCTAGTCAAGCCTACGTCATATCACAACGAGTTTTGTAGCCAATCAACTACATCAGAAGGCACAACACTCTGACCACGACTTTAGTCAATGATGGGAATGCCTATCAATATCAATCGGAAGACCCGATTAACAATAACAAAGAAGACGTATAACTTACCGATGGAAGGTCTGAAGAGCGCGACGGGCAGCCCTTTGGAGTACTTCAGCACGATGTTCTCGGCGACCGCCTTCGTGTACGCGTACGTGTTGGGGAACGCGCCCAGCAGTCTGGAACCATTCAACATTTTATTAATATAAGTATGAAATCAAATATTATCCACAACACACAACTGGACAACCTGGGAGTGAAACAAGCAGTTTCAATCCCAGCTAGTCTATTCTGTAAATAACCATTTCGATATCGACTTCACCTGAGTGACTAAGCTTACAAAGTGAACTTTATTTCACACATCATAAGGTCTTATATTTATAAGAATTTGAAACTCACCTCGGATTCCGCTGTCGAGACACGAAAATGTTGTTACAGAATAGCACTGCAGGTCGGGCCAAAACTGTATTTGTTTTTTCCGTAAAGAATTTATCAGTAGCAGCCCGTAGTTTAATAGCAAGTGGTATGACACTCCCGTGCCGAAAAAAAGCACGTAAAAGCCGTTGGTTCGGCGTCTGATCTCTCTTCGGTCGTGTTGGACTGCCATCCCATTGGGCTATGAGAGTTAATAAAGAGTGCACGAGTGTATTTCTCCTGCGTTCTTAGCTAATCTCTGTTAAGATTGGCCGCCGCGATCGAAATTCGGTCGGGAGGATTAAGATTTTAATGACATTGTAAACGTGCTCACCCGGGCGTGATATCGTTGATGACCTTGTCATCGAGAGTGTCCACCAGGTCGATGAGCTTGTCTCCCGGCAGCGGGCTGTCGTAGAACTTCTCACCGATACTGGTCTGTACACAGTTACTGGAACGACGTGTAAAAATATGAATATTAGTTAATGTATTTGTGTTTAGGACAAGATGAAATTAACAACAACTGATGATTTTTATAACAATAACAAGCCTCCAAGCTTTTCATTTCGATACGAAAAAAAAAATTACGATATATTGTGGGAACTGTTTCTTACAATAATTAATTAATGTTTTGCAGAAATTTTTAAAAGTGTCGTCCTATAATTTGCAAAACAGTGTGCAAAGCTTGCCCGCTTAACGAAAATATTAGGATACCTGTAGGCGGTAGAGATGTGCACGAAGGCTCTCAGCTTGCCGCAGCCGCGCGCCAGGCGCAGCATCTCCCGCGTGCCGCGCACGTTGATCTGCACGGCCGTCTTCAGCGGCTCGTCGAAGCGCACCGTGGCCGCGCCGTGGAACACCACCTCCACCTGTAGCACAATTATCATCTGCTTAGCTAAGTATTTCTCAACTATATTGGTGTCGGCTTCCGTACAAACCGGATTCAGCTGAATATCAGACCTCCACAACCCATTAACTGGGTAATACGCTGGATACGGTATAATAATCATGTTTAAATATGTATAGCTTTTTCACGACAAGGTTAGTGTTATTCACGGAACCCTTATCTTTTTTCTGAAATAAAAGTAGCCTTAGTTACTCCTTATTAGATCAACTGTCTGCCTAAAGTCCCGTCGAAATAATTCGAGCCATTTCGCAGACTACCTGGCTGAAACTGGCTATAATAGGTAAAAAAGTAAACTACGTAGGAAAGAACACTAAACTCCGCAGCCTTGTCCTAAGCCCGCGTTATGTCCACTTGTTCGAGTAGAACGAGTCACTGCCTGCTCCTAGCACCCACACTGCACCCACACTGCACCCACACTGCACCCACACTGCACCCACACTGCACACACACTACACACTCACTACACACTCACGGCGGGCGGCAGGTTCCAGTCAAACCTGTACCTCGAGAGTCGAGAGTGCCACTTCAACGAGTACTCGACGCAAAGTACTCGTATGAGCTCAGCTCAGTGCGCGGACTAAGTTACGAACTGACGAGCTTGATATGAATGAAACTAGCGCTTGTCTGCGGCTTCATCCGCTTCAGTCCCGTAAAACTGCATAAAATTACAACTTCAACGTTTTTGCAGGTTACATGAACCAGATCAATGAGGTCGCCATAATCTCCGTATGATGTAGGTAATTGCAGTCACAAAAACTGACGGTAGAGAATGCCTTGTTGCATTAAGTCCTCCCATGTACCACTATTGTGCATAAAGTCTAAATATGTAAATAGATAAATAAAAATCGTTTCTGTACTTTGCGAAAGTGTTAAGGTATGCTGGAGCAAAGGTTAATATCCCATTCACAAAAAAAGGGTATTTATACTGCTGACTGGTGCAAACTATACGGTTCCATGTAAACAAGCTAGAATCGAAATGCTTTCCTCCGGGGCATAATAACGTTTCACCTACTTGAACTAACATCTCCGTTAAAAATATGAATCGAAGGCAGAAGGTGCTTAAAATTTCAAATCCTCGACTGTACCCACATGTAGATAACATGGCGTACACTTGAAGATCAAATATTTAACTTATAGTTTTTTACTGGAGGCCTCTCAAATCTATCGACTGCGTGGAATATTAATGAAGACAAACATAGTTAATTTCCATCATTATTACTAGGTATATAAACTGCTATGAGTTAGTGTAAATAAAATACTTTTTATCGCGTACAAACAGTTATTGGGTTGTGGAGGTCAGACAGACAGCCGCTCCACGTAACGTGCTGTGCTCAGCTGCGTCCGCTGAGACTGGACTCTCATATTATATATTAGTCTATGAACTGGACGTACAAACAGTTATTGGGTTGTGGAGGTCAGACAGGCAGCCGCTCCACGTAACGTGCTGTGCTCAGCTGCGTCCGCTGAGACTGGACTCTCATATTATATATATTAGTCTATGAACTGGACGTACAAACAGTTATTGGGTTGTGGAGGTCAGACAGACAGCCGCTCCACGTAACGTGCTGTGCTCAGACGTTCTGTCAGCGGTAGCGTGGCGGAGACGATTGTCAAAATCTCAAAACTGCATGGAATTAACAAACGCTGTCGAAATGTAACGTGATCAATCCCTTATCGTTTTGTATTTCGTCAATCGCCATCTACACAAATATTATAAAGAGGAAATATTTGTTTGTTTGTATGTTTGATTGTTTGAAATGAATAGGCTCCGAAACTACTGGACAAATTTGAAAAATTATTTTCACCATTAGAATCCTACATTCTCCCTGGATGAACATAAAAAAAATCAGGAGGGCAATCGCTCTAATAAAATTCGGCTGGAACGCAACTGAACTGTAGCCATTTCACAACTTTTTTAAACATTCCTTATCAACGCAACTGCATCACAACTGTAACGTTACCGCTGTCAAACAGAAAGTTGAAACAGTGTTACTTTTTCTTGACTTTTTCTCAATCGTTCGCGTTGTGTTGTTTGGATTTTGAACGAAAATACGAAAATATTTGTAAAATTTTGACAACGCAACTTTGGTTGAAGTTTAAACTTTAGCACGATACCAAATTCCTTCCAGGTGAATCGAAACTAGATCATAACCAAAACTGAATTGGAAACGAAGTGCAAGCGGACCTAAACTGTTAAAATTAGCGCGATTGGCCTCCAGATCCTTAAGACAATTACGATAATATAAATGAATCGCTGAATGTGTTGCTAAGCGCAAATCTGGAGAACAGCTGAACCGATTTCGCTAATTCTTTTTTTTTTTAATACTTATTCCTTGAAGTACGAGGATAGTTCTTATGCAGAGAAAAAATAAAAATTGGCCACAATTGCCTATAAAAGTCTAAAAAAACACTTTTCCATACTCCACAAACGATTCGTGAGTCAATTTGAACTTTAACACCCATCAAGTGTTAGTGCAGAGGTTCCGGGAAGGCAAAACAATTGAGTGACATTATTTATTTTTTCTTATCTTAAAACTAGCTGACCCGGGCGACGTCGTCTGCGTAACATTTTTCATTACTGCTCCGCTACTAATGGTCTTAGCGAGCCTATAGCCTTCCTCGATAAATGGGTTATCTAACACTGAAAGAATTTTTCAAACCGGTAAGTAGTTCCTGAGATTAGCGCGTTCAACCAAACAAACAAACAAACTCTTCTGCTTTATAATATTAAATAGTATACATATGTATAGTATAGATATATAAATCACGTGTCACATTGTTTGTCTGCGGTGGACTCCTAAACTACTTAACCGATTTTAATCAAATTTGCACACCGTGTGCAGTTTTATACAACTTGAAAGATAGGGTAGCTTAAATCTCAATTTTTTGTTGCAATATTATCTAGGAGCAGAAAATGTGACGCAGACGAAGTTGCGCGGGTCAGCTAGTAAGTGTATAAACATGAATCCCTTTTTCCCTTGGTCCAAGCATCACGCGTGAACGGCTGGACCAATTTCGCTAATTCTTTTTTTATTGTGTTTGTGATTATGAGTAGAATGTTCTTATGAAAAAAAAAAAAAAAAGTTGACGGGAGCGAAGCCGCGGGGGACAGCTAGTAACAAACAAATATTATGTACTGCATAATTGTAGTACTCATTATTACCTATGAAAAAGTCGAAGGTATATGTCTAACTATTATGGTTAAGTCGTAATGATCGCTTTTTGTTTAATTAATTCAATTTAGACCTGGGCGGAACGGAATACTGGTGATTTTGGTATCATGATATTAATCTTTATCCATTGATATGGTTTGATAATTAAGGTTTTTAATGTACATGTGAAATTATTATTTAAACTGACCTTTCGTTTAAAAGTTACGACCGGTATAAAATGCTCTAAGTAGGAAACATGTAGCGGTTAGAGCGCACTACGTTGAGTCTATTAATAATTAATTACACATTACCCTATAAAGAGGGAGATTTAGGAGATTTTCATCTCTTTCGTGGAGCACCTACCACACCCAGCGAAGTGCTAGTCGTTAGTATAATGGCACTTTGTCTTAGTAGTGGGATGATGGCACGAGCTTGACGGAGCTACAGTGAGTACTCGCGACGCCGCGACGCCGCGACGCCGCGACGCCGCGACGCCAACCACGCACTGTTGTCTGTCGTGTCGACCGCGTCGAGCATGTCGAGACTCTCACCTCGTTCATGATCTTGGCTCGGTCCTCGGCGCACATGCCGAGCTCGGGCAGTCCCATGTCGCCCTCCACGATGCTGATCTTTTTGATGAAGTCCGGGCATTCCTTGCGGAGTTTGTCGTACAGCTGAAACATAGGCAGAAGATTTTCATTTAGGTACTAACATAATTGGAGATATATATTTCTATGGTTTCTATTGACAGAAAGCTCCCTAAAGTTCTTAGTTAAGTAACACGACAACGGACAAAATTAATGCTTGCACTGTCTGGATAAGTCCACTCAGATCCGTGTGGTTCCTCAACGGACCACCTCAGACACTAACCTACATAGTTCTCATATAATTTGACCAGTAAAGTTTGCGATGGACGTTAAAAGAGGCTTTGGCCTCTGAGTTTGTTTCGATGTCTCCTCTCAGGGTAGTCAGCTAGGAAACACCGGCCTCATTTAAACTAGAAATAAAATATACAATTCATTGCACTAATTGAACAGCATTTACTATGGGAACAACGACGAAAAATAATCCAATACATTTATGTTTGCACTATGTACTGAACAGCTGTTCGCAAAATCAGCTTTGGTCTCTCAGTAAAGTTGTTCACAACTTCACAATGAGGGGTACAGTGACACCTTATCAGGTAGTGCGTTTGTTCTGGTACAAGTTGTGTGCTGGTGATACATACACTGGTCGTGACTCGCGAGTAGGTCGCGTACAGACAGAGAACATGTTATGGTATTGCGTATCTCACCACGTCGTCGAACTGCTCCTGCAGTCTCCTGGCGATGTCCTTGTTCTTCTTGGGTCTTGCTAACAAAAAGATCTTCTTCAGGTCGGGACATGATCTGAAACAACAAGGAAATTATATTTTTGAATGGATGGATTTTCTACGCGGTCTTAACTCAAAATCGACAAATCAGTTACCAGAGTCGCAAGTTTGCTGAGAATGAGCTTCTAGGATTTCCATTGGCTACTGTTAGACCTCTAGATCATAATAAGCTACAAGAGAAGTGTTTAAATCAGTTCGAAATGAGACAAGATGAAAAGAATGACAAAAATTCAATGGATTCAGATAAGTTAGTCAATTAATAAAACATGGTTGTTGTTATTGCTTAAACAAGTAACTCAGTGAAACGACAAAGTCATTGTGTTACTCAATAAGGGTGCAGTTTGTTGGCGTTGCGACCGTCGCGCGTCGTCTATCTCTGATCTATGTCGCACCGAGCACTACTTGCGCCTATGCACGCAACAGGCAGTGCCGGCGCGGCGCGCGGCGGTGGCGTGTCTCGATCGAGATTACGCGTGTGATTGATATGCCGCGCGCGTACGCTCTATGACAGACTGATTGCCGGACTATCAGTGCAGTTACGGAGGTACAACATGAATACTTGTGTTGAGAAAGGTACATAATATCATGTCCCCCAAAGTGACGTGGTTAAGCTACGCGTTCGTGTTTGGGTCACAATCTAACTAATTTTATAAATGCGAAACTTTGGATGCTTGTTACTCAATCACGACAGAACGACATTTGGAACGGATATAGACTATAGTCTGGAATAGCACATAGGCTACTTTGGATGCTTGTTACTCAATCACGACAGAACGACATTTGGAACGGATATAGACTATAGTCTGGAATAGCACATAGGCTACTTTGGATGCTTGTTACTCAATCACGACAGAACGACATTTGGAACGGATATAGACTATAGTCTGGAATAGCACATAGGCTACTTTGGATGCTTGTTACTCAATCACGACAGAACGACATTTGGAACGGATATAGACTATAGTCTGGAATAGCACATAGGCTACTTTCATCCCGGGAGTATCATGTTCCCGTCCCCGAGGGTTCACGCTAGCGAAGCCCAGAAAATAAACGTCGAATATTTAGTGTCCACTCCGTTAGTAGTGTTTAAATGTAACTATTGCGAGAAACTGCAAATATTGCGGAATTACTGGATAGAAATACCCAACATCACGTTACACACCGACTTAACTGTCAACAAAATAAGAAACAATGACATCGTTAACTAAAGCTACCAGCCGTCCATTCTGTCGACATATCACCGTGTACACTTGGGTGGAGTGAACGACAAGTGAACTGTCATGCCATCTTGTTTGTATGGTTTGACAGCTCACTTGTCGTTCACTTCGACTACTACGAGTTTACAGAATCCACTGCTGAAGCTCTAACAAAGTTCCATTTTGTAAACAGTAGCGTAGCGAAGGCGATTGTCAAAATATAGGTATGGTAGTGACAATCTTACATTATTTTGCGACTTTAGTAGTCTAGTTGTTTATAAGTATTTACTATAGGCTCGATACTTGTATAGGTACAGTGAGTTTGATATTGTGTTTCATGTTAACCAATTTTGTTTGTTTTGTTATTCTAAACACCGACATGTTAATGAGAATGGTTATTCCCACAGCATGTGATAAAAATCTCACGGAAAACAAAAGGAAAAAGGAGTGCAATAATATGAGGATTAAAAGTGAAGTCACGTCTTGTCATTCAGCGCTGAGCGCAGGACTGAGGAGTGCGGAGCCCTCAGCGACGCATTGTGTGAGTGCGCTCACTTGCGAGTCTCGAGTAGCTGTGGTAAAGTCCAGTCGCGGAGCAGGAAGAATTTCGTACTATGACCTTTTTACCTACTGAGAGTGGTCACAAACATTTTTGTATTAAGTGCTGTTTACGTGAAATATTTGAAGGAGTCAGTACCTACTAAGAAAAAAAAAATCATATAAATGATGTAAGTATTTAGATTTTATATTATCTATATCTATCTTCTTCTATATCTACACTAATATTATAAAGAGGAAAACTTTGTTTGTTTGTTTTTTTGTTTGTTTGATTGTAATGAATAGGCTCAAAAACTACTGGACCGATTTTAAAAATTCTTTCACCATTCGAAAGCTACATTATCCACGAGTGACATAGGCTATATTTGATTTTGGAAAAAAATAGGGTTCCGTAAGATATTTGGGTTTTTCGGACACAAGGTGTAAAAATCAACCAGAAAAGTAACTTATTTTGTGTACGCTGCCTAAACTATAAAAGATAGAACCATACATTGTTCTAATTAATTGTAGATCTTATAAATATCTACAAAAAAGTCTGCGACACACTATACCTATCTATGTCGAGTGATGCACAACAACCATTTTTTTAATTTAAAAATCTTGATTTTTTTTTGGACTACATTTAAACGCGTTTATTTTACTCATGCTATTAATCTTTATCAAAATAAAGTATTTCATCACTAAGTACAGTTTATGTAGATAATATTTGGTCTTTGAATGATTAAAATCGGACGTTTGGTTTTGAAGTTATGGCGAAATTAAAATATACGATTTCTGCTGCACGACCCGTTGCGAAGTGGACGTCACCAAGGCGGGGTGCGCGTGCGGGAGGGGAGTTTAGATCTATGAGTAGGTCGGCTCCATAGATAAGGTATAAGTACGTCGGCTCCCTATGCAGCGGTCGTGCGCGAAGTCTAATAATTTTCGTGCGATTTTCTTTAGATTTCGTTCTTAAAACTACACCTTCGCAAAAGTTCTTCTCAGAACCAAACAACAGTTCTTTTCAGGGCTAAGCAACAGTTCTTTCCAGGGCGGCTCAGCCGCGAGGTCGGCTTCATAGATAAGTATAAGTACGTCGGCTCCCTACGCAGCGGTCGTGCGCGAAGTCTAATAATTTTCGTGCGATTTTCTTTAGATTTCGTTCTTAAAACTACACCTACGCAAAAGTTCTTCTCAGAGCTAAACAACAGTTCTTTTCAGGGCTAAGCAACAGTTCTTTCCAGGGCTAACCAACAGTTCTTTTCAGGGCTAACCAACAGTTCTTTTCAGGGCTACACAACAGTTCTTTTCAGAGCTAGAATATTACACGCTATTAACATTTTCTTAAACATTTGAAAATGCCTAAAGAGAGCCATGTCTCAACTTACTAAACATAGTTCTCAAGCACGGGCAGCAAGAATACGCCGTATGGGAGAATCTTCACCTGAACGTTCACAACGCCTTGCTGAACAAAATCAGAGAAACTCTCAGGTACGCGCACGAGAGTCGAGTGTCGAACGTTCGCAACGCCTTGCACAACAAAATCTGAGAACGTCTGAGTTATAATATTATAAAGCAGAAGAGTTTGTTTGTTTGTTTGGTTGAGCACGCTAATCTCAGGAACTTTCAGTGTTAGATAGCCCATTTATCGAGGAAGGCTATAGGCTATATCATTAAGCTAAGTCAAAAAGGAGCGCAGAATTAATGGAAAATGTGACGCAGACGAAGTTGCGTGGGTCAGCTAGTACTTATAATAAATCTGTAGAGAGGTCAATTCTGTACATGAAATATATTTCCAATATAACTATCAGGGGGTAATTAGGGATCGATACTGATGCCAAAAATGCAATCAGTAAATTTTTTGTCTGTCTGTCTGTCTGTCTGTCTGTCTGTCTGTCTGTATAACCGTTATAGAAACAAAAACTACTCGACGGATTTGAACGAAACTTGGTATAATTATTTTTCATACTCCTGAGCTGGTTATAGTATACTTTACATCACGCTACAATCAATAGAAAAATTTAAAAAAAAAATTAAAATGTGAAAGTTTGGTTGTTTGTTACTCAACCACGCCAGAACGGCTTAACGGATCTTAATGAAATTTAGTACAAAGATAGATTATAGTCTGGAATAGCACATAAGCTACTTTTAATCCCGGGAACATGTTCCCTAGGGATCACGCGGGCGAAGCCGCTGGCAGAAGCTAGTAAGTTATAAAAATCGAGTTACAATTACAAATACGGCAAATATAAAAAAATAAAATTCAAAAATCAGAATCCGATTCCTCTGTATCGAAGTTACTGCTTTCCGGAAACGTCTCGCATATCACATTTTTTTTTATTACAAAAGATTCAACAGTTTTATCTACGTTATCATCTAGTTTAACTAATTTCGATTCCTTCTTTTTTTACGTGACATACACTTGCAAACAAGAAGAAAGCTTACAGTCTCAGGCAAAGGTTTACAATCCCTGAGGACGGCGGCCATTGCATCTGTGCGAGCGAGACTCATTCTATTTACGCGGGAGTGACAGAGACAGGTAATAACAGGTCAACGGACGAAATTCTTCCTGCTTCGCGGCCGGACTTTAGCTGTGATAGCTGTGACCACTGACGGACTTCGTACTGTGCAAGCTGCTTAAATGTAACGGTAGGTATTGTTCCGTATCTCCTAGACAGAAGGAAAAAAAATAAAGACAGCAAAAATGTGGCGTTTATTTTAGTTCAGCCACAGATTCGAAACTGGTATTCAACTGCATCCAGTTAGATTGGTAGCTGAGCAACACAGTTGGGTACAGACGGACAGATGCTCCCCGGCGCACGCGCACGCGCGCACGCACGCTCGCGTCGCGCGTCGCTTGCGCAACCAAGGCCGCGCCGGACGTGCTGAGGACGCACGCACGCTCATTAACAAGCGACAGCGATTACTTATATAAATCAATAGACAGCTGACTGCACAGCCACAGGTACACAGGCACACGCCTCCGTTTGCTGATAACGATCTGAATGCTAATCAGGCGCGTGATAGTGATGTGCTTGTAAACTAGCGTGGTGTAATCATCCCACTACCATTATAAATGCTAAAGTTTGGTAAGCGATGATGTGCTCGACGATGCAGCACGCTTGCCTAGAAATTATCTACTCACTCTTGACTTAAAGACTCCCCCCTATTGGTATTAGGTTGAAGGATATTGACCAAGTATGAAAGTCTGCCTGTGTTCGAGGAGCTAGGCGCAGGTATAGCTACACTGTACCTAGTAGATACGCCTACGTTGCGACCCATGTCCACTACCTACTAAATTGCCCGAAACTCCTTTTGCATAGAAATCACCTTTAAAATTGTGCGTTAAAGTGGCTTCCACGAGTGACGAGCCTTAATTGGTGGCACGTGCGGCGCGCCCCGGAGTGTGTGCCGCTACCACATTGTTGAGAGGCGACATTGTTTATAGGTGTTCACTTATTATTGTTATAGTAGGAAGGAACTATAATCCATACTAATACCTACTGTAACTGTGCTTCTGTAAGTTTGTTTGTATTTCTTCACGTCTCTACATACTTTAAAGGAAACTTAGCATGCTTGTAGACCAGGCGCGGCCGCACATTTGGCAGAGCGCAGCGCAGAGCATTTTTCACTGATATACTATTATCGACGTCGTCTTGATTAAAACAATATCTTACATACTGGTCGCTAACAACTTGACGAGGATTCGTTCGAATGTTGACTGCGACTGACAATGGTGTTTGTCGAAGCCTACGAGGATACCTAATATTCCGGGTGATCTAGGAAACAGCGACAGGAAACTTAGTTTTATTGGTATTTTATGTAACTGGCAATTTAAAGAAGCCATTAGTTTAGCCGGAAACCTCAAATAACTGCCTGTGCAAATTGCAAGGTTACGAACACGTATATCTAACAGCAATATAATACACTAGCTGACCCACGCAACTTCGTCTGCGTCACATTTTCCATTAATTCTGCGCTCCTTTTTGACTTAGCTTAATGATATAGCCTATAGCCTTCCTCGATAAATGGGCTATCTAACACTGAAAGTTCCTGAGATTAGCGTGCTCAACCAAACAAACAAACAAACTCTTCTGCTTTATAATATTATAACTCAGACGTTCTCAGATTTTGTTGTGCAAGGCGTTGCGAACGTTCGACACTCGACTCTCGTGCGCGTACCTGAGAGTTTCTCTGATTTTGTTCAGCAAGGCGTTGTGAACGTTCAGGTGAAGATTCTCCCATACGGCGTATTCTTGCTGCCCGTGCTTGAGAACTATGTTTAGTAAGTTGAGACATGGCTCTCTTTAGGCATTTTCAAATGTTTAAGAAAATGTTAATAGCGTGTAATATTCTAGCTCTGAAAAGAACTGTTGTGTAGCCCTGAAAAGAACTGTTGGTTAGCCCTGAAAAGAACTGTTGGTTAGCCCTGGAAAGAACTGTTGCTTAGCCCTGAAAAGAACTGTTGTTTAGCTCTGAGAAGAACTTTTGCGTAGGTGTAGTTTTAAGAACGAAATCTAAAGAAAATCGCACGAAAATTATTAGACTTCGCGCACGACCGCTGCGTAGGGAGCCGACGTACTTATACTTATCTATGAAGCCGACCTCGCGGCTGAGCCGCCCTGGAAAGAACTGTTGCTTAGCCCTGAAAAGAACTGTTGTTTGGTTCTGAGAAGAACTTTTGCGAAGGTGTAGTTTTAAGAACGAAATCTAAAGAAAATCGCACGAAAATTATTAGACTTCGCGCACGACCGCTGCATAGGGAGCCGACGTACTTATACCTTATCTATGGAGCCGACCTACTCATAGATCTAAACTCCCCTCCCGCACGCGCACCCCGCCTTGGTGACGTCCACTTCGCAACGGGTCGTGCAGCAGAAATCGTATATTTTAATTTCGCCATAACTTCAAAACCAAACGTCCGATTTTAATCATTCAAAGACCAAATATTATCTACATAAACTGTACTTAGTGATGAAATACTTTATTTTGATAAAGATTAATAGCATGAGTAAAATAAACGCGTTTAAATGTAGTCCAAAAAAAAATCAAGATTTTTAAATTAAAAAAATGGTTGTTGTGCATCACTCGACATAGATAGGTATAGTGTGTCGCAGACTTTTTTGTAGATATTTATAAGATCTACAATTAATTAGAACAATGTATGGTTCTATCTTTTATAGTTTAGGCAGCGTACACAAAATAAGTTACTTTTCTGGTTGATTTTTACACCTTGTGTCCGAAAAACCCAAATATCTTACGGAACCCTATTTTTTTCCAAAATCAAATATAGCCTATGTCACTCGTGGATAATGTAGCTTTCGAATGGTGAAAGAATTTTTAAAATCGGTCCAGTAGTTTTTGAGCCTATTCATTACAATCAAACAAACAAAAAAACAAACAAACAAAGTTTTCCTCTTTATAATATTAGTGTAGATGTAGATAGTACCTACACATATAGTAATATTTGTACATAGCTAACACTGTCCGTGTAAACTATTTGACAGTACAAGATGATGTTATAATTCAACTAGCAGCCTGCGGCTTCGCCCGCGTTACAAGTAGATATTTTTATCTGCCAGCAAGACGCGTCAAAGTACAAGCAAAACATTTTATGAAAATCGTAAATAGGTACTTTCAAGTTTTTAATAAAAAGCTATTATTTTGATGTTAAAAACAGAAATTCTTCAATTTTATTTGAGTGTTTGATGTGGCCACTCACGTGGAATTTGGCCGTACCCAAGTCGATACAACAACATTTTCTAGGAGCACTAGCTTATAAGCAATACCTAATAAGATATGTACAACGCATAAATGTGCACTTTACGACGCAATCTCATTCAAATATGTAGTTATTTCAAATTGCTATCGAGCGCCGCGCCGCGCCCCGGAGTAAGTAGCGCCACAGAGCGAGCAGTCGAGAGCTTCGTGAGGTACAGTTTGCTCTTTACAGAATTTAAGGCGCTGCCAACTTAATTCATATGTACCTAAGTAACTCAAAAAAGTTCAGTCACTAACCAACATTTTTGTCGGTAAGTTATAGCGGCCAATGTTATGTTGTCAAAATCACCAAATTGCTCCTTCCGCTCTGAGCGGAGCGGAAGGCAGTGTCAGACTCTTACTGATTAAAACCCATCCGTGTTCTTCGTAATGCCCGCCGTGTTCCAGGGCTGCGGTGACTCTCTCGAACCAATTCAGCAACAATATCCAACGATAATACTACTGGTCTGCCTGTCCCAACTGTTTGGTTCAGCTGCTCGTCTAACCGGACGTAGCCGACAGTTCAACCCGAGTGGCTACTACTGTTACTAAAACTTTCAGCTTAACTCAGTTAATGAATCAGACAAATGTGAACAGTACTTATAACTTATAAAAATGTCTTATTAGGTAGGTACGTATCGACCCCAGCTTTCAAGTTCCACCCATCACTTCTGTCTGTGGAATTTTGTGAGCAAATTTAATTTGACCCAGCAGATAATTCCATATTAAACTACAGACTACTAGAGTACAGAGAGCTCTCTGTACAAAATAAACCTCAAAGACTAATAGGGCACGAAGAGGAAAATCCTCGAGTAATGGCTAAACATCTTAATTATAATAGCTACGCATATAGAAATCACTTAAATAATAATCTGAATACAGGGCAAGGCCCTCTACACTGTAAAAGGAACGAGCTTTTAATCGACACCCGCGACTATTCAACAATATCCATTTAAATTCACTTCAACTGTGTTACTTTTCCGGACGCTTGAGAGATGATGCTTTTTTATGTCTTGAGTAAATCTAACCTCTGATTGCGTGAAAAGACAGTGGAAAAGCAAAGCGTGATACAATGGAAGTTAGTCATTCCATTGTGTTACATTTTTGTCTTTCTTATTAGACTAATTCTAAATCAAATCAAATCAAACATAGATGTATTCATGTAGATTATCAGGCCCAGTCGTAAAAATAGGTTTTAACTTATCTAGGAAATTACTTTGACTTTGATGTTTTTTCTCTTTAACTAACAGTAATTGTTGTTGGTCTGCCTGGTGCCAGTGACGTTTCGAAATGTAACATTGTTACAATTCCGTAATCCACTTACTTATTAAATTCGACCCGGTTTCGTCCGGCAACAAGTACTCAAGTATGTGCATTATGAGCTACGAGTACGAGTATGATTCACTTTCTTAAATGCTAGTGAGACAGGCCGCTGCCCGCTGTGATGAAATACATCTCATTACACTTCGCAGCTCGTTGAGAAAGTGCTTTACTTTGAACCACATAGCGACCTGTTGCTACTTATTAAAACGTACAATTTTAAGTAATTCGGTATTATTCGGTACGCAGGCGGTGAGCGGCTCAGCGAGCGGCACTTGTTTGTGAATTGCGGAAACTGAACCAAAGTAGGTACTGTGACTAGGCTTGTTGCACACGTAGGTCTGGGTACCACACCCGCAACACGTGGGCGGGCGCTAGTATGTATGAAAATTAATAGTAAAGTTCACACGGACTACATACTGCTGTCTTTGTCGACCGCGTGTGATACCGTCCACGTCGCAGCCACGTCGCCACCACCAGCGACACCGCTAACTAGCGGCCAGTCACATCGCAAACACATGCACATTTTGTCGTGGTACGTGTGAGACAAGCCTTAGAGGCGCTGACAACTATCTGACGCCAATCCAGTTTCTGGCGCCGCGTGCTTTTGTTCTATTTCGATTCGAAGGTTGACGGTGTAATTACAGGACACAACATTACGTCGGCCTGCCTTTTGCCAGCTATATTGGGGTCGGCTTCCAGCCAAACCGGATCCAGCTGAATACCACATAGATATTAGAGCGACTGGCCACTCCCCCCGACAGAGCTCACCTCAGCAGCTTCTCGACGAGGAGCTTGCCGAGGAAGCCGGTGCCGCCGGTGAGCAGCACGGCGGCGCCCGCGAACAGGCGCTGCACCTGCGACTCGCCCAGCTGCTCGCGCTCGTCCACCATGTCCATGAACGTGATGTCGCCGCCCTGCCTGGCCTCGAACACCTGACTGTCCGTCAGCATTTCCACTGCCATTGCTGGGGACAAGGGAAATTACATTTTTAGTCAGATACCAGCTATGAAACTAGCAAGGGAATATATTCTCTAAATGGAAAATGTTCTATGTCCTGTTCCAGACTATAATCTATTGTCTGTGTCGAATTTCATCCAGCTCCGTTGAGCCATTCAGCATGATTGAGAAACAAACATCCACTCATCCAAACTTTTGCGTTTGTAATAGTTTTAAGATAGAAGACATCGCAGTAAAATTAACATTGATGAAATTCTTCTGATTTTTTCTATGTTATAGTGAGCTTGTTCTTCCTTCAGTCAACTACGCTTCATTAATTTCTTAAACTTCCGAAACAATTTTAACATTGTGTCGACATCTTACACTACACTAACTGGAAAATCATTCTTGTAATGCGCGGCACACGATATTTCTGAGAAGATTTAAAGCTTGAACAAAAATTTAACTCAAAGGTAAATACTTATTTGAAATACTTGTTCTTGTAGTTCCACTATTATTTACTTTATTCATTTTTCTTAACCTACATACCTACCTACCTTTCCACTATATTATTATTATAATTTAAGCCAAATAAACCGGCTAATTTGTGATGACGTTAAGATAAGTATAAATGTCAAAACACGGATAGAAAAGAGTTTTTGCACAGATCAAAGAGTACTAAATTAGTATAAGGAGATGAATATTAGGAACGATAATCATTCGTATTTTCAGCACTTATTACAAATAATAAATTGCTTAGTAAATTTACTAAATCTACTGAAGTACAATAAAATGAAAAAATATTCTAAACTAACATAAAACTAAAGTATGTAGAGAATCAAAAAAATGCGATAATGTATCGTAGAGACTGGCGGCATTGCCACGTTGAATGGCATTGCTTAGTCTCTGCACAAAGTAAAAGCCAGCTCTTGATCACCGAAAGTGTCAACAACCAGACGTTTCGACCCACAGAGTACTTTTATATATAGGTATTCGACCCTAGGGTTTCAACCCCCAACGGCTCGAAAATATAGTTACAATAAGGTTGCTATATTTACGCAGCTTGAAGTTTACCGCAGCCGCAGCGGCAGCACAACGCGATGAACTAGGAAGATGGGATGGCGCAAGAGTATCGACACAGGTTCAGATAGTCTTATTTGTTTTAGATGTCGCAGCATATGCTGAGATGGGGACCTTCTTTGCCTCGCACAGGTAATAATCCATGTTGAATATCTATTAATATGCAACAATTATAGCCCTCGTCTATTATTTTTCACGCCCCCCCCCCCCTTCCCGGAACCTATTGCGCCAGAGACCATATTAATTTGGTTTAACCATAGATATATATATTTCTGTGGGTTTAACCAACTGTGTCCGCATAGAAGCGGGGCTGTTTAGAGCGGCTGTCGCAGTATATTGTAGTTAGGATGGCTAGGAGTGTGTGAGATAGATCCATAGTTTATAGCGACATGTGTTTGTAAGTCCGAGTGCGGGGGTTGAATCGAATTACTTCAGACGAGTCAACATTGCTTAACCTAGTGTTCCTAACTTCCTATCCAATCACAAACCAGTTGTCTACGTATATAGCGCAGTGTCAAGAGCCTGCAAGTAATCACATTCCGAAATAACAGCTTCCGACAGACAGACACGTATGTATGTATGTGTATATCAGAGCACAGTTACACTATTACAAGTGTATTTACAACCCACATGATAATAGTAACCAGCCACTAGCTTCTGTCTTCGGCTTCGCCTACATGAAAAATATATTCATGGGTTTTGAGTTTTTGCACAGAAACCTAATAATTTTACCAAATTAAAATTTGTTTCTTATAACATAACCGGATGTTGATGGGATTTTCACTGACAGAGACCAATCTGTCAGTGAAAATCCCGTCAAAATCGGTCCAGCTTTTTCGGATATTTGCCGGAACAAACAGACAGACCGATAATAAAAAAATGTTTTATTATAAGTAAAGTATCTTATGCTATTACTAAAATAAATAAATAAATAATTTTAAATAAATAAATAAGAAATAATAATATTAATTATCTATTTATTTCATGTAGAAGAAAATTCCATAAAAAATACCAAAAAGCTGCTAGTTTCAAACTGATGTTTGTGCAAACAGACACTCCAATTATATTTATTTGTATAGATAACTGTAGAAGGAGCTTACAGTTACCTGTAATAATAAAATGTACGTGCTTATTATAAAAATATAAGTGTATTTAATTTATAACCTTAATAGTAATTATTGGCCATTTACCGCTCAAGTATTATTGATAACGGAAGTGAGTTATGCTAAACTAGTGTTATTGCCCTTGGGCATTCGGCAAGTACAGCCCGAGCTAATCATGAACTAAACATTACCCATTAGTAGTTTGTTTTGACAATCTTCTTTAATTGAGATGGGTTTGCTCTTGACTCTGGTCTGGGTCACAGGTGAACGGACACAGTCGGCGATGCGGAGACTTCGCGACTTGAGAGAGATATTTTTTTCAATCTTTGTTTATTTTAAGTTTTTGCGTCTGTTTGGAAGGAGCAAACAATTTTTCTTTCTTTCTTTTCAGATTTAATATTAATAATTTTCCCCTTGAATTTCCAAAAGTACTTTCTTGTAGGGAAGGTTGGTAGTCCCAGACTACCAGTAGTTTCGGCTGTGCGGTGATATACAGTATTAAGTTTCCTTTTCAAATACAACGTATTAATGAGAGTCACTGTCAAATCTTGTTGTCATTAATTCTTAATTCGGGTTCAGACTTATATTATGTTACCGGAAAATTGCGGGCTCTGTGATTGTAATAAATTTTTAATAGATATATTAGCTGTCCCCCGCGGCTACGCTCCCGGTCAACTGGCAACTTTTTTTTTACATAAAACCCTTCTCCTGATAATAACAAACACAACAAAAAAAAAAGAATTAGCGAAACCGGTTCAGCTGTTCTCGAGATTTGCGCTTAGCAACACATTCAGCGATTCATTTTTATGTAGATAGATGATTTCTCGACTTATAATGAAAAAAAAATCGCTTTGTATACCTACAATAATTAATCTCACCCAAATTCAACAGTTTCCAATAAGTTCATAGCTTATTAAGAAAACATATTTTACAATCTCACGCGATACTTTACAATTCTACGACGCGGACGTTTGCAATTTTCCGGTGACATGTAAATAAGTCGCAGGTAGTCGATGGAGGCTCTCGGAGCGGTGGTTGTGACGTCACACGCGGACAGGCTTCACGTCTGCAGTCGGATATGATGATGATACACAGTGTAAACTTTATCAGATAGGTTTTGTGTTTATTCTGTAACACGTTGTATACATGTACATTGTTAGCGGAAGCTATTTAAACTAAACTAATTTTATTGCCCCTGAGTATTTGACAAATAATATAGTCCCCGAAAAACGTCAACTACCTACAAACTATTAATGGCTAATAGTTTGTTTGCTATACATGACGGAAGTCGGAAGTCAGGAGCAGTAAGGTCACCACACGCTCACACTCAAAGCAGGTCAATATTAGAGTGAAGTGTCTGCCAGCGCTGCGGAACTGTTCGCAACAGTCACCGCGGCTCTGGGACGCTAACTTGTGCAGCGTGCTTCGTGCTTCAGACAGTACGGCTCGGAGTTGGCTCAGCTGTCAGTTGACCATCTTCCACAGTCGTTACGGGCTGTGAGAATATGAAAATCTGACAGCAGTTTGGCCCCCGGAGTAAATGATACATGATATTTATTTTGTAAGTAGTTTTTAAATAACACTTTTATATTATAATCTTTTTCATCATCATTTTAAACTAGATGAGGCCGGTGCTTCCAAGCTGACTGCTCTGACAAGTAATCTCTTTTAAAGTCCATACAATCGTACTGGTATCGAAGTAGTGGGCCGTGGAGACCAGGTAGGCAGTATGCTGTATCCTGCAGCCGGTCTTGTCAAATGATCATTTGGCCCCCGTGAGCGAACTATGCGAGAGGTACCACGCGCTCTTGTAGCGTGTCAACATGACAGTCAATATGTCTGTCACCTTGAGCTGGCAGCTCCTCTCCTGCACAGCAGTGGTCGCAGGCCCTAGACGTATATCGGTCTAGAACTATGCGAGAGGTACCACGCGCTCTTGTAGCGTGTCAACATGACAGTCAATATGTCTGTCACCTTGAGCTGACAGCTCCTCTCCTGCACAGCAGTGGTCGCAGGCCCTAGACGTATATCGGTCTAGAACTATGCGAGAGGTACCACGCGCTCTTGTAGCGTGTCAACATGACAGTCAATATGTCTGTCACCTTGAGCTGACAGCTCCTCTCCTGCACAGCAGTGGCCGCAGGCCCTAGACGTATATCGGTCTAGAACTATGCGAGAGGTACCACGCGCTCTTGTAGCGTGTCAACATGACAGTCAATATGTCTGTCACCTTGAGCTGGCAGCTCCTCTCCTGCACAGCAGTGGCCGCAGGCCCTAGACGTATATCGGTCTAGAACTATGCGAGAGGTACCACGCGCTCTTGTAGCGTGTCAACATGACAGTCAATATGTCTGTCACCTTGAGCTGACAGCTCCTCTCCTGCACAGCAGTGGTCGCAGGCCCTAGACGTATATCGGTCTAGAACTATGCGAGAGGTACCACGCGCTCTTGTAGCGTGTCAACATGACAGTCAATATGTCTGTCACCTTGAGCTGGCAGCTTGTCTCCTGCACAGCAGTGGTCGCAGGCCCTAGACGTATCGGTCTAGAAACTTGAACGCCGATGAAACGGTTGGAATTTAGTCATTGGCTGTATTAGAGAGGCAGGAAGTGATCTCTACGAAATGTTTCATGAAGGCTGTTGCAAGTATATACACAGTTATTATTGATAGTAGCCAGTTAAGTACCCATCAGTAGCAATCAGTAGCCATGCCTCACACCCGTAGATAGACTACATTATTTCTAGTATACACAAATACTGAGAAACGTGTCTAGTATAAGCTAGGAAGGTGGCTAAATGATACTGCTGCTTATAAAGTGAAATTAGACAAACATGTTATCCGGAGCAAAGGTTCAGTAACACAAAGCAGCGAGGCGGCACGCGATGACCGCTAATCGTGTACTGAATGCTCGACTAATATCAATTAGTGAAATGATGTAAATTTGCACGAATAAGCATTAGTGCAATATTAGTGTACGGACTGTACGGTATCACCGGACAAGTCTAATGTTTTTATTAACATATTACTTTTATTACTGACTAGCTGACCCGTGCCCACTTCGTTGGGCGGTAAACATTTTAACTTGTGATGAAATTATGAGTGTGGTTCGGTTAGTACTGACTGCTATGATTTATTTCCTGACGGCCAAAAGGAGGGTTTTGTTTTTATTGCATAATAATATGTATGTAGCTAGGCTAGCGAGCCGCTGCGAGCGCTCAGCGTTAGACTCCCTGTCCCTTGTTGCAGAGAGTAGACATGCTGCTTTAAATCACTGAGACGCTGTGCAAGTTCAGCGCTAGATTCCCGAGCACGGACCTGCGATGTTCTCCAGCTTTGGTTAGCAAGCCGCTGTGAACGCTCGGAGCTAGATTTCCCAGCGCGTGCTTGCGAAATATTTTCTCTATTCCTCGAGAGGCTCTTCCGTACGGCGTACTCGAGCTGCTCTTGTCTCATGTCTGGGATGTCTGACGGAAAAGTTGTGATATCCTTTTAGGCATGATAAACAATCGCTGAAACTGTCCGATATCCCAAAAACAGAAATATCACAGCTTCGAACTCGAAGAATGAGAACGAAGTAATATTGTAATTTTGTTTTGAGAAACCGAGCAACCAAAACAATTTTAAAGACCAACAACATTCAACCAACTACGTACAACTCACCTACCAAACGACAAAAGTTAAATAATAACTGGAGAGGGTCATTAATCCGCGGAAAATCTTAAATGGATAAAACGTCCGTACAAAGCATGTTCTAATGCGGTTCGTGAATGGACGGCGCGGGCGGCGTTTTGCGATTTAGTAATTTTATATTATCTTCGAAACTATTCAACCAATTGACATTCTGTTTTGGGCAAATCGTTTCTCTATGATGTTCTTGTGATCATAATAACTTTTTTTTCGATAAGGTTTAATATTTTGTTGTTTAAAAAATCGTCCAAAGATAAGTACGTCGAAAAATACTTTTTTTAACACATAAAAGCTACTATATCTGCTAAAATATAAAAGATAGAAATATGGTGCCCCGGACTTTTTTGTAGAACTATTCTAGGCGGACCAGGTTGCCATATATTGTTTTCAATTATATACAACTGTTAAGGCAGCGCACGCAAATAACTCTGTTGTAAGAGCTATTTTTTTCCGCCTGGATAGACAAAAATTGAGATAGTTCGAGTAATATGCATGATATCTTTATAATTTATAGCCTATAGCACTCACGAATAATGTAGCTTTCTACCAGTGAAACAATTTTTCAAATCGGACCAGTAGTTCCTGAGATTACCCCCTACATACAAACTTACAAACAAATTTTACCTCTTTATAATATTAGTATACATTATATTATTATAGTATATTATAGTACTAGCTGACCCACGCAACTTCGTCTGCGTCACATTTTCCATTAATTCTGCGCTCCTTTTTGACTTAGCTTAATGATATAGCCTATAGCCTTCCTCGATAAATGGGCTATCTAACACTGAAAGTTCCTGAGATTAGCGTGCTCAACCAAACAAACAAACAAACTCTTCTGCTTTATAATATTATAACTCAGACGTTCTCAGATTTTGTTGTGCAAGGCGTTGCGAACGTTCGACACTCGACTCTCGTGCGCGTACCTGAGAGTTTCTCTGATTTTGTTCAGCAAGGCGTTGTGAACGTTCAGGTGAAGATTCTCCCATACGGCGTATTCTTGCTGCCCGTGCTTGAGAACTATGTTTAGTAAGTTGAGACATGGCTCTCTTTAGGCATTTTCAAATGTTTAAGAAAATGTTAATAGCGTGTAATATTCTAGCTCTGAAAAGAACTGTTGTGTAGCCCTGAAAAGAACTGTTGGTTAGCCCTGAAAAGAACTGTTGGTTAGCCCTGGAAAGAACTGTTGCTTAGCCCTGAAAAGAACTGTTGTTTAGCTCTGAGAAGAACTTTTGCGTAGGTGTAGTTTTAAGAACGAAATCTAAAGAAAATCGCACGAAAATTATTAGACTTCGCGCACGACCGCTGCGTAGGGAGCCGACGTACTTATACTTATCTATGAAGCCGACCTCGCGGCTGAGCCGCCCTGGAAAGAACTGTTGCTTAGCCCTGAAAAGAACTGTTGTTTGGTTCTGAGAAGAACTTTTGCGAAGGTGTAGTTTTAAGAACGAAATCTAAAGAAAATCGCACGAAAATTATTAGACTTCGCGCACGACCGCTGCATAGGGAGCCGACGTACTTATACCTTATCTATGGAGCCGACCTACTCATAGATCTAAACTCCCCTCCCGCACGCGCACCCCGCCTTGGTGACGTCCACTTCGCAACGGGTCGTGCAGCAGAAATCGTATATTTTAATTTCGCCATAACTTCAAAACCAAACGTCCGATTTTAATCATTCAAAGACCAAATATTATCTACATAAACTGTACTTAGTGATGAAATACTTTATTTTGATAAAGATTAATAGCATGAGTAAAATAAACGCGTTTAAATGTAGTCCAAAAAAAAATCAAGATTTTTAAATTAAAAAAATGGTTGTTGTGCATCACTCGACATAGATAGGTATAGTGTGTCGCAGACTTTTTTGTAGATATTTATAAGATCTACAATTAATTAGAACAATGTATGGTTCTATCTTTTATAGTTTAGGCAGCGTACACAAAATAAGTTACTTTTCTGGTTGATTTTTACACCTTGTGTCCGAAAAACCCAAATATCTTACGGAACCCTATTTTTTTCCAAAATCAAATATAGCCTATGTCACTCGTGGATAATGTAGCTTTCGAATGGTGAAAGAATTTTTAAAATCGGTCCAGTAGTTTTTGAGCCTATTCATTACAATCAAACAAACAAAAAAACAAACAAACAAAGTTTTCCTCTTTATAATATTATTATTAGTGTAGATATAGTATAGATAGGCGCACGTTCGACGATGGGGTCGGCGCCGGAACACGCTTGCTGAGAAGTAACGCTCAAGAGCTCCAGGTTGTATACTCGACAAGTTACTTGTTTGTTGTACAATTTCGACCTCTAGCTTCTGGTCGACTGAATTAATCCTGGTAAATTACGCTAAAATTTGCTTCTGACAAACAACTCAAAGGATCTAATTCAAATGGGATAGAACCATTGTGGCATAGAGGCCCCGCCCGCCGCCATCTTGTTTTAATTTCAAAGTTTTGGCGCACGATCTTACATGCACGTTATTATGGGTAGGTACAGAATACTTCATCAAACAAAAAAAAAGAACTGCTTAGCCCTGTTCCCAACTATAGGTACAGCTGAATACCAGTGTTTTACGTGGAGCGGCTGCCTAGTGCCTACCGACCTACACAAACCCAGTAACTGGGTAACACGGTAATTCTTGGTAATGTTGGGAGTCTTACTGGTTTCTGACAATCCGTAACGACCGCCAAAGATCTACAAATGACAGCCGGGACCAACGGCTTAACATGCTTTCTGAGGCACGGAAGAAACTCGGTATGTTAAGATGGTCACCCATCCACAGACCAACCTTGGCAAGCGTTGCTTAAACTTAAATATCGACCCGTGCGGCTGTTATTATTTAGCCCCAAACTCCTCAAAAAAAAAACAGAACTATGGTGCCCTAAAGTGTCACGTTGGCACACACCAGAGATACATGAGATACATTAGAATAGAATAGAATAGAATACTCTTTATTATGTACACCATATAAGCACATTATAGTTAGCAAATATATATTTTCATCCCGGGAGCAAGATCTCTAGGAATGATTGGCGACACTGACGCGGGCGGACAGCGGACAGCAGCGGACAGCAGCGGACAGCAGCTGGGCGCACATAGAGCGGCTGCCTGCCTGACCTCCACGACCGAAGAAGCCTGCTTACCTCAGAAGTCTAGTTATCCTTAATCGTGTATGTAATAATGCGTATCGTATATTCCGCGTTGGTAGCCGATCCGTTAGTTCTGCGTACGGCAGCAGTAGCAGTACGGTTACACTCCGTGCTCCGTGTTGTGTATTGCTCTGTCCGCTAACACATTCTGATCACGGCCGGTGAACTCACGAGTTTCGTCATGTCTCCTAGACACGACACGACTAGCGACAGGACACTAGTGGCTGCAAGCTTTCGTTAGATACTTCGTCCGTGTCGGTAAATCTAGCATCCATTGTCTCTGATCCTTGAGTTTTGGATGTTTTCCCTGATCTATGGGAATCCCCAATAGTTCTATTTGATCTGTTTAGTTTAATATTTAATATGAACTGAATGAATGTGTATCTGTTGACATCGCCCGAGCTCGCACTGTTAAGTGTTAAGACGAGAGTGCACACAACAAGTGGGTGTCAGTTTTAGCAGCGAACGTGTTTGTATTGACACCAGAGGTGATATCAAACTGTCTCTGCATATGGTCTTATAAACTACTGCATCTTTTTCTTACTGAAGTTCTAGTAGAGTGAAGTCAAAACCACACACTCACTGTCAGGACTACTCATCTACTCCTAATATACAACTAGTTTTTGCCAGCGGCTTCGAATGTCGGGAATTTTCCAAAGGAACCATATTCTTGGCGGAAAAGTAGTCTATATATGTAATTGTATGCTATTCCAGACTACAATCTATATATGTCCAAATTTTATCCAGATTCGTTCAGCCGTTCTAAAGTGATTGAGTTACAAGTATCCATCCTTCCAAAGTTTCGCAGATAGTAAGATTGTAACTGATCGAACAGTTCAGTCGACGATATTGTATAATAGTCTCACTAATCGAATCTCCGAAGCGGATCTCCATTGATACCCACATACTTTAGACATTTTATTAAAATGGTATAATAACATGCGGCAAGCCTTAGTACGTAGGTCAGCACAATATTGACGCTCCATGTTGGCACAGTTTATGGCTGCCCTGACCCTCACGCAGTACACATCGCCGTATTTGTCTGCAGTGCTCGTGTTATGGTCAAATAGTGGAAAAAACTACGTCAAGTTCATTAGATTGGGCCTTTGACTCAAGTAAGAAACCACTTTAGTAGTAAAATAATGAATGCGTAGAATGTCGCACCACTGCTTCGTGGATCTAGGCAAGCCTTTACTTATTAAAGTAGCTTCTGTAAGCGATTTTGCTCGCGTTAGAATAGATTTTGACAAAAAAAAAGACAGCCTATAACCGTCTCCTCCTGAAGACCCATCCCATCTATCTATCAAAATAATCAACCAATCATTAAAATAAGTTCAGCGATTTAGGCGTGATAGCGCAACTTATGTACAAATCACCAACAAAGGTCCAAATCCATCCAAAGGTTTTGTTTTATATCTCTCAAAAGATCGCTGTTAGCGATAAGGCCGCCCGTGATTGTGTCACCGTATGTAATATTTACTTCGTATATATTTTCTTTAACTTATACGGTGTACATAATTAAGAATTATTTTTTTGTTTATTTGAGATGGGTTCGCTTTTAACTCAAATAAATATTAAAAAAGTATATAATAAAATGTGTTTAATTAAATACATAAAAATACCCATTAATAAAAGTAAAGAAACAAATAAAGTATAAAATAATAAATAAATTGCAGCTTGAATTCGTTCAGGCTGACAACCTTAGTCTAGGTCCGAAATGACAGAGACAAGTGTACGGTGGAGCGAGAGGCGGAGATTGTAAGCGTTCGGAGATTATCTATGACTAGCTTCCTCCCGCGACTTCGTACGCGTATATCCCGTTTTTCCCGTTCCTGTAAGAATCTCGAGATATCCTTTCTTAGTGCTTCCTTACGGAGTGTGGAGCACGCGCCAAATTTCACCTTTCTACAACCGGTAGTTTCGGCTGAGCGTTGTCAGTCAGTCACTCAGTAACGCATGAATTTTATATATTAGGATTGTATTGTATTATCTCTTCCGCATTCATAATATTAGTTAGGATCCATATGATTGTTAATTCTGCGAGTCGCTGCTCTGACACGCAAAATAACAAGTTGTCCGGTGGAGTGGTGGAGGTGGTATGAATTGCCTTCATTTACATAAACTAGCAGTTTACACACATACCGGCTCAGTGCGCTTTAAGCTTCTCACTTGGATCACATGCTTAGTTTGGTTTCCTACTTTAAAAGCTGGAGGTTGTTACCTTAAGCTTGATATTATTGGATAGCACGTATTGTAAGGGAGGAACATATTTTTCCAATTCTGCAGACAAAACCAGTCAGTGGTCGTTAGCTTCTGCCAGCGGCTTCGCCCGCGAGATCCCCAGGGAACATACTCTCGGGATAAAAGCAAGCGTATGTGTGATTCCTGACGTTAATCTACTTCTGTGCAAAAAATCATGAATTCATGATCCATTCAAGCGTTCTGATGTGAAAGAGTAACAAACATACAGTCATCCGTCTATCCTCACAAACTTTCGCGTTTAATGTTAGATTATGAATTTTGTCCTAAACTATAATTATAACACTGGAATTTAAGTAAAAATTGTGGACTCTGGTCTGAAATAAAATTATTCTATTTTATTCTATTAAAGTGCAATTGCTATTAATATAAAAAGTAGACGAAAGCTGGCACGCAGAAACTGTTTCGGCCTCTTGCCATCAAAGATATGCAGATCACGGTGCCTTTTTTCCGCAGACTTTTTACCCGACCTGGGAATCGAACCCGAGACCTCTCATCCCACCTGTCGCTGCTTGCAACCACTAGACCTATGAAGCAGTTGTTGAATACTTGGGATTTTGTAGATACAGATACAGAATTTATTTCGAATCATCCGTTACTTTCGGATAGTTGCAGTCACGAATATTAGATTTTTCATAATAATATAAATTAGCACGCCAGTCGCGCGGTTAGTGTGTCGGCCCGGATGGGCAGTAAACCCTGCTATAACTCACTTACCTGTACTTCATTTTGAGTCTGCCCCTATCCGACATTATCCGAAACTTTTATATCGAATTCGGATAGGACCCTACGGATATATTTGTATTTCGGATATCCGATAGTATCGCTCAGGTACGATTACGGAGCTCCTTCACATCAGTGTGGTGTACTACCGCAGTCCACTAATGTCCACTAATGTTGGATGTGTCCGCTCACATGTTAGCTCGCTCACTATTTACATAACTTGCGTCAATCCAGTTAAACAACGACACTATATTTACGCAAACTGACGCGCTCTTTGTTTACTTGGTAATGTCCATTTTAAATTAATCTGCATTTCAATTAAATGTATAAAATTCTTGAGTTACGTTCACGAACACTTGCGACCAAATGGTCTGTACATTGTTGAACTATACCGTGAATTGGTTTACAAAAAAATATTAATACGAGGAAAAATGCAGTCGCGACATGTCTAGAGCAAAACTTACTAAACTTACATATTGGTGAACCCACAGAATGAACCCAACAACACAACATCCACGGATGCCGCACCATTGGATGCTGCGCGCATATACATAGCCAGCGCAGTATATTTTCTGTCTTGGGCCAGACATCAAAAGCAAATAGATGCGCCTGAGGGGTTTTTAGACGACATTGATCATGTTGAATAAAACTTAAAAACTTTTCTATACTTGTTGTAAGCCTTGGTATAATTAAGCCTAACATTTAATTTTTTTAGTTTTTGTTTTTTTTTTCCCAGAATCTGCATTAATGCGACATATATTTGTAAAATAGAGACGTTTATCCAAACATCCTGCCCAATTTATTTTCTGTAGGGAAACGAGAATAACAGGGATGCAAAAGGCAAAAGCTAGATAATTGTACCGCGTGTATCTGACATCGACGCACAAACGATTTCTATGGGTCCGGGGCATGATTCTGGACACCCTAGACTTAGAATTTTTCGTCGGCTTTTTTCTCATTTTTAATTTTTTTTCAAGGGTTTTTTTACTTTAGACTGCTCATAATCATTATTCTGACCTAGCCCAATGAGATTTTTAAAATAATTAATTAACTACTTTCACTAAAAAGAACAATCTGAATAAAGCCACAAATAGATATCAGCTCAGCTGAGCTGATACTTTGTGGTACTCTTGAAAAAAATGAGAAAAGAACCGACGAAAAATTCCAACACTGGGGTGTCCAGAATCATGCCCTGGACCCATGGAAATCATTTGTGCGTCGATGTCAGATACAAATACAAATACAAAATCCTTTATTTCAAATAGACCAGTTTACAGGCACTTTTGAATAGTCAAGGTATGTCAGTCAAATAGATGAAGCTAATTCTGCCGCGCTAGCGACAAGAGTAGCAAGTTATTCTGCAACAAAACAAACTCACCGACCCTATCTCCAGCGCGGCAGTTACACGCGGTATAAAAGGCAAACTCACGTATCAAAGCTCAGCCGAAACTACACTGGGACTAGACACATGATGTTTTACACAAGGCTTGCTTTTTAACGTCGGTGACCACTAAAAAGGGATGTTGGTAAATTCTAACTTTAAAGGGATGATAAGGGGGCATCGCTTGTAGTAAATCTGCGCAGATGAGGTCGCGGACTAAGTGGTTGTCATTAGTTAAAAGCTCTACAATAAAGTTCCGGTACGAGCCCTACTGCTGCATCCTAGTTAAATTACACAAAGGAATGACTGGGAGAGTGGCATTTCTTTGTGTTACGCATGAGCGGCCCAAATTGTGACTGAAGTTAGACTAGGCTATGAAAAGCAGAGGCACCATTGATGGTAAGTGACGTTACGCGATCCTGACATTGCGCCATCCATTCCAGGCCATCCAGTACAAACGACATTTTGCGTGACAAAATTATGATAAGGATTATAGGGTCTCCCGCAGACAATCTAACGACATGATTTGACGATAGAACTGTAAAACAATCTTCATTAAAACTCATCGACACATCGTTTTCGCGCATGTCTGCGAAATCCTTGAAAGATGTTAAAAGTTTTTTTTTGAATAAATATATTTTTTACTCTTTTAGATTTAAAAAAATATGATCTCACTCACGTTTATCTTAAAACATAATACCTAATCGGATAATATCGTTTTTTATTAATTTATTTTACTGTGTTTATGTCATTATCTCACTATTATAGTGATTATAAATAAAATTGCAATTTGACGCTTGCGATTATTTAAACTAAATGGTTATTATTGAATTAGTAACGCGTCGATGATGGCGGACTAGAAAAAGTGCAATTATTAAAAACTGTTGTGAACACTGTTGTTTATTTTTTTGATACCTACACGTGTCGGATTAGAATATCTATTTTACTATCAACATGTGCATGATCTCATGACGCCGGTATTCCCCTGAGGAGCCAGCAGGGGTGTACGTGTAGGTACTATTATCACAAATTTTAAGTGACTATATGAATTCATTACCTTTATTTTTTTTATTTGGAACAATATGTAAAAAAAATCTGGCACGACTTTTTTTATTTCTTATTTTAACACTGTAGACTTCTCATGTTTTATTTATTTTTTACTAGCTATTGCATGCGTATATCTCGTTTCTTCCCGTTCCTGTAAGAATTTCGAGATATCATTTCTTAGTGCTTCCCTACTTGTGCTCTTTACAGCTGAACGTATTTAACTGAAACTGACACATGGGTAGACCATGTTCTGGCAACAGCTTTCCTTCGGACGAAGTCGCACTCACAAGTTAGTTTCATCCATTGATTACTCTTGCGAGGTGGTTTGACGGCCCACTGTCTCTGAAGCGAAGAGGCCTGCTCTGCTTCCTAGCTGTGGGAAGCTCACAGGCAGATTACATTGAACTAAAGACTATTAAACCACTCGAGTGCGCATACAGTGCCCGTCGCTCGAAAACTATCAGTATTTTGTCGCCTACAACAGGCTTGCTCTGGGCGGAGCGGGAGGGAGTGTCAGACTTCCACTGACTAAAACCCATCCATGTTCCTTCCTTGCCCTTTGTGTTCCGGAGCCGCGGTATCTCTTTCGAATAGTCCCGCGACTTCGGCAGGCCTATACACAGGCTGCGGTACTATAGTAACCATTTTAGTTGTGACCAAGTGTTAGACCTGTGTGCACGTTAAGTTTTGTCAACTTTTTTAAATTCTTTATGCGATTTATTACGCATAAAAATGCCTTCATGAGCGGTGAATTGGTGTGAGAGACATTTCAAGACATCTAGTTATAAAAAGGATGGCACAATTACTTTTCATCGGAGAGTAAAGACTAAGATAATTATCTTTGATTTATTCAGCAGTGCGATCTGTAAACAAGTCGAAGTGAACACTTAGGCGTACTGAACGACAAGTGAGCTGTTAATCCATACAAACAAGATGGAATGACAGCTCACGTGTCGGTCACTCCACTCAAGTGAACACGGTGACATGTGGACAGAATCGAGCGGCTCATGATGAGACACCGCAGGGGTCTATTTATGGTGGTTGGGTGAACGAGCGCACTGTAAGAAGCGCGCGTTGATGTCTTTTACAGAAGTCCCTTTTTTTAGGAAATTCTATTTGTTATTTCCCTCTTTCCCTCTGTATTTTTATCGTAAAAATCTGTGCTGTTACGTTTAATGGTTGAAGTCGTATTTATCGCTGATTATAAAATTCAACTTAATACAATTTTTAATTAAATTCATCTACTGACATTAAATACCTAACTACTTTTAACCGACTCTAAAAAAAGGAGAGTCTCAGTTTTTCATGTGTGTGTTTGACATACATGTTTTCATTTTAGATTTTCGAAGATTTCAGAATTAAAATAAAAGTAGATAGATAAGGGTAAAAGGGAAAATTGCCAAAAACAGCGCTGTTCGTTTTGATTGAGTATTTTTCTGATTATTTTATTTTTGAACTGAGACTGACCGCCTGCAGTTGCAACCGGGCGTTCTCCCTCGTCCCCCGGCCCGCGGGGCCGCGGTACTGAGTCGCGTACTTAGAAGAATTCGGCCTACATGCTCTCAAGTGGTTACATCTCCTATGCATGGAACGGTACGAGTGAAGAGCACTCGATTCTTGGTGTTCAGTATATAGCTCACCTACGTTTTCTTCACTATTGATAGGCTCGCGATTGACCACAATCTCACCTAATAGAAAGCGAAGATGTGGCCGACGGTGATATAATGGTAATTATTCTGTAAAAAGGTTAAAAATAACACTTTTATACGATGATCCTAGTTTGATAATTTTAAACTAGATGAGGCTGGTGTTTCCTAGCTGACAACGTGGCAACCCTGAGAAGACACACCGAAACAAATTCAGAGGTCTCTTTTAAAAGTCATACAATCGACCTGCATAGCCCTCAATCACAATACGTCAATGAGAACATGGAGATTAGAGTCCGATGTGGTCTTTTCAGGTAATTACCACACAGATTTGAGTGGACCTAACTAGACAGTGCAAGCACTTGTCAGTGATCGTGTTGCTCAAAGTATGACGAACAATGCCCAAGTAAGGACATTTGGGTAGGCCGCATAAAGTACCTACTCAAACTTTCAGACAGCAGATAGAGCACGCTTACCTCTTTGTTATCTTTTTATAAACGAGAAATCATCAAATGACTCCTTCCGCACTGGGTGGGAGTGCCCCGGCGGAAGGGAGTGCCCCGACTGTCGGATACCTACTTACTGACTAAAAACTAAAACCCATCCGTTTTTCTCTAAATGCCCTTCGCGTTCCAAGACCGCGGTGACTGTTTCGCACAAATTGCGCAACCTTGGCAGAACCCTGGCCCTAGCGGTCTCGTATATTTAGCAGAAGTACGATCGATTAGCTGATATCATTATAATGAGTACATCGTCCGCGACCCCTAATGAGCGCCCCACAAGGAGCGCGCGCTGCTACAGCGCGTGTGACAGACTATTGTGACTCAGTCATAGTTCTACGAGTAACAATTATGAGCGCGGAAGATATTTCCTGCTACTTCGACAGCGGTTGGTTTTCCTGTACTTGGCTAATTAAATAATAATGGATGAACGGGTCTCCAATTGTGAATGAAACGAAGTAGGTATTCATGACTGTAGCAGACTGTAAAAAAACGCTGACCAATGTTTTGTATATATATAATATTGTGTATATGATTAGTTGATGAATTAAAATTCCTAACTATGCGAGTAATTTTTCACGTTCATAATTGAACTATCGTCGTAAAAAATATCCCAAGCAATCTGTGCTTTTGACTGCAGTTTCGACATTGATGTGGCCGATACTGCTGGCAGAAGCGAGCTAGTACCTACTCGTACATAAGCTGGCGCAGAGTGGCTGTGGCAAACATCTTCCTCAACGATATTGTTACCGAGAGCGAAAACTATTATTAAAAGAGTCCGAATCACGGCAATTAGTTTAGTATTCATATTTATTCAAGAAACTGGTTGACCCGAAGTATTTGTCTTCAAATAGTTAATGTATACTGGACAAATATACCAAGATGGCCGGCCTTGGACTCAGCGCGGAAACCGCGCGAGACCTCACCGAGATCCTTATGAGGTGCTGTTGACATGTGTCAAGTAGACCTTGCGCAAGCTTAGTGTCTTGAGATTAACTAGGGTATAAGTAGCCTGAGGTCAGTGAGGTCCTCCCCATAACATCATATATCTTCCAATGAACGTCCCGTTAAATTAAAAGAAGAGCTAATAACTATTCATAAATAAAATCTTACGATAACAGGATTAATAAAAAATTGCCATTAGTTAAGTTTCTATACTAATTAGCTGATTCATATTCAAATCTGTAGAGAATTTTAATTTGGAATCTACTAATCAGTTTTGAAACTAAGCATTATGAATTTATATCTTTATTTATTTTAAAAAGTGCTCAGGACCTGTCAGCGCTTCGCCCGCCGCGCCCGTGTCAGAAACTATCCTAAGGATACGTACTCCCGGGATGTAAGTACCCAGCCTATTAGCTATCTATTTTCGAGTGAAATTGCATCCAGATTCGTTCCGCCGTCCTGGCGATGGCGTGATTGAGTAACAAACATACATCCAGCCATACTATCGCATTTGTTATAGTAAGTAATTTTCAAATAGTGGTTATTAAGGAACACGACCTTATGTAAACTGTTATTTTTTGTTCCAATAGATATTATTGTGGCGTAATGTGCATCAGCATTAAATAATAAGTTACAGATTGATTTAATACGTCTGACCGTAACCTTCTAATATTTTATGTGTTATTTTTAGTATCAGACTAATTACCAAATATTTCCTGACTTAGTTTTTGTCCCTCAATCTATTAATAAACTACGTGTGACGTCACAGTTGCCCGCGGACACAGTACTTGTAGTACAGTCACCAGCATATCAGTCTACCCGAAACTGTACAATTTACCCAATCAACCTTGAACCGTATTTCTTTAGAATTAAAATTGAAAATCTATCGAAGAAATTGGACAGATTTCGTAGCTTGATGTGCTGGCATCTGTACATAGTTGTTCTCCGCCGGATCGAGCTCCAGCTCCAGACAAGCGCGGCTCGGCGAGCGCAAACGATACCCATACATACACTACGTCCTAGGACAAGCAACAGTAGCAAATGCTACGGGCCCCGCGCATTGGGGGCCCGTAAACCATGGATCTGACACACTAGTCCTCCTAACTGCAATATACTGCGACAGCTGTTGTCTGCGGAAGAAGTCACTCATTTGGTTTGGTTTGGTTATTTTGTTCAGACTTCGACAGCTGTTGTCTGCGGAAGAAGTCACTCATTTGGTTTGGTTTGGTTATTTTGTTCAGACTTCGACAGCTTTTGTCTGCGGAAGAAGTCACTCATTTGGTTTGGTTTGGTTATTTTGTTCAGACTTCGACAGCTTTTGTCTGCGGAAGAAGTCACTCATTTGGTTTGGTTTGGTTATTTTGTTCAGACTTCGACAGCTGTTGTCTGCGGAAGAAGTCACTCATTTGGTTTGGTTTGGTTATTTTGTTCAGACTTCGACAGCTTTTGTCTGCGGAAGAAGTCACTCATTTGGTTTGGTTTGGTTATTTTGTTCAGACTTCGACAGCTGTTGTCTGCGGAAGAAGTCACTCATTTGGTTTGGTTTGGTTATTTTGTTCAGACTTCGACAGCTTTTGTCTGCGGAAGAAGTCACTCATTTGGTTTGGTTTGGTTATTTTGTTCAGACTTCGCGCAAAAGGCTCGTATACTTATGTTACCATACCGTCTGAAATATAAATAGCCCCAGTTCTATATGGGTAATGTAGGCAAAACAAAAAAAAAACATGGGCTCTGGCGCAACATAAGGGCCCCTGGGTCCGTGCAAAAAAATGGATGAGGACTATAAATGTTTTAATTGGATATGCAATATACACCGCACTGTTAAAATTTTCTGACGAATATAGGCCTTGCCGATGAACATTAAAATTAAATATAATTTAATGTATTGTATGATGGTACGGAACCCTCGATGCGCGAGTCCGACTCGCTCTCGACCGGTTTTTATTTTGATGGATTGCTTTAAAGATTGTTTTGTAGACGGATTTATTGATTTTTCTAATTATATTGAATCTTGTTGGCAGATTGCGATTGACAAAGTGGCACTTAGGTCATAGAGATCACCTTGCAAATATGTATGAATATGTTAAATATTAAGCATTGTATTAAACTACATTAGAATAATTTATTAGTGTATAGAAAAGAAAGTGATAAAGCTGCACCTAGGCACATTGTATTATGCGGTAATTTGTTGAGTCATTTTCAAAACGATCATTGATAGTCGTGACCTTTACCGCTGTGTTCAGTTTAAAGTATTTCAAACGAGTAGAGACCGGATTACATTACCTAAGAATATAAAACTGAATGAATTCGCACATTTAACCCCTTTTTAGCGTCAGTTGCATCATCGTCTGACTTTTCACCAACTATACTGAGCTCGGCTTCAAGTCAATTCGAGTTAGGTATGTTACACGGTACTTGTAATGGTACGGTTACACGTTACGCGGTACATGTACCTACTTGGCAATACTGGAGTCAGAGTTTCTGGCTTCTGACAATCCGTAACGACTGCCAGAGGTCTACAACTGGCAGCAGGGGCCAACGGCTCAACCTGCTTTCCGAGACACGGAGAAGTCTTGGAATGTTAAGATGGTCACCCATCCACAGAACAACCTCCACAAGCGTGGCTTAACCTTGAAGATCGACCCATACGACTGTTATTATTTAGCCTCGCCCTCCAATACACACACTCACACGCGCCACATACTCCTCCTTGAATATTTTGGCATGGTTTTTTAATCATACACAGTGACATCAGAGGCGTGCGGGCGCTGAGCTCGCGGCTAGCTCTTCAGCTCTTCGTTGCCAGAGTTATTCCCAAGTCTACTCTAAGAAACCGCCTTGCAGGTCGCATCTTAGAAATCTCCTTAAATCCCCTCCCCACTTTACCGATTTTTACTCCTACTCCTTCACTGTGCATGCAGTACGGTTGTGGCATTCACCACCGCCTGACATTAGGCAGAGCCAAACTCTTGCAGTTTTTAAAAGAAGACTGAAAGAACACTATCTTTCCTTCTCGTCATAGTTGCATATAAGTATATACTAATATTTATATTTTAATATTATCTATACTATTATATTATAATCTATACTAATATTATAAAGAGGTAAAATTTGTTTGTAAGTTTGTATGTAGGGGCTAATCTCAGGAACTACTGGTCCGATTTGAAAAATTCTTTCAGTATTAGATAGCCCATGTATCGAGATACATATCATCACGCTAAGACTAAAAGGAGCCGAGTATTAATGGAAAATGTGACGCAGACGAAGTTGCGTGGGTCAGCTAGTTTAGTATGTTTTAGTTTATTATTTATGTATTGCACGTTATATTTAAATTTTACTATTTTCATTTTAGCTATTTATAACTTTTACACACAATATCTACATCTCTTAATAGTCTACTCTCATTTCGCAGGTATGCTAGAAGAGATTTCTGTAGAAATAGGCATCACCTTTGTACTATTGTTCTGTTTCCTTCTTCTTATCTTCTTATTAAATAAATTGTTAAATAAATAAATAAAAAGTTAAACAAGTCGCTGTGATGCAGCTGCTGGCTGCTCGCTGATGTGCGCAACGGATCTGTGATAGAACTGCATCAGACTGCTTGAGAAGCGGCTTAATTGTTTCGAACTTTTAGCGGTATAGCGGTCGGGTTTTTAGGGTTCCGTAGCAAAATGGCAAAAAACGGAACCCTTATAGATTCGTCATGTCTGTCTGTCTTCTGTCTGTCTGTCTGTCCGTCCGTCCGTCCGTTTGTCAGAACCACTGTTTTTTTCCGAAACTATAAGAACTATGCTGTTGAGACTTGGTAGGTAGATGTATATTCTGTGAACCGCATTAAAATTTTCACACAAAAGTAGAAAAAAAAAACAATACATTTTGGGGGTTCCCAATGTAGGTACTTAGAACTGTAACAACATTTTTTTTTTCATCAAACCCATATGTGTGGGGTATCTATGGATAGGTCTTCAAAATGAATGAAAATTATATGTAGTGAGGTTTCTTTTTTTTTTTAAACTGAATAGTTTGGGCGAGAGACACTTCCAAAGTGGTAATAAGTGTCTCCCCCACCTGTAACTTCTAAAATAAGGGAAAGATATAACTAAAAAAAATTGAATGATTTACATTACTATGAATATTATCTTATCTTTGTAAACTCCCACCGAAAATTGGTTTGAACGCGATCTAGTAAACTGTAGTTTTTTTTTATTAATACGTCATAAATCTTAAACCGCAACATTTGCTTATAATATATACCTACAGGTTTTTACGGAACCCTCGGTGCGCGAGTCCGACTCGCTCTTGGCCGGTTACTTTATTTGCGTTTTATAGGTACTTTGACCCTTGCGAAATAAAGTATTTTATTTAGAGTTGAATTTTATGATTAAATATCTGTTGTTCTAATCAATAATATTCATACCTATTAATGATTCAATTTGGCACTAAACGTTGGACCTGATTGTTTACTTAACTTTGTAAAGTTTTGAATTGCTAATTGATTTATTATTCATGTGTTGAACAATGCAATGTAATCGTTATTGCTAGTGCTATTCTGATTAAGTTCTTGATATCAAATTAAAAAAAAAATATAGTTAACCATAAAAAAAATAGTTTTTTATGAATTCATATTTTTTTTATAAATTTAATTTATAATTTTACTATAGAGTTGTATTACTTACCCATTTATAGAGGAAGGCTATAGGCTATATTTTATACCATCACACTACGATCAATAGAATGTTAATAAAGTATACATACCGCCCGGAGTGCCTCAGGGATCCTTACTTGGACCTCTTTTTTACTGTGCGTCTTATATGATATCCATGCATACATGTTTTAAACATACTAAGCATCTTTTATACGCAGATGATATGAAGATATATCTGCGTATCCGATCGAAACTAGATTGTGAACTCATACAACGTGATCTTAATTCATTATACCAATACTATTCATTAAATAACATCAATGTTAATATCGCAAAATGTCAGTGCATTAGTTTTACTCGTTGCAAAAACCCAATGCGCGTTAAGCGCATCATGTCGCGGCTTCGATTCCCGCATGGAACAAATATTTGTAAGACCTACAAGTATTTGTTCCGAGTCTGGGTGTTTTTCTATCTATAATATGTATGTATTTACAAAAAAAAAATGTATATAAGTAGTTTATCAGCCATATCGTTACCATAACACAAGCATTAGGTTGCTTAGCTTGGGACTATATGGCGTTGTGTGAAATGTCCAAGGATATTATTATTATTATTATTATTATATAATGCATGCTGTGAAACTCTATAATTGGCTTCAGAACCCCATAGGACATTGTTACCATATATTGAATGTTGTAAAAAAAAAAGCTGTTTAGTTTCCTAGGTATCAAATAAATAAATAAATATGTATATGTACAATGTGACGCAGACGAATTTAGCGGGTTGGCTAGTGTTTATATCAGCATAGTATGCGGAGCATGGTGACACGCCACAATCTGATTAACGTTAGAGTAATGCACAATAGTTGAAGCAAGCGTCCGACATGACGTCACACGCGAGAGTCTCGCTATCTGCGCTATAATCTCGCGCTATGTAATCGTACGCAAGTGCAACCGTATTAAGTAAGACAGCAGATAGATGCGAGATACGAGCATGTAGTGTCGATACTAGGAGACGAGTAGATAAGACACATAGACCACAGGCTGGCTGCCAGAGAAAGAGAACGAATACTAGGAGACGAGTAGATAAGACACATAGACCACAGGCTGGCTGCCAGAGAAAGAGAACGAATACGCCCTGTTTTTGGGATTTACCCGAAGGGTAACCAACGGAACCCTATTACTAAACTATCCGTCCGTCCGTCTGTCTCTGTCTATCAGTGGACTGTATCTCAAGAACCATAATTGGTAGACGGTAGACCACTAGATCTATATCTGTGTGGTAGACAGTTGATTTTTCACAGAGTGTGTAAGTATTTCTATTGCTTATCCGCTCGCGCTACAACAACAAATCTACACTAATATTACCTATTATTTGTTTGTTTGAAATGAAAAGGCTCCGAAACTACTGGACCGATTTGATTTTTTTTTTCTGATGAAAATAGGCTATTTTATATTTTCAAAAAAAACTAGAAATCATTAAAAAAATTGCAATAATGTAACGTAGTAGCAAAACTTTGCCTATAAAATTTATTATTTTGCGTGCGCTGAGAAAATTATTGATGTTACATAAAAAATAATGTACTACATAATTGACGTACCTACTCGTTATAACCAATAGATATTTTTTGTTCAAATAATTCAATCAAAATCCGGGTGTAGTCGAATAGTGGTGATTTTGGTATTATCTATACTAATATTATAAAGCAGAAGAGTTTGTTTGTTTGATTGTTTGTTTGTTTGTTTGTTTGGTTGAACGCGCTAATCTCAGGAACTACTGGTCCGATTTGAAAAATTCTTTCAGTATTAGATAGCCCATTTATCGAGGAAGGCTATAGGCTATATTATCACGCTAAGACCAATAGCAGCGGAGCAGTAATGAAAAACGTTACGCAGACGACGTTGCACGGGTCAGCTAGTTATATTATAAAAATACTTATCCTTGTAAATGGTTTCATAATTAACGTTGAGTAAATCACATTTTAAATTATTCAAATTTGCTATTTTGTTTAAAAGTATCTAACGACGGATATAAAATGCTCTAAATAAGAAAAATGTGTAATTTGAGTCTATTAATCAGTAATTTACACATTACCATAAAAGAGGGAGGTATAGAAGATGGAGTTTGTGGGGTGTCTGCTGAGCCCACGCGAACGAAGTCGCGGGCCAAGTGCTAGTTTTTTAACCGACTTAATAAAAGGGGGAGGTTCTCAATTCGGCGGGTTTTTTTTTTAATTTTTGTACACCGATTACTCCAAGATTTCTGATCCGATTTGTGTGTTTCTTTTTTTAATTCGATACTTGCCATAGTTTTGGCCCGTCAAAAACAGAACCCTTATAGATTCGTCATGTCTGTCTGTCTTTCTGTCCGTCCGTATGTCACAGACACTTTTCTCCGAAACTATAAGAACTATGCTGTTGAAATTTGGTAAGTATATGTATTTCGTGAACCGCATAAAGATTTCACACAAAAATAGTGTGGGGTATCTATGGTAGGTCTTCAAAAATGATATTGAGGTTTCCAATATATTTTTTTCTAAACTGAATAGTTTGCGCGAGAGACACTTCCAAAGTGGTAAAATGTGTCCCCCCCCCCTTAATTCTAAAATAAGAGAATGATAGAACTTAAAAAAAATATATGATGTAGGTACATTACCATCTAAACTACCAGCGAAAATTGGTTTGAACGAGATCTAGTAAGTAGTTTATTTTTAATACGTCAAAAATCGTAAATCGCAACTTCTGCTTATAATATAATACCTACTGGTTTGTACGGAACCCTCGCGAGTGCGCGAGTCCGACTCGCTCTTGGCCAGTTTTGTTTTTGATTGAGAAAATGTTCAAATGACTCCTTTCGCTCTGAGCACATTATGCGGGAGTGTCAGCCTCCTTCCTACTGACTGGAACCACCCGTGTTCCAATGCCCGCCGCGGTCCAGGGCCGCGGTCTGTTCTTCCAACAAGTCCAGCCCAGCAGGAACTGGACCTACCTGTAGTTGCTAAGAACTAGGATTTGCATAAGTGATTCATAACTGTTAGTAGTAAGTAATTGCACAATCAGAATGGTTCACAATAAGATCTAGTTAATTATTCCATATTACCCTGTATTGCCGCATGTACTGGAAACACCCATATCTACGAATGAGCTTATGTTATCACTATATTATTATAAATACGAAAGTTTGGATGGATGTTTGTCACTCAATCAAGCTAAAACAGCTCAACAGATCTAGATGAAAGGCACAGAGATAGATTATAGTCTTTATCTTTCCGGGAGATTGTTCACTCGGGATAATGTGTGACATTCGCGCTAGCTATGCCGCTTGTAAAAGTTAGTGACGTATATTTTGCAAATAGGTTTTTAAAAATCTTTTACACGTCAATCTTTTTTGTCAAAATAATCTAGATGAGGCTGATGTTTTGTGTTATTCTGAGAAAAAAACTTCGAACCAGAGTTCCAAGTCGGTTTTCATGCAATGAAAGGCACAGTTGGTGCAGTGGTTGAGCGATTCTGTAGCTGCGTCACGTGTCGTGAGTTCGATTCCCGCTGGGAACAAATACTTTTGCGGTTTACAGATAAAAATTCCGGGTCTGGCTATTCGTGTAGTTATGTTAGTTTATGTGTTTGTAAACGCATACAGGAGACATTCCTAGTGCGGAGCAATTTTTTTTCTTTTAATGTTATTAAATTGTCATAGGGTAGTCAGCTAGGAAACACCGCGGCACCGGCCTCATCTAGTTTCAAATTACCAAACATTTTCGACGAGTAAAAGTTTTATTTTTAACCTTTGTTTTCTTACCGATTTAGAATTATGTACCTAGTCTTCATTTATTGTATTTCATCAAGACTCTATTGTCTTGCGGTTAGCATATACGACTGTGAATCACGAGGTCCCGGGTTCTAATATCAGGTTGAGCCAAAATAAATTGAAAAGTCAAAAAAGTCTGTCATAAAGTTCGAGTAATTCTCAGAAGCACATTCATAGGCATAAAATTAATTATTGTGATTTAGTATGGTTACCGATATTTTTTTATTACGATGGATACATTTATTTATTTATGTACCTACACACAATATACTGTACACACAATATACTAAAAAAAAAAATTGGGTACAGAGAAAAGAGCACAAAGATACTGCTTATTTCAAAAGAAATTTCTACCAGCAGACCTGTGACAGAAGAATTTAATAAGAAATGTAGACACAGTGTGTCGAAAAGCAGAGAAGGAATCTTAAAACAAACTATAAGTACTTACTAACTTAACTAAAACAAATACATTTGCATACATGGCAAACATATTAACTCGACTCGCCTAATAGATATAAAATGGGATATATTAATATGAATATTAATAAAACCCGTTATACTATAACATGCTTGGTTAAAATAAACCAAATTTTTAGGAGTTGGCCAAGCAAGGCCAGAGAAGAATTCATATTTATTTTTTCTAAAGTTTTAGCGACATTAAGTCCCTTAAAAAGACAATAAATGGTCCATAACTCTAAAGTTTATGTGTTTTACGAGTTAACAGACGATATAGCTAAGTAAGTATGAAATGCCGCATTGTCAGTTTCTGACAGAACTGCATGACAGCCGTATATAACGTACACATAAATACATTTTTATTTGAAGACAACATAACAAACAAAACCATTTTATTCTTTACAAAAAAAAAACTAAAACAAAAGAAAATATCGATGGAACAACTCTGCAATTGCAAAATAATCCGTCTTTAGGGTTCCATCAATTTAATACTAAAATTCATCAAAATCAGTTCAGCAATTTCTGGTTGAAAGCGTAACAAACAAATAAACAAATGCAATTTTTTATTACAATTACCTACCTAATCTAACTAAAATTAATGTTTGTATTTAAAGTAAGTATATATTATTATGTATGTACCTATAGCTCGAATATTAATCACTATAGGTACATTTTAAAACAAAGTCCGCCGCCACGTCTGTCTGTCTGTCTGTTCGCGATAAACTCAAAAACAACTGCACCGATTTTCCTGCTGTTTTCACCAATGAAAAGTGGTTCTCGAGGAAGGTTTTAAGTATATAATTTGTCAAGCGGGCGAAGCCGCGGGCATCAGCTAGTTTCTATACTATTTGCAAAATAAACGATTATAGAATTAAAAATAAAAGCTAAAATCATTTAAAATCAACTATTAAACAAAACTTACCTTATTACTCCAAAAATAAAAAATACACCAAAAAAAAATTTGTCACAAAATATCCTAAGTCTCACTTAGAAGCACCACTAAATTTCAATAACTAAAAATTAGAAAAAAAAAAATAGAAAAAAAAGTCAACAATAATTTTATAATAGTTGATTGTTATTGACCACGCGACGTGTTACGTCGGCTGCGCGAAACAGACTGAATCACAGACTGAATGCTGACTGAGCATTTCACAACCCGTAGAGTACGTGAGATTCGCGCATGCGCCTGACGTCACTACTTCGGAAAGTCCGTTCGGCAATTTTCGTCAGTTTCCGGGCGCAGTGAGACCAGTTTTGGGTGCGATGTAGAACCTAGTGGAGGGCGTTCGCAGGTGACATATTGTTCTATGTAGTACCTACCATTATTTGTGACACATAAAAATTGCTCAATGTACAGTCAGTGATCTTCCAATTCTTTGACCGTCAGTTAGTGGCCTTGAGTAGTACTGTGTTATGAAGGAATAAGAAAACAGCTTATTCTGTTATTTTTTCTTTTTATTAGACCTGACGGGAGGCTTTAATATACACGCAAGTCCGGTTAAGCAGCCGACAATCTCCTAGGCTGACCTGCAAGAGGCTATCACTCATAAAACCGGCCTAGTGCAAGTCAAACTCGCATGCAAAGGGTTCTAAACAAATAATATTTTTTAACATGTTTCCTTAATGTCATAGTCTTTAAAGGTTTTCCTGTAATTTATAGGTACCTAATGATCTTTTTTTTTTTTTTTTTCAAAATTTTCGGCTCAGTAGCTTTGAAGAAAATGGCTTCTTATAATAAATTTTCATATAATATGTACCTATTTTTATTCCTAACTATGGAATGGAATATTTCAAAATTATAAAAAAAAAAACAATCTTTTGAAACATTGATGATGAGCTCTTTGTTTTTTATGTCACATGCTGCGCCGTGTCCTCCGCCGCGCCGCAGTCGTGACACGCCGGTGTCTCCTCCCTCCCGACCCGGTGCAGGTGCGTGCCGAAACAGCCGTGGCCAGACAACACCTGCACCAGACGGAAGGAGAGGAAGCCGTGCGGCCGCTCGAGCCAGTCTCGCAAGACTGGACCGAGCGCGTCCAGCGTACGACGGCCAAAGGTGGCAGAGGCGAGGTCCTCCGTCCACTGACCTAACCTAGCCTAGCCTATCAGTAAACAACCGTGGAGTTACAAGAATGAGTGCGTGAAACAATTCAGTTGTTATTTTAGGGTGTAATGAAATGAATACTATAAAGTACCTACTCAAAAGATTTTATCTATTACTTAAGTGTAAATAATAGTCAGTAAAGTATTTAAATACTTTACATAATTAGTATACATGTTCATAATTACTTGATAATAAATGTAAAGACAATATAGAAACATTGTTGAAGGTAAATTTTTTGTTGTAGCATGTTTATTAAATGTTCTCAGAGTAGTAGAGTAGAGTACCTACCTACATTGTAATAATGATAAAGATCTATTTAAAATTACTGTTTTATTTAATTTGGTTCTGTCTGTAGTATGAGAGTTCGACACATGTTGGTATGTTTACGAAATGAATTCATTGTTTTGTTAGCTATAGTAGGTACTAGAAAGGTTTAAGTAATTGAATAAAGGCAGACAATCTTGATGCGTCTTTTTATTATTAAAAAACTACGTTTAAATAAAATGCAACTAAACACCAATGTAACGATAACGATAGCTAAATGCCTCTCTACATTTGTGTGCGTAAAGTATTAAATAAATAAATAAACTGAACCAGTACTCAGTACTCAGTACTCAGTAGTGTTTTATTTGTTTTCTTTTATTTGTGATGGGTCTGCTCTTGACTCTAGTCTAGGTCACAGATGACGGAGACAAGGTCTACGATGGAGCGAGCTTAACTAACTGATTCGCGCGGCTACGCCCGCTGGACTAATTATAAACTAAAACCTTCCTCGATAACCACTCTATCCAGTATTTCAGCAGTGAAAACAGCATGAACATCGGTGCAGTAGTTTTTGAGTTTATCGCGAACAGACAGACAGACAGACAGACGTGGCGGAAGACTTCGTTTTATAATAGTAATAATAATAATATCCTTGGACATTTCACACAACGCCATGTAGTCCCAAGCTAAGCAACCTAATGCTTGTGTTATGGTAACGAGATGGCTGTCTACTTATATACATTTTTTTTTTTTTGTAAATACATACATATTATAGATAGAAAAACACCCAGACTCGGAACAAATACTTGTAGGTCGTACAAATATTTGTTCCGTGCGGGAACCGAACCCGCGACATGCTGCGCAGCAGTCAATCGCTCAACCACTGCGCCAACCGTGTCGTCATATTTAGTGATTAAATTATTTTTGTAAAAAGTCACATCAAGGTTGTTGACCTTTATTTAACTACTTAAACTTTTCTAATGTAGTTTGCTATGACAGAAAAAGAATATAAGTACCTAATTAAATATTTGCCGTGACATGTTTAAAAAACCATTTTATTATAATTAAACGTAACTTTAACTATAATATAATAATTTGGTCACAAAAGGAAATGACAATGTTTTGAATATCCAATTAAATTAATTAATTACATAAGGGTAATTTGTGATAAAAATAAATTCAGTGATTCTCGAGCTCACAGCGTAAGCTGCTGGGACGCTAGGCCTGATAATGTTCAGCACGATTTGCAATTATTGAACTGAATGGAAAGGAAGAACTTTTAAAAACTCGCCGCCTAAGTGAGATGAAAACTCGCCATTTTTGAGGATGGACAGAAGACACATGTTTACATGTAACAGAACAAAGGATCAAAACTAGGGATAATTTTGCATGAAGATAGATGACCTGGGCCAGAATCGCCCCGTAGGTACACCGGAGGAGGCATCCGATAGAGTTGCTTGGATAAATATGGGGGAGGCCTAGCAGCCCAGCGCGTCTTGTGATACACAGTGACAAGAGGGAGAACATTTTGTATTTACAAAAGATCATCTATAATCTATTTTGTTAAGCTTGATTTTTGAAACTAGCTGGTGCAAATTTTAACCAGTTGCTATGCAGTTTTGTGCGCCCGGTGCGGTAGTCCAAGTCTTCTTGAATTAAATAAAAATAGGACATGATGATGATTATGATTATGATTATGGACATTTTTTTGGCCCCCTCTGGAGCCTTCAATGGCGGAACGCTCTAAAGTAATACGCAGATGTGTGCTGTGCCCTGCTAGGCACAGCCTCACCAGTTAAGTTCAACAGATTCTGTCAGTAATTGCGCCCGCGGGAATACAGGAAATTATGCCTGGGGAAAATACTCCTGGAATAAAAACGATATACTGACGTAAGTTGAAAAGTAAAAGTGATATTTTGTAACTAAGATGAAACTTTCAAAGATATCACAATTTGACATTCAACTTCTTTATTTATATTTGGAACAAATTAAGTTACAAAAATAAATACTTTCAACACAGGAATAGCAATGCATAATTTTAAATCTAAATACCAAGTCTATTTTTATATTTCTTGTCACACAAACATTCTGCAAAATTCTATTTCGAGTGTGGTATTACCCAATGGTGTTACCAATCTACAAAAATATGAGAAAACGGGAAAAACCGAACGGAATAACATAAAAGGGAAGGTTTTACAACTTTTATGAGTGACCAAGTCATCATCGCTCACCAGCAGGTGAGATGAGAGAGAAACAAAAATGAAGCCTATGTGATATTCCAGATTATAATCTATCTAAGTGACAAATTTCATTTCGATTCATTCAGCCGTTCGAGTTACAAACTTCCAACAAAACTTTCGCACTAGTAATAGGTATGTATATCATTCCCGTGTCTTGGGGTTATCTTATCTGGCATAACTTTTTGTAAGCAAAAATGCATTTACGATTATTATATAAAAGTCATTGGTTAAAATTCTGAAAAAGTACGTAAACCCCGCAACCACAGGGTAACCACGCAATGACGCAACCAGAGGTTGCTATAACCAGAAATACTAAAATTTATTTAAGAATTAAAGGGGTTCCCATACATACAAAAAACGTGTTTATTCGGTTTATGGTGCGGGACCATTCGTGTAAGAGTCCGACTTGGAATTAGCTGATTTTTTAGGGTTCCGTACCCAAAGAGTAAAAACGGGATCCTATTACTAAGACTTCGCTGTCTCTCTGTGACCAGGCTGTATATCAAGAACCGCGATAGCTAAACAGTTGAAATTTTCACAGATAATGTATTTCTGTTGCCGCTATAACAACAAATACCTACTAAAAAACAGAATAAAATAAATATTTTAAGGGGCTCCCATACAACAATTTTGTTTTTTTTTTTGCCGTTTTTATAGATAATGGTACGGAACCCTTCGTGCGCGAGTCCGACTCGCACTTGGCCAGTTTTTAAGTGATATATTATGCTCCCGTCCGGCCAGCAGTAAACTGTTCACACGTGACCCCTAGATTGTAAGAAAAAAGTATTGAAAAAATGAGGAACAAAAATTATGACCAGACAGAACTATTGTTTACGTCAGATACAAGTTACGCAGGTTTTTTGTTAAACGATTCATGACAGAGCGTTATTAACATAATTATAAAGAAAACATAGTAGTATTGATTCTGTGGCCTATGGTCGCGCATGTATTAAGAGGACCGGTTCTCAGGCCAGTACCGAGACCGCTCCACGTTCTTCAAGTAGTTAGAGGATCTCGTGACTAAATAATATCAGCCACACGGATCGGACTTCGAGGTTAAGCGACACTTGTCGAAGCCGTTCCCTGGATGGGTGACCGTCCACTATGTACAGAGTTTCCTCCGTACCACGGAGAGCAGCCGTCGGTTAAGATCTCAGAACAGATCTTTGGAGTCTCTGGAGAAGAAGGGTTAGGAGAGCCGACCTCAATTATGCACTTGTCTCAACGCGCCGACTAGGATGCGATTAACTATCGACTATTTTCTCGTTGAGGAAACAGGCAAAAGATATTATAAGTACCTAGATCCCGTGTGAGTAATGTTGTTTCGAACGCCGCTGTTGCAACACACGCTGTTACATTGCGAATAATTTTTCCATTGCCTCACAGGTTCGATAGCTCATGGACTCGAATGAAGTAGTCGCGAAAGCCGCTGTTTCGAAAAACATTTTCACTGCCTCATTCGCTCGAATGCTTGTGATTTCGATTTATTTAGTCATACAGTGTACAGATAAATATTTGAAAATAAGAGACTTGGACTGTATGGATGTATACGAAAACTTATTGAGGAGCAAAGTGTTACGGAACAAAAAATCGAGAAGATTTTGGGTAATTTACCTCAGAAAAAAACTACTACCCAAAAAAAAACAAAGAGTTGCAGATAATGCTATATCAGCTATTTTGAAAAAAAAATGTACAATGGGCACGCCTGAATTTATAAGAGATTTAGCGTTAAGTACTCGTATATACTAACTAATACTAACACATGTGCAATTGATTAATATCTGAAAAAATCCAATAATAATTAATACCACTTAGGTACATACCTAGACAATTTTTTATAAAGATCAGTTTTAGACTTTGTGTTCAGTACTCATAGAAAAAAATTACAGTTGAGGCATTAATATTTTTGATTGTTACTTTGTTAATAAATATTAAATGATGATGTTGACACCGAATTTGTTAATTTTATTTAATTACTGCTTAAATATTTATCTGTACACTTTATGACTAAATAAATCGAAATCACAAGCATTCGAGCGTATGAGGCAGTGAAAATGTTTTTCGAAACAGCGGCTTTCGCGACTACTTCATTCGAGTCCATGAGCTTTCGAACTGAGGCAGTGGAAAAATTATTCGCAACAGCGTGTGTCGCAACAGCGGCGTTCGAAACAACATAGGGGACCCGTGAGTGGGTGAGTAACAGAGACACACTCATTTTTTAAGTCGATAGCTGGCTGTTGGCACTACCGGTGAGACTCTCCTACAGCTAGATTATCGCAGCGACAAGAGCTATCAAAGAGTTTAGTTTCTAGTCTTTCTCGCTTCTCGCTGATCGTCGGCGGTGAGAAAAGTGTCTCAAAAACGGGAAAAGGCGAGACAAGAACAAAAAGTGTGGCAAAAGAAGTGGTCTCAGTAAATGTTAAGCAGATTACAGAATGGCGGACACTGATCAACACAAACCTAAGAAGAAAGGGGGGCCTTTCTCATTGCTGTAGACTTACAAACTAGTTACATGACCTTAATAACCCTGCCTCACTCCGAAGTCAAACCAAGCCACGAGCCACTCACCTCTCTCTCATTATAAAATCTCCAATATGATTTATGTTATTTCTATAAATAGCCGTGACAGTTTATTTTTTTTATCTTCACTAGTTCAATCAAAACTGTAGAATATTTTTTTATCTCAAGAAACTGATTCCTCAAAGCGATAATCTTGTTATGGCTGGACTACGGAATCACAATTTAAGAAGTAAGTTTTTGACACTGAATGCTGTTGAAGTTATTCTGATAGTAACTTGTGCACGCGGCGTCGACCGCGTGAATAGGGAACGTGCACGGAGTAGAGTGCGCCACCTAGCGCTACAACTTGTAAATAGGGAACGAGCACGGAGTAGAGTGCGCCACCTAGCGCTACAATTTGTAAATAGGGAACGAGCACGGAGTAGAGTGCGCCACCTAGCGCTACAATTTGTAAATAGGGAACGAGCACGGAGTAGAGTGCGCCACCTAGCGCTACAATTTGTAAATAGGGAACGAGCACGGAGTAGAGTGCGCCACCTAGCGCTACAATTTGTAAATAGGGAACGAGCACGGAGTAGAGTGCGCCACCTAGCGCTACAATTTGTAAATAGGGAACGAGCACGAAGTAGAGTGCGCCACCTAGCGCTACAATTTGTAAATAGGGAACGAGCACGGAGTAGAGTGCGCCACCTAGCGCTACAATTTGTAAATAGGGAACGAGCACGGAGTAGAGTGCGCCACCTAGCGCTACAATTTGTAAACTTATAACGGCGTTTGTTTATTTGAGATGGGTTTGCTTTTGACGCTAGTCTAGGTCAGAGATGACAGAGACAAAGTCGAAGATGGAGCGAGCTTACCCAGAAGGAGCCTGTTCACTTACACTTAACTTGTAAACGTAGTTAGATAGAAGTAAGATTAATTAAATAAATATTACAATAACAGTACCTAAGTACTGTCGGAGACCAATAATAACATAAATATTTATGAAGCTACCGGCCGGGCGGCCGTGTCCCAGCTATGTCGGGCTCGGCTTCCAGTCTGCAGCAGCTGAGTGCCAGTGTTCAGCACAGCGCGGCTGCCTGTCTCACCCACACACCTGGTACCTGTCTCACCCACACACCTGGTACCTGTCTCACCCACACACCTGGTACCATGATAGCCCTGGGCGAGACTGGTGTCAGATTATATGGCTGGTCTTTTTTGGCTCTGCCTATCTGTACTACTTACTAGATACGAGCGCCATGGCGATTTTTGACGGCGGCAGCGTGAAGGCAAATTTTTGACGGCAGCCGCAGCAGCCGGCGTGAAAAATTAGCCTTCATTCCTTCATTCCGGCGGTGCGGCCCTGTACTGATCGCTGAAGGAGCGCTTTTTTAGCTGCCTTTAATGGAAAATAGACTTCTGTCGGGCGGCGCTAAGTTAAAAAAACTTTCTTCACATTTCGAATCCCACTTGGGCCCTGCCTCTCATTGTCAACGTCAACCTACAGCAGTCTATTGCGAAAATATCCCATCCAACTGCCTGTAACTCATCTCAATTCTCGACAACTCTCATCTAGCTAATGTCACCCTGTGAATATCTGATCCACAGAACAGATAAAGGAGAAATGCATTAGTCAACCATTTCGAGTTACTTATGTACATCCAGCTGGCTCTCTTCTCGACGTAGTAGGTATCTATCCTATGTTCAGTTTACTGGTCCTGGGTTTGGACGTTCATGAACCTTAATACATAGAAATGCTACGCGCCGATACACTCCAGCAGCGGCGACGCGTCGTTTAAAATCCACGGCGGCGGCGCATCGTTTAGAATCCACGGCGGCGGCGACGGCGCGCTGGTGGGCGCAGCACTCATATCTTACCCGTACCGACTGTCAAAGATCCTCAAATAATAGCCGGAAAGAACATTTTAACATGCTTTCCGAGGAAGTCAAGAGTAGTCCAACACTGCCCCATACATTTCCATGGTCCCATAATATGGTTTAAATTGTTCATCATGATTAGAACACTGACCTCTTTTCAGGTACAGCGTTAATTCTGTAACACATATATTGGATGGTCACCCATCCACGAACCGACCTCGGCAGGCGTTGCATGACATTGTGCTATACTGTTGTTACTTATGCTCGAGAACTCATCAATCGTAAATCTTATACTTTTTGAAGTTCAAAAATAATTAACACGAAACAAGACAATGTATACAGTGCAAGTGTTAATGTTCTCAAAACATGTCTTAAATGCGTACTCATAAAAAAAAACTTTTTACAAAAAAATACAACCGACTTCCAAAAAAAAAACACTACAAAGTAAAAAATAACTTTAATTTCGGAAGTCGGTGTTTTTGTTAGTTTCTTCGTATTTTGACACCGACTTCCGAAATTAAAGTTATTTTTAACTTAGTAGTGTTTTTTTTTTGGAAGTCGGTTGTATTTTTTTGTACTTAAAAAGTTTTTTATTTTTCACTTTTTAGTGGTACCCCACACCTAACAACACCACTGCAAAATCGCAGAAAAGCAAAATACGCAATTTCGATAACTTGGATGACATAAAACTATCATCCAAGTAGACGAATTCCAGCTATTTCGATTTTAAATCCAAAGTTCGTAACCGATTTTCATAAAATTTAAATGGGATCAATCCGCAAGTATATACTTTCAGATAAAACAAATTTTTCAAATCGGCTCATAATTGTCGGAGTTATGAGGTAAAAAACATAAAAAAAACATTAAACCGAATTGATAACCTCCTCCTTTTTGGGAAGTCGGTTAATAAGTTAACCCAACACTGCATCTTTGACCCGGCTGTAAAACAATCAACATGGCGGGTTATCGATCTGAAAGGTTGCTTACTAATTAGATCCATTTGAATATTATTCACAAAGAAGAGGGCATGCACTTAAGGGTTTAACTTTCTTAATAACAGTTTTAGGGTCCCGTACGGCCCTTTGAAGGCAAATGGATGGGAGCCCACCAGTATTGTCGAGAAGTACCATACTACCCAGTTGTGGAGGTCAGAGCAGGCAGTCGCTACATGTACAGTACGTACTGGTACTCAGTTGCGTGAGTGGTGTATGACTGTAAGCCGAGCCCAGTATAGTTGGGAGAAGACCAGGCAGAATTATGTAGGTAGCTGCGGAACCCTTAGAGCACCAAATCGTCTCGACCTAGTCATTTGTATCCCTATTTTGGTTAGGTACCTTTTTCACTAATTACTTAAAACATTAGACCACAATCTTTGTTTGACATCACAAAATATGTCATTAACACCATTTATAACACAACTTTAATAAATTCATCTTGTTGGCATCCGTGTAGATATGTAGATATTAGAATAATCAATGAAGATATTAGCATATCGTATGATTATATGTATTTAGCGAACATAATATATTAAAACACACGTGGTCTAAAAACCACATCGATTGAACTTGGCGTAGAAGTAAAGTGGGTAGTGCCCCGGTGCGCGGTGTGCCCATAGACTAATATATGTAATATGAGAGGTGTGCCGGCGTGCGACGAGCTGTCAACTTGACACCGTTAGCTCATTTGGCAAGCTTTGGATGTCCAAAAGGATTTAATTCATTATTAAAGGACATTCTAATCTATTGAGTAGGAATACCACATAATTGCCAACGTTATACATTGATTCCGTGGCATCGAAAGAGATTTCCCTGGGTTTTTTCTCTATGAATTTCTCAGTGCCAGGCCGGAGGTGGGTAGTTGTTGGTGTGAGCCCCCGTCTCCGAGAGCTCGTAAAGCCGTTGGTCCTGCGCCAGCAGTGCTATTCTGTAACAACATTTTCGTGTCTCGACAGCGGAATCCGAGGTGAGTTTCGAATGCGTATAAATATAAGACCTTATGATGTATTTACAGAATAGACTATCTGGTCTCTCTGCAGTCGTCCCGTCACAACGTGATAACCACCCCATGGCAATATGAGAGTCTATGTTTGCGCACAGAGTTGTGCACTGTACGTACAGTGTACATGTCCCGCACCGGTGGTCTCTGTTGAGATTGGTCGCCATGGCCAACATTGGTCAGGAGGTTTATTATATTATAGCTATAGAACGCTACATTTTTTTAGTACTTAGTCGGAACAAACAGACAGGAAGAAAAAATGGTATACGTATCGCAAAATAATTTCATACGTCTTTATAGTAAAAAACTATTACGTTTCTTCCAAGCTAGCTGACACTTCAATTTCATTTAGTTGTATTGTGTGAAGTGGATCAAGTTCAAGTTTGCGTTACGTGTGACGTCTGTCAATAAAATATTTAACACTTCAGTCTTACTTCAGTATTCGATATGTACTGATGTTTACTTATTTCTAGGTTTTTCTTAGAAAATCATAATTCCGTTTGACCCGTTCCTCATAATGACTATCATGGTTATCGTGGCTATCCTAGTGGTGTACCTACAAAAAGAATTTTCCAAATCTGATCGGTATGTATGCGGTAGTTCCAGAGTAGTGTAGATCGTACATACATATAAATTTATTTTGCCAGATAATGGCATCAACGTTTAGTAGTCGGCGCAGATACACGAGGCAGACTGCTTGCACCGTACAACATGCAGGCTGTTTCAGAAACGCGTGCTCAAATTGTATGGTGTTCTGTAGCTACGCTGCGATACAGTAAAGTAACAACATTTTTCAAAAACCTTGAAAAGTGTTTCTTTTTTTAATTGTTTTTTGGTCAGGTTTAGAAAAAAGTAAAAAACATTAAAAAATATTTCGTCTTCACTTTATAGCAGCTTCAGAATACCACCCTTAAATAATGATGACTATGCACGTGTCAAACATCCTGTAGAGTCGCTGAAGTTCAAGCTCAGGAGTTAGTTGCGCCACTTCTTAGGAAGTGGTGACGGGCGCGCGGGCGGGTGTTTTGCGGAACTGTCTGGTTACGTTCAAGAAGTGCTGGCCCTCAGCGTAGTTTGAATAAATAACTATTGATTTGGTTTATTTTTACTACTTCGTTCAAAACAATTACGTTGTCTCATTGTCCGAGTCTTTTGTTACGTGAACGTTGACCCTGTGTCTGACCGCACATTGTAATCCGCTGGAGAAAGTTTCCACCTAACTCGTGACGTAACTGTTGTAACAATGTCAACAAGTAATGTAGGGCTCGCAAGCGTGATGGAGTAACTCGTGGGTAAACAATAACAACCGCAAGGGTCGATCTTCAAGGTTAAGCATAGCTTGTTACGACCAGAGCGTGGATGGATGACCTCTTTGATACACTGAGATTCCTCCGTGGCTTGGAAAACTCGTTAAAGTCCTGGCTGTCATTTGTAGATTTTTGACCGGCGTTACGCTTACGAATAGTGAGAAGCCTGATTTGTTACCAGTCTTGGCGTGATATGGAGTACCGAGTTACCCAGTTACAGGGTTTTGCAGGTCAGACAAGCGATATTTAAATGTGAGCATATTGTCCAAAATAAACTTGTCGGTACTTCAGTACCAGGCAGGTACAATGAACTGATATTCTAGGGCCAAAGTTGCGGACGTTGCAGAATTGTACGAAAGAGTGACCGCGGCCCCGGGGCCCCGGGGCCCGGGCCCCGGGTGCGAGTCCGTAGTTTCACCCTTAGTTGCGGGCGTATTCTACACTGTATCACCTAACCATTAACCATTAACATCACGGTCGTCGCTGAAAACCAGCGCTGGGGCTCTGTTTCGCACACGAGTCCCAGCATAATGCTGAGCGATGACCGTTTTACGTAAAGGTGACGCATATTGTCCCAGTTTTTTTTGTTATTTTTAGTGTAGTGTTTGATTTCTATGCGTCATGCTTGGCGTAAATAAACTATTTTTCTTTCTTTCTTTTCTTTCTTTATTAATTCTTGGTTCGGGTTCGGAACTAATCGTAAGTCCGTAAGTACTTAATACAGACTAGAGTACGCCAGGCTGAAACTACGGTCTCCGGGCTAAGAGAGTAGCCCCCCTGGATCGCAAATGCCTTTTTTTTTACTATTGATTGGCACACGTTTGGCCGCTACCTTGGCTTGCCTTGTTTGCCTTTTCAAGGAACACGGCTGGTTTCTAGTCAGTAAGAGTCCGCTCGCTTCTGTTTCGCCCGGAGCGGGATGAATAATTTGTGTACAGGTACTTCCCATCCAAAAAAAGGTATTCAAGGAGCCTTTAAAAGTTTTCATATAGTACATGTGTTTAAAAAAAATAGCTAAACAAACCCGACCGTAAAAAAAAACAAATAATTTGCAGTTAGTGGCTTCAAATCTGAGATTGAACTGCAATAAATGGCAGCAACACTGCATGATATATATAATTTGTTTGGAAAGAGTCCGTAGATAGTATGTCAAAGATATAATATATGTTTTTTTTACATTTCTATGGTAGGATATACATATTATATACTAGCTGACCCACGCAACTTCGTCTGCGTCACATTTTCCATTAAGGCTCGGCTCCTTTTAGTCTTAGCGTGATGATATGTAGCCTATATTCTTCCTCGATACTTGGGTTATCTAATACTGAAATAATTTTTCAAATCTGACCTGTTGTTCCTGAGATTACCCCCTACATACAAACTTGCAAACAAATGTTACCTCTTTATAATATTAGTATAGATACATTACCTAATAATAATACGGCATGTTTTAGCTTTTAACAAAAAATATTATAAAAAAATATTCTTGCGTGGTTTTTATGAAGGTCTGCACATATAGGGCCTACACACGTAAATTATAATATACGAAGATATTAATTCTTGATCTTCAGAGTTGATTGAATGACACTGATTTAGCATAATTATGCCCGTTTTAGAAGTTAATTATAACCAGATTTGAAGACTAAGACCAAATTAAACAGATTAGGTAAGACCAAGACACACCATAAACGTAGAGCTTCACAAAATGATGAAGGTGAACATAGTTAGAAAGACTTTAAGTCAAGAGTGATCAGCCAGTCTGTTCTGATGACATCTCACCGTGCACACTTAGGCGGAGTGAACTACAAGTGAGTTGTCATTTCATCTTGCTTGTACGGTTTGACAGCTCACTTCGTGATCACTTCACCCGCGCCTTCACTTCGACATGTTTACATCAGTGCGATTCTGTAAACAAACCATACAAACAAGATGGCATGACAGCTTACTTGTCGATCACTCCACCTAAGTGATCAAAGTGAGATGTCGACAGAATCGACCGCCTGAATCGACCGGCTGAATCGACCGGCTGAATCGACCGGCTGGTTACTGCTAGACCAGCGTGCTGCAGAGTCGACCACATCATCGCTTACCATCAGGTGAGACACTCGTACTCGTCATTCACTCACTTACTGCTAGAACAGCGCGAGCGTGCTGCAGAGTCGTCCACATCATCGCTTACCATCAGGTGAGACACTCGTACTCGTCATTCACTCACTTACTGCTAGACCAGCGTGCTGCAGAGTCGACCACATCATCGCTTACCATCAGGCGAGACACTCGTACTCGTCATTCACTCACTGCTAGACCAGCGCGAGCGTGCTGCAGAGTCGACCACATCATCGCTTACCATCAGGCGAGACACTCGTACTCGTCATTCACTCACTGCTAGACCAGCGCGAGCGTGCTGCAGAGTCGACCACGTCATCGCTTACCATCAGGCGAGACACTCGTACTCGTCATTCACTCACTGCTAGACCAGCGCGAGCGTGCTGCAGAGTCGACCACATCATCGCTTACCATCAGGTGAGACACTCGTACTCGTCATTCACTCACTTACTGCTAGACCAGCGCGAGCGTGCTGCAGAGTCGACCACATCATTGCTTACCATCAGGTGAGACACTCGTACTCGTCATTCACTCACTTACTGCTAGACCAGCGTGCTGCAGAGTCGACCACATCATCGCTTACCATCAGGTGAGACACTCGTACTCGTCATTCACTCACTTACTGCTAGACCAGCGCGAGCGTGCTGCAGAGTCGACCACATCATTGCTTACCATCAGGTGAGACACTCGTACTCGTCATTCACTCACTTACTGCTAGACCAGCGTGCTGCAGAGTCGACCACATCATCGCTTACCATCAGGTGAGACACTCGTACTCGTCATTCACTCACTTACTGCTAGACCAGCGTGCTGCAGAGTCGACCACATCATCGCTTACCATCAGGTGAGACACTCGTACTCGTCATTCACTCACTTACTGCTAGACCAGCGCGAGCGTGCTGCAGAGTCGACCACATCATCGCTTACCATCAGGTGAGACACTCGTACTCGTCATTCACTCACTTACTGCTAGACCAGCGCGAGCGTGCTGCAGAGTCGACCACATCATCGCTTACCATCAGGTGAGACACTCGTACTCGTCATTCACTCACTTACTGCTAGACCAGCGCGAGCGTGCTGCAGAGTCGACCACATCATCGCTTACCATCAGGTGAGACACTCGTACTCGTCATTCACTCACTTACTGCTAGACCAGCGCGAGCGTGCTGCAGAGTCGACCACATCATCGCTTACCATCAGGTGAGACACTCGTACTCGTCATTCACTCACTTGGTACTATAACATAACTCCATCTTGCTGGTATTTCAAATGAAAAAGTTTAGATGAATGAATGGATGGACGTTTGTTACTCAATCTCGGTCGATCGGCTCGGGAGATCTGGATGAAATTTGATACAGAGAAAGATTGTCGTCTAGAATGGCATTTATGTTATCTGGCAGTTAGTTCCGTTGGGTTAGCATTAGCATCCGACATACGCGCGGGCAAAGCCGCTGGCATAAGCTAGTTATGTATACATCACCGCCGACCATCAGGTCTGTGGGTGAGACACGTCACTTACTATAAAAATAACTCAATTATTAGCTAATAACTAAGCTAACACGGATTTGCTCAAAAGCGTCGCACTGCGTCTTCGACTCAAGGCCACAGAATACTATTGTACGGAGGTTAGCCACTGAGTAAACAGCTAACAGAGACCACTTCATACGACACGATTGCTTTCACGTAAGTATGATGAAAATGAGAGGTTCAGATTGTAATAACTACCCTCCAATTACCTTAATACCTATTATATCGAAATTATTCGAAAAGTGTATGAATAAAAGACTAATTGAGTTCTGTAATAAGTTTAATATCATACGTAAAGAACAGTTTGGTTTTCAATAAAATAAATCAACAACGTTAGCTATCTACAATCTTATTAAAATAGTATTAACGAATATTAACAACAACTATTATACTACTGGGATTTTCTTTGACCTTTCTAAGGCCTTTGATCTAGTCTCTCATGACTTATTACTACAAAAATTGGAGGCGGAATTAGAGGCATTGCACTTCAATGGATATCTTCTTACCTAAGTAATAGACAACAACGTGTTGCCATTACAAGAAGTGATAAAAATAATGGTTTGACATTATTCTGACATCAAATGTAATAATTATGGCCTCCCACAAGGGAGCGTATTAGGACCTATTTTATTCTTATTGTACATCAATTCTATTACTAGTATAACTAATCATAAATTTATTTTATTCGCTTATGACATTTCTATTATTGTGACATCTGATAAAAAAACCAATATAATTAATGATCATGAGACTGAAATTAATAATGTAATTGAGAGACTGATTGAATGGCTAAATCAAAATTACTTATCTATAAATCTTAAAAACTCCGTTTATTTACAATTCAATAAATCATATGCAAAATATAATATTAAAATGAATATAAATAGAATTCACGAAGTAACTCAAACTAAATATCTAGGCGTAACCTTGGATCAAGACATCAATTGGAAAGCACATGTTGATACAGTTTCCAAACGAATGAACAAGTTTGTATATGCACTAAAACGGATTAGAAACATAACCAATATTAAGACAGCAATAACAACATATCATGCGTATGTTGAATCGGTGCTGCGCTTTATTATGTGGGGTAATAGCACCGATCAAAATAGAGCGTTTGTTGCACAAAAAAAATGCATTAGGGCTATATATGGGCTTCAACCGGATGAATCCTGCAGGCCAATGTTTAAAAAACTTGATTTGTTACCATTGCCGTCACTTTATTTATATTGGAAATTTGTATGTTTGTGTGGAGGCACAAAGCGAGAGGCAGGACAGCAGTCACTCACTCCACCAGTGACTCCAGCTAACCGTGCCAACGATACAATGTCGGTAGAATTTTTTGTAAAAAATATTAAGATGTTATATAATTATAGATGCATTTATGATTTATATATCGTAGGCGCACTCTCGGGCAAAAACTAAACTGCATGTACCTTTTCTTTAAAGCTAAGTATCCGTCGTATTATCTACTCATGTACCACAGTAAGGCGAGTCAATGTATCGCCAAAAACAGATGACAGCCATTACGTACGTCGTACGTAACAGATGACTCGCACAAAAACGTGCTAATTCATGATACGAGTACACAAGCACCCCGAAGTGGTGATCATTTCACAAGTTAAGCAAATCTAAACATTGCACCGAAGATTCTGGATGTGTTCTTTGTGTCGATTATACAACAAATGTAAAAGCCGTAAAACTTTGATTTCCTTCTACTGCAGACTTGGCCAATAAGAACAGCATTTCTCTGACACACTAGTTCCTGCCAGCCACTGCGCGCGTGATTGTCAGCAATGATCCCAAGGGAATATACTCCCGGAATAACAAGTAGCCTGTGTGCTACTGCAGACTATAATCTATATCTGTGCCAAACATCCAGCTCCACCCTTTCTGGCGTAATTGGGTAGCAAACATCCATCCATACAAACTTTCGCATTTACAATAGTTAGTCAGAAGAGCTCGTGGCTAAAGAACAACAGCCGCACAGGACGATCTTCAAGTAAAAGCAACGCTTGGAAAGGTTGGTCTGTAGATGGGTGACCATCTTAAATAGGTACCGAATTTCCTTCTTGCCTTGGAAAAGCATATTAAGCCGTTGGTCACGGTTGTCATTTGTAGATCTTTGGCAGTGGTAGCGGATTCTCAGAATCCAGTTAATCTGACACCAGTCTTGCCAAGAACTACCGTGTTACTATGTTAATGGGTCGTGGAGCCACTCCATTCAGCTGAATCCGGTTTGACAAGAAGCCAACCCCAATAAAGTTGGGAAAAGGCAGGTAGATGATGATGACTTAGTTGCAGTACCAGCAGTTAGTTATTTGTAACCGACTTCCCAAAAAGGAGGAGGTTCTCACTTCGGTTGTTTTTCTGTTTGTTACCTCATAACTCCGTTAGTTATAAAATGATTTGAAAAATTCTTGTTATATCTGAAAGCATATACTTGCAGATTGCTTCCATTTAAATTTTATCAAAATCGGTTACGAAGTTTATATTTTAAATCGAAATAGTTGGAATTCGTTAACTTGGATGATGGTTTTTTGTCATCCAAAGAATCGAAATTGCGAATTTTGCTTTTCTGCAATTTTGCAGTGGTGTTGTTAGGTGTGGAGTAGTACCACTTAAAAGTGAAAATTAAAAAACTTTTTACAAAAAGTCGGTTAAAAAAATATAACCGACTTCCAAATATAAAATTAAACCGGCCAAGTGCGAGTCGTACTCGCGCACTGAGGGTTCCGTAAGCAGAAGTTGCGATTTACGATTTATGACGTATTAAAAAAAAAACTTCTTACTAGATCTCGTTCAAACCAATTTTCGCTGGTAGTTTACATGGTAATGTACATCATTTATATTTTTTTTAGCATTATCATTCTCTTATTTTGGAAGTTAAGGGGGGGGGGGACACACATTTTGCCACTTTGGAAGTGTCGGTCGCGCAAACTATTCAGTTTAGAAAAAAATGATCTTAGAAATCTCAATATCATTTTTGAAGACCTATCCATAGATACCCCACAATATTTTTTATTTTTTTTATTTATCGTTTAAATCAGGCATTAGCACCCATAACATTAAAAATTCAAAACTTAAACTAAAAAAAAACCTTAACTTACTAATAAAACAAAACTTAAACTACCTACTTACTACATAAAACACATCAAGCCAAAGCAAACGCACTCCCCCGTAAAATCAGTGAGTACATTTACTTTGGCTCCCTCAGTACATGCACCGTAAGAAACACAGCTCTTATTATGGCATTCTTACTTGACTCGACACGCGCAAGGAACGACGCCCTGAGCTTCCCCATAAGCGCATAGAAGTCGGTAACTCTGTTCTCAGCAAACATCTCAGTCGCACTACACCGCCAGGGCAGGTTGAGCGTATATGGGTACAATGAAAAAAAAGTTTTAGTTCTAAGTATGGGGACCCCCAAAATTTATTGTTTTATTTCTATTTTTGTGTGAAAATCTTTATGCGGTTCACAAAATACATCTACTCACCAAATTTCAACAGCATAGCTCTTAAGGTTTCGGAGAAAAGTGGCTGTGACATACGGACGGACGGACAGACAGACAGACAGACATGACGAATCTATAAGGGTTCCGTTTTTGCCATTTGGCTACGGAACCCTAAAAACACTACAAAGTAAAAAATTACTTTCATTTCGGAAGTCGGTGTCAAAATACGAAGAAACTTACAAAAACACCTACTTTATAATGTATTTGGAAATCGGTTGTATTTTTTAACCGACTTCCCAAAAAGGAGGAGGTTATCAATTCGGTTGTATGTTTTTTTTTTTTTTTTTTTTTTTTTTTTTTTTTTATGTTTGTTACCTCATAACTCCGACAATTATGAACCGATTTGAAAAATTCTTGTTTTATCTGAAAGGATATACTTGCAGATTGGTCCCATTTAAATCATATCAAAATCGGTTACGAACTTTGGATTTTAAATCGAAATACCTGGAATTTGACTATTTAGATGACTCTTTGATAATCGAAATTGCGTATTTTGCTTTTCTGCGATTTTGCAGTGGTGTTGTTAGGTGTGGGGCACCACTAAAAAGTGAAAAATAAAAAACTTTTTACAAAAAAATACAACCGACTTCCAAAAAAAAACACTGCAAAGTAAAAAATAACTTTAATTTCGGAAGTCGGTGTCAAAATACGAAGAAAGTAACAAAAACACCGACTTCCGAAATTAAAGTTATTTTTTACTTTGCAGTGTTTTTTTTTGGAAGTCGGTTGTTTTATTTTTGGAACGAAGTTCCTTATCGCGCGTTGTGAAAGGGGGCTAGACGGAAAAAATTCTGACGACAAGTTGTAACGACACTTTTGACTTGTGGCTTTGACTTCTGACTTTGACTCCTGACTTTGACTTCTGATTTTGACTTCTGACTTTGACTTCAAGTCTTTTAAAAGTCAGAAGTCAAAGTCAGAATCGAAATTCATAGTATATTAGATACTAATGTGTTTTTGTTGAGTGTATACAGGTTTTTTGAACATAATAAATAAAAGGAACTTCGTTCCATCCGGGTGTCCCTTGACACCTCTCAAGTTTTTTATTTTTTTGTAAAAGTTTTATAGTAGGTTGTCATTGCTCAGTAATGAGTCAACGGGGCTGACATGTTGTAGAACAATAAATCCTACAATAAAAGATTTTTTTAGCATCCTATATAGGTATTTTCTCACTGCTAAATCAAATACCTCCCTCATAGCATTCCGCTGTTCTCGGTGCGTTGCTCTCAAAATAACAGATTAAAATAAAAATGTCTATCAAGACTGCTGTGTAGGCAGTAACTATGGATGACGTAGTTTGGTCAGCACTCAATATATTATTACAGCTTAATGTCACCCGAAGGGCAATAGAAAGGACTATACTCAGAAATGAAGACATCCGGGGAGAACCAAGGTCACCCACAAACTTGAATGGCAGCGGGCAGAGCCGCAGGGCACGTCGCTCGCAGGACAGCTGCTATGAGGACGGCAGGACGACCGACTTTGTTGGGCGTGTTTAGATGACTGTATCTCAGGAACCGTAATAGGTAGATAATTGAAATTTTCACAGAGTATGTATTTATATTTCCGCTATAACAACAAAGGATCAATATGAAATTAAATTAAAAATGAAAGGAGGCGCCATAATAAAAACGCGATTTTTCCGGTTTATGGTAGGGAACGCTTCGTATGTGACTCACACTTGGCTGGTTTTGTATCTTCGAATAACTCCCCTAGCTCAGCGCAGAGCGGAGTGTTGAATAAAACCCGGCGTTTTTTTTATCTTTTAATAGGCATACGTTTGACCACTATCTCACCTGATGTTAAGCGATGATGCGGTCTAAGATGGAGCACGCTTTCCTAGAAGTAACCAGCTGTAAAGTGAGCTGTACGCACAATGAATGTACCTATTCCCAAAACGTTTTGTGCGCATAGGTGGGATGTCCACCATATCGGTGGCGCATCGCCGTACGTCTTGTGGTCCGATGATGGATCGGGATTGGCGGAATCAAATATGCAATTCCGTCGCACATTCCCCAAAATGCAATCGATGGAAAACCGACAGGCCAGCAAATTGACGTCGATGCTCAAGACTTTGGAGCTTCGATTCGACGAGCCTACCATTGTCGTTCCTCTTGCCTCGTTGCACAATTGACTCATCAAGCTGGTATCTGGCAGATCTTTCCAAAGGTGAGAGCAGTACTCCATACACGATCGAACTTGCGCTTGATACAGTTTAAGAAGCTGTTCCGGCGTGAAGTACCTACCGTCAAATTTCTACGTTCGTTTAATTGCTCTTTGCATTCCAGAGCTACGGTGACTCTTTCGAACATTTCCGCAAGAGTCCCCGCGTGAAGCCCGTGAGCATCTGCTGGTGGCGAGACGCACAGAGCCGGGCGGTGCGGCGGTGCGGCGGTGCGGCGGTGCGGCGGCGGCGGTGCGGCGGTGCGGCGGTGCGGCGGTGCGGCGGCGGCGGTGCGGCGGCGGCGGTGCGGTGGTGCGGCGGTGCGGCGGCGGCGGTGCGGCGGTGCGGCGGTGCGGCGGTGCGGCGGTGCGGCGGTGCGGCGGTGCGGCGGCGGCGGTGCGGCGGCGGCGGTGCGGCGGTGCGGCGGTGCGGCGGCGGCGGTGCGGCGGTGCGGCGGTGCGGCGGTGCGGCGGTGCGGCGGCGGCGGTGCGGCGGTGCGGCGGTGCGGCGGTGCGGCGGTGCGGCGGCGGCGGTGCGGCGGTGCGGCGGTGCGGCGGTGCGGCGGCGGCGGTGCGGCGGCGGCGGTGCGGCGGCGGCGGTGCGGTGGTGCGGCGGTGCGGCGGCGGCGGTGCGGCGGCGGCGGTGCGGCGGTGCGGCGGTGCGGCGGTGCGGCGGTGCGGCGGCGGCGGTGCGGCGGCGGCGGTGCGGCGGTGCGGCGGTGCGGCGGCGGCGGTGCGGCGGTGCGGCGGTGCGGCGGTGCGGCGGTGCGGCGGCGGCGGTGCGGCGGTGCGGCGGTGCGGCGGTGCGGCGGTGCGGCGGCGGCGGTGCGGCGGTGCGGCGGTGCGGCGGTGCGGCGGCGGCGGTGCGGCGGCGGCGGTGCGGCGGCGGCGGTGCGGTGGTGCGGCGGTGCGGCGGCGGCGGTGCGGCGGCGGCGGTGCGGCGGTGCGGCGGTGCGGCGGTGCGGCGGCGGCGGTGCGGCGGTGCGGCGGTGCGGCGGTGCGGCGGCGGCGGTGCGGCGGTGCGGCGGTGCGGCGGTGCGGCGGCGGCGGTGCGGCGGTGCGGCGGTGCGGCGGTGCGGCGGCGGCGGTGCGGCGGTGCGGCGGTGCGGCGGTGCGGCGGCGGCGGTGCGGCGGTGCGGCGGTGTGGCGGCGGCGGTGCGGCGGTGCGGCGGTGCGGCGCCTCGTGCGGGGAGCTCGCGCCAGCAGTGCTCGTCTGCAGGCTGATGTGATGATGATACAATTTGTTTACGTACATATATCAGAATTTCCACTGTTAAAGATAATATAAACTGTTGAAAACGTTCCACAATTCTGGGTTTTTTATTTAATTTATTGACTTAAAAGTAACACTATTTTTGCTGTTGTAAACTTGTTATGGGTTTTTCTACTAGGAGTGCGTATAAAATAAATCGTTTCTGTGTATTTCTATAAAATTAACATTCTCAGATCGTGCGTCATTTTGTGGTTGAAACTCTTGAAACTAGCTCTCGCGCGACTTTTTCTTAAACAAAACTAATCTTAGTTGTACTTCTTATAATATTAACTATCTGCCAGGGAAAGTCCTGTCAAAGTCCCTATGTCCTGAAATACGGTATTTAATATGATATTTTAAGCATTTTTCCATTAACAGCGATGTAGATTATTTTATTGATGCCCAATCATTTATTTTGATTTTATACGCGTAATGACTTAATGAGTGTAGTTGTTTATAAGTCACTACGTATAAATAAATACATGTGTGTTTATATAAATAGAAAGGCAACGCAACAATTTAATGTTGTATATTCTCTTGGAAAATCATTTGTGTATTGAACCTGTTCTAATCGAACAACAGTTTGTTGCCATTTCAATCTCGAGCTTCCTTAATTATTCTCAAAGGTCCTTGGAGTCTTAAGGAAATTAAAGTTACTGGTCATTTATTAAGGTCGCTACATTCAAAGTGGCGTCGCCGATGTGTCTCTCGTCTCGGGTTTTGTTTTATTGTGGCGACCACTAACATCCTATACGTTACAGTTTTTATTTTTAAAGCCACTCCAGGAATTTCTCTTGTAACGTGGTCCATGCGTGTACAAACATACAGACCAGAAACTATCTATAAACCATACAAATATTTGTTTCGTGCGGGAATCGAACCGGCAACAAGCAGCGCAGCAGCCGACCGCTCAACCACTGCGCCAACCGTGATGACAATTTTCACAGCATCAAAACGTGATATAAGTAGGTACATAGTCGACTTAAATCATACGCAAATTTGCGAGATTGGACTCTAGGCCAATTAACAAGAATCAGGTGCTAAACCTAAATATAATAATTAACTCACTCTATTAAAGTACGTCTGTTCCGTACCCAAAGGTTAGCCAACGGAACCCTATTTCTAAGCTTCCGTCCGGCCGTCCGTCCGCCCGTCTGTCTGTCAGCGGGCTGTTTCTCAAGAACCGTAATAGGTGGACAGCCGAAATTTTCACAGAGTGTGTGTTTCTATCGTACTGTTATAACAACAAATAATAAATATTAGAGATTATCCCAAACAAGAAACATGTTATAACAACAAATAATAAATATTAGAGATTATCCCAAACAAGAAACATGTTATAACAACAAATAATAAATATTAGAGATTATCCCATACAAGAAACATGTTATAACAAACAAATAATAAATATTAGAGATTATCCCATACAAGAAACATGTTATAACAACAAATAATAAATATTAGAGATTATCCCAAACAAGAAACATGTTTTTTTTTTTCTGTTTACGGTACGAAACCGGCGGAAGTTTTATTTATGTCCTACAGAATATTGTTATACAATTAGTAATGTTGCTACTTTTATAAATTATGCGAAAGTTTGTATGGATGGATGTTTGTCAGGCGCTCATACACTCATACACGACGGAACGGCACAACGGATATGGATAATTTATGAAACTAGAAAATCTGACACCAGTCCAGCCAAATTAATCTCTAAAACTCCGTAGTATATAACTAAATCAAAAATAGTTTAGAATTATCACAGGTTTAGGAGTGATAAAATTATCATAGGTTTAGGAGTGATAAAAGTGGTGGTAACTCCATATTAATGTTGGATCCTCTTTAAAATCTCACTGTGTACCATTATAATGTCGATTTCTGTACAACATACGCTCGTATTCATAACCTCATATTCAGCCCGGGGCTGGTATGCAATTTTTAATGGTTCACGTGAATACCCATTTAGATATTTTTTAGCATATTACATTTTAGAGACCCACATTGAAAATATTGTTTGTTTGATAACCCAAGTTTTTTTTCCGTTCTAAGTGTCCCTCGAAGAAAGTTTTTCATTAGGTATGACTAACAAGGTGTAAGAGACTCAGTTTACTTTTTTTTTCGTTATGTGATTTAAAAATAAAAATGGTCAAACATTCGTTAAGTTGTTTTATTATTTAACGCCGTTTCCAGTGTTAAAGAAAACCACGTTCGTTCAACTATTCAGCTCAGAGGATAACAATGTAGTACTTGTGAACAAATAAACAGCTGTCAGTGTTACGAGATATCAATTGTGGTGCGAGTAGTATACTAATTAAAATGCTCTTTTACAGAATATAAAGGCTGAATAACAAATACACACAAACTAAACCCGCTTATAGCAACAGGCTGAATAACGATCGACAAAGGGTTCTGTATATCTTTTGGCTGCATTAATGTTCACATGTTCATATTAAAACGTCAGCAATACAACACCGTACATGTGAACATTTAAACAGCCCGAGCCGTAGTTTTCACTTCTTAAAATGCTCTTGTTCAGCTTTTAAAATGAAAGCTGATTAGGAGACCTGCCCACGCCCGTAGGTAAGTGCCTATCGGCCAAAGTTGTAGTGTCTTACTATTGTTCTTTTTATATGTGATCCTATTATATCACAAATATAGTTACTTAATAGGCCAATTTTACACTCTTATACAGGCTTTATACAATGTTCATTTCAATACAGCCGATGAACAACGTGTGGCCAATGTTAATGTTTAGAGCCCACTAGTGAACATGACATGGTTTTCACAATCCAATCAATTTTGAACGTCGTATCCTCTAATAAAATGTCCCTTGTCGAGATTCTAAGGCATCGCTACAGCCTCCCCGAGTCCCCGCTGAACTACGTACATACAGACGTCATCACACGGGTTCGTTCATCCCGCATGACGCACGACAACCGTTACCTTCGGAGTTAAGGTCTCTAAATAGAGGGTTCTTGGCTAAAAATAGCCTTCGACGAACATATTTCTGTCGCTTGGGAATACCGACGCGAAAGGAGCGCGGTAGTGCTTTGTTTCTTATGGGGAAAACATCGCCAACAGTTTCACAAGTAAAGGGTTTTTTCAATAGGGACGCTCGAACTTTGACAATTTATAGCGGCGATCTTGGAAAAGCTATAGGTAGCTGGCAAATTTAGCGGGAATGTATATTATTCGTGAAAAATTCACCATAGAACTACACGCTTCAACAACGCATAGAAATTGTTAAAATTTATTATCAAACATTAAATTTATTTTCTCATTATAATATCACGATTGGCGCAGTCGAAGGCCCTCGTCATATCCATAATTATATAGTTCAGAGACATGCTTTTTACTATCCATGCCTTTTAGTACCGTTTTGAGGAAAGTGTGAAATGCGTTGTTAATTCGAAAGTATATTGTAATTTTCCATATAATTTTATTGTCTAGGAAGAGTTAGTTGTAATCGTTGTCGGTAGATCAGTAGTATTTTTAGACAGTGCACAGCTTTGTGCTCATGTCAAATGTTTTAATTTTTTTTGAATGAGTTATTTTCCGGTGTTCGCTATATTAAACTATCCGATATTCCTATTTTTTTTATAAACATCTATTAAGTCCAATATAATAATAGATTCAGGATGCTGCTAGGGCTGCCCCGGTTTTGCAGTGCTTCAGGTATGTTTGTGGAGGCTCGTGTTGATGGCTTCCAGGCAATAATGCGCAAGCGAACCGCCTCCCTACTGAGCAGAGTGCGGGGCAGCACTAACAGTATCCTGCAAGTTATTGCTGAGAGATATGACTCGGCAGTCATGAAGGCTTTTGTTCGGGTTCTGGTCGGATAGCGATGCAGTCTGGGCTGAACTCGACTGAGACTCATGACAGTCAGAGTTCATGACACCCTTTTTTTGTAATGTGGACCTACTAACTTAGTTTGTAAGATTTTGTTACTAACAAGTGGAGTATGTAATCGTCTGATTAAATAAATTGATTTGTTGATTAACTTAGTAAGTATTTTATTTTAAAGCAGTGTTTTCTAAATTCTTAATTCTTTATTGTACACCAAAACAAGATTTATGATACAGCCATAATAAAGTACATGTACAAAGGCGAGCCTAACTCAAAGTTGAGTTTTCTCCCAGCAAACCTTTGAGTGATAGAGAAAGTCAATCATACAGGGCAGGAAATTTTAAGTTTTCTATTCTTTGTTAAGCAGTTTGTGATTGATATATCAGGTAAACTGCGAATTGCTGCGCGGTCTCAAACTTTGAGTTAGATAGAGTAGGTAGTATTGCTCAATGAACTTGAACGCTGTCGATTCTGAATTCCAAATTGTAATAATATTATCTGTAGAAGTACTATTCTCCATTACATTTAACTGACCACTATTAAAAAAGAAAAAGTTGTAATTGCAGAATTAGTAGTAAATGTTCTTTTATTTTAAGTTTTAATACTACATACTTATTGATTTACAATAACTCCATTTAATTATTTTCAATTTGCTAATGTATTTTTTTTACTATTATTGCTTAATTTATCTTGAAAGTATGAAATATTAATGTAAAAATTGTGCATGCCTGTAAGTGGCTTATTTACACAGGAGTTCACAGGACCCTTGACATCACAACTTATAATATTAATTTTGTAAGTAAGTTGTAGTGTGCCTTATAAATAAATATATCACAAATTTTAAACATATTAATAAGAAGATATGATAGAAAATACAGAAAAAGAAAAGATATTCAGACTATTTATAACTCCGCTTCCGCTTTATACAGAACCCTAAATCGAAAACGTGAACGTCTGAATCTGGTGAGCCGTGCTCTGAGGTCAACCAACGCTCCTGACGTCACAATATTGTCTCTGCGGTTTAGTTTATAAATAACTCTGTAATGGAGGTAAATTTAGATTGTTCAGTTTATTTTTAACTTTTAATAATTCAATGAGTCCTGCAGGGTTCAGTCCGATGAATTTATTTTGGGAGGTAAAAAACTGCTTAGTAAATAAAATAAAATTCATTTTTCGTTATCTCACGCTAACTTCTCCGCCGCGAACGCATTCGTTTGTGTGTTTTATTTGTTTATTACCCGACTGCGACGATGCACAAAGAGGGTTATGATTTCGACCGATATGTATGTTCGTTCATGGATGGATGGATGAATGGATGTTTGTCACTCAATCACCCCGGAACGGTTAAATGGATCTACTTACATGAATATTGGAACAGAAAGAGATTTAACACGGGCTTTTAATCAAAGGAGTATGCTCTTTTGGTATACCTAATTTCGTCTGCGTCAGTGACTTTAGTTCTCTGGCGAACAACTTCGTTGTTCATTGCTCTCTCCATTGCACGCTGATCAACCTTGTACTTGAGGACCAGGCCTGTGGTGAGTGTCCACGTTTCGGCTCCGTAAGTCATTACGGGTAGGACGCACTGGTTATAGACCCAGGTCTTAAAGGATTGCGGGATCGACGATTCAAAGATATCATGCAGCTTCCCGAATGCCCCCCAGCTCAAGCGACTTTTTCTGGTCGCCTCTTTCTCAACCCAAGTTCTGTAATTTGACCTAGATATATGTATTCTTGCACAACCTCGAGGGTACGTTTACAGGTCTCGGGGTGACATGACCATTGTACATGACTTTGGTTTTGTCTTGATTGAAGAATTCAGCATCACCTCCAGCTCCTGCAGAGATTCCGTCATGATTATAAAATCATATGCAAATCAGAGGTGCGAGATATATTATACTGACCGTTGATATTTATTCTCCGCTTTCCAATAAATCGCCTTGAAAACGTCCCCCAACGCGTTCGTAAACAGTTTCGGAGAGATGACGTCTCCCTGTCTTACTCCTCGACGCAGTTGGATTTGTGCGTCTCTGCATGGATTCCAGGACATCCCAGGTCTCGACGGTGTCAAATGTTTTCTCGTAGTCCACATACGCTACGCACAACGCAATATTCTTTGGTCTAATGAATTTATTGTAATTTGCCTGAGGGTGTGTATCTGGTCTACGGTGCTGAAGCCTTTTCGAAACCCGGTTAGCTGCGGCGAGTAGAAGTCATAGAACTCTTGGGCGAGAAGAAAACCGCTTGTCGACATGGCTCAGGAGTGAAAAGACAAAGACAAAAGACAAAGACAAAGAAGAAAACCGCTTGTCGACATGGCTCAGGAGTGAAAAGACAAAGACAAAAGACAAAGACAAAGAAGAAAACCGCTTGTCGACATGGCTCAGGAGTGAAAAGACAAAGACAAAAGACAAAGACAAAGACAAAGATTTTTTTATTTGTAGAACATAGGTACAAAAGATGTCAAAAATAATTAAATAAGCGCTGTGTGTGTGAAATGGGGCGGTAGTTCTTAAGGATCGTGATATCGCCTTTTTTGAAGAGTAATAGCACCACGCTCCTTTGCCATACCTCCGGTGTTATGCCAATGTGGATGACGGAATTGAACACCTCCTGCCTTGAGCATTATGTTACCTTTGTTATTATGAAGTTGTCTGAGAGCTATGGCGTGTAAGCCTGGCCAGTGGATCATCCGTGCCGTGGGCCTAAGGTGGGCATGTTTTTGAGAATATAAGTCTCCATAGAACTTTTCGACTTCAGCGAGTATCTCTGGCTTCGAGGTGACGATGGTGCCCTGTGAAGGTTCTGAGTTTCGTCAGGTGACAACGGGAGGTATGTGGCTTGGCAAACACCTTCGCGCTATGGCTTGCTTACTCGGTTGTTTGCACTCCGAGTGTCGCGTCTAATTAGCTGTTAATTACCTCATGCTCAGGCGGTGTGGTATTCAAGAGTTCTCGTCGTTTCCTCATCAATTAGTAAAATTTAGGGAATTGTACTCTGCCTTCGTCCTATCTATATATTTATCCTACCCTGTGTTAGCACCCCCCACGGCTCAGTTACCGCGGCCGGTACCGTGGCCAGGAATAGTGCAGCTACCGGCAACCTTGGGCCGTGAACTTGGGTTGCTTCTCATCGGGGGATTTGCCATAGTCACCACGTCTGGCAGGCGGGTTGGTGATTGCAGTTCCTGAAATGCTTTGACATTTGGGAACATTCCAGCATGATTCATAGATATACCGCCATGTATTTGTTTTCTTTTATTTAGAGATGGTAAAGTAAACGATTCCCTTAGTCGACTTTTACGAGCTGCGTGGGATGACAAGCCGCTGACACATTCTACGTTTTTCTTTTGCTCCCAGATCAGCATGGGAGAATAAACTTCTAAACCACTTATCATAATTTGATAAATGAGGTAAAGTCAAAGTCAAAACGTTTAAGTTAGGTCATTTAACGACTCTTTTGAATGTCAAACCTTTTATCAGCTAATGGAAAATGTATAAAAATAAAAGTGACTCTAGCTAGTTCCGCAAATTGACGCACAATGTGATGTGACTGGCCGGTTGTGTTTTGTTTTGATTTTTATGTATTTATTGTACTTGAAACATTCTTATCTCTTTTATTAAGTTATGCTCATTATTGTTTTGGCAAATGTGGTGCTTAGGTAGGTACCTGTAAAAAAATGTGGCACTACACCTTTTTTTTTAAATTAAGTATTTTTGTAAACAATTTTGGTGAGCTGGTATTAACAATAAATTGTTGGTGAGCCTAATAAATAAATAAAATAAAAGTGTCTGATCGAGGGGCCGGCCCTCGGCATGCGACCGCAGCTCTCCTCTGCATAGCACTATGATTATGTCTTAAATACATTTAAAAAAGGTAGATTTTAATGTATTTAAGACACTACTAGACTACGTTTATTTAATCCTAATCATCATCAATACATATAAAATACTTCCGTTACTGAGTGAGAGACGGACAGACACCGCACAGCCGCTCTATTCTGTTGACATCTCACCGTGATCAGGTGATCACTTGGGTGGAGTGAACGACAAGTGAGCTGTCACTCCGTAATGTTTGTATGGTTTGACAGCTCACTTCGTGATCACTTCGCCCACGCCATGTTTACAGAATCGCACTGGTGGTAGTAGAAAGCTGAAAGGCATGTAGCATTCCTACACGTCCGTAGGGGAGCTCTAAGAGGGGCTTTCCCGAAATCCCTACTAGAACCGGAAAAAAGGGGTATGCGTGCACGAAGTCGCGGGCAGAAGCTAGTGGACTATATAATCAATGGAATATAGTTTGTTCTGTATAACAATTTCAGATGAGAATATTTTTTTTTTCACAAATACTTTGTTTTAATTTTTGACTTAATAACTATTTATAAAACAATTTTTAAAACAAAATTCAATATTTTTATTCCAAAAGTTTTTTTTTTCTTTCTTTTAAAAACGCGTCGCGCCAGTGTAAGCGGAACCTCTTCACTGCTTTAGTTCCTAGCTAGGAGGACCTTGAAATAACTTTGAAGTGCCAATCAACGCGAGATCAGTGTGTTTCCTTCATTAATTAATTAATTATCAATAATAATACATAAAACAGGCCGTTAATCTTTTTTTTTTATCTTATGCAGGAAATGTTTGTTTATAAACTTAAAATAAACAAGAAGGAGTACCTACCACACAAACATTTAAAAACAACCTACATATTTGTATAGTTATGGTACTTTAATTTTAAAATGTATAATATTATGTTACCCATCCTTATCTTTCCACATCAATATTTACAAAAGGAGTTGAAGAATTGGTAGCTTCCGCCTGCGGCTCCGCCCGCGTGATCCGTAGGGAACATTTTCCCGGGATGACATGTATGTTACTGTGTTATTCCTATGTGTTATTCCAGACTATAATTTATCTCTGTGCCAAATGTTATGAAGATCCTTTCAGGCATTCTGACGTGAAAGAGTAACAAACATCCATCCATCCTCACAAACTTTCGCATTTATAATCTGCACTAAGTACATAATTATTATAAAACAAAGTCCTCCGCCGCGTCTGTCTGTCTGTTCGCGATCAACTCAAAAACTTTTCACCAATGGATAGAGTGGTTCTTGAGGAAGGTTTTAGTATATAAATTGTCAAGCGAGCGAAGCTGCGGGCATCAGCTAGTATTAGTATAAGAAGTAAGATTTAGTGATCTTTGTTAGTTTGAAATTGTTCTTCAGGTCGTAGAGCTCCAAAAAAGGTCTAAGTTTGAGCTACACGATAACTGGCAAATGTTTGCACTGTCTAGACAGATCCACTCAAATCTATGTGGTACTTTCCTGAAAACACACTAGTTTAAAATGAGCAAAAATGATTGACGAGCGGACCCCGGGCTTCGGAGCAAACCAGCTGAGGATACAACCGGGAACACGCTCTGATGAGAGTGAGACTTTCTTGAAAATACACTTGTTTAAAATGACCAAAAAAGATTGACGTGTAAAAGTGTTATTTACAACTTAGATACTTACTAAATAAATATCATTTATCATATAACCTATTAACGAAATCCGGCATCGTGGCACCAGAGTTTCCCGTGTGATTTGAATACACACAATAGTACGAATATCAACTATCGGGCGGTGGCCCACTGGACATAACAACTATCGGGCGGTGGCCCACTGGACATAACAACTATCGGGCGGTGGCCCACTGGACATTACAACTATCGGGCGGTGGCCCACTGGACATAACAACCGTCCGGTCAGAGGATCCTCCCTTTTCAAAAGAAATTTGCGGGACATTATTCTTTAACTCTATATTTTCAATACGGTGCCTAGTTATAAGACGGTATGGTTCTCTAAAGAATAATGTAGGATTTTCCTTCCTTCCTAAAATCTTAGCGACAGATTTTTCCTTAAACTTAGCCAACCTAAATAGTTTCCGCGAAAATAACGGAGAATTCAACAAAAAATTCGAAAACAAGGACAATTTCCTTTTAATATGTTTCTGAGAAAACCCGGACAAAAGTTCAGTGTACAGTTTAATATAGGTATTGTTTTTTTTATCTTAATTTTATCCTCTATCTATATATGATTAAATGCAAACAAAATAGACTTAGGTACCTGTTGAACTAACTGAAATAACAATAATAATTATAAAGCACACTATCCGGAAATGGACAGGACAGCTTACCATCAACTACATAAATAATATGCGAAAGTTTGGATGGATACATGTTCACTTACTCACGGTAGCGGCGGAACCGATCTGTAACACTGTTTACAGAGTTAGCCTTTGATAGACGTACACTGCTGGACATAGGCCTCCCGCAAGTCTCGATCGTTTTATTTTAGTCTGGTATAACACATAGGCTACTTTTTATCCCTAGAGTAATTTCCTTGGGATTATTCGACATTCACACGAAGCCGATGACAGAATTCATATACTAATAACTAGCTTCTGCCCGCGACTTTGTACGCTAATATCACGTTTCGCTCTCTAACTGGTTCTCTACGGAGTGCACGGAAGCTATATGCTTTCAGCTATCTGCAACCAGCAGTTTCGGCTGTGCGTTGTTTATATTGACCCCAAAGACTGACCGCTATTTTGTTGTAACATTTTTTATTGCTTTAAACAATGTAAATAATAGGTAAAACCTCTTTAATAATACCTAAGTACCTTAGGTACTTAGAATTGCTCACCTGCACAAGATTTATTGAACATCCATCATTGTAAACCGGTTTACAACGTAGTATAACATAATAACCAACGCATCAATTTGCATTTCTTAACCAGTTCATGGCCAGGAAAAGAACTATTCTCGAACTGAAGGAGAGAACATAATTTATATAACATCACTTGTATTTTTATCAAATTCAAAATTCGTTTTGGCTCGGTGTCAGCACTTTTTGAACGTCGAAGTACAGACGTAGCCTACCAAAACGGCCGCCCGTCACCACTTCCTGGTGTTTTAGCTAGGAAGAAGTGACGCAACAAACTCCCCAGCAACACATCTGTTAAGTTTTAAGAACTACCTAGGTATACTATCGATCTATCACAGCCAATTTGGTCCGCATCTAGTTGACCGATTTAGCTGACTGGCAAACAAATAGTTTATAACCTGTGTACAGTTCGTACAGGGATTTAATAGTACATTGTTATCTTAGGGCTGAAAGTAACTGATTTATTCCCGAGACGGCGTTTGGCCCAATAGTTCGAGGGACTTTATTTGTGCTTTTCATAACGAATACAAGGAAAGTAAAAAACACGAATTAGCTAAAGAAAAAAACCATATCTGAATCTGATGAACTCATCGTGTTGATAGAAATCTCTGCTATAGGTACTTAAAAAATACGGACAAAACTTGACAACTCGCAAAACCAAATAAAAGATCGGACTGCCGTTTTTTCGCCAATTTTTTTTCTGTGACCGGCCAGCTACTCTGCCATTATTTTTCATTTTCATCATTGAAAAAATACCTAAATATTTTGCCTAAATCTATGTTATTTGTATGAAATATTTGAATAACAAAGTTATTTAAAAATATTGTCATTACTTAATGCCGCTGTATAGAAAATTGGGACATGGTTCCATGCAAATGTTCAACAAGTTTTTTTTTTATATGACGGCTATCAGTTGAAAACGTTTCTCCCTAGGGCTGAAAAGTAATACGTTCAACCCACTCCTCGGGCAACTTCAGGCCTACTTTCCGAGTATGTGTAATTAAAAAGTATTATAGTTACCTATGTGTTTATAAATACTATGAACACAATCGTAATTGAGATTATGATATTTTTATTCCAATCTAACGAAGTCCACTCCACTCTGATAATATCACGGGCAGAAGTTTGTACCTAACTAACAAAATATAAGAACAAAATAAATGCAGATCATTTGTGTGGAATTTTTTCAATGAATATTGAGCAAAAAGGTTACCAATAACGTCATCAGTCACATAGGTGTACAGCCTGTGCATTGTGGTCGTAAACCGCAAGCGCAAGTCTCCTGAACCACAAAAAGCCAGCCAAGTACGAGTCGGACTCGCGTGTTAAGGGTTCCGAACGAATCTCATTTTTGTAACATGTTACTATAAAATCACAGACATCTAATATATTTTCCTGTAATCAACAGGCAAAGAACTATAACGTTAATTTTAGACTCAGTAGCTTCCGACATAAGGTCTTATCTCCTTATCTCCGGAATGGTCATTTTTCATCTAATTTCTTGGTTAATTTCAAAATAACTATTCGGGGGCCGAGTCACCCGCGTCCGTAGGAGAATACCCTTCAGCGAATCCCTACACGTGGTCCCCGGGTGGTGCTAAACAGGTGACACTAACCGCCTCCGTGGTCTAGTGGTTATACCACCTGATTCAGACCCAGAGGTCCCGGGTTCGATTCCCAGCGGGGGCAATTTTTTTTGCTCGGTTTGGTTGGTGGTAGGACTTCTTCTAAGTCCGCCTGGCAAGCTACCACCATCATGTCTAAGTCTGTCGCCATAACAACAATGTTAACAGCATTGTTGTGTTCCGGCAGTTAGAGGTATGATAGCCAGTTCCTCTGTGTAAGAGGATTCCGGGTGAAACTCGCTTCCATCTTCGGCCTAATCATCACTTTCCATCAGGTGAGATTTGGGCCAAGAGTTTCCCCGTTTTGTATAAAAAAAAAAAAAACAATTAAAAAAAAATCGAAAACCCAATGCCCTCTTTTATTTAATACGTCACTCGGTACAGTTAGAAAAACTTTTTTTATCTTTCATGGAATACCCTGGGGTATTCCATGAAAGATAAAAAAAAGTTTAAAAAAAAATTATTTGAAATGGGGTCACCATTTCAAATAAATTTTTATTTTCGTGACACGTCAGTGTTTGACTCTCAGATTCGGAGAGAATTGGCTGTAACTAACGGACGGACAGACAGACATCCGAGTGTTTCTATAAGGGTTCCGTTTCTTACGGATAGATACCCGGAACCCGAAAGACCGCTGTCAGGTACAAAATGCCGCTAGACATGCCCTTGAGAGAAATAAAGAAAAGTTGTTTATTTGCGCCAGACACGACGCACGAAGGTACCATTCAAATAATATAAAAACATTTAAAAACCAGTGCGAGTCGGACTCGCCCATCAAGGGTTCTGTACAAATTTGGACATTATAAATAGTTATGGAATCGAGTCTCACAGTTTTTTCCGAGCTTTCCATTATTTTATTGTACACTAAATTTAAAATACGTACAGAAAATCTTAAGCTAAAAATATACCGCGCATTCCTCGATCTCTTCCAGGTAACCAATGGAAAGTACAAAATGGGGTTTCACTTGGTGCAAATAGAAAGTTACATGGAAAAACAAAAAAACGGAAATATAGCATTACAATATACTACTACAATGGACTGGCTACTGGAATGGTCTGGTCTGGCTGGATGGCTGTGTTACTATAATGGATAATAAATACATAGGATAAATCAGGATAGTTGCCCCAGTTGCGTAGATATTAACTACTCTAGTTTCGCAAATGAATTACATGTAATTTTTTTATCAATTGAGAGAATCTAAAACTAGCACTAAGTTGACCACGTGGCATGTGTCTGTACCAGTCTGTACTATTACAGGGGAAGCCATAATCAAAAATGGGAGAGGAACAGATTGTGCAAGTACAATCTAGGTGGCAGACGACAGAAAAGTACGCAGTCTTCTCTAAGATGCAGCAGATGCGAATAGCTTCCGGCTAACAAATGCAATGCAATGCGGCAATTACAAATGTATAGTTTGTAGTAGGTACTTATTTAAAGACAGCAAAGCAGGTAGGTAGGTACTTGCCAAATTTCATAGTTCTAGGTCAGCGGATAATACCCTACACATTTTGATTTCCACGAGAGTGTCAAAATATACGTAGTTTTGCGGGATATACGGCCATCTTTTTTTACGTTTAACTTAAAAGTTTTGCTTTTTCACAGCTTCAAGAGACTGTTAATCTGAGTATATGGACGGACGAACGGACTGCAAAGTGATCCTATAAGGGTTCCGTTTTTTCCTTTTGAGGTACGGAACCCTAAAAACAACAAACAAAAACAAAATAAGTCAAAGACTTGCACGTCAATGAGCCGCCATTTCCCGAGCAGATTACGATCAACTTCCACCCGGCTGCTGCAGCTCAATATGAGCCGGTCGATTCTGTCGACATCTCATCATGTTCACTTACGTGGAGTGAACGACAAGTGAGCTGTCACTCCATCTTGCTTGTATAGTGTCGTCCTTCACTTCGGCATGTTTACAGAATCGACCGGCAGCACGTTACGTGGAGCGACTGCAGTGTGACCTCCGCAACCCAGCAGCTGGGAGTCTGGGACACAACGATACCTTTTGGCAAGACTGCCGTCAGATTTACTGTCTTTTGTGTACCGACAGTCAATTTATTCAGTACCTATTTAAGTTATATTAATTACTAGCTTCTGCCAGCGGCTTCGCTCGCGTGATCCCTAGGGAACATGTTCCCGGGATTAAAAGTAGCTTATGTGCTATTCCAGACTATAATCTATCTTTGTTCTAAATTTCATTAAGATCCGTTAAGCCGTTCTGGCGTGATTGAGTAACAAACAACCAAACTTTCACATTTTCATTTTTTATTTTATTTTTTCTATTGATTGTAGCGTGATGAAAAGTATACTATAACCTGCTCAGGAGTATGAATAATAATTAAGCTAAGTTTCATTAAAATCCGTCGAGTAGTTTTTGTTTCTATAACGGTTATACAGACGGACAGACAGACAGACAGACAGACAGACAGACAGACCGACAGACAGACAGACAAAAATTGTACTGATTGCATTTTTGGCATCAGTATCGATCCCTAATCACCCCCTGATAGTTATTTTGGAAATATATTTCATGTACAGAATTGACCTCTCTACAGATTTATTATAAGTATATATAGATTTATTAGCTTATTCTCGCGACTTCCCACGGGCATATATCGTATGTTCCTGTTCCTGAGAGAATGTTAGGATATCCTCTCTCATACTCCTCCAGGAACAACACTTTAGGATATCCTCTCTCATACTCCTCCAGGAACAACACTTTAGGATATCCTCTCTCATACTCCTCCAGGAACAACACTTTAGGATGTCCTCTCTCATACTCCTCCAGGAACAACACTTTAGGATATCCTCTCTCATACTCCTCCAGGAACAACACTTTAGGATATCCTCTCTCATACTCCTCCAGGAACAACACTTTAGGATATCCTCTCTCATACTCCTCCAGGAACAACACTTTAGGATATCCTCTCTCATACTCCTCCAGGAACAACACTTTAGGATATCCTCTCTCATACTCCTCAAGGAACAACACTTTCAGCTGTGCGTTATCTGTCAGTCACTCAGTTACGGAACAGTTTTATATTTATTGTACAATGTAACAAACTATAAAAAATAACAAAATACATAGATATAATAAACAAAAAGACATTGGCGGCCTTATCGCAATCCGCGATCTCTTCCAGGCAACTTGTATGATCTACAAGTGACTGCCAGGACCAAATGCTTAACGTGCTATAGTAATGAATAGTCACCCATCCAGGGCCCGACCTCAGCAAGCGTCGCTTAACCTGGAAGATCGCTGCAGCTGTTATTAATTAGCATAAAAGTAGTTTGACCACAAAGTTTCCACGGTAAGCATTACATCTGTAACTTTCCACGACTGGTTTTAACCTCGCTCGACCAATTAGGAATAATAACGACTATATGTCTGTTTATACGTCACACAGCTTGCGGGTAAACCCATTCTTTGCAAAGCTTTTTGTTATTGCTTTTTTTGAGCTGCTGATGTTCTAATAATAATCATACGTAAGGTGTACCGGCGGCGTTTTATTTATTTTTTTGTTAAAATACCTAATGGTTCTAATTTTAGAATTCATTATTGGTCACAGTATGTACCATGATATATTTCATTAGTTTTGCGTAACAATATATTTGAGTTAAGTAATTCACTGACATAAGGAAAAATCAAATTCAACATCATTAACTCAAATAAGACGGAGAGTAAGAGTTTTTGATCGTCAAAGTTTTACATAAAGACAGTCCGTCAAAACGGCCGCCCGTCACCACTTCCTAGAAGTGGCCAACAAACTCCCCAGTGACACATCTGTCTGACAGTTCCTAACAAGGTATCAATCTGCAACGTGTAACAGTACATTACTACATAAACGCAATACCTGAAAATGTATACTTCTCATTATGAATGAACGCTCTAAATGTTACGAAGTCTATGCGAAGCATAAGAAAGCTCATTCTTTTTCTTTTTATAATGCTTTGCATAGACCTTGTAACATTTAGAGCGTTCAATTTAAATATTTTATATTTTTGTATGAAATCCTGATGAATTAAAATCTGATGAATTTTCAAAAGTCATAGAACAAAAGTAGTTGGTTATGATGTTAGTAGCACAGTCCTGAGAGGTTGCCGGTGTTTTACAAATAACCCTGTACGAGTACATCTCTCTTGTTCAACGTTTGTATAGTGCTCTTCAAAGTTTGTCCTATGGAGATACAGACAAGTTGTTGGAGGTATTGAAGTTAAGTTTTGTTTGTGTACTATTTATTTTCATTTTAGTAGGTTAAGTTAGAATACTAAGGTTATAGGAAGTATGATTTTAACACTATTTACTGCTTTTTACATACCTATAAGATGACTATTTTATTTTATATACTTAATAGGGAATATGCATGATAAAAATATTTATTATCTAAACACTTTATCTAAAAATATACAAAAATATATTACTAACAGTGGAAATAGAATCAAAATTGCTCGAAAAACAAACGAGATATAATTATTTTAAACAAATATATCTGTCCCTCTCGCGAAAACGCTGTTTTCTATGGCAGATGTATAGACATCACGTAATGTGACGTCAAATTCCATGTCGGACTTCTTGTTCTAAAAGTAATCTTTGAAGCGTTATAACTTCATCGCTGATGAAGATATTTTAATAATATTTTCTAGAGTGTTTACTGGAGCTTATAAGTAGTTCATTTTATAAATAATAAAATCGCGTGCATGTTCCCTATTACCGTGATTATTACATAACACTTACCTACCTACTTTCGCCTGAAACACAAGATGTCCTAGTTCAGGCACATAACACCCGTGAACTTGACATAGATCTAAGCAAAAATGTATTTATTGATTTTACACAAAATTGAATAAAAAAATTGATTTGAATTTGATTTGATTTGATATTTTTTTTTATTACAAACAAAAAATACAACCGGTTTCCGAATAAAAACCACTACAAAACAAAATAACTTTAGTTTTGGAAATCGGTGTTTCCGGAGCGGCTCTTGACTCTAGTCTAGGTCAGAGATGACAGAGACCAAGTCTATGATAGAGTGAGCTTACCCAGAAGTACCCTGTTTAGTCTAACTTTGAAGAGATTAGGGTTGTAAGCGTTCGGAAACACTGACGCAGGCAGAGAGTACCACACCTTTGCTGTGCTGTGGTTTCTTTGTTTTTGACAACGACTTTCAAAACCACTACGATTCAGTTATTGAAGTCGATTAAAAATGGCCAGGTTAGAACAATCAATGTTATTACATATTTTACGATAGGTATCATGAAACTTGGTCACGTGTGGGAAACGAGATCTGATTGGAAGTGCGCGTCGGATGGCGGACGCGGTCGTGCGTCGTGTATCAGTGTTTGCCTTATTATATGTATTATAATATAAAGTATACTTATAGCTTCTACGTCGGTAATTATCCAAAGGGAACCTGCTCCCGGGTCCCGGTAAAATAGCCTATGTGCTATTACTATTCCAGACTGGAATCTATCTCTTTCACCCAGATGTGGTCAGCCGTTCTGGCGTGGTTGGCCATCCGACTAATTTTATAAGTATGGATGTTTATCCATACTTATAAAATTAGTCAGGTCAATGGCAACATAGAAAGAAGGTGCAATTATGTAAATAAGTAGAAGCGCATAGTTTTCTTGATCAAGTATATCTAGGTACGTAAACAACTCAATTTTGTTCGTTGCTGATCTGTGTTTCCTGATAGCTACCACCTGAAGAGTTACTTCTAGGCAAGCGTGCTGCATCGTCGCCCACATCAGTTGAGGTAGTGGTAGCACGAGCCTATATATAGTAAAATATCGGCCAAGTGCAAGTCGGCCTCTCACGTGATGGGTTCCATGCCGTAAACCGACAAAAACTCGCCTCTTGTATGGGAGCCTCCTTCAATTTATATTTAATTTAGTTTTTATTATTTGTTGAAATACACTGTAAGAAATTTAACTGACTACCATCACGGTACAGCCCGCTGACAGATGAATGGATCGACCGAAGGTTTCCTTTGGTTACCTTTCGATTACGGAATCCTAAGAAGAGCCGTTCCTATATAATCATAAGACATTATTATTTGTGCCACGTATTTTACTAAACTCATAAAAATAATAAAAACACGAGTAAAAACCAGAAAACAATATGAGGTGCGTCTCTATGGAGTCGCATTCAGTACCTAATTATTTAAAAATAATTTAAATGAAACTGGTTTCCTGACATTCGTGTACTATTCATGAATAAGTAAACACGTGGTAAGTCGGCTGAGCTGATACTGTAGTTATTATCTAAACTTCTATATCTATTCTAATACCTTTCTCCTGGCTCTGGTGTTTTACAGGGCTCTAAGTTGGGCCCTTTGCTTTTTTTGGTATTTTACAAACTTTAATTTAACTTGCAATGTGTGTATGTTTGTCCGGGTGGAATCTTGCAACTGAATTTTAAATCAGTTATCTTTAACCAATTGAGCTGAAATTTGGTATACACGCCTATTTTGGATGACAATGCATGCTTAATTATGAGACGTCACACTAATTCCAATATGGCGGATCATCCAAGCTGGCGGACAAGTTATTTTTTCTGCACTACCACAGTATTGGTATCAAATGGTAGGGCTTGCTGAGGAAAACGCGAAAACTAACACTGCGTCACATTAAATCGAAAATACGAGGGCCCATCCAAGATGTGTAAAAGTTTGCTTTTAAATAGTTTTTTTTAAACATTAATTATTTTGAATGATCTTTAAGATTTAATACCTAAATTGCAATGATGATTTGAAAATATACTACAGGACATCGGACCTAAGTAATTGTATAAACCTTCAAAGAGATCTAGATGTCCTTCAACAATGGTGTTGTAACAACAGAATGACGCTCAATGTTAAAAGATGCCAGACTAATACCTACATTCACGAATAAAGTGAATTACATTTGATTATCATAATTATGTATTATGTAATTATAAGATGACGGTAGTCGTCACGGTACAATATTCTCTGCTAGAAAATATTTAAAATAAAAATACTTTTAATGTGCATAAGTGAATAAAACTGAGTGAACCAGGTGAAGCATAAACTAATACCTAAGAGACATTGTTATCTGCGTGTATTATAGACAAACTGTGAAGTTAAAACAAAAAAACCAAGATTATAAACCACAACACTACAAAACAACATCAGTGACAATACGACTTAAATAAACAAACAATAAACAAGTGTACCGTGTAAAGTGTAAACTGCAAAGTGACTTCTTTTGCAAGTACTTGAGACTGCAAATAATACCAAAAACCAAGTTAAATAATACTAATTAATTGTGGACCAAAAAAATATACGGCGGTTGTTGTATCTAATAATTTAGATCACTAATACCCACCGTGTTGCATAGTCTTATAAACCCATTTTTGAAAATCACAACCTAATTTCGACTCCTAATAACTAAGTTCAATTGGCTTGGCGGTAATGAGACGCCACTGACGTACAGGAGTCTCGAGTTCGAATCGCACACAACCCAAGTCTTTTTGGATTTGTCTCTTCGAGGTTAAATATTGTTGCAATTGGAACTAAGTTGTAAGTTTAGCGACTCAGAACGAAGTTCAAAATTATAATTAAAGCAATAAAATGGATTGCGAAGCATGTAAAAAGCAAATAGCACGCGGTGAACTACTACGTTGCTCAGCTTGCAAAACTAATGTTTACCATTATCGATGCTTAAATATGACGACATCGTTCTACACCGAAAACAAACATAAACTAGCAATGTCCTGGAGCTGCCCGTCATGCGAAAACACAAAAAAGCGGCTCAAAAATGATGACACTCCCGCTCGGCGCCAACCACTGCCTACGCTTAATGATACTACGATGTCCATTGACGATAACATTGAAGACGATCACAGTTTATTAGGCCATACCATGGGCAACATCTCTCCTGCTCGCACAGCAAACTCGCAGTCGTACCCACAAACTACTAACTCTTTCACCTTATTACAAACTAGCTGACCCGCGCAACTTCGTTTGCGTCACATTTTCCATTACTGTTCTGCTCCTATTTGTCTTAGCGTGATGATATATAGCCTATAACCTTCCTCAATAAATGGGCTATCTAACACTGAAAGAATTTTTCAAATCGGACCAGTAGTTCCTGAGATTACCCCCTACATACAAACTTACAAACTTACAAACAAATTTTACCTCTTTATAATATTAGTATAGATAAGCCAACTGCTGGACGAAAAACTGGAAAAAAATAAAGCTGCCATTTTGAACGAAATAAAAGGAACAGTACAGAGTGAAATAAATACAGCAATACAAAAACTACAACAAAAAATTACCCAAAAAACAGAGACACTACACCTGGAGCAGACTTCAATAAAAACTGACCTAGGAAATGTGACCGAAAAGATACGGAAACTGGAAATTGAAAACGACAAGCTAACAAAGGAAATAGAAAAGCTACAAAACCAAGGCTCACGAAAAGACGACAACACAAAAAGATTTGTTATTTATGACCTAAACGAATACTATCCAGAGTCAGAAAGAGAACTTGAAGACAGAATAATATACGCATTCAAAGACACGTTGAACGTAGATTTAACAGGTTATATTGAGGAACTGCGGCGCATTGGTAGAAACGGCTTAAAACGCCCAATACTAATAGAACTCATCAGCAAAAGAATGACGCAATATATTATAAAACAGGCAAGATTATTGAAAAGGCAAGGAATTTATATTTCGGAATACCTCAGTTCGGAAGCACTAAACGAAAGAAGAAAATATAGAGAAGAACAAAACAACAATAAAACTACATATAAAAATACATCCTTGACCCACAACTTGACTTCACAAACCATATGTGCTACAACGGAATCCGCCACTCCACAGCATAAAACCAAACAAGTAGATGTAAGCCATAAAAATCCCGCAGACCATACATTTCGACTTTAGAATAATGATCCAAAACGTGCAAAGTCTCAAAAATAAGACTCACATTATTGACAGCCTACTGGATAAAGAACCATGTAATGTAGTCTGCCTTACCGAGACATGGATACGAAATAACCAACAACGAGTAATTGCAGTCAATGGATACGACTTTAACTGTAGACAAAATCACCGAGGCGGTGGGACTGCCATTCTGACACGAAATGGTATGAATTGCAGAGAACTGTCCGACATTACCAATCTATCTGTCGAATATGTAGTGGAATGTTGTGCTGTAGAATTAGAATCACCAAAATTAATTATTGTTCTTGTATACAGACCTGACCGAAACATAGAACAGTTTTTTTGCTTTTTAAATCAACTCCTGAAGCTTATTAAACTAAAATATAAAAACAAACGCCTCATAATTACCGGAGATTTCAAAATAGATTACTTTAAAAAATCAAAAGAATACCAAAGACTTATCAATATTATGACTGAACTAAACCTGTATCAAATTATCAAAGCTCCTACAAGAACTACAAAATCAACATCCTCATGCATAGATCTTTTATTTACAAATGATAACAGCACAGAATATAAAATAACGGTTAACAATAATGGTATCTCCGACCACAATAGCTTAATATACAGACTAAGAAATAAGGGCGCGCAAACTATTCAACGGACACAGTACATTACTAAAAGAATTTTCAATAACACTAATTTGACTAAGTTTCAAGCGGCAATAAAAAAAATAAACTGGAATGACATTTTTGACCAAAATTTGGACTAAAACTTACAATAGATTTCATGACATTTTACAAACAAATTTGAATAAATACATACAAAAAAAACGGATAAAAATAATTTTGAATAAAGTTAATAATTATCTAACTAAAGGACTAAGAAATTCATGTAAAAAATAAAAGATTGACTAAAATTATCTCCGATCAACTCGATAGCACCATATTCAAAAAACATTACAAAGAATATTCCAAAATGTTAAAAAGGTGTATTAAAATTTCAAAAAAAAAATATTACATAAAAGAGATGAATGCCTCTAAGAATAAAACAAAAACAATGTGGTCAATTATCAATAACATTACTAAACCGAACAATACTAAACAAAAGCAAAAGAACATAACCTTAAAATTAAATAACATGGAATTAAAATCACCACAACAGGTCAGCACCACATTTAACCATTACTTTGCATCGGTAGGTACAGAGAATAAAGGTGCGGCAGTACATGGCCCATCGGTACATTCGGTGCACACGCCCGCAATAAACTCCATGTATCTTGAACCAGTAACCGAGAGAGAAGTTTTTAAAATTATACAGGGTATGCAAAATAAACGCAGCTTTGGAGTGGACGATATCCCGCCGTTATTAGTTAAGACATGCGTAAAGGAACTAGTGTCACCTCTAACGAAACTTATAAATATTTCTTTTGACGAGGGACGATTCCCAGAAAAGCTTAAAATAGCAAAAATACGCCCAATTGCGAAAAAAGGAGGAAGTCCAGAAAATCCCTGTGACTATAGGCCCATTGCACTACTTCCTACTTTCTCTAAAATCTTCGAAAAAGCCATGGCGATTCGAGTCAATAATTTTTTAGAAAAATATAATATTTTAAATAAAAATCAATTTGGTTTTAGGAAAAAATGTTCGACCACCTTAGCGGTATACAACTACCTACAAGACATTTACAGCTGTATAAATGAGCGTAAATACGCCATAGGGCTATTCCTTGATATGACGAAGGCATACGATAAGGTGTCACATAAAATTTTATTACAAAAAATATATGGATCGGGCATTAGAGGGCAAGCTTTTAACTGGTTTAAATCATATTTAAAAGACAGAATGCAGTTTGTAGAATTAGAATATTTCGATAGCACTAAGTGTGAAACGTACAACGTAGGATCAGACATGATCACGATAAATGCTTCAATACCTCAAGGAAGTGTTGTAGGATGTACCCTCTTTTTTTTATTATATGTTAACGACTTGCCAAAAAATATAAGTTCGTCGTGTATACTGTTCGCTGACGATGTTTCCTTATTATTTAAAACGCCAACAAATATAAACCAGCTAGCTATCCAAAAAACATTCACAGACACTGAACAGTGGTTAAAAGACCACAATTTGGAGATAAATCTATCTAAAACTAAGATATGTCAATTCAGAACTTATCAAAGATCCTCGCTAAACTTAAATATACTAACGCAACAACTTAAATTAGAAGAAGTAAATGAATTCACACTTTTAGGATTAACGATAGACTCAAATTGGAAGAAACATATAGAATGTACTAGTGCTAAACTGTCTCAATTTATATATGCATTAAGCGTGTTGAAACGTAACACAGATTACAGAACCGCTCTATCGGCTTATTATGCGTACGCCTACTCTTGGCTGAACTATGGCATTATTTTGTGGGGAGAAAGTATCGACTTTCTTGACCTCTTCATTCAACAGAAGAAATGTTTAAGGATACTAATGAACATAGATCAGCGAGACAGTTGTAGGCCACATTTTATCAAGCAGCGAATCCTAACATTGCCAGCTATTTATATTCTCCAGGGTTGCATATTTGTTCGGAAAAATCGGCACCTTTTTAAATCAAATGACGAAGTCTACGCAAACTATAATCGACGAAATAAGAATAGACTAATATTACCAATGACGACGTTAAAATTCATCGGAAAAAGTCCATATTCAAGATTAGTAAATATTTATAACAAGTTACCGGAAAATATAAAATCCCTAACAAAGGACTCAATATTTTATAAGCAGTTGAAATCTCTGTTAATAAAGAAGGCCTACTATAGTAGAGTAAATTAAACCAGTTTAACTATTGATGTATTTGTGAGTATTGAGAAGTTAGTAGCTGCCAGAAATGTAGAGATTTGAGATTATACTTGTTATAAGAATATAAAAACTTACCACTTACTTTATATTTGCAGCAAGTTCAACCCATTTCGTGTCCAGACCGCCAGGATATCTCTATCCATTCCAGGGGCCCGAGTCTGCTATTTTTATAAATTTGTCATTCCGACACGATCCCATTGTCATAGCATTGTCATTTTGCTAAAATTCACTGGCACGTCAGTGGCCGGTCACTGGAACGTCAATGGTCTCGTAATAGAATTGCGGTAGGAATTCCGTATTGCCATTATTATAAAACCGAGCTAAATTTGAGCATTTATTAATGCCAGATTTTATTTATGTTTAGTTTTACATATTATTTATTAGTGTTAAAAGCAATCTGAAGTAGTGAGAACTGAGAAGTTCGTAAATACTAAATCTGTCATTATGTACGAGATTACCATTCATAAGGCTTTCTTTCAATGGCGTGTCAGTGGTTGATCATTGGAATGTCATAATGACGCCATTATGATGCCATTATGTTAGTAGATTACCAAACTTGTCAAAATCAACCATTTTGAAATCAGTGATCGACCATTCTGACACTATTGTAATAGCAGACTCGGGCCCCAGGTTGCCTGCAAGAGATGGCGTAATGCGATAAGGCCGCCAAATGGATGTTTTAAGTGTTTCTTTTATGTATTTTTAATTAGATGTACAATGAGGCATATAAACTTAGCAAACAAAAGCAAACTTAGAAACAGGCTATAATAAACCAGGAAATACGAATATGTATTTAACTAAAAGTATTGTTTTTGGCAATCTACGGTAGGTACCTACAGGTGCAAACTGTTAATATATGCGCACGTTAATGAACTCGGAAATGTTTATAACTGTGTCATCAATTTCAAACTCTTCCGTTAATGGTAACTGAGTAGATAGTATTCAGGTTATACATGGAGTAGTTTACTATACGGACCTAGTAGAATTCAGAACAAACCGTGCGTTCAAGCGATTTTGCCATACCTATTACTGGAATCAAAAATAGCTCACAATTTAGGTCCCATTAGTTTTAATTTATAATATATAATCCGTGGTGCTTGGCAACTGGGCCTAACCCAGTTCTACATGTTCCATGGTGCCTATTGGAGTAGCTTATTGAAATGTGGAACGTGCCGGTCCCCTGGGGAGTGTAGGGAGCACGAAGAGGGGATGTCCTACGGCAGTCACATTGACCGATCTCACCCAAGACAGAATAATCAAAGTCAAAGTCAAAGATTTATTTGCAAATAAATATGGTTATAAAAGATCGTGCAATAGTAGTATAGTAGCTTAACATATTCAATCATAACATAATGACATGCAAATTTTGGTAGAGGTACAATTAAGTAAATCATTTATGTTTAAACTGAAGGAATCAAGTTCGGATTCGGATCTAAAAATCTAGCTAAACTATCGACTGGATGCGGCGGAGTGCCGGCGTGTCACACGGAGCGCCTGCCTGGCCTGCTCCTCCCATTGCCTGCGTAACACGACACCCTCGCTCCCACCACAGTCCGCTGCCAGACTTTTGTATTCTGACTATTCGGCTGCTAACGACTGTCAAGGTAAAAAAAAAATGGCTGCCGGCATCAACAGCTCGCGTGTCGAGGCACAGAGTGGTCCCAGTATGTTATGGTCACCCATTCATGGGCCGACCTCGGAAACATTAACCGAACCTAGCGACTGTTATTAGATAGCCACGAATACCTTTATTTAAGTAACCAATAGGTACTTAAGCAAGCAATTTAATTGATATCTAAAAAGGTATTTTTTATAACGGAACCCTAATCCTTTTTCTAAAATAATATTAGCATAAGTAGTGACTTAATTTTGCTAATATTATTTGTAACATCAGCTATCTTCGAGTGCGTCCAAAGTTCCGTCAAAATCGGTCCAGCCGTTTCAGAGATTAACCGGAACAAACAGAGAGACAAAACAACTTTTTTTTTTTAATAATTAACGTCTTTCTTTCTGCATTTAGTGTTATTTTGACAAACATACACTTCGATTTTATTTATTTGTATAGGAGATGTATAGTGGCTAAATAAAAACAGCCGCACAGGTCGATCTCCAAGGTTAAGCAACGCTTGCCGAGTTGGTCTGTGGATGGGTGACCATCTTAACGTACCGAGTTTCCTCCGTGCCTTGGAAAGCACGTTAAGCTGTTGTTCCCGGCTGTCATTTGGAGATCGTTGGCAGTCGTTACGAATAGTCAGAGGGCCAGAAAATCAGACACCAGTCTTACCAAGGAGCACTGTTTTACCCAGTTAATGGGTTGTGGAGGTCTGGTAGGCAGATGCTCTACGTAAAATACCGGTTTGACTGGAAGCCGACCCCAATATAGTTGGGAAAAGGCTAGGCAGATGATGAGGAGATGTATAGATATAGTTGAGACAAATGTGGGTGTACTTACGTTTGCGATAATCTTAGTAAACTAGCATCGTTACGTTAAACTGCGACTCTCAAGTTGTGTAAGAAGCTCCTCATATTCGTCACGCACTATATGCTACCAGTCACGTTAAATTATAATGTTGTAAGAAGGTACTCCCTAATAATTATCACCGTGTTCTTTTTTTTGTACTATTGATAGACACACTTTTGATTTCACCTGATGGTAAGCGATGATGCGGTCTAAGGTGTAGCACGCTTGTCTAGAAGTAACCTGTTCACTTTTGACTTAAAGACTCCCAGGTTGTAGCTATCAGGACACACAGACTCCGGCAGGGAACTCCACTCCTTAGCTGTACGCACAATGAGTGTTTACCCACTTTTAGACTATTTGGTAAGTTATGCGCTGTGTTCGTAGCGTCTGACATATTTTATGTAGGTTACAATATTGTTTAAATTTCTTAATTTAACTTTTGCTAAAACACTCTTTGTAGACATTTTTTACCTTAAACGACATCCAAAAAGAGGTGGTTTTAATTAGGTTTTATTTATTTTATGTTTGATATCTGGACATTTGATTCTGCAACATTTCTCCGACATTCGATTTTCCGTTGAAAGATTCACCGCCAGAACGATTAGCTTTTAATTTTTTCACCAATAAGTATAACGTTCCAATGACATTTTCGTTTTAGTTTAGATCCTTTCACCGGCGAACGATTCGCCGACACAACTGCTCGTCTGCTCCTGGGGTATAAAACATAGGTATTTGACATGTAGGTACACCTGTTTCCGATTTTGCTCGCCAGTGCGCTTTAAATGTTAAGTTACTGGTAGGTGATTTGGCAGGATCAGGGCAAGTGCCATTAGGTACATTTAGGTACCTATAAATTAGCTACAAGAGTATGACACACTATACGTTTTTTTCTAAAGCAGTATCTTAATGTCAAATGGCACAGTAAGCACACGCTTTTTTAAAAGCCTTCTCAACCACGAACAGGCCTTTTCCACTGGGCTCTATGGGCACTTGCCCAGATTCTGCCACATCAGCTACCGGCAACTTATACTTACATATAAAGCGAATATAGGCGAGAACTCTTATCAATCAATCAATTTATTTAATCAGACAATTACATAGTCCATTTGTTAGTAACAAAATCTTAAAAACTAAGTTAGTTCAGTACTAGTTAGTTCGTTACTCATGTTCATCGTGTGATGCGTGTGTGTTTTTTGATTTGAATGTACCCTGGCGATTGGGAGTGTCATGCTCACTCAAAAGTCTAGCTGGTGGAGGCGTATGCGTTTGATTATTCGGCTCCCTTTTAAATGGTTGAGATCACGGTGCTGGCGGATGCGTCATGTTCGTGAAAGGGCGCCGTCAGTTAGGACTGGTCTTTCTCAGCTGCCATGGTTGATTTTAATTATTTCTTTGAATTGTTCCTCTTTTATTCCGGACGCTTTTACCCTGCTCGTCTTTTACATCGTTCTCACATGTATGTATAATTTCAACCCGATGTAAACAAAACTTAGTACCTAACAAATTATTATTTTTAAAAGAGTGTCCGTCTACGGACTCTATTAAAAATATTTTCGTTTCTTGCACGTTCTTCTCCATAGAGATCTACGCTTTGGAACGTGCAAATAGCTTCATCTTTTTGGACCGACCGACCTTGACAATTCAAAAGTGCGTGTAAATGGTTTGATTGAACTAAATGCTTGAGTTTGATGTGCTGAAATACAGACTGTACAAGTTTTTGATGATTTTGCTTATCTCAAAACTACATAGAAGGGTATCTATTCAATCAACACGGATAGAAGGGGCCGCGTTATTATTATGTGGCCAGGTGCCCAGGGCCTCCAATGGGTAAAGTACGGGTAAGAACACGAAATAGAAACGCCATGGCGTTTGTGAAACTGTTGATTGTCACAACAAAATCTTAAATCTATCGAGAAAAAAACAATTGGAACTAAAATTAAAATAATTTATTAAACACTTAAATTAAACTAAACAAAACACACTAAAAATGTTACACCCATCCAAAAACATACAAAAGAACATATAATACAAAACTAAAAACCTTATACAAAGCGTAGATATACATCCCAGCCACGAGATAATGTAACTTATGAAGCCAGAACTGCTTCTTTCTAGCATACTCCGTGTCCTTGATCCCGTCCTTCATGAGATACTTCCTCAGGCCGACGCACCACAGAGTGACGTACTCCACGATGTTAATGTCGGTGGTGTCAAAGTTGAAGATGAGTCTGTCGTCAGGTGACAGGGACTGGTACAGGCTGTCAGTGTTGTCATCTTTGAACACCCAGCTGTGGATCGTGAAGTAGGAGAGCGCCATTGAGGCGCGGTACACACGGTTGTAGAGTTTGATGAACCTGACATTTGGAAAAATTGGCTGTTAATAAATTGGATTTGCAGGTAACACACTGTCCAGGGTGCGGAATCAGTTCAAAAGCGGCACCGCGGCTCCGGGACGCAAAAGGCTTTAAGTCAGTTAGAGTATGACACTCCTTTCCGCTCCACCCAGAGCGGAGGAGTTATTAAAATTTGGTTAAATCCCATCCTTAAAAAAAAAGGTAACACACAGTGGAAGGCTGTAAGAGACCTTTGCCAAGCAATGGGATAGTACAAGGTAACTTCGGAGACAGTGACATGGTGAAGCAAAAGGATCGTTGTCTATTATTTTTTAATGATCGGTCTCCGAAGTAATCCTGCAAGGATGTAGTGCAGCAGCCACGTGAGCGCGAGGAACAGGCGCTTGTTGGCGGTGCTGATGATGAACATGTACAAGATGCTGCTACTCACACAGGCGGCTTCCCCAGCAGCACACAGCCGCCGTCGAGCACGTAGCCGGGGATGTAGTGCAGCAGCCACGTGAGCGCGAGGAACAGGCGCTTGTTGGCGGTGCTGATGATGAACATGTACAAGATGCTGCTACTCACACAGGCGGCTTCCCCAGCAGCACACAGCCGCCGTCGAGCACGTAGCCGGGGATGTAGTGCAGCAGCCACGTGAGCGCGAGGAACAGGCGCTTGTTGTGCTGATGATGAACATGTACAAGATGCTGCTACTCACACAGGCGGCTTCCCCAGCAGCACACAGCCGCCGTCGAGCACGTAGCCGGGGATGTAGTGCAGCAGCCACGTGAGCGCGAGGAACAGGCGCTTGTTGTGCTGATGATGAACATGTACAAGATGCTGCTACTCACACAGGCGGCTTCCCCAGCAGCACACAGCCGCCGTCGAGCACGTAGCCGGGGATGTAGTGCAGCAGCCACGTGAGCGCGAGGAACAGGCGCTTGTTGGCGGTGCTGATGATGAACATGTACCACACCGCCAGCGGAGTGGGGAGGTCACGGCCAATTTTGCATATCTTTGTGGACACGTGGCCTGGGAAGAGAGAAGGAAAACTTGTTTATTTATACAGACACTAGCACTTCGCCCGCAACTTCGTTTGCGCGGGTTTAGTTGGTACTCCACGAACTGCATCCCCCTCTACCCTCTTAAAGGGTTATGTGTACCTAAGTAAATGACTTATTAATAGGTTAAACATAGCTTAACTTTTTGCTACTTAGAGAATTTTTGTACCCGTTTTACCTTTTAAACGAAAGGTCCGATTTGAATAATTTGAAGTTTAATTTACATTTACATAACCATACTTAATATTTTTAAACAATTTAAATAGATAACGATTAATATCATGATACTACAATCAACACTATTCCCTTTCACCCGGGTTTTGATTAAATTATTTGCAGTAAAAGCGGATATTGTAACTTAGAAACTTTAGAAATATAGGTACACTTGCGGATTTTTTTATAGATATTGATGTTCTATAAAACTGTAGTACACTTTGCTCTATTGTCATAGTTTCTGCAGCGTACGCGATATAAGGATCTATTTTGGTAAACTAACTTATTTGAAAAAATTCTATACATATTATGTTCATCAGGGATAATGTTAAATTCTAATGGTGAAAGGATTTTTCAAATCGGTCCAGCATTTTTGGAGCCTATTCAATTCAAACAAACAAATTAAGTAGTGTAGATTTCATTTTTAAAACAATAACATTGCATGCCCTCATTTTTAGGTGGGAGACCATTAAATGAGTCCTCTGACTCTGGGCGGAGCGAGAGGCAGTGTCAGACTTTTACCGACTAGTGAATCGCGAAATCTCACAATCGGGCACTTTTAGTGTCAGTGTACCAGCCGATCACAACTGCCGCCAGACTTTTGATACTCACGCCAATGGAACATATTTCTAGCACTAGACACGGAGTAGATCTTGATATCGCCGTCACGTTTAGTGCCAGTGTTCCAGCCTGCCACTAGGATGGCGTTATTCACGTAGTCGACCGGCACCAGGCAGTACCGCGCGTTGTCTCCGGCGTACGTCGCGTGGATGAGGCCCGTGGCTGGACCTAGGATGAGCTGGAATACAAGGAAATGAGGTGGTTAATGTCGGTGTCTAAATAGAAAAAAAATAGAAGAAATGCTGTTTCATGTACGAGAAGCTCGTAGCTAAATAATAACAGCCACGCAGATCGTACTTCAAGGTTAAGCAACGCTAAACTGAGGTCAGTCTATGGACGGGTGACTATCTTAACATACTGAGACCATTCCTTTCCTCGGAAAGCAAGTTAAAAGCCCGGCTGTCATTTGTAGATCTTTGGCAGTCGTTACGGATTGTTGGTAGGCAAAAAATATGACAACAGTTTTGTAAAGAAGTACTTTGTTACCAGTTACTAGGTTTCGGAGGCAGTAATTCACTTATTTATTTCATGTTAATCAATTTCATGTTAATCACTGGTACTAAGCTGCATCCGGCTACAACCACGTAGGAACAGACATATATAAAGCAAACGGATAGGAGATTTATGAAACAACGCCTTGTTGTATGTTCATAGCAATATGTTTATCCTGCGCATATTGTATTGGACATAAATTATTGTAGGTGTTTCCCGTATTTTTTATTTTATTTATTTAAGGAAGCTAATGGGTTGTGGAGGTCTGGTAGGCAGCCGCTCCACGTAAAATACTGATATTCAGCTGAATCCGGTTTGACTGGAAGCCGACCCCAATATAGTTGGGAAAAGGCTAGGCAGATGATGAAGGAAAAACAAACAGTAGCACAGTAAGAACTAGTAATAGGATCTAATATAACATTTAACAACAGTGCTACCCACTATTAAAAGTCGTATCATGTATACGTTCTCAGTTCTGGCACTAGACGTCGCTACTCACCCCGCTGGCGCCGTACGCGCAGCTGGCGTCGGCCCAGCCCGGCACCGGCTCCCGGTACGATGATATCACTGCAAGTACACAACAAGTACACAACAAGTACACAACAAGTACACAACAAGTACACAACAAGTACACAACAAGTACACAACAAGTACACAACAAGTACACAACAAGTACACAACAAGTACACAACAAGTACACAACAAGTACACAACAAGTACACAACAAGTACACACAACAGGATGGATTCCTTTAAAACATCTAGTTAGACCGTCAGTTACATTACCTACCAAAAGTCACCAAAAAATAAATGGTTATGATGATTTTATAGTGTTTCAAGTCTTTCGAGAACCTGGGGACCCGGGTCTTTGATTGGTGTACGAGGGGCCAAAAACAACTCAGGGACACTTTCCAATGTTATGAGACACAAATCTACGTTATTTCCAATGTTATGAGAAGAAAAACAAAAACGTCCACCAGTATCGGGAGAAAGGTCTAAGCTACCGGTGGTCCTGACTTCTGAAGGGGGAACTTCTTAACAGTATGTGTCGTGTGCAAGATCCTAGGTACTGCTTTCTGAATCCATCTGCCCAACGAGAGCCCCGTCAGGTGTTCGAGGTTCTTGGCGAACACGCCAGTGGCCGTTGCGATTATCGGCACAATGACTGCTATATCCCAATCCCACATGTCGACAACCTCATGAGCCAGTTTGAGATTCTATGTTTGCTTCATCAGCAATCATTGCGAGACGCTTTCGGTCTATCATCACTTTTTCAGGCTTATTCGCAACAAAATTAGAGTCAGTGATGGCGACAGACATGATCGCGATATAAAGTGCTATTGCTATTTTCGAGAACTGAGTCGTTCTGGAAAATGGCAAGAGCACGTTATGTCGCTGTTGCACCCCACATACTACGATACTAATTATGTCTTACCGATGGCCGGCCTGACGACACTGATGGGCATGTCCCCCGCCCCGCGCCGCACCACCTCCTCCGCGATGGCCTTCGCGAACGTGTACGTGTTGGGGTAGCCCTTGATGAGGCTGAAAACAACAGTGACCAGCATTAGAAATGTCTCGTCAAACACAGACACTGCCAAGGAATCCCAGTCCTCAACTGTATACACAATGAAAGAATTCCCAAAACTTCTTATGTCCCAAATTATTTCAAGGGAGAAGTCTCCGGATAAAAAGTCGCCTAAGTGCTGTTCCAGATCTTTGTCTTTCATCCAGATCCGTTTGGTCGGTTCCGTGTGATTGAGTATCAAACATCTATCCATGAATCGGGATAGATTCCTTCCAAACACTCACTTGTGGGCTATAGCGTCGAATCGGTCCTGGTCAAATGTTTCCGCGATGCGGATCATGAGCTCGGGCTCCATGGGGCTCTCGTAGAACTTCTCCAGCACTTCCTTCTCCACGAAGTGATCCGTCGCGTTGGCGTACGTCGTGGAGACGTAGACGAAGGATCTGCAACGGAGGCATCTCATTAACTGTTGCAGAATAGTTCGAAATAGTTATCGCAGCTCTGGAAAGCAAAAGGCATTTGAAATAACGCGAGTGGGATTTAGTCAGTAATAGACTGCCACTCACAGCCAGACATTTAGGCCGCTGTTTAAAGGTGCCTTTTAATGGAAAACCTAAGTTGATCAAAAATTTAATGATCTTCAAATCCTTGATGTATGATAAGACAGTTAATTCACTCAACTAAGGTACTAGGGTCATAGACGCTGGCAGAAGTTAGTACTTGACCACACTCACTTGAGCTTCTGACAAGCCTTGCCGAGTAGTACTGCCTCCCTGGTACCTCGAACGTTGATCATCGTGGCGATGCGGAGCGCCTCGTCGAAGCGCGTTGTCGCTGCCATGTGGAATATCACGTCTACCTGAAATGGGACCAGTTAACAGGAATTAGTAAGCAATTCTTGGAGAAGCAACTTATGCTGAGGTCCATTACATACCAAGTTTTCTCCGTGCCTCGAAAACACTGACCTGACTGTAAATCTTTGACCATCGTTACGGGTAGTCAGAATCCAAAATACCTGACAGCAGTCTTTCCAAGAGTTAGTCGCTACATGTACAACACCAGAACTTCTTATGGAGCCACTGCCTGTCTAACCGAAATATCAACTACTAGCTGACCCGCGCAACTTCGTCTGCTCCTTTTAGTCTTAGCGTGATGATATGTAGCCTATAGATATATATATATATCAACTACTAGCTGACCCGCGCAACTTCGTCTGCTCCTTTTAGTCTTAGCGTGATGATATGTAGCCTATAGATATATATATATCAACTACTAGCTGTCCCGCGCAACTTCGTCTGCTCCTTTTAGTCTTAGCGTGATGATATGTAGCCTATAGATATATATATATCAACTACTAGCTGTCCCGCGCAACTTCGTCTGCTCCTTTTAGTCCTAGCGTGATGATATGTAGCCTATAGATACATATATGTCAACTACTAGCTGACCCGCGCAACTTCGTCTGCTCCTTTTAGTCCTAGCCTGATGATATCTAGCCTATAATAGCCTTCCTCGATAAATGGACTATCTAATACTGAAAGAATTTTTCAGTAGTTCCTGAGATTACCCCCTACATACAAACTTACAAACAAATGTTACCTCTTTATAATATTAGTAGGTATAGATATAGACTAGCACTAGTAGGTACTCCACGAACTTCATTTTCTATACCTCCCTCTCTATAAGGTAATGTGTAAATTACTTATTAAGGCGCGTCCCCGTGCAAAACGCAGCACTAGCCGTTTTTTGTGCACTTTTTTGGAGCTATATACTCTTTATCCAAAAAAAACATCAACTTATAAAAAATACATTAAACTTCTACATAATCTTGGCTTCAAAATGGTAGTTTTTTATTATCAAGTATAATGTTTAAGTAATCTCCTCACAACGAAACTATAGAAACGAGAAATAATTATTGAAAAACATTCATCTTCTCGAAAACTAACCATTATTTTGATTTTGTACTTACACTAATGGATAGCCAATTTTATTATGAACATTTGGTAGAAATATTTTTTTCAAACGACTAAAATTAGATTTTGTAACGATTTTATTCAACATTCTGAGCGTATTCGCTATTGTATCTCTTGCGCAGTTATTGAGGGAAAAATGCTCAAGGTTATTTCGTCAGGGTACGGCCGAAATAACCTTGAGTATTTTTCCCTCAATCAACGTAGGGCAGTTCGCTCTAACCGCAACATTTTTCTTACTTAGGGCGGGTTGTATCAAACAGTTGGTTAACGTAACATACGTACGTCAAAAAGTTACGATTACGGACGATGTTTGACGTTCGTTAAATTAGAAGCGTTGTTTCAAAACATTCTGGTATAAATTCCTGCTCATCCCTATAGCTAAGTTATTGACACGGGTCCTACCTAAATAGCTTTTTTTGCATTCCACCACTTATTTGTGTCATCAGAAGAACTGGTATTGAGGAATTCAAAAGAAATTTCACAATATTGTTCTATTTGACGCAACTAAAATTACGTAAACCAGTGCTCAGACTATCTGTTAACGTAAACGTTATATTTTACGTGCGTTAACGCCTGACATTTTGTGAAACAACCCAATTTTTTGATTTGACGATAGTTAGCACCATTTTTAACGTTTACGCGTGCGTTAAGTGTAGTTGAAACAACCCGCCCTTAGAGCATTTTGTACCTGTCGTAACTTTTAAGGTCAGATTTTAATAATTTAAACTGTGATTTACATATTGTTACATTTACAAAATCAACGTTCATTATCAAACCATTTAAGTGGATGAGGATTAATATCATTACACCAAAATCACCACTATTCCATTCCGCCCGGGTTTTAGTTGAATTATTTGAACAAAAAGCGGTCATGGCCACTTAACCATAATCGTTAGACAGTTATACCCTCGCAGACTTTTTTAATATAATAACAAGTACTTCAATTATGTAGTAGTACATTTTTTTTATGTCTCATCAACAGTTTTCTCAGCGCCAAATAATGATACAGTTTTATTAAGGATCAATTTTTTTTTATATGTAATTAGCCTATGTTAATCGGAGATAATGTAGGATTCCAATAGTAAAAGAATTTTTCAAATAGATCCAGTACTTTCGGAGCTTATTCATTTCAAACAAACAAACCAATCTTTCCTCTTTATAATATTAGTGTAGATGACCACCGATTGGTAAGCCTCCTATCCAGACTAAAACAGAAAACATCTATTCATCACAGACACAACACAACAGCAAAAAAAAACACAAAAAAAGAGTACCTAACGAAAACATAAAATAAAATAAAACGATAGGTACAGTAAAATTGTGCTGAGCGTGCCCAAGCCGAAAGGGTTACCATCTCAGCATATGCTGACCGAGTGGTCAGTCTCCTATCTGACCACCGAGTGGTCAGTCTCCTTTAACGACCACACATTCCGTAATGGGAATCATGTTAGCACTAGAAGCCTATCACCAAGACCCTATCACGATGGGAGGCGGCAGGAAGATTGGTGGTTACCTGGGTGGTGATGGTAGCCCAGTCCTGGTCGCTGAGGCCGAGCCGCAGTTCGGACACGTCGCCTTCTATCGGCACTATCCTCTCCGCAAAGTTCGGCTTCTTTTTCCTGACCATGCAGTACACCTGCAAATGATGAATGTTCACATCTTTATTATTAATGCGGCTTTGCTTTTGCTTCGTGCCTTTTTTTGGGGCACTCAGCAAAACTAAGTATTTACAACCGCTTTTAAATCGTAGAAGAGTTTTTGTAATCTGATCTGTTAATAATTATTTGTGTACGTAGCTGGAGAATGTAACATCTAGACCTAAGTAGCTCCTGCCAGTGGTTTCGACCAAGTGAATATCGGAAGTGATCCTAAGGAACATACTCCCGGGATACACTGCTATTCTAGGCTCAAATCTACCTCTATGCTACATCCAGATCTGTTCAGCCGTGCTGGCGTGATTGAGTCACAAACCGCCACACTACAATCTATCCATCCAAACTTGCACATTTACAGTAGTAATAAGATAGAATTGGTTTGTCCCACTGACCGGATCTTGCAGCATTTCTTCTACTCTCTGTTGGATGGTCATGCCCTTCTTTGGCCGCAGCAGAATGTAGATCTTGTTGACATCGGTGGCTCTGGTAACAAAACATTTAATTTTAACCCAATCTATAAAGATACCTTACGATTAATTACCTTTCTTTTCTTCTTTCTTTCTTTTTCTTTATTAATTACTATTTCCTTTGTTATCATTTTACTCTACAGCTAGATATTTCTGTGCATTCCGCAGACATTTGTGTTGCTACCACATTCAGCGGCTCCATTACCTATTAAGCGTAAAAATTGAAGAACACCTTTTGTGTGACACCCTTTCAAAAAAGTCCACAAGCTTAGCAGATATTGAGGAGTGCCAGTGAACTATTCTAGAACTTTTCGAGTCCATCGATCATCCGCCTTGCACGCGATATGAACCAACCGCGTTTAAAACTGGCAATTATTCAGGCGTGACCGACTACGTAGGTTCTCCACGCTCCATCACATCACATACAGGAGATCCTCTCTGTCGCTGTAGAAACATGTCCTGTCTCACCTGAAGAGTTTCTCGACGAGCTGCTTGCCGAGGAAGCCGGAGCCGCCCGTCACCAGCACGGCGGCGTCCCGGTAGAACTGCTGTACCTCGGAGGTTCCTCGCTCCGTTGCCTCGATCATCGCTTTCTGTCGAGACAGCGCCTGTAACTCCACTGCTAGCGCTGGGTCCATGCTGTTCTGGGCTCCTGAGGTTCCTGTAAACGAAAGACACTTAAGATTGTACAGAAGTTTAAGAGTGTAGTGGCCGGTTGCGGAATTGACCGAAACAATACCGCGGCTCCGGAACGGGAAGGACATTTGAAGGAACACGACGGGGGGCTTCACTCATTAAGAGTCTGACACTGTAGGACTCTGAGAAAGTGTAACAATCAAATCATTCGATGATCTTTCACCAAAAAAAAAATAACAAAGCAGTCTACTACGCTCCGCTCTAAGTTCATAAAGCTCTAGGAATGACTATTTCTGTTTTTTTTTGTTCCTACACCTTTATGAACTTGGAGGGTTGTATTGGTGATATTGATGATTATAATTCTGTAACTACATACGTCTTACAGCCGCAAATAATATTTTAATCAACATAAAGCGTTACGTTTTTGCAATTTGCAGGCCAGTGCTAACTGGCCTGCAAATTGCAAAAACGTAAGAAATTTTGAATTTCGCGGGCTGGTTGGGAGCATTCACATTTCTTACGAAGTCACCACTTTAGAGCATTTCGGCCCCAACGGTCATTCGTTTTGCGAGCACTATGCCCCGCACATTAATTACGCATATTCTCCTGCTTATAATAATATATTATGTATGGATGTATCTGTGTATATATTTTTGTAATTTATATTATTTTTCAGTTCCTATCTATATTTTTTGTCAGTTAAAAAAAAAATAACTTCATATTTGCACCAAGTGTCTGCCCCATTTCATGTCCAGGCTATCTTTTTCCATTCCTGGTTGTCTGGAAGAGACCGCGGAATGCGATAAGGCGGCCATTTGTATTTTTTTTTTAGTTTAAGGTTTTTTTTATGTTTTATATGTTTTGGTGTACAATAAAGCATATACAAATAAATAATAACGTATACAATATAACCTCTTTAAGTTGAACCTCTGCAGTCGGAACAAAAGCCGCTGATTCCAAATCGTCCATAAGTCGAAACCTCTGTAGCTCGAACTTTTCGGCGACTTCCTTGATAATCGACTTATGGAGGTTCTACGTAACTGTACATAACAGTATTAACATTGGTATTTAGGATTAGGATTAGGATTAGGATTAGGATTAGGATTAGGATTAGGATTAGGATTAGGATTAGGATTAGGATTAGGATTAGGATTAGGATTAGGATTAGGATTAGGATTAGGATTAGGATTAGGATTAGGCGTGTCACGCTAGGTCACGCTGTCCTTGACAACGCGGGCTTAAAAACGCACAAAACCAGACAATATTACGTTATATTTTAGCTGTAAGTAGAACTGTGATTTATATGTGAATTTCTGTGATTATGAAAAATAAAGAAATAACGTTTTATTCTTTACTAGCTGACCCGGCTAACTTCGTTTCCACCTAACAGTCGATTCTTTAATTTTTTTAAAAATAAATGTGGCCTAAGTTACTCTTATAACATCAACTACCTGCCAATAAAAGTACCGTCAAAATCGGTCCAGCCATTTCAGAGATAAGCCGGAACAAACGGACAGACAGACAGACAAAAATTGTAAAAACTGTTATTTAGGTGTATGTACCTACCCTTTAAATATTCATAGACCTGTAGTAAAAAGCGGTTATTTCAATATTAAAAACAGACACTCCAATTTTATTTATATGTATAGATTAATTGATTTTTCTGCTGTATGTACGGCAATAAACAATATCATGGCGGATTTTCTTTCATAAAAATAGAGTTGTGGCGAGTTTACACATACTTTTTTTCGTGGCGAATTTACTTTGTGACGAATGTACAATAACCCCTAAATCTACGCACAAACACTGCAACTTAAGATTCTTCGGCTGTGTAGTCGAAAACTTACTACTTAATATATTTATCGTTATTTTACTACAAAACTGAGTTTTTTTTGTTTGTTATTCTTTCACACCTAAAGGTTGATTTATACATAATAATTATCTGGGCTATGCCCGGCATGGAGCCGGGACTATCACGTTGTGACGGACCTCGGTCCAGACACGTCCCGGTCACTACTCTGATATGTGTGGATTCACCTTTAATTGCCGAACCGATTTTGATGCACTTCGGCTCAGATTTAGATCAGAGCCTGGGGACTGTTATAGGCTACTAGTTTTTCTCTCCAAGTCTGCGACTTCGTACCTACACGTATATCCCATTTTTACCATCTCGTAATAGTTTTCGGAAATCTCTTCATGCAATCAATCAATTTCTTTATTGTGGATCATAGGGAGGTACATAATACAGGTCATATATAATTTAATTGCAATCATCTATGTCCCGCCCTAAAGGCATACAATATACATAACATACGAAATTAAATTTACATAATTAATATAGAAAATAGACGCGATGAATTAGGTACACATCAGTGGGCAACTGACCGCGCCATGACTGAGTGGAACTGTACTGGAGTAGTGTTTGCTCCCTAGACTCTACACGGTACCTACATGCCAAGTTTCAGCTTTCTGCGAGCAGTATAGCTTCGGCTGACTAGCTCTCTCGCGTGATCTCCAGGGGACATAACACCCGGGATTGAAAAAAGTGGCCTATATGTTATTTCAGACTATAATCTACCTTTGTGCCAAATGTTATGAAGATCCTTATATGGTGTACATAATAAAGAGTATTCTATTCTATCCTTTCAGGCGTTCTGACGGTCAAGAGTAACAAACATCCATCCATCCTCACAATTTGTAATATTATAATATTAGTAGGGTTTAACGCGGGCTTAAGAGCTAGTTTTAATACTTACTTAAATGTATAACCCAATCACTGAATACACCGCACAAACTGACCAGCACGTCATGAACACTTCGTCACCACGTACAACACACTTCTCAACTACAATGTTTGTATCTCAGAACATGTCTGAATGCATTTGTATCCGAACATGTTTACTGACACAGATTAACTAGAAAATGGAAGGCACGCGTCATATCCATACTCCCAGCTGCAAATAATTATACTAATGCGTACCCTTTGTTCATTAAACCAGTCACTGCATGTGATTCATGCCGTCTATTCCTGCGACTTTACGTCAAACTCGTTGATGAATTACATTTTAATGTTGTAGTGGTTTAGTTATTACTTTTTTTTTCAATTACTCTCTCCACTCACAGTACTTACAGAGAGTGAACACAGAATCTTATGAAATGTCAATAGGTACGGATTAACGATTAAATAATAGAAATAATGAACGTAAAAAATAAAAATTCAATAAAAACAACAAATAAATGAAAAATCACGCACGCAAAAAAGTTGCACGTTAAATCTAAAATGCTATTTTTTTGAACCGATTCATCAAAATCGGATTAGTGATTTTAGTGTGAAAGCGAAACAAACAAACTCAATTTTGCATTTTCAATATTTAGTGTGGGTAAATTCTTATTAACCCTAGTATCATTCGTTCATACATGCTGTCGTGCACTATAATATCTCCCGCGATAGATATTCAGTCGAGGGCTTAATGTCAGCGTTAGGTTTAGGAGCGAAAACACTGGAAATAACAACGCTATTCTGTCGGTCGATTCTGTCACCGACTCACCGTGTAAACCTAGATGGAGTTAGTGTATAAAGTGAACTGTCATTGCATCTTGTTTGTATGATTGACAGCTCGCTTCATGTTCGCTTCACCTAAGCTTGCACGATGAGATGCTTACAGAATCGCACTGCTGCACTTTTGAACAAACTGGAAGCCTTTACCTTTGCGACCCTGGCGTGTGACAATATAATATCAAGTTGTCACTCCATTTATAACGCCTTCCGTGACATTAACTTCGACAATATCTTCTGCGTAAGGGACTACTCACACTTATTCAGCTCTATTCAGCTTATGCCCATAGATAACAATGATTTTGTATGGAGATGCGTCTATTCGGCTTTCGCAGAAAAAAAGTATATTAAATAAAATGAGGACAAATGTATAATTATCATGACAGTGCTAAAGATAGAATTCAGCGCTATGCTGCCGTGTACAGCGCTGTTCCACCAACGTAATATTAAAACGTAATCTCTTCGATCTAGCTCTTAGCCTGTTAACGTTACGTTAATATCAAATGAAAAGCAGCCAGTTGTATAGTGCATGCCATCGGTACAATGATGTATCCCGTAACATCGGTCGACCTTCAATCAAGAAAATAAAAAATATTCGAATTCTGTCCTCCATAATATTGACAACCAACTGATGCAACGCACAAGGGTAACTGCGGGTACGACAACACAGACAACATAAACATAAGCTACACTGCGTGTCGTATTTGATAAAATCGTTTAGAGGCGCAGCATTCTCTGTAGCAATTTCGTACGGTATACGGTCAAAAATGTATCTCGAACACGACGTTTTCCCGTATGGGCTCCACATGAACAGTTTGACATATTGTATAATGCCACTATTATGTGCGATAAAATCTAGTGTACGATATAAGGCAAGGTATGGCCGTGATGAATGTGGTCTTATTCTGATATTTGGTGACTAATTAGCGACCATTTTTTTATGTTATCAAAATTAAAATCTCTGATGGTGGCCATGCCAGTCACACGGCTCCTTGTCAACAAGTTGCTTCTATTTTGCTTTTCTTATTCTTACGACGCTGTACGCGGCTGATGGAAGCAGAACTGTATAATGTGACCAAAACCGTTCAGCGAAACGTGAATGGAGCTGAATAAATGTGAGTGGTCCCTAACGCTGAATGCGCAAGCTTGCAGAATGTTAGTGTTATTAATAAAGTGCACTTTCTGCCCGGTCAGCAATATGGCGCCGTTGGTATCACGTGCGGACATGTACTGGGTTTCAGTCACGCGTTAGTATACAACTTCATCTAAAGATTAAAAACAGCCATATTGTATTGTTACTGTATTGTGGACCGAGATCTCAGAGCCACAAAACCTATAAAAAAACTGATCAACAAAAAAAAAAAATATTTTTTTGTGTCACAAGAATGTTTTTAACTAATTATGTTAAGAACATGTTTAAGTATCATAAAACTGAAATTAGAATTATTCAGACATACAAATTTCCTGTAATATGATTTTGAAGTGGAAGTTTGAGGCAAAAACTGAAGTTTTCAGGTGGTTCTAATGCATTATCAAGTTAAAGGATTGATTGTGCAGCAGATGGTACGTCAGAATACTCAAATATCTTTTTATATCATTTAAAATTTAATTCTTGCAAATCTAAACTCTAATTACATAAGAAATGTATTTAAAGAAAAAACTATATACACTTAAAATAACAAAAAAAAAAACTCCTATCTAAAAAATGGCATCAAAAAATTCGTCCCCATCACTATCGACTGGAAGTGAGCCCAAAAGACTGGCTGCATTGCCACGTTGTATGGCAATGCTTATCCTCTGTCCAAGGTAAAAGCCAGCTCTTGGGTCATGCGAAGCGTCAACTAAGCGTTTTGCTAGATCTTTAAATAGGACGTGAGCACTCGGACCCCACAGTCCCTTGTCAATTCATTTATGAAAATATTATGTATGTAAGGAAAAATCGACATCTCTTTAGCAAAATTAGTGATAGACATAATTTTAATACTAGAAATAGAAATAAATTAGATCAGCCATTTTATAGATTAGCCCAAGTACGAACATCTTTCATGGGGTACTGTATTAAATGTTACAACAAAATACCTTGTGACATATTAGAATTAAATGAAAGAAAATTTAAAAATTATATTAAAAGCACACTATGTAAACAAGCATAAATTACAAATTAGATGACTATATTCAAGATAAGAATGCTTGGAAACATGCTGGTCCTGCTCCATTGGACAATCTAGGGTGTAAGTAAACAAAGTCAAACTTGTTGATAATGTTTGTAAATAGTATATCTATAGATGTCTTTAATGACTTTTATATTTAACTCACACACTGATCCATTGCTGATAATTGGATAAATCAATAGTAACAACATTTATAAATTTATAATTTATAATTTATAATTTATAAATTTATAAATATATAATAAACTAGCTTCTTCCCGCGACTTCGTCTGCGTAGACTTTAGAACTGCCGCGCAACTTTTTTGCCTCATTGTCATATCCTTGGAACTGTAACTTCATGATTCAGGTAGCCAGATATTGTGAGTCTCTTCGGTGCGCTGAAAGTAATATTTCAGCCCCGAAATTACATTGACATGTTTGTGATCTCCTGGTAGGTACTTAAACTTGAATCTTAAGCGCTCACGATTCCTGTCGAAAAAATACTTTGAAATGTTTCTTGTCTCCTGGTACTTTAGAATCCTATCCGCTCACAATTCCAGCCCCAGAAATATTGCGACATGTTTCTGGTCTCCTGGTAATTGTTAATTTTTAGCGCCTGTAATGCCAACCCGGAAAAAACTTCGACATGTTTCTGATCTCCTGGTACTTGTGAATTTTTAGGGCTCACAATTCCAGCCCCGAAAAAACTTCGATATATTTCTGCTCTCCTAGTACTCTTGAATCCTAACCGCTTGCAATAATAGCTTTGTCGATATGTTTCTGGTGTGCTGGTAATTCCAGCCCCGAAAATTCTTTGACATGTTTCTGATTTCCTGGTATTTTTGAATCCTAAACGCTCACAATTCCAGCCCCGGAAATACTTCGGCATATTTCTGGTCTCCTGGTTCTTGTGAATCTTCAGCGCTCGTAATTTTCTGGCGAAATACCTCGACATGTTTCTGCTCTCCTGGTACTTGTGAATGTATAGCGTTGCTTCGACATATTTGTGATCTCCTGGTACTTGTGAATCTAAAGCGCTCATATCAAGCCCCAAAAAAACTTCCGAAATGTTACTGCTCTCCTGGTATTTGTGAATCTGTAGCGCTCGTAATTATGGCCACGGAATACCTCGACATGTTTCAGCTCTCCTAGTACTTGAGAATCTATAGCGTTCACAGTTTCCAGCCCCGAAGATACTTCGACATGTTTCTGCTCTCCTGGTACTTGTGAATCTTTAGAACTCATTAATTTAGCCCGAAAATAAACTTCGACATGTTTCTGTTCTCTTGGTATTTTTTAAACTTAACCGCTCACAATTCCGGCCCCGCAAATAAAATCGACATGTTTCTGCTCTCCTGGTTATTTTCGGGAATCTATAGCGTTCACAATTTCCAGCCAAGAAAATACTTCGACATGTTTCTGCTCTCCTAATACTTGTGAAAATATAGCGTTCACAATTCCAGCGCGGAATATGTTTTGACATATTTCTGATCTCCTGGTACTTGTGAATCTAAAGCGCTCATAATTTAAACCCAAAAAGCGTCTGAGATGTTTCTGCTCTCCTGGTACTTGAGAATCTATAGCGTTCACAATTTCCAGCCCCGAAAATACTTCGACATGTTTCTGCTCTCCTGGTACTTGTGAATCTTTAGAATTCATTCATTTAGCCCAAAAATAAACTTCTACATTTTTCTGTTCTCTTTGTATTTTTTAAACTTAACCGCTCACAATTCCGGCCCCGAAAATAAAATCGACATATTTCTTCTCTCCCGGTTATTTTCGGGAATCTATAGCGTTCACAATTTCCAGCCAAGAAAATACTTCGACATGTTCTTGCTCTCCTAGTACTCGTGAATCTGTAGCGCTCGGAATTCTAGTCCCGAAAATACTTCGACATATTTCTGATCTACTGGTACTTGTGAATTTATAGCGCTTGACATTCCGGCCTCGGAATACCTCGACATATTTCTGCTCTCCTGGTTGTTTTCGGGAATCTATAGCGTTCACAATTTCCAATCCCGAAAATACTTCGACACGTTGTCATCGTCATTTTCATGTACAAAAATCCCTTAAAATCAATAAAGTAAAAAAATAAAAAAAAAATAAAAAAAAATTCGACACGTTGCTCTCCTGGTACTTGAGAATCTATAGCGTTCACAGTTTCCAGCCCCGAAAATACTTTGACATGTTTCTGCTCTCCTAGTACTTGTGAAAATAAAGCGTTCACAATTCCTGCGCGGAAAATGTTTCGACATATTTCTGATCTCCTGGTACTTGTGAATCTAAATCGCTCATAATACCTACAAAAAAGTGTCTGAGACGTTTCTGCTCTCCTGGTACTTGTGAATCTGTAGCGCTTGACATTCCGGCCTCGGAATACCTGGACATGTTTCTGCTCTCCTAGTACTTGTTAATCTAAAGCACTCATAATTTAAGCCCCAATAAAATTTCCGAGATATTTATGCTCTCCTGGTACTTGTGAATCTGTAGCGCTTGTAATTCCGGCCCCGGAATACCTTGACATGTTTTTGCTCTCCTGGTACTTGTGAATCTGTAGCGCTCGGAATTCCGGTCTCGAAAATACCTTCGACACGTTTTTGCTCTGCTAATAAAAAAAATCTTTCCCAAAAATAATTTGACATGTTGCTGGTCTCCTGATACTTGTGAATTTTTTAAAACTCGTAACAAAATTCTAGCCCAGTAAAAAATTTCGACATGTTTCTGTACTCCTGGTACTTTTGAATCTGAAGTACTAAGGTAGCAGAAACTTTGGACTTCCACTTCTTCCTCTGTCTCCATTAGGTCATGTATTTTACCGGGATAAAAAGTAGCCTATGTGTTATTCCAGGATGTAACCTACATATGTGCCAAATTTCATCCAAATCCCTTCAGCCGTTTTTGCGTGATTGATGAACAAACATACAAACATACAAACATACAAACATACAAACATACAAACTTTCACATTTATAATATTAGTAGGATCTGTAGAGAGGTCAATTCTGTACATGAAATATATTTCCAAAATAACTATCAGGGGGTGATTAGGGATCGATACTGATGCCAAAAATGCAATCAGTAAATTTTTTGTCTGTCTGTCTGTCTGTCTGTCTGTCTGTCTGTATAACCGTTATAGAAACAAAAACTACTCGACGGATTTTAACGAAACTTGGTACAGTTATTTTTCATACTCCTGAGCTGGTTATAGTATACTTTTCAACACGCTACAATCAATAGAAAAAATGAAAAAAATAAATAAAATGAAAATGTGAAAGTTTGGTTGTTTGTTACTCAATCACGCCAGAACGGCTTAACGATCTTCATGAAATTTAGAACAAAGATAGATTATAGTCTGGAATAGCACATAAGCTACTTTTAATCCCGGGAACATGTTCCGTAGGGATCACGCGGGCAAAGCCGCTGGCAGAAGCTAGTATATAATAAATCTGTAGAGAGGTCAATTCTGTACATGAAATATATTTCCAAAATAACTATCAGGGGGTGATTAGGGATCGATACTGATGCCAAAAATGCAATCAGTAAAATTTTTGTCTGTCTGTCTGTCTGTCTGTCTGTCTGTCTGTATAACCGTTATAGAAACAAAAACTACTCGACGGATTTTAACGAAACTTGGTACAATTATTGTTCATACTCCTGAGCTGGTTACAGTATACTTTTCATCACGCTACAATCAATAGGACCAGAGCAGTGAAGGGAAATGTTGGGAAAACGGGAGAAGTTACTCCATTTTTTAAGCTTCCGTCACGTGTGCAACCTTAATGGTTAAAGCTACACAGAAATCATGTATGACGGAAATGTTCTCCTTAAAATTATATAAAAAATATCCCACGACAGCATATGTCTATCTTTTGTGATTGACGCTCAATAACACGTGTAACTCCCGATAGCTTAGCAGTTCGAAGCTTTCTGATTACATTTGTCTACTCTTACGTTTATAACACTCTCAGTCATAATTAAAAAAGTTAACATTATTAACTATTCCATTAAAAAAAAATCATAGAAATCGGTATAGAAACACCAAAGTTATACATGAAATACGCTAATAATAAGCCATCGCGCGTGAATCATGCTATAAGGATTATTTTTGTATAAGGTCGCGAACGCACAGGCAGGCGGCTTGCTTGGCGCCTAGAGGCTAGCGAGTAGCTTCGTAAAACGGCCTACGACAGTTTGCAATATCCTATAATATACTGTTGAGGGGAAGATGGTTATAATTTCGCTTTACACCAAATGAGTTATATTATAAACTAGCTGACCCGCGCAACGTCGTCTGCGTCACATTTTCCATTACTGCTCCGCTCCTATTTGTCTTAGCGTGATGATATATAGCCTATAGCCTTTCTCGATTAATGGGCTATCTAACACTGAAAGAAATTTTCAAATCGGACCAGTACTTCCCGAGATTAGCGCGATCAACCAAACAAACAAAGAAACTCTTCTGCTTTATAATATTGTACTAGCTGACCCGTGCAACTTTGTATGCGTCACATTTTCCATTATTAGCAGATTACGCGGGCGAAGCCGCTGGCAGAAGCTAGTTTATAAATATGTGTGTGTTTGCATTGTATAGACTCAAGTACCCTGGCGGTTGGGAGTGTCATGCTCACTCAAAAACCTAGCTGATAGTGGCCTATGCGTTTAATTATTTGGCTCCATTCAAAATGGTTGAGTCGAATGGGCGTGGCGCATGTCATGGCTCCATCGGTTGGGACTGGTCATTTCTCAGCTGCCATGGTTTATTTTCATTTATTTTAATTATTTCTTTGAATTGTTCCTTTCTTATTCCGGACGTCTTTATCATGCTCGTCACATCGTTCTCACATGTTTGTATAATTTCAACACGATGTCAACAAAACCTTGTAACAATTTATTATTTTTAAAAGAGGGTTCGTGGAGTTTCTTGCACGTTCTTCTCCATAGAGATCTACGCTTTGGAACGTGCAAATAGCTTTATCTTTTTTGGACCGACCGACCTTGACAATTCAAAAGTGCCTGTAAATGGTTTAATTGAAATAAATGTTTGACTTTGACTTTGACGGTCCAAGAGTTTCAACCCCAAACGGCTCAAAAATGTAGTTGCCAAGGCTACTATATTTCCGCCGTTTGAGGTTTTCAGCAGCCGAAGCCGCAGAACCAGCACAGCACGACGAGCTAGGAAGATGGGATGGCGCAAGAGTATCGACACAAGTAGCGTCCCACACTAAAGGCCTACCCATCTTCCATGGAAATAAAGACATACCGTCCGGTCTTTTGCCATCGTCGCGTGCCAGGCCAATGGGTTCTAATACGGCTGGCACGCCGACGGCGACAAGAGCACGTCGGATAATGTCGTTGATATTTGCGTGCCGTGCTATGCGACCCGCACTTCGACTGCATGACAGGCCGTGGTGCCCGAGGCTGTTGACAGCTTCGCCACAGTGGCAGCGATGAGGAGAACAACAGGATGCGCCTAAGCGAAGGGAAGCAGCGAGGCGGAAAGTAGTATCTTTTTATAATTTTTTTAAAAATTCCCAAAATTAAGTTCCCTTTTTTGCTGATCGTGCAGAATTTCTTTTGAGAGTTTCAAAAATAATATCATCATAAAATAATGATGAAAATTATAAGCATAAATAAATCAGTCAACTAAAAAAACAGCTACCTTATAGTAACATTTAAAATCGGGATTTACAAGATAACAGGAATGTGATGGACTGTAACACAAACAATAACTAGACCTGATCCAAACAAAATAAAAATGGTTTTGGGGAACAGATCACTTTTCCGAAATAATTTTGTTCGATTTTGACCGACGCCTGCTTGCATGCCGCATGCTTGCTTGCATGCTGCGTATTTCAAGCAAGTACGCATGCGCTTGCATGCTACAAGCATGCTTGTTGCTTTATTTGCATTATATTAGCTTTGAAGATCTTTCTAATATTTTATTTCACTCAAATTGACTTTAATTTCCATAAGTATTTTTTTTTTTTTTGTTTTTTTAACGACATTTCGACTTCAATGGTAATTAAAAAACAGTGGTAGGAATAATGATCGTTTTTTTTTTATTTATTTGAGATGAGTTTTGCTCTTGACGTTAGCCTTGGTCAGAAATGACAGAGACAAAGTCTACGACGGAGCGAGCTTACCCAGAAAGAGCCTGTTCACTGTAACTTTGAAGAGATTAGGGTTGTAAGCATTCGGAAACACAGACGCAGGCAGAGAGTTCCACTCCTTTGCTGTGCGCATTATGAAAGACGCTTGGAAGCGCTTAGTGCGAGTTGGTGGAATAGCAACAAGGTAGGGATGGCAAGTTGCAGTGCGTCTGGATGTCCGATGGTAGAAGGGGGCCGGTGGAATGAGGTCGTGGAGTTCTTGGGCACACTCACTGAAGTACAATCTGTAGAAGACCAACAGCTAGAGTACCTGTAAATTGGCTCTCAGCCCAAGCTAGCAGATATTATATGCGAATGTTGAAAGAACATACTAGAACACTACTCTATCCTACACATATTGTTACTGAGATAATAACTAATGTCTAAGGGCTTTGGCATCTTGCTCTATTAGGAGAAGGCAAATAACCAAAACATGTACACCAGCCCGGCCCCGGCACAACGGACACAGACATTAACTGCCCGCACCCCATGTTACTTGGGGTCGTCAACACGTTTGTTCTTCCACTCTGTCTTATCAGACGTCCACAGGACATATATACCCTAGACGGGCAGACGTCACGCGAGCACTAACTCCGTTCTCTGTCACATCACTCCTCGCACATTCACCCATCTATCCACTGGCCTCCCTCTCCCTCCCCATCCCTCCACATATTACTGACGTGACATGTTAGCGAGCAGCCCTTGCCCTTGACCTCAAATATAACCAGAATTATTATGGCTTACTTATTTAAGATTACGTACCAGTATGTGGACGATGTGAACTTGACCGCAATACTAAGATTTCGCGAAAAACAACAAAATCAATGTAATGTTGAGTTATCATATAGTCTTATAGGACCGACTGGTTGCTTGTTTGACCAGAAAACATCACAGGTATGTACAACAAACATTATCTTATTACCATTATATAAGCGAACGTTTGAATGATGATGTCCTTTGAAAATATTGAGTTTAACATGTTTAAAAAAAACTTAAAAATAAATAACACTTATTTTCAATGTCGAATTCGTTTTAAAAACAAAATATTTTTGTACAAAAATCTTTCTAAGTAAGCAAATAAATATATCAAAACTCATAGCGTTTATTTCAACCTTTTGAATTGTCAAAGTCAATCAGTCAAAGAGATGAAACTATTTGCTCATTGCAAAGCTTAGATCTCTATGGAGAAGAACGTAGAAACTCCACGGATACTCTTTCAAAACAAGAAATATTGTTAAGAACCTACACAGTTCTGGTAACATACTGTTGAGATTACATTATATTATTATGTGGGAACGATGTTGCAAGACGTGCACGATAAAAACGTCCGGCGAAAATCAAAATAATTTAAAGAACTAATAATTGGCAGTTGAGAAATGGCCAGTGCCAGCTGCCGGCGCTCATTTACAAACATGACGCATGCGCTAGCGCCGAATGTGCCGCACATGCGCTTTTTTTTTTTTTTTTTTTTTCGGTCGGGCCACTCGCAGTTCACCCCATCTGAGGGACGGAGACTGCTTTACCGGGCCGCACATGCGCTACGATCAGAGAGACTTTATAGTGAGCATGACACTCCCAACACTCCCAATGTCCCAACCGCCAGGCTGCAGTGTAGTCCCATCAATTATAATTTAAGTATAAAGGTCTTATTAACATAGTATCTACTCATATAATATAGCTTTGTAAATAAATAAATTGAATTTACAGGGTGTTGTGGAAGTTCACGGTATTTAAGGTGATGTAATAAAAAAAAAAATAAAAAAAAGAGAAAAATTCCAAACACATGACAACTTTTCCTGCAGTCTGTTGGTTAAGCTGGATAAGCACATCAAATGTGTGATCGATCTTAACCAAATGCCACCAACTGTAATATAATGAGGGATGTGATTATGGGATGAATAGGGAATATGCATGCAATTTTTTTATTTGCAAAATAAAATACTTATTAGCTCTAGTAAACAATCATGAAATTATTTTTTTAAATACCTTCTTCTATAATTAAGTTATAAAGCTTCAAAGACTACAGTTAGAAAGAGAAGTCCGATACGTAATGTGACGTCAAATTACACGATGACTATACAGCTGCCATAGAAAACAGCGTTTTCGCGAGAGGGACAGATATATTTGTTTAAAATAATTGCATCTCGTTCGTTTTTCGAGCAATTTAGATTGTAATTTCACAGTTAGTATTATATTTTCGAATACTTTTAGATAAACTGTTCAGATCATAAATACTTTTTTCATGCATATTCCCTATTAAATAGTGTTCCATAAAAAATGCACTATTATTGGGCGTAGCCTTTTATGCGAGTATCTGAATAAATAAAGTTAGATATTGGAAATTAAAAACTAATTACCTATATGACTCACTGTGAGTCAAGAGAGTGGTCACTCTCTTGACTCAATAGAAGGAGTGATTGTCGACACTGGACAGTCCACATAGTGTCAGTGAATACATAGCTACACCGTTTTATTTTTAGGAATCAATGATAAATAACTAGCAGGAAGGAAAAATTAAAAATATTAACTGTCAAGTTGTAATGCAAACTATGATTTTTAAATGACAATAATTGCTTTTAAATACGAAGTGTTTGAGAAGTGCGCGGTCATATTTAAGGGTGACGTTTCAAAAACCCGCCAAGTGCGAGTCGGACTCGCGCACCGAGGGCGGACACATTTTACCACTTAGGAAGTGTCTCTCTCGCAAACTATTCAGTTAAAAAAAAATGATATTAGGAACCTCAATATCATTTTTGAAGACCTATCCATATATACACCACACGTATGGGTACGATGAAAAAAAAAATTTTGAGTTTCAGTTCTAAGTATGGGAAACCCAAAATTTATTTTTTCCTTCCTCTTTTTGTGTAAAAATCTTTATGCGGTTCACGGAAAATATCTACATACCTAATTTCAACAGCATAGTTCTTATAGTTTCGGAGAAAAGTGGCTGTGACATACGGATGGACAGACAGACAGACATGACGAATCTATAAGGGTTCCGTTTTTGCCATTTGGATACGGAACCCTAAAAACATGTTTGAAATAAAAAAAATGCTAGCAACTGCGTCTGATTGCTTGAAAAATGTTTTTATTTTCTAGCATTTTGTGTCGGTTTTTGTAAAATAACGACAAGATTTTTAATATTAACAGGCACACGGCTCACCACTATCTCACCAGACGGTTAGCGATGATGTGACCGAAAATCATAGTGTTTTGTCCAGAGAACATTGTATTATTGTTACTTATTAATTTATTTTACTGTATTTTGGCACGAGCTAGTCCCAAAAATCGTTTTCCATTAATTCTTTTATTTTTACTAACCTTATGGTCCAAGAATCCTTAACACCAAACCACCAAGAACGATTACGAACTCACACTGACCAAACAGGAATTATTAATAAAATAAATAAATTAACACTGTTTTCCTTATTTTACGAACTGATTGACAACTGCACTCTCAGCAGATCGTCGAATGAATGCCTTGACCGAAACTTTTTTATTGTTCACGTTCGGTGCACTTCTTTCGCGCTATTCAAGTCAAAGCCGGTTGGCAGTGGCGTAGCTAGTGCCAAAGGGGCCCTGTAGCAAATTGCGGGACTATTCGAAAGAGATACCGCGGCTCCGGAACACAAAGGGCACATGAAGGAACATGGATGGGTTTTAGTTAGTAGAAGTCTGACACTCCCTCCCGCTACACCCAGAGCGGGAGAAGTCATTGGATTATCTCCCATCCCTCAAAAAAATAAAAAAATAAAAAGGGGCCCTGTAGCAAAAATTTTTGAGGGGCCCGTTTTTATGGGTATTTGTCTTATTTTTAAACACAATAGGTCATCCTAGCTCTGTGGCCTTAGTGCGAATTTATTAACGTTTTCGATCGCGTTAGCGTAAACGTCGATTTGTATCGAAACTGAATAAGTACTATCGAGTGACAATAACGGTAACCATTTTATTCTGACTATTTAACATCAGTACCTAAGTCGTCAGAACTCGGAACTGTCTTGGCATGCTACGAAGGGGACGGCGGAGCTAAATGTAGGTATAGCTCTACGTCCATACTTCGGAGCTCCCACGGCTGATTCGGTGGAGCTACGCCCCCTGCTGAGCCTGCCTGGGGCTAGTGAGATAGCGTAATTTAGCTCGCATCTATTTCTATTAGGTTTTTACTTATGAATGAACTCGGTACAAAATTAACCCAGTTCCGGTGCTAATCGTTGATCGCTGTTGTAAGAAAAATCGTAATTTTATTAATATCTCGTGGATCGTCAAATATTTTAATATTGTCCCAATTTAATGTAAAGCCACATTTGATACTTAACAGTGAAAATACTTATCGTAATACTCACATTTCAGTAGGGTTATTTATTTATCCTATTGGTCACAGAACTATCTAAAATGTTCAAAGCAATATCTGCTGATGCTGACACAAATAAATGTTTTCAAATTAAAAACTCAAGTTTAGTTAGTGTCGCGTCTGTTGTGATTTGTTTACGTTTACGTTCGTTTTCATCGTCGCGTTGCAGTCGCAGGCAAAATAATTGTCATTCAGCCTTAAAATTTAACAATTAATAAGCAATTAATTCTTATAGTAATGAAATGTGAGCATAGTTTTACTCTATTCCTTAAAATACTTTAAAATAGACATTTATTTTAAACTAGCTTCTGCCAGCGGCTTCGCCCGCGTGATCCCTAGGGAACATATTCCCGGGATGAAAGTAGCTTATGTGCTATTCCAGACTATAATCTATTTTTGTTCTAAATTTCATTAAGATCCGTTAAGCCGTTCTGGCGTGATTGAGTAACAAACAAGTGTAAAGCGAAATTATAACCATCTTCCCCTCGACATTATAATTATTAAAAGATATTGCAAACTGTCGTAAGCCGTTTTCCGAAGCTTCTCGCTAGCCTCTAGGCGGGGAATGCAAAATCCGGTCTTTTTTTAAAATCCGGATTTTAAGAATTCTCGTCTGATAGAAATCCGGATTATCCGGATTTTTCGAAGTTTTCGAAGTTTTTATTTTTATGAAGATTTAATTAAACTAAAATAATAAAATAAAAGTAGCATAAATTATTTAAAATCAGCATTTATTTGCTCAATAGGCTAGATTCCATCATCCACATATTGTAAAACTATTTAGTCCGATAGTTAGAGTATTGAAAAATAATGGACCAAACGTATTTTTTGTTTTTGTAAATCAATGAATATTGACAAAGATAAAACGCATCAAAACTCGGGAGTGGGGGCTCGTGACGTCACGACTCACTAAAAATTATGCGAAGGTGTGACGTATTGAGAATTTTAAAAGCGTCGTAACTTCGTCAATTTTGGTTCCCGTAACAAAAGAAAAAACACGGGTTAAATATTTTTTGATAATCTAACTGACGGACTAATTAGATCTTTTCAGGACACAAGCCCATTCACAGAACTAAATAAATCATCTTTCCTGATAAAAATTCACATAATCAAAACATAAACAGTAATATATACAAAATAACATTTATCATAAAATCAAACGAACAAATTTCAAGATAATAAAGGTAACCTCTTTTTAATTCATTAAATCAATTCAATAAAATGATTATGATTATGATTATAAAATATCTGTCTACAATAAACTAACTTTACCGTTAGTCAGTTTCAAAATAATATGTTACACATACAATTTATTTACTTTACTTTTTTTACAATACAAATAAGAAAATAATTAAGTGCCTACTCAATCAGTTACCTTTATAACTATCTAATTAGTCATATTTATCATAACAGAAACACGATTTTTAATCAGTTTTTATTAGTAAACGAGATCTTTAAAACATAAACGCGTCAAGTGTCGTTTAGGCGCGATCTTTTTTTATTACAGAACATGCCAGCAGTAGAAAAAGCTCTTTCCGGCTCAACACTGGTCGGCGGTATTGAAAGCAACCAGTTGAGAGATCTTTTTAGGATTTCTTCACGGCCTCCACCGTTTTCAAAAACGCCATTTCAACGTGAATCATTGAAGGCAAGTCAGTTGCATTGACCACACTCGTTGACTGGTGCTGATGATCAATTCCCACACTTAAATTGCCAGAGAAACTTGAAGATTGAGCTTTTCTTTAAAACTGAGTGGCGATGGATCGTAACCAGATTCACACAGTGTTTCAGTAGAGTTCATAATTATTCGTCGAAGTGGTTGTACAAACGTCAACATTCATGGATGCAGCTTGATAGATACCTAAGTACGAAGATATTAAAAATGTGTTTTAATTTCTTCATACGTAGGTTTTTTAAACATAATTATCGTTGTCTGCCTCAGTCCCATTCAAAAATTTATTAGAGTTGTGTAAGTATTGTAAAACACCGACAACAGTATAGAGCCGTCCTCTTTAATTCTTCTTTTCAATGAATTTGCCAATTGCTTAGCAGATATCGTGTCATGGCTGTCTAATGATTTTATCAAAAAATTAAAAGCTGTGTCGGCCGTTACAATGGTGGCATCTCTGCGGCAGAGTACTTCCACCGTTGTTTTGATCATGTCCAAACCAGTTTGTAGGTTTCTAGACACAAGATTTCTATATCTGAAAATGTTACAGCAGATTTCACATCAATCAATGCTTTTTTTACGCATGATTTAAGCTTTAAAAAACGCTCCAGCGTAATTGATAGACTGCTCCATTTGGTTTTACAGTCTAGGAGTAGTTGTAGCTCTTTGTCAAATTCCGCATTCCGCATTAGTGAAGGTAATACCGACCTACCAATTACTTACAATGAAAATTTGTGGATAAATACAAATATAGTTTCTTAAAGTCAGTTTTGGCTGAAATTCGAAAAAACCGGATTTGAGTTTTAAAAACCGGATTTTAAGAAGTCCAGAAAATCCGGATTTTTCAGTTATTTTCGAATTTCGAAGAATCTGGATTGCATTCCTTACTAGGCGCCAAGCTAGCTGCCCGCCTGTGCGTTCGCGACCACAAAAATAATCCTTATAGCATGATTCAGTATTCACGCGCGATGGCTTATTATTAGCGTTTTTCATGTATAACTTTGGTGTTTCTATACCGATTTCTATGATTCTTTTTTTATGGAATTGTTAATAATGCTAACTTTTATTAATGTTAATTAGGGACGACTGAGAGTTTTATAAACGTAAGAGTAGACAAATACAATCAGAAAGCTTCGAACTGCTAAGCTATCGGGAGTAACACGTGTTATTGTTCGTCAATCATAAAAGATAGACATATGCTGTCGTTGGATATTTTTTATATAATTTTAAGGAGAACATTTCCGTCATACATGATTTCTGTGTAGCTCCATTCACCATTAAGGTTGCACACGCGACGGAAGCTTAAAAAATGGAGTAACTTCTCCCGTTTTCCCAACATTTCCCTTCACTGCTCTGCTCCTATTGGTTGTAGCGTGGTGAAAAGTATACTATAACCTGCTCAAGAGTATGAATAATAATTGCACCAAGTTTCATTAAAATCCGTTGAGTAGTTTTTGTTTCTATAACGGTTATACAGACAGACAGACAGACAGACAGACCGACACAGACAGACAGACAAAAATTGTACTGATTACATTTTTGGCATCAGTATCGATCCCTAATCACCCCCTGATAGTTATTTTGGAAATATATTTCATGTACAGAATTATTGACCTCTCTACAGATTTATTATAAGTAAATAAAATATAGATTCTAAACTCCTAAAATTCTCAGTCGAGATTGCTCGATTATGATTAAAAGAATTTGATTCAAGACCCTAATTCGTCTACGAAACAGCGACGACAGGCTACAGCTTAAAGTTCGTCGACGACCACACACAGCCACGCTAGTGAATACAGTTTGAATCAGCGCTACACGCTCGGTCGATCTCAAGGCTGGCTCGTCGACGAGCTACGCCTACAGCCACGAAATTATCTTTTAGAGAATAGCACTGCTGGCCAGCCGACTACGTACGTATGTACCTACAGACGTACGACGTGGACGTGTGTAGTACCTACTACAAACGTCTATAAGCAAAAAATCAAGCGAGCCGCTAGACTGAAACGATGGTTACAGTGTATAATTTTAGCTGACCCGTGCAACTTCGTGTGCGTCACATTTTCAATTAATGCTTCTTTGGTTTAGCGTGATGATATAAAGCCAATACACTTTATCGATAAGTAAATGGGCTATCGAACACTGAAATATTTTTCCCAATCGGATCAGCTAGTCTATTCTGTAAATAACCATTTCGATATTCACTTCACCTGAGTGACTAAGCTTACAAAGTGAACTTTATTTCACACATCATAAGGTCTTAAATTTATACGAATTTGAAACTCACCTCGGATTCCGCTGTCGAGACTCAAAAATGTTGTTACAGAATAGCACTGCAGTACTTCCTGAGATTAGCGCGTTCAAACAAACAAATTCTTCAGCTTAATAATTTTAGTATAAAATATACTAAATTTTTGGTTGGTCAATACTTGTATATTATGGTATTTTATAGTGTATTTTATTGTTTCATTTTTCTTAAAATAAATAAATATATTCTAAAATCTATATTTATATTTAGTAGGTATATGTGCTACGTGAGGGCGTCCGTGGCATCACAGGCCCTATCATAACACCAGCGCTGTGTTATTTATTTATTTTAAATATCGCAGCATATGCTGAGATAGGGACCTTTTTGGCCTCGCACTAATCAATTTTAATGTTATTATCTGTATTTTGTAGTATTTTGCTTCTGTCTGTTTTTGTGCGAGTCCCAAATAAATATTATTTTCTTTCTTTCTTTCTTTCTTTCTTTCTTTCTTTCTTTCTTTCTTTCTTTCTTTCTTTCTTTCTTTCTTTCTTTCTTTCTTTCTTTCTTTACTAAACGTTTGCGCCGGAGCTGGGTTACCTTTAACCCAACTCCGGCGCAAACTGAGATGAAAAAGATGGCCAAACGTGTTTAGGATCTGTACCCCAGAATGTACAGAGATGAAACATAATTATGTCGTTCAATAGGGCATATCTTCATTAATTAAGAATTGAAAGTTACATACATATATAGCTACTAGCTGTCCCGCGCAACTTCGTCTGCGTCACATTTTCCGCTCCTAAATAATATTGCAACAAAAAATTGAGATTTAAACTATCCTATCTCTCAAGTTGGATCGAACTGCACATGGTGTGCGAATTTTATTATAATCGGTTAAGTGGTTTAGGAGTCCATTGAGGACAAACATTGTGACACGAGATTTATATATATTATAAGATGCAGTCGCGGAATAAAGTAATGAAGATTTGAAAGTTTTGATTTTTTCAACTCGGTTTTCATCATGATTTTACAATGTATTCATAATATTATAATTTCCTGAACGTTAAATAGGTTAAGGTGTATATGTTTATCTTAAGTAATTAGTAAATATCATATTACAACTTGGAAAAACTGCCACAGCAGTTACTGAACTTTTTTGTAGCATAGGCATTAGGCAGAATAAAACCACATACATTATTATATAGGTACCTACATTTCATCATTCAATGTTACAAGACGTACATTATCCAGAAATGCAGCTGGTGGAATAATACTTCTTTGGTATCAGGAGGTATATCAGGGGGTAATGATGATGTTTCATGCCGCCTGATGCGATATACACCGTTTATTATAATTAGTGAAGCACTCAAGTGGGCTACGATACAATAAACACTCTAAAATAAAGATGAAATGAAGTATTAGGTTGGGGAAAAAGTCTTTTCGCATTATAGTATGTATGAACTTGTAATAAAATCTCTTTGGCTGTACTATTTATATCTGGCTGGTTTTGGTATCATTGAAAGTTTAAATTATATAGAACATAATTCCAAATTCAAATTAGGAAAATGTGTGATTTTCATTTGTTTTTCGTACCGTCAAGATGAGTGAATCTAATGAAGAAATTCAATACATTTTAAAATTTTACTATAAGGCTAAGCGCGCACTACGACATTTATTCGTTGCGACTTTTAAAGTGCGGAATAAAATCGCAAACGACTATAATTCCTACGCGCACCACGATTTATTATCGCCTGCGAAATAACAGGGCCAAACACTCACGTACATTGATATATGGATTTAAAAAAGAAAATAACCATTACTAAATACTTATTTTTACGTAAAAGAAGTTTGAATAATAAGAAGAAGATAACTAAACGTTACTGGGTCCATCCTTTGACAGCATTTTTTCCGCAGTGCGCGAAGCTAGTACCTACCGCTTCATAGGGTACAAAATATACGCACGATTTCGCATCTGCTATTTTAAATCGCAAACGATTTATTTTCGCAGTGTGCGGATTGTAGTACATTTCTGTTGTTCACAGATTGACGATTTTTTTTCGCAACGATTTTTTTTCGTAGTGCGCGCTTAGCCTTGAAAAGGTAAAAATGCAACAACAAGCCCCGAAAAAAAATTGCGATGTTTATGGACCTAGTGCAGTGTCTGTGAAAGTAGCACAAATTTGGTTTAAGCGTTCTCAATCCGGAAATTTTGATGTCAAAGATGCACGTCGCTCTGGTCGCCCTATTACGGATAAAATGGATGCCATTTTTGAAAAAGTGGAGCAAGATCGGCATATCAGTAGTTACGACGTAGCTGAAGAACTGGGAATTGACAACGAAACAGATTTCGCGCATTTGAAAAAACTGGGTACACAAAAAAGCTCGATATTTGGGTACCTCACGAGCTCACTGAAAGAAACCTAATGAACCGTGTACTCATCTGTGATTCTTTATTACGAGTTACGACGTAATGAAACCGAACCATTTTTGAAGAAGCTGATAACTGGTGATGAAAAGTGGATCGTGCGAAAAAGGTCGTGGTCAAAGGCCGGTCAGGCTTCACAGACTGTGGCGAAACCCGGGTTAACTCGCAACAAGGTGATGCTGTGTGTGTGGTGGGATTGGAAGGGCATTATTCATTATGAGCTGTTACCACCAGGCATGACCATCGATTCTGAACTCTACTGCGAACAACTGATGAGATGAAAATAAGAAGTTGAGAGAAAGCGGCCGGAATTAATCAACAGAAGGGTTGCGGTTTTTCATCATGATAACGCCTAGACCTCACACATCTTTGTTTAGTATATTCGTATGTTTAATTTTTCCAATTCGAATGTTATTATTTTATATTAGTTTTATATGTACTGTTTATATAATAAATGGGTGAAGCCCAAAATATTGACGCAAATGACACAATAGTGGCACAAAATGTTGTGCGATAGTGATACAAAAGTCGCACAAAAATTTACAACACAATGACACAATAGTGGCACAAAATGGTAGCACAAAACCATAAGGTTGAGGTTACATCAAGAGTTTTATCTCTGTATGTAGTTTATTAAAATAGAAAAATAGACACAAATTTAGAACACACAGAAAAATAAGTTAGATGCAATAAAGGCAAAATTATAATCGTGAGAAAGTTTTATTTAGTCACCAAAATGAAGGGATTATTTATTTATTTAACAATTTATGTAAACACACACACACACAAATATGTATAAAAAAAGGAAACAGAAAAATAGGTACAAAGGTATACAATAATGGTTTTAACATAAAAAACAACAAAATGTTCTGTTCTGTGTTTGTTTCTTTTGATCTATCTCTGTGTTCATTGGATTATCTTCATTTTTTCCTTCGTTCTTCTGTCAAATCAGCTGTCTTGGCTTTGTAAAACTGTTTTGTCCTTGCTAAATTCTTTTTCTTTTTTTTCTTTGAATTTTATGCCGAAGTAAGTAACATCTGAAAGTTAAAAAGAATAAATATCACATTAAATTAAAATGCTTAGGTATTGCGTCTTGTAAATGGCATTGTTGCGCAGTGTTCCTTAAATACGTAAGATCATTTGATGACACACCCGACATCCATCGCGCCGTGGACTCAAGCCTCGTTACAATTTAATGATTATACTTATTCAAAAGAGTTACTAGAAAATCATTTTTGGGTTTTGGGTAAGTTTATATAGAAAACATAAAGTAGTACAGTAGCCACGACCAGCTAACTTGAGAGTTTCACCAGTTAGTGAAAAATCGGACTCAGGATAAACGTTTTTATATGGTTAAACAAAGGTTGAATTTCTCAAAAAAAAAAAAATACAAAAAGCTTTTGATAACTTCGCGTAAAGTAGAATGCACCTAATTAATATTATTTTTAAACAAGAACAATAGACATGCATAGATATATAGAAACACAACAAAGAGCAGTAAACCAACAGGTTTTTTTCCGTTCTCCATATCTTTTCAGAATTCTCCATGAACTATCTACAATCTATTTATAAGTATTTTTTTTTGTAATAAGTGTATCCCAACCTTGTAATAGTAGTACAATTGTAGTAACACAGAAATCGTTCAACCGGTGACACAAAAGTAACACAAAAGTATCACAATTGTGAGGAACTACGCTATGAATCGAATTGAAATTAATATCACCCACAACCAATACTTTTTTGTATCTAGAGCACTATAAGTCATAATTAAAACACAACACTTAACAATTAAATAAATTTGAGCGTTTGCAAAACATCTGCATTCGTTTTGTGTTCAACCTCAAAAAATACGATCATGTTTCTGAATTTCGCAAGGTTCTCAAGTGGCTCCCTATCCGACTTCGCAGGAACTCTCGGATATTGATTTTGCTATTTAACATCCTTCACAGCCCTAAAACGCCTTCCTACCTGCGGGAACGCTTCTCCTTTTCCCGCCCCTCAGATGCGCCTTGCAGGACGCATCTTAGAAACCTCCTTAAGTCCCCTCCCCACTCCACTGTTTTTTCCTCCTACTCCTTTACTGTGCACGCGGTTAGGTTATGGAATGCACTACCACCTGATATCAGGGACTGCAAAACTCTTATACTTTTTAAAAGAAGAGTGAAAGACCACCTTTCTGTACCGTCATAGTTGCAAGTATGTATTATTATTTTTTTTTTTTTTTTTTTTTTTTTTTTTTTTTTATATTATTTAGTATATATTAGCGTCATATTTATATAGGCAATATTTATGTATTGTATGTTATATTTATAGTTATAGGGCGGGTTGTATCAAACAGTTGGTTAACGTAACATACGTACGTCAAAAAGTTACGATTACGGACGATGTTTGACGTTCGTTAAATTAGAAGCGTTGTTTCAAAACATTCTGGTATAAATTCCTGCTCATCCCAATGGCTAAGTTATTGACAGGGGTCCTACCTAAATAGCTTTTTTTGCATTCCACCACTTATTTGTGTCATCAGAAGAACTGGTATTGAGGAATTCAAAAGAATTTTCACAATATTGTTCTATTTGACGCAACTAAAGTTACGTCAGACCATCTGTTAACGTAAACGTTATATTTTACGTGCGTTAACGCTGACATTTTGTGAAACAACTCAATTTTTTGATTTGACGATAGTTAGCACCATTTTTAACGTTTACGCGTGCGTTAAGTGTAGTTGAAACAACCCGCCCTTACTGTTTTATTTTTAACTTTTACACACGATGTCTACATCTGTTTTATTTGGTTCTCCTTTCGCAGGTATGCTGGAAGAGATTTCTTAAGAAATAAGCATCACCTTTGTACCTACTTTTCTGTTTCCTTTTTTTTAATATATTTACGTGTGTGTACATAAATTGTTAAATTAAATAAATAAATAAAATAAAAACTTACTTTAAAAATCGTCGAAAATCCTGCCAAAATATTTCTGACCACGCTGAATCACTATGAGTTTGACATCGCGAATGGCTTATTATAGCCGTTATGCTAATCTGCCATAGACAGTTATGGACAGCGTTACTAGTTCTCGAAAACGAAATCGTACCTTGTTTCAATTCTATAGGAACTGTCAATAAAAACGGTTGCACATAATAAGTTGCACAATTGTTTAAAATCAGAATCAATAACAAAAGCAGTAAAAAAGCATATTATTGCGGTTCTTTCCTTACACCGTCTATGTGAAAAGTGTTGCCGATTATATGCTGTTACTGTAGAATGTGATATTCAGCCTTTAAGTTACATACAACTTGTTCAAAAAAATCCTCAAAGTTCACCCTCCAAAATTTTCATGCCATTTTTTACATAATTTGTTCCCGTTTTTGGTGAAATTATTTAAATTACTCTGCTATAAAGCAATATTATGTTTCTTTGGACCTTTGGCATACTGGACAAATAACCATTTAATTCAGTATTAATTGTCGCAAAATTCTATCAGGCATAGTTTTTAAGAAAAATGGTTGGGACAATTTTAATTCGGTTAATGCGTCAAAATTTTGGTCTTTACCCAAATATCAATCGCAATTCTGTTCTCAATATTGCACCTACCACTATTTGTCTCTTCATCACCCAAAGGTTGACTGGTAGAGAATGCCTGTGGCATTAAGTCCGCCTCTGTACATTTGTGCTTAAAGTGTTAAATAAAAAAAAACTTTTTACAAAAAAATACAACCGACTTCTAAAAAAAAAAAAACACTACAAAGTAAAAAATAACTTTAAATTCGGAAGTCGGTGTTTTTTTAGTTTCTTCGTATTTTGACACCGACTTCCGAATTAAAAGTTATTTTTTACTTTGTAGTGTTTTTTTTTAGGTCTTTTTTTGTAAAAAGTTTTTTATTTTTCACATTTTAGTGGTGCCCCACACCTAACAACACCACTACAAAATCGCAGAACAGCAAAATACGCAATTTCGATTATCAAAGAATCATCTAAATAGTGAAATTCCAGCGATTTCGATTTAAAATCCAAAGATCGTAACCGGTCAAATCGGTTCATAATTGTCGGAGTTATGAGGTAACAAACATAAAAAAAACAACCGAATTGATAACCTCCTCCTTTTTGGGAAGTCGGTTAATAAATAAATAAATAAATCTTTAGCCACTCAGCAAAAATTATTAAGAGAGTTTGACTGGGAGGTGTTAATGCATCCGCCGTATAGTCCTGACCTTGCACCTTCAGATTGTTTCGGTCTCTTCAGGAATTTTTTAGGCAGTGTCAGGTTAACATCGCGAGAGGACTGCCAAAACCACTTGTCGCGGTATTTTGATCAGAAGTCCTAAAATTTCTATAGCAATGGGATCATGTCCCTACCTACAAGATTGCAAAAAGTTATCGAACAAAGTGGTACCTACATAATTTAGTTAAATGTAAAAAAAACTATATTAAAAACTGTTTTGAATTTCCTTAAAAAATGCGAAGAAACTTTTTCCACAACCTATTATTAACAGAAACATCGTCGCAACTTAAATTTAAAAGAATGGTTTCACAATTTTTTGCGAATTGCCCACAACCCATTAACTGGGTAACAAAGTACTCCTTGGCAAGATTGTATCAGATTTTCTGGCTTCTGACTATCCGTAACGACTGCCAAAGATCTGACCTTGGTTCGTCGGTACCTGCATAGTGTTTATCTTCAATAGATTTTATTTTTATTTTATCTCTTCTCGTTTGACATGTATTCGTTACCTTCATACTCCGATGTCACTTCGTGGAAAATAAGTACCTATAATCAGTGTGGGTTATACGTTTTCACCACTATAGTATTATAACTTTATTTAACTTTTCTGTAAATGCTGTAACGTATAACTGTTTTTTGTCCCAAACAAATAAAATAAATAAAAAGTAAAAATTATAAATCTATACTAATATTATAAAGAGGTAACATTGGTTTGTAAGTTTATATGTAGGGGGTAATCTCAGGAACTCCGGTCTGATTTGAAAAAATCTTTCAGTGTTAGATAGCCCATTTATCGAGGAAGGCTATAGGCTACATGTCATCACGCTAAGACTTAAAGGAGGCGAGCATTAATGGAAAATGTGACGCAGACGAAGTTGCGTGGGTCAGCTAGTTTTATTTTTATATTTAAATTTAATGAATTGTGATACTTTTAATTATGTACAGCTTGGGGAAAATTTAGTCCATCTCCTTTCTAGGACCCTTGAATCTCGTTACGTTAATCACAGGTAATTTTTGACCTTTGATTCTGTGGTAATGTGGTTCGAATTGAAATATAAATTAACTTTATTTTTAGGGTTCCGTAGCCAAATGGCAAAAACGGAACCCTTACAGATTCGTCATGTCTGTCTGTCTGTCCGTCCGTATTTCACAGCCATTTTTCTCCGAAACTATAAGAACTACGCTGTTGAAATTTGGTAAGTAGATGTATTTTGTGAACCGCATAAAGATTTTCACATAAAAATAGAAAAAAAACAATAATTTTTGGGGGTCCCCATACTTAGAACTGAATCTCAAAAATTTTTTTTTTCATCGTACCCACTACCCATACGTGTGGGGTATCTATGGATAGATCTTTAAAAATGATATTGTGGTTTCTAAGATCATTTTTTCCTAAACTGAATAGATTGTGCGACAGATACTTCCAAAGTGGAAAAATGTGTCCCCCCCCCCTTAACTTCTAAAATAAGAGAATGATAAAACTAAAAAAAATATATGATGTACATTACCATGTAAACTACCAGCGAAAATTGGTTTGAACGAGATCTAGTGAGCAGTTTTTTTTTATACGTCATAAATCGTAAATCGCTACTTCTGCTTACGGAACCCTCAGTGCGCGAGTCCAACTCGCACTTGGCCGGTTTTTATTTATCTGTAATATAACTTTGTAAATATTTATTATATTATAAGAGTGCCGGTGGAGTTTTTTGCACTATTGCTTTGGAACGTGCAATTTCATCTTTTTGACTTAACATCGACTTTTTGTTTTGGTTTAAAAATCATTAAATGACTCCTTTACTCTAAAGTTCTTTGCGAGCTTTAAATATTGATATAATAAATTAAGTCGGAAAAAAGCGCTACCGAACTGCTTTAACCGCGTGCGCTGGGTAATGGCTAATTAGTCAAACCGAAAAAGTATAAATAGTGGGTCAAACTTGGATTTTTTTAGCTTATTATAAAGGGACGTAAAAAAAACATCGTTATCCTTAAAAAATAATTTAATTTATTGCTAAGTACACGTATTACACCTGCACACTAGAGCGCGAACAAGCCCGCGAGCCCAGCCAGCAGCAGGGCGAGCAGGCGCCACGCGACGTACGCGTACAGCGCGATGAACGCAATGTTGGCGTAGTACAGGCGCTGCTGCTTGCGGTAGCCCACGTCGCTGCCCTGCAGCCCGTCCTTCACGATGTACCTGCAAACATCGACATCGTGAATGTACAGGGTTTCTTCGGAGACAGTATGCATTTTTCGTCCATGCACATCCCAACGTTTTGGGAATTCTTTCATTGTGCTAATCTTAGGAGAGGAATTCCCTGTCGGACTGTGTCCTGTCCTGATAGCTACTACCTAGGCTAGGCAAGCGTGTTTCACCCTGGACCACAACATATTATGAACATATTCGTATAATAGAGTTCGAAATAAAATGAATGAAACTGCAGTGAATGCTGGCGTGACGCAGAGCCACGGAACAGAAAGAGCAGTCGAATGTCTACGCAATCGGACTTGATGAAATCTTGAGCTCCATGCGACTGATGTCGCAGCCGTCGAAGGTGCGCCTGACGATACCATAATCTTGGCAAGACTTGTGTCAAATTAAAAATACTACAAATTTTAAAAGCGAACATACACAAATTGCAAAAACAAAAAAACATGATTTCTAAAAACAACAAATAGCACTTTTTAGGGTTCCGTAGCCAAATGGAAAAAAACGGAATCGTTATACATTCGTCATGTCTGTCTGTCTGTCTGTCCGTCCGTCCGTATGTCACAGCCACTTTTTTCCCGAAACTATAAGAAGCTTGGTAAGTCTTCAAAAATGATATTGAGATTTCTAAATTCATTTTTTTCTTAACTGAATAGTTTGCGTAAGATACACTTCCATAGTGGTAAAACGTGCCCCCCCCCCCCCTTAACTTCTAAAATAAGAGAATGATAAAACTAAAAAAAGTATATGATGCACCTACATTACCATGTACAGTTCCACTGAAAATTGGTTTGAACGAGGTCTAGTAGGTAGTTTTTTTTAATACGTCATAGATCGTAAATCGCAACTTTTGCTTATATTTACCTACATAATTGTACGGAACCGGTCACGAAATCGGTGCGCGAGTCCGACTCGCACTTGGCCGCTGTTTTTAATATAAAATGGGAATACTAGTATTAAATTACAATTCGTCTATTGATTACAAGTTTTTATCCAATAGAAATACTTTGAGCTTTGCCGTAAACAACATTTTTAAATCCGCCGGCAGACTACATATACCCCACGGTGGAGCACACTGTGCAGGTGTGCCCCGCTTGGGCGGCGCACCGCCGTGTCCTCGAAACGGCGATCGGCGGCGACCTCTCGCGTCCGGCCCTGGTCCAAGCCATGGTCCGGAGCGAGACGGAATGGGACGCCGTTGCCTCCTTCTGCGAAGCAGTCATGCTAGCGAAGGAGGTGGCGGAGCGGGAGAGGAGACCCTCTCGTCCCGGCCGCCGTGGTGGACGCCGCGGGCGTCGGGGGACACCACCTGGTGACCTCCGGCCACCGTAGGCGCGGGCCTGTGGACGGCGAGCTATGGGTGGCTCGCCGTCCGTCCGTCTAGTGACGACAGGCCGTGTCGACGGCGCGTTAGTGTTCCACGCGCGCCTCAAAGAGAGTCAGCAACACAGAGGGGCCCGAAAGGGCCGACGCCTGCCGGAGTCGCGGGATTATTCGCAAGAGACACCGTGGCTCCGGAACACAAAGGGCAATGAAGGAACATGGATGGGTTTTAGTCAGTAGAAGTCTGACACTCCCTCCCGCTACACCCAGAGCGGGAGGAGTCATTGGATGATTTCCCATCCCTAAAAAAAAAAAAAAAAAGACTACATATACCTATTATATAATATTTTTACAGCTTGGGAATGAGGGCTTCACAATGTTCAAATTAGGAACAACTTTATTTTTAATGTCCTTTCTACGAGAAAAAAAAAACAGTCTTTCTTCCAGTCTGATATCCGAGAATTTATTTAAAAAAATGAGCAACACAAGTAAGTACGTATAAGCTGGGCAATGTTAGAATATTTAAACGCTGAAAATTATGATGATTGCTGTCATTGTGTAATTGTCATTGTGTAACTGATTTTTCTGGACTTTTCAAGTTTTTACTTTGTAAATTTTTGTCCCCTCGACCCGCTAAAATGCTGCCAACGTAGTATTGACACAGTATAATTAATATGGATCCATATTTATACTGTGGTTGGTATTGACTTTGTCAGTCAGTTATCTACTACTTATCGCCCCTACTACGGCGTCAGTTTAATCGGAAAACACTACGAGATTTATGTCTGGAAGGTTCCTTTTAATGAAATTTTTCAAATCGTTAGCGAAAATAATGAACCAATGGGACTTAAAATGAAACGCCGTGGTACGCCGGTGGTAATAATAACCGTGGATGGTTGGTATGTTTTCCGCTGCCTAGTCTGTTCTATAGTGCTGGTTTCTACATACACTGTTCTGTTTGTAAAATAAAATGTAAATAGTTTCAGGGTTCTGCTTCTAACACCATAATAATGTAGTTTTGCAATAAGTAGGTAGATTGTGATCAATCGCGTCAAATGACGTAGATGCAGTTTTAAATGCTTAACGAGACAGGAAGAAAACCCGGTATGCAGTCACCCATCCAAAGAGCGACGTCGGCAAGCGCTTCCTCGATGTTTAACTCGTGCGGCTGTTATTATTTAGCCTCGCGGCCCTCCTCCTTTGAAATGAAATCAAAATGATGATTTTGATAGTGGTAATAATGGTAAATATATTAATGATGAAGATAATATGACAGTGATGGTGATAGTGATATAATAACGCAGCAACCTTCGTATGCCGATGACACTGGACTTGATGAGGGTCTTGAGGTCAACGTGGCTGATGTCGCAGCAGTAGATGGCGCGGTCGGCGGGCGACAGGCGCGCGAGCATGGCGCGCAGGTTGTCGTCACGGAAGTTCCAGTAGTTGGACAGGAAGTAGCGGTACACCATCGTCAGCTTGTACACGCGGCTGTAGATCTTCACCAGCCTGGGGGACATGAAGATTCGTTTCAGTCAGGGAGACTAGAAAAAGTGCTATTTTGATAAAGAATGTTATTGCCACAGATAGAATGTCAATCTCTCAATATATGCCAGTGTCTATATGGCAGCAAAGCAATTCTATTTAAACATGTCAAAGTGAACGACAAGGACGTAACTTGTCAGTGTGTCAAACCATACAAACAAGATGGAATGAAAACGTAAACGGGCACTTAGTGTACAAGTAGACGGTGCGATGTGACGTGATCGTCCCTTACATTCAGCCGGTCTATTGCTGAATATAAGGGGTTGATCACGTGACATTTCGACAGCGTTTTACAATCCAATACATTGCACAATCCCGTTTCATGTACGTGAGTATTTTCCGTTGCCGCTGAACTCAGAATAAACTATAGCCAACTAAGATATTTCCTCGATAGAAAATAATAGTAATATTTAGCCCGTCCGTTAGATTAAAAAAATACACACGAATTTCTTGCCTCTTCAAATCGCTGTTTAGAAAGGCTGGGGCTGGTGACGTGATTCGTTGTTAAAGCAGTGCGATTCTGTAAACATGTCGAAGTGACGGCGTGGGGGAAGTGATCACGAAGTGAGTTGTCAAACCATACAAACATTATGGAGTGACAGCTCACTTGTCGTTCACTCCACCTAAGTGAACACGGTGAGATGTCGACAGAATAGAGCGGCTGTGTACCAACGTCATACGAGTTTTCAACGTATTTACTACCGCGTGTATCTGACATCGACGCACAAACGATTTCCATGGGTCCAGGGCATGATTCTGGACACCCTAGACTTAGAATTTTTCGTCGGCTTTTTTCTCATTTTTTTCAAGGGTTTTTTTACTTTAGACTGCTCATAATCTTTATTCTGACCTAACCCAATGAGATTTTTAATAAAAAATAATTAATTAACTACTTTCACTAAAAAGAGCAATCTGAATAAAACCACAAAGGGAAATAATAATGGTTCCGAAAAACAAATTAATCTCGATCTTTGGCCGACTATTATTCTAAGTAATAAAACAGCGTTATAATGAATTACCGACAAAAAACCCAAAACATAAACGAAAAAAAATATCCAATTTAACAAACAAATAAGAGCATGTTCAAATTACATTTTCTCCTAAAAAAAATGGATCTTCGAATAACAAAACTAAACTTCCGAATAGAATACTGAACCTCCGACAGAATTACTAAGTTGCCGACAACAGAGGTTTTGTCAAAATAGTCATATTTTTACAACTTGCGTGAACTGTTTTAATTTCCATTGTTGGTTATCAAATTTATTTTTTATCTTTCATTAATGATGAAAATGGTATCCTGCCTCTTCGACGAAAATTGTTTGGCAGATTATCATTTGCCCGTTTCGCCGATGTTTCACTTTGAGAACTAACGATTAGCAAATTTTCACTAGGCCACACAACTATTAGACGAATGACGTTTTGTCAGACAGCAATCTTAGATTACGATGGGTTAGGTTAGGTTAGAGTATGACAAACAACGCACGAGCCGAGCGAGCGAAGCGAGCGCGCCGCGGCAGCGGCCGGCGATGTGCCAGAAGCAAATCGCTTTTGTAAAAGAAAACAGTAAGTTAGGTTAGGTTAGAGTATACAATGAACAACAAAGGGAATATTAAAACTACATTTTCACAATAAACTGAGTTTTGTTTTATTTTTATCTTTGTTCTCGCTGACTTTATAAAAAACAAGGAAATTTGTCGAATAATCATACAGGATAATAGTAAAATATTCTAGGAAACCAAAGTCTACTTGGTTTTCGATAAAAGCATGAATACGACTGTTCTGACTTTTTAACACCTGAAATAGGTACCGTTAGCGAAACATACCCGTGGTAAGTAATATTCATGATATATGATGCAAATCAAAGTTATTGTTACAAGTACATTTTTATATTTTTTATAAGTTTCTGTATAACCACTCAGAATAATATTTTCAGTATAATGTTACAGTTAAATTAGCACCACAGTCTATGAACTATGAAAGGTAATTTATGAATTAATAGTAGGCAAGTAAAGATAAAAATAACAAAGCGTGGTTTTCAGTAGAACGTAATTTATGCTGGTAGAAAAGTATTGTAGCAATAAACAGTCATATTTATTTTTCGAAGATTTCAGTATCTCATTCGGTCGTTTCGTCATTTTTATTCGGACAAAAGTTGTCGGAAAGTTAGTATTTTAGGCAGTAGATTTAATATTTTGAGTAAGGACAATAAAATTCTTCTTTCTTTGTCGGAGCTTTTATTACTACCCAACCACAAATAGATATCAGCTCAGATACCTATTTGTGGTACTCTTGAAAAAAATGAAAAAATGAGAAAATGAGAGAAGAACCGACGAAAAATTCCAACACTGGTCTTGTCCAGAATCATGCCCTGGACCCATGGAAATCGTTTGTGCGTCGATGTCAGATACACGCGGTATATATATCGTCTTCATTTAAAGTTTGTGTGTAAAAAGATACGAAAAAGTTCGTTAGATTCGAGAAAAAAATCCAATTAGTCTATCTAGCCAGCAAACATCAATATTTGTTGACTAGATAGACCAAATGGTTTTTTTTTCATGTATATTGTAAAGACTAGGCAGACTTACGAAGGTAGTCCTTTAGGCCGAACGCCGAGCAAGGTCACCAAGGCATCGAGGAAGTACCCGGGAATGTAGTGCAGGAGCCAGGTGAGGAGCCAGTACAGTATCATGCTGTTGGTCTCGATGAGGTAACTGTACCACAGCGTCCGGGGCGAGCTCAGGCGGTAGAACTCGTCGTTGCGAAGGATTTTGCCGAATTCGCCTGTGGAGGACACGCGTTTATTCGTATCAACCGCAAATGGAGCAAATACAACCACCTTATTGGAAATTATTGTTTGAGCCATTGGGGGTTGAAACTCTAGGGTCATAGAGCCCGAGTGCCCATTGAGTTTTTCGAGAAATCAGCTAGCAGTTAGCCGAATCTTCACGCCACCAGAGAGCTGTCTTTTCTTTTGGCCAACAAATAAGCTGTGCCATTCAACGTGGCTGTGGTGACAGTATTAGTAAATTAAAGTATAGTTAGTAAATTAAATGAAAAATTGAAAGTAGCTGGACTATTTGTTGACCTCAGTTCCGCTTTTGACACAATTGATTTAGAACTCCTTCTTATGAAACTCGAACATTATGGTATAAGAGGCAAGGCATTACAACTTATGGCTTCGTACTTACAAAATAGACGAATGTATGTAGAAATAAAAAGTGTAGACGAGAAAAATCATGAAGTGATCTGTAAGTCTAAAATGACATATGTGAGACGGGGTGTGCCTCAAGGCTCAATTTTAGGACCTCCACTATATGTTATTTTTACAAATGACTTACTCAACTTCATGAACAAAACTCAGCCGAACGATAAGCTTGTTGTTTTCGCAGATGACACAAACATGGTAATTGGGGCAAAAGACATGGAAAATTTGACATTAAATACTAATACAATTATAAAAAAGATTGACAAATGGTTTAGAACTAATGACTTATTGCTAAATACAGGTAAAACTAACCTCATGTTATTTAAGACCACGACTCGCAATAATGACAACTTAGACATACAAATAAACGGAGACAGGGTTGAATTAGTGGACAAGGTTAAATTCTTGGGGATTAACATAGACTCGTATTTAAATTGGAAATCGGAGCTGGCTGTTATTGAATCATCCATCTCGTCAGCATGTTACGCACTTAGGAGCCTTAGGGATGAACTGAACATAGAACAGTTAAAAGCTGTATATTATGCCCTGGTCGAGTCTAGGATAAGGTATAGCATCATGCTTTGGGGAAATAGTTACAGTTATAACTGGCAGAGAGCGTTTATTTTGCAGAAACGAGCCATAAGGACAATAGTCAGAATTGCACAACATATCTCATGCAGAGAGTACTTTAAAAAATTAGGAATATTAACGGTACCCAGTCTATATATATTAGTCCTCTTAAGTCATTTTGCTAAGTATCTGCATGAGTTTGAATCACAAGTAGAACGTGAGATCAGAGAGACCACGCGAAGAAAAATTTTTAAGCAACAGATAGCACCAAAATTTAATATAGTAGGGCATTGCTCGAAGTACCAAGCTGTAGAAATATTTAATAAGTTACCTTCTGAGCTAAAGATCCTGGTTTATAACACCCACTTGTTTAAAACAAAATTAAAAACCTTTTTATTAGAAAAATGTATGTATAATATATCGGAATTAATGTGACATAATAACAAATGACTCAATTTTTATTTTTTATTGAATTTTTGACATTAATTTATGGTACTTTAGACAATATTTTTGAAAACTTGGACATTATTTTGAATTTTTTTTTTTTTTTTTTTTTTTGACATTGTATACCTTTCTGACATTTGATGCTCACTGTTTTAAATTTTTTGCACAATGAATTTACCTTGGAAGGTTAATTAATCATTCATAGTCCTTTGTATTTGTTTATAAATTGTATGTGTACCTATATATTCAACACAATGTAAATTGTTATACGAATAAATGAAATGAAATGAAATGAAATATTCTGGGCACTGTTCCCGTTGACAAGATATAGGGGTATATAGGGGTAGGTACCACTAAAAAGTGAAAAATAAAAAACTTATAACAAAAAAAACTGTGTTTTTGTTTGTTGTTTGTTATCTTCGTATTTTGACACCGACTTCCGAAATTAAAGCTATTTTTTACTTTGTAGTGTTTTTTTTTTTTTGAAGTCGGTTGTATTTTTTTGGAAAAAGTTTTTTATTTTTCACTTTTTAGTGGTACCCCACACCTAACAACACCACTGCAAAATCGCAGAAAAGCAAAATACGCAATTTCGATTACGTGGATGACATAAAACTATCATGCAAGTAGACGAATTCCAACTATTTCGATTTAAAATCCAAAGTTCGTTACCGATTTTCATAAAATTTAAATGGGACCAATCTGCAAGTATATCCTTTCAGATAAAACAAGAATTTTTCAAATCGGTTCATAATTGTCGGAGTTATGAGGTAACAAACATTAAAAAAAACACAACCGAATTGATAACCTCCGCCTTTTTGGGAAGTCGGTTAAAAATACAACCGACTTCCAAAAAAAAAGCACTACAAAGTAAAAAATAACTTTAATTTCGGAAGTCGGTGTCAAAATACGAAGAAAGTAACAAAAACACCGACTTCCGAAATTAAAGTTATTTTTTACTTTGTAGTGTTATTTTTTTGGAAGTCAGTTGTATTTTTTTGTAAAAAGTTTTTATAAAACACATCATAAGGCGAGCTTCTGGCGGTGCACATGGGAATGTCACTTAGTACGACGTCCACAACAGTATACACGGGGATGTTGCTGCCCCAGTGCTGGCGATTATTGCAGTACCTATTACTTAGTACGCACCCCACTTCGTGTCATAAGGCGAGCTGCTAACAGTGTAGATGGGGATGTCACCGCCCCAGATCTGGCGGTTGTGCACGGAGTCCCAGCCGGCGGCGATGACGGCGTTGTTGACGTAGTCCACCGGTGCGTACGAGACCACCAGGTTCCTGTCCACCAGCAATACGTGCATCACGCCTAAACCCGTGCCCAGGAGGAACTGAAATTTATATAATACTAGCTTTAGCCCGCGACTTCGTACGCACACGTTTCCGTGGGAATTTTGGGAAATCCTTCGTTAGTGCTGCCCAACACTCTCCAAGGAACCTACTTTCAGCTCTCTGCGAGCAGTAGTTACCGCTGTGCGTTGTCTGTCACTCACTCACTCAGTTACGAAAGAATTTTGCATATTGGATTTATACGTAGTTATAAAAATATCCAGACTGACTTATCAAAGTATAGGCTCTCTGAACTGAAGGCTGCAATGGGTTTGAGCTTTCTTCTTTGGGAGCTGGCATAGACACCCGCCACCAATAAGATTTTTAGGGTTGCGTAGCCAAAAGGCAAAAAACGGAATCCTTATAGATTCGTCATGTCTGTCTGTCTGTCTGTCTGTCCGTCCGTATGTCACAGCCACTTTTTCCGAAACTATAAGAACTATGCTGTTGAAACTTGGTAAGTAGATGTATTCTGTGAACCGCATTAAGATTTTCACACAAAAATAGAAAAAAAAAACAATAAATTTTGGGGCTACTTAGAACTAAAACTCAAAATATATTTTTTTCATCAAACCCATACGTGTGGGGTATCTATGGATAGGTCTTCCAAATGATATTGAGGCTTCTAATATCATTTTTTTCTAAACTGAATAGTTTGTGCGAGAGACACTTCCAAAGTGGTAAAATGTGTCCCCCCCCTGTAACTTCTAAAATAAGAGAATATTAAAACTAAACAAAAATTATGATGTACATTACCATGTAAGCTTCCACCGAAAATTGGTGCGAGATCTAGTAAGTAGTTTTTTGTTAATACGTCGTAAAACGTAAATCGCAACTTTTGCTTATAATATAATACCTACAGGTTCGTACGAAACCCTCGCTGCGCGAGTCCGACTCGCACTTGGCCGGTTTCTTTCAAAGTTGAGACTGAAGTTAACATAGCAAAAGTGAAGAAAAGAGTGATTGAAAATCCTCATTCAAGTTTAAGAGACATGCCGCCAAAATTTCTGTGGCTCACGAGTCGGTCCACACCATTTTAAATAATCACTTGGGTATGAAATACGTTCCCAAAAGACCTTAACTTTCTCCAAAACTCAATCGCATAAGAGTCGCTGAGCATTTTCATTCGGTAGAAAACATAAAGGAGAATTCGCGGCGAGAATTAATGAACTCGATTTCGGAAAAAGCGTTTAAAAATGTTTTTGATGATTGGATTCCTCGTTAGTATAAGTGTATCGTTTCTGAAGGAGCATACTTTGAAGGTGATCAAATAAATTTGGATGAAAAACTAACATTTTGTGTATAACTGAACTTTTCCCGGTACTTTCTTGACAGAGTAGTGAGTAGTAAGTACATCTTTACTAGCGCTGTATGACATCATCGAAATTGAAGAACAAACTTTCTCTGTAAAACCTATGCTACAAAGAGGTGATAATTTTTTGTTCTGCAATGACGTACCCCAATCGGTGATGACATAATCGTTTGGTTGTCTATCCAGCCCGGCGACGGCTCAACAAACGAACCAACCACTGAAACAAATAAATAAATCGTTAAACAGATGAATGAAGGTTCTCCCTATCATGCAAGCTGCGATGGCTATGCCGTTTGACAGAAAGAAAGATAAGAAAAAGGCTATTTGCGTAAAGCGTGACGTATACCATAAGATAAACAAAATCACGAAGGTATACAAGTTAGGCAGGCGCAGGCCATATCGCTTAGCAAACGTTTTAGTAGCAGATAAAATGTACTTTTTAACCGACTTCCCAAAAAGGAGGAGGTTCTCAATTCGGTTGTATGTTTTTTTTTTTTTGTGTTTGTTACCTCATAACTCCGTCAATATGAACCGATTTGAAAAATTCTTCTTTTATCTGATATACTTGCAGATTGGTCCTATTTCAATTTTATCAAAATCGTTTACGAAGTTTGGATTTTAAATCGAAATAGCTGGAATTCGTTTACTTGGATGATGGTTTTATTAACCGACTTCCCAAAAAGGAGGAGGTTATCAATTCGGTTGTATTTTTTTTTTTTATTTTTTTTTTTTTTTTTTTTATGTTTGTTACCTCATATCTCCGACAATTATGAACCGATTTGAAAAATTTTTGTTTTATCTGAAAGGATATACTTGCAGATTGGTCCCATTTAAATCATATCAAAATCGGTTACGAACTTTGGATTTTAAATCGAAATAGCTGGAATTTGACTATTTAGATGATTCTTTGATGATCGAAATTGCGTATTTTGCTTTTCTGCGATTTTGGAGTGGTGTTGTTAGGTGTAGGGCACCACTAAAAAGTGAAAAATAAAAAACTTTTTACAAAAAAATACAACCGACTTCCAAAAAAAAACACTACAAAGTAAAAAATAACTTTAATTTCGGAAGTCGGTGTCAAAATACGAAGAAACTAACAAAAACACCGACTTCCGAAATGAAAGCTATTTTTTACTTTGTAGTGGTTTTTTTTTATTTTGAAGTCGGTTGTATTTTTTTGTAAAAACATTTATTTGTAGAGCATAGCAGTCAATCCACATGCTATGACTAAAGTAAAATTAATTTATTTCAATATCAATTAAAGTACAGTTGAAATGATGGAGTTATACTAATTATACTAACAGTGCATTATCAGTTTATCAGCGGGTCCCAAACTAGGCACAGCCTGTGTCTTGGTGACCCAAACAACTCAGAAAAAACAAAAAATCCATGCAAGACGCGGCCCGCTAGCGCTACGTGACAATTTGTTACAAAGAAAAAGAACTCTAAAATAAAAATAAAACTAGCACTAACAGAGCTACACAGTTTGCAAAACAGCAGTTGGTGTGAGAATGTGTAGTGTAAGGGCGGGTTGTTTCAACTACACTTTTCAAGTAAACGTTAAAAATGATGCTAACTGTCGTCAAATCAGAAAATTGGGTTGTTTCACAAAATGTCAGCGTTAACGCACGTAAAATATAACGTTTACGTTAACAGATGGTCTGAGCACTGATTAACGTAACTTTAGTTGCGTCAAATAGAACAATATTGTGAAATTTATTTTGAATTCCTCAATACCAGTTCTTCTGATGACACAAATTAGTGGTGGAATGCAAAAAAAGCTATTTAGGTAGGACCCGTGTCAATAACTTAGCTATTGTGATGAGCAGGAATTTATACCAGAATGTTTTGAAACAACGCTTCTAATTTAACGAACGTCAAACATCGTCCGTAATCGTAACTTTTTGACGTACCTACGTATGTTACGTTAACCAACTGTTTGATACAACCCGCCCTAAGTGAGGGTGTGAGTTTTGTAAGTGTTAAGTTGTACAACGAAGTAGATTTTCGGTATCCTCATAACTCCGGTCCAATAGCCATTTTTTAGGGTTCCGTAGCCAAATGGCAAAAACGGAACCCTTATAGATTCTTCATGTCTGTCCGTCTGTCTGTTTGTCTGTCTGTCTGTCTGTCTGTCACAGCCACTTTTCTCCGAAACCATAAGAACTATGCTGTTGAATCTTGGTAACTAGATGTATTTCGTGAAACGCATAAAGATTTTTACACAAAAATAGAAAAAAAAAAAACAATAAATTTTGGGGGTTCAGAACTGAAACTCAATTTTTTTTTTTTTATTGTTGCCATTCGTGTGGATGGATGGATGTGTATCTATGGACAGGTCTTCAAAAATGATATTGAGGTTTCTAAGATCTTTTGTTTTTCTAAACTGAATAGTTTGCGCGACAGACACTTCCAAATTGGTAAAATGTGTGTCCCCCCCCCCCCTAAACTTCTAAAATAAGAGAATGATAAAACTAAAAAAAATATATGATGTACATTACCATGTAAACTACCAGCGAAAATTGGTTTGAACGAAATCTAGTAAGCAGTTTTTTTTAATACGTCATAAATCGTAAATCGCAACTTTGCTTACGGAACCCTCAGTGCGCGAGTACGACTCGCACTTGGCCGGTTTTTTAGTTTGGTTTTGGCCTCAGAGTGTTTATTTGGTATACTGAAACTTTTACTAACAGCATTGAAAACACGAACGGGCAGCAACTTTGAAAGAAAGGGAGGTATATTCAATAATATTTTATAAAACTAAAGATTTAAAAAAAATACAAATGACACTATTTAACAGTATGAATACGTTCCCAGTTATTTTTAATTAGGACCGTATTCAATGTCATACTGTCAAATAGTGAAATTTGTATTTTAGTTTTTTATTCTTATAATATATAGTTAAGTAAGTAGCTACTTGCATAGACTTATTACTTTACAGGGCATGTGGTGCAACTTATAAAGAATTGTGACAACTTTATTTTAAAACACAATAATACACACGTCACTGCACGCTTTAATTTATTATTTTAGGTTGGCCAGTAAAATAAAAATAAAGTCAGTATCCAATGTAACAAGGAGGGTTTACAATGAACCAAGGCAGAAAGATGTACATTGTAATAAGGAAGGCATACATTGGACTAGACCCATGCGATGGACCGATCAATAAAGTCTGTTGTGGGCGCATTGCATGAGTACCTATGCCAGGATGACCGCTAACAAAATAGGATAAATGTAAGGGAGCTATACAATGTGATAAGGGAGCTATACAATGTGATAAGGGAGCTATACAACGTAAGATGGCGGTAAAGATTACCTACGGGCGGCTTCACGATGCAGACTGGCAGGTCGGCGCTGCGCGTGCGCACCAGCTCCTCCGCGATGGCCTTCGTGAACGTGTACGTGTTCGGCCAGTCTTTGATCAATCTGCGATACACAAATAATATAAATTAAAAAAAAAAAACAATAATAATAACCGACTTCCAAAAAACATTAAAAGTATAAAAATAATAACCTTCACTCGGAAGTCGGTGTTTTTTGGTTTTGTATCTTCGTTGTTTAATACTTTATAGTGGAAATACTTGGACAACGTCTTCGTCTACGCAGATATTTAAATAAGCAAAAATGCTCATAAAATAAATAGGTAGGTACTACGGAGCCAAACTAAATTATTTTTTTATGGGACCAAATAGCAAGTTGCATCGAACTAGAAAATAATCACACAAATAGGATCAGAAAACTCGGAGTACTAATTTGGTGTACATACATAAAAAGTCTCCTCCTTTTTTGAAATCGGCTAAAGAAACAATAATATAAAAAAAAACCATCAACACATTCGTCCTCAACGCTATATACAGCTGGTAATGTGCAAAAGAGACTGGCGCCATTGCCACGAATGATTGAATGGTTAACCTCTGGTCAAAGTAAACGCCAGCTTACGAGTAGTGTCAACCAGCCGTTTTGATATTTCTTTGCAAAAGCTTTGAGCACAAGAGCTTCGGCAGTCAGGGGGTAAAGGTCGGTCGGTTGGGGGGGTCGGTGGTTGCTCGCCGGTTTGCACGCTGCTCGAGGGATGTGAACATTTCTCTTTTCAAGGCGTACTGCTAATCGTTATACTCGAGCATTTCGTGGGTAAACTTTATTCGCGGGCTGCTAGTGCTTTGCGTGTCCAATACAACAACATCTTCAGGATGCTGATGCGGCTGCATCGCTATTGTAGCGCGTCCAGAATGTTTGCTGAGGCGCGAACAGATGGCTTACATGCAATACGTGAGAAAGTAGCGTCCTCACAGCAGCGCGTGCGAGCCAGTAGCAACAGTATCCTCACAAAAGCGCGTGCGAGCCAGAGCAACAGTATCCTGCAGATGGACCAGGTTGTGTCTCGTGTGGATTGTCCTATCCAAAACAAATGGAGGAATATTGTGATAGGTGTGACTAACGTAGTGTATAAGACTTACTAACACAATAGGACCTGCGACTGAAATTTTAATACTTGTATTTATTGATTTCTCCAAAATTGCAATTTAATTCCAAGATGGCGCTGCCAGGGTGTAAACACTGAGTTTCTTACCGAAAGTTTTAACAAATTAATTTAATTATGAATAGCAAGTTACTAATTACGTATTGTGAGTTAAAGTGAACATTAACCAATAAACATATCGTACAAGTGTTATCTTGAAAAACAACCTCAGTTTAGATGTAAAAAACGTTATAAACAAAGTGACAGTGCATAAACAGTTATAAGTATTCTAACTAATCAATACCTTCCTACTACAAAAACTTCCACGAAAAATTCAAAATCTCATCAGTAAAGTTGCGGTAATTGTTGAGCAGTGACATTAAATACTTTTTATTGTGATTAAACTATGGTGAACAATAAGGGATGACGGTTTTTTTTCCCTACAATTTGAATTTCGTGACAGCGTTCCATGTGGACAGTAGCTGAACTAAAGCCTAAAACTGTTTTATCGACTTCAGGGACACCTAGCGACAAATAGCTGAACTATGAGTGGAACTGAAAACGTCACTGTGCGACGCGCACGCGCACGTTCGACCTCCGATATGAATTTGGATGATAGTGTTGCAAATTTCACGCTAGATGGCACTGTGTGCAGTATGCCAGATTTATCGGATGATGATCTTGATTTAATAACTCAATTAAAGATACAGATTGAGGAGCTCACAATTAAATTATGTGGCGCAAATGGAGAAATAGACACATTAAGCCTAGAAAACGCAAACCTTAAGAAGGAAATTGAAAATCTAAGTCGGAAGAATTTGCTCTATAAACAAATAGCTAGTCCATCTAAATCTCCAACACCTAAAAAAATAGTGAAAAAACACTCAAAACAAGTGGAGTGTAAAAATAAAGAAATGCAAACTGATTCAGCCATAACAGCGACAGAAAAAGTGGCTAAAAGCGATGATGGACAGAAAACTTACAAAATTAGTACACATTCCAGACCACAGATGGCGCCGCATACTGCGAATGTGCAAGGGACAAAGCTCAATACACAAACAAACAACAATAAATTGAAAAATAACCTATGTATTTTTAGTACTAATAAAACAAACAAAAATATATTAAGTATAGCAGAAGATTACTTTCAGGACAGATATCAAATATGCCACTATCTTACACCGGGCGCAAGTATTATGCATCTTTTACGTGATATACAGTCAAAACTCAGATATTACACTAAGAATGATTTCTGTGTAATTATGATCGGCGAGGAAGATTTTAAAACTACAAAATGTTATTTTGATATAATAACATACATGAAACACACATTGCTGGATATTGAGAACACAAATATAATTATTACATTGCCAACATTCAAATTTAATAATAACTTCAATATTTTATATAATTCAAGACTAGAAATTTTCAACAACATGTTATATATGGACAATGTTTCACATCAATACTCATACATATTGGACTCTAATTTGAACCTAAGCTATCATCATTCTATATATACAAGAACGGGAGCTTTAAAAGACTACGCCGTGAGAACTATCTTTGAGGACTTGTACAACCTTCAGCTGGAAATTTTAGAAGAAAATTCGCTTAATTCAATAGATGAGCCAAAAGAATTGTTTTTTCTCTAATAAATATATTAGCATTCTACACCAAAATATTGCAGGTTTGTTAAATAAATCAAATGCACTTACGGTATGCTTAAATGAACTTTGTGATAAAAATATAAATGTGGATGTAGTATGTATTACTGAGCATTTCATCATGAAGGGTTTTGAAAACCAACTATGCATACCAAACTACAGTTTGGCTGCATGTTATAGTAGACAAGAGAAAAAGAGAGGGGGAGCATGTATTATTATTAATAATTATCACCAATGGAAAGAAATACCTCAAATAGCCAGATTGTCATCACCAGGGGTTTTTGAGTGTTGTGGTGTTGAGCTGATTAATTATAAATTGATAGTAATATGTCTCTATAGAGTACCAAATACTAAGAATTTATCTGAATGCTTTAGTAAACTTGAATTATTACTCAAAGATTTATACAACCGATTTAATAAGAATATTGTTATTGCAGGCGATTTTAATATCGATATTTTAAAACCGAATGGAAATTCAATTGCACTGGAGTGTATGTTACTAAATTACAACTTAAAACTTGCTCTTAAACAACCGACTCGAATGGCTAGCGGGACTTGTATCGATAATTTTGCGCATAATTTTAAAAGGAATTGTAAAACAGAAGTGTTGGAGTTTGCATTGTCAGACCATACAGCACAGCTGCTTCAATGTCCAGTACCCAGTGTATGTAGAATAAAATACTGGCATATAACTAGAAGGGATTACTGCAACGAAAATATAGTAAAATTTAAAAACTGTATAAACAGTCTCAAATTTTCGGAGATTTATCTTACTGAGGATCCTAATTTGGCGTACAATGAATTTATGAACACGTTTAAATTGTTCTACAATTTATGCTTCCCATTCAAGGAAATCAAAATCAACACATTTAATAAACTTAAATGGCTATCAAATGGCGTTAAATTGTGCAGTAAGAAAAAAAGAAAACTCTTATGGCAATTTAGATTAAATCCTAACCAAGAAAATAAAAAGAAGTTTGCAACTTATTCTAAACTGTATAGTAAAATTATTAATCTAACACAGAAAGCACAGAATAATTACAAAATACAACAATCAAAAAATAAATCGAAGACTACTTGGCAAATAATTTATCAGTCAAACAACAATATCCCTAAACAGCAAATAGAAAAACTAAGAGTTGGTAATCGAATTATTTATAAACCTTTGGATATCGCTAATGCTTTTAATGATTTTTTTGTTGACAAAGATTGTCCAAAATTAGATGCTGAATATAAACCAAAAGCGTCCATTCCATCAAGGAGTCCTAAATCAATGTTTATGGCACCCAGCACACCACACGACGTATATAAAATAATAATGTCATTGAAAAACACTGGTAGTGTAGGTTTTGATGGGATCGCCACTAAGATATTAAAATCAGTGTCAATTGAGATATGCAATCATCTTAGTCACTTAATCAATCTTAGTATATGTACAGGTGTGTATCCAGATGCATTAAAAATATCTATAATTAGGCCTTTATTTAAGAAAGAAGATAAGGAACTGATGGAATATTATAGACCCATTTCACTTATACCAGTCATCTCAAAGGTATTTGAAAAGTACATCTACAAACAATTAAATAGCTTCATTGAAGTGAATAACATATTATGTGAAGAACAAAAAGGATTTAGGCAGCATAGAACCATTGAAATGGCAATTTATGATTTTTTGTTTCCGATAATTAGAAGTGTGGATAAACGATCCCCCATATGCGCCATATTTTGTGATATGACGCAGGCGTTTGATTACGTCCATCATAATACATTGTTAAGTAAATTGGAAGCCTACGGCATAAGAGGTAACGTGCTCGAACTTTTGAAATTGTATTTGGAAAACAGAACACAGATAACCGAGATTAGTCGCATTAATGTAATGAATAAACATGAAGAGATATCACGATCACGAGAACGTAAAATTAAATTCGGTGTTCCACAGGGAAGCGTTGTGGGCCCGTTTGGATTTATATTATATGTTAATGATATGCCCACGTCCATCGAACACCCTTTAACTATGTTTGCTGATGATAGCACCATTACAATCCCTTGTAAAAACGAAAATACATATGAAACGGACATAAATAATTCTCTTGACAATTTAATTAAATGGCTAGATAAAAATAATTTGAATATAAATTTAGGTAAGACTAAGATAATGCACTTTAAACAACGGATGCCTGGTGTACCTAACCTTCATATACATTTCAAAACTGACGATATTGATGAAGTAACTGATACCAAATTTTTGGGATTACAAATAGACTGCAGTCTAAATTGGAAAGCACATATAGGCGTATTGTGTAAAAAATTGAGTTCGTCGGCATATGCTTTGTATAGGTTATCATCCATAGTCGATACCAAAACACTTCTTGCGGCTTACTACGGCATAGCTGAATCTCACTTGCGCTACGGTGTCATTTTCTGGGCAAACTCCACCGATAAAGAGACAGCATTTAAGGCTCAAAAAAGATGTCTCCGGTCAATGTTCAAGCTAAAAGCCACCGACAGTTGCAAGCCATATTTTAAGCAGTACAACATTTTGACACTTCCCTGTATTTATATTCTTGAGGTAGCTGTGTTTGTAAAAAACAATCCAAGTCGTTTTGAACGTTTGGCAGATGTATTTCCTAGAAATAGGCGAGACAATACAAAATTAAATCAGGTATCGTGTCAAACAACTATGATGCGCAAAAGTATTTATTACATGGCCCCAATTGTTTATAATAAATTGCCAGGTGCTTGGAAAGACTTGAAAACGGTGCAATTCAAAAGTAAACTTCGAAAATTATTAATAGATAAAACATACTACAGTGTAACTGAGTTTCTAACGGACAAAACTGTTTCTAAATACCTGTAATTTTAATGAATTAACTATTGATTTACTTTAGGAATGATACAAAATTATAATTTATGACATGGAATTTTAATGTATGTTTGTTTATTTATATTTTGACCACGAATTTTATTCTTATACAATTTAAATTTTTAACCATTTTATTTAATGTAGGTATATTTTTTATAATTAATTAATGTTTTAATGTCAATTTGAATTTTAATATATTTTTTATTGAATGGAACAATTAAGTTAATGTTTTAATGAGATTTTAAATTTTGTCAAATATTGTAAAATGGAAATGTTTGCATGCCGAATGGTGAAATATGGCAGAACTCTGATTTATACTACTAACATCTACTTATGTATTACCCATATTTGCAAATAAATGCTATTCTATTCTATTCTATTCTATTCTATTCTAATTAAATCCGATGTAATAATTTTTCTGTTTGTAGCGAGGCAACCCCAAGCTGTAGGGGTAGGGGTTAATGTTGGTCGAACTGACAGCGGCGACCACTCCGATGATCGCGTGGACGTGAATAAGATTGGCTCCCCCGCATCGTTCGACCAATCCCGGGCCGCGATTTCTCTCGTGCGCCACGCGGCAGTAGTGGCGCCACTATTGCCACGCGGCGCGCGCGGGTAACACCACAGACTACATAGAGATACTACGTGGTAACACACTCGCCACGGGGAACGCCATAGTTCTTGGCACGTAGGATTTTCTGGTCGCGCACGCAAGGTGCTATCCTAGATTTGTAAACTAACTATTTCCTATGTACCCCTGCTATATTCCACACTTGCGCTCTAATCTTGTATTGTTAAGGAATTAAGATACATTAAGTAGGTAAATAAAAACCCATTAACTTTCTCTGAAAAGGCCCGAACCAAGCTGGTTGGCTACATGTTCTTATAATTTGTAACTTTATGGATTGATTTTATTTGATCTGAAGTAAACTGATTAAAGGAGATAATAATAGTTAACCGGTTCACAGTCCAACAGACCACATGTGGTCTGCGCTGATTGTTTTACTATTGTGTCTGCTTTGCGGACAGTGAACCTATTAATTGAAAAAATAATATTAAATTTTCATTTCTTATGAACTGTGGTTTATTTTGGTACCTATTAATTTTACATAATTAAGGAGAAATTCACAGTTCATTCTGAGCTTTCTTCGTTGTTTCATTGATTTGAATTGGATACTTTTACGTGCTTTTACGGATATTCAATTCTTATTTCAAACTAGCTGACCCGCGCAACTTCGTCTGCGTCACATTTTCCGTTATTGCTCCGCTCCTGGTTGGTCTTCGCGTGATAATATATTATAGCCTATAACCTGCCTCGATAAATGGGCTATTTATCACTGAAAGAATTGATCAAATCGGACTAGTAGTTCCTGACATTAGCGCGTTCAACCAAACAAACAAACAAACTGTTCTTCTTTATAATATTAATATAGATTAGCTTGGATGAAAAATAGATAAATCAACTTGACTCAAATGCAGACATGGGCAAAGGTCATTCTTTCAAGGAACATCTTAACACCGCGATTCAGAAAATTGACGTCCCACGCCAACGCCATCTATCGAATACTGCACGCAGTTAATCTCTAGGCATAGTTCAGTCTAAGTTTGATAGATGGCGCTATTTCAATATTTTACTTCGGAAAGACTATAATAATTATAATTTTATTAATTCACATTTTTTATTATAAGGTATGAACTAATTACGATGAAACAAGAAACTTAATATTACTACAATTTACGCACAGTTTATTGATATGTATAAAATTTACGTGAAGTAATAATGAGACTAAGTGCACATAACCCTAATTTTACTTCTGGAAAACTTTAAATTCAAATATCTTTTGATAAACTGAACCGATTGCAATGAAACAAAAACTAAATGTTATGGTGCTCCCACATTGCCGTTAGAAATTGTTTAGTAACGTTAGTAAACATTTGTTGGCTAACATTATATAACAAATGTTAAAAAATGTTTTCATGTTATAAAATGTTTAGTAATGTTAGTTAACAAATTATAACAAAATAAAACATGTGTTACCTTTTATTACATTAAGTAAACATTTTCTATTAGTGTAGGAGCACTTATAACATGTAACAGTTTCTAACAAAGTGCAACAATTGTTAACATTTGTTAGTAAATGTTTTGGTGTTATAAAATGTTTACAAACATTTTATAACGGCAATGTGGGAGCACCATTACTCCAAGTTACGCTCAATCCTTATGTGTAAAAGTTATTTACATTGCTTTCGCAGATTTTACGTGATGCCCGAACAAATAAACAGACAAACAGACACAAATTCTAAAAATGCTGGAAATGGGTTCTATTGGTTGTTTTTTAACACCCTAGCTATTTTTTTTTTCATGTACAAAAACCACTTTTCTACAGTTTTATTATATGTATAGGTATAGATAGATAGATTTCTGAGACCGCTTTGAACTACACCACTACATCTATATCTATATCTATACATATAATAAAACTGTAGAAAAGTGGTTTTTGTACATGAAAAAAAAAATTTAAAAAAATAGCTAGGGTGTTAAAGAAAAACCAATAGAACCCATTTCCAGCATTTTTAGAATTTGTGTCTGTTTTTCTGTTTATTTGTTCGGGCATCACGTAAAATCTGTGAAAGCAATGTAGATAACTTTTACACACAAGGATTGAGCGTAACTTGGAGTAACATTTAGTTTTTGTTTCATTGCAATCGGTTCAGTCTATCACCCAGCGCCGGCGCGCGGCATAGCGCCTCCACGCGCCATTCATGCCGGCGCGCGAGGACTATCGCCTCCAGATCCCATGGCGGCAATCCGGCAAGGAGACACGCCGCCTCGCGCGAGATCGTGCGGTTACCATGGGCCAGCCTTATGGCTACCATCCTTTGGGGCGCGTTCAGAAAATGTGTGGGACGCGCCCACACCGGGGCCCCCGTAAAGGGCCATTGACCGCACGATCTCCGCTGTAATAGGGCCCTTAAGTAAAAAGACTTTAAGATAGATGCATAACAATACAACTCTAAAAACTGCATCCAATTTTCTGCAGCAGTTTTTGCGTGATGCGCGTACAAACATATAGATAGTATCTACTGTACTCTCCACGACTGCGATGACTTACGCGGGCGTGATACTGGCGAGCCTCTCCTCGTCCACGCTGGCCACCAGGTCGAGGAACACGTCGGGCGGCACGGGGCACGGGTAGAACTGCTCCTTGATGTCCGAGTCTACCCGCGACACTGTCGCGTGCGCGAAGGCGGTTGATATGTGGTTGAAGAGTCTGAGGACAAAAAAATAGCCATCTGATAAAGATAATTCCGTGCTTCGGAAGGCACGTATAAGGCGGAGGTCCCGGCCGCTAAATGGCGGTCGTCAAATAAACCATGTCAGAGGCCCTTGAGGCGGCTTAGAGACTCTAACACTATGGTATGTGGGGACGTTAGACTTTACTGCCCACACGTTAAAGAAGAAAAAAAATAGTCCTGGGCATAAAAAGTCGAGACCTAGGAGCACTCAGTTTAGTGAACTAGGTCGCTCTTTTAGTTCACCGCTCCCATCTCTAACGCTATTGCGATGTTCTTATATCGTGAAATGTAGCGATGCTTCAGTCATGACTGTGTTGATCCATATAAGACAAAACTTACCGTAAATCGCATTATATGTCGCTCAACTAGCGACTACTTGTGGTAGCGATTGAAGTTCTTTAGAGCCAGAACTCTTCAGCGGCCTTTCAGTATTCGATCTTCGCTGCAATTATGATAGAACGATAATGATTGATGATGAGGAGGCACTTGATACCTCTGCAAGTCTCATACCGTAATACCATAGATATAATAAAGTGAGTAAAACACTCTACTGACCAAACAACTCGACGAACGAACGAAGTGAGAGCGGTAGTCGGGAGGTGACGCCGCCGCGCTCTCGCTCTATCTCGCATTAACAAATTTAAAGTCGATCAAATTGAATAAAACTATAGAGCGACGGATCTGGCGAACTTTATCAGTTTGCATAGTTCGTTGGCGAACTTAACAAGACTAGTACGGGTACCTAATGATAGTTACCTGAAGCCTTAAAATTAGCAGACAGTTTTACGCAGATGATGCATACACACGGTTTCTCGGTTTCTTTTAAATCTGGCTATACTGGCCCAGAAATATAGCCAATCGATGATGAATCGAAGATTATGTTTCATAATATGATGAAGTACTAGTAGCTTCTGCCCGCGACCCGCGCTTGTACGCACATATCCCGTTGTTTCCCGTTCCCGTAGGAATTACAGGAAATCCTCTCTACGAAGTGTAAGGAAGCTACATTCCAATTTGCAGCTTTCTACGACAAGCAGTTTCGGCTGTGCGTTGACATGTAAGTGAGTGAGTCAGGTTTGCCTTTTATATTGTACACTAGCTGACCCGCGCAACTTCGTCTGCGTCACATTTTCCATTAATGCTCCGCTCCTGTTTGTCTTAGCGTGATGATAACCTATAACCTTTCTCGATAAATGGGCTATCTAACACTGAAAGAATTTTTCAAATCGGACCAGTAGTTTCTGAGATTAGCGCGTTCAACCAAACAAACAAACAAACTCTTCTGCTTTATAATATTAGTATAAAGAATAATATAGTATAGATATGGATTGATAAACTCACTTGAGGTCCTGGCACTGCTTGCCCAGCTCCAGCATTTCTCTGGTGCCGCGCACGTTGATGAGCCCGGCCACGTGCAGCGGCTCGTCGAAGTTCACCGTCGCAGCCATGTGAATGATGATGTTCACCTGGGGATTAATCAGGAGTTAACCATTTGAACACCACCCTGCGTCCCATAACTCAAATTGTAGAGATTAGCAAAGAAAAGCTAGGCTAAAGTGTGAGTGGGCTGGCCACATCACACGGAAGCACCCGGAGAGGTGAGCAAAATGTGAGTGGGGTGGCCACATCACACGCATGCACCCGGAGAGGTGAGCAAAGATCGTCACTACTCCCTAGTGTGCGTCAATTGTAAGTCTTTGGCAGTCGACGCTGTGGCTGTCCGTCATTTGCTCTTATTCAATAACAGAATATTCAATTTATTTAAAAAAATGCTACAAATGGTGTTAGACACTTAGAAAATCATAAACTGTGCTTTTAATAGCCAGACGTTAACTCAAAATAATATTATATCAACAAAATCCTACAAGAAACAAGTAAAATATCTGATTTCTCAAAACATGCACACAGCACAATACATGTGCCCCATCTATTTGCGATAAATCATCTTGGGAGAAAACCAAGTGAACTTTTAAAAAAATTTAGAAAGTACATATTAAAAAACAAGCTGTTGATATCTGCCGGTCGATTCTGTAAACATGTCGAACTCACTTATCACTTCACTCGAGCCTTCACTTCAACATGTTTACAGAATCGCACTGCTGTTTCTATCTGTTGTTACCTCCTTGGTGATGCTGTCCCAGTCCTTGTCGCTGAGCCCCAGCCGCAACTCGGCCACGTCGCCCTCCACCGGCACGATGCGCTCGGCGAAGTTCGGCTTCTTCTTTCGGAGAGTGTCGTATAACTGAGGGAAAGATACAGTAGTCAAGTCATGCCAGTTATCGGCAATATAAACCTTGCAAAATGAGGGTTTCGAGAAAAACTCGGTGAATTGTTTTTGGCATATTTCGGAGTGATCTGGTTTGGAAAGTAGCCACGAACTAACCTGAGCGCTCCTGGTCACAAACTACCATTTGCAAGACTATACTTCTGTCCCTGTCACGCAAAACGTCATTTGTACTGGATTGCGCAAATTCACTATGGCGAGACTAGTGAGTGACGACATATTAATATACAATTAGTGCTGTCTCTATTGTTCATAGATATTAAAACGCTCCTAACTGCGCCTTTTCTATATCTTCTATACTTATAATAAATCTGTAGAGAGGTAAATTCTGTACATGAAATATATTACAAAAATAAATATCAGGGGGTGATTAGGGATCGATACTGATGCCAAAAATGCATTCTCGGTTCAATTATTTTTCATACTCCTGAGCTGGTTATAGTATACTTTTCATCACGCTACAATTAATAGGAGCAGAGCAGTGAAGGGAAATGTTGGGAAAACGGGAGAAGTTATTCCATTTTCCTTAATGGTTAAAGCTACACAGAAATCATGTATGACGGAAATGTTCTCCTTAAAATTATATAAAAAATATCTCACGACAGCATATGTCTATCTTTTATTATTGACGCACATTATCACGTGTAACTCCCGATAGCTTAGCAGTTCGAAGCTTTCTGATTATATTTGTCTACTCTTACGTTTATAACACTCTCAGTCATCCCTAATTAAAAAAGTTAACATTATTAACAATTCCATAAAACAGAATCATAGAAATCGGTATAGAAACACCAAAGTTATACATGAAATACGCTAATAATAAGCGATCGCGCATGAATACTGAACCATGCTTAAAGGATTATTTTTGTATAAGGTCTCGAACGCACAGGCAGGCGGCTTGCTTGGCGCCTAGAGGCTAGCGAGTAGCTTCGTAAAACGGCCTACGACAGTTTGCAATATCCTTTCAAATACTTTCGAGGGGAAGATGGTTATAATTTCGCTTTACACCAAACGAGTATAATATTATAAATGTGAAAATTTGGTTGTTTGTTACTCAATCACGCCAGAACGGCTTAACGGATCTTAATGAAATTTAGAACAACGACAGATTATAGTCTGGAATAGCATATAAGCTACTTTTCATCCCGGGAATATGTTCCCTAGGGATCACGCGGGCGAAGCCGCTGGCAGAAGCTAGTTATAAAATAAGGATCACTGCGCAAGATGCAGTCTTTTCCCTAAGTTGTAAGAAATGTAACAATAGAACAATAAAATATCCTATTATCACTTGTTTTCACCAATAGATAGAGTGGCATAATAATTAGCATAATGAAGTCTGCAATCTATTTGTCCCAGACAATTACTGTCGTGGCAGAAAGCACCGCTTACTGGCTGTTCCAACTAGCCGTACTATTGCACACTCCAAGTCACCTATTCCTCGGACTGTAGCCTCTATTAACGCTCTCCTTGACTCAAGAACAGGTCTTGATATGTTTGCGGATGAATGGAAGATGATAATGTCAGAATGTTTGAATTTTTGTGAGAAGAAGCATGATTGAGTGAAATCTATTTTAATTAATTATGTTAAATAGTGTAATTGGTTTCGGCCGTTCTATTTAAATAAATAAATAAATTGGCAAGCGAGCGAAGGCGCAGGCATCAGCTAGTAGTAAACATAAAATGACTTCTGAGTTCTCCAAAAGCAGGTGGATGTTTAGCTATGCTTGCACATACTAGATTGAAACACAGACGTAGGCAGAGATCGCTCCCTCCTTTGCTGTGCGTATTATGAAAGACGCTTGGAAACGCTTAGTGCGTACTGCGTATTGGTGGAATAACAACAAGGTAGGGATGGTAACCATGTTCGACACAAATGTAAATTTGTTGAAGAATATTAAATAAATAAGTTGCAGTGCGTCTGGATGTCCGATGGTAGAATGGGGCTGGTGGGATGAGGTCATGAAGTCCTTGGGCACACTCTCTGAAGTACAATCTGTAGAAGACCGACAAGCAGGCAAAATTGCGGCGATGAGCCAAGCTATGGTGTAGCTTGGCATACAAGTTTTCCGCCGCAGTTTTCAAAAAGCTGTGGAATATTCAACTCACCGGATCTTTAAGTATGTAAGTTAATCTCTGTTGGATGCTCTTCCCTTTCTTTGGTCTTAGCAACAAGTATATTTTCTTGATATCACATGATCTGAAACATATGATCACACACACTGATGATCTTATACACAAATTCACAGTCGTCTTATATAAATGCAAAAGTAATACAGACCGTCGGCGCCGCGCGCCGGTCCATTCGTAGGTAACTTCTGTAATGGCTAAACGAAGATTAATTAAAATTGGCACTCAGACAGACCATGTCCTATTTTTTTTTGTTAGGGATGGGAAATCATACAATGACTCCTCCCGCTCTGGGTGTAGCGGGAGGGAGTGTCAGATTTCTACTGACTAAGTAACCCATCCATGTTCCTTCATTGCCCTTTGTGTTCCGGAGCCACTGTGTCTCTTGCGAATAATCCCGCGACTCCGGCAGGCCGACAGACCATGTCCTGGATTAAGATTTAGAAATGGAGTAGGAACTGGGGCAGGTGTGTAGCTACTAGTGACAATGTTTATGCAGCGTTACTAAAAGGGAGCGTTACTAAACGAGAGTGACTAATTTTTTTGACCAAGGTCCATTTTGGTTTCGCTATTTCACTGCATTGGGAAAATTACTGGCAAAACAATTTAAAATCCTTTGTAGAATTCTTGAACTGTGCGTACAGCCAAAGAGAGGATTTCCCTGCCGATCACATCTTTGCATCCCATCAAGTGAAATTAAGGGCTAACGCATATGCGATTCATGAATTAAAAAATATTCTTTTAGAATTTTCTACGACCTTACAAAGCTAGCAAGCAAGAAGGTTCGCCACAGCATAGTCGTGTGAAGAGGAGGGGTGAAACGCATGTAACTAAAAGGGATAAGAATATTAATTTGGAGCGATGGGAAGGGAGAGGAGAGGGAGAGGGCGACCAAATAAGAGATGGATGGATTGTGTGAGGAGTGATATGAAGGAAAAGAGAGTTCCTGATAGCGTGTCAGCTGTCAAGACACTGAAGAAAAAAAAAATGTTTCGCCCAAGTTCATTGTACTAAGAGCAGATGATGATGATAATTCCTCACCTGAAGAGTTTCTCGACGAGCTGCTTGCCGAGGAAGCCGGAGCCCCCGGTGAGCAGCACGACGGCGTCGCGGTAGAACTGCTGCACGTCGGAGTCTCCTCGGTCTATCACCGCGTTCATTGGCTTCTGCTGCTCCAGTAGAGCCAGCTCCGTCTGTTGTGCAATGTCCATTGCTGGAATGGAAAATAATCTTATGTAAGTGCATTACATTCACCATCCACTTGCTGGGACCTGTTTGATTGCAGTAACTGGTAGATAAGTTGGTCGGTGAAACTTCAGAGGGGTCGTCGCAGAAATATAAAGAGTTAGGATAACAAGTAGTGGATGGCGTCTCTCTGTAGTCCATGGCCCACCTTTCGTCTTGCCCCGCATGTTCTGTCACCTGTAAGTGTGAAAACCTCATGGTGTCGTCAGCGAATGGTGCTATCGTTAGCGGATACTGGACCAAACATGAAATGTTTGCCATCGACACACTAAGACGTAGGCAGATGTGTAAAAGCTCGCGTTGAAACCAGATGGCGAAAAGAGTATCACTATCACTACATAATTATATAACAAAGTCCTCCGCCGTTTGCGATAAACTCAAAAACGACTGCACCAATTTTTATGATGTTTTCATCAATGGATATAATTGGATATAATGGTTCTTGAGGAAGGTTTTAGTATATAACTTGTCAAGCGGACGAAGCCGAGGGCATCAGCTAGTTATTTAATAAACACGAGTTGGAATCTGAAGAGTAGCACCGCGCTGGTTATGAACGTCGCTAGTGTTGCTACACCATGTCGGGCTCGGCTTGCAGTCTCACGGGATGCAGCTGAGTACGAGACGTGACTGCCTGTCTGACCTCCACAAACCATTAACTGAGTAAAATAACACGATGCTCCTTGATAACAAGCTCTGGATAAAGATTGCAGCAATATGCAATTATCGAACTGCTAAAATAGGGATTGATCACGCGATATTCTAACAGCGTTTGTCAATCCCATTTCTGACGTTTTGAAGCCACGCTGCCGCTGGTCGTATGTCACTTGTCAAGAGCCTGAGAATGGCTGTAGGTAGGTACTTTCGCATTACTGAATAACCGCAACGACAATCAAAAACCTTCGAATACCGGAACCAATGGCTCAACGCTGAGGTCAAATAGGTTGAGCTAGGCCAGTATACAAGCAGAAGTGACCCACAGAGGCGGGCCCGACACCAGCCGGGGATTGCGGAAGTCACGTACGTTCCGGCGATCCCCGGCGTAGGTGGAAGATAGCACACTGGGGAGGTATTAATCAGTAGGAGTCTTACGGACCCCACTGCCAGCCCCAGGACGGAGGACATCCATTAGGATTTCCCGAGTTATTAAAAAAAGGGCTGGAGACAAGGGAACAGCCGCGCCATGCCCTCAACTCTTCGGTAGGCAGTGACCTCTCACTGCCGGCCGTAGTCCGACTGCGACTGTCGGAATCGGTCTAAAATATTAGGGATTGATCACGTGACATTCTGACAGCGTTTTCTAGGTTATTTTAATGTTTTAAAAATCGTCTTCGCTACATTACCGCTGAAGGAATGTCACAATCACTAATGTAGCGCCTCTAGTTACATGTGTATGCTGTGGTCCACTGAAGAAGCACAATTACATAAATTAACCACCATTATAACTATGACTTTATGTTATAACTGCCATTCTTTGTTGGAAACCCAATAAGCAACGTAGCCCCAACAGCATCCTGTAACCATAGCCGACAGGGGGCGGCCCTACACTGCGGCACTGGATGTGCCTACTACTCACTGTGACATACAACGTAGCCCCAACAGCATCCTGTAACCATAGCCGACAGGGGGCGGCCCTACACTGCGGCACTGGATGTGCCTACTACTCACTGTGACATACAACGTAGCCCCAACAGCATCCTGTAACCATAGCCGACAGGGGGCGGCCCTACACTGCGGCACTGGATGTGCCTACTACTCACTGTGACATACAACGTAGCCCCAACAGCATCCTGTAACCATAGCCGACAGGGGGCGGCCCTACACTGCGGCACTGGATGTGCCTACTACTCACTGTGACATACAACGTAGCCCCAACAGCATCCTGTAACCATAGCCGACAGGGGGCGGCCCTACACTGCGGCACTGGATGTGCCTACTACTCACTGTGACATACAACGTAGCCCCAACAGCATCCTGTAACCATAGCCGACAGGGGGCGGCCCTACACTGCGGCACTGGATGTGCCTACTACTCACTGTGACATACAACGTAGCCCCAACAGCATCCTGTAACCATAGCCGACAGGGGGCGGCCCTACACTGCGGCACTGGATGTGCCTACTACTCACTGTGACATACAACGTAGCCCCAACAGCATCCTGTAACCATAGCCGACAGGGGGCGGCCCTACTGGCGCACTGGATGTGCCTACTACTCACTGTGACATACTTATAACTTTAACTAATATGATTAATTAATGCGAAAATGAGTTTGTTTTTTGTTTGTTATACCAGAAGAGGAAACTCATTGACATGTGCATACCGACCGTCTTAACCTACGGTAATCCTACTAATATTCTAGATGCGAAAGTTTGTGAGGATGGATGTATGTGTATGTGTATGTACCTATGTTTGTTACCCTTTCACGAAAAACCTACGGGACGGATTACGATGAAATTTGGTATGTAGGTAGCTGAAGACCCAGAATAATACATAGGCTACTTTTTATCCCGGAATTCCCGAGGGATCGGGATTTACACGGGAATAACGAAAATTTATACGCGGACGAAGTCGCGGGCGGCCTCTAGTATATATATAACTATAAAGTTCGTCACTTACTCAACATCAAACGACCAGACTCAAGATTTGCCAACGGGTTATGAAGCGCAGTACAATTATAGATGTTATGCGAACAGATCGCGTCGGAAGCACCACCTTGCGATCCATTAATTAAGTCAAAGATGTAGGAAAAACAGCCAGGCTGAACTGGGAGTAGATATGGGCGCCGTCGCTAACGTGGATTTTAAACGGCGCGCCGCTGCTAAGCATTTTATTTGTAATAAGGTTCATACACGTAAGAACGCCACAGAATGCAGGCATTTAAAACAAAATATTAACATTGAATTTTTACTAAAAATGTTTAAGCTTTAAGTAATTAACGTCAGCTAAAAGCAACGCAAGCCTAGGAAGAGGTGGCGAGACGACCTAAGGTCTACTGCCAGGGTTCGGGCTGGCACGGGACAAAAATATCTAGAAGGATTTAGGGGAGGCTTTTGCCCAGCAGTGGGACAGCATAGGCTGAATTATAAAAATGCTACTTCTTCCTGTGTACCTCCATCTCTTTCAAATCAGAATTATAACGGAATTGGTACGTCATATTAGGGCCTCAGGCGTCAGTTGTGTGGTCTGCCATGATGCCAAGTTGCTTAACCATATATTTTAGTAGCTACTAAGATGCCCATTGTACCTACATATGCGGTGACAAAGAATGTTCAAACCCAGGACCAGCCAACTGAACATAGGATAGATTTCTACGTCTAGAGAACTACGTCGAGAAATGAGTCAGCTGGATGTAAGTTGCTCGAAATGGTTGTCAAATGCATTCGATAATGTTAAAAACAGTTTGCGTTTCAATAGAGGGTTAACATTTGAATTTAAAGCTCTTGAATGCGTCAACCTGTAGTAAAAGTTCTCTAACAATGTAAATTCAGCGTGGTTGTTGTGGCGACACTTGGGGGAGGCCTATTTCCAGCAATGGGCGTCTGCTGGCTGATATTATGATGATGAGTGAACTACCGACTGACGTGCTGTTCACTAACATAAGAGAGGTCTGCCAGCTCTGGGATCTTAGTCCACAACACATCCGCAGAATTGCCTTTGGACAAACCAATCCGGAAAAACAAAACACGCACGTTTTAACACAGCACGTGACTCCAAGAGCGTTATGCATATTATGTACGTAATACCTTCGAAATCGGTCTTCTGTTAAACATGGAATGAACAATACAAAAATAATGAATATTTAAATCATGACCTGCGTGCTTGCATCGACCAAGGCTGCCCGCTTTTGCTGTTCCAACAAATAATTATCATCAATTTTTTTTTTTTTGCAAGTCACAATTGAAATTTTGATTGTAATGTTCTGATGTCATTCGTTGAATAATGTATTGGGAGTCTTATAACTGATACGTCAGTGCGGCTGTCAGAGGTCAAATTTGCTTTTGCTACTGAATTATGCATAGGAACTGAACCGGGAAGTATTGCAGAACGAAAAGAGGTCAAATGCCCAGCAGTGGCTTAATCCAGTCAGAAAAATGCTTTTATCTGTTTAATAGGTATCGATAGGCTCAAGTTAGACCACAATCTCACCTGATGAAAAGCGATGATGGAGCACGCTTGCCTAGAAGTAACTTATTCACTCTTGACTTAAAGGTTGTAGTTATCCGGAAACAGACTGCGACAGGGAATTCCACTCCGTAGCTGTACGCACTATGAAAGCTTTTTGTTTATTTACCGGTGGAAAGCAACTTGTGCCCGTATTTTAAACTATTTTTGCCCATGTAAGTATCTTTCTCCAAAGAAGACATATCCCTGGGGCTCAGGCTGAGGGACAGCACCAACAGTATCTTAGGTATGATTGCGGAGCTCGAACACGGATGCGTTTTAGTCAGAGAATGACACTAGTCATTTGATTATATACCTACTTCCCATCCTTAAAAAAGCATGATTACTAGTCTCCTGGAATAGTCCAAGAGATTCATAAACATGCTGTTTTAAGGATACCACATGAATACAGGTTTACGTGGGTTAGCTACTCTTGGGTTGTGGCAGCAGGGATCCGCTTTTATTTGTTGTGTGGTTTGTTTTTATTTTTGGTAGGGTCAGTGATATTAATATAGTCATTAGTTGCACTGAGTATCAATTGTAAGGTCATTTTTCTTTGAGAATTGCCTGTATAACCTATTTCGGTGGAACGGGGTAATGTCGGGTGGAAGCAAAATGTAGAAGAAGTCTAGAATCAAAAATTTGGATCTTTTTGTCTTGCACTGTGGCAGGGTGGGCCATGGTCCTCTCCCATCCACACAGAGGAGGCCTGAGCCTTAGTAGAGTGAATCCGATTTTTAGAGGATAACCATTACAGAGAAGCTCCATATGGTACCATTTTCAAGGTGAAGCAACGCTTGCCGAAGTCTCTCCGGGGATAGGAGAGCATCCATCACATATCGAGATCCCTCCGCGCCCAGGGGAGCACGTGACCTGTTTGTTCCAGATGTTGTTTTTTTGGGATAAGCCTGTCACACATTCTCAACCACTGCAACTCCTGAAAACCAGAATCAACAGTGGCGACCACCAGTAAAACGCCGAGCTAATGAAGCCCGACGAGTTCCCGAGAAACGATTAACTGTCTTGGATCCCGCAACGAAATTAAACAGAAAAGTACAGCGGAGGAGTAGGAAAAAAATAAATATAATTTCAACTTCCCTCCTTATCAAGCAAGAGACAGAATAGAGCTAGGTCAATAGGCACCAAGGAACAAATACAACTGGTTTAAGCCCAGTTGCCAAGCACACGGACCACGGGTAGCCAGAATATGTCGTTTGTAGATCTTTTCCAGTAGTCTTTCAGAATAGTAAGGTACCACGAAACCCGACACAGTCTTGCCCAGGGTACCGCAAGTAGCTAACCAAGTTATACGATTTTTTTGATGTTATAGGTTTATTAGTTTGTTGTAAGTTTAGTTTTTTTGTTAATTTTAGCTATTATTGTTAGTGAACAGAGCATATTCCTCGCAGAACATAAATGCTCGATGGAGCCGAAAAGTTCTGGAGTGGCGACCGCGTACCGGAAGTACAGCATAGGTGTCTGGGGGCTCTGCGATCTCGCAATATGAGCCGTAACGCTGTGAGCAACGGTATGAAAATCAGCGTTAATCTCTGACGGGCTGTAATTTTCTACGTAAAATATAAGTACCTACACTTCTGCCTAACCCTTGGTGGAATGGTCGTGATGGTCTGTTACGTGGCTACAACGCATTAGGTATGATTAGAACATCATTGACGGATGGCAAATCATCAAGTGCCCCTCCTGCTCTCGGCCGAGCGGGAGTGTCAGGCCCTTACTGACTAAAACCTTCCCGTGTTTCTCCCAATGCCCTTTGCGTTCCAGAGCCGTGGTCACTGTTTCAATCCCGCAACCCTGTCAGTTGGCCTTGAGTTTGCAGTTACACTTCGTTTCGCTCGACACATAATTATAATATTATAAATTCTAATGAGTACGAAACGTGTACCTAACATTATGGATTTTAATGTTAAATTAGTGAACCACAGAAACGGAGTTCGTTGCTAAATAATAACAGCGGCACGGGTCAAGCTCCAGGTTAAACAACGCTTGCCTAGGCTGGTCCATGGATGGGTGTCCATGCGTTGCATAACGAGTTTCCTTCGTGCCTCGGGAATCACGTTATCAGCAGAACTCTATTAATCTGTCTCCGCTCCGCTTTAAGTCAGCGGGATGTATCTCGCTGTCTGTCAGCGGGACGTATCTCGCTGTCTATTTATATATAGTACACGGTGTCAGATTTAATTAACATTTTCAACTTGTTCGGGGTTGGGTTAAGATTAAGATAAACTAAATGTTATAACTTATGAGATGTTTGAGACGAGATGTTATCGGAAAGCTTACTGACTGTTTTACTTAAGTAATACATAAAATAATCAAGGCATGGAGCGCGGTGTCGCAATTACGCTGACATGTTTATTATTGTTCGGTGATTGACCGGAAAAGAACTAACCATTAGATGGCAGACTATGTAAGATTGTAATACTTAAATCTTTATTCGATTATAATTTCTAGATATGTTATGAAAAAATTGTGGTATATAATATAATATAATATATCCAAATTCAATAGTTTCCTATACATCCGTGTCTTATTCGGAAAAAATAGTTCACAATTTCACGCGATATTTTACAATCTTACGGCGTTTACCATTTTCCGGTGACAGATACACTATTATTAAACATTAAAATAAAAAAATAATAGGAAGATAGTTGAAATCTTCAGCGTACGGTTTCTATTGCCGCTAATAACAACAAGATAATAAGAAAGTTTTCTATTGCCGGTATAACAACAAGATAATGAGAAAGTTTTCTATTTTTCACTTTTAAGAGGTGATCTCTACAGAAAAATTGACATCACATGACGTGCGTACCCGTTCACAGCGATCCGGCTTGATGTTATGTTATGAACTGGGGTAAACATTAGACAGTCATGCGATTTCAGAACTCCCGGTCCATTTGGTTTTATTAATTGAGGAGTTCCGTAGCCTACCTCCAAAGCTCTTCATCAGATCTTCACCTTAAATGGGACCGCTCCGAGAAAGTACTCTTCGAAAATCTACCCGAATCAATTCAAGTGTGCCTATAAAATTTTTAGAGTTCCCTCTATTTCTCAAGGATCCCATCATCAGATCCTCCAATAATCGGGGAAAAAACATAACAAAACTGACGAATTGTGAACCTTCTCCATTTTGAAGTCGGTTAATTAAGGGAATCTCAAGAAACGTTTCGGTTTATGTTAAAAAAACTGTTCGTGTACTTCGCTAGCTCGCACTTGACGAATTTTAATTTGGGCCTTTAGTAACGAAAAACCAAAATCGGTAACGTTTAAAACTGCCGTACATAATATTTTCTTCTATTCCACCAAAATCATATAATTATAAATGATTTAGTGCGTTTGTTTGTTACCCTGTAACACCTAAATAGCTGTACCGATTTTGATAACATTACAGCGATGCCACTAGCAAAAGCAGGTAAAATAATAAAATAAAAATACTCACCCATGTTGTAAGATTCCGGTACACTTCTAAATAAATCTAAATGCAATAAACTTATTACACTATGTATAGATTTAATTACCTATTTATTAACACTGCCAATTTAACATTAAAAGTACCCAATCACTAACGACGCTTGTCAACGCACATGCCAAACTAAGATGGCGGAAAGACCAATTATTTTAAAATAAATTCTAAAATATAAAAAAAAAAAAAGATTTATGCAAAATAATAACATGAAGACATTATTATTTTTCAGTTGATTTCGTCCAGATCCTCGTTCAACACAGTACTGAACTCGACTGACTATAAAATAAGTATAACAAAGTATTAATAATAATTAAGTTTCCTCGAACAGCAGTACAACTTAGCTGAAACAAAATCGCTCGAGAATGATTGTTATTTTCAACCGATACAAATGTTACGTTCATAATAATGATACGAAAATCATGCATGATTGTACATATTATTTGCATTATTACACAGCGTCTAATTTTATTTTAACTAGCAGGTTTCATGATTTAGGGAAAAACCTCTGTCCCTTTTGACTTCATCTATCTCTGTGCCAGATTTTGTCCAGATCCGTTATGCTATTTGGCGTGATTGAAAAACAAATTAATATTATCCAATCCAAAACCAATATTTATCCAAACATCCCGATTCAATAAATTTGCAAAACTTGCCAAGAAGGCTGACTCAATATCTTTACTGCCAAATACTCTAGCAAACATTGTTATGTACATCCACATTATAATGCAAAACAAAGCTACTTTATTCAAAAATACATGTCTTAAAGGACTCAGTGCCAGGTCATGTGATCCTAAAAAAAATCTGAGGGTCGTCAACTGTTAGTTCTGCTATCACAATTCCATTAAAAATTTGCCGCCAGCATAAGGAAAATACCTCTCGTCTTAGTTTTTTTTTTTATTTAAAATCTTTCAACTAGTGCTATGTTTGTTTCATAGGGGTATTCCGACCACCGTAGGCGCGGGCCTGTGGACGGTGAGCTATGGGTGGCTCGCCGTCCGCCCGTCTTCTGACGACAGCCCGTGTCGACGGCGCGTTCGTGTTCCACGCGCGCCTCAAAGAGAGTCAGCACACAGAGGGGCCCGAAAGGGCCGACGCCTGCCGGAGTCGCGGGACTATTCGAAAGAGATACCGTGGCCCCGGAACATAATTATCTAATATCCTATGAATTTCGATTCTGACTTTGACTTTTGACTTTGACTCCTGACTTTGACTCCTGACTTTGACACCCGACTTTGACACCCGTCTTTAACACCCGACTTTGACACCCGACTTTGACACCCGACTTTGACACCCGACTTTGTCTCCCGACTTTGACACCCGACTTTGACTTCTGACTTTGACTTCTGACTTTGACTTCTGACTTTGACTTCTGACTTTGACTTCTGACTTTGACTTCGGACTTTGACTTCTGACTTTGACTTCTGACTTTGACTTCTGACTTTGACTTCTGACTTTGACTTCTGACTTTGACTTCTGACTTTGACTTCTGACTTTGACTTCTGACTTTGACTTCTGACTTTGACTTCTGACTTTGACTTCTGACTTTTGACTTCTGACTTTGACTTCTGACTTTGACTTCTGACTTTGACTTCTGACTTTGACTTCTGACTTTGACTTCTGACTTTGACTTCAGACTTTGACTTCTGACTTTGACTTCTGACTTTGACTTCTGACTTTGACTTCTGACTTTGACTTCTGACTTTGACTTCTGACTTTGACTTCTGACTTTGACTTCTGACTTTGACTTCTGACTTTGACTTCTGACTTTGACTTCTGACTTTGACTTTGACTTCTGACTTTGACTTCTGACTTTGACTTCTGACTTTGACTTCTGACTTTGACTTCTGACTTTGACTTCTGACTTTGACTTCTGACTTTGACTTCTGAATTTTGACTTCTGACTTTGACTTCTGACTTTGACTTCTGACTTTGACTTCTGACTTTGACTTCTGACTTTGACTTCTGACTTTGACTTCCGACTTTGACTTCTGACTTTGACTTCTGACTTTGACTTCAGACTTTGACTTCAGACTTTGACTTCTGACTTTGACTTCTGACTTTGACTTCTGACTTTGACTTCTGACTTTGACTTCTGACTTTGACTTCTGACTTTGACTTCTGACTTTGACTTCTGACTTTGACTTCTGACTTTGACTTTGACTTCTGACTTTGACTTCTGACTTTGACTTCTGACTTTGACTTCTGACTTTGACTTCTGACTTTGACTTCTGACTTTGACTTCTGACTTTGACTTCTGACTTTGACTTCTGACTTTGACTTCTGACTTTGACTTCTGACTTTGACTTCTGACTTTGACTTCTGACTTTGACTTCTGACTTTGACTTCTGACTTTGACTTCTGACTTTGACTTCTGACTTTGACTTCTGACTTTTGACTTCTGACTTTTGACTTCTGACTTTGACTTCTGACTTTGACTTCTGACTTTGACTTCTGACTTTGACTTCTGACTTTGACTTCTGACTTTGACTTCTGACTTTGACTTCTGACTTTGACTTCTGACTTTGACTTCTGACTTTGACTTCTGACTTTGACTTCTGACTTTGACTTCTGACTTTGACTTCTGACTTTGACTTCTGACTTTGACTTCTGACTTTGACTTCTGACTTTGACTTCTGACTTTTGACTTCTGACTTTGACTTCTGACTTTGACTTCTGACTTTGACTTCTGACTTTGACTTCTGACTTTGACTTCTGACTTTGACTTCTGACTTTGACTTCTGACTTTGACTTCTGACTTTGACTTCTGACTTTGACTTCTGACTTTTGACTTCTGACTTTTGACTTCTGACTTTGACTTCTGACTTTGACTTCTGACTTTGACTTCTGACTTTGACTTCTGACTTTGACTTCTGACTTTGACTTCTGACTTTGACTTCTGACTTTGACTTCTGACTTTGACTTCTGACTTTGACTTCTGACTTTGACTTCTGACTTTGACTTCTGACTTTGACTTCTGACTTTTGACTTCTGACTTTGACTTCTGACTTTGACTTCTGACTTTGACTTCTGACTTTGACTTCTGACTTTGACTTCTGACTTTGACTTCTGACTTTGACTTCTGACTTTGACTTCTGACTTTGACTTCTGACTTTGACTTCTGACTTTGACTTCTGACTTTGACTTCTGACTTTGACTTCTGACTTTACCTTCTGACTGACTAACGAATTTTAATACTGGCTTGCTTTCTATAAGAGAGAGAGAGAGACAAACAAAGAAACATGCGCACGCCGCATGGCTTACAATAGCAAAAAGTGTCGTTACAACTTTTCGTCTGATTTTTTTCCGTCTAGCCCCCTTTCGCAACGCGCGATAAGGAACTTCGTTCCAAATAGGGGTATATATGTGGGGGTATTTTGGGGTAGGCACGGCCCACCCCTCGAATCGTCACCCCAGGATGTTTGAGTCCCATTCCAAATATTAGGCTGGACACTATGTCACACAAATCATTCAAATAAAACTATCTTCTGAGAAATGGGGTGCCATTAGGATAGAGTGGGACATGACAATCGTAGGTACACGTCAAGTTGACAACATTTTTATGTGAAATCATCTCTTACATTTTGAGCCACAAAAAATACCTATCGCATCATCCAACTCTCGACTTCCATTGTTATTATAGTTGGCGCCAGATAAACTCGCAATAAAATACATTGATTTTTCGCTAACATCCCTTCGTAGATACTAGAACTATAAATTATGAACCGTTTTCATTATTAGAAAACGAAAAGAATCATGATAAAGTCGATTCAGTCGGTCGATTCTGTAAACATGTCGAAGTGAAGTCGTGGGTGAAGTAATCACGAAGTGAGCTGTCAAACTATATCAACAAGATGGAATAACAGCTCACTTGGCGTTACTCGTTACTCCATCACCTAATTGAACACGGTGAAATGTCGATAGAATAGAGCGGCTGGACAGCTTTAGTCATAACTGACTGTGAAGTGTGTGGGTGTCGCATCTGAGGTTGGGGCCAGCCTGATCACCGACTGTGAAGTGTGTGGGTGTCGCATCTGAGGTTGGGGCCAGCCTGATCACCGACTGTGAAGTGTGTGGGTGTCGCATCTGAGGTTGGGGCCAGCCTGATCACCGACTGTGAAGTGTGTGGGTGTCGCATCTGAGGTTGGGGCCTCTATGGTCTGATTTGCATTAAAACAAAAAAAACAGAAGCTAGACAGCTCTTCAACAAGCGCCGTGATTTTCATTCAACATAATACTCGTTTTTGTTTTTTTTCCACTTAACTTCAAAACCATTTACTTTAAAATGATGAAATTAAAACCCTCAAAGTTTGTCAAGTAAGTCACACGATATTCAAAAAACTTTTATTCAAATTTCTCTTTACCTTTCTGAAAACTTTTTGCTCGACCTGAGTATTACGTAGGACCCCCGTAGGACCACTGATTAATTTAATTTGTTTTAACATTTTATAATATTAAAAACAGTTTTACTGGGTTCATAGAATTGATTTAATATAGAGGAGCTGGTGGCTTAATTAAAACAGACGCACGGGCCGATCTTCAAGGTTAAGCAAAGCTTGCGAAGGTTGATCTGTGGATGAGTGACAATCTTAACATAACAAGCTTCCTTCGTGCCTCAAAGGGCACGTTAACCCTTTAGTCTCGGCTGTCATTTGTAAATCTTTGGCAGTCGTTACGGATAGTCAGAAGCCAGTAAAATCTGACTGAAGTCTTGCATTGAATGAGTTGTGGAGGTCTGGTAGGCGCCGGCCCACGTAAAAACCGGTATTTAGCTGAATCCGGTTTGTCTGGAAGCCGAGCCAATATAGTTAGGAAATATACTCGTAAGTTCGAACTTAGAAGCTAACACGTTACGATAAATAATGATAAGATATAAAATTTTCACTTTTCTTTTGCTATATTTTAAGTTTAATTAAAGATAACTCAAAAATACATTGTTTTGGGGTCCTTTCACACATTTGTAACTACAAATTTTCTCAATAGATGGCATTGCAAGTATCTGGAGTCTCAATGAAAACAACCTATTTTAGCGCTCGATGCAGTTTCTTAGTTCGATGTAGGTTCTAGTTTCATAAACTTTAAAATTCGAAATCTTTTGAACAAAATCAAAAGATTTCGAATTTTAAAGTTCTAAATCTTTTGATTTTGTGGGTTGATTTTGATGAAATAAACACTAAATGTTACTCCGGTTATCACTTAATATTTTTAATTACCTAAATTTTGAATCCAATACGTGGTTTATACGTAATGCTCCTCCAAACGCACATACAAACATACATATAGACAAACAGACAAAAAAACAAAAACTGTTTTTTTTGTGTTCTATGTCTTTTTTCTGACATTTCTATGTATTTTTTATGCGAAAGTATTCAATGTGGACACGGAAACTCTACGATTTTATTATAATGTATAGATATATAAGTCATCTCTGCTGGACCCCTCGGGACAGTTGCGACGTGACGCCATGTGTTTTGTTCGAAACGTTTGCCAATTCAGGTGATGAGGTCAGATGTCACGACATTAAATACTGTATTTGAATAATTATGGAACACAAACAAATTAGTTTTAATTAGAATAGGGAATATGCATGCGATTTTTTTATTTGCAAAATAATATACTTATTAGCTCTAGTAAAGAATCATGAAATTATTTTAATACTTTCGTCATTTATTAAGTTATAAAGCTTCAAAGACAACAGTTAGAAAGAGAAGTCCGATACGTACTGTGACGTCAAATTACACGACGACTATACAGCTGCCATCATAGACTAATATATATAATATGACAGCTGCCATAGAAAACAGCGTTTTCGCGAGAGGGACAGATATATTTGTTTAAAATAATTATATCTCGTTCGTTTCTCGAGCAATTTAGATTCAAATTCCACAGAATGCTGGCTTTTACTTTGGGCAGAGATTAAGCATTGCCATTCAACGTGGCAATGCCGCCAGTCTCTTGGGTACATTACCAACTGACAGCGTGGAGGACGAATATTTTGATGCTCTACTTTAGTATTTTGTTAGTTTAGTATATTTTGTTAGTTTAGTATATTTTGTTAATTTAGATATAACGTCTTTTTCATTTTTTATTCGTTTCTATTCGATTATTTAATGAATATAATGCATCATTTTATTCCACGGTTAGTATTATATTTTTGAATACTTTTAGATAAACTGTTCATATCATAAATACTTTTTTCATGCACATTGACATAGACCATGGAAGTGAACGAATAGTAAAGGGTCCACAGTTCCACACATATTCGGGTCACGCCGGAGTTTTTTGTTGTTTTTTTTTTCATTTTTGACACCGACTTCCGACAGTAAAGTTTTTTCTACACTTTGTAGTGTTTTGTTTTTGGAAGTCGGTTGTATTTTTTTGTAAAAAAGTTTTTTATTTTTCAGTTTAGTGCTACCTGCGTACCCATTCACAGCGTACTGTACCGGCGTGATGTTGTGGTTCATAACATGGTATAAACATACATGCGATTTGAGCATTCCCGATCCATTTGATATCATTAATCGAAGAGTTCCGTTGCCTACCTCCGAAGTTCTTCATCAGATCTTCACCAAATTAAAATGGGACCAGTCCGGGAAAATACTCTATGAAACAAAATAAGAATCATCCATATCGGTTAACGATTGGCGAAAATATCGCTGAAAAAAATTGTTCATGGGATCTCATCATCATCCTAACTTACACCTTCCATCATCAGCTCAGCATTTTTTTTTTATGTTAGTTACCTCATAACGCCGACAATTATGAACCGACTAGCTGACCCGTGTAACGTCGTCTGCGTAACATTTTTCAATACTGCTCCGCTCCTATTCTTCTTCCTAGTCTTAACGTGATGATATATAGCCTATAGCCTTCCTCGATAAATGGGCTATCTAATAATGAAAGAATTTTTCAAATCGGACCAGTAGTTCCTGAGATTAGCGCGTTCAACCAAACAAACAATCAAATAAACTCTTCTGCTTTATAATATTAGATTTGAAAAGTCTTGTTTTATCTGAAAGGATATAGATACCTACTTGCAGATTGGTCCCATTAAAATTTTATCAAAATCGGTTACGGACTTAGGATTTTAAATCGATATAGCTGGAATTCGTCTTCTTGGATGATATTTTTATGACATCCACGTAATCGAAATTCCGTATTTTGCTTTTCTGCGATTTTGCAGTGGTGTTGTTAGGTGTGAGGTACCACTAAAATGTGAAAAATAAAAACCTTTTTTCAAAAAAATACAACCGACTTCCAAAAAAAACACTACAAAGTAAAAATTACTTAAATTTCAGAAGTCGGTGTCAAAATACGAAGAAACTAACAAAAACACCGACTTCCGAAATTAAAGTTATTTTTTACTTTGTAGTGTTTTTTTTTTTGTAAAATAAATTTAGATTTAAATGTCAGCAGCCCGAACCCGCAACAACATACCGTACGACATAATGCTGTAAAAGTAGCTAAAATAGACCAAACGTGCGGGTTCGACGTCTATTAAATGTCTTATCTTCCTATCAGAATGCGCATCTGAGCTTAGCCGCCCCGCTAGAGATGTTATTATGAGGTCACATAGTTATTTCCCTAAGGTCTAAGGTTATTCCCAAGAAAACTGTCTGATTAATAAACTCCAGTTTTCCTCCATTCAATATGATATTATGTCAAATTCTCTACCTATACCATTTCGTGAACTAACTATAATTGTTTTTTGTACCAAGTTGTTTGCCGTACACCAATTTTGGACTTGAAGAAAAGAATTATTGTTGACGTCAAGATTTCGTGGCCGTCGTATCATATTTTAAATATCAATGATGTGTCATCCGCGAATAACATTTCAGGGTGATTTTGAATTAAAATTGGGGCAAATCATTTACGTAAAAGTGTAATAAGTAACCAACGGAACCCTCCGTTGCACGCATAGATGTAATTGCACGGCAGCTTCCGCTGTCCATCCGTTCGTCTGTTTGTCAGCAGGCTGTATCTCAAGAACCGTAATAGGTAGACAGTTGAAATGTTCACTTATTACTGTTACGAGCTTGGGGTTCGTGACAATAAAAACAGCCGATTAATTAACCAAAAATGACACTTTAATAATCAACACTAATTAACACTTTAAACGCACTAATTATAACACACAATCGCACTATTAAACACTTCACTTCACTTAACTCGCAGTTGAAGATAGCTTCCGAAGATTCGCTTGTATCGCCAATTCAATACTGACCCAGTCGCGAGCGATTCGCAGCTTATATAGTCCCACTGTAATTTCCAGAACCTTCGAGAATGGAAATATCTAGAAAGTTCGGGAACATACCGGTCCCGACTGACTAGGTGTCGAAACATCGAGAATGTTCTAGCATCGAAAAGTCTAGAAAGATCGTGACCCAATTAGTTCCACTACTCGATACTAGATGGCGTTAGTAGTACGTTGTGTACCCGGCATTAATTCTGTCGCGTAACACTGCCCCCTCCTAAGACATGCTCGTCCCGAGCATCGGTCCCATAATAACGCGCCAGTCGATCCACATGGACGATTTTAGGTGCACTTCTCGTACCTTTCTGAATACGGTAGGTCATTGATTTTTGTGACAATCCGGTACGGCCCGTCCCATTTAGCTTGAAGCTTAGGAGATTTCCCTTTACTGCGAACTGGATTGTGCAACCACACTAGTGAACCTTCGTCGAAACCTTTATTGTTCATTTTGCGGTCATAACGAGTTTTCATCTTTTCAGACATTTGCTGGCCCGATTGTCTGATGTGCTCATAAATGTCGTTCATTTTGTTCCGCAAGTCATTCGCATAATCGGTTATACTGCGTGGGGCATCAGGTGGTATTCCGGTGATCAGGTCTGCAGGCAGCCGTAATTCTCTACCAAAGTTTGCGAAAGCTGGTGTTACCGATGTGCTTTCGTGAACAGCACTTCGGTATGACAGCAAAAACGGTTGTATAAACAGTGAACCCAGTAAAAACGTTCCCGTATCTTCAGTAGAGTCCGTTTGACTCCCATATGGCCTCCTGAACATCCATTATGGTACAGCTGTAGAACATCCGGTACTTTCGCTTTAGGGACAACTATTTGCAAATGACAGCTGTCTCCCCGAGCATTCTCCCATTTACGGCACAGGACTCCATCCTGAATCACTAAGCTATCCCATTGTGCCCAATAGCTTTTTGTGATCGAACTCATCGCTGAGACGTCGCTCCACGTAGGCTTAGGTGCACTGGTCCTTATCCAGTCCAAAATCGGCTTGATGTCCGAATCTTCCTGCTGTGCACGTTGTAAACTTTCCTTCCACTCGTTGCTGAGGTCTGTCTTAAGCATCCTCACAGGTACGGCTTCTTTACCCTCTTGCCTAAGACAATGCTTGCAGTCTTCAGGGCAAGGTCTTCTTGACAATACATCTGCGTTGCCATGAGATTTCCCACTGCGATGTTCGACCACGAAGTCGTATTCTTGCAAGAGTTCAATCCATCTCGCAACTTGTCCTTCTGGGTTTTTAAACTGCAATAGCCATTTCAGTGCAGCATGGTCAGTTCGTAAGTTGAATTTCCGTCCCAGCAGATATTTGCTAAAATGCTGTACTGACTTCTCAAAATCTCAAAATCTCAAAATGTTTATTGCAATCCATAATGTACACATTCAGATGGTAAAAATAATAAAAAGAAACAATTATGGACCCTGTCGGGCACAGCAAAACATTAAATAATTAGGAGAGAGGAAGAGAGCTTTAAATAACTTTTATTATAAAGTGAATGTTTATCATTTCCTGACTAGTTTGTAACCATTGTATAATATTATCATTATTACCGACATATTTATTTTTGGATTAAGTTACATTTTAGTTTTTATTTGCTTGGAGTTCCTGCATTGGTATTAGTTTATTTAATTTTACATACATTTTTAGATATAGTACCTATATTTTTTATTTATAAAATAGCATGTCATTTATTTATTATTATTAATAGAATAGAATGTAATTTATTTATTTATTATTAATAGAATACTACCTATGTTATTTATTTAATATTTTTAATAGATTAGAATATCATTTATTTATTATTGTCAGTCGAATAGAGTGTCATTTATTTATTTATTATTAATAGAATAGAATTTCAATTATTTATTTATCATTAATAGAATAGAATGTTATTTGTATATTTATTATTATCAATAAAAAGGAATGTCATTTAATAATTATTATTAATAGAATTTATTGTCATTTATTTGTTATCATTAATATAATAGTGTCATATATATTTATCATTATTAATAGAATAGAATTTCATTGATTTGTAATTATTAAGATAAACATATCAAAATTGTTATTATTTAAATTTATCCGTAAGGTATTCATCTACTGTGTAATAACTTTTTTTAATTAAGAATTGTTTTAACTTATTTAAAAATATACTAGTTTTATTTTCTTGCTTTATGTTTTCCGGTAATTTATTATATATTTTGATCGACATAGAATATGGACTAGAAGCATGTATTTTTAGGCGGGACGGAGGTAAATTTAGCCTGTTTTTATGGCGCAGTGAATGGCTCGTTTGAATGTCTCCCCGTGTGTTGTAGGATTCCGGGAATTTGCGGACCAGTTTACATAACTCTAAGATATAAATGCTGACCAATGTTAGTATCTTGTGTTTTTGGAAGTAAGGCTTGCAACTATCTGTCTGTTTTATATTAGTGATTATTCGTATAAGCTTTTTTTGTAGGATGAATAAGGAGGGAGCGTCTGTGCTATTTCCCCATAAAACTATGCCATAGGTAAACCATGCGTGGGCATATGCGTAGTATGTAACTAGCGCGGTTTGGAGACTTGTAGTCTTTTTTATTTCACGAAGGGCATATGCAAATTTGTATAGTTTTGATTTTACCATCCTGACGTGTGATTTCCAGTTAACGTTTGTGTCTATAGACAGGCCAAGAAGAGTGAATTCATGAACAACTTCTATTGTTGTGCCGTTGTAGGTGAAGGTTATATCCAATGGGGTCTTTTGACGGGGCTAGAAGGGCATTAATCTAGATTTAGATAAATTTATTTCAAGGTTATGGTCATTCATCCAAGTAATTGATTTATTAAGTGTATTTGTTAGGTCCTCGCACAAGTCAGCATTGTTCTGGCACGAAACTAAAAGTGAAATATCGTCAGCAAACAAGACGCATGGCCCTTCTATGGTTTTTGGAAGGTCGTTTATGTAAACTAGGAAAAGTAGGCATCCAATTACACTTCCTTGGGGAATAGAGGCGTAAATTTTTTTGATGCTAGACCGAATATTTTGAATTTCTTTGGTACTCTCATTATAAAATTCTATTTCGACTTGGTGTTCTCTATTTGTTAAATAGGATTTAAACCATTCATGAACTTTCCCGCGGATTCCTATACCTTGCAATTTACTTAGCAGAATGTCATATTGTACTTTATCGTACGCTTTGGTCATATCTAAGAGTAAACCTACAGCGTATTTTTTGTCATTTATTATATTTAAAACTTCCTGTATATATTTATAAACTGCTTGAACAGTGGAACGGTTTTCGTTAAATATGTTATATTTTCGCAGAAGGAGTAAACTCGATTGCACATTGCTTTCTCAAAGATTTCTGAGGCAGTTGGTAAAAGTGCTATTGGACGGTAATTGCTTGGATCCGTTTTCGATTTCTTTTTGTGGATTGGTTTTATAAGAGCTTTCTTTAGGTAATCTGGGAAAACGGCGTCATCAAAAGACTGATTCACTAGCAAGTAGAATGGTAACGTAAGTTCGTTTGCACATTGTCGTATTAACATTGGTGGTAACTCGTCTATTCCATGGCTTTTTTTGTTTTTTAGGTTTTTTAATAGTGTGTTTATTTCGCACTTCACCACGACTTTACCACCGCAAGCAATTCTCGTCTCGTGACACAATAATTCCTCTCTGGTTTTGACAACGCCATTCCGTTGAGATAACACACCGCCAAGTCCGACATCACTTGCGTCTGTGTCAACTATAAATTCCTTGTCGGTATCAGGATATCCCAAAATAGGTGTTTTGCACAGACGGTCCTTTAGCTCCCGGAAGGCGCTGTCGCAACTTTCATCCCAACAGAAATGTCGCTTCTCCTCGGTTAGCTTGTGCAGGGGTTTGGCTACATCTGCAAAGTTCTTGACAAATCGCCGATAGTAGGAGCACAAACCCAGAAATGCTCTGACCTGCGTCTTGTCTTTTGGAATGGGCCAATCTTTGACAGCGGCGATTTTCTCTGGATCCGTGCGGATACCTTCTTCCGACACGACATAACCCAAAAAGTTAACTTGCCGTTTGAAAAGAGAGCACTTTTTCGGACTCAACTTGAGGTTGGCACACTGGATCTTCATGAGCACGCGTTCCAGGTTTTGAAGGTGTTCATCAAACGTACGGCCTACAATGATGATGTCGTCCAAATAGACAAGGCAGGCATCGCCAATTAACCCGGTTAGTACAAGTTCCATTAACCTTTCAAACGTTGCCGGAGCGTTACACAATCCAAACGGCATAACTTTAAATTGCCACAGACCCTTTCCCGTCGAGAATGCAGTTTTTTCCTTGTCCTTAGGGTCAATTTCTAATTGCCAGTAGCCACTTTTTAGATCGAATGTGCTAAACCACTTAACTCCAGTGAGCATGTCCAGCGTGTCATCAATTCTTGGCAAAGGATAGCTGTCCTTCTTTGTAACGTAGTTCAGACGACGATAGTCAACACAAAACCGCATGCTGCCGTCCTTCTTTCTTACCAGCACTACAGGTGAACACCATGGACTGGATGAAGGTTCTATAACACCATCCTTCACCATTCCCTCAATCATGGTTTCCACTTCCTTTTCACGTGCTACCGGTAATCTCCTTGGCCGCTGACGGATAGGCAATTCTTCTCCTGTATTTATTTTGTGTTGAACTAAGCCAGTCTTCCCGATATCAGCATCGTTCGAAGAGAAAACATCGGCGTACTTGAGTAACATCCTCATCGCCTTGACCATTTCGTTTTGAGACAGAGCGCTGCGACAGTCTTCTAAAAGTGCGGTGCTCTCGTTTGGACATCCTTGCTGAGGTTACCAGTTGATGGATATTGGCATCGACGCAACCACTCCACTTCCTCGCAGGTACCCATCAGTGTGCCTTTTTCTATCACCTGTTCCTTATCACAAAGGTTCAGCACACGTACCCTTGAGATGTTGGTAGCTCTGACCAAAGTTCGTGCAACTTTCCAAGGAAGGTCATTGTCTATCCTTTCCACGAGTACACAACGATGAGTCTTCCCAGGATTCTGAGGAAGACTAACCGGCACAATCGTTTCCGATCTCGGAGGAAGAACAATCTTCTTCAGGCTGTATATATTTCCTGGTAACGCCCCTTCCATGAAAAGTTCATCTTGCCCACATTTCATAACTCCTTGACTAACGTCGATCTCACAACGATTCTTCCTCATAAAGTCTAAGCCAAGGATGCAATCGTCCATTATATCGGCCACAACAACGTTATGCTGGTAGATTCTGTTGCCTAGCTTCAACTCCATCTCTCTCTCTCCTTGGACGGGTATGCGCTGACCGGTGGCTGTCACTAAATTTATGCGCTCTCGGTAGTATGCAGAGTCCCCAAAGAACCGACCTGCAAGTTGTGAACTGACGACCGTGCGAGAAGCTCCAGTATCTATCGTCAGCTTACATGGTGTTCCGTTGACCTCGCCCTTGATGATAAGGCTGTTCCCGTCATGGGTTTGTGAGATCGAAATCCTTGGGGCTCTTTGAACCTCAGCCAGTACCCGCCCCGCAGTGCTGGCTTTTACTCGTTTCCCTGCTGCTGTTGAGTGGTGCTGTTAGCCGCCCTACCCTCTGTAAGATTGGGACCTCCATGACGCGGTGGGAACGATGATCTTGCCGCACAGCTTCCACCTCCAGTGCATGGGCCAAAGCGTCCTTAAGTGTCGCGTGGTGCCCGAGCCTCACTGCAGCCCTAACTTCAAGGTCGCGGATGCCGTCAATGAAGGCCTGGACCAGGTTCCCTTCAATAAGCGCAGGTACAGACTGGTATGCCTTCCGCACCAGCTTCTCCACTTCAAGGGCCCACTGCTGCAGGTTTTCACCACTACGCTGTACGCGATCTCTTAGTTGCGCACGAAACACGTGCTCCAGATGAGCGTCACCATACCGGGATTCCAGTGCTTCAAGGAGCTGCTCGTAAGTTACTTCTTTACCGAGAGCTTCCAAGACAGTTAAGGCCTGGTCGCGCAGGCCTAAGGTGAGGGCAGTCATGGCTTGATTTTTACTCCAACCGTTCGCCTTCATGACGGCCTCAAACTGAATTTTGTAGGCCGACCAAGAAGACGTCCCATCGAAAGGCGGCACTTTAAATCCACGTAGCGAAGGTGTAGTAGTTACGGGAGTTGCAATCCCATCTCCAAGTTTAAGGTTGCCCAACTCTTTCTTCATATCAGCAATATCGTTGTTACATTTGCTGATCTGTGTTTCAGCATCTGACAGGCGGTTGTCATGCTGAGCAACCTTATCCTTCACTTCCTTAATGTCTTTCCCGAACGAAGCGTGAATTTCCTTCATGAGGAGCATCTGTTCTTCCAAGCGACGGGCCTGCTCCTCTTGTCGGCGGGCCTGTTCCTCCTGTCGTCGGGCCTGCTCCGCCTTGTCGTGCTGCAGCTGTTCTTCCAACCGACGGGCCTGTTCCTCCTGTCGGCGAGCCTGTTCCTGCAGCATCATCATCAGAGCAGCAAAGTCTGGTGCTGATGATGCCGGAGCTGCTGTGGACGGACCGGCTTCCATGGTCGGTAGCTGACTTTCCGACGTCTGCGGCGTTGCACCACCAAAACGCCTCTGATCCGTCTCCTGCTGGCGTTGACTACGGGTACGGATACCCTCCGTGTCGTCCTTTGGCAGAATCGGCATGATAATCCTTACTTCTGACACCAATTGTTACGAGCTTGGGGTTCGTGACAATAAAAACAGCCGATTAATTAACCAAAAATGACACTTTAATAATCAACACTAATTACTTTAATCGCTTTTAACGCACTAATTATAACTTTAATAATTACTTTAAACGCACTAATTAAAACACACAATCGCACTATTAAACACTTCACTTCACTTAACTCGCAGTTGAAGATCGCTTCCGAAGATTCGCTTGTATCGCCAATTCAATACTGACCCAGTCGCGAGCGATTCGCAGCTTATTATAGTCCCACTGTAATTTCCAGCACCTTCAAGAATGGAAATATCTAGAAAGTTCGGGAACATACCGGTCCCGACTGACTAGGTGTCGAAACATCGAGAATGTTCTAGCATCGAAAAGTCTAGAAAGATCGTGACCCAATTAGTTCCACTACTCGATACTAGATGGCGTTAGTAGTACGTTGTGTAGGTACCCGGCATTAATTCTGGCGCGTAACATTACGAATTTTTATTGCCGCTATAACAAACAAAAACTGGCCAAGTGCGAGTCGGACTCGCGTGGGAAGGGTTCCAAACCAATTAATTTTTTTAACATGTTATTTTAACACTACAGACTTTGTTATAATAATACTGAGTTTTCCTACAGAAAATGCAGATAATGTTCTATACCTAAAGATTACAATATTTGGCTTTCTAGGTCATTTGTGGTCATTTTTGGTCTTATTTCTTGGATATCATTGAAATGGTTTATTTAAACCCCTCAAAGTAAGCTCTTTGATTTGATATGTCACATGATAAAGTTTAAAAAACACTTTATTTTCTTGTTTCACCACCATACTAAAAATGTATTCATTTACGTAAAACTTTCGTGTTTCACAAAAGTGCATAATTATGTATCAGATATGAGCGCCGAGGAGGTAAACTTTCTACGGCGGCGGCGCGGCGCGCCGGCGGCGCGGCCTTGAACCAATCGCTGAAGGGTAGCTATTTTGGTTGCCTTATAAAGAAAATAGACTTTTGTCGGGCGACGTGAAGTTAAAAAATAAACTTTCTAATCATTTCGAATTCCATTTGGGCTCTGCCCCTCTTTGCCAACGTCAACCTACAGCAGTCCATTGCGAACATGTCGTCTCCAACTGACAGTCACTCATCTCGATTCTCGATAACTCTCATCGTGCTGATGTCCCCCTGTGAATATCTGATCCCTCAGAGAAGTTCTATAGCTTGCTGGGTTGTCTTCAACATAGCTATGGACCGGAAAGTAACTAACAATGTTTTTAACGTTAACTAATGTTTTGTAAAAAATGTGTGTGACTTATGTACATCCAGCTGGCTCACTTCGTTCGTAAAAAGGTCTCTATCCTATGTTCAGTTTACTAGTCCTAGGTTTGCACGTTCACTGTCGCCGCATACTTACGATGGACATCTCAATACCTAATTCAAAGATCTATATACTTGGCCATTGCGGCACACGTCAAAACTGTACTCATGACGTAATTCCTACGTCATAGTAGTCTTCCGTCATGATTCTGATTTGATAGAAATGGAGCTACGCAGGAAGAAGTTAACTTTTTTTTATTCAGTCTATGGGTCAGTCTATGGGTCGTTTTTAAGCGGCATCACCTTAAAATAATTGAAATAGAAAAGTCAGCAAGCTTCTTTTTATTCAGGCAATCCCTCCTCTCTTATTTGGGTTATTAATTATTTTAAAATTATCTATATATTTAATATCATAAAAAAATAAAAACACCCCCATTATTTGATTTTCGTGGAGTGTCCCAAACCCCGATCTAGTCACTTAGTAAATTATATATTTTAAACTACTTTCACTAAAAAGAGCAATCAGAATAAAACCACAAATAGATTAGACCTATTTGTGGTACTCTTGAAAAAATGAAAAAATTAGAAAAGAACCGACGAAAAATTCCAACACTGGGGTGTCCAGAATCATGCCCTTGTTATTATAAGTCATGCCATGTTACTTACCTATTCTTTTACCTGATAAATTAATCATTTACTTATTTGAGAAAGTTAAATTTTAAAAAATCATTTTCGGGGGGTGTTTTGTGATTTGCGTGGCTTCCAATTTTTAACCTCGATTATCTCTGTAAGTATATCGCTCTCTGAGGTGCCTCTTCTATAAAAAATATTACTTTTACGTATATTTTAAGAAACAGATGTCGATTTAAAAAAAAATATTAAATTGAAAAATTGCCACGCAAATCACAAAAGAATGTCTTGCTCGAAGAAGCACCCCTATACTACCCCACAGCTGGGCAAAGATCTTTCAGATATTTTGGTCCCTTGCCAGCTCGAACCCAACCTGGCAGTAGGCATTGTCGTCTCGCAACCTCTTCCTAGGCATGGCTGACAGTTACTATACCATAGCATTATGTATTTAGTAAAAAATCAATGCTAACATTCGTTTAAAACGCTTGCAAACTTTGTACGAATATAAAACTACGCGGCGGCGCACCGGTTCATAATCGCGGCGCGGCAGCAGCGCGCCGTTTGAAATCCACGGCGGCGGCGCGCCGGCGCGACTTTCTTATCTAATATGTATACCGGCGATAATCAGCTGTGACAGACGGACAGACACCCGAGTGATCCTAGAAGTTTTCCGTTTTTTACGGATGTTCGGAACCCTAAAAATTAAAAATTATAAATTAATATTTTTTTTTTGCTTTCGTTTTTTTTGTGTTTAAGTCAAGAGTGAATAATTGTTACTTCTAGGCAAGCGTGCTGCATCTTCGCTGTCCATCAGAGGTTGAGTCAGATTGAAGTCAAATGAGATTGTAGTCAATTAATGAGTGCCTAATAAAACCGGCTAAGTGTGAGTCGCACTAGTACATTAAGGGTACCTTAACCGTAATTTTTATTATTTGTTATTAAGCGGCAATAGAAATACACAATTTGTGAAAATTCCAACTGTCCACCTATTACGGTCCTTGAGATACAGCCCGCTGACAGACAAACGGACGGACGGACAGCGGAGGCTTAGTAATAAGGTTCCGTTGGTTACCCTTTGGTTGCGGAACCCTAAAAAAATCAAACGTGAATATTATCGCGTAATGAAAACATGAAACTTATGCGTTTTGACGTAATTACGTCATCTTTTATAACATTATTTTATTACTTATACTAGCTGACCCGCGCAACTTCGTCTGCGTCACATTTTCCTTTAATGCTCCGCTCCTATTTGTCTTAGCGTGATGATATATAGCCTATAACCTTCCTCGATAAATGGGCTATCTAACAATGAAAGATTTTTTCAAATCGGACCAGTAGTTCCTGAGATTAGCGCGTTCAACCAAACAAACAAACAAAAACTCTTCTGCTTTATAATATTAGTATAGATAATAAAGTATAGATTAAAAAAAGATACGGCCGTTTGCCGCAAACGTCACTCTCAAGAGAACCAAAATGTATAGGGTATTTCCCGTTAACCTAGAAAACTAAGAAACTTGGCAAGTAATACCGTCATAGACTGAAAACGATACTTTGTAATTAAATCATAAAAATAGTACCTACAAAGGCTGCAAATTTGTACGGAACTCTTGGTGGGCGAGTCCGACTCGCAATAATTGGCCTGTTTTTTTTTTAATTTGGAAGTTGGTTTTTTTGTATGTCAGTTGTCTGACTAGACAAACCGAATGGTCGATATTTTTACAGTAAGTAAATAATATTTGATATATTATGACTTGCATCGGATAAATTATCATTTAAGTACCTACCTAGTTGACGTATGCTTGCATGAAATCATGACTCTTAATTATTTGTGCAATGCTAACATGCTAATTATAGGAGCTTGTGGCCAAATAACAGCAGCCGCACGGGTCGATCTTCAAGGTTAAGCAACGCTTGCCAAAGCTTGGTCTGTTGATGGGTGACCATCTTAACATGTCGAGTTTCCGCCGTGCCTCAGAAAACACGTTGAAGCTGTTGGTCCCAGCAGTCATTTGTAGATCTTTGGCAGTCTTTACGGATTGTCAGAAGCCAGTAAATCCGACTCAAGTCTTACCAAGAATACCGTGTTACTCAGTTAATGGGTTGTGGAGGTCTGGTAGGCAGCCGCTCCACGTAAAACACTGGTATTCAGCTGAATCCGATTTGACTAGAAGCCGACCCCAATGTAGTTCGGAAAAGGCTAGGTAGATGATGGTAACATGCTAATTATAAATTCATCGGGTCTGTATGGTCAGACCACTTCCACAGTCGCTACGGATAGTCAGAAGCTAGGAAATCTGACACCAGTCTTACCAAGAGGTATAGTGTTACTCGGGTTCTGGGTTATGGAGGTCAGATATAGGCAGTAAGTCCACATAAACGTTTCGGTATGTTAAGATGGTCACCCATCCATAAACCTATCTCAGTAAGTGCTGCTTAACCTTGAATACCCGCGTGGCTGTAACTATTTACATATGTAATTCCTTATCTAAAATGATGAAAGATTAGGTACTAAATTCGTATTTTAACACTATAAAATATTATAGATTTTTAATTAGAAATATGCTTACCTACGTGATAATTATTAAAGGAGTTATATTACTGTTTCTAATTATAATTATAATTAGAAAGGGTAATAAAATAATACGTTATCATTAAATACAGTACTATTATCTGATTTTTTGTATACGGGCGAAGATGTGGGAGCTTGTAAGTTGTTTCTGAATAATTATTGTTCCTTCACTATAGAGACTTCGGCTAGCTAGAGGCTTCACTAGAGGCTAACATATTTGTTACATTGGCGTTAAAGATTAGGGCAACATGAACTAATTTCAGTTTAGACTAATTTTGTTTTTGTATTGTTAATTATTTAAATGGCAATTAATATAAAACAGTAGATTATGAACATAACTGGTTTTATGTGGAGAAGCATGCAGCGTTCAAACAAGCATGCAACATGCAGCAAGCATTGTTCCTGTCATGCCTCCAGCGCTGCGGGGTTCGGGCAGCCTCACGCGAGCTTATCCTCGCAGATGGTAACGCTCATCACCTGCTCCTCACACGCAGGCTGCGCCACCCCTCCGCGTCTACATGGGCTTAAATTACACTCTAGGGGTAGGGCAGACAAGACTAACTGAAGTCGGGTTTCGCAGCGATTCGTTTCTGTCTCTAAATTTTGTAGCACAACATATTGACTTTTTATGACACTATTTTAATTTAATATTGAAAATACTGCCAAATAACCGGCTATATATATATTTATGATTAAACTAGCTGTGCCCGCGACTTCGTTTGCGTGGACGTCGTAAAATGATGTGATGTGTTGCATATACAAAATCTACGTTCAGTTACGTATCCTGATCTCTCTCAGAATAAAGAATATATGAAGAGTGTACCCCATGCAGGATAAGATAAGATAAGATTTTTTTTTTTTTTGGCACTGTGTCATCTCTACCGGTTGAAATTCTGACCAGCCCAGGTAATCTTCTGGTACAAACTAATCTTGAATCAAAATCAACAAAACAGACTATCGAACGAATGGTGGTGAATCAAGTGTATTTCGACCTTGCACTGTCCAATAATAAACACATCTCCGATTTTGGCTGACAATATTGCTGATTGGTAGACCACTGATTAATTTAATTTGTTTTAACATTTTATAATATTAAAAAAGTTTAACTGGGTTCATAGAATCGTTTTATTATAGAGGAGCTGGTGGCTTAATTAAAACAGCCGAATGCCTCGATCTTCAAGGTTAAGCAACGCTTGCGAAGGTTGGTCTGTGGATGGGTGACCATCTTAACATACCGAGTTTCCTTCGTGCCTCAGAAAACACGTGAAGCCTTGGATCCCGGCTGTCATTTGTAGACCTTTGACAGTCGTTACGGATAGTCAGAAGCCAGTAAAATCTGACTGAAGTCTTGCATTGAATGAGTTGTGGAGGTCTGGTAGGCGCCGGTCCACGTAAAAACCGGTATTCAGCTGAATCCGGTTTGTCTGAAAGCCGAGCCAATATAGTTAGGAAAAGGCTAGGTTGTTATAATGTTCACCCATCCACAGACCGACCTCGGCAAGCGTTGCTTAACCATGAAGATCGATGCGTTCGGCTGTTATGGTGTAGCCGCTTTGAAGCATAATACCAAATAATCACCACTTCTGTTAATAAAACAGTTTACTTATGGATACAGTTTACAACGCTCCTCAGTCTCCTCCCAGAAAACACGAATTTTCAATAAAAAAAAAATGTACTTACCTAGTCATTCAATTCCATACTTTTATATCACCTGCCTAGCCTTTTCCCAACTACAAATTGTTTATAACTTTTGCAATTTTATATGTGCTAATACACGCTTTTGGCACATTTTTCTAGGCGTCATTCCGGATCCAATGAGCTATCGCACATAATTTTAAGAGCAGTATCTCTACTTTGTACCATTTTCAACTTGTCGACTAGACTAAAAGTAATTATGTAAATCGGCGAAATGTAGTTCGGTAAAATAATACCTATGAAACATGATACTTCGATGATCTAAAAATATGCCAAATAATGCATTTAATTTACAAACAAGACGGCGGTCAATAGTTTTCGGTAAAATTAAATTCAAACATAAAAAAACGGAATTGGGATCGGTTCCCATTTTATATTATGTACTTTGTAGTGTTTTGTTTGGAAGTCGGTTGTATTTAAAAAAATAAAGTTTTATATAATAAGTATATGAAGGCGTCAGCGACGACTGAGCGATAGCGCCATCATCGTTTGGGTTCAGTAGTATCGGGATCATTTTAGAATAAAAACACTCAAAACAGTACCTACTAACCTTACTTTATTAACTGTAACTTTAACCTTACTTTTTGAACGTCAAAACTTACAAATAGACAGTCCCACAAAACGCCCGCCCGTCATCACTTCCTAGTGTTTTAGCTGTGGAAAAGAAGTCGCGCAACAAACTCCCCAGCAATACATCTGTCTGTTGAGTTAGAAGAACTCGCATTTAGGTAGAAGTCTGTTAAATATAATTGAAATAGATTGAATAAATTAAATATAATACACTTTCGTTCTGGACGAGACGAAATGGCAAGTATGCCGCATTGAACTTTTGAAATTGAAAAGAATCACAGAAATCGGAACAGAAACCTCAGAGTACCTAATCGCTGTAATACATAAAAAAATACCAACCGAATTAAGAAGCTCCTCCTTTTTTGGAAGTCGGTTACTAAATGTAATTTATTACTATGACTGCAAGTGATGACAGGCGAACGTTTTGGGTTTTTTAGCCTACTTCATAAAAGGAGGAGGTTCTCAATTCATCGTAATCTTTTTTATATATAGTCTCCGATTACTCGAAGACGCTTTGACAGGATCCGATGATGGTCCTGGAGAAACACAGGCAAAACTTCTGATAGGCACACTTGAAGCGATTTGGGAAATTTTGGAAGAGTATTTCCTCGTAGTGGTCGTGGTGGTTTCAATTTGGTGAGATTCTGATGAAGAACTTTCGAAATTGGCAACAGAACTCCTCCATTGATAGCAAATGGACGGTGATTGGCAACAGAACTCCTCCATTGATAGCAAATGGACGGTGATTGCTGAAATCGCTTGTCTATTCTTTACATCAGTTGATAACAAAACATCAAGCCGTTACGCTGCAAAGCGGTACGCACATAATAACTTTATCTATAAGTGTCTCTTATTTATATTTTATATCTCATAATAATTTCATTATTTAAACTATATTCTGGATTATATTTTATTATAGTTTTACTTATGAATTATATGATGATAAGTATTTATATCAATATAACGCTAGTCTAAGATTATTGTGTATTTTGCAATTGTGTAATTTAAATCATTTGACATTAAAAACTAAGGTAGGTAGGTAGTTATTTCCACACGAAGGGTAGCCAACAAAAATAAAAGCGTAATGAGGATAGATTTTAAAGTCTATGGTCCAAAGGAAAAACAATGGCCTAAATAATACCAATATAATCATGGAAATTGTTTACTCAAATTCAAAGTCACAATATTAAAATAAATACAGATAGTAACAAGGTTTTTACTTAACTTTATTTGTTCTCCAACAAAGACTCCTTACTGCTAACTATTTGATGGCTTGATCCAACACACCTTGTTTTGAGTCGAGGTCCGCACAGCTCGAAAGCCAAATAGCAACTGACCTCCCACCGTCCGCTCCCTCTTTTATAATATCGATTCTTGTAAACAAGGTGGGGTAGTCTCGTGGCGACATGACAAAAATGATGTCAAATGAACATCCAAATATTCTATTTTTAAAACCAGTGTTACAAAATTAATACAATTATACAATTTAAAAGAATTGTACCCAAATAGATTAATATAGAATAAATAAATAACACTTATACATTATTTTTCTCAAAAAATACAATAACATAGAATCATATTTGTATCTAAACGGATACTTAAAGTTTCTGTTAGTACAATGTTTACAAGTATAAATTAAGAATATAGTTTTCAGACTTGAATGGAGCAAAATAATCACTAAAATGGTATTTAATTTTAAAATAATCTATCACGGCCATACTGAACTGTGCTTCGCTCTCGAAGTACAAGTATCAAGAGGAACATTTATATTGTAACAATAGCCCTTGACCTTGTAACATGTTAGGGCTCCCACCTGCTGTACATGAGATCCAGACTAACAATAGGTCAATGACCAACCAGCAGTAAATTATCAAAAGCCCCTGACCTTCGGCATGTTAGGGCTCCCACCTGCTGTACATGAGATCCAGACTAACAATAGGTCAGTGACCAATCAGCAGTAAATTATCAAAAGCCCCTGACCTTAGACATGTTAGGGCTCCCACCTGCTGTGCATGAGATCCAAACTAACATTAGGCCAGTGACCAACCAGCAGCAAAATCATTGATTTATTTCACAATAAAAGCGACCTTTAATTGTAACTAACCATTTTTCAAATTAGTTTATTCATGACTGGACTGGTTGGTAAAAAAAAAAATAAAAAAATAAAGAAACAAATGTTTCAATCAAAACTTTTGTATTTACCAATCATCTATTTTACCAGATTGTAATGCAATAAACACAATGTATAAACAATAACTTATAAGATATAATATTCCTTGATTTAAACATTTTGCATAAACAACGATCAAAAATGTTTACACACACGGTAAATATTAAGAAATAAAGTAATTAAGATTTACCTAAATGTAAGCTAGTCTATAACAAAAAGAAAATATCAGTAGGTACAGAAATAATAACTAAGAACTAACTTATGTAAGTACCTAATCTATCACGGTCTACAGTGGTATCAGTGTATACATAGACATATATTTTGATTACAAAGATTCTTCAAAAGAGGCATTTTGCTCTATCCATTCACCAGGCCAAACCCGTATTTTTTCCTTAGCTACAATAATATTTCTTAGGTTACCGTGACCTCTTAAAGAAAATCTATCATTTGGTAGTATTTCAATTATTTCATATGGGCCTTTGAATTTAGGACCTAACTTTTCATGGCGTCTATGTTCTTGACTAATGTAAACCATGTCTCCAAGATTATAAGTTTTGTTGGTTCGTCTGGTAGTGTCAAAACGGTCCTTATATTTATTTGCAACGGCCGTGAGACGTTGTTGAGCTAATTCACGATCAGCTTGCATATTAATAATTGGTTGTGTTGACGCATCTACAACATCAGCTAGTTGTGCTTGTATAGAAGGGAGATTCCCTTCTCTGCCTATTAACAGTCTAATTGGGGAAAACCCAGTACTTTTTTGAAAAGTTGTGTTAAGGGACTGTTGTACCTTCCAAAGTACGTTTGGCCATTCTGGCAAATCACTAACGGTTGTAGACAACATATTTGTTACCGTGGCTACATATCTCTCTACTTGCCCATTACTACGTGGGGTACCGGTGGCTATCATATGATGTTCGACTCGCATTTCTTGAAATAAAGACTGTACTTGATTGGAGGTAAAATTAGTACCTCTATCTGTAATTACAAGACTCGGGGTGCCAAAAAGCGTAAGGTTTTCTCGTAGAACAAAGACTAATTCCTGGCCATTTAAACTCTTAAGTGGTCTAAGAATACAAAATTTAGTAAAACCGTCTATTATTAACAAAATATATTTAAACCCTTCAATTGACTGTCTAAAAGGTCCGGTACAATCCAGATGCAATGTGTGGAAAGGAATTGATTTTTGGATTGGGTGTAATAGGCCTTGTTTTGGTCCGGAGTGACTTTTTCGTGATGTACATATCAAACAATGCGTAATGTATTTCTTTGCGAATGCTGCCATACTAGGGAACCAAAAATTTTCTTTTAATTTATTTAGAGTTTTTTCATATCCCACGTGACAGTTATCATCGTGATAAAGACGCAATAAACTTAGTCTGTAACCTCTGGGGATATACAATTTTGGCGTAGCATCGGGACAAGTTTTGTAATGCAACAAATTGTTGATTATAATGTATTGATTAGAATCAATTTCACCGATCTGTACCTTATGTATTAGAGATTGAGTTTCGTTATCATTTCGTTGCGCAACCTCTAACCAGGATGGTGGATTATTCTCATCATTAATAATGTTAACTACTAAAGGAGCTATTGTCATAAGTCTGTTAGGATTGCGACTGAGGTAATCTACGTGACCCACAAACTTTCCTTTTTTATAAACTATTTCAAATTGAAAATCCTGCATAAAAGTCCACCATCTAGCGACACGAGGTGACAAATCCCTCTTGTTCATAGTTGGCTTAATGGCATTGCAATCCGTTACAATGGTGAAATGGATACCCAATAAATACACTCTAAAATGCTGAAGAGCATTATAAATCGCTAAAGTTTCCAAATCATATGAACAGTATCTTGATTCTGTAGGGGAGGTGCGTTTGCTAAAATATGCTACAACTTTACTTTGACCGTCCACTTTTTGCATCAAGATGGCACCGTATCCCAATGAACTTGCATCAGTGTGCAATTCAGTTATTAAATTCGGATCAAATATAGTTAACAGAGGCTTAGTTATTAAATGCTTTATTACGTAATTCCTAGCCTGATCCTGTTCTTGGCCCCACTCCCATTTTTGATTATTCTTAGTTAATTTTGTTATAGCTGAGGTACGTGAAGCGAACTCTGGGATAAACCTCCTAAAGTAGCTTGCAAGACCCATGAACTGACGAACTTCTCTAACAGTAGTAGGAATGGGCGAGTTAGTGAGAGCCGACACCTTATTGTTGCTAGGCCGAACCCCTTCTTCCGATATTTGTCTGCCTAAATACTCTATTTCTTTAACAAAGAATTTACATTTTTTTAAATTTACTGTGAATCCCGCGGAACTAAGAGCTTGGAGAGTTTGTTCCAAATATTGTAATCCTAATTCTTCAGTTTTGAATGGAATCAATAAATCATCGATATAGACTAAAAGAAATTTTAAATGTTGTACAGCTTTACTTATGGCTCTTTGAAAAACGGATGGACCATTACAAATTCCGAAGGGCATTTTTAGAAATTCGTAGTGGCCGTCCGGTGTGATAAAAGCGGTATATTTAATTGATTTTTGAGCCACTGGTATTTGGTGGAAGCCATTCTTCATATCTATGGATATGTAATATTTCGCGTTTCCTAATTTATCTATCTGGTCCTCGATGAGAGGGAGAGGGTATCTTTCTTTTTCTATAATTTTGTTTAAAGCTCTAAAGTCTATGCACATCCTGTCACTTCCATCTTTTTTTTTAACGAGTAACACGGGACTAGCATAAGGTGAATCACTTTCCCTAATAATATTTTTTTTCAACAAGTCATCAATCATTTCTTTTACCTTCTCTCTCTCTACGGGGGCCAACCTATATGGTCGGTAATATATTATTTCGTCTTTCTTTAATCTTAAATGCATTTCACCAGTTTTTACTGTACCAATATAATTTTGTAATGGAAATACTGACGGAAACTTTTCAAAAATGTTTTTTATTTTCATTTGTAAATTGTAATCCAAATGACTTATTGATTCATTCAGCTGTACCATTTCATCATCAAAACTATTCGAAACATAATTAATGACACATTTAGATAGTGGTAAGCAAGTACGGGTTAGTCTACAACCAGAGGAGTCTAGAATAACGGCAATATCCGGATATTGGATAGCATTTCTACCAATTAAACAATCATAATAAAAGTCTCCATCTCTTGCTACATGAAATTCAATTTCGAGACAAATATCATCAAATTTTACAGGAGCTGTTACCGTAGCAAAGATATATAATTTACCATTACCTATACCTTCGAGCACAGAAGAATATGGTACAAAGTTACAACCTAATTGTCTAGCAATAGAATCTTTTATAACACTACAGCTTGCTCCGGTATCTATAAGTGCCTTAATTGTCTTGCCCTTAATATTGACTTCAGTTAACTTCAGATTTACTTTTGCGAGACAGTTAATGTTATTATCGTTACCTTTTGTAGTAGGTTTACTATCAGCCCGTTTTTTAAAGAAGCAAACCGACTCAGCATGGCCAATTTTTTTACAGTACGTACATTGAATTGGGTTCGTAGAGGTTCCAGGACCATCAGTTGCAATCGGAGTTTTGGAATTAGAACGGGCTTCTTGATTCTTTAATTTATAACAATTAGTTTTAACATGACCCGATTGTTTACAATAATAACAGCGTTTTTCCGGAGGTTCATTGGATTTTAATTGTTTGCTAGGCAATTCACCGTCACGTTTGTCAGTCGATTTACTGTCGGTATCTAATGGACGCTTTCTAGAAATTTTGACATATGTTGTGAAGAGAGAGATCAGTTCAGCAGTAGTTTTAACACGACTGTTGTGAGATGCCATTTTAACATTGATGTCATGGATCCCCCCACAAATAAGCTCTACTAATTGTTGTTCAGTAAAAGAAACCTTACTATTTTTAAGTAACCTCAATTTTTCTCTGGCATATTCACAATATGAATCAAATGATTCCGAATTAAGTAGCACGGCCTTGGTAAGTTTTTCGGTTAAATTTCGTTTTTCCGGATATAAGTCTTTAATGGTAGTCTTGAAATTTTCCCATGATCTTCCTTCCTCAGGATCCCAAGTTTCATACCATAACAAAGCAGAGCCTTTTAAGGCCTTACCTGCTTTCGCCACTGTAGTAATGCTGCTCCATTCGAGGTCTTTTGCAATTGACTCGATCGTAGAACACCAGTTGTCCGCACCGTTGTCGTTCTTTGCGGGATCAAATGGTGGCAGCACAACATCTTCCCCTCGTTGTTTCACTGATACTGCATCGCGTATGGCCTTCAGCAAACCCTCCACGGTTGCTGGATCCATTGCAAACCACGCTCACTCTAAAAAAAAAAAACAAAAGTAAATAATTAGTATGTGGTATGTCAGTTCAAATCCCACTTCTGATAATAACTTTATCTATAAGTGTCTCTTATTTATATTTTATATCTCATAATAATTTCATTATTTAAACTATATTCTGGATTATATTTTATTATAGTTTTACTTATGAATTATATGATGATAAGTATTTATATCAATATAACGCTAGTCTAAGATTATTGTGTATTTTGCAATTGTGTAATTTAAATCATTTGACATTAAAAACTAAGGTAGGTAGGTAGTTATTTCCACACGAAGGGTAGCCAACAAAAATAAAAGCGTAATGAGGATAGATTTTAAAGTCTATGGTCCAAAGGAAAAACAATGGCCTAAATAATACCAATATAATCATGGAAATTGTTTACTCAAATTCAAAGTCACAATATTAAAATAAATACAGATAGTAACAAGGTTTTTACTTAACTTTATTTGTTCTCCAACAAAGACTCCTTACTGCTAACTATTTGATGGCTTGATCCAACACACCTTGTTTTGAGTCGAGGTCCGCACAGCTCGAAAGCCAAATAGCAACTGACCTCCCACCGTCCGCTCCCTCTTTTATAATATCGATTCTTGTAAACAAGGTGGGGTAGTCTCGTGGCGACATGACAAAAATGATGTCAAATGAACATCCAAATATTCTATTTTTAAAACCAGTGTTACAAAATTAATACAATTATACAATTTAAAAGAATTGTACCCAAATAGATTAATATAGAATAAATAAATAACACTTATACATTATTTTTCTCAAAAAATACAATAACATAGAATCATATTTGTATCTAAACGGATACTTAAAGTTTCTGTTAGTACAATGTTTACAAGTATAAATTAAGAATATAGTTTTCAGACTTGAATGGAGCAAAATAATCACTAAAATGGTATTTAATTTTAAAATAATCTATCACACACGTGAATGTAAATTTTGTTGTGGAGCATCACCACTAAAAAGTGAAAAAGATAAACTGTTTTACAAAAAAATCTGTTGCGATTTGTTCAATGAGCAATTATTGAACGTCAAATATGACTTTTGAATTTGCTTTTGCCAGAGACCCTTAATTGCCTTGGTCCTGGTACCAGCTGCTCTGGCGGCGCTCGGTACGCGGCGCGCCGGCTGGCTGGACAGGGTCGTGCTGTACCACAAGCAGAAGCTCTTCAACGAGCTACGAGAGCTAGCGCCCATCCAGATCAGCGGTAAGATTGCTCTATCCTTAGGTAACTCCTGGCTGCATCAGCACCGGGCGGCTGGAGCAAGTGGTGCTGTACCACAAGCAGAAGCTGTTCCGGTTACGGATATTGGATTTCGTAAAAGTAGACTGCACTGCAGAATAGTTACAACAAAATGTTATTTATATTATTTTAGCAATAATATTTTGCACGCACACCTACATTGCCCTCATTGAAATCATTTATCGCAATAGCTAGTAACACCAAGTTGCACACTACTGGTCCAAATTTCAATGTACAAAGAGGAGTCAAATAAAGCCATCCACTGTCACCAAAGCTGTTCACAAGCGCACTGCAGCAGGTTTTTAACAAATTGTCTGATTTATGGTAGTCACGGCATACATTTTTACGCCTATCAGCTAACGGATCTCCGCTTTGCTGGCGATATTGTGTAGTTCTCCACCTCATTTTCATAAATTGAAGAAATGCTTCAAGATTTGAGCATGGCAAGTCTTGAGGTTGGACTTTCAATGAACAGATCCAGAACCCATGACCAAAAGCACGAAACGTAGGGTCGAAGTAGACGGACATGTGTTGCAATACGTCGATGAGTATACGGACTTAGGCCAGATAGTATCTTTTAAAAATACGCAAGAGAAGGAAGTCGTAAGACGAGTCCGAAATGCTTGGAAGACTTTCTGGGCCTTTAAAGAACATTGAAAAGGAAGTCTTTCAATAACACTCAAAAGGAAACTCTTTGACATGTGCGTCCTAACCTACGGTGCACAGAGTTGGTCCCTAAGAGCCTGTCCAGATAGGGCGTTTTACGCGCGAGTCGACTCGCGCGTAGGCACTCGCGCGTACTCGAGATACTAGAGCTACATACATCGCGTCCAGATGCTCTCGCGCGTTACCTCGAATAAAAGTTGCTACGCGCGAGTCGGCTCGCGCGTAAAACGCCCTATCTGGACAGGCTCTTACAGAGCAACAAAATTCCAGACTCAAGATTTACCAACGTGCTGTGTGTGTGAGATGTTTTATTTTTGTATACGACTGAGTTTTAAAGTCCAGCTCCCGTCATACGATTCAAACCTAACATATCCGTATCGGGGTGCCCTAAGCCTGTGCACTATGTTCCGCAATGCACTATTCACTATGTGATTAGGCAAGTCCTGAAAGATATTGAACCAAACCATTTGCCCCTGGCTAATTAGATGAACAAGCAGTCATTATATAGTATGAAAACAATTTTTTTGTGGATTGGATAACTTTTTTGTCACGTTTTAGAAGTAAAATTATAACATTTTCGCATTGTTTTAGTACTCAATTGCTAAAGATTTGGTTTGTTTGCATTACAATAATTATTTTGATGTAAAAAATATTAAACTGATTTAAATTAATAGGTTATATTTGGGGTACAAAACGCCAATTTCATAATTTTGTAAAATATATTTATTTAATCAAAGTATGCACCGTTGTTATCCATGCACTTTTGCCATCTCATAGGTAGTTCATTGATCTCTTTACTAAAAAAACCATGGGGGCGAGAATCAATCAACTTTTCGAAGGCGGTTTGGACTGCCGCATCGGAATTGATTTTTTTTCCTTGTAAGAAGTGGTTCAAATTCCGGAAAAAATGGTAATCTGTTGGAGCAAGGTCCGGGGAGTACGGTGGATGTCGCAGACATACCAATTGTAGCTCATCTAACTTAGTGGTTGTTTGTTGTGCAGTGTGTGGTCTTCCGTTGTCGTGAAGCAGCAGTGGCCTAGAGCGATTGACCAATCTCGGTTGTTTAGCAGCTAGTTCTTCCTTCATGGTTTGCAGTTTCTGACAATAGATATCTGCCGTAATCGTTTGGCCAGATTTTAGATAGCTGTAGTGAACGACACCGGCGCTGGTCTACCAAACACTCACAAGTAACTTTTTCTGAGTAAATTTTCGTTTAAGGCAGGATTTGGCTGGGTCTCCAGGTTCAGCCATTGCGACGAGCGATTCCGATTATCGTACAGTATCCACTTTTCATCACAAATAAAGTTTCGATTCAAAATCCCTTCATTATTGTGTCGGTTGAGCAAAGTAACACAGCAGTCGACGCGTATTTGTAAGTTCGATTCACTCAATTCATGAGGTACCCATAGTTCAAGTTTTTTTACTTCTCCGATTTGCTTCAAGTGAATTAATACAGTTTTATCACTTACCCCGAAGCCTGCAGCTATCTCTGAAGTGCTTTGTGATGGATCCGCTTCCACAATAGTCTTTAATTCTTCATTTTCTACTTTGGTATCCGGCCGTCCACGGGGTTGGTTCTGAAAGTCGAAATTTCCAGGACGAAAGCGTTGAAACCAAAAACGTACCGTGCTTTCTTTTGCGACACCTGCGCCGTACACATCATTAATCCTTCACGTGTGGTAGAACTCGTACTCGTAAATATACCGATATTTCACGTTTTCCAATACTAGTGATATTTTTTTATCTGTATCTAAAAAAAATCAAATTAAAACACAAATAGCAATAATTTCAATTAGAGTGGCGTCTCTTCCGGGCAGAACACCTTGTCATCACCTCATGACTGATATTGAAATATTATCCGTTTTATCATTGGCTTCTTTTACGGATACATGTTTATTCCGGATATCTGATAGTTTCTAGTCATGGAGCTAAGGAGCTCCGTTACTGAAACCGAAACACCGCTCGTTTGCTCGCAGCTGAAATTCAACAAAAGCCCGCCGGCTACGTGGACTCCATTGAATGGGACTACGACTCTGTCCAACGCCTGCTCACGCTGCTGCGTGCGAGCGAGACGGCGAAGCCTGTGCACAAGGCGCTGCGGAGGATGCTGCGACCCACCAGACGTCTGATGATGTCTATGAAGGAGAGCAAGCAAAGGTTCCCGAGTATAAAGGTAAGGGTTGAGTCGCCCCGGGGGCGGGCGGAGGGCTCTGTCAGACTCTTACTGACTGAAACCACCCCGGTGTTCCATCTCCCACATGCGCCGGGGATCGCGCGAACTTTTGCGACTTCCGTAATCCCCGGCTGGTGTCGGCCCGCCTCTGCGGGTCACCTCGGGTCCCTAACACTCCCGGTGACTGCACCACCCTCCTCCAAGAAACCGAAAAGTAACAAGCACATTCGAGCGCGTCCCCAACTGTCCTACCCCAGCGACACCCTGAGCCTGTACCTCACAGGGGTGCGAGTGCACCGGAGTTGCGGGACTATTCGAAAGAGATACCGCGGTTCCGGAACACAAAGGGCAATGAAGGAACATGGATGGGTTTTAGTCAGTAAAAGTCTGATACATTTCCGGGAGTTTTGAAAATTTTTGATTTTATAAATTTCTTGCTTGTGCTCTTTACGACTTTGCCGCCTCGTATCTTCGCCGCTCGCGCCGCCATATTGGAAAAATGGCGTCAAAAAACAGTTTTTTGACAATATTTTCTTTCCGACTCATTTTACGATAAGCATTGCTATATTTATTTTTTATTGTTCTGCATAGTCATTGTGTGGATAACGTTGTGAGTAGTGTATTTGTCAACTCTATTAGTAAGGTTTAATCTGTAATGTTTACTTTTTATTACACTGCTGTTTTAAATAAATAAATAAGAGAAAATTTCCTAATATTTATGTAATAATCTTTTTTTAACCGACTTCCCAAAAAGGAGGAGGTTCTCAATTCGGTTGTATGTTTTTTTTTTATGTTTGTTACCTCATAACTCCGACAATTATGAACCGATTTGAAAAATTCTTGTTTTATCTGAAAGGATATATACTTGCAGATTGGTCCCATTTAAATTTTGTCAAAATCGGTTACGAAGTTTGGATTTTCAAATCGATATAGCTGGAATTCGTTAACTTAGATGATGGTTTTATGTCATCCAAGTAATCGAAATAGCGTATTTTGCTTTTCTGCGATTTTGCAGTGGTGTTGTTAGTTGTGGGGTACCTACCACTAAAAAGTGAAAAATAAAAAGTTTTTTTATAGAATCAATAGTTTGAGCGTACGAGCGCCGCAAAGTCTACTTCAACATTCGTTCTGGCCAAAAACTCATTTCCACACCACCGTGAGGTAGTGTAAGTGGCGTGTTTTTTTATCGCGGTATCCCCAGTAAGCCACATGCAATACATTATTCCAAAATTTAGCGCATTCTCCTCCGCTTCGCTGTTCTCGATGGACCAGGTGTTGTGAGTTCATCCTCTTCAGGACCGATTGAAACGTTACAGGTAGAAATTTCTTCCACATTATCCGCGATGGGATTATCGTTTTCATCGATCCTCTTGGTCCTCGATTTCGTTGTTGAAACTTATTACTTGCAAATGCACGTTAAAAATTCGTAAAGAGCACATCGAAATCTATAAAATCACCAATTTTCATAACTCCTGGAAAACTTTCCAGATAAAACTACTAAATGATTGTACTATTATTTTTAATGTGAATTGGGATTACTTGAAACACATCCTATCCAAATTAAATTTAATAATGATAGGTACAAAATCCAGAGCGTACAGTATGCACGGTGGCGTGAGCCTGCAAAAGAATGTACAGTTCCGTTCAAATAAAAAAAACTCCGTTCCCAAATTGTTGCAGTCAGAGAACAACGACTTCTACTACGACGGCTACAGCAGCTCCGCGGAGCACACGCTGCCGGCGCCGCCGCCCGTCCCCGAGGACCAGGTCGTGCTGGTCGTCAGCAACCCCGTGGAGGCGCGCCTGCCCAGCGCCCGGATCAGTGTCAAGCTGCTCAGGTACGATCAGCATCAAGCTGCTCAGGTACGATCAGCGTCAAACTGCTCAGGTACGATCAGCGTCAAACTGCTCAGGTACGATCAGCGTCAATCTGCTCAGGTACGATCAGCATCAAGCTGCTCAGGCACGATCAGCGTCAAACTGCTCAGGTACGATCAGCGTCAAACTGCTCAGGTACGATCAGCATCAAGCTGCTCAGGTACGATCAGCGCCAAACTGCCCAGGTACAATCAGCGTCAATCTGCTCAGGTACGATCAGCGTCAAACTGCTCAGGTACGATCAGCATCAATCTGCTCAGGTGCGATCAGCGTCAAACTGCTCAGGTACGATCAGCATCAAGCTGCTCAGGCACGATCAGCGTCAAACTGCTCAGGTACGATCAGCATCAAGCTGCTCAGGCACGATAAGCGTCAAACTGCTCAGGTACGATTAGCATCAATCTGCTCAGCTACGATCAGCATCAGGGAGCTCAGGTACAGACAGGAATGGGTAGCTCGCGCTCCCATAAGGACCAGAGTCTCTAGAGAAGTGAATTTCCGATAGCGGTGATGTGACAAAGGCGGTTGTCAAAACGTCAAACACGTATGGGATTGACAAACTATGAGCAAGCCTTTTTGATATTTCAACAATCGCATTCGCTCATAGAATGTCACTTGTCTATAGCCTCGCGCCCTGGTCGATGGCGCGTTGTGTTTCACGCGCGTCTCAAAGAAATGTCAGCATGGTTGACGGGCCCGGCTTTGACTTGTACCTGCCAGGGTTGCGCAATTGTTGGAATCAGTTACCGCGGTCCTGAAACGCAAAAGACATTTGAATTAGGTTATAGATGAATTTAAGTCAATAAGAGTCTGACCCAGAGCGAGTGGAGTTATTTGATGATTGCCGAAACATAACAAAAAGGCAGGAACAGGAACCCCCGTGTGTTCGGTCACGTATCATTAACCGACATCACGTTTCTTGTATGGAGGCCTCTTTTATTTTCATCATCTGTTTTAAAGCGGCGCGGTGGTAGACATACACGCTGTGGGACAATTTCATGAGGCCTGTGTTCATATTTAAACCGAAAGTCGGTCGGGAGGATATTTGATAATGATAGGGAACCAACAAATACAACGAATCTAGATTTTGTTATTATTTTTAGGGTTCCGTAGCCAAATGGCAAAAACGGAACCCTTATAGATTCATTATGTCTGTCTGTCTGTCCGTCCGTATGTTACAGCCACTTTTCTCCGAAACTATTAAAACTAAGCTGTTGAAATTTGGTTAGTAGATGTATTCCGTGAACCGCATAAAGATTTTCACACAAAACTAGAAAAAAAAAAAAAATTTTGGGGGTCCCCATACTTAGAACTGAAACTCAATTTTATTTTCTCATCAAACCCATTCGTGTGGGGTAACTATGGATAGGTCTTCAAAAATGATATTGAGGTTTCTAATATATTTTTTTCTAAACTGAATAGTTTGCGCGAGAGACACTTCCAAAGTGGTAAAATGTGTGTGTGTGTGTCCTTAACCTCTAAAATAAGAGAATGAAAAAACTAAAAACAAATATATGATGTAGGTATATTGCCATGTAAACTACCAGCGAAAATTGGTTTGAACGAGATCTCTAGTAAGTAGTTTTTTTTTAATACGTCATAAATCGTAAATCGCAACTTTTGCTTATAATAATATAATATCTACAGGTTTGTACGGAACCCTCGGTGCGCGAGTCCGACTTGCACTTGGCCGGTTGTTTTTATTCTCTTCTACCCGCACCTTTGTAACATAATATTATAGTTCTCATGAACGTGACGCGATTGTCTTAATGAATAATAAAGTTCTTTAGACCGAACCATTTCAGTTTTAGTGCTTCATGTAGCGCATCCGTGAGTTTTTCTTTTTTCTTATTTTTGATATTTTGATTGGATTCTTCTTAAGCTTAACATGCTTCTTTCCATTCCCCGATGACAAGTAATTATTTTTGTTAATGATCTTATTTATAAAAGTCCAAGTTTGGGCGCTATTAAGGTCAAGCAGGGCAGAATGCAAATGTCCATGACAGTCTTTTTAACCGACTTCCCAAAAAGGAGGAGGTTCTCAATTCAGTTGTTTTTTATTTTTTATGTTTGCTACCTCATAACTCCGTCAATTTTATTATGAACCGATTTGAAAAATTCTTGCAAATTGGTCCTATTCAAATTTTATCAAAATCTGTTTCGAAGTTTGGATTTTAAGGCTCGTCCCCGTGCAAAACGCAGCGCTAGCCGTATTTCGAGAAGTTTTTTGGAGCTATACTCTCTTTATCCAAAAGAAATATCATTTTATAAAAAATAAATTAAATTTTTACATAATCTTGGCTTCAAAATGGTAGATTTTTATTTTTTATTACTAAGCATAAAGTTTAATTAATCTCCTCACAACGAAACTACAGAAATCAGAAATAATTATTGAAAACATGCATCTTCTCGAAAACTAACGATTATTTTGATTTTGTACTTACACTAATGGATAGGCAATTTAACTATGAACATTTTGGTAGAAATATTTTTTTCAAACGACCAAGATTAGATTATAAAACGATTTTATTCAACATTCTGAGCGTATTCGCTATTGTATCTCTTGCGCTGTTATTGAGGGAAACAAAGCTCAAGGTTATTTGGTCAGGGTATGGCCTTAAATCGAAATAGCTGGAATTCGTTTACTTGGATGATGGTTTTTTGTCATCCAAGTAATCGAAATTGCGTTTTTTTTTTTGCTGCGATTTTGCAGTGGTGTTGTTAGGTGTGGGGTACCACTAGAAAGTGAAAAATAAAAAAAGTTTTTACAAAAAATTCAACCGACTTCCAAATTAAAAAAGAACACTACAAAGTAAACAAAATAATATCTTTAATTTCGGAAGTCGGTGTAAAGATACGAATAAACTAGCAAAAACACCGACTTCCGAAATTTAAGTTATTTGTTTACTTTGTAATGTTTTTTTTTTTATTTGAGATGGAGATTTTTTTGTAGAAAGTTCTTTTTTTTCATATTTAGATCGTAGTTACCTTTTAGTATAGCTCCTTGTGTGCCCAGTATTTTTTCCAGCTGCATGTGATTCTTTAAAACGATACTTGTTTTCCTAAGTACCTATATGTACTGCTCTACATATTCTAGTTGAACTCCGGGAAGCATGACTTTACCTCATTCGCTGTTTGTCATTATTCTAGTTGAACTCCGGGTAGCATGATTTTACTTCTTTCGCTGTTTGTCATTATTTCTGCAAGCCTACGAGTTTGCTTTCTCTATTCAGTTGATCTATCATTTCTTCTAGCTTTTTGTGAACTTTTGCGAAGACTACGATATCGTCAGCAAAGGGTGAGGCGTGTGTCTTGATTGGGATGCCTTTATTTATTTATAAACCGAACTATAGGTAACCCTTAGGAATATAATTATAATCGTAATCGCAGTGTTCTGGTTGCAGAGAGATCCTGGAGGCGCGAGCGCGCGCCGCCCGCCAGATGCCGACTACGAAGGAAGAGTAAGTCCCACATCGTTTGAAAGAAAGAAGTAAAAGTCTTTCCTGTGACAGAACTGACATCTGTAGATATCTATCTATATACGGTTAATCGGTGCGACACTATTTGTCGCAACGATGACAAATAGGCTGACTGTCCAATAGGCTGACTGTCCAATAGGCTGACTGTCCAATAGGCTGACTGTCCATTGGCGCGGAGGGGAGACGAACGGAGAAATATCAACCAATGGAATTGCATTAAATCTCCGCTCTGCGTCAGCCACATATTTCATACGATCCCATTGGTTAATTCGTCCGCTCCTCTCCTAGCCTCTTGAGTGGACAGTCAGCCTGACAGTACATTCCAGGTTGTCTAGATGAGATCGCGAAACACGATTAGGCCGCCCGTTGTACACGTTCGCTTTAGTTTGTTTTTGTTAACTGTCTCCGTGGTCGAGTGGTTTAGGCACTTGCCTTGTGAGCCGGTGGTCGTGGGTTCGATTCCCATAGAAAGCATACTTTGTAAAGTTGTTTCCAGTTTGGCTAGGATATTGAAGGCTTGAATCACCTGATTAAATAAGATGATTCCGTTATTCAGGCACGTATAAGCCGATGGATCGCCAAATGATGGTCGTTAAACCATGTGAGAGGCCCTTGACGCGGTTTAAAATGTCTGACACTAGCGTGTCTTTACGGTCCACACGGTAAGAAGACGCAGTTTTTAGTTTTCTTTTTATGTTATTATCGGTGTGCAATTAAGTATAATTATAATAAACATTTGTAATTTATTATAATTTTATTATACTAATATATAAAATAAATAATTGCGATAAATCAAATAAACACAATATTTTGTTCCACACGAATCAAAATCTTGTCGTCAATTACATCCCCGTGCTGATCCGAGACATAGTGTAGGTACTCTATGACATTGATACTCTGGCGACCAATCAGCACTCTGGTCTACAATTTATCTGTTTTGGTGTGACAGTTAAATTGAAAACTTGGTCCTTCATTGGTCTTCGTTGGTACGAGCATCAAGTTTGAGCGAATTAAAAAAAGACGCCCATGTAAAAAAAATGGGAATTACCTATTTCGTTTGTTTAGTATTTTTAAAACAAAGGATAAAATAAATGCGTGTCAGCGGGGTATAGAACGCAGTATGCTGAATATTAGAAAGATGTAAAAAATAAGGCACACCAAAAATTAGAAACATAACCAAGGCAAGGGATGGATTAGAACACGCTCAGTCACTTTGTTATCACGGCTTTGATATTTTATTTTTTCATTTTACTTATTATAGTATTTTAACTGGATTCCAAAAAAGGAGGAGGAATTTAAGAAGTTAAGAATTATAATATCATGATGCCAAAATCACGACTATTCTATTCCACCCGGGTTTTGATTGAATACCGCCGACTGCCAAAGATCTGTAATGGAAGCCGGTACACATTTATTACTTACCTAATAAAAAAAATTGTCTTATAATCTCAACGTAATGGGTAAAACTAAATCAATTAAAAATGACATGTAAATTATCTCTATTGCAGACCCTGGAAACAACTCATAAGAAACCGAACACGCTTTACATCGAGCACGGGACCTGCGAAAACTCAACGTACAGAACCAGCTGAGAATCCTGATGAAGCAGTAAGCTCAACAAAGGCTGATGACAAACACAACTCAGATGATAATGCTAAAATTCCAACAACTGTACCAACCGATAATTCTGAAATTCCAACAACTGTGTCAGCTGATGATAATGCTAAAATTCCAACAACTGTACCAAACGATAATTCTGAAATTCCAACAACTGTGTCAGATGATAATGCTAAAACTTCAAAAAATGAGTCAGATGTTAATCCTGATGCAGATGGTGATAAAGTTACTGAAAAATCAGATGTGTAACCCGGAAGGTGTGGTCGAGCACACTCCTTACCGTGCTATAGTAAAAGTTTGAGGGTATATAAAATTAGGGAAAAACACAAATAAACAAGTAACATTCTAAACAATTACGGTTTATTTAATAGAAAGCACTAAGCACGTAATCTCAATACACAGGTTCATCAGTATTTTATGTTAGCCTCTGACCCTGCAAGCTCGGTTTCATCAGCCGAGCGCGAGCGCCTCGTCTCGTTTCCGAGACGATCGACAGAGAGAACATGTGCATGAGCAAAGTATACAACTCAGGGTCACTTGTGACGGTCTGTGAGGTGATGCGCTAGCAACTTGTAGCTCAATCGTATATTAAAGAACTATCCAGTTATGCTCGGTGCAGAAAATAAGCTCCAACTTTAGAGAAGCAACATACAATTAGCAGCAACCGTTCAATAACTGACCCACCTATCTACGTGACCATAAGGTTCACTCTCTCTCAATAATATAATATGTCCTGTTAGACATTAGCAATAAATCTACTTTAATTAACAATAATAAGCTTATTAATCAAGTCAATTATAGATTTTCTAGTTAAATACTCTAGTTAAATTGTCTGGTTGATATTTCTAGTTTCTCCAGTTATCGTGGATTCTCTAGATTCCCTTGACATCGGGTAACGACCATTAGGACGTTGACCCCCTCAAGAGGAGTCCTATGAGAGGGAGACATCTCGTCCGGAACAAAGAAATGAAAGACGTCGGTACCTCGCTACGGTTCATCGGACGACGTGGTGGTATGTGGGTATTACTGCTGATGAGATGGTCTCACTGTTACTGTCGGTCGGCCAGCGCACTGGATCGACGTCTCGTCCCCCAGTGACCGTCTCCAAGCTAGCTGAAAGAGAACCAGACCTGTAACTATATCCCCCCTAATTACAACAAGAACTCAACCTTCGACAGAACAACACAATAAGCCAACCACGTGGTCTCTTGTCTCGGGATATTCGGGAACAGAGCCCACGCCAGTAAGCGCTGCTACTGCATCTGGCCAGCAACTGCTGCGAGCAACGGATTCTCGCCATCGCGAGACCCTCAAGTGCCAAACACGCGCTCCATTGTCACGCAAACTCCCACCTTAGATGCGAACAGCTACCCGGGGCCAGCCAGGTCGGTTCGGGCCCCGGAACGGAAAGGAACAATCCTCGGTCCGACTTGTAAATTCAAAGAACCAACGACAATCTCGTGTCTCTGACAACATTCCAACGTAGTGTCAGCGATCATACTCGACTAAAATAACCAAGTCACGATCACCAAATATTGTGACTGAATGATATTTAAACACATGAAAAAATTGCTTTTTCAACTACACACGAGTCAGGTGTCATCTTTCGACATTTCATTGAACTGCTTAATTTGTAAATTATGACAATAGGGATTATGCATGGAAAAATATTTATTAAGTTTATAGTTTATTAAGTTTTTCAGTTTATCTAAAAATGTACAAAAATACAACTAAATGTACAACTAATAGTGAAGAAAAAATCAAAATTACTCGAAAAATAAACGAGATATAATTACTTTAAACCAATATAATTATCTGTCTCTCTCACGAAAACGCTGTTTTCTATGGCGTCTGTATAGGCGTCATGGACTTTGACGTCAAAGTCCAAATCGGACTTCTCTTTCTAATTGAAATCTTTGAAGCTTTATAACTTAATTGCTGATGAAGGAATTCAAAAAAATATTTCATGATTGTTTGCTAGAGCTAATATGTATTTAATTTTGCAAATAAAAAAATCGCATGCATATTCCCTATTGCGAACGTACGAAATGCAACGTCAAAAATCTCGATCTCGGTGTTTTTGTTAATTTGTTCGTTTTCTGACACCGACTAAATTAAAGTTATTTTTTACTTTGTAGTGTATTTTTTTTGTTTTGGAAGTCGGTTGTATTTTTTTTGTAATAAGTTTTTTATTTTTTACTTTTTAGTGGTACTTACCCCACACCTAACAACACCACTGCAAAATCGCAGAAAAGCAAAATACAAACGCACTAGTTGCCCATACGATTTTCGAAAGTTCCCCTCGAATTCTCTGGGATGCCATCATCAGATCCTGGTTTCCTTATCATGGGACCATTTGGGAAGTATTCCCTTTCCAACAAAAAAATCATTTTTAAAATCGGTTGGCAAGCGACGGAGTTATGCCCGAACAAACATTAAAAAAAAAAAAATACAAACATCCGAATTGAGAACCTCCTCCTTTTTGGAAAGTCGGTTAAAAATGATAAAATGTCATCAACTGATGGTGATACTAGAGCTCTCGATGTACTATCGAATATAATTTATGAATGCGATTTCGTTCTGAACAAAACACTATCACTACATACATTGACGTCAATACTTGTCGCTTGAAAGCGTCAATAGCGTATGGCTTCAAAGAAAATACGGATATATTTCAGGGATGTGGTAATGGTTAAGGCGGGGTTGCAGTGCTTTTTAAGATTTTTGAACGTCTGAAAATCTAATTAATTATGAGTTTTTTAATAAATAAAAATCATTACATAAAAATTGAACATACCCTCAAGTAAATCGTAAAGATAGAAACGCGATTTTGAATGATTGGCTCGATACTTTTTTTTAATCAAACATGACACTAAATTACAATTCTAAACGTGTACTGCTAAGAGATTTTATCACGAATATTTATAAAAGTTATATCAATAGATAGAGCTTTTTATTTTGAAGTAAATGTTGAAACCATATTGTAGTTATAATTTCTTTATCAGTTTTCGCCAAGAAGAAAAAACAATCAAAATTTAGGCATTATTTCGCTCGCCGGACAGTCGCTGTTGTTCGTCAAAACACACAGTACTGCAACCTCGCCTTAATGGGTACCTGTTTGTGGTGAGTTTCGTCCAGTTTGTGGTTCATATAGCTCCTTTCAATTCCTCTTTGACAGTTTTTCACTAAATTTCGTTTAGTGAGGGGCCATGTTTGGCAGGCGTATAGGCATGTTTCCATGGTTTTTCTTTTTATTTTTGTTGGCATTTTACTCTGGAATATTTCCTTTAGTGTTCAGTATTTATTCCAGGTGGATTTCATTCTTCTTTCTATTTCTCTTTCTGTACAGTTTCTAAAAGTAATTAGGTGTCCTAGGTAGGTGTACTCTTCGACATATTCTAGGTTGGTATTTGAATTTTATTTTATTTGTTAGGTATAAAAAACAGTTACATGCAAATCTTAACTATAAACTATCACAAGACTTAGAAATAAATTTACATAATATATTTTATATTAACCTTTCTAAAGTTTTATTGTTTCTGTTTCGAGACGAAGAATATAATCGATTAGGTTATTCCGTTTGATTGGTGTGGCTATGATAATCGTTATTAAAAAAAATTTGAATGGTTCTTATTTGTGTAATTAAGTAATGGTGATTAGGTAACTCCATTTTAACACCCGACCAAAAAAATGAGGTGTCATAAGTTTGACCGCTGTGTTTCTGTGTATCTATGGCACCGTAGCTTTTAAACGGGTGAACCGACTTGGAACCGATTTGGATGCGGCACTTAGAGTGTGTCATATCAGCCAAATACGGGCATAGTGTGTTTAGAGACACTATGTTTGCATGTATACATAGCTTCAAGGGACTGTGAGTATATGGTTTTTTTTATTTCAACTCGATACCTCCACGCGTTCCCGAGATAAAAGGTGAGTTTTTTTAAGTAAAATAATTTTAATTTCGTAAGTCGGTGTTAAAATACGAAGAAACGACCAAAAACTCCGAAGGAAGAGGGGGAAGGGGGGCGCCACTATCAAGTTTCTGCCCCGGTTCGGAGAAATCGTACATCCGGGGCTGAAGGAATGCAATCGAATCTATCAACATCATTACTCCCAGAAGCAATCGTCTAGATTCCAAACTAAGAACATTGTAACGTTTTAATAATTGTTCATAGAAGACTTTAGGACGATAACATCTATATTCATAGTACATAAACACTTTTTCTGCACAATTTCTTGCCTATCCTTATACTTATCATATAAAGGATCCCATATTTGGACGGCGTATTCTAATTGCAATTTAATCAGGGTTCTGTATAATGTTAAAAATGTAGAAGGTCGCACAAAGCTACCTGAAACTCTCATCACGAGTCCATACATCTGACAGGTCCTCTCCTTTGACGTGTATTTGCAGCGGGCTAGGGTCGGTCGGTCGGCATTCTTGCTCTCTGTAATTTGTTTCTAATAAACTAACTCCATCTCCGTGAACCAAGTACTCATTTTTGATTTGACGATTCCCGTAACGCCGACATATCTAATTAACCAACCAACGTTCCCGAAAGTGGTGACCCACGCGTGATTTGTATACGCAGGGTTGCACACACTTCTCTGCTGCAGGACCGAATTTATGGTGGTACCAACACTTCCACCCTTCTGGTCTCGACCTTGATCGGCTTCTTGAGTGGCTGCGGCTTGGTCTCGATCTAGAGCGGCTGCGTGCTCGGGACATGCGTAGCTCGTCTTACTGGGCCTGCATTTGAGCTAGTATTAACCTTATCTGTCCATCAGGCGGCGCTGCGGGCTCTTGTGGTGCAGCGGCTACAGTGGCGCAGGTATTTTAGCTCGATCTTAGCTGGTGGTTTTCATAAATGAGGTCTGCTACATCCGCAAGGTGATTCAACGAGACATCCGTCTTTGTTATAACCACGTTCTGCACGTCGTGAGCCAAACCTTTTACCCAGACTTCGCCCAGTGCTTACGTGAAAAAACAGTGTTTTCAAAATTTGATCTAGTGATGAACAGGCCGGATTAAAAGGCTTTAAAACCACTTGTCGTGTATTTGCAGTGGGCTGGGGTTGGTCCTCACCGTGAATGAAAAACTAACACTTGTTCGCGCACAGATTTCGCGATTCCGCGCACTAACCGAAGCACTAGTTTACCCGTTCTCTTAACGACAAAGATCACGTCGGGGTCACCAATAGCTTTTGCGATCTGTTTTTAGTGAAAGTAATGGAGTAACATTTGGGAAGGCTAAGAAAGAGTTTATTTTTGAGGCAGTATCCGTGAAATCTATCAAGATCCTGTTGTAAATAACAACAGTTACAATTTTTTACAGGTAATATAAATTTTCAAGTCGCCTGCATACATTAAGAAATGTGAGTTAAGAAAACAATATTTAATGTCATAAATAACCAATACAAATAGCAAAGGACCTAATACTAATCCCTGAGGAACCCCGAATGTAACAAGTAAAGAGTCAGATTTATAACCATTAATGACGATATTTTGAGTACTATTGAAAACATATGAAGCAAACTATCTGAGCAAATTGCCACGACACCATTAAAGGCATTTTTTTCCATAAGTAGGGTGTGGTCCACTTTGTCAAAGGCCTTCTGAAAATCTATGTAAATTGCGTCAACCTGTACCCGGCGGTCCATATTTTCAAAGAGATAGTTCACAAATGTCATGAGGTTAGTGGTTGTAGAGCGACGTTTGACAAAACCATGTTGTTCCGATATGATAAGGGGATGAATATGAGGGTATAGCGCGCTGTGAACAAGTCAGTCAAAAATCTTAGACATAGTGGAAAGAATGGAAAATGGCCAATAATTCTCTACATTATTTCTATCGCCACTCTTGTACACAGGGTAATAGAGGCGCGTTTCCAAACTGTAGGACAGACCCCCTCCTTCAAACATTTATTAAAAATTAAGTGTAATGCGGTAGACAAATGGTCAGATGTACTTATGAAGAAGGAAGGTGGTATGCCATCGGGTCAAGCTCTCTTTGAAGAATTCAGTGATTTCAATGCTGTACGTATTGTTTCCTTAGGCAAGTAAACGTCAGAGATACATGGCGAATTGTCTTCGTAACAATTAGATGGTTGCCATAGATCTGGGTCAAAGGTAGAGGGTTCATATCCCGAACAAAAAAAAGTTGAAAACAAGTTACATATTTCCTTGGGGTCATCGGAAGAAATATTTTTGTAAAACATATTCGCAGGGTACTTAGCTTTGCCTTTCTTGGAAGAGACATACGACCAAAAATACTTATTAGATTTGGGAATACTGTCTTCAACTGACGTGAAACAACTTGCGATAATTTGAAAAATGCACATAATCAGAGTAATTACCATATTCTTTGAAACCAGAGGTGAAAGCAGTTTTAAAAAAAAAAAGGTGCACAAGTATTCCTAATTTTTTTATTAACAACCAAAAATGTAATAACCAAAATATCAACAAATGGTAATTTAAAACTATGGCCTCCGAAACACTAATTACTGCAAGTAATCTAAAATAATTACGAAAATAAGAAAATAAAGTAAAAGCGAGGGTAGCGATGTTCAACCGTTGCCGACCGAAAACCGAATGAACCCGTTGCCGTTGGTTGACGCTGCGACCCCGCAGGGGGCGCGGCAAGCGGTGTCGGGACCTTAGGTCCCCTTACCGCGGTGTCAAGCCTCGGCCCGTGAAAACGGGCCCGTTATTGGGTTGCCATTTGTTGGCATAGATGTTGGCGTGCGCCTGCCAATAAATTGGCACCGCACGTCTGTGAGTGGCTGCCTGTTTGTGTACTGCAGTACGCGCCGCGGCGCTGTACGTCAGCGCCGACTCTTCACGACACCTTCCCCGCCGAGTGAGACCCCCAGTGACCCGGGGGAGGCCCAGCGAGAACGACCAGCGACGAGGGTGCCGACTTTGGTGGCGCGCCTGCAGTAGGTATGTGGCTCTCGTCCGCCCCGATCTCAGGGCTAGCCGATCACGGTTTGGGCCGCAGAGCCGTCTTGTGTGTGTGTGAGCGGTCGTGTAGTATGTGTCCGCCCAGTGTTCTGCACCGAATAAGCCTATATTAACTTAGAACTAATCCGGCGCGTTGTGTCTACGTGAGTTTAGAGTAGTGCTTGTCTGTGTTTCGGAGCGCGACTTGCCTAAATTAACTTAGCGCAAGTCGCGTGCTGGGGTGGGAGTTTGGTGTGGAGTCTTTTTGTTTGAGTAGGCCGCGTGTAATCTGTGGGCGGCCTGCTCAGGTGTCGGTCCTTGAATTTTTAGTATAAGTTAATGGTGATCCAAGATGTCAGTTATAAGAGGAAGAGGATAAACCTCGGATACAGTAACGTCGTTCAAGCGTCGATAGTCAATTACAATCCGCCGCTTTTGTGTACCCAATGCATCAATTTTTTTCGGAACCACGCACACAGGCGCATTCCAATGAGAAGTTGAGGGGCGAATAATGTTTTGATCGAGCATCTTTGTAATTTGTTTTTCGACTTCGTTTGTATGCACTTCAGGGAAACAATACGATTTCACGTGAATTGGGGGTGCATCCTTAGTGTTATTTGAATGTTTATTTACATCTGTATAAGTTCTGTTTTCTAATATATTATATAGGTTTCTGAAATATATCCGTATATTTGGAAATACAGTTCATCAAAGCCTTATGTTCTAACGGATTTAAATGAGAACACCGAACTCCTGTATGGTGAGAAATCTAATTGGTGAATAAATTCCATATGAGTGTTATCTAATTTAGAAGGCAGCTAGTCAAATGGAGTTAACTTGACTTCGTTTTTGTCAATTGGGACCTCAGACCGTGGTGTTGAGAACAGAGACATTAACTCTTTTATTAGAAGGCAGCTAGTCAAATGGAGTTAACTTGACTTCGTTGTTGTCAATTGGGACCTCAGACCGTGGTGTTGAGAACAGTGACATTAACTCTTTTATTAGAAGGCAGCTAGTCAAATGGAGTTAACTTGACTTCGTTGTTGTCAATTGGGACCTCAGACCGTGGTGTTGAGAACAGAGACATTAACTCTATTATTAGAAGGCAGCTAGTCAAATGGAGTTCACTTGACTTCGTTGTTGTCAATTGGGACCTCAGACCGTGGCCGTGGTGTTGAGAACAGAGACAATAACTCTATTATTAAGTTTTGACTACTTCACTATGCAGTTTGCTAAAAAAACACCGTCACGAATTTTATATTCCAAGATCAAACCTTCTTTTAGATTAACAATCCCGGAGAGATAGGAACAGGGCACTAAATAACAGTTTCTGATCGCGGGAGTATAACATTATGATGGCTTACTAAGACAAATAGGTATTTTGTAATTTTCTAAATTAAGAGTGTTGGTAGATTAATGAATATCTATTTTAAAATGTTGGATAAAATTACTACCGATAATACCATCGTACCTAATTTAAATAGATCGCATTGCTATTAGTATGAAATAATTAATACTCGAACATATTCTTTTTTTTTCGACGAAATCCCATATTTAACAATTTAGTTTCACGGACCCAAGAGATTCGCAATTTAAATTTCATAATTTCGGGGCCCAACACTGGTTTATTAAGTAAACTTGAAAGTTTAACAATAGAAACTGAAGAACCAGTGTCAATTAGAAAACGCAAAGGCTTTAATTTGTTTTCAGATAGACGTGAGGTAAGGAAACTTCATAATTTATAAGCGTTTGTTCACGTGTTTAAGAAAATGTGGGAACAGATTGTTTGGAAATGCTCTCTGATTCTGAACTTGATGAAGATGCGATTACCTCTGATTTTTCTAGTGGCGTTCGACGGAGTCTAGAACGTTGTGCTCGTCAGAGGCTGAGCTCAGTGTACTGATGGCGGTCGAGTAGTGAACACGTCTAGAAACCACCACGTCTACACTTTTCAATCATCTTTGACATTTATATATATCTGTTTCCGTATCACCTACCAAAAATCATCAAAATCAAAATGTAACAAACGAACTCACTTTTGGATTTCCAATATTCATTTTGACATCTTGGCAGTGAGCATAATGCTATGCTAAGGCTGCGCTTCCACCAGAGATATACGAGAAGGCGAAGCGAGGGCTGTATTTATACAGAACCAATAGAATCGCTTAATTTACCTAACCTAGCTCAACGCAAGCAATTCTATTGGTTCTTAAAAAACACATCCCTTGCTTTGCATCGTCGCATATCTGTGATGGTGAGCATATCAAATGAGAAAAGACAGAGAACAATTTAGACTCAAGACTTTTGAAAATCACATAAATAAGACGGGAGGAATAAAAAAGGCGCTTAAGCTCTTATCTGATAAAACGACCTGGATACCCAAAGTAAAAGACCGACACAAGACAAAGACTAAAAGATCTGACATACTATCAACAGCTACAAGATTCTACGAGAACCTCTATTCTAGCAAGAACCAAATTGACACTACGCTCTTAGACAGCAACGATAATTCCACCTATTCTAGTAGCCGAAATAATTAAAGCAATCGAAACACAGAAGAAAGATAAAGCTCCCGGCCCTGATGGGATTAACAATGAACTGCTTTCTGACTGCAAAAGCGCCATTGCACCATTATTAAAATACGTCTTCGACGACATACTAGACACGGAAAAAATTCCAGCACAATGGACAACATCAACGATCTTCCTACTGCACAAAAAAGGGGACAGGGATGAAATTAACAACTACAGGCCGATTAGCCTTATGTCCAATGTTTACAAAGTTTTTGCAAAAGTGATTCTACGGCGAATAACTAGAACTCTAGACGAAAATCAACCCAAAGAACAGGCGGGTTTCAGGGCGGGCTACTCGACACTCGACCACATACATACTGTGAGACAAATTTTCGAAAAGAGTAAAGAATTTAATATGCCATTTTACTGCTGCTTCATCGATTATAACAAGGCATTCGACTCAATAGAGCACGAAAATATTTGGAATTGTTTGAAGAAACAAGGAGTCGAACAAAAGAACATCAGAATCATAAAAAATGTATACACCAATAGTACAGCTAAAATCAAAGTAGAAAAAGAGGGGAAAGAAATAAAAATAAATAGAGGAGTAAGACAGGGAGACCCGCTCTCGCCTAAACTGTTCACTGCTGTGTTAGAAGGAATCTTCCGAAAACTAAATTGGGACCAATATGGACTAAATATAAACGGGGAACTACTATCACACCTAAGATTCGCTGAAGACATCATATTATTCGCCATGACCAAGGACCATCTACAAAACATGCTCATAGACCTATAAAGAGAAAGCAGCAAGGTAGGCCTAACAATGAACGCGACCAAAACAAAAGCCATGACAAACGCATCAGAAGAAAACATCATTATTAACGGAAAACCGATTGAATTTGTAAAAGAATACACCTACCTTGGTCAACAAATGTCAGCAGCCGATATGATGTCAAAAGAAATAGACACAAGAATTGCGCAAGCTTGGAAATGCTACTGGGGGTTCAAGGACATAATGAAGAATACCGAAATTATGATGAACGTTAAAACTAAATTATATAATACCTGCGTACTCCCAGTCTTGACATACGGCTGCCAAACTTGGGCACTCACCAAAGAACAAAATACCAAACTGAGAACCTGTCAGACAGCAATGGAACGAAGCATGTTAAATATAAGGAAATCTGATAAAATAAGAAACATAAAAATTAGAAAACGCACAAAAATCGAAGACGTACCTAACAACAAGAATTAGGAAACTAAAATGGAAGTGGACTGGTCACATGATAAGAGGCACTGAAAAGTGGACTAAAAATATAGTGTCTTGGTACCCAAGAAACAGTCAAAGAAATAGAGGCAGGCAGTTCCGAAGGTGGGAAGATGAAATTAAAATGACAGCAGGTAAAACATGGACAAGAACGGCGCTAAATAGAACGGAGTGGAAAGAAATGGAGGAGGCCTTTGCCAAATTAGGGCAAACAGACCAAGTTGCCGGTGTCACTGACTCGCAAGAGTCTTAGGTTAAGTTATTAATTATAAAAGTGTAATTAAGTCTGAAATAAAAGGCTATTATATCTGTGATGGTAACGCACCCTAAGCGGTCAAGGTTAAAAGCAGGAATTCAGACCGGAACAGTTATTTGTAAACACATAATTAATTCCTAAGCCCTAGGCATTGTATTATAAACAACACGGCTAAAGGTTAGGTTCAACATATAGTTTAATATTAATGAAGAACTGTTTCATATAAAACATTGCTATAAAAATATAGCGGACTTGCTGGCTCAGTTTTTCAACGCCCGCGTCCATATCAAGTCCTATTACGACAGATTCTTTTTTTTTTTATCGTTTTTCCTAAGATAGGTAGTAGTAATCATCATCTTACTAACCATTTCTTAACTAAGTATATTGGGGTCGGCTTCCAGTCAAACCGAATTCAGCTGAATCCCAATATTTTGTGTCAATCAAGGGATCGAAAATATACCAAATTGACGTGGTCCAGTCACCTAAGCCTAATCTGAGGCAGCAACTGTAACTTCCTTTTTCCAGTACATCTTAAGATTGCCAGTGGACCAGTCAGTTTCATACTTTTCGTAGCAATTGTTTTTTTCTGATCAAGTCAAGTTGTCTCAAGTAATTAAATCAAAGGCACATCTGGATCAAAGATTTAGAGTCAAGTCTTAACAAACGGTGCGAGACCTAATAAAGGTGGAAGAAGGAGGGAGAAAGATGGATGCGGGGGAGAAAGTGATATGGAAGGCTTTACAGCGACAGAGAGGGACAGAAGATGTGATGAAGCGCGGAAACTCGTCGGTGCAGCAGTTCTACCGGGACACCGCCGTGCTGGTGACGGGCGGCTCCGGCTTCCTCGGCAAGCAGCTCGTCGAGAAACTCTTCAGGTGAGACAGAACATGTTTCTACAGCGACAGAGAGGGACAGGAAATGTGATGGAGTGTGGAGACTCGTCGGAACAGCAGTTCTACCGGGACACCGCCGTGCTGGTGAAGGCGGCTCCGGCTGCCTCGGCAAGCAGCTCGTCGAGAAACTCTTCAGGTGAGACAGAACATGTTTCTACAGCGACAGAGGGACAGAAGATGTGTTGGAGCCCGGAGACTCGTCGCTGCAGTAGTTTTGAGATCTGGTTCTGGAGGTAGGTATTAAGCTCGCGTTTGGCCACAATCTCACCTGATGGTATGGAATGATGACGTGGTCGACGATGGAGGATGTCCAATCAAACTGAGGGTCTAGTGGCATTCTTTTAGCAGTAAAGGAAATTGTCAGAATGTCAAATTAGTTTGGGATTGACAAACGCTGTCGAAATATTTGTTCAATTTTGTCATTAATTTTGGCATGTCGAAATGGACAATCGCATTTGCTAATAGAGAGACACTTTCTCTAGTGCGTCTGGAACTCTGGAACACTGCATTGCTTAACCGGAAGGATAGTATGTTGGTAATGCTGCTCCGAACGAGCACTTCTATAAAAAAGAAGTGCTGTATTAAATGCATATTTAAAATTCAACCCAACCCGTTCCTAGGTGTCTTCCCCGCAGCGATAACCTAAGTGCCACAGGGGGTGCCCTTAGCGTGGACTCGCTTAGATTCAAGTTTTATGTAGCCCTGGCTGTGTTTCTAGGGTTCTGTGCCCAAAGGTTAAACAACGAAACCCTATTTGGTACTAAGCCTCCGTCGCCCGACCGTATGCAGGCCGTCAGCGGGCTGTACCTATCTCAAGAACCGTGATATGTTAAAAGTTCACTGAGTGTGTATTGCTATTGCTGTTATAACATCAAGTACTGAAAATTAAATTAAACGGGGTACCATACGTAATAATACGAGAAAAGTGATTTTCTCTATTTATGGTACGGAACCCTCCGTGTGAGAGTCTGACTCGCTCTTGACAACTTTTAATTTTATTAAGGTCGCCACCAGCAAGTCCAGTGCAGCGACAACCGCACAGGTTGGCCTGCGAATGACAAGTCGAACAGCACAATGTACCTACCTAAACTATTCCATCCAGTGTTCTAGTTTGCAACACTTTGGAGTGACACGACTGTGTTGCTGGCCTGTTGGTTATTCCGCCGTTCCATCATCAGACCACAAGACGCACGGCAATGCAGCCCCACCGTTACATGGTGGACATCCTACACGCACAAAACGTTTTGGGAACATATTCATTGTGTGAACAGCTAAGCTAAGTGGACTTCCTGCGTGATTCTGTGTTTCCTGATAGCTATAACCTGGGAGTCTTTAAGTCAAGAGTGAACAGGTTACTTCAAGACAAGCGTGCTGCATCTACGCTTGCCATCAGATGAGATAGTGGCCAAACGTGTAGGCTTTCAAAGTAAAATGATTTATAGACCCAGCCCGATCCATAAATTGAACTTCAAGAAGCCTCCTATTGTTGTCTTTCAGGTCCTGCAGACTTAGCAAAGTGTTCATGATGATGAGAGACAAGAAAGGGAAGACTGTTGGGGAAAGACTTGCTGAAACATTAAAAGATCCTGTGAGTAACTTCTACTTATTTTTCAATTAATCTGCCTATCCTTTTCCCAAACATTTACCCAGATACCGGGTAACACGCTAGCTCTTCAGATACCGGGTAACACGATACCTCTCGTAATACCGAGCAACACGATATTTCTTCAGATACCGAGTAACACGATACCTCTTCTGACACCGGGAACACGATACCTCTTCAGATAGGTACCGGGTAACAGTCTTCAGATACCGGGTAACACGATACCTCTTCAAACACCAGGAAACACAATGATATTATAAGTAAAAAGGTGTAGATAGGCTATAAGCGCTCCGAAAGCGACACGTTAAAATGTGGCTAACTAGCCACACTTCACCTCAGTGTCGCGTTGCGCCGTCAACAGACACACGTCACGTAGGTTTCACGTTTTTGAAGATCGAATGTTGTATAGGTAACCTATCTACACCTTTTTACTTATAATATCATTGAGGAAACACGATACTTCTTCAGACACCAGGTAACACGATACCTCTTCAGATACCGGGTAACCAATGATATTATAAGTAAAAAGGTGTAGATAGGTTATAAGCGCTCAACAAGCGACACGTTAAAATGTGGCTAACTAGCCACACTTCACCTCAGTGTCGCGTTGCGCCGTCAATGGACACACGTCACGTAGGTTTCACGTCTTTGAAGATCGAATGTTGTATAGGTAACCTATCTACACCTTTTTACTTATAACTAGCTGACCCGCGCAACTTCGTCTGCCTCACATTTTCCATTACTGCTCCGCTCCTATTTGTCTTAGCGTGATGTTACATAGCCTATAACCTTCCACGATAAATGGACTATCTAACACTGAAAGAATTTTTCAAATCGGACCAGTAGTTCTTAAGATTAGCGCGTTCAACCAAACAAACAAACAATCAAACAAACTCTTCTGCTTTATAATATTAAGTACCTATAGATATCGTTGCGGGTAACACAATACCTCGTCTGACACCGGGAACACGATACCTCTTCAAATACCGGGTAACACGATACCTCTTCAGATACCGGGTAACGCGATACCTCGTCTGACACTGGGAACACGACACCTCTTCAGATACCGGGTAGCACGATACCTCTTCAGATACAGGGTATCATACCTCTTGGCTAGACTGCTGTAAGATTTTTTGGCATCTAACTACCCGTCTGCCACGACACCGGGACCAACGGCTTAACGTGCTTTCCAAGGCACGGAGGGATCAAAAAAACACAAGTGGACACCCATCCTCGGCTTGACCTAAGCTAGCTTTGCTGAACCTTAAAGATCGACCAGAAGATAATATGTAACTGAAATCCCAAACTGATGGAATTTTACATACACGTTTGATATACATAGATGACAATGCGCGCTTAGCCAAGTGTAATCATTCCGAATCCTATTGGATTTCAAGATTAAAAATCCATTGGTAGGGAGTGATTTTCTAAAACCAAGATTCACTGAACTCTTTTCCATTTTCAGATATTTGACACTCTCCGAGAACGTCAACCAGATTTCGCAGACAGAATAGTGCCCATAGTTGGAGAGCTGGCTGAAAAGAAACTCGCCATCACTGAAGAAGACAGACAGGTTCTCACCAAGGAGGTTTGTATTCATGTCATATTACTTTCTTGTAACTTCAGGCTTGAGGCTCTAGACAAAGTACCATTCTATCAGCGAATGCGTTTGTCGAAATGCCACAATATAAGGGCCCACGTGAATTTTCGGTAGCATTTGTCAATCCAATATATTTTTGATGTTTAGACAATCGCCCCCGCCTCGCCCCCGCCTCGCTACCGCTGCCTGAGGGCCGGTTTCATCAATCTGAAACTGAACGCGATCAACATATAAACTACGTTTACGAGCTGTCACTGTCATCGATACTGAACGCAGCTTGATTGCGATCAGCTTCGTTGGTGAAATCCTCTGTGAATGTCACTTGTCTAGAGCCTCTGTTGACTATTAAACACAGTGACTGGTTATACCTATAGCGAGTGCCGGTGTACCTCCTCACCCCCGATAAGAACCAGCATGCAATTCTGTAAAAATATCGAAGTGATAACTTAAGCAAAGTGAATGAACGACAAGTGAGCTGCAAGTTTGCCTGCTTGTCGGTCTTCTACAGATTATACTTCGGTGAGTTTGCCCAAGAACTTCACAACCTCATTCCACCGGCCCCCTTCTACCATCGGACATCCAGACGCACTGTAACTTACCATCCCTACCTTGTTGCTATTCCACCAATTCGCACTAAGCGTTTCCAATCGTCTTTTATAATGCGCACAGCAAAGGAAAGGAACTCGCTGCCTGCGTCTGTATTTCCAAACGGTTACAACCCTAATCTCTTCAAAGGTAGAGTAAACAGGCTCCTTCTGGGTAAGCTCGCTCCATCGTAGACTGTCTCTGTCATCTCTGACCAAGACTAGAGCAAACCCATCTCAAATAAAATAAAAACATATAAACAAGATGAAATGACAGCTCACTTGTCGTTCATTCCACCCAAGTGTACCGGTGAGATGTCGACAGAATAGAGCGGCTGGTCCGGGTCGCCGTGTTGTGTTCCACGCGCGCCTAAAAGAGATGACATCATAATAGCCAGGGCCGCGGAACTCGTTCGAGAGCATCACCGTGCCCCTGGAACGCAAAGGGCATAGGAGGAATACGGATGGGTTTTCGGTAAGAGTGACACTCTCCCTTCCGCTTCGCCCAGAGCAGGAGTCATTTGTTGGTTTCCCATCCTTAAAAAATAAGTAGCCGGTATCAAAACCGTTGCATATTAGCTCTAGAACACCCCGTCGTTTAGTCAACATTTTATTTGTGGAACCATTCCTAAGAAGTAAAGTTTGTCTGTTTATTTCACAGGTCGATGTGATCTTCCATGTGGCAGCCACGATATCGTTCCAGGAGCCGCTGCGGTCAGCCACGCTCACCAACGTCAGAGGGACACGCGAGCTCCTCGATCTGGCCAAGCAGTGCAAAAAGTTGAGGTATTGTTAGTTGTGTCGCGTATTAGAGTGGCCCAAGAATTCAACGAACTCATCCCGCCGGCCCCCTTTTACCATCGGACACCCAGACGCACTACATATACATATACACCCCTACCTTGTTGCTATTCCACCAATTTGCACAAAGCGTTTCGAAGCGTCTTTCATAATGCGCACAGCAGAGGAGTGCTCTCTGCCTGCGTCTGTTTCCGAACGCTTACAACCCTAATCTTTTCAAAGTTAGCGTTTACAGTCTGCTTCTGGGTAAGCTCGCTTCATCATAAACTTTGTCTACGTCAACTTTGATCTAGACTAGAGCCAAGAGCAAACCCATCACAAATAAAAAAATTAAGATTTTTTTTCGAAAATCGTTCACAGAGCGCTCGCGGCCTCTGAACTAATAGAGTGTTTGAAGAAACACGGGTTCGCTTTTAATCATAATCGACTTTAAAAAAAGGAGGAGGTTCTCAATTCGGTGGGTATTCCGACAACACCGATTACTCCGAGGATTCTGATCCGATTTCTATGATTATTTTGTGGTTCGATGCGGCATACTTACATGCCATTTGATCCCGTAAAAATGTAATTCACTTAGGCTCAGTAGTTTTAATTTAATGAGCATTTTTTATTATTCCAATTTCTGCGTAAACGAAGAGGTTGTCCCAGTATCACCACTTAAAAGTGTCACAAAATACTTTTTACAAAAAAAATATAACCGACCTAAAAAAGACTACAAAGTATACAATAACCTTAATTTCGGAAGTTTGTGTTCAAAAACGAAGATACAAAACCAAAAATACCGACTAACAAAGTCGTTTATAATTTTAGTCAGTAAATGTCAGACGCTCCCTCTCGCTCAGGTCAGAGGTAGGATGATTTCCCGTCACTTAAAAGTGCATGATAAGTTTGAGTCAGCGCAACACGTTATCTTCCACCGTTCTGTCCTGTCAGCCGTCATGCTAACACTGACTTTTCTTCTGCCACCTCTTCAGAACGTTCGTGTACGTATCGACTGCGTACGCGCACGCAACATTCAGCCGGCGCGACTCGGAGCTGATGGAGCAGTTCTACGCGAGCCCCATGCCGCCGGAGCTGCTCATTCGCATGGCCGAGACCCTGGACGAGGAGCGGCTTAACAACATCAAGGATGGGTGCGTTGACACATGACACAATAATCAAAATCAAAAGTTATTAAAAATCAAATTGGGCTGAAAATCAACACTTTTTGATAATCAAAAATTTATAAATTATTTATGTACTTAACGAATTGGTAACACAACACATCTACAGGTCAATTTTTACTTGATGAGGAAGGTGTTTTGTAATTGACTATCCTGGACATAAAGTCATAGGGAACGCGTTAGGCGAAGACTGTGCCATCTACACGGTCCCTAAAAGAAACATGCACAGTAGTCTGTGCCCTCTAGTGTTGTGATTGCGGAACTTTTTCTTTATAAATACTTGACATTGACACGTCTGTGCTGCCGCGCCCTCTCCTCTAGAGGGCGCAGCAGCACAAACGTGTCAATCCAGGCCCAGATATTTTATCTGGGCCTGGATCCCGACTCTGATGCCATCCACAAATATGTGGGCATCGGGAGGGCTGCGCTGCCGAGGCCCGTGAAAGAACACGGCCTCGGTCTTGTTCAGCGCTAGTCATACTCTAATCTTTTTTTTTATTTTTTGTTTCCGGCTGGGAAAAATGCATTACGCATACCCTCTCACTCGGGGGAGTGGGAGGGGTATGTGGGACTCCCCGGGCAAGCCCGGTATACCCACTAAAACAACCCAGCACGAAATTCCCGCATCGTCTCAGTAGGGGTGGACTGGGAGATCGGCGTAGCCTTTGCGTCCAGTCCACCTCCGACGACCGCCCGCCTTCACAGCGGGCCCTTCACGCCCTCCTCGTTGGGGGAGGGCCGGGAACCTCCGACGATGGTGGTGATGCGTGCAATGCGGGCAAAGGCGCCCCCGCGCCTGTCGCCCGCCCATCACCACCGCGAGGAGGGAGAAGAGGACGTCTTCTCCGACCTCGCCTTCGTCTGCGGAGCGGCGCAGCGAGAGGATCGTCCTCCTGCGCGCGCTCCGCCGCCTCCTTCTGCGAGATGACATCCTCGCAAAAGGAGGCTACCGCGGCCCAGGACTCCTCACTCCCCAGCATGCATCTGACCACGCTGGGAAGTGAGAGGTCCTGTTCGATCTCCGCAGTGAGACTGCGACGCGGCTCGGACCAAGCTGGGCACACCTCCAGTGTGTGCTGCGCCGTGTCCTCCGCCGCGCCGCAGTCGCACGCCGGTGTCTCCTCCCTCCCGATCCGGTGCAGGTGCGTGCCGAAACAGCCGTGGTGGCCTGACAACACCTGCACCAGACGGAAGGAGAGGAAGCCGTGAGGCCGCTCGAGCCAATCCCGCAGGACTGGACCGAGCGCGTCGAGCGTTCGACGGCCAAAGGTGGCAGAGGCGAGGTCCTCCGTCCAATGGACGACGATGACGTCCTTCGCCTCCCTCCGCACGGTCTCCCGCTCCTCAGCGACGGGGCGCTCCCCAAGCGCTTTTCGGCGCGCTGTCCATTCCTACACTCTGGCGAGCACCCACGCCTCCAACTCCCAAGGAGGGGTGCTGGCCAGAGCGCACGCCGCCGAAAAGCCTACCGAGCGGTAGGCCTTCGCCACCCACTGTGCAATGGCCCTTTGTGGCCTGCGGATGGCTGTCGCGTTCGATCCTGTTGAGGGAGTCCGCCTAGATGGGGGCCCCATAGAGGGCCATGCTCCTCAGGATGCCGGCATATAAGCGCCGGCATCGTGCACTAGGCCCCCCCCCCCCGGTTCGGGAGGAGCCAGGAGAGTGCGCCCGCGGCCTTCAGCAGGCGCGTCGACAGCCCATTAAAGTGCGGGCCGAAGCGCCACCTGCTGTCCAGTACCAGACCCAGATACTTCATCTGGGCCTGGACTCCCACCCTGACGCCCTCCACAACGATGTGGGCATCTGGAGGGCAGTGCTGCCGAGACCCGCGATAGAACACGGCCTCGGTCTTGTTCAGCGCCACCCTCAACCCCAGGCGGCGGATCCTTCCTGCGACCAAGGATCAGCTAGCCGAGGCCAGACAGGCCGCCTCCCCAAATGTCCTAACCCGGGCAGTGAGTAGAGTGTCATCCACGTAACAGATGACACTCGTGCCACGGAGGAGGGCTCCCCGCAGGAGCCAATCGAACCCGATGTTCCAAAGGGGTGGTCCAAGGACTGATCCCTGTGGAACACCGGACTCTGCGCCGTACCTCCGGAGTCATACTCTAACCTTAACCTAACCTATCGGTAACCTAAGATTTCTGTCTGACAAAACGTCATTCGTCTAATAGTTGTGTGGCCTAGTGAAAATAAAAAAATTGCAAATATTTACAATGTTTTCTTAAAATAGGTACATGTTATACCACTTGAACATTACATCAAATGAACATCCCTTGACCAATAGCGCAAATGTTGTTATCGCAAATAAATATTCGATAAAATGAAAATAAGATATGTTAATCGATAGGTATTATACAAATTGATTATTTTCTTATACGTTGTTCGAATCAATAGTAACATTACATCAAAAGTTGTTATACCAATCAAGGGTGAACAACTATTTCCTTCACTTTTGCGATGTTAATTTCAGTTGCAGACGATGTTGAAAGTTGATGGCCTACCACAGCGAGGCAAGTCTTCAATCACATCTTGACCTCTTTTGAACGCTTTGTAGCACTGATAAGTAAGCACGTGTTTTTGATAAAGTCGATGTACCGTAAGCCTTCTGTAACATTTTCAGTTACTCCGAACACGAAATTTCTTTGGCGATGCAAAATTTAAGATAAACTCTTTGCCCCATGGTTATGTCCATTATAAAATTCGCAATAGAATAGAAGAATAGAGTAGAATAATTTTATTTCAGACCGGGGTCCATAGGGTTAGTAACAATTTTTACTTAAATTCTATTATTTACTAACAATAGAATCTAAGTAACAGACACATAAAATATACAATTAAATTTCGGTGTGGAGCCGCATCCACCTCCACAACATCGGGGAATCCCACCGATCTGCGAATACACTGAGAATACTGTTGGTGCTGCCGCGAACACGAGACATCAGGGATTTATTTATTTTACAATTTATGTACACACAGAGAAACGGTACAGATACAACATTGTAATTATTGGTACAAAGGTACTGCTTATTTCTTAAGAAATTTCTTCCAGCAGACCTGCGAAAGGAAGAATGAAAAAGAAATGTAGACAAAAGTGTGTAAGAAATAACAAGAAAATGGATATGTGAATGAAGCCTTAAACTACTTAAATTATCAAATAAACCTACATAAATATAGTAAATATTAATTTCAGAATGAATACATACCTAAAACTAAAACTAACACATACATAATATAATACATACATAAAATAAAATTAACACTGTAGAGAGGAAAGGTAGTGCTCTTTAAGACGAGTCTTGAAAAGAGAAATAGCTTTCAAATCTCGAATGCTAGGCGGAAGTGAGTTCCACAGTCTAACTGCATGGACAGTGAAGGAGTAAGAAAAGTAGCTGGTTTTGTGTGGATGGGTTTTAAGGATGGAGGAACATCTTTTTCTAATAATCGCGGCAAAACCATCAATATTATTATCTGAAAACATCCCTGACGCACTACACCGCCACGGCAGCCGCAGCAGCACTCTCAGTGCATTATTATATTGAACGCGTAGGTCACTGTATGTCCGCTGAGTGAAGTCGACCCACAGGCTGCACGTGTAGGAAGACTAACAGTAAGCTTTGAAAAGCGTCACTTTAACTGGCCTCGTACAACGTGCAAACCTGCGGGCCAACATGTTACAACGGACAGCCAGCGACCTACGTTCCCTTTCAATGTCACAATTATCCTGTTTTTATTATCCTTTTATTTCCTTTCCTTTGTAAAATATAGCACTGTATTTAATCCAAATAACAGATGTAACTCAAACTCCGTGCCAAAATGGAAAAAGTTGTGCCAACCTAACAAAAACATAAAAAAAACCATATGGAACCATAAAAATATCATCCTTTCCCAAACCTTTTTTGACTGATGTATGTCTGAGTTGATCTTTTGAGGAAAGCACCTGACTGATTCGAGTGGACCGTGCAACGTGCAAACATGGTCAGTTATCGTGTAGGTCAAACTAAGAACATTAAGGAGAACGATTTGGCGAACAATACCTAAGTAAGGACTTTTGGGTCGCATAAAGTTCTCAATCTGAACATACACGAACTTCATAACAGCCGCACTTCCTAGTGTTAATACATACATTACTTCTGTTAAGTCTGAAGAAATAGATTACGAACTGACAGCCACTTATGTCAGATCAGTGACTACTTCCGGTTGTACTCGCTTGCAGGTTGATAACGGACTGGCCCAACACGTACTCGTTCACGAAGGCACTGGCTGAGGAGCTGGTCCGTTCCCGCACCGGAGACTTCGCTATCTGCGTCATCAGACCTACCATTGGTGAGTACCTACAGTTCGAAAGAGATAGCCCCATCTTCATCAGCATGCCTTTTTAACCGACTTCTTCAAAAAGGAGGTTCCATGTTACTTCTCTTCCTGTGTTTCAGTGGTGTGTGCACGAAGAGAGCCCTACGCCGGTTGGATCGACTTGAGCAGCGTGTTTGGACCCAGTGGGGTAAGTAGGTACTCTATATTCTCCTCCAGTAAACCGCCCCGGTTTCGTCCGGGTTACAGACTCCCAGTCGTTATAATGTTCGCGGCGACGTCTTCAACAATCATCGTCATATTTCAGCCAAATTAGCACACAACCTCAATGTTTCCTTTCTTTCTTTCTTTCTTCTTTGAAACTTTCTCATGAATGAATCACTACTTCCGTTGGTGGAGTTCTTTTTTCTAATTATAGATATTTACTAGCTGTGCCCGCGACTTCGTTCGCGTGGACGTCGGAAAATGATGTGATGTATCGCATATACAAAATCTACGTTCAATTACGTATCCTGATCTCTCTCAGAATTAAGAATATAGAAAGAGGGTAGGTACTTATCGACGACACGGTTGGCGCAGTGGTTGAGCGATTGACTGCTGCGCAGTATGTCGCGGGTTCGATTCCCGCACGGGACAAATATTTGTACGACCTACATGTATTTGTTCTGAGTCTGGGTGTTTTTCTATCTATAATATGTATGTATTTACAAAAAAAAAATGTATATAAGTAGTTTATCAGCCATATCGTTACCATAACACAAGCATTAGGTTTAGGTTGCTTAGCTTGGGACTATATGGCGTTGTGTGAAATGTCCAAGGATATTATACTTAATGCAAGGCACTTTATCATCTATACCGGTTGAAATACCGACCAGCAGTGCTATTCTGTAACAACATTTTCGTGTCTCGACAGCGGAATCCGACGTGAGTTTCAAATTCGTACAAATATAAGACCTTATGACGTGTGAAATAAAGTTCACTTTGTAAGCTTAGTCACTCAGGTGAAGTCGATATTGAAGTGGTTATTTACAGAATAGACTAGCAGCCCAGATAGTCTCCTGGTACAAACCCATCTTGAATCAAAATCAAAAAAACCGGCTATCGAACGAATTGTGGTGAATCAAGTTGATTGTTAATTTCGTCTAGCACAGTCCAAAAAGAAACACAATTTTCTCCGATTTTTACTGACAATATGGCTGATTGTAGAACACTGATTAATTTAATTTGTTTTAACATGTTATAATATAAAAAAAGTTTTACTGGGTTCATTTTAGAATCGATTTATTAAAAAGGATCTCGTGGCTAAATAAAAACAGCCGCGCGGGTCTATCTTTCAGGTTGAGCAACGCTTGCGAAAGTTGGTCTGTGGATGGGTGACCTTCGTGCCTCGGAAAGCACGTTAAGCCTTTGTTCTCAGCTATCATTTTTAGATCTTTAGCAGTCGTTACGGACAGTCAGAAGCCAGTAAAATCTGACTGCAGTCTTGCCAAGAAGTACCTTGTTACCCAGTCAACGTGTTGTAGAGGTCAAGTAGGCAACCGCCCCACGTAAAATACCGGTATTCAGCTGAATCTGGTTTGTTTGGAAGCCGAGCCAAAGTAGTTATAATGCTAATCCATCCACAGACCGACCTCGGCAAGCGTTGCTTAACCTTGTAGATCGTTAGATCGACGCTTTCGGCTGTTATAGTTTAGCAACTTCGAAGCATAATACCAAAAAAATACACCACATAAGGAAGTACAACAATTTACCTATGGATGCAGTGTACTCGATAATTCAATCGAAAAACAATTAAGACATTCATTTCCATAGTTATGCCTAACCTAACCTTTTTTTTATTTTCGGCTGGGAAAAAATGCATTACGCATACCCTCTCACTCGGGGGAGTGGGAGGGGTATGTGGGACTCCCCGGGCGCCCGCCTTCACAGCGGGCCCGTCACGCCCTCCCCGTTAGGGGAGGGCCGAGACACTCCGACGATGGTGGTGATGCGTGCAATGCGGGTGGAGGCGCCCCCGCGCCTATCGTTTATCGGGCACGGCGTTTGATTGCCGGTATAGGCGCGGCATGATTGGCAGCGCGACACCAGGCGTCGCTGCTTGCCATAGTGTATGTGTCAATAGTGTCGGCAGAGGGCGCCACAGTACTAACTCACAGTACCGTATCTTCACGGCTCTACGGCGGTCTGTCCCCACCAGGCGCCAGGTGAGACCTCCGGTTGCCCGGAGAGAGACGACCAGCGACGTAAGCGCCGACTTTAAGGCGCTCCTTGCCGAGGGTGCTGGTCCCCGCCTATCACGCTTCCAGAGCAAGCCGGTCACGCTCCAGGCTAGGGGACCAAAGTCAAAGTCAAAGTCAAAGTCAAACATTTATTTCAATTAAACCATTTACAGGCACTTTTGAATTCAAGGTCGGTCGGTCCAAAAAAGATGAAGCTATTTGCACGTTCCAAAGCGTAGATCTCTATGGAGATGAACGTGCAAGAAACTCCGGACACTCTTTTAAAAATAATAAATTGTTACAAAGTTTTGTTGACATCGTGTTGAAATTATACAAACATGTGAGAACGATGTGACGAGCATGATAAAGACGTCCGGAATAAGAAAGGAACAATTCAAAGAAATAATTGAAATAAATGAAAATAAACCATGGCAGCTGAGAAATGACCAGTCCCAACCGACGGCGCCATGACATGCGCCACGCCCATTCGACTCAACCATTTTGAATGGATCCAAATAATTAAACGCATAGGCCACTATCAGCTAGGCTTTTGAGTGAGCATGACACTCCCAACCGCCAGGGTACTTGAGTCTATACAATGCAAACACACACATATTTATAAATGTTGGTACTATTGATTTATCCAATTATCAGCAATGGATCAGTGTGTGAGTTAAATTAAATATAAAAGTCATGAAAGACATCTATAGATATACTAAATACAAACATTATCAACAAGTTTGACTTTGTTTACTTACACCCTAGATTGTCCAATGGAGCAGGACCAGCATGTTTCCAAGCATTCTTATCTTGAATATAATCATCTAATTTGTAATATGCTTGTTTACATACTTAGTATAATTTTTAAATTTTCTTTCATCTATTTCTAATATGTCACAAGGTATTTTGTTGTAACATATAATACAGTACCCCATCAAAAATGTTCGTACTTTGGCTAATCTATAAAATGGCTGATCTAATTTATTTCTATTTCTAGTATTAAAATTATGTCTATCACTAATTTTGCTAAAGAGATGTCGATTTTTCCTTACATACATAATATTTTAATAAATGAATTGACAAGGGACTGTCATAATATTAATATTTTTAAAGACTTCCTTATGATAATCGCGTCGACGTAGATTATAAATGGCTCTGACAGCACTCTTCTGTAAAATAAATATGGATTCAATGTCAGCAGCTCGACCCCACAGCAAAATACCATTCGACATTATGCTGTGAAAGTAACTAAAATAGACCAAACGCACAGTTTCTACATCCGTCAACTGTCTTATCTTTCTAACAGCAAAAGCGGCTGAGCTTAGCCAGGCAAGAGATGTTATGTGAGGTCCCCATTGCAGTTTCTCGTCTAAAGTGATTCCCAGGAAAACCGTCTGATCGATAAATTCCAGTTTTTTTCCATTCAATACGATGTCACATTCATTACTTTTAACATTTGGTAAAGTAAATTTAATACATTTGGTTTTTTTTTTCATTTAATACTAAGTTGTTTGCCGTAAACCAATCTTGAACTTGATGAATAGAGTTATTGACGTCATCAAGATTTAGTGACCGTCGCTCTATCTTAAATATCAATGATGTATCATCAGCAAATAAAACCATCCAAGGTCATTTTGAAGCAATTGGGGCAAATCATTTATGTAGACTAAAAAGAGGAATGGACCCAATATTGAACCTTGCGGAACGCCCATTGTCATTTCAGACCCCAGTGAGTCACGCCGTTTACCTGTACTTTAACCTGCCTGTCTTTCAAGTACGATCTAATCAGATCAAGAGATGTATTCCTAATCCCATAATGCTCCAGTTTCAACAAAAGTGTTTCATGGTTAACGCAATCGAACGCCTTCGAGAGATCGCAAAAAATTCCAATGGCGTCTTGCGAATCTTCCCAGGCATTGAAGATGTTCTTTATTAGAGTGACACCGGCGTCAGTTGTACAACGCCCTTTGGTGAAACCGTACTGATGTTCATGAAAGATGGAATTTTCATTAAAATGTAGTAACATCTGGTTAAGCATTAACTTTTCAAACACCTTACTGAGAACTGGCAGGATTGAAACCGGCCTGTAATAGTTGGGTTCTTGACTATCACCAGATTTAAACAGTGGAACGACTTTACTGTGCTTCATGAGATCAGGAAATACTCCCTGGTCTACACTAGAGTTAAATATAAGAGCTAAGTGGGGAGCAATAGTTTCAATAATAGATCTACAGACTTTTACAGACATTCCCCAAAGATCTTCTGTTGATTTAATTTTAAGATATTTAAAAGCTTTTATAATGGCCAGGGGGTTTGTATGTTTAAACTTGAACTCTGACGGACAAACCTTGACATTCTTCCTAAGTAAGGCAGCAGAGAGCGCGGGTGACGAGTTAAGAGCTTGTGTAGTTTTACGAGGAATATCAGCAAAGAAGTTTTCAAAATCCTGAGCTACCTCTGCATCTGAGTTTATGGGACCATGTACGGACCGTCGTGTATTGTGTTTGAGCGGGATTGTGCTGTGAGACACCGTCTCATCTAGCGAGTGAAACGTACGTCCGCGCCGTACGTTCATCGCGTTATGTATGGGCGCATGGAGAGTCGTGCATGTGCGAGGTTCAGCGCGCAACTATGCCTATATTAACTTAGCAGTTAGCACACAGCGCGCACCGTGTGCGTGTAATGTTGTAGAGTCTTATTGTGGGAGAGAGTTGCGTGTCGGTGTTTGCGACTCACTCGGCGTCAAGAACCCAACAAATAAACATGGGGCTGAGGTCATGCTACCGGAGAATCTTAACACCGCGATTCAGAAAAACGCGTCATAAGTACAACGCCATCTATCGAAATCTAATTGAACTGTCAAAAATAGATAAAAAAGACTACTCTCACACGTTACGATAAATAATGATAAGATAATAACATGTTCACTTTTCTTTTGCCACATATTGAGGTAAAAATACCTTGTTTTGGGGTGTTTTCACACATTTGTTACTACAAATTTTCTCAATAGATGGCATTGCAAGTACCTATCTGGAGTCTCAATGAAAACAACCTACTTTAGCGCTCGATGAAGGATGATTCTTCCTAAAATTCGATATCTTTTGATTTTGTGAGTCGATTTTGATGAAATAATAATATAATAATAATATATAATATCCTTGGACATTTCACACAACGCCATATAGTCCCAAGCTAAGCGACAAAATAAACGCTAAATGTTACTCCGGTTATTACTTAAAATTTTTAAGTACCTACATTTTGAATCTAGGTACCTACTGCTCCTCCAAACGCACAGACAGACATACAGACAAAAATGACAAAAATTGCATTTTTGTGTTCTATGTCTTTTTTCTGACATTTCTATGTTTTTTTTTATGCGGAAACATTCAATGTACAGACACGGTAACTCTACGATTTTATTACATGTATCGATATTTTTGATAGGTTCGCGTTTTACCTCAACCTCACCAAACGGAAAGTGACGATGTGGTCGATGATGGAGTACGCACAGAAGTGTTCACTCTTGACTTAAAAACACCACGATTGTAGCTATCAGGGGCCCAAGTCTGCTATTTTTATAAATTTGTCATTCCGACACGATCCCATTGTCATGCCATTGTCATTTTGCTAAAAGTTCGTAATCTGCTAAATTCATAATCGCACGGTCACTGGCACGTCAGTGGCCGGTCACTGGTACGTCAATGGTCTCGTAATAGAATTGCGGTAGGAATGCCGTATTGCCATTATTATAAAACCGAGCTAAATTTGAGCATTTATTCATGCCAGATTTTGTTTATATTTAGTTTTACATATTATTTATTAGTGTTATAAGCAATCTGAAGTAGTGAGAAGTTCGTAAATACTAAATCTGTCATTATGTACGAGATTACCATTCATATGGCTTTCTTTCAATGGCGTGTCAGTGGTTGATCATTGGAATGTCATAATAAAGCCATTATGATGCCATTATGTTAGTAGATTACCAAACTTGTCAAAATCAACTGTAACGGACGCCGAGCACATCATAGAATAGGACTAAATTATGTAAATAGAGTAAGATATAAGTAGGATAAAATGATGCAACATACCAGCTTTCACGTGGTATTTTTCGAGTAGGACAAAGGAAGGAATCAACTGTCGCACATAAAGAATCTAGGACAAAGGAAAGATACAGATGGTCGCCAGATGGTAATAGAGCGCATGGTATTTTAAGTAAGTTGTAGCGTGGTATTTTTGTTAAAGTAGGAACTTTGCTTATTTTAAGTAGGATAGAAATAAGATTTTGTATTATAATTCGAAACAGGATAGGAATATAATCCAAAATAAACCATATCCATTTATGTAAAGCAAAGTTAATAGTAAGTACTAGTAAGTAGGCACATAAGATTTAAGTACGTTAGACGTAGGTTTCTTAGTTTGTTTATAAGTAAGTTTCAGTGTTTTATTCTAAAGTCGGACCAGGATAAAACCTGATTAAGACATGTTGAATAATGATATAAACAGACTAATGCAAGTAACCTCGTAGTATAAGGATCAGGCATGATAGATTAGTCTAGGTTGAATTGTGTACTTTGTATATCTTTCTTAGGTAGATTAGGCATTTAGGTTAAGAAAATATAATATTAATTGTATAAATTCAGCTTAGATGTAAGTATGTGATTGGTCGGTGAATAAACGACTGTGATTGGCCAACAAATTAGCGGGAAAATTACGCGCTCCCATTGGATGTCATGAGCGGCCGTGATTGGTCGGCCAATCAGCAGTCGTACGCGCACCCCGCCAGAAACAGAGCGGGGAGCGACCGTTAGGACGGGTTTAAAAGAGCCCGCTGGGAGAGCTGGGTGCTCTTTCAACATCCAACAGTCGGCATTCTACATTCTGCACTCAACATTCGACCACTAGCTCTCCAGGAGTCAACAAGAATAAACAGGAAGAAACCCAATCAAGAAGTGTTTTCTTCATAATCAAGAAACCCCAACAAAATACAGTCCACTTCAATCTGGTCCTTCGAGCGCCGGATTCAGTCTGGTCCATCGAGCGCCGGATTCAAGAACGAAGAAATCCAGCAAGCATCCAGGCCCACCGAGCTGCAGAAAAAACACGAAAATCTGCGGTAGGCGAGAATCAAGAAACAGGCTCCGAATCCGACCTGTTTTTAAGAACAGATCATCAACAAATCTTATTGGATTTGTGTGTGTCTAAGTGGAACGAAGAGGCGGAATTAGAAGAGCCGCCGGTCCTGTTGGAACATAAGTCCAACTTGCATTCCAACTCACAAACAAGATGGTGCTAACAAGGAGCCAGAGAGACGCAACCGAAACCGAAGAGCAGCGACGCATCCAAGAAGAAGAAACACGACGCGCCCAAGAACAGGAGGCGCGCCGCCGGGAAGTGGAGCTGTTGGATCGGGAGCGAATCAGGAGACTCTCAATGGATCAACTGGCATCATCAGATGAGAGCACAGTCGTGCCTTCCAGAACACAGACGACGGCAGCTGCAGTTCACCAAAGAGCGATGTCACCAACCAAGTCGCTGAGGTCGCAACGATCAACAATGAGCGTCACGACGAGGCTGCGGATGGCGGAACTCGAGGCTGCAGAGAAGCTTGCTGTTATACGGAGGAAGGATCTGGAACTGCAAGAAGAACTTATTAAGAAGAGGCTGGTGGTTGAGATGTCGGCGATCAACGACGAAGGAAGCGTACACGAAGAGCCCACGCCTCCACATAAAGAACCTGACCAAAAGGTTGACAATTGGTTGAGGACAAACCCTCTCAGTTCACGGGGGGAGGAGGGACCAAGGGAAGGGCCGAAACAGATACGCTTCGAAGTATCAAGAGGAAGATCGCCGACCCCAATGCAAGCAATGCCAAATACCATCGAGCACTTGGCAGCAACGCTCGAGAAGTTGGCCAGACCCAGAACCGGGCACACCGAACTGCCTACTTTCTCCGGAGCGACGAACGAGTGGCTGCCATTCAAAGCAGCAGTGAGAGACTCAAACATGTACCAGATGACGGCAGTGGAGAAGCTGCAACGGCTGAGGAGCAGCCTCAAAGGGGAAGCAAGAGACGCCGTGGCTGCCCTCCTCCATACGGCCACCGATCCAGACACCATCATGGGGACCCTCGAGCAGAGCTTCGGTAAACCAGAAGTCATGATCAATCGAGCTCTGGAAGACCTCAAGAAGCTGCCGAAACCTGGTACATCTGCCGTGGAACTCAACAGCTTCGCTGTCAAGCTGCAAAACGTAATCTGCGTGCTCAAAACGATCGATCGAAGAGGGTACTTGTTCAACCCAATGATGACGCGAGAAGTGTTGGACAAACTCAGCCCGCATCTCCAATCCCGCTGGTGTGACTACGCCAACGACCACGAGGGAACATCAGATCCAGAGATCGTTGTCTTGTCACGGTTCCTGATGCGAGAGGCGGACCTAGCGTTACGGTATAATTACGCTCCCTCTACAAGCGCCGTAACGCAAAGAAAGGAAGTTCGACCCGCCGCGGCCGTGACAATCAAGGGAATTTGAGCGTCTTCACATTAACTGAGGAGGAGAAGAACAAGTGCCCCAAATGCGAGCGAGCTCACGTCCTAACAGAGTGCCCAAAATATAAGGCGCTCACAGTGGACGAGCGTTGGGCATTTCTCAAAGAAAAGAAGATTTGCTTTAAGTGCGCCCAGAAACAACACAGGCGTATGAGCTGCAAAGCTAAGTTGTGCGGTGTAGATCAATGCCGCCGCCCACATCATGCGACTTTGCACCCAGTACGCGACATGACGAGGAACGAACCCGAGAAGGCTGAACCAGAAAGAGAGGAAGCGGTCCTATCCGTAGCTACCCGAACAGCTACCGAACCGCGAGCCGTCCTGTTAAAGATGTGTCCAGTCATCGTATCCGGTCCACGCGGGGAGGTGAAGACCTACGCGCTCCTAGACGAAGGAGCCACCATAACCCTCGTGGACGAAGAATTGGCGGCGAGCATCGGGGCGGAAGGACCAACGCAGCCTCTTCACCTGAGCGGGGTCAACATGTCGCAGCGCGAGATGGGGAGTAAACTAGTTAACATCGAAGTCAGGGGACTCAAGAGCGACGAGAAACATAAGGTCAGAGCGAGGACCATGAGAGATCTCCAACTTCACCAGCAGTCCATTCCTGAAACGCTGCTGAACTTCGAGCACCTAAAGGACCTGGCACCGGAGGAGGTGTGCTACGAACTGGCGCGCCCCGGACTGCTAGTAGGGACCGACCACTGGGAGTGCATCGTGTCCCGCGAGCTCCGAGTTGGCGGCCCCGATCAGCCGGCCGCATCACGCACGCAACTGGGATGGGTGGTGCACGGAACCGCACCACGAGGAGCCATCTACCTAAAGGGGAACGTTCTGCACGTCTACGAGTCCGACCGAACCACGGGCACAGGCAGCCAGGAGCTCCATGAACTCGTCGAGGCTCATTTCCGGATCGACGCGCTCGGCATACAAGGAAAGCCGAGAGTCAAGGCGTCTGATCAACGGGCCATCGATATAGTCCAGCAGACTACCAAGAAAGTAAACTCCGGGTACGAGGTTGGGCTGCCGTGGCGACGAGATGACGTCACCCTGCCGCCTAGCTACAGCCAGGCGTTCCGTCGTCTCAAAAAGATCGAACAGAAGATGGACGCAGACCCACAGTTCGCACAGGAGTACTCCAAACAGATATTCAACCTGCTGGACAAGGGGTACGCGACGCTATGCGATGGGTCAGAAGAAACGAGCGCTATCTGCTGGTACCTACCACACTTCGCCGTGCAAAACCCAAATAAGCCTGGCAAGCAAAGGTTGGTTTTTGACGCAGCCGCCAAAAGCAACGGTGTATGCTTAAATGACGAACTGTTGGAGGGACCCGACCTACTGCTATCGCTGCCTGGGATACTATTCAGGTTCAGAGAAAAGGCGATAGCGCTGACGGCGGACGTGCAGGAGATGTTCTTGCGTATCAAAATAAGGCCAGAGGATCAACCAGCGCAACAGTTTTTGTGGAGAGGCAACGAGCGAGAGAAACCTCCCAACAAATACAAGATGGCCAGCATGATCTTCGGCGCCGCAAGCTCACCGTTCATGGCCCACTACGTCCGCAACCACAACGCCGATGTGCATGGGCAGGAGTACCCGCAAGCACTTGTGGCCATCAAGGAAAGTCACTATATGGATGATTTAGTGGCAAGCTACGAGGACGCCGAGGAAGCAGAAAAAGCGGTCGCAGAGATCAGGACCGTGCACGCACACGCGAGCTTCACGCTGCGAGGTTGGAGCTCCAACGACAAGACGCTGCTGCGAGACGTGCCTACCGAACTAAAGGCCTCCTCTCCAACACAACTGGGGGGAGAGAAGCCGGAAAGCAAGATCCTGGGGCTGCACTGGGATGCGGAGCGCGACGAGCTTGGGTTCAACACCTCAATGAACCGAGTCCCGGCCGAAGTGCGAGCAAGAACCCGCGCGCCGACGAAGCGTGAAGCCCTCAGCGCCGTGATGTCAATCTACGACCCACTCGGATTGCTGAGCCACTACACCATACGGTCAAAGATCATTCTACAGAGCCTGTGGCGCCTCCAGACAACGTGGGACGAGCCGATTCCCACGGAGGAGAACGAACTCTTCGCCTCCTGGCTCGCACGGCTGACCGAACTTGCTCAGCTGCGGCTGCCGCGCTGTTACGTGACGCAAAAGTATGAACGCGTCGACCTTCACGTACTGTGCGATGCCAGCGAGCAAGCCTACGCGACCGTGGCCTACTTCAGAATCCAGAACATCGACGGGAGCCTGAACGTCGTGTTGGTAGCCGCTAAGGCTAAAGTGGCGCCTCGGCGGGCACAAACAATACCGCGCCTCGAACTGCAAGCCGCAGTGATTGGGGCTAGGCTCGCGGACACAATCAAGAAGGAGCATCGAGTAGACATCAGCCAGACCACTTATTGGACCGACTCGTCCACCGTAGTCCATTGGATTCACCACGACATGCGACGATACACACCTTTCGTCGCGCATCGGCTGGGGGAGATCGCAGAGCTGACCCAGCAACAGGAATGGCGTTGGCTACCCACCGCATGCAACGTGGCAGACGACGCTACGAGGCTTGTTGACACACCGATCAGTGCCACCGATCGATGGTTCCAGGGGCCGGACTTCTTGCTCCTGCCGGAAGAGCAGTGGCCTACGCCGTCGACGGACGATCCAGAGGAGGAAGATGTGCTCCACGTCAGCGAGAAGTCAGATCGAGACAGCTGGCTACCGAACCCGGCCCGCTTCTCAAAGTATGAAGTCCTAGTGAGGGCCACCGCTCGAGCAATCGCTTTCACCGACATCTGCCGGCGAAGAGCAGCGAATATGGAGCATCGCCACATCCAGCGAGCCGAGGCCTTGCTACTTCAACAGGCGCAAGAGGACAGCTTCCATGAAGACCTGAAGAGGATCCGGTCTGCTCGCCCACTCACGAAGGGGAGCCGACTGTACAGGCTGGATCCACTACTGGAGGATGGCATCCTGAAGGTGAGGGGCCGGATCGAGGCCTCTCTCATACCAACCGAGACAAAGCGGCCGATCATACTTGACGGCCGCCATCAGCTTACCAAGCTCCTCGTACTGAGGGAGCACTGCGCTGCGGGTCACGCCAACAGGGAGCGCGTGACGAACGACCTGCGACAACGGTACTGGGTCATCCATCTACGGCCTACAGTGCGCGCGGTAGAACGGAGCTGCACTCTTTGCAAGAGGCGGCGAGCCATGCCGCAGACGCCAGCTAAGGGGAACCTGCCACGCGCCCGCCTGGACCCTTTCCACCGCCCGTTCACTAACTGCGGGGTGGATTACTTCGGGCCGATGATGGTGAAGGTGGGACGCCGTCGAGAGAAGAGGTGGGGTGCACTTTTTACGTGCCTCACCTCCCGCGCCGTGCATCTAGAGCTCGTCGCATCACTCTCCACCGACTCAGCAATTATGGCACTGAGACGGATGGCCGCGCGCAGAGGCTGGCCAAGAGTGATGTTCTCGGACAACGCGACCAACTTCCGCGGGGCTGACAAGGAGCTTCGCAACGCCTACGCTGAGTGGATGCCGGCCCTGCGAGACGAGGGGCTGCTGCATCGCTTGGAGTGGCGCTTCATCCCTCCTGGCGCGCCCAACCAAGGTGGTGCGTGGGAGCGTATGGTGCGCTCCGTGAAGGCGGCGCTCAACGTGACCCTGCGAGAGAAGGCGCCGGCGGAAGAGGTGCTGAGGACTCTGCTCACTGAGGCCGAGTTTTCTATCAACGCGAGACCGCTGACCCACGTCAGCGTGGACCACCGTGACCCCGAGGCCCTTACCCCCAATCACTTCCTGTTGGGGTCATCGGAGGGGCTACCATCGACGGGACCCTGCAACGAGGCGGACAGGAGGACTTGGCGAGCCAGTCAAGCGCTCGCCGACCACTTCTGGCGACGGTGGCTACGCGAGTACCTTCCAACTCTGGTACCTCGCGGCGAGCCACGGAACAACGCGCGACCAGTACAAGCCGGCGACGTAGTCCTCGTGGTCGACAGCACGCTGCCGCGGAACACCTGGCCGATGGGAGTCGTCGAGCGCACGCATCGCGGACCGGACGGCGGCATCAGGGTCGTCGAGGTGCGGACCAGGACCGGCATCTTCCGTCGCCCCGTGAGCAAGCTCGTCGTCCTGCCAGCAGAGGAGGAGGTTACGCGAGCTGCGCCGGGGGGAGAACTGTAACGGACGCCGAGCACATCATAGAATAGGACTAAATTATGTAAATAGAGTAAGATATAAGTAGGATAAAATGATGCAACATACCAGCTTTCACGTGGTATTTTTCGAGTAGGACAAAGGAAGGAATCAACTGTCGCACATAAAGAATCTAGGACAAAGGAAAGATACAGATGGTCGCCAGATGGTAATAGAGCGCATGGTATTTTAAGTAAGTTGTAGCGTGGTATTTTTGTTAAAGTAGGAACTTTGCTTATTTTAAGTAGGATAGAAATAAGATTTTGTATTATAATTCGAAACAGGATAGGAATATAATCCAAAATAAACCATATCCATTTATGTAAAGCAAAGTTAATAGTAAGTACTAGTAAGTAGGCACATAAGATCTAAGTACGTTAGACGTAGGTTTCTTAGTTTGTTTATAAGTAAGTTTCAGTGTTTTATTCTAAAGTCGGACCAGGATAAAACCTGATTAAGACATGTTGAATAATGATATAAACAGACTAATGCAAGTAACCTCGTAGTATAAGGATCAGGCATGATAGATTAGTCTAGGTTGAATTGTGTACTTTGTATATCTTTCTTAGGTAAATGCCTATTAGGTTAAGAAAATATAATATTAATTGTATAAATTCAGCTTAGATGTAAGTATGTGATTGGTCGGTGAATAAACGACTGTGATTGGCCAACAAATTAGCGGGAAAATTACGCGCTCCCATTGGATGTCATGAGCGGCCGTGATTGGTCGGCCAATCAGCAGTCGTACGCGCACCCCGCCAGAAACAGAGCGGGGAGCGACCGTTAGGACGGGTTTAAAAGAGCCCGCTGGGAGAGCTGGGTGCTCTTTCAACATCCAACAGTCGGCATTCTACATTCTGCACTCAACATTCGACCACTAGCTCTCCAGGAGTCAACAAGAATAAACAGGAAGAAACCCAATCAAGAAGTGTTTTCTTCATAATCAAGAAACCCCAACAAAATACAGTCCACTTCATCAACCATTTTGAAATTAGTGATCGACCATTCTGACACTATTGTAATAGCAGACTCGGGCCCCAGGAAACACACTCTATGAAAATTAATAGTTCAGTGGTTTATCGCTGCTGTGGCCATCGTAACGTACCCTGATTCCTCCGTGCCTCGAAATGCACGTTAGGCCCTTGGTCCCGGCTGTCATTTTAGAACTTTGGCAGTCGTTACGGATAGTCTGAAGCCAGAAAATCTGACACGAGTCTCGCACAAAGTGCTAGATTGTGGAGGTCAGATTGACAGCGGCTCCATATAAAATACTGGTATTCAGCTTCTGGTTACACTGAAAGTTGACCGCGATATATTTGGGAAAAAACTAGGCATAAGGAGAGTAATTTATGCAAAGAAGTGGTGGTATTTTTATAACCTATATAATGTAGTGATACTGATGACTAATAGTGTCTAGAATGTTCGGGTAAATACCGGGCGCGACGCCCGCGATGTTTACGAGATTTCTGGAAAGTTCCAGAAAAGTCTAGAAAGTTCTTGACTCTGCTACTCGAGACTAGATGGCGCTAGTAGTCTCTGATGCCGCTAGCACCCAGATTGGCACCTCAAGATTGGCACTGCTGATCTTCATTTCTCCTCGTTTCCAGATAACTCTGGGCTGCATGCTGGGCGTGATCCACAGTCTTCAGTCGGTCCAGGACATTCGCATTGACTTCATCCCGGTGGACTACGTGAACAACACCGCCATCGCGGCCGCCTCCGTGGCCGCCGTCGGCGACGATGTCAAGATTTACAACGTGGGCAGCAGCAAGAGGAATCCTATCACCTGGGGTTTGTTTGCGCTCATTACGTTTTAGACTCTCATCAGCCGGTCGATTCTGTAAACTAATGAAGTTGAAGGCTTGGGTATAGTGAGCTATAAATGCATTTTGTTTACTTGGATTGACGGCTCACTTTGTAATAATAATCACTTTGGGTGAAGCCTTCATTTCGACATGTTTACAAACACACACAGCTGATTCCTTGAAAGAAAAGTGCGCGCTGTCTCCTTTGTGACCGCACTGTGCACTGATTCTAGGTGGTCTCTCCTACATCCTGAACAACTATGCGCGCAAGACCATCATCTCAGCCGACGCCATCTGGTACTGTTTCGTGATACAGTCGCCGTTCCGCTGGATCCACCGTCTCTTCAGCTTCCTCCTGCACACTGTGCCCGCCTGCCTGGCTGACGGAATGTGTGTGCTGCTCAATAAGCCTCCGAGGTAGGTCTCAACAAGCCTCCAATGTGAAAACATAACCAACTCATCATCTCTCTAGCCCTTTAAATGAATAAACGTAATAATTGTACCTTGGTACCTTTTTTCACCACCTGATAGATGTCAATGAATATCAAGGAGTTACTCCTACATGATACTCAGTCAATCACACTCTACCTTTTCCAACTAGATCTATATTGGGGTCGGCTTCTAGTCAAACAGGATTCAAATTAGTACCAGTATTTTACGTAAAGCTACCTACTGGTCGACTGCCTATTTGAACTCCACAACCCAGTAACTGGAAACCAGTTAAGTACTTCTTGCCAAGACCGACTGCTGTCAGATATTCTGGCTTCTTCAGGCAAATGATAGCCGGAACCAACGGTCCAATCCGCTTTCCGTGCTACGAAAGGGGAGTCTCTGCATGTTATGTTCACCCATCTACATGCTGACCTCGCCAAGCGTTGCGTCTAAACTGAAGGATTATTAATTAGCCAGCGGCGGTTATAAATTAGCCACGCGCTCCTCGCCCCTGTACCTTCAATAAAATGACTTTCTCATTTTTACAGACTGAAAAAACTCTACGCAACCATAACAAAGATGGCGGCGACAACCGCTTTCTACATGAACAACGACTGGATCTTCAACGACAACAATACGTCCGCACTCTACAACAACTTGTCAGAAAGTGACAGAATCATCTTCCACTGTGACATCGCGGACGTGGAGTGGACCGAGCAGATCGCTCTGTGGTGCGTCGGGCTCAGGAAGTACATCGTCAAAGATGGGCTGAACCAAACAGCCAGGGGAATGAAGAAACAGTTATACTTCCGTATAGCACATTATGTGTTAAGTGTGTTGTTCGTTTGTTTGTTGTTTTATTTGTTAAGGGTTATTTTTTTGTACGTATTTTGAATGTTGCTTCCAAATGCAATTTTTACTTTTATTATATGTTTCTAAGTTGGGGTGGTGTTGTTTAATTTTGTCATCTGATAGGTACACCCTGTGGTTTATTGTGCTAACGGCGCTACGACTCCTAACTTAACAAAGTTGCTCCATGCAACACGAGCTATCTACCAGTGAAAGTCCCATAAAAATCGATCCAGTCGTTTCGAAGATTCGGCGAAAAAAACAGACGGAGACATTTTTTTTTGTTACGGCACTCTCAATATCACTACATGTTATAAAACAAAGTCGTCCGCCACGTCTGTCTATTCGCGACAAACTCAAAAAACTGATATTTGGCTACATTACCAAGATGATTCCTGAGAGGCCAGTCTGCGGTGCTGGGGATATTTATGTAGCTTCATGTGGCGAGATGACAATGTATAATTTTATTTGTTGACTTTTATAATTTTAATATTATTTCTTAATTATTTTTTCCTTACGGTACTTATCTATACTTTATAGTTAGGGCTCCAGAGAAAGGAACCTCCTAACAATACGAGACGTATCGAGGAGTGCGCGACCCTTTACCCAACCGCGTAATGTCAGCTTCGACAGGTGTTTACTTTTCTCTGTCTCAAGTCTCTCTGTCAAAGGGACCCCTTTAGATCCGGCCCTTTGGTAGGCGTACGAGGGGCCGAAACCAACTCGCAGAGGCCCCGTTAGACATTTCAAATGTAATGGGGCACCAACCGGCGATTATTATGTCGACAGGTGTTATTATTATGTCGTGGTTATTTTGGACATTATGATTTATTTACTTTGTTTTTGATTTTCTTGATTGATTTTTAATATTAACTAGCATAGTTTTAAGACCTTTGTTACTAACAATTTATGGACATTATTAGTATGAAATAAATAAATGAGTGAATGATTTTTACAGCGGCCAACCCGGGTTCGCAACCAGTTAAGAGATTTCCAGACTGGGCACTGTATTTGTTGATCCTTGTAGTGGAATTTGTTCGAAAGAGTCACCGCAGCTAGAACGCAGAAGGCATTAGGAGGAACACAGATAGGTTTTAGTCAGAAAGAGTCTATCACTCCCTCCTGCTCCGCACAGAGCGAAATAATTCATTTGATGATTTTCAGGAGGGGAAGGGGAGATATAAGAATACTTCAACTATACAAAACATATACATATAATTGGAAAACAACGGATAGGTTTTTATATACAATTTCATTATTTACGAAGACTTCTGTGTCATTTAGCGTCTTCCGTCTTCTCTTGGTACGATATCACTCCTTTTTCTATTAGCTCTGGTATTTCCACCGCTAGCCAGGGCCCAAGCTGAAAAAAAATACAAAGTTGCTATACCTCTATACTAGTGTTTTCATACAAACCCCGCCCAGACAATTACGAACACCACAACATAATAGTTATTCAATTTGGGTCAGTCATTACAAAGTTTAATTAATTTTTATGATATTCCTACAGATAGAAGATAGATTATACGATAGATTATAGATAGAAGAATAAGATAGACAGACAGATTAATTTTGTTAACATGGTTAACATAACACTTTGATACGTCAACCTTTTTTGGTAATTTTATACAAGAATAGCTGACCCGTGCAACGTCGTCTGCGTAACATTTTTCATTACTGCTCCGCTCCTATTGGTCTTAGCGTGGAGATATAGCCTATAGCCTTCCTCGATAAATGGGCTATCGAACACTGAAAGAATTTTTCAAATCGGACCAGTAGTTCCTGAGATTAGCGCGTTCAACCAAACAAACAAACTCTTCTGCTTTATAATAGTACATAGTACCTATACTAGCTGACCCGCGCAACTTCGTCTGCGTCACATTTTCCATTATAGCTCCGTTCCTATTTGTCTTAGCGTGAAGATATATAGCCTATAACCTTCCTCGATAAATGGGCTATCTAACACTGAAATAATTTTTCAAATCGGACCAGTAGTTCCTGAGATTAGCGCGTTCAACCAAACAAACAAAAGCACTCTTCTGCTTTATAATATTAGTATAGATTATCATATGAGAGAGCTCCCTTTCATTTTGATTTGGTTTTTATTAATTGTTGTTATGACAGCAACAGAAATGTGTGGAAATTTTAACTGCCTACCTATTACGGGTCGTGAGATACTGCCCGCTGACAGCCACCCGGACGGAAGGCCGGACGGACAGCGGAGGTTTAGTGATAGGGTTCCCTTGGTTACCTTTGGTTATGGAATCTTAAAAAGCGTAATTCATAGTCAATAAACGTACCCCAAGTGCCATAGCATGTGCTATTCCAAATCGCGGAATGTTCCGCGCCCACAGCGGCTTGAAGTGGTCCGTGAGGCAGACCTTCCCGCCGCGGTACATCTTGGCCGTCTTGCCGTCCAAGCCGGGCAGCGCCAGCTCGGGCGCTGTCGTCGGGTACGTTATGGGTATCTGAGAGAAGGAACGGGATATTATGGCAGTTTCTTTTAAACAAGGACGAAATGTATAAGTAAGCAATTACACCCTTATTCCGACAATAGCCCGCAGCTTCGCCTGCGCGAATTTTCACGGGTTTTATTTTTTTCACAGGACCCTTAGGTTTGTACTAAAAATATCACCTATCTCCCGTGAAAATTGGTCGCAAACAAAAAACTAAAAAAATGAGTTTTTGCTATTAGTAATGTATCATGTCCTAATACATAAAATTATACCGTTAGGTACTGGTGACTGACAGACAACGCACAGCCGAAACGAATGGTCAAAGAAAGCTGTTTGGCATGTGTTCCTTAGGTAGTGTCGGGTAGCACTATGAGAGTTTCCTGAAATTCCTACAGGAACAAGTCGGGCAAAAACTAGATAATACAAATACTTGCACACACATTCAGAAAAATCTGAATTGACTGTTTACAATATCAATTGCATAGATAGATCTTAAAGACATAGAGTAGGTACCTCCATCAATTTGGCACAAATGGCCTGAGATCTAAAACCAATAAAATTTGTGTAAAAACTATTTATTAACTTACTGAGGGGCTTCTTGCTAAATAATAACTGCCACACAGGACAAGCGTCAAGAAAGTATTGCATGCAGAAGTCAGTCCATACATGGGTTAATGGGTGTATTAAAAAATATAATGCATATACAAGTAAATGTATAGTAAACTGAATAAACAAATAACTTACATCAAATTCTAAGTCAAACTCGTACTTCAGCAGATTGTGGACGTACCAGCACTTGCCAAACCACTTAGTTCCGGTCTTGTCGGACTCCAGACGAAACCAGTCATTGTCAGCAGCTTTGTTGTTCTGTACGTACTGGAATAAAAACAACAATGAATTGACTTTGTTGTTCTAAGTTAACACAAATAGAGAAGGAGCCTGTGACTTAATAGCAACAGCCACCTGCTTAAAAGCCATATGCCAAGGCATTTACATTCTTCGAAAGTAAAACTTCATAAAAAGTTTCATCACCTAAACATAAAAAATAAAATAAATCTATACTAATATTATAAAGCAGAAGAGTTTGTTTGTTTGGTTGGTTGAACGCGCTAATCTCAAGAACTACCAGCTCGAATTGAAAAATTCTTTATGCGTTGGATAGTCCATTTATCGAGGAAGGCTATATAACATCACGCTATGACCAAAAGGAGCGGAGCAGCAATAAGAAATGTTGCTAGCGGGAAAAAAGCTTCCGTTGCGTGCGCTGCGTACATAGTTTAAGTTACGCAAAAATCAAGTATTACGAAATTATTCCTCTTTAAAAGTTCTAAAAAAAAGTCCTGGACAGCATAATATGTCTATCCCATAGGGTTAACTCACTACAACCCTTTTTATGGAAATCAAATTTGTTTTAAAAATAATAATGCATTATTTGCGAGGAAGTTTTTATTAACATGGTATTAATCCTTATCCAAATAAATACATTAATCATCATAAGCATTTAATTTTGAACAAAATTGCAATTGACATTATTTAATTTCAATGAATATCTTGAAAGATATCATAGTTATAAAATAACTCCGCAACAAAATGTAACATTATAAAGCTGAAGAGTTTGTTTGTTTGAACGCACTAATCTCAAGAACTACTGGTTGGATTTGAAAAATTATTTCAGTTTTAGATAGCCCATTTATCGAGGAAGGCTATAGGCCATATATAATTACGCTAAGACAAATAGGAGCGGAGCATTAATGGAAAATATGACGCAGACGAAGTTGCGTGGGTCAGCTAGTATATTTTAGTCTAAATATTAGGCTAATATTTACAGGCTCTTTCTGGGTATGCTTGCTCCATCTTAGACTTTGGGAAGCACTTCGTATTAGCTAACTGCCGTTTTTTATAGTAGGTATTTTTTTTCGGTAGAATGTACCTTTTCTATAGTAAATTTGAAATTACCAAAACGCGCAAATTCATAGGGGCTGAAAAAAAAATCGCCAAAACTTTCTTTCGGGATTGGTGGGATAGTGGGAGTATTAAGGGTGGGGTAGATTATATGGCGACTCTATATAAGCTTTTAATCCAAATTAAGGTCAGGGGCATCTTCAAGGTCAAGGTCAAACTCGTAAAAGTCGAGGTCAAACACTTCAAGGTCAAAATATGCCTAAAATTGTAGAATATTGCCCTCTCAAACTCGAACCTCTCAAAAACGTTAATTTTAAAGAAAATGTCGACGGAGCCCCACTGCGCGGGGCTCCTACTTCTGAGTGGTTTATAAAAAAATAACCTCGAAGGGGATGGCGGGGTCTATTCGCTCGCTTCGCTCGCTCACTCGACCCCGCCATCCCCTTCTAACCTAACCTATCCGAGTCGGGGTGCCCACAAGTCCAGAGCTCGCTCCGCTTGCTCTTGCATTCTGAGTCGGGGACTTCGGAGACGCCATGGTGTCAATCAATCGTTGAAACAAACAGGAGTACGATAGACGCTCTCGACCGTGAGTACAAACGATGAATGACAACTGTCAAACGTAAACGTCGCATACATCATAATATTCTGAAATTACGTTTCGTTACCCACAATCGCTAAAATACTTTTTTTATTTTATTTAATTAAGTCTATTATTTGCTTTTTATTTGAAAACATAATACTTGCGCAACTATTTAAAAATAAAATAAAGTGAAAAACTATAATATTCAATAAAAAAACTGTTAAAATGAGTGGTCACTTAGTCTGACCGTAAAACGAAACGACCTTGGACCGATTTTTTTAAGTTATCTGTGGCAAAATATGTCATTTTTTCGATTTTTTTCGTAAATAGGTTAGAAATAATTGAATTTTTAGGATTTATTTTCTCTAAAACTATGTGTTTGCGCGCTATAAAACTTTGTGATAGTGTTCTACAAGAAGAGTACTCTACCCAAAAAAATAATCAAGCTCCAAACCGAGAGTTTGTAATACGAAGTGGAGCCAGACTTTGTCTCAGTCATCTCTGACCAAGACTTGAGTCAAGAGAAACACAAACAAAAAAAATAAAAACGTCAAGATTTTATAAGCAAAGAAAGATTACACCTTGCCATGTAACAATAAAAATGGGCTTAAGTAGATACGATACAATACAATACAATACAAAATCCTTTATTTCAAATAGACCAGTTTACAGGCACTTTTGAATAGTCAAGGTATGTCAGTCAAATAGATGAAGCTAATTCTGCCGCGCTAGCGACAAGAGTAGCAAGTTATTCTGCAACAAAACAAACTCACCGACCCTATCTCCAGCGCGGCAGTTGCACGTTCCAAAGAGTAGATCCTATGGAGAAGAACGTGCAAGAAACTCCATGGACACTCTTTTAAACACTGCCTTTTTACAAAATCATGGTTAGATTATTTAATGAGTCTATACAATGCAAAGATAATCTTACAATCTTCAGCAGGTCCAACAATGTTTTCACATCTTCATCAAAGTTCGGGCATTTTAGTCGTTGTGGAGCGGACCAGCATTGAGCCAAGCATTTTTGTCGTCAATGTACTCCCCTAATTTATAATATGCTTGTTTGCATAGTGTGCGTTTTACACAGTTTTTAAATTTCGTCTCATTTAGTTCTAGTATATGTGGCGGTATTTTGTTATAAAACTTTAAACAGTATCCCATGAAAGATGTTGCTACTTTAGCAAGTCTGAAACCTGGTTGAACTAACTGATTCCTATTTCTAGTGACATAGTTATGTCTGTCGCCTCGTTTACTGAAAAGATGTAGATTCTTTCTAACGTACATAATATTTTCATAAATATATTGACAAGGGACCGTCATGATGTTAATTTCTTTAAACAGTTCTCTTAGAGAATCTCTCCGGCGCAGATGGTAAATGGCTCTCATGGCTCTTTTCTGCAAAATGAAAATAGACTCGATGTCAGCAGCCCGTCCCCAAAGTAAAATACCGTAAGACATTATACTGTGAAAATAACTAAAATAGACTAGTCTAGCGGTTTCAACATCTGTAAACTGGCGAATTTTTCTAACAGCATATGCTGCTGAACTTAGCCTTCCTGCAAGAGATGTTAAATGAGGACCCCATTGTAACCTTGAGTCTAGCCTAATCCCCAGGAAAACTGCTTCTTCGACTAATTCTAGTTTCTCCTTGTTCAATATTATGTCACAATTATTACTTTTGACATTTGGTAAAGTGAATCGAATGCACTTCGTTTTTTTCTCATTTAACACTAGATTATTAGCAGTGAACCAATCATGTACCTTCATTAGAGCGTTATTTACATTGTCAAGATTGTTTGCATGTCTATTTACTTTAAAAATCAAAGATGTATCGTCAGCAAACAACACCATATTGAGTTTATTTTCTAAAATATAGGGCAAATCATTTATATAAACTAGAAATAAGAAAGGACCCAAAATTGAGCCTTGTGGTACCCCCATTTTCACGATTAATCCTGTTGAATTTTTGCCGTTTATATGAACTAGCTGCTGTCTTTCATTTAAAAACGATTTTACTAAGTTCAAGGCTGTTTTACTTAGTCCGTAATGCTCTAGTTTCAGGAGTAATGTCTCATGACTCACACAATCAAACGCTTTCGATAGGTCGCAGAAGATACCTATGGCATCTTGCGCCTCTTCCCACGCATTGAAGATATGTTTTAATAAAGTTACACCAGCGTCAGTTGTACAGCGCCCCTTGGTGAAACCGTACTGTTTGTCATGTAAAATATTATTCTCATTAAGTGACTGAGCATTTGATTTAGCATAACCTTTTCAAACACCTTGCTGAAAACCGGCAACACAGAGACGGGTCTATAGTTATTGGTATCTTTACTGTCCCCGGATTTGAATAAAGGAATAACTTTACTGTATTTCATAAGGTCCGGGAAAACCCCTTGATCTATACACAGATTGAATACAAAAGCTAAATACGGTGCTATAGTGTCAATAATGGAGGCACAAACTTTTACAGACATACCCCATAGATCTTCTGTCAATTTGACCTTGACTTGCTTAAAAGCTTTTATTAATACAGTTGGGGTTATATGCTTAAAGTTAAACTCAATTGGGCAGGCTGAAACATTCGCCTTCAATAATTCAACAGAAAGTGAGGGCGACGAGTTTAAGGTTTCAGTAGTTTTAATTGGAATACTGGTAAAGAAATTTACAAATTCTTTAGCGACTTCTTTGCTTTCGCTTATGAGTCCACGTGAAGTTCGCAATGTATAATCATTATTATGTTTTTTGTTCCTGTTCGTTTCATTATTGATAATTTTCCAAACTGTTTTAATTTTATTCTCTGCTGATTTAACCTTGTTGCTTATGTATAGGGCCTTTGCTGCCTTGCAAGTATTCTTAAAAATTTTTGAGTAACTAGCTACGTACTTATTAAAAGTTTCCGTGTTGATAAAAGGCTTAAGGCCATAAAGTTCATAAAGTCTTTCTCTACTTTTTCTGACTCCTTTAGTTGCCCAGTCACTAAATACAAATTTAGGGCATATATTTCTAGTCTGCTGCTTAAAAGTGGCATTGAACTCAGTTTGTACTAGTGAAAATAATTCTCTATACAAAATATTACCATTGTTCATTGTGAAGCCCTGGTCACTTAACTTACCGATTAAGGTGCTATTAAATTTATTTAATTTGCCGGTTGTAATTGGCCTGGATTGTATCTGCACTTTTTGGATTGTCATGTTGGACTCAAAAGATACTGTTAGTCCACTGTGATCGGAAGGCAGATAATTAACAACAGCTTTGTCTAAGAAGTCACAGCAACAAAAAACATTATCAATACATGTAGCAGTATTAATAGTTATACGGGTTGGTTCTTTGAACATATTTGACAAATGGAATGATTTAAATAGATGTAATAACCGACCACTCTCTGAATTATTTTCTAAAATATTAATATTAAAATCGCCACAGACTATCACTTGTTTATTATTACTTGCAAGTTTTGCCAGCACATCTTCCATTACTGACTCAAATATAGAGTAGTTTTGATAATTAGGGGGTCTGTAAACGCACACTATGATATGCTTATCCAGCTCAACACAAGTAGTTTCAGTCAGTTATTTTTACATTTTGCTGTAAGCAAGTTATTTACTAAATTTTCAGTGAATCAGTTTGTTACATAGAGTTATATCTTACAAATATTAAGGTTCTAAAAGTCTGTATGTTAAGGTGCTTTCCGGTCAGTGGGTCGTCTTAGGGCTTTTATTATCATTGATACTCACGATTGACTATCTAACCTGAAGGGAACCGATGATGTGACAGCAATGGAGCACACTTTTATAGATCTACATTCACTCTTGGCAAAATACTCCCAGGTTATAGATAGATAGATCGAGTGTGAGAAAAGCTGTTGCTTACAACTAGCTTATGTCAATAAGTCCTTATTGTTCAAAAGATATATTTATTTTTACCTTAATTAGTGCCTGGTATTCTTCTTTCAACCTGGTTGGCCACAGCTCCTTGTCCCTGGGACCTGCCTTAGTTTGGAGCAAGGGTATGCTGCTTAATGTTTTCCTAGTACCTTCGTCTACCATTTTGAGTATTTTTATTTATTAGTTCATAGAGAAAGTTTCGAAATACACGATATCCTTTGAATTGAGTGGTCAATAAACGACGAGCAGACGTGTAACTTGAAGTCAGTGTCATGTGTCATTGTCAAAGTGAGTGTGACAGCAGAACTAGAGTCTGGTTACTGAGGCCTTTCCTTATTTTTGTGTTTTGTTATATAATCAGATTCATATTTATTTATTTGCGTTCTACAAGGTACACAAAATATGTTTATAAAAAAAAACTTACAGTACCTCTACCATGAATGTCATCGAAAACTTACAATAATGAGAATAGGAACGTCAATGACCTCTATCTGTAAAATGTCTCTTGACTTTTCAAGAGACAAACAGGTTGCAAAGAAAACTAAGGCTGGGTTGCACCATCTTACGTTAACAATAACAAACATCGAAACTTCAGTTAAAGTATCGATTAGGTCAAAAATTAGTTGCACCATTTGACAAATAGTTAAATGACGTCATAACTTTAACCGTAACTGTAACCGCTCACTTTCCGCTGGTTAGTGTTATTGTTTGTGTTAAATTATCCGTCAACTATCAAACGCGTTGAATATAATCTCTTGACTTGACTCTTCCCTTTAACTTTAACAAAGCTAATGAATTTGCTGGTGCAACACATTTCACTATAACCGTTAAAGTCAGCGCTACTGTTAGTGTTAAATTTGACGCAAACTTTAACTATAACTTCTTCTATGGTACAACTCAGCCTTAGAATTTTAAATAAAATTTTAGTGACCATGAAAGCTATGACGTCACAATATGGTGCTAAGTCGATCCTGTAATTGAAAGTTGAAAGTCACCCGAAGCGAGGCGAAGTAGCACGAAGTGAAGCGAAGTGCCCCTCTACACTATCGTTTTCGCTCAACATCGATTCAATTTTGCGAATAGTCTGGAGGATGCTCTGGAAGTCGCTCGAAGCGAGTCGAAGTTGCACGAAGCGAAGCAAAGTAAAAAATTAAATTAAATAAATCTTTATTTCAGACTATTAGTCCATAATTAAGTTAGTATTTTGGTGTTAGTAACAATGGCGCTTACGAAGTAGGTTAGTATTGTTAGTTTATATAAAATATTTATTTATTATAAACCTAAGACTGTCCCCACCCAGTGTCCCTGGAAGGGACAGTCCGGTCTGGCAGCTATCATTTTCAGGCCCATCATTCACTCAACTTCGATCAACTAAAGTAGCCTCCACACAGTCCACACTATTCCCGAAGTTGAGTGATACGATAGTGTCTCTACACTATCGTATCACTCAACTATCGGGCACTTCGCTTCGCCTCGTGCAACTTCGCTTTGCCTCGGGCGACTTCCAGTTATTGTCGGTTTTTGCGCCCGAGTCAAAGGACTTGAAGTTCAAACACGAAGCGTCTGTCCACACTACTCGGCTCACTTCGGTTCGCGTCAGCCATAGTAAATACGCACGTATTTTTATTAAAAGCGAGAGTACACATTGCAACGGCAGTTGCCACTTGAACGTTATCCATTATGCCTATCGTGAGGGGGACTGAGCTCCTCGCGAAGTTGCTCGAGTGTGTGGACACCTACTTCGGACTTCAGTCAACTTCGGAGAGCACTTCGCCTCGTGCAACTTCGGAATAGTGTGGAGGACGCTTTAGCACAGACTGTCAAGTGTCAGTGTCAACTGAACTTTTCAACAATGTCAGCTTGTGACATAGGCTTGTGATTGTGACAGGAGAATTGATTATTTTTTGCAGTATTTGTAATCTTTTCCCCAAGAAATATTTAATTCAATCATCATTGACTTGTGTTTTGTTGAAAACTAGTAATAGTTGAGTGTAAAAGATATTCTTAGGTGGACACACCTAAACTACGTAAGTTACAAGACAAGACCCAGGGTCTCTTTAGCAACTGAAGTCATATCTCCTAATTTTTATATTTACGAATAATAATACTTTCAATAATTGACCTGAAAATCTGTTACTGTTATTATTGTACCCTTGAAGCTATGATTTCACCAATCATCTACCCAGGCTTTTCTCAACCATATTGCGTTGGCTTCCAGTCAAACCAGATTAAGCTAGTACTTTGCGTGGAGTGACTGCCTGTCTGACCTCTACAAGCCATTACTCGGGTAACACATTACTTCTTGGCAATTTCCTCCTATAAATTGACTAATATTAATAGTAGAGTTCTTCTTCAGAACTATAATGGGTTCGGAGCAGTCCACAGTGCCTCCTAAGAAACAGGCGCAGAGGGCGCCGCCGGTACGGAGAGGACACACTATAGCTGTACCTAATGCATCAGGTCAGTAATTTAATTAATAACATAATAAATATGCCAATGAAAAGGTACTTTTGAAAGTCATAAAAAAAATCTTAAGCAATTTTAGTTAATGATTCACAATTGAAGATTTGAATGGAGAAGAATGTACAAAACTTCAAGTTAACCCTTATCAAATAAAATTTTAAAAGGGTCAAAATAATTATGTGTGAGGGATGATTCACCTACAATAACACCATTGAGCTACTAATTAAATAGGTGCCTGTTTTGCAACATTCAATGTGATTTCAGAAGCATCAAGGTCAACAGATCTCCCAGCTAGTGGCAACAATTCTCCTGGGACCAGCATCTGCTCAGACTCAGAGCTGCCATACATTTCTTACACTGTGGACCGGCCTATCGGAGGTATGTTTTCTTACAACAGTTATTTATTATGCACTGGTGACAATAGAACTGCAGCTATAAAAATTACTAACACCGGTCCATCCTTTCTTATTGAAAGGGGTGTTTAGCAAGGAGACCTGCTGTCCCCCAAGCTGTTCACTGTCACTCATGAAGTTTTTAAAAATCTTTCTTATCTTTGGGCAGATAAAAACACTACAAAGTAAAAAATAACTTTAATTTCGGAACTCGGTGTTTTTGTTAATTTGTTCGTTTTTGACACCGACTTCCGAAATTAAAGTTATTTTTTACTTTGTAGTGTGTTTTTTGGAAGTCGGTTGTATTTTTTTGTAAAAAGTTTTTTATTTTTCACTTTTTAGTGGTCCCACCTCTGCAAAATCGCAGAAAAGCAAAATACAAACGCACTAGTTGCCCATACGATTTTCGAAAGTTCCCCTCGACTTCTCTGGGATGCCATCATCAGATCCTGGTTTCCTTATCATGGGACCATTAGGGAAGTATTCCCTTTGCAACAAAAAAATCATTTTTAAAATCGGTTGGCAAGCGACGGAGTTATGCCCTAACAAACATAAAAAAAAAAAAAATACAAACATCCGAATTGAGAACCTCCTCCTTTTTGGAAATTCGGTTAAAAAGCTATCTCGTTTTGCCAATCATGTCGTCCTATTCTCATCATTGGCAGCTGAACTAGGAGAAATGCTGAGTGACCTAAATAAGGCAAGCCTCGAGATTGGACTTCGGATGAACATGTCTAAGACCAAACTCATGACTAACAGCTCCCAACATAAAGTGTATGTGGGTGGTGTACAGATTACATATGTTCCAGTATACATCTACCTCTGTCAAATAGTCTCCTTCCAGGCGAAACAAGCAAAAGAAGTTGCTCGCCACAATAATGCCTGGAAGAGCTATTGGTTGATAAAGGCACTCATGAAAGGAGACCTTCCAATTTGCTATAAACGCAAATTGATGGACATGTGCATTCTCCCTATTCTTACATATAGCACTTAACCCTGGTATTTGACAGCTCAGCAGAGGTTCAAGCTTGAGGTTTGCCAGCGAGCAATGGAGCGTAGCATTCTGGGAGTCAGATTAACGGACCAGATTAGAAACACAGTGCTGCGCTCCAGAACACAAATCGCAGACATCACTCACAAAGATGTCATTGGACTGGGCCGGACACGTCCGCCGCATGTCAAACGATTTATGGGCCAAAGCAACCACAATGTGGGTCCTGGAAAATGTCCGGCGGCATCGCGGCAGACCCAGGCGAAGATGGTGGGACGAGCTTGATGCCTATTGACAAGATTGGTCTACTATTCTTTACTATTCTTCCCGGCTATGGCTCGAGGCTTGCCTTAAATGCCCAGAGCCGGGAAGAATAGAAGGAAGAAATGAGGCCTTTGCCCTGCAGTGGGACAAAATAGGCTAAAATTGAATAAATAAATAATTTAGGGCAAAGACCTCCCTTTCTTCCTTCCATCCATCCTGGCTTCGGGCAAGAGAGCCTATCCTGTCGATAGGCGTCAAGCTCCAGTTTTTAACAACGTTTAAATAAACAAATCCATCAAACACCCTATCGCCCCAACAGACTCCCCGAAAGCGTCGGGCAAGTCATCCCGCGGTCCGGACAGCAAGAAGTCGGTGCTGCCGCGGCGGCAGCTGAGCCTGCAGGCGCGCCGCAGCAAGCGCACCCGGGATATTGTGGTCGTCAAGCAGCCCACGGACGAGCTGCTCGATGAGCACATACAGAGGCTGCAGGTACGGTCACGTAGGCCCTTTTACGGCACTTGAACATATCATTTACATTTAAAATGATAAAGTTACTACAAAAAATTCGCAGTGAAACTATGTAGCTCATGTGTGTTGTGTTTTTCAGGAGATATCGACATTCTTGCCGATCATGAGAGGCACGCTCGGGCTGCCCGGCGCGAGGGACCCCGAGGTGCTCGAAGGTAAGCTTGCACTCTTCTCATTTGATACAGAGACAGATGGCATCTGGAGTTCATTCGCAGCAACGTGCATTCCGTGCCTCGGAAAGCACGTTAAATTGTTGGTCCCAGATGTCATTTGGAGATCTTTGGCAGTCGTTACGGATAGTCAGAAGCCAGAAAATCAGAAATCAGTCTTGCCAAGCAGTACCGTGTTACTCAGTTAATGAGTTGAAGAGGTCTGGTAGGCAGCTACTCCACTTAAAATACTGGTATTTAGCTGAATCCGGTTTGACTGGAAGCCGACAGGATGGAGGAGGATTTGGGAAAAAGCTAGGCAGATGACAAATGGCATCTGGAGACAGTAATAGGTTCTACCTCTTTTCTTGTTGATTAACTTACCTAAATCAATGTTTGTTCAACCAGTATCGAGCAACCTGTACAGCTCTATCAATGGCCTCCTTCCAATCTTGGTTGGTGCAGGTAGTTAAGCATGACAGTTGAGGAGGTGATGCATGTCCTGTGCACGGGCTACGCACTAGCACTGCGTTTGAGTTGGGTGAAGAATGCCCCATTTGGGCAGGTTATGTTTATAGTGGCCAACCTGGGTCCACAGTCGGTTTAGAGGTATTTAGGCTATTGGAAGCAAAGCCACGGGCAGCGATATATGAAGAGGTAAGACAGTAACAGTCACATTAAAATTTAGACAAATGTAAATGCGAATTGCTCTTTTCATAATGGACAAAAACATCGAACAAAGAGTTTCTTAAATTTTGTATCGTCAATGGAATTTCGTATTCGGAGTCACTGAAAATGTTACAGAATATTATAAACAGCATGAGTAGTACAAAGCATTCAAAAGCGGTCGAGATGTGATGGGTGATTTGCCTCGCTCTGGTAGGCCATGTAAGTCTGCAACTTTTATTTTAATTTTTTTTGTTTGTGATGGGTTTGCTCTTGACTCTAGTCATGGTCAGAGATGACAGAGACAAGGAGCGAGCTTACCCAGAAGGAGCCTGTTCACTCTAACTTTGAAGAGATTAGGACAACTGAAGTTAACATCGCAAAAGTGAAGGAAATAGTGGCTGAAAATCCTCTTTCAAGTTTGAGAGTGATAGCCGCCGAACTTTCAGTGTCTCACGAGTCGGCCCGTACCATTTTAAATAATCACTTGGGTATGAAATATGTTACCAATCGGCTAGTCCCAAAAGACCTGATTTTTTCAAAAACTCAATCGCATGAGAGTCGCTGAGGACATGCTAGAACTAGTCAATTCCGACTTAAAATAAATGAAACGCATTGTTACTGGTGATGAGACGTCGTCAGTTTACGAGTTTGACATGCAAACAAATCAACGAATATTATTTGAGCTTTATGCGGCAAATTAGACGAAAAAGCTTTGTGGAAAGAAAATTCTTGGATTTTGCATCTCTCTGATAATGCGCCACAAGGCGTTGTGTAAATATCATACCACCTTATTCACCAGATATGACTCCAGCCGACTTCTTTCTTTTTTCCTAAATTCAAATTACCACTTCGTGGCAGCCGTTTTCACGCGGTAGAAAACATAAAGGAGAATTCGCGGCGAGAACTGAACTCGATTCCGTAAAAAGCGTTTAAAAATGTTTTGTAGGTGACAAAATTAATTTGGATGAATAACTAACATTTTGTGTAGGTATTATTGATCTTTTCCCGGTACTATCTTGACAGAGTAGTATATTTGTTAGGATAGGATTTGGTCTAAATGTATTGAGTGAGGTGACCGTGGTGTTCCGTCAGGCCTGGACCACCGGCCGTGGGTGCGCGTGACGTCACGCCTGCAGGCGCACCTGGCGGCGTGCGCGCAGCCGCTGGCCGCTATGGAGGGCGCGCTCGGCGGCAAGCTCAAGGAGGTGAGCGCTAGTTCAACACCTGAGGGCCAATTTTAATGATTTAGCAAAAATTTTAAAAAGCCATAAGTTCTAAGCGACTGACATACGAATTATGATTGATCCTCAAAAGAAAAAAGCGACCTAGTTCGCTAAGAAGCCGCGAGCGAGCTAGGTCGCTTTTTAGTTTGTCAGCTCTCGTCTCGCAACTGAGACGGCGCTGGCGTCCCGATTATTCAATTGACTGACGCAGTTAACCAACAAATATATATGATGTAATGTCCAGGCCGACACGGAGATATCTCGTTTATACTCCATCATGGTGGACAAGCAGAGAGCCAATGCGCGCCACGCCGAGAGACTCGCCAGGGTTCACGAGGTGTCCCACCAGCTCACTCGCTGCCACTCGCTGCTCAACCAGGTAACCACACCTACCAGTGCACGAGGTGTCCCACCAGCTCACTCGCTGCTCAACCAGGTAACCACACCTACCAGTGCACGAGGTGTCCCACCAGCTCACTCGCTGCTCAACCAGGTAACCACACCTACCAGTGCACGAGGTGTCCCACCAGCTCACTCGCTGCCACTCGCTGCTCAACCAGGTAACCACACCTACCAGTGCACGAGGTGTCCCACCAGCTCACTCGCTGCTCAACCAGGTAACCACACCTACCAGTGCACGAGGTGTCCCACCAGCTCACTCGCTGCTCAACCAGGTAACCACACCTACCAGTGCACGAGGTGTCCCACCAGCTCACTCGCTGCTCAACCAGGTAACCACACCTACCAGTGCACGAGGTGTCCCACCAGCTCACTCGCTGCTCAACCAGGTAACCACACCTACCAGTGCACGAGGTGTCCCACCAGCTCACTCGCTGCTCAACCAGGTAACCACACCTACCAGTGCACGAGGTGTCCCACCAGCTCACTCGCTGCTCAACCAGGTAACCACACCTACCAGTGCACGAGGTGTCCCACCAGCTCACTCGCTGCTCAACCAGGTAACCACACCTACCAGTGCACGAGGTGTCCCACCAGCTCACTCGCTGCTCAACCAGGTAACCACACCTACCAGTGCACGAGGTGTCCCACCAGCTCACTCGCTGCTCAACCAGGTAACCACACCTACCAGTGCACGAGGTGTCCCACCAGCTCACTCGCTGCTCAACCAGGTAACCACACCTACCAGTGCACGAGGTGTCCCACCAGCTCACTCGCTGCTCAACCAGGTAACCACACCTACCAGTGCACGAGGTGTCCCACCAGCTCACTCGCTGCCACTCGCTGCTCAACCAGGTAACCACACCTACCAGTGCACGAGGTGTCCCACCAGCTCACTCGCTGCCACTCGCTGCCGGGTAACCCAACTCTGTGTTCTATTGCAAACATATGAATAAAACCATCTTAAAAAGTCCCCATGTATCCCATTAAATGCAATTTTCTGCAAAATCATTAAATTGTCAACTTTGTCAAAGGCTTTTCTGAAATCAGTATACTGGGGCGGTTTGATAAGTGACGTCTTGAATTTCTCGCGCAATATTTTTAAATGCATCAGCGCTGTCGTCAACTACTATTGATAGGCTACTGACAATTTTTTACGTCATTTATTTTGTGTTTGACTGCCATTGACAGCATATAAACTCTTGAATTTTATCAAAAATGGACAAAAAGTGAATGTAATTCATAAATTGCGCTTCGAACGGAACCCCCTCTAGCATATTCTACACATTTAGCCCCAAGCGACTCTTTCCAAATCCGAAGAAATGGCTAGGTGGTTAGAGGTTTGGTCGAACAAAGCGGTCATCACCGAAACAGACACCTATTTTGAGAGCCTCGAAAAAACCTATTTTGTAGGAATATAAAAATTGGAGAAACGCTGTACTAAATTATCGAGAAAAAAAAAATATTTTATTCAAAAAGGCACTATCAATTTGAACCGCCCGGGTCATTAAACAAATAACCTGCAAAAGTTACCAGGATCGTCGCAGTTGATCTTTTGACAAAACCATTCTGCTGTGGTAATATAACGTTGTGAGTAGAGGGCACACTTCGTGTACTAATCTCGAAAACCTTTGACAATATTGATAACATTTTGCTACGGAATTGTTTAAATATTCGCGCTCGCTTCGGACGCTACATACGCGCGAGAGAAGCGGTGAATAAGCTCTTTCTTGAAAAAGTCTTAAGAATAAAGGTGTCCTCGAGATTTAATCGTACTATTTTACTAACAATTATCATAATATTACATTTATGTACAGTTTTATGGTATTACCCTATTTAATGTTTAAAAGTTTTTTTTTTTCTTTCAATTTCAGACTCTGCAGGATATAGAAGAATTGAATGCCTTGTTACCCGAAGACAAACGTTTAGAACCATTCGTCTGGTCAGAATGATAATCTTAAGAGACAGTTACGAGCCCACTGCTGGGCAAAACTCTTCATCATCATCTGCCTGCCTTGCCCAACTGCGTCGGGCTCAGCTTGCAGTCTCACCGGCTAGCGGCGGCTGCTGCCTACCAGTATGAAATGTGGACCAGCTGCCTGTCTGACCAACACCCAGTAACTGGGTATCACGATACTTTGCAAGATTTACTCACTACATAATAGCTGGGAACAAAGGCTTAACGTGCTTGGGTACATGGGAGTCTTGAAATGTTGTCGATGGTCACCCATCCAATAATCGACCTCGACCAGAAAAGCTATTATATCAATGACTTTTAAAAAATACTAATGTTCTATTTGAAGTATATTTTGGTAAGAAACCCGTATCAAAATGCATTGCTCAGTTCAAAAAAACTTATTCCAGGTGTCTCAGGTTTTTGTCTTTCCGTTAACCAGCAATCAATGGTGTTATGACAAATAGCGTTAACGAACTGATAAACGACCGATAAAAACATCAGGAATCGTTAGTTGTATTTAATAAAAGACAATTAGAATGTGTTTTAAAAGTTAGAAAATGATAAGTAATGCTCATAATTTTAAATCCTTATTTAAGATTATAAACGCGAACGTTAGTTTGTTTGTAAAGCTTTTACGCCTAAATCGCTGGACTGATTTCGATGAATTTCAGTGCAGAGATAGATGGTGTCCAGGGGGGCTACTCTCTAAGCCCGGAGTCCGTAGTTTCGACCTTAGTTGCGGGCGTTATCTATTCCGTATCTAAGTCCGAAACTACGGACTTCAGGCTTAGAATGGCTACGTTCTAAGCCTGATAGTTTCGGATATCTCTGTAGATAGTATTTAAAAATGTTATTATGTCACAGGAAAGTGACAGACACCGTAAGATTGTAATAAATCTTGATTAGATTACAATTTCTTGAAATATTAAAAAGAAATCGTTTTGTGTATAATACATTCCATCCAAATTCAATAGTTTAGTTTCCAAAACATGCGTGTCTTAAATAGAAAAAAAAAGTTTACAATTTCACGCGATATTTTTCATTCTTACGAAGTTTTCCATTTCTCGGTGACATATATTATGTTTAATAAAAACGAATGAGATTAGATAATCGACCATATTCAAGACTGCACTGTGTTACGGTCACAAATCTCTCATTTATGTTTTTTTTTTATTTTGTAAAACTTTGCCGCACTAGTGTGGGGACATTCCTAGTGGAGTTTCTCCTGTATCACGGGTGCTTTCACATACATCATTGTTACTGACTGAAACATGTTTTTTTGTTAAAACCGAAAGCGATGGTTTGCTTCAGGGGGGCTACTCTCTAAGCCCGAAGCCCGTAGTTTCGGGCTTAGTTGTGGACTTACGATTAGTCCCGAGCCCGAACTAAGAATGAATGACAGCACGTTTTGATAGTAACTGTCAAATCGTGTTATCATTCATTCTTTGTAGTTAGGTTATACGGAGTAGAATACGCCCGCAACTAAACTCGAAACTACAGGGGGGCTACTCTCTAAGCCTGAAGTCCGTAGTTTCGGGCTTAGTTGCGGTCGTATTCTATTTCTTATCACTTACGAACTGACGATTAGTCCCAAACCCGAGTTAAGAATGAAAGACAACACGATTTTACAGTAACTGTCAAATTGTGTTGTCATAAATTCTCTGTTGTTAGGTGATACGGAGTAGATTACGCCCGCAACCAAGCCCGAAACTACGGACTTCGGGCTTAGAGAGTAGCCCCCCAGACGTCGATTATAGTTTCGGCCCAAACCGAACCATTTATAATCGTGTTGAAAACGTTAAAGTAAATGTCGGGCAATGTAGTCGTTCTTTCCAGGCCCCTTATTCACAACCATTCGATTCGATTCCGTGTCGGTAGGGAACCGAATTCGACAACCTCATTTCCGAGTCGAAGAATTGTCAAAACGCTATTCACAGATCCGAACGGATGTGTTTTTTTCTATCCGATAGACCATTGTGTTTATGGGGAACGCTAAAAAATGGTAGTAAATAGATGATCGTGGTAGAAAATTTAAAGTAGTAAATAAAATTGGTTTATTTGAATATTTTCTTCCGTTTAAATATGGAATATACAGTTGCCTAATAGATAGCAAACGATACAAAATAATTTTATTATTAACCAAAATAAACTTTATTTCGAATAAACCTGCTTTGTAAACAGCAGTCTGTCAAACTGGCAAAGCGGAAAAAGTGTTAACTTTTAAAACTTTAGAACTATTTTCATCAACTAGCTAATAGGTACCCCCAAATTACCTTGTATTTCTACCTTTAGCTTACTCACTGATCGTCAAAATTCTATAGTATGGACACACAAACTTCAAGTTTTGTATTCAAAAGAAAGGAAAAATAGTACAGATAGAAATAAATATTACAGATACAGTCAGTAAATAATGGCAGGTAACTTATTTTATTAGAAAACAATTTGATTTGACTTGGGTGTACATGAGATCTCACAGGTAGATTTTGCTATGAAAGGTTTGTGTAGCAGGATTTATACTTTTGTAAAAAAACTGTCTGACTTGACGGCAATCTTCTCTTCGGCCAATAAAAGAGAAAGTGGATTCAGTCGTGTTGTTCGCGGCGCCTAGTAGTGATGCCAGTATTAGTTATCAAGTCCTTTTACGGCAGATGAGTGCGTTTCAGGGAAATAGGCCCTTATTTCTTCAATGAGGCTAAGGGCCATGTCGGGTGTTAACCTATAAACGGACTGAAACCGCGGGTCGGCAAAAGGATTCGTCATATCCTAGGCTCTATGAAGAGACAACGTCTCCTGCCTTTGTTGTTCTGCGGCACATCGACGGTCTCTGGCTCGCACAATTACATACTCCATCTACCAAAATACCAAATTACGAGTATTTTATCTAAAGTCTTGAACGAATATCACATTTCCGTAAACACTTTGACTTTATGTAAATAAGTTTAAATCGATGAAATACGGTCAATACATTAATAAAAATTCATTTACTTACTTCAGGCAGTGTTTAAAAAGTTTACAGTATTTTTATTTCACTGAAATAAGCTGGAAATATGGTTTATTTATTCGTTTTAATTTCTTTCGATATGACTCCCGATAGCAAACAGCTGTCGGAAAGATTCGAGTCTTCTTATCGAATTTGAACTGTCAAAATGTTTCGGTTTCGGATCTGTGAATTGCGTTTGGAGGACATCTTCGATAACTTAGACGTTCGATTCGATACGGAATCGAATCGAATGGTTGTGAATAAGGGTGCAGATATGAAATTAATGAAACATCTCGCTTACAACGACTAACTGTAGATCACACAAATATTTGTTCCGTGCGGGAATCGAACCTGCGACTCGCAGCGCAACAGTCAATTGCACTTTTTGACTGTCAAGATCTGTCAGTCAAATAGATGAATCTAGTTCTGCTACAAGAAATTGTTCTGCAGCAAAACTTACTGACCGAGCCTGTCTCCAGCGAGGGTGTAGCACGTACTACCAAAGAGTAGATCCTATGGAGAGGAACGATCTTTTAAACAACCTATATCTTCGGATTGAGGACGAGAGTTGAAAATACAACAGCAAGTTTAAACATAAACACTCTGCTATATTTTGAAATCTCGTCATTATTTAGGTGAAAATGGGAAAATAATGTTAACATAATTAATACACACTATTTCAATGTACAGTCGCCAGCATATCAAGTTATCCGAAACTGAAATTTTCCCAATCAAATTTGAACCCAATCCTATGGCAATAAAGTTGAAAATCTAACAAAGAAATTAGACAGATTGTTGTAACGTGATGTGCAGTGCGCCCACACTACTGTCGTACAAGCGTACGACACACACGTACAGTAGTAACGTACAGTAGTAAGCCTTGGTGCGGCCAAGCGGCCGCACCAAGGCTTAGATCTCATCATCCTGTATCATCTATAAGTGTTTGTCTCTAAGTGTAAATAAATATTATGATAAATATTACGTCATTAATTAATGTAATCATTCTGGTGTTTTATTTCACACATATTAAAACTGCCGCATTTCTAACGTTTATGGGCTAAAGCAGGCGTTCCCAATCTTTTTTATACTTGGACTCTTTAGATGTTATATTTTTTTGCGACGCCCTTGTAAAAGAAAGCTCCGTTTGGGAAAACGAGAAGGTAAGAAGGAAGGAGTAGCTACTAGTACAGTCAATAACACGTAGATATGAAATTGCTTTTGATTCGAAAATTACTTACACTCTTTTGCAAAATGAATATCATTAATCATGCATGAGGCTCCGCTTCAAGTAACATGAATGGCGTACCTACCTCAAACGGCTTCAACAACAAAAAAAAGCTCTTTTACAAGCCGAACAAACAAACAAACAAGGCTTGGTTTGTAACCTTGACACAGTGACGTAACGACAAACATTACCATAGCATAGGTAAGTACCTTCTAAGAACTGAAGATAATGATGTTGTTGTTGTGTATATTGACTGAGAAATTACAGTAAGGAAATACCCAAAACCCCCGAGCCATTGCCTGCCAGGGTACATAGCGAAATTCGTCCGAAAGAGTGACCGCGGCGGGCATTAGGAGGAACACGGATGGGTTTTAGTCAGGAAGAGTCTGACACTCCCTTCCGCTCCGCCCAAAGCAGGAGGAATCATTTGATAATATCCTATGGATAGGTACTTAAAAAAAGGTGGGTCCCTATTCGACCCAATGCTCAACCTTCGCAGTTGTGCAAGACAATCGAAGCAGCTAGATTAGTTTCTCATAAGGTAGCAGTCGAAAGTCTGGATTTAGTTCGTATGTTTTCACTCTCGTGTTTGGTAGGTCCATACATAAGACGCACCATATCTATATATATAATTTATATAATCTAAAGATAACAAGAACAACTATACAATATAGGTAGGCCTGCCTACTTATTAAAAAAATACAAACAATTTCTTTTGGTCTGTCTGCTCCATCCAATCTTCGGAACAGCCTGTAGGTACCTACCGTGCAAAGAAAAAATCACTAAGTAAAACTTTTCAAATAAGTATCCCATCAGATATCCAGCAGATGTAATTTAATTTGACAACTCTTACGTTACAAGCTAAAAATGGAGTACCTATTTCTAAAATCTGCTACAAGTCGGCAGAGGAAGTCAGTCTAACTAATATAATATCGCACAGTTTTTGTAAACTTTTTTCACTCGTCATACTCCCCGTACTGAGTACTGGAACTAATAACTTGAATGTACTGTCGAATAACGTGTTTGGTGTAGGACCTATCTAAGGACAAAATGTTTGACTGCTTTTTGAAATCTCATAAACTCATCCGTGTTCATCCTAATGCCCTTTGCGTTCCAGGACCGCGATGATTCTAAATCAAAACGAAGTTTTGTACTAAATTCCAAATTTTCATTACTAGTAACTTTAGTCTCAGTTTCTCTTTTATACCACTCTTCAAAGGGAATGCAGCGGGTGCCGAAGTTTGCAGAGGAAGGCTGAGTGTGCGAGTGTGCGGACGAAACCGAGCATTAACATAACAAAAACTATGTATAACATTAATTGTCTTTGGAACGAGCCCGCCACACACAGCCAACCCTTGCAACTCTTGAGAGCTAGAATAAACCGTGGTGACCACCAGAAAAACGCCAAGTCAATGAAGCTCGACGAGTCCCGGAGAAACGATTCAACTGTCTTTGACCCCCAATGAAATTAATCAGAAAAGAATAGCGGAGGAGTAGGAAAAATGGAATGTCCATTTCCCTCCATATCAAGCAGGAGACAGAACAGAGCTAGGCCAATAAGCACCACGGGAAAAATGCAACCATTAAAACTATATGTACCGAAAGGACTGGCCCGATATAGCTAAGGAAAGTGTTTAGTGGACGAAGGAGAGGGAGGCCTTTGGTCAGCAGTGCGACGAAACAAGCTAGATAGTAGATAGATAGATAGATTATGTAGGTACATGGGCGGAACTAAACCGATTGTCAGAAGCCAGTAAATCTCACTCCAGTCTTGCCAAGAGATACCGTGTTACCCAGTTAATGGGTTGTGGAGGTCTGGTAGGCAGCCGCTCCACGTAAAATACTGGTATTCAGCTGAGTCTGGTTTGACTGGAAGCCGACACCAATGTAGTTATGAAAAGGCTAGGCAGATGATGATGATGGCCGGAACTAAACCGGAATGTGATAGAAGTTATTAAGAATTTAATAATAAATAATGCCTCCACCAGAAATCAGTCAAACCAGACTCTAAAACACTCATTCGACAGTACTTTACCTTCTCACCTCCGAGCAAGTTGTCGAGCCATTGCGACAGAGTCCGAGCAAACCTGGCGGTACGCAATAGTGTAGCAATGCGCACCGCCGCCGCGCCGCACCGAGCATTGCAACCGGCGGCGCATGCGCAGCCAAGGATCAGTATCTTGAGGATCGTGAAGTGTACAAGACGAGGATAACTCGCAGACTTGGAAAAAGGTTGAATAAACTATAATTTTTTTTTTTTTTAAAAAAGCTGCCAAGTGATATTAAAAGGTGAGTGGTTTTTTTTGTTGCGTTTAAATAAGCGTTTTATTTATTTTTTGTTATGGAGATAATCTAATACGAATTTGAGTTTGTTATAGGTAATTATTATTTTTTGTTTATTTAGATACTAGCTGACGTACAGAATCGATTTAGGAATATTGTGTTTACCTACTTATTAGGTACCTAGATGAATTCTCGAGACATCATCTAAAAAGCCATTCTACTTATACAAAATTTGTCATAAAAAATGTTAGGTATTTCGATGCTTCAATGGTTATTCAGCTATTTGGAGGGATACAAATCCAACAAATCGAAGATTATAAAAATCGGTGCAGCCGTCTTTGAGTTATAAATAGGTTAAGTAGGTAGGTACCTAAAGAAGACAAAACTGCGATGAACTGGTGATAGGCACGGTTATTATTATTTAAATAGGGATCAGTGATTAGTTGATTAGGTATTAATCCCACAAGTAATTAGTACCTACGCACCTAAATAAGTTAAATTAAAGATTTATTAACTAAGTTATTTAGGTGCGTAACATAACTTTTAAAGCATTATAATCACACAATAACTAATTATTATTGCAAACATAATTATCTTTATTACGACCCAAAAAATATTAGATATACATGCTTATAAATTGCAGGCATCCGAATCAGTATAAAATTTGTGCCAAAATTGGGTCCAAGGTATAAATATAAATCCATAGCTTAAAGTATCTTTGTCTGTCGGTATGTCTGTTTGTTGCTTTCACGTCGTAACGGCTGAAGGGATTTGGATCAAACTTTGCACTCGGCAACAACAGGTCATGGGACACTTTAATCTCGGGATACCTAATACATGTTCTCTTGGGATGATGGCCTTTGTTCACGGTGGGCGAAGCTACTGACAGGAGCTAGGAAAAGAAATAATTATAATTGTTTTTATTTTCTCAAATTTTTGGGTTCCGTAGGTACCTAAAGAGTAAAAAGCCTGTCCATTCGTGCGTCCGTCCGTCACCGGGCTGTATTTCGAGAACCGCAATAGTTCCAGTTGAAATATACAGTGTGTATTTCCTCTACAGCAACCAATATTAAAAATAATAAAAAAGTTGAAGGGGTTCTCATACAAAAAACAACCCAGGTGCTAGTTGGACTCGCCCACCAAGGGTTCCGTACAAAATTTGTAGGTGCATTAAATACTACTTTAAATGGGTACATTTTTTTACGATTAAATTACAAATGTATAGTTCTCAGACTCTCCCCAATACTTGTAGTCTATGATGGTATTACCTACTTGCCAAATTTCATAGTTCAAGGTCAACGGGAAATACTTATACATTTTGATTCCCTTGAGTTCCGTTACTTTCTTTATGTTAACTTTGAAGTTTGTTTTTTTTGCAGCTTCAAGGGACCGCTGGGTACCTATATGGTTTTAATATCAAGTCGTTACCTCCACGCGTTCCTGAGATAAAGGGTCTTGACAGACAGACTGACAACAAAGTGATCCTATAAGGGTTCCGATTTTCCCTTTTGAGGCACGGAACCCTACATGTAAGAGTCCGACCCACAAATTGCCGGTTTTTAACTACCTATGATTTGCAAGTAGGATTTAGCCAATAGCAGGTATATCTACGTTTGTAACTTGGTCCAATTTGGCAACGATAACAAAGTAACACCTCAGTGATTCTAAGAACTTACTAACCTTGGGACTGTCATCTTGACGTACCTACACCTAACTGCAATGTTTATGTTGCTAAATGTGGTGTTTGCTTTGTATTCATGTGGGAATGCACAATCTATAATTATATACTAAACTAGTTGCTGCTAACTATCCATTGGTGAAAATAGCATGAAAATGCCGTAGTTTTTGAGTTTATCGCGAACAGACAGACAGACAGATAGACAGACGCGGCGGAGGACTTTGTTTTTAAAATAGTGATACTCCTACATAATATCATAAAACTGCAGAGATTTTAAACGCACTTATCTCTGTAACCGTTGGATTCTGTAAATTCTTTTTGAAGGTATATGAAAGCCACATTAATGAGGAAGGCTATAGATACTCGGGCAATACGTTACGGGAATGGGAAAAACGGTATTTGTGCGCACGAAGTCACGGACTATAAACCTTATGTTCAGGTAGCCTAACTACTAAATGCAAATAAAAAACTAAACCCATAAATCAGTGAAAAGCGCAGTATTCCCAAAACCTCTTCAGGACGTCAATTGCCGTCATGTTGGACAATGCAATTTTTGAACTTTGTTAATTTCAGTACAAGAGGTTAATGTATTTTAAATGCATGAGTATCTACCTACTCTATATTATGAATGCAGGTAGGTGCACCTTTTTTGTTTGTTCCGTTTCCTTCGAATATCGGTAGGTAGGTGGACGGGGCTTGACCCCGCCGATGCAAATCTTTAGCAAAGTCATCATCTGCCTTTGGGGTGACCTTCCGTCAAACCGGATCCCGCTGAATAAGTACCAGTAGTTTAGGTGGAGCGGCTACCTACCAGTCCTCCACAACCCTTTAACTGGTTCGGTAGAATTTCTGGCTACTGACTATCCGTAACGTCTGCCAAAGAACAAATCTACAATTAATGACAGTCGGCCGCCGGAGCCAACGGCTTAGCGTGCTTTCCGTGGCACGGTCACCTATCCACAGAGCAATCTCGGCAAGCGTTCCTGGACAGATTCACTCTCCGCACAGGCACAGCTGACGTCTTATTTAAACAATCAGCAAAGAAAAGACCATAATTATGTGTTCTGTGGGACTGTGAACCGGTTAACACAACGGGTAGCACTCTGGGAGTGCCGGCAGAAGTGAAAACTGGAACATTAACGTTGTGCATTTTTGAATCATCCGTCTTACGAATTTTCGATCAGGTCACGTGTCCTGACGCGAGTTTAACATTTTATGCCCATCCCAAGAAAAGTGCTCAACGCCGCTAAAAAAGCCAATACTTTTCGTTAAATCCTCACAGACTTCGTAGGGATGTAGACATAGAGTATATAATAGTCTTTGGATGTAGATTACCAAGGATGTGCCTTTTGGCGCCGTTTGAGCTCATAATATTAATACCCCCCACCCCCCTTGTATCAGTTAGGTAATGTGTGCATCGCCATCTACCTACGTCAAGCACAAAGTCCACATCCGTTGTTGTTTTATAATAAAACTAGCTGATGCCCGCGGCTTCGCCCGCTTGACAAAGTGTATAATAAAACCTTCCTCGAGAGCCACTCTAGACATTGCTGAAAACAGCATGAAAATTGGTGCAGCATTTTTTGAGTTTATCGCGAACAGACGGCAGACGCAGCGGAAGTCTTTGTTTAATAATATGTAGTGATATTAAGCATCAATCCGATATTCTCCGAATGGTTAGGCAGACGTATACCCAAAACTACAGTACACCCACATCCTACCTTTTCTTGTATATGTATTCTGCGGCTCTAAGTAGACAAAGTGCCATTCTATCAGCGCATGCGATTGTCTAAACGCCAAAATTTAAGGTATTGATCACGTGACATTTAGACAACGTTTGTCAATTCCATAATTTTTTTTCGTATTGACATTCACCTTCGACACGCTTCCAAACCCATATAAAAATAGATGGATTGCTCTCGACTGTAGTCTAGGTCAGAGATGACAGACACAAAGTCCACGATGTACTGAGCTTACCCAGCAGGAGCCTGTTCACTCAACTTTGACCCTTCGTAGTGTTTTAGATTGTCTGAATGTCAGTGTTTTTCCGTTTATATCTGACTACAAAGACCTACGTCATTGGTTACCGCAAAAACCAGTTAATACATTTGTACGTATGTAATAATCATGTTATTTGTGGATAAAAACGCTATAAACATAATCTGGTTTTTCCGCATAGTTACATTGTTTTTTTTTTCTAACTTTAAGTCAAGGGAAATTACCTATTAACTTGTAGTGCTAATTAAGCATAGAAATCCATAATAGATAATGCCACTAAAAACATTAAATATAAAAAAATGCCAAGTCCCGCAAACTCCGCAACGCAGTCCTTCAACCGCAAAGGGCATTTTGAGGAACACGGGTAGGTTTAGTCAGTAAGGGTCTGACACTCCCTTCTGCTCCGCGCAGACTGGCAGGGGTCGGGGGTCATCTGATAATTTCCCATCCTGTAAAAAGGGGGCCAAGTTTAAGTAACATAATAAAGTGAGAGCACTAATACGAGCCAGACTTTGTTAAATTTATCTTTAACTAGCTGACCCGCGCAACTTCGTCTGCGTCACATTTTCCATTAATGCTCAGCTCCTATTTGTCTTAGCGTGATGATATATAGTCTAAAGCCTTCCTCGTTAAATGGAATATCTACCACTGAAAGATTTTTTCAAATCGGACCAGTAGTTCCTGAGTTTGTTTGTTTGTTTGATCGCGCAAACAAACTCTTCTGCTATAAAATATTAGTATAAATTCTAAACTAATATTATAAAGCAGAAGTTTATTTGGTTGAACGCGTTAGTCTGAGGAAATATTCATTCGAATTGAAAAAATGTTTTAGTTTTTTATAGCATTTATCGAGAAAGGCGCAAACGAAATTGTGCAGCCACTCTATTCTGTTGACATCTCACCGTGTTCACTTAGGTGGAGTGAACTACAAGTGAGCTGTCATTACATCTTGGTTGTATGGTTTGACAGATCACTTCGTGATAACTTCACCCACCTTCAAATTTGTTTAAGTACAGAATCGGATAAGTAAATGTCCGTGTTATATTACCTACATATTGATACCTACTTAGCAATGACAAGTTGCGTGACTGACAAATTATTGTTAGATTTCAATCGTTATTGAGTACCTATTTACGTAACTTATTTAGGCATAATCATAGCAAATATTTAAACTTCTAAACATACGTAGATATCATCTACTTTATTTTTGGATGGGAAATCATAAATCTGATGACTCCTCCCGCTCTGAGTAAAGCAGGAGGGAGTATCGGACTCTTACTGGCTAAAACCCATCCGTGTTCCTCCTACTGCCCGCCGCGTTCCAGCGCCGCGGTGACTGTTTCGATCAAATTCCGCAACATTTCGCTGCCTTTTTCCAACTATTGAGGTCGGCGTCCAGTCACACCGAATTCAGATGAATACCAGTGTTTAACGTGGAGCGACGGATAACTGACGGACCTCCACAAACTGTGTAACGGTAGGTATTCCTTCGTAAGGCTGGAGTCAGATTTTCTTGGCTTCTGACAATCCGTAACGACTGCTAAAATTACAGCCGGGACCAATAACTTCGTGTTTTCCGAGGCACGGAGAAAACTCGGTATGTAATAAATGGTCTCCCACACAGGCCGCCCTCGGTAAGCGTTGCTTAACTTCGAAGTTCAATCCGTGCGGCAGTGCGGCTGTTATTAGTTCGGTCCGGTCTTTTCTATCTGAATTCTGATATATTTAAATAGAAAATATGAAATAAGTATCGGTACTTGGCATTCAACTTCTTTCTACGTGGACATATGTAACTGACCTTAACCTAACCACGACCACGTTTCAAAAGAACCAGATATAGCAATACATAAATGGAAATCAAAATACCAAGTCTATTTTTACGTCTTTTTGGCACACAAGGTCACCATTTTGCAAATCCCTATTCCGAGTGTAGTATTACCATTAGTGTTGCCTAACGAAATAAATAGTGTTGCCAGATGAGTGATTTATGAGGCAACCAAAGAGTTTGCGTTATTTATAAACTTATTAATATTTATCGCATTAAAGTTGCCTTAAAAAGATTCGGAAGAAGTCGTTTGAATAAATTTAAGGCCTATTTTGGGAAGGTTTTTGAACTTTTAATGAGTTAACTTCTGACAACGGCTTCCGCCCGCATGTCGGAAATTGTCCCAAGGGAACATACTCCCGGGGTAAAAAGTAGCCTCTGTGCTATTCTACATTATAATCTGTCTCTGAGCCAAGTTTCATCCAGATCCATTCTGCCGTTCCGACGTGATGGAGTAACAAACATCTATCCATCCATCCATCCATCCAAACTTTCGAATTAATAGTATAGTAAGAAGAAAGATGGTTCTGTTCATTCGTTTGGTAAAATAACAGATTATTAAATAGTTAAGTAGGTACTGTAAAAGTATGTGTTGAATTTAAATTCGTAACCTTACGAAACCCAAAGAACAGTTGCCTCCAGGTCGTGAATTGCAATAGTCTATTTGGAAAGCTCTGACTCGTTCGCGCACCCGTACGTAGGCACTGCGTTGCGGAATTTGTTCAAAAGGGTCACCGCGGCCCTGGAACGCGGCAGGCATTAGGAGGAACACGGATGGGTTTTCGTCAGTAAGAGCCTGACACTCCCTTCTGCTCTGCCTGGAGCGGAAGGAGCCACTAGATAATTTCCCATTGCATCCTTAAAAAAAGGTAGTGTTTGCAGCGAAACATAACTTTGCGAAATACCCAATGAGAGTGCGGTACTACAAGTTTATCCCAATCGTGCTCCTTTGAGAGATTGAATGAATTCACCGATGCCGGAATTATCGTAGCCACCTACTGAGCCAAAAAGTCAAAAGTCGTCTCAACCATCGACTCTCGCTGACAATCGCTGTGTCACAAGGGCTGTATCTTTAGAACCTAAATAGTTAGTTGGTATATCACTGTAGTTCTATCTTTTCTGCTAAAACTGATAAACTTTAGATAGGTGTATTATTATTAGCACCAAGTGCAGCCCCATTTAGAGTCTAAGCTATGTCTTTCCATACCGGCTGCCTCGAAGAGAATCGCGGCAACAGTTGTTTATTTTTTAAGGTTTTCTTTATGTTTTTATATTTTGCTGTACAATAAATGTTATGTTACTGGCAATTTGTATAATTCAGGTATGCTATAGAATACCCAGGCAATGTATAAAATACACCCAGGCAATGTATAAAATACCTGGGGCTTCTAGGCAATGCATAAAATATGAATATTATTATCGATTTCATTCATTTTTTTTTTACTTTTGATAGTTTAGCGTTTGACCACTATCTCACCTGATGGTCAGCGATGATGCGGTCTAAGATAGAGCTCGCTTGCCTAGAAGTAACCTATTCACTCTTGACTTAAACTGACTTAAAGACTCCCAGGTTGTAGCTATCAGGACTCCGGCAGGGAATTCCACTCTTTTGCTATACCGTGTACTATCAATGTGTTCTTAAAACGTTTTGTTGCCTAGGTAATGTATAAAATTCCTAGGGATTATATAGAGTACCTGTTGGTCCACCGGCAATGTGTAAAATAAATGGATTTTGGCCTGTATTGATCAATGAATGAGTTTATGTCGCAACCAACTAACTTCATCAGCCTTTTAGCCCGCAGTCTCCAAATGAGTTCCCCATGGGTTGGTTTAGCTCTAGTGTCCCACTTGGTTTACTGAACAGCGCCTCGACAGTTCGATTTTTTTCCCGAAATTCTTTCGAATTAATGATGAATGTATGAATGAATGATACATTTATTTGCACTGATATGACCAAAGCAAAGAAGAATAAGGTGAAACAACGGCTGCACTTCCTCCCACTAAAAGTGCACCTCACTAATATCAGGGGGTTGCACTCCAATCTCGATTCAGTCCATCACTACCTTGAGACCGAGAAGCCGCACCTGTTTTTCCTAACGGAGACGAAAATAACAACCCCGTCGGACGTGTCGAACTATGAATTAATTACAACACGATTTCACAGTAACTGTCAAATCCATCTATTAATTTGTGGTTAGGTGACACGCACCAGTATTGTTTAGAATACCTAGGCAAAGTATAAAATTAATAATATTTCATACATTGCTTGAATGCTTTAGGTATTCTATACATTGCCTAAGTATTGTATAGAATACTGGATTATACAGATTGCCGGTAACTATTTTATATAGATGACTGTAAAGTAAGTTCTAATCCCTCGGCACACCTGCCTACGGAATCCTGAGCGAGTCCGACTCGCAATTGGCCGGGTTTTTAAATTACCTATACAGAAAAAACACAAAATTCAATTACCTAATTGATACATCATGTAAAATATTACTACATAAGATAGCCTTGAATATAATCCGGAAGATTGTGCGCTTTACGTAAAAAAGTAATGTTGTAAAATCTCATTAAATATAATAATAAATACAATATGATACTGACATTGACAACCTTGGAAACACGAGGAGAGATGACATAACATGATACTTATTTATTGCACAGACTTCATATGAGCTAGTGCCCGCGACTTGGTACGCGCATATCCCGATTTTCCCGCTCCCGTAGGAATTTCGGGAATTCCTCTCTTTCGCTCCCCTAAACTCCCCAAAGAACCTTTTTAATAATTGGAAATCATCAAATGACTCCTCCCGCTCTGGGCGGAGCAGGAGGGAGTGTCAGACTCTTACTGACTAAAACCCATCCGTGTTCCTCCTAATGCCCTTTGTGTTCCTGGGCTGCGGTGACTCTTTCGAACCAATTCGGTGACTCTTTCGAAGAGTTTCCATGGTGGTAATAACACTTAAATTTCGTTTTTGTAAAAAAAAAACATTTGAAACTTTAACCTTCAATATCTTCAGAACAAAATGGTTTCTCAGGTATGAGCTAGAACAAAAAGTGATCCCATTTATGGGTAGAGTTTGTCGTTTTAGGTATCTTTACGGGTCTTTTGATACCCAGTCAGTGCTTTATAGGTACCCTTTCGGTGAGTAGTGTGAACATACAACGAGTACCGAACAGAATGAACGCAATCTTTCTTAAAGGGTTGTACCTACTCATCACTATAAACATTTATACTAGGTATAGGACCAACCGCGAAACCACGAAAAAATATCAGCTGTATGTGGGGCATAAATATATGGGTTTTAGAAGTATTACGTTTTCCTGTAAGGTACTTGTTGTATCTTGTACCCATGTACCCATGCTACAACAGAGTACACTACATTTTGACATCTTTCGTCTAGACTAGACATTGTGTAGGTGAGGTGACCTAGTGTTGCAACTGCAATTTTATACGGATTTGCAATGTCTGAAATGCATTTCACTTAAACCAACGTAATGTTATATTGAAATGTGTCTGTAACTTTGTACCTATTATTAATCTTAACTAATGGTATAAGGAACTAGCTCTCGCGCGCGACTTCCATCGCGTATGTCCCGTTTTTTCCCGTTCCCGTAGGAACGTCGGGAGATCCTCTACTAGTGCTCCCCTATAGAGTATACGCCGAGGCACCTACATGACAAATTTTAGCTTTCTACGAGCAGTTTCGACTGGGCGTTGTCTGTCAGTCATTCAGTCAGTAACGGAAGATTAGAGAATTTAAATTGTGTAACGGGTTTCATATATTATTCCTTTTTGACTAACAATCACAAACAATTACAACACTATAAAAGTAAAATAAAATATAGTTAATCGGAATTGGCAAGTATTCACCATACGTGTTTACTTGTATACCTAGTAGTCCCTGGCTGACCCAAACCCATAGCCTCTCATATGTTGTTTCCATATTCGGCAAAAGTCCGGCACCAACAGGGGCTGTCCTTCGGTATACTTCCATCAATAGTGCACACAGCGATAATGGTCAGTTGGGTGCCCCATTCCATTTTGAATTTGTTACAGGGCCTCTGAGAGTTCGGCCCCTCGTACGTCTACAAAAAGACCGGGACCCCAGGGGTCCAGAGATTATGTTAATATAGTAGTTAGTACACACATTAATATCGGTCAACAGCAGTGCGATTCTGTAAATATGTCGAAGTGAACACTTAGGCGAAGTGAACGACAAGTGAGCTGTCAAACCATACAAACAAGATGGAATGACAGCTCACTTGTTGTTCACTCCACCTAAGTGATCACGGTGAGATGTCGACAGAAGCGACCGGCAGGACCTTCTCAAATACAGAATGGTTTGAATAACACGGATGAATACACTTAGTTTAACATATTACGTAGTATGTAGGGGCGGTTTAGAACAGCCCTGCCCCAGACCACTGTCTTACTTACTGTGTAGACACGGACTCCACAAGGGAGTCGAATGGTCTACAGCAGTGGGGGTAGAGGAACTATTCCTCCAGATACATGAATCTCGGCATTATGAGATATTTTAATGGTTAAAGTAATAATGATAGAATGGTAGTTAGTAAAAACATAGATCATGGCAAACATGCTAAAATAATTATAGTATTATTGATATGACTCCTATCTGACAGATCTCATCATACTGTGTAGTATAGTAAATATATTTGATTTAACTCCCCCACTAAATAGGAAAATACTAGAATACTATTGCAAAAGCGTAAGAACTTGCCAATACATAACGTATGGTGCAATACGAAGATATTAGTAGGCAGGTTATTTATAAAAACCTTTCGAAACGCGCAAACATGTTTAATTAATGAGTCTTTGGCTCTCGGATTCGCGGTCAAAGGCCGCGGGCGTGTGGTGAACTCAAGTGGCAGGACGGCGTGATCAGCTCTCCTAGGGTTGCCTACTACATAGTCAAAGAGTCTGACACTCCCTCCCGCTCCGCCCAGAGCGAAAGAAGTCATGGTATGATTTTTCCATCCACAAAAAAGGCCAAAGGCCTCGTGTATTACTGCGAAGGCATTACAATTAAAAAAATCTACGTACGTCAATAGAGGCTGGGGGGTCAAGGCTACTCCGCCAGAAACCGCGACACAAAACAAACAACTTGTCCATATCAACATCTTAAACTTGCAATATTAGACGTTACGTTACTCCATCCATGCTTGATTTACACAATAATTTAAGGAGTGTCACTTCTGACATGTCGACTGTCTCTTTTACTAATAAAGTTGTTAAGCTCATTTTTCCAATAAAAGTAGCGTGTTCAGGTCGCACTTAATAATAATTATGAAACGGTCTTTAAGTACTGTGGGCTTATCACGAATATTTTGACTTATAGTAACTTTAACGTAAGTGAACTTTGAATGTGTAAAACTACAACCCCATAGTATTTTGGTTTAATTTAATGGGACATACACAATTTATATTTTACAAAAATATGACTTTAGTATCTAATTCAAATAAATATTATGTGCAAAACGAGTACTGTTGCTATGGTAAAATTATAGTACTTACGCAACGTTACTATCGTCAAAAATATTCGTGCTAAGCCCTCTGGGCAATCTATCTTTAAAGTAGGTAAAGGTAATTCGGTTATTCAAAATGGCCGTTTTTGACGTTTTGACAATGTCAATGTCACTTGTCTAGAGCCCCAGCTTGTTGTGCCACCAAACGGACAGTGTTAAAAACACATCCGAATAAATATGAAAATGAAAGACAGATTGTTGTGTGATTAATATTGTGATTCTATCAAAGTAGCTCTTCGTGGTCGTGTCGGATCGCCGTGCCATCGGACTATGAGAAGATCAGTGCACTTTACTTCCACAATATGTCGTAGCTCTTCGTGGTCGTGTCGGATCGCCGTGCCATCGGACTATGAGAAGATCAGTGCACTTTACTTCCACAATATGTCCTGCGTACTATAGGCAGGTCTCCGTTGAGATTGACCACCGATCCACCGAAATTAGGTCAGGAGGATTATGCCACAACTTCTTACACAAGCTAGTCACACGGTTTCTCTCGAGCTAATTAGAACAGTCCATACGAGTATGTAACTAGAGACACCTGCGAGGGAAACCTGTGAACATACGTAGTTGACCAAGTTGTTTAGTCAAGTTACGTCAACTGGTCAATAGAAAACATTACATACTTAGCTGTTTGTTTTCTACGAATTGTTGCCTAGTTTACGAACAGAAGAATTATAAAATATATTTAAGAGTGTGTATTCCGTCCACTAGCGCCGCCAATCGTTTTTTATTATTTGTGCTAAATTTAAGACACGTAGATAAAAAACCGCTCTGTAGTGCACTAAAGAAATGTATCTATTATATTTTGACAGCTATTTTTGATACATAACTCATAGCTATATAGCCAAAACGGCAATTATTGCTAAAAGTGGCCACTTTTAGCAAAAATATCGACTTTGGCAACTATTTATGTTCTAAAGTACAACACATAACTCTCAAAACATAATAAATACATTTCTTCAGTGCACTACAGACTACAGAGCGGTTTTTTATCTACGTGTCTTAAATTTACCACAAATAATAAAAAACGATTGGCGGCGCTAGTGGACGGAATACACGCTCATCTTTTTAACTATAAAACAGTGCAAGCCCGGAAACACTAGCTCAAATGTATCGCCATTTCTTTTTACTAAAAAGTTTCAAATCTCTGCTTCAAATAAATCACTTTTCAATCAGTTTCATGCAGTCAATGGCGTTTAGTTCAATCTCTAATTGGTTGTCAGTTGCCACCAATTGCATCAGACTTCTAGAAAAGTGATTTGTTTGGAACTTTTTGTCGACTTCAACAGAAAATTTCCTCAGACTCTGCACAGTTTATAAGCCTAACGTCACGCTAACATAAAGGATAATATAGCGCAATATGACTATACTATAACGCGATGTCGCCACTTTAGTTGCGCAGTGAAAGTACCTACACAGTGAAGTCCTTGGGAACTAAATATAATATTAAGCCATATAAGCTGTTACTAAGCTCACGAGAGCCTGCAATCTCGATAATTATAGTTAACGATCGCCTACCGACCGAATTCGGTCGATAAGTCATTACTATTTGAAAACACCGATTTTTGGTAAACAGCGATTATCATGCAAATGTCAAATTACTGAACTTTGTCGTAAACTTTTGCCAAAGCGTCGAATTTTGACAGCCAACAACCATATCGATATTATTCGGTAGGCATGACATAATTATGGTATTTGATTTCGATAAATGACCGAAATCGCTCTCAATGTCGAGACTTCAAGTTCAGGCCTAGGTAACAACTATTAGCTAATATGCTAAATATTGCAAGATATTAATAGTGCATAAATATTTAATTAATTCTTACAAATACAAACAATTAATTTGCTGGGATTTGGGTACATGTATGAGCTGGTGTTACAAACTACAAAAGCTCTAAGTGCCATTTCCTACCTCAAAATGTGTGCAAATATCTAATGTTTATACTGTTCATCAGCCTGCCTTTTCCCAACTATATAGGGGTCGGTTTCCAGTTAAACCGGATTCAGCTGAATATCAGTATTTTACGTGGAGCGGCTGCCTACCAGACCTCCACAACCCATTAATTGGGTAACACGGTATTTCTTGGCAAGACTGGAGTCAGATTTACTGACTTCTCACAATCCGTAACGACTGCCAAAGATCTACAAATGACAGCCAGGACGAACGGCTTAACGTGCTTTCCGAGGCATGGAGGAAACTCGATATATTAAGATGGTCACCCATCCACAGACCAACTTTGGCAAGCATTGCTTAACCTTGAAGATCGACCTGTGCGGCTGTTGTTATTTAGCCACGAGTATAGAATAAGATACCTAATTATACGAGTAAGAGATCTCAAGGGTCTATCGACTATCTGCTTATTTTCTCAGTAGGTAACAAAATGTATGGGATGGGGTCGATGGAGTAGTGTCCTGCCTACCTGCTAGCTCGGGCCAATGCCGATGCCCGACGGCCAATTTAAAGGTATCAGTTGTTAAAGTTACAAAACAACTCACTTTTCTTGAAGTCTGTGTTTCCTGATAGCTACAATCAGGCGAGCTTCAAGTCAACAGTGAACAGGTTACTTCTAGACAAGCGTGCTCCATCGTTGATCATATTTTTGTTGCTGGGGTAATCTACATAATTTGCCATCAGATCTGTATTCCAACTATACTGGGGTCAGCTTACAGACAAACCGAATTCAGCTGAATACAAGTATTTTACGTGGAGCGGATGCCTACCAGACCTCCAAAACGCATTACTGCAATGAAGAAAAAGAAAGAAAGAAAGAAAGAAAAGCATTTATTCCGCCAGTTCGAAGCGACACACAATAACTAATAATAACAGAAAAGAAATTATCAACTAACAACAAAATATAATTATAAGAAAACTTGTCAATAAAAATTAAAACTAAAATAAGACCTTTGTTGTCACCTACCACGACAACACGATAACACGATACTTCTTGGCAAGACTGGCGTCAGATATTTTGACTTCTGAAAATCCGTAACGACTGCCGAAATTTACGTGTGAAAGCTGAAAAACCAATGGTTTTCCAATCCACGGAGGAAACTCCGTATGTTAAGATGGTCAATCATCCTCCATCGTCGTCAAGAGGACCTCGACAAGTGTTGCTTAACCTTGTAGATCGACCCGTGCGGCTGTTATTATTTAGCTCGAGATCGTGAATCTACCAATAGTACGAAAAAGAACAACTACCTACGAAGTCCGCACTATGTGTGTGGAAGGCCACTATGACAAGGTTATATGTTGCCCAACGTTGGGCAAGTCGGAGTATAATAATTACGGATATTGCGGTTGTGTTTCAAATATTATGACGTGTTCGCATTGTGGGTCATCATATTTCACATGTTCGGCTAATATTTTGTGGAACTGCGGTTACCTACTTAAATCTTCTGGTATTCTGTGTGTTTCGACGGTCTAGTGAGGTTATTGGGAGTTGCTGTGAGGTCTTCGGTTCGACTAGCTTCTACAGTGCAAGACCCGTCAAAATCGGTCAAACTGTTTCAAAGATTACCCGGAACTAACCTAACCTAACCGACAGACTGCCGAATAAAAAAACCTTTTTTTCTGTATAAGTAGTTTACTATCATCAGCATTTATTTAAAAGATGTTAATTTGATTTTACAGACACTTCAATTATATTTATTTGTATCGGTGTAAAACCCTCTTATAAACTTAGAATATGTTTTTCGTTTGTCTTATTAATTCATTATAGCATTGCGGAAGTCTGAATGCAAAGATTTTATGTGCAAAAAACAGAGTACTTTGACACCTAAATTTATTTTGTTTTTGTGTATGTAGATACCTACGTAGTTACAATAATTTAAATAGTTACGTATAGATAACTTATTTACTTACATAAATTTTTAATAACCGCCATGTTGTATCTGCGCTACCCTAAGGTCGACTGGTGGAAAATGCCTGGTTGTACAATATTTTTACCTACTAGTTGTAAAGAAAATTCATGAAACTGAATTTATATTCACGTGTATGATGTTTTAAAACTTATGCTGCCGCTATTTAGTATTTATAGTAATAAAATTAGTGAACTAACTCGTCTTTGTTCAATATACATCTAATTTATATATAACACTAGCTCATACCCATTAGGAATTTCAGAAAATCCTTGCTTACGAAGTGAAGTGAAGCTGAATATCAAATTTAAGTTTTCTACGACCATTACTGGCTGGCTGACTGTTGTCTTTCAGTCACTCAGTAACGAAATAATTTTAGGTCATATACATATATCACCGGAAAATGACAAACACCGTAAGATTGTAAAATTCGTGTGAAATTGTAAACTATTTTTTCTAAATAAGACACTGATTTATTGGAAACTATTGAATTTAGATGAGTTATATATTACGACTAGCTGACCCGTGCAACGCCTAGCGCTATAGCTAGAGCCTTCCTCGATAAATGGGCTATCTAACACTGAAAGAATTTTTCCAATCGCACCAGTATTTCCTGAGATTAGCGCGTTCAACCAAACAAACAAACAAACTCTTCTGCTTTATAATATTAGTATAGATTTTCTAAAAAATTTCCGGTGAGGACAAAAACCTATGTACATCGACCACGAATTTTAAATATCACGATGAAACTCTCTAGGCTGGATAATAATATCTCTTTTGTCAAACCCTCAGGAGCACAATGTCTTCGGAGACGACACTATCGAGCGCTGACCTGGAGGCTCTGCCCGACAGGATCGCCGACACCTTCTCCGGCCTGAAGGTCCTCATCACCGGGGGAACTGGCTTCATGGGGAAGGTCCTTCTCGAGAAACTGCTCAGGTAGATATCCGTCAAGTTTTACAGAACAGTTTTACAGAATCACTTCGCCCAATATTATATCAATTATATATTAAATCAATAAAATTGACAGCTGAGCAAAAGCTTTTTCCATCCTCAAGCAGGTTCTGCCCGCGATGGCAACGTCTGCCCATCTCGCTGCCCACAAGTGTGAATCATCATACTGCTCTGGGCTTAGGAAGATAAAAAACTTGTTTATTTGTCACACATAGATACACGCAATGTATGTAGGTACAAATATAAGGAAACTAAACTTTAAAACAATAACATTGTGTGCTCCACGGCTGCACCAAGTAGTAGTGGTAACTGATTAGTTTTACACTGATGAGACTACCGCGCCTGTTTCCAATTATGTCAGGGTGGGTTCTATCTATTAGGGGGTTTTGGTTTCCGCACTTAGTCCTGATGTTGGCCCATTGTACGTGAGCCATGGCGGCCGTCACTCCAACCACCCAACCTCCCTCCAGAAACAGTTCAGTTTTCTCGGCGTGTTCAGGATATCTGTGAGCAAGTTTTGTGTCAGGGTGAGTTTCCAGTGACCAGATGCAGCTGACTACCAGTATATAACAAGGGGCGCCTGCCTGTCTGACCTCCTCAACCCCGTTACTGGGTAACACGATACCCCCTGACAAGACTCATAGTATCAGAATCGTCAGACCCCCTTAGAGGTGTGGTCCCAGTAACAGGAGGGTCATGGAAATCTGTTTTAGTGACTACTCACACTTATTCAGCTCTATTCAGCTTATACCCATTGAAAACAACCATTTTGTACGGAGACGCGTACGCATCCGTCATCAGCTTTCCGCGTCTATTCAGTTTTCGCGGCAAACAAGTATAAAATGAAGACAGATGTGTTATTATCATGCGAGTGCTATAGATTGAGTTCAGCACTGTTCTGCCGCTGCCGCCTTCTCATTCTTACGATGATTCATGATAGAAGCAGAACTGTATACCAAAGTGTGACCAAAAACGTTTAGCAAAACGCAAATGGAGCTGAATAGGTAAATGTGAGTAGTCCCATATATGCAAAATATATTGAACTGGTTGTAGTGGTGACTAATGGCGACATTTAAGGAAGGCTATGACTAGCAGTGAACGACTCTTCACTGAATTATATCGGAAAATGCTGTTAACTTCAGGTTCAGTTGAAAACCAGCGTCAACGAAGTTGTCTGGCGCTTCACTGACCTGGTCCTATTTGGCTCAGCCGTGGGACATACATAGTAGATTTGACGACACGGTTGGCGCAGTGGTTGGGCGATTGACTGCTGCGCAGCATGTCGCGGGTTCGATTCCCGCACGGAACAAATATTTGTACGACCTACATGTATTTGTTCTGAGTCTGGGTGTTTTTCTATCTATAATATGCATGTATTTACAAAAAAAAAAAATGTATATAAGTAGTTTATCAGCCATATCGTTACCATAACACAAGCATTAGGTTGCTTAGCTTGGGACTATATGGCGTTGTGTGAAATGTCCAAGGATATTATTATTATTTTATTTTAAATTAAGTGCCCTTATGTTTTTGCCTTTTTTTCTACGGGAAATCATCATATGAATCTTCGTATTCGGGGCGGAACGGAAGGGAGTGTCAGACTCTTACTGACTTAAACCCACCAGTGTTCTTCTAAATGCCTGGCACATTCCAGGGCCGCGCTAACTTATTTCTACGTCAGTGTGCCAAATAAACAAGTTTTCTTTAGTAAATAGAAAGACTCTAAAAGCAAGTCTCTTTCAGAAAATGTCCAGATATCGACCAGATTCTGCTCTTCGTGAGGACCAAGAAGGGAAAGAACCCGAAACAGCGGCTGGAGGAGATCTTCAATGGAGTCGTGAGTACATTTAAATTTTCTTTTTTGACTGCGCCGTAGGTGTCCGTCACAAGCGCGGCTGGTGAGCGTGGTGTGGTCTGTGGCGTGGATTTTTTCAGTGGACAAGCCTATTTTAATATGCCACTAACTTTACCTGTGGGTCTAAAAAGGCCGTATTTTAGCAGAATCGTATCAAAATCATAATATTACCCACACAACAATCTGTCAAATTTCATTTTCATCTTTATCGCTAACGCATTAGGTTCTGGGGGGCTACTCTCTAAGCCCGAAGTCCATAGTTTCGGGCTTGGTTGTGGGCGTATTCTGCTCCGAAGTCGGAATAATTTGTTGAAATAGTGCCAAAGAATAAGTTGTATTACCTAAGATCAGACATCTGGTGGACACTTCCCGTGACCGAAGAGCTGTTTTTAACCTTGGCCAGAGGCTAAGCATTGCCATTCAACGTGGCCATGCCGCCAGTTTCTTGGGCACATTACCATGTGGCAGTCTGCTTTGTTTTTTTTTTTATTTGAATTGGGTTTGCTCTTGACCTTTATCTTGGTCAGAAATGACAGAGACAAAGTCTACGATGGAGCGAGCTTACCCAGAAGGAGTCTGTTTACTCTAACTTTGAAGAGATTAGGGTTGAAAGCGTTCGGAAACACAGACGCGGGCAGAGAATTATACTGCTGCTACTCTTTATATTAATTTATCAGCTTACCGTAGGGATTCCGTGTAATCCTCCCTTATTTGGGCTATCTAACACTGAAAGAGTTTTTCAAATCGGACCTGCAGTTCCTGAGATTAGCGCGTTCAAGCAAACAAACAAACTCTTTAGCTTTATAATATTAGTATAGATTCTTCCGTTACTGAAAGCCAACGTACAGACAAAACTACTGACTTTTGTGTCATTATTTAACATGGGACTCAGACATAAGCGGCGATATTTGGGTAAATATACATACAACTCACCTCTGTGCACACCTATAAGGAGAGAAGGTATACGTGATGTTTGTATGTGTGACTTAGTATTAAAAGGACTAAATTTCCTAACGCGGTACGAACTCTTAGAATTTCATCACATCGTAGTGTAGTAAGCCATTACCAACTTATGTTCATTGAATATTTCTCAATTACCTTCTAACTCGGAAAATGATTTAGCTCAGTAGGTCACTAGTGCTTACTAGTGGTTGCGATTTTGTGTTAGACTAGCTGTGCCCGCGACTTCGTACGCGCGCATCTCGTATATTTCCGTTCTCCTGTAGCCTGTAGTCTTCCTCATGAATGTGGTTATCATATCCAAAAAGAATTTTCCTAATCCGACTGGCAGTTCCAGAGATAAGTGTGTCCAAACAAACAAATAAACTCTTCAGCTTTATTATGTTAGTCCTACTTCAAATAATCGGAATCGATTCCGCAATAACTTACCTCACAAACTTCATTATTTCAAGTATACAAACACGATCACTGAACTGACTTTCCAATTGCACAAACCCATTGAGAAGCATCCATCAGTTTCCGAGGCGTACGTACAGACGTGCGCACAGCACAGCAGCCGCATCGACTATAGAGTCTATATAGGGTTGGCACCTGCTAGGTTGCAGAATTTTGAAATTAAGATTATTGTTTTCAAACTAAAATTGTTTACAAATAGACAAAATTGTTTTGCAAAAAGTTCTGTATAATAAATCTTGCTCTACCCTACCCCACCCCACTCATATGCCAAATTTTTAACCGACTTCCCAAAAAGGAGGAGGTTCTCAATTAGGTTGTCGAAGTTGCGTATTTTGCCTTCCTGCGATTTTGCAGTTTTGTTGTTGGATGTGGGGTACCACTAAAAAGTGAAAAATAAAAAAACTTTTTACAAAAAAAATACAACCGAACCGACTTCCAAATTAAAAAAAAAAAACAGTACTAATTAAAAAATAATTGATTTCGGAAGTCGGTGTCAAAATACGAAGAAACTAACAAAAACACCGACTTCCGAAATTAAAGTTAGTTTTTACTTTGTAGTGATTTTTGTTTAGAATTTAGTCACAATAAAAAATATACTCCTTTTATTTTTCATAATTCAGTACTCTTCATCCAACGTTTCAAAAATCAGATGTTACTCGATATCTTCCAAAAAGAAAAGGTTGGCAGCCATATCTGTGGCACTCATCATGTGTCAACACCGGGGTCAGGATGGCAAGGTCGCGCGCGTATCTTCTTGTGCGTCGCGTGTAATTGTCCGACTGCGCAGAAAGAGGTTATGAGTTTGTGGTCTTTGTACTTTAGATGGGTTTATGTTGGTAATTATGTTTTTGTCATTATGTTTTTAAAGTAGGTATGCTGATTCTAGAACGACTGCTGCAATTTTCGCTAGCGCGGCAGAACTTCATCTATTTCACTGAAAGATCGGACGATTCAAAAGTGCCTGTAATTGGTCTATGCTGCGAATGCTGAAGAGTTTGTTTATTTGAACGCGCTAGTCTCAGGAACTAGCTGGTTCGAATTCAAAAAATATTTTAGTGTCGGATAGCCCATTTATTTAGACCGGAGCATTAATCAAAAATGTAACACAGACCTCGAGGATCAGTTAGTTTTAAATAAAAGTTTTCGATTTGATTTGATTGCTTTTGATAGATGGGGGCTAGCGTGTTTTTCATACTTTTCGTAATTTTATAAGACTTCAACGATCTTTGCAGACGCATTAAGTATTGCTTACAAAAAGTTATGGCTAATTAGATAGCCCCAAGACATGGGAATCTTGCTCCTATTAAAAATTCAAATGACTTCTTCCGAATCTTTTTATGGCAATTTTAATGGCACAAACATTGATAAGTTTATAAATAACGCAAACTCTTTGGTTGCATGAATCACACATCTCGCAACACTATTTATGTCGTTATACCATTTGTAATAGGTACCACACTCGGAATAGAATTCTGCAAAATGGTGACCTTGTGTCAAAAAGATGTAAAAATAGACTTGGCTTTTTGATTTCCATTTATGTGTTGCTATTTCTGGTTTGAAAGTATTTTTTTGTAGGTAACTTGATTTGATCCAAATAGAAGGAATTTGAATGTCCAATCGTGATATCTTTGAAGCGTTGTAAGTAAGGTACAAAATAAAGCTTCGATAAAAGTGTTATTTTTTAAATCAAAATGCTAATTAATTAGTAACAGTAGGTCTGTATTTCATTTTTATGAGAAAAGTATTCCAAGAAGACTTGTTATGCGTTAAGAAAAATAAAATATTAGGTACCTATGTTGTTTTTTCGTGTTTACTTTGCTAAATTCACCCTCAGCGTGGTCATGCCCCCAAACTACAATCCTGGAGCATAGCTTTGAAGAAATCCGTTGTCTATCCAAAAACAAATCGTTTGACAATGGTGAAGATATCGTTGAGCTCTTTTGTTTGAAGTCACTACAAATCCGTCATTATCGTACGTCGTTCATTCGAGTCATGGATTTTAAAAACCTGAATTTGTAAAAAAACTACCTTAGAAATAACCAAAGCAAAAATCTGAAAACCTGCTTTAATGTATTAAATGTAATAACCTTTGTCATACCTTATGAACTATACTAGCACTTACCCCGCCAATTCGTACGCGGATATCCTGTTTAGTAGTGCTCCCCTACAGTCGCCAAGGAACCTACTTGCCAAATTTCCAAATTTGAGCTCCCTCCGGCTGTGCGTTGTTAGTCAGTCACTCAGTCACTCAGTCAGTCAGTCACCAGTAACGGAAGAACTTTAAATACAGTAACATTTAACAATGAATAACTGATATTATTATAATCGTACTATTCCTTGACTAAACAATATGGGGTACTTACAGTTACATCAGAGTCGGCATCTCTGTCTCAATAGTTACAAAACTTGGTTCTGAAGCAACATCCATTGTAGTGGCAGCAGTTAGAGCTGCCCAGTGAGGCGTGAACCGACGAAAATGTATTGTTTTTACTTAGTTTGTTCCTAATAATAGCTTTCTGCGTCGTCGGATATACATGGTGTAATATAGTACACGCTAAAAACTTTTTTACAAAAAAAAAAAAAAAAAACACTACAAAATAAAGTATTAGTAACCTTAATTTCGGAAGTCGGTGTTAAAAACAAAGACACACCGTTTTGTTGTTGTTGCTACCGTTTTGTTTGGAAGCCGGTTATAATTTTTAGAAAAAAAAAAGGTTATTATTTTTCTCTTTTCAGTGGTGATACTTGGACGAACGTCTTCGTCCACGCAGAAATTGAAATAAGCAAAAATGCTCATACAATTAAAACTACTGATCCAAACTAAATTAAATTTTTACGGAACCAAATGGCATCGAACTAAAAAAAATCACACAAATCGGATTAGAAACCTCGGATTATACGGTGTACCTAAACAAATAAAAAATACCCGACGAATTAAAAACCTCCTCCCTTTTAGGAAGTCGGTTAAAAATGTGGAAATCATTTAAATATTCATTTTGATGCACAATTTTTATTGAAGGACCAACTCTGAAATCGCAAAAAAAAAACGATTTGTATTTGATAACTCGACAAAATGGGCTGAATAGCCGTCTTTTTTCAGATTTCTATGTTGGTCCCAAACTAAAAGTGGTTTCTTTATACAAAACGTAGCCCCACACTAGTGTGCTCGGCACAGCGATGTGGACGATGTTTTCGATGCTCTATGATTTGTTGCCTTCCCCTTATTCCGCCTGTACTTGTTATTTTTTTAATAGCTTGTGTGCGTCTGTAAATAATAAATGTCCTTTTTGAAGTTAACGTTGTAAACTTTCCTTCTTCCAGCTGTTCGACAAGGTCCGCACGATGAGAGGGGGCGTGGAGCCGCTGCTGCAGAAGGTGACGCTGGTGAACGGAGACGTGTCGGAGCCCGACCTGGCCATGAGCGAGCAGGACAGACAGATGGTCATCAACGACGTGCACATCATCATACATGCTGCTGCCACTATCAGGTAACAGCTGCAGCATCATTATGTACCGTTTTTAAGGTTCCCGAAGGGTAAAACAGGACCCTATTACTAAGACTCTGCTGTTCGTCCATCTGTCACCAGGCTGTATCTCATGAACCGGGATAGTTAGACAAGTTGAAATTTTCACAGATGGTGTATTTTTGTTGCCGCTCTAACATCATCTGCCTAGCCTTTTCCCCACAATATTGGGGTCGGCTTCCAGTCAAACCGGATTTAGCTGAGAACCAGTATTTTACGTGGAGCGGCTGCCTACCAGACCTCCACAACCCATTAACTGGGTAACACGGTTCTCCTTGGTAAGACCGGTGTCAGATTTTCTGGCTTCTGACTATCCGTAACAACTGCCAAAGATCTCCAAATGACAGCCGGGACCAACAGCTTAACGTGCTTTCCGAGGCACGGAGGAAGCTCGGTATGTTAAGATGGTCACCCATCCACAGACTAACCTCGGCAAGCGTTGCTTAACCTTGAAGATCGACCTGTGTGGCTGTTATTATTTAGCCACGAGCTCCTCCCTATAACAGCAAATACTAAAAAACAGAATAGAATAAATATAATTAAGGGGCTCTCATACAAAAAATCACGTTTAATCCGTTTAATTAATATAGAAAACGGTACGGAAACCTTCGTGCGGGAGTCCAACTCGCACTTGGCCGTTTTTTTTAAGTATGAGAAATCAAATGGCTCTTCCCACTCTAGGCTGAGCGGAAGGGAGTGTCAGACTCTTACTGACTAAAACCCATCCGTGTTCCTCCTAGTGCCTTTTGCGTTCCAGAGCCGCGGTAACTCTTTCGAACGAATTCCGCAACGAATTTCACCCGGAAAATACTGCTACCTATTCAGCGGAATCTGGTTTGACTGGAAGCCAAGCTGAACATAGTTGGGAAGAGCCTAGGCAAATTGATTTGGTCTTCATCGCGGATAACAAGGTTTATGTTCTGGTTGCAGGTTCGACGAAGAGCTGAAGAAAGCTGTTCTGCTGAACGTGAGAGGCACCAAGCTCATGGTGGAGCTGGGGAAGGCCTGTAAGCACTTGAAGGTAAGCTTTGCACGTTTTTGTATCTTTACTAATCTATACTAATATTATAAAGAGGTAACATTTGTTTGTAAGTTTGTGTGTAGGGGGTAATCTCAGGAACTTCTGGTCCTATTTGAAAAATTCTTTCAGTATTAGATAGCCCATGTATCGAGGAAGGACATAGGCTATATATCATCACGCTAAGACAAATGGGAGCGGAGCAGTAATGGAAAATGTGACGCAGACGAAGTTGCGCGGGTCAGCTAGTAGTTCATATAGAGGTCTACCTTAGGCGCTCGACGAAGAGCCATTCTTAGCGAATGCGATAATCGAAATGTCAAAATACAAAGGATTGATCAGGTGACATTTTCCAATTACAATGTTAACCTTTTTGGCAACCGTCTTCACCACGCTACCGTTGACAGTAGTTCCGTTCTGTAGCATCTCAACTCTTCAGTTCCCAGAGTCACCCGGTCTTGGTGACTTGACCGAAACTGTGTTTATCTTTTTAAACTAATAATATCCTAACGCCTAGTTGACACTTCGCGTCACCCAAGGGCTGGCTTTTACCAAGGATAGGTGATAATCATTGCCATACAACGTGGCAATGTCACCAGCAGGGTTCACTTCCAGTCGATAGCGATGCGGAGAAATTTTTGACGCCATATTTTAAGGTTTACTTAGTTAGGAGTTTTGATTAAAAGTTTTGTAGTAGGTAGTTGTAGAACAGTCATCATCATCACCATCAGCCGATAGACGTCCACTGCTGGACATAGGGCTCCCCCAAGCGTCACCACAACAAGTGTTCTTGTACGTCTCGCATCCATCGGCTACCCGTGACCCTCGCCAGATCATCTGTCCAGCTTGTGGGATGCCGTGCCAACGCTGCGTGCTCTGGTACACGGCACTCCACAAACTTTCGGCTCCATCGAACATATGTTCTGCGAGAAATGTGCCCTGCCGACTGCCACTTTAGTTTCGCGATCCTTTGCGCTTTGTTGGTTGGTTCTCTTGCAAATGAATGATATAATATATGTAATATTGTTTTAATTGTATAATATTATTCACATACGTTAGTATACTACGCATTGGCATATCTAGGGCTTTTTTCCAGGGGGGACCTGGCCCCCACCCTGAGATGCGACACCCAATTAGAAAAGTCGTTGGAATTTTAGGCCAGTCATAGTCAGAAGACCCAGGCACTAATAGCCTCCCAAAAACTCGGGCGATTTCAGTAAATTTGATGACTGATGCAGGAAAGCTCAAGAATTAAAGGGCATAGGATGCCAAAGCGAGCGAAGCGAGCTTGAAAATTATTATTATACCTTGGATAATTTATCAACATAATATGTGGGCTGCACTGTATTCAGTAAAAGCTGGGCCCTAGGCTGGGTGAGCCTCCTAGCCCACCTAATGCCTATCTAGCGGCCTGCCCCCTCAAGCCAAGACGAAGAAGAAGAAGAATGCAGTTTTAATACGGGTTCTAACTTTTTAGGAAATAAATCCAATGTTTGAAGTGCTATTTTTTGACATAGTAAAATAATAAACATAATTAAATAGACTTAACCTACAGAGTTATGGCGAAACTGAAGCAAGATTTGGCTTCTTTAAACTATTGGCATCTTTACTAATAAATCTCAAAAAAATCAGTAAAAATTAGGCATGGTCATTTTTGTATGATTTTTCACTCCTGCAGATAAAATTGAGGACTTCGTGCAACCGCACGCTCAAGTTTGCCGCTCTGGGCATTTGCCCGGTTTGCCCATGTCCCCCCCCCCGGTTCGGGCCCTGGGTAAAGAAAGACCCAATATTCAATTCCTTTGTTCCGCCCACAATAAAAAACTTCGCTCTACCAACAATCGTCTTTTACGATGTCCCTCACACCGCTCTGGGTTTATCCACTCCTCTTTCTTTGTCCAGGCGATATTCCTTTGGAATGCGCTCCCTCTGAACATCAGGATGGCAACAAGTCGGTTGTCCTTTAAGGTGAAGGCTCGTGAGCATATTCGCAAGAAGTTGGAAGAATCGTTACAGCGGTAATTCGTTGGATTCATGTTTTCTTAATAATTTTGGTTATGTGTATGTATGTATTTATTATAGATTGTTTTTTTTTCTTCCTCTCGGTTTGTCTTTTAGAATATGTTACACCTACCATGCTGTCTCTGCACCACCGTAAGGTCGACTGGTAGAAAATGCCTATGGCATTAAGTCCGCATTTGTACAGTGTCTTTACTTGTGCATAAAGTTTTAGTAAAATTAATAAATATTCACCTGGCTGTTCTTCATTCCAGCTGTTCATTCACGTGTCCACCTCGTACTGCCACTTGCACGAGAAGCTGCTGGAGGAGAAGGCGTACCCTCCCCCCGCGGACCCGCACCAGATCATACAGGCCGTCGAGTGGATGGACGAGGAGACCATCGCTACCCTCACTCCCAAGTAAGTGATCACCATTGGTTCAGAGTCCACTAGTACAGGTTACCTAGAGGTTATCAGTCAAATAGATGAAGCTATTTCTAACGCACTAGCAACAAGATCACGAACGTCAAAAATGTATGAGATTGACAAACGTTGTCGAAATGTCACGTGATCAATCCTATTTACTTTTGTCTTTCGACAATAGCATTCGCTGATAGAATAGCACTTTGACAAGAACAAGATAAAACCCATACTACCATAAAGATACACTAAAAAAAAAACTTGCACTACTTTTATGCATTCTCTTCCAATGTCAATCATAAACTCTTACAATCACATTAATCATAGACTTTATCTTCTACATTGTCTATGGGTCAAGGCCGCAACACTATGGCACGCGAGAGGCACTATGGCAACTGATGAGGTCGTTGACACACTTCTCAAGGCCACGATATTTGAAATTACCAGAGTTGCGTGTGGTTGCGTGCGTTTGAGTCGGTGAATGGAACTGTTGCAACGATTTGCTAGGGACATTTTAGTAGGCTCCTATTAATAGAATTAAAAGAAACGTTTTATTCTGAAAGATCACTTTTTATTAAATGTTGCCAAACCCCAACAATTTTTACATCATCGGGTTGTCAACATGATCTATCAGATCCACCAAATCCTTTCCAATATTAGTAAAACTAATTTTGCGTGCAAACCTAACCTAAAGTAAGTACATCATTCTAAACCGCGAGCGGCTCCCGTCGGCCTCCGCTGTTACTGCTGTTAGGTGCAGCGAGCGCAGTAAAAATACGTTCCAAATTCAAAGCACATTATTGCCCGGCGGGATATTATGCAATTCAGTACAATATTATAGTTAGCCACCGGCGGTGGGCTGGAGTCATAGCTTCGGATGTGCGACCTACTCCTTGCGCCACCTGTTTTCATGGCTAGAGCACAATTTTCTCGCAGTAGTGTGAAAAGTAGAATAATTATGCTCCTCAGGGATACAGATGTCTTTGCCTTGGGCTAACTTGAATCCTTCGCTGCAGTCAGGATTCTTTTATTAACTCCAAACTTTAATTGCACTCGCGGGATTTAATATGACATCCGTGTCATAAGACACTGCTTTATCCCCTCGGCTCATAATCTACTATTATTACCCTTTGGCAAAACTGGTGTCAGAGTTTCTGGCTTCTAACTATCCGTTACGACTGCCAAAGATCTTCTAATGACAGCCAGGTCCAACGGTTTAACGTTCTTTCTGATGCACGGAGGAATCTCAAGATAGTCACCCATATTTTGAGTACCTACATTCAGTAGAAACTCGAATAGGTCGTAGAGTATTTTTAATTTTCATTATCATTCAAAACAAAGTTTGCCGAGCCAGCTAGAATTGAAATAAAATGTTGTTTATTTGCAGGTTGCTGGACAAGCTGCCCAACTCCTATGCCTTCACCAAGGCGCTGGGAGAGGCGCTGGTGGTCGAGTCCATGGCGCACATGCCTGCCATGGTGCTCAGACCCTCCATAGGTAAGCTTCATTTAACGATCTTACAGGTACGGGTCTTAACGGGACAGGTGTTCTTCAATCTGCCTGTCTCTCCCAACTATATTCGAGTCGGCTTCAAGTAACGGGATGCAGCTGAGAACCATTTTCATGGAGCAACTCCTTAACTGATCTCCACAACCCTTTAACTGGGCAAAGCCTTTTTTCAAGGATGTTCAATCACTAAATGACTCGCCCCGCTCTGAGTGGAGCGGGTGAGAGTGTCAGACTCTTACTGACTAAATTCCAGCGTGTTCCTTGTTGCATTCCAGGGTCGCGGTAACTTTTTCGATCAATTTCACAACCCTGGCAGGAAGTGACCCTAACAGGCCTTGTTGCTGAACTCGCTATTTATTTATTTATTTAATTACAACGGTTGAAAACCAATTACAGTAACTAAAGTAAAAAAACGACTAAACATATACAAAAATAAAAATGAAAAAAGGAAAACAGAAAACGAAGATAAATTATAATGGGTTACTCTTTCATGAATCCCTCTCACAGTACTTCTGACATGACACACACAATAAAATCTTCGTCCATTCATCCGCAAACAGATCGTTTGTTGGATAAGCCAATAAAATATCATTAAGTGCAGCCAGACTTCGAGGAATTGGAGACTCAGCACAACGGTGCGACATGCAATGGAGTCACAGCAAACAATCTGTGCTTGTTACCTCTGCAGTAATTGTCCGACACAAAGAAGCGAGCCAGCACAGCAAGCAGGTCAGGCGCGTCAAGGGTTCCACGAATCGTTTTACAGGCTGTGATGAGCTAGTTTTACCTCTAATGAGTTATATCCGAGGTTACCCAGTAGAAATTTGATCGGATAGAGGTAAGGGTAATAGCCATGTATCCGCTTGTACAGAAACCTAAAGAAAAAGAAAGCTGTCTGTACTTTTTCTAAAAGAAGCGCGTAAGTTTTTTAGATGGATTCCACACAAAAGTGCTGGAACTCTAACTTACGCAAAAGCGCGTTATATATTATTTTCGATGGCGTATGCGGAGCGAAAATCATGGCAATTACCCAGGACAAAACCTAAGCTTTGGTAGGATTGTTGAGTCACCCAATACGATTGCCGTTGGCAAGACAGTCCAGGCTTCTGACGAGCCGTACCGACTGCTCTACAAATGACAGCCGGGATCAACAGTTTAACGTGCGCACCGAGGCATGGAGAAGCCTCAGTATGTTAAGTTGGTAACCCATCCACGAACCGACCTCGGTAAGCGTTGCTTAACCTCGAAGATATACTTACCCGTACTGCTGTTATTATTTACATTATAAAACGTTTATAGTATGTATATGTTTGTATTTTCCAGTGATTCCAATATGGCAGGAGCCTGTTCCTGGCTGGACGGACAATATCAACGGCCCCACTGGATTACTGATTGGTAAGAGTAAATTCATCCGCCTAGCCTTTTCCCAACTACAGAGTGTTACAGAAGTGTGGGATTATATTTAAGGGTGGTTGTTCTGTAGCTGCTATACAGGAAAGAAACAATATCAAAATAAAATAAAGGATAAAACTCGACCTCAAAAAACGAGCAAAAAAAAAAAACGCTCTGCCCCCTGCTACTGCTTCCCTACGCTCCCCAGGGAACCTACATGTCCAGATTTCCACAACCTGTAGTTTCTGCTAATATATATTAAATAAAAACCGGCTAAATGCGAGTCAGACTCGCACACAAAGGGTTCCGTTCCGTTCCATGAACCATATTTTGTTGTTATAGTGGCAATATAAATACACAATCTGTGAAAATTTCAACTCTCTACCTATTATAGTTTTCGAGATTCAGCCCGCTGACAGAACGATGAACGGACTGACGGACAGTGGAGATTTTTGTAATAGGGTTCCGTCCGTTGGGTACAAAAACCTAAAAATGACCTTTGCTGACTGGAATAAAATAAATCTGTCGAATGAAACCCGTCCCTTAACAGCGTGCTGGCTTTTGACAAACATTTTTCGTTGGCAGGCGCTGGCAAAGGTGTCATCAGATCCATGTACTGTAAGAGCAACAGTTACGCGGACTATCTACCGGTCGATGTGTTCATCAACGGCATCATGATCGTGGCGTGGAATTACTTGAAGAATGGGTACGTTCTCTTCTATGTCATACGTAATTTTACCGACCGTATCTCGGTCACCCGTAGGCAGGAGGTTATAATGCAAACAGGAATATACTCTGTTCGTTCACACTCATAGTCTGATGGGCGGGAAACCGACACTCGGACGAGATCAGAAGCAGGACCGACGACTTGCAAGGCATGGGGGTGACACACCAAAAAGCCAACAGCACGTTTTGCTTTACTTGGTAATGGAAACCAAGTCCTCACGCTCAGCAGTCGCGCTAGCGGCGCTAGTAACCCCCAAGGTCGTTTGGTTTACACTTTATTTTTTCACAAATTTTCATGTCCTTATTCTTGGAAATGGAACTTTATAAGCGTACGCAACTATCGACGTCTTAAAATAGTCTATAGAAAGTGTAAGTTCTTTTTTCACTCAAGTCTAAAATAAGGACTTGAAAGTTACTATCAAACGCCACCGTGAGAACTAAACGCTCTGAAGACGAATCTTATTTTGAATCCGATCTAATATCTCCACACTTAGCTAAACTAAGCTTATTAAACATGGTGTCAATTTCTTATGCTCCTGTTCCAGAGATACGAAGTCCAACATCATAAACTTCACGTCGTCGGCGGAGATCAAGGTGACGTGGTCGGAGATGATCGAGGCCGGGCGGGAGATCATCATGCACCGCGTGCCGCTCAACGGAGTCGTGTGGTGCGTGCTACTGCACTGTGCAACTGTCTGTCAACTGTCATCGATACTAAGGGACTACTCACAATTATTCAGCTCCATTCTCGTTTCGCTGAACGATTTTGGTCACACTTACCTATACAGTTCTACTTCCATCAGCCGCGTACAGCGTCGTAAGAATGAGAAGGCGGCAGCGTCAGAACAGCGCTGAACTCTACCTGTAGCACTCGCATGATAATACCACATTTGTCCTCATTTTATACTTGTTTGCCGCGAAAGCGGAAAAGACGAGGAAAGCTGAACGGACGCGAACGCTTCTCCATACAAAATCGATGTTTTCTATGGGCATACGCTGAACAGAGCTGAATAAGTGTCAGTAGTCTCTAAGATTTAAACTCATAGGAGAAAAGATCGTGACTAAACAATAGCAGCCGCACGATTCCATCTTCAAGGTTTAGCTACGCTTGCCCAGGGTGATTCGGGATGGGGTATCCAGACAAGTTGTTCTCAGTTGTTTAAATACCCTACCATATAGAACCAGTCAATCTAAAGTGGTGAACAGAACAGGCTTCTTCTGTGCTCACTCGCTCCATCGTGGACCTCATCCGTCGCTTACCATCAGGCAAGACCGAGGTCAAGAACGGGCTCTGTCAATTGCCTGCCTTTTTCCTAACCATGCTGAGGTTGACTTGCAGTTTAACGCCATGCAGCTAAGAATCAGTATTTTTCATGGAGCGACTGTCTATATGACTTCCACCACCCAGTATCTGAGTAACTCGATACCCCTTGGCAATACTGGTTTCAGAGTAACAAGTTCTGAATAACCGTAACGACTTTCAAAGATCTTCAAATGTTACCTGGGATTCAACCAGCCCGCGAAATTCAAAATTACTTGCGTTTTTTGCAATTTGCATGCCAGTGCTAGACTGTATGTTGATTAAAATATTATTCGCGGCTGTAAGACGTATGTAGTTACAGAATTACAATCATAAAAATCACCAATACAACCCTCCAAGTTCATAAAGGCCTAGGTACAAAAAAAAACAGAAAAAATCATTCCTAGAGCTTTATGAAATGAGAGCGTTGTATTGATGATTATAATTCTGTAACTGCATATATACGTCTTACAGCCGCGAATAATATTTTAATCAACATACAACCTAGCACTGGCCTGCAAATTGCAAAAAACGTAAGAAAATTTGAATTTCGCGGGCTGGTTGGAGCATTCACCTTAATTAATTTGCTTTCCGAATATATTTCTTGCGGCCTTCCCTTCTTGCGTACGCGATCAAAGGTACATCCAATCTGAATATGTTGTTGTGTCTTCCCGCAGGTACCCCGGCGGCTCCATGAAGCACTCTCGCCTGTACCACAACATCTGCGTGTTCCTGTTCCACTGGATACCAGCCTTCATCATCGACACCCTGCTGTTCTGCCTCGGATACAAGCCAGTGTGAGTATAGTGTAATCATCCTATAACGTATAGCCAATCATGTTCCCACTGCTGGGACTCATGCTGCATCTTCGTGAAAGGAAGTGGGCTGTTATCCACCGCGTGAACACATTGGGATACTCTGTTAAATGCGACCCAAAACTGCAGCAGAGTAGCACCAAGAGCTTATTGGAGCAGCTCGTCGAGGTAAGTACCTACTATCGCCATATATATTTCTCCCGCTGCAGCGTCGCTGCGTTCCGGTGTGAAGGGTAGGTATGTCTACAGGTGTAGAACACTGACACATGGAATTCTACATTTACTGACTCATTTCGGACCTTTTGAAAAACCAAGAAAAGGAAAAAAATATGATTATTTTGTAAGACATTTCTACTAGCAGCGATAAGCAGATGTCCTCGCAGGTGTTTGTTGGCATTCAGTGTGTAAAGGTCTAGGAAGCTAGGCTACTGTATTGTGTGAGTCTCGATGAGCCTACCCCTTTGTGTACGCTGTTCCAGTTCGGTCAGTTTATATTTTTGAAGTTTTTAAACGTAAGTAATTTTCTTCCAGCTTATGTCGCGTGCAGCGCCGCATCACCAAAGGTTTCGAAGTGTTCGAGTACTACACGAACAACCAGTGGGATTTCAAGTCGGACATCGCACAGTCTCTCAGACAGAAGCTCAATGCGAAAGAGAGACGGGACTATAAGGTGGACGCTGTGGGTGAGTGAGATGAGATGACTTTTTTATGGGTGGATAACTATTGTTAATTCAAAGATATGGTAGATACAGGTATGCGGAACAGATTGTAAAGTCCCGCAACGTCTATTGAAATGGGAGGTCACATGAGTATTGTGTCTGGTGGGCAACTGCTCGATGTTTGTTGACGGGATGTAGTATGTCTTCTAATCGCACCGAGAACTTAAGAGGAGCATAAGGTGCTAGCCGAAGTACTATTCACCAAGTGGCCACCCATACCACCCATACATTTTTGACGTTTTGACAATCGTATTCGCTACGCTACCGCTGACAGAATGTCCCTTGTTTGTCTTGAACATAGGTCTTGAATGTAGCTTCTAGCTCGTTCGCGAACTACACAAGACAACTGTAAAGATACTTCTGCCTACATTTTTGAGGAATATAAGCTAATGTACTGTTGTGTCCATCAGGGCTGGACATCTCTAAATATTTCGAGGACTGCATCAGAGCTGCTCGCGTGTTCATCCTCAAGGAGTACGATGACACTCTGCCTGCTGCCAGGAGACATATGAGGATGTTAGTACCAAGCTGTATCATAATATATATGCAGTTTAGCTTTGGAGCCGTGGCTTTTATTTTTATAGATGATCTGAATGTAATTATTTGTTAAGGTTCGAACGTCTGTTTGAAAAACGGAACCCTTAGGATCATTTGTGCGTCTATCTATCCGTCTGTCACATCCAATTTACTCCGAATCAACTGGACAGATTCGGTTGGACAAATTTAATTTACATGAAAACTTCCGTGACGTAAATAAATAATGTTTGAATATGGGGTCACTTTTGGGGTACTACATTGAAAACTAAAACAAAGATTTAGCTATTTTAGCGTAGTATGAAAGGGCTCGTTGTAAGGGGATGTAAATATTACCTATATTTTCAAAATTGATTTGACTGTAGTTATTTAGGAAAAAAGACGAAAACGTTGACCATGAGGCCCTTATCTATGAATCTCTAAAATCTAAAAAATACAGATAAGTACTAGTTTTCTAATTACAGATTTCAGAAAAACCAACAAGTATGTCAGCTGACTTATTTCAAAACAGTAAATCTTATTAAATATTGATCTTCTTTCTTATTTCAGAATGTACTGGGTGGACGTGATCTGCCGCTGTCTGTTCTGGGGTCTCATGCTGTACTGGATGAGCGGCTGGTTCTCTTCGTCTAACCCTGCCCTGGTCGCCGACCACAACGCGACGCCCACCGTCATCGCCATGGACGCTTAGGTCGGCCATCTTGTTATGTGCACAAAATGGCTGCTCAATTTTTATGTCATAGTTTTGCTGCCAAATTGTAGATACTTCTGAGGTTCTAGACAAGTGACATTCTGTCAGCGGTAGCGTGGCGAAGACAGTAGTAATAACATAAAAATGTATGGGATTTAGAAACTTTAGTGTCAATTTTTATAGAGCATTAGTTATTCCACGGTGAAGGTCGATCAACCCCTTATATTTTTGGTATTTTGTCAAAGGCATTCGCTGATAGAATGGGACATTGTCTAGAGCTTCTATTCAGTCACATTTTACTGTGTTAGAATCAAGAATTTAATCTTATAGGTACTCTAAGAGTAAGATTTTGATAAAAAATGTGTACCCAGTAAAATTATAATTTTATACCTAATAAAATCCAGATTTGATTAGGTATAAAATTCTGAAAACTGCTAAAGGTTTTTTTGGTATGATGAGAAAATGAAGGTCTATAGATAGTATAAGTCTATGGTCTTAGCCAACTTTTTACTGTACACTTTTCAGATTTTTCATTTTACCTAATTATAGGTTTTTAAATGTACATAAAAGCTCTGAAATACTTAATATTTTTGTACCTTTTTCTATCAGACTGCAAACTACTCTAGTGTAAATAGTTTTATATTAGTTAGTAAAATCCTAGTTCATAAAACATTAATATTTTAAGGGAAAACGTGTAATACTTGCCCATTGTATTATGCTGCCGTTACCTTCGTCAGAAAAGTATATACCTGCACAAAACGAAATAACCGATTTCGAAATCGGTTATTTCGTTTTATGTCGCTATGATCTTTTTCATAGGACGGCAGTACCTAGGTATGGTTTTTCTGCGATCTTCTTCCTTTCATTCTCAAATGACAGAAGTTGAATCTGTCACGTTAAAATTCGGTAATTTGTTTTAAAATAAATACGTTTCCATTTACCTGTCTAGCAAAGAAATACCTACCGTGTTTCCACGTAAAAAACTGGTATTCAGCAGAATCCAGATTTATTAAAAACCCATCACAATACGGTTGGGAAATGGCAGTCAGATGATGACGCTTCCTAACTTTATTGACATGCGCCGATACTTGAAATGATGACGATGACGCTGTGTGATCGTAGGTAGTCATATGCAGTAATTGTGTGATACAATTGTGCACGCAGAGAACTGTGTTTTTGGATGTACGAATAGTATTTTGTGTAAAGTTATTAGAACTTCATTTCACCTCAAAAATAACCTTATTTCGGGGACTGTTTGGTATATTTCGTATTTTACGAGGGACTGTGAAATATTGTGTGTTAAAATTAGATTACTCGAATAGAATTGTGTTAAACAATAATTTTATTTGAATTGGTGTGTGCGAGATAATAATTATGTAAATTCGAAGGTAATTTTTCATTGCGGTTTCTTCCTGAAGGTGTAGGCTTTTTAAATAACTTGCTTACAGTGTAAAGTATTATAGATTTTAGTAAATCAATATTCATACCTAAATAATAAGAATGCTCAAAAAGACTTTGTATGTAAATGAAAATGTGTAAATTTTCCTAGTGCCGTAGATGTATGCTTATTTTTGTAGGTATATAAGCAAAATGGTTTTATATAAAATAAATAAATGATACTTATATCTATTTTAGTTTTTTTTAATCAATTGTTTTATAAACGTATCTATTTGTCATAATTATTATATGCGTTTATTAATTTTCTAATACACATGTGAGTTGCACATTTTTAAGTTTTCTTAGTCAAAGATTACTTTTTAAGTAAGTACCTACAAGCATTTAAAAATAAAAATAAAACGTAGCGGGCATCTGGAACAGGGTTCAAACTACCGGTGGTGCAGAGGGCAGTCAGCCAGTAATGGGAGAGTTTTATTATTTACCTACCTATTGATACAGTGAGAGTCTTTATAATGTGCATATACAATTTTATCGACGGAAAACGTTAAAAAATCTTTATTTTTAATATTTATCGATTTTTTTTAAAATTTTGTACACAACTGTGACCCCAGTGCAAAAGAAACGATGTAACTTTTCAACTAAATGATCTATTGCAATAAAACAAACTCCATAATGATCGGAAGCAATTAGTCATCCTTACAAAATGAAAATAAACTACCCTCAATTGAAAATAATCATGATTTTTTAGCAAGAATCTTTTTTCTTTTCATTATATCATTTCGCAGTAATCTTAAAATTTCTCAAAAAGACGCCCGACTTTATTACTTTAAATTATTCTTCACCATAATATTAGCTACCCAATAGTAAGTTAGCATGTACCCAGTTAGCATGTTTATAACTTGTTTCATTGCAAAAGATCATTTAGTTGAAAAGTTAGACAGTTCTGTTTGCACTGGGGTCACAGTTGTGAAAAAACTTCTTAAAAAATCGATAAAAATAACGACTTTTTAAAAAAAAAATCCGTCGATAAAATTAAGTATAATTTCCCTCATTTTCGTATGTGCACATTATAAAGACTCACACTGTAAAAAAAAAATCAGTTACTGAGTGACAGACAACCATAGACTAATATATATAATATGAGACAGACAACGCACAGCCGAAACTACTGGTCGTAGAAAGCTTCTCATATTATATATATTAGTCTATGAGAAAGCTGAAAATTGGCGTGTAGGTTAGGTTTCTTGGGGAATGTAAGGCAGCACTAAGAGAGGATTTACCAATTTTATTGTTTTTGATGTTATTTGCTCTTGATTCTAGTCTTGGTCAGAGATGACAGAGACAAAGTCTACGATGGAGCGAGCTTACCCAGAAGGAGCCTGTTCACTCAATTCCTACGGAGACGGGAAAACTTGAGATATGCACGTATGCGATAAAAAAATGTAATGACCATACAAAACCAGGCAGTACTATGCATAAGAGAAACAAAATGTTTTTTTCACTATCATTGGTTTATTTTTACAGAACTGTTCTAAGATCTTTTCTAAGCCTTAACATTATTTTAGAATTTAGATGCTACAAAGGGTGTCTTATACAATATAAGTGCAATTTATATCAATTTGGAAACTTGCAAATTATATCAAAACTTTTCTAACAACACATTCTTTATTAGGACGAAAATTACATCAAAATTAATCTAGTAATTTACAAGATAATCTCGAAAATACATTCACAGACATAAAAAGTATTATTGACTTTTATTTGCTAATATCCTCGCCAATTCTTTAACTGATACAGATTAAAAACGTGGCCTATGGAAAATAATAAACATTCCTACTTAAATACGAATATTTCTACACTGAAATTATTTAAATTTTCCCTTATACAATTAATGAATAAAATTAACCATGATGATGTGTTAAAAAAATAACTTACAATTGTTTTTTTATTTATATTTAATCATAATTTCTGAAGTTCAACATGTTCATATTTCAAAAATGTGATACAAAAAATATGTTAAGAATATAAAAATAAAATGTGATTTACGAATTACAAATATTTGGTCAAAATATTCTGAAAGATTTTTAAAATTACAGAATTTTATTTATATTATTACAGGTACATCAATGTTGCTTAAAACTAAAGGAATGAGGTTTTTCAGCTGCATCCTGTAAGCCTGGAAGCCGATCCTAAAAGTTTGGAAAAAGGAAAAGGCAGGCAGACCAGGATAACATTTGGTTACAATATTACAAGTGAAAAGTTTAAGAAGTCAAGGAATCTGCACTATTGGCATCTATCTTAGGTAAAGGCTCAAATTTTTAAACATACTCAATTGAGAACTTTGTCAATCAAATGTTTTAAAATAGAAATTACGTTTAGAAAAGTTAAAAATATATAACCGAATTGAGAAAATTCTTCTTTTTTGAAGTCGGTTAAAATAAATATGTATTCAGAATAATACTCGTACTTAAAGAGCGTTTAAATTCAAGTCCCAATTTATCTTGGGGACAGTCAATGTCAAAAAACTTGTCAAATGTTTTGACGTTCGGCTTTTCAAAAATACGAGAAATTGTTTTTATTTTTTTTAAACTTTGAATACAGATCATACGGTACGTAACAGAAAAAAAATCGTTAACCCTTTTTTACTCGACTATGGAATAGTCAGACCATTTTCAGTACCTACGTCTTGATTTCTGTCTAAAATATTTTCTTGTTTCCAACTTTAGAGAACACTTCTAGTCGGGTAACAGCTTTTTATTAAATCAGCTCATAAACAGTCAATACCGGTTCTTAATATCTCTCTGTGCTCCTTCCACTAACATTTTCCTTATATATACGTTGATCATTGGATCGCTTACAAAAGACTCCGTCCTACCGGAGGCGGCCTGCGAGGAACCTGAAGAGATAGTAGCCTGTCGCCGCTTGAAACAGCTTGTGTACCCAGTATAGTCTGGAACAGAGAAAGTAGACTTATCATATAAATGGGTAAATAAAACAGCAATTAATTTTACACTAGCTGACCCGAGCAACTTCGTCTGCTTCACGTTGTTCTTTAATGCTCCGCTCCTATTGGTCGTAGCGCGATGTTGTATAGCTTTTAGCCCTCCTCGATAAATGGGCTATATAACACTGAAATAATTTTTCAAATCGTACCAGACGTTCCTGAGATGAGCGCGTTCAAGCAAACAAACAAACTATTCAGCATTATAATATCAAATAATAATAAGTATATAAGTATTAGCTGGCTCGTGCCCACTGCACTTTATTTTTTGGGTTCATAAAATAGCATATAACTTTCACAAATAACGTGGCTTTCTATTGGTAAAAGAATTTTCAAAATCGGTTCCGTAGATCCAGACATTACCCCCTACAAGCTCACAAACAAGCCTTGTGATTTTCACTCACAAATGTTATCTCTTTGTAATATTAGTATAGATCTAGCTTCTGCCGACGTCTTCGAGCGCGTGAAAGTCAAAAACTAACCCAAAGGAACATATTCCCAGTACGAAAATTCTATATCACCTTCCAGGACTTGGTCTACCCGTGACCAAGTTTCTTAAAAACCCGTTCAGCCATTACGACGTTACAGAGGTAACATACAAAGAAGATTTGTCATCCCGGGAATATGTTTCCTTGGTAAAATTACCAATATCCACGCGGACAAAGGCACTGGAAAAGCCTAGTTTGAAAATGAGTTCACCTTCTTAACTTAGTCCGCGCCACGGGCAGCGATTCCGCGCTATCCTTCAAGATGTACCGTCGGATGCCGAACATGTAGGCGCCGATGTACGAGTCCCAGTCGAGGTGCGCGCGCGCGGGCCAGTGCGGGAAGGCGCCGGCGTCGCGCGCCGCGCTCGCGTCCTCGTGCAGCGCCGTCAGCTCGCCGATGCCGAACTGCCACTCGTGGTTGGCGAAGTATTCGCCGGTAGCCGCCGCCATCTTGAAACGGCGGGCCAGTTTCATCATTCTGGGGAGGAGAAGGGGTTTGGTAAAGAAAAGTGCATTCAACGTGAGATAATTTCAGTTTTCTTTTTTATTCTTTTTCTTAGTCTGCTAGTTGCTGCCAGCGAGTGGCTTCGCCCGCGTGATCCCTAGGAAACAAACTCCCGGGATAAAAAGCCTTTGTGTTAAGAATAACACAAAGGCTTTTTATCCCGGGAGTATATTGTTTTGGACAGAAGTAGTAGTACCTAGTAGTGGAACGTAGGTTTGTGTTTGTACCAAATTTCATGAAGATCCTTTCAGGCGTTCTGACGTGAAAAAGTAACAAACATCCATCCACCTTCACAAAAATCCGCATAATAATATTAGTATGATTACTTTAGTAGGATTTCACTCCATAAAATCAGCTATCTGACTGCGAATATCCAATCAAAATCGATCCAGCCGTTGCGGATAAGCCAAAATAAACAAACCGACGACAGACAAGAAATATCCGATTGAATATTTACATAAAAAAGTGTTTTTAGGGTTCCGTAGCCAAATGGCAAAAACGGAACCCTAATAGATTCGTCATGTCTGTCCGTCCGTCCGTCCATATGTCACAGCTACTTTTCTCCGAAACTATAAGAGCTATGCTGTTGAAACTTGGTAAGTAGATGTATTCTGTGAATCGCATTAAGATTTTCACACAAAAATAGAAAAAAAAAACAATAAATTTTGGGGGTCCCCATACTTAGAACTGAAACTCAAAAAATTTTTTTTCGTCGACCCCATACGTGTGGGCGTATCTATGAATAGGCCTTCTAAAATGATAATTGAGGTTTCTATTATATTTTTTTTCTAAACTGAACAGTTTGCGAGAGAGATACTTCCAAAGTGGTAAAATGTGTCCCCCCCCCCGTAACTTCTAAAATAAGAGAATGATAAATGTAAAAAAATATATGATGTATATTACCATGTAAACTACCAGCGAAAATTGGTTTGAACATGATCTAGTTAGTAGTTTTTTTTAATACGTCATAAATCGTAAATCGCAACTTTTGCTTATAATAACAGGTTTGTACGGAACCCTCGGTGCGCGAGTCCGACTATCACTTGGCCGGTTTTTTTTTGTTATAAGTACCGTGTACATAATTTTAATTAATTTGCGTTGAAAAATAAGCCGTCATTTGTATACAAACAGACACTTCAATGGAATATTTTCCTGTATAGAAAAAAATAATTATACGGAATAGTCCGTGTGTTAGATTTCCAAAAAGTATTGGACAAGCTTTCTTTTCATTACAAATTAAAAAAAAAAAACAATAAAAATCAATAAATAAAAAGTGCATCTAAGTTCGGGCTTGTGACGTCACTTTTAAGTAAAAAGTGTATGAAGTCACGTGACTTTTAAGTGAAGTAAAAGTACATGTCCAAATTTTTTTGGTAATCTTACTAACGACCTAATATTGTTTTCAAGGAAATGCCCTATTTTATTTATTTGTATAGATCGAAACTCACATGGCCTTCCTCCCCTGCGCCCGCAGCAGCAGGTCGTACATGAAGGCAGGCAGGAAGTGGCACGTCAGCTCCCAGAACGTGTTCATGAAGCGAGACTCCGTGAACGCGAAGTTGGGGTACCACATCACGTATCTGTTACACGAGAGAAAATGGTTTTCATTTAAGTTAGAAAGCAGGTACTAGAAGAGCTGGTGGTTAAGTCAGTTCAATCTTAAAATTTTAGGCGTAACTCGAAGAGCACTTATCGTCGCCGGCAGCTATTGGTAGATCTTCGACAGTCGGAAGGAGAAGCCAGACATTCTGATACCGTTCTTGCCGAGGGGTATGTTATGTCAAGCAAGAATTGTATCAGAATTTCTTCATGAAGGTCAGATAGGCTGTCGCTCAGCCTCAGATGCTTCCGGTCAGACCGACCCCAACATACCTCTAGTTGGGAGAATGCAGGGATCCCATAGTCGCATACATTTTTGAACTTTTGACAATCGTCTTCACTGCGCTATCGCTAATAGAATGTAACTTGTCTAGAACCTGCTACTGGCTCAAAGTTACTTGAACACAAACTTACTTGGTAGGATTCTCGAGAGCCCATTTGACGCAGAGCTTGGTGAACTGTCCCCACTGCAGCGGGTTGATCGATCCCGAGGTTACGTTGTAGACTGGACAGCGACCGGGCCTGGAAAACGAAATGATTGAGGCTTTGAACGGTCCATAATAAGAATATAATATCAGCAATTAGAATAACAGCTATCAGCGAACGCGATTGTCGCATTGCCAAAATACAAGGGATTTATCACGTGACATTTCGACAGCGATTGTCAATCCCATACGTTTTGACAATCGCCTTCGTCACGCTACCGCTGAAAGAGATGAGGCAATGGAAGTTGTAGTACTCACTGCCTGACGCCCTGTCTCCAAGCGGCCAGGATGCACGAGTTCACCACCATGTCGACTGGCACCAGGTCCACCACGTACCGCTCCCGGCAGTACCCGGAGCGGTAGGTGCCGCGGGATATCTCCATTATAATACCTGGAAGATGAAAAAAATCTGTAAGATGATTCCGGCTAAAATAACGCTAACGCACGTTAAACCGTTGGTATCAGCTGTCATTTTGCAGAAATTAAAAAGTCGCTAAACGGCTTAATATGCTTTCCGAGGCACGGTGAGTCGCGGTATATTAAAATGGTCACCCATCCACAGGCTGACCTCGGCAAGAATTACTTGAAGATGGTCCATTGCAGCTGCTATTATGCTTATTTAACCATGAACTCAAATGGCAAAGGATACAATAAAGCATCTAAGATCATCCTTGGATCACAAAACCTATGGTTTCCGGTGATCGTTATTGTTAAGCTGTGTCGACTTACCAGTGACTCCGTAGACGTTATCGATCCATCCAGGGTAGGGCTCTTGAAGGGCAGCGGTTACTGAAAACAATAGATAAAGATTACTGACCAGTTTTTACCTGGACCCCTTTTGAAAACCATGCCCGGGCGCCCTCAAAACTAGGAACCCTAGGTTAGGTTTTTTTTTTTGGGACAAGCTCGCCACACTTTCTCAACCTCCTCCAACTCCTGATAGCCAAAATCAACAATGGCGAACACCAGAATAATGCCGAGTCAATGAAGTTGAACGAGTCCCGGAGAACCGATTCAACTGTCTTGGAACCCGCAACGAAATAAATTGGAAAAGAACAGCGGAGGAGTAATAAAAAATAGAATTCTCACTCCCCTCTGAATCTAGCAGGAGACAGAACAGAGCTAGACCGATAGGCCTAGGTTAGGCTAACAGTTATTAGGTTTTAACGAAGTCCTCTTGCTCATCAGTAACACCATAGAAAAAAATGGTAAATTACGATTCCTTCTCGCGCACGGAGGCCGTGAGTGAGGGTTTCGTACAAACTCGTGTGTAGATTATTTAGAGTGTAGAGTAGTTCATCTGTTAAGGGAATCGAGTCTCGATTTTTGTCAGATATACAGAATTCTTAAACTATGTAGGCACTCTCATTGAAAGTCAAAATTAACATTGTATGTAGTTGAATGTTAATTTTGTTATTTTTCCCATATGTCGAAATACGTCTCACACAATATTGTCGAAGTGCTTGTTTTTATTTTAATTGTTTAGCTAGACGCTAGTTAAAGGCGAAAAATATGCATATTTGGTCCTTCGAGCCGGATTCTGTACTTGTGCTTGTTTAATATCAATAGGCTAGGCCCTTATGTAATGAAAAATACCTTTTATAGTTCATTCACACATACATTTTCTCAACAACATATAATATTGGGGTTCGCCTCCAGTCAACAAAGTCGAATATACAACGCTAGATGGCACAGTCTACTTCATGCACATCTCCCTGAACGGAACGTGCAGGAACTGTGCGTGGCAGCACTGAAGTAACTCTATGGTCGAGTGTTTTAGCCGTTTGCCATGTGACCCGGTGGTCGTGGGTTCGATTCCCACGAGAAATATTCTTTGCAAAGTTGTTTCCAGTCCATTGCAGGCTTGAATCACCTGATTATCTGATAAAAAGATGATTCCGTGCTTCGGAAGGCTCGTATAAGCCGGTGTACCAGGCCGCCAAATGGCGGTCGTCAAATAAACCACGTCAGAGGCCCTTGAGGCGGTTTAGAAACTCTGACACTAGGGTGTGTGGGGCCGTTAGACCTTACTGTGCACACGATAAGAACAAGAAGCACAGAAGCGTCAATGTCAAGTATGTTTTACTTAAGTTGCGAATGTGCAACACTAGATGGCAGTGCACGTAGCGAGGCTAAGGGCCTCTTTCACCATCTCCAAGTAAAGCGTTGATTAGTTACTTCCCAATTAAAGTTAATCGGCAAGTAAAACTTACGAGTATCTTCTGTCAATTTCACAAGCGAAAATAAAGCTTCGAGTAACAACACTAACAACTTACCGGTTAAGTGAATGACTTAATAAATCATACGTTGCATTCGTTCAATATTACGTCAACGTTACTCGTCAAATGTCATTGTTAGGTTAGCTGTCATTTGTCATTTCATTTTGTGTATTGTTTGTTGTGTTTTTGGTTAGGAAATTATTGCGTGTGGTTTTTTTTTTATAAATTATCATGGATAAAGTTAAAAGAGATAGAAGTGCAAACTTTTCACTTGTACAGAAATACCAAACTGTGTTAGTGTCGGCGATAAGACCCCGTCCGCGTCCATAGGCGCAAGTAATAGTGGACGCGACCGTATCAAACAAGGAAATTGTAAGGAAAACTAATTAAAATTATAATTGAATCAGATTAGATTAGGTTTAGCATTCTCTAATTAGTATTATAAGGATATTTCGCATCAAAGGTTTAGTTAGATTCTAGTTTAAATGCGAATTTAGATGTAAGGTTTTTGTATTGTGAATAATTACGTAGATTGAAAATGTGATTTTTTGTTTTAAGTGATAGGGTTTTGAAATTAGTTTTAAAATAAATAAAGGTCTTGACCCAAAACCACTTTTACAAAAAGAATTGAGTTGATAGGACTTATGGTTTTCGAGATATTTCCAAAAATGTATAGTGAAAATTTGTTAACCGTCAAGTAAACACGCTAATTGGCAGACGATGTGGAAAGTAAGTTACTGGTCAGTTTAATCATTGATTAGTGCTACTCGAACGTCGTGAAATTGACACGTGCAGTTACGTATGACTTTAACTGGCGATTAGTCTACTCGATACTTTACTCAAGGGTGGTGAAAGAGGCCCCAAGCTCAGTACGTTACATAAGGTTATATAGTAAGCAGAAACGCAGCATCACAGGACTGGTTGTAACTAGCTTGTCTATGTCTCAACTGCTATGGCGGGCTGAGGTCAGACTTGGGTACTATGAAACTGGTTAGGGTCTGGAGAAAGTGGATATTTCTTCCTTGACAGCATTCTGAGATTACGTACAGATGCTATGTTGGTAAGTACGGTACTCGGGTGAACATATTAAGCTTGAGATATAAGGGCTAAATCTCAGTCACAATGAAGAAAAATTAGAATGTTTTTGGCAGATTAAAACTGAGATGCAAATGGGATCGTTAATTGTGATACAGAATTATGTGGGACTAGTCGTTGCCCGCGACTTAGTTATCAACAAACTCGTTAAATAGCACAAAATGACAATTTCACCAGTTTAAATAATATTTTTGTGCAGCCGTTTCGGAGATTACCTACTTAGTTGGTAGGTAGAATCAACGAGAAATAAGACCTACCTATTTGAAGTTGATTTTGTAGAATGACGTGCATTTCTTATGCTTTTTGTGCACCAAAAAATTCAATTCAACAATTAAAATTCCCGGATGAGACTCGGTGGGTATGTAAAAGAACACATCAAGACTCCCATCCACAGACCGACCTCGTCTAGTGAAACTTAACCTCATAGTATGACCAGTTAGTTAGCCACAAGATTCTCCAGGAGTCCAGGCAACCTTTGGATGTACTAAACCTAATTCGTTTTTGGATAAGTAAAGATTCTCACCAAGTTGAAAGCCTCATTATAAATTCATGTCCCTGTGACGTCTGAACAATCACCCCTATCGATTGACCTGACGGGGCATAGTTCCCAATCATTTCTATTAAAAATGAATGTGCCAACAGCCACTTACTATGAAACGAAAAATATTAATTTGCAACGAAGTACATATTTGACGTGAAAATATATTATTATCTTCTTTTATTATGTAGTTAGTAAAACTTTTTTTTAAAGTTGTCTTGTTCCCCAAAAGGTGAGGTGAACCCATTTACAAAATGTATTTATTTTCGTTACACGTCCATAATTGGATCACAGAAGACTATATGTTTACCTAACAATAGAACCAATCCAGTAGATTCGTTATTGTTGTTTTTTTTTTCGTTTTTTGACAACAGCTTCTGAAACTAAAGAGTTCCGTTGCCTACCTCCGAAGTTTTTCATCAGATCTTCACAAAATTGATTATGTGACCAGTCCGGGAAAATACTCTTTCAAACAAAAATAATCATCCAAATCGGTTGTCAATTGGCGAAAATATCGCTGAAAAAACATTTTGCATGGGATCCCGTCACCAGATCCTGACTAATACCTTCCATCATCAGCTCAGCAACATGAGATGATGATTAACAGGCAAACATATCTGAGTGTCAATCCTCAAATTCTGACTTAGTGACAATAGGACCACCTCAGGAGTACTGGAGTATAGGCTTTCGAATACAAAATATTTTTTAAATCGGTCCATAATTGGCGGAGAAATCGGGGAGCATACATAACAAAACAACACATAATTAAAAAAAAAACTAAATTTATTCGTTCAAATTAGGCTGAGGGCCAGCACTTTTTGAATGTCAAGTTTTACAAAAGACAGTCCCCAAAACGCCTGCCCGTCACCATACAGCTGAACATAGAACCTCCTCCTTTTTGAAAAAGTCGGTTAAAAATCGGCTGTTACAGACGGACAGCCACTGAGACAGGCATACAACCGAGTGATCCTAAAAGGTTTTCGTTTTTCCATAGAGGTTCGGAACCCTAAATATACTTGACCTGTTCGAAGGTCATCACCAAAATGGTTTGTCCTTTTAGAGAGACAAAACGATTTAGTGCTGTGCTATGCATACAATGAATTTATTTACATTTAATATACACTATGGAACAATTTATGTTATGTATAGGCGCAATAGTTTTTGATTGCTATCATCTATCAAGATTATTTATGTATCAAAGTGTTTATGGTCAGCTTATGTTGTGCGGCCTTTTTAAAACCTGTAGTATTTAGAAGAGAGAAATGAGTACATTACAGGTAGTTTAAAAGGGGCACAAGTGACGGAAAAATGTAAAGGGAAACGCTTATGTATGGTCATATAAGAGGAGGGATGAAACCCATGTTACTAAAAGAATTATGAATATAAATGTGGATGGATGAAGAGGGAGGCCAAATGCTGGACTAATTGTGTGAGGAGTGATATGAAAGAAAGGGAGGAGGGAGGGGGCGTGACGGCTGAGAGGACAGCATGGAAGAAACATGTTGCGGCGACCTCAACTAACAATGGGATAAGGGCAGGAAGATGAAGATGAGTATTAAGAAGTATGTAAAGGACCCTAGAGCACCTTAGGTACGAAGTACTAATCAATCTGCCAGCCATTTCCCAAGTATATTGTGGTAGGTGTCCAGCCTCACTGGATCCAGCTGAGTACCAGTATGTAACGTGGATCGACTGCCCATCTGACTTCCGTAACAGAACTGGGAAACACGATACACCTCGGCAAGACTGGTGTCTAAAGCTTTGCGCTGTGATTTTTTAGTGGATGGGAAATCATCAAATGACTCCTTCCGTTCGGAGCAGGGGGAAGTATCAGACTATTACTGACTAAACCCCACCCGTGATCCTTTAAATGCCCTCGGCGCTCCAGGGCCGCGGTGACAATCTTTGTCCCGCTTGGGAATCGAACTTAAACCCTCTTGTTTCACAGCCAACTAACTACTGAACCAGTCATGTCATTGTTCTCATTAGAATTTTGTATTTGGTTAATTTGCGTACTAACTATAGTGCCTTTATATGGTAGACCCAATGATGGGTCATGAATTTAAAATGTTAGTATGTTACGTAGCTCCTAAACGGCTAAGCTGATTTTGATACCTATTAATGATTTTGATGAATTAATATAACTTATGTGTTTGACCACAATCTCAACTTATGGTAAGCGATGATGCTGTCAAGGATGGAGCACGCTTGTCTAGAAGTAACCAATTCACTCTTGACTTAAAGACTGTTGTAGCTATCAGGAAACAATATGAAATTTTCATCGCAATTATTACACAACCATCCAAATCGAAGGCAGAGCGGGAGGGAGTGTTAGACTCTTACCGACTGAAACGCACCTACGTTCCTTCTAATGTCCTTTGCGTTCCAGACCCGCGGTGACTCTTTCGAACAATCCCACAAACCCTAATCACACACACCATCATCTGCCTAGCCTTTTCCCAACTTTATTGGGGTCAGCTTCCAGTCAAACTGGATTTAGCTGAATACCAGTATTTTACGTAGAGCGGCTGCCTACCAGACTTCCACAACCCATTAACAGACTGGAGTCAGATTTACTGACTTTTGACTATCCGTAACGACTGCCAATTTAAAGATCTACAAATGACAGCCAGGACCAACGGCTTAACCTGCTTTCCGAGGCACGGAAGAAACTCGGTATGTTAAGATGGTCACCCATCCACAGACCTTAACCTTGACAAGCGTTGCTTAACCTGGAAGATCGACCTGTGCGGCTGTTTATGTTTAGCCACGAGCTTCTCAAACCCTAATCACACACAACCTTACCGACCTACAGTAAAAATATTGATTGAAAATTTAAATTGGTCGCCTTCAGACAATCATAGGCGCTATCGATCGCTGATGACTATTTTATGAATGTCATGAGAAATAGGCTGGGTACATGACTTGTGGGAAATTATACACCTTGCTCGTAATTATGAGGTACCTGCTGTGTGACCTGCCCGAATTCCCAGAAAGACACGGAGTTTCTGATGGTAGTTTTAAAATAGTAAATTCTATTAGTATTTTTAAAACGTTCGTCGAAATAGTAATTTGAAATGCTTTAGAATAAAGTTCGGATTGTTTTTAAGGGTTCTGTACCCAAAGGGTAAAACGGAACACTATTACCAATATCTCATGAACCGTGATAGTTAGACAGTTGAAATTTTCAGATGGTGTATTTCTGTTGCCACTATAACAACAAATACTAAAAATTAAATAAATTAATAATTAAGGGTGCTCCAATACAGCAAACGTGTTTTTTTTAAGAAAAATGTATTGCCTATTTTTCGGTAATCTTATTGACGGACATATTATTAACTGTATGAACTGAAAACCAGCGCCGTGGTATCGTGCCCTCGGCCTGGACCTCGACATAATGCTGAATGCAAGCCGATTCGCGCGGTAGTGACGCATCATCTTCAAGGACATATATGCGGTTCTGTCAAGGATATAATCTATTTAAGATTGTGTGTACCCAATGATATATAAAACTATAGATACGTTGTCCGCACTCTAAAATGACAACAAGAAATGAAGCCAATTGGCCACATCGCGCTTAGTTACACGCACCAACCTGTCGCGCGACACTACGTTTGTTTTGATGTCAATTTGACTATTACTTATCCTGTGACGCAACTGAAGATGTATATTTATCTCCCTCTAGCAACAGGCATCCCGCCGTACGGTGACATATATTATTTTCTTTCCCTTTCTTCATGCGTATTAATAGCTATCTAGTATTTTCGCCGTTTTTAAGCGCCGCGATGTTGGTTTATGACGTGTCTATATATAATACATTGTCATTGTGTGTACCCATATCCTGTATAAGTACCTACCTGTTTCTGTAATTAGGCTTTAGATACAAAAATATCTGTGCGTTATTTTCTTTCTTTAAAAGTTATTATTTTATTTTATTTGAGATGTTTTCTTTCTTTAAAATACCGTTTTTGAAAAAGAACAGTTCTTATTTCTCATCTTTTATACGAGTACTTCCAATAACTTACCTATGGAAGGTCTGACGATGCACACCGGCAGGTTGGTGTGGCTGTACACGATGGACTCGGCCAGAGCCTTGGTCAGGGTGTACGGGTTGGGGTGCTCGCCCTGAAACATACGAGGAGGTTATTTCTAGCTTGGCTAAACCACCGTAAAAAAATGTCTGACTGGATTTTTTATTCAATACTCCAGAATTGAACAAATAGAATCAAAATATAATTTTAAAACGAAATGTCTGTGGAGTTTCTTGCACGTTCTTCTCAATAGAGATCTACGCTTTGGAACGTGCAAATAGCTTCATAGCTTTTGACTGGTCGACGCGCGATGTTGACAATTCAAAGTTCGTGTTGCTTCATGTTTGGTTTAATTGAAACAAATGCTTTGAGTTTTTGAGCATGACATTGACTGACTCAGTATAAGAATCTTTTTGGGGCATAAATTTTACTTATATTTAAAAATGCCTCTAAATCACCATTGACAATGCATAAAAAAAAATCAGGACACACGGCTGTCACAACTAACCTGCAAGGTCTCAGAGATGACCTCCACAGTCTCCGGCGGCAGCATCTTGGTGCAGCGCACGATGCTGTCAGGGTCGTAGGGCGGGGGGTACACCCGCTCCTCGATGAGCGAGCGCGGCGCGTTGCTGTAGGCTGTGGACACGTGCACCAGCGCCTGGTGGGGACAGAGGGAGTTACACACATACTGACGCATACCGTGAGTTGTAATGATGAGGTAGAAGGAGCTTTGCAACGAGAACTTCAGTAATAAATTTTGAAACATAGAAGAATTTATATACTTTGAAACAGAGTTTGCGTTGTTTTAAAGGAGTCACCGCGGCTCTGGAACGTAAATTATTAAATTAGGAGGAACTCGCATAGAGTTTTCGTCAGTAGGAGTCTGACACTCCCTTGCACTCAGCCCAGAGGGGGAGGAACATAGAAATATAAAAACAGGGAAAAGAGTCATTTGATGACCACCCATCCTTAAAAAAAATGGGTAGATACAATGACTGTCTTATCGCCGAAAACAGTATATAGTCAACTACATGGTAAACACTTACCTCATCTAAATAAAAATATCATAAAAGAGTGTTGTGTATTGTGTTGTGTATTTTAAGAAACGGAGATTCCCTACTGAAAGTCTTTATGAGATGAGTGGCCTGCTATCTGTTAAGAAATTGTATATCTACACCACCATCTTAAAAAAACATAAGACATATGACAATAATTTAATATTAAAAGAAGAAAGGATATTATTGCACTAGTCCCAAAATCTAAAACCAAATTCGCTGCAACACAATTTAATGCAATCAGCACAGTTATATAATAAAGTAAATAAAGACATCTACATATACACTAAACATACTCATGAAGGCAAGAAAATGTTAATCGAATGGTTAAAGTCACGTACGTATGCAGATATTGAATCATTGTTACAATAAGTGGAAATTAGTTATAAATATTTGCACAGCCACTCGTTCATCTTCGCTCATACACACACCCACACATCTCCCACATCCCACACACATTACGCACCACACAAACATCACACACCACACTCACTTCACACACCACATACCCCACACACATCACACACCATACACACATCACACACACTCGACACACCTCGCACACTCAACATACCCATATAAATGTACCCATTCATTATTCTCAATTCACAAGCGAGCGAGCATGATCGAAATTATTAATTTTAAATGTTCTTTATGTAAACGCAACACGCGCTCGAGAAAAATGTATTATTTAGCTAGGTATTATTTTTAATCTTGTAATACTCGTAACAAAAAAAAGAAAAAGAAAATTGTAAGTTGTACAAACAGCCAAAGCTATGGAGGAGCGGAGTCTCCTAACACAGGCGTTATCATGCTAAGGAGGCTCCAATCATAAACTTATTTAAACTATTTGGTACAGAAATAAACATTTTGTATTTGTATTTTGTATTTGTATTTGTGTAAAAGTCATATTTTTAAACTTAATACAAAAAAAAATATCATTAATAATAGTAGAACAGCTTTCTTGGCGTAAATACATCTATATATATATATATATATATACTTATAATAAATCTGTAGAGAGGTCAATTCTGTACATGAAATATATTTCCAAAATAACTATCAGGGGGTGATTAGGGATCGATACTGATGCCAAAAATGCAATCTGTACAATTTTTGTCTGTCTGTCTGTCGGTCTGTCTGTCTGTCTGTCTGTCTGTCTGTATAACCGTTATAGAAACAAAAACTACTCGACGGATTTTAATGAAACTTGGTACAATTATTATTCATACTCCGGAGCAGGTTATAGTATACTTTTCATCACGCTAAAATCAATAGGAGCAGAGCAGTGAAGGGAAATGTTGGGAAAACGAGAGCAGTTACTCCATTTTTTAAGCTTCCGTCGCGTGTGCAACCTTAATGGTGAAAGCTACACAGAAATCATGTATGACAGAAATGTTCTCCTTAAAATTATATAAAAATATCCAACGACAGCATATGTCTATCTTTTATGATTGACGAACAATAACACGTGTAACTCCCGATAGCTTAGCAGTTCGAAGCTTTCTGATTGTATTTGTCTACTCTTACGTTTATAAAACTCTCAGTCGTCCCTAATTAACATTAATAAAAGTTAACATTATTAACCATTCCATAAAAGAAGAATCATAGAAATCGGTATAGAAACACGAAAGTTATACATGAAAAACGCTAATAATAAGCCATCGCGCGTGAATACTGAATCATGCTACTTATAAGGATTATTTTTGTGCTCGCGAACGCACAGGCAGGCGGCTAGCTTGGCGCTTATAGGCTAGCGAGTAGCTTCGGAAAACGGCTTACAACAGTTTGCAATATCCTTTAATAATTATAATGTCGAGGGGAAGATGGTTATAATTTCGCTTTACACCAAACGAGTAATATTTTAAATGTGAAAGTTTGGTTGTTTGTTACTCAATCACGCCAGAACGGCTTAACGGATATTAATGAAATTTAGAACAAAGATAGATTATAGTCTGGAATAGCACATAAGCTACTTTTCATCCCGGGAATATGTTCCCTAGGGATTACGCGGGCGAAGCCGCTGGCAGAAGCTAGTTCAACATAAATTAGCTAACCTTCAACTTGTGCATATCCTCAGCCAGCTTCAGGAGTGAGGCGGTTCCCTGCACGTTGAGAGTGGTGGCTGCATGCAGAGGCTCCGTGAATCTCACCGTGGCAGCCGAGTGGAACAGGGTGGTCACCTGGTATACAAGACAATATTATTGGTCAGGAAAAAAATCCTATTGCAGGGCCACCTTTTTTAAAAAGAAAGAAAGAAACCGACGCTGGATGAACCATTGCATAACAACAACCGCACGGCTTGAGCTTTGAAGTTAAGCAGCGGTGGCCGCAGTCGATCACAGCCAATCACAGGTGACCTGTTTAGAGTCCTCTATGTCCAGGAAAGCCGTTGGTGCCGACTGATCATTTGTAGATCTTTGACAGTCGTCATATGTAATCAGAAACCAGCAAAGTTGACAAAGGCAGGAAGATTTAAAGATGTTGGTTGAGGTCATCACCAGCGTCATCATTTCAAGTCCACTGCTGGACATTGTCATCTCCTTAGTGTCTCCACATCGACCACTTCTGTGCGTCTCCCATACAGTGAAGTTTGGCAGCCTTTACCAAGTCAGCGGTCCACCCGGAAAAAGCCTTTTTTACAGTGTGTATCTGTGTGTGCCACAAGGAGAAGCTCGAGGCTAAGTGATTTCACAGCCGCATGGGTCGATCTTTGAGGTTAGGTATCCGTCGCTACGCATCCGTGAACATCTTGGGTGCTCTTAGACCGAAAGCTGACCTCAACATAGTTTGAAACACACCATACATTATTACCTACATTGTATTTGTTTGTGAGTGCCAAATAAATTACTTTTCCTCTTTTCTTTTTGAAAAGGTAGGCAGATTGATAACGGACTGGATGCCTTACCTTGCCGAGCAGTTCCCTCTGTTCAGGGCTGACCCCGAGGTTGGGAGCCGACACGTCGCCGGTGATGGGGTACAGCTTGCCGAGACGTTCCGGCCAGCGGGCACGGATGCGATCGAAGACCTGGCGAGGAGGTTGGGTTTACACCTTGTTTGGAAGTTGGTGAAGTATTCTTTAGGTGTTTTCTGACTGTCCGTTGGTCTAGCGGTTTAAGTGCTACTACTGAGAGGCTCTAGACAATTAGAATAGTCAATATCGGGATTGCTACCCTGACAAGTGCCATTCTGTCAGCGGTAGCGTGGCGGAGGCGATTGTCAAAACGTCAAAAATGTACGGAATCGACAAATGCTTTCGAGATGTCACGTGATTAATCTCTTATAATTTGGCATTTCAACAATCGCATTCGCTGATGGAATGGCACTTTGTCAAGAGCCTAAGGACAAGAAAATAAAAGAAAATCTTAATGTAGATATCCAATCCAATCCTTAGCGGTATGTTGATAGATAGAGATGATAACTATATGGAACAAGAAAGAGAAAACTTATTTGGAAAACATACGTAAGTATACGTACCAGCGACGAAAAATAAATTGCAAAATAAGACACACGAACCTGATTCTTGAGGAGTTCCTTATACCTTTGCTCCACAGTCAGACCCCTCTTCGGCCTCATCAGCACATAGATCGTCTTAATGCCAGGACAACTCCTCAGGAGTTTCTCCAACAGGGCCTTGCCAACGAATCCTGTGCCTCCAGTGACCATGACCACGGAATCCTCGTAAAAATCCGCGATGGCTTCCGAGGACTTGTCAGGTTGTTCCAGGTTGATGTGGTTGCTCTCATAGTTCAGGTTAAGGGTGTGCAGATCATTTCCGTTAAGCATTTCTATGTGTTTCCTAGAATGAAAAGAGAGGTTTAATATAAGTCTTATTGTGGCGTTGTCAAGGTCTAAATCGTGTCGACTACGACACCTTCAGCGATTTTAGATCTTGACACTATACTCATGAAGGTATATTTTTCTTTTTTACATGATATGGGCTTGCTCTTGACTCTAGTCTTGGTCAGAGATGACATAGACAAAGTCTACAATGGAGCGAGCTTACCCAGAAGTAGCCTGTTCACTCTAACTTTGAAAAAAATAGGGTTGTAAGCATTCGGAAACACAGACGCAGGTAGAGAGTTCCACTCCTTTGCTGTGCGCATTATGAAAGACGCTTGGAAGCGCTTAGTGCGAGTTGGTGGAATAGCAACCAGGTAGGGATGGCAAGTTGCAGTGTGCTGTGTCACCTGCTAGCTACAACCTGGCAGTTTTTAAGTCAAGAGTGAACGGATGGCGTATTCTCACAACATCTTAGCGTGTAAACTCAGGTGGAGTGCGCTTGAAGTAAACAACAGGGCCATTATAATTCAAAACTAAGTGATTACGAAGTGATCTGGCCCTCCAAGTAATCAAGATGGAATGACAGCTCACTTCGTGATCACTTCACCCAAGCCTTCGCTTCGACATATTTACAGAATCGAAAGTCTGTCATTCCAACTAATTAGTATGGCTTGACAGCTCACTTCATGTTAACTTCACCTAGCTTACACGGTGAGCTGGTTATAGAATGGCACTGCAAGTTACTTCTAGACAAGCGTGCTTTACTATCGACCACATCTTCGCTTTCCATCAGGTGAGAGACAAACGTGAGCGTATCAGTGATTAAAGATATTAAACTTACTGATATTCGTCCATTTTATCGGTTGAAATAAATTTTGTGTCCATTTTGAACCGAAGTCGCTTCCGAAATATTATAAGGTCTGAAACAAAAGATATTAGATGGTTAAGCTTAAGATCTACTAGGGTTGCGGAATTTGTTCGAAAGAGCTAACGCAGCCCTGGAATGCCAAGGCCATTAGGAGGAACACGGATGGGTTATCAGTCAGTAAGAGTCTGAAACTACCTTCTGCGCCGCCCAGAGCGGGAGGAGTCATTTGATGACTCCCCTCGGATGGTAAACATACTGAGATACGGCCGTGTTTCAGATAGCACGTTAAGCTTTTGGTCCCGGTGGTCATTTGTAGATCCGTATGACCGTCTTTACAGGTCGTCGGAAGCCAAGAAATCTGACACAGCCTCTGGCCCAGCGGTGGGAACGTTATAGGCTAATATGCTTACATTCTTCGGGGTGCCAATATACATTTTTGACAGATTGCCACTGACATACGAATGCATTGGCCCTCTGGTCGATCCTCACCATACAGACAAATTCAAGCCTCATCGGAGCCTCACCCGTTTTTTTTTTTACAAAGTAGGTACTTTATATTTCTCATAGGCTATCAAGATATTACCCTGTTCTTCTAACAAGTTATGTCTTAACAGAGTTCAAGCTCTCAACCTCCAGCCCGCCTGACCACCTCCTCACCTTAGAGCTTTGAAAATACAGTACGTAACTACAAAGGTTTGTGTATCTATTTATCTAAGGAATGTATTTATTTACGACTTTCGGAAAATACTTTCTTAGTGCTCCCCTACTCTCCCGAAGGAACTTGTATACAGCCTCATGACCAGAAATATCGGTAATTTAATTGAAATTTAAACCAGTAATTTTTGTAGCATGTTATTTTAACACTATAGACTTCTTTTATTTTTTGGTTTTCTTGTAATTTGTAGGCAATTTTTCGATTCGGAGATATTGGGAGAATAGTCAATTGTCGTGAATAACAAAAAAAGTAATTAAAACCCCCTAGTAAGCCCTTTCCTTTGATGTGTCACATGATCCAGTTTGAAAGTATCGTGTGACATATCACATGAAAGGGTTTACGTGGGGTTTTAATTACATTCTTTCATAATTTTAAAATAAATAGTTTTGTAATTTTCTAGTTTGACCCCATAAATGACCTTCAAACTGAAAATTTATTTAATTGTAAGTATACGAAATTCTTCCGTGTATGGGACACAGAAGTCCATATGTGTACCAAATTTTAACAGAATTGGGAAAATAGATCCGGAGAAAACTGACTGACAGGCGGACAGACAGTCATACTTTAAGTCGTTGCTCTCCGGCTGCTAGTTGTAGATATTTGCCAGTCGTTATGGATTGTCAGGAGCCAGGACGCTGAAACCAGTCTTGCCGAGAAGTACCGTGTCCTACTGGTCCTACTGGTCCTACTGGTCCTACTGGTCCTACTGGTCCTACTGGTCCTACTGGTCCTACTGGTTCCACAACCCACTATCTGAGTAACACGATACCATTCGCCAAATTAATGACAGCAGGAATCAACAGCAGGGAGTAATCTCGGTCTGTTAAGATGGTCACCCATCCACTGACATGACTGATCTCGGTAAGCGTTGCTTAACCTTGAAGGTCGATCTGCTCGACTTTTATAATATACTAGCTGCCCCACGCAACTTCGTCTGCGTCACATTTTCCATTAATGCTCGGCTCCTTTTAGTCTTAGCGTGATGATATATACTACCTACATACGAATTTACAAACAAATTTTACCTCTTTATAATATTAGTATAGATTGATCGGTATTGGTTTTATTAAGCGAGTTCTTCAGTCACAAGTCTTATGTAAAAAAAATATTATAAATCTTATTGCTTCATTCAGTAAAAAAATGAGGTTTTTAGAACTTATTAACATACTGTTTCACATGGTTTCACTCGGTTTGTTGACAAGCTATACGAGCAAACTTAGGCAAGCATGAATAGAGCTTACCTAAGATTTTAATACAATACACAGGTCAGGTTTAACAATTAATATCTTAACTTTACCTGTGTATTGTATCTATTATTTTTTTAATTTTCGTTTGTGTTCATTTGACTAGCTAATTAGGTAGTCTAATTAACAATAACGGTTTTTTTTTAATTTTGTTGTTTAAAAACTAGCTTCAGTCAGCGGCTTTACTTTCCAGGAATTCGAAAATAATCCCTTTGGGAATATACACAGAAATATGTATTAAATCTATGGGAATAGATATAGCCATGGGATGTCTTATTCCGGGACATTGTATACCCGTGTGACAGTTTCCATTCAAATCCGTACCTATAACCATTGCGATGTGAAGTGGTAACAAATAATAATCAAGATTTGCATTAACATTTTAGCTAAGATTTATTAAAACTCTAGGTATAGGCTGGCTTAATGTTTTAGGCATTCTCTATGTCTCTCATATCTCTGTCATATCTCAGTTACCTAGCTAATTTAATTTGACACATGTGTTCTGACAGGGTTGTGGAATTGTTCGAAAGAGTCACCGCGGCCCTGGAACGCAAAGGGCACTAGGTGGAACACGGATGGGTTTTAGTCAGTAAGAGTCTGACACTCCCTTCTGCTCCGCCCAGAGCTGGAGGAGTCATTTGATGATTTCTTCACATACACAAAAGAGAAGCAAAATGACTGCCAAGATTGCAATTGTCAAATCTTACAACCGATCGACTCACTCTAACGTTTGCATGGTGCAAGTCGCTTGCGCATGTATTTCACAAGCAAAACTTGCATTAGCAGTTATTGCAGTAACCAAGCCACTAAAAATAATATGACATACAAAAAGCTCGTGGCCAAATAATAACAGCCGCACGGGTTGATCTTCAAGGTTAAGCAACGCTTGCCGGTTAGTGGATGGGTGACGATTTTAACAAACCGAGACTCCTCGGTGCCTCGGTGCGGTCCCGGCTGTCATTTGTAGATCTATTGGCAGTCGTTACGGATTGTCAGCCAGAAAATCTGACTCTGACAGACTTGCCAAGGGGTATTTAAGTGTTACCAGTTTCCTGGGTTGTGGAGGCAGCCGTTCCATGTAAAATACTACTGGTATTCAGCTAAATCCGGTTCGACTGGAAAAAGTAGGCAGATCGTACCTATCTCAAGAAACGTAGTAGTTAGACAGTTGAAATTTTCACTGTGTGTATTTATATTGCCGTTATAACAACAATGATTAAATACGCTAAACAATAAATTGAATTAAAGGGGGTCTCGAAGGGGCCATAAACCGTATGGTTTATGGTACCTACGAAACCCTTCGTGACCCTTCGTGTAAGTGTCCGACTCGCACTTGACCGGTCTTATTAAAGTAGGTACAGTCCAGTTATGTAAGTGCTATGGCGTAAAGATTATATCACTTTATAAGCATTACAACTTAGGCCTAGTTCAGTGCGGGAAAGTTATTTAACACTAGTTTATGTCCGAAGCTTCGCCCGCTTGACAAATTATATACTCAAACCTTCCTCGAGAACCACTCTATCTACTGATGAAAACCGCATGAAAATCGGTGCAGGAGTTTTTGAGTTTATCGCGAACAGACAGACAGACGTAGTTTTATAATATGTAGTGATGTCTTTCAATAGCTATTATTAAAAAAATTCCAATTGATTAGGAAAATATATTTTGTTTGTTAGGCTTCGGCACCTACATCAATAAACCGATTTTGATGACTTTTTATACAGAAACAGATGGGAGCTTGGACATGGTAACTTTTTTGTGATTAACACGAGCAAAAGCTAGTTTTAAATAATTAAAAAAAATATATATTCCTTTTAAAAAAAATACAGGCATAGTTTAGCAATCATAGGTTAAAAATTATAAATTAATAAACAAAACCCCTAATTTTGAAATACACAGAACTAGATAAGTAGGTAGGACCAAACGTAGGTAGGTACAGTCAGGGAAATTAATTGTTTGTAACATTTTATGATATAATTATGATATATTATGTACCTACTTACCTATTTTTTCTAATAATAATATTTTTTTTAAATACTAACCTACAAAAAATAACCCTAATTTAAAACAAAAAAAATAACATACGTACCCAAATAATTCGAAGCGCCGCGACGTTCGGGGATGGGACTCAAAAATTTTATTTTATTTTTGTAAACTATATCATTTTTTTTGTTATCAATCACACAACAGCCGCCTCGCACCGCGGCACGGCTTTCACTGGCGAGGCATTCACGTAATATTCGCTGTAACGCTGCGGCGACATACGGGCCGGCGTTGTGGCCCGACACGCGGTTGTGGCGGGTTTCTGTTGGCCGTTGAAAATAAATAACCATCTATTAAAAACCAAAAATTTGCCAAAAATGCAATTCAAGGAAATGTTTATTACATATTTTAACCATTGGCTAAATAAGTAGGTATCCCTAAAAAATCGCGAAATTATGTACAAACGCATATAAACACAAAAGAACATTGGGCATAATAAAATCATCCACATTTCTTTCTGTCAATGGGCCCGTTGCATTGCGTTGTTGGACTGCGCCTACTCACACACCGTCGTCATTTGTTTTCCAATTTTAGTGTAGGACCGGAAGCGGATGCGCGCGAAATAGCGCACATGTATGCTCGCGCAGTCGCGTTCCTGCGCGCTACGTTTCGCATGAAGTTGCTTTGATGCTCTGCTGGAATTAAATTTGTGTTAATTGATTTTTCATATTAATTCAATGAGGACAATGTCGATAAAATCTCTGCGCTGCGCTCCACCAAATGTACGCCGGCTCTAAGATGCTATTCCAGATGATATCTATCTATATGCCAAATGTCATCCAGATCCATTCAGCCCTTCTGGCGTGAATGAACTACAAACATTCATCCATCCAAACTTTCACATTTATAATAGTAGTAATATTCTAAATCACCTCTAAGCGACAAGGTAAACCGTGTCAACGCGCCCGCTCACAACACCCACCCGTGTGTTTCCAACTTACTCGTAGCTTACGTTCAGAGCCATTCATTAGCTATTGACCAACACATAGGGCTTTTCCAATTTGGACATCACCTTACGTCATTCTATGGTGTCTGGCTATGGGCTAGTGGCCCACTGTTGGGCATAGGCCTGCCTGAAGGGGTCAACGGCCATTTGAATACGAAATAATAGTTTTTATTTATTAGTAACTTTGAAAAGTATTGATGATGAAATGAGTAAAAAAAAAACTGCTCATGAAATCAGCTGTCGACAACTGAAAGTCATCAAAATCGGTCCAGGCGTTTCAGAGATTACCCAAAACAAACAAACAGACTCAAAAAAAATCATTGTTATAAGTATCGTCTATATTTATCTACTTTTATCGCCATTGTAGTGTATGTAGATATCAATATTTCAAACTACCTACAAACTGATAACAGTATTGTGACGTTGCCTCGGGCGCACACGTCGCTCGGTTATAAATACCGGTACGAGTGGTGGGGCGGGCAGTCGTTGTCGAGCTGTCGGCCTGTGCGGTGGTGCGTTGGCGAGTCAACTGACAATATTGTAAATAAGTATTCTCTACATTGGCGACGAGGATTAAACTGTGAGTTAAAGTAATTCCTAGAAAAAAAAGGGGAAAGAATAGGAACGAAGTGCTGCTTTTTTTAATGGATAGAAGCATTTCGGCTATATGTTTTTACACTTTCGTCATAAGTAAGTGTTAAGACCAAAGTGCCACGCACATCAAGGCACGTTGGGCCGTAGGCCCCGGCTGTCATTTGTGGAACGATGACGAATGAACGATGATCGGAGGCCAGTAAAATCTGACTCCAGTCTTGCCATGAAGTGCCGCTTGCCTAAACATGGGTTGGTGGAAAAATGTTTTTTTTTCCGAATAACTTCATTTGAAATTTATTTACTATACCTGATCATTACATTGACTTAATCATTAGCAGCAACGCTGATTTGACACGTGACCTAAGTCAACATGGTTGATAGTTAAATGGATTAATTATTATGCAGCATTGCTGACCATTAAATTGATACCATACTAAGCAGCATTGCTGATCATTAAATTGATACGATGTTAAGCAGCAACGCTGATAATTCAATTGATATGGTGTAACGCAGCATTGCTGATAATTCAATTGATATGGTGTAACGCAGCATTGCTGATAATTCAATTGATATGGTGAAACGCAGCATAGCTGATCATTAAATTGAATGCCATTGAATGTCATGCAATCTTTTCCTAAATCACATGGAGCTGAGGCCACGTCCGGGAAGAAGCGATACAGCTCACGTCCTTTCTTCTCATCCGGCCATCACTTTTCCCGTCTGCGTACGATCGGCTCTGCCTGTGCTTCGGACGTGGCTTGGCGCTCCTCATCAAACCTGCCTGCACAGCCGTACTGGCGGACCTGGGCTTGGTCTTTGGCATTGGAGCAGCACGTTGCGACCAACGTGAAGTGTTGCTTGTTTCTGCCAACAAGTAACCGCATACGTATATTAAGCAGCATTGCTGCGGGTCATTAAATTGACAAGTCATCATTGAATGACGGTTATGCAGTAGAATAATTACCTACTGGTCATTAAATTGACAAGTCATCATTGAATGACGGTTATGCAGTAGAATAATTACCTACTGGTCATTAAATTGACAAGTCATCATTGAATGACGGTTATGCAGTAGAATAATTACCTACTGGTCATTAAATTGACAAGTCATCATTGAATGACGGTTATGCAGTAGAATAATGACCTACTGGTCATTAAATTGACAAGTCATCATTGAATGACGGTTATGCAGTAGAATAATTACCTAATGGTCATTAAATTGACAAGTCATTATTGAATGACAGTAATTGCAGTAGAATAATTACCTACTGGTCATTAAATTGACAAGTCATCATTGAATGACAATCATTGCAGTATAATATACCTGCCGGACATTAAATTGTCAAGTCGTCATAGAATGACAATAATTGCAGTAGAATATCTACTGGTCATTTAATTGAGAAGTCGTCATTGAATTACAGTAATTGTGGTATGATTCTTACTGATCATTAAATTGACAACTCATCATTGAATGACAATCATTGCAGTATAATATACCTGCCGGACATTAAATTGTCAAGTCATCATAGAATGACAATAATTGCAGTAGAATATACCTACTGGTCATTTAATTGAGAAGTCGTCATTGAACTACAGAAGAAAGAGAGGGGAACGTTGGAAGCTGGTACTCTTGATCTACCTGGAATGGCTGCTGACATCGAGAGTAGTAAGAAGAAACGTGCTTCACTGCTATATTTTGTGGACTAGAATTGCTAAATTTTGTGGACTAAAATGTCTATAATAATGTTTTAAAGCTGAAGGGTTTGTTTGTGTGTGGCACTGATCTCGGTAGCTACTGGTTTGAATTGAGAAACTGTTCTAGTGTTGGGTAGCCTATTTATCGAGGAAGATTTTAGGATCTAACATCACGTTGCGAACAATAGGAGCGAGGCATTGATGGGGGATCGGACGCGGACGAGGTTGCGTGGATCGGTAAGTTTAATAATACAGCAAATGCAAATGTCACCAGCTGATGGAGTGGATGTCTTTGGTGTGGCTATTACCAAACTATACATCTAAACAAAGTAAGATCTGAGAACGTCAATCTTTTCGATTGATGTTAGTAGATCCTAGATGTAGGTAAATGCAATAATGTTGGTCACACACAAAACCTGGGAAAATATGAAACAAAATAAAGTACAGGCTCGTAACCAAACATCCAGTGCAATAACACTATTATTGTTATTAAACTAAGAAACCTTTGAACATAACAGGATCATTTGACGCAAATATAAAAATAGTAAACACTTTTAGAAAATGCAACTTTAAACGTCATGTCTTGGAAAAGAAACTGCCGTGGTATACTTATAAAAATAGTAAATCTCTTTATCTTCAGGCTATTGTGGCACATAGATATTATGTACCTTACAAAATTAAGTAAAAAACTTCACTAAGCTTTACGTCATTGTGCGCTCTGGTGGGACATGTCCGCGGGAGTGACGGTGACACCTGCGGCCAAAAGTCCTCCTCCATGACATATTGGTACCCGCACCACAAACGCGTTGACGTTGACATTAGGGCGCGATTCCAGCAACTGCACTCTCGGCGTGTAGCTTGTCTTTTGGCGCACATACTCCACAATTCCCTCTGCCTTAGTGGTGTAGTGTAGCCGCGAGATATATACTGGAGTGTTTACGGCTTCGCGGTACGTATAGTTACTTTGGGTTCGGTAGGTGTCGTGCCGCAGCGGTTCCAGTTGGTTCGCTGGCGGCATTCTCTCTTTTGTACCATCACGAAACCATCATCGTCGGTTCCCTTTGATATCTTTTAGATACAGGCTTCATAGGGGGAGCAAAGTGAGTGCTCGTGCAAACGTGAGTTACTTGGAGTAGAATTCACTGTCGGAGTCTGTGTTTCCCGATGGTTGCATCCTTGGAGTCTTTGATCAGGAGTGATTATTGGGTGGTCTGATCAGGCGTGCTCCGTCTTCGACCGCGTCATCGCTTGCCCGTGGGTGAGATGGTGGTCAATCGCGTGCCGATAAATAAAACAAAAATAATATAAAAAAATAAGCGAGTAATTTAAGAATTTCCCATTGGCATAATAAAATAACTTAAATAATGAGATATTGGATGGCAAGATGGCCACACAAGCAAACTGACCGCATGCGACGTGTTTAGTGAAAAAATTGAACCTAGGTTTTTTATATAAACGTGTGGGTCACAGTTTTCCATACATAACAATAGTTACTAAATTCAGTTAGTAAATTCGATTGTAAACGATTTAAAATAGCAACTTGATATTAATGACATTGAATAAAGCTATAAGAGTGTGTAGAATTCTGAACTATTACAATTTCTAAATAGATGTTTCCCTTTCGGGTTGCTTGTTAGTTACACATTTTAGCTACTATGAGTTAGATCGAAATAAAATCAATTGATTCGAAGTATGCGGTGCAGTCATGACCGTAATGCTTGTAGATTGCCGTAGTAATTCGTGAACGTAGTAGCTACTTCACATGAACGTTAGACACAAACATGTCAGGCCTAGTTTCTCTTCTCTTTGTGGGCCCTAATGTGCATAGCTTACCAGTTGGTGAGTTTTAAAATCTCTTTGTCGGGAAGATGGCCAAGGTCAATTATCACGTGATGTTATGAAGTAGATTAAGAGGTAGCATCAAATTAGTTTGAGGGTTCTTGTTTCTGTGGGTTGGCGAGCGTACCAGGGTATCATATCAGCATCCCAGAGTGATATAGACGAGGGAGTCTGTATCAGGGTTTTGTTGTCATAGCTATTGGTGGTACAAATAAGTGTTTTCTCGGTATTCTTCCCATGGGGAGGTGCCAGTATAGGAAGTGTGTTGTGCTGAGCTATGAGTTAGCTGTTGACTGTGAATAAGATTATTTAATTTCTTTGTTCAAATAATTATGAGTTTAGTGACTTTCAGTGGTGCTTGGACTTGGTAATCACGAATACTAGTGAAACACGAGTCAAACCTAAAGGATTTATAACAGCCAGTTTTGAACTGTCAAACGGCTAATTGACTGAACGACTAGTGAGTTAAGTTAAAGTTTTTAATAACTCTGAGAGTAAACAAGCGTCGGTAGACGGTTTTTAATGATAAAGAAACCAAGGCATTAAATCTTATCATACGTCTACTTCATTAATGAGATTGATTCATTATGATTATAACACACACACATACACACAGACATTAGTGATAAAAATAAAGAAATCAACACAGAAAAAGATATAAGCGAATCAAAAAATGAAATAGAAGAAGAAGAGGAAGGGTAAAAGGAAACATTGAATTAAACCATAAAATTATTTTTAAATATTATTCTGCCGTGATTTTGTATGCCAGACATGTCAATAAATTATTAATCAAAATAATGAAATATGCTAAATATTTTTACTAAAAAAATCTTGTTACATACAACTACTTAAAACAAGGAAGGGAATGTAGTGTATGTAGATATCAATATTTCAAACTACCTACAAACTGATAACAGTATTGTGACGTTGCCTCGGGCGCACACGTCGCTCGGTTATAAATACCGGTACGAGTGGTGGGGCGGGCAGTCGTTGTCGAGCTGTCGGCCTGTGCGGTGGTGCGTTGGCGAGTCAACTGACAATATTGTAAATAAGTATTCTCTACAGCCATGTATTTGTTAGTAGTTTATAGCTTCTTATTATATTTCAATCACACTTCATGCTGCTCCGTACGTCCAGTATCCAGTTGTGACTATCCGTCACTCCTAGATAATTAAATACTTATTTAATTCGTTTCAAAACATTTCACATGTTGCCAGATACTTGAAGGATCATAAATTGCTGGGCCAGCCGTCCACTTAATTTCGAGAATCACAAAATATGTTAAGTATCTGCTTTTGAAATATGTAGCATGGGATTTGGTACTCAGGAAATCAATCAATCTTTGTTTTAATGGGAAGCAAACGCGCCATTTGCCAGACGTTATTCGAATGCAATATTTTACGTTAGTGGAAATACGACCTTCTCCTCAATTCGTTAGAGTCGATATTCGTTAGCGGATAACATTATCGACTAAGGCGCTTGTACCTGAAACCACTTTAACCGGGGTAAAACCCACAGGCACTTTTGGGCTATTATTAAGAAATTGGACAAAAAGCCCAACAGGACGCCGGTCGGTGACGCTCGTGATTTTGGAAAAGCGCGGCACTCAGCGTTAGGGCTTGAAAGGATACGGAGCTAGAGAGCTGAGTTAGAATTGATTAGGACGAAGCGATGTCTCTGAAATCGCTAGACACTGTAGGCGATAGGCTAGTGCGCAGAATGATAGTCAATGCCATATGGCGAGATTGCGTAGAGCTGTTGTATCGCGAGTGCAAGTAGTATTTATTAGATTAATATAAGTTAGAAATAATTTAGTATTGAATACGTGTGTGTGTGTTTGTGCTGAGTGAATGGGTGAGTCCTTTATTGTTCTAATTTACTCTGGGCTGATATTGTGTTTCATTATATACAGTGACACTAACGGAGCCGCAGGCAATCCTAGTTGTCTATAGGTTGTATAACAGAACAGACAGATACGTGTTGCTAGAGAGTTTGTTGTGCCATTTCTTCTCTCTAGCCCAAACACTAGGAAGTGGCAACGGGTGGGCGCTTTAGGGGCTGTCTATAGGCTTTAAGAGTTGAAGTTCTCAACTATATTTACTTCTTGAGTTTATAACTCTCGATTGTAGTAACTATTTGTATTTTTATTGATTCTGAAATTTATATTCTCTACCTGCGACCACTGATTCGGTCAGATACGAACACTGTGTCTTACAGATGTACTTGTTGTACAAAGAGTGCGCTTCCTGGGGTTGGGTTGACCATATCTATCTTATATTATACAGTCTAAGGACTTAGGGACCATGTCTCTATATTATGAGCATGATGTTTGACGTTCTGCCGCTGGAACTAGTCGCTCCGTTGCTAGACAAGGACGGTCGCACGGTTGGCGCAGGGAAAGCCGCCTCGTCACGTTTACAGTTCGAGCGAACTGCTAGGGACCGCGTTTCCTATAAACGTGTTGCCGACACTTTGTCGCTGAAAAGCCGCTGGTGTCACTTAAGGAAGTGTTGCTCTGAGTGCTATGGGTGCAGACGTGAGGTATCGTGCGAGTAACTATTGACCTTATACCAGTTACGCTAGCGTAAAGGTTTCTCACACGATCTATTATTAATTAAAATAGAGTAATTGATTTTCCCTTTGTTATAAGGTGAGCTTCTGAAACCGTTCCTATTTTATTTCATAACTATGAATTCCTAAGTCCTTCTATTATATATTTCAATCCAAACTTTGACCTATCAATGTGATAAGGCATTGGATTATTTCATACTTTTGGAATTCACTTCATAAAAGGCGGGAGGATGTCCAGTCTGGTCTGAGTCCTACGGGGACACGCGTTGGTTGGGGCGTGTTTCTCCCCCTTCGGGGGGACCGACCTTATCTATTAGGGTTATTTAGGAAAAACGAAAATTTTATCAGCCTAGGGTAACTTAGGAACAGTCACATTTGGTCCGCGTGACCAGGATTGTCGTCAATAAATGTACTGATTCACGTCAGTGCAACGAGAAAGAACATTTATGGGTTACTACAAAAACAACACAACGTAATTTGAGGCTTGGGACAAAGATAGTTATAACGGCTAAGATTTCATAAATTGTTTCGTAAACCGATACAGACGAAATAAGTTGCAGCGGCTACAATATTAGTTTACAATAAAAATAACACAGCGTTATTTTAGGTATCCGTAATAATCGGTTAGGGATTAAAGAAGAGGCTACTTAGTACATAAAATTTACACAACATATTAATATCTGGCTTTTTAGCTCTCAAAGAAAACTTAGGTTACAATAGTTACACCAAATAATGCAGTTAACGGCTGATTAATTTAGTTGAATTCGATGTCGACAATTAAATAGCGAGTTCAAATATCGTATGATTTATCTGTTTAAGTATGTGTTAGGACTAACAAGCAGTTGGAGGGCTAGAGAATCTTAACTCTTAAGATTCCTGTGTCAAAGATTATGGGTTAAATTCCCGCACTAATAATGTAAGAGGTATTTTTAAATTAGTTTATGGGTTGTATGTCTATCTGTTTGAATAACTGTGTTGATAAAAGAGGGTTCAATTCGCATATACACGAAGTTATGGTATTGTAATTACAGGGGAAGGTGACTATCCGTCACTTTTCACCTACATTCTATTAACAGAATATTATATTTATTTCCAATCTTTCGCATGGCATCGGGTTACTTAAAAACACATTGCGTCTGAAGTTTATGGCTTGGGAACCGGACACGTAACCGTAATAATAATTAACAACAAACATTCTTTCATCTAAAATAGTAAAGTAATATTGAGCCCTTTTAAAATAACAAGTGTCGGTTAAAAGTAATATTGCACAAATAACAGTTAACTAAAAGGGTCCGGCTCAGCAACAAAAAAAAAACAGACCCTTAGAACAAAGAGAAAGCTTTAGACAATAGCGGCAAATAACTCCGGAAGGGCTACACGTGGCAATTTTTTAGTGTATACGTAATAATAGTACTACTGATTTTATGCTTGAGTTACTGAACTGTTAAATAAGGGATTAATTTACTGAATCGATGTAGGTATTAGTTTCATTGATAGGCTAATGGGCTAATCTTGGGTTCGACTCCCAATAGTGTTTTGTGTGTCTGACAGTTTGAGACACTGGTTTAAGATTTGTATAGCTGTAGAAGTGAGCTAAGTACACATCCTAGTTATGGGTCAGACTGGTTGTGAAAATGAAACGTGGTTGCGTGGTTAAGATATGTATAACGGTGTGATAAGTGAAATGAACATAAGACTTACCCTTACCTACATTATCTAAGGTCAGGAAAGGTGAAAACTACGAGTAGTTTCATAATGGCAATTTAATCACCGAGAAAGGGAAACTCGAAAATCATTGTAGGATAATCTCAATATCGATAACTTTGCAGGGTGTCATTACTACGATGTATTGGAATAGATACTTGTGTGGTCTTATTTCAAATTCCAGGATATGCACATCATCACTAGGCTGCGACAACGGGATATCTAAACCTACGGTTCGTGTGTTGCACCTGGTCCATAGTTTCATCTTATTGGCTGAGACCGATTTCAGCAACTTCGAACGTAGCGTGGCTCCTTTTGCGAAGCTAAGTGTTTCTCTTATTAAACTCTGCAGTAATGTTATTGCGCAACATGACATTTGGCATGTCACTTAAATCAATGTTGACAAGCTATGGTGCTATGGTCTATGACAAGCTATGACTTCAAACTAATATACCAATGAACTATATTGTCACTGGTGTTACAGTCTGAGGGGGGCATTATTCTAATTGATTAAGCCCTTGTCGAGAAGGCTAACATGCTTAAGAAAATCTGTCTTAGATTTTTACATAATACTGCAAGTCTTAATGGATTGCAAACCTGTTCTCATCGTATTGGTCTAATATAACTCTGTATCTACAGGAGGCCAATCGCGCTAATTTTAAAAGTTTAGGTCCGCTTGCAATTCGTTTCCAATTCAGTTTTAGTTATGATCTAATTTCGATTCACCTGTAAGGAATTTGGTATCGCGCTAAAGTTTAATTAAACTTCAACCAAACTTGCGTCAAAACTATATCGTAACCTTTACAAATATTTTCGTATTTTCCTTCAAAATCCAAACAACACAACACGAACGATTGAGAAAAAGTCACGAAAAAGTAGCACTGTTTCAACTTTTTGTTTGACAGCGGTAACGTTACAGTTGTGATGCAGTTGCGTTCCAAGTTTCTGTCAAACGTTTAGCGCGATACGGAATGTTTAAAAAAGTTGTGAAATGGCTACAGTTCAGTTGCGTTCCAGCCGAATTTTATAAGCGCGATTGCCCTCCTGTACTCTGTATTCTACTTCAGAACCTCTCGAGACTATTTCATCTTATTGGAACAAATTATAATATGTTTATGTGCGAACTATTTCAGCTACACCTGGATACAAGTACGGGCAGCTGTCTATGAAGCTGACTCAGCGCGGGGCGCTTCGGGAAAGGCCTCTGGAGGGCAATCGCGCTAATAAAATTCGGTTGGAACGCAACTGAACTGTAGCCATTTCACAACTTTTTTAAACATTCCGTATCGCGCTAAACGTTTGACAGAAACTTGGAACGCAACTGCATCACAACTGTAACGTTACCGCTGTCAAACAAAAAGTTGAAACAGTGCTACGTTTTCGTGACTTTTTCTCAATCGTTCGCGTTGTGTGTTTGGATTTTGAAGGAAAATACGAAAATATTTGTAAAGGTTACGATATAGTTTTGACGCAACTTTGGTTGAAGTTTAATTAAACTTTAGCGCGATACCAAATTCCTTACAGGTGAATCGAAATTAGATCATAACTAAAACTGAATTGGAAACGAATTGCAAGCGGACCTAAACTTTTAAAATTAGCGCGATTGGCCTCCTGTCCAGAACGAAGGAGCACCGTAGGTAGTGTGACCTAGTAGCAGAAATACTCTTAAATGAGACTGGTATGTAAATTCACACTATAAGCATGCGCAGTCTTCTCTTATTGGCATATGAAGAGTACTTCAAAATATATGTGATCGAGGACAGCAATTATGAATCGATTGAACAAGAGATTATATGAGATTAATGTGTTACACTTAACTATAAACACTATTTTATTCCTGGATCTTGTCATCAGATGTAGGCATTATTCAAGAGAATAAGTTCTAATAGAGCAGTTGGGTATCGACTGCAGATTAAGATAGAATTTGATGTGGCTAACTATTGGAGAGTAAAAGGTGCAGTAGACGAAAAGCAAACGAGTAATGACACTTGACTTAGGACCGCGGTAGAGGGCGGTCGACGAGTTGATAATAACGAAGGCTAGGTTAGGCAAGGCTAGGGCTGATTAGGGCTAAAGCTACGTTTCTAACATTACAAGGGCGAGAGTATTATGATTAAATAATGCGTTTAATTCGAAACAAGGTTATGTGAGTCGAGTATTAATGTAAGGAGAGTGTAAGCAAGTGCGTGTTAGCGTGTGTGAATCTCAGTGATTGTGTCGGTGACCGAGTAGGGTGAGTGGAGTATGTATTATCCTTCCTAATCTCCTTCTATGACTTAAATGAGGTAATCAACACCTGTGTTTGGTTTTAGGGACTCGGAGAAAGCCTTTCTATAGGGAGTGCTTATGACTTAGCATCAGACTGCAAGCAACAATGACTATTAACCTGACTATAACCTGACGCATGATAAACCCTACCAAGTCACTGCTTAGGAAAGGCTGAACCGAATGATACTCGTAACCAGTTAGGGCACGTTTGAACAATAATGTTTACTTGCAAATGTGTAAGATAATGTCATATCAACCAAACATTAGTAGAGATTGCCTCTCCCTAGGACTGACTGAGTGCAGTAACGTAAACGCACCCATTACCGCCAGTTTAAGCGGAGTTCAGATTGATATCCAAAAACTAAGCACATTCTTAATATGTGGCTTCAATAAAAATCATTTTTCAAGTACTGAAATTATCGAATTTTTTAGTTATGTACAAGAACAGATAATCAGAGAGTTACTTAAAATATTAAAAATTAAATAAAAGGAAAAAGGGTCATGTCCCTATTACCGACTCAAAATATCGGGTGTGTGCCTAATACCGTTTATGTGACACCTAATACCGACCACTAAATAAATGGAACCGCTAAAGTTAAATAAAAATGCTCGTGTATATTGAACTGTTTATATAAATGCTCCAGCACAGTACAGAATGTTATCAACACTTAACAATTATATGTATTCTTATAATAGTATATTCTTAACAGCGTTAAATCAATAAAAACTATCATATTTATACGAATTATGTATAACAAATTACCAAAGGCCAGCATTGATTATAACTACTATAACATATAAATGGCATTATAGAATTAACGTCTTTAAATGGGTTCGGGCGCTTTAATGTTTCCACTAATTTTGAGACAGTTTCCAGTAGCTGGTCTTTTGTTACAGGAAAACCTAATCTTCCCAAATAGTGAATCCAGTCTATTAACTGATGTTCTTCGTCCTTGGTGAAAACGGTCTGAACACCACAGTTTTCATTAGAGTAGGTACTTGTTATCTCTCTTGTCACGAAGAGTTGTTCTGGGAATCCCAAACTTTTTCGAGGTTTTATAGATACTTGCTCCATTAGTGATAGCCATCAGTGCAGCGTCAACTGTATATTGTTTACGTTTTAGTCGATCCATGTTTCTGAAACAAAATTTATTTACTAAGTCTAGGATATACTATAAACGGATAGCAAATAATAATTAAAATTACCATTATGACTTCCACATATAAATGTTAGCTAAGTATTACTTTATTTTAAATCTGTATGTTTATTATGGAATACTATAATGTCTATTAAATAACTTTATGTTTACATGAAATTAAATACCAAATAAAAAAACATATAGTATGGGGTCCGTCCGGGGTGGTGTTGTCTTGGCGGTGTCTCTCGCATCGCCAACGCCTTCAACACCATGCCCTGGAGCACCGCCCCTGTGAAACATCGGTTACGACTGGGTGCTGCGAGCCGACCTCCCTAGCGGCGTCAGCGTCATCTGCTACGCTGACGACACGCTGGTGCTGGCACAGGGGGGGTCGTACGCAGAGGCGGCCGACGTTTTGTCACGCGGGGTTGCGATAGTCGTGGAGAGGGTCCGGCAACTGGGTCTCGAGGTGGTGCTGTGTGACACAAGTCTGAGGCCATGTGTTTTCATGGCCGAGGCAATGCGCCACCGTCGGGATCCTTGCTGACGGTAGGAGGGGTTTCCATCGGCGTCGAATCGACGCTGAAATACCTGGGGCTCGTCCTAGACAGCCGATGGAACTTCGTGGAGCATTTCCGACGTTTGGTCCTCAAACTGGAGGTGGCCGGAGCTGCTTTCAGGCGGCTCCTGCCCAACCTGGGGGGACCAAACGCCTCCTGCCGTAGGATCTACGCGTAAATGTAGCAAGTAGATCGGTAATAGGTTTTCTTAAAGGAAATCGTATAACCTATTACCGACCAAAGGAAATGTGTATGAATTGTGTAAATACATGTGATTTTTGTACATGTATATGATTTTAAGTAGTGCGTTTGCTAAAAATATTTAATAATAATGATATTTCAACTATAAAAATACACTATTTAAAATTATACCTCCTCTAATCATCAAAATATTTACATAAGAACAAAGTTAGTGTATACGGCTACTAAAGCTCTTGAATATATGACGTTAATAGCTCAAATATAAGTTAACATACTAAGGAACTGAGTTAGTATAGCCTCCTACCTATTAATTAATGCATTTTAACAAAAATCATGGCACACAAAAGATACGACAAGTACTTATCAGCGAAATGGGTCGACAATAGGAATAAAATTGTGATTTTTGTTCCTATTACCGCCTACTTTTATTAATGAATTTTAAGCAAAATAAAATAGTATCTCATGAAAATGAATCATTACTTGTGTTCCTGAAAGTATAAAAAATGCATCAAAAGAACTAGAAGTTGCAGTAAAATGCTTGACGATATAATCTTCTGCTAAAAAAGAAACAAGAGTACTTACGCCATCGGGTATGCCACACTATGGAAAATGCACTAAGGTGCCGCGTCCACGGACGAAGTGAGCAATTATTATTTAAATATTCGAGTTACGCACACAAACAAGAGATGAACATTTGCAATACAAATACATCTACATTTTTTTAAAAGCAACCAATTGTGTAGTTTTAATACATGACATAAAAATGATAGTTTTCTGAATAGGGCGGTAATGAGCGCGGATTTTAACGGGTCGTTATTAGGTGCGTTTACTTATCCTTCCTAATCTCCTTCTATGACTTAAATGAGGTAATCAACACCTGTGTTTGGTTTTAGGGACTCGGAGAAAGCCTTTCTATAGGGAGTGCTTATGACTTAGCATCAGACTGCAAGCAACAATGACTATTAACCTGACTATAACCTGACGCATGATAAACCCTACCAAGTCACTGCTTAGGAAAGGCTGAACCGAATGATACTCGTAACCAGTTAGGGCACGTTTGAACAATAATGTTTACTTGCAAATGTGTAAGATAATGTCATATCAACCAAACATTAGTAGAGATTGCCTCTCCCTAGGACTGACTGAGTGCAGTATATACTTTGCACTGTTTCTGAAATATGCACACTTCCATTGGAGGGGGGTAGGCTTCACCAAGTACGGGTCGAACTGAATTGATAGTTGTCCTAATGGACGATAGGGACTGTATCGTATCTCGCTAAATCACAACCGGCCCCCGAGGCCTCTCACTGATATAAAAAAAATAATATTTAGCGAAATACATATTTTGGAAGCCTAGATGGAACGCTCGCTGCCAGACGTGGCAACGGTTGCTGCAGTACTCTATGTGCTTCCCCGAAATGGGTTAGATTAAGGAAGTGCGAGGTGACGATTTTAAAACCACTTCGGCGTATAGCGAATCAGTGTAATGTATTCTGCAAACGACTGACGATGCGGTACGCTTGTGCTAAGTTAATAATTGTATTGTCTTTGGAACTGAGTTGATGGGCCTATTCAAGGGGCTAATTTACATAACGCGCGTCCAGTATTACTGGAAACTTGTCTCGCTTAATAGCAGAGATACTTCGCAGTCCTCGGCCTTAGGATTAAGTAAGACAAGCTTGAGTTTAGGGAACGTGTACTGTTGTGACCGCAGCAGGTCCTCTCTAGGCCTATGCGCAATAGGATCAACGGCACACGTACGACGTGTTTGCTGTTGTAAAATAGTCTCACGTCACTGGGTTGGGACTTTTGACTAGTGTGAAGTAGTTTATTAACGTAATTCGAAATAATGATTAGCCAGGCAAGCGTTACGTATCATTCTCCTATTTTGAAATCCTCTAGGATAAATGAGGCTCTGCTGTGTAAAGTGAAAACAAATCACACACAGATCATCAGAAAATTTGCAACGATAATATTAAGAGAGTGGATATTACGAAAGGAAATAAGTTGAAATACAACAGTTATGTGATGGTTCAAAATTAGATGAGATTCTGGTGTGTATACCTAAACGATAAGCAACTCTGGAATTTTATATAAAAAAAAATGCGCCGAGAGAGTTTAGGGAGGAATAAGTTGACATAAGTTGAGTTTATTAAGTGTCAATTGAGGACGTATTTGTGAAACGTTAAGAAATTATAGAAGATATTGCTACTAATTGGATATGGGTTCCAACTATAAAAGTTATTATATTAGAATCACTTCACATTTAAGATGAGTATTTATCTACATCGGTATAAGACCAATATTAGTAGAGGCAAGGTTTAAGCTATTGTGAAAGCTCATCCGCTGTACTGCGTCACGCGTCTGATTTTCAGAGGGGGGAATGTGACTATCCGTCACTCCTAGATAATTAAATACTTATTTAATTCGTTTCAAAACATTTCACATGTTGCCAGATACTTGAAGGATCATAAATTGCTGGGCCAGCCGTCCACTTAATTTCGAGAATCACAAAATATGTTAAGTATCTGCTTTTGAAATATGTAGCATGGGATTTGGTACTCAGGAAATCAATCAATCTTTGTTTTAATGGGAAGCAAACGCGCCATTTGCCAGACGTTATTCGAATGCAATATTTTACGTTAGTGGAAATACGACCTTCTCCTCAATTCGTTAGAGTCGATATTCGTTAGCGGATAACATTATCGACTAAGGCGCTTGTACCTGAAACCACTTTAACCGGGGTAAAACCCACAGGCACTTTTGGGCTATTATTAAGAAATTGGACAAAAAGCCCAACAGGACGCCGGTCGGTGACGCTCGTGATTTTGGAAAAGCGCGGCACTCAGCGTTAGGGCTTGAAAGGATACGGAGCTAGAGAGCTGAGTTAGAATTGATTAGGACGAAGCGATGTCTCTGAAATCGCTAGACACTGTAGGCGATAGGCTAGTGCGCAGAATGATAGTCAATGCCATATGGCGAGATTGCGTAGAGCTGTTGTATCGCGAGTGCAAGTAGTATTTATTAGATTAATATAAGTTAGAAATAATTTAGTATTGAATACGTGTGTGTGTGTTTGTGCTGAGTGAATGGGTGAGTCCTTTATTGTTCTAATTTACTCTGGGCTGATATTGTGTTTCATTATATACAGTGACACTAACGGAGCCGCAGGCAATCCTAGTTGTCTATAGGTTGTATAACAGAACAGACAGATACGTGTTGCTAGAGAGTTTGTTGTGCCATTTCTTCTCTCTAGCCCAAACACTAGGAAGTGGCAACGGGTGGGCGCTTTAGGGGCTGTCTATAGGCTTTAAGAGTTGAAGTTCTCAACTATATTTACTTCTTGAGTTTATAACTCTCGATTGTAGTAACTATTTGTATTTTTATTGATTCTGAAATTTATATTCTCTACCTGCGACCACTGATTCGGTCAGATACGAACACTGTGTCTTACAGATGTACTTGTTGTACAAAGAGTGCGCTTCCTGGGGTTGGGTTGACCATATCTATCTTATATTATACAGTCTAAGGACTTAGGGACCATGTCTCTATATTATGAGCATGATGTTTGACGTTCTGCCGCTGGAACTAGTCGCTCCGTTGCTAGACAAGGACGGTCGCACGGTTGGCGCAGGGAAAGCCGCCTCGTCACGTTTACAGTTCGAGCGAACTGCTAGGGACCGCGTTTCCTATAAACGTGTTGCCGACACTTTGTCGCTGAAAAGCCGCTGGTGTCACTTAAGGAAGTGTTGCTCTGAGTGCTATGGGTGCAGACGTGAGGTATCGTGCGAGTAACTATTGACCTTATACCAGTTACGCTAGCGTAAAGGTTTCTCACACGATCTATTATTAATTAAAATAGAGTAATTGATTTTCCCTTTGTTATAAGGTGAGCTTCTGAAACCGTTCCTATTTTATTTCATAACTATGAATTCCTAAGTCCTTCTATTATATATTTCAATCCAAACTTTGACCTATCAATGTGATAAGGCATTGGATTATTTCATACTTTTGGAATTCACTTCATAAAAGGCGGGAGGATGTCCAGTCTGGTCTGAGTCCTACGGGGACACGCGTTGGTTGGGGCGTGTTTCTCCCCCTTCGGGGGGACCGACCTTATCTATTAGGGTTATTTAGGAAAAACGAAAATTTTATCAGCCTAGGGTAACTTAGGAACAGTCACACAGTCAACGCCAATGTCAACGCCGGCTGTCGCTGAACACCGGCGCTGTGGCTCTGTCTCGCACATGATCCCAGCATTATGCTGAGCGATGGCCTTCTTGCGCGGATTTGACGCATCTGTACTTCACTTTAACTTTGTTCTAGTCATTTAGTAGCAGTCAGTCCATGGATTAGTGAGCATTAGGTACATCTATCTTTAACTGTCATCACTTACTGTCAAAACCTGTCTAGGTAAGCGTGCTCCACCTTAGCCGCATCATCGCTTAACATCAGGTGAGATAGCGGTCAAACGTATGCCTATCAATAGTAAAAAAAAAACATAGATATATATCTATGGTCAAAACCCAGGCAATATGACACCAATCTTGCCAAGATGTATATGGGTATCCAGTTCAGTGATTGGGTAACTTCATAGCCCAGTGGTCATGCAGGTCAGACAGGCAGGCGCTCCATGTTGCATACTGGTAGTCAGCTACATCTGGGGGCTACTCTCTAAGCTCGAAGTCTGTGGTTTCGAGCTTAGTTGGTATTCTACTCCGTATTCTACTCCGTATTCTACTCCGTATATCACCTACGGACTTACGATTAGTCCCGAACCCGAACTAAGAATGAAAGACAACACGATTTCAGTAATTGTCAAATCGTGTTGTCATTAATTCTTAGTTGTAGGTGATACGGAGTTGAACACGTCCGCAACTAAGCCCGAAACTACGGACTACAGGCTTAACGGGTACCACGCTAGCCTCCTCCGCGGTAGCCTCCTTTTGCGAGGATGTCATCTCGCAAAAGGAGGCGGCGGAGCGCGCGCGGGAGGACGATCCTCTCGCTGCGCCGCTCCGCAGACGAAGGCGAGGTCGGAGAAGACGTCCTCTTCTCCCTCCTCGCGGTGGTGATGAGCGGGCGACAGGCGCGGGGGCGCCTCCGCCCGCATTGCACGCATCACCACCATCGTCGGAGGAGAGCTTGAAGGGCCCGCTGTGAAGGCGGGCGGTCGACGGAGGTGGACTGGACGCAAAGGCTACGCCGATCTCCCAGTCCACCCCCACTAAGACGAAGCGGGAATTTCGGTGCTGGGTTGTTTTAGTGGGTATACCGGGCTTGCCCGGAGAGTCCCACATACTCCTCCCACTCCCCCGAGTGAGAGGGTATGCGTAACGCATTTTTTCCGGCCGGAAAAAAAAATGCTTAACGGGTAGCCCCCCAGATGCAGCTGACTACCAGTATCTCACATGGAGCGACTGTCTGTCTGACCTGCACGACCACTGGGTGACGATACCCAATCACTGAACTGGGTACCTCTTGGGGTACCTCTTGGCAAGATTGCTGTCAAATTGCCTGGGTTTTGACAGTACGTGATCACAGTTCGATTGGACGCCGAGCCCGACATAGTTGGTAACCAGGTTAGATTGTTTTTTCTGTTAATAATGACTTTGACAGTAATTTAGCCAATGACAAACTTCAGAATGTCTTTGGGTAGGGTATGAATGTAGTTTTGGTAAATAATATCGAGTTTGAAATGGATACGTTCTATTAACTAAATGTAACAGAAAACCAGTTTTTATTGAAAAATACGTGAATTCAAGCGTGAACCGCAAGCGCACATACTAACACACTGACATGCTTGGATTTAACATAACGACTATATTTCTTCTTGTCTATGCATTTGTTGTTAACAGAGGTGTATGCAGGGTTGCCAGTTTGTGAGTTATTGAAGTCCCATTAGGTAGCGCTAGAGTTAATAATAACCCACTTATCTCCTACGCTGTAAAAGGTTCCATCTACTTCCTCTTTCGGAACGTAGAAGATTTGCAGACTTGAATTTTTATTTAGAATTGCTAATGGTTGCACCGAGCTTCCCGAATTGCTGAGCAGAGTTGGACTGCGGATTCCTTCAACCTTTCGGCGCAATCACTATCTAATGCATACTCCTGTGGTAGGAACGATTTACAGACGAAATTCATGCTTAATAAGAGCAAGTCATACATATAATGCGGTCAGCCGGGACGTCAACACCGATGTTTTCAATACTGAGATTTTAAAATTAAACAGGACTCTTTGTAATTACTTCTTTAATAGCTTTAAATCTGCGCTGTTTGAGTTTCAAGTTACATTAACCGAATTTAAAAAAAAAGGAGTGGTTTCTCAATTCGGTTGTATTTTTGCTTTACCTATGTTACCTATTGTTCTTACTTGAACACTTTACCTTCTCATATAGTTTTTGTTTATAAAACAAAAACTGTATCTGTGAAAAATTTGAATTAGCCTTAATTTTGTTACTTTCTCCTGTATGAAAATGTTTAGGTGTAGGTAAGTTTTCCTAAATCTGATAAATAAAAAAAAATAAGTTATGCTGTAGTATCGTGCTATATTTTATCAATACAAAAGTAAGATAGTACGTTTTAACTACAATATCAGAATCGCTTACTCTTTAGAGGAGACTTTTTAATAAAACCCTAAACCAGGCCGAAATACATACCTGCTTTTTAAAAAGCTGTATGGAGGAGTAGTTTAATTTTCGAGTTCGATGCGCTATAGGTAACTTTCAAAATTCTCATATTTGTCAAACTCTTCGGCACGAACTTACAACTTATTTCCTATTTCAAAACGTGTATCAGCTCCGAGATGGTCAGCATTTCAGCAAGAATATTCTATAATAGCATTTGTCTTTTCCAACACCGTGTTCCAGACGATATTCATACATTTTAGCAAACACTTTTACATAAAAAGGCTTCGTTACAAAGAATTTGTAATTTCATTTAATTGAGCTGTGCAGTATGAAATGCGCTTAGTGCAATTAAAATGAAAAATTCATTAAAATCTATTTGAATTTCATTTGTTTTTCGTTGCCAATTCGGATAAAGAAGCATGAATACCGGGTGATTTACGTCAAGGTATTTAATTTGTATGAAAATTAACAATAAAATAAAAAAATAAACATTTGTTATTGTGTCTATAATGAAAAATGCTCATGTCCATGTTCTGAACATCCAGTCGAAGTTTATGTATTTCTTCCAAAACACTGTATATTAGATAAGACTGCAAGAAGATAGATGTAGGTACACCACATAGGTCATAATGTACATAATTGCTGGACTAGGTCGCAAAACCAAATGCCCTGACAGGCTAAAAGCGGAATTAAATTCACCAATAAAACTGATCGCGATCAGCCGGTCGATCTGTTGACAGCTCACCGTGTTCACTTGAGTGGAGTGACCGACACGTGAGCTGTCATGCCATCTTGTTTGTATGGATTGACAGCTCACTTGTCGTTCGCTTCGCTTAAGTGTTCACTTCGACATGTTTACAGAATCGGACTGAAGTACATCTAAACTGCGTTCACGAGTGGTCAGTGTCAATATTCTATAGAAGAAAATGACAATGACGGCTCGTAAAACTGGTTAATATACTGATCGCGTTCAGTTTCAATGTTGCAATCCGCCCGAAGTCCGTCATGCGTTTTACTTCGTCATAATTTTCAAAATGAATAGCATAAAATAAAAACATGGAACATGATGCTGCGAAGGTAGGTATAGTTCTTGCATGCCTCCCATAAACAAACAAAGAAAGAAGAATAAGCTCTAAATGTTTTTTTAATTAAAAATGAACTTCGTTCCTGAATTTTTAGAAAGTAAACTATATTTTTGCAATTTTTTACAAAATATACAAAACAACTGGCTACTTCTTCACTCAAACCAAACACAGTGCCAGTGCGGAGCTTCTTCACAAGACATGCAACACCTTCTTAGGAGGAAACGCGGGCGGAGAGACTTTGTATGATAGTCATAATTCGAGGTTTGGCTCTCGCCTGTTTCCTTCTTCAATATTGGACAGATTTAAGAGATATTTCATGAACTGAATAAGAAGAATATATTTTGTGTAGCTATGTTTTCTTTTTTGATGATATATTAAACGTAAAAGCACTAGGACCCTCAAAACATGCTCAAAATTGTCCAATAAAATGCTGTCAAAAGAGCCTTACTGAACAAGTTTGGCCACTATTAATGAATAGAGAAAAACATAGGGGCACAGTTTATATCCTTCTTATTTAGCTTGTGTAATAGCTATTGAATCGATTTAATATTGGAGGAGGAAACAGGCGAGAGCTAAACCTCGAAATATAACTTTTTACATACGAAGTCTACAAGCCCACATTTCATCTTAATTGGCCGTCGAGCCCATCCTCATGCACCATCCAAGATTTGAACGAGGCCAATGATAGAGCTGTATAGGTTGCTCAATACTAAATAAATAAAACCATTTTATTTCGGACTAGCTTCTGCCAGCGGCTTCGCCCGCGTGATCCCTAGGGAACATATTCCCGGGATGAAAAGTAGCTTATGTGCTATTCCAGACTATAATCTATATTTGTTGTACATTTCATTAAGATCCGTTTAGCCGTTCTGGCGTGATTGAGTAACAAACAACCAAACTTTCACGTTTATAATATTACTCGTTTGGTGTAAAGCGAAATTATAACCATCTTACCCTCGACATTATAATTATTGAAGGATATTGCAAACTGTCGTAAGCCGTTTTCCGAAGCTACTCGCTAGCCTCTAGGCACAGGCGCCAAGCTAGCCGCCTGCCTTTGCGTTCGCGACCACAAAAATAATCCTTATAGCATGATTCAGTATTCACGCGCGATGGCTTATTATTAGCGTTTTTCATGTATAACTTTGGTGTTTCTATACCGATTTCTATGATTCTTTTTTATGGAATTATCTTTCATTTATGTTAAAGGGACGACTGAGAGTTTTTATAAACGTAAGAGTAGACAAATACAATCAGAAAGCTTCGAACTGCTAAGCTATCGGGAGTTACACGTGTTATTGTGCGTCAATCATAAAAGATAGACATATGCTGTCGATGGATATTTTTTATATAATTTTAAGGAGAACATTTCCGTCATACTGATTTCTGTGTAGCTTTCACCATTAAGGTTGCACACGCGACGGAAGCTTAAAAAATGGAATAACTTCTCCCGTTTTCCCAACATTTCCCTTCACTGCTCAGCTCCTATTGATTGTAGCGTGATGAAAAGTATACTATAACCTGCTCAGGAGTATGAATAATAATTGTACCAAGTTTCATTAAAATCCGTCGAGTAGTTTTTGTTTGTATAACGGTTATACAGACAGACAGACAGACAGACAGACAGACAGACAGACAGACAGACAGACAGACAGACCGACAGACAGACAGACAAAAATTGTACTGATTGCATTTTTGGCATCAGTATCGATCCTTAATCACCCCCTGATAGTTATTTTGGAAATATATTTCATGTACAGAATTGAACTCTCTACAGATTTATTATAAGTATATAGATAACTACGAGATCCATAAATTGTAAGTAACAGGTTTGCACTTATATATATACTATTGTCAGTAACTTACCTAAAGACGAATTAATGAGAAGACCATCCCTCTTCTAACCCACCAAACTACTAGGGTATAAGTCTTCTCACCAATTGTCTTACTATAGTGGAGGAGTATCGGCCGCCACAGCCTTCAGGATGCTATTGTGACTGCATTATTCTGCTCAGGAGCGAGGCCGTTTTTTTGCGGATGATAGCATAAAACCCATCAGTATAGGTTACCGCAAAACATTTCAGAGGCACTGCCAAAACGAGACAATCAAAACAGCATTCTAAGGCTAAGAACTTACGGAGCGATTTTCACCCGCGACCGCCGCGGTTGCGGGCCCGCAGCTTCTTTAGAAAGCAGATATATATATGTTAAAAATTAAAGCACAACTCACGACGCGATTTACGCCCGCGGTTCTATAGAAGCTGCGGGCCCGCAACCACGGCGGTCGCGGGTGAAAATCGCTCCGTGAGTTCTTAGCCTAAAAGTATTATTATATTGGACGCGTAGGACATCCAGCGATCCAAAGACTGGCGGTGTAAAAGCTTTAAAAACCGTTATCTTTACTTGATCAGTACACCGAGCAAATCTTCGTGCCAACATATTACCCTTGACCGCCAGGGCCCTACGCTCCCGTTCAATGTCAACATGGTCCATACTGGTTGGACAAAAGTCGACATAAGAAAAAGAACACAAGGTATCTCCCAAAACACTTGGCACCCTACCTGAAGATAACTTGCTACAAAAAAATAATGTAACCTCTATTATTATATTAGACAACTCGACTCATAGTTGTCTAAAACTGCCTACTAGCAGCTAGTTGGTTACATAAGGCTTGGTTTCGGGGTCAGTGGTACAGCGGCGGATGGGTGTGCAACCGAGAACTTTGGACTTGAGCTCACTTCTAACGTGACGTTGGCTAAGAGGAAGACGACTCGTGTCCGCCATTACAGAGCCCAGCACGAGTTGTAAATTGTACCTTAATGCTTTAGGTCCTAACAGAGAAATATAAAAAACAGGGTCCTAAATTATTGAAAAAAGATTACGTTTTAGGGTTCCGTACCCAAAGGGACCAGCGTAACCAACGGAACCTATTATTAAGCCTTCGCTGTCCATCCGTCCGTCTGTCCGTCAGCAGGCTGTATCTCAAGAACCGTAATAGGTAGACAGTTGAAAACAGAGTATGTATTTCTATTGGCGCTATAACAACAAATAATCTTCTATCTATACATATAATAAAATCGTAGAGTCGCCGTGTCTGTACATTGAATATTTTCGAATAAAAAATACATAGAAATGTCAGAAAAATGACATATAACACAAAAAAGCAGTTTTTGAAATTCTTTTCTGTTTGTCTGTGCGTCTGTTTGTCTGTGCATCTGTTTGTCTGTGCGTTTGGAGGAGCATCACGCATAAACCACTGATTGGATTCAAAATTTAGATACTTCAAAATATTAAGTGATAAACTGAGTAACATTTAGTGTTTATTTCATCAAAATCGACCCACAAAATCAAAAGATATCGAATATTAAAGTTTACGAAGAAGCTTCATCGAGCGCTAAAATAGGTTGTTTTCATTATGACTCCAGATACTTGCAATGCCATCTATTGAGAAAAGTTGTAGTTACAAATCGAGCGCTAAAAGAGGTTGTTTGTTCTTTTCATTGACTTGCAAGGCCATCTGTTGAGAAAAGTTTTAGTGTGTGAACAATTTGTGAAGAATCAAACCAATGTTTTTTGAGTTATCTTTTAATTAAATAAAATTTATTATGTAGCAAAAGTAAAATAAACATGTCATTATCTTCATTTATTGTAACGTGTAAGCTTTGACAGTTCAATTACGTTGTTATAAAATGATAAAACAAATTATAATTCGTTCGATAGTCGTTTTTGTTTTTGTTGATTTTGATTCAAGGTAGGTAGGTTTGATCAAAATCGATCCACAAAATCAAAAGATATTGTTTTTTTTTTAGTTTAGTTGGAAACTGCCTACTATATTCTGATCAATTACAGCGCCATCTATTGAGTAAAATAAAATGCACGAAAGCATGAAAATAACATTGATGAGTTATTTATGAAACTTAATACCTACGCGACAAAATAATAGTGAACATTTTAATACCTTACGTTATTTATCGTTAAATCTTATTTAACGTCTTCCGCAGCCAAATATTTTTTCAGTTTACTTTACGACATGGTCGATAGATGGCGTTGCTCATGTGACGCGTTTTTCTGAATCGCGGTGTTAAGATTTTCCACTGGGGAACGACCCTCACACGATTTTTGAACATCGTTGGAGTTAGGTAGTGGTCTAGGTTCGGAATTGAAAATAAAAAGGTTTGAACAGTCTCAGCTAGGGACGCTAGGGTCGAATTTCTCAAAACTTATTGTGGTCCGTCCGTCCGTTATAGTAGGTTTGTAGTTCTGTACCCCTAGCACAAGTTTCTTGTGAAATAGTAACTTTGTCGTGACGTTTTTACCAGACATTTACGCACTCGCTACAGTGAGATGGTGTTTTGGTAGCACGAGTTTTATAAACGTCCAGCGAGATGGTGTTTTGGTAGCACGAGTTCTATAAACGTCTAGCGTCTACTCGATAGTAATAATTGAACGATGGTTAATTTAGGCAGAGAACCCAATAGCGATTGGAACGATTTGAACTGAATGGTGCGTTCTGAAAATGAACACAAAAAAATCGGTAATTCTATTTTGAACAATTAAGAGCCTGGAAATAATAACAATTAAAAAAGTATTTTAATTTATACACATGTTAAAACATATTTATAATTTTTTAAAATTCTTTTATTCATAAACTGTTGATATTTTCAGTTTATTGATGTCGTGATTTATGAAAAATTATTTGGTTTAGATCGGTTCCGCATGTGACGTTTGACACCTTTCATTTCACGTTTGACGGTTATATAATAATCCCGCGACTCCGGCAGGCGTCGGCCCTTTCGGGCCCCTCTGTGTGCTGACTCTCTTTGAGGCGCGCGTGGAACACTAACGCGCCGTCGACACGGCCTGTCGTCACTAGACGAACGGACGGCGAGCCACCCATAGCTCGCCGTCCACAGGCCCGCGCCTACGGTGGCCGGAGGTCACCAGGTGGCCCCTGACGCCCGCGGCGTCCACCACGGCGGCCGGGACGAGAGGGTCTCCTCTCCCTCTCCGCCACCTCCTTCGCTAGCATGACTGCTTCGCAGAAGGAGGCAACGGCGTCCCATTCCGACTCGCTCCGGACCATGACTTGGACCAGGGCCGGACGCGAGAGGTTGCCGCCGATCGCCGTTTCGAGGACACGGCGGTGCACCGCCCAAGCGGGGCACACCTGCACAGTGTGCTCCACCGTGTCCTCCGGTCGATCCTCACAGTGGTGACACCCGGGCGTTTCCTCCCGCCCGATTCGATGCAGGTACCTCCCGAAACATCCGTGTCCGGTGAGGACCTGCGTCAGGCGGAAGGTGAGGACGCCGTGGCGCCTCTCTAGCCACTCCTCAAAGAGGGGACTTATCGCCACTATCGTGGCGTGCCCTACGAATGGCAAACCTAATAATAAATGGACAAAAGCACTAAAACTTTTCACGTTCACCATAGGTGCCTACGTCCTTTGGACCGTGATTGTTATATCGGTTAAATGAAAAGTACAAAGTATAGAATAAAAACCTAAATAACTCATAAGAGGCCACTCATCATTACCGCGAAAAACATCGACCCACTGCTGATTTATGTGCGCATTACTCGACATAATGTACTGAACAGCTGTTTTTTTTCGCATATTTACGTATATTATTTGTACTCTGGATCCTACCTTCTACGCTGATCTCTCTTTATCACTCAAAGGCTTGCTGAAGAAAACTCGACTTTGAGTTACGTTCGCCTTTGTAGTTGAACTTTATTATTTGTCTTTATCTATAAGCTGTTTTAATGTACAACAAAGAATTAAGAATTTAAACCATGGTAAGAGTTGTTCATAATGATGAGAACAATGAGCTCTTGAGATGTCTTGCGTTTATTCTTTATCACTTTGTATATCTACATTATTGTTCGCTAACATTTTCTACTTAATCATTCGGTTAGTCGTAATAACAATTACATACTTTGCGATGGTTTTTTCATATTTTGCAAGATTAAGTCACTTTTAAATCTATACTAATATAATATTATAAAGAGGTAACATTTGTTTGTAAGTTTGTATGTTTGTAAGTTTGTATGTAGGGGGTAATCTCAGGAACTACGGGTCCGATTTGAAAAATTCTTTCAGTGTTAGATAGCCCATTTATCGAGGAAGGTTATAGGCTATATACCATCACGCTAAGACCAATAGGAGCGGAGCATTAATGGAAAATGTGACGCAAACGAAGTTGCGCGGGTCAGCTAGTAAAGAATAAATTAAATTAAAAAGGGCACCCTTATAAGAAACGTGCTTTTTCAGTTTACTATATACGGAACCCTTCGTGTGAGTCCTACTCGCACTTGGCCGGTTTTTCTCTTCTATTTTCAGACCGCACTACTGACTACAATCCATTCCTATCGCTATTGGATTCTCGGCCTAAATTAACTTTACTTCAAATAATACATCCGAGTTGCCGCATCCCTCCTACGTACCAGCGGTTGAACCGCCTGGCAGTTCGTTTGAGCAGCCGCTCTTGAAATTTTGTAGTGGTTAAGTGCGTACAAGCGGTTGCGTATTAAACTGGTAAAGCGGCTGGCCGCTCAAACGAACCGCCAGGCGGTCGACCGCTAGTGATTAAGAGGACTACTCGTACGTCTGCATGTCCATCTGTCTGAATCTACTGTACCGAATCTGTTGACATTTAGTAAGCATTATGAACTTCTGTGACTCAATAGCGTACGTTTGAAATACTTTGGGAGACAAAATAGAAAATGTTATTCAAACTTTTCTATATGACAAATAAAATGAAAGGGTTGACTGTTTGTAATGCCGTCATCCAAGACCTAAGGGTACCTGACTCAGAAATCAAACACGCGACCTCCCGCTTCGAAAGTGAACTCTTGCGCCATTTGAGCGCTTGCGAAATAGTTGTGTTGATAATGTTTCATGAAGCGGTGCGCGGTGTTGCAAGCTCCTGCTGCACGCTTGAGACTTTCCTCCTTTCGCGGATACAGAGGAGGATATTAGGAAAAACGGAGCAATCAACAAAGTAATTCGTCAAGTCGACATCGAACTCACGTACCTACCCGGTCTATCTCACTGCCCACTTTGTACTCACTGCGCCATCAGCACTTTCATTTACTGGCACACATGCAAGCAGATTATAATAAGTGCATATCATATCGTTATTGTGTAGTTACTTAGCCCACACTACCTCGCCCTCGGCCGCACACGTTTTCGGCACAAATTGTATTATGTAAGTCGTTATGGTTTCAAACACGTGAACAAAACATGTGATTTAACAGATCATAGGCGAGTTTTCTCTTTATTTAATTATACAGTTGCAAAGTAGCTGTTACAGAGGCGGTTGACCGGTTTGTATGAGAAACATTGTAGCGGCGTAGTTAGTATTTCTTTGGCGGTCCAACAGCCCAAATATCAACCACTAGCTTCTGCTCGCGACTACGTACGCGCGTATCCCGATTTTTCCCGTTCCCGAAGGATTTTTGAGAAATCGGAGTATAGGGAAGTTACTTGCAAAATTTGAGCTCTCTAAAACCCGGTGTTTCGGCTGTGCGTTGTCTGTCAGTCACTCACTCAATCACTCAGTAATGGAAGAATGTTGAGGAGGATTGATTGGGCAGTTGCCCACCGGACAAAATACCCGTCTCATCGGAGGATGTCTATGAAAGTTTGCGGGACTTTACTCCTATAATCTATATCAGCTTATAAAGTTCCCACTGCTGGGATTCAGGCCTTCTCTCTTTGAGAAAGAGGGGGCTGCAGTCCAGCACGCGGACACCGCGTGGGGTAGTGGATGCCTTCGAAGATATGGCGGTATTCTCCACCGTTTTAAGATCAGTGGTGACGAAATAAATTACACCAAAATTGCCGCAGGCTGCCTTTTATGGGTAATAATCATCAAATGACTCTTCCCACGCCCGCTCTGGGCGAAGCGGTTAGAATTAAGGGTCCTGATAGGTCCGATCCTGTATGGAGTATTGCAGCCACGTATGGGATGGCTCAGCAAAATACCAGCGTGCTGCATTGGACTCGGTGGAACGCAGAGCAAAAAGGCTTATAGGTGACGAGACGTTGGTGGCTCAGCTTCACAGCCTAGCTCATCGGCGTAGTGTAGCCTGTCTGTCGGTATTCTACAGATTGTACTTTGGTGAGTGTGCACAGAAACTCCACGACCTGATCCCACCATTTCCCTTTTACTACCGGAATCCCAGACGCACTGCAGGGTACCAGCCGTACTTGGTCGATATCCCGACTAGTCGTACCCAGCGCTTCTCCTCCACATTTATTATGCGCACAGCCAAAATGTGGAACTCAATGCCAAAGTTTGTGTTCCCGTCCACACATAACACGTCTGCCTTCAAAGCAAGAGTGAACAGGCATCTTCTGGCCAAGCTCGCTCCATCTTAGACCTCATCCATCGCTTTCCATCAGGCGTGATTGTGGTCAAGAGCAAGCCCATTCAATAATTTAAAAAAAGTCGAGTTTCCAAACCAGAAGAAATTTCCGTGCGTTCAGGCTATTTTGCCGTACCTATTACTGGAATCAAAAGTAGCTCACAATTTAGGACCCATTAGTTTTAGTGTTAACATATATCTAATCCGTAGTGCTTAGCAACTCGGCTTAACCGTTGTACATGTCCCTCGGTGCCTAGTGGCCTAGCTCAATACTGCATCTGGTTAGACTACCTTTTATGCTACTCCTCCGCTGTACTCTTCTGATTAATTTCGCTGCGGGATCCAAGACAGTTGAATCGTTTCTCCGGGACTCGTCGGGCTTCATTAGCTTGGCGTTTTTCTGGTGGTCGCCACTGTTGATTCTGGATGGCTTTCAGGAGTTGCAGTGGTTGGGAATGTGTGGCGGGCTTGTCCCATAAAAAAAGTCAGTAGACTCGCTCCCACTCCGCTCAGAGCGGGAGGAGTCATTTGATGGCGTCCTATCCACACAAAGGATCTCTACCTCCAGGTCAACAAGATAGTCAGCTGATTATAATATGAAAACGTAGTTATGAAACGGTTATAAAAATTCTTGCATTTTAATCTGAATATTCATGTTTTATCGTTCGAGAATTTTATAGTATTTTACCATAAAGTTCTACTTAAACGGGCAACATGAGTCAATTAGCTCGACAACAATAAGTTTCGTATTTAACAAATTATCGCAAAACCATGTTGGTATTTAACAATGCTCATCTTTTACTCTTATACCAAATTAACTTCTGCCCTCGGTTTCGCCCGTGTGAAAAGTATTTTCACTGGTTTTTTTTGGACGGAATTAGGTACTAATTCAAAGCATAGTTACTACGCTGCGATGACCCTTCTGGCAACTGATACTAAGTATATTGTGTTATTGTTATTGTAATTAAAAAAAACCCTAAGGATCTATCAAGAGTGAACAGGTTATACAGGCAAGCGTACTCCATGTTCGACCACATAATCGCTTACCATCCGGAGAGATTGTGTTCTAACGCGAGCCTAGCAGCCATTATTTAAAATATGTTAACAGTTTCAGGCCTGAATCGCAGAACCAATTTTGATTAATTTGATAAAGAGACAGATGGAATCCTAGAAACGTTATACTTCGGCTACTTTTTGCGCGGCCAAACGCCAAATAAAAAAAGTTGCCGGTGTGCGTGCAAATTAAGAATGAACACAACTTGTTGCGCAATCACAACACACTCGTTCGGTTGGACCGGTGACCGAGTGATTTAGTTCGCAACAAGATAAGCGAGACCATTCAGTGTTGCGCTGGTACCGGCAAAGAGCAGGTTTGACGTCAGTTCGATGCCCGGATGTGAAGATTTTTACAGTTGGGGATGGGAAATCATAAAATGACTCCTCTCGCGCTGGGCGAAGCAGAAAGGAGTGTCAGACTTTTAGTTTTACTGACAAAAAGTCTAAGACGTGACTTGACTGGTGACTCTTTCGAGGAGTTCCTAAAGCCGGCAGGTGAATTCCGGCCTACTAGTGCCAGGCGGCTCATATTGGCCAATAGGCGATATAGCTGTACAATACGTATAATGTAGGTAACAACATTATGTACGTAGGTAGGAGCGTGCGCGTGCGCAGGGCACTCAGTGAAAGTAGATTCGCTTCATTACGCGCTGTAGTGAGGGGACACGGTTGTTGATGTCGATAGTTTTGATTAGGAAAGTGTCGATTGTCGATAGTTTTGTGAAGTTATGGTCGATTATTTTTGATTAATGCTGTTAGTTAAACTTAGAGTAGTTTTAAGTAATCATAAGATAATGCAGCCAACTGTACAGACGCCAGCACATCAACCTACAACAATCTGTCTTTCTTTGTTAGATTTGCAACTTTATCGATAAAGATATTGGGTTCAAATTGGATTGGGAAAATTTGACAGTTTTGGATAGCTTGATGTGCTGGCGGCTGTACATCAATGATGGTATTATCAAAGTTCAACTTGGCGGCGGCGGCTTTATTTTACAGCAATAAGGGTGTATTCGTGGTTCAAGTCACATTTATTCTTAAGGCTTGCTTATTCGGGGCTTTTGGCATTGAAAACGCTACCTCCGCCCGCGACCCCTCATGTTTAACACGACGATGTTATACGATGTCCTGCCGATGACCGCCGACTTCTTCGCAGAATAAATACGCCACAGTGTAAAATATTTGTAGTTGATCTACTGAACTTGTTACATTTTATTGAAACACATTGCAAACATGGCGGGAGATTTAGTTTTATAATATGTAGTGTTCTTGTTTTTTTTTAACACAATATAGCTTTATGAAAAAAGTAAATTAACATGGTAGTAACAGAAAAAAACCGAAAGTTTCGATAAAATCTTGAAATCAAAGCATTTATTACAACCACACCGTTTACTTTGTGCCATTAGGTTTTTTTTTTTTTTTTTGTGAGCCATTATTAGTTTTACAAGTCTTTTGTTTGATAATATAAACATAATAACTAAAACCTACCTACGTTATTAACCTAAATTAACAGACATATTTACGTAAATAACTTAACAATAGCAAATTATGTACGTGATAACCACCTATAAAAATTAAATATCACTCATTGTCATAACGAATGACGTAGTTTGAATCATCCAGGAGCGATATATTTGCATTGTACCCAGTATCATGATAAAATATAAAAAAAAATCGCGCTTAGAGGTATTTTATATCCGGTACATTAAGTGAGCCGCCTTTGTAAGACGACTAGAATGGCACCGTGTAGGTTGGTTGTTTTTGATATTTATCCGTCAATCACGCAAAAATGGGTGAAGGGATTTCGATGGAATTTGGCACACATATAGTTCACATCCTGGAATAACACATAGGCTATTTCTATCCCGATAAAAGGTGTGGCTTAGTGGCGGAGGAGGAAGAGGAAATCCGAAGCCGCTGCTGCCTTAGTACCTACTTCAGATTCACAAGTACCAGGAAAGCAGAAACATGTCGAAGTATTTTCGGGGCTTTAATTGCAAGCGGTTTGCATTCAAAACTAGCAAGGAACCAGAAATATTTGTGACGCTGTAATTGTGAGCAATTAGGATTCAAAAGTAACAGGAGAACAGAAACATGTTGAAGTAATTTTGAAGCAAAATAAAAGAACCAAAGATTCACAAGAAATATGTCAAAGTATTTTGAGCAAGAATATTGTTTACCAGGAGAACAGAAACGTGTCTAAGTTTTTTCTGGGCTGGAATTGTCAACACTAATTTTCGGCATTGTGATCGATTAGGATTTAAAAGTATCGGGAGACCAGAAACATGATAAAACTTTTGTCGGGGCTGGAATTATGAGCGCTACAGATTTACAAGAAGACCAAAAAACATGTCGAAGTAATTTCGGAGCTGAATATTACTTTCAGCCGCACCGCAAAGACTCACACTATCTGGATACCAGAATCATGAAGATGCACTTCCAAGGATGAGAATATGACGCATAAAAGTTGCGAGCCAGTTCTAACGTCTACGCAGACAAAGTCGCGGGAAGAAGCTAGTGTTTAATAAATATGTAAATGAGCTATATGATTCTACTGTAACGCTTATACTGTAATCATATTCTGTTGTTTTTTTGGCTACTAGAGTCGTGCTGCTATAGCTTCAGTAAAAAATTATCGAATAAAATATTCATAAGCATATTTAGAATTGTCTCCTCGAGTACTTTAATTTGATACCTAACATAACTATGTCACGAAAAATTTAAAAGGTGAAAATGGTTGCAAATAAACTTTATAAATCGGTTATCATCATATCAGCCGAAAGACATCCACTACTGAGGGGCTACTCTCTAATCCCGATGTTCATAGTTTCGGGCTTAGTTGCGGGCGTATTTTAGTCCGTATCTCCTAACCACCAAGAATTAATGACAACGCGATTTGACAGTTAGGTACTATCAAATCGTGTTGTCATTAATTCTTAGTTCGGGTTCGGGTCTAATCATTAGTCTGTAGTTGATACGGAGTAGAATACCGCCGCAACTAAGCCCGAAACGACGGACTACGGGCTAAGAGAGTAGCCCCCCTGGACATAGTCGTGTCGCCTCACCAACCTGACCTGTGCGGTTACATCCATCGGCTGCACGCGACCTGGTGGGGGTCGCCTAGTGGGAAGCCTTCAAAAGCTACGTCTACCGATACGCGGTCACCACTACAGATCTTTTCGGCCTCATCGACCATCTGTTCGCGAGTAATGTGCCTTTCACACAACTTTAGTTTGGAAATATTTTGGGCAATGTCGGTAACTTTGGTTTTCCAGCGGATATCAACATCCCTGATTCCATCACGCAAGGAGACTGCAAGACCCTTGCAATTACTCTCTCCTCTCTACAATTACCCTCTCCATTGGAAAAAAAAAAACATAAGTTTTGGAGACGACGACGAAAACGGATTCTCTAATATGCTACTCCGCAGGTCCTGATCCTGTGATGATTACAGGTCATGGCACATTATTTTGGCACCGCAATGGCACAGCAGCAGCACGGCGTCTCTTCGAATTTAGGCTACGGTTAGCATCCAGCGCGATAGCTACGCGTCGTCTGCGAGGTGAAAGCTCGCCATCCGCGCAAGGCGAGGAGCGAGGGGCGATGGTGGCGCACGTTGCCTGCCACCATCGCTCCTCGCTTAGATTATAGTCTGGAAGTTATTTATATTTTATGCAAACGCATAGGCCATATATATTTTTTTTTGTATATCCCGGTAGTATGTTCCCTAGGTATCACGCGGGCGAAGCCGCTGGCAGAAGCTAGTTATGAATAAATTAAAGAGGTATTGAAACTCCTTTATGGTAGCTACATTAAATTTATCGATAAAAATTTGAAATGTGTCGAACCCTATTGTCAGATGTCAAAATTGTCAACAAAACAAATTAAAATATTTTCATCTTCCATTACAATTATGTGAATTAAAACAATAATATACTATCAACATATTTTGCCCAACCTTCGGAATTTTCGTGAGTGTCATCATTTTCCTGTTGTTTCTTTTAGTGGCTATTGATATTTTAAACAACAGTTCCGCGATTTTTTTAAAAAAAAGTGTCGCAGGTCTGGCTCCGAACACGTCCCGTAGGACTGTGCGGTCTTCAAAGGTAAGCTTTTCTGCACAAATTCGATGTTTATAAATTTTTTTATTAGAAAACTCAAAAATCTAGCCGCTTCCGTCCTTCCAAAATACGATTACCTTTCAGTTAGTAGAATTTTTTAATTGTTTTGTGCTGTAATTAGGAAATGAGATTGAAAATGGTTTTTTGAAATCGACCCTTTTTCAAAATTTTTTTTTATCGGGAAAATTATACTATTTCGTGTTTTCACTTCCTTTTGCCTCTAAAACAAGGATGTATCCTTCACATATATTTTTTTCCAGGCTTAAATTCAATATCTTGAGCATTTCCAATTGAGTCTCAAACAGCCAAAATTCGAATAACAGGCCGTTAAGTTTAGACGGTGTATGTACCTTCTGGTCATTAGCGCATAGAATGATTTCTTTTAACAACTTTTACGAATCAAAAACTAATCAACGATCAGTACCTAGTACGGATTTTTTTTCAATTTCTCGACTAACCTTTAACATTAAGATTATTAATGTTTCAGTGATAAAGGTGACTAAGGCCTTTATCACAACATAGGACTTGGGTTGTAGAATGTGAGTTTTTTATGCAATTTTAATCAAAAGGCACTGAGATCAGAAAAAATATTTTATCTTTGAAATGATCCTGCAATTCTTAGGACTTATCTATGATTGACAAATTCAGCAAAAAAATCAGCTAACAAATTGTCAAGCATATAAATAAGAACTAACTTTCCACCTGTGACTAACTAATAAATATTTTTTATTTTGATTTTGCAGATCATTTTTGATAATTGTTTGAGGAAATTCAATGACTGAAGACATATCTATTGTCACTATAAATATTTATCGAAATCGACAATCGCGAGGGCATGTCCCCTCACTACGCCGAAACCGGTCTCCGGTATAATCGCGTATGTAGACAACGTTACGTCACTCGAGCCATCGCTTCGTAAGACATTACGCGTTTTTTCCAGCGCGCTCTATTTGTATTGGGACACTCAATTGTGGTGAAATTAGGTAAACTCGCTTGCTTTTACCTGGCTATTAGGGTAATAGGGAACACTATTTCGACACGCCACCCGAAGGCACCCATTAGCTGGGTTCTGGAGGATCTCAAATTCTCAAAGTGGTCGGCGCAGCAGGTCTTCTTCCATAGGTACTTCTCTTACTGATTATAATAATCTGACTATCTGCCGAGCCATTTCCCAACTATATTGGGGTGGGCTTCCAGTCAAACCGGATTCAGCTGAATACTAGTATTTTATAAGGGGCGACTGCCTATCCTCCACAACCTAGCACCTAACTGGGTAACTGGGTACCTCTTGGCAAGACTGGCTTAAGCGGGTCTAAAAAGGTCACTTTAGCTGAATCAACCAATCAAATCAATCAATATTAACCACACAACAATCTGTCAAATTTCTAACGCCTAAAAGGTTGATTGGGAAAATTTGACAGAGACAGGTAGCGTGATGTGTTTTCTGGTTCTGCTAAAGTGGCCGTTTCTAGACCCGCTGAGAATCACCAACGACTGTCAAAGAACCGTCATCTAAAATCTGTGTGAAGGAAAAATGGGTGTGGTTGGTTTGTGATGAGGAGTCCAAAACATTTCGTGAGGAAACTGAACTCCGCGCTGCACGAGAAAAATCCCTTATGGAAAATCCGAAAGCACCTTATATAAAATAACTCGACCATTGAATCGAACCCAACGCCACACGCTCATTCGCGCCTGCGACCACAAATCCAACCGGGCTACTTTTATTATGTTGAAGTGAGTGACACTGCCATCTGGCGGCACGCTGCAGAAGCTTTACATAGCGATTTAGGCCACAAAGTGAATAAGTGGCTAGCTCGTTACGATACGATCAGGAGCGAAATATAAAAAAAAAGAAACAGGCGCTAGCGGCCTAGTGTGTAAGCAAAGTATTGGCAATAGCCTTGTTGGGCTTTTAGCGCCATCTATTTACGAAAAATCTAATTAACAAGAATACATTTTGTCCACTCGCCACTAGATGGCACTAAAAGCGTACGCATTTACTGCCATCTCATATCGCAATAAGAAACTAGTAGTTTCATCTATTCGATACTAGATCGTGGTAAAGCATTAGTTTTATCTACGTGCCGATAGATGACAGGAAGAACATCATAAACAAAATTGCATAAGTTGATAATTATTCTGCAACGTGATTAATATTGCGACACATTGTTGTTCTGTTATTTTGCGTAACATATATATGACGATGTCTTACGTCAGCCGGTCCGATACAACGCGTGTTTGGGCGCGAATTTGATTATCTCGGCGAAGGTCGCCAGATATTTTGTGTGTAAGCCGTAGGTATCTTTCTGTACAACATGTGCCTTTCGAACTATCGGCACAGACGGTAGTGTTGCGACACTGGTGAATTTATGCGTGCGTGTATGCACATATTTGCGATGATTATAACTTTTAAGTGTGAATTTTAGAGTGAGGCCTGTTGTCTCAAGTATAAGATTTCTACAGCTATCTTGAGATTTCGTCATTGACAAACATCTGGTTTTTTTTTTTTGCAGTGGGAGCCATATACCGGACGTCGTTTTCGAGGAAGCCCTAGGAAACGCTGGTGTGACGACTTGGAGGCGTTCTGAATGACGGATTGGTTAGAGAAGGTAACACACCGGGAAAATTTGAAGACCATGGTTTTTTTGCATGACCAGTTTCAGCCATTGGTGGCTAATCGCAATGGTAGCTAGCCATCGACGAGGAAGATAATATAATCATGTAAATACAGTAATGTTTGCTCACATCGGTATACATTTGGGGACGCAGATGGAAGGGTTTCTATCTGTACCCTTGATGCGTCTTATGTTTTTAGCACTATCTCACCTGATGGTAGGCGATGATGCGGTCTAAGGTGGAGCACGCTTGTCTAGAAGTAACCTATTCACTCTTGTCTTAAAAACTCCCAGCTTTCAGGAAACACAGACTCCGGCAGGGAATTCCACTCCTTTGCTGTATGCACTATGAATGTGTTCCCAAAACGTTTTGTGCGTGTGGGAACCATGTACCTACCGGTGGCGCATCGCCGTTCGTTTTGTGGTCCGATGATGGAACGGGCTTGGCGGAATTAAATTATGCATTTGGAGAACCGGTTGCATTTTGGAGAATGTGCGACGATTCTCCAAAAAGCAAACGGTAGAAAACCGACAAGCTAGCAACTCGGCGTCGATGCTCAAGACTTTGGAGCTTCAACTCTAAAAGCCTATCATTGCCGATGAATGATGATCCTCTTGGCTCGCTTTTCAATTGACTTAAGAGTATCAAGCTGGTATTTGACAGATCCGTCCCAAAGATGAGAGTAGTACTCCATATACGATCGAAGTTGCGCTTGATACAGTTTGAGCAGCTGTTCCGGCATGAAGTACCGTCTCACTTTTGCTAGGATCCCCAACTTTTTTGCAGCCACTTCAGCTTTTGGAGACTGAGTGAAAATACAACTTGTAGTGAATGTAAAGTATAATGACACACGGTAACAGTTAAATATTGATTGTGTATGAACTATTACTAGAAAATTCAGTATATACCTATGGACTAATGCGCGGTTCACAAATGAGAGAAGGACGCTAAGGGCAGCATCCTGAATCTTTTATGCTGCCACTTAACAATAGTGCGTTCTTCACTTAAATATTCACACATGCAATCCTATAATATCTAAGGTGCGTTCACACCATGCACAATACGTGACGTCACATACATATGGGTGAACCCAAACACAAAACAAATCCGTTGACCATCAACTAGCCTTTGTGCTCACAGATCAAAGGTCGGAATGATCGATCGAAGGCCTCAACAGTCCGACGATGTTCAGCTGCGGTTCAATAATGACGACCAACACGTGATATTAGATAGTCAGGATGATTGAACTAATAAATGAAGTGACATTGAGATTTGCACGGATTGTGCAAAATGCATTTAGTAGATTTATTTGATTTACTTCGGACGAGCAGACGGTTTTTAATTAAACAGAGCTGATGTGCGAGTTTTGTTCCAGCTTCGAGGGTTCCGTAGTATGTACCTGAGAAGCTATCATAGTTGGACTGATATTTAAACTAACGGATCCGCGCAACTTCGTCTGCGTTACATTTTTCATGAATGCTCCGCTCCTTTTGGTCGTAGCGTGATGTTATATGTGTAGCCATCGATAAATGGGCTATCCAACACTTAAATAACAACCAGGCAACCGGGCAGTGCAACCAGGCTACCGGGCAGAGCATCCAGCAACCGAGCAGGGCAGTTGAAATCACAAATGACGTTTTACTATTTTGTTTCTTTCATGGTGAGCAATGAAAAGAGTTAACACAAAACAGTGTTGATGTATCGGAACCCATAATGCACGACTTCGACTCTCACTTGACCTTTTGTTTCTAATTTTCAGACAGTAAAATATTCTTTTCTATTCTATTCAAAATACTTTTTGGGGAAATTATGAAAACTTATAAACAAGTTTTTCCAACTGTAACGTGTGACATATCAATATCAAATGAATGTGCAATTGTTTGGGTTTCGTATATGTATAAGTAGTATATTTATTTCATAATTTTTATATTAATGGTTTTGAAGTTTCCTTCTTCTTATACCTTCCCCAATTTCTCCTTCTTATCTCCGAAACTACTGAGTCTAAAATTAAAAAAAGATGTACAGATACAATTCTTTGCCAATCGATTACAGGAAAACCTGAGAAGTCTTGAGGCTACTCTTTATCCCGGGAGTGTGTTCCCGTGGGATTATATCAACATTCTCGCGGGTGATGCCGTTTCCAGAAGCTTGTTATTCATATTTATGGGCTTGCGTTTGTCCACCATTTTCCCTATTGGAGACCGACGACGCTGAAGCATGCTTGCCTAGAAGTAATCCGTTCACTCTCACTTAAACAACCCCAGCTTGTAGTATCAGGAAACACGACTCCTGCAGTACCTAAAAGAACCTTAAAAATCCTTTTTTTGTTCCCAAAACTCTACAGAAAAAAGATAATCTCCTATGACTGATTATAAAATTCTGTTAACTGTTCAAAATTATAAGTATCTGTAATTTTAGTCATCTCAAACTCGAACCCAGGACAAGACCCATCGAAACGACAATCTCAACCACTGTACCATTGCACCATCGAGATATGAGAAGGACAACACCTTTTCAAAGGTCTCAACAATAAATCAAAATACTTGTTAGTAGGTAGGTTTAGCTTTTCGAAAGACATTGTGCCCATTTTGAGTCAGCCGTGCCCGTAGGCCAGTAAGAGTTGCGTACGATTCGAGTGTTTTTAAAGGTCATATAAATCAAAATATTCTCTTAAATGTTGGTTTTTGTTGGTTCTGTAGCTTTGTGTAAGTTATAAGCGGTGTTACGGGACGTAATGTAACATGTTATAGGCTGCGTTTCCAAAGATGCGTAGCGAGATATGTGTTTTTTAAGAATCAATAGAATCACTTCAGTTACCTAGCCTTGCTCAGCGCAAGCGATATTAGGACACGGCGTTACGCCCCGGGCCGTCTTTTACCCATTAGAGGCCCTGGACACTTTAGAATAGTAGGGCCCCTTCTTTCTATAGGTACATGTTGATTGATGAAATATACCCTTTAAGATAATTGAGCAAAAGTTAGAGTGATCAGATTTCTTCACTCCATCATCGAATTTTTTTCTATAAACTCTGACCTGGACTAGAGAGCAACCCAATCTTATTTTTTTTTAAATCGTCAATCACTTGTTCAGTCTACATATTATTATCTTTCAGCACATCACACGATAGACGTCAGCATTTTCGCTTAAATTCGTTTCATATTATATTATAAGTTATCGGAAGGAGAGGAGATCATCTAATCTGGCTGAATTTATGAGGGCCCCATCGATTGCCTTGGGCCCTGGGTAAGTGCCCACAGAGCCCAGTGGAAAAGAAAGGGCCTGGTTACGTCGCGGCGTAATGTAACATGCTCGCTGCGAATGGAAATACATTACGGCCTGTAACGTTGGTATACCCAGTTACCCACCTCAGTGTTATCTGACCGCTTTGATGGGTTTAGTGCAGGCGTCACCAAAATGGCAAACCGCGGTTCGAGTATTAACTAAATAAATACACACGATGATGTAGAGAGCACCAATCTTAGGCTAGAAAATAATCTGCTGTAACCCCCAAGGAAACTTATTACTATTGGTTGACTAAACTTGAGTTACTATTGGGTTCCTCTGAACCCAAGCTGTCAGGGCCTAGCACGTATATTTCGACGTATACGAAACGGTAACGTTAACGAAAGTGAATTTTGAATGCGAAAAACTACTACCCGATAGTATTTAAGTTTAATTTTATGAGATATACACAATTATGTCATTCAAATTTATGAATATAGGATCTAATTCAAATAAATATTATGTGCGAAACGAATATTGTAGCTATGTTAAAATTTTACGTTACGTTACTATGCGTCAAAAAATATTGCGCTATGTCCTCAGACAGAAAACTGCTTCATTGGTCTCGATGTCGCAAGCGCGACAGCTGAGCGTGGGTTCCTATGTTCGACTCCCAGCGCAGGCAAAGTGTCATTGGGTTTGTCCATAACGAATTTCTCCGTAACCCCATAGTACAAGTCACTACACAAACATTCCACCGGCTCACAGTCTCTTGCACCATCTATGAAGAATGAACATCCTAAGTAATCCTAATTAGATTGACCTACAGCATGAAGAAATCTGTTTGACATGACGTCTCAAGCAATCTTCACTAAGGTACATTTGACACACTTGATCTACGAAAACCACCCCTATTGCTACGTAATAAAAGCGCTATTGAAGTCAATTTGTTAGCAAAAAGTGCAGTTTATTGACCTGCCGTAACGTTTAATTTGGGATTTCCATTTACGCGTAAGTAGAAGGAAATTGTAAGATTATTAGAATCGATCATCTGCAAGGTTAAGCAGTGGTTAGATTGTTGATCGCGGTGGCCCATCTCAAGGGAGATAAACCAAGTCATCATCATCATTTGCCTAGCCTTTTCCCAACTATATTGGGGTCTGTATAGTTAGGAAAACACTAAGCAGATAGATAGATAGAAAGCTGCACTAGGTTTTGTTCTAATAAAATCATTAAATCCAGCTTTCGCCCGCGACTTCGCATATTCCGTTTTTTCCCGTTCTCGTAGGAATTTCGAGACATCTGTCTTAGCGCTCCCCTACATTCCCCAAGGGAAGGAACTGTGAACCTCCTTAGTTGAATTGGCCAGTCGATAAAGCTTTGTAGGTAAGTAGGTGAATGCTACTGGAGGGGCTCTTTAGCGCATGCTTGGAGAGAGGCCAGTTCCCGCTTTCTTGGAGGACCGGGAAGCTGGTACTCATCCCGAAGCCTGGGCGCCCTGCGGACTCTCCGTCCGCATTCCGGCCCGTGGTGTTGCTCGACGAGGTGGGCAAGCTCTTCGAGAGAGTCATTGCAGACCGCCTCGCCGGGCACCTAGCGGGAACGGGGCCGGATCTTGCGGACAACCAGTTTGGTTTCCGCAGGGGGCGCTCTACGGTGGACGCCGTCATGCGCGTCAGAGCCCTCACGACGGGAGATGTGGTCTCCCGGGGTGGTGTTGTCTTGGCGGTGTCTCTCGACATCGCCAACGCCTTCAACACCATGCCCTGGAGCTGCATTGGGGAGGCACTCCGGTATCATCGGGTGCCGACCTACCTTCGTCGTGTGGTCGGGGACTACCTGTCCGACCGGGCAGTAATCTACCCAAGTCACAGCGGTGAGTGGAACCGGCGAGAGATGTCGTGCGGTGTCCCACAGGGTTCGGTTCTGGGGCCGCCCCTGTGGAACATCGGTTACGACTGGGTGCTGCGAGCCGACCTCCCTAGCGGCGTCAGCGTCATTTGTTACGCTGACGACACGCTGGTGCTGGCACAAGGGGGGTCGTACGCGGAGGCGGCCGACGTAATGACACGCGGGGTTGCGATAGTCGTGGAGAGGATCCGGCAACTGGGTCTCGAGGTGGCGCTGCACAAGTCCGAAGCCATGTGTTTTCATGGCCGAGGCATTGCGCCACCGTCGGGATCCTTGCTGACGGTAGGAGGGGTTTCCATCGGCGTCGAATTGACGCTGAAATACCTGGGGCTCGTCCTAGGCAGCCGATGGAACTTTGTGGAGCATTTCCGACGTTTGGTCTCCAAACTGGAGCGGGCCGGGGCTGCTTTCAGGCGGCTCCTGCCCAACCTGGGGGGACCGAACGCCTCCTGCCGTAGGCTCTACGCGGGGGTCGTGCGGTCCATGGCCCTTTACGGGGCCCCGGTGTGGGCACGTTCATTGAGGCAGCGTGCTGCGAACCACTTGAACGCGCCCCAAAAGGTGGTGGCCCTCAGGATGACCAGAGGGTACCGCACGATCTCGCGCGAAGCGGCGGGTCTCCTTGCCGGATTGCCGCCATGGGATCTGGAGGCGGTGGTCCTCGCGCGCCTGCATGATTGGCGCGCGGAGGTACTAAGCCGGGGGGAAACTCCGCTGACGCGGCAAATTGTCGCGCAGCGGACGGACTTCCGGCGCGATCTCATGGCGTCATGGAGACGACGACTATCGCAACCCAGCGCAGGGCACGCCACAATAGCGGCGATAAGTCCCCTCTTTGAGGAGTGGCTTGAGAGGCGCCACGGCGTCCTCACCTTCCGCCTGACGCAGGTCCTCACCGGACATGGATGTTTCGGGAGGTTCCTGCACCGAATTCGGCGGGAGGAAACGCCCGGGTGTCACCACTGCGAGGATCGACCGGAGGACACGGTAGAGCACACTGTGCAGGTGTGCCCCGCTTGGGCGGCGCACCGCCGTGTCCTCGAAACGGCGATTGGCGGCGACCTCTCGCGTCCGGCCCTGGTCCAAGCCATGGTCCGGAGCGAGACGGAATGGGACGCCGTTGCCTCCTTCTGCGAAGCAGTCATGCTAGCGAAGGAGGTGGCGGAGCGGGAGAGGAGACCCTCTCGTCCCGGCCGCCGTGGTGGACGCCGCGGGCGTCGGGGGCCACCTGGTGACCTCCGGCCACCGTAGGCGCGGGCCTGTGGACGGCGAGCTATGGGTGGCTCGCCGTCCGTCCGTCTAGTGACGACAGGCCGTGTCGACGGCGCGTTAGTGTTCCACGCGCGCCTCAAAGAGAGTCAGCAACACAGAGGGGCCCGAAAGGGCCGACGCCTGCCGGAGTCGCGGGATTATTCGCAAGAGACACCGTGGCTCCGGAACACAAAGGGCAATGAAGGAACATGGATGGGTTTTAGTCAGTAGAAGTCTGACACTCCCTCCCGCTCCCAGAGCGGGAGGAGTCATTGGATGATTTCCCATCCCTAAAAAAAAAAAAAAAAGTGGGTGAACGCTCCAACCAGCTCGCGAAATTAAAAATTTCTTGCGTTTTTTGCAATTTGCAGGCCAGTGCTAGGTTGTATGTTGATTAAAATATTATTCGCGGCTGTAAGACGTATGCAGTTACAGAATTATAATCATCAAAATCACCAGTACAACCTTTCAAGTTCATAAAGGCCTAGGAACAAAAAAAAACAGAGCTCCTAGAGCTTTATGAACTTAGAGCGTTATATTGATGATTTTTATGATTATACTAATCCTCTAACTACAATGTCTAATTTTTCAAATCGGACCCGTAGTTCCTGAGATTATGCGCGTTCAACCAAACAAACAAACTAAAAAACTCTTCTGCTTTATAATATTTATAGAAGTATGGATTTAGACCGTGAAAAGTAGTTTTTTTTTGTCATGCTTTCAACCGAGCTAGTGTTCAAATAATTATTTCATGAACCCAATCATTGTTTGATTTACCACTTGTGAAGTGAGTTCACATCCCACATGTCGACAACCTCGCGAACCGCGTCATGATAAGATTTGATACTTATCTTTCTCGGCTTTCACGAGGTTTTCTTCATGTGTAACGGTTATGTCTACAATCATTGCACGCCTCTCGATTCGGTCCACCACCACTATATCAGGCTTATTAGCAAGAAAAGAACAACATCACATTGTACTGGGATCGCCTAGTACAATGTGATATTGCCATTATCGAGAACTGGGTCGGGCGCATTCCTGTATTATCTTCGACTCCACAAGAGAGTATTCCAGAGCAAGTTGCTGATGGATAAACCTGGCTACAATGTTGTACCTATGCAATTACTCTCCGTAGCTAGACAAAAACAACCATCAATGATGATGAGCTTCTTCATTATAGTCAACGCTCGAACAATGTATTCAGAAGTGAAGTCTTGTATTTGCAAGCTCGTGGCATACGTTATGCTCGAGAAGTTCATAACAAACGCGATTATTTTCGCATAACAGTAAGTTTTACCGAATAAACACTCGCTCGCTGAACAACATCTTCTGGTATTCTAATGTCTATAACTTTTTACACAGTGTAAGAAAACACAAGCTCGGTCAGTGCTGCGAGTACGAACATAGTCAGGTGGTATCACAGAAATAGGTTCAGGATTGTTCTCAATAGAAGGTGCATTTGGCGCATCATTGTCTGCATGTTCAAGCCTTTCTCGAACAAGCCGTTGGTCGGCAAGTGAAGTCAGTCGGTATCGAATCAAAAAAGAATAGTTTTACTACTACTGAGATTAGTTTTTTTTTAGTTTTTTTTTATTATTCAAAACCGACAGGTACCGATGGATAAGTATTACATTCATAATATATTAAACCACTAATGAAAAACACTATTAGATTAAAGATCAACAAACCTCTCGATTAACATGTCTATGTCTAGGCTCTTCTATGGAAGCCCAGGTATAGCTCCTCCTGCTTCTAATGGATTCACGGTACCGAGTGCACATTCGTTCATCATCACCGGCCTGCCTTTTCCCAACTTTATTGGGGTCGGCTTCCAGTCAAACTGGATTTAGCTGAATACCAGTATTTTACCAGTATTTTTAGAGTGGCTGCCTACCAGACCTCCACAACCCGTCAACTGGGTAACACGGTAGGGGAGACCTAGGAGAGTTGTGACAGAGGTGAGTTGTGACAAGAACGATTTCTCCCTACCTATTATATTAAGCGAGATGGCAATAACGCTTGTTTGTCGTTCTCGACACGCGCTTCTCGACTCAGTACCTGCCGGCGGCGCACGTGGCGCAGTTGCGTAAATATATCGTCAGTGTACAAAAAATTGCGAAAAGTAAGTATTTCTTCAAAATTTTATTTGAATATATATCATGTCTTAGTATAGGTGCATTGATGTGTTATTTTTTCTTAAGTTATGTAGTTATTAAAGTTTCAATACGTGGCACTGATTTTTTGTGTGCGCATCGTGTTTAGAAAATATGAATTATTATTCGGACCAAGTCGTCATTTTGAACATCTAGGCGAGTTGTGACAGCCTGTCACAACTCTCCTATCTTACTCCATAATTCTGCTGGGCCATTACCACAATGTTTCTTTGTTAATTTTAGATGATTTTTGGTGTGTTAGTTGCTTTGCTACTTAAGGTGTATAATTGCATACTGCATACTTTATTGTTTCAGAATAAAATCAAATCTGCTGTCCTTACTGACACTCCCACGAAGGATGAAATAGCTGCTATAGAGGCTAATAGGAAGTCTAAGAATGTTAAGAAGCGTGTCTTAAGCGAAGAAAAGAAGAAATGTAAATAAGGAAAGAAGACTAATAAGAAGAATAGAACAAGTGATGAAGAAGAAGCAGAAAATAATTGCTTTTGTTTGGTTTCAGACAGCAGATCAAATGAGCAGTGGGTCCAATGCCTGGAATGCAAAGGCTGGGCACACGTAGATTGTACTGGAGACAAGCTGCATTAAGTTTGCCATAATTGTGAATCTGATTAGATTAAGATTTTATACTGATTATAATAATAATTTGATTGATCAAAGCGATGCCATATTTAGTTACTGAAAAGATTATAATTACTTATACTGTGTTGTTTTAGTTGCTAGGTACTAAAAGATGATTAAAGGACTGTTTTGGTAAAAAAAAGTGCTTGACTTATTTATGTCATGTGTAATGCTATTTTTTAAATCTAATAGCTTAAACACAATGATGTCACAACTTACCTCGGTACCTGTCACAACTTACCTCGGTGATAGGAGAGTTGTGACAAGGGGAGTGGTCTTTGATTTTGTTGATTTTTTCAGAAACTACTTTAATTAATTTTGGTCATGGTTTTGAAAACAGAAGGAATGGCCCTAAACTAATTCACATGAGTCATAACTGTGGAATGTTTCGTAAGCGAGATATAGCACCTTATGTAAAAATTGTCACAACTCTCCTAGGTCTCCCCTACTTATTAGGAAGACTGGAGTCGGTTTTACTGACTTCTGACAATCCGTAACGACTGCCAAAGATCTACAAATGAGAGCCGGGACCAAACAACGTAACGTGGTTTTCGAGGCACGGAGGAAACTCGGTATGTTAAGATGGTCACCCATCCACAGACAAACCTTGGCAAGCGTTGCTTAACCTGGAAGATCGACCTGTGCGGCTGTTAATGTTTAGCCACGAGCTCATCAATACCGTTAAAAAGTAACAAAAGTATACAAAATCAATCTGATAATGATAACGTATAATTACAGCCGTCCCATGCTACAAAAGTCGCATAAAATGGTTTTGACACGAAAGATAGATCTATCTATCTATCATTTATTTGGAACAAGGAAAGAAACACAACACACAAAAGGGCAGTGACCCATGATAACTTTATAAAGTTAATAATAAAGTTATTAACTTTATAAAGTTAATAATAAAGTTATTAACTTTATAAAGTTATCATGGGTCACTGCCCCAGTTCCTAACTACTGGAATAACCCACCTTATCCATAAATCAGGAAGTACCGCGGAGCCTAAAAATTATAGACCAATCACGTTTTTACCGACGGTCTATAAAGTTCTTACATCCATTTTGAGAGCTAAGATGAACCATCATGTTGATAGTAATTCTATGATGTCTGCCTCTCGAAATGGATAGGAATGGTTCCCGCGGTACTAAGGAGCTGCTTCTAATTGATATTACCATTAGCCAACAGGTTCGTCCTTCCCGAAGGGATCTATCGACATGCTGTATAGATTATAAGAAGGCCTATGACTCAGTGCCACATACCTACATGGCTCATGAGGGTGCTGGAGCTGTATAAAGTTAATGCAGTTCTACGCACCTTCCTGATGTCGTGTATGGGGCAGTGGAGGACGGTTCTTCACTATCCAGGGTGTCGACAGACCCAGGTGAACAGCGACCCGATAAGGATCGAGCGTGGCATATTTCAGGGCGACAGTCTGAGTCCACTGTGGTTTTTCTGGCCCTCAACCCTCTCAGTACATTGCTGGAGGGTTCGGGGCAAGGCTTCCGGTTGAGAAGAGGTGGTCAGGTCATATCGCACCTCCTTTAACTATGTTCTGGTGTGTCTGTGGTGTGACCAGAGAGTCGAGGTAGGTTGATGCCCGGCCTGACATAGATGAATGTTTCTGGATTTGTTTAATTTTTAGTTTATTGTGTTTTTTTTTTAAATTTGGTAATTTAAGTTGTAATTGTGTCGCTTCTGGCGGAGTAAATAAATTTTCTTTCTTTCTTTACATGGATGAATTGAAACTATTTGCTCCTAACAACTTCCAACTGATGAAGCTACTGAAGGTAAACGAAACCTTCAGTAGCGCCATCAGAATGGAATTTGGTGTGGATAAATGTGCGGTCATGCATGTAAAGCGAGGGAAGATTATGGAATCCGTGGGAACGCAACTCTCGGATTCCATACACCTAAGGTCCCTCTCCTCAACCGAAACTTACTGTAAGTATCTGGGTATGTCGGAAGCGTTAGGCATCAATGCTGTTGATATGAAACAATCGTTGAGGGAGCGCTTCTTTGGCCGCCTGAATAAAGTACTTAACAGCTTTCTTTTATCAGGCGGAAACAAAGTGCGTGCCTTCAACGGATGGGTCATGCCGGTGTTGATGTAATCTTTCGGCATACTCAAATGGACTCAGACAGAACTTGACGCCCTGGATAGAAGGGTACGCTCACTGCTTATCGCAAATCGGATGCATCAACCACGGTCATCGGTGATGAGGCTGTATATCCCACGGAAGTACGGGGGTCGTGGCTTCTTAAATGCTAAGACCCTGCACAACCGCGAGGTATGCAGCCTTAGGGAATACTTCCTAGAGGCCGACGTGGGTATATGCATCGAGATGTGGTAGCGGTGGACAAAGGCCTTACCGCGCTCTTCTTGGCTAACGAGAACTGGCGCAAACCTGTGTTATTAGATATAACTAACGACCGCAGGGAGGTATGGCAGAGCAAGGAGCTTCACGGACGCTTTTATCGGGTCCTATATGGGCCCGATGTAGACTTTTTAGCGTCCGTAGCCTGGCTGCGTGTTGGTGACCTTTTTGGGGAAACCGAAGGTTTTGTCTGTGCGATCATGGACGAAGTTATGATGACGAACAACTACCGGAAATACATTGTGAAGGACGGTACAATTGACATATGTCAGGCATGCCACCGACCCGGGTATCCATCCGCCGCATTATTTCCGGTTGTTCTAGTCTGGCTAACGGAGACTATTTGCACAGACATAACCTTGTAGCCAGGATCATCCACCAGCAACTTGCTCTGAGATACAATCTTGTGGAATCGGAAGTACCGTACTACAGGTATGTGCCCGACCCAGTTCTTGAAAATAGCAATTGCACGTTGTACTGGGATCGGTCTATCATCACTGACAAGGACCATTGTTGCCAATAAGCCTGACATAGTGGTGATAGACCGACTAGAGCGTCGCGCAATGATTGTGGATATAGCAGTCCCTCATGACGAGAACCTCGTGAAGTCTGAGAAAGAGCAACAAAGTAAGTATCTTGACTTGGCTCGCGAGGTTGTCGACGTCGACGAAAATCTGAAGAGGCTCTCGTTGGGCAGCTGGATCAAGGATTTGTTGTATTGTTAGGAGGTTCCTCTCGCGGGAGCCCTGACAAACGGTAGCTTGGACCCTGTTCCCGATGCCGGTGGGCTACTATTTTTATATTTTTAAATATTTTTTTATTAGTTTTATAGAAATATTTAAAAATGCAAAATATATGTACAAAAAAATAGTGGTTTTGTGTAAGGTGAGTCTAAATTTTGAATATAAAATATCTTACGTACCTATTTTGTTTTTAGGTGTGTGTATAATCAAGTAATTAATAGTGGTTTTGAGTAAGGCAAGTCTAGATTTTTTAATATAAAATATTTTACGTACCTATTTTGTTTTTAGGTGTGTATATAATAAATATTAATAGATTTAAATGTGTGATGGTAGAAATACACATAGGTAAATGATGTAATCACTCGCTGACTACAAAGCGCTAGTCTAAACTAATATTTTAAAGACGAAGGATTTGATTTTTGAAAGTTTACGAGGAGTGAGCTTACCCAGAAGGAGCCTGTTCACTCTAACTTTGAAGAGATTAGGGTTGTAAGCGTTCGGAAACACACACAGGCAGAGAGTTCCACTCTTTTGCTGTGCGCATTATAAAAAAAAAAAAATATTTCGCCCAACAAAGGATCATAAGCACACAGTCATTAGGTCCATAAAAGACGTTGGGAAACCCTTAGTGCGATTTGGTGGAAAAGAAACAAGGTAGGGATGGTAAGTTGCAGTGCGTCTGGATAGGCTACATTTTATTACTAGAAAAAGGTAAGGGATCCTTAAGAAAATTGCCAAGTGGACGAAGTCGCGGGCGTAGTCCTAGTGTGAAATAATTTAAGTGTGAAGCCGCAGAAAATGCTGGTAGATACGCAATAATAATAAATCTCGGATAACTGAAGCAACACGATCGATAAATATGGTTTAGTTATTTGTTACCAATAAAATGTCGCAAATGATAGAACCAACAATAATTTAACAATACTCAGGTACTCATTATAAGCTTATTTATTATCTCTTAAGTAATTTAATTCAATTACGTTTGTAAATAATGATAGGTGTTATGATCTGGCGTTGCGCGGTTGGAAGGAGAGTAGCAGAAGGTAGGTCCTCGACACGCTCGTTTCTCTAGCTTGGACCATCTCGTGTTTGACTGAACAGATGTTTTTTTTTCCGTGACTTTGGGGTTGGTCCCATAGTCAAAGTTGTTCATAAATAATGATGAGTACTGTGACCCCTTAAGAGGTATTGCCTTTATTCTGTTACACGTCATATGTTAATTTACTTGTAAAATTAATTCAATGCTCTTGAACCATTTCTATGAAAATGAAACCAGCAGAGAAGTGGAGTAATTTTAATAACTAATTCAATTGCATAAAATCACTGCACCACGTGTGCAGTATCAAAACAATGACTCACTCACATTTTGACTGACAATTTCTCCGTTTCTCCGCTCCGCTGCCTCGCTTCGCAACAATGGACAGATAGCCTTACTATGTTGTCAAGCCTGTGTCTTAGACGATTCTAAGTAGATAATATGATAGCCTTTTTAGAAAAGGGGGTTAAGCATGTAATTTTTAAACAATGAAAACAGTTTATTGGCAATTATTTTGTCCCAATTTTTTATTTTGTCATGTTTTCATTATTCTTGTTCCAGAAATTGGCGAAAAAAAAAACTTAGTTCACGCTTAACATCCTGCGTGTACTCATTAAATACTTACTTTTTCCACGGCTTCGCCTACTATAATTTACATTTTTGTAAAAGAAAGTCTATAACCGTCTCTTGCCAGGGTCCCATCTACATAGGGTATGCGGAACAGGGTGTGAAGTCCCGCAAACCTCCATAGAAAAGGGAGGATCTTCCAACCGGACGGGTATTGTGTCTGGTGGGCAACTGCCCGATAGTAAGTTGATATTCGGACTGTTGTATATCGCACGGAAAACTCTGAAACCGCGATGCAGTATTTTGTTCTAGTAAATTTATCTCTTTAAAAAATATGAAATCAAAATCGGTTTTGCGATTTAGGTGTAGGTAATACACGAACAGTCAAGTTCACTTCGGCATTTATGATATTAAGCCGGCATTTATTTTATTGTTTTAGCTTAATTTTAAGCATAAACTTTACGGCAGTTTATATGCCTAAATATTGTAAATTACGAATTATTGGTACTTAATATTTTATTTTAACGATTATTACCTATGATGAATCTAGAAGTCATTAAATTGTGTTGCAATTGAAGAAAACAATAGCAAATTACAAACGGGGAGGCTAAATGAATGACTCAAACAGTGAAAGTATCCATTTGTGACACCAAGCACTGACTATAGGAAACATTAAATACTTTACTAAAATGTAATTAAGTATTATTTTATAACCTGCCTACACAAAATATGACGAAATTATTTACGATTTTGACATTTTAAATTCAACGACAATCTATGTATGTCATCGTGTGACTGCTCCGTAGGTCTCGTGGTAGCAAGCGAGACTGCCGAGCGTGGAGTCCTGAGTTCGATTCCCAAGTCGGCCAAAATGTGTTAGGTTAAGACTTTCTTAGTAGCAGCCCGAAGTATACAAGCGACAACCCGCACCAGGTTGTAGCTGTCAAGAAACACAGACTGCGACAGTTCCACTCCTTAGCTCTGCGCAAAATTAAAGTATTCCAAAAACTTTTGAGCGTATCGGTGGGATTTTCACCATGTACTGGTGGCGCATCGCCATCTTCTAGTCCAATAGTCCAACTGACTTGTGTTTCCTGATAGCTGCAACCCGGGGGTCTTTAAGTCAGGAGTGAACAAGTTACTTCTACGCAAGCGTGCTCCATCAATAGTATAAAAAACATCGTTCGTAGAACCGGTCATGCTTCACAGTCCATGTAGGTTGGGTATACTCTTAGAGCAACCAATTAAATCGAGAAGAAATGGTGAAGGTCGCGCAACCGAACGTGCGCGTTGTGCTGCTACAGTTGCCGCGCTGTGGCGACAGAACACGTGCTTGTACGAGTAGGATGCTGGCTTTCCAGCTAAGATGTTGGAGGTAGCGAGGCGATGCGAGGATGTCTGATTTTTACCCGACTGCTCCAGAAGGGGGTAATGATTTTCGAGGGTAATGTATGTTGGCGTATGTAATCTATTTCCTATATATTGAATAGATTTAAACTTTTGATTTTATTTTATGCCACCAACTGCTCATCTGCTTGAAACTGACTTGTTTGGAACTTTTTTGTGTTTTATTGCGGTCGTGTTTTTGATACATCAACATTTTCTTGCAATCGTTTGCGAGGTAGGTGAGCGCAGTTTACTTTACTCAATATAAAACCTATTTACTCGCGTCTATGGCACACAGCTTCTTGCTTGAATGCATCCCTTAAAAATATCTATTACAAACTTCTCCACCGAAGCTGGGCTAATCTAGTTTAAGAATATGATGGCATTGGTAGACTTTTTCTTGTGCATCGTCTAGGTATCTCGTAGATCTCTAGAGAAAAATCCAGTATATAGTATTTTGGGAATATTTTCACTGTGCGTCAGCTAAGCGAGTCTATTCTGTAAATAACTATTTCGATATCGAGCTTCACCTGAGTGACAAAGCTAGCAAAGTGAGCTTTACTACACACAATACAAAGGTCTTATGTTTATGCGAATTTGCTACTCACCTCGGATTCCGCTGTCGCGACACGAAAACATTGTTATAGAATAGCACTAAAGGAGTGGAATTCTCTGCCGGAGTCTGTGTTTCCTGAAAGCTGGGAGTTTTTACGACAAGAGTGAATAGGTTACTTGTAGGCAAGCGTGCTCCATCGTCGAACACATCATCGCTTAATTATAATCCAGTGAGATTGTGCGTTGCGAGGATGTATAGCGTAGCTTATAACTCGCTACAGCTTAGCAAAACTACTGGAAAGGCACTCTTAAGAGATAGCGTTTAAACCGGCCAAGTGCAAGTCACACTGTTTACGTAATATGAGTAGCTATAGTCCAGTGGTTAAACTGCGAGCTTATTGCACTATATAATAAATGGGAAACGATACTTTAAAAATAGCACTTTTTGTCGATCCATTTTTTACCGACTTCAAAAAGGAGGAGGTTCTCAATTCATCGGAATCTGTTTTTGATTATTTTTTTGTATACTTCTCCAATTGCTCGAAGACGCTAGGAAATTCCTATTTTTAGGGTAGACTTCCCAGGTGGTCTTATGGTCATCAGGTGAAGATCTGATGATAGGATACTCGAGAAATAGAGGAAACTCTTAAAATTTTATAGGTAGGTAAGTACACATGAAGCGATTCGGGTAAAAATACCCAAATCGCTTCAAGAAACAAGGAAGACTTTTTTCTCGAAGTGGTGCCATTCCAATGTGGTGAAGATTAAGTAACATCCATCAACCCATCCAAACTTTTGCATTATACCTAACAGTAGTGAGATTTAGAAGGCTTAGGGACTACTTACACTTATTCAGTTCCATTCGAATTTCGCTGAACGGTTTTGGTCACACTTATACAGTTCTGCTTCTATCAGCCGCGTACATCAGCGTCGTAAGAATGAGAAGGCGGCAGTGGCTCCGCATTTTATACTTGTTTGCCGCTGAACGGATGCGTACGCGTCTCTATACAAAATCGATGCTTTCTATGGGCATAAGCTGAATAAGTGTGAGTAGTCCCTTAGTCAGACTGTACCTTCTAATGATACACTTCCTCATAAGGCTCATCTTTGTCGTGACCGATGCAGATAGTTGTCACGACCCGAGCATCGAACCTGCGTCCTTGACACGGATGTATAGCCTATCCCTTTTGTGAGCTGTCCAAAAAAGTGCGGACCATTTTGTAAGTTTGAAGTGCGTTTTGAAAAACATTTCAAGTGCGAGACGAATTTTTCGTAATGAGAGTTCCTGATGAGAGTTTTCTGCAGTCTTTGTTTGGACACTTAAATTATAATAATTTAAAAAAAACCGACCAAGTACGAGTCGGACACACTTTATTTATTTTTTAGTTTGTTGTAGCGTCGTTAGTAATTTTTAAACTTGTTTTACTAATCTTAGTGTGTAAGTTGTACTAACAGAATTGGTTCCTTATGTTGTTCCCATGAAAACAATTTGTATTTGTTTGTTATTAGAAATACACGCTCTGTGAAAAAATCGACTGTCTACCTGTTACGGTTCTTGGGATACAGCGCGCTGACAGACAGGCGGACGGACGGACGGTAATAGTTATAGGGTTCTGTTCGTCACCCCTCGAGTAAAGAACACTAAAAAGGAAATTTAAGAAAGAAAATGAGGCCAGTGTTGTCAGCACTTTTCCCGTTGACAGCGATGTGGACGGATGTTTCGATGCTCTATGATCTGTTGCCTTCCTCCTTTTTATTACGCTTGTACATATTTTTACATAATAATATTTTCTACTTGCTTTTATATTCTCATATTATTTAAGGCTTATGTTTAACTTACCACCAGATATAGTAACATTTAGCAGTCAAAAATAGTAAATGATCACCAAAATTAAACCCGCATTTTAATGTAAACTTATAACCAAAGTTATAACATCTTGCTATCCTATTTAAGCAAACCAACTCCAAAAAAAAATATTCTAACCCAAAAATAGTTAAAATGATCCGCAAAAAATAACATCTCGTTATCCGATTAAACCAAATGATTCACCAACAATAGAAGAGATCTGGCATCGCTAATGGTCATGGTTCTAACCTAACCTAACCCACATGTTTCACCAGCCATAGAGGGGATCTGACGCAGACACGTTACTATAGAATTTGAATATTACACTAACTGAATATTAATTTGCTCGCTAAGAGTTGGTGATCATTTACTAAATTTGGTGGTCGAATACAATTTAAAGTGGAGTCGTGACTAAAATAGCTGGTACTATTGTATTTTTAGACTTTATTTTTCTGGTGTTAAGTAGATATTTTTGGTTACAAAACTAAGGGTATCAAAGCATTTTATGGTGGTCATTATATTTATCCCCATTATTCAATAAGTTTTCATGTATTTTTTCTTTTTCTCAATTCGGTTCTATTTATTTTCTTTTTTATGTCGTTACCTCATTACTCCGTCATTTATGAACTTATTTGAAAAATTCTTATTTGGTCTCATTTAAATTGGATGATGTTTTTTTTGTCATCCAAGTAAACGAAATTGCGTATTTTGTTTTCCTGCTATTATGCAGTGGTGTTGTTAGGTGTGTGGTACCACTAAAAAGTGAAAAATAAAAAACTTTTTGCAACAAAATACAACCGAACCATATAAATTTAATTTCGGAAGTCGGTGTCAAAATACGAAGAATCTCACAAAAATACCGACTTCCGAAATTAAAGTTATTTTTTACTTTGTAGTGTTTTTTTTATTTGGAATCGGTTGTATTTTTGAAATTATAAACTTGAAGTTATGCTATAACTTGAAAACGTTTCAAGTAAAAAAAAAACCCAAAGCATTAATTGTATTGCATAAACCATAAACTAACCAACCGCTGAATACTAAAACTGTATAAACGATGTTAAAATTCGAGCCAATTTTCTTGATATTGCGACATTTTTAAATCCTTGAGACAAAACTATCTCTTTAAAACTCGCCGATACTTATTCAAAACTGTTTTATTTAAAACTAGCGTTTGCTTTCGACTTTGCTCGTGTAAAAGTAGCAGTGTCCAGATATATCTCTGTGTCTCTCGAAATTAATTAAAATGTTACGCGATTTGTGCCCGGTTTCTGAGGTTTTTATCGGTTGTTTATTTGTCCGTTAACGTTGATTTTCGTAACACTATTGGTTGGTAGGTTATTTAGGAGTTAATGACAGAAAAACGACTAGACCCGGTCGCAGCCATACTTTTTGGGGTGTCAAATAACATTAATAGTACCTACCTAAGTTAGGACAAAAAAACAAGGTCCTTTTGCACACAAAAAAAAAGTGATGAGATTTGTGTGAAGTGTAGCAAACTCATCACACACATTATATATTTTGCTCCTGCCAGCGCCGGCTACGCTCGCGTGACTTCTGGAAACCATCCCAGTAATCTCTTAGGTCGGGCCGGGGCTGCTTTCAGGCGGCTCCTGCCCAACCTGGGGGGACCAAACGCCTCCTGCCGGAGGCTCTACGCGGGGGTCGTGCGGTCCATGGCCCTCTACGGAGCCCCGGTGTGGGCGCGTTCCTTGCGGCAGCGTGCTGCCAACTATCTGAACGCGCCCCAAAAGGTGATGGCCCTAAGGATGGCCCGAGGGTACCGCACGATCTCGCGCGAAGCGGTGTGTCTCCTTGCCGGATTGCCGCCATGGGATCTGGAGGCGATAGTACTCGCGCGCCTGCATGATTGGCGCGTGGAGGTACTACGCCGGGGGAAACTCCGCTGACGCGGCAAATTGTCGCGCAGCGGACAGACCTCCGGCGCGATCTCATGGCTTCATGGAGACGACGACTGTCGCAAACCAGTGCAGGGCACGCCACGATAGTGGCGATAAGTCCCCTCTTTGAGGAGTGACTAGAGAGGCGCCACGGCGTCCTCACCTTCCGCCTGACGCAGGTCCTCACCGGACATGGATGTTTTGGGAGGTTCCTGCACCGAATCGGGCGGGAGGAAACGCCCGGGTGTCACCACTGCGTGGATCAACCGGAGGACACGGTGGAGCACACTGTGCAGGTGTGCCCCGCTTGGGCGGCGCACCGCCGTGTCCTCGAAACGGCGATCGGCGGCGACCTCTCGCGTCCGGCCCTGGTCCAAGCCATGGTCCGGAGCGAGACGGAATGGGACGCCGTTGCCTGCGAATCATGCTAGCGAAGGAGGTGGCGGAGAGGGAGAGGCGAACCTCTCGTCCCAGCCGCCGTGGTGGACGCCGCGGGCGTCGGGGGCCACCTGGTGACTTCCGGCCACCGTAGGCGCGGGCCTGTGGACGGCGAGCTATGGGTGGCTCGCCGTCCGTCCGTTTAGTGACGACAGGCCGTGTCGACGGCGCGTTAGTGTTCCACGCGCGCCTCAAAGAGAGTCAGCACACAGAGGGGCCCGAAAGGGCCGACGCCTGCCGGGGTCGCGGGATTATTCGCAAGAGATACCGTGGCTCCGGAACACAAAGGGCAATGAAGGAACATGGATGGGTTTTAGTCAGTAGAAGTCTGACACTCCCTCCCGCTACACCCAGAGCGGGAGGAGTCATTGGATGATTTCCCAAAAAAAAAAAAGTAATCTCTTAGGTACCAATTTATTGATACTCTTCTTTCTTAAAGGTGTCATCGCTTGTGAGGAGGATTCGAGGGAGTAGCAATAGCATCCTGAAAGTCGTGGCTGAAGGCCCGAAAGCTCTTGTGCTGAGGCATGTCATGAGGAGGCATTGTTTCGAGGTCCGCATGAAGTGCCTCGTAAGTACATGACTCGCTAATTATTTTTACGCTCCTATGTTGTTCCGAACAAAAACTGGTCGTAGAAAACTGAACTTTGCTAACTAGGATTTCCCGAAATTCCGACGGGAACGGGAAAAGACGGGATTTGCGCGTATGATATCGCGGGTAAAAGCTAGTGAACTATGTCTCATCCTAATCCGCACAGCTGTGACATTCAATCGTGAAGAATATAAACATACAGACAGACGGACATAATTATTACTACTTTTTGCCTTTATAATACCGATTCCTTAGTTAGCATTAGAATAGTGAAAATAGCTTCTCTTCAGTACTGACTTCGCCAAAGTAACCGAGGTTTTCGCCCTAGTGTAGTAATGGGCACTTTTCATACGCCATAATCGTTCGACCATCGCCGCCATTCAATACGTTGCAACCGCGAGGCACGGACGGAAAAAATCGTTGCGGAAAATAAATCGGAACCATTTCTTTTTTTTTATAATTCGTTCGATATTTTCGAATGTGGATTTTGAAGTGAATATAAGTAACTAAGTGTGTGTTATTGAGAAAGTTTTTTTTGGTGCCATATTTTTTTTCGGTGAGTTTTTTTGTTGCATTTTTTTTACTTTTGTTTTTTAATTTATTTCGGGTGTTTATTTGTGTTTCACAAGTTTTTATTTATTGATGATTGAAAAAATGACGATTTTGGTACCGTCATCAATCATTACTAAACCGATTGGTTAAAAATTGTGGGATGCCTTTTTCGGCCCATTGTTAGTTATTTACTATTTTATAGTTATTTGTTTAACCATTGGTCAAACTAAAAATTATCTCATAGAGAGGGTATTTGTAAATATGTTTTGATTCTGTCAACTTGGATAATTTTCTTCTTATTTCATAACTAATGGTGAAATTATATTTATTCAGTCTATATAAGAAGGTACTTAGGTGCAATACTCAGCACAAAATTGGTAAACAGTTTTACCTAGTTTATATAGATCAACAGTTGATCTATAATTATTTTGGTGTTTGGATACTTACATTTCATTCATAGTGTGTCATGCAGTTGTAAATTGCAGATAGGTAAATTGTTGTAGGTATCTACCTAAATAATAGAACCAACGTTAGGTATGCTTTCACTCCATGTTCTAGGTAGGGTATTATCAGTACTTAAACAAATAAAACAAACTTTGTTGACCTAATTATACTATTTTGTCAACATCGTTTTAAATACAACTTTTATTCAAGTTTATTCAAATCAATGAATTACACCATCGGCGGTCGGTTTCATAACTTACAGCATACAAGGATAACATTTAATAAACTAATGTAATTATAAAACATGACATAAATATTGTGATACACATTCGAATATGCAATACTTTTGCCAACAATGTCGGGGAGGGCGTATGTTGCATCTAGCGACTGCCTGTCTGACCTGCACCACCCAGTAACTGGGTAACAGGAACCCTTTGACGTGATTAGTGTCAGATTCAAACTTCTGACTCCCCGATTACGCCTGCAAAGATGTTCAAATGACAGCTGGGATGAAAGGCTCAACAATGCTTTCCGAGGCGCGGAGAAAACTGTATGTTAAGTCTGTCCCCCATCCACAGACCGACCTCGGCAAGCGTACCTTAACTTCGATTTTCAAACCATGCGGCTGTTATTATTTACTTCACCTCATTATTTATTCGTATTATTAGTGATTGACCCTCAAATATCTCGATAGATTGCGAGATCGGTCGGATAGTGTGCGAAGACCTTAACCTTTTTATATGAAATTATCATAATATACATCAACAGATACACTTTTCAATGTTGATCGGACTTTTCGTTAAGAAATCTTGCTCAAGTACTTATAAGCACAAAATGTTTTGGAAATAAGTACTTTAAATGTGTATATGTAATATATCATCACGCTATGACAAATAGGAGCGGAGCAGTAATGAAAAATGTGACGCAGATGAAGTTGTGCGGGTCAGCTAGTAATAATATAAAGCAGAAGCTTTTAAAAAGCTGGGCATCCTAAATAGGGTGAAGCGATACTTCAAGCCTGAGCAGCTTTTGACTCTTTATAAAGCACAAGTCCGATCCTGCATGGAGTATTGCAGCCACCTTTGGGATGGCTCAGCTAAGTATCAGCTTGCCGCGCTTGACTCGGTGGAACGCAGAGCTAAGAGGCTCATTGGTGACGTAAAACTGTTGGATACCAAGCTACACAGCTTGGCTCAGCGCCGCAAGGTTGCCTGTTTGTCGGTCTTCTACAGATTGTACTTCGGAGAGTGTGCCCAGGAACTCCACGACCTCATCCCACCAGCCCCCTTCTACCATCGGACATCCAGACGCACTGCAACTTGCCATCCCTACCTTGTTGCTATTCCACCAACTCGCACTAAGCGCTTCCAAGCGTCTTTCATAATGCGCACAGCAAAGGAGTGGAACTCTTTACCTGCGTTTGTGTTTCCAAATGCTTACAACCCTAATCTTTTCAAAGTTAGAGTGAACAGGCTACTTCTGGGTAAGCTCGCTCCATCGTAGACTTTGTCTCTGTCATCTCTGACCAAGAATAGAGTCAAGAGCAAACCCATACCAAGTAAAAACAAAAAAAAAAAAAAAGAAGAGTTTGTTTGTTTGTTTGGTTGAACGCGCTAATCTCAGGAACTACTGGTCCGATTTGAAAAATTCTTTCTGTGTTAGATAGCCCATTTAACGAGGAAGGCTATATGCTATATATCATCACGCTACACGGACGAAGTCGCGGGCAGAAGCTAGTAATATGTAAACGACGAAACGAATTCTTTTAAAAATCTATTTTATTGTTTTTTTTCCTGTGTCCGGGTAAACACTTCACTGCACCCAGATGTCCGGTATTTAAAGTTTTGTCCGACTTCGGCAATTTGGGTGATGGCAGCCCCAGTTATAGAGAACCAGCTGACTTCGCCCGCTTGACAAATTACATACTAAAACCTTCGTCGAGAACCACTCTATCCATTGGTGAAAACAGCATGAAAATCGGTGCAGGAGTTTTTGAGTTTATCGCGAACAGACAGACTGTCAGACGCGGCGGAGGACTTTGTTTTATAATATGTAATGACTAGCTAACCCGCGCAACTTCGTCTGCGTCACATTTTCCATTAATGATCAGCTCCATTTGTCTTAGCGTGATGAGATGTGGCCTATATCCTTCCTCGATACCTGGGCTATCTAATAAAGAATGTTTCAAATCGGACCAGTAGTTCCTGAGATTACCCCCTACATACAAACTTACAAACAAATGTTACCTCTTTATAATATTAGTATAGATAATATTCTTAATTATGTTTAAGTTTTATGAAGACAAAATATTTAGGTTTTACATCTTCAAAAAGGTGGTCAAACAAATTTATACATTCTTCTAATAAAATAAGCGTTTTACGCACACTTTTATTGACTTATTTAAAAAATGTATCGATCGCGAAAATCCCGGAAAACTTTGGGACTAAAATATGACCGGGATCCCGGGATCCAATCCTCTACATGTAGCGTAACTATTTTATAACTTATGGCTAAGATACTCGTATACTTGAAAATCACACTTCTATGATGCCACCTTTGGTTTCCCGATTACAACATTTAAGTGAATCAATTGGCTAATTAGTAATGTTTAAATTGACAAATTAAGATTAACTAATTACTAAACTGGTTCGTCAGCATTTCGAAAATTCCAAAATGTGCAATCGGTATAAATTAGTTACATTTTTAATGGTTGACAATATCTGTCTACATTAACTTGTACATTATGTAATTTTTAATTATACAGGGTTACTTCGGGGACAGTGCGCCATTTTCTTCCAAGCAATTAGTATCTATAGTTAATCTTGTTATACTAATAACTAAACTTTTTATTTGTTTGAACGCGCTTATCTCTGGAACTGCTAGTCGAAATTGGAAAAAATATTTAATAATAATAATAAATAAGTTTATTCATTAACTTAGGACTAGATTACATTTCGGATTTAGTTACACGGTAGGTACAAAGTTTCTAAATCTAGTTAGTGGGTGCAGTACTGTTCCTCTAGATAGGTTACGACGTAACCTGTTTAGAAAAAAACTGTTCCGATCCCCTGTGGTAACATAGTGGTTTACTTATACCTAGTTGTAATTGTAATTTGATTCTATGATAGCCACATTCTAGAGAAAATCAATAGATAGGCTATATAAACTTCACTCGAAAGTGGTGAAACTTGGACTACGTCATCGTCTACAAAGAAATTGAAATAATAAAAATGCTCCTAAATAAATCTCTTGAGCCAATCCGAATCAAATTTTTACGGAACCAAACGGCAAGTTTGCTGCATCGAACTAAGAAAGAATCACAGAAATCGGATCAGAAAACTCGGAGTAATCGGTGCACATACCTTCATTTAAAAATACCTACCGAATTGAGAACTTTCTTTTTTTGGAAGTCGGTTAAAAATCAAACCGACGCATTAAGCGTCGGTTTGATTTTTAGATCTTACCGACGTTAAAGGAAGCTCCAGGGTAGCCCGCGAAATTCAAATATTTTTATGTTTTTTTGCAATTTGCCGGTCAGTGTGAAGCTGTACGTTGAACAAAATACGGTTCGCGATCGTAAAAAGCATTTATCTAAAGGATTATAACCGTTTGAATCATCAATATAATCCTCTAAGTTCATAGCACTCGATTGAATGTTATTTCGTAAAAATGTCATTCAATCGAATTGTATGAACTTGGAAGGCTATATTGATAATTAAAATGGGTATTATTCTTTAGATAAATATGCGTTACAGCCGCGAATTCTACTTTGTTTAACATACAGCTTCACACTGACCGGCAAATTGCAAAAATTATAAAAATATTTGAATTTCGCGGGCTACCCTGGAGCTTCCTTTAACATAGATACTCTCACCTAAGTACCTACTTTACCACAAGTGCGGTAAAGTAGGTAGGTACTTACGTGTCATGCACATCCTTTACGATTTTTTTTAATTTCCTAAAATAATATAGGTAAAGGAACCACCAAGGAGATTCACAATACGAGAATATGAAAATACTAAAAGTTAGGAAGTGAAATAAAGCGCATTAAACTTTTTAATGTTTCCTTCTATTTTTCAATAATACTCAATTAATTATTAACAAAACTATATTCAATTTCCATGGCGGGAGAGTCGCGAATACCACAGATTAAAAATGACAGCCACATAAACTTACAGCTCATTAATTTTAAGTAGGTAAGTACTTTAAATTCAACAAAATTATTAAACAAATTTGAAAACTATAGATTATTCATTTTAAGTATTTTCAAGTTCAGTTTTAAAAGTAGAATATCTGAATTAAATTATAGACAACAGGTTATAAGCTGAATGATTGAACCTCCTTGGAAGCGCTCTTGAGACAAAGATGAGACGACGATGTAGTTCTTATTTAAAATGTGAAAATTTGAGCCATTTTTATATTTCAAAGATTTTTGCGACTTTTCGACTGATATCTAAAAATAAAAACTTTGTCTCATTTTTCTCGCTAATGTGTTGTAAAAAAAAAAAACAAACTACAAACTCGTGACTTTGTCTCGGGCTTACATTCGTCTACTCGTTTGTAAAAACCAACTATCCGCACTAATATCATTAATAACACTGTTAGGCCATTCAAATTAGCTTTGATCCTTGCAAAATTCGTAACTCAAATATTTTAACATTTTCTAAAACCGGGTTATTTAGAAAAAATAAAAACGCGTTTTATTTCAACAAAAGCTAAAGAAATTATTACGTTTCTGTAATTACTATTTTCCTGTGACTTTTACTCGAAATATCTCGGCAAGGTGACACCTTAGGGCACCATGTTCCTTACATATTTTGTTTGTTGAAGTGCATCTACCCATACATGCATGTTACATAGTGTGACGCAGGTTTGAATAAAAATCAAAATGGCGGCGGGGGCTATGCCACATGGTCTATATCCTCTAAAAATGTATGTTTGAGACTTGAAAAGAAAATTAAAAGATGTATACGTACGACTATGAATTGTAGGGTAGGTACCTACAGATTATACTATTTAAAAATCCCGCCACAGGCTGTTTACAAATAAGTTTTAAATATAACAACTTTACTTAATAAAGGAAGCAATCGGACCTTAACTTATTTTTTCTATCACCGGAATCGAACTATGTCCGTAACTCACGAAGAGATAATCACAACAACTTAGTCAAAGACCTCTTCAAAGAATCGCTATATTATACAAATATTATTAATCAATGATGACATTGATTTTGACGGTCAACTGCGTTACCCATGTAAACTTCCTAGTCCTTCACCTGTGATTTCATCTGCGCAGATTTTGTTCAAGCAATTTTCGCCCTTTTCACCCCCTTCTAGGTTTAATTTCCAAAATTCCTTTCTCAGTGCTCACCTACGTAATAAAAGGAAGACTTTTGCGAAATGTCACGTTCGGCGACTGACTGAAACTACTGGGTTTAGGCTATGCGTTGATGTCAGTCAGTCAGTTTTCACTTCTCAGCTTTAGCCCGCGACTTCGTCGGGATATGCCGTTTTCCCGTTTCAGTAAGAGTTTCGGGAAATCCTCTCTTAGTGCTCTCCTCACTCCTCAAGGACCCTACATGCCGAATTACAGCTTTCTATGACCAGAAGACTGTGCGTTATCAGTCAGTCACTCACTCACTCAGTCACTGAACCGGAAGAATTTTATAAGGCTAAAGATGGCTGTAGAAATAAACTAAGATTAGGCTACTACACTTGAGTTTATTTTCGAGGAGTTACAACAGAGAGATACCTACAACAACTTACTCGAAGAGCTCTTCAAAGAATCGCTTTATTATGCAAAACTTATATCAATGATGAAATTGATTTTGATGGTCAACTGCGTTTCCTAATACAATGACTACATCGGAATGTATCGCTATTGCTTTGTTTCAAAAAAGTGTTACTGAGGCAATGACGTATTATACATATATAGACACGATATCATTGTAGACACGTCATAAACCAACATCGCGGCGCTTAAAAACGGCGAAAATACTAGATAGCTACTAATACGCATGAAGAAAGGGAAAGAAAATATGTCACCGTACGGCGGGATGCCTGTTGCTAGAGGGAGATAAATATACATCTTCAGTTACGTCACAGGATAAATAATAGTCAAATTGACATCAAAACAAACGTAGTGTCGCGTGACAGGTTGGTGCGTAACTAAGCGCGATGTGGCCAATTGGCTTCATTTCATGTTGTCATTTTAGAGTGCGGACAACGTATCTATAGTTTTATATATATCATTGTACTGAGGTACATAAATACGTTTTGACGGGTACCTAACATTTTTGTTTGCGATTTTCTTCCTCATTTCATTCCATAGGTACTGTGTGTGCTCATGGCTCAGGGACAAGCAGAAACTATACCTAAATAGTAGCACAAAAGTATCATTGTCAAGTATGTTTTACTTATATCTTTCGAAATTACAACACTTGTTGGCACAATCTGCATCTTGCACGTTACCTTTAAGACCGTACCCTGACCAAAAATATCCTTGAGCATTTTTTCCCTCAATAACAGCGCAAGAGATAAAATAGCGAATACGCTCAGAATGTTGAAAAAAATCGTTATAAAATCTAATTTTGGTCGTTTGAAAAAATATTCTACCAAAATGTTCATAATTAAATTGCCTATCCATTAGTGTAAGTACAAAATCAAAATAATCATTAGTTTTCGAGAAGATGCATGTTTTCAATAATTATGTCTCATTTCTGTAGTTTCTTTATGAGGAGACTAGCTGACCCGTGCCCACTTCGTTGGGCGGTAAACATTTTAACTTGTGATGAAATTATGAGTGTGGTTCGGTTATTACTGACTGCTATGATTTATTTCCTGATGGCCAAAAGGAGCGTTTGGTTTTTATTGCATAATAATATGTATGTAGCTAGGCTAGCGAGCCGCTGCGAGCGCTCAGCGTTAGACTCCCTGTCCCTTGTTGCAGAGACATGCTGCTTTAAATCACTGAGACGCTGTGCACGTTCAGCGCTAGATTCCCGAGCACGGACCTGCGATGTTCTCCAGCTTTGGTTAGCAAGCCGCTGTGAACGCTTGGAGCTAGATTTCCCAGCGAGTGCTTGCGAAATATTTTCTCTATTCCTCGAGAGGCTCTTGTCTGGGATGTCTGACGGGAAAGTTGTGATATCCTTTAAGGCATGATAAACAATCGCTGAAACTGTCCGATATCCCAAAAACAGAAATATCACAGCTTCGAACTCGAAGAATGAGAACGAAGTAATATTGTAATTGTGTTTTAAGAAACCGAGCAACCAAAACAATTTTAAAGACCAACAACATTCAATCAACTACGTACAACTTACCTACCAAACGACAAAAGTTAAATAATAACTGGAGAGGGTCATTAATCCGCGGAAAATCTTAACACCACGATTCAGAAAAATTACGTACCCAATTGCACAACGCCGTCTATGGGTAAATGGAAAAAACGTCCGTACAAAGCATGTTCTAATGCGGTTCGTGAATGGACGGCGCGGGCGGCGTATTGCGATTTAGTAATTTTATATTATCTTCGAAACTATTCAACCAATTGCCATACTGTTTTGGGCAAATCGTATCTCTATGATGTTCTTGTGATCAAAATAACATTTTTTTCGATAAGGTTTAATATTTTGTTGTTTAAAAAATCGTCCAAAGATAAGTATGTATGTTTTATGTGAGACATATGTATTGTATTTATTTAATTATTTTTTTACTTTCTATACTGCTCCGATCGACGTCAAACCGTCAACGCCGGCTGTCACTGAAAACCAGCGCTGTGGCTCTGTCTCGCACACGAGTGTACACGAGTCCCAGCATTATGCTGAGAGATGGCCGTTTTGCGCAGATTTGACGCATATCTTCCTATTATTTTTCATATATTCCTATTTAGTTCTAAATTTTTTGTTTAGTTTTGGTATGCGTCATGTTGACCGCAAATAAACTCTTTTTCTTTCTTTCTTTCTTTCTAAGTACGTCGAAAAATACTTTTTTTAACACGTAAAATCTACTATATCTGCTAAAATATAAAAGATAGAAATATGGTGCCGAGGACTTTTTTGTAGAACTATTCTAGGCGGACCAGGTTGCCATACATTGTTTTCAATTATATACAACACTGGGCAGCGCACGCAAATAACTCTGTTGTAAGAGCTATTTTTTTCCGCCTGGAAAGACAAAAATTGAAATAGTTCGACTAATATGCATGATATCTCTATAATTTATTGCCTATAGCACTCACGAATAATGTAGCTTTCTACCAGTGAAACAATTTTTCAAATCGGACCAGTAGTTCCTGAGATTACCCCCTACATACAAACTTACAAACAATTTTACCTCTTTATAATATTAGTATAGATTACTTCAACATTATACTTAGTAATAAAAAAATAAAATCTACCATTTTGAAGCCAAGATTATGTATAAACGAATACGAAAAACGGCTAGCGCTGCGTTTTGCACGGGGACGCGCCTTAAGGGAACGTGCAAGATGCGTGCAAGAAGCGTCAATGTCAAATATTCTTTATATATATATAATATGGAACACTAGATGGCACTGTCTAGGCCATACAAGTTCCCTATCTAGCTGTTGTTCCCCCTGCTTCGTTCTAATGGCCTTATATTTTTGTAATAAGTATGTAGTAGTAGCTCTATGACGCTTAGTGGCAAGACCACTGAGCACCTGTTCCCGCTATGACTGAAGAGATGGATACTTATGCCAGTGGCAATACAATTTATGACGGTCCATCAAGTGTGAACACGCACATTCGGCCACCGCCTTCCGTTTAAACAGACGATCCGTTACAGTGCAGGGAGCGGAGTGTCAGTGTCTAGTTTTTTTGTTTATTAAAAAAAAAATCTAGCTTAAAATAACATCATTCCTTCTTCAGCCGCCATAAACAAAAGGGTTTGTTTGCCGGTGTAGTTACAGAGACAGACACATGACACAAGTCAGATTTGTTTCAGTGATGGAAACGTAATGGCGATGTCTCAGGTATTGCAGACGTGCGACGGCAGCGGTGACCGTTTACGATCAGGAAGACTGAATTCCTGTTTGCTATTAAATTGCCAATAATAGACTTGTGAACCTTGGAGCCTCTTAAATATCATCGATATGAAGTAATTTATTCAACTCTTAAGGCGCTGTAGTACCTGAATGCCTTGTACGCTCGCTGCAGTTGAGAATTTGATTTTTTTTTTCTTACTATTGATAGGCGTTTGACTCCTGATGGTGGCGATGATGTAGTCGAAGATGGAGCACGCTTGCCTAGAAGTAACCTGTTCACTCTTGACTTAAAGACTCCCAGGTTATGAGTGTTTACGGCTTTGCAAACACATAAGTACTTATCTATATTTTTATACGTTAAGAAACATTTTTGTACCTGTGCACTTTTTACGAAAATAACGAGGTCGAAATGTCAAATTTTATGGGCTCCCTTTTATTTTAGATAATAATATGTTATTTAGGAGAAATAAATGTGGACGATTGAACCTTTCCATCGGTTAAGTTTCACATTTAGGTTCGTTCTCAGTTCAGACTGGCGACTATCTAAAATTCTTTGAATGCAGTTCATATAGTTTTTTTTTTTTTAAAAGCCGGTTAAGTGCGAGTAGGTGCATAAAATGTCAGAAAGAATTAACAAATGTTAATTACAACAAATTAGGTAATAAAATAAATAATAATAACACCAAAACACAGAATTGATACCAAAACACTACATGGAATTGAAATTACGACATGACAAATTATACTCCCAAGACTCTTGGTCTACTTGGTCTTTATGGAACACTTGGTCTATGACTTTTTGTATTACTTTTACATAAATAAAAGTAAGAAATATCGGATTTCAAAAGGAACACGTTGTACAGTAAAATAGTAAAAAGTAATTTTACGATATTTGCTCCACACGTCACCCACCGCCTTAACGTCTTGTGGACTTTGATCCGTCGACACATACTCAAGATGAGATGACTAACAACAATAATTTACTTAAACTAGTGTATCATGGTCCAAAGCTTAGCCATGAACTTATGAATCGCAATGAACTTAGAAACCACGGGAAAATCTCAATAGTATTGTGCTAAGTCATCGTGAAAGCTCAAAAGAACTGTGGAATTAAAAACGTATGACGAAGTGTGGGTGCAACTCATCCAATTTTTTGTTGACAGTTTTTTGTTGATGATGTGCTGTAAATGTACTTTGGTCTTGCGAATGATGATGAGAGAGTGGAAATCCCTGACTCTGGTGGGCTCCTGGGTTCGTTGACTAGGTCGGCCGAAACTGTTATTGGATTTTTAGGGTTCCGTAGCCAAATGGCAAAAACGGAACCCTTATAGATTCGTCATGTCTGTCTGTCTGTCCGTCCGTATGTCACAGCCACTTTTCTCTGAAACTGTAAGAGCCTATGCTGTTGAAACTTGGTAAGTAGATGTATTCTGTGAACCGCACTAAGATTTTCACTCAAAAATAATAAAAAAACAATAAATTTCGGGGGTCCCCATACTTAGAACTGAAACTCAAAAAAATAAATTTCATCAAATCCATTCGTGTGGGGTATCTATAGATAGGTCTTCAAAAATGATATTGAGGTTACTAGTATTTTTTTTTTCTAAACTGAATAGTTGGCGAGAGAGACTCTTCCAAAGTGGTAAAATGTGCCCCCCCCCCCCTGTAACTTCTAAAATAAGAGAATGATAAAACTGAAAAAAAATTATGATGTACATGTACAACTACCAGCAGAAATTGGTTTGAACGAGATCTAGTAAGTAGTTTTTTGTAATACGTCATAAATCGTAAATCGCAACTTTTGCTTATAATACCTACAGGTTTGTACGGAACCCTCGGTGCGCGAGTCCGACTCGCACTTAGCCGGTTTTTTTTTTTAAATTATAAATTTCTTTGCAGCTCTGAGTTTGTTAATTGTTGTTACGCCGTCAGTCCTGCGCTGTACACTATATCATGTCCCGTGCCGATGGCCAGTAGGTATATTTCGGCCCTGACTACCAGATTTCTTACTTCTGCTACCTACTCTAAGCATGTAACAATCTCATAAGAACGTGTTTATCAATTTCCACATGGATTGTGATTAAAAAGGAGGCCAATGTCTCGAGTTTTGTGTTCGCTAAGTCAGTGTTGAGCAACTGTTGGTGGTCCGGTGTGAACCGAGCCTGTATGGGTGGGTTGCGCTGACAGCAACGCGTCAACCAACAAACTTACTGAGCCGGTACCCAACTACGTGGTGATCTACTTCCGTCGTCATCGACGGCTTAATAGTGACAGCTGCAAGGAACGATCTTCAAAGTTAAGCAACGTTGCCGAGGTCGGTCTGTGGATCCTCTCTGTGGAGCTCTGTGCCCCGGAAAACACGTTAAGCCGTTGTTCCCGGCTGTCATTATTATTATAGCCTAGATCTTTAGCAGTCTGATTGTCAGAAAAAATCTGACACCAGTCTATTCAAGAAACGTACCGTGCCGAAGTAGCGTACTGGTTACCTAGTTGCTGGGTTGTGGACGTCAGCTCGACCACAATATTTAGGTATGGGAAAAGGCTAGGCAGGTAGACCCTAGTTAACTTGGTACCCGTCAGCAAGTCTGGCGTCAGATTGTCTGACTGGTATGACCGAGCGGCTAGTAGGTATACACGTGTGGAATAGGTACCGTTCTAACAGAAACAATGTATTTTCTTGGGGAAAAACATAATAATTAAAAACCATTCCGTAGCGGTAAATAGACGACTCTTTATATTTCTATGGATGACTCACATATTATGATTTTTAATTGAAAAAGAAACAAACTTTATTGCTTCAAAGATTGATCTTTTAGTAAAAAACTGGATGATTATAGACTAGAATGTGTAATTTAAATTTAAGAGAGAATGGTAATTTCCCATGTTTTTGTGTGTTAAACGATTAACTGTTGTGGTTTCTATTGACAGAACATGACTGTCCGAACCTACTGGGGGAGCTTCAGTTTGCCTTGAAATGTGAACAACTATAAATAAATAAAAATTTACTTCGGAAATCAATTCACATCTTAATAGTATTAGGACTTACAAACTATGTTAGTATCACTAAAAATTCTTTTTTTTTTACAAATTTAAATATGTTTACTCAGCACCGGGTCCGCAGCTATGTCTACGGGACCAGTGCATCAGAAATGGTTCGGTTATGAAGACAACAGTAACAAACAAAAACAGTCCTCCCTGACAGATTTCGAGCATGGTGGCTAATCTCACCGGAGCCATTGGCGCGGGACGTATTACGTATAATAAATACACAAGACGTGCACTCTCTGTTCCTTACTCCCCCAGTCCGATGGGACGGGTACCCGGGGGTACACCTCTGACATACAGACACCAGGCTATCACAAAGACATTCGTAATGGAAAAACACAATGACGCTCTTTGTTCGACCTGGGTATCGAACCCGTGACACCACGCTCAGCAGACCAACGGAGTTGTCACAAATCTCGCTACTACCAAACCATACCAGACTCCATCTTTACATATATAAAAGAATTGCTGTTCGTTAGTCTAAAGTAAAAACCATCATCCAAGTAAACGAATTCCAGCTATTTGGATTTAAAATCCAAACTTCGTAACCGATTTTGATAAAATTTAAATGGGACCAATCTGCAAGTATGTCCTTTCGAATAAACAAGAATTTTTCAAATATGGTTGATAATTGACGGAGTTATGAGGTAACAAACATAAAAAAAATACAACCGAATTGAGAACCTCCTCCTTTTTGGGAAGTCGGTTAAAAAAAGAATGGGTAGGTAGGGTAGCCATTTGACGGGAGCGAAGCCGCGGGGGACAGCTAGTAACAAATATATTTATTAGATGAGAATAAAATATTTATTTTCCTTTATTATACGTACAATGTATGTACATAAGCTCGTATATAATTATGTTGTGTTGGAAAAATTCTATCGTTATACTTACGTCATGAGCGCATAAGTACCGACATAATGCTAATATAATATTAATGCAGATTCTAATTAAAATGCCACAGACTAAAGCGTGTTAAGATTTTCCATATCCGTAAGTCCATTATGAATATTAATCCATTATTATATCATCTTTTAATTATACTTCTGAGAAAAGATACTTCTCATCTGAACCTTTAAAAACCGGGTAGCTCGCTGTCCGAGGCAGGTGGATGGCGCGTGGCTTCACGCGCGCCTCAAAGACATTGTGCCTGCCTACCTAGTGTAGTGTGTCTGCCAGGGTTTTAGAGTTGTTTGAAAAAGTTACCTGGCACGCAAATGGATTTTTTTTGGTCAGTAAGAGTCTGACAGTCCCTCTTTCTCCACCCAAAGCGGGAGATGTCATTTGATGACTTCCCATCAAAAACACCTGCCTGAAAAAAAAAACACTAAGGAGTTCCATTCAAGTCACTTTCCAAGCACTCTAATGCAGTTGGTGGCATGAAAGCTGTACTAAAATTAGTACTATGCTGTACTAAATCTGAGTTTCCGTTTCGGAATCGTCTCCTCGAGACTCAGCCGCATCTGGTCAGACTGGAAGCTGATCAATATAGTTTTTTTTTTTTATTTGTGATGGATTTGCTCTTGACCCTAGTCTTGGTGACAAAGTATGGACGATGGAGCGAGCTTACCCAGTAGGAGCCTGTTTACTCTAACTTTGAAAATATTAGGATTGTAAGCGTTCGAAAACACTTAAAACAAGTTAGGAAAAGGGCGAGCAGATAGATTCTCTTTCCTTGAGATTGCACCTGACATGTTCCATCTCACCGTCATTGGCATTCAATACGGAACAATGATTTTAGATTCATTTATTTAGCGCATTACACATTTCACCATAAATTGGATTGCAAATAAGGCGATAATTTATTTATGTATATCTTCTAACGAACATTTAACACAATTTGCACCACCTCAAAGCCGACTAGAAAATGTTTATGGTTTTGTGTTTTTCACTTGTGCATTAAGTTTATACCACAGAAATATAGAATTATTATACCTATGGTTTATACCCATCATCATTATCATCTCAGCCGACATTGCATGTGCGTCCTGCATCCAACTGATTCGTCCAGGGGCCCGAGTCTGCTATTTTTATAAATTTGTCATTCCGACACGATGTCATTGTCATGCCATTGTCATTTTGCTAAAAGTTTGTAATCTGCTAAATTCATAATGGCACGGTCACTGGCACGTCAGTGGCCGGTCACTGACACGTCAGTGGTCTCGTAATAGAATTGCGGTAGGAATGCCGTATTGTCATTATTATAAAACCGAGCTAAATTAGAGCATTAATTCATGCCAGATTTTGTTTATATTTAGTTTTACATATTATTTATAATAATAATATAATAATAATAATAATAATATCCTTGGACATTTCACACAACACCATATAGTCCCAAGCTAAGCAACCTAATGCTTGTGTTATGGTAACGATATGGCTGATAAACTACTTATATACATTTTTTTTTTTTTGTAAATACATACATATTATAGATAGAAAAACACCCAGACTCGGAACAAATACTTGTAGGTCGTACAAATATTTGTTCCGTGCGGGAATCGAACCAATACAAAAATTTATTAGTGTTATAAGCAATCTGAAGTAGTGAGAAGTTCGTAAATACTAAATCTGTCATTATGTACGAGATTACCATTCATATGGCTTTCTTTCAATGGCGTGTCAGTGGTTGATCATTGGAATGTCATAATGACGCCATTATGATGCCATTATGTTTGTAGATTACCAAACTTGTCAAAATCAACCATTTTGAAATCAGTGATCGACCAGTCTGACACTATTGTAGACACGGGCCCCAGGTCATCGTTCTACCTTGTGGGAGGCCGTGCCATGGCTGCGTCTTATAATACGGTTGCCATTCCAGAATCTTGCGATCCCATCGACTATGTATTGTGCTGTGCCCTAGGCTGCCCACTCCTCCGCTGTATTCTTCTGATTATTTCGTTGCGGGATCCAAGACAGTTGAATCGTTTCCCCGAGACTCGTCGGGCTTCATTAGCTCGGCGTTTTTCTGGTGGTCGCCACTGTTGATTCTGGCTTTCAGGAGTTGCAGCGGTTAGGAATTTGTGGCGGGCCTGTTGCCACAGTTTATGCATGCGTTCGTGGGCATCGCTTAAATAAATAAATCCCTATTGAGGGCCTCATACATAACGCTGATAGTGTATATTGGATCCTTAGTGACTGTAGTCCTTATTGAACTTACTGCTCTACCTATCCTCGCAGAAGGCAAGCGTGAAGCTATAAACATATCCGTCACACGGCCCGATTGTACTAGCTGTGAATAAGAACGAACTCAAGAAAAACAACACGCTCGCTCTCACAGATGATTTCTTGCGATTAATTATATCATAGCATACTTATGCTCGGCGTAGGTACTTGTAGTTAATTAAGAGTTAGTCGTGCTTAGAAAAACTGAATATAACAGTACCTACAATGAGAAATGGGGTAATCACAATTGCCGACTGGGAAGGATGTACAATTGCAAAAAAACAACAGCTTGCCGAGCGGCGAAGGAATCTCATCATGATCATCATCATGTTAGCATACAAACGTCCACAGCCTCAGACCAATAAAAAAGGGCGGTCTCCCCGCGCGTGTCGATACGACAACCAGTCCTGTGCGTCTCGCATCCGTTGGCTACCCTGGCTGTAAACATGTCGAAGTGAAGGCGTGGGTGAAGTGATCACGAAATGAGCTACCAAACCATACAAACAAGATGGAATGAAGTGAACACGGTGAGATGTCGACAGAATGGACCAGCCCTTCGATTCTGTCGACATCCCACCATGATCACTTAGGTGGAGTGAACGACAAGTGAGCTGTCATGCCATTTCGTTTGTATGGTTTGACAGCTCACTTGTCTTTGTCGTTCACTCCACCTAAGTGAACACGGTGAGATTTCAACAGAATAGACCAGCTGTAAACATGTCGAAGTGGACACTTAGGCGAAGTGAACGACAAGTGTGAGCTGTCAAACCATACAAACAATATAGCATGACAGCTCACTTGTCGTTCACTACACCTAAGTGAACACGGTGAGATTTCAACAGAATATACCAGCTGTAAAGATGTCGAAGTGGACACTTAGGCGAAGTGAACGACAAGTGTGAGCTGTCAAACCATACAAACAATATAGCATGACAGCTCACTTGTCGTTCACTACACCTAAGTGAATATGGTGACTAATGGTGAGATGTCATCGACCGGCTGGATCTGAGTCTTCCTGAACGCGTTCGCCACTGCAGAAATCGACCATCTGAAAGCTCACCATATAATTATTAGATACTCACCATTCCACAAAACCTCGACAAACGTTGCATTACCTCGAAGATCGACCTGTGCGACTTAATCATTCAGCTACAAGCCAAGTATTAACGAATAAAGACACAAAATTTCTCTTATCCAATATCACAAACGATGAGGCACCTACTTCTCTAAATTAATATTATAAACCCGAAAAGAAGCGGAGCGTTCATGAAAAATATGACGCAGACGAAGTTACGTGCCTCAGGTAGTGCAGATAGATATATTATGCGCGGTCATATTCCAGTCGTATGATGGTGTAACTATGCCCATTAACTGTTGGGATTACAAAATGTATGTAACAGTTATACACAGGCCTCACTTGGTGCCTTTCATGCGAATGTAGTGGTTCGTCTCAGATTGGCACGAGTTCGATGCTTGTATTAACCACTGGCGGATCCAAGGGGGAGGGGGCAAAGTTGCTCAAGCGTATACTCCGCGAGTCCGCGTGTGGTAGTCTCGTGACTCGTGGTCCCGTGGGCCGAAGTCTACATCTTAACGAAGTCAAAGAGAAATTTACAAAAAATTAAAAACCGAGTGTGCTTACCACACGACTGAAGTGAAACTTCTTTTGCTCCATCTGTATGTATTTCTGATTGAGATCTGTACATATTTCATTTACCAGCTATAAGAAAAAGAGAGAAAAAAAATGTGCGCGCGCACTGCTCTCTCTTGCTCCTACACTGTGATACAGACAACAGGCCTGCACTGTGCTTAGATATACGGAACGTATTTGGCTATGAGAGGAAGAGAGAAAGAAAATGTGTTTATATCCCCCACTCAACTCCCGTTCGCCTCGCCCGATCACACTTTTCGTAACGCTTACGTCACGCGTTCGCCAGCTTACTCCAAGTCAAGCGTGCGTAAAGAAGTTTCACTTCAAAAACAAATCCAGAGGTTTGTTATGCTTTAAGCAAAATTTTAAAAAGTTTACCTTGTTATAACCCTCCCTCAGACAGGGGCGGATTATCCTTAAGGCAAAGTAGGCACGTGCCTTGGGGCACCAGATTGCACGGGGAAAATCAAAACCAAAAAAAAAGTACTTATTACTTACTTAAATTAACTAATTCACAATTTGTATAGGGATTCCAAGGTACGCCCCTATACCTGATTACTTCTATGTGGCCCGATCCAAAAAACCAATCATTTTATTGCGAATTGTTCTCCTTGAACTTTACATACCTAACCTACTGCTTGATCCTTATGTAACTGTCTAGCTCAAAATAGTTGGTTACGACAATATTATGAATAGACACATAACCGATGAAGGAGGTCCTTTATGTGAACTGTGAATGTGAATAGATATCCTGTGTGAGCTCGTAGCTAAATAATAACAGCCGCACGGCTAAGCAACGCTTGCTGAGGTTGCTCTGTGGATGGGTTACCATCCGCGCATCGGAAAGCACGTGAAGCAGTTGGTCCCGGTTGTCATTTGTAGATCTACTCAGAATTGATAACATTTAGATACATAAAGTAACCGACTTCAAAAGGAAATTAATGTATAGGGCTTCCAAACACAAATACAACATTATATAATTAAACTGACTAGCTTTCGCCCGCGACTTCGTACGTGCATATCCCATTTTGTCCGTTTTCCGAAATTCGGGATATGCGTTCGTCAATTTTAGTTTAGGTTACAAAGGAAAACCAGCGGCCAAGTGCGAGTCGGACTCGCGCACGAAGGGTTCCGTACCATTATCTATAAAAACGGCAAAAAAATCAAGTTTGTTGTATGGGAGCCCCTTAACCCTTTTTAAGGTGGTGGCAACTATGTATGTTGCCACCACATTTTTTCTCGTTTATCTCAGTAACATTCAAATTTTAGTCGCTTTATTGACAGGCAGTGGCCACTATATTGCCACCGCGTTTCCATAAATTTTCATAAAAATTTATAACATTAGGGTCATCCTAATGGTAATACTATTCACTATCCATTTGATATACATTACTGTCATCTTTATTTTTCTCTGCCTTATAAAGGGTTAAATATTTATTTTATTCCGTTTTTTAGTATTTGTTGTTGTAGCGGCAACAGAAATACATCATCTGTGAAATTTTCAACTGTCTAGCTATCGCGGTTATTGAGATACAGCCTGGTGACAGACAGACAGCGTAGTCTTTGTAATAGGGTCCCGTTTTTACGCTTTGGGCACGGAACCCTAAAAAAACGAGTTAATTTAACTAATTAGATTCTTTCAGTGGATAAGCCTGTTTTTCTTCTGAAAACAGATGACAATCTTAATTATAACCATACACTGACCTCTACCGATTTAACAGTTCCGTGATGTGATGACGCTAATCGATTGAACTTTAAATATTAAGTTGACGCGAAACATTAATTTATTTATTTTTTAATTTATTTACATAGTTTTATCAAAACACTGGCTGGTCAGCCAGACAAGAAAATAAATTAATCTTACTGTTCTTGTTCTTACAGTAAGAAGTAGTATTCCCACAGTATGTCGGGGTCGGTTTTCTGTCGATAAACTCAAAAACACCGATTTTCATGCTGTTTTCACCAAGCAATGGAAAGAGTGGGTCTCGAAGAAGGTTTTAGTATATTGTTTGTCAAGCGGTCGAAGCCGCGGGTATCAGCTAGTAGAGTGTAATACCTAATGCAAAGTTGTTTGCCTACAATACATGACACAGAAAAATAAAATATTCATATGATAATTAAAGTAAATGAAATTAATTGACACTTGTTAGCACACTCCATAAAACCACCATGAACAGTCTAACTCAAGCATTTACAAGTAAACCAAACTAAGCTATCCTCCAGACATAAATGGTGTGCTCGTACCTACTACACGTGTAAAATCTGACAATATGACTGAGACGGGAACCACACGTGATGAACTAGAGCCAACATAGTGAAATATAAAATACAGATTGTGGTGGTCATCTAACCACCCACCACAAACAGCTGCAGCTGGATAACACGACAGACACATACAATATACTTTATGGGTCAACAAAAAAAGTACACAACCCAGTAACTGGATAATGCATTGGTAGATACTTTCGGTGTTTCTTCTCAGTGTAGTCAGCTAGGAAACATCGGCCTCATCTATAATAATATCACCAAAGAATATTGACGTGTAAAAGAGTTACATGTAACCTATTTGCAAAATAAACATGATATAAATGGCCCGATCCAAAAAAACAATCATTTTATTGCGAATCGTTTGCTCCTTGAACTTTACATACTGCTTAATTGCCACTTATGTAACTGTCTAGCTCAAAATAAACACACACACCTGCAGCTGGATAACACGACAGACACATACAATACACTTTATGAGTCAACAAAAAAGTACACAACCCAGTAACTGGATAATGCATTGGTACCCCTTGGCAAGTAGTGCGTGAGATTTCCTAGCTTCTGACTATCCGTAACCACTGTCAAAGATCTACAAATGATAGTGGGCGGGACCAACTAATATGCTTTCCGTGACACGGAAGTGCGAGACTCCGCAAGACCAACAAGCGAGGCCATTTTTTGGTCACCCATCTACTGACCGACCTCGGTAAGCGTCGCTTAACCTTGATAATCAACCTGTGGGGCTGCTATTATTTAACCGTAATATGTATAAATTAAAGATCGTTAAATCTACTCTTTAGTCAAAAGCCGGAGGTGTGTCATATTAATATTGAACATACGAATGTCATTGCGAAAGTGCGCTCGCGCAAGAATGGTGATTAAAAGAATTTAGGAAGACGGCCTTCGGATTCGCGATTCGCGTGAAGTTTCGTAACCGAACTCTTACGAATATTGCCGAAGACAACATATTTTGATCTTTTTTTATATAACGCTGATTTTGTTAGGTTTACAAAATCAGTGCTATGAATCTGGAAAAATTAGACCTAACTATAATAACACATAGGCTACTTTTTATCCCGGAGTTCCCGAGGGATCGGGATTTACACGGGAATAACGGGATTTATACGCGGACCAAGTCGCGAGCGGCCTCTGTATAATATATAGTTTCGTTCATGCAAGTGCAAGCGCCGTTTCATTTTAGGTTATGGGCCCAGTACGCTTCCACTGCGCTTCGATATCAGACCTTCGTTCTTCCACGGATCTTTGACTTAATTGTTTTCAATCGCAGGCCACATCACATTAGAGCGCATTATCGCCACCTCCAGCTGAATGGCCGTGAATGACTTAATAACAGATCATTGAATAAATGATTTGTCATCTAACGTAATAGCCATACAAGTTTATACAGTTAGTCATGGGGAAAATGGGTGAATATGCGACGTAATTTTCATAGGATGGGTGAAAAAAAATAATGAGGGTATTGAGAAAATATTCCATTAGAATACGTCATCACGGAAAGAATAGAGTGTTATTGGATACTCTTTAATATGTAAGAAAGTTTACTTTTAAGTCACAATCACCATAATAATATATTGAAATGGAAAAGTGAAAGGAAGAAAAAAAAAATTATCATCATCTGCCTAGCCTTTTCTCAACTATGTTCTATATTCAGCTGAATACGTAGAGCGGCTGACCACCAAAATCCATTGACTGGGCAACACGGTACTGTGATGGGCGTAACTACAGACTACCGGAAACGAAAGGACAATTCAGATTTAAATTACCATATTTGTATTATGGGAGCTCCGCCCGAATTCAAACTAATACATGATCTGTCTCACAAACAATCAAATTCCATATGCGTGGCCAATATGAATCAAGTAAACCCAGAACACACATGAGTATCACAAACCAAGGACACACATGAGCACCACAGTACTTCTTGGCAAGACTGGAGTCAGAATTTCTGGCTTCTGACAATCCGTAACGACTTTTTTTTTATTTTTTTGGGACAAGCCCGCCACACATTCCCAACCACTGCAACTCCTGAAAGCCAGAATCAACAGTGGCGACCACCAGAAAAACGCCGAGCTAATGAAGCCCGACGAGTCCCGGAGAAACGATTCAACTGTCTTGGATCCCGCATCGAAATTAATCAGAAAGTACAGCGGAGGAGTAGGAGAAAAATAAATATAATTTCCTCTTCCCTCCTTATCAAGCAGGAGACAGATTTGAGTTAGGCCAATAGGCACCGAGGGACATATACAATGCCAAGCACCACGGTTTATAAATTAAAACTGAAATTAATGGGTCCTAAATTGTGAGCTACTTTTGATTCCAGTGATAGGTATGGCAAAATCGCCTGAACGCACGGAAATTTGTTCTGGTTTCTACAAGGTCCGTATAGTAAACTACCCCAGATGTAACCTGAATACTATTTAACATAATATTACGTTCAGTCTGCCAAAGAATACACTCCCATAAGACGTGATGTGCAGATTGTTCGTATTCAAGTTCAGCTGTAGAACATTGACATAAAGGTGAAGCCACAAGCCTAAAGGAAAATAATTTACTCTTAAAGTTGCCATGACCAGTGAGAAATTGGGCAACACAGTGATCTACCTCCAGCCATGTCCTATCCAGTCGCTCACGAACGGATGGAAAAAACTGGTGAAGGTGTCGGCCTTTGATGGAATTTTACCACCTACATTGCCATTCTGGTAAAAGTTCCTCCCAGACGTCAGTCTGGGGTTTTAGTAATCTAGAGATTTTAGCACGGTCGCGCTGCGGTAAAATCTCTGGGTCCGTGATCTTTCTAGCATAGTAGTACATTGCAGCACGCCGCTGCACCTCCAGATCGACTGGGAGAACACCCGCCAGCACTGGTAATGCTTCAGTACTAACCGTCCTATACGCCTTGCATAACAATATCAAAGCCAAACGCTGGTTTTGAAGTAATTTACGTCGAACCGCCACTATGGTGGCCCTATCGGCCCAGACAGGTGCCCCGTAGCACATACAACCCAAGTAAGTAGCCCCATAAATAGTTTTTAAGGTTTGAAATGATAGGCCCCAAGTAGCCTTAGATATTCTCGTCAATCCGTAACGACTGCCAAAGATGTACTTATTTCATCGAGACCAACGACGTACGGCTTAACGTGCTTTACAATACACGTAGGAAACTCGGTATATTAAGATGGTCACCCATCCATAGACCAACCTTGACAAGCGTTGCTTACCCTTGAAGATCGATCCATGTGGATATTATTCTTTAGCTACGAGCTCCTCATTCAAATAGAATAATTTGTTTTTTATTATTCGACAGGCTAGCGTTTTACCACCATCTCACCTGATGGTATATATAAGCGATGATACGGTCTAAGATAGAGCGCGCTTGTCTAGAAGTAACCTATTCACTCTTGACTTAAGGACTCCCAGGTTGTAGTCAGGAAACACAGACTCCGGCAGAGAATTCCACTTCGTAGCTGTACGCACTATGAATGTGTAGGTACCCAAAACATGTTGTGCGTGTGGGTGGGATAATTTAAAAGTGGTACAAACTCAGACCAATAAATTATTGGTCTGAGGGTACAAATAAGGTAATTTAAAAAAAATATGTTTCCCGATTTCCATATTAGGTACTAAAGATTCTTGTGAATACTTTTTCTTTATCATAAGCGTGACTTCAAACATGTACCTATGTATTTTTCCGAGTTGCGTTTGAACAAACAGACTGACATTATTCTAGCGCTGTTTGCCGAGTGTTCTGTAAATAGGGAAAATGGACGACGGGTGAGCTCCTACTCGTATTTATTTTAAATTATTATAATTAGGTAACACTGTATGTCAATTGTAAGTCAAAGTTTGTAGTAGGTACCTATTTACTAACTTGCAGTGTTTTTGACAGTTTCAAGAGTACGACTTCGCTCGATGTATTAATTGACGATTTTTAGGAACCAACCGCAACCAACGGAACCCTATTGTGGTCCATCAAGTGAGATTGTCGTCAAACGCGACCTATCAAGAAAACACAGCTAAGTAGGTACAAGTCGACGACGACGAAGGGTTCCGCACCATAAACCCAAAAAAGTTTCTTGTATGGGAGCCCCTTTAATTTTGAATTTATATTAATTTATATTATTTGTTGTTATAGCGGCAATAGAAATATACTGAAAATGAAAATTTCAACTGTCTATCTATTACGGCTCTTGAGATACGGCCCGCTGACAGACAGACAGACGGACGGACACCGGAGGCTTAGTAATAGGGACCCTTCGGTTACGGAACCCTCAAATCTCCTAGGGCTGTTATTACGCGAGCCATGCGCCACACGTTCCTGTGAGGGGCTCGTGACATAACCCACATAACGACGATTATAGCCATGATAACATAAAGCACACAATTTGTATGAGAACCACGTGTTCACCTTGGCAACGTCTGCCGGTGACAAGCACAGCATACTAACTCTTCGCAGTCGGGAAGTGTATTGTTTTGATTTAACACGGAATTCAATTAGGCTTTGAAGAGGTCAGACGTACGACCTAACTACCGTAGTACGTGGTGAAGCTGACGTATGAAGGTATCTTTATATTTTTTGGATAATCAACGAAACCCTATTACTGAGCCTCTGCTGTCCGTACGTCTGTCCGTCTGTCTGTCAGCAGGATACATCTCAAGAACCGGATTAGGTAAACAGTTCAAATTTTCCCAGTGTGTATTTCTATTCCCACAAATTAAAGGGCTCCCATACCGTAGCATAAACCGAAAAAATACGAGTTGCACTGCGGGAGTGCCGGCAGGAGTGAAAACTTGAACATTAACGTTGTGTTTTTTTGAATCATCCGTCTTACAAATTTTCGATCAGGTCACGCGTCCTGACGCGAGTCATTCAACATTTTATACACATCCCAAGAAATGTGCTCAACGCATGAAGTTTTCACTTCAAAAACGTTCCATCGTGTTTTTTTTCACTTAATGCATGCAATGCATGCACTTAATGGAACCCTTCGTGTGAGAGTGGCACTCGCACTTGGCGGGTTTTTTCATTGATGACTAGCTGTTGCCCGCGACTTCCTCCACGACGAACTCATAATACAGCACAAATGTTACTTTGCTCACAATTTCATGGGTATTTTTGCGCCATTTTATCGCACGAAATTCTAAAATTAAAGAAGCTTTGATACTATTTATTACAACAACTATTTGCCAGAAAATTCTCACCAGAATGAGTACAATTATACTTTTCTATGGGGCTACTCTCTAAGCCCGAAGTCCGTAGTTTCGTCCTTAGCGATAAGGCCGCCCATTGTAAGGCCTATCTGTAACTTATATGATGTACATAATAAAGAGTATTCTATTCTATTCTACGACACGGTTGGCGCAGTGGTTGAGCGATTGACTGCTGCGCAGTGTGTCGCGGGTTCGATTCCCGCACGGAACAAATATTTGTAAGACCTACATGTATTTGTTCTGAGTCTGGGTGTTTTTCTATCTACATATAATATGTATGTATTTACAAAAAAAATGTATATAAGTAGTTTATCAGCCATATCGTTACCATAACACAAGCAGTAGGTTGCTTAGCTTGGGACTATATGGCGTTGTGTGAAATGTCCAAGGATATTACTATATTATTCTTCTATTCTATCTAGTCTATTCTAGTGCAATCGTGTTGTCATTTATTCTTATTTCATTCGGGACCAATTCGTAAGTCCGTAGGTAGGTACGCCCGCAACCACGGCCGAAACTACAGATTTCGGGCTTAGAGAATAACCCTCTAGGTTGTATGTCATGAGATAGTGTACCTCCCAATATTTCTCACTCAGCTCATTGATGCCATTAATAATCGCGTTACTGTCAATTAATGTAACTTATTAACTATGCAAAAACAACAGATTTATAACAATAAGTAACAACACGCTATGCAATTCTATTGTCTCACCGAACGAACGCAAGTAGGTACTGTATGTAGTCTTGCTAGTTTAGTTACGAGACCGTTCCTTCTCATAGAATTTATAACAAGAAAATTTTAACCTGAATCGGAATACCAGACGTAGTGCAGAGCACCATCCGCACTTGTTTGATATCCCGACTAGTCGTACCCAGCGCTTCACTTCCACATTTATTATGCCCACAGTCTGCCTTCAAAGCAAGAGTGAACAGGCATCTTCTGGACGCGCTGGCTCCATCATAGACCTCATCCATATCTACCCATCACGCATGATCGAAATCAGCAATTGAGCTCTCGGTCCAGGCTAATATTTGCACATCCTTGACATTCGTTACGGACAGTCCGAAGCCTGAAGCCAGAATATCTGACAGCAGTCTACTAGTTAGGTACTGTGTTGTGAATGTCAGGTAGGCAGCCGCCCCATATAAAATATATTACACTAGCTGAGCCCGCGGCTTCGCCCGCTTGACAAATTATATTATACTAAAACCTTCCACGAGAACCGCGCTATCCATTGGTGAAAACAACATGAAAATTGGTGCTGTAGTTTTTGAGTTTATCGCGAAAAGACAGACAGACGCGACGAACGACTTTGTTTTATATTTTACTAGCTGTCCCGCGCAACTTCGTCTGCGTCACATTTTCCGCTCCTAAATAATATTGCAACAAAAAATTTAGATGTAAGCTAACCCAATCTTTCAAGTTGGATTAAACTGCACACGGTGTGCAAATTTGATTAAAATCGGTTAAGTAGTTTAGGAGTCCATCGCGGAAAAACAACGTGACACGTGATTTATACTAAGATTATTTATATATACTTTATTGTACACCAAATTAAAAATGCATAAAGGAAACCTTAAACTAAAAAACATACATATGTAAGTAGTGATTAATTATCAAGTTTGACCCCCAAAAGTGACCCTATCACACACAGGGGGTCACTTTTAGGGGCCAAAAAAAATATTTATTTACGTAAAACGTCCGTGTTTGGGTTACAGAAGTCCATATTATGTACCTAAACCAAATTTCGACATAATCGCTCCAGGAGATCCGGAGAAAACTGACTGTGACAGACAGACAGACGGACAGACAGACACCTGAGTCTGTCAGTCCTGTTAGGGTTCCATTTTTTATGTATGTTCGGAATCCTAAAAAGGCAGACAGAATGATTTATGAAAGCAGCTCTTTAAGGAACTGGTTCTAAATCAGCTGTTCGACTTTAATTAGAACATTAATATTCCGCCAGTTATATAGAACATGCATTACATCGAAGGCTAACTGTGAACATGAGTACAAGTGTCGTAAGGTGACCATCCGTGTGTTTAATTACTGTTAATAATTAAGCAGACACTGAGCTGTGGTCAAGCTGACATTGTTGCATAAAAACGTTAGCTGATGAGAATCAGAAATTAGTGTGCTTGATATTTATACTTGAATAGGTTAAGGCTGCATTGTGGATAAATGAGAAGTATTTTTTTTGTTTATTCATTAATTTGCATAGATACTATTATATAATTACAAGTTCTTAAAACGTAACAGACACTAAGTAAATGTTGCTCGGGAGTTTGTTGGCCACTTCTTCTCCACAGCTAAAGGTGACGGGCGGGCGTTTTGGGGGACTGTCTTTTGTAAAAACTTGCCGTTCAAAAGTGCTGGTTCTCAGCCTAATTTGAATAAGTGACTTTTGAATTAGGTATTATTTTTTGAATTTTGGATGGACTGGAGATGAGCGAGGATACGCAGCGAGATATAGAAGCTGAGGACCAATAGAATCGTTTGTTAGTGATCCTAAGTACATAAAGCGTTTCCATTGATTTTGCAATCATCCCTCAATCCTATAAATTTTTGACATTTGGCAATCGCTTTTGCCACGCTGCTGGTGGCAGAATGTCCCTTGCCTCAGCTTATCGAAACCAATCCCACAAAAGGCTCCAGGTAATTATTGCCATATAAGTATTGCAAGACTACATGCGGAAGTCGCGGGATTTGCGGGACTGAAAAAGACTGGTCTATGGAATTCATGATTTATCTATCTCTCTCGCTGGTCTGATCTCTTCTTGTCTGCAGGGTCATGATGTGTTGGAAGTCTGGAAATTGTCTCCGGCGGCTTCTGTTGGCCGCAATAGATATTAGTGACTGCGCAAAATTTTGCAGTTACTGTATGTTTGAGCTGGTCAGTCCATCTTAAATTAATGAGCGACCTTTATATCAGAATAAACGCAATACATACCTCTTAAAGGGGCCTTTAACAACATTCACTACGGAACAGCACTGAAATCATGAAAAAAATATTGATATAAATACATTTAGCACATAAATGTATGTATATCAATATTATCACACTCACAAACACCCCCCCCCCACACACACACACACCCCACACACACACTCCCCTCTCACACTTATTGTTTAAAATTTTTGTTACTGCTGTGATACTATGTGATTTAAGCAATCAAATATGTAACTATGAATAGGTGGGGACCTGGTGACCTGTACTACAGGTGTTACTACCTACCACAGGCACCAGCGATCCACAACCAAAATAATTAGCTTTTCATTTCTGTTAATATTGTTTGTATTTTTTGGTTTGTGGTGAGAAATAAACACTTTATTTATTTTATTTATATAAATAACTTGACAAACGTACTGGACGGCTGATTTTTGTACCATTTGGTTCCACAGTAAAACTTGTTCATAATTATGACTGAGACCTTAAGAGATATAGCTTTATTCTTGTATACCTTTTAAATACTAATTGGCAGAATTATGATAATTGATGCATATTTTTTTTACGGCAATTTGCAACGAGCTCCTCAAAATTCCTCAAATAGCTATGTGACACATCGGCAGTTCTTACTTCGTCCCGTCCATTGGGTACAATAGCTAGCCAGTTTGCGGTGACATACCTAATTACACTCATTATTGACAGTAATGAAACCTGTTCTTCTAAATTAAATCGTTCTTTGGGTCATTAAAATTCTGCAACTATTTGCGTTTCATCAATATTGTCTTTGGCCTGTAGAAACGGACAAATTGTGTAGTTAAGTAGTTCGTAGTGAGGAGTGAATGTGTGAAGATCTCAGGCAGTTTGTGGTTCGAGTCTTTGTTTCCTGTGTGACAGTGAATAGGTTACTTCTAGGCAAGCGTGCTCCATAGTCGACTACAGCGTCGCTTTCCATCAGGTAAGATAGGTACCGTGGTGTACAATGGTCAAATGTGAGCCTATTAACTTCCGCTCGGGACACTTTACTCAGTGAATGTGTAGCTTTCTGTCAATGAAATATGATACCAACTTAATCGGATAAGTATGTGCCTACTTTTAGAGATTACCTCATTACTTATTTTGCTGGGAATTAAACCATCAAATATCTCCTCCCGCTGGGCGAGAGTGTCAGACTCTTACAGACTAAAACCCGTGTTCTTCCTAATGCCCGCCGCGTTCCAAAGCCGCGGTGACTCGTTCGAACAATTTCGAAACCCTGGAGAGATAACTCCCTAAACTTCATCTTTATACCGAGGTAATATTAGTTTAGATGTTTAGCTAGTTAAAGCTAAAAATCCTGTGATAGTGTAATTGTCTAGTTTTCTTATTCCGTGATTTTTTTTCTTGAAAGTAAAAGTAGGTACCTACTAGTGAATAGCCTCCATGGTGTTGTGATCGTAAGTGCGACTGTTAACTTGGGGTTCAAGGTTTCGATCCACCATTTTGGAAAATCGAATCGAGTCAATTTGATATTGCAACTGTATCCATTGCGTGTTTTACGTTGCCGATCCGACGACTTTTTAAACATGAAGCAATGAATCTGGAGTTCCTTCCAATTGTAATAGGCTACGTCATTTTATAAGTAACACAGCTAGGGTCCAGGTTGGGTAGGGTCATTCGGGGTTCCTACTGAGAATTGTCAGCAGCCGCCCGGGCTCTGAATTAGGGTGCATATCCACCAAACACGTGTGAGAATGTATGACGAGAGATGTGTTTGTTAAGAACCACTAGAATGGCTTGCGCTGAGCGAGGCTAGGTAAATGAAGCGATGTTATTGGTCATTAACAAACATATCCGTCGCTACGCATCCTCGCACATGTCTGGAGGAATCGCAGCCTAAGTACCCAGTTACTGGCGATAGGTTAGCCCCCTATAGAATAGAATACTCTTTATTTCGTACAACATCTAAACAAATATAAATGAATCGCCGAAATGTATGTACTTACGCGCATAACTTCGTAACGACTGATAAAATTTGGATAGTTATTATTTTATAGTTGTGTTCGTAATTGTCAGGGCGAGGTCTGAATGAAAGAAAATTTTGAAAAAAATAAGATACACCCGGGTGGAGCCAGGTCGGGATACTATCCTAATATGTATTATGTATGTGTAGTGTCCTTTGGGAGTTTAGAGGAGCTCTAAGAGAGGATTTCCCGATATTCCTACGAGAACGGGAAAATCGGGAAATGCGCGTACGAAGTCGCGGGATTAAGCCAGTAATATCCTTTGACATTCAATTACTTGGTTAGATAAACTTTACGATACCAACTCGATCTGTGCGCACTCCACAATTATTCAGCGTTCCCGCTAATAACAATAATGTTTCTGAAAAACAATCCGTTGTCCAGAATATGCAGTGAATATAATGCAATATGTTCTAGGGTAGACTTGTTTTTTGAAGGTTTTAACGAATTTAGAAATTCTCTGTATAAATTGAAATTGTAATTACAACAGAACAATTTAGTAACATTTCTTGACTGTCACTATTGTCACTAATGAAGCATGATTATAATTGAACGCTGTGTACAGTAATAATTGGGCTTCAGATTTATGTACTGTGTATTGTCATAGTTGTGCTGACTTGTCGTAGTCTGTCACTGTATACTTATTAAAATAAATAAATATATAAGTTACAGAAAAGATAAATTAAGAAAACATTACCTACATAGGGTGACAACCCAATTACATGGGCAAACATATCTGGCGAATTTGGGTGTTTTAAATACCTCTAAAGGTATAAAACATTTAAATCGGTTCTCCGGGACTCGTCGAGCTTCACAGACTCGGCGTTTTTCTGGTGATCGCCACTATTGATTTTTGGTGTTAGGAATTGCAGTGGTTATTATGAATAGCGTGGCGGGTGGGCTTGTCCCATTAAAACCCCTGTACCTGTATCCTCAAAATAGCTATAGGTACGATTGAAATTTCATTTTGTGAGATCTTTTAAATTAACCAGTCTCCATTCCTTGTCCACAGATAATGGCGCCCTCTGTGAATATCGCAGAGTACTATGGCGGGAAAACCCTGTTCATCACTGGGGCGACAGGTTTCATGGGTAAAGTCATGGTGGAGAAGCTTCTCAGATGCTGTCCCGATGTGAAGAAGATGTATCTGCTCATGAGACCGAAGAAAGGACACAGCAGTAAAGAACGTCTCGACGATTTGTTGAGTTTTCGGGTAAGTTGCGCCATCTAGTATCGAGTAGCAAAACCAAAAAGCAAAAAAGTACCAAAAATCATTATCGCGAACGCTGCGGAAACTATTGACAATAGAGCAATGTAATGTACTACAGTTTTATAGAAGACATTAATAACTAAATTCTACAAAAAAATCCGCTAGGGGATATATCTTCACTATTATGGTCAAGTCAAAATTATCGCTTTTTGTTTAAATTATTCAATCAAAACCTGGGTGAAATGGAATAGTGGTGATTTTGATATCTTATTAATCCTTATCCATTTAAATTGATTGATAATTTACATGTAAATTACACTTTAAATCATTCAAATCCTGTCGTTTAAAAGTTAAGACGGGTATAAAAATACTCAAAAAAATGTTGCGGTTTGAGCGAACTGCGCTACGGGGAATTGAGCGAACAACCTACTATAGTAGGTACCTATATTAATAAGTCATTTACACATTACCCTTTTTGATATAATTATGGTAGACGAGTTGGGGAGAGGAGATAAGGATGAAGTTCGTGGAGTATCAACTAACCCCGCGCGAACGAAGTCGTGGGTGAAGTGGTAGTTATTTTATAAGTTCGTTCATTCGTTGCGAAAAAGTTTCATTTATAAATACAAAAGAACAAACTCCCTTGAATAGGTAAACTTGTGATTGTGAATTAACACGAATCATAGGCATCTAGTGTAAGCGGCAAGTCGATTTGCCGACACATGGAGGAGGTCTATTTCCAGCAATGTGTGCCTTTAGGCTGAGATGGTGAAAATGTGCCTTTAGGCTGAGATGGTGTAAATGTTCCTGCTATGATTCTTAAGCGACATACATAAGTGAATGCATACTTCTTCTGCATTATTTCAACAACCTCATCTTAACCATTCCAGGTATTCGACCGGCTGAAGGCAGAGAACCCCAAGCTGTTCGACAAGCTGCAGGTGGTAGCCGGTGACATTCTGTCCGAGGACCTAGGCGTGTCAGACGAGGATAGGGCGCTCATACAGAATGAGGCGCAGATCATTTTCCACTGTGCCGCTTGTGTCAGGTTGGTAACATCACCTGCCTACCTTCAGACTCAAGTCGCCTCCAACATAATTGTGTTGTTATTATGTTGGAGGCGACTTTTTCGGGTACTCATCAAGTAATCTAATCTGACTAACTTTTATCGATAAATTTATTGATTTTCACATGAGTATACCAAATAATAATGCATTTAACGTTCTAATTGTCTGACGCCTAAATTTCATAATAATTATAATGTTTCAGATTCGACATGTTCCTCCGCGACGCTGTCAAAATGAACACAGTGGGAACCAAGAAGGTCTTGCAATTGGCCGAAGGCGTCAAAAACTTGGAGGTGAGAGACGTTAATAGTTAATTTTGGTGTAAGTGGCCACACTTTGTCATTGCGGATATAAATCAGAGATACCTACTGCAATGACCAAAGAATATACTCTCTATGTCTATTGCAATGACCAATGCCCATAATATATTGCAAATGCAAAATTTATCAAACGACCGCTTTTAATACAGTGAGTCGAAAAAGTAGCAAATATTTCGTAAAAAGGAATTTGTATCAATATATTTCTGAGAAATAGTGTAGGTACGCTTTTTGAATAAGACGCGAACTGCACGATCTGCTACCAGTAGGTATATTATCAAAATACAAATAAATCTTTATGTTTATCATAACAATTGCCGACTATAATTTGAGCAGTAAGAATCTTAAAAATTTTAAAGCAATGAGTTTCTCCACATTTTCTAGGCCTTCGTCCACGTGTCGACCTCCTACTGCCGCTGTGAGTTGGAACTGTTCGAAGAGAAGCTGTACCCTTCCAAGCACAGGCCCGAGCATGTGATGCACTGCGTCGGCTGGATGGACGATGAGCTCCTGGGCCATCTGCAGCCCAAGTAAGTCTGCCACCGCTATTCGAACTTTACAACATAGTTACTGGGTAATGAATGATAAGTATTGGGCAATTTCATTTCGGTATTGTGCATTTTTCGAACAATATTAAGCTTGATCAATGGTTAAATAAATAATAACTATCAGATCATACCTAAAATTGGTCGAAACCGCATTGTAACGTGCCGAATATTGATAACCAATGTGTAACTTAACTACTTACTACGGATTAAAAAACTCGCCCAAGTGTTGTTGGCTTAGGTACTCTCAAAAAAAAACTTCAACATAATTTAGCGACATTACCATGTTTTACTAATCTTAATGTTCATTTTGCAGGATAATCGAGCCGCAGCCCAACACGTACGCCTACACCAAGTCTCTGACTGAGGACCTCGTGTCGCAGTACGAGGGAAGGTTCCCCATCGTGATTGCGCGGCCATCTATCGGTGAGTAGCGGTACTAACTTCAAACTGGGAAACACTAGCTAGCGCTGATTGTTTAGCGCGCTATAATAAAAGTGAAAACAGAAATTTTAATTTAGCGATATTTTAAACTGACATTCTTTTATGTGTTAGATTTTCACCTCGGCTTAGCTTTAGTGGCCTAACCTACATGAAGACTTTTTATTTATTTGTAGTTCAAGCAATAATTGTTGTAAACTTGCAAGTAAGTTATTTAAATAAGCTATGTGTGTAGTCTTACACTAAGGGCGAGTTTTTCGATCAATATTTTGCTTGACCAATGGTTGGTTAAAGGAATATTACTTATTAAATTAACTAACATTTCAAAGAAAATCGAATTTTAGAGAAATTTTCCCAAAAAAATGATTTTCTTTATTTTCTTTTTGCTGAAACCTTCCTGAATAAGTTATCTAAATAATTGTGAAAACCATTCAGAGGGCCCAGCACAAATGCTTTGACGAATAGTAACGTTACCATAAGTGAATTTAGTATTAAAAACGACTTCCCCATTGCATTGGTGCCCATTGTATTTTGGTTTAATTTTATGTGACAGACACAATTTGCACCTATGATACTATAATATGAATATATTATCTTATTGAAATAAATAGTTATTAAGTGCGAAACGAGTACCTAACAAAGGTTTACTAAAATTTTACGTTACCTTACCGTACATCAAAATCATTCGAACTAGAGGCCCTACAAATTAGTTAGAACGCAGAGCCTTTCTTTATTTGTGATGGGTTTGCGCTTGACTCTAGTCTTGGTCAGAGATGACAGAGACAAAGTCTACGATGGAGCGAGCTTACTCAGAAGCCTGTTTACTCTAACTTTGAAGAGATTAGGATTGTAAGCGTTCGGAAACACTAACCCAGGTCCTTTGTGCTGTGCATTATAAAAGACGTTTGGAAACGCTTAGTCTTTACTTAATATGTTTATAATTAATTTAATATTTACAGTGGCAGCTGCGTACAAGGAGCCGATGCCTGGCTGGGTGGACAATCTGAACGGACCCACAGGACTGCTAGTAGGCGCTGGCAAAGGTACGTCTAAATCTATACTAATATTATAAAGCAGAACAGTTTGTTTGTTTGTTTGTTTGTTTGTTTGGTTGAACGCGCTAATCTCAGGAACTACTGGTCCGATTTGAAAAATTATTTCAGTGTTAGATAGCCCATTTATCGAGGAAGGCTAAAATAAATAGGAGCGGAGCATTCATGGAAAATGTGACGCAGACGAAGTTGCGCAGGTCAGCTAGTATACAATAATTCTTATGTACCTATATGCAATCCGCCCCGCCTTTAAACGGTTATCAGAACATTTTTTTTACCTATATCCAATCAGTACAGTTTTATATTCATATACATGTAGTAAAAATGGTTATTTATATATTACAAACAGACGCTCCAATTTGACACACACAACGCCATAATATAGTCCCAAGCTAAGCAACCTAATGCTTGTGTTATGGTAACGAGATGGCTGATAAACTACTTATATAATTTTTTTTTATATGTATGTATGTATATATATTTATATATGTATGTATATATGTATTAGATTATAAAGCTGAAGAGTTTGTTTGTTTGCTTGAACGCGCTAATCTCAGGAACTAATGGTCCGATTTGAAAAATTATTTCAGTGTTAGATAGCCCATTTATCGAGGAAGGTCATAGGCTATATATATCACCACGCTAAGACAAATGGGAGCGGAGCATTAAAATGGAAAATGTGACGCAGACGAAGTTGCGCGGGTCAGCTAGTGTCGAATAAATGTTTCTATTGTATGCAACGTTATGTTTCAGGTGTGATCCGCACGATGCACTGTAACGACAGCTACGCAGCGGACGTGGTGCCTGTCGACGTCACAGTCAACGCCTGCATCATCCTGGGGTACCTCACCGGCATCGAGAAGTAAGTCCATACCTTTACCTACAGAAATGAGCTCATGCACGCACATGAGCAACTTAAGTGGCCTAGTTTATTTGATATTTTGTGTCATTCACAAGGGCAATTCGAAATACTCAGTACTTGGAACATAATATCAGCCACCGTAATAGATAGCGCGAAATTCTGAAGCATTGGTAACATACCCAAACCTGTCGAAACAGTCGGATAAAAGGGATGAACCTTTGTGGCGTAGATACCTACTGCTTTTTTTATATCTATTCAAATTCACGGCGCATGATAAAATAGTTATACCTACATGAGTAGAAGACACTTAAGCTTCTAATAAAATTCATTTATTTTTCTTGTATTTCTAGGCCCAAACAGATAAGCATCTGCAACATCACGCAATCAGGAATCAATCCTATCACGTGGGGCCAAGCTTTAGATATGGGTAAGTCACACTTCATACTGAAGTTTTCATATCATTTTAGCGAATTATCGCACTATAAATTATATTACCTTAGTAGATATATAAATTAAAGAAACACCAAATGGACAGAAAAAAGAAAGAAACAAATACGTTTATTCCGCCGGAAACAACGCACAAACACAAAATTAAAAGACACCTTACTAACTACATAAAACCTACTCTATTCTATTCCATATTTTATATGGCAAACAAAGCCGATGTCGACTATAATATAATTATAATTTATTTGACACTATGTCGGGACCGGGCATAACCTACGTCTCTATGGTCACACTACAGACAAAACAGAACACAATTCAGCAGTTGCAGTCTATGACCTACGCTGGCTCGCAACGAATGTTAAGGAGCTGCTCGCATTCAATGACTACCAGCCTGCTTGTATCACCAAGTCTTTCACTTGATAGGTTACCCCAAGCCTTTTTAGCATAATCACAATTCAGCGAAAAGGAGTCCACAGCCGCCCCCAGTATCATTACTATCAGTCCAGCTAGTCTATTCTGTAAATAACCATTTCGATATCGACTTCACCTGAGTGACTAAGCTTACAAAGTGAACTTTATTTCACACATCATAAGGTCTTATATTTATACGAATTTGAAACTCACCTCGGATTCCGCTGTCGAGACACGAAAATGTTGTTACAGAATAGCACTACTGTGGATTAAGCTTCCAGCTGATTACCACGTAATCTGACCATGTCTCTTCTGTGAATATGTATGACACAAAAACGCTTCCGGCACAACCAATTTTGAAGTTTTTATGTATTTTAATAGGTCTCTGGATAGTTCAGATTTAAAATTGGGCCCGGTAGGTGACTCTGCAATTGGGCACTGTTTTTTTTTTTCCAAACGTAGTTGTTACGTCTGCTGTGACCGCTAGTTTACTATAACCTGTGCTTCCTCCTGCAGGCCGCGTTCACGTCCAGGAGTTTCCGTTCACGGTGTGCCTGTGGTACCCGGGCGGCTCGCCCAAGAGCTCGTGGATAGCTCACCAGTTGGCTCTGTTCTTCACACACATGCTGCCCGCCTACTTCGTGGACTTGCTCATGTTCCTCATGGGGAAGAAGACTTTGTAAGTTATTTTGTGGTTAAGACTATTATGTGGACCACTGCTGGGAATCAGGCTTCGTCCTATTCGGCTGCTGGTCTGCTATCAACAGACCAGCATCCTGATAGAGAATCTGATTAGGGTTGGCTTACAGTCAAACCGGATTCAGTTGAATACCAGTATTTAACGTAGAGCGACTGCTTCTCTCGTCTCCATCCTAATAGGGGAGGGTATGCATGCAATTTTATTGCTTGCTAAATAAAATACTTATTAACTCTAGTAACAATTATGAAAGATTTTTAAAAATATCTTAATCAGCGACGAAGTTTTGTAGCTTTAAAATTGGAAGGTAGAAAGAGAAGTCCTACGTGGACTCTAGTATCAATGATTTCGAAAACGACGTTTATAGGATCAGATAAAGTCAAAATAGTTATATCTGTTTTGTTTTCCTAGCACTTCTGATTTACTTTCCACTGTTTGTGTTTCCAATTTTTGTACATTTTGCATAAACCGCATCCTACCTATCGCTGAAAATATAGCAATATGGCTAAACAAAGGCTCACATCACGTTGTAACCAAAACCTACGTTCTTCCAGCATGATAAAGATCCAGAAGCGCATCAACTACGGCCTGGAGGTGCTGCAGTACTACACCACGAAGGAGTGGCACTTCGTCAACGACAACTTTGTGGCGCTGCAGCATCGCATCTCCCAGAGTGATAACGAGACCTTCTATACTGATATGAAGGTAGGAAGACATATTATTATCTTCTTTATGTTTTAAGTTATTCTATGTCCAGGGTGATTGGGAATTGACTAAGTTCCATCAAAACGGAAGTCCTAAAGCTCAATTGCAATGACTTAGACCCGTGGTAAACCAGTTTTTCGAATTTTTCTACCTCATTGTCAAGAATCGCTTACTATGAGAAATCTCGACTGTGATTGTATATATTTTAAGTGCTAGTGGCTTTTACAAAAGAGTCTAACGTCGCCTGTATTTTCAGGAAATGGACTGGAGCAGTTACATCAGGAACTACATCAAGGGTGCTCGGGAGTACTGCTGCAAGGAAGACCCTTCCACCTTGCCGGCCGCCAGGAGGTTACAGAGACAGTAAGTCAAACAATCATACTTAATACCTAATAGAGAATATACATGTTTTTTGTTTTACTAGTTAAAATATTTATTAACTTCTGATAAACAAATTTTTAAATGTCAGTTTTACAGAATGTAAGTTACAAAGTTTCAAACTTGACAATTTGGCATTTTGATTGTCAGACGCCAGATAATCTGATATCAATCAGTCTTGCCAAGAAATAATGTGTTACCCAGGTTCTGGGTTGTAGACATAAGATAGGCAGTCGCTCCGCGTTTAATACTGGTATTCAGCTGAATCCGGTTTGTCTAGAAGTCGGCCCCAATATAGTTTGGAAAGGCTAGGAAGATTGGTTGATACCGACCGACTTATAAGCAACTTATAAGTCTAAATGCTTCTGTATCTCCGGCATCAGTTGCCGAACAGAAATTGCTAAAATGTTGCCCGTCTAAGAGCATCTAGTTTTCCTATTCTAACTTATTGTATCATAGTAAATTATTAATAATGATTTTTTTACTGTCTACAGATTATACTACCTGGACAAAGCAGTACAGATCATGGTCGGTCTACTAATATCGTACTTCGCCTACTACTACTTCAACATGTTATACTCTTTGATAAGCTCGTAATTTAGTTAAATAATAACCATTAAATATTATTTTTAAACGAGGCTACGAAAAAAGGCCTATTAATTTGGGTCGAATGGAATTAATCAGCTATACTTCGCAGACAAAATTGATATCGAAATCAGATGATTTCGTATGCAGACCTGTCAATCGATTATAAACCAAGACGGATTGCAGATATGTGGAGTACAGTTACTTGTCACCTCTGTGGAGTTGCGCTAATTGATTTTTCTTTGACTCTCTAATGTAATCAAATTCAAGTCATGTACTATGTAATTCAAGATTCCCTTAAAGATTAAATTAAAATACTTAGTTATTAAAGAAAACAAATTTGTCGCTGCAGTCGACAACTATTTGTGTAAGAAAAGCGTCAATGTGTGTAAGTTTCTTTATTATGGTGTACATTTTATTAAATAAATTTATTGAATTTTTGAGTAACGTACGGTCGAGGAGTTAAAATGTTAAGTTTGACAAAAAAACTATTTTTCTATCGAAAGTGGTGTGTGTTATCATTTAGACCTGTAATTCTTTTGAAAATTTTAGCAATACAAACGCAGTTGTAAAATTATATGGTTCAGTAAAATAAACATGCGAGATTTAAATTTCCATATTACTTTTTGAATTTCTCATTCTTAAGTTGTTTTTATAAGTCAATCACCGATTCCTGACAAATGTATACATTCATCAAAATCATCAGTGTTTTAGTTCTTTTTGACTTCAGACAGTCAGGCAGTTCTAACTGCCCTCAGAAGTCATAAAGCTCAAGAGATAATTGCTGAACATTTTCATTCCTTGGCTGTACAGAAACCAAAGACAGGCCACCATTCCCGCATAGTGGCGGACTATGCAACCTGCCTAATACTCAATATCGACCTGTTTTGGAAACTATACCAAGTTTAAAGTACGCGGCCGTTCTTAAACAGATTCAAGCTTATTCATAAAAAAAAAAAAATATATTATGTGCTTAGTTTTAGGACTACTTAAAAAGATTTCAAATTCAATTTCTTTCAATAAAATGTATGTTTGGTGATTGGGAGAGCATTCATCGGCTCCTAGGCATACACTGACAGTCGTTTGGTTTTCTGCTAATCAAATTCCAATTAAGAATCTGCTAATCAGTAGTTAAACTAAGCATATGGTTACTTAAAATGTTTTTATGAAAACTGTGGCCAGTAAGGGCAAGTAAGTTTATAGCGGCATCAGTGGCAGTCGCTAGGTCCTCAATGATGCAGGTGGAAAGGCTTTGGGGGACCGTGGCTAGTGACAAAGCGGTCCAAGTAGCAACATACAGGTCCAACGAAATAATTAGGATTCAATCGACACGAAAAGAAGAAAAAGTACTCTCTAATAGATCAACTAGGTAAGTGTCAAATAAAGTTTTAATCAAGTTCAGCAATCGCAAAATAAAGGTTGGAAGCAATTTCCTATTTTTTTCTGTTAATTAAAAAATTATATATAAATTAAAATACTCAATTTCGTTTCCATTCTAAAAAATATTTTACTCGACCGACATACATCTGTATAGTTGTAAAAGTTGCTCAAGCATCAGTTGCGCAACTATATAGTTGCTGTGTAAACAAATATCCTTAGTATTTCTAATTGTATACCTCATGTTAATAATTGTAATAAATAATGTTAAATCGAATTATATAAATTAAATTAAGTTAGTCAATGTTTTTTTTTAATTGAAAATCTGAAAATAAATCCCTGAAACTGTAAAACTAGAGTAGAAACATAATGATCAGATCTCTGAAGGAGCTTGTGGCTAAATAATAACAGCCGCATGGATCGATCTTCAAAGTTAAGCAACGCGTGACGAGGTCTGTTTGTGGATGGGTGTCCATCCATTACATACCGAGACTTCTCTGCACCTCGAAAAGCACGTTAAGTCGTTGGTCCCGGCTGTAATTTGAAGATCTTTGACAGTTGTTACGGGTAGTAAAAACCGCCAAGTGCGAGTCGGACTCTCTCTCCGTAACATAATCGGAAACAAATACGTTTCTTGTATAGAATCCCCTTTTAATAATTAGTTAAAAAATAATTAATTTGTTGTTGTGTAGCGGCAATAGAAATACACACCCTGTGAAATTTCAACAATTTACCTATTACCTACTGTTCTTGAGATACAGCCCGCTGGCAGACAGACGGACGGACGGACAGCGACGGCTTAGTAAAAGGGTTCCATTGTGTACGGAACGACAGAGCGGCGTAGTTGGGATGGGCGGCGAATTGGTTATTTTGTGATTAGTTATAGTTTGAAATGAACGAGCGTGGTGGTTGAGAGCATGTCATGCTCACTCAAATGTTTAGCTGATGGCGGCGCGTGTGTTGGATCATTTGGTTCCCTTCTGCATGGTTGAGCTGAATGTTGCCGAAACATGCGTCATGTATGTGAACGGGCGCCGCATTTGAGACTAAGGTCATCTCTTAACTACCACTGGCTTATTTTGATATTTATATTTTAAGTTCTTGTACTAAGTTTTTTTTCACATTGTCCTGACATGCAGAAGCAACAAGTATATGTAAGGAAGAATTATGTAAAATATAACATGATTTATAAATATAGAGACCGTGGAGTTTCTTGCACGTTCTTCTCCATAGTGATCTACGCTGTGGAATCGAAGACTAGCAGCATTGTCGTGTTGAATGTTTGCAATGCTAATTCTTTGGCCGAAGCTTTGATTAATGATATTATTTACCACCATAAGTTACATCATATCTGTTACCTACATAGGTAGAGTGAGTTATGAAAAGTGGTGTAACTTTTATTAATTGAATGTGGCTTTGTTTTATATACGGGCTGTAAATACTGTGCCAATAGTGGAGACTATGTTCATTCCTACTCCTCCGCTGTTTTCTAATTTCTGACTCGTTGCGGGATCCAAAACAGTTAAATCGATTCTCCAGAACTCGTCGGGTTTCATTGACTCTGCGTTTTCTGGTGGTCGCCACTGTTAATTCTGGCTTTCAGTACTTGCATTGTAGTGGTTGGGAATGTGTGGCGGGCTTGTCCCATAAAATAGACAACCATAACACCTAAATTATTGATAACACATACCACAGGGTTGCGGAACCGTTAGATAGAGTCACCGCGACCCTGAAACGCAAAGAGGGTTTGGAGGAATACTTGTGGGGTTTAGTCAGTAAAGGTCTGACACTCCCTCCCGCTTCACCCAGAGAGGGGGGGGAGGCATTTGATGATAGAAACTACGGGCGGATGGGTGAAGTCGGTCTGTACCTCATGATGATGACGGCGTACTGGGGGAGTCAATTCCATTTTATTGAACCTTACCTATAAAGTAAATACCGATGTCATATAATTACCTATTGTTGTGCAAAATTATTTTGCGAAATAAAGACATTTTTTTGCTGAGAAATTCATTATGCAATCCAACCCAATCACATCACGACTCGGGAATCGAACCGACGACGTCACGCTCAGCAGTCGCAGTTTGCGTCACGAGTCCACTAGAAAAGATAAAACAATACGCATAGATCCATAAAAGTTCAGAATAACACGTCACCCACCGTCAACTGTCGCCAAGAGCCATTGTAATCCAAGTATAGGAAAATATATAACAAAACAAAAGATGACTCTAAAGATTCCCAACTTAAATGAGGATCTAGTGCTGTCACCTTGAGAGCCGCCATAAATACGCGCCAGACGGTTTGGACAACTAGCGACGTGACCAGAATACAGTACACAACACGACAGACCGAAGGCATGCAATACAATTGAGCTAAGGATTTGTATCATCAGTCGTCATCATCTGCCTAGCCTTTTCCCAACTAAACTGGGGTCGGCTTCCAGTCAAACTGGATTTAGCTGAATACCAGTGTTATACGTGGAGCGGCTGCCTTACCAGACCTCCACAACCCATTAACTGGGCAACACGGTACTTCTTGGTAAGACTGGAGTAACGCCTGCCAAAGATCTACAAATGACAGCCGGGACCAACGGTCTAACGTGCTTTCCAAGGCACGGAGGAAACTCGGTATGTTAAAATGGTCACCCATCCACAGACCAACCTTGGCAAGCGTTGCGTTTCATTTGTATCATAAATGTATACCCCTAAGTAAAAACGGGAATTATAAATTGTTTTTTTTTTTTTTAATTAAACTTGCTGAGCCGTGTGACTTCGTCTGCGTCATATTTCACATGAATGCTCCGCTCCTATTGATCATAGAGTGATGTTATACAGCCTGTTATATACCCTGTATATACTTAATATTTAATCTCGTAACTATTTTCACTATAAAATTTAAACATTATATATTTATCCCAGAGGACTATTGAAGTCAAAATGAAGTGATTTTTTTGCTAAAATGCAGGTAAGTATTTTTTTTGAATTCGATGCAAGAATAGAAATGACAACACGTTATCGGAAAAAAAAATTAAAAGTTCAATGCAATTACTCTTTCTAATATCATAAACTAGCTTCTGCCCGTGACTTCGTATGCGTAGACTTTAGAATTGACGTGCAACTTTTTTGTCTCATATTCTCATTCTCAGAAATCCTAGTTTTGTGAGTCTTTGCTGTTCTTATTTTCAGCCCCTTATTAACTTCCACATGTTTGTGGTATCCTGGTACTTGTGAATCTATAGCGTTTACAGTACCAGCCCGGAACAAACCTTCAACATGTTTTTGTTCTACTGGTACTTTTGAATCCTAACCGCTCACAATTCCAGCGCCGGAAATACTTTGACATGTTTTTGGTATCCTGGTACTTTTGAATCCTTAACAGCTTGCAATTACAGCCCCAGAAATACTTTTATTATGTTTCGGGTCTCCTGGTACTTTTGAATCTTTAGCGCTAACAATTTCAACCCCGAAAAAACTTCGGACATGTTTCTATTTTCCTGGTACTTTTGAATCGTAAGGCTAGGCACGCGCACTGGTGACTTTTGTCACCGTGACAGTATCTCTCGCTGCACTTCACAATGGTGAAAGAGAGAAATGTACTGCCACGGTGACAAAAGTCACCAGTGCGCGCATAAGCTAACCGCTCAAAATTCCAGCGCCGGAAATACTTTGACATGTTTCTGTTCCCCTGGTGCTTTTGAAACCTAACCGCTTTTATTTAAAGCCCCGGAAACACTTTTAACATATTTCTGGTCTCCTGGTACTTGTGAATCTTTAGCGCTCACAATCCCAGCCCCGAAAATACTTCGACATGTTTTTGCTCTCCCGGTATACTAACCGTTCACAATTCCAGCTTCTTTTTTCGGGGCTGGAATTGTAACGTTATAAATTCACAAGTACCAGGAGAGCAAGAACATGTCATAGTTTTGCCGTGGCTGGAAATATGAGCGATACAGATTTACAAGTAAAACACAGGAGTCCTGAAACATGTCAAAGTATTTTAAGGCAGAAATCGTGAGCGCGACGGATTCACAAGTACCAGGAGACCACAAACGTGCCGAAGTAATTTCATGGCTGAAAGTAAGAACAGCAAAGACTCACAAGCTATCAGGAAATCATGAAAATGTACTTCCGAGGATGAGATTATAAGGGTAAAAATTCGTCGACTCAAAAGTCTACGCTACAGAACAATTTTTTATCTGTTTTGTGGTCTACGCAGACGAAGTCGCGGGCAGAAGCATGATAAAGATAATTTACAAATTAAAATCAAAATGGTTAAATTGTAATGCCTTTTGAAGATATGAAGTGCAAAATTTTCATACTAATTTGAATAATATTAAAAATTTTGTTATTTTTCCTATTTGAACCCCGACCCCGGAGATCACGAAAAGAATAGAATATTTTTAAATACTTCGTTAATTCATTAGTATTACATACATAAAATTTACATTTTTAAATATATCTTAAAAAAAAAACATTAGAAAATACATATAAAAATATAAAAAAATAGTAGCCCGCCGGTGTCGGGAGCAGGGTCCAAGCTACCGGTGTAGCCCTAACCACCGGGTTAGGGCTCCAGAGAAAGGAACCTCCTCACAATACGAGCCGTATCGAGGAGTACTGCCTTCTGTATCAGGCCCTTTGCCCAACTGCGTAACGCCAGCTTCCACAGGTGGTCGTCGAAGCTTTTGGCTAACAGGCCATTGGCCGTAACGACAATCGGCACAATGACTGCCGAGTCCACATTCCATATGTCGACAACCTCGTGTGCTAAGTCGAGATACTTAATCTGTTTCTCTTTCTCAGCTTTCACGAGATTCTCGTCATGTGGGATGGTAACATCGAACATGCCATGGCATGGGTTTGCGCCAGTTCTCTTTAGCCATGGACAACGGGGTGAGTCCTTTGTCCACAGCAACCACATCTCGGTGCATACCCACATCAGCTTTGAGAAAATATTCTCTGAGACTGCACATCTCGCGTCGGAGAGTTTTGGCGTTTAAAAAGCCTCGACCTCCACACTTCCGCAGGATGTACAGTCTCATCACCGACGATCGTGGGTGATGCATCCGGTTTGCGGTCAGCAGTGTACGCACCCTCCTGTCCAGGGCGTCGAGTTCGGTTTGAGTCTATTTGAGTATGCCGAAAGAGTACATTCATACCGACATGACCCAACCATTGAAGGCGCGTACCTTATTTCCGCCTGACAAAAGGCTATTCAAAACCTTTTTCAGGTGGCCAAAGAAGCGCTCCTTCAACGATTGCTTCATGCTGGCAACATCAATGCCCAACGCTTCCGACATACCCAAACACTTGTAGGTTTCGGTTGAGCTGAGGGATCTAACCTGTATGGAATCCGAGAGTTGAATTCCCTCAGATTCCATAATCTTCCCTTTTTTACATGCATGACTGCACATGGACAACCACATTCTTCTCAACCGATAGCCTAGACCTGAATCCTCCAGCAATGTGCTTAGAGGATTCAGAGCTAAGCAAAACCAAAGCGGCTCAAACTGTCGCCCTGAAATATTCCCCGTTTAATCCATACAGGCTCATTATTCCCTTGAATTGGTCGACATCCTGGATAGCGAAGGACTGTTTTTCTGAAGGATCGACGAACCTGTTGGCTTATGGCCATGTCTATGAGGAGTAGCTCCTTAGTGCCGCGGGACCCCTTCCTACATCCATTCTAAGAGGCAGACATAATTGAGTTAATCTCAATGTGATCATTAATTTTCTCTCTCAGGATGGATGTAAGAAGCTTATAGACCGTCGATAAACAAGTAATTTGTCTATAATTCTTGGGTTCCGCGGGACTACCTGCCTTATGGAGCAGTTGGGAATGCCAGTTGTTAGAAACTGTGGTAGCGAACCAGACTCTAAGCATGACTGGAATCGAGATGCCAGGAGCGCGTGTGAACCAGAACCACTTAAGCCAGAAGTTGTGCAGTCCGTCCGGTCCCGGAGATTTCCAATTCGGTAACGGACGAACTGCTTTGGCTATATCTAATGAAGATATTATAATATATCTAAATCCATCCAAAGGTTGTCTGTAAGAGATTGCCCTGTGCGATAAGACCGCCCATTGTACACTTGTTTTGATCAAAGTTTTTCCTGTATTTGTTATGAGGTGTACAATACAGTATATAATAATAATAATAACCCTACCGCAGTATCTCTACGTTGACGTGGTGGGGCTTGCGCGTCCCGATAGACCTTAGGTCATACCTAGGGTGAGGGGCCAGACAAAGAGAGATACAATCCGCAAGGCAGTTTTGTGGCGAACTGTTGGGCAGTAGCGACCCCACGAACCTTATCTCCCGGCAGAAGTCTTGTTCCTCATCTCCGGCTTGCCTTTATTGGCTGGCCAGAGTGAAAACTGACGAGGAACAGAGCTCCCACCTCTTTCTTGCCTTAATTGGCCGGTCTGAGTGGAGATTCGCTAGAGCACACGTGTTCGGGAGAGGGATGTATAATCCAGTAAGGTGCTGGTAGGGATCTTGACCGCACTTCCGGAATTGTCCTGATAGCCGTGGGGGCCGTGGAGGCAACATAGCCTGAGGGCTATGTTGTACTTTGTGCTAGCGACCGTTTTCGGGGGCCCATTCATTGAGTGTGCAAGTCACCCCCTGCCATTTAAAAGCCGTGTATATTGTTAGTGGTCAGGCAGGAGCCAATAGTTCTTCTATAATAAACGATTATCAGTCCACTAAAACACCCAAACCCATAGCGTTTCATTTTGTTTCCATAATTATTCTGCAATAGTACTGCTCCAACCGGGGATTGTCCTTGGGAATACTTTCAGTGCATACAGGGATAATCCTTGGTTGGTGCCCCATTACATTTGAAATGTCTAACGGGGCCTCTGCGAGCTGGTTTTGGCCCCTCGTACGCCTACCAAAGCACCGGGTCTCCAGGGACCCGAGAAAGTAAAAATAAATAATAATAATAATATATTTTTTTCCATTTGTGGTATAGTATCACACACACTCTCGACATCGCGCATCCAGTTACCCTCGGCGTGACAGACGGCAGCGACCAAATGCTACGCCAGAAATTACTCGTGGCGACATCATCCGGGCGGCACACGTCTGACACACTTTGTTCAGGTCGCTCCCAAGCTCTGTATACCCACCTCTCATCGCTCTGGAACATGCGATTCTGCGAGTAAAACGTCGACGTCGGCGGGGAGAAATACTCGTCGCTGGAGCTCGACGCGACAGCGGCCGCCGGTGACTCTGGGAATCCGCTGTCCGGCGGCGGCGAGGCGGAGCTCAGCGACGGGTCCGGGGATGGTGAGCGTGCGCGTCTCGAAGCTGCTGCTCTCGTTATCATTGTTTCATTTTTCATTCGTCATAGTTTTATTTTCGTTAGCCTTGGTGACATATGTCATATTCTTGCCGAGACACGTAATTTTCTTTTATTTATTTGCATTTTTGTGCTTTATAAAATACTATTTATTATGTACACAATAAGAAAGTTTACTTTTAAGTCAAAATTACCTTATATTTTTTTACTAGAAAAGTAAAGGGAATAAGAAAAAAATAATCATCATCATCTGCCTAGCCTTTTCCCAATTACATTGGGGTCAGCTTCCAGTCAAACCGGATTCAACTGAATGCGGAATGTCTGTATTTTACGTGGAGCGGCTGCCTACCAGACCCCCACAGCCCATTAACTGGGTAACACGGTACTTCTTGGCAAGACTGAAGTTAGATTTACTAGCTTCTGACAATCCGTAACGACAGCCAAAGATCTACAAATGACAGCCGGGACCACCTACACAACAGCTTAACGTGCTTTCCGAGGCACGGAGGAAATTCAGTATGTTATGATGGTCACCCATCCACAAGACAGCTTTGGAAAACGTCACTTAACCTCGACTCGTGTGGCTGTTATTATTTAGCTACGAGCCCCTCATTATATAGATAATCCAAGAATAAATTAAATTTTATCGATTGCAACTTTGTAGACTATGTACTTGGTCGGTTTAAACAATTTTGATGTTCATCACAACTTTGAAGTTTCTCCACCTAATGTCTGTGAGTCTGATTTCTAGCCAGGCTGATATATATGCTCACCGAGCCCTCCTATCGATAAGTTGTTTTCTACTTCTGGTTTTGTTGCTGTATGTAAGTCCTAATACTATATTTTCCCTTGGGCGTCCTTCTCCAGTTTGGCCATTGCTGTCTCCAATCACTAAGAGATTTTTGTGAGCATGCTCTTGGATAGTTTTATTTAGCTCACGGTAGAATGTTTCTATTGCTTCTAGGTCTGATTGTTCTATAAGTAGGTGAATAATTTATAACTTTTATCTTTTTCCAACAATTCCCTGACTTTTACTTAGGTATATAGCATTTAACTAAATTTTACCTAAGGTTTTTCATTCTGACTGCACAGTCATAATGAAATTTGCTTAAAAAAGTATCGTCCGAAGTGATGTTTTTCTTTCTAGTTTCAACCGGACCGGACGAAACTCAGCGGCCGAATCACCTACTAAGCCGACAAAGCTTCCTATCAGTCATAGAAATTGCCAAACACTAAAATGTCTGGTCAATCCCAGCCTTGAAAATCACTAACGCTCATAGAACGTCATCCAGGCTTTGGACAAAGTGCATTCTATCGATGGTGATCGTCAAAACGTCAAAAATCTATGGGATTGACAAACGCAGTCGAATGTCGCGTGACACATTGTCTAGCACCTACAGTACCACCTCCCCTATTTTCAACATGAAATCTATTTTTTTTTCATCACTAAAAATATCTACACACAAACACCCAGACAAACAGCCACTTACACATATCATGCGCACGCGCAACAATACGATCGACGCGCAGTATGAATGATTACGATCGCGCACAGTCGCTCTAAAGTGGTCGGCGAGTGGACTGATTGACGGAGTGCCACTGACTTGTATCGGTGAGTCCTACAGTTTGTTCCTAAGTGGGTGAGCACGATTGTATATTACAAGAACTAACTAACTGACTTTTGGGGACTAAATTGAATTTAAGTGTGTCTGTTTTGAATGACTTAAAGTTTGTTTTGTTTTTAACCGATTAAAACAAAAAGAGGTCAAGCGTTCGTTGATTTTTAGAGCCTTCTTCATAAAAACTTATATGAACAGTTCAATAAATATATAAAAACTTAATACATAGCATATACCATCTGGTAGAAATTATGCATAAATGTACAAGCGGAATAAAAATAGGCGGGGAAGAACTCTTAGGGAATCGCTGTCAAAATAAAATATATTACATCGAATTTGAGAAGTAACAACCCAAACGCTGATTGGCAGAGAATGCCTATTCTAGTTTTCTCTAAAGAATTTCAATGTAGAACCTACTTAGCAGTTATTTAATTATGGCACTCCAATTTTTTTTTGCTTAAAATTTCATAAAAATCATTCAAGACATTTCGGAGAAGTTCGATAACAAACTCTGTGACACGAGATTTTTATGTATTAGAAGATTAGATATCAAATAGAGTAGGTACCTACAGGCTAAAAACTAAATGAAAACCTAATTGAAAGTTAAAAAAGATAAATAAGAATTAACTAAATAAATTTTGTTGTTCTGAAGAATAACAAGAAATACTCCCATAGAATGGTGCAGCCGCGGTGATATGGGACAGTACAGCGCGCTGTTTATGTTGTATTGTGTATGTGTGTGTGTGTGTGTGTGTGTGTGTGTGTGTGTGTGTGTGTGTGTGTTGCTGTAAGTGATGTGTAATTTGTAGTGGATAAAACCATTTTAATTATCAACATAGAATAAGTTTTTTACTAACAAATGAGTCACGGTTACTCGATGAAAATAAAAATACATAAATATTATAGTAAAAATGATATTAGAAACCTCAATATAATTTTCGAAGACCTATCCATAGATACCCCACATATTTTTATACTTACCAAGTTTCAACAGCATAGTTCTTATAGTTTCGGAGAAAAGTGGCTGTGACATACGGACGGACAGACAGACAGACACGATGAATCTATAAGGGTTCCGTTTTTGCCATTTGGCTACGGAAATATTGAGAACCCTGAAAAAAACTATTATTCCGAAAGAAAAAGCGAGAAATACTTAGGTACCATAACATTATGATCCAAAAGCACTATTCGTACTTAATTCACATCTATACTTATGTGTATTTAGTTGTAGTTATTTCGAAACTCATTACATAAAAAAGCGGATGGTAACCGCATTCGGTAGAATGTCTGAAAGATACTGCAGACACTGCACATCATAGCTATCAAATACTCTATTGCTTTTTTTTATAAATCTAAATTCAAATTAGCTTTCAGAAAAGGAAACAATTCGGCTCAAAGGTTAATTCAAAAAGGTGGATTGTCGCCAAAACTACAAGCTGCATTCACAATACTGCAATATACATTTTTTACTTTTTTTAATATCAAAAACAGAAATAAAGACATAAGTAAAGCTGTCCTGAATTGACTTCTGTCGTGATCCTTTACGTTCTCTGGTAAAGAAAAACGGTTTATAATTTATTGTTCGAGTATCTACGGAGGGAGATTAGGAAAAGGTCAATGTCCTTTATTGCACGTTTATCTGGTGCCTACCATAATAATTAATTTAATTTATTTACTCAGACTACGAATGAGGTCCACTGTGTTAGTAACAATATTACTTAGCCTATGTTAGTACTTAATAACTAAAACAGACCTTGTCCGTTCGGCTAATGCCCACAGAAGCGGGCTATCTGCCCGGGCAGCTATTGAGTGCAGAATGACGTTAGGACCCCGTACCATACCATACCACAGGTTACTACCATAGGTTCCCGTTTGACCACTATCTCACCTGATGGTAAGCGAGGATGTGGTCGACGATGAAACACGCTTGCCTAGAAGTAACATATTCACTCTTGTCTCAAAGACCCCCAGGTTGTAACTATCAGGTTTACGTACAGTTCAGTTCGTATCAGGTACATTTAGTGCGTACGGATGGTTGTTAGGTGTCTGCTGTACGTCTGTGCTTAACCCTTTGGAACATACCTTATTTCGTTTTAAGGATGGGAAATCATCAAACGACTTCTACCGCTCTGGGTGGGGTAGAAGGGAGTGTCTAAGTGTCTTACAGACTAAAACCCATACGTGTTCCTCCTAATGCCCTTTGCGTTCCAGGGCCGCGGTGACTCTTTCGAACAAATTCCGCAAGTTAGGGAATACCTACAGTCGTAATGCTACCTATGATTTAAAATTATTTATAATTTTAGCTTTATTAAATTAATTGTTGAATTTCACATCGTGCATGCATAGGTTTACCCTTGACTTGACTGTAGATGCGTTAAATAATGAAATCGATTCTGCACGTTGATGTACACAGGAAAATATAACTAGTTAATTAAATTAATAATAGATACACAAAAAGAAACTTTTTACAAAAAAATACAACCGACTTCCTAATTAAAAAAAACACTACAAAGTTAAAAAACTTTAATTTCGGAAGTCGGTGTTTTTGTTAGTTTCTTCGTATTTTGACACCGACTTCCGAAATTAAAGTAACCTAACCTAACCCCTTATTGGAAGAACTTCCTTTCCTATCATTTCTTATCGGATGTTTACATCACTTAAGAAATCCACACCCTAAATTTCAAGTTCCTACGACCGGCGGCTTAGGCTGTGCGTTTATCCATCAATCATGACAAAGTATTTTATACAAACAGGTCGATCTTCGAGGTTACGCAACACTTATCAAGGTCGACCCGTGGATGGGTGACCATCCATCACATACCGAGATTCCCCCGTGCCTCGGAAAGCACGCTAAGCCGTTAGTCTCGGCTGTCATTCGTTGATCTTTAGGATAGATCACCAGTCTTGCCAAGTGGTACCTACCTATCATGTTACCGCAGTTACTGGGTGGTGCAGTAGGTTAGACTAGACCAGAGTTCAGCTGCATCCGGTGAGGCTGGAAGCTCACAAAAAAAGCTGAGGCTTATAGTGGGGAAATGGCTGGCAGATAGAAAGAAAGAAAATTTCATTTATTGGCAACACCTCACAATTATGAAGATAGATAGATAGATTGATAAGATTAGTGCTCTTTCAAGAAGAGGGCAAAGAGCCGTCAGATATTGCAAGTAACTGATGCCTGTGTCACTAAGTAAATTCATTTTCACTTACCTAGTGACTTTCAAATCAAATTTCAATGAATTTTGGTAGGTATGTTGCATTAATTTGAACTTTTAAATAAAGTTCAGAGGATTCCGCACAAGCGGTTGACCGCGCGGCTGGCCGCTTTTCCAGTTTTTAAATAACCGCTAGTGATTGTACGCACTGAACCGCCATTAAGTGTCAAGCGGTTGTATAAGTATTAAACTGGAACCGCACGGCTAGTCCGCACGATGGCTTAGTGATTTTAGAAGTTGGCGACATTTAATTGAACAAGGCCATCTCATAGACAAAAAAAAGGGTATTTTTATGAACTGGTAATATCCATATGGATAAAAATAACATGTGACTTTTAGAACTAAGACAAAATTATTATTATCATTATTGACTCATAAAGTGTATTAATTAATTTAATTTAATTAAATATTATTATCATAACATTTGCATAAAAAATACTGATAATAAATATTCAGTTGCAAGTATTTAAAATAACTATTGACCAGTTATTTTAACTAGAATTTGTTTGCGGCTTTACTTCTTTGACCTTTCGAAGAAGATTTGTGCTTTTTCCGAGATGAAAAATCGTAGATAATCGAATCAGTACTTCCGGAAAAGAAACGAGAAAAATCTTTTACTCTGTTATATCAGTCCATACTAATATGACTAAGCTAAAGAGTTTGTGTGTCTGTTTGAACGCGCTAATCTCAGGAAGTCCGAAATGAAAAAACCTGTTAGTTTTGGATAACCCATTTATCAATAAAATAATATAATATAAAATCACGTTACGACCAATAGGAGCGGATCAGTTATGAAAAATATTACGCAGACGAAGTCGAGCGGGTCAGCTCGTCAATAATAAAAAACTTTGCCCGACCTGGCAATCGAACACAGAACCTCACTCAGCCGTCACGTTTACCTCGAGACCATCGGAGCACAATGCACGGAACGAGCCATTGTTAACAGGATATGTCAAAACGCGCACAGATATCCTAACTCCCACAATTTCAGGCCTGTATAAAAACTGTTCGTACATAATTTAACATTATTTTCATTTCTTAGCAAAAACACTTTCTTAACGTCCGCTGCAATAAATAATTAGACATACATTGCTAAGTTTCCTGCGAATTTCATCAATCAACGGACAGCGTATTAGAACTTACGCGATCACCGGCCATGATAGGATACTGCGGCGTGGGTGCAGTGGTTGATAGCGCGACTGCTGAGTGTGAGGTCCTGGGTTCAAACCGGGATGATAGGAAGATCCGTTATCATGACCGAAACTATCGGATATCCGAGTGAAAAACTATCAAAAACTGATTTCAATAAAAGTTTCGGATAATTTCGAATAAGTGATTTTCTTACACAATTTGTTAAAAATCCGTAGCCGAAACTGACTGATAATCTGTAATAACTTCATTTACCCGTACCGCATCACAAACCATCACAATATTATGTATATGTGGGTGTCCGAATCCAGATCCTAAATTTTATATCCATAACTAGCTGACCCACGCAACTTTTTCTGCGTCACATTTTCCCTGAATTTCGTTTGCTACAAACCTCACGGAGCCCGAGACCTTTCCAACGAATGCAAAACCGTGGAAATCGGTTCGTGCGTTCTGGAGTTATAGCGTCAGGAAGGAAACCCGAGTTATTTTTATATTATAGAATAGATATCCCTGTTTTAAACTCAAGCGCCTCTAACCAAGAGACTTTCTGTCAGAGCGGTAGCGTAGCGTCAAAACGATAAAAATGTTTGGGATTGACAAACGCTGTGGAAATGTCACGTGATCAATCCATTGTATTTTGCCATTTCGACAATCGTATTCGCTGAGAGAATAGCACTTTATCTAGAGCCTCTGGTTACGTTTCTCTGACAGGAATTCCTCAGAATCTTTCTTCTTCTTTTCGAATAGATGGACAACTCCCGAGCTCTAGCTCGGGGGTTGTTAAACGATCTATCGTTTGGGCCCCATAGGTGGCTACGTTAATTGCAGCATCGGTAGCGAATCAGAATCGTTATTTATTATTTTTTTAATTACTAACTGTCCCCCGCGGCTTCGTTCCCGTTAACTGGCAACTTTCTTATTTCCTTCTTTCATAAGTACCTTCTCCTGACAATAACAAACAACAAAAAAATAATAAGTGAAATCGGTCCAGCAGTAGCAGCAGTTCACGCGTGATGCGGTGACCAAGGGAAATAGGGATGCAATTTTATAAATATGGATATAGATAGATAAGCCCGTGGTCTCCCACTGCGGGGCAAAGGCCTCCCTTCCTTCTTTCCACTTTAATCTGCCTTTAGGTTCGAGTTATTAGTAGTTCGTTAATATTACATGCGCTTTCAATTCCATGTAAGACTCTTCAACAACCGCTTACAGAAAGTCACATTTCGGAAGTTTTCATAGCGTAGCAGTAAAGTCGATTTCCACAATCCACGACAAACTTTTGAAAGAGTTATTAATGGCCAAAACTAATTGAATTAAAAACAAATTGATTATGATTAACTTTCAGCTCGAGTGACCCCTACTAACCCCCGCAGGCACATCCTTTACCTAAATGTATGTAACTGCAAGTCTGTAACAGTTTGTCATTAAAACCAAGTCATTGTTTCAAGAAATTTCATTATTTATTTATTTAAATTACTTTATTCATGCCAAAACTTGATTTACCTACGTGAAATTTATTTCATTTTAATGCATTTAAACAGTTGCATTGTCATGTATGAGCCCAGTTGTCTCCAGATCACCGCTATGTGAACGGTAGACACAGGCGTAGACAATTTTATCCAGGCCAGTGTCTACTGCAACCTACAGCATTGAAAACCTGGAGTACTCAATGTAGCGGAGACGCCGATAGCTGATGTCGTCCCGGACGTACATACATACGCCCGCGCGTGGTTTGAAGTGGTGCTTCAGGGTAAACCCTGGGTACGACAAGTACGACACGTCTGACGGACATCCGATCTGCGTCTCGGAAAAGAACAGGAGCGCTGGTTTCTCAGTCTCTAGGTGGTGATAGACTGCGGCGAGATTTGAGTGCAGACCTCGTATGTTACAGAGGTGCACTTTGTGTGAGAGGGAGTACTGCCGCTGTACAGCGTTTTTCATTTTGTTCCTTTTATTCATATGTGTGAGTGAAGGAGGGAGAGACGAAGGAAGTGAAATGAGGTTCCATGCTGCTAACCCACAGGCACGCCCTGACAGGACGACATCGTTGGGGGACTAGTCTGGAGACTGCGGGGACGCCCGAGCCCTCCCGGGAATGTCCATCGGGCCCTCTCGTCTGGTCGCCAACCAGCACGATGGTGCATTCCGGGATTTTTCGACAGTTGGCGGGGAAGCCTTTCATATGTGGCTGGCACACTACTTGGGCCCCAACTACCTGCGGTCGGACAGTGTCGTGCCGTGCCTCGGATCCCACTACCCTCCGCGACTAGAGTCCCGATACGTCCATATCAACAGTAAGCCTGATCGGTCTGCCTGCATTGGAACAACTATGTCAACCAACTCCTATGAATTGGCTACACTGGGCATCGTACCGGAACGCGGCTAGGTCGCTTGACGAAACGTCTTTGCCCAGTGGGTGGTCGCAAGCCATCGCCGAAACCCACCACCAGTTAGTATCACCTGATTAGCACCACTCGGGGACCACGTGTAGCGACTATTCTTTATGGGTAATACTCTCCTACGGACGCGGGTGACTCAGCCCAAAATATATTGGACCTGGCTTCCAGTCAAATAAATTCAGCTGAACACCAAGCCAGGGACTGAGTAACATGGTACTTCTTAGCAAAACTGTCGGTAGAACATCTGGCTTCTGACTATCTATAACGACTGCCAAATATCTACAAATGACAGCCGGGACCAACGGCTTAACGTACTTTTACAAGGCATATAGTTTGATAAGATGGTTTATCAACGGGCTATATAGGTAGAATTAAATTGTGCAATTAACTGTAAACCTTTGTATAAGACCACTATGTAACACACACGCAATGCTAACACTTGCCAATGTCTTAAACAAACACTCGAAAATACTTCGTAAACAGTTTCACTTTAGAAGGTGACAAGGCATTTCATAATCAGTTTTTTTCGGGCCTAGTATTAGCGTTGTCCTTGACTAATTTGTGCCCGCGACTTCGTCCGTGAGTTGTTGAATGTTTAACTGAAAAGTTAATGACAATGTCACTTACTTATGGGCTTAGTTTTCGTTTGTTATTAATTCGTTTCATCCGCATCGCTGTCAACAGCCGGTCGATTCTGTTGACATCTCACCGTGATCACTTAGGTGGAGTGAACGACAAGTGAGCTGTCATACCATCAGCTCACTTGTCGTTCACTTCGCCTGGTCCTCACCGAACGGCGGCACATCGCTCGCCGGAAATCATCCAGCGAAAGTACATATATAGATAACTTAATTAACACAGTTGTTCAATGTTTGTAAATAGTTAACTATTGGTTAACAGTTACCGAATTATAACGTAACTACAATTAGCGGGTACACCACCTCTAAAAAACGATTACGTTATTCAGTATCAGCTACTACCTATAACTGCTACTACTTCTGATATTATATGACACGGATCGTTAGTCAATTAATCTATACTAATATTATAAAGCAGAAGAGTTTGTTTGTTTGGTTAAACGCGCTAATCTCAGGAACTACTGGTTCGATTTGAAAAAAAATCTTTCGTGTTAGATAGCTATAGGCTAGGTATATATATCATCAATCGCTAAGGCAAATAGGAGCGGAGCATTAATGGAAAATGTGACGCAGACGAAGTTGCGCGGGCCAGCTAGTATTTAGGTACTAAAAATAAAAAAGTTACAGCGGTCGTTCTCTTGTACAATTCTAGGGTTCCGTACCCGAAGGGTATCTGATATCTAAGTATTTATCTCGGGTATATAATCGGAACTCTGTTACTAAGCCTCCGCTTTCCGACATTGCAGTTAATTACAGTAGGTACCTATAGCATTATAGTAAACTAATTTCTAAAAATATAAAATTATAACTTCAAATTTGACTTTACAACGAGTTATTTAAATGTCCAAATAAATTTGATACTTTTTCAATAGTTTCCATAAAACTGGACTGCCCTGTAATAATTTTTTTTATTGTAATATCTTTAACTGCGAAGTTTGGGTTTTCGATAACTTTTTTATTTATTTTTATACTATTTATAGGCATACGTTTGACCACTATCTCGTTCATCTGATGTTAAACGATGATGCGGTCTAAAATGTAGCGCGCTTGCCTAGAAGTAACCTATTCACTCTTGACTTAAAGACTCCCAAGTTGTAGCTATCAGAAAACACAGACTCCGGCAGGGAATTCCACTCCTTAGCTGTACGCACAATGAATGTATTCCCAAAACTTTCAAAGTACTGTGCTTCTTTCTTTAGTTTGTGTGCGAGTTGAAGAAATTCAGGTTTCTTCCTTACTTCGTTATGTAGTCTCCGGTGCCTTGCTTTCACTAAAATGTGTTGTTGACTCTACTAAAACTGTTTTTTTTTGTTTAAGTGGAATTAATGCACAGACTGTAGAGTTTTGAGAACAATGGATTTGGGGTTAAGTGGCAAAAGCCATTTTAACTACCACCCAGATCCTGGGTTACATATATAATAGCCCTTGACCTCGAAAGTCTTTAAATATCAGCGGAAATCAACGCGCACGTTGACACGGAGGAGTCTCGGCTCTCGGTGTGTGATGGATGGCCACCCATCCACGAACCGACCCCGGCAAGCGTTGCTTTATCTCAAAGATCAACCCGTGCGTCTGTTATTATTTAGCCACGAACTTCTTGTTCATAAAAATGGTCCATCTTTCCTCTCTGTTGCAGACGATCAATATGGCGCCCACGGTTCCTGAGTTCTACCGGGGGAAGAATATATTCCTCACCGGCGGAACTGGCTTCGTTGGGAAGGTAAGTGTTCATCTTAAATTTAGTTTGTTCTTCAAAGTTAAGCAACGCTAGTCAAGGTTGGCCTGGATGGATGAACATCATAACGTACAAAGTTTCCTCAAATCTGAGGCAGATGTTAGAAGGAAATACCGTAAACCTTCAATGAGTATACCCGCTAGATCTCGCGATAGACCTACAAGACGTCAGACGATGTGTTCTAGTGAAACATTTCTTGGCAGCCTATGAAAACAAAATGAGTCTAAGGCAACTTAGCTTATTTTTATTTGCACCGCAGGGACGATTTGCAGTGCAGAACGTTTCATTTTCTGTACTCAAAAGGATAAAGAATTATTTATATTCCACTGTAACCAAAGACCGCAAAATTGTTCTGAATAAATGTTGAATATTTTGTTCGAGTAACTAGTCAACGCCGTAGTGATCGGTTACAAACAATCGGATCTAGTCATGATCTAGTACTGTATTATAGGTACAGAAACAGTATTTTTGTAATGGTTGCAATGGTCTATAATTAATTACCAAAATATATAAGGAGTGAACATAATGTCCGCAAATTCAAAAGCAAATTGTTTTTACTTTTAATAGATAAGACGTATTGCTCTATCGAAGAATTTTTAAATGATAAAATACAACCGACATCCAATAAAAAAAACACTACAAAGTAAAAAATTACTTTAATTTCGGAACTCGGTGTTTTTGTTAATTTGTTCGTTTTTTGACACCGACTTCCGAAATTAAAGTTATTTTTTACTTTGTAGTGTTTTTTTTTTTTGGAAGTCTGTTGTATTTTTTTGTAAAAAGTTTTTTATTTTTTACTTTTTTTTTAGTGGTACCCCACACCTAACAACACCACTGCAAAATCGCAGAAAAGCAAAATACAAACGCACTAGTTGCCCATACGATTTTCGAAAGTTCCCCTCGACTTCTCTAGGATACCATCATCAGATTCTAGTTTCCTTATCATGGGACCATTTGGGAAGTATTCCCTTTCCAACAAGAAAATCATTTTTATTAAAATCGGTTGGCAAGCGACGGAGTTATGACCGAACAAACATTAAAAAAAAAAAATACAAACATCCGAATTGAGAACCTCCTCCTTTTTGGAAAGTCGGTTAAAAAAAAATACAAACATCCGAATTGAGAACCTCCTCCTTTTTGGAAAGTCGTTTAAAAATACGACATTCCCAGCTCATTCATATAAGTTACGATTGACATGCATGTAAATGAATTATAATTGATTAATTTATAATATTGATAATATTTACAAAATGATATTTTTACAATATGATAAAATAAGACATTTAACATAATTGATTAATTATTAGTTTATAATAAGTACATTTATTTGACATTGTTTACTCGAACTTGACCTTGTATTGCATAGATTCAGACTGCTAAAAACTAAAATATTTATATGACATAGAGCTCGACTAAGAAAGGTCATTGGGCAATTGGGCATATCTGACCCGCTATGCGAAGAGTGGGGGACATTAAACAAAATAGTTTTAAACTAAGGGGAATAATATGACCTTTCATTGCATCTAATTATTTTATTAAAAATCGATGGAGAAAAACGTACAGGACCGTTTAAAAAAAATAAAAATCAAACAGTTTCAGAGGATTTTATTTCATCTTATACAGGCACAAAAAGATTTTCGATACCAAATAGCATTTTGCACGGATGAGCCAATGTTCAGAGGTATAATTATACGCTGTCTCTTTCGCACATTAGATCCTAAATGGGGATTAGAAAGCAGGTCTGAAATGGATTTTGAACATATCGAAACAATTGATGACATTCACTACCATTTTTGGACAGCTTAACTAAAAATCAGTTTATGACTATTTTAGAACACACCTGCTACGAAGAGACGGTTCTCTTCGTAGCAGGTCTGATCGTGCTGCTACCACTTTAGGAATTTATTTGACTAAAGGAAGAACTGGTCAATCTGATGAGCGCTTAGCTCCAATTATCTAGAAGAACATTAGAGAGGAAGTTAAAAATAGCGAGAGAATGCTTACTTTTGTTCCACGTTACCTGGGCTTAAATCGTATTATAACCAGAGAAGAAGTGGTGGCAAGAAATCTTCGTATCCCAACCCATATTTTTGGTGGTAGCCAAAATGAACCGGCAGCCATTCTTGTATTCGACGGAAAAAATATTTACCTTCAGAAGAGTGCGAATTTCCTATTCCAAAGAAAAACCTACAGCCATCACAAATTCCGCAACCTGGTAAAGCCTTTTCTCATCGTATGTACAGACGGCTATATATAATAGAAGTCGTAGGACCGTATTCAGCGACTACTTCGGATGCAACTATTATGCGGCAGCCTGATGTGAGAAAACTCAGCTTGGCATTGGTATCTCAGACCTAACGACGGGTTTCTACTGGACCGTGGCTTTCGGGATTCAATCCCTGCTATTGAAGAACGTGGATATAATCCCTACATGCCGCCAACTAGAGGAAGAGGAGAACAGTTATGGGTGATCGAAACAATTAATGGACGATTTAAGAAAGATTTTAAAATATTTCGACACATATTTTATTGTTGCGATGCGAAATATGATGATTGATTTTAAAATAACCGCGGTAATTATCAACGCAACGTGGCGGCCATACGAAGGTAATATATATATACGCCGAGCAGTAAATGAATATTATTAATCAAAATATAAATAGAGAAAATGAGTTGGCAGAATACGTATCAACAAATAACTTGAATAGACAAAGAGTAGCATTCGTGCCTCTAGATGGAAACAGTCCAGAATTTGAGGATTTTCCACAGCTGAGCTTTGATGATTTAATCTTATTCACTTTGTGCTCATACCATTTGAGAATCGCAAGGTCTTATTGTCACGAGCACATACGACCGAACGGGTCGTATATGCTATAGCATAGAACTAGCTGACCCGTGCAACGTCGTCTGCGTAACATTTTAATTACTGCTCCGCTCCTATTGGTCTTAACGTGATGATATATGCCTATAGCCTTCCTCGATAAATGGGCTATCTAATACTGAAAGAATTTTTCAAATCGGACCAGTAGTTCCTGAGATTAGCGCGTTCAACCAAACAAACAATAAAAAAAAAAAATCAAACAAACAAACTCTTCTGCTTTATAATATTAGTATAGATTGTATCGACACCAACATTTAATTAATAATAAGATATTGAAAAGTGGGCGAATCCAGTCACGTCATATTGGAATGAAACAGTACAATACATATATTTTGTTAGGCCCAACACAACACGGAAGACAAAGAATAGAAGAATACTACTGCTCATGTATACACGGCCGCCGCACTGTCGGGAGCTGCGCCCATATCGCTAGCATAGTTTATTATCTGTCTTGGGCCTGACATCAGGAAACAACAGACGCACCCGCTGCCTTTTTAAATGATCTGATGCTTGATTTGAATCAAATTGAAAAAAAAAATACATGAATGAATTAGCGTTTTATTCATCTTCCCTATATCAGTTTATAACACTTGAATTTTTCGAGATTCCCGTGGCTCACATTAATGTGACTAATGCCATGGTAAATCAGAGCCATATTTAATACACTCTGCTATATTTCGTTTGTGTCCGCCATGGGTATGGTTTCCATACTAAGGTGCCCAATGACCTTTATATAAGACCTATATTGTAATACCTGTGTTCACAAATAAAGAATGATTGAATATAGAAGCTGACTTGACGAACGCCATAATTTATGACAGCGTCATTGACGATTTTGTGAACCAATTTACACACAGAAAAAATAATTAAGTACCGAGCATTATTATAATATAGAAATGGTTTATTTTTAGGACATTTTTTCATTTATTATTGCACACCACTTAGCAGGTTTTTTTTTTTTTCTTAAATGAATGGGTGGTAAAGCTAACTAGCCCCCGCTCCATGCAAAATAATGATATTCAGTTGAATTTGGTTTGACTGGAAGCCGACCCGAATGAAGTTGGGAAAAGGTTAGGCACTTGATGAACTATAACTAAATTGCGTTGTGGCTGGCCGAGCTGACTGCCCAGTACTATGGCACTGTGTGCAGTTATGTATTAACAAGGCAAGAAATCTTCGTATCCCAACCCATATTTTTGGTGGTAGCCAAAATGAACCGGCAGCCATTCTTGTATTCGACGGAAAAAATATTTACCTTCAGAAGAGTGCGAATTTCCTATTCCAAAGAAAAACCTACAGCCATCACAAATTCCGCAACCTGGTAAAGCCTTTTCTCATCGTATGTACAGACGGCTATATATAATAGAAGTCGTAGGACCGTATTCAGCGACTACTTCGGATGCAACTATTATGCGGCAGCCTGATGTGAGAAAACTCAGCTTGGCATTGGTATCTCAGACCTAACGACGGGTTTCTACTGGACCGTGGCTTTCGGGATTCAATCCCTGCTATTGAAGAACGTGGATATAATCCCTACATGCCGCCAACTAGAGGAAGAGGAGAACAGTTATGGGTGATCGAAACAATTAATGGACGATTTAAGAAAGATTTTAAAATATTTCGACACATATTTTATTGTTGCGATGCGAAATATGATGATTGATTTTAAAATAACCGCGGTAATTATCAACGCAACGCGGCGGCCATACGAAGGTAATATATATATACGCCGAGCAGTAAATGAATATTATTAATCAAAATATAAATAGAGAAAATGAGTTGGCAGAATACGTATCAACAAATAACTTGAATAGACAAAGAGTAGCATTCGTGCCTCTAGATGGAAACAGTCCAGAATTTGAGGATTTTCCACAGCTGAGCTTTGAAGATTTTAATCTTATTCACTTTGTGCTCATACCATTTGAGAATCGCAAGGTCTTATTGTCACGAGCACATACGACCGAACGGGTCGTATATGCTATAGCATAGAACTAGCTGACCCGTGCAACGTCGTCTGCGTAACATTTTAATTACTGCTCCGCTCCTATTGGTCTTAACGTGATGATATATGCCTATAGCCTTCCTCGATAAATGGGCTATCTAATACTGAAAGAATTTTTCAAATCGGACCAGTAGTTCCTGAGATTAGCGCGTTCAACCAAACAAACAATAAAAAAAAAAAATCAAACAAACAAACTCTTCTGCTTTATAATATTAGTATAGATTGTATCGACACCAACATTTAATTAATAATAAGATATTGAAAAGTGGGCGAATCCAGTCACGTCATATTGGAATGAAACAGTACAATACATATATTTTGTTAGGCCCAACACAACACGGAAGACAAAGAATAGAAGAATACTACTGCTCATGTATACACGGCCGCCGCACTGTCGGGAGCTGCGCCCATATCGCTAGCATAGTTTATTATCTGTCTTGGGCCTGACATCAGGAAACAACAGACGCACCCGCTGCCTTTTTAAATGATCTGATGCTTGATTTGAATCAAATTGAAAAAAAAAAATACATGAATGAATTAGCGTTTTATTCATCTTCCCTATATCAGTTTATAACACTTGAATTTTTCGAGATTCCCGTGGCTCACATTAATGTGACTAATGCCATGGTAAATCAGAGCCATATTTAATACACTCTGCTATATTTCGTTTGTGTCCGCCATGGGTATGGTTTCCATACTAAGGTGCCCAATGACCTTTATATAAGACCTATATTGTAATACCTGTGTTCACAAATAAAGAATGATTGAATATAGAAGCTGACTTGACGAACGCCATAATTTATGACAGCGTCATTGACGATTTTGTGAACCAATTTACACACAGAAAAAATAATTAAGTACCGAGCATTATTATAATATAGAAATGGTTTATTTTTAGGACATTTTTTCATTTATTATTGCACACCACTTAGCAGGTTTTTTTTTTTTCTTAAATGAATGGGTGGTAAAGCTAACTAGCCCCCGCTCCATGCAAAATAATGATATTCAGTTGAATTTGGTTTGACTGGAAGCCGACCCGAATGAAGTTGGGAAAAGGTTAGGCACTTGATGAACTATAACTAAATTGCGTTGTGGCTGGCCGAGCTGACTGCCCAGTACTATGGCACTGTGTGCAGTTATGTATTAACACACATAATTATTATAATGTCAAGTCTGGGTCGTAATTTATTGATTAATTTTATTTTGATTTACTTATTTTTCATGTACCTAAAGTCTGGATTTTAATTTATTTTTAATATACTGATTAACTGTATTAATAATATTTGATTTGGTTATTTTAATTGTTTTATAGGTAATGCTTTATTTCAATATTGCACATGAATATTAGGTTCATGCATTTTAATAATGTACCTATTTATTAATTATGTGGTTTTGTTATTATTTGTGTGTGCTAATATGATTCTTTTTTAGTCGAAATAAACGTCAATTTAATTATAAAATGCTAAATATATACTGAATTTGAATCAAAAAAAGAAGTATTTTATTCAAATTAGGCTGCACTGTAGGCTGTTAAGTGTACCTATCCTACCTACACTCCCCCATAACGGCGCTCGTCAACACTTCTTGATGTTTTACCTGGGAAGAAGAAGTGGCGCAGCAAACTTCTCAGCATCATCACAGTCTGTAAAGTTTTATGAACTTGAATTTATACAGTAGTATGCAAAGTTGTATTTCTAATAACTTTCAGTGTCCGATACTAGCGCTCTGGGTAAGCATCGTGATTGGGGCGGTTAAATAATGTTTGTTTCTTGTTTTATTTAATGTTGTTATTTATATTCAAATGATTTTCCTACTAACATAGTTTATAAGCTCCCACTGTTACTAACCATAATGGATCATGTAATCTGGTAAATGAATAAATAATAATAATAATATAAAACACAGACAAGCAAAGACTATTAAACCACTTGACTGCGCATACAGTGCCCCGACGCACGAAAACTATTAGTGTTTTTGCTCAGATGTTAGTCAGCGGCACTAGTAACCATTTTAGTTGTAACCAATTGTTAGACCTGTGGGCATGCTAAGTTTTTACAAATCGTTTTAATTTTTATGCAAATTATAACGCATAAAAATGCCTTCAAACCCGGTGAATTTGTGTGGGAAACATTCCAAGACCTTTTGTTACAAAAATGATGGCATAACTTTTCATCGGAGAGTAAAGACTACGCAAAATATTTTTGATTTGAATCAGATGATGAGCCACTGCAGGGGTCTATATAAAATGGTGGTTAGGTGAACGAGCACACTGTGAGAAGCGCGCGTTGATGTCTTTTGGAAAAGTCTCTTTCTTTCATTAGGAAATACTTATATTTTCATCCCTTTCTTCCCCTTTGTATTTTTATCGTAAAAATCTGTGCTGTTACGTTTAATGATTGAAGTCGATTTATCGATGATCATAAAATTACAACTAATACAATTTTTAATCAATTCACATACTTACATTAAACACGTAACTACTTTTAAACGACATTAAAAATAGGAGGAGGGTCTCAGATTTTTCATCTGTGTGTTTGACATACATGTTTTCATTATAAATTTTCGAAGATTTCAGAATTAAAATAAAAGTGGAAAGATAAGGTTAATAGGGAAACTTTGTTTAAACAAGATATAGCGCTGTTTGTTTGGATTGAGTATTTTTATAATGTTAAAATCCATTTTATCGATATCGACTATTTTCCTTTAATCAAGTAGTGCCACCACTAACCATAGGCTACCTATGCAACTTGACCTTGAACGGACCAATTGCAGCCGCGCGTTGTTCCTCGTCCCCCGGCCCGCTGTAGTGAGCCGCGTACTTAGAAGAAATCGGCCTATACGCTCTCTAGTGGTTATATACTCTATGCAGACAAGATACAAGTGTTAGGTAGGTACTTCTGGAGTTACTGGCGTGATGTGGTGTTATTTTAGTCTTACGCACTTGGCTGGTCAACAATCAGCTACTGAGCTGATTACTGACGACACGGAGAAAGTTCAAACACGCGGGTATCGCTTTAAATTACTGTTTGTGAACGTTCGATTGTTTTCACTGGATTCAGTAGGTCTTTAGGGTGCGTTTATACAAGATATGTGCGAGGGTGCGTAGCGAGGGATGTCCTTGTTAAGAAACAATAGCATCGCGTCATTTATACAATTCTTGGCTAACCTAAATAAATAAACACATCCTCACACAAATACAGAATTAATATTTGTGCATCTTGGTCATGAACAGAGTATAACCGAGACCTAACTTCGAAACAGAAAAATAGTTGGATTTCGGCAGCTTCAATCTGACGACATTACCTAAAGCGATATACAAAGTGCCATTCTGTCAGCGAATGGGTTCGTCGAATTGACAAAATATAAAGGATTGATCACGTGACGTTTCGACAGCGTTTGTCAATCCCATACATTTTTGACGTTTTGACAATCGCCTTCGCCACGCTACCGCTGACATAATTTTCACTTGAATCTGCCCCAACTTCTATGATGGGACTAGGCCAACATGATTTCGGATAAGGAAGAGTTGGAGCTGTACAGGACGAATAGCACTATGTATCTCTTACACCGACATACGATTCCGAAAGAAAAAAACTCGTTTAAAGAAGTAACTGATAGAACAGGGACGAAAAAAACATAATTAATTTTTACACTGAGTAAATAAACTCCCGTTAAAAGCCCACAAATATCCTCATTGGACAATTCACAGAACTCACGGTACAGTGGCGCCTCTAGCGGCGAACCCTGACACGATATCTCTCGCTCGCTCGCTCATGAACTATCTTCTTACATTTTGCAGGCTCTGATCGAGAAGCTTCTGCGCAGCTGTCCAGAACTTGGCACCATCTATCTTCTGATGAGACAGAAGAAAGGATTGAGCTGTGAAGAGAGACTTAAAGACCTTTGCAGTAAGCAGGTGAGTGTACTCCTTCTTTTTTCTTTGTAAGTATGTAGGGTAAACAAAACACTGTAACACGTAAATCTTGTATGATCATTTAAAGCTACATAGATGAGGCTGGTTGAACCTGGATCAACGACATAGCCAAAAGGATCGCCAAACTGAAGTAGCAGTGGGCACATTGCTCGCAGAACAGGGGGGCTACTCTCTAAGCCCGACGTCCGTAGTTTCGGACTTAGTTGCGGGCGTATTCTAGTCTGTATTACCTACGAATTTACGATTAGTCCCAAACTCGAAGTAATAATGAACGACAACACGATTTAATAGTAACTGTCAAATCGTGTTGTCATTCATTCTTAGTGGTTAGGTGATACGGAGGAGAATACACCCGAAACTAAGCCCGAAACTACGGACTTCGGGCTTAGAGAGTAGCCCCCCAGATGGTTGATGGGGCCGAAAAGTTCTGGAGTGGCGACTGGGTACCGGAAGACGCAACGTTGGACGGCCTCCCACAAGGTGGACCAATGACCTGGTGAAGTTCGCGTGCGTGTAGCCCATGGATGCGAGACGTATAGGATCAGTTGTTGTGGCGACACTTGGGGGAGGCCTATGGGCAGCAGTGGACTTCTTCTGGCTCACATGATGACGATGATGAGGCCGGTGTCACCCAGCTGACTACCCTTAGAACAAACACAGACACAAACTCAGAGGTCAAAGTCTCTTTTAAAATCCATACAATCATGCTAGTCAAATCATATGAGAACCATGTAGTCTGAGGTGGTATTTTGAGGAAAGTACCACACAGATATGAGTGGACTTGTCCCGACAGTGCAAGCATTTGTCCTATAGCTCAACGATTTGATGAACAATACCAAAGGAAGAACATTTCTGCAGTCCAACCAAAGGTCGTCTGGTGAATATCGCTATCAGCAATAATATCGCCACTGTAGGTACCGATAGAATCAAGTTGGTATATTTATTACACGGGTGGATGACGTGTCTGATCGTAACATATCTCACAAACAAGAACTCTATTCGCCAGTATTCAACTTTGTAAACGGTCAGCTCAGCTTTATAATGCTATTAATAAACACATTTACATCTATCCTAAGAATTGTTTTGAATGCAAAAAAATACTAACGAAATGGATAAGAAGGCTAACCTATGGTGAGACTGAATCACTTCTACAACAGATACACTAACACTATACTAACACACCCTCACACACACACGCACACACTCACTTACACACAAGCGCCCTCATTCACCCAAATCACCTTGTTTTTGATTATATGTACTCGTATTGAATAGTTTACACTTCTTGTTTTTGAAGGAGCGGAGTCTCCTAATACAGGCATCTTTTGCTTAAAAGGAGGCTCCAATCTCAAATTTGTTGTACTTTATGGTTATCAAATAAAGTATTTTAATATCATCAGGTGTTAGGCTCACTTTTGACCACAATCTCACCTGATGGTTAGCGATGATGTGGTCGAAGATAAAACAGGCTTGCCTAGAAGTATCCTGTTAACTCTTTACTTAAATACCCCGAGAATATAGCTATCAGGGAACACAGATTCCGACAGGAAATTCCTCTCCAAAGCTGTACCTACGCACAGTGAAAGCATTCAAAACGTATGCTATGGCTACCAGAGCGCAATTTCTTCCTGACGTCTAGCTGCTTCCTGATAGCTACAGCCTGGGAGTCTTTAACTCAAGAACATGTTACTTCTAATCAAGCGTGATGCATCGTCAACCATATCATTGCTTTCCATCCGGTGAGATTGTGGTCAAACGCGCGCTGATCGTTAATTTAAAAAGCAAATGGATTTACCAGACATCAAGATCCGGTAGAAGAGAAAAAAATCTCTGAGCTTTGTCACTAGACAGTATACTAATCCCCACCAATTCTGCAGGTATTCGACCTCTTACGAGAGAAAGACCCAGAGAGCTTCAAGAAAATAAAGGTCATTAACGGAGACATCACAGAAGACGGGCTGGGCATCTCAGAAGATGACAAGAAACTTCTGCAGAAGAAATGTAACATAATCTTCCACAGTGCTGCTTGTGTTAGGTAAATACATCACCTTACGTTCCATTACTCAAATAACAGATGGTGCAAAAAAACAGCCAGGCTGAAGTGGGAGTGGGATGGGTACGTCCCACGAATGCACCCGAAGAGGTAAGCGAAGATTGTCACTCATGGGACGCCTGGGAAAGGATGTCGCCATCAAGGTCGACCGTGGCGCAGTCGTAGTCGGTGTGATGGATCATGACCTCATCATGTTTGCGGGGCAACTTGTACAGAGATCGCCAAAGACAGATTTGGAAGGAGAAAAAACTTTTTACAAAAAAATACAACCGACTTAAAAAAAAAAAACACTACAAAGTAAAAAATAACTTTAATTTCGGAAGACGGTGTTTTTGTTAGTTTCTTCGTATTTTGACACCGACTTCCGAAATTAAAGTTATTTTTTACTTTGTAGTGTTTTTTTTTTGGAAGTCGGTTGTATTTTTTTGTAAAAAGTTTTTTTATTTTTCACTTTTTAGTGGTGCCCTACACCTAACAACACCACTCCAAAATCGCAGAAAAGCAAAATACGCAATTTCGATCATCAAAGAATCATCTAAATAGTCAAATTCCAGCTATTTCGATTTAAAATCCAAAGTTCGCAACCGATTTTGATATGATTTAAATGGGACCAATCTGCAAGTATATCCTTTCAGATAAAACAAAAATTTTTCAAATCGGTTCATAATTGTCGGAGATATGAGGTAACAAACATAAAAAAAAAAAAAAAAAAAAAAAAAACATACAACCGAATTGATAACCTCCTCCTTTTTGGGAAGTCGGTTAAAAAGGGAGGGCTTTGTCCAGCAGTGGGACACAAGCGTACAGTGTAGGCTAACAAAAAAAGTTATAGGTGTGGAAATGTGCTCCCTTTGACAAAATGGGAATTATGCAAATTTATGTAAATTAGGGTGATCCCACCATTAGAGGATACAAACATTATGTTGCTTGCTATGTCTTTGTTGAAATTATTTTCTTAATAGTTCGTGTCCTCTCTGCAGATTTGACCAGAAATTAAAGGATGCAGTCAACATGAACACAACGGGCACATGGAGAATGCTGAGTCTTGCCGAAACGATGCAGAATTTAGAAGTTTGTACCTACATATTATCTAATGAATTATACATATACATTACACTTTTTTTTTTCATTTATTTATTATTTATTTTCTAAAATATACTAAACTAACAAAAGACTAAAGTAGAGCATCAAAATATTCGTCCTCCACGCTGTCAATTGGTAATGTACCCAAGAGACTGGCGGCATTGCCACGTTGAATGGCAATGCTTAATCTCTGCCCAAAGTAAGAGCCAGCTCTTGGGTCACGGGAAGTGTCAACCAACCGTTTCGAAATTTCTTTGAAAAGGCTGTGAGCACAAGGGCCCCACGGCTCTAGGGTTTCAACCCCAAACGGCTCGAAAATATAGTTACCAATAAGGTTACTATATTTACGCCGCGTGAGGTTTTCCGCAGCCGCAGCGGCAGCGCCAGCACAACACGATGAACTAGGAAGATGGGATGGCGCAAGAGTATCGACACAGGTTGCGTCCCACACTAAAGGTCTACCCATCTTCCAAGGAAACAAAGACATGCCGTCCGGTCTTTTGCCATCGTCACGTGCCAAGCCATTGGGTTCTAATAGCGTTGGCCGACGGTGACGAGAGCTCGTCGGATAATGTCATTTAAATTAGCGTGTCGCGCAAAACGGCCTGCACTGCGGCTACAAGAATAAGCCGTGTTGCCCGAGGCTGTTGACAACTTCCCCACAGAGATAGCGATGAGGAGAACTACAAGGGGCTCCTAAACGTAAAGAAGCAGCGAGGCGGAAAGTGGTGTCGTCGAACTGAGGTGAAACATTGGGGTGCAATCACTGAGACCCTAGCTTGTCACCTTGTAAGCGTTTGCATTTCTAGGCGACCACTGAAAAACAGCGATAAATTGATACTATCAATTCTACTAATTTTCACATTCGCATCTCAATCGCAATCTGTAAAAAAAATATGAAAATTAAGTCTTTTTTGACAGTTTGTAATTGACATGCGAATGCGAAAGTTGTTAAAAAATTAGTAGAATTGACCCTCAGGTCTTTAGTTCGTATCTGGCCGAATAGTTACAGTTGCACCTGGTCTCAATCTGTTCTGTTCCAGGTGTTCGTACATCTGTCAACAGCGTACTGTCGCTGTGACCTGGATGTGCTGGACGAGAAGGTGTACCCTGCCGTGCACAAGCCGAGGAAGATCATGGACATCGTCCAGTGGATGGATGATGATACACTGGCTTACTTGGAACCTAAGTAAGTACCAACTTCCTACTCTTTTCTTGAAGTTCAATCAGACCTCCACATTCCAGTCTTCTTCTTAGCGTATCGAAGGCAAAAAGTGTAAAAATAACCACCGAACCAAAAATTGGAGGTGCACTAAGGTCGGTTGCCTTTCATAGAGGAGGACTGAGTCCCAGCTGTGAGAACCCTGCCCATCGATACACTCATACATACAGACTCCATGCTGCTACCGCCGCGCCGCGTCGCTTCTATCTTTCTGACCCTGAATGCGATAAATACCGAACGGATTTTCATACGTTTTTCACCAATATATACGACTTATGGAGTTAATATGACGATGTTTGTTTAAGATGTGGGAAAAAACGTATGCCGACTGTGAGCTTATACGAGTATATGCTGCACTAGCTGTGCAAAGCTCCGGCGGGATGCTAGTAGACAGAAAATCCCAAAGCAGTTCTCACAAAATGTTTTTTCTTTTATTTCAGAATAATATCATCAGAACCTAACACCTATTCGTACACTAAGGCCATCACTGAGGACTTGGTGGCGGAGTATTCCAGCAAGTTCCCCGTCGCCATCGCCAGGCCGTCTATAGGTTAGTACCACCACACCATAGGCCTTGACGCCGTAGTGGAAATATTTTTTTTCTGATTCCTCTGCTGTTCTTATCTGATTGATTTGAATCCAGAAGCGGAGCCCATGGCAGTTGAATCTTTTAATAGACCTTAAAGTCATTTACGACTACTAAAGTCAAAAGAAAATGTTCTTTGGATCTAACGATAGTGCGATGTCTTCGTTTGCTGCTGGTTTTATAAATAAAAACTACATACCAGTTACACTAAGGAGCGCACACACGTCCGCTTCGGCCGACAGTTGATAGAGCAATGCCAGTTTAAATTTGCCAGATTTTAAATTCGACTGCTGAGTTGAAGATGACGACGCGATTGGAGAGCCCCAAGTCCACCAGTGGACTGCTGCTTATGCTGGTGATGTCAATGATAGTAGTCCGCCTGCCTCTACTGACAATCCTTATACATTTATAGTGACTGCGGCCTGGAAGGAGCCCATCCCTGGTTGGGTGGACAATCTAAATGGGCCGACGGGTTTGGTCATTGGGAGTGGTAAAGGTGAGTCACTTCTTCTTACTTTTCTTATAACAAAATCAATTTTTTTGGCTGTCTGTCGGGGTATCTGTCTGTTTGTTCAGGCTATCTGAAATGGCTGAACTGACATTGATGGAACGTTCACTGGCAGATAGTTGGTGCTATAGGGAATTTAAGTAGTAAATTCCTCGCAATAAAAGGTAATCCTATGAAATTAACATTTGTGCCGTGCTGTTTTACGAGTCTTATGAGGGCGAAGTAGCTTTCAACAGCTTGTTTAGAAAGTAATAAGAGAAGGTCACTGGAATCCTGGACGCGACCTTTCCTCCAGCAGTAAGTCTTTCGACAGGAATTAAAATGATGGTACCCCATTCCCAGTGTAATGGGACCTCTGCAAGTTGGTTTCGGCACCTCGATTGCCTAGCAAAGGTCCGGAACCTCGGGGTCCCGAGATTGTCAAAGAAATAATGACTTTTTCCAGGTGTTATTCGAACCATGCACTGCGAGCCTTCGTACAAAGCGGACGCCATCTCAGTGGACGTGGTGGCCAACGCGTGCATCCTAATCGCTTACGTCACTGCTCAGGATAAGTGAGTATTTAGAAATGTTGTTGGCCCTGACCTCCATCCTGATCCTCCAATCAAATTGGTTATAAGACGGACGGTTTAAACTTGACATTCGAGAATATTTTCCGCTGTAACGACTGAGGCGAGTAGAGTAGAAAAAGTATACCTCTAAAGGATTTCGTAATTTTAGATAATTCAACGTTTAAGAGGGTGAAAAGGGACCTCGAGAGGAATCGTTTGTACTAAATCTGCGCTGACGAAGACGCGGGCTAAGTGCTATGTGCTAAGTGTGCTATCATACAAATCATTGATTTCTTTTTCAGGCCAAAAGAAACGCAGCTGTACAATCTGACATTATCTGGTGTGATAAACCTGACATGGGCTGAAATTATTCAATTAGGTAAGTTTCGAGGCTACTAGTTAGCATTTCTCAACTGTATTGAGTTACGCTTTCCGAGGCACGACAGGGGTGAGGTGAAGCAATAGCAACTTCCAAACTTCGAGCTGTCACTGAGAAATTCACTATGGAAGAATCCATTAAATTTTTCATGCCCGAACTGGTAACCAAACCCAAAACCCATAAATCATCCTCTACCTACTACAGAGTTAAGGAAAGACAAACCTATGCCTATGAATAGTACAAAAAAGAAAAGTAATAAAGAAAAGGAAAAGTTTTCTTTTGTCACAGAACTGACCGAAATGCCACTGGCATACCTGTCTCTTTGGAACGGACCGGGAAAACAGATGGCCCGTCATAGTAGGAACGGTCATTTAGTAGAGACAAATTAATTAAGATTAACATCTGAAAAAGGTTATTTATTAAGTACTCCTCTGCCTTGCCCTGGTGTGAACAGCTATGATATATGGCCTTACTTTCCAGGAGAGAAGTGGGTGAACGAGTACCCGTACTCTGTAGCGCTGTGGTACCCGGGCGGCTCCATCAAGTCGTACAGGCTCACGCACCAGCTGGACATGTTCGTCAGCCACATCGTGCCGGCTTACCTGGTAGACGCGCTGCTGTTCCTGTTGGGGAAGAAGACCTTGTGAGTTGTGATGACTGCTGAGTTATCATTATCATCATCTTAGCCGGAAGACGTTCACTGCTGGATATAGGACAGTGTCGCAAACTATATATATCAGTTTTCGGTTTATTTTAGACATGTACGCTGGTGGTTGGGAATGTCATGCTCACTCAAAAGCCTAGCTGATGGTGGCGTCTGCGTTGAATCATTTGGCTCCAAACAAAATGGTTGAGACGAATGGGCCTGGCGCATGCGTCATGTTCGTGAACGGGCTCCGTTGGTTGGAACTGGTCATTTCTCAGCTGCCATGGCTTTTCTTTAAATTATTCATTTTTTATTTCGAACGCTATTATCCTGCTCTTCTTTTACATCGTCCTCACATGTATGTATTGGTAATTTTAACACGATGTAAACAAAACTTTGTAATAATTTATTATTTTTAAAAGAGTGTCCGTGGAGTTTATTGCACGTTCTTCTCCATAGAGACCTACTCTTGGGAACGTGCAAGAAGCTTTATCTTTTTTTTTGGACCGACCGAGATTGACAATTCAAAATTGCCTGTAAATGGTCTAATTGAAATAAATGCTTGAGTTTGAGTTCACCTCATCGACCGGCGGCGCTGCGTCTCGCAACGGGGAGATTCCCGCGGCATTTACTAGGTCATCGTTACTACTGTATTTGCTTCTCTCCTTTAATCCCATTGAAAGATTGTCTTTATAAGATAGCTTGTAGCTATAAGGCCGCACATTGTGAATTCTATTCTAATAGGGCCACCTTTTGGGAGGCCATTCAACGCTTCGACTTCCACTCCAGAACCTTCCCACCTCCTCGACTATCTGTTCTGCGAGCAATGTGCCCTGCCCACTGCCACGAAGGTATGGTTAATTCTTCAGGTTAGGTCAGTAACCTTGGTTCTCCTGCTATGATAACTATCGGGACCAATTCCATGAATGCGTTTGCAACGTCAAAATGAAAGAAAATGCGGTCGAAGGCTACGGCAATTAGGCTGCCGAACATAAGGGTTACAACAAACAACGGCGCTTTTAAAGTCAAACTGTCACCACATGGCGTAGCCTTTACGCAAAATAACTTCAAAACTCCTGAAAATTAAACCCAAACCTCCTTTCCCAGCATGATCAACCTCCAGAAGCGCATCAGCCACGGCCTCAACGTGCTGCAGTACTACACCACGAAGGAGTGGCACTTCAGGAACACCAACTACAAGAGTCTGCGCACCAGAATCACTCCCCAAGACAACGACACGTTCTACACGGACCCCTCCGATCTGGATCCTGATGAGTATTTGAAGAACTACGTGCTGGGCACCAGAGAGTTCTGTTGCAAGGAGGACCCTGCCAACCTGCCTAGGGCTAGGAAGCTTCATAAGATGTAAGTTCACATTCAAGTTTGATGGAAGTGTAAATTATCTAGTTTATTTGGTTGAACGTGCTAATCTCAAGAACTACTGGTTCGACTTGAAAAAATATTTTAGTTTTAGATAGCCCATTTGTCGAGGAAGCCTATAACATCACGCTACGCCCAATAGGAGCGGAGCATTAATGAAAAAAATGTGACGCAGACGAAGTTGCGCTGGTCAGCTAGTGGTCTATAAAGCTAACGATTATTTTAGTAAGCGCTATTATCCATTAATCTAGAACCTAAAATAATATTTTTCTAAACCCTACTATGGTCGCTCGTTTTCATTATGCGATATGGCTATTATCACATAACGAAAACGAGCCCTTCATTTTATCAACAGCCCAAATTCTTTAATTCTCGTTAATTCTTTGTTATACACCATAACAGCTCATACACTAGACAGTGATGACAGTTCATGTACAAAGGCGAGCTTAACTAGAAATTAGAAAACAGAAAAATGAAAATACAAAATCTCTCTAAAAACCAGCCATGTGCTTGTCGTTCTCATGTGCTAGTCGTTCTCATGTGCTAGTCGTTCTCATGTGCTAGTCGTTCTCATGTGCTTGTCGTTCTCATGTGCTAGTCGTTCTCATGTGCTAGTCGTTCTCATGTGCTTGTCGTTCTCATGTGCTAGTCGTTCTCATGTGCTAGTCGTTCTCATGTGCTAGTCGTTCTCATGTGCTAGTCGTTCTCATGTGCTAGTCGTTCTCATGTGCTAGTCGTTCTCATGTGCTAGTCGTTCTCATGTGCTAGTCGTTCTCATGTGCTTATCGTTCTCATGTGCTAGTCGTTCTCATGTGCTAGTCGTTCTCATGTGCTTATCGTTCTCATGTGCTAGTCGTTCTCATGTGCTTATCGTTCTCATGTGCTAGTCGTTCGCATGTGCTAGTCGTTCTCATGTGCTAGTCGTTCTCATGTGCTTATCGTTCTCATGTGCTAGTCGTTCTCATGTGCTTATCGTTCTCATGTGCTAGTCGTTCTCATGTGCTAGTCGTTCTCATGTGCTAGTCGTTCTCATGTGCTAGTCGTTCTCATGCTCAAAAAGTTCCGAACAAATCATCTTAACATGTCACTTTTTAAAACCGTAAATTTCTTACACTCTCAAAGTCATAAATGTTCTCGTGATGTGTACCTTACAACCCAGTATATTTGGAACCAATTGGCTGGGACAGACGGACAGCCAGACAATCACGAGCTCGTATAACGGTTCCGTTTTTTCATACGGACTTTCAGAACCAGTGGCGTAACGTCGTAGTTCTCGTAGTTTTAAACACAGGCCCTACTTGTTAAGGACTGTCCTGTCAGGCCACCAAGAAGACGGCGGGACTAGATTAATAGCTTTGTACACATCGGGGCCCTTTTAGTCTGGGAACCCTTTATCTATGATACGGCTGATATAGCTGTAACTAAGTACGCCCCTGTTCGGAACCCTACAAGCTAATCCTTGTTAATTTATTCCAGCCGCTACTTCGCCGATCGCCTATTCAAGCTGATCTTCTTCGCGTTGCTCCTCTGGACTCTGTACAGCAACACGCATATCTTCACGAGCTCGGTGGAACTCCTCGACAGCACCCTGAAGAGTCTCCCGCCCATCAACCAGGCTAGAGCTGAAGAAATCGCCGAAATAGGACTTTAGTTAAAGATTGTTTAGGTTTTTTTTTCGCAGTGTTTATGACACAAAAATGTTACTTACAGTAGTAGGTACTTACATTTTGATACAAGCTTGTGGAGGTGGAGTGCAATGACATATGCTCACGCTTATCAAACGTTTTAGATTGAATGTGTTAAAAACAGTTTTTGTAAAGATAATTGAGATATTTAGTTGAAGACATTAAAGATCACTACGATACCAGGGCGTACAAAATAGCTGCTACTTTAGTAAACAGATAATTATATACGCGTCCTGCCGATGACAACCTCTTCGCAAAAAACCGACGCGACGTCACAGCTACAGTATAAATTATTTGCAGATGGTCTCTTAAACTGTTTTGCGTTAGACACGATTCTTCCTGTGAAACACTTTATCGGCCAGACCTGGCTTTAATATATTTACTTATGTGACCTTAGAAGTATGCGTGTATAAATACTGTGTTGTTCAATAAAGTTGAGAAAAGTTTGTGTTAGTAGGTATATAGCTATGCCACAGATAATAAATAAAAAGTAAATAAATTAAAAACTTACTGGTTAAGTAAAGTAGTAAAGTAGAATATGCATGTTTTATCACGGTTGTGATGTTTCCATAGATAAAGACTATGTGTTCATGTAAATATAGCATCAGTGGCGTAGGCACTTGAATCACCTCCCGCAAAGACATAGTTGAAAACAGTGACAAGACCTATTAAAGATTGTACTCGCTCAGAGACATTCGCTCGGCGACGCGACGCTCGCTGGGCGGTCAGAACTCACCAACCAGCTGTCATTTCTACCAATACGGCGAAGATATTAAAGCCGAGTCGAGCGTCAAAACTATCGAAACTTTTCACTCGCTACTCGTCAACTCGTTTCGAGTTTGAAGCTTCCCTGAGGCCTTAGTGTGAGTTTTTTCTAACGCGCTCGCAATCGAACGCGTTCGAACGTGAGTCGAAAAAACTCACACTAAGGCCTCTGGTTTGCATACAAGAAAAAACGATATTCATTCCTAACTCATAAACTTCACTTAGTTGAACTTATAAACTTCACTATTAGTTGAACATAATATATAAACTTCACTTATTTGAACTCATAAACTACACTTAGCTGAACGCCTGTCAATAGTCCAAGAGATAAGAATAGCATCGTAGTAAGTAATAGTAGTTGTTAAGTATTGTACAGGGGTATAAATATTTAACTAGGAATAGAATACTTTTTGTATAGGTCTAATTAAGCATAGGTGCGTATAACTGTGATTTGCAAGGTTGAAATAAAAAAAAATGATTTAAAAATCACCTATTTTCTGTTGTAACCTTTACCTACACTTTTTGCACCTTTTGCAAATGCCATAGGCTTTGATTTATATACATGATAATCAAATGCCATAGGCATTCTCTATCAGTCAACCTTTGGGTGATGCAGAGAATAGTGGTAGGTGCAAAATGCAGAATAAAACGATTGAAAATTATTCAAATAAGTATCTACAATTAAAATGAATAATAAACATATACAAACTATACCTACATACATTAAAAATTTAATATACAATTAATACTCAAATAACAAGATACATTAATTTATATTATGTACTTACCTAAACGAAATACATAAACAATAAATACGAATAGGTACCCTTGAAAACATTAGCACTGTGATGTTAAGAGTCCTATTACATTTTTTACGGAAATTCATGATTTTTGACGCTGTAATTTTCAGCAGCAGTAAGATATTTTAATTATTTGATCCTGAATAACGATAGTACCAGTCTCTTTCTTGTAAGTTAGAGTTACACATTTTCATTTTTCTTTTCGTGTAATTTACTATAAATATTTTACGAACTCAGTTTGCAAGAAAAAATGTCGGCGATGGAACTTTGACGGTCAAATTCACATTGTTACAATCAATTCTATTAAAAGCCAAAATTGCTAAAAGGTAAGTTGAATGTTTTACTTGTTTATTGGAGTTCTAGAATTTCTTGAAATTCCTTGAGTTTTCACGGAAAAAAAACGTAAAGAAAGCCTAATTTAAGCCAGAATTGTCTTCATTCAGCGTTCATTATATTCCAAATAAAAACAATTTTATCAATTAAATTTATAAGATATAAAATTTCAATCTACAATGAATACGTTTCATTAGTTTTCGTTTGTCAATATAATACAACAAAATTACAATAAATAAAATTAAAGTACTATAAATTCTGCGTCAATTCAGCGCGCGCGCTTCTCAGTCTCGCGCGAGCGCCCAAATAAACTATAATCCTATTCAGACTAGTAAGTATCAAATAGTTTCGCGGACTATAGATGTACCCCCAACGCAGACCAACGTAACTTGATCTATTGCAAACGAGCATTTACGATTCGTAATAGGACTCTTAAGATACTACACTGTCAACTTCTTCCGAATGTGTTCACGAACTAATCGATTGGTGTCCATCCATTTAATTGATAAACGTTACAAACGTTTTTTTTTTTTATACAAGTGTATAACCAGCGGCCAAGTGCGAGTCGAACTCGCGCACGAAGGGTTCCGTACCTACTATTATCTATATCTATACTAATATTATAAAGAGGTAAAATTGTTTGTAAGTTTGTAAGTTTGTATGTAGGGGGTAATCTCAGGAACTACTGGTCCGATTTGAAAAATTGTTTCACTGGTAGAAAGCTACATTATCCGTGAGTGCTATAGGCTATAAATTATAAAGATATCATGCATATTAGTCGAACTATCTCAATTTTTGTCTATCCAGGCGGAAAAAAATAGCTCTTACAACAGAGTTATTTGCGTGCGCTGCCATAACAGTTGTATATAATTGAAAACAATGTATGGCAACCTGGTCCGCCTATAATAGTTCTACAAAAAAGTCCGCGGCACCATATTTCTATCTTTTATATTTTAGCAGATATAGTAGCTTTTATGTGTTAAAAAAAGTATTTTTCGACGTACTTATCTTTGGGCGATTTTTTAAACAACAAAATATTAAACCTTATCGAAAAAAATGTTATTTTGATCACAAGAACATCATAGAGATACGATTTGCCCAAAACAGTATGTCAATTGGTTGAATAGTTTCGAAGATAATATAAAATTACTAATTCGCAAAACGCCGCCCGCGCCGTCCATTTACGAACCGCATTAGAACATGCTTTGTACGGACGACGCGGCGACGTTTTATCCATTAACCATAGACGGCGTTGTGCAATTGCGTCATTTTTCTGAATCGTGGTGTTAAGATTTTCCGCGGATTAAGGTGGAAGCTCCAGGGTAGCCCGCGAAATTCAAATATTTTTATGTTTTTTTTGCAATTTGCCGAGCAGTGTAAAGCTGTATCTTAAACAAAATGCAGTTCGCGATCGTAAAGAGCATTTATCTAAAGGATTATAACCATTTGAATCATCAATATAATCCCCTAAGTTCATATAACTCGATTGAATGTTATTTCGTGAAAAAGTCATTCAATCGAGTTGTAAGAACTTAGAAGATTATACTGATAATTAAAATGAATATAATTCTTTAAATAAATATGCGTTACGGCCGCGAATCGTATTTTGTTCAACATACAGCTTGACACTGACCGGCAAATTGCAAAAAACATAAAAATATTTGAATTTCGCGGGCTACCCTGGAGCTTCCACCTTAATGACCCTCTCCAGTTATTATTTAACTTTTGTCGTTTGGTAGGTAAGTTGTACGTAGTTGATTGAATGTTGTTGGTCTTTAAAATTGTTTTGGTTGCTCGGTTTCTCAAAACACAATTACAATATTACTTCGTTCTCATTCTTCGAGTTCGAAGCTGTGATATTTCTGTTTTTGGGATATCGGACAGTTTCAGCGATTGTTTATCATGCCTGGATATCACAACTTTCCCGTCAGACATCCCAGACATGAGACAAGAGCAGCTCGAGTACGCCGTACGGAAGAGCCTCTCGAGGAATAGAGAAAATATTTCGCAAGCACTCGCTGGGAAATCTAGCTCCGAGCGTTCACAGCGGCTTGCTAACAAAAGCTGGAGAACATCGCAGGTCCGTGCTCGGGAATCTAGCGCTGAACGTGCACAGCATCTCAGTGATTTAAAGCAGCATGGCTCTGCAACAAGGGACAGGGACTAGGGAGTCTAACGCTGAGCGCTCGCAGCGGCTCGCTAGCCTAGCTACATACATATTATCATGCAATAAAAACAAAACCCTCCTTTTGGCCGTCAGGAAATAAATCATAGCAGTCAGTACTAACCGAACCACACTCATAATTTCATCACAAGTTAAAATGTTTACCGCCCAACGAAGTGGGCACGGGTCAGCTAGTCTATAATAATTCCGTACCTACCATCACTACATAGTCTAAAACAAAGTCGCTTTCTCTGCCCCTATATCCCTATCTTAGAATAATAACGCATAGAAACCTAGTACGAGTGCAAAAAGTGAGGCAACTAAAACTTAGCCTAATCCGTCAATCCGTCAAACTTAGCCATCAGTACTCAAGGTCACGTTCCGTCGAACACAGCTCGCGAGTAAATAATTGCAAATGACAGTTTGTTGCGTGAAAGGATGTTAAAGCACATCAGGAAAACAAAAAAAATGTGATAAAATAACATTTCACAAATAAGTACTCACATTCTATGCACTATTTTTACGTAAATCGATAAATAAAACAAAATTCTAATAACCTAACTTGTCATAACACAGTGTTGCTATTTGTGAGGAAAAAAATACCCACATTGCTTTCATTCATGTTTTTCATTTTTGTAATTTTAAAATACAATACTTACTGTTCATTCATATCAAACCCGATGTTTTAACATTGATTATAATTATAACCCATCAAGTATTCTAAACGCATTGAACAATATCTCATTCTTTATGCGATTTATTGCCTTTTATTTTTAAATAAATTGAATTAAACCTTCCGAAAAAATATGTCATATTACATAAAAAATCCTGTTTACCTTTTCCAGTTCCCAACAACATAAAATACTTGCCTTGATAGCAAAATAGTAATGCGTCTTCCCATATTTTGTGGGGAACGGCTTGGTAATGGTATCACTGAAAGCTATATCTGTGTGCGTTAGAGGAACGTAGACACATTCGGCTCACGCACACAAAGAAAGTGAAGTGGACACACGATTTTGCTCGGGTTTTGTTCTAGACGCGGCTTCTATGCGTTATTATTCTAAGATCCCTATGTATACTTAAATCTTTAAAACTACGGAACGGATTTCGATGCGGTTTTTTTTTAATAGATAGAGTGATTGAAGAGGAAGGTTTATAATTATGTATAATAACATCACAGTTTTTCTGTAGTGTAGGTATTTAGTATCAGCATTGCATCCGTGCGAAGCCGGGGCGGGTCGCTAGTTATCTATAAAAACGGCAAATAAATCAAGTTTGTTGTATTGGAGCCCCCTTTAATATTTATTTTATTCTGTTTTTTTAGTATTTGTTGTTATAGCGGTAACAGAAATACATCATCTGTGAACTGTCTAACTACCACGGTTCTTGAGATACAGCCTGGTGACAGACAGACAGACAGAACAGACAGCGAAGTCTTGCTAATATTAGTAGGATCCCGTTTTTACCCTAAAATCTACTTATATGTCCTTATGATAAACTACCTATGGTAGGTACGTGTGTACAGTATTTGTCACAATACGTATTCGACGAACAACTAGTTACTTTTTTAAAGGAGTGTCAGCTGTTGATTTCAATTTCAATCAACTTTGACCTGCTTTAACCTTTCATCCTTGTTTACGTTATTCTTAAAACCCAAGCTATCAATTTTATAGTGCGTCTATGTTCCGACCCAACGGAATAATAATGGAAATGAAATATTTCACTGCTATTTTATTCTCTTCTGGTAACTTCGAGAATATTATCGACGGTCTTTCTGCCGTCGTCCCTCACTACTCGATAGATACACAACTCTATACTCTTTGGAAAGCACTTAAATTACCAATCACAAATTATATAAAACTTTCGACCAATGAGAGAGTTTGTTTTGCTTATGGTTAGCCAGTCATAAATAACTTTTGAAGCATCGAGAACAAAACATGCGTCATTGAAAACCTACTATTGCATCAGAAAATGTTCAAGGTTGTGAATATTCTTTATTTTGTTAGAAATCGATAAAATGTTACTCGATGGAAAATAAATTTTAAATTCCTTAGGATTGATTTTAATAGGTGACTTGGGATAAATATAATAAATGAAAATAATAATGCAGATAAGAAATTCCAAAAACTCTTAAAAAAATGAGAGTAATTTTATGGCAGTTCTTACTATTTACTATGTTTCTTTCTCGGGTCTCTGGAGACCCGATCCTTTGGTAGGCGTACGAGGGGCCGAAACCAACTCGCAGAGGCCCCGTTAGAAATTTCAAATGTAATGGGGCACCAACCGGCGATTATCCCTGTATGCACTGTGAAAGTATTCCTAAGGAGAATCCCTGGTTGGAGCAAGACTATTGCAGAATATGGAAACAAAAGATGAAACGCTGGTTATGGGTTTGGGCGGTTTAGTGGACTGATAATCGTTTTTATAGAATAACTATTGGCCCCTGCCTGACCACTAACAATATACACGGCTTTTAAATGGCAGGGGGTGACTTGCACACTCAATGAATGGGCCCCCGAAAACGGTCGCTAGCACAAAGTGACGTAGCGCCAAGGTGGCAACATAGCCTGAGGTGCTAGAGGAGTGGAGAGGTATACATCGGCTATCAGGACAATTCCGGAAGTGCGGTCAAGATCCCTACCAGCATCTTACTGGATTATACATCCTTCTCCCGAGCACGTTTGCTCTAGCGAATCTCTACTCAGACAGGCCGATTAAGGCAAGAAAGAGGTGGGAGCTCTGTTCCTCGTCAGTGTTCACTCTTGCCAGCCAATAAAGACAAGCCAGAGATGAGGAACAAGACTTCTCCCGGGAGATTAGGTTCGTGGGGTCGCTACACTGCCCAACAGTTCGCCACAAAACTGCCTTGCGGATTGTATCTCTCTTTGTCTGGCCCCTCACCCTAGGTATGACCTAAGGTCCATCGGGACGCGCAAGCCCCACCACGACGTCAACGTAGAATTAATACTGCGGTAGGGTTATTAACTATATTTTATTAATGTAACGTTGCATTACGAAATTATAAAAAAAATATATTATTCTTATCAATTTTGAAACTATACAAAAAGAGGCAATCAACTAACTGCTTTGCGTTTTAACTTTTTCGAATAAAACCAAATCGATTCAAAGTGAATCGATCGTACAGAAACGGTAATATATCATACTACATCACTAGAAGCGCAAAGACAACAAAACTAATATCTTCATCTGTCATTCCCATATTTTTCACAAAATGGCTGAACTATAGAGACGTGTATCAAGTTATATTCGTCATAATGGAGCTTAAAAACGTTGATTATTCCAACAAAAACAAGTGCACTACCTTTTCGAACACAGACGTGTTGATTTGCGGAGATAAATCTTCATCAGTGTGTAAAACCGACGTGATTTCCTTCCGAGACCGTGTGTGGATTTCCCCGAGAGATTTTCCCTTGCAGTCTTTTGAGAACTTTATAAAGTGCTGCAGATTCGTTCCTAGACCTTCTCCAGACGTTGTTAAAGATTTTCGAGTCCCTACAATGTGTGCGTGAGTGAAAATGTCCTGACTGTGATCTAGTTTACAAGTGTATAGAAAATAGTGTAAAATAATAAATAAAAATGAATTTTGCTACAAGTCGGCCCGACAGGCGCGCTGTTTTTAGCCCCACACATTATTCCATCGCCAACTACAGTACAGAAACCAAAAAGGATATGAGAACCGCGTTTGGCGAAGACCTTTTTTTGAACAACCTTCATTTCATTCCGGATCCCTTGATGAAAAATTTGGCGGACACAATCATTACTGAGGAAAAAATGGCGCCGAAATCTAAATTAGATAGTAATAATATTGATGTGAAAACAAACGAAGACATGAATATTGAACCTGATTATTCCCCATTGTCAGGTATTACAAGTTTCTTTTCTGGTGTATTGAACGTGATCACTAGCGCAATGTTTAGCAAACGGAAGCAGAGCGATTTAGCTGCGCAGCCCTGCGTCGAGGTGGCGGTACCGTCGATGTGGCATAGCGCCAAAATTTTGGATGAAAATAAAATTTTACAGGATGAAAATCGTTCAAATGATAAGTCTAGTGAGCTTTTGGCGTCAGAAATGACCGACGTAAAGAAAGCGGCGGCTCATTGTCAAAATAAAATCGAGCAGGTCCGTCTGCTGCTCGGTAGCAAGCCTGTTCCATGTAACTTCAGGGCTCGCAGGCGTCCAAAGAGGGTGTTTGTTGAAGCCAGCTCTGTAGAAGACAGTTTTGAAGATGCCTTTTCTCCAGAAGACTTTGAAAGCCTTGCCAATGATTCCTACATTGAGTATTCCAGCCCTTTATGCTATCATGACCACATTTTCCATGAGATTGATGGTCATAAAGTTAAAATTGAAACTGAAAAAACCACTCAAAGCATCCCAGATGTTCCACCACTCTGTGAGACAACAGAAATTGTTAAAAATGTACCTGAAATTGAAACTACAAATGAAAACAAATTAGTATGTGATACAAAGCCTGAAGTTGTTGCTACTTGTGAGGATAAGCTTAGTAAACTAAAAGCTCTACTACAAGATAGAAGAAAGAACTCTAAACCAATTGCTGAGCCAGAACCCGTCATTGTGCCAGAGTTACCTAAACCTAAATCAAAATTAAAGGACAAGAGATTTAAAAACCCAAACCGTATGTGTGGTAAGAGGATGAAGTCAAGGTTGAGGAAGAGTATTCAGGATGACCTACAGTTTGCCAATGAGATCATTATTGAAGATGCATCCAGTGTAGAAAACTCTCCTTCAACAGGTTGTTTGGAGAAATTCATTACAGCAACAAAACCAGAAAAAGAATACTTTGACGAAGTTTGTGGCCGTTTCCTCCCTGGTTCAGTCACCGAAAGCGAGGACTCCTTCCAAATTGTTTTCAATGACTGTCCGAAATTGCGAAGAACTTCGGATTGTGAATCCGAAGACTCATTTATTGTCTTTGAGGATTCGCCAGACAGTTGTTATACATCCAATGATGTTTTCGGAGAGACCAGTGATTCTGAGGACTACGATAGTGACTCGGACATGAGTGATTCAGGCTGTGGTTATTCCTCGTTCAATCTTGCCGCTTCCTTGTCTAAAAGTGTGTGTAACTTAGCGGATGATAGCTTGTATGTGGAACCCAGTGAGGATGAGGTGGACTGTGCCAATGTGAACCGTGAGACTCTCTGTGAAAGTGTGGACCTGGATGTGGAACCCTCTGGTGAGAAGACTGGACTCCTCATCGATGATAGGAAGAAACTGAAGAGGAAAGATCTGCCAGCTAAGAAGGTGAGTGTTTTTAAGTCTAAATTAAGCTTTTCCAGGTATATGATGCCAAGCATACATAGCTAGATTTCTAAATTCAAATATATATACCTCAGTCTCTTGATTAAATCAGCATTATTTCTACTAAAAGATGTTCATTGCAACAACTGGTTACAGTCATCCAAATTGGTTGATAGTTGGCGAAAATATCGCTGAACAAACATTTTGATGGGATCCCATCTTCCAATCCTCTCGTATACCTTCTATCATCAGCTCAGGAACATTAATTGACGATTACCAGGCACAAATATATGATTTGCATTAGAAAGTATATGAAAAATATGATATGAGTGACTTTCCCTCGAGGGATCCCATCATATGATTTTGACTTGGTGACAATGGGACCAACTCAGGAATACTTACAGGCTTTTGTATAATTTTTTTTATGTTTTAATCATCAACCAGTTAAACGGAAAACATACTTGAGAAAAGGCAGGCAGAGTAATTTGGTTTAACAACAGCTGATGTTTAGTAAAAGTAAATAAAATTGCATCATCAAACAACTAGTTTAATCTGTTGACTAACAGAATTCTTGCTATCAACAATGACTGTCACATTCAGAATGGGTGCTCAAAGAAATTCAATTTTGTATGGGCAAAGATTATAATTGATTTAGAGTCTACCTGTCTTGGTGTTTTATGAGATGTTTTCATTATCTGTATCATATTGTTGGTAAATAAAATAATTATCAATAGATTTGGGGTGTGTGACTCAGACAGACATATTTAATTCTAAGGGTTGTTTCATATGGACATCTAGCTAACCTCACTAACTACCTATGTTGTGCAATGCTAGTATGATGCTATGAAACAATTACAGTTCCAAGATTGTGTTGCTGGAAAAGACGAGAAAAGAAAACAAACAGTTTTCCTTTAAATGTGCTTGGTTTTCTGTCTAAGTACACAAAATGGGTAAGGTAATCTTGTCTATGTGTGAAAATCCACATACCTGCCTAATTAAATAATATGCTTGGGATTTTTATATATATTATTATTGCAAAATTAACTCCTCCTTTGTTGCTTCAATACGTTTTCCTTATTAGGTAGGCATGGTCAACAGTTTGGTTATGAAGGAGCTTCTATGACGTTTGTCGTAAGGTCGGTTTTCGCGTTTCAAGTGTTGCTACTGTCGCCTTGTAGTTGAACGCACGTCATCTTTTGATAGATAACTAACAATGATAGACAACTAGAAACGGAAGTTTGAAAATTTCAACTGTCTACTTATGAAAATTACAACAGTTCTTGAGATACATGCTGACAGACAGACAGATAGACGGAAGGACAGCAGAGGCTTGTAATATGGTTTCGTTGGTTATTGTTTGAGTATGGAACCCTAAAAAAGGCTTGTCTAACGAGTTACTAAACTCATTTGACGTCAATCATAACCGTCATAGAAATGGTGTGACATTTTCGTATGATAAAAAATAGCTCCTAGATAAGATTTTTCGAATGTGAAACGATAATTTTAAATTGCAATTTGATAAAGCTTTAAAATCCTTTTTTTTTTCTTTTGATAGGCGCGCGGTTGACCACTATCTCCTCGATGATATGTTTAATCAGGGTTTTGATAAGAGGAAGGTAGAGACAGATAGGTCTACAAGGTTAATTTAAGACCCCTCTTAGTTTAGGAAACATCTATCTCTGTTTATCTTATCACATACTAGCTCTAGCTCGCGACTTCGTACGTCTTTATCCCGTTACCGTAGGAATTTTATGAAATCGCACTTAATGCTACAGGGAAGCCAAAATTCAGCTTTCTAAGACTAGTTTCGGCTGTGCGTTTTCTGTCAGTCAGTCAGTCGTGATCCAGCTTAGAAAATGGTAAAATCAATCTGCTGCCATTTCCTAACTATTTCTGTTGTGGTCGACTTCCAGTCTCACCGGATGCAGCTGAGTACCAGTATTTTACGTGGAGCGTCTGCCTATATGACCTGCACGACTTAGTACCTAGCTGGGCAACACAATTCCCCTTGACTGGTGTCAGATTTCTTGGCTTCTGAAGTTCTGACTAAACAAAACAACTGTCAAAGATCCAGGATTTCAGGATCAACAGTTGTAACGTACTTTCCGAGACACAATCTCAGAATGACTGTTAAGATGGTTACCCATCCATGTATCGACAGCGGTAAGCTAGCTTTGCTTAACCTTGAAGCAAGCTTTCGCAACTGTTATTTTTTAGCGGAAAAGATAAACAATAGAAAACGGGAAAAGGTCCTGACTAAAACTATGAGCAGTCGCCCGAGTAACATCATTAATGTGATACATTCTGGAATTAGCAGAATTGTCGAATATGGCGCCAATTGCCATAGAGATGTAGAGTAAAAACATTGTTCTTTCTTTTTACGTTGGCACTTTTATACTTGGTCTTTAGGAGCCAGTGGGTACCTGGTACAACCTAGTATTGTATGACTATAAACAGAAATTATCAGAGACTGCGCTTGATAAGGTCAAAAGTCGCTCCATTTATAAATAAAAAAGGTATCTACCTACTGATAATTGTTTTGTAAATGGACCTCCTTGACAAAACAGCCCGTCTGGGGAGGTACTTACTACTGCCATACATATATCTGCCGACAAGTAGCGTTGCTGGTTTTGAAGGGTACGTGTGCCAGTGTAGTTACAGGCACCTGACACACTTTTTTCTTAGTCTTTGCGGTTCTTTTCGAACCGTTTCTCTGGGACTCGTCGAGCTTCATCGACTTGGCGTCTTTCTGGTAAGTAGTGTTAATTCATGGGGTCTTTTTCAGGAGTCGCAGTGGTTAGGTTGGGAATACAGTGTCGGGATTTAAAAATACGTGTCTTTAAAAATGCCCTTTAGATACCTATTGCGCACCATTGAATGAAATACAACGTAAAATACCATTTATCATAACTCATTAGGTATTGCGCCAAAGATTACTCCTAAAAAGCACGCCATAATGGACCTTATCACGACCGTACAAGGTTTCATATCAGTAACGCAGTCACCTGCTTAAAAGCACGCGAGTTTGAGCCTTATCACAACCAGTACAGGCTTTTCCTCGGTTAAGCAGTCGCCTCCTTAAAAGCACGCCAATATGGACCTTATCACGGCCACACAAGGTTTCACATTAGTAACGCGGTCACGTGTCAACCTTGATGGTTCTGTTATGAGGAAACGTTCTACATATTATTATTAAACAAAGTTGTACTATTTGTGTAAGATATTCAAGTAAATAAAATCAGCTGTTTGATGTATGATGACAGCATGAGTCAATTAGCTACTTTGACAGATGACCGAGTTTCAATTACCAATCCTATTATTTTGATAATGTTATTAAAACAGCACGATTGGTGAAAAACAAGAGAAGTTAAAACACTTTTGAAGTTATCGTTCTAACCTTGTCACACAAAATGTAGTTTGCAGTTTTGTACTGGATGGCATCAATTCAGTTTGGTGGTACTTGTGAGTGACGTCATATTATTATGCTATTAGTGCTGTCTATTTATTACAGATTTAGAAATGCTGACAACACCACCATTTTTTCTTGTCTGCTCTCTAGGTTTTGAGAAATTGGCTGTTCATACAACGTGTGACAGAATGAACACCATACTTGAAGGGGTCGTTGTACTCAATGTACTCATCAAGTATGGGTTCAACACTGTAAACGCGAAACAAAAAAAAAACAGCCACTTAAATAACAATGTGTGCTGAACTCTACGAAATGTACTGAACTGCTATTTTTTTCGATAGATAAATCCCTGCCTCTTTCGGGAAATACTCGCATGTCGTTGATGTGGTTCCAAGAAAGTTGTATCATGAAATTTTCATCATTGTTTACAATTTTACATCACACAATTTCAAGCATTTAACTTTTTAGTGAATCATTGCTGGACTTTGGTAAGGTCTTTGTCCACATGGCTCATAAAGAAAGTACGTGAAATGATAGACTCATATGGTTTTGCAGTTTGAATTTTCATCAAAATCGGGCTCGAGACTCCTTTCAGTGTTTTTCGAAATTTCTCATAGTTTCTGATTTGGCCACACCAACAAAAAAACAAAAGTTTGGATCGAAAAAGATTCTACGAGTTTAAAGTATTCTCACATTCACATTATGTATAACAAATAAGCTATATAAAAATCCTATTTTAATCAAATACAGGATGTACCAAAAATCTTGATATCTCTCTGGATGTCCACAAAATTATGATGGAGCCAGTCAGCCAGTTAAAGTTGTTTAAAAAATGTCGATAGCAAATCAATACGAGAGTCGAGTGAAGTGTCTCTCGATTAGTGTGACTGTGTGACGTGCGATGCAACTGATTGCTGTCACCTTGACCTGCCAGCACCTCACCTGACCTGCCCAAGATGATCGGTCGGGGCCCTAATATCAAACCTACTTGAAACACAAAACTTCTTGAGCTATACAAAGAAGTATTTACTCGTAAAATTGCACAATTTAAATGAATTATTTCTTTAGTTTAACATCAATGGCGATTCGCCACGTAATCCTTCCCAATGTTTACTATCAGTCTCTGTTTGTTGCTCAATTACTCGGAAACGGCGGCGCAACATGTAGCAATTTTACGTAAGGTATCTTATATGCAATCTTATTGCTAAGTTATGTGCAATTAGGTTTGATAATGGGTAGTTTTAGGAAATATGGTTATTCCTTACAAACATTTTCTTGTGGCTCCCATGTGGTCTATCCCATACCAGCTTTTGTCCGCGACTTCGTACGCGCGTATCCTGTTTTTTTCCAGTTCCCATCCTATAGTCTTCCTCATGGATATGGCTATCATATACAAAAATAATTTTCCAAACCCGACTGGTAGTTCCAAAAATTAGCGCGTTCAAACAAACTCTTCAACTTTATTAGATTAGTAGGTACTAGCACTTCGTCCGCCTGGGTTTAGTGTTTTCGTTGTAGTTTAATTTTCGTAGAGATCTCTATTTTTTTTTTTCTAGTTATAAATATAGCCTATTGACACTCATAAATAACGTGGCTTTGTATTGGTAAAAGAATTTTCAAAATCGGTTCAGTAGATCCAGACAACGTCACACACTCACAAACTTTACCTATTTATAATATTATACATATTACATAGTATAGATAGATGAATCGAGCATTTTCTGCATACTGAGCAAAAGTATAGATGTCCATCAGCGATTCAAAAAATACAAACCACCAAACGATTTCGGCCTCTTAGTAATATTCCTCTTCGTGTACCTGCCTCGACACTTATTTAAAAAAAAATGTTACGCCAGCTGCATGTATTGGTTAGAGCACAGAGGGTTTTATAATATAAGTTTAGATAGATACCAAATATACAAGAGACCATTTTTAAAATGGGATTTTAGGTTTTGTGTTATTCTTATCTACCCTCAATTCAATAATCATCTGTGATAGCGGTATGAGGTTCCAAGTGATAAAATAATGATGACTGATAATGTCAGAAGCAGTAGCGTCATTAATGTCTCTTTTCTGTTACGGTTAAATTAAAACAGTCGCATCGACCGGGTCGTGGATGGGTGACCAACTTACCGAGATTGTTCCGGACCTCGGAGAGCACGTTTAGTCGTTGGTTTGTTGTGGTTTCCAGGAGTAATTCGAGCGAATTAGGAGCTTATGGCTAAATAATAACAGCGGCACGACTTGCCGAAATCGCTATGTGGATGGATGACCCTTTTATCATACCGATATTCCTTCGTGGTCGAAAAGCACGTTAAGACGTTGTTCCTTGCTCTTATTGCTGACCGGAAGCCCGCAAGTCCATTAAACAGCCTAACCGCTTGGTATCGTGTTATGATAGACCTAAGCAACGGTTGCCGAGGTGTGTTATGTTAGTGCTGCTCATTGGGTTGTGGAGATTAGATAAGCAGTTGCTCCCTAAAAAAAATACTAGTACTTCGGCTTCATCCGGTTGACTGAAAGCAGAGCTAAAATTGTTGGGAAAAGTCTAGCCAGATGGTGAATTATCCGTACGATGAAGATCTTTATAGAGCGTCTTTGTTCTGTTCCAATGCATTGAAGCATTGTTATCGCCACTGTAGAGAATCATCATTTTTAAAACAATCATTGTTATTCCTCTCTCTGAATGTAGAACGGATCATTGTATCGATCTTGGGAAGAGATCGTTTAAATAAAACGGCAAAATATTGGCGCCCAGTTGGGAGTTGGGACTATTATTGTTTTGCCAAATGCAAAACAACAGGAGCCTTATTTTTAGGGATGCGAAATCATCACATGAAACGATTAAACGATTCTTCTGCAATAAAATGTAAAATAATGGCGCCCAGTTGGGACTATTTTGTTTCGTCAATTGAAAGTTAACAGGGTCCTACCCAACGTATTTTAGGTAAATGCATCATGAACAAAAATCACATAGCTATGTACGCGCGCGGGGCTTAGGATCGCGGTAACTACCTGCTTTTTTTACTGACATTTCTGAGTGCAGGTAACGCCTTAGTTAGCCTGTTTTTTTGCCTGCCATAAACTTTTAGCATCAATGTTAGATCCAAGTAAAAGGTCTCTCGTTGTACTCGTAGTATCATGTCATGAGCGATGCACGATGCACATCCCCTGACCAACAATGATTATTTGGTAGAATCCTATTGTACGATATTTAAAATATCATTTTGGTCAACCTCGGACTTCGTTAGCCACAGGGACTCTTTCGTTCCTCGGTGCTTACATTCAGCCGTTGGTCCCGGCTGTCTTGTGTACCTCTAGCAGTCATTACGGATTGTCAAAAACCCAGGAAATCTGACTCCAGACATGCCAAGAAGTACCGTGTTACTAAGTTATTTGGTTGTGGAGGTCAAATAGGCAGTTGCTTCTCGTAAAATACTGGCATTCAGTTGAATCCGGTTTGACTGGAAGCCGACCCCAATGTAATTGGAAAAGGCAAGGCAGATGATGATCAGCCCTGGCAATGATAGGTAAAATGATGCAAAATTACAACTTCGAGGGTAATATCTGGTGCAACTCCATCGGTAGTTATTATAATTATGACTAACATGATACAGCTCAGTGCCCTAGGTTGCGCAATTTTTCTCAGATGCAATAGGTACCTACGTTGGGAATTTTCATCTTTGATTAGTATAGCTGTTTTTTTATATTAAAACAATTCGCTTTAATTAGTATTGATAGTTGTTCTTTTTCTGCTACTCTCTGAACTAGAGTCAAGAGCAAACCCATCTCAAATAAATAATAACAGCCCAGAGGCTGGATTTGTCCTCAGTTAATGGCAATAGGCTCACCCTCTTGCTTTTTTTTCGTAACTGGGTATAATTATTTACTCCTCTGCCTAAACCTTCAGAGAACAAAGACGTAACGTTATGTCAAGATTATAATATATAATAAATAATAATAATATATAAAAAATAATAATAAAAACATTATTAGCCCTGTAATGAGGGTTTTTGAGAGTTTATTGCACCCCTCCACTTCTTCCCAGCTAAAACACTAGGGCGTAGGAGGAAGTGATAACGGGCGGGCATTTTGACGTGCATTGCGATTGAAGTTCAAAGTGCCATGCCTAATTTAAATAAATGACTTATGAATTGAAATATTCTACGGCAAAGACAAGAGACGACGATGTCAAAAACAATGGGGTAAAAAACTGCTCATTTCTCACACTAGATGTCGCTACTGTTGAGTGTTTCCTGTCAACTGTCATTATACGTAAAGTTGTTGTAAACAAGTGTAATATTTTTGTTATATTTTCTGAATATGACAGTTTGTTCTGCTATTGATTGCAAAAATACAGGGATACATTTATTTCCTAAAGATACCAAAAGAAGAAAACTGTGGGAAAACGCTGTTAGGAGAAAAAATTGGAAGCCTACAAAATGGTCGAGGCAAAATGGTCGAAAATTTGCTTTTTTACCAGCTGTGGAAGCTTTTCTCTTTTTTAACTCTTCTTTTAACTTAACTACACTCCAAGTCGCGTACATTTTAGCAATTTAATTCATAAACAAACTAAGACAAACAAGTCGCATACGAACAATATGGCGGTTGGTTAGGAACACTCAACAGTGTCGCCACCTACTGTTTGTAGTTTTTAACCCCATTAAGCATTGACCTATTCCTAAAAAAACATTTAACAAAACTTACTAATATTATGAAGGTGAAGAGTTTATTTGAACGCGCTCATCTCGGCAACTAAGTTCGAATTGAAATTTTTTTTTAGTATTGGTTAGCCCATTTATCGAGGAAGGCTAATATTTTATTACATAACGCTACAGCCAATAGGAGAGGAGCAGTAATAAAAAAAATGTGACACAGACAGATGCAGTTGCGCGGGTCTAGTTATACATAAGATGGTATGTGTACGTGCGCAATGACATGTGTCTAACGATGAACTATTTACTCTAATGAGATCCGTCATTGAAGTTCCAGCAGATTTGTTTACTGTGTCGTCAGTGTAAATGGGAAAATACCTCGTTTGTTTGTACAATGAATGTTATCTTGTGTGACAGAACATTCACTTTGATACATTGAACGTCGGAAGATAGTAAGTTCGTTGCATCATTGCATGTTGCAAACAAAATGCAGTAACGGGGATGATTCCCGTCGAGGGGTGGATCTGTAAGTGTAACTTAAAAGTGTCACCGGCAAATTATCGAATCCGTAAGATTGTAAGCAATCTTTATTAGATTAGGTATAATTTCTCGATAAATTATGAAATAATCGTTTTGTAAACAATAAATCTCATGCAAATTCAGTAGTTTCCCATATATCCGTGTTTTATTAAGAAAAAAAAGTTTATAATTTCACGCGATATTTAACAATCTCACGGCGTTTCCAATTTTCCTGAGACATAAACAACGGTTGCCAAAGTCGGCCTGTGGATGGGTAATCATTTAAGATACTGATGCTCCTCCGTAACTCGGAAAGCACGTTAAGTCTTTGCTACCGCCCGACTGTCATTTGTAGATTACAAAATTCCTCAAACATGGTTCTGCGGTTCAGGAGTAACTAACAATCATACACAGTTACTCTCAGAATTATAAAACATGAGATACACAGACACATATCAGACATTTTTCCAACTACATTCAACAATCAAATCAGGCCGGTGAACAATATAATATCGGCGCCCCAATCAATAGTGGTTACTAAATCCATACCTAGAAGACAATGACAATAACCTTGGCACAAAGCTTGGAGTTACCGTGCTTGGAGTCACTCCAACACATTGTATACATAGTACTAAATTCTTCAGGCGGCCATCTTGTCGAAGATAGCCGAAGGGACACGGGAATGCCCGAAGTGGTAAAGCTAATGAAAGTAGCCGCGTAGCGGGAAACTTGAGAAACTTGTGGTCAAGAGTGTAATATTTGAATTCAGTTTTGGAATAGCAAACTCAATGTGACAAAGTTCAAAATTCGTTTCAATCACGAAATCCTTTTTATGGCATTTTCGATATGAATGGTCATTTATATATATCTAATAATACAAACCGCTAAAATCAACCATACTGAGGAACAGGTGCCTTTCTGGTCACGCAGGAATCTCAGTATGCTAAGATGGTCATCGATGAGGAAGATGATGAAGATGTTACTATTTAGCCACGAGCTGCTCTTCTGTGGCTAAACCATCCAATAACAAATGGCCGCGTCTCGTTATAACTGTCCATGAAAAACTAACAAATTGAGCAGAATGATAAACTGAACAGCTGGCGCTATTTCTGCTACATTACGATCATCGTTTAAATTAAATCTGTTGGCGGTGTGGCTCGTCAAAACAAAAGCTTTTTTGTAGCGTATAACGTCGAGTGTTTTTTTTTAATGATGGGAAATCATCAAACTCCTCCTCCCGTTTAGACGGAGCGGAAGGGAGTGTCAGACTCTTACTATCTAAAAATGTTCAGTCAAATGCCCTTTGCATTCCAAGGCCGCACTGTTTCCTACAAGCCCGCAATCCTGGCAACAACGTCGTGACCGCTGAATTAACAGAGGCTAGGTTAATCGTTGATTTTTGACTCTTCCAGAAATCCATTCATGGATGGGTCCATCCATGATAAACCGAGACTCCCCTTGTCTCAGAAAGCTCACTAAGCCATTGGTGCTGGTCAAATTTTTCGGAGATCTTTGTCAGTCTTTACGTTAGTCAGAATCCAGAAAATTTGACACCAGTCTTGCAGAAGGTCAGATAGGCAGTCGCTCCATCTAAAATACTGGCACTCAGCAGCTTGAAATAGTATCGCATGACGAAATCTGCAATGCGGCATGGCAGGAATTGATAACAACTATCTCTTTTCAAGCTTCCTTATCTATTAGTTACGTTCAGCTTACCATATACAGACGTCATTTCGATCCCTAGTTATCACTGAATTCTAACGGCTATTTTTTACTATCTAAATCAGTTTACGGCTTTTTTACTTAGGTCTCATCATCCCCTTCCAGAGTTGCGTAATTATTCGAAAGGCCTACAGCGGCCCTGGAACGCAAATGGTATTTGAAGGAACACGGATCATTTGATAATTTTCTATGCAAAAAAAAATGTCACGCCATCCCAAGTTACCAAGTGCTTGAAAACTCGTCTATATGGTACGATATAAAATTCTTTGTATCACAATGTTGTGAAGGTGAGATCACTAAAACAAGTTATTCCATTATAATTTTTATCGATTTAAAACGAGTTCTGAGATTCTGGTCAGCAACGACAGGTTTCAAAAGAAAAGATTACTCGACCTCTTGACGAAACGACCAATCTCAACTTATCCTTGAGAAGTACTCAGGAGGAGATATAATTCACAACGGACTACGCCTTTTCTTGACGCAACAAACTGGCCTGTAGTTGGTCTGCCTAGACCTAAACTAACTGTGGCAGCAATTATGGGTCTGCCAGCGCCTGCCAAAGTAGCGGCCTTGCGGGATTCTTCGAAAGAGTTATAGTAGCCGGTACGAGTAGGGCGCGCAGACGAATGCAGCAGAGTGATCTCACCAATATACGGTGGGCGAACGAAACTTGCAAGCCAATAGTCGATGAGCATTGACTGTTGGTGCAGTAGCGTGAAGCGTCAGAGCTGTCGTACTTATTGTCCTTAAACCAATGAAGAGAGTCCTCGCCACTCGTGCCAGTTATTACACCGCAGCCCTGGAACTCGTAAGGGTACTCATCAAGGATGAGGAAGGAAGAGGTGAGGTGGGTTTTAGTAAGTCTGGCACTCCCTGCCACTCCGCCCAGAGCCGGAGAAGTAATAAGATGATTTCCAATCCAAAAATGAGACTTGTCTAGCTGCATCGACTCTGCGTTTCTCTAGTGGTCTCTAAGGAGAGCTTCTTGATGTAGAAAACCCAATGAACAACAAAACGTCACCGTGGTTGGGAAAGCTAACAGCGTGACAATGAGGTTATACCAGTGATGAAAAGAACTAATGTAATGACGATTGTTTATTTTTGTTATTGGTATGGCTCACTAGAGCATTAATGTTTTAAGTCGAGTAGTTTCTTCGAATTTAGTGTTTCGAATTTAGTGTTTTTGTTATTGGTATGGCTCACTAGAGCATTAATGTTTTAAGTCGAGTAGTTTCTTCGAATTTAGTGTTTCGAATTTAGTGTTTTTGTTATTGGTATGGCTCACTAGAGCATTAATGTTTTAAGTCGAGTAGTTTCTTCGAATTTAGTATTTCGATCAAAATCACGGGAGTATAAGGTATTTTTTGGAGATAGAATATCATCAAATTACTCCTGCTGTGGGCGAACCGGGAGGGAGTGTCAGACTCTTATGGACTAAAATAAAACCCACCCGTGTTCTCTTGGCGCTCCAGAGCCGCAGTTATTTCTTCTGCATACCAGTTGAATCATTTCGACGAAATACGCCGAATTTCAGCGAGTATCGCATGACTCAGAAGACCGTAGGAAGATTTGGACGGATTTCCTTCCTTTTTACAGTCGGTTAAAAACAGAAATAAAAACTAGGCTGTCCTGATTCAACTTCTATTCTGATCCTTTAATGTCTTTAGTAATGAGAAACGGTTCATAATTAATTGTTTGGGATCTACGAGGGGATATTTAGGGAATATCAATTTACTTTATTGCAAGTTTGTCTGGCGCCTACCGTAGTAGAATTTGTCCTCAAATCTGTGTTATAGTAGGGGTCAATTGTCAAAAATGGAAACATCGCACGATGTAGTAACACTTGGTGTGCAACTGTTAACTGTCATCTTGACCTGCTTTGGACGTCACCAGTTCAAGAACGATGCCCCTTGGCAAGACTGGTCAGGTTTTCTGGCTTCTGAGAATCTGTAACGACTGTCAAAAATCATCAAATAACAGTCGGGACCAACAGCTTAACGTGCTTTCCGAGGCACGGAGGAAACTCGGTACGTTAAGATGGTCACTCATCTACAGACCGACCTCGACAAGTGTCGCTTAACCTCGAAGACCCTTGCTGTTGTTATATTTCGCCGCAAGCTCCTGAAATCACGTTGCTAATGTTTAGGAAACATCGTCGAATGACGTCATAATAATGACACAGTTTACCGTGATAGATAAGTGATGACGCAGCGTTTTGTCATTTGTTTTTGTTATAAAGACATGAATGAATGGAGTAACTGTAATAGATTGTTTTGCCTCTATCGTATTTTTGAAGGCTCATCGGCCTTCTTAAAATAGCGAGGCAAGAAGCGGTTTTGGTGGATATTTTGCAAGGTCTAATTCTCAAGTTTAAATGTATTGTATAACCCAATGGACCATCGACACGATTACAGACTTACATAAACTGCCATAGAATTTTGTCTGTACCATAGAGCAGTGCAGACAAATGTAGGTTTGATAGATTTTTTTTTTATTCAGAGTTCAAAGTTTGTCTGTCAAAAGTCTGTATCGAACGGCGAACCCGAGCTCCTTGCTCCCTAGCGTGTGTCAGTAAACTAGACAGTAGAATAGAAGCCGAAAAGCACAGTAAAAATACACAAATAATAAATGTCTCGTATGCTTATGATTACCTCAGTTTTATAACTGGAAACCTGTGACGGCATACAGTGTTAATAGGCAGGAACCACTTTTTATTTAGCGGGGAAGAACCACTGTTCCAATAAATAGAATAGGCTCTATAAAACCCAACCCGGTCAAGTCTCACATGAAAGATTCCGTACAAGGAACCTAAAAAAAAAAACATGTTTCTTACCCTTTTATAATTTGTTGTGAAAATCACCTAAAACGGTTCTTGATAATACAGCCTGCTGGTAAATAGACGGACGGTCAGTGGAGGCTTGGCCTGTCTAGATAACGATATTAATCTTAAATTTATTGACAAAAAATGCACTGGCTAAGCTGCTGGGGCTAGAAACTACAATTTCTCGAAACAGAAAGCGGATGATTGTTTAATAACAATGAAAAAATTGCACATATACAAAAATAGGATGGACGGGACCCTCACTCAAGTTAGACATCAACGTAATCGTTTTAAAATTTGCCAAAAAAATAAGAAACTCAAGAATTTTCCTCACAATCGTAGAGCATCCTAGATAGATGACACTCCATTCCACATCATACCTCTCCTTATAAAGAAATCTAATGAATGCACCCACCACTTAAATGACGCCCACTGGAAGAACATGGCGGTCTATTTTCAGCCGGGATTTCACGGTAATTTCTGACGTAGACGTGGTGTTACGTCATCAGTTTATTTAGGTTCAAAACTAACCACGGCTGGATGACTCAAGAAGTGATGAGTTCGAGTAGTTTGTCGTCTTTGTGTAGGTACTAATAAATGATCATGTGTGAGTAAGGATATCGTTATAGTGTGTGTGCCTGTAAATGCGATATCCTCGTTAAAAATTTCCCCATACTCAAATTTTTATATTTAGGTAGGTACGTAACGCATCCGTGTTTGGATCACAGAAGTAGATTCGGGAAAATGTCCTAATTAAGTTGTTAAAACATATCTTCAAATACAATAATATATTTCAATGATTCGAGACTTGTGCCTCGTTTGACCATTAAGACAATTATAATCCACCTCGTGTAGTAAAATTGGCCACAATTCAATTCGTTTATGAGCAGTGAAAACGTTTCACGCTCCGTTAGGAATACGAGCGCGAACTCTCGTTTAGATTTAAATCTTGCTACCGTTTAGTTTCTACGTTTGGAGCGACTGTCAAAGATCTACAAATGGCAGCCCACTCATACTCAGCTCATATCTGCCTGCCTTTTCCCAACTATGTCGGGGTCGGCTTTCAGTCTAACCGGATGCAGCTGAATACCAGTTTTTACAAGGAGCGACTTGATCCAGACCTCAGTCAACTGGGTAACACGAGGCAAAGGTCCCCTTGGCAACAAAGTTGTCACAGTTTTTGTCTACCCGTAAAGACTGTCAAAGATCAAAAAATAACAGCCGGGACCAAACGGCTTAAAGTGCGCATCAAGACCCGGAGGAGTCTCGGTATGTTGCGATGGTCACCCATACGGCAAGCGTAGCTTAACTTAGAAGTTCGAACCGTGCGGCTGTTACTATTTAGTCACTAGCTCCTCCTCACTTGTGTTAAGCTCAGTTGGCACCAAAGACTACTATAGTATACTGGCTAGTTGGCACAAACATAAAGTACTGCCGTGTCTAACCGCTGCCATTCGCTCCGTACTCTGTGGCTGGGCTCGACATACTGACCGACATAGAATGTTGGTACTCGCGTGAGGTCACTGGCATTATCGTCCGATAGAGTATGCCCGATTGCCCGAGTGTTAGACATGTTCCATCTGTTGTCGACATTAGCGAAGAGCATTGTGACGGTATTAATAACATGTAATTCACAATGGTTGACGGACGAAATTAACTTAGGTTCTAAATAACTATGTGGTTTAATCTAAAAATAGTATATTTTACTTACACTAAAGCGTAATTTTTTATTGTCAGTCCAGCATTGAAAATCTTATCGCTAAATGATGATGATTTAAAAATGGATTTTTGAATCCCGCAGCCACAAGCACAATATTGGAATTCAAAAGTCTTTTCTGAATCTCCATATAATATTATGATGAGGAACTGTTCTGTTGGCCTCAAGGTCTCAAAACTGAGCATGGGATACTGGGTTCGATTCCCAGCCCGGGCAAGAAGTGTGTGTTATTGAGTTTTTTCATTAATTTGGTACATTGTACTCATCATTATGAATAACTCTTACTATGGGTGGACCATCGCAACCTCGAAATCACGATAAACATCAGGTGTTCAGTGCATCTTTTAGTAATGCGCACAAAAATGTATGGGGCAATCGATTTTTTTCGCGATTTTAGTGTTGGTCCCATAGGACTCCAATAGTAATATTCACAATGATGAGTACAATGATACGATATGTGTATATGTATGTCTCAAGTGTAATTCTAACGTCCGTCTCCTTCTGTTCCAGGTCCACTTCTCGGAGGCACCGCCGAAGGTTCACGTGATGAGGGTGTGGTCCTTCGCCGCCAGACAGGCGCGCGCCGGCCACTGGGAGCGGTACGCTATCGACAGGGAGAGGTTCAAGAGAAGGTACACATTTGTTTTAATATACCACCCATACATACCTACCCTGAGCGATTTCTGCCCAAGTTTGGGACATCGTCTACGACACAGTGCAGGTGTGAACAGTTCAACGCCAGGAACGACCCACTTTGAATCACAGCCTTTGCAAGTTGGGGCTAGGGCTGCAGAGGCAGAGTTCCTCAGTCAGTAGAACATATCTTGTAATCTTCCCGTGATGTATGTAAACTGCTGAAAGAGTGTGCCCAAGAACTTCACGACTTCTTTTCACCGGTCCCCTTCTACCGTACCTTGTTGCTAGTCCACCAACTCGCACTAAGCGTTTCCAAACGTCTTTTATAATGCGCACAGCAAAGGAGTGGAACTCTACCGCCTGCATCTGTGTTTCCTAACACATTCAACCCTAATTTCTTCAAAGTTAGAATGAAACAATTTTATTTATTTACATATATATATATTTTTTTCTTTTTTAATTTTCTGTGTAAGCTCAGTCCATCCATCGTCGATTTTGACAGTCGCTTCTGTCCTTGATTAAAGTCAAGATCAAACCTAACTCAAATAAAATATAAATAGTCTTGAATTCTTGATCATTGAAAGTCGTGTTCGTCCTGGAAAACTTTGACGCCAAGCTGCTTCCAGGGTACCTTATTTTTGGCGCGTTTCAGGGCAGCAGTAAGAGTGGGTTAATTCATGTCCTGTACTCTGTCTGACCCAAAAAAAAACACAAACCTTTGCTTTTGGCTTTTCTCTGCAATAATATGACAAAGGCTTTCCAGGGAAAGTTGCAGAAAATGGCCCAGTCGACGATTGTAAATTTCTGACAGCTACAACTTGTGGGTATTTAAGTCAGGAGTGAATGCAACTCATAACAGGAGAACAGAAAACGTTGCTCCCATAAGTAATGGTCCTCACCAATAATTGTAGCAGATTATAATCTGCCTGCCTTATGATAGAGTATTCCATTCTATGCTCAATATATCTTCTTTAAATTCCAGAATTGCTGATGTGGATGTAGCAGTATCGTGGGTCCTCAAACCACAACATAGATCCAGGGTGATGTTCCAACGATTCATGCCTTGGTGGAACGCGCAGAAGAGGCAAGAACTGGCGGAGAAGAAGGAAAGAGAAGCACAGGACAAGCTCAGAAGAGAAGAAGAGGCATCAAGAGCGAAAGAGAAGGTACAAGAAGATATTTTGGAGTCTTCTGAACAAGATAGTGACTTGAAAGAGTCTTTTAATACCACAGAAGAAAATTCTGAATCTAAAGTTTTAGCCAATGGAGAAGTGTTTAAAAATGAATTCAACAAAAATTTGAAAAATAATGATGATGAAACAGATTCAAAGAAAATTTCAAGTAAGGATGATTTAACTAAAACTAAAATTGTTCCTTTCGATGATAAAGTCTTTGATTTGAAGTCGGACTTCGTAACGAAAGCCGTTTTGGATACTTGACAGGGCAGAATTAATTTTTGTCGGTAATTGTACGGTATTGGGTACCTTATCATAATGTCCATGAAAATAAAGAAAGTTTTACATAAAAAAATAGGGGATAATGTCCATGAAAATAAAGAAAGTTTTACATAAAAAAATAGGGGTTAAAGTCGAAAAGTATATTTTGTAAAAGTAGCGGGAAGAAAAACACAATATTTTAATAATACGTTTTTTCTTTGATTTGTAATGAAATCATAAATAAACAAGCCTAAAAAAACAGGCCTACAAATTACACTTCTTAAAACAAGGCACGCATTCAAACCATATTCACGCGATAACGCTTGGCCTGATAAAAAAAAAAATCAGTCAAGTGCGAGTCAGACTATCACACTTAGGGTTCCGTACTATAAACAAAAAAAAAACATTTCTCATTTTATTTGTTATGCGTTAAAGCGGCAATAAAAATAGAAATACACACTCTGTGAAAAAGTCAAGTATGTACCCATGTATATTCTGCCACTACCTACGGACGGACGGCTTAGTAATAAGATTCCGTTTGTTACCCTTCTCGTAAGAATCCTAAAAATAGTCCTAAATAATTCTATAGTTTAAGCATTTTGGAGCGTGTCTGGCTATGGCGGGCCCCTATTGCTTAAATTATGTTTTATTCAAGCATAGGATAGTCCAAGCTGTCTATAGTAAGTACACTCACTTTATAGTCTTTCATAGTGCATACAGCTAAGGAGTCGATTCCCTGCCAGAGTCTGTGTTTCCTGATAACTACAACCAGGGAGTCTTAATTCAAGACTAGAGTGAATAGGTTACTTCTACACAAGCGTGCTCCATCCTCGACCGCATCATCGGTTACCATCTGGTGAGATTTATCAAAGATCAAAAAAATATCAGGTCCTATGTAATGGATAGGGGGCGAGTCCATTGCCAGTAACTAGTGAGTATGATGTGTTACCCAATACTAGTGTTATACTGTCGAGTGCCTCTGTAATATCACAAATAAGAGACTGAATACTATCTGTAGCGCGAGTGCCGAATTTTAACTGAATGGTACTCATTTTAGATTACACAAGACATTATTTTTAAATACTTTTACTTTGCACTAAGATTCTCGTTTAGTTTTTTTATTGAATTTTTCAACAATATGTTTGTTATCAATAATATTTTTTGCGCATATTATGTCGAGAATTATTAAAGAATTTCTTTCATGATGGATATTTTACTAGATCCCAGTCCATGTCATAGCTGCCTGTGTTCAAAGTTTCATCTGAATGTGCTCAGCCTTTTGAGACGCGAGAGTAAAAAAATACAAACTTTCACATTCATCATGATGGAAACACTGTTCAATGTTGAAAAATTCAGTAAAAATAACATATTTACTTATATTTTTGCAATGGTAGTCCACATTTTGTTTATATTTTTTCCTAAAAATGTACATAAGATGATATAATATATTGTATTATATAAACTTTGTATAAATATGTATAAAATTCGCTTTAGATTTTTGTTTATATGAACTTTCCTTTTATGTTAAAACCAAAAACTTGGTCTGACCAATGTAAACTAAAATTTACAAAAAAATATGTTGATTGGTTGAAACTTAGTTTATTAAAATTTGTAATTTAAAGCATTTATAAACACAAAAATATGTAACGAGAGAAAACCTTGTAAATTGGTAAGACAGGGTGAATAGAAACAAAACAGTATTTTTGTTTCTACTCATCTACGTTTCTATTCACCCCGTTTACGATATTGTTTTTTGCCACGGCTTTATTAATGAGAGGCTTCTCACAGGTCCACCTGACGTTGTCTACTACACCGGACTTGCCTTTGGCGGCTTTCTTGTAAATTAAAGCGTCCAGTCCGAGGCTTTATTCAAAGTTCTACCAGCGAAAGCGATTGTCGAAATGCTAAAATAATAAGGGGTTGATCACGTGATATTACGACAGCGTTTGTCAATTCCAGACGCCTGCGCCCTCTGGGCAGAGGGAGGCTCAGGGCTCAGGCCACGGGTTACTCCAAATCAATTTGTTAAACTGATTGGCCTGGCCTGCCCATAAATGGCTGAAGATTGTACATTGTTTAATACTCAAATTGAAGAACAAGTACAGTGGCTTAAGGCTTATTGGGTTTTCACAAATTTGTTTGTTTTTTAACACTCTAACGAAAAGCCTGTACTCTCTAAATATGGCCTAGAAAGGCTGTAAGCACTGATACAAATGTAAAATCTAAATTGATATGTGTATGTACACTCTCTAAGGTCAAATTACTTACCATGGGTGGTGGTTACTTTGGCCCTGGGGTATGATTTTGGACATGCGTAGTCCAATAAGAAAAATAGGTTCACGAGTTTATTTGATCAGTCCAAAGATATACTGCAGGACCAAAGTACTACCTTACTAAAATCTGGTTCAACATTGTCAAAAATGTTCGAAATATTTTGAACAGTTCGAGACCGTACTCCCTATTCTAAGTAATTTCGTCCACTCAACATTACTAGACACTATGCTACACTACACTAGACAGCGTAGCGTGTGAGACGAGTGCAGTGGAGAGAGTTCTAAAACTACTTAGATTATAGTGAGGTTAGAATAGGATACATGACTAAAATAATCTAATGATTTCCATACAATATTGGACACATATTTTTTCATTCTCCACGTAAACATAAAAATAAGAAGACAGTGCGTTGAGAACTCTTATGTCGTCACTTGTATGTACACTTTTTACAGAATAATGACGTCACAAACCCCTCATTAAAAATCAAACTCGTTAGTGACGGTCGGACTAAATAGAATCATCCGTTTTACTCAGGAAAAATCCCTTACGCTTTCTTTCTATCGGAAATTGTTATACGCCGGAGCGAAATGTACCGCGTCCACTAGTGTCTGTAATTTTGTGAAAAATAAAATGGGGAATAACACTAAAGTTATAATTTATAAACAATTATATCATTTTGTTATAGATTTATTATAAAAACAACATGATAGAAAAAAAAACTGTCATTGTTTTCTACAAATAACTAACATTGTATACTGGTACATTGTTTTAACATTATCCAATTTTTTTTCAGGGCACTATAATAAATCAAAGACTAAATGAATAAAAAAATTCTTGCGTTTTGAATGTTCAGTTTTGTATAAATTTTTATTTGAATTTGATACAACTAGTACTCGGAAAGAAAACTGATGCAGTTAAAAAACAGTATATTGTATTATTTACTATGGAAATAAATAAACGCGCGAATTGGTTCGCTGTTCATTAAATTGTATGTTTTCACATCAAATTATTATTGTAGTCACGTTAAATATAAGGATATGTAAATTCGCAATTTTATTTTTAAAATATAGATTAAAACTATGAAAGATTCAAGAATTTTGTAAGTATGTTCAATTTCAATTGTCGTGTTTCTGCACAGTATCTGGGTGGTGCAGGTCAGACAGGCAGACGCTCCATGTAAAGTAGCCGGTCAGACTGGAAGCCGACCACAATACAGGTGGGAAAAGGCTTGACGAATGATGATTTAGCCATCCTTAAGAGAACTATGAGAGGTGGGCTACCTACCATACACCTAGTAGTATAAAGTCTCGCGCGATGTAGTATGCCACCTTGACCTGCCTGCACCTAACTGACCAACAATGATCATGAGCCTGAGAGACCATGAGAGTATAATGTTGCCTTAAAAAAAAACATTGGTTCGATGTTGCCACTTCAAGAGTGTGGTTTTGTATATTTTTCTGATTTATGTTAAGTTAAAATTGCGATAGTATGTATGTATATTGTATAAAGGTTTCGGTGTTCGTAAATATAAAGTATGTAACGTATTTGTGTTTGTTTTATTGTATAGCCCATGCTAACCCAACCAACATCGGACAGCGGGAGGTCCATTTAATTCGAAACTCTATGACGTACACGTGAGCTCTCACCAAAACAGACCAAAGAGGGGCCTGTGTACTGATTGGTCGCCCGTATAATTATGTCAGTTGACAATTTCTCGGAACGACGACGCGGAGATATAGAAAGCACGATTTTCATTGTATTAGAAACTAGCAGCTTTGCCCGCGATTTATTCGCGTGGTTGACTGGTCGCCGACCCCAATATAGTTGGGAAAAGGCTAGAAAGATGATGTCGATAAAAAAAATAAAATTATTTTTCAAATCGAACCAGTAATTTCTGAGATTACCGCGTTCAACCAAACAAACATAATTATGCTGGCACGCAGGTTCGCTCGCTGCAGTAAACAAGTGAAGGTTACACTTTTCAAAGCCAACTGCCAAATTTTTTACAACGTGTGGTAGCCTGTGGGTCAGCTATATTCAAAGGTCGATCAAAGCCTAGAGCGTCCAGTATAATAAATGGATTCAGGATGCTGCTAGGGCTGCCCCGTTTTAGCAGTGCTTCAGGTATGTTTTTGAAGCCTCGTGTTGATGGCTTCCAGGCCATAAAGCGTACTGCCTCCCTACTGAGCAGAGTGCGGGGCAGCACTAACAGTATCCTTCAAGTACTTAATTGCTGAGAAATATGACTCGGCAGTCCTGAAGGCTTTCGTTCGGATTTCGGGTCGGAGAGCGATACAATCTGGGCTGAACTTGAGCGAAAGATTTCATGACTATATTATTACCTACCAAATGTCATTTACCCACCCTTTTTGTAATGTGTACCCAGTAACTTAATTGGTATACTTACCGTACTTTTGTTAGGAATTATTTGTCTGATTAAATAAATTGATTGATTGATTGATTACCTATAACACTAACTGACCCGCGCAACTTCGTGTGCGAAACATTTTTCCATTAATGCTAAGCTCTAATTGGTCGTAGCAAGTCCGCCTGGCAAGCTACCACCATCATGTCTAAGTCTGTCGCCATAACAACAATGTTAACAGCATTGTTGTGTTCCGGCAGTTAGAGGTATGATAGCCAGTTCCTCTGTGTAAGAGGATTCCGGGTGAAACTCGCTTCCATCTTCGGCCTAATCATCACTTTCCATCAGGTGAGATTTAGGCCAAGAGTTTCCCCGTTTTGCATAAAAAAAAAAAAAAAAAAAGCATGATGTTATAATTATAGCCTAAGACAATTTATATTATCTATTTAGGTAGCCTATAGCTTTCTTCGGTAAATGGGCTATGAACACTAAAATATTTTTTCAATTCACCAATAGATCATGATATTACCGCGTTCAACCAAACAAAAAACAATCAAATAGGTATTAATAGAGATACCTATGTATAGAATTGATGTATAATAAAATTTATCGAGAATTTACAATCATTCTAGAAATTATGCAGTCTTACGAAGTTTGCAATATCCAAACAAACAAAACATTACCCTACTACCGGAGCAGTCGGGTGAATGGGGATAAAAATCCTCGGTAAAAGTTAACTTTTAGTTCGATATACCTTGATAGATGGCGTTGTGCACTTACGTCACGTTTCTGAATCGCGGTGTTAAGATTCTCCGCCGCTTGGTTGGGTCTCTTGGACCGAGATTTTATAGGTATCTCTGGTTTCCCTTCAAAACGCATAAATCTTTCGCCTTTTACTAAAGATTTCCGTGGAGGGGAACACTCAAATGAGTCTTAAGCATTTTTGAAATACTCTGCTTCGGCAGAGTTTATATCGATATCACAGAGAAGTGAGACGTACAGTTAATAGATTATACGCGGGCGGCGGGTCGAGTCTCGGAACTACTCGGAAGTATGCGTCCGCCGAAATACTTTTTCTAAAAACTAGGTCTACGAGTATTTAGGCGTCTCAAGTGATATTTCCGAGGTAATTGGAGTAATGGCGTGTTTTTAGTTTATGGATGACTAGCTGACCCACGCAACTTCGTCTGCGTCACATTTTCCATTAATGCTCGACTCCTTTTAGTCTTAGCGTGATGATATGTAGCCTGTATAGCCTTCCTCGATAAATGGGCCATCTAATACTGAAATAATTTTTCAAATCGGACCAGTAGTTCTTGAGATTACCCCCTACATACAAACTTACAAACAAATGTTACCTCTTTATACCTATTAGTATAGATTAATGTAAGTATATTACATACGCATTACTCTTGGTATTCGTATCTTTTCTACATTTTATGGTACTTAAACTAAATGTTATTGGCCCCGCAGCTTCTGTAGAATGCAGATATATGTAAGATACTAGCTGACCCGCGCAACTTCGTTTGCGTCACATTATTCATTTTTGCTCCGCTCTTATTGGTCGGTAAATGGGCTATCCAACACTAAAAGATTTTTTCAATTCAAACCTGTAAAAAATAGCTCCTGAGAATAGCGCGTTTAACCAAACAAATTCTTCAGCTTTATAATATAAGTAGAAGTAGGTACCTATAGATTAATTCTATGCCAGCTTATTTATCTTCTTCTATTTTTCATTAATTAAGTATAATATGCGAAAGTTTGGATGACTGGACTGGTTTTGTTACTCATGCTAATACGGCTGAAAAGATCTGGATGAAATTCAGCACGGAGGTAGATTATAGTCTGAAGCGAATTTTTTCGTGAGTAGGTATGTAGTACATAACTTGAGATATTTTCAAGATTCAAAGCATTTATTTCAAACATTTATTTCAAATAAACCGTCTGTCAAAAACATGAAGATATTTCCAAATTTTAAAGCGTAAGTAGATCTCGAAAAATAACGTGCAAGAAACTCCACGGCCACTCTTTTGTATTAAGTTATGTATTACAAAAATACTGGTTAGGTTGTCCTTGTTGCTTCTGAACACAATATAAAGCAAAAATAAAGTATACGTCAAACAATTTAAATATTTATTTATTTATTTCAACTTTTCGCACAAAAAAGGTACAAAGGCGGACTTAATGCCCTATGTACATACTCGTAGATAAGTTAGATAATTTGTGAAACGCGGGCGAAGCCACTGATTGGTAGAAACTGATGAAAAAATTCACATTAAAGCCTCTCTGTAAACTATATTTGAAGTTAGATTAGGAATGTATGCATATAAATTAAGTGAATTGCTAATTCGGAAAAGAGTCACGTACGTACAGCTGACCGTGGGAAAAGCAACTCACAGTCAGATCTAGGCCTGCTACGGAAAGAGTTTGTCCTTGAACTTTGTATACAGTCATGGCGTAACATAAGCTTACGGGAAATTTAACCCGTTTAAAACTAAATGAAAAGTTATTAGGAATTAGAGGAATCCGGGGTATAATAATCGGTGTACATACAAAAAAATATATTATATACCGTCCGAATTGTAACCTTCTCCTTTTTGAAGTCGGTTAAAAACGATATCTCCTGTGCCGCCTGAACCCTAAAAATCGAGTTAGTCCCCGGACGAATTTTAGACCAACTCGTTTGTTCTCGACTCGGTTGTGAAGGCTTAATGATAGGGTTCCGTTACCCACCTTGGTACGGAACCCTACAATTCGCCTTGGCTTCGCAAGTCGAACCGTCCGATTCTTCGCATCGCACGAATCAAAATTGATCACCGAGACTCAAATAGGGTTCCGACACCGTGACCACCTTTGGTACGGTACCCTTACCTATCGTTGCTTCGCTCTAAACGGATTCAATCGCGGAGGCTTACTAAGTAGGGTCCCGTCTGCACCTTTAGTACGGAACCCTACAGGCCTAATCCGCAAGTTGGACCGTCTAAGGCTTCGCATTAAGGTACAACAACAGATCTACAAATCTAATTATATCTTCGATAACGGACGAACGAACCACAATAAATCAGAGTTTTGGAAATTTCGACCCTAGCAGAGACTATTACAATCTATTCAATACCGAACCTAAACCACTACCTAACTCCAACGATGTTCAAAAATCGTGTGAGGGTCGTTCCCCAGTGGAAAATCTTAACACTGCGATTAAGAAAAACGCGTCACATGAGCAACGCCATCTATCGACCATGTCGTAAAGTAAACTGACAAAATATTTGGCTATTTTATTTTACTCAATAGATGGCGCTGTGATTGATCAGAATATAGTAGGCAGTTTCCAACTAAACTAAAAAAAACAATATCTTTTGATTTTGTGGATCGATTTTGATCAAACCTACCTACCTTAAATCAAAATAAACAAAACGACTATCGAACGAATTAAGTATAATTTGTTTTAACAATTTATAACAACGTAAACAACGTATTGAAGTGTCAAAGCTCACACGTTACGATAAATGATAAGATAATAACATGTTCACTTTACTTTTGCTACATATTAAATTTTATTTACTTCAAAGATATCTCGAAAAACATTGCTTTGATTCTTTACAACTTGTTCACACACTAAAACTTTTCTCAACAGATGGCACTGCAAGTATCTCTGAAGTCACAATGAAAACAACAAACAACCTCTTTTAGCGCTCGATTTGTAACTACAACTTTTCTCAATAGATGGCATTGCAAGTATCTGGAGTCACAATGAAAACAACCTATTTTAGCGCTCGATGGAAGTTTCTTCGTAAACTTTAAAATTCGATATCTTTTGATTTTGCGGGTCGATTTTGATGAAATAAACACTAAATGTTACTCAGATTATCACTTAATATTTTGAAGTACCTAAATTTTGAATCCAATCAGTGGTTTATGCGTGATGCTCCTCCAAACGCACAGACAAACAGACGCACAGACAAACAGACAAACAGAAAAGAATTTCAAAAACTGCTTTTTTGTGTTCTATGTCATTTTTCTGACATTTCTATGTATTTTTTATGCGAAAATATTCAATGTACAGACACGGCAACTCTACGATTTTATTATATGTATAGAATAGATTAAAGCACAACTCACGCGTTTTACGCCCGCGGTGTACGCGGTTGTTTGCGGTTCCCGCTGCACCGGCGGGCAACTAATAGAATCGCGCGGGCCGCGGTTACCCGCAGCCCCGGCGGGTGGTGCCCGCGCGCTCTGCGATCGGTTGGCTGGCGACCGCGGTGGCCGGCGGGTACAGAAATCCAACGCTATTTTGCACTAGTGACTTGTGGCATCATGACATGTTTGTGCATGTTTGAAATTAAACAAACATTATAAAATGGATATTGAAATCGAACTACTAATTACTTTGGTCCATGGCGGTCTGGATCGCAACTGATCGTTTTACTGCCCGTCTTGCGGTCATCGCCCGCCACGTCTGCGGGCGATGATCGCAACCGCGACGGCTGCGTAACCGCGCAATTAACCGGTCTCGTGAGTTTAGAAATAAAACCGCAGTTCCACCAACGCGGCGGTCGCGGGTGAAAATCGCTCCGTGAGTTCTCAGCCTTAGGCGCAACGCAAACAGAAGGCGATACGGCGCAGATTCGGCGCAGATACGGTGCAGGCACAAAGTATTATTATACAATGTGCTATTTAGTGGAAATAACACTTATCACACGTCCTTTCGGTTGTTTTTCAGTTCATCGAGTACTAATTAGGATGGACAGGGTTCGCTTGCTCGCTCTCTCGTTCGTTCGCTGGCAACGATTTGAACGTGTATTGATGATTTTGATGATTATAAGTTCATATCGGGATTGCTACCATGTACCTTTTTATTTGCGAGTTTCCGATACCACCAACCACCAAAAACCACCAAAGACCATGAAAGACCAGAAAGAAAAACAACCATGATAGTGACCATGAAAGTTTAAAACAATAGGTATACCTAAGTCTTTTGTTGATTTTAAAAGCAAAAAGGCCCATTAACATGAGAACTAATTATTATGCCTAGTGAACTACTGTGAATATTGCACTACTGACCGGTTCTATTCGGTCAACATTTCACCGTGTAGACCTGAGTTACGGTATAATGATAGTATCTACTGTGCATCACACATAGGTGGAGTGAGCATAAAGAGCATTCTTATTCCGTCTGGTTTGTGATGATAGAATTACACTTCATGTTGCGTGACTGTTGCGCTGACACTACATGTAGGTAGGTACCTAACTAAATGAAAGGATAGGTCAACAGTCAACACTAAATAAAACACATTTTACTAAATATAACAAAACGTACAATCTCTAAAGAATCTAAACAAACATTCTAAATAATAAAAATAAACTAACAATAGCGAAACTGAAAACTTTGTACAATATAAAGAAATATAAAGGCATGAAAATATACGACAAAATTTTAAAAACTTTCTGTTTTTTCACGGCGTACACTGAGCCTTTTAAGCCGTCTTTGACAATGTATTTCCTGAGTCCCAAACACCACATTATCATGTATTCCTGCCAGTCAATTTTGGTAACATCGAATTCAAATATTTCTTTGTCAATATTTGATAAGTTATTGTATAGATTTACAGTATTATTGTCAACGAAATGCCAGTTGTTGATTGTGAAGTAAGAAAGTGCAGTCGACATATTGTACATTTTTGTGTATAGTTTCACGAATCTGGAAGAAAAATTAAAAGAATAATTAGTCTCCTAGGTAACATGCAGGACCTACAGGTGGCAGCGCAGAACTGTCATTGTCAAGTACGTTTAAAGGAGAGTCAGCTAGACATTATGTTTTAACGGCACCATAGCTCCACTGCGCCACATACAAATTAAATATATAATAATATCTCCTCGAATGTAGGTACCTACATTCAAATTTCATCTCGTCAAAGTTCTCCGCGCGATACAACCCGGCCACAACCACCGGACAGTTGCCCACCAGACACACCGTTTCCTGGTTGTACTAGGTAGGTACGGAACCCAAAACATTGGCAAACCTAGCTATAGGCTACTAGTGAATTTGTGATAAAAAAAATAGTACCTAATCTAATAAGCGGGTCTAAAAAGGCCACTATAGTACAATCATGCTGTGATCATACAGCAATCAATAGGTATGTCAAATTTAATTTTCATCTTTATCGCTAACGAATAAGTACATTCAAGGTTAACTGGGATTTGATAGTTTCGGGTAGCTTGATGTGCTGGCTGATTCTATTAATGTGGGCTTTCTAGATCCGCTGAAAAACTCGATCAGTTTTTTTTTGAGATTGGTTTATTCTTGACTTGTCTAGGTCAGAGGTGACAGAGAACGTCTACGATGGAGCGAGGTTACTCAGAAGGAGCCTGTTCACTCTAACTTAGATATAAACAAGCAATCCATACTCTTTTTGACCTCACCAGAAGGAGGGCAATGTTCTTTTCAATATTAGTAGGTATAAGATCTTACTTTCTTTCCTTGCCCAGAATCAAACAAATGCCATCGATGATATACGCTGGAATCAGGTGCAGAAGCCAGGAGTAAAACCAAAACACAGTACTATTCTTGGTCACCCAGGCAAAATTGTACCCTACCGCTGCTGGTGTCATGTAGTTGTCTTTTACGATTGTTTCTGTCGTGTCCTTTAGGTTACCTGAGAATAAAAATTAATATTTTTTACCTTCAAAACCATTTTTTTTTTAAATTAAATATGACTTTCTTTTACTCATTATGATACGTACATTAGATATTAATAAAAACATGAAAACAACTAAACCTAACTATATACAAATAAGTATACAAAAACAAGATACGCTATAAATTAATATTGTGTTTGTGTCTGCGAGGGTCTGCCAAAATAGCAGAAGATCAGAGAAAGTGGTAGGTGGGAAGGGAGGTATTTGCCCTCAGGCTCATAATATTATCAATATTATAAAATTCTTCCGTTACTGAGTGATACAGTGACGAAGTGACTGACAGACAATGCACAGCCGAAATTACTGGTAGAAAGATGAAATTTTCATGGAGGTCCCTTAGGGAGTGTAGGGGAGAGGTTTTCCTGGAATTGGAATGGGAAAAATCGCGATATGTGCGTACGCAGTCGCGGGCACAAGCTAGTGGAATAGTAAATGAAAAAATAGTGTTTGAACTACTCACGCCAAGGCACAGGGTTCCGCGTCGTGGCCACTGTGTAGATCTTGGGTATCTTATGTCCAGCCGCAGCTTTCTTCGCCGTCTCCCAAGCAGCCGCGATGATGGCGTTGTTCACGTAGTCCACGGGGATCAGGCCGATGCGGACGTCGACGTTCGCGTAGATCACGTGCATCAGGCCTATGCCAGGACCCAGCACTATCTGTAGTGGGATGAGCATGTTACATTTTGTTAAGCGGTTCTAGCACCAAGGTTTATTGAGCAGTCATCAATATAGTTGGGAAAAGGTTAGTCAGATTAATTGATGCAGTAGTGTCTCTATTTACAGAATAAATCTATTTAGTCTTTCTGCGTTAGATTCCCGTAAAATATTGTATACCTAATTCCCTATGTACGTATTTTTTTGCCAGGTAAACAAAAATTTTATACGTCTTATGGCTTTGAATTTCACGTAACCACACGCGTTCATCATCATCATTTCAGTCAATTGCCATCCACTGCTAAACGTAAGCCTAAAGATCGCCAACAATCCCGGTCCTGAGCAGTCCCCATCCAACCGCTGCCAGCCACCTTCTTTATATCGTGCCACTTCAGCATGCTTGACATTAGTTCTCTGGCGAATGATTTCGTTGCGAATTATATCCACCAGAGAAACCGAACATTGCAATTTGTGGACCAAGCCTGTGGTTAGTGGTCACGTTTCGGCTCCATAAGCCATTACGGGTAGGACGCACTGGTTATAGACCCTGGTCTTAAGGAATTGTGGGATCGACGATTCAAAGATATCACGGAGCTTCCCGAATGCCTAGCCTAAGCGAATTCTTCTGGTCGCCTCCTTCTCAAACTTGTACCGCCCAAGTTGTATAATTTGGCCTAGTAATATGTTTTCTGGCACAATGTCGAGGGTAGCGCCATTTACGATTACAGGTCTCGGGGTGACATGACCATTGTACATGACTTTGGTTTTGTCCAGATTAATTCCTAGACCCCGCCTTGAAGAATCGCTCAAGCTGTTTAGCATCACCTCCAGCTCCTGCAAAGATTCCGCCATGATGACAATGTCATCCGCAATTCGGAGGTGCGAAATATACTGATCGTTGATATTTATGCCCCGTCCTTCCCAATCAAGCGTCTTGAAAACGTCCTCCAAATACGCGTTAGTATGTCCTCAGTCCCAATTCCTGATCTTTGATGCGCAATATTTTTGTTTTTTTTTTACTGTTGGATCTTAATACGTGTCCAATTTTTTTTTTTAATGTAACTGAGGTAAAGTTGTTGTTGGTAACCCCATTAGCAGTTACGACTGAAAGTGATTGTGACATTCTAAGTTACTCACACCACTGGCTCCGTACACGTTTGACATGTCCAGCCAGCCAGGGTTGGGTTCTCTCTGAGCGCAGATTACTGAAACAAAAAATCTTTAGTTAGGATAGCAAACAGAAAAGTAAGCACCTACCTAATGATATCAAACATTATACTCATCTATACATATAATAAAATCGTAGAGTTGCCGTGTCTGTACATTGAATATTTTCGCATAAAAAATATATAGAAATGTAAGAAAAAAGACATAGAACACAAAAAAGCAGTTTTTGAAATTCTTTTCTGTTTGTCTGTTTGTCTGTGCGTCTGTTTGTCTGTGCGTTTGGAGGAGCATCACGCATAAACCACGGATTAGATTCAAAATGTAGGTACTTCAAAATATTAAGTGATAATTTGAGTAACATTTAGTGTTTATTTCATCAAAATCGACCCACAAGATCAAAAGATATCGAATTTTAAAGTTTACGAAGAAACTTCATCAAGCGCTAAAACAGGTTGTTTTCATTGAGACTCCAGATACTTGCAATGCCATCTATTGAGAAAGTTGTAGTTACAAATCGAGCACTAAAAGAGGTTGTTTTGTTTTCATTGTGACTTCAGAGATACTTGCAGTGCCATCTGTTGAGAAAAGTTTTAGTGTGTGAACAAGTTGTGAAGAATCAAAGCAATGTTTTTGAGTGATCTTTTAATTAAATAAAATTTAATATGTAGCAAAAGTAAAGTGAACATGTTATTATCTTATCACTTATCGTAACGTGTGAGCTTTGACAGTTCAATTTCGTTGTTATAAATTGTTAAAACAAATTAGTAGTTCGTTCCATATTCGTTTTTGTTTTTGTTGATTTTGATATAAGGTAGGTGTGTTTGATCAAAATCGATCCACAAAATCAAAAGATATTGTTTTTTTAGTTTAGTTGGAAACTGCCTACTATATATTATTATTCTGATCAATCACAGCGCCATCTATTGAGTAAAGTAAAATGCAAGAAAGCATGAAAATAACATTGATGAGTTATTTATGGAATTTTTAATACCTACGCGACAAGATAATAGTGAACATTTTAATACCTTACGTTATTTATCGGTACATCTTATTTAACGTCTTCCGCAGCCAAATATTTTGTCAGTTTACTTTACGACATGGTCGATAGAGGGCGTTGCTCATGTGACGCGTTTTTCTGAATCGCGGTGTTAAGATTATCCACTGGGGAATGACCCTCACACGATTTTTAGTAACGAATTTCTGTAATGAAAATATATTGTAACAGTGTCTGCCAGGGTCGAAATTTACGAAACTATTAATTATTGTGGTTCGTTGTTGTTGCCAAAATGCGAAGCCTTGGACCGTTGGACGATCTAACTTGCGGATTAGGCCTGTAGGGTTCCGTACTAAAGGTGCAGACGGGACCCTACTTAGTTAGTAAGCCTCTGCTGCGATTGAAGCCGTTTAGAGCGAAGCAGCGATAGGTAACGAACGGTTCGATTTGCGATTTATTTCGCAAATCGAACTGGCATTTAATAATAGGGTACCGTACCAAAGGCTATTTGAGTCTCGGCGATCAATTTTGATTCGTGCGATGCGAAGAATCGGATTATCGGACGGTTCGACTTGCGAGCCAAGGCGAATTGTAGGGTTCCGTACCAAGGCGGCTAACGGAACCCTATCATTAAGCCTTCACGACTGATTTAGATTAGATTCGACCGGGGACCAACTCGATTTTTAGGGTTCCGTTCCAAGGTGGCTAACGGAACCCTATTACTAAGTCTTTACGTACGACCGATTTTGATTCTTGCGGACCAAGTCGATTTTAGGGATCCGTATCCGGGCCAGGTTGCTAACGGAACTCTATTCATTACTCATCATCAGTTGTCCGTCTTCCTTCCGTTTATTCGTTTTATTTCTATCTCGCTAATTAAAAAATGCTAAATATTCATAGATTTATAGATAAAGATATATATTAGAGTATAAGTACTGTAGGTCTCAAGAAACAGTAGAAGTTCGACAAGCCAGACTTGCAGCAGCTAGAAAAGGACAAGTCAGAACTCGCTAATTAGATAATTAATTGTACTCGGCGCGAGTCTCGGCTAAGTAGGTACACAACGTTCTCGCATGTCAATTTTCCGATCTAACGAGAGTAGTTTGGAACGCGAAGTGCGTTTATCGGCTGACAGAATGCGCCATACATTGTCGCGAGAGTCGGAGACTTTCACAGACCGAGAATCTCGCTTGAGTTCTCAGAGATCTCGGACAGAGGCTTCTCGATCTTTGGAGACTGACGAACAACGCGAAGCGCGATTATCGGCTGACAGAATGCGCCATACAATGCGCTACCAACTATTCTATTGAATTTTTTAATTCCTTGAGTGCACCTGGTCTGCCATCACACAATATTAAATTAAAAGTCGGAGTGCCAATCATTCTTTTAAGAAATTTATATCCACCTAAATTATGTAACGGTACCAGATTAAAAGTCAAGAGTTTGCAGCAAAACGTCATTGAAGCTGAGATTTTGTCTGGTTGCGGCACAGGATATTAATATATCGTTTTTAACCGACTTCAAAAAGGAGGAGGTTCTCAAATCGGACGGTATATTTTTTTATGTAGGTATGTACACCGATTATTATACCCCGAATTCTATAAAAACTCTTTCCGTAGCAGGCCTAGATCTGATTGTGAGTTGCTTTTCCAACGGTCAGCTGGACGTGGCTCTTTCCCGCATTAGCAATTCACATAATTTATATGCATACATTCCTAATCTAACTTCAAATATAGTTTACAGAGAGGCTTTAATGTGAATTATTTCATCAAGTCCTACCAATCAGTGGCTTCGCCCGCGTTTCACAAATTATCTAGCTTATCTATACACCACTATTTTTTAATTAGTACAAAAAAAATGGGGCTGTTTCCGTACCCGTTACTGATCATAATTTTGCAGTCAAAAGTAAAAAAAAAACGAAATCCCAAAATTGTTTAATTTGATTTATTTTTACTTGAGTGTCTTAATTGTTTTCTTAAAAATTACTAAATTGTAATATGTTGATAATTTTGTTGGTCCTAAGCCCAATTAAAATACGAAGGAAAAGTTTGAATTGCTTATTTTTTCGTTTACCATAAATTGAGTGACATTTTGGGATATAAACAAACGTTAATAACTTTGTTGTTTATGAATATTATTTATTGAGACTTTACATATATAAAAGCAAGACCTTTTCTAATAAGCCCTTTAAGTATTTGTACTAATTAAAAATTAGTGGTGTATAGATACGGCATTAAGTCCGCCTTTGTACCTTTTTTGTGCGAAAAGTTTAAATAAATAAATAAATAGATATTTAAATTGTTTGACGTACTTTCTTTTTACTTTATATTGCGTTCAGAAGCAACAAGGACAACCTTACCAGTATTTTTGTAATACATAACTTAATATAAAAGAGTGGCCGTGGAGTTTATTGCACGTTATTTTTCGAGATCTACTTACGCTTTAAAATTTGCAAATATCTTCATGTTTTTGACAGACGGTTTATTTGAAATAAATGCTTTGAATCTTGAAAATATCTCAAGATAGGTACTGCATACCTACTCACGAAAAAATTCGCCTTAATGTGGTACCTATTTCAGACTATAATCTACCTCTGTGCTGAATTTCATCCAGATCCTTTCAGCCGTATTAGCGTGAGTAACAAAACCAGTCCAGTCATCCAAACTTTCGCATATTATAATTAATAAAAAATAGAAGAAGATAAATAAACTGGCATAGAATTAATCTATACTTACCTATATTATAAAGCTGAAGAGTCTGTTTGGTTAAACGCGCTATTCTCAGGAGCAATTTTTTACAGGTTTGAATTGAAAAAATCTTTTAGTGTTGGATAGCCCATTTACCGACCAATAGGAGCAGAGCAAAAATGAATAATGTGACGCAGACGAAGTTGCGCGGGTCAGCTAGTAAAAAATAATCTGCCACCCAATGAACAGCATCTTTTTTGTGTATTTTTATCGTTGGTTCCATGGTAAAAGCTAAATCACAATGATGAGTACAATGACCTTTAGTGAGGCATTTCAATCACTCTGTCACACTTTGTATAGTTGTGTATGTATGTACTTACCAATAGCGGGTCTAACAATACATAGAGGCAGATCATCGGACATGGACCTGACCGTCTCTTCGGCGACCGCCTTTGCAAATGAGTACGTGTTTGGCCAGTTCTTGATCAAACTGAAATTGAGAAGAAGGTTTTAATTAAGTCGAATTGCAGTGTTTTCTAATATCATGGTAAGGTTTGCCTAGATTTTGTCCAACAACATATGTTCTGGTCGGCTTCCAGTCTAGCCGGATGCACCTTGTATCTGGACCCTGTTGCTGACCGTCACGACATCTCATGGTAACACTGGTCGTCAGACTTTCCATCGTTTGACTGATTTAAAGTCTAAAAATGACAGCCGGGACCAAGGTTGACTTGCTATCCGAAGCTCGAAGTGGTCTTGATAAGGTATGTAATAGCGATGGTGGCCCAAGACTGACCTAGACAAGCCTTGAAGATCAGTGGCAATTAGCCATGAGCCCTTCTTCTTGAACCATGTACTGACTGAACTTTTTTTTTATCCGGGAGAAATCCTCATGAATGTCCTCTGCCATGGGCGGAGGTGTTTATTAGACACTTACTGACCAAAAACCACCCCAGTGTTCCATCTCTAACCAACGCCGGGAATCGCAGGATCGTGCGCAACTTCCGTAATCCCGACTGGTACCACCCGCCTCTGCGGAAGTGCGGGCCACTCCAGGTCAGTGGGGGGAGTGAGGTGTTGGACTCCCCCTGCGCACCTCGTCTTTCAACGCCCGGTGCCCCTGCTGCGGACTGGGAGAGCGGTCAAGATCCCCCTATTCCTTTCCGAAGCCTCCTTCTAGGCGATAACTGTTTCGCAGAAGGACACCACCACGTCCTAGGACTCCTCGCCGCCGAACTTAGCACGGACTGCGGCCGGCAGCGAGAGGTCACTGCCTACCACAGATATGAGTACGGCACGGCTCCTGCTCCGGCTCCCTGCCTATGCAACACAGGAACCTCCTGAAGTAGCCATTACCCGAGAGAACCTGCGTCCCACGAAACGACAGGGAGCTGTGCCGTCTCCCGAGCCCCTGGCCGGATGGCCTCGATAGTGCCCTGTACGAGCTCCCTCGGGCAGTGACCAGTGTGTCGTTAGCTTAACACGTCAGGTCCACTCCCGGCTTGAACTTGCCCCTCAGCACCCGAACGAACCTGCTAGCTCGCCGAGGAGTGATGTCATTGAGTCTCTTCTCGTCCACAGCTTCCCCCAGGCGGATGAGCGTCTCCGGGTCCACGGGGCTGCGGTAGAAGTGCTTCAGCACTCGATGGTTATGAGGTGGCGTCGATAACTTACCTAGGAGTGATATCATTGAGTCTTTCCTCGTCCACGGTCTCCGCCAGGCGGATGAGCGTTTCCGGGTCCACGGGGCTGCGGTAGAAGTCTTCCAGCACCTCGGTGTTGATGTGGTTGACGCAGGCGTGGGAGTAAGCTGTGGACACGTGGACGTATGACCTGAGGGGAACAAGTGTTGATATTTAGGATTTTAGCAGCCCACTGCAGAATACAAAACCATTGTGACCCTTGAAAGACAGAAACAACATGCAACACAACAGAGAAGCAGCATTTCCATTGAATATTTCTTAAGCAATGTGATGGCATCATGCAATTCGTCACCATCGTCCTGCCCTTGTCTGATGTCAGATATTATTTCTGCAGTTGGTGGCCTTTATTTTATTTCAATCACAACGTGCTGCATCATGGCTGCATCACACGGTTTGAAAACTGATTTGTTTGCAACTGTCTAGTTCCCTTGGGGTATTTTTTTTTGAAAAGCTCAATATTTATTTTAGTATATCATTGTTTATTTAGTATACTCGGAATTCGGTGTTCGTCAAACCGCTTCGTTGTCATGTGGTTATGATGTTCAACTGTTTAGTCCCACTATCAACTCGAGACCGAGATGGTTAGCGAACTTTGGGGGAGGCTTATTTTCAGCAGTGGACGACAATTGGCTGGTATAATAATGACGACCAACTCACTTGAGGTTCCTGCAAGCCTTCCCTAGCAGGAGCGCTTCCCTAGCCCCCCTCACATTGATCATGGTGGCTACTCGGAGACACTCATCGAATCGCGTTGTCGCTGCCATGTGGTAGACTATGTTCACCTGGTACATTACAATTTATTTATATGCCACAATCAGCAAGCAGTTAGTCGGCTCTTCACGTGATCAGAGGGCTGCCCTTTGGCCAACGAATCAGCGTTGCCATGTAACGTGGCAAAGCTGCCAGTGTTCTGGATAAGTGCCCAGAATAGTCTGTTGACAACGATATTGACTGAATACCTACTAATAGAAAACGCGTATAAATATAATATTTGGGCATCAAAAATTCATCCATATCGCTGTCAATAGTAAAATTGCCCAGATCACTGGCAGTATTGCCGCGCTGCTGCAATGCTGATACTTTGGCCGAAGAAGAGCCCAGTCCTCCAGCTAAATACATTAGTTACGTACCTCCTCAGTGATCATGTTCCAGTCCTTATCGCTCAAGCTGAGTCTGAGCTCTGCCACGTCGCCTGCCACCGGAACGATTTTTTCTGCGAACTTTGGTTGCTGCTCTTTAAGCATATCGTATACCTGTCAAATAACGTTGATTATATTAAATAAGTATACTAGACTCCATTGGCGGATTCAGGGTGCGGATTAGAGGCTCAAGGCTCCCCCCAAAAGACCCAGATTTCTTTGGTAGTCTAGTCTAAAACCATATGAAGTCATTAAGGAATTTATTTACTTACTAGCTGACTCGGCAAACGTTGTTTCGCCGTAGAAAAAATGGTCTACGACCTATTCTCATACATAAATACGAAAAATTTTAGTCAGTAACAAATATGTACCTACTTAAGTAATTTCAAAATACCGAAAACTCCGATTTATCATTCATCTTATTTTTATAATTCCGAAATTTCTATATTCCTAACGTTTATAATTACTATTCTCAAATTACCGAGTTTCAATAGATCGAATAACATAAATTCCGACTTTATAATAATTTTAAATATCAAAATTACGAATTCCGATTATTAAAGTACCGATTAATCAGAATTTAGAAATAAAAACACCTTGTAAAATTAAATAGCAAGAGAAATAAACACAATTGCTCGTCAGAGAGAAGTATAACACTGTACATAGGTAATAATGTTTAGTATGAGGAGGTAGAATTAAAAAACTAATGACAGATGCGTTTTGCCATTAAAAGACAAAAATATACAAACAAGCATACACCATGCATGCAGGAAACGTGCAGCAATCATGCAGGAAGCATGCAGAATGCAAGCAAGCATGCAACATGCAAGCGAGCTTGCAACCAAGCACGCAGCAAGCATGCAACCAAGCTTACAGCAAGCATGCAGCTCGCAAGCAAGCATTGTATGCAAGCAAACATGCAAGCGCGCATGCAAGCATACAGTATGCAAGCGAGCATGCAACATGCAGCAGGCATGGTCAAGCCGTTTCGTAGGAGTTCGAACAAACACCGTGACACAAGATTTTTATAAATTAGAGATAGCTGACTCGGCAGACATTGTTTTGCCGAATAAAAAATGAGTACCCTAGATACAGGCACGTATTCTTAAACCTGATGGTGATGAGTATACACAAATCATAAAATCTGTCAAGCCGTTACGGAGGAGTTCGATGACAAACACCGTGACACGACATTTCTATATAATATTAGACTAGCAGATCTGAAACAACATTTGCCGAAACGTTTTGCCATATAAATACACATTTTTTTTTTTATTAAAATCGGTCTAGCTATTTTGGAGGAATTCGATAGCAAATACTGTGACCTGAGATTTTTATACATTAGAAGATTAGAAGAAGATAGCTGTTGCCCGCGACTTCGTTCGCGTGTATGTATGTCTACACAAATATTATAAAAAAGGAAGGATTTGTCCGTTTGTTTGAGTTAAATAGGATCCAAAACTACTTTAAAAATTTAGGACCGATTTAAAACAATTCTTTCAGCATTACAACCCTTATTCTTCTGGTGAACTTATTATGCTATAGAATATTTTCAAAAAAGTAAGGGATCCGTATGAAAACTTCGATAATGTAACCCAAGGTGTGAAAAATATACCAAAAAAGATCCTTAGGTCGCGTACCGTGCGTATAGAGAGAGCTAAGTGATGATGTGAGCAGTTTTATAGAGGAAAACAATAAAAGTCCGCGAGGGTATATAAAATAATAAATAAATACATTTTATATTTCCCAAAAAATACAGATAATTGTACTTTAAACTTACAATCTTTGAACTTATGTGAGAGTACCTTACATACAACTTGAGATCTACCAGTCTATCCTGTCGACATCTCACCGTGTGACAAGTGAGCTGTCATCATTCCATCTTGCTTGTATGGTTTGACAGCTCACTTCCTTATCACTTCACCCACTCCTTCACTTCGACATGTTTACAGAGTCGACGAATATATTGTGTACAGCCGGTACACAATACATTCAACTCTGTCTCACAAACTAGGGTATCTAATGAAAGTGTTTCGCAGACGTTCCAATTGCTATGTGTATGGAATGTATCAATTAACATTCAGAAGGGAAAGAGTAATGATTGACTTAAGTTTTTAATAATGAATGAATTTGTAAGAGTGCGTGGATGAAGGTCTGTGTAGGTGATGTGGTGTTGGTGTGTAGGTAAGTAAGCGGGGTTGTTGTATGTGTGACCTTTATTTTTGATTCAATCACGCAAGGTTACTACGAACAAAGCCATTTCTATTGCCCTTTGAGTGACTTTAAAAATTATAATTCAAAACCCTACGCCACTTACGTACGTCGTACTAATACAGCAAGAGCCTTCATAGTCGGGGATCGTTCATACCTGTATTAGAGACATACACAGAGAAACTTTCAGTTTTAAATTACCGTACGACTGATCGTCGCGGGTTCTTAGTCCATAAGCATAAAATTAAACATTATGCTTGTGCTTGAGGTCATCAAAAGGGTTTAACTCCGGGCAATTCAAAAATTTATGGTACGGAACCCTTCGTGTGCGAGTCCGACTCGCACTTGGCTTTGCCTTTTAGGTACATTTGTTGTTATTGATAATGTATTGTTTCACTATGCTAAATAACTCTTCCAAGTAAACTCGAAATAAATCGATTTAAACTATACTAATATTATAAAGCGAGTTTGTTTGTTTGCTTGAACGCGTTAATCTCAGGAACTGGTCCGATTTGAAAAAATCTTTCAGTGTTGGATAGCCCATTTGTCGAGGAAGGCTCGATATCACGCTAAGACAAATAGGAGCGGAGCATTAATGGAAAATGTGACGCAGACGAAGTTGCGCGGGCCAGCTAGTAGGTAGTCGATATTTTTGGGAATGACACGCCAGCCGTAATTGTAGATATATATAGTATGTGAATATACTCACTGGATCCTGAAGCATGTCATTTAGTCTCTGTGCGATGGCCTTGCCTTTCTTAGGCCTCAGCAACACGAATACTTTTGACACTTGCGTCGCTCTAAAAGTAAATAATATTGAATTAAAATGAGCCTATTCAAAAGAATTTTTAACCGATTTCCAAAGAAGGATTTATTTAGTTCGATGCGGCGATAGATATAATAATATATTTCTGTGGATGCGGCACACATTGCCATTTGGTCCAGTAAAATATATTTTTTATTATTGAATGTGCTTGCTCTTGCCAACAATCACGCCTGATGGAAAGCGATGGATGAGGTCTAACATAGAGCGAACTTGCCCAGAAGATGCCTGTTCACTCTTGCTTTGAAGGCAGACGGGTTACATGTGGACGGGAACACAGACGTTGGCAGAGAGTTCCACATTTTGGCTGTGCGCATAATAAATGTGGAGGAGAAGCGCTGGGTACGACTAGTCGGGATATCGACCAAGTACGGCTGGTACTCTGCAGTGCGTCTGGTATTCCGGTAGTAAAAGGGCGATGGTGGGACCAGGTCGTGGAGTTCCTGTGCACACTCACCAAAGTATAATCTGTAGAAGACCGACAGCTGCAAGGCGGCAAGCTGGTATTTTGCTGAGCCATCCCATAAGTGGCTGCAATTATCAATACAGGAAGGACCTGTGCTTTGTACAGACTCAGAAGCTGTCCAGATGTATCTAAAGTATTGCGCCTTACCCTATTCAGGATGCTCAACTTTTTGGCTGCAGTCTTGCTTTTAACTCGATGGTCGAGCCGAAGTTTAGATTAGACGTCAACTCCATGGCCAAAAACTCTATTATAGGCGGTCGGTAACTGGTACAGGCGCACCTCGGAATGTAGGAGATAACTGTAAATAACTCTTCTTAGTTGTGAAATGACAAGCCTGTGTTTTGGTCAAATTCAATAATTTGACCAAATTGTCATCGCCCCACTGGGAAACGAGATTTAAGGTCGAATTCATTCTCTGCACCATAGCCTCTCTAAGAGCAGTTGTTTACTCCCTGCTGGCATCCGCGTATCCGATTGCATCTAGACACATTTTGAATCGGCAATATTATAGGCGAGGTCTGCCTCAAGCTAAATGAAACATTTTTGCATACAATTATATAAATTCAAGGGGAGTTTGTTGCGCCACTTTTTCTTCCCAGTTAAAAAACTAGGACGTAGAGACGGGCGGGTGTTTTGAGGAACTGCCTTTGTGTAAAATTTGTCTTCATTTTTTTTATTTATTTACTTATTTGTGAACATAGGGTATGGTAAAAGATGTTATACAAATATCAAAGTCCCAATAATGTTCCGCCAGAAGGCATACAAATATAAGTACAAAGTCCCAACAATGTTCCGCCAGAAGGCATACAAATATTAACATATTTTTGATATAATTTCTAAGTGAATTATTAATAAATTGAAAAAAGGTTAATTCATCATCTGCCTAGCCTTTTTCCAACTATTTTGGGGTCGGCTTCCAGTCAAACCGGATTCAGCTAAATACCAGTATTTTACGTGGTGCGGCTGCCCACCAGACCTCCACAACCCATTAACTGGGTTACACCGTACTCCTTGACAAGACTGGTGTCGGATTTTCTGGCTTCTGACTATCCGTAACGACTGCCAAAGATCTCCAAATGACAGCCGGGACCAACGGCTTAACGTGCTTTCCGAGGCACGGAGGAAACTCGGTATGTTAAGATGGTCACCCATCCACAGACCCACCTCGGAAAGCGTTGCTTAACCTTGAAGATCGACCTGTGCGGCTGTTATTATTTAGCCACGAGCTCCTTTGAATGATTTTTGTATTTTTAATTAAAATACAAAAATCATTCAAATAAAGTCAAGATCTAAAATGTCAGTAGGTACCTAACTAGGCACGTTTTAATTAACAACTAATTGAATGTCAAGTTTGAATTATCGTTGTCGTTTAAAAACTGGCTCTCAGCCAAATTTTGATAAAGCAAGCAATATGGCTGGTCACAACTGGATGAGTGGCCGAATTAAAGTTGGATGGCGTGCTACAGAGGCCGTTATGGCTAGTGTCTAACAGATGACTGTTTTATTGATGATGATCGTGATGAGAACCAGCAGCGTAGCCATGCTCGTCTGGATCAACATTGTGGTGGGCCAGTTCTTAGAAGTATTGTTTTTTTAATATGCCTTACTAGCTCTGAAATGTCTTGGCAGGCCACGAAGACTGATACGGCGATAGCTACGCTCCTGATGAGAGCAATCATGTCGTATAGTTACAACTAGATCAATCTATCTGCCTTATCCCAAATACATCGGGGTCGATTCGACCTGACCGGATAGAGCTGAATACCAGTTTTACATGGAGCATGTTCCACCTTACCTGAAAAGTTTCTCGATGAGCTGCTTGCCGAGGAAGCCGGAGCCACCCGTCACAAACACGGTGGCATCCCGGTAGAACTGCTGCACTGAAGAGTCTCCGCGCCGTGTGGCCTCGATCATTGGCTTATGGCGAAGCAACAGCTTGGCTTCAAACTCCTGGGCGGGATCCATATATTCTGTTTCCACCATAGTTAGAAGACACCTTGAGAAAGGAAGAAGACGACAGTAATATACAGTTCTATTCTAAAAGTGTGCGATAAATCGGCTATAATATATTGGTAGAGGACACTTAAACATAGGACAAATGTTCGGAACACGGTGCCCTCAAGTGCCACCTTGCCGAGACATGTGGAGTTCGGTAAAGTTAGGTAAAGTCGCCAAGTGAGAACAATGAAAATCATTAAACATGAACTTATCACGTGCTTATTTATACACAGTGGATACCGTTCGTCCGTCCGTCCGTCTGTCAAGACCCTTTATCTCGAGAACGCGTGGAGGTATCGAATTGGAATTAAAACCATATATTTAGGTCTACAGTTCCTTGAAGCTGTGAAAAAACAAACTTCTAAATTAACATGAAAAGACACGAAACAACAAAGGTTACGATAAATTGAGAACCACCTCCTTTTTGTAAAAATTTTGTCTTTATTTTTAAGTACCATTAGGGGTTAAAGTATGAAATCACCAAATTGTACTGAACAATTGAAATAGTTTTTTTTTATTTATCATATTTATTTAATCAAAATAATTACCATTATTATCTATACATTTCTGCCATCTAATAGGAACGTCATTTATGCCTTTGCGATAGAACTTTGGTGATCTAGATTCGACAAACTGTGTGAAAGTATTTTGTACTGCCTCCTGAGAAGAAAACTTTTATCACGTAGAAAATTTTCCAAATCACGAAAAAAATGGTAGTCCGTTGGAGCAAGGTCTGGCGAATACGGAGGGTGACGAATGGTTTCTAATTGCAGTTCCTGTAGAGTTAAAACGGTTTATCGTACTGTATGATATCTCTCGTTATCATGGAGCAATAATGGTGAAGATCGATTCATGAGTCGGGGCTGTTTCACTGCTAGTTTTGCTATCATTGATCGGAGTTCGGCACTGTAGATATCTGCAGTTATTGCTTGACCAGTTCGTAGAAATCTATAGTGAATAACACCATGCGGAGACCACCAAACAGAACAATTACCATTACTTTTTTACTAGTAACCTTTGCTTTAGGACACTGTTGCACCTGGGGTCAGCCATTGCGTTTTTCGCTTATGGTTATCGTTAAGAATCCACTTTTCATCACATGTCACTATTCGATCCAATTATCCTTCATTTCTGTATTGATTCAATAAGGCAACACGCGTTTCTAACTGCAGATCAGTCAAATCATGAGGTACCCATTTTTCATATTTTTATTTTACTAATTTGACGCAAATGAGTCAATATTGTTGCTAAGGTAACGTTAAACCATGGCGCTAATGCCTGGGTACTGGGTAGTTTGGCTCAGATCGGCTTCCACCATCTCTTTCAATTCATTGTTATTCACCTGTGTGGGTCTTCCAAGTGGTTCGTTCTTCAAATCAAAGTTTCCATCACGAAAGCGTTTAAAATAAAATCGCACAGTGCGGTCATTGGCAGTCCCCTCTCCAAACGCAACATTGATATTGCGATTTGCGAACTGTTTTTGCAGCGTTAGTTCCGCGTCGGAACTCGTATTAAAAATCACTCGAATTTTCGAAATCCTGCTCTTGTTCCTCGATTTCATCGTACGTTTGCTCGAAAACAGTCTTCGTTTCTTTCTCTTCATCGCTATCTTGTTATGGAAGTTGCGAATTATCACAGGTAAGTACCAATTCGTGCAGATAACGGAGCACTTCAATTCAGCCTTTCTGCATCCACAGGCTTTCTGACATCCCTTTTTGAATTTGCAAGAAATAAGTTTCAACAACGAAATCGAGAACCAAGAGGATTGTAATCAAAACGATAATCCCATCACGGATAATGTGGAAGAAATTTCTACCTGTAACGTTTCAATCGGTAATGAAGAGGATGAACTCACAACACCTGGTCCATCGAGAACAGCGAAGTGGATGAGAATGCGCTAAATTTTGAAGTAGTGCATTGCATGTGAATTAGGCCTACTGGGGATACCACAATAAAAAAAAACGAATAGTTAAGTAGACTTTGCGGCGCTCGTACGCTAAAACTATTGATTCTACAAAAAGGGTTGTAACATAAATTATAGGAAATTTTCTGTAGTTTAATTTGTTACATAGCTATTTTTATCGTAAAATGAGTCAGAAAGGAGATATTGTCAAAAAACTGTTTTTTGAAGAAATTTTTCCGAAATGGCGAGCGGCAAAGATACGAGATGGCAAAGTTGAAATTCGTAAAGAGCACAACGAAATCTATAAAATCACCAATTTTCAAAAGTCCCGGAAAACTTGCCAGGTTAAACTACCAAATGATTGTACTAGTTCTCGATAGATTCAATTTTTTTAAAAGACTAATGAACTTACCTTGTTACGCACTAACAAGTAAATAATTAAAATAATAGTCAACAACTATTCCTTCGAGCGTCTGGTCACCGAATAACTTATTGTGAATGACAAGCGAAATAATTACGTACCTATTTAATTAATTAATGATCACAATTAATATATACTGCATGGAATTAAAATAAAGACGGGTTATTCTATTCGTTTTGTAAGTTGGTACATTATGTAGAACAGTTGACTTGGTCATTTTCATCTGTGGCGCGCGTTTTTCTTTCTTTCCTGGTTGACGTAATGAAGCCTGTCTGAGGGGGTTTCATACATTTTGGTGCTGATTTCGATCGCTCTTGCATTTTGCACGCTTTAAGTTTTTCTATATAAATCAACAAAATCTATATACTTATAATAAACTAGCTGTCCCGCGCAACTTCGTCTGCGTCACATTTTCCGCTCCTAAATAATATTGCAACAAAAAATTGAGATTTAAACTATCCTATCTCTCAAGTTGGATCGAACTGCACATGGTGTGCGAATTTTATTATAATCGGTTAAGTGGTTTAGGAGTCCATTGAGGACAAACATTGTGACACGAGATTTATATATATTAAGATCAGAGAGGTCAATTCTGTACATGAAATATTTTTTCCAAAATAACTATCAGGGGGTGATTAGGGATCGATACTGATGCCAAAAATACAATCAGTACAATTTTTGTCTGTCTGTCTGTCTGTCTGTATAACCGTTATAGAAACAAAAACTACTCGGACGGATTTTAACGAAAGTTGGTACAATTATTTTTCCTGAGCTGGTTATAGTGTACTTTTCATCACGCTACAATCAATAGGAGCAGAGCAGTGAAGGGAAATGTTGGGAAAACGGGAGAAGTTACTCCATTTTTTAAGCTTCCGTCGCGTGTTCAACCTTAATGGTTAAAGCTACACAGAAATCATGTATGACGGAAATGTTCTCCTTAAAATGATATAAAAAATATCCCACGACAGCATATGTCTATCTTTTATGATTGACGCACAATAACACACGAACTCCCGATAGCTTAGCAGTTCGAAACTTTCTGATTATATTTGTCTACTCTTACGTTAATAACACTCTCAGTCATCCCTAATTAAAAAAGTTAACATTATTAACTATTCCATAAAAAATAATAATAAAGAAATCGGTATAGAAACACCAAAGTTATACATGAAATACGCTAATAATAAGCCATCGCGGATTATTTTTGTATTTAAGGTCGCGAACGCACAGGCAGGCGGCTTGCTTTGCGCCTAGAGGCTAGCGAGTAGCTTCGTAAAACGGCTTACGATAGTTTGCAATATCCTTTAGTATACTGTCGATGAGAAGATGGTTATAATTTCGCTTTACACCAAACGAGTAATATTATAAATGTGAAAGTTTGGTTGTTTGTTACTCAATCACGCCAGAACGGCTTAACGGATTTTAATGAAATTTAGAACAAACATAGATTATAGTCTGGAATAGCACATAAGCTACTTTCCATCCCGGGAATATGTTCCCTAGGGATCACGCGGGCGAAGCCGCTGGCAGAAGCTAGTTACTAATATTTCAGTACGAATGATCAAAACAAATAAGACCTTTCTGAGGTGAGATGCAAAAATTTCCTAAGTTCTTGAACATCCGTGCATTTAGGGATGACAGAAAACAGTCGACGTAGGGTCGGGACCCTTCGTCGACTGTCGGTCGGGTGTCACCCCTAAACGAGTGACGCAATGAAAACTGACAGGGGTGGGGTGCCAACATTTTCAAGCTCATCGTTCGCTCGATCTTGCATTCGAAACTCCCTTGGTTCTTGAGCATTTCTGTACCTAAAAAAATAAATAAATAAATTGGGAAGATGCGTTTTTAGATGATCAAACACCAGACGAGCATTTAGACACGTTTTATTACATCATTTTTGGCATAATAAGAAAACATGTAGGTACCTTTGGTTGGTGGTAGGTCTTTGAAGTTTCCTGTGTGGTTCTCAAATCCCTTATACACATATACAAAAACAAAGCCAAAGCCTGGATTAGATGGAAAATGTACAAGAATTTATTTGATTACGAGCAGTTTTCACTATTCCGCACGAGATTTCAGTTTGAGTGCATTAAATCATATAGAAAATACATAAATTCTGTAGAGAATGGTATTCAAGACAACATTACACATTTCTGGACGTTCATTTCTAAGCAAAAATCCACTACGGGAGTTCCTTCCACTATGAAATATAAAAATCAGCCATCTAATAACCCAGAAGACATTTGCAATATTTTTTCAGACTTTTTTAATTCTGTTTATGAACCATCCACCTTAAAAAGTGTACCATCCTCGCATACCGATTGCTCCCCTAACTGCTCGCTGATAAGTGACATTAAATTTTCCTTAGGTGATGTACTGAGTGGTCTCAAGTCGCTAGACCCTTCTAAAGGACCTGGACCAGATGGTTTACCAGCAATATTTATTAAGAACACTGCCAATAATATCTGCGTACCATTGCAAACTATATTTAATTTATCTATTTCACAGGGGAGATTTCCACAAGCTTGGAAACTTGCAAACATAACCCCAGTCTATAAGTCGGGACCTAGCCATGACGTCGAGAACTACAGACCAATATCGATATTATCTACTTTGTCCAAGGTTTTCGAGAGATTAGTACACGATAAAGTTTACCCTCTACTTCACAACGTTTTATTGCCGCAGCAGCATGGTTTTGTCAAAAGGAGATCAACTGCGACGAACCTGGTGACTTTTGCAGATTATTTGTTTAACAGCTTGGATGTGTTCAAGTTGATACAATATATACTGATTTCAAGAAGGCCTTTGACAAGGTTGACCATGAACTGCTTTTGCGGAAAATTGCGTTTAATGGGATATGTGGGGACCTTTTGAGATGGTTTTATTCATATGTTTGCAATAGAACGCAGAGGGTTGTATTGAACGGTTTTTGCTCTGCCACTGTGGATGTTACTTCCGGAGTGCCACAGGGTTCCATTTTGGGACCTCTACTTTTCATTTTATTCATCAACGACGTCGATACATGTTTAAAAAATTCTAAGTTACTTTTGTACGCTGACGATATAAAAATATTTAGGTCTATTAAAAGTCACCGTGATTGCACTCTCTTACAGGAAGATTTAGATGCTTTCTCGGCATACTGTACACGCAATAAACTTCAGCTTAGTGTATCCAAGTGTTGTGTCATTAGTTTTACTAAAAATAAAAACAAAATACTATATCCCTACACCTTAAAAAATGTAAATCTAAAAAGAGAAACCCTGGTCCGTGATCTTGGAATTCTGCTGGATGACAGACTCCATTTAGATTCCCACATTAACAAAATTGTTAACAACGCCTTCCGAATGTTTGGTTTTATTATGAGAACGGCCACAGTATTTACCCGATCTTCTACCTATTTGTACCTTTATAAGTCGTTGGTTCGCTCTCAGCTAGAGTATGCTGTTTCGGTATGGAATAATAGCCAGTTCCTCTGTGTAAGAGGATTCCGGGTGAAACTCGCTTCCATCTTCGGCCTTATCATCACTTTCCATCAGGTGAGATTTGGGCCAAGAGTTTCCTCGTTTTGTATAAAAAAAAAAAAGAATCCCCACTATGGTAAATATTCCGATATGATGGAAAAAGTTCAAAGAAATTTTTTAAAAGCCATGCATTTTCGTTGCTATCGCACTTATGCTTACTACAATGACCTACTGAAGAAGTATAATCTGCAAAGTTTAAAGTCTAGAAGAATAATGTTGGAAACGATGTTCTTGTTTGATCTGTGCAATACTTATGATTGTATGGATGTTCGCAACAAGATTGGTTATGTGGTGCCCAGAACAACAATTTGCCGTGGGGTGCGAGCAAGACCTTTATTTGCAGTAAGTAGCTGTCGTACAAACGCAGGTTTGCGAGCACCCCTACGCCGCCTTACCAATCAATACAACAAAATCTTTGAAGACATTGACTTCTTCTCTGTCTCTGCTCCAAAGTTTAGAGGTCTTGTCTACAAAATTATTTTGGATTATATTAGTTTTATATTTATTTTCTCTCTCCCTCCCCATTTCTCTGTTATTTGCATGCCTATTTATATACCTGTGAAGTTCACTACTAAATACTTTTCTGTTTTAATAGCTTAGAATAGCGCACTGTTATGTATTACTTTTAATATGTTGTGGAAAATGTCGTAGGTTATACATTCATTTGTCATTCTGATGTATTTAAAACAGCTTTGTATAACATTAATGTATAACTGTTTATTTTCCCGAACAAATAAAATAAAATAAAATAAAAGTCAACGAAATTACTTCTATTAATGAATGAAACCTTTCCGAGGCGGGCTGCAAATTTTTTCTCTTTTCTCTCTTTTTTTTTTGTTTGAGGTGGGTTTGCTCTTGACCCTAGTCTAGGTCAGAGATTACAGAGACAAAGTCTACGATGGAGCGAGCTTACCCAGAAGTAGCCTGTTCACTCTAACTTTGAAAAGATTAGGGTTGTAAGCGTTCGAAAACACAGCCGCAGGCAGAGAGTTCCACTCCTTTGCTGTGCTCATTATGACAGATGCTTGGAATCGGTTGGTGCGAATTGGTGGACTAGCAACAAGGTAGGGATGGTAACTTGCCTTGCAGTGGGTCTGGATGTCAGATGGTAGAAGGGGCCGGTTTGATAAGATCGTGGAGTTCTTGGGCACACTCTCCAAAGTACAATCTGTAGAAGACCGACAAGCAGGCAACCTTGCGGCGATGAGCCAAGCTGTGTAGCTTGGCATCCACAAGTTTTACGTCGCCAAAAAGCCTTTTAGCTCTACGTTCCACCAAGTCAAGCGCGGCAAGCTGATACTTAGCTGAGCCATCAAAAAGGCAGATGCAATACTCCATGCAGCAGCGGACTTGTGCTTTGTATAGAGTTAAAAGCTGTCCAGGCCTGAAGTATCGCTTCACCTCCGTCTTCATTTAGGATGCGCGACTTTCTGGTCGCAGTTTGAGCTTTGCACTCAATGGTGTCGCCGAAGTTGAGACTGTATGTCAGCTCCACGCCTAGGAGCTCGAGCCGATCAGTCACTGGAACAGATGTACCCCGAAAAATAGGAGTTTGGTCTACAAATCTCCTTTTTGCGGTAAAGAGACACGCCTCTGTTTTGGTGACGTAAAACGAGACCAGATAGTCGTCACCACTGGGAGACAAGGCTTAAGGTCAAATTTGTCCGCTCTACCATGGCCTCTCTCAACGAACGAACTTCATCCCCTCTGGTTGTTGCGCTGGGCAAGTATCTCTCTGAAACCGTTCTTTCATCTGCCAGGCTGAATTAGGTCATTGATGTGCAGCAGGAAAAGAGTTAGCAAATAATTACCTACTAGAACAAACCCCTGCCCCCACCCCCCAAAAAATGTATTGCGACTGCCGTCTCCAGTATAAAGTCGCTACCCATACTTTTGGTGGTGGTGCTAGCTACGCCACCAGTTACGGCTTCCTACCTACTCTGAGAAGAAATACTGTAACAAACTCTCAGGCATCATCCTAATACAAAGCGATGATCGCTTTGTATTAGGATGTATGTGTGTTGATGTACGTGTTGCTGCCTGTTAGAGGCCCCCAACCCCAGTGCTCTCCGCGACGCGGCGTTTTGTTATGTTCCATTCTTACAAAGATAAAGAGGTGACGCCATTACCCAGTGAGCGCTAATACCCCTGCTTACCCTAATTAGTTCAAGTTCTTAAAACTTAACAGATAGGTACGTTATAATTACTTATCGGTTTAGTTTTAAGAACTTGAATTTATACAATCACTAGCTTTCGCCCGCGACTTCGTACGCGCATATCCCGTTGTTTTCCCGTTACTGTAGGATTTTCGGGAAATCCTCTCTAATTGCACCCCCAAGGGCCGGTAGGAAGCTAAATGATGCCAACAGTTTTCTACGACCAGTTGTTTCGGCTGTGCGTTGATTGATCAGACAATCAGCAGTATTTGCCTTTATATGTAGGTATATTTAGATATAGGGTTATTAAATACATTTTACAGAATAAGAAAATGTAATTTAATTCCACATTTTAGCTAGCACAATCCGTTCTGCGAACAACTTAAACAAAATATATCTTTATCAAAATGCAAAAAGTAACATTATGCGAAAAACGCAGGAGTGGACTTCCTAGCCGGAATTCCTAGCTGGACTTCATAGCTACAACCTGGAGGTCACTAAGTCAACAGTGAATTCACATACATAGGTAACTTCTAAGTAGGGCTGCCATCCGCCCGGGTTTCCCCTGATTTGTCCAAGTTTGGAGGGCGTCCGAAGGACGTCCGGGTGGGGTTTATAAAAAGGGTCCTCTCAAAAAGCTCGATTGATTGAAAGGTTAAATTTTAATGCAGAAATATATTAAAACAAATCTTAATTAAAAAATTATTTGTAATTGTAAGCCGCATATTGTCTAACTTGGCAAAGGAAAAAACTTCGAGCTCTTGCTGCTTGCTCTTACAAAATGATTACAAGTTGATAAAGAAGCTTTCATCGAACTATATATTAGTGGAATGGTTAATACAAGTCCAATCTGGCCGGGCAGGGGCACTAAAATTAGCGAGCTCCCTTCCTTTCGATTTAAATTTAGCTTTATTGTTACAGCCTTTCCGCATAAGCGCGGTTCTGCAAATAGTCGAAATACATAAAGTATTATAGCCCTATGAGCTCTTGAAATAGGTAATTTTTTATTAAAACATTAAACAACTGCGACAGGGTCTAACACGTTGTAACGATCAAATTGTTCCCCGCGCAGACAAATATTTGCACCTCTTCTTGAAAATATCTTTTCTTGATCCGGGATTTCGGATCCGCGTCAGCTGCCAAAAGAACAGTGTTCCTATTTGTGTTTGTAACCAGATTGTTGAGATTGTACGTAAGAAAGTGAAAATTTAATTTGAGTTGAAATTTAAATAGAAATGCTGTAATTTATATCGCAGAGAAGCTAAATTATTTAAGTAAAAGAATGTTTGGTTGCGTCCGGGGAAAATACTCAATTTCACCCAAATGTCCGGGGTTTTTAAAGTTTTGTCTGGCTTTGGCAAATTTTGTGATGGCAGCCCCACTTCTAGGCATGCGTGCTTTATCATCGCTAACCATCCCGTGATATGCTGACCAAACTCGAACCTATTCATCCGTCTGTCTGTCTGTCCGTCCGTATGTCACAGCCACTTTTCTCCGAAACTATATGAACTATGCTGTTGAAACTTGGTAAGTAGATAATATATTCTGTGAACCGCATTAAGATTTTCACACAAAAATAGAAAAAAACAATAATTTTTGGGGGTCCCCATACTTAGATTTGAAACTTAAAATTTTTTTTTTTCATCAAACCCATACGTGTGGGGTATTTATGGATAGGTCTTCGAAAATGATATTGAGGTTTCAAATATCATTTTTTTCTAAACTAGATAGTTTGCGAGTGAGACACTTCCAAAGTGGTAAAATGTCTCCCCCCCCCCCTGTAACTTCGCAATTTGAGAATGATAAAACTAAAAAAAAAATATATGATGTATTACCTTGTAAACTACCAACGAAAATTGGTTTGAACGAGATCTAGTAAGTAGTAGTTTTTGGGGGCCGAGTCACCCGCGTCCGTAGGAGAATACCCTTCAGCGAATCCCTACACGTGGTCCCCGGGTTACACTAAACAGGTGACACTAACCGCCTCCGTGGTCTAGTGGTTATACCACCCGATTCAGACCCAGAGGTCCCGGGTTCGATTCCCAGCGGGGGCAAATTTTTTGCTTGGTTTGGTTGGTGGTAGGACTTCTAAGTCCGCCTGGCAAGCTACCACCATCATGTCTAAGTCTGTCGCCATAGCAACAATGTTAACAGCATTGTTGTGTTCCGGCAATTAGAGGTATGATAGCCAGTTCCTCTATGTTAGAGGATTCCGGGTGAAACTCGCTTCCATCTTCGGCCTAATCATCACTTTCCATCAGGTGAGATTTAGGCCAAGAGTTTCCCCGTTCTGAATAAAAAAAAAAAAAAAAAAATTTTTTAATACATCATACATCGTCCAACTTTTGCTTATAATAAAATACCTACAGGTTTGTACGGAACCCTCGGTGCGCGAGTCCAACTCGCACTTGGCCGGTTTTTTGTTACTTTAAGTTATTTTTCATCATATTAGCTAAATAGTAAATAGCAATAGTAAAAATTACTAAAAAAAATTGATTCTTGCTAAAAAAACATTTTCAATTGAGGGTACTTTATTAAGATAATTTTCTTTCATTTTTATCATTATGTAATTTGTTTCATTGCAATAGATTATTTGTACTGGGGTTCAATTTTTTTTTTAAATGTTTTCTTTCGATAAAATTAGATATAGTTTTTCCTTATTTTCGTATGTGCACATTAAAAAGAGTCACACTGTATGATTATAATAGGTACACTATACTAAATTAATTAAAAAAGTGGCCTCCCCCATACTTTTATGTGCGTATTAAGGTATAACTATAGGTACAAAATGTAGGTACCTAGTGGGTACCTACTGAACAGCTGTTTTTTTTTTGCGGCGAGTTCGTGTTTGGCCCCATAATTATAAATGGTTGTATTATAATGATTAGTACCTACCTACAATTACCACTTAACATGTATTACGTTTATTTCGTTATACATTATATATGCAGCTGAGTACCAAGTAAGTACCTATATCTTACATGGCGCGACTTCCTATATGACCTCTACAAAGCGCCAAACTCTTTTCTTACTCATTTTCCTCTGACATCTCACTGACATGCCTCGATCAGTATGTTAAAAATTTAAAGTTATTAAACGCAGTGTTACACCGCACGTTTTTCTATTAAAAGTTTTAGTTTTTCTACAAAAATTTCCACTTGCAGCAGCCGCCATGCCCCGGTGTTACCGCCGCAGTTTACCCCCCGGGACTTTTTTCCAAGTCAGTTTCAGTCAGCCAGGTACCCGAGCAGGGCGGTGAGGACTTACAAGAAAGTCACGCACTGCCTCTTCGACATGGATGGCACTATCATTGGTATGTACCCACGCTACTTTGTCTGCGACACTTCTTATCGGTCGTAGCGTGATGTTATATAGCCTAGGTATAAACTTTCTCGATAAATGCGATCCAGCAATAAAATATTTCATAATTCAAACTAGTACATAGTTCCCGAGATAAGCGCGTTCAATATTAGAATATGATTATTTAAGTTATAATTTTTTCCAATGTAATAGTTATTCAGTTGAAACATTTCGACGAAATACGCCGAATTTCAGCGAAAATTAATCATAAGACCGTAGGAAGGTTTGGTGAACACAATTAAGTATTGCATTATTTGGCTGTTAATATCACGATACAATTTCACCAGCTAAAATTGTATTCGTCAGCAGAGACAATTCTATTTTAAGAATGGGAAATCATTAATTTATACCTCTTACTGAATAAACCCCATCCGTATTTCTCCAAAAACCGTGTAGGTATGCAAGAGCGAACACAACATGCTGAACACGGTCGTCGATCACCGAATTGAATCGCCACGAACAGTGTTTGATGTTCGTTAGTGGTACGCACGTGCGCAAAGTGTTATAAATATGTTCGTGTTCACCATGTTGTGGTTCGTTCTTGCGTAGGTAGGTATACCTACACGGCTTGCCCTTTGCGTTCCAAAGCCGCAGTAACTCTTTCCAACAAATCGCAACCTGGCCGGAGAGACAGCTAAGTTCACCTTTCTATACCTACATACGCATGATTAGCGTATTGCGAGTGCTTCGCGTGGAGCGATTGCCTGTCTTATAATAATAGGGAATATGCATGAAAAAGTATTTATGATCTGAACAGTTTATCTAAAAGTATTCCAAAATATAATGCTAACTGTGACATTACAATCTAAATTGCTCGAAAAACGAACGAGATACAATAATTGTTTTAAACAAATACTTAGAATATTCTAAGAACAAATATATCAATCTGTCCCTCTCGCGAAAACACTGATTTCTATGGCAGCTGTAATAGTCATCGTGTAATTTGACGTCACATTACGTATCGGACTTCTCTTTCTAACTGTAGTCTTTGAAGCTTTATAACTTAATAAATGATGAAGGTATTTAAAAAATAATTTCATGATTGTTTACTAGAGCTAATACGTATTTTATTTTGCAAATAAAAAAATTGTATGCATATTCCCTATTGTTATTGCTGACGCTGCACATGAAAGAGTACCTAATGTAAATAAAATGAATAATCTGACCTGGAGAGTGCCGACTTCTTTGGCTGATGATGACGTCTTCAGGTTCATGTACGAGCAGAACCTCGTAGATAAGTTTCCAGCGATGTCACTGGAAACCTTTTTGGCCGAAGTGAAATTTAGTCACAAATCTGGGAAGAAAGATGCATCTACCTGCAACTTTGTTATTGAAGTTCCAGCCAGGATACGTAGAGCCTTAATATCGCAAGCCAGGCTTTTTATAAATTGGACTTTCTGCTCTGTTAGGGACTATACCATAGTTACTAGATGCTACAAATGCCATCAATTCGGTCACGCAGCAAAATCTTGCAGAGAAAAAATCCCTGCGTGTGGTCACTGTGGAGAAGCAGGCCGCTCGATGTCTGAGTGCGCGAGGAAAGCGGACACTCCTAAATGTACAACGTGCTCGCGGCTTAAGAAGCGCCCTGCTAGGAAACTAGCTGAGTTTAGGTACCTACATCAACTCTATTGACTACGAAGGCACTCTAGGTTGGACTTCCGCGTTGAATGCATGATGCTGACACATCAATATCGGACCACTGCGCTGACATAGGTACTTACCATCGATTTATTTCAATGTCTGAATACATTAGTCGCTAGGTAAAAATGTCATATACGAATAAATAAAAACAAATGTGTGTTTGCAACCTAGTTTGAAATTCTGCTGAATGCATAATTATGCTTTATTGAAATAATTATATGCTTAGTTGTAAGTTAGTAGAGTTTAAGTAAATTAAAATAACTTTGCTATTATGTAATTACCTATTGATATTAAAAACAAAACTCTGTCCTACAAAAAAAAAGTCAAAACAAAACTCTGTCCTACATAGCATTTTGTTAAAGCTACCTACTGCAGCCTGTGATACAGGATTTTGTCCTATTACAGGCATCTTATACCTACATTGTTAATTTTAGATTCTTATTGTATAAGTATTGCCTTTTTGAGATTCTGAATAAAGATTTAATTATTATTTTCGGGTACCTACATGTATTTAGCTCTTTGGATGGTTTGACCACATTTACGGGCCAAGCCAAGTAAGTAAATGTAGCGTGTGGTGTGTGCTTTAATGTGTTGTTTGATGAGATCCTATTTCGTTTTCTTCTACCTGCATACATTTTCTGACAATTCTACATGTGTTTAAAATCGCAGCAGCTATCCAAAACTGTCAAATTTTCCCAATCAACCTTGAACCATATACTTCAACGATAAAGCTGAAAATCTATTAAAGAAATTTGACAGATTGTTGTAGCTTGATGTCCTGGCGTCTGTACATACGAAGCTTGTAAGCGCAGCAGTCGATGAGCTTGCATTGACTGACGAACCAATAACGTGAAGACAAACCGACCAATAGTGTGCTCACGACACGACTCGTTCCGGTTGTTATACAACTTTAGAAGATACTTTGATCTTTTTCAGACTCCGAAATTCAGTATCACAGGATCTTGAAAGAACTCTGCAAAAACCATGGAAAAAAATACAACAAGGAATTGGAGCACAAAGTAAGTAAGAGTATTCCAAAAAATTATAAAATTTTTGAACAACGAACTTTTTAAGTAAAACATTAGAAAGTTCAAATTTCGTTGGAATAATTTTGAACAGTTAAGGTTATTCCAAAATTAACTTAAAAATACTCATATCTTAGAATAATTATTCTAAGACTCATATCTAAAGTCGAGTGGTGGCGATAGATTGTATCTCAAATAGGGTATTGTACTCTAAACTATACCTACTCTTAAAAATCTAATTAGTCCGTCAGGTAGATTCCTAAAAAATATTGTACCTACCTACGTGTTTTTTCTTTATGCATATAAACAAATAGGTAACGAATAGGTATTATACGGTGCGAGGATAACTCGTGTGACGTCACTTTTTACTAAAACGTGACGTCACCAGCACCCGCTCCTGGATATTGATGCGCTTTATCTTTATTAATTTTAAATAGTTATCCTTAAGAATTTTAAATGGCAAAAAATACGTGTGCCCGTGTGGGCTAATTTTTTAAATGACTATTTTTAGGGTTTCGTATTCAAAGGGTTAAACGGTACTCTATTACTAAGAATCCGCTATCCGTCCGTCTGTCTGTCACCAGGCTGTATCTTATGAACCGTGATAGTTAAGGGCTAACCACACACATCCGGGTTTCCGTCCCTGACGGGACACAGAACGGGACGGAGAAATACGATTTGTACGAACTTGCTTTATCTCCGCGTGTGTGGTTAGCCCTTTAGACAGTTGTTTTTTTTTCAGATGGTGTTCTGTTGCCGCTATAAAAACAAATAAGTAGGTACTTACTAAAACAGAATTAAATAAAGATTAAAGGGGGCTCAAATACAACAAACGAGTTTTTTTTATCGTTTTTGCTCAATATTGATAACGGCAACAAGTAGACGCTTGAAATACTCACAGAATATTTAGCACATTCACTTTAAAAATAAATAACTAAAAATTAAAATAATACAAATATTTAGGCGAGGCTCCCATACAGCAATCGTGATTTTTTGCCGTTTTTATAGATTGTACGGAAATCTTCGTGCGCGAGTCCGACTCGCACTTGGCCTAAATTACATATTTTTCTATTTAGTAAAATATTCAATTGTGAATTCATTGTATACGGGGTGTTCCAGAAGTGTTGTTTTATAGCTGCTGTAGATCGAAGAAACAATACAGAAATTAAAAAAAAACTTTTTCAAAAACCCCACCTCGAAAATCGACTAAAAAGTAAAAAAAAAACTTTCATAAGTCTAATAATTTCCTGAAAGCCTTATTTAAAAAGGTTGAAATTGTAAGTGTGTTGTTTTCATGTAGGTATCGACCATAGAATTTATATTTCTGTGGTATCGACACAAAAAATCGGCCTTTGGGAATAAAACATACATAACGCCATAAATGTGACTTGCGAGAAATAAAGTCGTTTATAATGAAAGAGTTTGGAGCAATGAATGTGACATACATAATTTTTCAGCTTGTTAATATTGGGTTATTATTATTCCATAAGGACAAAAAAAAACGGTCTATGGAGAAAAAAGTTACAAGCTGGCAATGTGTTTTACCAGAAATATATTCATCAAATATAAGAGTTACAAGGATCGTCGTATAAAGCCGGGTACTCACTAGCGAGACGTAACTGTAACCGTTGCATGTACTGTAACCAAAAAACATAGTGTGTACGTGGTACGCAAACCTGCTGCGAGCGGTACGCGTGCGGCTTGCAGCGACCCGACGACGTTTACAACGTACTCATTTCTAAACCCGTAATAATTGTAAAACGCGTACACACTAGAACCTCGTTACTGTATCACACAAGTCACGGTTACAGCTCGCTAATGAGTACCCGGCTCAATGAGACATACATCACTGTAAAGCTCGTGAGAAGTGTATTATATTTCGATATCTTTACACACAAAAAAAATGTATATGACTTAAAATATAACGACATCATCCAGAGACGAGACCCAAGAGTTAGCTGCAAGATTCCTCCAGCTAGTGAGATGATTGTGCCTAAAGGTCCTTTTACTGTCACGCGTGTTTTCGGCCGCGCGGGTTACCTTTGAGTAATCATCACTTAATATTATATTATAAAACAAAGTCCTCCGCCGCGTCTGTCTTTTCGCGATAAACTCAAAAAATACTGCACCGATTTTCATGTGGTTTTCACCAATGTTTAGAGTGGTTCTCGAGGAAGGTTTTAGTACCTATATATAATTTGTCTAGTGGGCGAATCCGCAGGGATCAGCTCGTAGTCACTATCTGAAAAATCTGTAGGTACCAAGAATTAATTAAGTAACAAAAAAATTTAACTAACCTAAATTAAATTTTTATGAGGATGCTAAAATTAACTATCTTTTTAATACAGTTGCTCAAAAAGTGGTGTATTGCAGGGACGTATAGCGTTCGGGATGTAGGCTATTACATACTAGTGCTTCTTTTTTACCTTTCCCGAACTCGTGCGTTCTCTTTCCCAACTGTCAAAATAATGTCTATTAAAAAGAAAAACCAACCATGAAGTTTATACTACTTAAAGACTTTTTGTGATTCATACAAATACGTATATTTCTTAAAAGAAGCTACTAATTTATTTCAATATCAGATTTAATTGAATGAGTTAGGTTAGGTTTCATTTCATTTCATCTCATTAAATTTCATTTTCACTTCATATCAATAAAAAAAATCTACTGAAGACTAAGCTGTATGGATAGTTCCCTTTGCCTACCAAAACGGGTGAAGAAAAAAAAACTGCTTATATTCGACGGTTGGCGCTATTTTCCAGAAATTTTCTTTGCGAGTTTACTACATCTTAGAATGCAGTAGTGCGATTCACTAAGGCAGAACATCTTTACAACCAAGAAATCATCGTTGAAACATCTGTTAAATATATGCCACATCAGATGTTTCAACGATGATTTCTTGGTTGTAAAGATGTTCTTCCTTAGTGAATCGCACTACAGGGTAAAAATATCAATATTTTGTTCTTATGAAACATTTTTGTAACTGTAAGCGTTAATAAATTATACAGCTTATAAGAACAAAAAAAAACTTAAAATGCAATTCTCTCGAAACTAGCGTTTTGCACTTATTAGATGTTTCTCGCATTACAAGTTACAACGACGATTATGAACACGCATATCTGAAACACCCTGTACAGATACCTACCTTCAACAGAATTAAATATTTTAGTGCTCAAAGGTCAGTGACATGGGTTTCGTGAATAAACAATCACTGGTAGTACGTACAGAAGTAGACCGTGCCTACATGTAATTATTTATTCATTCATCAATAAAACATTGCTTTGTCAGTAAAAAGTAAGTTCTTACCGGAAATAGGAAGATAATTTCACATCAAACAGGTTTTCAGTTAGGAAATAATTACCATTATGAATACATACAAAAAAACCTTAGTTTTTGAGTCGTGATTCTTTACGTTCTCTAGTAATGAGAAACTGTTTATAATTTTCTACCGTGTGCCAGCGGCTTCGCCCGCGTGGTCATTCTCCCGGAACATATATAATCTATTTACCCTCATTATTACCGTTCCCATGGGATTTCCAGGATAAAAACTAATCCTATGTCGTTTATCGGCTCTCAAACTATATTGCAAGTTTATCTGGCGCATAGAAGGTACCTACTCTTTTTGTTCTCCAGAACTATGGCTGCACGGACAGAGAGATATGTACCAACGTGGTGAACGATCTGCAGCTGAACATCACAGTGGAAGACCTGGAGAGAGAGCTGGCGAGTCTGTCCAAGCACAAGCTTCCAAAGGCGCCGCTGAAGAAGGGTAGGTAACTATCTGTCACGCCTGTGGAGGGGCAGGTGCAGGTGCTCCACGAGGTCATATTTAATGGTGGTGTTCGGAAATATTAACAACAAATTATTTTGTAAAGAAAATTAACAACCAAAATAGAAAAATAGCCCTCCGACTGCAACATCGGGGAAAAAACGATTAAAAAAAAAAAAGTGGTGGTGTTCTGCAGTGCTATTCTACATGTCGAATTACAGTCTTGTGAAGTGATCACGAAGAGAGCTATAAATATCCATGTAATCAAGATGGAATGTGAGCTAACTCCGTGACCATTTCACCCAAGACTGCACATTCGACAAATTTTGAATGAAATTCACACGTCGTTTAATAATGTATTCACACGACGTATAATTATGTACCTAGGTACCTATTCAGATCAGACGTCGTTGTCTTTCTGCACTACTGTCTAACTCTATAATACTAGGTACTACTGCACAACTACCTACTGTAGGTACAATTATAATACTTACCTCAGACCAATAAAAAAGTATATTGGTCTGAGACTTACATTAAATTAAATTCTATGACAATATTTCGTTTTGGAAAGAATAGACGTAAACAAACGAATAAAATATTATCAGTAGGTACCTAAGTACCTATACCTACCTAAGTTTTTACTTAGTCTTTTTAACCGAAAGGTTGTCTGGTAGAGGTAGGTACCTACCACTGTTGTACATAAAATCTTAATGAATACCTAATAAAGAAGATCGAACATTACGGCTATTTTTTATTTAGCCACGAACACTTCTTCCACGTACTGATTGCCTTCAACAGGGCACTCCAGATTCCAGACAGTTACTGAGAAGTGAGAAGTTCCTATCCCCAGGGGCAGAGCGACTGCTGAAGCACCTGTGTGCGTCGGGGGTGCTGTTCGCGCTGGCCACCAACTCCACCAGACGCGACGTCAGGCTCCACGTGGCCACCAAGCCGCATATCTTCAAAATGTTCCATCATATGGTAAGAAATGGCTAATGTCTAGATAACTACCAGATCTAGTCAAATGTTACGGCCTGTTACGGCAAAAAATAAGGTAGGTAAGTACTACTACTGCACTACTTTTATAGCCAAAAATAGTAAATGCACACTAAAATTATGAAATAAGAACCAAAGATTACACAACTTGTAGCAGCCAACTCCAAATTATGATAAACAACTCTAGTTGTAGGTACCTAATATGTCCCTTGGTGCCTATTCCTATTGATCTAGCTCTAATCTGTCTCCTGCTTGAGAAGGAAGTGGAAATTACTTATATTTACTTTTTCCTACCGCTCCGCTGTAGTTTTCTGATTAAGTAATTTCATTGCGGGATCCAAGACAGTTAAATCATTTCTCTGGGACTCGTCCGGCTTCATTGGCTCGGCGTTTTTCTGGTGGTCGCCAGTGTTGATTCAGGCGGATTTCAGGAGTTGCAGTGGTTGGGAATGTGTGGCGGACTTGTCCCAATAACAAAAAAGAAAATCGTGCGGTGTAATCAATCATCTGCGTAGGCTTTTTCCAACTATATTAGGAATTGCGGCTGCCGTTCCAGTTGAATTCAGCTGAATACCAATGTCTACCTACCTATTTTACGTGAAGCGACTACTTACTATTTTCTGCTGATTGGTATTATATTTTAGGTGATACCTAGATATAGGTTTATGGTCACAAAGTTATTTTTGGTGGTCATAGTATTAATCCCGTATGTAATTAAGTAGGTACGTCTTTTATTGTGAACTAGTCATTTTCTCATGGCTTACCGAGGTATTTGACTTATTTGGTACTTGAAATGTTTCATCCCACCGGCCCCCTTCTACCATCGGACATCCAGACGCACTGCAACTTACCATCCCTACCTTGTTGCTATTCCACCAACTCGCACTAAGCGTTTCCAAGCGTCTTTCAAAATGCGCACAGCAAAGGAGTGGAACTCTCTGCCTGCGTCTGTTTCCGAACGCTTAGGTACCTACAAACCTAATCTCTTCAAAGTTAGAGTGAACAAGCTACTTCTGGGTACGCTCGCTCCATTGTAGACTTTGCCATCTCTGCGTGCGTTACCTCTGCAAAATGTTTGGCCTTAGAGAAGTGAGACCAAAAAATAATTCGTGTATTGTGAGGAGCCATTTGTATGCTAAAGAGCAAACACATATCAAGTAAAAAATAATAATTGACATGACTAATCGGCGATTTAACGGTTACGTTAGGTAAGTACATACTCATTTGTGACCAAATTGTTTTACTACAGGTATGTGCTACTGATCCAGACGTAGACCGCGGCAAGCCCTTTCCAGACCCGTACCTGGTGGCCGCATCGAAGTTTCCTGACAAACCTGCGCCCTATAAGGTACTTCAATAGAATAGAATACTATTTATTATGTACCTACACCATATAACAATCAACCAACAACAACAACCAACCAACAACCCAACTTCAATCCACTTACCCATTAGGTACCTACCTACTAGCAACCGTCCAGCAGTGCAATTCTGTAAACATGTCGAAGTGAGCACTTAGGTGAAGTGAACGACAAGTGAGCTGTCAAACCATACAAACAAGATGGCATGACAGCTCACTTGTCGTTCACTCCACCTAAGTGATCACGGTGAGATGTCACTAGAATCGACCGGCTGGCTTCAGTTGCTGTGGCGACACGCGCCTGGAGATCGATTTCCAGCGGTGGACGTATTTCGTATTAAATGATGATGATGAACCGGCTTCGAACAGGATTGTTGGCGACATCTTCCACAGCAATCATCGTCATAGTTTAGTCAACTTAGATACATAAAACCTTTTGAATAGGCTTATTAGGTACCTACATACCATAAAAATCTAGTTAGTTCGTCGGATAGGTTCTCAAAAAACGTTGGACACGTATTTTTTCTTTTTAACCTACATTTTCAAAATAGAGGTTCTATGTTCGGCTGTAGGTATGTTTTTATGTATTTTCATCGATTTCTCCGCCAATTGGGGACCAATTTTAAAGATTCTCATTGTCACAATCACAAAGTCAGAATCTGATGATGTTTGTCACGTTTGTTCAGCGATATTTTCGCCAATATATTGTCAACCGGTTTTGATGATTCTTTTTTGTTTGGAAAAGTATTTTCCCGGACTGAATCTGGACCCATCTCAATTGGTGAAGATCTGATGAGATGAAGACAAGACCAGGGAGCGTGGGATTGTGTGAAAAATAAAATAGATTTTATGGAAAACGCGAGGCTTGACAAAGTATGTACCTAGGTACGTGACCTTGCTAATAGAGTCCTTGCTGGCCACTGCAGGGCGACGCGCAATGGATTGCAATGCACTTCTCTTCTTCTTCTTCTTTAATATACAACACGCCAAACAGTTTTTCTTCGTGTTTTAGACGATAACGATAGACTGCTGTTCTAGCACTCTTACAGAAGGCAGTTCATCATTTTTAAATTGTATTCATTTTTCAGTGCCTCGTCTTCGAAGATTCAATAACTGGATTAGAAGCCGGACGTGCGGCAGGAATGCAGGTGAGACTTGTTAAACATTTAGCTAATTACCTACGTACTTAGGTAATATTACCTACATAGCCGCCGCTACTTGGGGTCGGTCTATGAATGGCAGGCAATGATATATAAAACTATAGATACGTTGTCCGCTCTCTAAAATGACAACATGAAATGAAGCCAATTGGCCACATCGCGCTTAACACACCAACCTGTAGCGCGACACTACGTTTGTTTTGATGTCAATTTGACTATTACTTATCCTGTGACGTAACTGAAGATGTATATTTATCTCCCTCTAGCAACAGACATCCCGCCGTAGAGAGAGTAGCTGTCTAGTATTTTCGCCGTTTTTAAGCGCCGCGATGTTGGTTTATGACGTGTCTATATATAATACGTCATTGATGGCAGGCCATTATTCATCTTTGTCTTTGACAGTCGTTACGGTACCTATGTCGGAAGTCAGAAAATCTGACACCAGTAGCTAAAGGAGCGGAATTTTTTACCTGCGCTTGTTTCCTAACGCATTCAGTCGCATTCAACCCTAATATCTTCAAAGGATAAGTCAAAAGTGGTACAATATTTTGAAGCTTTTTATACAGAATTTGATATTTTTGATAGGTATTACCTACATTTATTGGAACAGCTACTTTAGAGTAAACAAGCGTCTTCCGGGTAAGCTCGCTCCGTCGTCGTCTTCTGTCATTTCGACCTAGACCGAGCGAAGAGAGTTTGCTCATCTCAAGTAAAATACCTGTCAAGAGCGAGTGGGATTTATTGTACCTATATGTCACCGGAACATTGCAAACGCCGTAAGTTTGTAAAATATCGCCTGAAATTGTCAACAATTTTTTCTTTATGAGACACGAATACATTGGAACTAAGTTCTTGAGCTTACTTGCGTCAGTCTAAAAAATTGCGTTTAGCTAATGATGAAAAGAAAATCAAAACAAGTGCATAAAATTTCAGAAAAACCTCTGTCTCACGTAGGGAAGCAAGAAAAATCAGTATTAAGCAGTCCGTTATCAGATCAGTGCCATCCGATGATGGTCTCATCATTTCAGGGGCACCATAAAATTCTCGCCGAGGGCGCCAGTAGGTACTGCTAAAACCGGCACTGTTCGTTCGCGTAAAATGTCGGCATCTGTTAGCGTTTTATAAGACGTGAAAGCGTTTACCACCAATTTACCCAGATCCTTTTTCTTGGTGTTCTTAGGCCAAAACCAGCCAACAGATAATTTCGGCCTTTCTTTTTTTCTTCCTTCTGCAGAGGTGCGGGGAGGGGGGAGTTTGACGCTTGACACCAGTTCAATGTATCTAGGTTTCGTAATTAAACAAAAATTCACACTTATTATTTTTATTTTTTAACAAACCAATGTTAAGAACTTTTTTCTCTCTACACATTTATCTTCAGCCGGTATATTCAGCAGTGTGATTCTATAAACCTCTCACCGTGTTAACTTGGGTGATGAGCTGTCAATCTATAGGCACAAACAATATGGAATGAAAGCTCACTTCGTGATCATTTCACGCTTCCAAGCCTTGACTTGGACATGTTTACAGAATCGCACTTCAGTAGGTACATTGTCTGTGTTTTGTTCGCACCGAAGCAGAACATGGAGTGGCGAGCGCTCACCGGGCAGTCGTAAGTGTAGGTCATCATGCAGGGGTAGGTAGCAGCCAAACGAAACGCCCAATCATCTATAAATTTGTAAATAGCCTGTAAGGAAAGTAAGTATAATAATCCATCTGCCCAAATGAGGGCTACCGTTTTCGTATGAAATTCACCAGTTGGCGCCACTGTCGAGTGAGGTCCTTAATCGTAGCCATGTAAAAAAAGTTAGAAGGAAAATAATTTATGATGCCGTGAACGTGCGATTAATACAACATTTGTAGATATCGTCGCAGTGTTATAAAGAGTCATATGGATCGAAAACACAGAAGAACATAATACCTACATATTTCCAAGAAAATTCAGAGCAGTGTGCAGTAGAATCATAACTTAATATGCCATAGATAGGCAATTTTACTAAATTATTAACAAAAATCAAAACAAATACGTAAATTAACTCGCTTTAAGAGTCAGCCAATATGAAATGTGACATATCCAAGACCTCACGCTTCACTAGCGCCTCTAGCGGCGAATTCAAACGCGATAGTCCTCATTGCACGAGTGTGTCCCAACAGGTGAACTCTCTTTTCACTCCTGCAGTCCGATGAACATTGTGCGATAAGGGAGGGGACTTTTGCTTAATCAATTAATCTGCTTTGTTTTTTTTTCCATTGAATTGTACCTATCTGGCCTATCGAACTTGCACAACCCAGCAACTGGGTAACATGATACTGTTGATTAGTGTGGCTTGCCAATGAGTATCATGACCGATATCAGGCTTCTGACTGTCAAAATTTACAAATGACAGCCAGGAAGATTAGCTTAACGTGCTTACCGACCCAGGCACGGAGGAGTATCGGTTTATATCGAATGGCTACCCATCCACAGAATGGCCGCAGCTAGCGCTGTTTAACCTCGAATACGGAGCCAGGCTGTTATTCTTTAGCCACTAGCCCATCGAGTGGTATCTTCAGTCCAATGGCGAGTTCTTCATTTCAATTTTTCTAGGAAAAAAAAAAATATTAGAAAGAGTACCATACCATCGCAACTACAGGTTATCCAAAGAGCGAACCCTTTTCGATCTGATGAACTCCAGGAACAGTGTTCGACTGTGCTGCATCTGAAATGCAGTGGCACTTACACGGCCAACTAAATATGCATAATCCTTGATAACAAGGAATTTCAATAAATTGATTGGTGTTGCCTGGACGACAAATTTACACGCATTGGCGACATTGGGTTGACCGTGTGTGCAACATTGAATTTGGATTAAGTATGAACGTGAACATTTACTTATTTATTGAACACGCGAAGTTTTAAATCATCTTATATATACTGGCCAAGTGCGAGTCGGACTCGCGTGCAAAGGGTTCCGAACCAATTTCATTTTTATGACATGTTATTTTAACACAACCAGAGCTTTTATTAGTTTTCCTGTAATCTTTAGGTATAAAAAATTCACAACAAACTAAATTAAAAAAATAACGAATTAATAATCAAATTAATAAAGATAAAATAAATCTAAATCCTTTGCATTTTTTTTTTCAAAGTTTCTGATGTCAATAGGTTCGGAGATGATGGAGGCGTGGTAATTTTTGGTCAAATTTCTTGAATGATTTCAAAACTGTTTATTTTAAAATTGTGAAAAAAATAATACTAGTACCCACACAGTAAGCCCTTTCATTTGACATGTCACACGATACAAGTGGTTTAACTATTTTTTTTTTTTAGTTTGAACCGCTTTACAAAAAATAAAAATATTTTTTACGTAACGCGTTCGTGTTTGGGTCCCAAAAGTCCAAATGTCAAAAGAATCGGTCTAGTAGATCGGAGAAACTGGCTGACGGCTGTGCTGTGACAGACGGACAGACAGACACACACCCGTTTTCACGGATGTTGGTAACCTAAAAATGAATCCCTATTTTTAATTAGACACTCTAGTCTAGGTATGCAATTTCCCTTGGTCACGATCACGGCAACACGCGTGAACGGCTGGACCGATTTCACTGATTTCTTTTTGTTGGGTTTGTTGTCAGGAGAAGGATCTTACGAAAGAAAAAAAAAATGCAGTTGACGGGAGCGAAACCGCGGGAGACAGATAGTAATTCTATAATGGTGTTTAACGAAAATCAACTTTATTAAATTAGACTAGCTGACCCGCACAACGTCGTCTGCGTCACATGTTCCATTACTGCTCCGCTCCTATTTGTCTTAGCGTGATGATATATAGCCTCGATAAATGGGCTATCTAACACTGAAATAATTTTTCAAATCGGACCAGTAGGTCCTGAGATTAGCGCGTTGAAACAAACAAACTCTTCAATGCATTATTTTAGAACAAATTTGATTTCCCTAGAAAGGGTTATAGTGAGTTAACCTAAAGGGATAGACATATGCTGTCGAGGACTTTTTTTAGAAGGTTTAAAGAGGAATAATTTCGTGATACTTGATTTTTGCGTAACTTAAACCGTTTACGCAGCGCACGCAACGGAAGCTTTTTTCCCGCTTGCAACATTTCTTATTGCTGCTCCGCTCCTATTGGTCATAGCGTGATGTATATAGCCTATAGCCTTCCTCGTTAGATGGACTATCCAACGCAAAAAGATTTTTTCAATTTGAGCCGGTAGTTCCTGAGATTAGCGCGTTCAACCAAACAAACAACTTCAGCGAATCCCTACACGTGGTCCCCGGGTGGTGCTAAACAGGTGACACTAACCGCCTCCGTGGTCTAGTGGTTATACCACCTGATTCAGACCCAGAGGTCCCGGGTTCGATTCCCAACGGGGTCAAATTTTTTGCTCGGTTTGGTTGGTGGTAGGACTTGTTCTAAGTCCGCCTGGCAAGCTACCACCATCATGTCTAAGTCTGTCGCCATAACAACAATGTTAACAGCATTGTTGTGTTCCGGCAGTTAGAGGTATGATAGCCAGTTCCTCTGTCTAAGAGGATTCCGGGTGAAACTCGCTTCCATCTTCGGCCTAATCATCACTTTCCATCAGGTGAGATTTGGGCCAAGAGATTCCCCGTATAGCATAAAAAAAAAAAAAAATCTTGAACAAAATAGATATGTCCGTCTAGGTTAACAATTCGTACTGTTGGAAACAGCATCTTGGAAAATTTCCAGATAGGTCTCGCTGTCCATGTGACCACCTGCTTCTACTTATACCCTCGGTCCCATGGACGACACCCACCCCCAATACCCTGAAAATAACAAGAAATGTTTGATTTTGTTTTTAGACATTCTTGTCTCCAAACACTTTTATTGTAATGACGTTCAAAACAGAATAAAATATATGGAACAGTATAATACTTCGTAATTATATAAAGTGTACCTATAACTTGTAATAATATTGTATATCTGTATTAAAATTATAATACATTATTTAAAGTTATCAAAATTAATTAAGTATATAGGCAGCACGATGTTTTTGTATCTCTTAAATACCATAAACATTAGGTAATTCAATGGAATGGATTATATAAATATTTATTAATTCATTGAACGGTAAGTTACCCAATGTTATTCTACCGCTGGCTCTGTTAGATAAAACATTTTGAGGTTGGTATCGTTCATTAGGATTCCTCCACAATATTTTTCGACCGTCACAGTCTGATCTGAAGGTTTCTTTGTCACTGAAGATAACGATATTATGTTCCCAATGAACAATAATGTATATCTGGGCAAATCGCACTCGTTCTCTTCGATGTTCTTCCGTTACAGATTTTTTTTTTTTGCTGGTTGATTTATTGTGGATGTTCGCTGCGTGTAAATGTCTTCGAACCGTGGACAGAGATATTGCGAACTGTAATGAGTGGATGTGAACGGTGATGTAATGTGAACCTTAAAAAGATCCCGATGTCGTTTAGATTGGTCCGTATAGATCTCAGTAGTCCTCCGACCCATGCACCACGTCTTAATATCACCAGTTTCTTAGAAGCAGCGTGCCGTTTGTCTCTGTATAGAAAATAATGGTTTTAATTAAGTTATTAAATACCACTCCCAAAATACCGCACGAAATTCGACGAAAAAAAAATCGGTGACCACAAATAATATTATAGTAATTAATTTACTGCCTTATGCCAAGCTGTCTCGCAATTTCTTTTATGCTCACATTTTGTTCATATAGAATAACTATTTTTGTTCTCACAAAATAAGAACGAATTTTAAAATATAATGGGTAAATCGTAGTCGTTTAATTTTCGTGGTTTTAAGTGAACTTATACACATCAAACGTTGTAGTAATAAATTGAGGGTGTGGATTTACTTATGAAGAAAACGTTTAAATAATAGATACCCTCAATATAACTTGACATCTATCGATTAGACAAAGACCTAAAGATAAAGTGACTCGGACGATACTACATAACAGATTTCATTGCATTTCATATGAGCACGCTGGCTAGTTCGTCAAACTGCCAACCACGAGTATGACAACGTTCGAATATGCAATGGATCGAATCCTAGTCGAAACAATGAACACTTTTTGAAGTATTCTTTAAATTATTCGTAACAAAGTCAATTTTGTAGCAGAACATTTTAAAACTTGAGGGGTCAGCACATGCTGACTCTAACTATACATTGCGTATCGTTTTTGTTTAGGTTCCTACAAATAATAATTAGGGATATTCCCGCAATTGCCATGCCAAATGGACAAAACTTCGAAAATGTGTCTGTATATTATATAAAATCGCATAAATATTTCAGAATGAATATAATGTCGTAGGAGTGAGGCATTTTTCGAAAGCAATCTGCTATCCATGAATGAAATAGAAGAACTTCACCTTTACCCTGCAACTCGCGGCACATTTCAGTCACGTTACTACACTGATCACCGCCAAACGGGATGTTTCAGCTTCATAACCGCACTGATCACCGTAACGTACGAGAATCTACATAGCAATGGCACTCATCACCGCAACTCACGGAATATTTCAGTCATGTTACTACACTGATCACCGCAAAACGGGGTATTTCAGCTTCATAACCGCACTGATCACCGCAACGTGCGAGAATCTACATAGCATTGCCACTCATCACCGCTACTCACGGAATATTTCAGACATGTTACTCACTGATCACCGCCAAACGGGGTATTTCAGTTTCATAACAGCACTGATCACCGCAACTTGCGAGAATCTACATAGCAATGCCACTCTCATCACCGCAACTCACGGAATATTTCAGTCACGTTACTGCACTGATCACCGCAAAATGGGGTATTTCAGCTTCATAGCAGCACTGATCACCGTAACGTACGAGAATCTACATAGCAATGCTACTCGTTACCGTAACTCACGGAATGTTTCAGTCACGTTACTACACTGATCACCGCAAAACGGGATATTTCAGCTTCAAATATTTCTTTTTCAGTGAAATGTCCCGCGATTTGCAGGGTACAGGGAAGTTCTTCTATTTCATTCATGGACAGACATTGCTCTCGAAAAATGCCTCACTCCTACGAAATTATAATATTCATTCTGTAATATTTAAGCGACTATATATAATACGCAGACTCATATTCGAAGTATTTTTCTCATTTAGGCACGGCAATTGCGGGAATATTCCTAATTATACTTTGTAGGGACCCGAACAAAAGACGATACGCAATGTACAGTTAGCATTATTATGAGCTGACCCCTCAAGTTTTAAAATGTTCCATATTGCTACAGAATTGACTTCGTTACGAATAATTTAAAGAATACTTCAAAAAGTGTTCATTGTTTCGACTAGGATTTGAACCATTGCATTTTAGAACGTTGTCATACTTGTGGTCGGCAGTTTGACGAACTAGCTCAGCTAGCCTGCGAGCTCATATGAAATGCAATGAAATCTGTTATCTAGTATTGTCCGAGCATCTTTAGGTCTCTGTCTAATCGATAGATGCCAAGTTATATTGAGGGTATCTATTATTTAAACGTTTTCTTCATAAGTAAATCCATACCACAACTGTGTCCATACCCTCAATTTATAACTACAACGTTTGATGTGTATAAGTTCACTTAAAACGACTATGATTTACCCATTATATTTTAAAATTCGTTCTTATTTTGTGAGAACAAAAATAGTTATTCTATATGAACAAAATGTGAGCATAAAATAAATTGCGAGACAGCTTGGCTTAAGGCAGTAAGTTAATTACTATAATATTATTTGTGGTCACCTATTTTTTTTTTCGTCGAGTTTCTTGCGGGATTTTGGGAGTGGTATTTAATAACTTAATTAAAACCATTATTTTCTATACAGAGACAAACGGCACGCTGCTTCTAAGAAACTGGTGATATTAAGACGTGGTGCATGGGTCGGAGGACTACCGAGATCTATACGGACCAATCTAAACGTCATCGGGATCTTTTTAAGGTTCACATTACATCACCGTTCACATCCACTCATTACAGTTCGCAATATCTCTGTCCACGGTTCGAAGACATTTACACGCAGCGAACATCCACAATAAATCAACCAGCAAAAAAAAAAAAAATCTGTAACGGAAGAACTTCGAAGAGAACGAGTGCGATTTGCCCAGATATACATTATTGTTCATTGGGAACATATATCGTTTTCTTCAGTGACAAAAAAACCTTCAGATCAGACTGTGACGGTCGAAAAATATTGTGGAGGAGAAGCCTAATGAACGATACCAACCTCAAAACGTTTTATCTAACAGAGCCAGCGGTAGCATAACATTTGGTAACTTACCTTTCAATAAATTAATATATAATTCCATTCCATTGAATTACCTAATGTTTATGGTAGGTATTAAAGAAATATAAAAACATCACTGCCTATATACTTAATTAATTTTGAAAACTTTAATTAATGTATTACACTTTTAATACAGTTATACATTATTATTACAATTTATACACTTTATATTATAATTACGAAGTATTATACTGTTCCATATATTTTATTCTGTGTTGAACGTCATTACAATAAAAGTGTTTGGAGACAAGAATGTCTAAAAACAAAATTTAACATTACTTACTTGTTATTTTCATGGTATTGGGGGTGGTGTCGGTCATGGGACCGAGGGCATTAGTAGAAGCAAGGGGGTGCGTAGACAGCGAGACCTATCTGCAAATTTTACAAGTTGCTATGTTGCCAACAGTACGATGCTAACCTAGACGGACATAATAGGTATCTATTTTGTTCAAGATAACTGTTCGTTCGGTCGACATTAAACTCATTTCATCCAACTATTTTACGTGGCAAATACCAAAACATTCGAAGTATGTGTTTATCATGAGGTAATTGTTAGTATTAATAACAAAGTTATGAATATTAATTGGAAATATTTATTTGGTTGTGCACATACATAAGATGACATTAGACAACGTGGAAGAGAAAAAACAAGCAACCTAAAAGTAAAACATTTAAAAGTAGAATTATAGTATAAAAAAAAATAAACTATTAAATGAAGTTTACACCTTCTTTGTTGACTCTAACAGTAATGATAAATTTTAATTGATTATATTATTATCCATTGATAACAATGTTTATTCGCTTATTATTGCTCATGATTGTAGTCCTGTCAAAGTACTTGTTCCTAGAAAAGTTGCAAACGCTTCAAAACTTATCTCTTTCGATATCGCTTGTCAGTCTGTCAAATGTCAAATTTGTATTTTAGTACATGATGTGTATTAAACATAAAACTTTAAAATCACTGCTAAATATTATTTCATTATTGTTTTTATTAGAATAAAAAATAAATTGTATACATATTTAAAAAGTAATCTAACATCTAGTATTACATAGAACAAAATAAAACAAAATAAAATAATTTACTGACACTAAGATTCTACATTCAAACACATCTTTCGCATTCGTAGATAGTTTCCTATCAGCTGGCCGGCGAAGCTATGACGCTTCCTTTGTTCTAAGCGGCCCGCGGGCTTGCTACATCTTACCTCTATGCTTGCTACAGCGCACAAACCAGTTGCGCGAGCGGGACGGCACTATCAGTGCAAAGACAAAATGACAGATCACGTGACATTTCGTTAGCATAATTCAATCTAAAGTATTTCTATCGCTTCCTATTTTATCATTTACGTTAATAGGCTAGAGGATATCACTAATTTTCTAAGAACTGTAGTTTGTGTCAGTTTGCATAATATGTATGTACTATGATTACCTACATATCAAATGAAATTTTTACATATAAATAATGTTAAATGATTATTAAAGTCCTTTTTTATATTGATTTTTAATTCTTTATAAATATTACGAAAACAAAATAGAAACATACTTTATGGTCAAAAATACTGGCCAAGTGCGGGTCGGACTCGCGTGCATCGGGTTCCATTTATTTTTTTATTTAACTGCAGACTTCTGTAATATTTAGGTACTTAAATATAGGAGTATTATCTGATTTTTTTTTAAATTTTAAACTCAATAGTTTCCGAGATAGGGGGGATGGTCAGTTTTGGTCAAATTTCTTAAATAACTTATATATTATAAATTTATAAAAATAAATTAAACCCTCACAGTAAGCGCTTTCATTTGATATGTCATACTAGCTGACCCGCGCAACTTCGTCCGCGTCACATTTTCCATTATAATAATTATATTATATAACTAGCTGTCCCGCGCAACTTCGTCTGCGTCACATTTTCCGCTTCTAAATAATATTGCAACAAAAAATTGAGATGTAAGCTACCCTATCTTTCAAGTTGGATCAAACTGCGCATGGTGTGCAAATTTTATTATAATCGGTTAAGTGGTTTAGGAGTCCATTGAGGACAAACATTGTGACACGAGATTTATATATATTAAGATTAGCCTATAACCTTCCTCGATGAATGGGCTATCTAACACTGAAATATTTTTTTAAATCGGACCAGTAGTTCCTGAGATTAGCGCGTTAAACCAAACAAACAAACTCTTCTGCTTTATAATATTAGTATAGATGATAAAGTTTGAAAAACTTTTTTTCTAATTACCTAGTATGACCCCCGAAAGTGACACCCTGGGTCGCAGAAGTTCATTTAATTATGTGTTACATACCAAATTTCAACAGTTTCAGTATTGGTGCAGAGAAAACTGACTGTGACAGACAGACAGTCAGAGAGACGGACGGACGCACAGACAAGCAGACAGACGGACGGACGGACAGACAGACAGACAGACACCCAAGTGATCATATAAAGGTTCCGTGTTTTACGGATGGTAGGATCCGGCCCCTAAAAACCAACTTGGGCCTATACCTGGGTTACGACTTATTGGAGACGATTGTATATAGTCACCATTACATCTTGGCTATCCGAAAGTGTAAAATTTTTCCATTCAAATTTGAACCCAATATCTTTAGAAAATAAAGTTAAAAAGTAAAAAAGAAATTTGATGTCGTAGCTTGATGTGTGGTATCTGTACACCCTACACGTAAAGTGGCGATGAATTGTTTTTATTGTCTATCCCATGGTGTGGGGTTTCGATGGATAGGTCGTACAATAGTAGTTCATATGGACTTACGGCATCCAGGAATGTTTTACAACAATCACCCTACACATAAAGTGGCGATGAATTGTTTTTATTGTCTATCCCATGGTGTGGGGTTTCGATGGATAGGTCGTACAATAGTAGTTCATATGGACTTACGGCATCCAGGAATGTTTTACAACAATCACCCTACACAAAAAGTGGCGATGAATTGTTTTTAATGTCTATCCCATGGTGTGGGGTTTCGATGGATAGGTCGTACAATAGTAGTTCATATGGACTTACGGCATCCAGGAATGTTTTACAACAATCAACCTACACATAAAGTGGCGATGAATTGTTTTTATTGTCTATCCCATGGTGTGGGGTTTCGATGGATAGGTCGTACAATAGTAGTTCTTATGGACTTACGGCATCCAAGAATGTTTTACAACTATCACCCTACACAAAGTGGCAATGAATTATTTTTATTGTCTATCCCATGGTGTGGGGTGTCAATGGATAAGTCGTACAATAGTAGTTCATATGTCTTACGGCATCCGGCATCCAGGAGTGTTTTACAACTATCAACAGCAATTTAGCAATACTGGGAATGTTCCCCAAAGTCCCTTAAAGTAGTCTCATTTCTCAATATATACTCCCAACAAATATTCTGTCCATGATCTGAAAACATACCAATAATTTATAGAAGAGATAACACAGCAAGATATTAATACATAAAAATCAGCAAAGTGGGAGTAGGACTTTCACACAAAGGGTTCCATAACTAAACCAAAAAATAACAACTTTCTTTTTATTATTAATTTTTATTATTTGTTGTTATAGCGGCAATAGAAATAAGTACCTATCTTATCATAACCAAAATCTTCAGCTTTATAATATACCTAAGTAACTATTTTATAAATAAACTTCCTTGATAAATGGGCTATGAAACACTAAAAGAATTTTTCAATTCCTGAGATTAGGGCATTCAACCAAACAAGCAAACTCTTCCACCCCTAAGACAACCACCCCGACTGACCCGTCAGATTTATAATATTAGTATTTAGTATAGAAGTAGGTAGTAGATTTATTCATACATCTGCCAGGAATGGAAACAAGGTTGATACTTTTCATGACCTAAGGGCTGGCTAAGCCTTGGCCAGAGGATAAGCATTGGCATAGTAAATGCGCAATGATTTTAAAAACTCTTCTAACGATGGGAAATAGAAAAGAACTCCAGAAGTACTTATTATAGTTTGTACTTGGGCATATACTTATTTCTATCATATAGGTATGTACTTAGGATAAGTTTAATTTTCATATTGTTTTCCAAACCTACTGAAAACTATTATGATCCTCAGCCCCTAAGGATACACAAGATCTAAGACGACCCACTGACCGATTTGTTTAGCTGCATTAAATTATACAATACCTACTCACACTAAAGCAATAACAAAAACATATCAACATCATGTACCTACCTAACTCATAAAAAAAATATTAGATACAATTTATTTAGATACAATTTACTTATATTAAATTATTGTTAATCTTAGATTATATTAAAATATACTCATTTGCTTTTTACACATTTCCTTTGTAATAAATTGAAATTGATTTGTAAAGATAAAAAAGAGAATAAATAAAAGATTTAGGTACCTACTTATGTAACTTGGCTTCCTTTTGTTATCTTTGAGATCTTGAAGTCGAAAGGTACGGTGAACCCATTAAATACTTACGGGTTCGTTGTAAATGTTTGATTGAATGCACTTTCTTACATAAGTTTTTCAATAGAAATGAGCTTTTTGAAAACTTTCCGTCTGAAGTTTGAACTTCATTGAATAATAATAGTTAGTCTTGAACTTTTTAATCTTATTTACATTAGAAAAGAAAGTCGACTAACGGTACCTAATTAAATAAAATTCAATTTTAAATATTTAATTCAGTCTTTCATTCTTTAAAACTATATTTAAATTCAAATTTTCTTATCCGTTCGCGGTTAGTAAGTATAAATAAAAATGGCCGAAGGTCGCGTCACAAACAAATGTGTTTTTTTTTTTTCTTTTTTGAGTTGCCAGCACTGACGTATAAATCATATGGACTTGAAACGTTTGACTATAGAAATAAACAGTTATACAAATATCTATCATATCGACGCAAACATGTCAAAAAGCGTTTTGTCTCTTTTTAACTAGCCAAGAGCTGCATATGAAAAAAGAGACATGTATATGTTTGCCAAGTACTAAATTTGGCAACCCTATTGTGTGACGTCAAAATCATGCCTTTGCGTGGCCGGTCGCCATTTTAGGTGCCCAAAGTACTCTGTGGTTTATGGTAGTTGAGCTGTCAAACAGTTGTTTGCTTTTATTATTTTCGTTGTTTTAAAGATAAATACGTCGAAAGCTAGTTTTTTTTTGTGTTCTGGCTTTGGAAAATAAGAGAAAAATCATGCCATCGTGTTGCATAATACAGTATGGTGCGAGGAATAACAAAAATCAGACTAATTTGACTCTGCACAGGTTAGTTACTAGTTTTCACTAATCCAGTTGAATATTGTAGAATTTTGTGTAATGTATTGTTACCAGATGATCTTTTTAAAGATTATTGAAACCTGTGTCATATTTGTATGGCTTATTATTACGTTATTATTTTCTTAATTTCGTTGTATTGTTTACATAAAATTTTTATGTCTTAGTTAGTGCTGTGCGATGTTCGCATCGCATACGATAAGTATCGATATTATTATATTGATAAAGTGTGTAAAATACATTGCAATGCTATTAACCCACAGATTTCCTGGAAATGAAATTTTCAAAAATAAATGGATAGAAGAAAAATATAAACCATAGACATAAAATGTGGCATATCTGCTCCCTGCACTTTGATGAATCTAGTTTTAACAGAACCCTCGATGTGATGAGGTTACATGATGGCGCAGTGCCCACATTGAATATGCTGGTATTTTTTTAAACAAAAATTGTATAGCAATTAGTAGGATGGTATGGATTAGTAGGATAAATTTATAAAATTAGTAGGATGTAAATTATATGTATGTAAAAATAAATAAATGGTGTTGTAAATAATTATTGTTGACTTTTGATTAAAACCCAATTTCATCGGTATGTTAGAAAATTATATACTTAGGTGATGGAGACGTCCGTGCCGGCAGCCCATCGTGGATGCAGCGTCATTTCTTTTCTTAGATTTTGTTCCCTCCACCCCGTCTCGAATGACCTAACGCAAGGCTTTAGAATAGCGCTTAGGTACATTTCATTTGAATTTTCAAAAACTTATTCGATGTAGGTACCTTGTTACTTATCCTAATAATGGCAATAGATACATATTTTGGAGGGTATGCGGTACAGAGAGACATGTCCCGCAAACCCCCATTGATATAATAATATTAAATATTGAGAACCTCCTCCTTTTTAGAAGTCGGTTAAAAAGATAGTGATTATCTAATTTTAGTTTAGTTATTGCACAAGAGAATCGGCAACAATGTCATCCAAACTAAACATGTACGCAAAGTATTAGCCTAAATCAAAAACCGGGAAGTAAACTTAATCTTTTCTCTTATACAGTTGAAAATCTAGTAGGTACAGAAATTTGTCAGATTGTTGTAGCACGATGTGCTGGCGACTGTACAAGTGAAGCTGAAAATGTGCTAAAAATACCCGTTGAAATTGTACCGTGACATTTTGAAAACATTCTAACAATCTTTTATCGATGTTATTGTAAAGAAATATCGACATAGGCTGCCCTATTAGCCGCCATTTTATCATCCCAGCAAAGTGTAGGTAGCTACGTTTTTTTTATAGGTATGCCCAAGTCCATATGGTTTATACGCATTGAGATAAAAACTTTAACATTGAGTTGAATATCGATATCAGATGCGCATGTTGCTCGCAGTTACAATCCTACGAAAGGCAGCCATTTTAAGTGCCCAAGTCGGTGGTAGGTAAACACGTTTTTTTTGTAGGTATGCCCAGTCCATGATTTATACGTCAGTGGTTGCCAGTGAGTTGCCGACGCGATGCCATAGTTATTTTAAGCTGGAGCCACACGTGACACGCTCAACAAACCGTCACAAATACAATATTATGTAGGTTTACAAACGCTTGTGAAAGACCCAATCGAGTTTTGCAACAAACCAAAGGGAATTTTGTTATAATAAAAAATGTGAACGCTCTGTGTCGATCCTTAAGGCCTTGGCTGGGATGTGGTGAGGACTAGTGAGAAGCTCACCCCTACACCCTTTAACTGGTTAAATAATGCTCTAGCTAGAAGTACTAGAGATTACTGCAGCTTCCTTATTGAGCCCCTGCAACACACAATCGCTTCACGATTCGATCGAACATGGTACAGTCTGCACATAAAGCTACCCGAAACTGTCAAATTTTCCCAATCAACCTTGAACCTTACACATCGGAAATAAAGTTGAAAATGTATTGAAGAAATTTGACAGATTGTTGTAGCTTGGTGTGCTGGCGTCTGTACCTACAGTTTGAAAACTTGTCTTTTTTTTTCTTTCCCTTACCCGTTTTTAGAACACTGCTGATGAATGAAGTAACTAATCACTGCATTTCTTATCTCCAGGTTGTGATGACTCCACCCAGGAGTATGTCAATAGATCTCTGCAAAGGCGCCACTTTAGTGCTCAAATCGCTACAAGATTTCAAGCCGGAACTTTTTGGTCTCCCACCTTTTAAAGCATAACTTGTAACCAGGTTATAACACTATGGTAGGCGCCAGATAAATGTGCACTAACGATCGGTGATCCACATACATTTTTTGACTTTCTTGAATCAAAAACAGAAAAAAAAGAAAGAGAAATGTTTATTCAGGACTCGCACAGCAAAAGGCATAAAGCTATCATGAATCGACTTCCATCGTGATGCTTTACTGTTCGGGCCAATGTACAGACACCAGCACAAACATCAATCTGTCAAATTTCTTTAATAGATTTTCAACTGTATCGTTGAAAATTTAGGTTCAAGGTTGATTGGAAAAATTTGACAGTTTCGGATAACTTGGTGTGCAGGTGACTGTACTTTATTGTAAGTTTGTCTGGCGCCTACCACACCCGCCTGCGGCAAACCAGAGTTATCTTTAACCCAAAGTTAGTTGCTGACAGAGGTTAAATCATACCTACCTAAATATTCCATAGGTACGTATTCACCCTGGGCTAAAACGGGAGTTAAAAAATAACTATGGTTCATGCAAGTGGGATTATGTTAAGAGTTTTTGATCAGTATATAGCCTGATCATAATCAATGGTTACATAAATAACTATTAGGTACATAACTAGTTTTAAAAATAAATATTTGATCGTATACTGGTACCGCATTTTTACGAAAGGGGATAAACCTTTGTGGCTTATGACCTCCGCTGCCATTTTTAATTCAAAGTTGCGGCCCCTGATATAACTTGCTTATAGGGTTGGAGTGGTACATTTTTAACCGACTTCCCAAAAAGGAGGAGGTTATCAATTCGGTTGTATGTTTTTTTTTTATGTTTGTTACCTCATAACTCTAATTATGAACCGATTTGAAAAATTCTTGTTTTATCTAAAAGGATATACTTGCAGATTGGTCCCATTTAAATCATATCAAAATCGGTTACGAACTTCGGATTTTAAATCGAAATAGCTGGAATTTTACTATTTAGATGATTCTTTGATAATCGAAATTGCGTATTTTGCTTTTCTGCGATTTTGCAATGGTGTTTTTAGGTGTGGGGCACCACTAAAAAGTGAAAAATAAAAACTTTTTACAAAAAAATACAACCGACTTCCAAAAAAAAAACACTACAAAGTAAAAAATAACTTTTAATTTCGGAAGTCGGTGTCAAAATACTTACGAAGAAACTAACAAAAACACCGACTTCCGAAATTAAAAGTTATTTTTTACTTTGTAGTGTTTTTAATAAATAAAATAAAAAAAATGGCCATGTGCGAGTCGGACTCGCGTGCAAAGGGTTCCGAAACACTTTCATTTTTTTCACACTACAGAGAATAACTTCAATATATTTTAAAATTATGAAAAAAATAAAACTAAAACCCTCACAGTAAGCCCTTTTATTTGATAAGTATGTCAAACGATACAGTTTGAAAAACATTTTTTTAAATTTTCTAGTTTGACCCCAAAAGTGACCAAACATAAAATATTTAAGAATCGCGTCCGTGTTTGAGTAACAGAAGTCTATATGCAGCTGGTATACCAAATTTCAACAGAATCGGTGCAGAAGGTCCGGAGAAAACTGGCTGTAACAGACGGACAGACAGACAGATCAGATACATTCAAGTGATCTTATTAGGGTTCCGTTTTTGGTTCGCAACCCTAAAAGTGTTAGGAACAAGGCGCCCTAAAGTGCCACACTGCCAAGATATGTTATTTTATTTTATTGATAGGTTCGTGTTTGACCACTATCTCACCCCATGGCAAGCGATGATGCGGTCGAAGATGGAGCACATAAATAATAATAATTCACTCTCTGACTTAAAGACTCCAAGGTTGTAGCTATCAGGAAACAGACTCCGGCAGGGAATTACACTCCTTAGCTTTGCGCACTCGCACTATGAATCAAAACCGTTTCATGCGTGGGGGAGGGATGTCCACCATGTACAAGGTGGCGCATCACCTTTCGTCTTGTGCTCCGATGATGGAACGGGCTTGGCGGAATTAAATCATGCAATTCCGTTGCACATTCCCCAAAATGCAACCGGTAGGAAACCGACAGGCTAGCAAAGCAACTTGACAAGCAAGACTTTGGAGCTTCGACTCGACGAGCCTATCATTAGCGATGAACCTCTTGGCTCGTTTCTCAATCGCATCATGATGGTACCTGGCAGGTCCGTCCCAAAGATGAGATCCCTACTATGACGTGCCAATGCGATCATGATTAAGCTCAGAAAAAGGGATTGTGTTATGCGTCTTGTATAAATCTGTATCGCTCCCACAGCCTATATGATCGTTTTAAAGACGTCATAGTAGTCCAAATATACTCCATACACGATCGAACTTGCGCTTGATAGTCTCACCTTTGCTAAGATCACCATTTTTTTTTTGGCAGCTACTTGAGCTTTTGCCTCTATGAAAGGGCCAAATTTGAGGGTAGATGTTAATGTAACCCCAAAAAGTTCAAGTTGGCCGGTTATACCACGGAAAGGTGGAGCTGGATGGAGGAATTGGCTCCTTTAATCGGAAAAAAGACATGCTTGGGTCTTAGCAGCATTGAAATTGAGCAACATCGCCACATTCAGAGACCGCCTATAAGGACACGTTCAAACGCTCAACCATACTGAAGGCAGGAAGCTTACTACTACGCCGCGTGTTTAAGATTGCACTCGGCACCAAACCATGGACGAGCTGCTTCGCCAGACATTATTACGCTAGAGAACGGATTTCGAGGTAGTCACTGTATGACTCATGAATCATGACTATCATTAAAATGATTTAATTTGCTGCTTATATACCTACATTAGATTAAATTCAAATAATAGTTCCTAGTTTGATTTAATCATTCAATGGAAGAAAGTAAAAGTAAGAACTTCGCAAAAGATTAGTGTTTAATTTATATAAAGGGTTAAATCAAACCGAGTACCTACCATTAAAAAAATGAAATTTGCTGCATGTAAGCACGTGATAATTTCGTCATTTAAATATAGGTAGGTAAGAATATGATTTTCATCATTCTCAGATGGCGACTTTACCTAAGTACCTACATACAAACTTGACATTTTCGTGCACCATGTTGTCAACATTTTTTGTTTGTTGAAGTGTCCTCTATTATAGGTACGCATAGTTGATTGTGCGCCGTCACTTTGAAAAAAGAAGAAATTAAAATGGCGGCGGGGGCCACGCCGGCTCCCACAGACGGTTGAATTATCTACTGCTCAACATCATCTACAGGACTTTGTCCCATCACCCATGTTAGGTACTTAGAGTCGGTGCAATACCTTTTTCTACCACTGAAACTGGGCAAAGGCATCCCCGAAGTTCTACTTAGATATTGTTCTCCTGCGCCGCGCACTTATTTCTCGCATTTTTTGCTTTTTTCGTAGGTAGGTACCTATATGTTACTGTTTCTACTAATAAATACTTACGCAACGTATTTATTTTTGTTATTTCAATTTAAAAAAAATAGTATAGAAATTAACTTTTTTTTTAATACAGAACATCCGTGCTTTCTTTAATAGCATCTATTCCTTCTCCGGCCAGTCTGTCAGGAATAACTCCAAGTCGCCTCGCCAGCGCTTTTTAGGCTCGAACGTCCATCTTCAGGCACCCACTGCGTGGCGATCCTGGCCCATCTGTTCTCGTGCATCCTATAAATGTGCCCCACCCAACCCCTTTTAAATGTCGCAGATTTGTCTCTACATCCGCGATGTCGGTCTTGGACCGTATGATTGTTTTGCGGATTCGGTCGGTCCGTTTCATTTGCAGAATGCTACGCTTTATAGCTCTTTGGCTAACCTTAAAAGTTTTGACTTCTGAACTTCACTCAAAGACAATATTCTGAGTCATAGGTTGGGATAGGTACCTATGGACTTTTTTAATTTTATTCATATTATTATCCAAAACGTAGGGTAATGGGTCCAGTGAATGAACACTTAAGCAATTTGCGAACTTCAAAAAATATTTACTGTAGGTTTGCACTAATGGATGCGCCCAAAATGTATTTCATAATGTTAAGAATATATTCAAAAACCATTTTTAGGTACGTTTTACAACTTAAAATTGACAGTTGTATTATACTAAGCAGTCAATCGGAAAATACCCCTAAACTCCAGTGAATGAACGGCGTTTTCTAATAAATGAACAAAATGAAACCAGTGAATGAACACAATTCTTCGTTTTTAAATTACACAATTACAGTCTTATTATTGCAGTAAATGCACGTCTTTTTCTTCGTCGTTCTTCTCAATCCACGTTTGGAATATTCAGGCTCACTTAATACACGTTCTATGTCTTCAAAAGCAACTTCAGAAACATCAGGTACATTTAGTTTTACAAAGTTAACAGCATTGTTAGCTTGATAATCTATCTACATTTCTGTTCTTGATCGTTTACCATAAGAACTTTTCCTACAGAATGACGTGTTCTTTTTGCAGTTTTGTTCTGTTCTTTGCGTTTTTGTGTAAGCTTTTCTTCTTTTTGCTTTTTTTCTTCCAGTTTTCTTCTTTTTCATCCACTCTCCTTTTTTTCATTGATTTTGTCTTCTTCTTTTGATCTCTTTTTCTTGTATCTTTTCTACATACGCTGTGTATCGTTGGCCTGTTAATCCAAACGGCTTGGGATTAGGTTTCTTTACGATGGCTGCTATTTTTCTGAAGTGATTTTTGGGTACCCAAGAAGGCTGTCGATTTTATTTGAGTTAACAACTGGCTGAATTTCGTCCTTCGTGATTGAACACACTTTAATAGAACCATTGTTTTCATTTTCTGGATTGCTTTCAATAAAGAATATTGGAGTAGAAGATGTAGAAGGTCTATCGCTTAGAAACAATTCCGATCTTATGTCTAACGATTTACCAGATTGTGCAGTATCATACCATGGAAGGGGAATTACGGTTTCGGATTCAATTGACTATTAATTATAAACTCTACTTTTTCGGTGGGTTCATTTAGATTTTCTGTTTAGTCTTAAATATTTCGAACAGTTACAAATATTATTAAAATCCGTCAGACTAGGAACGATAAAATTTGTCAAATCTTGGTCATGAAATTTGCTGGAGCATGGGACTGCTTCGGAATTACTGACGGGTTGTATGTCCTGTAGCAATAATTTATGTGTAAGACTAGTAATGATAGAAGTATAGAAGTCGACGTATTGGATATATCGAGAAGAACATTTTGAGACGAATTGTTAGCATCTGATGCTCCACTAGACAACTCTAACACCAGCGAGTTCTTTGCGACATTTGAACCAGAGTGAAAAGTATGGGTGCTCATGCGTCATATTGGTCAAGTAAGCCTGAACCAATATAATTCCGGTTTTCGGGCAGGTCATTACACCTGTTTCGTCGGCATATTCGACTGGGATCATCCTTTGTTTCTAACGCATGTTCTTCAGTTAAAAACTTTTCGAGCTCCCTCAACCAAGCCCTGATCGTTGGTTCAGTTTCTGCGGCTCTGCCTTTAGAAATTATTTCTGCATTCCTTTTTGTAATCTTCGAATGCCTTTTTAAGAATAAAGTGAGCCACTTTCATCCTGGACAAGAGATAAATGAACAATTTTAATCTTTAATACTCAGATTGACTTAGACTTTGCAATTATTAGCAAAGTCTAAGTAGATCTAAATATTCTTTTACTACCTGTCAGTAGGAATTCCAAATTTCTTGAGAAATCCGCCTTAAAATATGAAGTGTTCATTCACTGGATTTCAAGAACCAGTAAATGAACATACCTGTCCCAATACTGGCCAAAAGATCGGAAATCTATTTATGAAATAAATCCCAAAACATGAACATTATAACATTAGCGTAAGTTATGTTTTTCAACCAAAACATGATATTTAAGATTACCCAGTGAATGAACGCCCGTTCATTCACTGGAATTTGAATGATTTCTTGTTCGAATGCTGGGACACTTAATAATTTAATCTAGCTGGCTAAAATTGCAAGTAAATGGATTTGAAACAAAATATTAAACCATTATTCTACGATAATAAACAAATAACCCATCGAAAATACTGTTATTTACATTACGATATCAAATCAAGAATGATTCCTCTTACCTCAGTCCTAAACTCTAGCCCGAACAAATAAAAATATCAGTATCGACTTAAACTTTAACTACTCGCCATTTCGAAATGAACTTTGATATTAAACTTGAATTTGACCAGTTAATTGGGAAATAGAGTAAAAATTATGAAATAAAATACCACATATGGTAGAAATATTCCAATTTCTTATTTTTTTGATAAAACTGCATTTTGTTCATTCACTGGGGGGTGTTCATTCATTGGAGCACTTACCCTACAATGCGTTTCAAATAAGAATAGGATCGACTTAGCGCCATATTGTGACGTCATAGCTGTCAATTCAAACCAATTCGGTAGGGTGAGCAAAGCAAGATTATTAACTATTTATAAATATTTAGTGAAAAAAGTGTTTTGGTACCATACCAAAACACTTTTTTCTATACCTAGGTATAACTAATAATGACTTTAAATAATTAAATATTAAATTTAGCTAATGTAGGTACTACTATTGAACGTTTTTATTTAAAGATTTAAGACTTATTCAAAGAAAGTAAAATCAACAGTTATCGATATGCAACTAAGTTTTATTTGCGAACCGTAAGTACCTACTTTTCAAGAGACATTTGACAGTTAGAGGTCAAAGACGTTCCTATATAGGTAGGTATTCTCATTTGAATCGCATTGTATACCGACTTACTCAATAAGTTTTTTCTTTAAAGAACAATCAGTCTCATTGAACTAAATAAACTTTAACTAACTGTAATTTACACGGAAATAGTGCTACATGACTGTGTTATGGTTAAGTGTGAGTCGGACTCGCGTACGAACCATTGTAAATTATTTAACATATTATTTTTACAATATAGACTTCTTAAGTAGGTATAGGTTTTCCTGTAATCTGTAGGTAAATATCTATTATCCGCATTTTTCAAAATTTTAGGCTCAGTAGTTTCGGAGGTAAAGGGGGAATGGTAATTTTTGGCCTAATTTCTTGAATAACTTCAAAACCATTTGTTTTAAAATTATGTCAAAAAATCTCAAAAAATATACCTAATTATATCGTCTCCGTTTCATTTGATGTCACACAATAGGTAGGTAGTTAGGTACTGTTTGTTTTTTTTTTATATTTTCTTGTTTGACCCCAATAGGCTACACAGATGATGATGACCTGATCTGAAGGCTAGGCAGATAATGATGTGGACCCCAAAAGTGACCCCCATAGTCAAAATTTATTTATTTACGTAAGACCGTTACGATAATAAATAATTTTTTTTTTTTTTTTTTTTTTTTATATTTATGGCAACTGAGCCGGTTCTGACTATTCTGCCAGTGTCACGTGGTGACGGTAGCACAGAGAGGCAGTCCGTCAAACTTTCCGTTTTACTTCGTGGTAGGTGTTAGTGTAGCTGAAACGAACACATGGGTTAGTAAAACATATAATCTAATTTACAAGCACACTAAAACACTACTAGTTTATACTATTTACACACACGTTACGCACTAATTAAAATTTTAAGTCATTCTCGTTAATGAATGTGGCCAAAATGTTGATTAGTTTAGGGGAGAAGTGGGAAAGGAGGGTATGAAAGTTGGTTGGGAGGGGAATGTTAAGTTTGGAAATTTTATTATATAGGTCAAAGGATTTATTATTTAGGGAGCAACAGAAGAAAATATGGTCTAAAGTACCATCCGCAAGGCCGCACTCGCACAGGGAATTATCCCGGACGTGGATTTTGTTCAGGAACACAGGGCTACAACAATGTCCAAGTCGGAGTCTACAGAGGGACGAAACAGTTCTCTTCGACAATTTAGGATATTTAAAAAACCAAGGCCTACGCTGGATTTCAGGCTGTATGGCAGCGTAGTAGAGGCCCTTGGTTTTAGAAGTCGTCTTCCATGTTTCAGTCCACGAGTTAAATAACTTGGGTTTGGCACCATTCCGCAAATCGTAGTTATGCGCTACGTAGTGCTTTTGATCAACCGGATTCGACGTGGCATACTTTGCTAACGAATCAGCGCACTCATTGCCAACAATACCCGAGTGACCGGGGATCCAGGTTATCTCGATGTCCAAGCCGTTTTGGGAGCAATCAAATAACAAGTTCTTTATATCTATAATGATTTGACTATTAATTTTACTGTGAAGTTGATTTTGTTTAAGGGCCTGAATGCTACTACGGGAATCTGAGAAAATTACTGACCTTGTTATCTGATGAGATTTAATATAGTGTATGGCTTCTAATATACCAATACACTCTCCTGTAAAGACTGATGCTTCTGGTGGGCATTGAAAAAGTAAAGCTATTTTGGAATTTTGAAAATAAACTGCCACACCAGTACATTCGGTTTCAGAGAATTTTGAAGCATCCGTGAAAAAGAAATTCCATCCTTCCCAATAACGTTTGACAGCTGACTCAAAGTCATGTCTAGCGTCTTGAGAATTCCTAGATAAACCTAATCCCAAAACGACTTTTGGTTCGAAATGAATCGCCTCGTATGCGGCGGAGAAGACCGGAAGAGTAGGGTATTGGCAAATAGGCGCGGAGAGTTGTTTAAGCTCTCTGTACCTATTTAACAATAGGGGAACCACTTTATGGTTCCAATAGGAAGAATTATTAAGGGAAAGGTCAATTAGTTCTAAAATTGGGATCAAGGGATGGGATGAGAGGGAAAATACCTTAGTTAGGAAGCGATCTGCTAAATACTGTCTCCTAAGGTGTAGGGGTGGGTCTGCACATTCCACTTGCAGCGCATTTATGGGAGATGATTTCATAGCCCCAACGACAATTCTTAGGCATTTGGACTGTATGCTATCTAATTGTTTAAGCGCTTCTTTGTTACAGGGCTCAAGAAGGTAGCTGCAGTAATCCATAGCACTTCTGGTCAGCGCATTATAGACCAGTTTAAGGGTGTAGGGGTGAGCTCCCCACCATACCCCAGCCAAAGCCTTAAGGACCGACACAGAACGTTCACATTTTTTGACCGTGTTGTTGATGTGATCGACCCCAGACAGTCTTGAGTCTAGAGTTACTCCCAGAAACCTGGCCTTATCTTCGACTGGAATGCTTTGACCATTAATGTTAATATCTATTGGAGGCACAGAACGCTTGCGTGTAAAAATGACAGCTTTACTCTTTGGAGCACTTAAGGACAAACCATTGTCAAGCAGCCATTGGTTTAATGAGGCCAGAGAGACATTCATCGAAAGAGCGGCATCCTGAATGGAACTGCCACATACCATTAGTGCAATATCGTCAGCATACTGAAGGATTTTACAGTCAAAATTAAGGGAAGAGGGCAAGTTGGCTGTATAAATGTTATATAATGGGGGACTGAGAACTGATCCTTGGGGTAATCCTCTCCAGGCCGATCTTTGTTCAGAGTCACCCCCTGGTATTCTCAATTGAATTGTGCGATTGGTAAAAATGCTACCAATAATACGACGAATCCTAGCCGGGACTCTCAGCTCATGCAGCTTTTGCCTGAGATTAGGGAGGAGAACCGAATCATAGGCAGCTGATATATCCAGAAAGACAGCAACCACAGACTCATTCCTACTAAGGGCCAGCCGGACCTCTGACGTGAGGATACCCACACTATCAGCTGTGCCCAGACCTTTCCTAAAGCCGAATTGAGTCGTTGGGAGCAGTTTCCTGTTTTCCACCAACCACACTAATCGATTTTTAATTAAGTGTTCCAAAAGTTTGATGAGTATGGACGATAAGGCAATAGGTCTGTATGAGCAATGATCACTAGGATCTTTGCCTGGTTTTAGGATCGGAATGACAACTTGAACCTTCCACTCTGTGGGAATGTAGCCAGAAATAAAACAGAAATTAGCCAGGTCCAGGTAATATTTGTGAGTTTTTGGACCAGCTTTAGAAATAAAGGAGTACGGGAATCCATCCACTCCCGGCGCGGAGTCCTTGACGTGGGATAGCACAGTTTTTAGCTCCTCCAAGCTAAAAGACATGTTCATTGGTTCGTCAATGTTGTCTGCATCATAAATGTCAACACTGGTTTCCTCAACACTTGGAACATAAGCTGGAGCGATTTTTGAGAAAAACTGGTGTCCCAGTTCTTCCGTGAGGTTGTTAGAGGAGGAGGCAGGTGCTAAACTGCTCCTAAAACGTCTCACCTTTCGCCAAACCACGGAAACCGGGGTGGACGGACTCAGCGAACTACAATATTTTGACCAACCTTCGCGTTTTTTCCTTTTAAGGAATTTCCTGGACTTAGCTAGTATCTGTTTGAAGGCAATAAGGTTATCCAGGTTCATATTGCCGTTGACTGTCTTTTCAGCCTCATTCCTGGCCTTGACCATGTTAGTGCATTCCCTATCCCACCATGGCGGGGAAGGAAGTTTACCAGAATGGGGTTTTTTGGACGGGAAGCAATCATCAGCAGTGGAGGCAATGGTGGAGGAGAAGGACAAGAAACAATCCTGGGCGTTATCCCTGTTAACTTCTGGAAGGGATGATATTCTTAGGTCCAGAATTTTAGCATATAAATCCCAGTCTGCAGAGTTCAATTGGTGTTTTAAAAGAGGGGGGGAAACTTTAAAAGGGATATTCTTGGTAGGAAATTCAATTATGATGGGGTAGTGATCACTTCCATAGGTCATATCCAAGCGACGCCAAATGAGAAGGCTAGCCATATTGGATGAGCAGAATGTTAAATCAATGCAGCTATTATTCTGACCAGGTGCAGATCTACGCGTAGCACTGCCATCGTTGATAAGGGAAAGATTGAGTTCATCCAATATATCCAGCAAGCCAATGCCAAAGCTATCACAAGCATCTGATCCCCAACGATAATGGTGACAATCAAAATCACCCATGACAAGCATTGGACCGCTAACACTGCATAATAAATTCCTAATTACTGAAAGATATTCCAGTTGTGGGTGCGCAATATAAAAAGAAAAAATATCTACACCCCCAGCCCTCACAGCAACAACATCCATGTCATCGCCAACAAAGGCCAGAGGAATCCGAGAGAATGATACCTTGCCATTGATGAGCAAGGCACATCCCCCGCACCCATCAGATCCATCATGGCGCACACCGGCAAAACACGGCAACCCGAAATTGCTTCCAGGCAAGAGCCATGTCCCAGCAATGCCGCAGATTGATGGCTTAAACCTATTAATTAAAAAAGAAAGATCAGGCCTTCCGGGAGTAATACTCCTCACGTTCCACCGGAGAAACGTCAGGGGATGGAATGTCGTGGATATAGTTCAGGACAGTGGTCAATTCTGATGCAACGCGGCCAGGCATAGCCCGGGATGGGTCCGCAAGAGCAGACATTAGCATGCCAGTAACTAAACCCAAAATATTTGTCGAGGTATTCTGTCCGCGATGCACCGGCTCCGGAGCCCCCATCGGAAGGGCACAGCCGCTTTGTGATGGGGAAAAGGAGCAATTTTGGGCGAGGTTCAGGCGAGCCTGTCCATCACAACCGGGTGAAAGGGAGACACGGGGTTCGGGCTTCAAAAACACCGTTCTACGGTATGAATTCCGGGCCACTGGGATGGGACTTGAGGACTGAGACCGCGATCTATCTGCAGCTACTTTGTTCCGTGGGAAAGACTTGGAGACCCCAGCACACGATCTGGAAACAGGTGGGAAGACCCGACCCGCCCCCGCACACGAGATCGATCCATCCGCCATCAGAGCTCCCACGCTCTTCTGTCGGCCCAACTCAGGACAAGCACCGTCATTTGCGAAATGGTTGCCATCACACGAAACACAGAAACCCAACTCACGGGTGACCCCACATCCATCACCTGGACGATCCTCACCACACTCAAAACACCTAGGTTTCGATCCGCAAAGTGTGCGGGCATGTCCACAGCGACAACAATGATAACACCGAACCGTTGGGCAAGTGCAACGCCCAACTGGGAGAGCCGAACAGAAGCCGTAAACACGCCCAGGCAGTATTTGTCCGTCAAAAGTCAACACAACAGTCTGTGTGGGCCTCCACTCAGTCACACCAGAAGAGGACACCCTCCGGTTCATCCCTCCGGCCCCGACAACCGAGCCACACCCCTCTGGAACCCGGACACTTTCAATGATTTCCTCTTCCGACCACTCAACCGGTACATCCCCAACAATTCCCATTCCTGTCACGTTGCATTGTGGAACGGCAGCCATGCAATTTGTAGTGTGTCTTATTGTTTTGTACTTACGCTCTCTATAAACTTCCTAGATAAATTAATACATAGCTGCATAGCCATAACTTGATTCCTAGATTCTTTTTAATTTGTATTTTCTAAGTTTTTCTGCAAATTAATGCTTTGTTTACATTTCTTGTTTTATGACATTGTCATTTAGACAGACCTAGTTTTCTTTTTATTTGTATTCTGAAGTTAGCTAGGAGTTTTAGGTCGCATATGAAACTGTCATCAGACCTTCATAAAGTCAATTTTTCCTTTTCCCTCAAATTCTAGAAACTCATATCAAATTCAAAATAAAAGCGAGCCTTCATTTTAGAGCCGTCGTAAAGAAATGGTCAGTCTACGTTTGGAGCTGAGATAAGCAACAACTCGGAAAAAGTCCTTAAGAGTGACTGAGAGGACAGTTTGCCTCCTGAGAACCAGAGAAGTCGGCCTCTCTCCTTGCCGCCTTTAAAGGACACCTTGATGCCTGGGCTGAACGAGCCTGGGAGGAAGACGTTACTCGGCCTATCCTCTCCAGCCCATTGAAGAGTGACGACCCTCCAGTCCTCCGGTTCTTCAACGGACCCTGCTGGTCCTCCGGTTCTTCAACGGACCCTCCAGTCCTCCGGATCTTCAACGAAGATTTCATTTCCATCTCACGTCCACTCATCCTTTTCTTTCATCATCCGTTCTTAAGTTTTGTAATCATTAAATCTTTATACTATTTATTTGTCCTTTTCCCTTTTAGTACGCATTCCCCTCCTAGGTAGGTGAGTGCTATATGTGACCTCACATTTTACAGGCTCCCCCTGTAAAATGTAACGTTACAGATTGGCGCCCAGTTTTTACTAACCCACCCCTTAAATCATTTTCAGACATTCTGCAAGTTTTTCTTTCAAAATTCAAAAACAAACTTCCACAAGGCGATTATATTTGGTAACTATTTGCATCATACATCCTCATCCATCTCAACCCTTACTCCTCTTACAAACTTTACATCATCTTATACTACACCCCCACACACATTCCATTACCCACTGGTAATTGGCACCCTTTCACTGCTTGGATGTAGTTTTTAAAACCAACTAGTGGCCATCACCACTTTTGGGCTTTACCAAGTAAGGGATTGGTTACTCTAAGACGGCTATTGGACAATATCCCGTATGTCGTTTACTCCTTAAACTTAACTCTTTACCAAAATATTAAGTATATACAATCTATATATTCTATCACCTAGGTATTCTTCACCCCCACATACAATCCGTTATCATGAGATAATTGGCACCCTTTCGGCCTCTTGGATGCGTTTCTATATCCATTCGTGGGCGCTACCAAGGTTGGAGATTGGTTACTTTACGACAGACACAGGAGAGTATCCTGTAGACGTTTATACATACCTAAACAACTACGTTACACCCATTACAATTGCTTCATCATATATTCTGAAACTTACACTTTAAACGTTACTTCATCGTTCGATTCATTACCACTAGTGCAATCTTTATGAAGTTTTCGTAAAAATTACTTGATCCTAGATTATAAATCTGTGATACGGGAGTTTACATGATCTTAGAAGGAGCTATGATAGTTTTGGTGATACTCTTATTAAATAACACCAAAACCTTTTAAGCATACTCTTCAAATAAATTACGAAAAAAATAATTTTCGTTTGACTTGTTATTTGACATCATTCGTTGCTAGGTAACGGACATAGTGTTCCAAGCGTGGTTTTATAAAGTTTAATTTTGTCTATTTTGTTTTTTTTTTTACATGCTCATGTTTTAATTTTAGTACCTACTATCTCGATGTTTTAAAAAAAAATCTTATTATAGTCTTCTTATTACTTTTTTTTGTTCAAAATTCTTATTTTAATTTTATATATTATATTAGGTACTTGATTGACTCTTGTAAAAACCATTATTTTAGAATTAAGAACGGTATCACTTCTCCTTTTCAAAAACTTTTTGGCTTGTTTATTTTTTTTTTGTTTTTGAGCGGTACACAACTCATAAAATAAGCCATTGTGTCGAGCGGTTTTATAACTCGTAAAATAAGCCTTAGTGTATATAGATAATATTTTTTTTTTTTTTAAACTTACTTGAATACTTGAAACTCGAAGGCTTATGTATCCTTAGTCTTGAATCTCCTTGAACCCTTGACTTATGCTTTAAGGCTTTTCTTAAGCACTTTATGCTATAAACCTTGTACTGCTTTTCTAAGCAGAAAAACTTATAACTATTTAATTTTAATTTAATGGGTTTTAAAAAAGGTGCGGGTTACGACACCTAATAAAATAAATAAGCCTTCGTAAACCTTAAAAATAATCCCTTGTGGAGTACGCGTCATTGAATGTGAACCGTATCCCCTAAGTATGATGGTGATGTATGTTTGAGGAAGTGTGAAAGGTATCCTAGTTTGATGTAAGGTGTGTGAAAGAGCAAGGTTTTATTTTCAACCTCTAAATTTCCCTAGTTGTCAACTTTCTTTGGTTTTGGGTAATATAGTACCTATTATTTTTTTACTTACTGTATCATTGTAAATACTCATTTAATTTAATTTTAACTACCTAGTTACTGTTCTTCTATTGTTGCTCTCTTGAATTACTAAACAAGAAAAAATTTTTCATTGCATTCAAAATTTTTCCGGGGTTTTCGGGGTAATGTAGTGTGTCTTATTGTTTTGTACTTACGCTCTCTATAAACTTCCTAGATAAATTAATACATAGCTGCATAGCCATAACTTGATTCCTAGATTCTTTTTAATTTGTATTTTCTAAGTTTTTCTGCAAATTAATGCTTTGTTTACATTTCTTGTTTTATGACATTGTCATTTAGACAGACCTAGTTTTCTTTTTATTTGTATTCTGAAGTTAGCTAGGAGTTTTAGGTCGCATATGAAACTGTCATCAGACCTTCATAAAGTCAATTTTTCCTTTTCCCTCAAATTCTAGAAACTCATATCAAATTCAAAATAAAAGCGAGCCTTCATTTTAGAGCCGTCGTAAAGAAATGGTCAGTCTACGTTTGGAGCTGAGATAAGCAACAACTCGGAAAAAGTCCTTAAGAGTGACTGAGAGGACAGTTTGCCTCCTGAGAACCAGAGAAGTCGCCCTCCCTCCTATATTGAGAGTAGACTTAGAGGAGGACGTTTCCAAGTTTACCTCCTCGAACCTGATAAGTCGGCCTCTCTCCTTGCCGCCTTTAAAGGACACCTTGATGCCTGGGCTGAACGAGCCTGGGAGGAAGACGTTACTCGGCCTATCCTCTCCAGCCCATTGAAGAGTGACGACCCTCCAGTCCTCCGGTTCTTCAACGGACCCTGCTGGTCCTCCGGTTCTTCAACGGACCCTCCAGTCCTCCGGATCTTCAACGAAGATTTCATTTCCATCTCACGTCCACTCATCCTTTTCTTTCATCATCCGTTCTTAAGTTTTGTAATCATTAAATCTTTATACTATTTATTTGTCCTTTTCCCTTTTAGTACGCATTCCCCTCCTAGGTAGGTGAGTGCTATATGTGACCTCACATTTTACAGGCTCCCCCTGTAAAATGTAACGTTACAAATTGTGTTGGGAAACAATTTCATTGTTGAGAAAACTGTTTGCATCCCGGCGCGACCCGAACTCAACCGACACACGACCCCCGCCCACACGCCTGATCCCATCGAGACGCACGTCATTCACGCTATCCATCGTCAAAAACATACCAAACTTGATAGGTTGCAGCACAGCGCCCGAGGTCCGTTCGTCCTTGAGCGAAACATTCACAACACATGGTGGACCGTCCCCAGCTGTGCAAGAAAGCCTGCCCAATACGCCCCTCGCAATCTTGGGTTTGACATTGGAAGAAACTGGGGGCGAACCAGCGGCCCTCCTGCGACTAGGGGTATCCGCATCCACAATCGGGTCCCGTGGGGTCACTACGATGTCATGGGGGAGGGCAACCGCTAGTCCGGGGGAGAGACCAAACAATCCATCCGGGGGGTCAGGATCAGGGGGCCCTTCTGAGTTCATCTCGAACAATTATTGTTAAAAAGGACACCCACAACGAAAAACAAACCTTACACCAAGAACACAAACACAAGGAACACTTTCGATCGAGTTTCACAACAGAAAAGTTCACCTAAATCGAAAACATTCGTAGCACTGACAAAAGCACGCGCCACACCTTCACCACTACCAACGAAAACCTAAATAAATTTTAGTAGCTCCGGAGATAACTGGCAGTGACAGATGGACAGACAGACCCGCGAGTGATCCGATTCTTACGGACATTATGGTATGACGAATAAATAAACGCAGTTGGTACGTTGCGTTGAATTTTCGACCAGGTTCAATAAGTAGATTCTCTAATTAGCATTTTTTTTAGAATAGGTAGTGGTATTAGCATAAATGAATAAGTTAATCCAATTTTTATAGGTATTGTTTAAAATAGGATTCCAGAATAGTTTTTCCGATTGATCCTAATAAATTTATCCGTTAGGTAGGTACTACAGACAACTTACAGCCGTAGAAATCTGAAAGGCAGTACCTACCTAAGTAGGTTTCTTGGGGAGTGTAAGGAAGCACCTGCCTTCCGCCCAGAGCATCATTTGATTTTTAACCGACTTCCCAAAAAGGAGGAGGTTATCAATTCGGTTGTATGTTTTTTTTTATGTTTGTTACCTCATAACTCCGACAATTATTATGAACCGATTTGAAAAAATCTTGTTTTATCTGAAAGGATATACTTGCAGATTGGTCCCATTTGAATCATATCAAAATCGGTTACGAACTTTGGATTTTAAATCGAAATACCTGGAATCTGTGTGTGTGTTATTGTTCCGAAATAAACTTTTTATTTTTTTATTTGACTATTTAGATGATTCTTTGATAATCGAAATTGCGTATTTTGCTCTTCTGCGATTTTGCAGTGGTGTTGTTAGGTGTGGGGCACCACTAAAAAGTGAAAAAGAAAAAAACTTTTGACAAAAAAATACAACAGACTTAAAAAAAAAACACTAAGTACACTACAAAGTAAAAAATAACTTTAATTTCAGAAGTCGGTGTCAAAATACGAAGAAAGTAACAAAAACACCGACTTCCGAAATTAAAGTTATTTTTTACTGTGTAGTGTTTTTTTTTTAGAAGTCGGTTGTATTTTTTGTAAAAAGTTTTTACTTACCTACCTATATAGAATGAGGACAAATGTGTTATTATCATGCGAGTGCTATAGATAAGAGTTCAGCGCTGTTCTGACGCTGCCGCCTTCTCATTCTTACGACGCTGTACACAGCTGATAGAAGCAGAACTGCATAAGGCTGCGTTTCCACCAGATATGTGCGATGGAAATGTGTCGTGGGAGGATGTCTAGCTGTGCTGTGAAAATGTGTGGGTGTTTCCACCAAAGCTGTGCGATGAAAATGTGCCTACGAGGATGTGTAGCGGAGCTGTGAAAATGCGCATTAATGTGTGCGAGGATGCGTTATGTTATGTAGTGGAAGCGGAGTAACGTGAACGCCTGCCTGCCACTCACGTCTCACTTTGCTGTCGTTAGCGCTTGTAGTCGTACGCATGTCGTACGGTTGCGTGGCAGTATGCGCAAACTTCGCAACACATCCTTCTCAACAAACATTCCTCGCACACATCGCTCTCTTGTTTTGTATGCGCAAAAATCTAGTTCCGCTGAGCCGTTTCCACCAGAGCTGTGCTGACGAGGCGAGGTAAATGAAGTGATTCCATTGGTTCTTTACAAACACATTCCTCGCTACACATCCTCGCACGTCTCTGGTGGAAACGCAGCCTTAGTGTGACAAAAATCATTCAGCGAAACGAGAATGGAGCTGAATAAGTGTGAGTAGTCCCTTAGGGTAGGTACCTACCGTGAACGTCCGCATACCTGCTAGCTTGTTGTTGTTCGACTTCTTAGAAGTCTATCTTGAAGAAAAAAAGAACCCAAAATGATAACTGAACGTTTATTATTAAGAAACAACTAATAAATAATAATAAATCAAACAATAATTTTACACAAGTCCTTATTCAACGTATCCGACGCTGCAGGCCTCTTACTTCACGTTCTCATACAAATGTGTCAAATATCATACATTTTGTACTAATATTACACACACTTTGTAATCTTATTTTTTACCTTTGGATTTTATAAAAATACTTCGTTTTACCGCTTTCTATACAAGTACCATAAACTTGCAATAAAGTACATTGACTTTCCCCTAATTCCCTGAACAATAAATTAGGAACCGTGTTTCATTACTAGAGAACCTAAATCACGATAAAAGTCGATTCAGGACAGCTTTTATGTCTTTATTTCCGTTGCTGATGCAATAAATGTGTGGGTCAATGACCGTTAGTGCACATTGATCGGGCGCATACGATATTATTATACATTCAGGCCTGTAGGCACACCATACGCTATTATTTGAACTCCGAGTTGGTTGGTAGTCTATCATGCAATAGCTCCTTTATATTCAGATTTCTTGCACTGAAGACATTTTATAAAATCCAAGGACAACTAGATCGATCGACCACCATTTTGATTATTTTGACTGAACGAGACATTACTTTTGAGTCATTTTGCTGGTATTATCAATTTGTCCATTAGTCTTAATATGGGTTTTACACCACCGTCACTGACTTCAAACAATGAGTTTTCTCAATTCGTCCGAATCTTTTTTTGTAATACCTCATTCAGTCAAAATCTTTTTACTTTAATCCTTTTTAATCAATATAATTTAATTTAACACATACAATATGAATATTTTCGAAACAGTCTAATTCAAATGCAATGGATAAGTTTGCACATAAGCACACCAAGCCGATACTAGGCATTTCTTATATGCAATCCATACAGGGCACTCCGGAGACAATGCGCGTTTTTCTTTCCTAGAATCAGGATCAGTATACTATGTCAATAGGGAATATGATACCATTTTTTATTTATTTTCGAAATGAAATACTTATTGGCTCTAGTTAACAATCATTAAAATTATTTTTTAAATACCTTCATCCGTGATGAAGTTATAAAGTTACAGATTCCAATTAAATTAGAAAGAGAAGTGCGACGCCTATACATCTGCCATAGAAAACCGCGTTATCACGAGAGGGACTGATATATTTGTCTAAATGTGGAAAAATGATTAAGTATCTCTCATTAGTTTTTCCGAGTAATTTTGATTATATTTTCACTATTAGTATTATATTTTTAGATAAACAGTATAGATAATAAATATTTTTTTCATGCATATTCCCTATTAGTATTAGATAGCCCATTTATCGAGGAAGGCTATTATAGACTTTACAACATCACGCTACGACTAATAGGAGCGGAGCATTCTTGAAAATTGTGATGCAGACGAAGTTGCACGGGTCAGCATTAACCGGTTCACAGTCCCATGAACCACATGTGGTTCATGCTGATTGTTTAACTATTGTGTATGTGTATGTATGCTTTACGGACAGTGAATGTGTTAATTCACGAAGAAAATAATATGTATTTTTGTACTTTTCTTTTGAATTATTTTTTCGAAACATGGACACTTAAACAAAAAAAAAAAGTTTTTATGCGCACTGTCTCCGAAGTAACCCTGTATAACCCTTTTTTTGCTTATTAGTGATTGAATACTATAAAAGTCAGTATCACCTAATTTATATGTGTTAAATCAAACTTTTGGCACTTTCAGAGCCATTTACAATTCTGATAACATATCTATCAGTTTTTTAAATTCTAATACAAAGTCATTTCCCGATTACTTTAATAAATATATGCTACAGTATAAAAATGCATATAATATAATATTCATAGTACATAATGTAAGTGAAACAATTCATACATTGCATCACTTCTATTTTCCATAGAGTTGCTGTGCTCTAAGACTTAAAAACCGAGGTGAGTTGTCTATGGATTTGCTTGAAAAACTCTATATTTTACAATATTTTACAAAACAACGTGTTACAGAATGAAAGCAAACATCATCAGAGGTCATTATACTCAACTTTATTTATTTTTTTCAAAATTATTTCAGCGGTTTAGGATTGAAAATCACGCAAAGATTATTATTAAGGATTTTTTATGGGATATAAGAAAAGCAACTACAGCTAGATAAATGCCAAACTCTAGCAGTTTTTAACTGAACTGGGAATCGAACTTTGTACCCCGGTGAAGGCAGTATTAATTTTCGAACATTTCTAGCAAATCTATGGACACGCAAAGTTTATAAATAATGTGTGTTAAGAGTTAATAAAATTGCACTACACGTCATGTCTAAATAAGTGTCCCTTTATACGTTTGAGTCTCTTATTATCTCGATTACTCGAGTAGGCAGAGGAAGCCGGTCAAGTCAGGCGAATGTACTGTTCACAACAAATCTCACATTAAAACAGATTCTTACGGAAAACCTTTTTTTTCCCCTATGTGGTCATAAGCAAACATTCGAAAGAGTCTGGAATAGAAAGGGCATTTGATGGAACACGGGTGGGTTTTGGTCAGACTGAGACTCCGCTCAGAGTGGGAGGAGTCATTTTATAATTGCCTATCCTTAAAAAAAATTGCTAAACAATACATTTTTCCAACAGTACCAACCTCATATATAAAATATACTTTAGGTATTTATTTCGACATGATTTTACTGAATTTGGTATTTTAAAAACAATAATATATTATTATTTATAATTAAAAATTAATATTACTGTATCATCCTACAGTCAGGCGCTCTTTAAAAGCAGTCACACTATAGTTTGTGATTGAATGAATCAATCAACGTTTAAATAAATTTATTTACGAGTACTTATAGTACACCCAAAATTCATCAGGCTTTAGTCGCATGTAATAGAACGACGAAGCCAGAAAATCTGCCACCAGGCTTGCCAAGGGGTACAGTGGTACCGATTCGCTTGTAGCCCGTATTCAGTCACCGACCGTGGTAAACAGGTTTTCGGTGACTGAACGCGGCTGATTTGCTGAAACGCGCCACTCTTTGTTCGACTGAATGCGGTCGCCGAATCGGCTGACAACTTTAACACATACGGTGGCCGTATTCAGTGACCGACTCAATGTAAACAGCCCAAATCGATAAATTAATTAGGTTAATTTGAATGCGGTCGCCGCGACCCGCGCGGTTGTTATTATTTAGCCACGAGGGCGTATGGACAGATTGATTCAATCAAGCACATTCTTCTTCATAAAATATCTACATTACAAAGCTAGGGTCAGTTTTAAGGCTCCAACATTTCACTGAATGTGAATCAATCGTTTAGATGCCACAGAGCACAGAGGCGACTGCTAGCTCTCACAAGTGAACTAGATCTCAGATCCGTCACTCTTTAGTTCATTCGTTCGCAGCCCGAGCTGGTCACGTCATTACTACCCCTCAATTACACACTACTAAATGCATTCTTATCGTTCGTTTATCTGTGTGGTCAGTGGAGAGTATTATCTATAGTTAGCAGTAGCAAAGCGAGCGGAAATGTCTTCCTCTTGCTTGAGACGGGAGCTGTAACTGGAACTAAAAGAGCGGCCTAGTTCGCGAACTAAACTGAGCACTCCTGGCCGCGAACTATTAATCACAGAAGAGAAATTAGAGGTAAAAAGAACTAACAATAGCTTCTCTAGTCTCCGTGGCATGCATTGACGGATTGAATTGGCACTACTATACACATTCATTGAATCAATCAACTGTTCATTCTTAATTGATTGATTCAACGAACCAGCCTTCATAAAGACACATTCACAAACTAAACTTTATATAGGCTATTGCTATCTTTTTCTTTTTAACGAAATAATACAGAGACAGACAGTTAATAACAGGATATGATCGAATTAGAACTTTGTTTTGTACGACATTGAGTTCAATGATGTGAAAGGGCATAGAACCATTATAGGGAACGTGCAAGGCGAAGACTGCTCCATCTAGTGTTGTGAATTCGGAACTTTTCCTTACAAATACTTGAAATTAACACTTCTGGGCTTCCACCAATAGTTACTGCACGCTCTCTATGGCACAGCCCACCGCCGCCATTTTTTTTTTGCAATGTGCGACGCACGGTCTACCTAATATAAATATGGGTAGAGGACACATAAAAAAGAAAAAAGAAAATGGTGCCCTAAAGTGTCATGTTGCCGCGATATTTTGAGGTAAAGTCGAAAATTAACCATATGCTTGGTTTAAGGAATGATAAGCAGATTGTTGAAGCAGGAAACCTAACGTTGGTTGGAAAATAATGCCTAGGGACCTCCTACATTCAACTTATACCAAGAATACTCAATAAAAATCTGTTTATATAAAGTAAGCACATGATTAGTATCTTTTTATGAATAATCCTGTTATGTTATTATTTATTGGATACCCAATCTCGGATTTCCATAGCAAATAATAGGTATAGTCGTAGACATTTGGTGGTTGTTGTTATCCCTGTCTCTCTGTAGGTGTTAGCAAAAGATAGCAATAGAGTAGTGCGCAGACGAGGCTCGTGCTACACATGCTACATGAGGCAGCACTGCGCGGCGTCCGCGCCCAGCGGCAGCGCCGGCGCCGCGCCCATGTCGCCCACCAGCTCGGCGGGCGGCTGGCCCAGGTCCTGCATCTGTGGGAGTAAGGGGTTGCTTAAAACGAAAATGAGGTCAAACTGAAAATTCAACATGGCGCCGACGAAATGTTTTATGTTCATTTTATTATTTGAGATGGGTCTGCTCTTGACTCTAGTCTAGGTCTGAGATGACAAAGATAAAGTCTACGATGGAACGAGCTTACTCAGAAGGATCTTGTTCACTATAACTTTGAAGCGATTAGGGTTGTAAGAGTTAGTAAACACTAATAGGCTAAGATCCCACTGCTCGATCCTGCAACTATCTGTGTTTTTGATGAAATTAATTTTAAATGAATATTAAGGAAGTATTCAATGGATTAGCGATATGTTGCCTAAAAAAAATTAGCCTCAATTACCTGTAATTAATTTGGAAATGTGAATTGCAGCTATATGTTTTTTTTTAAGAAATTTTACGCCATTTGAAAGGAAATGATATAAAGAATAGAAAAAAAAATGGTTGCCAGCTCTGTCTGGCGCAACACTAGGGTTGCCAGGTGTAAACAGGTTTATTACTGTTACTAATAGTCATCGTTTTTTTTTTATTTCATATAAAATTAAAGTTTTAAATTCCCTGCTTACAATAATCCATGGTTGCCATTTAAAAAATGGGCGCAAGCAGAGGTTGCCATGCTTTCAATCAACGATTCTCTCTCCAGGTAAGTGTGAGCGCAATATAAAAGATACACGGATTGTTACGTGCTGTAAACGAGACTGCGGCAGACTGAGAGCTGGCAACCATTTTTTTTTCTATTCTTTACAAAATTTTCATTAAAATGGCGTAAAATTGATTAAAAAATCATATAGCTGCAATTTACATTACCAAATTAACTAGGTATACAAAAATTAATAAAGAAAAAAAAAAGAAAGAAAGAAAAAAAAAATCCAAGAGCGATTTTTTTATTTTGAAAGAGTTCAAAGAGCGATTCTCAAGGTATCTACTTGCCGCCCTTTCCTCTTTCCCACTAACCTGCTCTTTAAATCTTGTGAAGTACAAACAGTTCGGCAATTATTCATTATGAGCATTGTACTAAAACAACACGCAGCTCTTTGCTACAGCACTGATTTTACTAAAAAGAGACGAAAAGACATTGTTTGCCCCACAAAAAGTACAAAACATGCTTTCACAGCAAAATTGTATGTTTTCCTTGGACCACTACTCTATAATAGACTAAATGCAAAAGCAAACATCTATTCCCCAAATTCTAGAAATTGTAAAAAAACGCTCAAGGAAACTCTTCTAAGTTTGTCCCATGAAGATACAGAGAAGTTGTTGGAGGTATTGAAGTAAAAAAATTTAAAGAAACGCAAGGTCATCCAGTCTGCAAGTCTACTCAATGTCGTACTTCATTCCGGGGCCGCCACTTCGGCGTCCTCAGTGGTAGAATATAATAATAACCATACACTGTCTTCTTGACATATATCCGACACGGTTGGCGCAGTGGTTGAGCAATTGACTGCTACGCAGCATGTCGCGGGTTCGATTCCCGCACGGAACAAATACTTGTACGACCTACATGTATTTGTTCCGAGTTTGGGTGTTTTCTATCTATATGTTATAGATAGAAAACACCGTATGTATTTCCAAAAAAAAAATGTATATAAGTAGTTTATCAGCCATCTCGTTACCATAACACAAGCATTAGGTTGCTTAGCTTGGGACTATATGGCGTTGTGGGAAATGTCCAAGGATATTAAATGTCCAAGGATATTATTATTATCCTCTCACTAGAAGTAAATTAAAAACCAAGCTTACCAATTGGCTGCAAGAGTTGTCTTACGATAGCACCGAACTCGTCCTAATGGTTAACTCATAATCCTTGGAGTTATAGTATACCTTTTATAATCTTTTCCCGATAAAATAGTATAAAGTAAAGTATTTTAGCTAGCACCACACACACTGCACCACACCCACATTTTACTTACTTCCCGCAACATTGTACTTTACGCCCCTAATATTGTATTGGTTTAGTACGTCTTGACACGTGTCCTATAATATAGGTTATTAACATGAGTGTGTAGGTATAGGTTCGTTACATTCTGCATGAGTGTGTATGGATAGGTTCGATATCTTCTGCACGAGTGTGTAGGAATAGGTTCGTTACCTACTGCATGAGTGTGTAGGAATAGGTTCGTTACCTACTGCATGAGTGTGTAGGAATAGGTTCGTTACCTACTGCATGAGTGTGTAGGTATAGGTTCGTTACCTACTGCATGAGTGTGTAGGGATAGGTTCGTTACCTACTGCATGAGTGTGTAGGTATAGGTTCGTTACCTACTGCATGAGTGTGTAGGTATAGGTTCGTTACCTACTGCATGAGTGTGTAGGTATAGGTTCGTTACCTACTGCATGAGTGTGTAGGTATAGGTTCGTTACCTACTGCATGAGTGTGTAGGTATAGGTTCGTTACCTACTGCATGAGTGTGTAGGTATAGGTTGGTTACCTACTGCATGAGTGTGTAGGTATAGGTTCGTTACCTACTGCATGAGTGTGTAGGGATAGGTTCGTTACCTACTGCATGAGTGTGTAGGTATAGGTTCGTTACCTACTGCATGAGTGTGTAGGTATAGGTTCGTTACCTACTGCATGAGTGTGTAGGGATAGGTTCGTTACCTACTGCATGAGTGTGTAGGGATAGGTTCGTTACCTACTGCATGAGTGTGTAGGTATAGGTTCGTTACCTACTGCATGAGTGTGTAGGGATAGGTTCGTTACCTACTGCATGAGTGTGTAGGGATAGGTTCGTTACCTACTGCATGAGTGTGTAGGTATAGGTTCGTTACCTACTGCATGAGTGTGTAGGGATAGGTTCGTTACCTACTGCATGAGTGTGTAGGTATAGGTTCGTTACCTACTGCATGAGTGTGTAGGGATAGGTTCGTTACCTACTGCATGAGTGTGTAGGTATAGGTTCGTTACCTTCTGCACGAGTGTGTAGGTATAGGTTCGTTACCTTCTGCACGAGTGTGGAGGTATAGGTTTGGTACCTTCTGCATGAGTGTGTAGGTATAGGTTCGTTACCTTCGGCATGAGTGTGTAGGTATAGGTTCGTTACCCTACTGCATGAGTGTGTAGGTATAGGTTCGTTACCTACTGCTTGAGTGTGTAGGTATAGGTTCGTTACCTACTGCATGAGTGTGGAGGGATAGGTTCGTTACCTACTGCATAAGTGTGTAGGGATAGGTTCGTTACCTTCTGCACGAGTGTGTAGGTATAGGTTCGTTACCTTATGCACGAGTGTGTAGGTATAGGTTCGTTACCTTCTGCACGAGTGTGGAGGTATAGGTTTGGTACCTTCTGCATGAGTGTGTAGGTATAGGTTCGTTACCTTCTGCATGAGTGTGTATGGATAGGTTCGATATCTTCTGCATGAGTTTGTAGGAATAGGTTCGTTACATTCTGCATGAGTGTGTATGGATAGGTTCGATATCTTCTGCACGAGTGTGTAGGAATAAGTTCGTTACATTCTGCATGAGTGTGTATGGATAGGTTCGTTACCTTCTGCATGAGTGTGTATGGATAGGTTCGTTACATTCTGCATGAGTGTGTATGGATAGGTTCGTTTCATTCTGCATGAGTGTGTATGGATAGGTTCGTTACCTTCTGCATGAGTGTATGGATAGGTTCTTTACCTCCTGCATTTTACTTACTTCCCGCAACATTGTACTTTACGCCCCTAATATTGTATTGGTTTAGTACGTCTTGACACGTGTCCTATAATATAGGTTATTAACATGAGTGTGTAGGTATAGGTTCGTTACCTACTGCATGAGTGTGTAGGGATAGGTTCGTTACCTTCTGCAGGAGTGTGGAGGTATAGGTTTGGTACCTTCTGCATGAGTGTGTATGGATAGGTTCGTTACCTTCTGCATGAGTGTGTATGCAAAGGTTCGTTACATTCTGCATGAGTGTGTATGGATAGGTTAGTTACCTTCTACATGAGTGTGTATGGATAGGTTCGTTACCTTCTGCACGAGTGTGTAGGTATAGGTTCGTTACCTTCTGCACGAGTGTGTAGGTATAGGTTCGTTACCTTCTGCACGAGTGTGGAGGTATAGGTTTGGTACCTTCTGCATGAGTGTGTAGGTATAGGTTCGTTACCTACTGCATGAGTGTGTAGGTATAGGTTCGTTACCGACTGCATGAGTGTGTAGGTATAGGTTCCTTACCTACTGCATGAGTGTGTAGGGATAGGTTCGTTACCGACTGCATGAGTGTGTAGGTATAGGTTCGTTACCTACTGCATGAGTGTGTAGGTATAGGTTCGTTACCTACTGCATGAGTGTGTAGGGATAGGTTCGTTACCTACTGCATGAGTGTGTAGGGATAGGTTCGTTACCTTCTGCACGAGTGTGTAGGTATAGGTTTGGTACCTTCTGCATGAGTGTGTAGGTATAGGTTCGTTACCTACTGCATGAGTGTGTAGGTATAGGTTCGTTACCTACTGCATGAGTGTGTAGGTATAGGTTCGTTACCTACTGCATGAGTGTGTAGGGATAGGTTCGTTACCGACTGCATGAGTGTGTAGGTATAGGTTCGTTACCTACTGCATGAGTGTGTAGGTATAGGTTCGTTACCTACTGCATGAGTGTGTAGGGATAGGTTCGTTACCTACTGCATGAGTGTGTAGGGATAGGTTCGTTACCTTCTGCACGAGTGTGTAGGTATAGGTTCGTTACCTACTGCATGAGTGTGTAGGTATAGGTTCGTTACCTACTGCATGAGTGTGTAGGTATAGGTTCGTTACCTACTGCATGAGTGTGTAGGGAAAGTTTCTTAACTTCTGCATGAGTGTGTAGGTATAGGTTCGTTACCTACTGCATGAGTGTGTAGGTATAGGTTCGTTACCTACTGCATGAGTGTGTAGGGATAGGTTCGTTACCTACTGCATGAGTGTGTAGGGATAGGTTCGTTACCTACTGCATGAGTGTGGAGGTATAGGTTCGTTACCTTCTGCACGAGTGTGGAGGTATAGGTTTGGTACCTTCTGCATGAGTGTGTAGGTATAGGTTCGTTACCTTCGGCATGAGTGTGGAGGTATAGGTTTGGTACCTTCTGCATGAGTGTGTATTGATAGGTTCGATATCTTCTGCATGAGTGTGTATGGATAGGTTCTTTACCTTCTGCATGAGTGTGTATGGATAGGTTCGTTACCTTCTGCATGAGTGTGTATGGATAGGTTCGTTACATTCTGCATGAGTGTGTATGGATAGGTTCGATATCTTCTGCATGAGTTTGTAGGAATAGATTCGTTACCTTCTACATGAGTGTGTATGGATAGGTTCGATATCTTCTGCATGAGTTTGTAGGAATAGGTTCGTTACCTTCTGCACGAGTATGGAGGTATAGGTTTGGTACCTTCTGCATGAGTGTGTAGGTATAGGTTCGTTACCTTCGGCATGAGTGTGGAGGTATAGGTTTGGTACCTTCTGCATGAGTGTGTATGGATAGGTTCGATATCTTCTGCATGAGTGTGTATGGATAGGTTCGTTACATTCTGCATGAGTGTGTATGGATAGGTTCGATATCTTCTGCATAAGTTTGTAGGAATAGATTCGTTACCTTCTACATGAGTGTGTATGGATAGGTTCGATATCTTCTGCATGAGTTTGTAGGAATAGGTTCGTTACCTTCTGCATGAGTGTGTAGGTATAGGTTCGTTACCTTCTGCACGAGTGTGTAGTTATAGGTTCGTTACATTCTGCATGAGTGTGTAGGTATAGGTTCGTTACTTACTGCATGAGTGTGTAGGTATAGGTTCGTTACCTTCTGCATGAGTGTGTAGGGATAGGTTAGTTACCTTCTACATGAGTGTGTATGGATAGGTTCGATATCTTCTGCATGAGTTTGTAGGAATAGGTTCGTTACATTCTGCATGAGTGTGTATGGATAGGTTCGATATCTTCTGCACGAGTGTGTAGGAATAGGTTCGTTACATTCTGCATGAGTGTGTATGGATAGGTTCGTTACCTTCTGCATGAGTGTGTATGGATAGGTTCGTTACATTCTGCATGAGTGAGTACGGATAGGTTCGTTACATTCTGCATGAGTGTGTATGGATAGGTTCGTTACCTTCTGCATGAGTGTGTATGGATAGGTTCGTTACATTCTGCATGAGTGTGTATGGATAGGTTCGTTTCATTCTGCATGAGTGTGTATGGATAGGTTCGTTACCTTCTGCATGAGTGTATGGATAGGTTCGTTACCTCCTGCATTTTACTTACTTCCCGCAACATTGTACTTTACGCCCCTAATATTGTATTGGTTTAGTACGTCTTGACACGTGTCCTATAATATAGGTTATTAACATGAGTGTGTAGGTATAGGTTCGTTACCTACTGCATGAGTGTGTGGGGATAGGTTCGTTACCTTCTGCACGAGTGTGTAGGTATAGGTTCGTTACCTTCTGCACGAGTGTGTAGGTATAGGTTCGTTACCTTCTGCAGGAGTGTGGAGGTATAGGTTTGGTACCTTCTGCATGAGTGTGTATGGATAGGTTCGTTACCTTCTGCATGAGTGTGTATGCATAGGTTCGTTACATTCTGCATGAGTGCGTATGGATAGGTTAGTTACCTTCTACATGAGTGTGTATGGATAGGTTCGATATCTTCTGCATGAGTTTGTAGGAATAGGTTCGTTACCTTCTGCATGAGTGTGTATGGATAGGTTCGTTACATTCTGCATGAGTGTGTATGGATAGGTTCGTTTCATTCTGCATGAGTGTGTATGGATAGGTTCGTTACCTTCTGCATGAGTGTATGGATAGGTTCGTTACCTCCTGCATTTTACTTACTTCCCGCAACATTGTACTTTACGCCCCTAATATTGTATTGGTTTAGTACGTCTTGTCACGTGTCCTATAATATAGGTTATTAACATGAGTGTGTAGGTATAGGTTCGTTACCTACTGCATGAGTGTGTAGGGATAGGTTCGTTACCTTCTGCACGAGTGTGTAGGTATAGGTTCGTTACCTTCTGCACGAGTGTGTAGGTATAGGTTCGTTACCTTCTGCAGGAGTGTGGAGGTATAGGTTTGGTACCTTCTGCATGAGTGTGTATGGATAGGTTCGTTACCTTCTGCATGAGTGTGTATGCATAGGTTCGTTACATTCTGCATGAGTGTGTATGGATAGGTTAGTTACCTTCTACATGAGTGTGTATGGATAGGTTCGATATCTTCTGCATGAGTTTGTAGGAATAGGTTCGTTACCTTCTGCATGAGTGTGTAGGGATGGGTTCGTTACATTCTGCATGAGTGTGTATAGATAGGTAAGTTACCTTCTACATGAGTGTGTATGGATAGGTTCAATATCTTCTGCATGAGTTTGTAGGAATAGGTTCGTTACCTTCTGCATGAGTGTGTAGGGATGGGTTCGTTACATTCTGCATGAGTGTGTATGGATAGGTAAGTTACCTTCTACATGAGTGTGTATGGATAGGTTCGATATCTTCTGCATGAGTTTGTAGGAATAGGTTCGTTACCTTCTGCATGAGTGTGTAGGGATGGGTTCGTTACATTCTGCATGAGTGTGTATGTATAGGTTCGTTACCTTCTGCATGAGTGTGTAAGGATAGGTTCGTTACCATCTCCATGAGTGTGTATGGATAGGTTCGATATCTTCTGCATGAGTTTGTAGGAATAGGTTCGTTACCTTCTACATGAGTGTGTATGGATAGGTTCGATATCTTCTGCATGAGTGTGTATGGATAGGTTCGATATCTTCTGCATGAGTTTGTAGGAATAGATTCGTTACCTTCTACATGAGTGTGTATGGATAGGTTCGATATCTTCTGCATGAGTTTGTAGGAATAGGTTCGTTACCTTCTGCATGAGTGTGTAGGTATAGGTTCGTTACCTTCTGCACGAGTGTGTAGGTATAGGTTCGTTACATTCTGCATGAGTGTGTAGGTATAGGTTCGTTACTTACTGCATGAGTGTGTAGGTATAGGTTCGTTACCTTCTGCATGAGTGTGTAGGGATAGGTTAGTTACCTTCTACATGAGTGTGTATGGATAGGTTCGATATCTTCTGCATGAGTTTGTAGGAATAGGTTCGTTACATTCTGCATGAGTGTGTATGGATAGGTTCGATATCTTCTGCATGAGTGTGTAGGAATAGGTTCGTTACATTCTGCATGAGTGTGTATGGATAGGTTCGTTACATTCTGCATGAGTGTGTATGGATAGGTTCGTTACATTCTGCATGAGTGAGTATGGATAGGTTCGTTACCTTCTGTATGAGTGTGTATGGATAGGTTCGTTACATTCTCCATGAGTGTGTATGGATAGGTTCGTTACCTTCTGCATGAGTGTGTATGGATAGGTTCGTTACATTCTGCATGAGTGAGTACGGATAGGTTCGTTACATTCTGCATGAGTGTGTATGGATAGGTTCGTTACCTTCTGCATGAGTGTGTATGGATAGGTTCGTTACATTCTGCATGAGTGTGTATGGATGGGTTCGTTTCATTCTGCATGAGTGTGTATGGATAGGTTCGTTACCTTCTGCATGAGTGTATGGATAGGTTCGTTACCTTCTGCATGAGTGTGTATGGATAGGTTCGTTACATTCTGCATGAGTGTGTATGGATAGGTTAGATATCTTCTGCATGAGTTTGTAGGTATAGGTTCGTTACCTTCTGCATGAGTGTGTAGGGATGGGTTCGTTACATTCTGCATGAGTGTGTAGGGATGGGTTCGTTACATTCTGCATGAGTGTGTATGGATAGGTAAGTTACCTTCTACATGAGTGTGTATGGATAGGTTCGTTACCTTTTGCATGAGTGTGTAGGGATAGGTTCTTTACCTTCTGCATGAGTGTGTATGGATAGGTTCGTTACCTTCTGCATGAGTGTGTATGGATAGATTCGTTACCTTCTGCATGAGTGTGTATGGATAGATTCGTTACCTTCTGCATGAGGTCGAGCACGACTTCGAAGCGCTTTCTCTTCACATCGTCAGGGTCGGAGTCCTGCTCGGGCTCCAGCTCGCTGCACACTTGCTCCATCAGCTGCTGCTGCTTTGTGAACCTGACGAAACACAATATTTATGTAGGCACACATACATGTGGTGGCGTTGTTCAAGAGGGTCAGCGCGGCCCTGGGACGCAAAGGGCAATTGAAGGAACACGGCTGGGTTTTAGTCAGTGAGAGTCTATCATTGCCTTCCTTCGCCCAGAGCGCGAGGAGTCACCATTTGATGATTTCCCATCTTTAAAACAAAAGATTTGAAACTTTTTATTTATTATATACTTTAACGCTCTTTACAATAATTATCAATTCAAATCAAAGGGCATTGATTTGGAAACTTTATACATTTTGTTTTCTTAGCATATAGCAAACAATCTAGTTGATTGTTTTTCATAAACTAATTCTTTACAATGGTGAGTGCACTATTTAAGTCAAAGTCTTTTCTCATCGACTTTAAAGATAAGAGAAGTAAGAATCAAGAATGGACCCTGTATTGAGTCTTGGGGTACACCTAACTGAGCTGGTAGCCCGGAAGACTTCGCACCACTAACATTTACACATTGGAATCTATTATGAGAGTTCATTTTGGAGACCGTAGTAACGTAGGTTCAAAACGGTTACGGTCTCCAATTGCGTGTCATGGTGTACGCAATCAAAAGCTTTGGAGAGATCAATGAAAACTCCAATGGCATTTTGCGAGTTCTCCCATGCGTTAAATATGTGTTTAAGAACAGCTACACCCGTGCAAAAGCTTAATCTTTTTTTGACCGACAAAACTTGACAATTCAAAAGTGCCTGTAAATGGTTTAATTGAAATAAATGCTTCGAGTTTGAGTAGTCGAACGATATTTTGTAAAGCCTTATTGATCATTATGAAGGAGGCTATTTATATTTTTTTTTTATTTCTTTCTTTATTGACATAATAGGTTACAATAACTTGTTTGAAGCCTCTGATTCCTAAACTAGGTGAACCTGTATGTCAGGAGTCAGCGCCCTCTCCCGTTTCATTTGGCTTAGATATTAATGTCAACACAGAAATAGACAAGCATGCATGCAAGAAATACAATTTAAAAAGAAGTAAAAATTAAATGAAACATGGCAGAAATAAAATGATTTCACTGAAAAGATTTCATACAATTATTGTTCCTAAATTATATTTAATTTATTTTATAATTTCTATTATATTATATCGTGCTGTGTGTTTATGTGTGTGTGTGTGTGTGTGTTGGAGTTGTGTACGTGTGCGTGTGTACCTATTCCTATTTGTGTATGAGTAGGTGTATGTATGTTCTATGTAAGTATATGTTCATTATTTTGTAAAATGAGATTAATTATTTATTATTTTCTCAACATCCTCATAACCAAGAGAAAAGAGCCAGTTCTTTACTTTACTTTTGCATTCGTGTAGTGATAGCGGATAAATATTTAAAATTCTATTAATTTTGTTATATAGATATACGGAAAGGAAAGCGTTTTGGCGTCTTGCAAAAGCCGAGCGACATTTAACAGATTCAATTACGTTTGGAGTTGTTCGCTTATTTCGAATTTTACCTGGGTCATATGGGGTAGATACGTGTTTTTTCATAAGAATCTGAAAAATAAAAAGTTGTCTTACTGTGAAAACCCGGCACAACTCGTATAATGTCTTCGTGGGAAATCTGTATGGTTTGAATGACATAGTTTTTAGCAAGGACCGTTGCGCTCTTTCCAGGCGTAAGAGGTACGTTTTACATGCCCCTCCCCAAACCCCAATACAGTAACCAATAACCGATTGTGCCAATGCATAATAAACTGTGCGGAGAAGATTGCTGTCAGCGACATGCCTCAGATTTTTAAACACCCATGTAAGTTTCCTGACTCGTGACGAAACCATCTCGATATGTTGTTGCCAGGATATTTTTTCGTCTAAGAGAACTCCAAGGTATCTGACCGTCTTAGATTTGCTGAGAGTTGCACACGAGCACTGTTGAGTAAAAGGTGATTTGCATGTGTGTATCCGGACAGCCACGTTGGGCTGTTTTATGCGAGCGTTAGTAAACTGGACAAATGAAGTTTTTGATATGTTAAGGGTTAACAGGTTATGCCTCAGCCACAAGCTGACTTTATGCAGCCCTATCTCCGCATTTTGTTGGACTTCATCCCAAGTCTCTCCCTGAAATACCAAAGCTGTGTCATCTGCATAGGTAAATATTTTGCCTTTATTCAGTGTCAATTGACACAGATCGTTTATATAGATCAGGAAGAGGCTGGGACCGAGAATGCTACCCTGCGGAATTCCGTAGATGACTGCAACATCCGAGCTAACGGCACTACCAACTTTAACCCTTTGCAAACGGCCAGTAAGAAAGTCCTTATAGATTTCAAGTACCGTTCCCCTTATTCCACACCTTTCCAGCTTGTCCACAAGAGCAGAGATCGAGACAGTGTCAAAGGCTTTGGCCAGATCAATAAAGACTCCGACACACTTTTGTTTATTATCTAGGCAAGCTGTAATATAATCTACTAACGAGGTAACGGCTCCATCAGTACTTTTACCTACCCTAAAGCCAAATTGGGAGTCAGATAATATGTTATTTTGCTCTAGGAATTTTATGAGTTGGTTGTTCAATACTCTTTCTAGTAATTTAGAGAGTGCTGGCAACACAGATATTGGTCTGTAATTTGTTACGCTGTCTCGAGCTCCACTCTTGTAGACTGGAGTGATGAGCGCCCTTTTAAATACACTAGGAAAAACGCCCTGCTCTATACATAACCTAACGATCGTGGTAAAGTGTGGGACGATAACATGTTTTGACATCTTTAAGAACCTGTTCGAAATAGAGTCCCAGCCCGTTGCAGAGTCATTTTTAAGATTCATGATAAAGGATTCAATATCTGATTCGTCTGGTGGGAGCAATACCATAGAATTCGGCATGCGAGGTCTACTGAAGTCATTTAAAGTAGGCTGGGTGATATTGGGATTATCAGAGCAATTAATCTTGTCGGCAAGTAGCTTTCCAGCATCCGCAAAAAAATTGTTCACAATTTCAACGGCATCGTGGGGGTTATTATTGTTTTTTAGTAAATCATCAGCTGAAGATTTTTGCTTTGCAGTACCAGTGATTGATTTTATTGCCGACCACATTTCCTTACTACTTCCTGCACTTTGTAAAATATTTTTTTCATAATTTCTTTTAAGCTTCCGCAATAGAGCGTTACAGAAATTTCTGTAGCGCTTGTAAGTGATTTCGAGAGCTGGGTTATTGGGATTTTTCCTAACCTTGACGTGCAACTTATCACGGTGTCGAATACAGCGAACCAAACCAGAAGTAATCCATGGTTTTATGGTCTTTTTACGACTGGAGACAATGCTAGACGATGTGTTTGATTTAATTGCAGAAGTCAAGTTTTCAGTAAAAAGAGTTGCAGCTTCTTCAGCATTAGCTGAAAGAGAGATAAAAGAAAAATCCATAGATTCCAATTGTTTTATAGCTGCATTAAAATCTGTCTTAACAATTATGTTAGACTGCTTTACCAGTTCACGCCTACAGGATAAACTAACAAGAACCGAATCATGATCAGTGACTGTGGATTCTATGACAGTGACTATGGCTGGCCTATTTGTTTTGATCATGATGTGATCCAAACAGTTGCCGAGTCTAGTTGGTAACGAATGCCCTGGGAGAAGCCCCAGCTCTGCAGTGAGATTTAAGTAAGGGGAGCTATTTCTATCGCTATTATCAGGCTTAATGTCTATATTTACATCTCCAACAATAATAATATTGTTGCAATTAATAGGACGAAGTATGCTGTCAATCGAATTTAAAAAGTTGTCGATGCAATAAATTGACGGAGATCTGTACGTAGCCAAAATGGCAATGTCATTACTAATTTTAAGCAACAAAAAATTGGCTCCGTTCGGATCAGGTTCCTCCACAGTACATTCGACACCATTGGTGACATATGTGACAATACCATCATTCTGATTTAGACTTTTCCTGGAAAAGTAGCATGAGTAACCGTCTAAAAGTGGTGGTGGTTTGTGTTCACTCAACCAGCATTCGGTTAAAATGATTATGTCGGGTTTAAATGTAAGCCTATCCAAATTAACAATAAAACCATCCATATTTTTGTAGATACTGCGAATATTTTGTGAGATTACAGTCAATGCTTTAGAAGTATACTTGATTAAATTGCCACACGTTTCTGGGTCACATCTAAAAGACTTAGCCACCGACACATCATCAATGTCCTGAATTATGTTATTTATGGAAGCCATTGATAAAGCATAAGCAAGTAAGTCACAGTTTTAGGCACGAGATTTCTCTTATCAATTAATTTTAAATTTGCAATTGATCCAGGTGAGATGTACAGCACGGGGATAGATTTATTTAATTGGTTAGGAATATGATTTTTCGAAGGCAATATTTCGTTTGTGTAAACATGAGAGTGTGACTGCGTGTGAGAGTGTAATAAACGTTTGTTATAGGTCGATGTATGTTTTTGATGTTTGTTTGTATATAGTGTTTTATGTGTTGCAATGTATGTATTATGATGTAATGTTGTTCGCACGATATTTACATTCATGCAAAATAGACATAAATAATGATTGAAGGGTTTAGTAATCACACAACAAATTTTCCATGACAGCAGTATCAGTCATTTATAATTAGCAGGTCTAAGCTTTTGAAAGTCCTCTTCTGAGTTTATACGGATCTGGGGGTCGCCAACCTTTTTTCGCATATAAATTATGCCATATGAGGTCCAACAAAAGTCATACCCATAGTTTTTGTGTTGTGTTCTGGCTAGGTAGTACAATTTCTGCATTCTAAACGTAAGTCTTTCTGACACATAAATCGGTTGTTTGTTCCTCATCTTCAGATGGGTAGAATTTAGCTTTTCTCCTTTGTCTCTTGACCTATTGAACATCTTGACTCCTTTAATCACTTTATCTTTAGTTACGACGGAGTTGAAATTCACAATTATTGGGTTTGAGCCGTCCTTTGATTTCACTCTGTGTATATCCTTCAGGTTAGTTTGACTAATATTAAGGTTTAAGGTTTGTCCCAAATTGGCAACCAAATCACAGAGGTCATCCTTTGTCTCGCCTTCGGACTTCGGTACGTTTCGAATTTCTACTTCAGTGGATCTCGCGCTGCGCTCCAGGTACTCAATCTTATCCTCAAGTTGTCGAATCAGCTTCTTGTCCTCTTTCTTCTCAACTTCTAAGGCCGATATACGGCTTAAAAACTCATCATACTTGGCTGACATTACCTCAACACTCAATTTCAACTCAACATTTTGTTCAATGATATTATTAATCTTGAGCATCATGTCTTCGAACTGAGTTTCCTGTTTACTGGAGAAGGCAGTAAGCATGGTCCTAGTAAGCTCTTCGGATGCAGTGGCATCTTCTCCTTGGAACTTTCTTTTTTTACGATCCGTGACGTTGGAGTCGAGCGACAGGTCGGGCGCCGAAGCACATTGGTGCCGCGCAGAGGCATGTGAAGTAAAACGTACGGATGTAGATGCTATGTTGTCTGCACCGGCGACAGATATCACTGGCAGTGGGATCGGAGAGATAGGTGGAGAGTGGTTGATGGGCATATTTATTATTCAACACAGCAGTAACGAGGTACCAGGCAAGCAGAAGCTGTTTGTGGTTAAGCAATATCCTATTGCGGATGTCCAGATTAACACCAATTGAGCTCACAACAATCGCAGACTTCGGCAGAAAGTTGCAAAAACAAAACAAAAGCGGCAAAAATGCAACAAAAAATATAGACAAAAAGCAAAAATAATTTTGCAGTCGGCGGGGCTCGAACTCGAGTCAACCAGTGCGTGTTTGTAAGCGGACGCTACGTCCACTTAGCCACAGGAGCCGATGAAGTTGCTGTTGAAATAGGCAATCAGTTGGTTGATACTAGCTGCCAGCGTGCGGGGTCAGTAACCTTTCGGCCACAGTTACTTTCACTTTTGCAAGTCACAGTCGTTCGTCAAAACACAACACGTTTTATTTAAAACTGTTTTAATCCACATTTACACGAGATCTTTATGCAGAGATTTGACTTTACACTGGTTTATTGTTTACACAATTGTCCATGCGATTTTATAAGGTTTTAGTCCCGAGATTTATATTAGACGATTTTAAAACATAAAAACTTGAGGAGCGCACAAAACACGACTGCTCGCCGCGACGGTCGGACGGGGGGGATATTACTATTATTAGTTAGTTTTTTGTTGTTTCAGGTTTCTGCAAGTAGCGTCGCGAGCGAGTTGCTTGGCACTCGGTGCAAGTGTGTGATGAACACGAGGTGGTTCTAGTCAGTAGTAGTCTACCAGAGTCTTCCGACCACTCCAGGGCGGAAGCATGAAGTGCACGAACGTGTTTTTGTTGCTTGCACATTACATGAAGCTCACCTCGAGAACTCGCTCTGTTCGATCTTGCCCTTGTTCTCCTCCAGCCACGCCGGGTACTTGTCCACCAGCTCCTTGAGCGACGGGTACAGCACCTCCTTGGACAGGAGGGACTGCATCATGCCCTGCATGAAGGGCACGAACATGTTTGTTTCTTGCTGAAACAAAGAAATACATATATTATAAAACATGGATGGAGAAATGTTTGGCCTTGTCTCGAAGCGGAGTAGCGACTCCATAGAGTGTCTGGCAGAGGAGACGGTAGCTAAGACCGCGCGGGAGGTCACCGACGAGGGGGAGCGATCAGATTGAATCCAGGAGGTCCTGTTAATGAATACGCTAGACTACCTTCTAACAGAAATAGATGAATTCCTTTGGTTACCCTTTGGGTAACAGTACCTTAAAAAGGCTAGACCTGTGATGGGTCAGTCAGTTGATGACGGTGCTCACCTGTCCTTCGGCTCCTAAGTTGATGTTAGTGAACATGCTGGCCAGGTCTGTGTCCGAGAACGGGTTCTGCAGGCTCTCTGTGTTGGTGTTCAGGTTCCTCAGGGTCTGCGAGATGGCAGCTGACACCTGGGGAGACAAATATCATGTTATATTGATTGGATATTATTATAGTTTGCTAAAGCTGCGTTGATATGCTTAGAGTCTGCTTTTATAAAGTAGTTTTGATGACTGCTTTGACAAAGTAGTTTTGATGCCTCCTTTGATAAAATGGTTTTGATGACTACTTGGACAAAGTAGTTTTGGTAACTGCTTTGACAACGTAGATTTGATGCTGCTTTGATCGTAAAAGCCAGCGATCGAAGCGCAGGCATTCTGTGGTCAGTCAAAATGACTTGCATCATGCAGACATTCCAAGTTAAATGTGTGATAAAAATTCGACAATGTTAACTTAATATATTTGTAAGCCTCTGGGCAAAACATGGAGAATCTACCTATCTTTAACATCTCGCACACTGTTGTAATTTGACCTATGTTTACAAATAAAGCATTCTGATTCCACAAAGAGCTGTGACTCCATCAGTTCACAACGGCGTTGTACAACTGACGCCGGTGTCACTCTAATAAAGAACATCTTTAATGCCTGGAAGACGCCATTGGAATTTTTTGCGATCTCTCGAAGGCGTTCGATTGCGTTAACCATGAAACACTTTTGTTGAAACTGGAGCATTATGGGATTAGGAATACATCTCTTGATCTGATTAGATCGTACTTGAAAGACAGACAGGTTAAAGTACAAGTAAACGGCGTGAACTCACTGGGGTCTGAAACGACAATGGGCGTTCCGCAAGGTTCAATATTGGGTCCATTCCTCTTTTTAGTGTACATAAACGATTTGCCCCAATTGCTTCAAAATGAGCCAACGATGGTGTTATTTGCTGATGACACATCTATACTAATATTATAAAGAGGTAAAATTGTTTGTAAGTTTGTAAGTTTGTATGTAGGGGGTAATCTCAGGAACTACTGGTCCGATTTGAAAAATTCTTTCAGTGTTAGATAGCCCATTTATTGAGGAATGCTATAGGCTATACATTATAAAGATATCATGCATATTAGCCGAACTATCTCAATTTTTGTCTATCCAGGCGGAAAAAAATAGCTCTTACAACAGAGTTATTTGCGTGCGCTGCCTTAACAGTTGTATATAATTGAAAACAATGTATGGCAACCTGGTCCGCTTTGAATAGTTCTACAAAAAAGTCCGCGGCACCATATTACTATCTTTTATATTTTAGCAGATATAGTAGCTTTTATGTGTTAAAAAAAGTATTTTTCGATGTACTTATCTTTGAAAGATTTTTTAAACAACAAAATATTAATCCTTATCGAAAAAAATGTTATAATGATCACAAGAACATCATAGAGATACGATTTGCCCAAAACAGTATGTCAATTGGTTGAATAGTTTCGAAGATAATATAAAATTACTAAATCGCAAAACGCCGCCCGCGCCGTCCATTCACGAACCGCATTATTAGAACATGCTTTGTGCAATCACGTAATTTTTCTGAATCGTGGTGTTAAGATTTTCCGCGGATTAATGACCCTCTCCAGTTATTATTTAACTTTTTTCGTTAGGTACGTGAGTTGTACGTAGTTGGTTGAATGTTGTTGGTCTATTGTTTTGGTTGCTCGGTTTCTCAAAACACAATTACAATATTACTTCGTTCTCATTCTTCGAGTTCGAAGCCTGCTGTGATATTTCTGTTTTTGGGATATCGGACAGTTACAGCGATTGTTTATCATGCCTAAAAGGAAATCTCAACTTTCCCGTCAGACATCCCAGACATGAGACAAGAGCAGCTCGAGTACGCCGTACGGCAGAGTCTGCTCTTGATAATCATCTGCGCCTCTCGAGGAATAGAGAAAATATTTCGCAAGCACGCGCTGGGAAATCTAGCTCCGAGCGTTCACAGCGGCTTGCTAACCAAAGCTGGAGAACATCGCAGGTCCGTGCTCGGGAATCTAGCGCTGAACGTGCACAGCGTCTCAGTGATTTAAAGCAGCATGTCTCTGCAACAAGGGATAGGGAGTCTAGCGCTGAGCGCTCGCAGCGGCTCGCTAGCCTAGCTACATACATAATATATGCAATAAAAACAAAACCCTCCTTTTGGCGGAAATAAATCATAGCACTCAGTACTAACCGAACCACACTCATCATTTCATCAGAAGTTAAAATGTTTACCGCCCAACGAAGTGGGCACGGGTCAGCTAGTCATTGATATTTAAGATAGAACGACGGTCACAAAATCTTGATGACGTCTCTATTCATCAAGTTCAAGATTGGTTTACGGCAAACAACTTAGTATTAAATGAAAAAAAAAAAAACCAAATGTATTAAATTTACTTTACCAAATGTTAAAAGTAACGATTGTGACATTGTATTGAATGGACAAAAACTGGAATTTATTGATCAGACGGTTTTCATGGGAATCACTTTAGACGAGAAATTGCAATGGGGACCGCACATAACATCTCTTGCAGCGCGGCTAAGCTCAGCCGTTTATGCTGTTAGAAAGATAAGTTTAGTCTATTTTAGTTACTTTCACAGCATTATGTCGTATGGTATTTTGCTGTGGGGTCGAGCTGCTGTCATTGAAACCATATTTATTTTACAAAAGAGTGCTGTCAGAGCCATTTATAATCTACGTCGACGCGATTCTCTTAGGGAAGTCTTTAAAAAGATTAATATTATGACAGTCGCTTGTCAATTCATTTATGAAAATATTATGTATGTAAGGAAAAATCGACATCTCTTTAGCAAAATTAGTGATAGACATCATTTTAATACTAGAAATAGAAATAAATTAGATCAGCCATTTTATAGATTAGCCAAAGTACGAACATCTTTCATGGGGTACTGTATTAAATGTTACAACAAAATACCTTGTGACATATTAGAATTAAAAGAAAGAAAATTTAAAAATTATGTTAAAAGCACACTATGTAAACAAGCATATTACAAATTAGATGATTATATTCAAGATAAGAATAATAATAGAAAAATGAATTGAATTTTATGTATATAGAAATGAATAAACGGAATAATAATAATAATATAATAATAATATCCTTGGACATTTCACACAACGCCATATAGTCCCAAGCTAAGCAACCTAATGCTTGTGTTATGGTAACGATATGGCTGATAAACTACTTATATGCATTTTTTTTTGTAAATACATACATATTATAGATAGAAAAACACCCAGACTCGGAACAAATACTTGTAGGTCTTACAAATATTTGTTCCGTGCGGGAATCGAACCCGCGACATGCTGCGCAGCAGTCAATCGCTCAACCACTGCGCCAACCGTGTCGTCGAAATTTCCAAGAATGCTTGGAAACATGCTGGTCCTGCTCCATTGGACAATCTAGGGTGTAGGTAAACAAAGTCAAACTTGTTGATAATGTTTGTATTTAGTATTAGATCCATTGCTGTTAATTGGATAAATCAATAGTACCAACATTTATAAATATGTGTGTTTGCATTGTATAGACTCAAGTACCCTGGCGGTTGGGAGTGTCATGCTCACTCAAAAGCCTAGCTGATGGTGGTGTATGCGTTAAATTATTTGGCTCCATTCAAAATGGTTGAGACGAATGGGCGTGGCGCATGTCATGGCGCCGTCGGTTGGGACTGGTCATTTCTCAGCTGCTATGGTCTATTTTCATTTATTTTAATTATTTCTTTGAATTGTTCCTTTCTTATTCCGGACGTTTTTATCATGCTCGTCACATCATTCTCATAAATGTTTGTATTTCAACGGGATGTCAACAAAACTTTGTAACAATTTATTATTTTTAAAAGAGTGTCCGTGGAGTTTCTTGCACGTTCTTCTCCATAGAGATCTACGCTTTGGAACGTGCAAATAGCTTCATCTTTTTGGACCGACCGACCTTGACAATTCAAATAATGTGCCTGTAAATGGTTTAATTGAAATAAATGTTTGACTTTGACTTTGACTTTCACGTTACCTCGTCCACGTTGTCCAGCACCACCTCCGGGTCGGTGTCGGGCGGCGCCTGCAGCACGGCGGCGGCGGCGGGCGCGTCGGCCGGCGAGCCGTCCGGCTTCAGCACGTGCGCTGCCGCCTCTGACAAACGAATGGTCAAACATCATACTCTCCTTGAACCTTAATAACATATTTCTCCACATTCATATACAACATGTAACAGAATACACGCAAGACCTGAAAAGAGGTCATTGTACTCATCGCTTAGATTGAAAAATCTAAACGAATAAATACTACTTATTTGATCGATGTTATGAAAACATTACGATTTGTAAAAAAAATAATTATAATTGGTCGAAAAACAGACACAAGTTGGACGCCTTGGAAGTAATTCTTCTATCCTTGGTACACAACATGACAGTTGTACTGGATAGCTGCAATTCAATATGGCGGGACTTGTATGAGTGACGTCACACGCCATTAGTGCTGTCTTTGTTTATCACAGATTTTAAAACGCTGCGAACATCGCAATTTTTTTTATTTTTAAAGCAATATTTTCTAACTGCGTTGTGTAGCTTTTTAAGTTTTGAGAAATGTAATAAAAAAACCAGTTAAATACCATATTAGTATTTTCTAGAGAGAGTGGAAGACCAAAGAAGAAAGTGGATGGACTGCATGAATGTTGCATAGGGCACAAAGAGGTGACTGCTGAGATAAAAACCGTTACAGGAATATGGGAGTAGATGCATCTATATCACTGGAAAATAGCAGACTCCGTGAGATTATTTAAAATCTTCATTAGATTATTATTTATCGATATATTATGAAATAAAGAAAAACCTTTTCTATATAATAAATCTCATCCAAATTCAATAGTTTCTAACGTTTGTATCTTAATAACAAAAAATAATTTACAATTCCATGCGATATTTTAATATCATACAGCGTTTGTAATTTTCCCGTGACATTTATAAGGCTAACAGCAAAGCAATGATATTGCCGTACATACCTGCCATTTTTGAGAATGTCTGAGCGATCTGTTCCTGTGTTATTTGGTCCTCTGTAAACAAAAGAAACATTTAACATATAAAAATAAAATGCTGTGCATCGGATTGAGAATTAACCTCCAGATTGTAAATTACCTAGTTACTGGCTGGGGCAATCAGGCAGTCACTCTATTTAATATATCAATATTCAACTGAATCTGGCTTGACTGGAAGCCAACCGCAATGTAGTTAGGAAAAGGCCACACGGTAGTTCTTGGCAATACTGGTGTCAGTTTTCCTGGCATCTGACAATCTGTAACTACATCAACAGCCAAAGCCAATGGCTTAACTCGTGTTCAGAGACATGGAGCAGTCTTGGTATATTGAGACGGTCACCCATGCTCAGACTGGTCTCAGCAAGCATTGCTTAACCTCGAAGATTGACCAGTGTCATTGATATTATTTAGCCACAAGCCCTTCCAATTAAAGGGCTGCACACTTTGCTAAATACTGGACTTGGAGCTGGCTGGAAAAGGCAGATCATGTAGCGGCTTACCAGGTACTCCACTAAAACTGCTGAGTATAGCAGACATGTTGCTCTCGAACTGAGCAGCGGCCTCCTTGATGAACTCCTCGCTCCACATGTTTGATGGCAACTCGCTGGAGCCCTCCGCCGTGGATGCTGCTGACTGCTGCTTCTTGGTCATGTCTTGTAGGGCACCTGGAACAAGGAAATATATATATTTTTATTCATACAGTCAAAATGAGAAGAAAATACAAAAAATACAACTATTTCAGTACACTGTCTTGTTAACAATTATTATTTCAGTGTTGATGCTTCCATACCTTTTACTTGAATAGCCCCTTTTCATTAATGAAGAATTTAAAGCATCAGAACTCTCATATAACAATATGATGTTGACCGTAAGTAAAAGAAAATCTATAAAAGGCTTGACCTGATTACAAATAACTCTTTCAGTATAAAGCTACACCATTGCTGTGGCTTTCGTTTCTCCTTAAAAATAAACAGCCTTAAGAAGACCCACTGATTGTTACAGCAGATAAGCCACTGCAAAAAGCTAGTTATTACAGTATATTGTGATAAAATTGGACTACTAGACACAATAATTACATTGTTCCAAATAGTTTAATGTCATTTAGATTGACAACAAATAATTATTTTTGTGCTCAATTTCTACGGGAATCCTAACACATAATTTATTTTGACACATTTCCGTCCAATACATTTTATGTCATATTTTGCAGAAATAAAATCATTTAAAAATGACGATAATTTACTACGTATTACATTGTTATCGGCCTCTCTGATTACTCTTCAACCATGCACGTAAAATTTGCGTCTCAAAGTCCTTCAAATTAATTATTCAATTTGTATTTACAATTTAAATTACTCGTATAGGTTATATGTGTTGTGTAACGTTCTCATGACCAAATTTGACAAAAATAAACACACTTACTTTCAAGCAAATCGTCCAATTCAGGGTCTACGGTAGATTTATCCACTTCCTTGTTTTCCGACATGTTTTATTAATTGTTTAGAATATAAACAGAAAAATAATCCGTAAAAATCACGAATTTATGAACAATTCTTATGACAAATGACTTGACAGATGTCAAATTTATGATTTTCCGAATGAATGAATGAGCCAAGAAAAAATGACAGGTGAGTTGCAGTGTTGCCTCTCTAGAAATATTTTACCCTATTTCAATTAACAAAAAAAAAAAAAATTACAATTTGTAGCGACTACGTGAACGTGATGTCTATGAATTTTGAATTTGGTCACTTAATTCAAGAAGCCATGCCAGGTTGGTTAATGATCAAACGCAAATCTATTATTAGTTAATACAAAATATATAATTGAACTGGAAGCCGCACATCGAATATTTATGTAAACGCCTTAAACTGTCCCCAGAGATAAACACAGATCCTTTATTATTGGCGGTCTAGTAGCATCGCTATTGCGTTACGGTATTATATTTTGGGGGAATTCTACATATAAAGCAATAGCGTTTAAGGCTCAAAAGAATTCATTCGTGCTATGTTTAATTTGTAGTCGACCGACAGCTGTAGTATGCCATTATTTAAACTACAAGAATGGCTGACAACTTCCCCCGTAACAGACGCGACAATAATCAATTGTGTTTGCATACGTCGAAGACTTTATTAATGGGAAAAATCGTTTTCTGTATGGCGCCTAAAATCTATAGTAAAATGCCACAGTCATTTAAAGCATTCCCGGTAAATTTATTAAAAACAAGATGCGAGATTTATTAACAGACAAGTGTTATTGTAGTCTTGAATTTTTGAATGACACGATTTGACATTTATTACTTCACTAGCTTCTGCCAGCGGCTTCGCCCGCGTGATCCCTAGGGAACATATTCCCGGGATGAAAAGTAGCTTATATGCTATTCCAGACTATAATCTATCTATTTTCTAAATTTCATTAAGATCCGTTAAGCTGTTCTGGCGTGATTGAGTAGCAAATCGCACACCATGTGCAGTTCGATCCAACTTGAGAGATAGGATAGTTTAAATCTCAAATTATAGTCGCAATTTTAATTTATTGCTAATTATTTGTCTGTTATTATTTGACAGTCACAATTATTTGTTAACTCCAAATGATTCTAACAGATGTCAATACCTTTCGACTGGGTTGAGTAAGTAATCAATAGATGGCGCTGCTATGGTAAATCTAACTCCTAAACCAACGAAGTTGCGCAGTTCAGCTAGTTTTTTATATAATTTTAAGGAGAATATTTCTGTCATACATGATTTCTGTGTAACTTTAAACATTAAGGTTGCACACGCGACGGAAGCTTAAAAATGGAGTAACTTGTCCCGTTTTCCCAACATTTCCCTTTACTGCTCTGCTCCTATTGATTGTAGCGTGATGAAAAGTATACTATAACCTGCTCAGGAGTATGAATAATCATTGTACCAAGTTTCATTAAAATCCGTCTAGTAATTTTTGTTTCTATAACGGTTATACAGACAGACAGACAGACAGACCGACAGACAGACAGACAAAAATTTTACTGATTGCATTTTTGGCATCAGTATCGATCCCTAATCACTCCCTGATAGTTATTTTGGAAAAATATTTCATGTACAGAATTGACCTCTCTACAGATTTATTATAAGTATATAGAAGAAGATAGAAGAAGAAGATTAATTTTTAGCTTTTGTGACATTTTATGACTAATTGTGTATTTTAATGACATATTTAATCATTAATCATTGTATGTTTATTTATTTTTCCCTGACTTATCAATGTTATTTGACATTCTTTATTTTATTTATAGGTAGTACCTATTCATTTTATTTTGTAATTTTTATAAATTTGTACGCCTTTTGGGTGAAACATGACGAAAAATTAATAATTGTGTCATCCTGCATGCTTAATTCGCATTTATACGCCTGTTATAAAAATAATCTTTATCTTTTAACTTTAAAAATACCCACTCGAATATAAGGTAATCTTAAATTCCTTTGCTTTATCTTTCTTAACTGTGGAGAGTTGTAAATGGTTTGTTGTGAATTGTCTTACTATACTATTGCAAGCCACCCAAACATAATAAAATAAAAAATAATAAGGACAACATGTTGCACCTACCTGGTACCTATATAATAGCGCCAATGTTTCTCAAAAATTATAAAATGACTAGCTTTTGCCCGCGACTCCGTACGTTTTTATCCGTTTTTCTCGTTCCCGTTTCGGGAAATCCTCTTAGTACTCCCCTAGGTACACTCCACAAGGAACCTATGCCATATAGGCACAGTCGTAGAAAGCTGGAGGCATATAAGCTATATGCCAAATTTCAGCATTCTACGACAGTGCGTTGTCTGTTAGCATGTAATGATGGAAAAGTTATTTAATGGCAACCCGGAGAAAATGAATGAGAGTCAGGTGATAATTTGCGTTTAGTTATTGGTTCTTGTAAAAAAATATTTTAAGTTTTATCAGACTGTAAGTAACCGCCTGTAACCTGGCCCACAAGACAGCAGGGACCTTTTCTCTGTTATTCACAGAAAATAATATATTCTTCTCGTGGTGCCTCTGCACCACGCCTGCATTGGATTGTGGATTGGAGTGAAGGAAAAAGTAGAACCTTCAGAACTTTTTTCACGTTGAACTATGTTGATGGCGCAAAATTTAAAAACAAAAATATCGAACGTCAAAATATGAAAAATATATCCAATCCATGCACTCCAAAATAGTGAAATGTGGTGAAATGTTACAAAAATATTTATAAAAAAAAAAACCAAAAAAAATACACTAAGGTAAGATTGAATTATTAGATACGAGTAATAATTTCACGTTAATACGACTTCCCAATTTTTATTTTCTAGTGAGCATTAAAATTTCTAGCTCAAAACATGTGGAGCAGAATTTTACACAAAATATACAGTAAAATTCATACGTCTCAAAAATCGGGTCTAGGTAATTTCAGATATGTCCCACCGACTTACGAGTAGTCACCACTGGTGACAAATTTTAAAAAAGCCCAACTGTTGCCAGTGAATAGGTATGGATCACATGGATGTACATTTTTTCCAGTTGTCGCCGCGGGCTTCGGTGCGGTGCCAGTGGTGACTAATTAGAATATCCCGATTTTAGCTAGTGAAAGAAAACATATTAGGACACTATTGCACTTCAAGATCACACACACAGACTGACTGACAGACAAACGAGTGGTCCTCTAAGATCTAGGCCGCACTGTAGCTAAACCGTCGCGGTTTTTAATCATGAAATGTTGTGAGTCAAGGAAACTAATACAAGCGGCCTCACTTGCGGTTTTTTCCCGCGACTAAATCCCGTATTTCTCGAGTGGTTTTGCGGTAAAATCGTAGTAGGTTCGGCCTTAGCCTAAGGGACTACTCACACTTATTCAGCTCTATTCAGCTTATGCCCATAGAAAACGACGAATTCGTATGGAGACACGTACGCATCCGTTCAGCTTCCCGGTTCCATTCAGCTTTCGTGGCAAATAAGTATAAAATGAGGACAATTAATGTTTATTATCATGCGAGTGCTATATACATAGAGTACAGCGCTGTTCAGTCGCTGACGCCTTCTTACTACGCTGTACGCGGCTGATAGAAGCAGAACTTTATAAGTGTGACCAAAATCGTGCAGCGAAACTCGAATGTAGCTGAATAAGTGCGAGTAGTCCCTAAGGGTTCCGTTTTTCCATAAAGAGGTTCGGAATCCTAAGAATGGCGATGTAAAAATAAGGTTACTATACCGCGTGGGGTATGATGTTATCCCATACCCCGCCCTTAGGATAGGTACAGCTACCTTTCTATCGATTACCTACTTAGTACCTATAGTTCATGCGCTATTTTTTAGAGCTGTGATGTATATGTATAATATACTGAATAGTAAGTTTTTCAAGCGGGCGAGGATGGCCAATTCAGACTGAGCGCCCAGAGCTGCCAGACCTCTCTTGTTTTCTCACTAACACAAAATATATGTGGGATAGAGTACCTAGTGTTAATACTTATGTACTTACGTTAAACATAGGTACGCATATCTTCTAGCTACACTACTTTTTATCATACATTTTGTTATTAAGAAAATAAAAGAGGTCTGGCAGCTCAGGCATCTTAGTCCATGTGTGTAATAGCGAAAAGCACTCAAAAGAAAACGTTTTGGGTCAAGAGTTTTGGATTTTACTATCCTCTCACTTCAGAAATTCACCCTGAATACGTCGTTGGAGTTACCCGGTTTATTTCTCAAGTAAATGATAATGCACTTCACTCTTTCAGAAAAGAAAAAATACCAAGTAAATAAAACTAATTTGATAAGCAACGTCGATGTCGTTATAAGTATAATAAACTTTGAAGAGGGGTCAGCCAGCTGATTCAGTTTCCGTAAACCATGCCGAAGGAGAAGAAGTAAGAATACCTTATATTTATTAGGTATATTTATTCAGGAGCGAAGCTACTACCCAGGGCCGAATGTAGACGTAGTGCAGCCCCAACACTGAAATTTTGATTAAAATTAAGTATATATTATTTTAATAAAAAAATAAAAAATGGTGGTATGTAAATTCGGTTTACAAAAAGTAATTTTACGTGATAACGACATAAGAAAACAATGATGAAAACCACATTTTAACTTTTCACTTCACTTTATTTAAACAGTTGATGTGTACAATGCGATTCAAATGAGAATAGGCACGTCAATGACCTCTATCTGTCAAAAGTCTCTTGAAAAGTACGGTTTGTAAAGAAAAATTAGCCGATAATTATGCAAATCTCAGATCAATAAAAACTTTTTTATTGGTCTGAGATGCAAATCAATAACGGTTTATTTTACTTTGTTTAAATAACCCACCCAAACACAGAAAAAACCAGGCGGCGCTTATTCAGGTTCAAATTAACGTAGACGATCGCGCGACCGAAAACCTTATAAAAAAAAATACGCACTAATGTTACTGAACTAGTACTACCTATTTTGTTTGTAAAAATAATATTCTTAAAAACGCCCCTCCCCCAGTGTTTGATACAAGCGCTCCTTTGAGACCAGCTACGTCACTGGCACAAACAGGGTGATCAAAAGTGCGTGGTCGTATTTTAGGGTTAAGGCGCAGATCCGCGTTGGCCATGTTGTCAAAGAAATTAATCCACTCAGCTAAAATACACCACGTGCCCGTGCACAGTAAGCGTGGCTGTGGCTGTCAGCGCCTTATATTCAGTAGCTCTAACATTTCCAAACAACAAATCACTTTTTAAGCCGTCTAATTCAGTTGGAATATTTCCTATACTTGAAAATGAAAGATTTTGACCAAGTGTCTAAATTTTGTGTGTTTCCTTCTAATTTTTTTTCTCCATGTAGGGTCTCGGCGGCAGGTGGCGGTGACCACGAGCCGAAGCCGAAAGATGAAAAGGAAAAAGAGCCCAAGGAGGGCAAAGAGAAAGGTTAGTCATCATCAGACACACTAGTTACGAGAATATTTTGATTGTGAGTACAGCAAAGGAGTGGAATTCTCTGCCGAAGTCTGTGTTTCCTGATAACCATGAAGGAACCTGAGTGAACAGTTTCCTTCTAGACAAGCGTGCTCCATCGCCGATCATATCATCGCTTTCGGTCAAACGCGAGCCTAACAATAAAAGAGAAACGATTTCTTGCTTCCCATCATCTTTATATCAGCCTGGAGACACCCACTGCTGGGTACAGGAAGCATGCAGGAACTATAGGTGGCAGCACAGACGTATCAATGTCAAGAACTAATAAAATGATAGTTCCGTATTTATAACACTAGATAACATAGCCAGGGTAATGCGGAGAAATTCGATAGTGTTACCGCGGCCATGGGTTCTATTCAGTAAGATTCCGATATTCCTCCCGCTTAGACAAGATTTGAAATTCCGCTTCTCATTTGATGATTTCCCATCCATAAAAATCTTGCATAGGTAGGTACAGGCCTTAACTATCTAAGCGCCCCGGCCGAGTCATGCATTTGGCGCCCTTTAATTTTTCAACATATACATATTATACTGGAGTGACTGGGGGTTTCTACCTTAGACTTGAGTTACGGGGCCCCGGTATGGGGTCGTTCCTTGAGGCGGGGTGCCGCCCACTATCTGAATACGCCCCGAAAGATGTTAGCCGTAAGGCTGGCCCGCGGCTACCACACGATCTCCCGCGAGGCGGCGTATGTCCTTGCCGGATTGCTGCCATGGGATTTGGAGGCGATAGTCCTCGCGCGCCTGCATGAATGACGCGCGGAGGCGCTACGCCGGGGGGAAATTCCGCTGACGCGGCAAATCGTCGCGCAGCAGACAGACTTCCGGCGCGATCTCATGGGGATGTCGCTCTCTCCATGTGGAGAGAGCGACTGTCGCAACCCCGCGAAGGGCACGCCACGATAGTGGCGATAAGTCACCTCTCGGAGGAGTGGCTGGAGAGGCGCCACGGCGTCCTCACCTTCCGCCTGACGCAGGTCCTCATTGGACACGGTCCTCGAAGCGGCGATCGGTGACAACATCTCGCGTCCGGCCCTGGTCCAATCCATGGTCCGGAGCGAGACGGAATGGGACGCCGTCACCTCCTTCTGCGGAGCAGAGCTAGCAAAGGAGGTGGCGGAATGGGAGAGAGAGAGAACCTCTCGTCCCGGCCGCCGCGGTAGACGCCCCGGGCGTCAGGGGCCACCGTAGGCGCGGGCCTGTGGACGGTGAGCTATGGGCTATAGCTTGCCATCCGTCCGTCTTACGACGACAGGCCGTGTCGACAGCGCGTTCGTGTTCCACGCGCGCCTCAAAAAGAGTCAGCACAATGAGGGGCCCGAGAGGGCCGACGCCTGCCGGAGTTGCGGGACTATTCGAAAGAGATACCTCGGCTCCGGAACACATAGGGCAATGAAGGAACATGGATGGGTTTTAGTCAGTAAAAGTCTGACACTCCCTTCCGCTCCGCCCAGAGCGGGAGAAGTCATTTGATGATTTCCCATCTCTAGATAGTAATATGTATAAAAAGTTTACTTAAGAGAAAATTTTGCTTTGATTTAAAAAAAAAACTGGCTATCCTAGCACTATAGACTTTCTATAATTTTTCGTGTAATCTTTGGATAAAGAAACTATTATCTGCATTGCTGCACTGCACTGCATGTTTTCAAAATTTAGGCTCGGTAGTTCCGGAGATAAATTACCATTCATACCGGGAGGGGGGAAAAAACCCTCACAGTAAGCATTTACCTTTCACTTTTCATTTGATGTGTCACACGGTAGGTACTTAGGTACAGCTTAATTTTTTGTTTTAATTTCAAGTTTGACCCCAAAAGTTACCCCCATACTCAAAATTTATTTATTTACGTGATACGTTCGTGGTTGGGCCACAGAAGTTCATATACTATACCAAATTGCAACAGAATCGGTCCACTAGATCCGCAGAAAACTGGCTGTGACAGACGGACAGGCAGATACCCGAGTGATTATGTAACGGTTCTGGTCCACCAGACACTTTTCTCTTATCTCCGAAACTACTGAGCCTAAAAATTTGATAAAAAATGCTGATAAATAGTTCTGTACCCACAAATTATAGAAAAACGTATAAAAAGACATAACCCTTTGCACGCGATTCCGACTCGCACTACGCCAATTTGTTTTTGTTTAATCAAAAGCACTATTTTGTAATAGGTGAACTTGTTATAGGTACATATTATTAGCTAACCATCCCATTTTTTACTTTTAATTTCGTTCACTATAACCCAAGTGCCGAGGTTTTCACGTTTTTAACGCCCCAGACACTTCACTAAGAATTAAAATAACTTACCTATTTAGAAAAAGATTTCACATCTATGTTGTTTAGAACACCATTCAAAACTATGTAATTATTTCCATATAATATGACAATTTTTGGCTTCCGTTTCCGAGATATAATTTAAGTTAAAAAAAAAATGCGATATCCAGCGATATCCATGGAATATAATCATTCCAGAGCTGTTTAATAAAGTTTAATGTTTCGATAGGTGTTGTCTGAATGTGTTGCCGACTAAAACTTGCATCGCACAAATAATTCACCATCAATGTCTGATGTATAAAATAGGTATTCAAATTACGCGCGAACCCGTATGTCCTGGCACCCTCCAGTTCCCGGCCGCCTGCGTCGCCCGGCCCTGCGTAGGTACTCTAACGCCATGATCGTTACCCTAAAGAGAGCGAGTAAGAGCTATAAGCAGCTCAGTAGCGTTTATACAAAGTTTTTATTTGGTAAAAGTTTCGTATTTGCAGCTTTAGATGGCAGAGGCTACAACGTGCACGTTCCCTTTAAATCTTCTTTCCTTTCTTCCCTGCTCTCCAGTCCTGTGCGGCTCTCATCCAGATACTTTTAAATTTTTATCATTGAGAGGCTATCATGAGATGATGACGGTTTGCGAGACGGAACACGCTTGCCTAGACGTAACTTATACACTCTTTGACTTAAAGACTCTCAGTTTGTAGTTATTAGGAATTACAGACTCCGGCAAAAAAATCCACTCATTAGCTGCATGCACAATGAAATTTTAGACTCGACAAGTGCATTATAGCCAATGAGCTTTCAGGGTCGTTTATTGCAAGTGTTTGCTGCGACCCTCTTATGGGCACTCTGAGCATTGCTCACTTTTTACATGGAGCAACTATCCACATGACATCAACTGTCCCCTCTGTAACTGGTTAAAAAGTCCCCTTTTGCCAGACTGATGTCAGATTTTCTGGCTTCTGACTTACGGTACCTACAGCATTACAAGACTTTCAAATGACAGCTGGTACCAGCAGCATAACTTGCGTTCCGGGGCTCGGAAGATCTATATACAAGGTGTTCAAAAAGTGCGTGCTCATACTTAAGGGTGATATTGGTAGCTGATATACATTAAGGAAAAAAATAGCAACAAACTCGTTTTTTCAAAAATATCGACCATAAAACACGACTAACAAAATCATCCTTAATATGACCACGCACTTCACTTCTAGAACATCCTGTAGGAGTAAAATATTAACTTTTATCCAGTGGCGTAACTCTGCCATCTGAGGCCCGCCGTAAATTCGTTGGTTGGGGCCCCACTAAAAATTACATTGTAATTTAATTTGAGTAAATCACTGAAGTAGATACCCAACAGTACTATTACTAATATTGTATCCATTTTAATTAAATATACAACGTGTAAGTCGTGTAACAGAATAAACGCAATACCTGAAAAGAGTTAATTGTACTCAACAATATAAACAACTTTTACCGCGGGACCAACACACATACATTATTTTATAAGAATTTGTACACATGTGATCTTTAGTTGTGTCTAAATTTTGTTATGAATGTTAAGTAACTTTGAGCTCGCGGCCCCTCGGACTCGGGCCCCGTCGGGCTCCTCGGCCCGACGCATAACCCATGACAGTTCGCCTGCTCAGGCATCCTATAGTTACGCCACTGATTTTACCGTTTCATAGGGAAAGGTCCCAAAGATAAAGGGGAGTCGAAAGTGGTAGTAGAGACCAAAGAGAAGCCAGACACAAAAAAGAAGGAGTCGAGGATTGTGAAAGAAGATATCGAAATACTGTCACCCGAATCTGAAGTCGTAATACCGGAGAAGACCCCTTCACAGCTTGCTAAGGAGTGAGTATTGTATTCTTTGGTTGCTAGACCCGCACAACTTCGTCTTGGTTTTGAATTGGTTAAAAAAACCAATTCAAAATTCAAAAGTCATTTATTCAAATTAGGCTGAGAGCCAGCACTTTTTGAACGTCAAGTTCTCAAAGAAATTCCCCCAAAACGCCCGCCCGTCACCACTTCCTAGTGTTTTAGCTGTGGAGAAGAAGTGGCCAACAAACTCCCCAGCAACACATCTGTCTGTTACGTTTTAGGAACTCGAATTTATACAATGAGTAGAGTGCAAAGTCATTTCTGTGGCTAGTACATTATGTTACTAAAACAAAATACACACTCAAGCAAGTGTTGACGTTGAAAGATTGACCTACATAGTCACATATATAAATAATAAAAAGACAAAAACAAAAAAATAAAAATAAAAACAATATTATATGAACACATAAAACCTGTCATAAACGAACTACTTATAGAAAAAGAACATGATAATATGTCATGCGTTCAACACAGGCAGCGACCAACTATTCTAGTGTGGCTTCGCACAGAGGTTAGAAAGGCAGATCAAGAAAAGAAAGTGGAAGTTTATTGTATAAACAGATACCGAGCCCCACAAATGAATCATGGACCTTACGAAGTTGGTGTGAAGGAGCATGTAGCTTGTGCTTGTTTCTGGTATTATAGTTATGGATGTCACTCGTTTTATTGTATAAATGTATATTTTGCCTAATATCTAAAAAGTTTGCAAAAATAAATTGAGATGCTACCGTGAGAATTCCAATCTCTTTGAAAATTTCTCTTAATTAAATTTTTGACCCTAGCTGATATATTGCTCGCACAGCACGTTTTTATAAGACAAATATATTTTTTATATCAGCAGCTTTACCCCACAATAAAATACCGTAGGACATAACATTATGGAAATAAAGAAAATAGACTAACCGAGCTGTGTCAACGTCAGTAATGTCTTACTTTCCTAACGGCGTATGCGGCAGAGCTGAGCCTTCCCGACAGGCTTGATATATTTGGGCCCCATTGTAGTTTGGAATCAACAGTTATGCCCAAAAATACTGCAGTGTCCACAGTTTCAAGCACCTCTTCACTTAAGATTACATTGGGTCCTAAATTTCTAACATTTGGCAAGGCAAACTTTATACATTTCGTTTTCTTCGCATTTAGAACTAAATTATTTGCAGTAAACCAATCCGTAACCATTGAAAGAGCGCTGTTTACGTCATCGAAATCTTGTCTATTTCTATCTACTTTAAAGATAAGAGAGGTCGTAGCGAGATATACTTACTAATATTATAAAGAGGTAAAGTTTGTGAGGTTTTAGGGAGAAATCTCTGGATTTACTGCACCGGTTTGATAGAAAGCTACGTTATTTGTGAATGTCATAGGCATCATAGAGATATATTAACATAAAATACCACCCAATGAAGTGGGCACGGGTCAGGTTATACAACTACAAAGATTTTTCAATTCGAACCAGTAGTTCATGAGATTAGCGTATTGAACCAAACCAACAAGCAAATTCTACACGAAATCCTTGCTAATATCACTATGACTACGTATTATAAAACAAAGTCTTCCGCCGCGTCTGTCTGTATGCTCGCAATAAACTCAAAAACTACTGCACCGATTTTGATCCACCAATAGATAGGGTTGTTCTCGAGGAAACTTTTAGTAGGTATACAATTCAATTTTTCTTCAAGCGGGCGTAGCCACGGGATCACCTATAGTTATAAAGGTATGCTAAAGTAACTATGTCCGTCTGTTACGCTTTTGCGGCTAAACGGTTTATCCGATTGTGATGAAATTTGATATGGAGATAGTCTGAAATCTAGGAATGCAAATAGGATACTTGTAAACTTCGTTCGCATACGTGATGACTGACATCCTCGCCAACGAAGTCACAAGAAAAGCTTGTCTACATTTAAACTAATATTATAAATTCGTTACTCGAATAAACTCAAAAACTACTGGACCGATAAAAAAAAATCTTCCACCATTAGAATGCTACATTACCCCTGAGTCACTTAAGCTACATATATTAAAAAAAAAAAAAAAAAAATATAAAAATAAAAATAATATAATATTAATAATATTAGAAAAAAATAGGAAATTGCAGTGCGAAGTGCTTGAATGTAGGTAACTTTAAAATTTGTGTCCAGGGCAGCGGAGTTGAGAGCCGAGGCCAGACGTAATCGTTTCAAGCGGCGCTGGCCAGAGATCACCAAGGCCAAGTTCCGCACGAAGCCATGGCATCCTCCCCCGCCGCCGCAGAGGCCTCCTCCAGTGGTAAGTACTCACTAGGTTCAAGGTCACTGCGGAGTATGTGTGTTGTTTGAAGAAACGGAGATGATCATCGTCATGTAAGCCGAAAGACGTCCGCCACTCGAAGGTGGTGGTCACCGCGCGGGTCGCCACAACAACCGGTCCTGTGCGCATCCATCGGCTACGGCGACCCTCACCAGATCTTCGATCCACCTCGAGGGAGCCCTTCCAACGTAGTGACTTCCGGTACGCGATCGCCACACTAGAACTTTTTGGCCCATCGATTCTTTTCTGTGAACAATGTGCCCTGTCCATTGCTACGAATACGGAGACATTAAAGCAAAATTGATGAAAGTTCATCCTGGAAACCATTCATCACCTTGTTTGAATTTAAAATCTGAAAAGTTACACGTCTCAAACCAATAGTTTACAGGAAAATATGTAAGAAGTGAAAAAAAAATTTTGGAACCCACGCGACTCCGACTGTAACTTGGTCAGTTTGTTTTCAAATTAAGTTTCCTTATTTTTGTGTGCCAAATAAACATGTTGTTGTCTTTCTAACAATGGTTGTGATGTCTCTGGCAGGTGATAGACCTGCCCGAGCTCACCACGCACCCCTGGGTGCCCCCATACATGAGGAAGCGCCGCCCGCGCGCCAAGCGCCCGAGGATCATGCTCGAGGAGATGACTCGCCCACCACCCGCTGAGGTTTCCAAGTTGAAGAAGGTGAGTTTCAGCTTCATACTTAAATAGTAGGTATTACTATACATATGCGGAATTGTTCGAAGAAAGCTAAGGACATTATTTTGAAGAAAAACGTGTGGGTTTTAGTTAGTAAGAGTCCGACTCCCTCCCGCTCCACCCAGAGCGAGAGGAGTGTTATATAACATACAAAAATCAATTATTACTCTGCCCAATGGCCTTTTGTTCCAGTAGCTCTTTCTTGCAGTATAAGAATTAAGTAGGTACATTGAACTAGGGTTACTTTGGCCGAAACTTTTAACCAATGATGTATTCATATTGGTTAACGAGTTAGGGCCAAACAAATACCGCAGGACTAAAGTAATTCAACTTGACGGTATGGTTTTCAATATAAAGTATGTGGGGCTCGCCTTCAAGTCCAACTGGGTGCAGCTGAGTACCAGCATTTCACATGGACTGGGCGTGGGCCTGCGGACGGCGAGCATTGGGTGGCTCACCGTCTGATCAGAACCAGGCCGCTGGCTCGCTGTGTTCCACCCGCGCCAAGAGATGTCAGAAAAGCAGACGTGGCCCGCTTGATACGTGCCTGCCAGGGCTACGGAATTTGTTAGAAAGAGTCACCGCGGCTCTGGAACGCAAAGGGCATTAGGAGGAACACGGATGGGTTTTAGTCAGTAGGAGTCTAACACTCCCTTCTGCTTTACCCAGAGCCCCGGATTCATTTGATGATTTCCCACACTTAAATAAATTTTATGTAAAAACCAAAGAATTCAAAATATGGAAAATAAGAACTATTGCATTTTTTATTTTTTTATTAAAGTTTTTGTGTAATAAATTCACAATGTTAACACAGAATACCTTTACGTCATAGATTTGGCACAATTTCACCCAAGTGGACACGAATAAGATGATGTGTCAAGGCAGAATCGGATGTAACTCCAAGAAATACTCGGCGACGCACTGCGGTGAGTGTTGAACCCGCCTTTACGTGCTAGTTGTTCTATTCTATCAATATGTCACCGTGTAAATTTAGCTGGTGTAATCAAAAAGTGAACTGTCATTCTATCTTATTTGACATCTCACTTTATTTACAGAACCGCACTGCAGTAGTGCTTGCTATATTTTCTTTATGTGAAAGGCGGGGGCTGACCAGCGCACTTTCCGCACTAGTGCAAAATACACTTCCTTTCGTGCCTTAAGGCAAGAGTGGTATGCGCTGGTTGGCGAGTTAGTGCGTGAAAAAATGATTATCTGTACAAAACTGTCGATAGGTGCCCAAACCGCGTGCATCGCCGTAGTGTGCCGCGCGCTGCTCGAGGAGAAGGACCCGGCGCAGTTCGTGCGCAGAGACGTCGACGACCTCATAGAGACTGGCGACAGGTTCTACAAGCGCTGCATAGTGGCGCTCAAGTGCTATAAGGGTAAGTTTGCTCCTTTGAAACGTTTTATTTTTCTGGGGGCTGACGATCAGCGGGAAAATCTAGAAAATAGATACGAGTTGGCGATAAGTGAGTTCTCTTGTACGGCGGGCGATTTCTCGTACCACTCGCTCCGGCCCGCACTATAGATGAAAATGACCGCTAGTTGGTCTCTCACCGTGAGTTCTGATTATCAAATAACGAGTATTATCTTTGACACCTCTGGTCACTGCGACAGTTAAGTAGTAAGAGAGTTCTCGTCTGCAGTTTGAACTACCAGCTATAGACTATAAATGTACGTCTCTTTTACTCTTACGGGATGTATATCTTAAGTCCGTTCCCTCAGCGAGAAAATAGTCGATAGCTAATCGCTTCCTCGTCGGCGGAGAGACAAGTGCCTCAAGTACAGCTCTCCCGCGCCGGATGATTTGCAGACCTACTTACTGTTTAATTAGATCATAAAACTTAACAGATGTGTTGCTAGGGAGTTTGTTGTCCACAGGAGATAGAAATACAGTTCAAAATACAACAACGGCTGTATTTTTTTAAAACGTTTTATTTTATCTTTCACTTATTAGTCGTGATACTTCCCAAAAACTAAACAAAACTATAAAGTATCTTTAATTAGATACACATCATCTAAGCAAAACTGCTCATAAAAAAAAAAAAAACTATTGTGCCGGCAAGAATATCTACCGCATCAGACTGAAAAAGAAAAATTTAAATCGAATCAGAAAACTTGATGTATTCAGAGAACCTCTTCCTTTTTGGAAGTCTGCTGAACACATCCTTTGCTTCGTTTACTCAACCTTAGACATTGTTCCACCCCAGGCAAGCCCGCCCTCCAATTACACCAGCTTCTGACGTCATTCTTCATGCACGACACTAAGTACACTGTCAAGATGATGGAGGTGGAAAAAGGACTGCTCGCAAAACACCCTGATAATATCACCGCTGATCAGGACTTTATGGCGTAAGTCTATGCACCTGTAACATATTATAAGTATACGTTTTGTTTGTTGTCCTTATAGATAGTGACCCATCCACAGCCCAACCTCGGCAAATGGTCAGCTATAAGGGTGAATCTAGTATTGGATTTATGAAACAAAGTGTGTAGTCGTGAAGTAGGCTAGATTCCATCATCCACAAATAGCAAAACTATTTAGTCTGTCAGTTAGAGTATTGAAAAATAATGGACACTTATTTTTGGTTTTTGTAAATCAATGAATATTGACAAAGATAAAACGCATTAAAACTCGGGAGTGGGGGCTCGTGACGTCACGACTCTCTAAAAATGATGCGAAGGTGTGACGTATTGAGAATTTTAAAAGCGTCGTAACTTAGTAAATTTTGGTTCCCTTATCAAAAGAAAAAACACGGGTCAAATATTTGTTGATAATTAATCTAACTGACGGACTAATTAGATTTTTTCAGGACACAAGCCTATTATGTTTGTTATCAGTTAAAGTTTAAATTATTGTTTTAAAATAAGTGTCTGTTTTGGTTATTAAATCGACTGGTTGAATAGGATAGATGACTAGCAAAGCGAATTAGTCCGTCAGATAGTTTAAAAAAAAGTTGGATACGTTTTTTCTTTTTTCGCGTTAAATTAGAATGATGAAAAAAATTAGAATGATCGCGTCACGTATTGTCACGAAGCCCAAGCTCTACACAGTGTTGTCCCGCAGGCTCATGGAGAAGCGCGCGGGGCAGCCGTACATGCTGCTGCTGTCCGTGGGCGCGGACAAGCACTTCCTGATGTGGGGACACCCGCCCGCGCCCGACGCCGGCTCCAGCGCCAAGACCATCTGCTACATCTTCGACCCCCACATGCTCAATGAGATCGGAGGGGTCGAGAAGTTGTGAGTATTGTGTGTTTATTTGTGCAGCACCTTGATTTTACCTCTTTATGATTTCCTAGCTGCCGCCCCATTTACTTTCGTATGCGCAGGAACTTATACTTTGTATAGCTTTTCTGGGATCTTTAAGCAAAGAACATTCATTTATATTTTACAAATTTTAAAGGGCATCGAAACATTGCGGCAATGCCTCTCCGCCGCCATTTTGATTTATTCAAAGTTGCGGCGTACGATCTTCTAACATGCATAGGTATATGGGTTGAAGACACTTAAATAAACAAACAATGTTGTTTATTAAACTTTCGGAAAAGCTGTTGTTGACCCAGTTCGGCTTCAGTTTTCTTGTAAGGCAATTACAGGAGAAGAGCAGAGAGTAGGGCCGTCAAGTGTATCTTTGTTTTGTCGGCCTCGAGAAGGCTTTTGACAGCGTGTCTCGAGAACACCATCTTGGTGGTTCTGTGGAGGATAGGGTGCACGGAGACGTTTTTGAGGCTTTTTAAGCTCCTGCATGATATGGAGTGCTGTGTTGCTGTCAACGAAACCAAACCGACTTTTGTCACGTTACCTGTGGCCTGAAGCAGGGTTGCGTCCTAGCAGCTACATTGTTCGCGTAGTACTTTGCAGTTGTAGTCCGGGAGGTGTTGCAGGCTACTTCTGAAGGTATCCGCGTCCAGTTCTGCACAGATGGCAGTGTTTTCAATTTAGCGAGGCTCAGAGCCCGTACAAAAGTTTCTTACGCATTAGTTACTGAGATCTTGTACGCGGACAACTTGTGTTTTGTGGCAGTAACCCCAGACGGCCTGCAACGGTTAATGTCCGATCTCGATGAGTCTTGCCGGAAATTCGACATGAAAATCAATGTCAGGAAGACGGAGGTGATGTCTTTGGATTTGATGAGCTGAAGCAGGCTGACAAGTTCCGTTACCTAGAGAGCACGTTGACATCAAAGTGTGGCCTTGATGAAGAGATCAACAGCAGAATTGGCGCTGCAGCTGCAGCGTTTGGTAAACTGGATACAAGGTCTTCAGGTCGCATGACCTAATACTCACTACGAAGGTCTCAGTATACATGGCGGTCGTGCTGCCTAACATTTTATATCCAGCTGAAACCTGGAGTGTGGTACCGCCGCTGCGCCGGCACATCCGAATGCTGAACCGATTCCACCTTCGATGTCTTAGGAGATTTCTAAAGATCCGTTGGTCTGATCGCATGCGGAATTTTTTTTAATTAAAGTCACGTGTTTGACAGCTATTATCTCACCTGATGGTAACGCGGCAACGTGAAACTTTAGGGACTAACTTGCTAACATTGTTTGTTTGTTTGATTGTCCTCTCCTCATTTAGGCATGTTGTTGTGTTCCGGCAGTTAGAGGTATGATAGCCAGTTCCTCTGTGTAAGAGGATTCCGGGTGAAACTCGCTTCCATCTTCGGCCTAATCATCACTTTCCATCAGGTGAGATTTGGGCCAAGAGTTTTCCCGTTTAGCATTAAAAAAAAATGTTAGAGCGCCGTAACTTTGCAAAAATAAAATCATAATGGTGGCGGAGGCGGGAGCCGCTAGGTACCTCACAAAGAAAAAAACTCGATCCCCTTTATATATTACCTAAATGTCCTGTAGAGTTATTCTGTGACAAGATTTTCGAGGTTCGACAGCGAGATCCGCGGTGAGGCATTAAAATTCGTATTACGGTAATTGAGCTATCTGACTCAGACGCTCGCTGTAACTTAGCTATCAATCCCACCACTAACTACTGACAACCGACCAGACACGGCGCGGGCGCATTCATCCGCTACGCGGGCATCACATCTTTCGTGGTCGACTTCCTCGCCAACTACGGGGACATGGACGCCGCCATGAAAACGAAACCGAAGCCGTCTATCACGCTGACTTCAATCGAGGTCAGTAGACTGAAAAGTTTCACCCATCATCGTATCTTGACAAACTTTTTTGTCAAATGAATCTACAATAGAAAGGTTTGGGTAGTTAGGTAAACGCAAACAATCTTGATGTGTGTTTTTAATCTTTTTCATTTAAAAATTCAGTTTAAATAGTACACTCAACAGCACATCAAGTTATACAAAACTGTTAATTTTCTCCAAATGATTTAAAACATTAAAATGATGACAGTTGAGTTCAAAATCGAATGAGAAAATTTGACAGTTTATGTTAACTTGATGTACTGTTGACTGTACAGTACTGCAGTGGCTAGCAAGTGGTAGTGACGTAGGAAAGTGGCCGAGGCGAAGCCGAGGCACACATACGTAAGTCCATCAATGCCGGCTTGTGTAGTTCCTGTATCAAATAATGCGCGGAAATCAAAATACAATTACTTTTCAAAATCAATGAAGAACAACGAATAGTGTAATTTGTTTTTTTCAAAATAAAAAACAAGAATTGCAAGCCAGTTACAAATTAAAATAAAACTTTTGATAAGTTACCTCCTTGGTTGTCATATTTCGGACTAAAAGATCGTTCCATTTTTCAAGACGTTAAAACGTTTTCTCCTTCACCTTTTGTAGGGCAAAACTATCTGCTGACTGTTTACTATTTAATCTATTTGGCCGCTAAACCACGACAGATATGGATTTACAAACAACTTTTGTCGGCGGCAGCTGCTTGCATGTATTTGACGGCATCAATTTCGATTTATCTCGAAAAAGGTTGTCAAAGTAATGCTCAAATTTCCAAGCATGTTTTGAGAAACAAAAAATTGCAATTTTTTTTCAAATCGGACTAGTTCCTGAGATTAGCGCGTTTAAGCAAACAAACAACTCTTCAGCTTTATAATATTAGTATAGATTAGATAATAATATGTGCTTGTGTAAAAGGTCACATCAAGATTGTTATTTAACTACCTAAACCTAGCTTGAGAAGAAACACCGAAATTAACTTGGAGGTCAAAGTCTCTTTAAAACTCCATACAAGCCGTACTAGTCAAATCGGATAAAAACCATGTAGGCGTAGTAGTGAGGATCATACCAAAGATTTGAGGGATTCAGCAATACATAAATTTTACATTTTGGTACTTCCCTTTTCTTCTAGCATTGATTTGTTATTAAGTGTGTTTAACTAGGTAATTTATTTGTATGATTCCTAGTCGTGGATGAATTATTTTCCATGTCATCTAATATTCATTACTTTTGTGGTAACTCAAGATCTTAAAACTTAACAGACACAGGTGTTGCTGGGTAGTTTGGTGCGCCACTTCTTTTTCCTAGCTATAAGGCTTGTTTCACACGTACCACAACCAAAACACGTGTTAGTAATATTTTCTGGACATACCGTTTTTATGATATTTTTAGGATGGCTTTTTTTTGTATAAAATATATGGAACATTCGATGACTCTCCGATTTAGCCAATCAAAGCGTAAATGTAAAAGGAATTGCTTTTGCATAACGCTACGATAACGCCCGCTGTTTTTGTATGCGTGAGCTGTACGGTGCACGGCCCCACCCTGGAGCGAGCCCAGTATAGCCCAGGTCTGACATAGACCTTGTAACAAGAGTGTGTGGTGTCCACCAGGTGCTACAAAAGGATCCTATCCTCCGAGACCCGACCTACGGACTGGACCTGAAGGCTCTGAAGATCCACTGCCGCAGCGAATGGGACAGCCTCAACATCAACGCCTTGCTGGAGAAGAAGAAGACTGAAGTAAGATTTTACAGTTTTTATGATTGACTAGCATTTCGCCCGTGACTTCGTCCGCGCTGCAATTTTCTCATGGAATCCCTATTTTAAATACTGCCTATGTTACCCAGGGATAATGTGGCATACTAATGGTGAGTGAATTTTTAAAATCGGTCCTGTCTTTTGGTTTTTTTTACTTTAGACTGCTCTTAATCGAAATTCTGACCTAACCCAATGAGATTTTTAATAAAAAAAATAATTAATTAACTACTTTCACTTAAAAGAGCAATCTGAATAAAACCACAAATAGATATCAGCTCAGCTGAGCTGATACCTATTGTTATTCTGGGTCTTCAGCTACCTACATACCAAATTTCATCGTAATCGGTTCAGGAGTATTTGCGTGAAAGAGCAACAAACATCCATACATACTCACAAACTTTCGCATTTATAATATTAGTAGAATCAAATGGCTTGCACGAAAGCCGTCCAATGACTGCTCCGTTTATTCTTGTGCCTTTCAGAGAAGGTCTTGAGGAATCTTTCTTTTTAGTCTACGAGCCACTGTTTGGGTGTTAATTAGATTGACTGCCAGCATGTTTGGATGAATGTGATTCGCTTTTCGTATGCTATGCTTTTGTCTTTTCCGAGATTTCTTCCATAACAGTTTTGACGCAGAGGTCGTGATGGAGTCTAATGTTTGAGACATACTAAGGTGTATACGTTACTATTCTTAGTATCTCAATGTTTGATTTTGCTGCTGTCCCCCAGAGTTGTAGGCCATATGGGTTTCTAAAATATAATAATCTGTCTCTGTGCCAAATTTCATACATATCCGTTCAGCCGTTCTGTATAGTGGGTTTATAAAAACTGCATTTTTTTTTCAGGCAACTTCTTTTTTTGGGGTTGGTTCAAAGAAATCCAAGCGCTGTTAAAATGGGGCTATCAGGCAGTTGTTGCGGTCAGTATTATGAAACTAAGAGCCATTTAGTGACTTGTCGAATTACCTTTTTTTAATATGCGAAGTGCGAGTAGGACTCTCACACGAAGGGTTCCGTACCATAAGCAGAAAAAAAAATATTATGCTCCCTTTAATTTTCAATTTATAGCGGCAATAGATATTCACACGATGTAGTTGGGAAAAGGCTAGGCAGATGATGAATAGAAATTCACACTGTGAAAGAGTACGTCGGACTAACCGAAGTAACTAACGAAATAAATTATTTCTTAGCAGTTTCTGCTTTATTAGGTTTCGCACCCGAAGGATAACCAACGGAACCCTATCACTAAGCCTGCGCTGTCCGTCCGTCCATCTGTCTGTCAGCGGGCTGTATCACAAGAACCGTAATAGGTATTTCTATTGCCGCTTTAACAACAAATAATTAAAATTCGAATAAATTAAAAACTATATGGGGCTCCCACACAACAAACGTGTTGTTTATTCGGCTTATGTTACGGAACATTTCATGTGCGAGTGCGATTCGCACTTGGTCGGTAAGTTGTTGTCTATACACAATGGCCCTGGTTGACTGGTAGAGAATGCCTAAGGCATTAAGTCCGCCTTTGTACTTTTTTTTTGTGCGAAAAGTTTAAATAAATAAATAAATAAATAAATGGAAGACCGGCTAAGAAACTCCGCTTAGTTATTCTTCCCCACTATACGAGGTGTTTTTTTAAAGAGCTCTTTTATTGCCAAATCTGAAACTATGAAGAGTACCAAAAAGCAGTGAAATGAGTCTCGAGTCCGACTTTGATGAAAACTAAAACTGTATCAGTGGATTTTAGAGAAATCGTTATTCCTCCGTTATACCTATATAGGAATCGAACTGGTTAATTAAAAAAAAAAACTGGCCTAGTGCGAGTTGGATTCGCGTGCGAAAAGCGTTCCAAACTAATTTTTTTTTAACTTGTTATTTTAACTACAGACTTCTTATAGGTTTTCCTGTAATATGCAGGTATAGATCTACTGTCTACATTTTTTTCAAAATTTTCAATCCAGTTGATCCGGAGGTAACTGGCTGTGACAGATGGATAGACAGACAGACAGACACCCGAGTGATCCTGGTTCCGTTTTTCACGGATGTTGGGAACCCTAAAAATATTTATTTACGTGTCCGTGTTTGGGTCACAGAAGAGTCTATATGTGTACCAAATTTCAACAGAATCGGTCCTGTAAGTCCGGAGAAAACTGGCTCTGATAGGCGGACCGACAGACAGACAGACACCCGAGTGGTCCTATAAGGGTTCCGCTTGTTAGATAGTATTCAGGTTACATCTGGAGTAGTTTACTATACGGACCTTGTAGAAACCAGAACAAATTTCCGTGCGTTCAGGCGATTTTGCCATACCTATTACTGGAATCAAAAGTAGCTCACAATTTAGGACCCATTAGTTTAATTGTTAATTTATAATCTGTGGTGCTTGGCAACTGGGCTTAACCCAGTTGTATGTGTCCCTTGGTGCCTATTGGCCTAGCTCTAATCTGTCTCCTGCTTGATGTGGAGGGAAGTGGAAATTATATTTATTTTTCCTACTCCTCCGCTGTACTCTTCTGATTAATTTCGTTGCGGGATCCAAGACAGTTGAATCGTTTCTCCAGGACTCGTCGGGTTTCATTAACTCGGCGTTTTTCTGGTGGTCGCCACTGTTGATTCTGGCTTTCAGGAGTTGCAGTGGTTGGGAATGTGTGGCGGGCTTGTCCCAAAAAAAAAAGGGTTCCGCTTTTTGTTCGGAACTCTAAAAACACATCCTGTAATATTACACCATCTGAAGAATGGCTTATAATAAAATTATAACGCATGGCAAACTAAAGATAGTGTTTTTTTTTAACCTGTAAATGTATGTCATAAATGCGAAAGTGAGTTACGTTTGTTACGCTTTGTCGTCGAACTGATTCTCACAAATTTTGGCACAGAGATAGAGGGGCACGGCACGGTAACGCGAGCGCAGCTGCGAACAAAAGTTTGTTACATTTAATAGTACATTGTTATCCAGGGGTGAAAGTAACGGACTAAATAAGTCTTTCACCCGAGGTGAACACTGTGCTTTTCATTACGAATACAAGGAAGGTAAAAATAAAAACACGAATCTGATTCTGATGAACTCATCATGTTAATACAAATCTCTGCCATAGGAAAGTATGAACAAAGCTCGAATAAACAAATGAATTTCGGATTGCCGCTTTCCTGACTACTTTGTTTTTTTTTCTGTGACCAGCCAGCTATACAGCCATAACATTTTCTTTATTGTTTTATTTTATGATTTGACGGGGCTGTCAGTTGAAAACGATTCTCTCTAGGGCTGCAAAGTAACTTTCAACCCGCTCTTCAGGCAACTTCAAGCCTACTTTCCGAGCATGAGTAATGAAAAATATTTTAATACTCGTAGTAGCTACTCACATTAACAGGGGCGGATCCAGGATTTACGTTTTCAGCTTGATCCCGCTGAGAGTAGATTTTTAGCAAAGTAAACAGTAAAAATATATTTTGCTTTACGCATAACAAGCCTCTTTAGATTTGTCGTTAATTCCTCAATGACTTCGTTAGGTTGTAGGTTACAAAAGATATCTTGGTGTTTTGGTGGGCCCCTTAGCCTCCCCCTGGATATTCACCCATGCTCTGTCACATACTAACAAATATTGATATTCAGCTGAATCCGGTTTTAATGGAAGTTGACCTCAACACAATTGGGAACAGACAGAATATTATGATGATAATATTACTTAATAATATTGCAGTATATGACGCGCCTTGTCTCGACTCACGTTAACGTACCGTTTTGGCTAGAAACTTGAGTAAATTCGTATTCAAGTTTTTTTTTTGCTGTTTTGATAGTGACGCGTTTGACCACTACCTCACCTGACAAGCGATGTCTAGAAATAACCTATACTTAATAAGTTTACACAAATGACACGATCCATACTTTTGATTAATGGAATAACGTAATGGGAAGATCTATTTTGCCAGAACCTGCCGAGTTGCGCAAAATTTAATTGAAAGAGTACAAAATATATAATATTTTTTTTTTAGGGTCACCACATCGTTGGCTCACTGAGCGCCGTGAGCCTGGCTGAGTCGCGAGCCAACTCCCGTAAGAAAGTCCGAGAGTTCTACCAGAAGTTGCCTGCAGACGTAAGTGCTATGATAGAAAAGAAAATGCTTTAGCTACATGGTAGGCGCCGGATAAATGTGCAATAGCGATCATTGACTCACATGCACTAAACGACTTTCAGAAATAAAGACATAAAACCTCACTTAAAACTGTCCTGAATAGATTTCTCTCGTGTTCCTTTAATGAAAAACGGTTCAAATTTTTTTTTTTCGAAGTGTTATTAAAGTCAATGTACTGTCTTGCATGGTTATCTGGCACATACATAGCCCCCTCACGAGAAGCTATACTTTTTGTAGACAAAGAAATTTATATAGCGACACTAAATTATCTCAAATTCAATCAATTCACATTAACATACGTGTAATACGAAACAAACGAGCAATTTTACTAGTAGTCCAGTCATTTTAGGTTTTATCTGCGGAAAAAAATCCTAGTGAGCTGAACTTTTGTATATGAAGATGTGAACAATCGACATCGATATCGTGCCGGCCAAAAATGTTATTGTTGTTGTAATGTCACGAAAATCAGGAGGAGGTCAAATAGCGGTCATGATAAAAATTGTTTCTAGTAAAATTATCTACAAAAATGTCTCTTATATTTTTCTGTAAAATCAACCGTTTTCGGATTAGAACGATGAGAAAGCGACTAGAATGCATTCACATGCGGTATTGTATACCGTACACCAAGGCGTAAACTCTATTGCTTTTTATTATACATATTTGGACGTTTCGGGAAAAATATACTTATCTTATAGAGGTTTAGGAACTTAGTAAAATCTACTTTAACTTATCCAAATGACCTCCACTGGCAGATGTTCCGTATGTCATTGTTCCGAGACCCGTTCCTTTATACTTGCAACTGCCTGTCGGACTGTGTTTAGTTCAGTTGGAAATTATAACTTGTGTTAAACACGTTATTTTAGTTGTTTTCTGCTCTTAAACAGTTCACAATGCCTTAAATGAGTGGACTATAGGTCGGGTGTTGAATATATATATATATATAAAGCGCTGTCGTCTAATGTTTAGTAGTACTCAAATGCGTCTGACTCTTGGCGGATAGCTTCTGGTGGCGGAGACTACAGTTAATTTGTATTTGACATTTCGGGGCCTGAACATTTTATGAATTTGACTTTCATACCGTCGAAGATACCCAGAGTATTGAATATTCTGAACCAAAACGAAATATGATTAGTTTAGGCTAGGTTCGAAGTGGCTGTTTCATGAAATTGCCAATTCTAAGATATGGAGTCTTGGCAATTTCAGCGATAGTCACTTTGCATCTATGTCATGTGTACCTTAGGGGCCGTCTCCACGAGAGAGAGAATCGCAGCGATATTATCGTCCGTGCCACGTATTTCTATAACAACTCTATGAACGTTTCTCAACACGGCGATATTATCGCGGCGATCCGAAAAGTGAAAAAAAGTCAACTCGCCGCGATTTTTTCGTTCGTGGACACAGCCCCTTAGGTATATATAGCTATACAATACCGTACCGTTTAATTAACTTTTTTCTACAGAATTATTTTATTGTTTAGTTTTTTTTAACCATTTTCTTCTACACACCTGGATTATTTTATTTCTTTATTATTAAGGCAAACCAACAAATACACACAAAAAAAAATCACGACACATATAATTATCATATTATTATCATTAATACAAACTAGTAGTATTGCATGCATCTAAATTAAAGGTTAGCACAACATTATTATATTTCGTTGTACACACCTCGGCCATGCCCGGAACTTGCACGAACCGTGGTCCATCTCAACGTGGTCGGAGACGCCCCGGAATGGGCCGTACAAGGACGTGCGCGTGTAATATGAACGCATGATATTGTTTTGAGCTCCCAAAGGCACTGGAACCGCGTCTGGGACTTGGCCTAACGATTCGTTAGGCCAAGTCCCAGACGCGGTTTGGAAATGTGTACCTTAGGTTTTTGCTAAATAAGTTAGTTTTTCATTCTTTACCTGATATCTGTGTGACACTAGCCGGCCCCGGAGTTGCCGGTGCACCCCGAGAAGCCTCCCGCGAACCCCTCCCCCGATCAGATCCTGTCGCTTAGGGGAGAGAACTTCTTCCTATACTCACCGGGATTCGATGGACACATGTTTGGGAGGTAAGGAGTCACATCATGCTCTTTCTCACAGCTGCGAACGCAGTTAACTCTATAATACTATTAGGCTAATTTTACACCAGAGATGTACTATGCAACGTTGCTTTATGGATTTATGGATGTTTGATATCCACCAATCTTATTCATTGAACTAATTTAATCATTCTAAATACAAGATTCTTCGCATCCTATGTAGAAGAACAGTACTGGACCTACTAACTAGATCTAGAAACTTTATACCTGTGTATAACTCAATTATATAATATTAATCCTAATTAATATTTATCCGTAGGGACGACATGGTCTTGACCCTGCCACGAGAGGAGAAGGTCCTGCATAGCCCCGTGGCTATCGCACATAAGAAATATCGCTCGCAGTACAAGTCCGCTGGCATGGACAAATGGATCCTCAGGGGCACGCGACACATGGCCAGCTATAGGTAAGTGTGCATGTAGTAGCACTAGATAGTCAGACCAGATTCTATCTGCCCTAAGCACTCGGCTTCACACTGCTCTCCAAGAAGCTAAAGACCGAAAAAGTGGAGGGATGTGGTCAAACGCGATGCGGCGGTAGAGTTTCGATCATGTCGGAGACTCTTGAGGCGGTTTAGAAACTCTGACACTGGGGTGTCAGAGTTTCTAAACTGTTCTCTAAGTTGAGTAAACTCTAACTGTTCCTCCGATATGTAGCAGATGTAACCAGCTCAGTTTCACTTTAACTTCGTAGCTGTGTAGTAACAAACGCTATTTGTGTTTCGGAACAAGGTATAAATCGTAATTATTTTTTATCGCTTAGGTATCAAAAGTTCAAGACGTACACAGCCATCCCGTGCTGCGTGGCGGCGCTGGGCATGCTGCAGCGCTACAGAGCGCGCGCCTGGAACGAGGACATGTTCGACGAGACGCTCGACGTCGGCTACAACATGTACCGGGTGAGTACACTTGTTCAATATGTCGGTCAAGCGGACACCATCCTGTGCTGCAGCATGCATAGCTCGCTGTGAGGTCTACAGCTTTAGATAGAAGCTCTGTTATCGAGGGTCCACAAAAAAAATTGGTCAACTGCGAGTTGGAATCTCACACGAAGGGTTCCGTACCAAAAACGTGTTGAGTGTGATTTTTTACTTTCTCATTAGAATATGTTTATTTGTGCACTTAGGAGTCGTTGCTGGAGCTGGGCGGCCCCATCCGGCGCCTGGTGCTGGGCGAGCTGAAGGACACCTTCAACATCCGCGACCGCGAGTACAAGCACAAGGTGAGCACGCGCTACACACTGGCAGACCCACCGCGGCGCACGGAGAAGCTACACACGTGTGTAGCACACAAAGCTTCACTTTGGAAGATAATGTATGCGATTGTGTCCACTACCAACCCACGGACACGCTACGCATCAATTGACGTCATTGGTGCACGCGTGGTTTGCTCGAATATGGCAATGCTGTCAACTCAAATCTGTGTGGTACTTTCCTTAAAATACCACTTCAGACATTAACCTACATGGTCCTCGTATGATTTGACCAGTACGATTGTATGGACTTTAAAAGAGACTTTGACTTCTGAGTTTGTTTTGGTGTTTGTTCTTAGAGCAGTCTACTAGGAAACACCGGCCTCTTCTAGTTTAAAATGACAAAAAAAGATTGACGTGTAAAAGTCTTATTTACAACCTACTTACAGAATAAATATCATTTTATCATTTAACGTTTTCCGCGTGCACTAATATTAACTCACTACTGTACAATTGCACGGCAGCAGTTTTGAGATACAAAGTGTATAATGGAAGTGTGTGTAGTTTGTACTGCAGTGGAAACGTAGACCTTTTCAAAAGTTGTCAAACAAATGCATCCACGCAACTGAAATGCACCGCGTGGCCGTGCATAGCGTGCACCGCGGTAGGTCCGCGGCAACTAGCATTTCCCTGCGACTTCATCAGCGCTGCAGTTTTCTTGAGAATCCCTAAATTTTTTTAAATGTAGCTTATGTTACTGGGATAAAGCAGCGTTCTAATGGTAAAAGAATTTTTGAAATCGGCCTAGTAGTTATAAATTGAATGGGTGCCGTGATGTGTATCGATTTTTTATTGAAATTTGTGTAAAAATACGTTATTTAACGAGTCCACTATCCAGGTGCGCGGCATCGCGGTGTGGGGCAAGTTGATATCGGCCAACACCAAAGTGTTCGACCTGTGCCGAGGTATCGAACACTTCTTCAAAGAGTCCGACTCTGGTATATTGCAAGTAAGTGGAAAACTATAATATCAGCATCATCATCTGCCTTTTTCAGCTATACACAAAGTCATTTTAGCTACTCATTTAATAAAAATATAAATGAACATTTGAATTATTTAAAAAAATACAGATAACGAAATAAAATACAGAATAGATAAAGGGATATCAGGAAAACCGGAACGGTCTTGATGATAGTCATCATGAGCGTACTGTATCAGGATTGTTGAAATAACACCACGTTGGTGATTAATATAATTACAGTCACTCATTTTATTCGATTGCACTATTTATTTATTTATTTATTTTATTTCAATTACTCTCTGCACTCACAGTAAAAACCAACACGTGCAGAGAGTCAACAAAATCAATGAGATAATAAAAAAAAAAATGGTGCAATAATTAAAATAATTAAAAATAATCAATAAAAATTAACACTAGTACCGTTGAGATTACAATAATTGTAAATTATACAATATAATAAATAATAACAGCCGCACAGGGCGATCTTCAAGGTTAAGCAACGCTTACCGAGGTTGGTCTGTGGATGGGTGACCATCTTAACATACCGAGTTTCCTCCGTGCCTCGGAAAGCACGATAAGCTGTTGGTCCCGGCTGTCATTTGGAGATTTTTGGCAGTCGTTACGGATAGTCAGAAGTCAGAAAATCTGACTCCAGTCTTGCCAAGGAGTACTGTGTCACCCAGTTAATGGGTTGTGGAGGTCTGGTAGGCAGCCGCTCCACGTAAAATACTGGTATTCAGCTGAATCCAGTTTGACTGGAAGCCGACCCCAATATAATTGGGAATAGACTAGGCAGATAATACAATTTCACTGTTTATATTTTTAAACTGAGTTTTTATATAAAAAATATTAAAAAGACAACAAAATTTCTTAACTTTATTTAAGTATCTACCTTTCTAGTTTACTTACAATACACACTTCTTGAGACCAGACAATTTTGCAGGTGCCCGGAGAGTACGAGACCGCCATCTGGTACGAAGGTGGCAAGTACTATCTGTACCATCCCTGGCCGGCAGACAGGCAAGGAAACAGGGTGAGTCAGTCATCAGTGTGGAAGATGGTATGGCCTGGACCTGACGTGCCATTTTTCGCACATTCCAACCATTTATTCTTAAGGATGGGAAACCATCAAATAACTCGGAAATTTAATTTTGAATTTCATGGTCTTCCTTTTAGATGCCATGTTCAATTAATAGAAAATAATAAATGCATAATATGATTAAGCCTTTCGATCGGTACAGTCAAATTTCAGGTTGTTTTTTTTTTCATAGGGTATTCTTTTCCCAGTTCAGACAGGCGATTATTAAAAATTCTTTGCATAAATCTTTTTTATCTACAGTATTTAAGGTCAGTCAAAGTCAATTCATTTACTAGACCATTTAAACTCACTTTTGAACGTCCAGTTTGTAGGCCTCCATGCGTGCATGGGGTGATGTGGTCTTGGAACGCCCCTGTGTAAACCTATGTGTCTTTTCGATGAAAATAGTTTAAAATCCTGAGCGATTTAAACTCACGTTGTTTTCAATGTTTCGGTGACAGTTAGAACATTAAAAACATAAATATCAGTAAGACCTAAACTAAAGAAGAACATCGATTCCACCAATCAGGTGGGTCTCCAAGACGGCGGCAAGGGCTGCGTGATGTACTTCCCACGTATCTCCAAGCTGTGCGACTACTTCATGGAAAACTGCGCCAGCATGCGCAAGAAGCCCTTCAGCATCAGCGACGTGCACGTGTACCAGCGTGGCACCAACCTGCCGCCGCCGGTCAACAACATGAAACGTTAGTAATATCTACTCGTCACACATTGGAGTTAATCTCAATGTCGTCGTGTAAGTTGAAGTCAAAGTCCATGTAGACGTCACGCGTCAGTGTTAAAATAGACATCAATATTGAAGCAGACTTCACTGTCGAAATTAACATCCGTGTCAACGTCTACTTCAGTGTCAAAATATATGTCAAAGTCGACGTCAGAGTTGACGTCAATGAAAAAGTCAACGTCAGAGTTGAATTCAGTTCCAAAGTTAACATCAATATCAAAGTCGACGTCAATTTCAAAAGTTGACTTCAATTTTGAAATCGACGTCAATGTCAACGTTTACTTTAATGTCACGATTGACGTCAATATCAATGTTGGTGTCAATTTGACCCTGTATTTAAAGCCTATTGTATCGTAGCCTACTATAAAAGCCATGTACAAGTAAGTGAAGCCCCCTCCCGCTCCCGCTCCAGCGATAGCCCCGAACCGCTGGATAGTGCGCGGCAGCTTCCACGAGGGCGACGCGCGCTTCCCGGAGGAGCGGCGCGCCCGCCAGGCCACGCCCGTCGCCATCGCCGCGCTCGCCATGGCGCAGGTCGTCGACCCCAACGAATGGACTCACGAGGACGTCGACGAGGTTACACTCTTCTACTATTGATAGGCACACCTTTGACCACTATCTCACCTTATGCTAAACGATCATTTGCTCAAAGATGGAGCACGCTTGCCTAGAAGTAACCTATTCACTCTTGACTTGACTTAAAGACTCCCAGATTGAAGTTGTTTTCAGAATCAACCGATTGTACCACTGCTGGGCAACGGTCTCCCCCATAGCCTTCCACTCTTCCCGATGTGTTCCAATCCTGAAGTCTCCACGGGTTCAGCGTACCTACTAGCTGACCCCAAGAAATTGACCGACAGACACTAGATTTTTTTTTATACAAATTACAATAAAAGAAAAGATATACTCGTTAGTTTGAATGGCTAAAAGAAAAATGTTTTTCCGTGCATTATCACATTATCACATTTTCTCTTCATAAGTAGGAGTTGAAAGTATTTGAAAAAAGATCACAGAACTTTGGTGCTGAGCAGCACACTTTCTCTGGAAGCTTTCCACTACATCAAACTTAATTTTGTCCCATGAATTTATATCAGAGGGTATGGAACAGCGCGCACAGGTTGACGTTATTTATACTGATTACAGTAAATGTTTTGACCGTATTGACCATAGACTGCTCATGGAGAAGTTAAACAGATGTGCTGTATAACAAACTGACATAAAATTTAACGAAACCAATCAACTTTGAGGTAATTTATAAGCTAAATAGAAAAGACAAGATGTAACTTGGTCTATGAAGGAATAACTGGTTTGTATTTATCTGTGGAGACTTGTTATTAGCAATTTAGATATTATTATTGTCATTATGATAATATTAGTCTGTAAGTCTTCCGAAAAATTAATAAATAAATAGTATTGGTCTAGTAGTTCATGAGTTTTGTACTCAAAACTGGGACACATTTTTTATTTATTTATACAAATAGGTAATCAAGTACAATAACCTGTAATCCTATACTCCCATTGCCTACCAGACGCTAAATCGAGGCGACCAGCTCTACCAGAGCACGATGGAACACCTGGAGAAGATGGGCATCAGCATGGATACCCCTCCGAGCGCAGAGGAGGGCCAGGAGGAAGCGGTCGCTGAGGAGACAACACCCTCCGGGAGCCTGGCTGCAGCTGATGTGTTGACCAGGTAAGGTTAAGGTAGAATGGAAGCAGGTAGTCAGGTACACACATTAGTCACTAGTGTCACCGCCGACTGTGTGTAATTGACTATTTTTTTCGCTTAGTAAAGGGAAAATATATATTAGATCTCTCTATCTGTGTAAAAGATACACGTAAGATAATCTATAGCTGGCTGTTCACACTCTTACCAGTAGGTGGTGGGTGGCAAGCAACAAGAGAAATCAAAGACAATACTCGCTCTGCGATGCTCGTTCACCAGCTAGCGGTCATTTCTACCTATAGTGTGGGCCGGAGCGAGTGTTGCGAGTAATCGCTCATCGTACAAAAATTCTCTCTTAAAGCCGAGCGACAAAACTATTGAAACCACTCACTTGTAATTTAACGAGTTTCAAGCTTTACTCGCTTTTCGAAGACATTTACGACACACAAGACTTATTATCGGTCATAAGGACCTTCATCAAATAAAATATGTACACACTATAAGTGGATTATTAGTCCCGTTGGGTCTTGCTTCTAAGAAATACACATAGTTTTACACATTTGGCTCAATTCGCAATAAGTAGGGATGGTGTAGATAATAGATATGGATTCCTCCGGTATAGTAGCCGGCAAGAATCGTGAGTACTGATTAATGCAGCGGAGTGATCTCCCCAATGTACGGTGGGCAAACAAAACTTGCATCTGCAATAGTCGAGGAGCATTGAGTGACTGACGAACCAATAAAGTGAAGCGTCAGAGCTGTCGTCTTCAAACCGACGAAGAGAGCGTGCTACGACTCGAGCCCGCTGCTGTACTGCCAAACTGTCTCTGAGATCTCGATGTCGGCTTCAAATCTAAACGGGTGCAGCTGGATACCAATGGTTTATTTGGAACTACCTAATGCCCGCGGTTTCGCCCGCTTGACAAATTATGTAGTACAAGCCCGCGTGACAAAATATGTAGTATAACAACAAGAGTAGTTTTTGAGTTTATCGCGAACAGACAGACAGACGCGACGGAGGACTTTGTTTTATAATATCTAGTGATGCCTGTCTGATCATTTGTTCATACGTTTGCCTATCTAATCTCCACAACTCTTCAATTGGTAGTATGCATGGTACTCAAGGTAAAGCTGTACGACATCTCTGAAGTCACCTCGTTACTAGTCATATCTTCCGTCATACAGGACATTCATCGTTTCTTTGGTCTTCTACCTCTTAGAGTGCGTTTCTTTCAGAGATGTGGGAGGATTTGACTGCTGGAGTCGCGGGACTATTCGAAAGAGATACCGTGGCTCCGGAACACAAAGGGCACATGAAGGAACATGAATGGGTTTTATTCAGTAGAAGTCTTAGGCTATAGATAGACGGACCGCATTTCAACTGCAATCCAAACGCAAATTGCAGTTCGGATGCAGTTTGAATGCAGTTGACACGACTGCAATAGAACTGCAAACCAAACGTGCAGTCCGATTGCAGTTCAATAGCAGTCGGCGTGCACGGCGTGTCAACTGTATTCAAACTGCATCCGAACTGCACCATACCCACCCGCCCGCACTACTTTAACGTGCAGTCCGATTGCAGTCGGCGTGCAATCGTGTGAACTGCACACCGACTGCAATCGAACTGCACGATTGGTTAGTAGTTCTATTGCAGTCGTGTCAACTGCATTCAAACTGCATCCGAACTGCAATTTGCGGTTGGATTGCAGTTGAAATGCGGTCCGTCTGTCTAGAGCCTGACACTCTCTCCCACTCCGCCCAGAGCGGGGGAAGTAATTTGATGAATTCCCATCCCTAAAAAAAAAGGATGAGTTTATTAAGAAGCAACAGAATCGCTTGCACTGAGCGAGGTAAATGAATCGATTCGATTGGTTCCTAACAAACACATCCCTCGCACATTTGTGTGTGGTCGAAACGCAGCCTTCTGCTATGTTATTAGCTAAACAACTTTGGCGTGCCAAAAATAAGTCACTTTAAAAAGTGCTCTTTTTCCATACGCAGTAGGATTATGAATTCAATTTTATTAATCTAACTGTAAAGTCACAGTAATTTTCTCTTCTTTGCAGATTTAAAGTGTCTGACTACGATTGCATTGAGACAGATGTGATAGACAGCGCTTACACGGGTAAGTATAACCACAACTTATTTAATATTAGCGTACAGATGCCTCATCTCATATAATCATAATGGTTACGGTTTGAACTAGAGTTTTTCGGCGAGCAGCGAGCAATTTCTTGTTACACCCGTTTAGTTACAAACTCACGGACACTGTACAAAAAGCCAAATTAGAAATTTAACGGCCTGTTATACGAATTTTGGCTGTTTGAGAATCAATTAGAAATAGACAAATAAGTGAATTTAAGCCCGGAAAAATATATGCGAATACTGTTGCTCTTTGATATTGTCGGTGCCCTTTAGTCTTTTCATAAAACGTGTGTATTCTATGGTGGCTGCTGTACAACGTACGTGTGCCTCTGGCAGGCACCGTGAACCCGTCGGGCGGCAATGGCGCGCCGACCCTGAAGCAGGCGCTGACGCAGTTCTTCAGGGAGCACACGCACGGCGTGTTCACGGCGCGAGGAGCCTCCACCGCCATCTGGAAGCACGAAGGACACTTCTTCATGTTCGACCCTCACGCGTGCGACGAGAATGGTAAGGACCAAGCGATGCTAGTATAAAGTATAATGGTAAAAATAAACTAAGTAGTTTATAACACGTCACCCTCACCGTCCCACGTCACTCTCACCGTCCCACGTCACTCTACGCACTCTGCGCTGTCTTTCTTCTTCTTCTACACTTCGCAACTTCTATGTATAAGTATGACATGTGTAACTTTTAGACAGTCACTAATAAATCAATTAAAATATGAGTAGAAAGTTACAAGATTCTCTAGAGGCGTGGCCCATGCAACCGCGTGAAAAATGCAGCCCGTGCCTCGCGCGGGGCGTCGGCGGCGTGCTGTGTTGGCAGGTGGCTATGGCCGTGGCAGTTAGTTCAGAAGCTGTGTGTTGCAGGCCTGCCATCGGACGAGCCGCGCTCCGCCGCGTGCCTGGTGCGCATCAGGGGCAACGTGTCGCAGCTGGCCGACGTGATGCTGAGCAGCCTGGCCCCCGGCGCCGACGACAGCTTCAACATCTCGCCCGTCTACGTCACCGCCACCAAGCTTAACACCGAGATCGGCGCGCCCGAGACTAAGCTGGAGGTCAGTACCTCCATCAACATTTCGCAGCTGGCCGACGTGTCGTAATGGTCATCATCATGTCGTGGTCCAATTTACCTTATTTTAATACAGTAATTTTGTAATTGCTGACCTCACTTGGTCGATTCTGATGTTTGTGAATATCCCGCAGAACAAGCAGTACGAGTGGATCAAAAAGGGCACGGCGGCCATCTTGATGGGTCCGCGCGGACAGAACGCCGCCATCGGAAAGCCTGCGGAGAAGTGTGGTATTGGGGTACGTTCAATTTTTCAGTGTAACCGTGTGTAGCCAAGATGAGACAGTGACTAGTTTATTTAGGGTTAAATTAATGGAAATTGAGCTTTGTTATTAAGGAACGGTATCCTCCCCTAACAGGAGGACGACATGGCGGGTCGCAAGCTGGGGCTGGTGGCAGCAGCGGCCTTCGCCGCCGCCACCGAGTCTGTGCCGCCACCGCACATGCACCAAGACCATATGTACAACATCCTGGGTGAGTGAAATATGTTGGGGCAGGCCTTCAGTAAAACTGGATTCAGTTGAATTCCAATATTTAAGGTGAAATGACTGCCTATCTGACCTTCAACCCTGTAATTGGGTGACAAGGTACTTTTTGGCAAGTCTCGTGTCGGATTTTAAATAACAGTTGGAATCAACGGCTTGACGTGTTTTCCGAGGCACGGAGGAAACTCTGTATTGTAATGTATGGTCACTCATCCTCGGACCGACCTCAGAAAGCGCTGCTGAACCTGAAGATTGTACGGTGTTAATATTTGACCACGAGCTGCTCTGTAAGAAAATATTATGATGTAAGAACACTACATGGAGGACTAAATCTTTTAAAGACAGACAAAATAGGAAACCAGTCACCAGGAATTCAATAAAAATTCTGACGTATAGAGCAAGTAAGTAAATTATGGTGTGGGCACAATACATGGTAATTTTTGTTCTAATTTCTTGGATAACTTCCAAACTATTTATTTTAAAATTATGAAAAAATATAACTATAATCTTAACAGTAAGCCCTTTCATTTGATGTCACACGATACAGTTTGAAAAACTTTTTTTTATTATTATTCTGGTTTGGTTTGTTTGTTTTGTTTTATTCTATTCTAGTTTTTTTGGTTTGCTTGTTTGTTGTTTGGGTGTCTCAATTTGTTTTTATTTACGTAACGCGTCCGTGTGTGTGGACCAATTTGTTTAGGTCACAGAAGGACTTTTGTGACCCAAACATATCGGGCCAGTGGATGCGGTGAAAACTGTCTGTGACAGACGGATATACAGACAGACACCCGAGTGGACAAACGGAATCCTATAAGGGTTCCGTATTTTATGGATGTTCGGAACTCTAAAAAATACACCGCTTTAATTAAGCACCTTCTCGCCGAATTCACTGATTGTGATTGGATCCAAAATTTAAATTACTACTTGCGCGCACAATGTAACTGTTCCGCCTATAATTCGAAGATGTTTGACGTATGTTCGTCTCTTTATCCCAACAGACGCAGCAGCAGACTACTACCTCCACCATTTAAAGAAGACAGGCCGCACGGACGTCGCCATCGAAGACTTGTCGGAGAAGTTTGAGATGGGCGCCAACACCTTCTCTGTGGAGCTCGGCGAGCCCATGCGGCTGCCGTTGCGACTGCCCGACGAGGTTCCCGGGGTGAGTGACACACACACATTCATACAAAGAGCTCATGCGTGCATATGCATTAGGCAACGCCAGCTCATGAAACTAAAGACCGCCGATATCAGAACCATATCCGCCAAATCGTAGCTTCTGAGAGATGTCGAGACATTTTATGGACAGTCATATTGGTCAACGACTAAAGCCACTACGAATCTAGCTGTCGACCCAAGAGCTAGATTGACCGACTATACCAAGGATATGCCGGACGTTAGTGAGTTTGTTTCGGTGTTTCTTCTCAGGTTGTCAGCTAGGAAACATCGGCCTCATCTAGATTAAAATGATCAAAAAAATAATGACGTGTAAACGAGTTACATTTAACCTATTTGCAAAATAAATACGATTTATGATTTGTGTTAGCCTGTATGAGATTAGGATGGCTCTAAAACAGCTGAAAAATAGCAAAGCGTTGGGTGAGGACGGCATTACAGCAAAATCCTGAATTCAGGTAGAAAACCGGTCCTTATGGCCCTTCAGAAACTGATCGATTCCATCACACTCGAGGGGAAAACGCCATAGGCATGGAGCAGAGGTGTAGTGGTATTCTTGTTTAAGAAAGTCGACAATGCCCTACTTAAGAAATACAGGCCCATCTCGCTTCTGAGCCATGTCGACAAGCTATTTTCCGAGTCACGCATCACGAACCCGTTCTGCCCAACCCTCCGAGGAGCCCAGGCGTGATGACATGTTGTAACGTTGTTACAGGAAGGTGAAGGAGGCGGCGGCGACAAAGAGGGCCTCGGAGAAGGCGAGGAAGAGGAGAAGATTGAGTTCAAACGTGAGTCTCACCGTACTTCTCGAGCCACAAGGGGGTCACACCACCAATTTTCGACCTTTCTTATTACAGAAAAATCTAAACCCATAATTATGTAAACACCTACAACTGATTAAATTCTTCTATTCTCCAGAGATGAAGGACTATCTGTTCAAAATGTGGTACGACACCACGAAGCCCACCACTGTCTCCCTGCTGCTGGGCGACTACCACCAGCTCGGGCTGTGGATGTCGGCGGGCGGCAAGGTGGTGGCCTTCGACCCCGCGCCCACACTCGCCAAGGGGCTGCTCACACAGCCCAGGATCAAGAAGGGTGAGTACTCGATGATAATAATGAAGAAGTTGATGATGATGACGTCAACAAATTGAAATATCACAGGTAGAAATAATTGGAAAATAATAAAATGATAAAATATGTAAGACCTATTGTTTCTACAGGTGATGAGCTGCGCATACAGCGGCTCAAGGACGAGATGACGGGCGAGAGCGCCGGCGACGACGAGGAGGAGGCCGGCGGCGGTCAGTACTACAGTGTAAAGGTCATAGCACATTATACCGGCACCGCAACTGCACAGCTGCAGCACGGCGTCGCCTCGTATTTAAGCTACGGCTACCCGGCACACAATTTTACATGGCATTTGTCATTGAACACGCCTAGGACTGGCGAATCGGAATTGGCGCGCAGTAAACACGCGGACGGCGCGCTGTAAGCACGCAGGCTGCGAGTCAAGTTGTATTGAAGCGGTTAACACGCTAACTGCCTGCCGTTGGCTTTTTGACATTGACATTATAAAATGTATTATACGACACACGAAATAAGGACTAATTTGAATGACAAGATAATTGCTGGGCTGGAGCGGTGCCGTTGCGATGCTGTTATAGTGTGCCATAACCTTAACAGTACTACAGTACTACAGTACTACAGTATTACAGTACACCAGTACTACAGTATTGCAATACTACAGTATTACTACGTACTGTACGGTCTCATCGCCGTACATTTTCTGCTTACTCTGTAACCTACTTTAACCTAATGATATGCGTCATAATTTGGCATTATAAAATAACATGACTAATGAATTAAAATGTAGTGAACTCATAACTGTGTAGCTATCAACGACTGAGAGAAATAATCGCCTTCCACTCTAGTACTGTAACTAATTCGTAACTTAATAATGCATCTTAGTGGAAAGGTGTTTCTCTATAATTACTTTACTGAACCTTCAAACCTTCACGACAAATCAGTGTACGGAGTTAACTACTACAACCCGTAGTACATTTATGGTCCTTCGAGCCGGATTGCGGATAGATATCTAGTCCCAATAAACAAATAGATTAATGGCCGTTTTCAATAACCGATTTATAGTAACTTTCAGCTACTAAAGATAAACAAATCTATAATTTTACCCTTAGCTGCTTGTCAATAACATACTAAAGGATAGCACTATCTACTGAAGTCGTTTATCAATCGTTGAGAGTACGAATAGCCTATTACAGATAAGATCACCCATATAAGTCGTTCTTACCTGCATTTCAATTAAAGTTCCAAATTACTGTCCGATAGACGGAGCTTACTCTAGAAACGTCATTAATTTGATTATCCATCAACATCGGCGGATCATGCACAGTCGCGTTCCGTTTCCGTACTCTGCATTCCACAATTGCAGATAAGTGCTCTGTCTTTGACCAACTCTATCTCTCCTATTCAAGATATCCGAAATACCTTTATAATTTATTCATTTTAGATTTGTAAGACCTTTTATAATATGAAAAATAGTACAATCCATAACTCTTTAGTAAAAAAAATCCTCAAACAGACTAGGAAAGTTTGATAAATTAATGACTTTTTGAATAAAAAGATTTTTTATCCCCAAAAAACGTTTTGTTCCTAAACATTATCTTCTTTTTACTCCATACAATTTAGTCCAGCGTTTTCCTTTAAAAAATAAAGGTTTTTTCGAGGCTCTCAAAATAGGTGGTTTGTTTCGGCGATGACCTCTTCGTTCGGCCCAAATCTCTTACCACCTAGCCATTTCTTCGGGTTTGTAAAGAGAAAGTAGGTAGTCGGTGAGGCCTGAGGGCTAAATCTTTAGAATATGCCAGATGGGGTAGCGGTTCGTAGCCCAATTTATGAATTCATGCTGACTAAACGTGTGCACCCGTGATTTTTTGTGATAGAACAATACATTTTACTTCGCCAAACGCGGCTACTTCTGGGTAAGCTCGCTCCATCGTAGACTTTGCCTCTGTCATCTCTGACCAAAACCAGTCAAGAGCAAACCCAAATCAAGTAAAAAAAAAAAAACGCTGTCGTTTTTGCTTCAAATCAATATTCAGTCTGTTGCCAGTGACCGTTGGCCGACAAACATAATTTTGCCTTCTTTGGTGTACGTTCACCTCGAGAAAACCACTGTGTTGATTGTTCCTTGGTATCTGAAGCTTGCTAAAAAATAGTCAGCGGCCTATTTATAGATCGTAGTTGAAGGCAGCATTGATGCATTTAAAGTTATTGCGCGAGAAATTCAAAAAGTCACTGACTTATCGAACCACCCTCGTAGAAATACAAAATTCCGATGTGGCATATTTAAAAGTCTTTACATTTTGTCGATCTTAGAATAATAACGCATAGAAACCTAGTACGAGTGCAAAAAGTGAGGCAACTAAAACTTAGCCTAATCCGTCAAACTTAGCCGTCAGTACTCAAGGTCACGTTCTGTCGAACACAGCTCGCGAGTAAATAATTGAAAATGACAGTTTGTTGCATGAGAGGATGTTATAGCACATCAGGAAAACAAAAAAAATGTGATAAAATAACATTTCACAAATAAGTACTCACATTCTATGCACTATTTTTACGTAAATCGATAAATAAAACAAAATTCTAATAACCTAACTTGACATAACACAGTGTTGCTATTTGTGAGGAAAAAATACCCACATTGCTTTCATTCATGATTTTCATTTTTGTAATTTTAAAATACAATACTTACTGTTAATTCATATCAAACCCGATGTTTTAACATTGATTATAATTATAACCCATCAAGCATTCTAAACGCATTGAATTCTTTATGCGATTTATTTCCTTTTATTTGGAAACAAATTGAATTAAACCTTCCGAAAAAATATGTCATATTACATGAAAAATCATGTTTACCTTTTCCAGTTCCCAACAACATAAAATACTTGCCTTGATAGCAAAATAGTAATGCGTCTTCCCATATTTTGTGGGTAACGGCTTGGTAATGGTATCACTGAAAGCTATATCTGTGTGCGTTAGAGGAACGTAGACACATTCGGCCCACGCACACAAAGAAAATTAAGTGGACACACGATTTTACTCGGGTTTTGTTCTAGACGCGGCTTCTATGCGTTATTATTCTAAGTTGTCGAGTTATGCTCACGTCATGTGTACGGATCAGTGAATTTTTTTCACAGTTTCATAGTTGGTCCCAAAAGTAATAAGTTGCTCAAAATTATGAGTACAATGAACCCTGTTCAGACATTGTGTTCATTATTTATTTATTTATTTATTTTATTATTTATGTACACACAGAAAAATAGTAAAATTTAACATTATAAATATAAGTACAAAGGTACTGCTTATTTCAAATGAAATTTCTTCCAGCAGACCTGCGACAGGAGAAATGAGAAATAAATGTAGACAATAGTGTGTAAGAACAAGTGAATAGGAGTATGCAAAGCCTTAAAATTAAAGTTAAAAATAAATAAATACGAAGACATAATTATAAAATATAAATATATAAATATATATACCTACCGAACATTATAATATAATATATAGGATATATAAAATTATCATAGTTGAGAGGAGAGGAAGTGCTCTTTGAGTCGATTCTTAAAAAGAGAAATAGATTTTAAGTCACGAATGCTAGGCGGAAGTGAGTTCCACAACCTAACTGCATGAACAGAGAAAGAGTAGGAATAATAGCTGGATTTATGAGGATGGGTTTTCAGGATGTGATTATGTTACACGTTGTATACTAACGATTGTTATACTTTAGAGGGGGAGGAGCAACCAGAGCCCGAACCAGAGTTCGTTCCGCCGGAGTCCTGCCCGGTGCTCATAGTCGCTGCCAGCCCGGGAGAGTTGATCGATAAGCTTGGTGAGTTTACTAATGACAAATTAGGATTTGACTCTTCCATTCTCGCTTCCATTCGCAATGCATAAGCATTTCCAAATGTCTTTTATAAAAATCTGTAAATCTCTGGTTGCGTCTGTGTTTTCGAACTCAAAAACGGGGCCTCTTGTAATTGAAGCACTCAAAGTTAGATGGTCACTAAAGCTTGATGAAAACCCCACAGTAACTCAGGGCAACTTGGACAAGAAGCAAATGATTGCCCCCTACAAGCTGTACCCCGTCAAGGTGATCAACGAGCTCACGCAGTCGCTCCGGGAGAAGCGGCCCGGCGCGCCCAAGGACAAGACCGAGGGGGAGGAGGAAACCGGAGGTAAGGGGACCTATCGTCCACTTCATTCAAGATTACTATGATTCGCATCGAGTTAAAAATTGATAGGGATGTAGCGAACAAATTTTAAATGAAATGTGAAAAGTCTCCAATGATGTAAAAAAAAAAACAAGAATTAAATTCGCAAAAATAGTCTGAAAAAGGCTAGAATGATGATATTTATATTGTAACTGAATAACCTGTGTGCAATGGTCTCGAACTATCGATCTCGGGTTTGTCGTTGAGTTCACTGAGCCGAAAATCTATAGTATTGCTGTTGGAATAATTTCAAATATTTTTTTTTACTGTAATAATCTTGTTTTATATTAGAGGGCAGATCTACCACTTTTGCATTGAGACGTTCGAGACCACTGCCTTTTTAGGAGATCCAATTTTGCAAAGAAAATAACTTGAGGCATATGTAATCACTTAGCCCCAGAAGAAGAGCTAGTTCCAGCGCTGGATGACGCAGCGCTGGGCAAGCGCATGACGCGGCTGTCGCGCACGATGGGCTCCGTGCGCGCCTGCCTCGCGCAGAACGAGAACTACTTCCTCGACCAGCCCAACCGGGACAACCAGGTACACTTGTACCACTACAACATGACGCGGCTGTCGCGCACGATGGGCTCCGTGCGCGCCTGCCTCGCGCAGAACGAGAACTACTTCCTCGACCAGCCCAACCGGGACAACCAGGTACACTTGTACCACTACAACATGACGCGGCTGTCGCGCACGATGGGCTCCGTGCGCGCCTGCCTCGCGCAGAACGAGAACTACTTCCTCGACCAGCCCAACCGGGACAACCAGGTACACTTGTACCACTACAACATGACGCGGCTGTCGCGCACGATGGGCTCCGTGCGCGCCTGCCTCGCGCAGAACGAGAACTACTTCCTCGACCAGCCCAACCGGGACAACCAGGTACACTTGTACCACTACAACATGACGCGGCTGTCGCGCACGATGGGCTCCGTGCGCGCCTGCCTCGCGCAGAACGAGAACTACTTCCTCGACCAGCCCAACCGGGACAACCAGGTACACTTGTACCACTACAACATGACGCGGCTGTCGCGCACGATGGGCTCCGTGCGCGCCTGCCTCGCGCAGAACGAGAACTACTTCCTCGACCAGCCCAACCGGGACAACCAGGTACACTTGTACCACTACAACATGACGCGGCTGTCGCGCACGATGGGCTCCGTGCGCGCCTGCCTCGCGCAGAACGAGAACTACTTCCTCGACCAGCCCAACCGGGACAACCAGGTACACTTGTACCACTACAACATGACGCGGCTGTCGCGCACGATGGGCTCCGTGCGCGCCTGCCTCGCGCAGAACGAGAACTACTTCCTCGACCAGCCCAACCGGGACAACCAGGTACACTTGTACCACTACAACATGACGCGGCTGTCGCGCACGATGGGCTCCGTGCGCGCCTGCCTCGCGCAGAACGAGAACTACTTCCTCGACCAGCCCAACCGGGACAACCAGGTACACTTGTACCACTACAACATGACGCGGCTGTCGCGCACGATGGGCTCCGTGCGCGCCTGCCTCGCGCAGAACGAGAACTACTTCCTCGACCAGCCCAACCGGGACAACCAGGTACACTTGTACCACTACAACATGACGCGGCTGTCGCGCACGATGGGCTCCGTGCGCGCCTGCCTCGCGCAGAACGAGAACTACTTCCTCGACCAGCCCAACCGGGACAACCAGGTACACTTGTACCACTACAACATGACGCGGCTGTCGCGCACGATGGGCTCCGTGCGCGCCTGCCTCGCGCAGAACGAGAACTACTTCCTCGACCAGCCCAACCGGGACAACCAGGTACACTTGTACCACTACAACATGACGCGGCTGTCGCGCACGATGGGCTCCGTGCGCGCCTGCCTCGCGCAGAACGAGAACTACTTCCTCGACCAGCCCAACCGGGACAACCAGGTACACTTGTACCACTACAACATGACGCGGCTGTCGCGCACGATGGGCTCCGTGCGCGCCTGCCTCGCGCAGAACGAGAACTACTTCCTCGACCAGCCCAACCGGGACAACCAGGTACACTTGTACCACTACAACATGACGCGGCTGTCGCGCACGATGGGCTCCGTGCGCGCCTGCCTCGCGCAGAACGAGAACTACTTCCTCGACCAGCCCAACCGGGACAACCAGGTACACTTGTACCACTACAACATGACGCGGCTGTCGCGCACGATGGGCTCCGTGCGCGCCTGCCTCGCGCAGAACGAGAACTACTTCCTCGACCAGCCCAACCGGGACAACCAGGTACACTTGTACCACTACAACATGACGCGGCTGTCGCGCACGATGGGCTCCGTGCGCGCCTGCCTCGCGCAGAACGAGAACTACTTCCTCGACCAGCCCAACCGGGACAACCAGGTACACTTGTACCACTACAACATGACGCGGCTGTCGCGCACGATGGGCTCCGTGCGCGCCTGCCTCGCGCAGAACGAGAACTACTTCCTCGACCAGCCCAACCGGGACAACCAGGTACACTTGTACCACTACAACATGACGCGGCTGTCGCGCACGATGGGCTCCGTGCGCGCCTGCCTCGCGCAGAACGAGAACTACTTCCTCGACCAGCCCAACCGGGACAACCAGGTACACTTGTACCACTACAACATGACGCGGCTGTCGCGCACGATGGGCTCCGTGCGCGCCTGCCTCGCGCAGAACGAGAACTACTTCCTCGACCAGCCCAACCGGGACAACCAGGTACACTTGTACCACTACAACATGACGCGGCTGTCGCGCACGATGGGCTCCGTGCGCGCCTGCCTCGCGCAGAACGAGAACTACTTCCTCGACCAGCCCAACCGGGACAACCAGGTACACTTGTACCACTACAACATGACGCGGCTGTCGCGCACGATGGGCTCCGTGCGCGCCTGCCTCGCGCAGAACGAGAACTACTTCCTCGACCAGCCCAACCGGGACAACCAGGTACACTTGTACCACTACAACATGACGCGGCTGTCGCGCACGATGGGCTCCGTGCGCGCCTGCCTCGCGCAGAACGAGAACTACTTCCTCGACCAGCCCAACCGGGACAACCAGGTACACTTGTACCACTACAACATGACGCGGCTGTCGCGCACGATGGGCTCCGTGCGCGCCTGCCTCGCGCAGAACGAGAACTACTTCCTCGACCAGCCCAACCGGGACAACCAGGTACACTTGTACCACTACAACATGACGCGGCTGTCGCGCACGATGGGCTCCGTGCGCGCCTGCCTCGCGCAGAACGAGAACTACTTCCTCGACCAGCCCAACCGGGACAACCAGGTACACTTGTACCACTACAACATGACGCGGCTGTCGCGCACGATGGGCTCCGTGCGCGCCTGCCTCGCGCAGAACGAGAACTACTTCCTCGACCAGCCCAACCGGGACAACCAGGTACACTTGTACCACTACAACATGACGCGGCTGTCGCGCACGATGGGCTCCGTGCGCGCCTGCCTCGCGCAGAACGAGAACTACTTCCTCGACCAGCCCAACCGGGACAACCAGGTACACTTGTACCACTACAACATGACGCGGCTGTCGCGCACGATGGGCTCCGTGCGCGCCTGCCTCGCGCAGAACGAGAACTACTTCCTCGACCAGCCCAACCGGGACAACCAGGTACACTTGTACCACTACAACATGACGCGGCTGTCGCGCACGATGGGCTCCGTGCGCGCCTGCCTCGCGCAGAACGAGAACTACTTCCTCGACCAGCCCAACCGGGACAACCAGGTACACTTGTACCACTACAACATGACGCGGCTGTCGCGCACGATGGGCTCCGTGCGCGCCTGCCTCGCGCAGAACGAGAACTACTTCCTCGACCAGCCCAACCGGGACAACCAGGTACACTTGTACCACTACAACATGACGCGGCTGTCGCGCACGATGGGCTCCGTGCGCGCCTGCCTCGCGCAGAACGAGAACTACTTCCTCGACCAGCCCAACCGGGACAACCAGGTACACTTGTACCACTACAACATGACGCGGCTGTCGCGCACGATGGGCTCCGTGCGCGCCTGCCTCGCGCAGAACGAGAACTACTTCCTCGACCAGCCCAACCGGGACAACCAGGTACACTTGTACCACTACAACATGACGCGGCTGTCGCGCACGATGGGCTCCGTGCGCGCCTGCCTCGCGCAGAACGAGAACTACTTCCTCGACCAGCCCAACCGGGACAACCAGGTACACTTGTACCACTACAACATGACGCGGCTGTCGCGCACGATGGGCTCCGTGCGCGCCTGCCTCGCGCAGAACGAGAACTACTTCCTCGACCAGCCCAACCGGGACAACCAGGTACACTTGTACCACTACAACATGACGCGGCTGTCGCGCACGATGGGCTCCGTGCGCGCCTGCCTCGCGCAGAACGAGAACTACTTCCTCGACCAGCCCAACCGGGACAACCAGGTACACTTGTACCACTACAACATGACGCGGCTGTCGCGCACGATGGGCTCCGTGCGCGCCTGCCTCGCGCAGAACGAGAACTACTTCCTCGACCAGCCCAACCGGGACAACCAGGTACACTTGTACCACTACAACATGACGCGGCTGTCGCGCACGATGGGCTCCGTGCGCGCCTGCCTCGCGCAGAACGAGAACTACTTCCTCGACCAGCCCAACCGGGACAACCAGGTACACTTGTACCACTACAACATGACGCGGCTGTCGCGCACGATGGGCTCCGTGCGCGCCTGCCTCGCGCAGAACGAGAACTACTTCCTCGACCAGCCCAACCGGGACAACCAGGTACACTTGTACCACTACAACATGACGCGGCTGTCGCGCACGATGGGCTCCGTGCGCGCCTGCCTCGCGCAGAACGAGAACTACTTCCTCGACCAGCCCAACCGGGACAACCAGGTACACTTGTACCACTACAACATGACGCGGCTGTCGCGCACGATGGGCTCCGTGCGCGCCTGCCTCGCGCAGAACGAGAACTACTTCCTCGACCAGCCCAACCGGGACAACCAGGTACACTTGTACCACTACATGTTGGCGCTACCCCAGGAGCAGCTGGTGTCGGCTCTGAAGCGAAAGGATGCAGCGCTAGAACACTCTTCTGAAATGCTGTAGATTTCAGAGGCATATAAGGGCCCTTTTCCTGTTATGCGTTTTTGCGCCCGCGCGCGGATCTGGTCCGCATGCGGGTGATAACACGTTCCTGGCACACGCAGGACAAAGATTTCGTTTGCCGCAGCAGTATTGTGCGTGTCGCCAGTGACTAAACACGTGACGTGGGTCGCACGCATGACAGGAGAAAGCCCCTATCTGCATAGCATTGTGTAACCACCCACGACTTAGTATTTCAAAGTTTCCGTTACTTTTCAGCATAGTAGTTCGCAACCAACAGCGCTCAATTCGCGTTTTTCAGCGAAAAAAAAAATAAAGAAAAAGATCGCTGTTCAAGTTTGTAGCACCCAACTTTGACAAGAAAAAAAAAACTTTTAACAAAAAAATTCAACCGACTTCCAAATTAAAAAAATACACTACAAAGTAAAAAATAAATTTAATTTCGGAAGTCGGTGTTTTTGTTACTTACTTCGTATTTTGACACCGACTTCCGAAATTAAAGTTATTTTTTACTTTGTTGTTTTCAAAAATTCAAACTTCGTGACCGATTTTGATACAATTTAAAAGGACCAATCTGCAAGTAGGTATATCCTTTCAGATAAAATAATTTTCAAATCGGTTCATAATTGACGGAGTTATGAGGTAACAAACTAAAAACAAAAAAAATAACCTGCTCCTTTTTGGGAAGTCGGTTAAAAACAGACGGGTTGCTAGCTTTGCTTGTTTTGCTTTTGCACCATGCATGTACCTACCAAGAATACAAGCGAACAACGCTTGCATGCTTGGTGGGTGTTACTAGGTTCAGTTACTAGATATTTCTACTTAGGTTACTAACTACGATAGAAAGGCAGTGGACGATTTCGACTGATATGTTGATAATGATGTTAAAAAGACGAATAACATCTTGTTTCCCGTAAATAACACACTAAAAACCATTCCTCCTCCAGGATACAGCAAACTCCGTGATGGGCATAGTGGTGGAACACATAGAGCCCTACCTGCACTGGAAGCCGCAGCTGCTGGACGCCATCCTGAAGTACGGCGACCGCCTGCACACCATGTCCATCGGCAGCGCTCGCGAGCCGCCCAAGGTCAAGCCGAGTGAGATTGTCAACAACTTCCATGTCACCAACTTTAATGTGAGTCTTCTTGTGTTAACCACTGCACAACTATGTTGAAGTCGGCTTCTTGCTTAAGTGAACGCAGCTTTTTTACTACCAGTGAATACCAGTGTTTTATTTACAAAATATATTTTTTATATGTGAATAGCGAAAAATACTCTGAAAGATTCTTGTGCCCAATTTAGATTTTTTAAGCTAAAACGATACAAATGATTAAAAAAATAATAATAATCCTAATAAGCCCGTTTATTTTTTATGAGTTTTTGCCCGCGACTTTGTACGCAGTTAGACCGTTCCGTATAATATAGTTTTCCGTATGAACACATACAGAAAGAATTTTCCAAATCCGACAGTAAGGTCCAGAGATTAGCGCGTTCAAACATACAAAAACTTCAGCTTCAGCATTATTAAATTAGTATATCATTTATTATTAAAATTAAGATTATTTTTAGCGACACTATCCAATAGTGTCGCTAAAAATAATCTTAGTTTGGGAAGTGTCATTCGGCAAACTTACAGAAATAGTTATTTATGATATTAGTGCGGTAAGTTGGTTTTTACAAAGTAGTAGACAAATGTTAGCCCAAGACGAACATATTATTTTGAGCAAGAATAGACGTGATGTAATGTCTTGTTGTAGGTGAGGCTGGAGATAGAGCCGGACGTGGTGGTCGGAGATATAAAGGCAGGCGAGAGCGGCAGTGTCAATAGTATCAAGCAGGCTCTCACACATTTCTTCACCGAAGTAAGTAAATAACTATTCATGATATTATTGTTATTATGTGCTTACTTTGTTGACTGAGCTCCACTGCTCTTTTATATTATTATCTATATTAACCTTCAATAGGTCTAAGGTTTACAAACGTGTTAATCCACAGTCCCCGTTTAGAGAGTAAGTAGGTGGCTTTTAAGTTAAGTGTCCAATAAACGCGTGCCAGATAGACGGTTATTTACTTCCATGTCAACAACTTCCATGTCACCAACTTTAATGTGAGTCTTCTTGTGTTAACCACTGCACAACTATGTTGAAGTCGGCTTCTTGCTTAAGTGAACGCAGCTTTTTTACTACCAGTGAATACCAGTGTTTTATTTACAAAATATATTTTTTATATGTGAATAGCGAAAAATACTCTGAAAGATTCTTGTGCCCAATTTAGATTTTTTAAGCTAAAACGATACAAATGATTAAAAAAATAATAATAATCCTAATAAGCCCGTTTATTTTTTATGAGTTTTTGCCCGCGACTTTGTACGCAGTTAGACCGTTCCGTATAATATAGTTTTCCGTATGAACACATACAGAAAGAATTTTCCAAATCCGACAGTAAGGTCCAGAGATTAGCGCGTTCAAACATACAAAAACTTCAGCTTCAGCATTATTAAATTAGTATATCATTTATTATTAAAATTAAGATTATTTTTAGCGACACTATCCAATAGTGTCGCTAAAAATAATCTTAGTTTGGGAAGTGTCATTCGGCAAACTTACAGAAATAGTTATTTATGATATTAGTGCGGTAAGTTGGTTTTTACAAAGTAGTAGACAAATGTTAGCCCAAGACGAACATATTATTTTGAGCAAGAATAGACGTGATGTAATGTCTTGTTGTAGGTGAGGCTGGAGATAGAGCCGGACGTGGTGGTCGGAGATATAAAGGCAGGCGAGAGCGGCAGTGTCAATAGTATCAAGCAGGCTCTCACACATTTCTTCACCGAAGTAAGTAAATAACTATTCATGATATTATTGTTATTATGTGCTTACTTTGTTGACTGAGCTCCACTGCTCTTTTATATTATTATCTATATTAACCTTCAATAGGTCTAAGGTTTACAAACGTGTTAATCCACAGTCCCCGTTTAGAGAGTAAGTAGGTGGCTTTTAAGTTAAGTGTCCAATAAACGCGTGCCAGATAGACGGTTATTTACTTAGATTAACTACTCACCAATTTAAAAACACTAGCCTACAAAACATACGGAACGATATTGTCTGGCTCCAATTTCCAGAAATCGGCCAATTCGACTGTCAAACGAAGGCTTTCTTGAATTTGAGAGCTCCTTGATTTTTAATTTATTCCAATTTTTATTATTTGTTGTTATAGCAGCAATCGAAATAAACAACCTGCGAAAATTTCAACTGCCTACCTATTACGGTTTTTGAGATATACCCCGCTAACAGACATACATACGTGAAATAAAATATTTTGAAATTTGAATATTGATAGCGGTAACATAATTGCAGCACCGTCACGGCGTGCTGTGCGCCAAAGGCTACTGCGTGGCGGTGTGGAAGGGCGCGGACGAGGCGTCGTACTGCATGTGGGAGCCGCACGCCGTGGGGCCCGCCGGCCGCGCCAACCCCGCCGGCGCCGCCACGCTCGTCGTGTTCGCCGACATCGACGAGCTGGCCGACACCTTCCGCGACAACGTGGACAACACCATGCGCCCGGGGGATAACAAGTCAGTATACACTCGAACAGAAAGCTTTTAAATAGCAGTCCCATTTGGGCTTAGGTGATAACAAAAAGAATGAGGCACATTTAGACTTAGTTTGAGGTATCATCAACGAAAATTATTTGTCGTCACTCAGTTACAATACCATCTATTCAAAATCCGTCCATAGTGTCTGTGGTCGGACGTCGTTCATACTGTTAACATGCAGTGGGACCCACGGGGCACTCTAATCTCACCGGCGCTGACGTTGATGAGCTGAGTGATACTTTTTGTGACAGTGGGAACGGCATCATGTGGCCTGGGGTCCATAAGAGATTCTGTACAGTGTTTATTATTCCTTTTATGGCAGCTGAGCCGATTCCGACTATTCTGCCAGTGTCACGTCGTGACGGTAGTACAAAGAGCTAGCCGTCGAACTGTTATTCATTTTGTGTTAGTCTAGTGACAAAAAATTTAAGTCATTCTCGTTTAGAAATGTGGGCAAATGTTGATTAATTTAGGGGAGAAGTGAGAGAGAAGGGTATAGAAGTTGGTTGGGAGAGAAATGTCTAGTTTACTTTTTTTTTTGGTACAAATCAATGGAATAATTATTTAGGGAGCAGGAGCAGAAAATATGGACTAAAGTACATTCCGCAAGACCGCACTCGCAAAGGGAACTATCCCGAATATGACCTTGTTATAAGATGGGACTTAATATAGTGTATGGCTTCTAAAATGCTAATACACTCTCCTGTAAAGACTGATGCTTCAGGAGGACATCGAAAATGTAAAGTTTTATTAGAATTTTGAAGATAAACTGCCACACTAGTACATTCAGTTTCCGATAATTTTGAAGCATCTGTGAAGAATAAGTTCCAACCTGCCCAATAACACTTGACAGCTGACTCAAAGCCGTTAGCGTTTTAAGAATACCTTGATTGCTTCGTATGTGGCGGAGAGTTGTTTAAGCTCTGTACCTATTTATCAATAAGGGACCTTCTTTATGGTTTCAAGAGGAAGGATTAATTAAGGAGAGGTCAATTTGTTCTAAAATTGGGAGCAAGAGATGGGATGAGAGGGAAAATACTTTAGTAAGGAAGCTATCCGCTAAGGTGTTGGGATCAGTCTGCACGTACCATTTGAAGCACATTTATAGGAGAGGATTTCATGGCCCCATTGAAACTTCTTAGACATTTGAACTGAATGCTGTCCAGTTTCTTTAGCGCTTCTTTGTTGCAGGGCTCAATAAGGTAGCTGCAGTAAATCCATAGCGCTTCTGATCAATGCATTATAGACCGTTTTAAGGGTGTAGGGGTGAGCTCCCCATCATACCCTAGCTAAAGCTTGAGTCCTATTACATTTTTTACGGAAATTCATGATTTTTGACGCTGTAGTTTTCAGCAGCAGTAAGATATTTTAATTATTTGATCCTGAATAACGATAGTGCCAGTCTCTTTCTTGTAAGTTAGAGTTACACATTTTCATTTTTCTTTTCGTGTAATTTACTAAAAATATTTTACGAACGCTGTTTGCAAGAAAACATGTCGGCGATGGAACTTTGACGGTCAAATTCACATTGTTACTTTCAATTCTTTTAAAAGCTGAAATTACTAATAGGTAAGTTGAATGTTTTACTTGTTTATTGGAGTTCTAGAATTTCTTTAAAGTCCTTGAGTTTTCACGGAAAAAAACGTAAAGAAAGCTTAATTTAAGCCAGAAATGTCTTGATTCAGCGTCCATTATATTCCAAATAAAAACAATTTTATCAAATAAATTAATATAATATAAAATTTCAATCTACAATGAATACGTTTCATTAGTTTTCGTTGGTCAATGTAATAAAACAAAATTACAATAAATAAAATTAAAGTACTATATATTCTGCGTCAATTCAGCGCGCGCGCTCCTCAGTCTCGCGCGAGCGCCCAAATAAACTATAATCCTATTCAGACTAGTAAGTATCAAAATTTTTTCGCGGACTATTTAAATGTACCCCCAACGCAGACCAACGTAACTTCGTCTATTGCAAACGAGCATTTACGATTCGTAATAGGACTCTTAAGAACCGTAACAGAATGTTATTTTTGTTTTTACCGTGTTGTTGATGTGATCGACCCCAGACAATCTTGAATCCAAAATTACTCCCAGAAACCTAGCCTTATTTTCTACTGGAATGATTTGTCCATTCATGTTTATATCAATTAGGGATGCAGAATGATTGCATGTAAAAATAATAGCTGTACTCTTTGGTGAACTTAAAGACAATGGCAAGTAGCCATTGGTTTACTGAAGCCAGAGAGATATTCATCGAAAGAGCGGCATCCTGAATGGAACTGCCACAGACCAGTAATACCATATCGTCAGCATACTGAAGGATTTTGCAGTCGAAATTAAAGGAAGATGGCAGGTTACTTGTTTTAATGTTATACAATGGGGGACTAACAGATTCTTGAGGTAATCCTCTTCAGACCGATCTTTGTTCAGAGTCAGCCCCATGTATTCTCAATTGAACGGTGCGATTGGTAAAAATGCTACTAATGATGCGATATTGATAAGCATCATGCTTGTAAAATACTGGTGTTTAGCTGCAGCTGGTTCGGCTGAGAGCTGACCCCAACAAACATTATTTGTAAAAGGCAAGGCTGATTGATTGACACTGTTAGTTACGAACTCCTGTTTCACAAGATTCAAAACATTTACTTCATATAAACCAATTTCAGGCAGTTTTGAATTGGCAAGGTTGATCAAAATATTTCATTAGGACTTTTACACGTTTCAAAGCGTAGATCTCTATTGAGAAGAGCATGCAAGAAATCGTGATATGTATCATAGAAATCCTGGTTGTATTAACCTAGTTGTTTCTATATATGAAGACAATGCAAAGAAAAAAGAAACTATTTAAAACAAATCAAAATTACAAGATAAACGTTTTTGCAACAGATTCACCGTGTCAGCAGTGAAAGTGTTCTGGGAGTTGTCGAAGCAGCCGAGCGGTGTGACGGCGCAGGGCTCGGTGCCGGACGAGGGCTACGAGTGGAAGGTGCTCACCGCCTTCGTGGAGACCGCGCGCGGCCGCACCATCCTCCGGGGCAGCCGGCCGCCCGACCTCGTCAAGTATGTACTTGTACTTGTACAGCTGCCGACCTGTGTGGCGTTTGACCACAACCTCACCTGATAATAACTTAAAGACCACTCGAAGATTAAAAAACACTTTTTACATGTATCTCAGACATCGGCTTTGACCACATGTCGTCACTATCTTCCAGCCCTCATCTCATGTTACTTGCTCATATATTTTCCTTTCCAGCACATGAATTGATAATAATTATGTTTATCGCCAGATTCACTAGCGACTCGTTGTACCAATCGGCATGCTCTGCCATCGTGGGGGCGGCCATGTCCCACGTGCGCCGACCACACTTGTGGACCAGGCGGACCATCGACGAGGTCATGACGGTCGCCAGTCAGCTGTTCATAGCGTCGCTAACATCGCTGGGCTATGAGTTCAGGCCAGGAGAAGATATACTACTACCGCTGCAGGTAACATAGCGTCCCAAGTGACTTATGGCTAGTTTACACTGTGCGAGCTGCTGCCTAGACAGTACAGACATTTGGATTGTTTACTCGTATGCCAGTAGTTTGGCTCGCCTTAGCTGCCTTCACGGTGGTAGTAACTGCGCACTGTCCAGTTTCTTGCGAGTAGCATACAAAAGTATAGGTTCAACTCGCAACTGCCAGGCTGACACTGGCGAGCTACTGCCGAACGCGTGTCCTGTCCAAGCTCTATTTCAGTTCCGTAATAGATACGTTTTCCGATGTCTAAAACTTTCGTATGTCTTCGGATTTCGACAATTGAAACTCTCTCTCTCTCTCTCTCTCTCTCTCTTGACAGTAAACGGTCTAAATCCACAATGTAATCCTATCAGGTACTGAAGCGATTCGTGCTTGGAGTGAACTATGTGCGTTACGATTTAGAAGAAGTTTTCCATGGGAAGTTGGAGCAGAAGGACGCGCAGGAGATGAATCTCAAGTAAGGAAACTAATACATGGTGTTCCTGTGAGTGCTTATATTTAAGGGTGGTGTTCTGTATCAGCAGTACAGTCTAGGACAAGTATAAAGTAAAAATAACCGGTCAAGAGTGTGTCAGACTTACGCACCGAGGGCACTGTTCCATCATATGAAATGTGAAATGTTTTTAAATTTTCATCGGCGAGGCCTGTGTTCGACAGAATTTTAACACTGCGATGTACTTATACCTATTGCAATTTTAGGTCAGCAACATCTCTTGACCGCTAGTGAAGATAAATCAATGTTCGTTAGTGGTTTCTGAAAATGTAAGCTATTTAGACACATCGATTATTTTTTTCTGTCATCTTTACATAAACTTCTATCTCACAAACTAATCTCTGATTTTAAAAACATTATTACAAGCTGCATTAACAAATGTAACACTTGTCTGAAACCTATAAAGGTTTATGTGACAAAGTGGAGGAAGCAAACTTGCTCACAAATACAAATAGGTAAAGTTATACCTACTTAAAACTTAAGTGATGTCACCAGAAAAGTAATATTTTAATAAGTTTTTACATTTTTTATATGAACTAGAAACAATATTTGATTGTACATTTTTAGGAATTCTATTTAAGGTATCAGGTAGAATATATTCCCACGTTCTCATGCTATACACATTAACAGTTATAGGTAATCAAGATCACGTAATTGCTTTGGTGTAATGTTTAAAGTTAAGGAACATATTATTAAATTTATCCAAGATAATTGCTGACCTGAATTTATCAAAGACTGACATAACTTTACAATATTTAAATATTCCATACTCATCATCTTTATATTTAAGTCTATATTCTTTGGTACAATAGTCTTAAGTATGCTTAGCTGTAGTCTATATATTTTATCTAAATAAGTTTTGTAGGAACGTCCGTAACTGGTTAGCCCATAACTTAAGACTGAATCCGCCAGAGCGAGATACAGCATGCGAAGCGTGTGGAAGGGTAGTTCATACTTGAGGATAGCCAACTTGGCGTTAATAGACCTAAGTTTGTTACTTACATTTAAAATGTGTGGTCCCCAATTGAAATGCTTGTCTATAATGAGGCCGAGATAAGTATGCTGGTCGACAGCCTCCAGCGTAGGGCATGCACACATGCGAGCTCTGAGACAGAGGACTCTGTTGTCATTGTGACGATTATCGTTACGGCTAATGGCCTGATGACAAAAAGCTTCGACGACCACCTGTGGATGCTGGCGTTATGGAGTTGGGTAAAGGGCCTGATACAGAAATTTCCTCCTCTTTTTTAATCTTTTTTTAAGATTTCAAAAGTCTTAATTTTGACCTAACCTTTTTAGTAAATTATTTATAACTTTTGCAGTTTTTTCGAACGGTACTTTTTTTTTCAAAAATCATTAATATGCTGTCCCGAATCAAATGACACCTCATTCATATTTTTTAGAGACTGCCGGAAAAAAGTTGAACAAAAAAGCACTTGTTGACTATATTCCATTCCGCCCGGATTTTGAGTCGCTAATTTGAACAAGAAGCGGTCACTGCGATAGGCGTTAGACATAAACTCACAGATTTTTATAGGTAACTAGCTGTCCCTCGCGGCTTTGCTCCCGTCAACTGGCAACTTTTTTTTTACATAAAAACCTCCTGATAATAATAAACACAACAAAAAAAGAATTAGCAAAATCGGTTCAGCTTTTCTCGAGATTTGCGCTTAGCCAACACATTCAGCGATACACGTTTATATTATAGATAATGAGTACCTACTTCAATAATGTAACATTTTTTAAAGCAGCATTTCATCAATAGTTTTCTCAGCGCACGCCAAATAATGAATATAGGCAAAATGTTGCTACTTTTGATTACATTATTGCTGTATTCTTGAGGAACTTTTTTTTTTCAAAGTGTAACATAGCCCATGTTCGTTAGGGCTAATTTAGGATTCTAAAGTGAATTTTACAAATGGGTCTGACAGTTTTTGACCTTATTCAATTTAAATAAACAAATAATCAAACAAATCTGGCCTCCTTATAATATAAGTGTAGATGTAGATATTAGTGTAGATATGCGTATTTATTTTTATCTAAATAAACCCGTGTTGTGACAGATTGGCCCTTGAGCGTTTCTTCGAGATTAACACCCACGGCATCTTGTGGTCTGTGCCCTATGCAGTGTGTGTGTGGCGCGTGCAAGGCGCGCCGCAGTACTACATGATGGAGCCCCACGCCTGTGGCCCCACTGGACTCAGGACTGATGCTATTGTGAGTACACTAGCAGTCATCATCTTTCGGCCCTTATCCCATGTTACATGGAGTCGGCGCAACACGTTTTCTTGTTCCATTCTGTCGTATCATCCGTCACGCTATCACAGACTCCCGTCCCTTTCATATCACTATATACACGCAATCCATCCGCCTTTTTATTGGCCTCCCCTTCTCTCTCCATCCATCCACATTTATAATTATAACTCTTTTAGTAATATGCGTTCCTTCCCTCCTCTTCATACGACTATACTAATACAAGTAGCTCCCCTTGAACTTTTTTGTCACTGGAGCCACTTTTTTCTCTTATATTCTCATTTCTCACTTTATCCATCCTCTGTACTCAACATTCTCACTTCCAACACGTGCAATCTTTTTTCATCCGTTTTTCTGCACCAGAAACCATTTGTTGTTTGCCAGAAACTTCACAATATTATATTTTAATTACTTCAAGTATTTTAATTATCTTCAAGTGTATATTCTGTGTGTGTCTCTTAAGATGTAAGATACACTATCCTTTTATAACATTTATTACAGAATGACGGCGCTGCGTGCCTTCTGACATTCACATCAGCCAAGTTGATGGCGTTCGCGTGAGTAGTCGTGGACACCGCCATCTTTTTTGTTCTCTTAAAACTTGTTGAGGCCGGTGATTCCTAGGTGAATACCCTGGGAGGAAACACCGAAATTAACTAATTCCTGGTGGTTTCTATGGGTTGTTTATCTGTCCGTTGATGCTATTTATCGTAACAACATTGGTTGGTTAGTAGTAAAGACAGATAAATTACGAATAAAGTAACTTAGAAACCATAAGAGAAGCCAGTTTCTTTTACAGTTAATTAAAGGCAAACATAGAATAGATAAATCGTAAGAGAACCATTAACGTTCAAATCTGAGATGATCTTTTGAGAAAAACTCCACAGAGATTTGAGTTTACTTGTCCAGTAAAGCTCAACTTACATAAAATACAAAAGAGCTTAGCAACGCATCTATGCTTCGAAAACATTATATTAAAATATGAATGTCTGGTGGGATGGAGGGGAGTAATGTAGCGGCATCAACGCTGCCACAAGAAAAGCCAACGTAGCAAAATGTACATCGCAACAAACACGCCAATCGCCAACGCCATCTATCCCATCAGCAGCGAACTACTAACGAAATCCTGCATCGCAGTATCAGAGTTGTCCGTGCGATTTGAGCAACATCCGAATTACAACTATCGGGCAGTTGCCCACTGGTCACAGCAACCGTCTGGTCGGATCCTTCCTTTTCGATGGAGGACTTGCCGGACTTTACCCTCTGGACCACGTACCTCCAAAGTCCAATGTACCAAACTTTCTCCTAATATCTATATTCCAGCAAATAAAGAGGTCACTCATGATTTCCCCAGCTACTTACAAAACATTCCGCTGCCAGAGCGCGAGAAGCGCGACTTCCAGCTGTATGCCATGAGCACCGTGGTGGTTCCTATCAAACCTCTCGGTGGTGTGGACCCGCCGCTGGTCAAGGGTCCGTCTGGAGTCAAGGTCGTGCCCGCTACCAGCAAGGTTAGAAATAAACGGTTTTTCAATATGGGCTCTCGAACTCTGACAATTTATAGCGATCTTGGAAAAGCAATAGCTGTCAAATTTGGCATGAATACATATTTATTCGTGACATTTCACCATGGAGCGCTTCGACAAAAGACATTGTTAAATTTTATTTTAAACATTAAATTTGAACGAGAAGCTCGAGGGCTTCGTCTTCTCACGTGCAGGTGACATCAACTGCCCATTGAGATCGTGTGATCTAACACTGTTTAATACGTTTTGTGGGGATACGGGAATTCTGGAGTTTATACTGATAAAGCACAGACTATTGCTTCCCTGAAATAAAACTGAACTCTCAAACGGGCTCATTAGATTGGGGGCCCCATTTATGTGAAAATGTTGTCCAAAAATTGTTCCCACGGACATCTTACCTACGCGTAACTCTACCTATCTTACTTTAGCCTTTACGTTATAAGTACAGATCAAGCTACAACAATCTGTCAAATTTATTTCATAGATTTTCAACTTTATCGCTAAGGCATTAAGTTCAAGGTTGATTTAGAAATTTTGTCAGTTTCGGGTAGCTTGATGAGCTAGCGACTGTACTTGACATTGACGATTCTGTGTTACCACGTACAGTTTCCGCACGCACCCTATAGTTAGTGAAATGTTGTGTCAGGTGGGCGTGGACGGGTCCAAGCGGCGCGCCGACGAGCTCTCCCGCCGGCACCCGCCCGGCAGCGCCACCTGTCTGGACGCGCAGAGAGCCGCCGACCAGGCCGACGCCGTAGAAGAAAAGCTCAACAGGGGTACGTAGCACAGGACATCAATACGACGAGCTCTCCCGCCGGCACCCGCCCGGCAGCGCCACCTGTCTGGACGCGCAGAGAGCCGCCGACCAGGCCGACGCCGTAGAAGAAAAGCTCAACAGGGGTACGTAGCACAAGACATCAATACGCTACAGAACACTGTAAAACCACTCCGTGCAATTTTAGTCCTACTACAACGGCATTCCACTACATCTATCCAATGACTACTACACACACATCCATTAAAAATTACAAAAAAAAAAAATAGGTACTGCCGTCTTCCAAGCTACTAGCAAAATACGCAATTTTGTTTACTTGGAAAACAAAAAACGGTCATTCAAGAAAATGAATTCCAGCTATTATGATTTAAAAGCCAAGCTACTAAAGCCCACCAAGCCGCCCATTGTGTCACCCTGTGTAATGTTTTCGTCACCTACCTCGTCGTCTAAAATTTATATGGTGTACATAATAAAGAGTATTCTATTCTATTCTATTCTGTATTCTATTCCAAACCGATTTTGATGACATTTAAATGGGACCAATCAGTGAGTATGTCCTTTCACATAAAACAAGATTTTTTCAAATCAAAGGTACCACTTTTCATTTTTTTGCTTGTATCTCCAACATCATTTAAATACTCCTGGCTCACTTCTACATTAATTATCTAACACTCAATTTTCTGTACTATACTAAAAATTTAAATTAAAATAAAACAAATATAGAAGGGGGTATAACAAGTACTAAGCGACATATAAATATCGGATAGAGATATTTTAATTGTTTTGGATACAAGATACAAGCAAAACACTGAATAAAGGTACCTTCCCCTCCCTCCCCCGTCGCTGACTCACCTCCCACCCTCGGGGACTCTTAGTATGTTCATTTGGACATCTCAAAGAACAACTGTACCAATTTTCATTTTTTTGCTTGTATCTCCAACATAATTTAAATACTCCTGGCTCACTTCTACATTAATTATCTAACACTCAATTTTCTATACTATACTAAAAATTAAAATTAAAATAAAACAAATATAGAAGGGGGCACAGACATATAAATAGTAGCAGACCAAACATTAATACGTAGATATATTTTTTTATATGGTATGATTCTTTATCCTTTTTTTTCTAAGTGACAATTCATAAGCATGTCTCGTTCTGTCACGTGTTGTCACACTGACTCATACATAGACAAAATTTGACGCGTAGCTTGTCTGCCATATTGATAAGCATCAAATGTTTTTCAATCGCGTTTAAAATTGATAAAATATTACTTATTTGGGACATAAAACACACGAGGACGGAAAAATAATATGGTGAAGTGCTGTGCGTATCGCTGTGACAGTGCTAGCTACCACAAAACACCTGGATTGACCTTTCATCGGTAAGTTTTGGGAAATCTTAGTGCTTTCTTTACTAAATTCAAATGTTTCCATACTGTTTATTCGTATTTTACATACAGTTTTTAACAAAGATGCGATTTGTCTGTACCGTTAGCCTACAACTAAAGAAATAAACCATAACAAGGACAAAATAGTCAGAAAGTGGCATCAAGTGACAGCTCAAGTACCTGTTCAATTAGTCAGGGACGAATTAGGCAACAAAGACGAAACTTTTAGTAAATTGCATTTGTTGTATGTATTTATGTAAAATATTTATTTCCATTGAATTATCAAATAAAGCCTCAGTTTAATGTATGATGTTTTATTATTTTTTGGTGATACAATTCCAAAATACCTGTAGTAGTTTCAGTGTATGTACACATGTCATGCTAAATGCTAATATTAAAAATAAATTATAAAATCAATATTATGTTACCCAGTGTCTGTGTTATGGAGAACATGAACATAGGCATATGTATAAATACAGTATAGGCTACTCACATAACGATGAATTTTCATTCAGCAGGCAATAATTGAGCATACTAATATTTTTCCAGGTTTCGCAAGGATGAAAGTTTACGGAATGCCTGGATTAAAAACCTGAAACTCCAGGATTGGCAACCAAGACCTTCAAGTGTACTTTGTTCAAAGCAATTTGAGAATCACTTGATCGATCCCAGCGCTTTTCGAACAACATTACGTCCCGGATCAATTCCTACACTGTTTACCGAATTTACTCCATATATAAGCATTATGAGAGTGTAAGATAGAAGAGTGTCCCTGGAGTTTCTTGCACGTTCTTCTCCATAGAGATCTACGCTTTGGAACGTGCAAATAGCTTCAACTTTTTGGACAGACCGACCTTGACAATTAAAAAGTGCCTGTAAATGGTTTATTTGAAATAAATGCTTGAATTTTGAATTACATACATTACTTTTATTTAAAAAATCCTGATTTATTCCTAAACTAGCTTTCAGGCATACTAATACCTTGACTCTCGGTTCTACAAAACATGGCATGCGGGTTAATGACTGCAGTGCCAGTTTTTCTAGCTGATACTGACGTCCGTCAATGGTTTGTAAACACCGTCAAAAGATAAAGAGTGGACTGCTGCCCATCGTCCTCTTAAAATATTCCCTTAGTCGCCTTTAACAATAACCACGGGAATAGAGGGTGGTTCTATTCGTTAAGACTATTGATGAGTAATCTATATTTCATGTACCCAGAGAATATAGATTTTCAGGGATTTTCAGAATATCGTTAGATAATACTGGCAACCGGTCCTAATTCGGCCCTGTAATGATATCATTCCCTAGGTGTGCGTAATGGCTACGCAAATTTTAGCGAATGTTTGGTCTGCTACTATTTATATGTCTGTGGAAGGGGGTATAACAAGTACTAAGCGACATATAAATATCGGATAGAGATATTTTAATGGTTTTGGATACAAGATACAAGCAAAACACTGAATAAAGGTATCTTCCCCTCCCTCCCCCGTCGCTGACTCACCTCCCACCCTCGGGGACTCTTAGTATGTTCATTTGGACATCTCAAAGAACAACTGTACCAATTTTCAAAATCACGCGTATTATTCGCTTTGATTTCCTCATTTTTCCTGCACTAATTTAACTGTAATTGTAATAATTGTGTTCCCTTAGCATCGCGCAACACCGCGGGCTGGCTGGTGCTGCCCGACGGCACAAGCTTCATGTCGGCCGGACACTCCATCGCCTGCAAGAAGTTCTCGCACGCCTCCAGAGGCTACCAGGTCAGTGCTGCTCAGTGCTGCTCAGTGCTGCTCAGTGCTGCTCAATGCTGCTCAGTGCTGCTCAGTGCTGCTCAGTGCTGCTCAGTGCTGCTCAGTGCCTAGGGAACACGCACCGCCCACCGGTGGCTGGCGCTGCACTATGATACGAGGCCGACAGAGATGGGTGGCCAAGTACGTTTAGGCTGCGTTAACATCAGAGATGTGCGGGGATGCGTAGTGAGGGACGTCAGTGTTAAGAACCGAGAAGCGTTTTTACATTTTGTTGAATTATATACATAAATGTATGGGAAAGTCGATTTGTTAGTGATTTTAGTATTGGTCCCATACTGAAAGTGGTTGAGTTGTTGTACTGGAAGTTGTTGTTGATGAGCACAATGACCTCTTAAGAGGTATTGCGTTTATTCTCTGTAACACGTTGTACATAAGACTAGATGATAAGTAGTCTGTCCACATGTACGCCAGGCTCTGGCTTGCTGCGTGATGGCCGTGGCGATGAACCGCGTGGAGGAGGTGTGTCGCTGGTGCTCCTCCACGCTGGACCAGATCCTGGAGAGCGGAGACCAGCTCTACCAGGACTCCTACCTGCACTTCCATCCACGCACCAAGATCTTGGACATGGAACAGGTTGGTTACAACGTCTTTCATCATCTGCCTCGCCTTTTTAGGGATCCATACCCAAAGGCTAAACCAACGGGACTCTGTTTCTTCTAACTTTATTTGTTTTATATTCCCAGATTCTTCGCAAGTTTTATACCCCCGGAAACTGCGTTTGTCGCGTAGTAGTATACAAACCGCGACAGACCGGCTGCGTCGAAACGGACTTATATGAAATGGTAACTACCTATACTTATAGAGGGTACACACTACACCATCTGAAAAAAAAATGTCACACCTGTAATGTCTGTCTTCATACAGCATTTATGAGTGGGCGGCGTCCCCGCCTGCCCCATCATTACTGTGTTAACTTGGTGGTTCCAGTAGCCGAAAGAAAATTATTAACATTTAATTGATCTGGCAACTGGGTGGCCCCAGTTAATTGCGGTCTCAGTCGCTTATTCCATACCTATTAGTGTACAGTTATAACCATCTTCCATGTTCTCTCGTAGCTCGTCCAGTTCTTCACCGAGGAGAGGTCGGGAGTGTTCGTCGCTGGAACAGGAAACTTCGCGGTCGCCTTGTTCAAGACGCCCAGAGGTAACATTGTCACTTGTATTTACTGTGTTTGTGTGTTTCTTGGCGGCTTACGATGTTCAAAGCGCTCGTGGAGACCAAACATGGATTGGAGTTGTTTGCTGATGAATGGAAGATGATATTGTTAGAATGTTGACGGTTTTCGGAGAAGACACAGTGAAGGTTTTAATTTATCATACTAAAATGTAAAATTCTTCCTTTACTTTTGACTGATTGAATGACTCACAAACAACGCACAGCCGAAACTACTGGGGCCCGAGTCTGCTATTTTTATAAATTTGTCATTCCGACACGATCCCATTGTCATGCCATTGTCATTTTGCTAAAAGTTCGTAATCTGCTAAATTCATAATCGCACGGTCACTGGCACGTCAGTGGCCGGTCACTGGGACGTCAATGGTCTCGTAATAGAATTGCGGTAGGAATGCCGTATTGCCATTATTATAAAACCGAGCTAAATTTGAGCATTTATTCATGCCAGATTTTATTTATATTAAGTTTTAAATATTATTTATTAGTGTTATAAGCAATCTGAAGCAGTGAGAAGTTCGTAAATACTAAATCTGTCATTATGTACGAGATTACCATTCATATGGCTTTCTTTCAATGGCGTGTAAGTGGTTGATCATTGGAATGTCATAATGACGCCATTATGATGCCATTATGTTAGTAGATTACCAAACTTGTCAAAATCAACCATTTTGAAATCAGTGATCGACCATTCTGACACTATTGTAATAGCAGACTCGGGCCCCTGGTCGTAGAATTCTGAGATTTGGCATAACCTACATGCCAAATCTCAGAATTCTACGACCAGTAGTTTCGACTGAGCGTGGGCGCCCTTTGGGAGGTCGAATCACTAAGAGCCTCAAATTTTTATGGGAACGGGGAAAAACTGAAAATTTGCATACGAAACGGTATTTAGTCTAATATAAATGACTAATTTGCTGTACTAAATATATACCAATTAAATAGATGATTTGTTTGAAAAATTGATTTCTAAAATCCAATTGGACACACATGTGAAAGCTAGTTAATTAGAGCTTGTAAGGTACTTAGCTTTTTATGGTTCTATACCTCAAAAAGGAAAAACGAAACCCTTATAGGATCACTTTGTTATCCTTCCGTCCGTGTGTCTATCAAGACCCTTTGTCTCGAGTAGGTACGCGTGGAGGTATCGAGTTGAAATTAAAACAATATATTCAGGTCCACAATCCCGTGAAGCTGCGAAAAATCAAACTTCGAAGTTAACGTAAAAAAATGTTACAGCCGTTCATGCCGCAAAAAAATTGATTCCCTAGAGAGTGTAAAAAAATCGTTTATTTCGACAGTCTCAAGGGAATAAAAAATATAGGGTATTTTCAGTTGACTTAGAACAAATGCAACTTCTTCTTTTTATTCTTCTTTTTAAAAACGTTGCCCCCACTAGGATTTCTCCTGTACCCTGGTGTACAAAGTCACATACACAAACAGCCAGACCTGGAACAAATATCTAATCAAAATCCTCACAGTAGGTAAGCCCTTTCATTTGATATGTCACACGATACAGGTTGAAAAACTTTTATTTTTATTTTTTAGTTTGACCCCCAAAAGTGACTCCATACTCAAAATTTATTTATTTTCGAAACGCGACCCAGACACGGAAGTGTCTGGGTCGCAAAAGCCCATGTGTATACCGAATTTTATCAGAATCGGTACAGTAGATCCGGAGAAAAGTGGCTGTGAAAGTAAGACAGACAGACAGACAGACACCCTAGTGATCCTATGAGGGTACCGTTTTTCACGGATGTGCGGAACTATAAAAATCTGAAAATATTTTTTCACACATTTGTAATTAAATCATAAAATTAAAAGCTGGCGCTGGTTCCAAGCAACCACCAACTGTACCTCGTTGTGACTCTTCGGTGCCGGAGATCGCAGTTCACATTAAAGAGGTTAACAAGGCCTGACGGCATTCCAGCGAGAATGTTGAGGCAATGTGCGCCTGAATTGTCTCCTATATTGACACGCCTGTTCCGCCACTCTCTTGAAAAAAGAACGGTGCCAAAATCTTGGAAGCTTGCAAACGTGCAACCGGTACCCGAAAAGGGTAACCGTTCAGACCCTGCTCATTACCATCCGAACGCTATTACCTCCATCCTATGCAAGGTTATAGAAAGGGTACAGAACAGTAAATTGCTGACCTACCTTGCAGACAGTGATCTCCTTACTGACCGTCAATAAGACTTTCGCCGGGATCGGTCAACTGGCGATCTTCTTGTGTAAAACACGCACAACTGGGGCGAAGCCATCGAGAATCATGGCGAAGCACTTGATATCTCGAAGGTCTTTGTCAGGGTCTGGTACGCAAGTCTACTCTGCACGCTTCCTGCCTCCCAGCTAATTTTTGTAGCTGGATATCAGACTTCTTTAAAGAACGGTCGATCGTTGATGGCTGCTCCGCTGACCTCATAGCTATTGATGCCGGATTCCTCAGGGGTATTTTCTCTCTGCAACTGTTTTCCTGCTGCACATCAATTACCTTTTTCAGCCTGTTTTTATTGGGTACGCAGATAACAGAATGGTTTCAGAGAGATACTTGTCCAGCGCAACAACCAGCGGGGATGAGTTTGTTCCTTGTGAGTAGCCCTGGTAGAGCGGACAAATTTGACCTTAGGCCTTATCTCTCAGTGGGGTGAAGACAATCTGGTCTCTTTTAACGCCACCAAAATACAGACGTGTCTTTTTACCGCAACAAAGAGTCGTTTTGACCAAAGTACTACTATTGGAGTACATCAGTTCCTGTGACTGATAGGCTCGAGCTCTTATGCTTACGGAGTTGACATCCAGTCTCAACTTCGGCGCCACCATTGAGTACGAAGCCCAAACTGTTGCCAAAAATCTGGGCATCCCAAAAAGAGTAAAGCGACAATAGGCTAGATTCCATCATCCACTAATTGCAAAACTATTTAGTTCGTCAGTGTGAATATTGAAAAATAATGGACACGTATTTTTTGTTTTTGTAAATCAATGAATATTGACAAAGATAAAACGCATGAAAACTCGGGAGTGGGGGCTCGTGACGTCACGACTCACTAAAAATTATGCGAAGGTGTGATGAGGTGGTGGTGGTGTGGTGTGGTGTGGTGTGGTGTGTGAGGTGTGATGTATTGAGAATATTAAAAGCGTCGTAACTTCGTCAATTTTGGTACCCGTAACAAAAGAAAAAACACGGGTCAAATTTTTTTTGATAATCTAACTGACGGACTTATTTGATTTTTCAGGACATAAGCCTATTCAGGTTTGGACAACTTTTAACCCTATACATAGCACAAGTCCAATTCTGCATGGAATACTCCACTAGGATGGATCCACTATTTAGTATGGCTCAGCTTAGTACCAACTGGCCGTGCTTGACTCGGTGTAACGCAGATAAATGCAGTTTTTTTCACCTGATTGGTAGCGATGATATGGTTCAAAAAGCAGCGCGTTTACCTTGAAGTAACTAATTCACTCTTCACGATCAGGTTGTAGCCAACAGGGAAGCTACTCTCTCTAATCCCGAGGTTTTTTAATTTCGGGCTTATTCTACTCCGTATCATCTACGGACTTACAATTAGTCCCGAACCCGAACTAAGAATTAATGAATGTCATTGATACGGAGTAGAATACCCTCGCCACTAACCCCGGACTTCGGGCTTAGAGTATGGCCCCTTGGAAACACAGACTCTTTCACGGAACTCCGCTCCTTAGCTGTAAACACAATGAATGAGTTCCAAAATTTAATGAAACTGCTCTGTCGGCAGGCTACTACATGTTCGATCCCATGGACCGCGACCGCTACGGGCGCGCCGTGGCGCCCCCCTGCGTCGGGAAGGCGCGCGCTTGCTTCTCGCAGTACCCTAACGTAAGTACCAGCTCTGATGTTGTTCATGCTTTTGTGTATTATTTATTGAGTAAAAAATCAGAAATACATGTTGTAAGCTCCACATACGAACTAAAGACCTGACGTGGCAGAAAAACTTTCAACGCGGTATCAATAAGTTCTCTGCACGATTTCGACATACTAAACAACAGCTGCCCACCAGACACGACAGCTGTCTGGTCAGGGGATTCTCGCATTTCAGTCAGCAGACTCTTACTGTCTAAAACCCATGCGTGCTCCTCCTAATGCCCTTTGCGTCCCAGGGCCGCGGTGACTTTTTCGAACAAATTCCGCAACTGGACAGCGATGCTGCGATTATACTTACACCGTCTCATATAATATGTTGTCAGGTGAAAACCCTATCCGAGAAGCTAGGCCCCAACATCCCGCCCTTGACTGCAGAAGAGGCAGAGGTTATTCGGCTGAAGAAGGAGGCAGAAGAAGCGAGCCTGCTGCCAGAAGTAGCAACAGCTGCAGCTGCGACAGTGCTAGCTGCTGTAAAAGCTGTGAAAGCTGTGAAGCAGGTAAGTCGAATACCCCACGCCAAAAAAAAAAAAGACTTCTTAATTCAATAGGGATAATTTGTGAATAAAAAATATGGGTCTCTTTAATCCGCCAGTTAGATTATTAAAATATATTTGATACGTGAAATCAATAAAAAGCAACGAAGATAAAACGCATCAAATATCAGCTTAGTTGCAGGCGTATACTAGTCCGTATCACCTAACCACTAAGAATTAATGACAGCACATTCATTCTTAGTTCGGGTTCGGGACTAGTCGTAAGTCCGTAGGTGATACGCAGTAGATGACACCGGCAACTAAGCCCGTAACTACGGAATTCAGGCTTAGAGAGTAGCCCTCCTGATTCCAGGATCAGCGTTCCATTGTTGCGGTATCTCTTACGAACAATCCCACAAACATGGCCCTAGCGGGCTCCGTCAATAAAATAAAAGTCCGTAGAACTTAGAATATTAAGAAGCATATTTGTATTAATTATGATTTACCTTGTATTTACAGCCGACCAAAAAAGCAAGCGAGGTAAGTGTTCCAACAAATCTGTCTAACTGTACTATAGCTTCATATGGAGTACGCCGTAGCTATTTGTAGAATAATAGGTGACTATGTAGACTACGACGTATTGAAATGTAGACTATGCGGTAGCTGTATGTAGACCTCGCCGTATCTCTGTGGACTATGCTGCATTACTGTGTAGACTACTCCTTATTGCTGTCTAGACTAAGCTATATGTATGTGTATACCAAGGCATAATTATTAGTAGACTCTGCTGTATCTCTAAGACTACGCGGTAAATAACTGTCCAGACTATGCGTTTAGTACCATCTATGGTTATGCAATACTATATATATACATATACCTACTTGGGATTGTCAACTTTACATTCCAGTAACGCATGTCGATCACATTTTGACTAGTTACACTGATAGAATGGTAGTTTGTCTTGAAGTCCAAGTACTTTGTGGATGAAAGTATGAACCTTTGGTCAGTCTGGAGTCACCAACTGCTAGATATAGCCCTCTTTTCAATCTACCATGTTTCTGAGGCTCTATACTTAGTGCCAACCTGCCAGCGTTTGCGTGGCGAAGGCATTTTCAAAGTGTTAAAATTGAATGACAAATGCTGTCGAAATTTCACGTTATCAAACTCTTATTATTTATTTATTTAACAATTTATGTACACACACATTTATACATATTTTGTCATTTTGAAGATCTCCGTCGTCAATGGAATTTCATTTTGACAACCGCCTGTGTGCGCCCGTCATCCAGGCATATTACACGGTCGTAATAAAAAAATATTCTGAAATAAGTTTTGTTCCTCAGGTACGATTTAGCGAGCCAGCCCCATTCACGATATACGGTATGGATGTCACCAGTTTGCGGAGACTGAATAAGCATGAGCGATAGTCGAATGACTCGTCGACGACTGCGGTACGATATCGATAGGACACTTTGCAAAATAACACTTTTAAAAACAATGATATCATACCGTTGTAATCCGGCGATGTAAGTGCTAACAATTTGTAACGTCACAATGTCATTTTCACACTTCGCTCTTAGACTACGCATATCTTACGTAAACTGGTAGACTAAAAAAAAACATGCTAATTGAAACTACGCTGAATTGAAAAGCCAACGAGTAGACAACAGCAGGCATACAATATTTGTAGCAATACGCCATTCTGAAATTTAAACTACGCTGAATTGAAAAGTAAAAGAAACAAAAAATGCGCCATTTTGAAATATTATTCGCCGATATACGATGGAACGCCAATTCGTAAATGTGTTTTTTATACTCGGATTGTTAATATTGTACCTCTCGTTGTTTCTTATCCGTTTCCTTATTGTATGTAATTATGTTGTTAGTTAAGAGACGAGTGTGAAAGGGGCAGAAGTATTAAAATTGTACGTGTACTGTTCTGGTCCCCATCACATTTCGGTTCAACACATTTTTTAATAAAAGGTTTGAATTTTATGATCTGTGTGTTATTGTTTCTGTGTTCTATATTTCCATCTCTTCGTGATGACCTTTATTCTGTGGCTTCACTCCTGTTGCCTATCTTACAAAAACTTTTTTGTAGCATTGGGCACTCGTGATATTGAAAGGGTTTTAGGGTGGGTAAACAGAAAAGCCTATTGAAGTGGTCTATAGTAAAACAATAAAAACCGATCAGTGCAATTTTTATTTTAGGTTAGGTTTTACAAACATAAGAGTAACTTTGTCTTTTCACAATAATTATAACATAGATAGACCTATCTATATCTGTGAATTATAAGGATCAGGAAATGAAATGTTTTTTTTTTATGATTTGTGGGAGTGGTTTTCTATGATAAAACGAGCACCTACTTTTTAATCCAATTATTTTAAGACACATAATAATTATTGTTTAAATTCTTTAAAAGCCAATTTTTTTACAATTTTACTTTTTACACACGTTTTAATGGACGTAGGGTTTGTACGACACATGCCACGTTTCAGACACGAAATGTGTTTTTTATTTTTATTTTTTTATCCTCATTTTCCCGGCTACTCGATCAGTTTCAGTCCACTGATTGATTAGTTCAAGTTAGTCCAGGAAAGCCTTTTAAACAAAATTAGCCAAATCGATTCATCTGTTTGCAAAATGAGCGCAAAAAAGCATTTAATTTTTAACCTTACAGATTTGAAAATTTAAAAACACAAAATTGAAATCGTAAAAAAAATCACGTACATGTGTCTACAAGACCCTTACGCTAAGACTTACAGCAGTGCGATTCTGCAATAAATCTCCCCGTGAAAACTAAAATAAGTAACAGTTGGATTGCGCAAACAATTTGACAGCCACTTTACCTATGTTTTCACAGTAAAGATTTTGCAGAATCCACCAGCAGCTTAACAAACTTTGTCGCGTCTCTTCGTCACAGCTTCAGTCGTGAAACAGTCTGCGCAGTTGCACGGAGCACATTCAGTGTTGGCCTCGTCGACTGTGGAGTAGCCGCGGCGTTTTGGCTATAGAAAGATCAAAATAACTTCAGTATATTTTCTACGCACAGCAAAGGAGTAGAACTCCTATGTAACTGTGTTTTTCCGAAAGCTTACAACCCTAATCTCTTCAAAGTTAGAGTGAACAGGCTCCTTCTGTGTAAGCGCGCTCCATCGTAGACTAATGGGCCTACCACATGCACAAGCTTCACCAAAGTTTTGCCTGTGTCACTATGCGTGGAGTTGGTAAAACTGTATTACGTGCCAAGTGTTCCGTGAAAACTGTGGTGAAGCTTGTGCGTGTGGTAGGCCCATTAGTGTCTGTCATCTCTAACCAAGAGAGTCAATACACCCATCTCAAAAAACAGTTACTAACTTGTTGCCAGAGGAATGTCGGTACCTAATTATCCCAAGGGAACATGCTTCCGGAATAAAAAATATTCCAAGAAAACACACTCCGACGGTCGTCAATGTGCTATTGCAGTTTGTAATCTATCTCTGTGCCAAATCACCCAGAAGGTCCATTCAGCTGTTGTAACGTAATTGAGTGACAAACATCCATCTTTACATTTATAAATAGTAACAAGATAAATTACAGTACGTCTGATCGATTTCGTTCGTGGTGGCTCATCTTAACGGTGACGAGCCATTGGCGCGGGAGATATTACAGTGCACAAGTGTGTGCGCAAGCACAGATGCCCCCCGCTCCCCCCCGCTTCTGTCATTCCATGGAGAAATTGGACCCAGAGATCCAATTCCGCTGTTTTTTACGCTGAACCAGAGTGCAGAACCAATGGCTTAACGTGTTTTTAGAGGCACAAAGGTGTCACACCACCAACTTAAATTCTGGGCTGCCACAGAGAATTTCCAACTGCGGAACCTAGTGATAATTTTCTGCGACCTGGGAATCGAACCCAGCATCTCACGGAGCAAACCCAAACTACAAAAAGTAATTATAAGACCTCAACAACCCAGAAATTACGCTGTGAGTATCACGACGATCTTTGGCAAGACGTCAGAACTCTACCAGCTGGCACAACATAGGCCTTCTTCATTGAAAAAGTATGTAGCTTTGACATTTACAAAATTAAAATTGGCATAGACAAATGTCAGAAGACAAGTGATTTGATAGGTTGTTTAGGACGTTCAGGGGCAAAATGTCCAATTCTCAAAATGTCCAACGGTGTCAAAATGTCCAAATACCCAAAATGTCCAATGGTCAAAATGTCCAATTCTCAAAATGTCCAATGGTCAAAATGTCCATCTCCCAAAATGTCCAATGGTCAAAATGTCCAACTCCCAAAATGTCCAATATTTGAGAATGTAGCAAATTTGTTCAATAACTCATAAAAACGCTTTTTTAATAGTATTACTTTAGTTCATGATTTAATGCCCTCTACAGGGCACCATAATTATGCAATTTAATGTGACTTCGCATTGCCTATAATCAGCGGACGATCAAGACGCGATCAAAACGATCAAGGAACTGATAAACATACATACATACATACCGGTCAAAACCATAACCCTCCTTTTTGCTTCGCCGTAGTTGGGTAAGAAACACATCGCGATCTAACGCTAATAACGCCATCTATCGAGCTGTATATTTTTTAAATCCGTATTCAAATAAGCAGGTTATTTTAATAGTCATATAAGAACCAAAACAAAACATCTAAATAATATGCATAAACTGAACGCATCCTGAGATTAAAGTATAAGTTGATTTAATGTAGGTACCCTATGTTTGAAAAATTTTTACGCCATATACGTCTACTAGCTGACCCGTGCAACGTCGTCTGCGTAACATTTTTCATTACTGCTCCGCTTCTATTGGTCTTAGCGTGATGATTTATAGCCTATAGCCTTCCTCGATTAAGAATTTTTCAAATCGGACCAGTAGTTCCTGAGATTAGCGCGTTCAACCAAACAAACAAACATACAAACTCTTCTGCTTTATAATATTAGTATAGATAGTATAGATTATTTTATTTAAATGTAAGGAAATGCGTTGATGCAAGCTTTAACTACGTGTAACTATGTAGGTAGTTGTTGACGACCAGCAACCCACCTTTTTATATTGATATATTTATTTTTCTATTAATTTATTGACTTGTCTTTTGCTGTCACTCTGGAAAAAATGGTAAAATAGTAGTCAAAATATTGTATTTGTGGTTTTTGTGTTTGTTTTTTCAATTTCGTATAATTTCGAAATCTAATATGACTGAAGAATTTGAGTTCGTTTGTAACCAGAAGGATAAGCTTACATTGATTCGAAATGGGTTCCAGTTTTACAAAAACGTGAGTAATAAAAATGGAAGCACTTTATGGCGTTGTATTAATAGACGAATATGTACTGCATCAGTCACCATAGATGAATCAGGAAAAAACGTATTGAGAGAATCGACGCACACTTGCAAACAAAATCTTGTCCAATTGCATATTAATAAATTAAAATCATCTTTGAAGAAGGAAGTATGTACAGATTTAGGACCGATTCAGAAAATTTGTGAAGAACCTTTGAAAAAGTTAAGGGAAGTGTACCGTGATGATGCAGATTTAATACCGTCATTTCATACTATTAAAAAAACTTTATACAGATCCCGCAAAACGTATTTGAATACAAATTTATTAATACACAGTGATACTAGTTCAATTAAAATACCTGAAAAATTGGCTAAATCATTTCTAATTTGTGAAGATGGTGATACAGATAAAATTATAATATTTTCAACAAATACGGCGAAGAAATTCTTAAAATCGCCAGGCTCATACTACGCAGATGGAACATTCAAAGCAGCACCTAAGCCATTCTATCAGTTTTTTGTTATACATTTAGATATTAGTTCTGACGAAAAAACAAACATTATACCAGTGATCTACGCCCTTTTGCCAAATAAAATGGAACAGACCTATGTGCGTTTATTTTCGCTATTAAAAGTTAAGTTAGGTGTCCAGATCCGAAAGTTTAAATCAGATTACGAAGTCGCTATATTAAATGCCGTATCTTACGTTTATTCGCAAGCTGAAGTGACCGGATGTTACCACCACTTCAATGAAGCCATCTGGAAGTATTCGAAAAAAATTAAATTAAATGTAACAAGCGCAGGACGAAATACTACCCGAATGAGTGCCATTATACCTTTAGTTCCGGCAAATGAAATACCAGCTGCATGGCACTATATTTTAGAGACTAGCCCAAACTCGTGCGAAATGGACAAGTTTCGTAGGTACTTTGAATCTACATGGTACCCAAAGAAGTCACCAGCTTTATTGAGTTGTGCTGGACAGCGTCATAGAACTACCAACGCATTAGAAGGATGGCACAGGCGATTAAATAGCCGTATACAGAAGAATCCTAATTTGTACTTCTTTTTATATAAATTGAGAAATGAAAGTAAATATTGGGACTGTCGTTTAGAGGATTCGCTGTTTAAGAAAATGATAATTAAACGAAGACCTAGAGACATCCAGTTTGATCGGAAATACAAAAAATATTTAATAAAATTACAAAACAGAGATCTCACATTACAACATTTTTTGAAAAAAAATCATTTATTTGAGACTTAGTTTGTTTAAAAAGTAAAACGTATGTGGTATATATATCAAAAAAATTAATATGTTCTTCTTATAATATTATTTTTATAATATGTTAATTATTAACATATTATAAAAAATGCTTTTTCATTTAAATAAAAAAAATGTTGATTATTACTTACTTGCCCCATAAAGTATTTTTTATGTCTTACCATGGTTATATAAAAGTATGTTGAATGTTTGATTCAATTTATAATTATAAAAAAAAAAACATGTAGTGATTTCAGGTATGTAGTGGTTTTCTCTGGTTTTAATTTGTTATTTTATTAAAAAAACATAATTTGATTCTTTCAGTATTTTGTATTTATTATTTATCATAAGTATTAAAAAAGCGTTTTTATGAGTTATTGAACAAATTTGCTACATTCTCAAATATTGGACATTTTGGGAGTTGGACATTTTGACCATTGGACATTTTGGGAGTTGGACATTTTGACCATTGGACATTTTGAGAATTGGACATTTTGACCATTGGACATTTTGGGTATTTGGACATTTTGACACCGTTGGACATTTTGAGAATTGGACATTTTGCCCCTGAACGGTTTAGGAGTGACGCCTCAGTGCTGTCACCTTTTGCTCGACATTACAGAAAACCCTTATCCTAGCCCTTATCTTAGCTAATATACCTCCCTTATTTATGACTTCTGACTTGTGAAAGAGAACAGAGATTTTCAGCATAAAAAAAGGATTTACGTTATTCCAGTATAGAATCTACGTATTATTTAAGAAGATACTTACAGGAACCTGAAAGCGATTAGCCAAGATTTAAGTCTCTCTCTCTTATACATTTTTCAATGAGCATTTTCATTCGTGTAGACGTGTGTAATGAAAATGCTGTAGAATAAAATCAATTTCCAACAATTGTCAACCTTTGATTATATACATGAAAGTTGTCAACTATATATTGGGGATGACTTCCAGTCAAATCCAATTCAGCTGAATACCCGAATTTTACATGGAGCATGTGCATCTGACCTGCACAACGGCTTAACGTGCTTTCCGAGGCACTGAATTATGTAAAGACAGGCAACTATCCACGGACTGTCTCCATCAAACGTTTCTTAATCTTGAAGATCCAAAAGCTTCCGGTAAAATACAAGCCAATGTTTTTATCACCATCCAAATATTTACCAGGCATTTCATCATATATTTACCAATCAAAGACTCGTTTATACAATAATTAACTTTTAAAATGGAATAAATCCACAGTTCAGAAATATTGTTTGAATAAATCTACAAAATATAAAGTGAATAATTTTAGGCCTGGAAAATATAAAATGATAAAAAAAAACTTCTTTTTAAGTTGATTTAATTTTTTTTATTGTTTAACGCGCAAAAACAAACCTGCATCTAAACAAATAATCCTAACAAACTTGTTAATTGGTTTGGAAATTACCTTGATATGCTTGAAGTGAAGATTTCCCATCAGCTTGAACTTTGAGAGCGGGCCGCGTGTATGACAGAGGCACTGGAATGACAAGAACATCATCATCTGCCTAGCCTTTTCTCAACGTTACTGGGGTCGTCTCCAAGACAAACCGGTAACATGTGGTAATACAATAAATAAAGAGAATAACTAACAATCGTGCAATATTATTGTTGAATTTCAATTATTAAAGAACGATTGTTAAATTAAAAAAAAGAACATAATGAAGTAAGAAAGTAAAAATAAGAACATATGAAAACCATTTCATTAAGAACTTTGCAAAACAGTATTTATTTATTGAAATGAATGGGTAAATTAATCCGAGAAGTATTATTAGAAGACAGTTTACTGCTTAAGGCGCGTCCCCGAGCAAAACGAAGCGCTAGCCGTTTTTTGTGCAGTTTTTTGGAGCTATCTACTCTTTAACCAAAAGAAATATCAACTAAAAAAAAATACATTAAATTTCTAAATAATCTTGGCTTCAAAATGGTAGATTTTATTTTTTATTACTAAGTATAATGTTTAAGTAATCTCCTCACAACGAAACCACAGAAATGAGAAAAAAATACTGAAAACATGCATCTTCTCGAAAACTAACGATTATTTTGATTTTGTACTTACACTAATGGATAGGCAATTTAATTATGAACATTTTGGTAGAAGTATTTTTTCAAATGACCAAAATTAGATTTTATAACGATTTTATTCAACAATTTGAGCGTATTCGCTATTGTATCTCTTGCGCTGTTATTGAGGGAAAAAATGCTCAAGGTTATTTGGTCAGGGTACGGCCTTAACGTACGTGATTCGTTCATTTTTAATGATTTTCATTGTCCTCAGAAACTTTACCTCCAATTATCTCGGCAAGGCAACACTTTAGGACACCATATTACCAATATTTTTTGTTTGTTTAAGTACCCGCTACCCATTCATATACATATATTTCATACAAAAATGTTCAAACCCCTTGTTGCATTATTTTCATAATACTCACGTTGGGCTAAAACACAAAAGTCGTGTTTTAAAAATAACACTCGGCAAAAATATACTTATTATTTAGCTTTTCAATTAATTATTATTAATAACTAAATATTTATAAAAATATGTATTGTTTAAATCCATCGCAACCAAAACCTTTAATATCTACGAGCATTTTAGCGTTGTGGATTGTAAGGTGATTTTAGTGGTTATTCGTATTAAAAATGTCCTAAAAAAGTATAATGAAACTTGAAATTTGCTTGTAATTATCTTGAGTTCTGAATTCTATTATGTAAGTATTTGATATATAATATGGACCCTATACTCACTTTCTAGAAAAACAAATTAAAAAAATAATTTAGGTAATAAATTATTTTATTGTTAAATTAATAAATTTGATTAGTGGATACAAAAACAACGAGAAAATCTTACAGTCGCAGGCTGGAAACATAATTAAAAAGTTAGAAATGATGTATTAAATAATTATAAATTCTAACTCAATATTATATTTTTTTTAAAATACGAGTGAAATAACGTACCCTTGTCTGTAAAAATGCAAAAGCATGAAAATGATAGAAGTACAGAATAACAATAAAAAAATTGGGTTGCACTCCGGGAGTGCCGGCAGAAGTGAAATCTTGAACATTAACGTTGTGCATTTTTGAATCATCCGTCTTACGAATTATCGATCAGGTACGTGACCTGATCGATAAGTCGATCGATCGTCTTGACGCGAGCTTAACATTTTATACCCATCCCAAGACAAGTGCTCAACGCCGCGAAAGAAGTTTTCACTTCGTCTTGACAAGGTCGTCGACATATGAGATGTGGATTCAGCAGTCACTGTACCGATAGACTCGACCGCCCAATCTCTCACTGTCCTGGATTTCACACACTCATCATTGTCGGCAATCGATCTCGTCGCCACCGGACTTCGTGGGCTCTTCTAACCGCGTCCGGCACATAGTTAACCGCTATATGACATAACTGTGTCTGGTTAACTTCTGTGCCTCATGAGTTACTAGGAATATTGAACGACTGTGAATAACTACTGTAAATAGTGAACATTATGTGAATAGTGAACATCTGTGAATAGTGAACATCTATAAATAGTGAACATCTGTGAATAGTGAACATCTGTGAATAGTGAACTACTGTGCCTATTGAAGTGCTGCATTAATACTGGGAACTGAAGGAAGTTCTCCCATACAACAGAGAACGAGTTGGAGATACCCACTTCTGAGGTCAATCTTATTGTACAAGTTCACTGCATTCCGAACCGTCCTGTCCTAAGTACATAGCAGTCTTTGTGCAGTGCAGATAACTATTGGTCTTTCAAGCCGTCCCAACCGGCCATCGTCCCGATACGGAACATAACACATTGTGTCGTCGTGTCTGCTTATGGCGCATTGACACAACAAACCGTTTTAATTAAAATACAAAAATATTTATTTAATAGTACTTACGTATTTCTGTAAGTCATCAAATCATTAATATAAATCAAAATAAATGTTGCAATATACTGATACTGGGATAGGTCTATCATCACTGATAGGGCTATTGTTGATAATAAGCCTTATATAGTGGTGATAGACCGACGAGGGGCTCGTGAAGGTTGAGAAAGAGAAGCAAATCAAGTATTTCGACTTAGCACACGAGTTTGTTGAAATGTGGAATGTGGACTCGACTTGCCAATTCTACTAATTTTCACATTCGCATCACATGCGCATCTCGATCGCAAACTGTCAAAAATGTATGAAAATTAAGGTTTTTTTGACAGTTTGCGATTGACATGCGAATGTGAAACTTGTTTATAAATTAGTAGAATTGGCCCTGTGTCGTTGCTGCGAACGAAGTCGCGGAAGAAGTGTTACTTAATAATAAAATCGAAGGCAAGCTAACAGTTATAAAACTATTTGAATTACAAAGAAAAATAACTAACCGTCAGCTTTATGAAGGGAAAACAAGAAAATAAAACATATCAGTAAAAATTATAAAAACAATAAAATAAAATAATAAAATAATTGTTTAACATCAATAAAATAGTTTTATTTTAATACGTTACCCATCTCTGTAAAGTGTGAGGAGAATATATTTAGAAAATGATATTTTCATGGTTTTACAGTGTTGGATCAAATATTTATTTTCTAGCAGATTTTCTAACTTTTACCGTAGCTTGTGCCTACCAGCCCTGTCAATCCTGGAACCAATTCTTTTTTTAATCCAATTGCAACTTTAGGTACTTAGCAAAAGTGTGTTTTCCAGTAAGTAAAATTATTTTCACAATGGACTGTATTATGTATTTAGATTTATTTTGAACTAGTATCTGCAAGCTGCTTCGTACACTGAATATCGGAAATTATTCCAGGATTCCAGTATTCAAAGTCCTATTCTAGGACTAAACCATGTCCTAGAATGGGACTTTGAAACCCCCGGGTCGAGTTCCATCTTTCAGTCATTTATAAATGAAGAGAAGGTAACGGACAGAATTACTTTCATATTTGTAAAGAAGATTTCCTAAAATTATTGATCATTTCGATTAATTGATCTTCATCATTATACATACCTCAGTCTAAAAAGTAAAATAATAAAAACTTATAATCTCATTTAAGACATTTAATTTTTCAAAAATTTTTAAATAAAACCTATAACATCAATTATGTTTACTAAACTTCATTCCGTAAATGTAATCAAGTAAAACAAATTAAGACGGAAAAGGACTTCACTTACATAGATAAACTTGAAAAAAAAAATGACAACATTATTATTTGGTCAGTGTTTAAACATTATTTTCTGCACTGGTGCAACACGAAAAGGAAAGATCCTCCAACCGGACGGTTGCTGTGTGCGGTAGGCTACTGTCTTATAGTAGGTATATTATGTTCTAATTGCAAGGAAAACTCTGATACCGCAATGCAGGATTTCTGTAGTAGTTCGCTGCTGGTGCAATAGATGGCGTTGCTGTTGTTTTTGCCGTCGTACAAATTTTGTATCGTTAGTTTTTTTTTTTCGGTAGTGACGGTATTGATTTGTCTTCATTATTATTGATTGGCTCGCGCTTCACCACAACCTAAACCAACCAAAATGATGGGGCAGATTTTTCTTAATAACGCAGCCAACTTTTGAGCCGTTTGACGTAAACTGCTAGACATAGGCCTATTTCAAGTGTCAACACGTCAACCGGTCCTGTCTTTTCGGATCTATCGCAGCCAACTAGCTTAATCAGCCGTTTAATTAGACCAGCTCTTTGATCATCGCAGTTGAATCAGCGGCCTAAACGTCATCCTGGCGTTTCATTTAACAGCAGGGCAAATTACGTTGAGCAGATTTCATCAATCTGAAACTGAACGCGATCAACATAAGAAGTAAGCCGTCAGCGTCATTATTTTCTATGTAATATTGACACTGAATGAACTGAATGATGATGAACTCTTGAATGCAGCTTGATGGCGATCAGTTCCATTGATGAAATCCGCTCTTAATTCAATATCGTTTAAAAACACTAATGTGCGCTTAACTCGACAAAATGTATTGAAAAGTTGTTCATAACACCAACAATTCGGTTAATGAGGTACAGTCACTTTTTAATGACGTTATAATAGCTTTTGTTTATGTAATTACTTACTCTGGTGCCCGAAGTTCTCAAATGGAACTTAGGGCACGCCAACACGGATTGGTTAGGTTCCCATCGTGTTAAGTTCCTTTAAACTCTAGCTACTTTAGGCAACAATATATTTTCGCCACACGGTTTCCCTTGTGCATAATTCAGGAAAATATAATGTGTATAATTTACTTACGACTGTCTGAAAATCATGAATAAAAAGTGTAAATATTAAAATAATTGAATTATAAGATAATGAGAATTAATAAAATGTATACTCAATCGAACAACCGCCAAGCCTTCTCCCAACTATGTTGGGGTCGGCACCCAGATGCTACTGAATCAATCTACAGTAACATCATAAAGAGGAAAGATTTGTATGTTTACTTATTTATTTATTTATTTATTTATTTATTTATTTATTTAGTTTATTTCTCTCATAAAGGTACAATGTCAGTAGTTAATTTATACATAAAGTTAATTTATTGCCTTACGCTAAAACCTTTGTGAGAGCTGGAGTCTGAACTAGGTTCAGGACCTGTATGACAGATCTCCAGGCTCACACCCCTTTTAGCATTATCTTATTATACGGCATCATTTAGATTGTACATAAAACTAGAAGCAAACAGTTTTGATAGAGAGTTAAGTCTATATAATAGAAGTGTGGGTTATATTTGTAATGTAAAGTGATGTTATTGTGTATTGTATGTGTGGTGTGTGCAGTGTGTGAGGGTGTGGTGTGTATGTGCATGTAAGTCATATGGTTCATGCTAAATAATTGGTGATTATGAGAGGGATGTTTATAAAAACATCATTTAATGGTCTGGATGATATTTTCTGTTTCTTCATAGTCCATATCCAGCAGCCAGTTCCTTACAGTAGTTTTGCATTTCCATTTGGCCATTGAGTACACATGTAAGATTGTATTAACTCTGTTGTACACATAAGGACCAAGGAAATAAAAGAAACGTTGAGCTTGCTTTGAATGGACAAGAATGGACGAACACACAGTATGCTTTCGTCTCACGGCATTGAACTTATCGGGATTATAGGAATTTTGGGAGTGGACTGTTAGAATTAGATTTAGAATGAACAATTTTCGAATAGAGAGGACCTTACAAGTTTTATATAGTTCGGTGGTAGGAAATTGATAAGGAAGGGACCAACCTACTTTAAGGATCGCTCTTTGGGCACGTTCCAGTTTTAACAAATGTGTTTTCGTTGCCCCACCCCAAACAACTATACAGTACTGCGCAACTGACTGACAGAGAGCTAGATATACTTGTCTAAGCACCTGTGTGTCGGCCACATGGCGGAGATTCTTAAAAATAAATATCAATTTGCGCAGTCGGGAGGTGAGTAAATCTATATGATTATAAAATGATAATGAGTCATCTATCTGAACACCTAAATACCTTATACTCTCTATGCGGCTTAGATGAGGACAGCTACATGGCGTTTGTTGTGATACATTACAAGAGTGTGCAGTCAGTGAAAATTGTGATGCTGAAAGTTTACCAACTTTTGTTTGTGACGAATAAACTCAAAAACTAGGTACAACCGATTAAAAAAATTCTTTCGCCATTGAATTCTACATTATGCCTAAGGTTATATTTATTATGAACAAAATAGGGTTTCCTAATACAACTGCAGCGTAGACCAGGTCGCGGGTGAAGTGCTAGTATTTTATATGTTACGACCACAGAAATATAAAAAAACAGGGTACGACTGCCTATTTACCTGCAAGGGCCAATTATTGAGCATTTGTTTAAAGCAAGCTGACAAAATGTACAGTTTGAGGTGTTTTGACAGCTTGCGACTGTAGTGGCATGCTGCACTGCGATTCTGTCAACGTCTCTCCGTGACAAATAATGTGAAGTGAGCTGTCAAGCTGTAGGTACAAAAAGATGGAAAGTCAGTTCACTTCCACCTTTGAGAGAGGTCACAGAATAGACCGACTGCAAAAAACTCGCCCTGCAAACTATTCTGAAGGATTTACAGAATCGGCTGAGATGCGAATGCGAACTAATGGGTATTACGATACCACTTTGTAAGAGTCTGATTGACAGAATTTCGCTTCTAGTACAGTTACTATTGATAAAAATTGTAAACCTTCCTCAAAGACAACATTTATTGTTTATAACTTGTTTTCTAGGTGGCGTACTAAATTGAACCATAAACCATTTTTTTAAGTTAGATTTACAACAATACATAATATGTGAATTTCATCTAACATCCTGTAGTAGTTTTTGTGTTATGTGTGTACAAACATACTTATAAATTCTAAATAAGTAGGTATATTGGTTTTGGATTGTATTGCTTTTACATACAACCCTCATACTAAGTTTTATTACATCTCTCTGTGTTCAGACATAGGCTAGTAAGAATTTATTAACACGTGAGCCACCGGAAAATAGCAGACGCTTTAAATTTATAAAATATCGCGTAAAATTGTGAATGTGGGTAGGATTTGTTGTTTTAAAAATGATATGTTCACAATATAATAATCGAGAAATTTTAATCTAATAAAGATTTATTACGGAATTTTCTATTTCCCGGTGACATAAAAATATTTTAAGTTTTACTTACTTGATTCTGTTTAATAAAATAGAAAATATTAATTTTATTTAAACGTTTGAATTGCATATTTACATATTAAAGAATGATATTGATTTACTTACTGCAATCTACAAAAGCAATTTTGTAATAATTAAAAAAAAAAAAACATGTTTGATGAGCCTTTTTTTTTCACAAGCATTCAAAGAAAAAAAAAACTTACCTGGTACTATAAAAATCGTCGTAATATATATTTTAGTAAAGTTAATCAAAGGAGCTGTGATACGAAGTATGTAATTTTTGTATTATTAATATAAATTAACGTATTCGACAATGTTGTCTTTTGGTACTTAGAGGCGACAAAGCTAACTCAAAGGGGCCCCATTTCGGCATCGTCCATTCGTGACTTCGGGATTCGAGACTAAGGATCAGTATGGACGAAGATTAAAAAAAAATCGTTAAATGCAAAATAAGTTATTTACTTACTTCGATCTATTTAAAACAAATTAAATTATATTAAAAAAATGTTCGTACTGAGGTTTTTTAAAATGAAATGCTTTTTTTTAAATTACGTTACACTACTGAATTTTGTTTTAAACCTGAAAAAAAATAATTCCTACATACCACATCCTAAAAACGAAATTTATTAGAATTTTAGTACATAGTTGAAACTCAATAAAAAAAGAAAAACATCTATTTGATAAGACAACTGTGATTGGAGATAAAAAGAGAAGAATAAAGGAGTACTCAAACAAAGCCAAGTCACAGGAAACTTGAATATGGCAGCTTTCCCACCAGAAAAGTGCTATGCAACGTTGCTAGGGATGAGCCTGGGTGTATAAAGGATGGTCACCCATCAACGGATCAACCTCGGCAAGCGTTGCTTACACTTGAAGGTAGAGTGGCTGTTATCATTTAGTGATGAGCCACTGCTACATCATTTTTTATTATTACTTAGAACACTTTTATCCACTGCTGGACAAGGCCTCCCCCATACATTCCCAGCCCTAACTTATCGCCTTCTCCAGTCAAACTGTGGGGACAATCAATTAGGAAACTTACAGTTTTCTGAAACAAATAAAAAAAAATTGTAAGGAATTTTTCATTTGTTAAATTCGGTTTGGTTTCTTTATACCTCGAATTTAGAAATATTTACCTTCATCTGGAATGCAATCACGTGTGTTTTATTAAAAAAGTTTAAAATGTAAATTATTAATATATTTTTTTAAATCAAACATATTACTATGTTATCGAGATACTTACAGGTGCCTGAAATTTTTATCGGTTTAATTAATATCATTAGATGTTCTTTTTTATTTATATATAGTTACTAGGTCGAAGAACATCTTTATTTACATACAAATAACTTAATATTCTCAACACACTCTAACTTTATGATATCATGCACATTAATTTTTTTTTTAACTAACTTAATCTAAAAGTATTCTAAAATGTGGCGTCGTAAAATTCCTCCGCATCGCTGGCCATTGATAACGTGCCTAAAAGGCTGATAGCATTGCCACGTTGAATGGCAATGCTTATCCTTTGTCCGAGGTAAAAGCAGTAGTAGAGTAACAAAGACAGGTGTTTAAACTTGTACTAATTCAGTCAGTGAGATGAAGCTATTTGCACTATCCAAAACGTAGATCTCTTTGAAAGAGAGTGCAAGAGAATTCATGGACACTTTTTTAAACCAATTCACGCACAGCTGGGCATCTTCCATTTCTTGCGGCAATTCAAGTTTCTGCCCGAAGAAAGTTGTCAAGCTTAAGGGACAATGTGCAATATAAAAAAAAAAATCACTTACGCCCTATATCTGTAAAAATAACAATTGTCTCTTTACATTCGTAAGTTCTTTAAAATGGTTTGTAAACTAACCTCATCTATACTTATAAAATCTTATAGTCCGACTGACATTTATTTGTTTATCACCGCACAGCCGAAACAACATCTGGCTTCATTTTATGATGTAGGTGAGCCTCAAAAACAAAGGGATTTTTGAAATTCAGCCTTTAAGGGGGTGCAATTGGAATCAAATTGTTTCCACAAAATCTGCGTAGACGTAAATGCGGGCAAAGTTCCTTTTCATATCGATCTAAAGGATTGAATCTCTGAAGGTTCTGATAATCTTTCACTTTCAGTTAGAAAACATCTCTATGCAACGTGTAACAGAATAAACTTAAAAGCGTCATTGTACTCATTATTGTGAACAACTTTTACAATGGGATCAGCACTCAAATCGCAAAAAAAAAATCGACTGCCACACACAGCAACACAAATGCCACACGCACATAAACGTATGTTCATGTGCGCATGACTCGACAAAATGTGCTGATTGTTTCGGGTTGGTCCAATCGTTAAAGTTGTTCATAATGATGATATTATAAATTAACTGTTTTCAGGTGTACATTACTGCATTCACTCTATTACACTTTGTAGATGACAAAAACAAAGATAACTGGTTAAAATCTTACCATTTTGTTGAGCGAAAATTAGTTCGGACATGGAAAAAAAGTTTGATTAATAAAATACATAAAATAATAAATCTTTCTTAAAAAAATCAATCTTTTTATAAAAGTAATGTGTGTTAATATCAATTTATTCACATCGTATACAGGGTTACTTCAGAGATGATGCGCATTTTCCTGCCATCCAATCAGTATCGTTAAAAATAGTTGAAAAAATATATTAAGGTGCCATTTTAGTCGTCTTCTACCAACGGCATCCCACTTCACCTATCCAATGACTGCTACACATTTCATACTGGCTGCAAATAAACTCTTTTTCTTTCTTTCTTTTCTTTATTTAAAAAATAATCGCGCCTAGAGGGAGTTTATGTCGGGTACAACTGGGTCGCCTTTGTAAGACGACTTCAATGGCACCGTGTGTTTTTTGTTCTAAATAAAGTAAAACAACAAAAAAATACGCGTGTATGATTATTTTTTTGATCTTGCTGTACTTAAAATTTGAGCACTGTGTCTGAAGTAACCCTCCATACATTCTAGTTTAGATATGTACAAACGGAATTAAAAGACAAAGGTCACCGCGAAATGTGCCCAAAACACTGAAAGCATTGCCACAATGAATGGCAATGCTAACTCATTGATTTCTTAGTAAAAATATTAAAATTTTCTTACATAGGTGTCCTAAAAATAAAACGTAGTTAATTAAAAACCGATGTGAGTCCGAAGAATATGCATTCAACATTAAAATTGTGTTAAAACTTACAGTAATCTGTAACAAAGTTTAGTGCCATTAATGAAAATATAATCACCTAGTTTATGTACCTACATAATTCATAAAGGGACAGTTTTTTTTGTTATACCTAAGTGTCGGTACATGCTAAAATGATGTTATTTTGATTTTACAAACAGACATTTAAATTTTACTTATTTGTATGGACTAATAAAAAACCGTAGCTTACCGCATGCTTTATAAAATAAAATATGAAATATTAATAAAACTCAAATGGAATTGCGTTAGCAAATATTTTGTTAAAATAAATAAGGAATACAATATAGTTAAAAAAATACTACCAATGGCTAAAAATAATAGAATGAATGTTAATAAATTGGCCCGACAATACTTAAATCTGGTGGTTCTGCTCTGATTCGCCCCAGACCCTAATTTAACTGTTTAATATCGAATTAGTTTTGGAAAAAAGGGTAACTCTGAATGTAAATAAAACTATGAATTAATTTGTAAAAAAGTAGTAGTAATGCTAAAATGATAAATTAAACGGCGCAGTTTTCGCACTAGTGCGAGACAGAGTTCATTGCGAGCAAGGCGGTAAGAGCCAGTTTAAGAGTGTGTTGAAAAAAAAAACCAACGAACACTATATTTTTTATTAATGGAAGAGGTACTCACTGGTTCCTGAAAACGAGAAAACATAAATTAAAAGCGTATTTTTTAAATAACCATGGTCTGGTGCACAGACATATAAATAGTAGCAGACCAAACATTTAATACGTAGATATATTTTTTTATATGGTATGATTCTTTATCCTTTTTTTTCTAAGTGACAATTCATAAGCATGTCTCGTTCTGTCACGTGTTGTCACACTGACTCATACATAGACAAAATTTGACGCGTAGCTTGTCTGCCATATTGATAAGCATCAAATGTTTTTCAATCGCGTTTAAAATTGATAAAATATTACTTGTTTGGGACATAAAACACACGAGGACGGTAAAATAATATGGTGAAGTGCTGTGCGTATCGCTGTGACAGTGCTAGCTACCACAAAACACCTGGATTGACCTTTCATCGGTAAGTTTTGGGAAATCTTAGTGCTTTCTTTACTAAATTCAAATGTTTCCATACTGTTTATTTGTATTTTACATACAGTTTATAACAAAGATGCGATTTGTCTGTACCGTTAGCCTACAACTAAAGAAATAAACCATAACAAGGACAAAATAGTCAGAAAGTGGCATCAAGTGACAGCTCAAGTACCTGTTCAATTAGTCAGGGACGAATTAGGCAACAAAGACGAAACTTTTAGTAAATTGCATTTGTTGTATGTATTTAAGTAAAATATTTATTTCCATTGAATTATCAAATAAAGCCTCAGTTTAATGTATGATGTTTTATTCTTTTTTGGTGATACAATTCCAAAATACCTGTAGTAGTTTCAGTGTATGTACACATGTCATGCTAATATTAAAAATAAATTATAAAATCAATATTATGTTACCCAGTGTCTGTGTTATGGAGAACATGAACATAGGCATATGTATAAATACAGTATAGGCTACTCACATAACGATGAATTTTCATTCAGCAGGCAATAATTGAGCATACTAATATTTTTCCAGGTTTCGCAAGGATGAAAGTTTACGGAATGCCTGGATTAAAAACCTGAAACTCCAGGATTGGCAACCAAGACCTTCAAGTGTACTTTGTTCAAAGCATTTTGAGAATCACTTGATCGATCCCAGCGCTTTTCGAACAACATTACGTCCCGGAGCAATTCCTACACTGTTTACCGAATTTAATCCATATGTAAGCATTATGAGAGTGTAAGATAGAAGAGTGTCCCTGGAGTTTCTTGCACGTTCTTCTCCATAGAGATCTACGCTTTGGAACGTGCAAATAGCTTTAACTTTTTGGACAGACCGACCTTGACAATTAAAAAGTGCCTGTAAATGGTTTATTTGAAATAAATGCTTGAATTTTGAATTACATACATTACTTTTATTTAAAAAAATCCTGATTTATTCCTAAACTAGCTTTCAGGCATACTAATAACCTTGACTCTCGGTTCTACAAAACATGGCATGCGGGTTAATGACTGCAGTGCCAGTTTTTCTAGCTGATACTGACGTCCGTCAATGGTTTGTAAACACCGTCAAAAGATAAAGAGTGGACTGCTGCCCATCGTCCTCTTAAAATATTCCCTTAGACGCCTTTAACAATAACCACGGGAATAGAGGGTGGTTCTATTCGTTAAGACTATTGATGAGTAATCTATATTTCATGTACCCAGAGAATATAGATTTTCAGGGATTTTCAGAATATCGTTAGATAATACTGGCAACCGGTCCTAATTCGGCCCTGTAATGATATCATTCCCTAGGTGTGCGTAATGGCTACGCAAATTTTAGCGAATGTTTGGTAGCTGCTACTATTTATATGTCTGTGGTCTGGTGTACGTTTTAGTAGTAAGGCCGTATGTCCACCGCCTCCCTCACGTCTTCACCGAGAACGACATTATTTCTGTCCGAGATCAAGTTGACGTGACGGCGATCGTTTGTCCACCGCGACGATCTCGGTGGTTCAGTCCGTTTTTTGTAGTTGTCATGCGTGTAGTGCGTAGAAATAAAACAAACTAGGAAATGGCTGCGTTCAACTGACGACAACTTCTTCTTTGCTTTTGTTCGTTAGAAAGCGTAGGCGATGCAAAGAATTTTGTATTCATCCGATAATACGTGAAAGATGCATTAGGTACAAGAGCGTTACATGTACTTCACGACAAGTTGCCGCAGCATGACGGGGTGTTTTTATTTATTGTATCTATATCCTCCGCCGCGTCTGTCTATCTGTCTGTTTGCAATAAACTGAAAAACTATTGCACCGATTTGGATGCTGTTTTCAATAATGGATAGAGCGGTTCTCGAGGAAGGTTTTAAACGCGAAGTCGCAGGCATCAGCTAGTTTACGATATAAATAATCAAAAGCTAATGCGGTGCGACGACAACGGCACGATACCGGCGTAGATTTAAACGTGTTTTGTATTGCCGCTACTTCAGTCCGTCGCAATTTCGGGCCGAGTTCTAGTGGTTTCGTCGAATTAAGCGATACACCGGCAGACGTGATGACAGCGCTCGAGTGACGGGCGTGCGGTGGACACACGGCCCTTTTTTTTTTTTTGTCGATGGCCTCTCGCAGCTACTAACTCTAGAAAGTTGTAGCTACTTAACCGGACTTGCTTGTGGTGGCCTAGGTGAATTTAAGGCCCCCAGCCAAGGCTATGTAATACTAAAACTCCGCTCGCTGAGGGCACCCCCTGTGGGGTACGGACCTCGACTCAGCGGCATCGTTTGGGGGAGGGCAGCAAGGGACTGGCTGGGTCATGTTTCCATTATTTGGGGAGTTTAAAGCTAATGGCTCAGCTTCGCGGGCTGGCTTATTTGGCAAAAGACGGGGGGGAGATTTACAGGGTCGTCGCGATGGACCTCGGCGGCGAGGTCGGAATACGGATCTCGGTCTGTGCTTGTGTTTATTTAAAGTACTGGTTTCCCTAAAACTTTCCTGGAGGAGGGTGATGGGATCGTCAGGTTCTATGAGGGTGTGCCGTGGCCGGCGAATCCTACTAATCTGTGAGGGGGTGTATCGGGTAGCCGATGCAATCAGGAAGTTTTGATGCTTGTCCGCGGATTCGATGAAACGCTTAGTAAGTCGTTTCATGAATTGCTGGACAGTCGGAATTTTGAGATCGATATGAAGCCGATCGTTCCTAACGAACCACGGGGCACCCGTGGCCCGACGGAGAAAGCGGTTTTGTAATGTCTGCATCCTATGGATATGACGTGGCTTAGCGTCTGCGAAAACGGCACACGCATAAGTCATAATCGGACGTAGGACACGGCCGTAGTAAATGTATGACGTAGGTATGTATCGCTAAATCGGCGCCGTCATCTCGTTGTTATTGGTGACGGTGGCGATGACAAACGATCTAGCGTAGAAACACGGATCGACGATTCTCACACGAAAGGTTTTGAAACCGGAAAAAAATACGTTTCCTTTACGAGAACCTCCTTTATTTTTTAGTTAAATATTTTTTTTGTTACTGCGGCAATAAAAATACATTCTCTGCGTAAATTTTAATTTCTACCTTTTACGGTTCTTGAGATACAACCCGCTGTCAGACAGATGGACGGACGTACGGAGGGAGCTTAGTAATAGGGTTCCGTTGTTTTTCCTTTGGGTACGAAACCCTAAAAAGTACGCCTTTTTAACGCAAGTTCACTAAATTGTTCCACCTTGAAACATTGAGTAGCCAATTGTGTTATTTCGAATGAAGCTGGATAATAGGGCTATGCAGTAAGACAATCTTAATTAAGGCCTAAGGCATTAAGTCCGCCTCTGTACATGTGTGCGTAAAGTATTAAGTAAATAAATACATAAAAACTTACTTCTTTTTCCTAAAAATAAAAACATTGTTATATAATTTTATTAATAGAAATTTTTAATAGGAAATAATATATGACTATGATTACATAGTCTCCATCACCGAATAGTTATTTGATAGATTGTTTAAAACAATACGATTATAAATTTATAGAGTCAATTTTTTAAAATTGTTTGATTCTAAGTATAAAATATTGTACTTACAGGAATCTAAAAGTAAAATAAATTAATAAATATTATTAAATTTCACATACCTACATATATTTCTAGACTTAACTCCGATACTGAGAGAGAGTGACTGAGAGACAGTGAAACTGCTGGTTGTAGAAAGCATGTTATTCGGCATACAGTAGCTTTCCTACACTAACCACTTGAAGAGAATTTCCCGAAATTCCTACGGTAACACACGTGTAAACATTATTTTTTCTGTATAAAATTCTAATTTTAAAAATCCAGAGGATTTCTTCTTCGGGTACCTCTCAAACTAAATTTTCACTCACTGTCAACTCCAATTATTTCAAACATATTGGGCTCGGCTTCCAGTCCAGACGGATGCAGCTGACTACCAGTATTTTACGAGGAGCGTCTGCCTTTCTGACCTCCAGAGCCCAGTAACTGTACTACAAAACCTCTTGGCAAGACTGGTATGTTCTGGCTTCTGACTACCTGTAGGTACTGCCAAAAATATACAATTGATAGCCGGGACCAATGGCTGAACGTGTTTTCCAATGCTCGAAGAAAACTAGCCATGATTTTCACCCATCCACGGAACAACCTCGCCACGCGTTGCTTAACCTCAAAGTTTGACTACGGGCTCATTTCCAATAATAAAATACTTTTTATTATGTACAACACATAAGTTACACGAAGAAAACATGACATAGGGTGACACAATGGGCAGCCTTATCGCTAAAAGCAAACTTTAAAGGAGACCTAAGCTTGGGATGGATTAAACGAAGAGATGGATTTGTTGCGTCACTTACCGTCAGCTAAAACATTAAATAAAGTTAGTACTTATTAAGTTCTTTTTTTTTTTTTTTTTACTTTTTATGGGTTTGCTCTTGACTCTAGTCTTGGTCAGAGATGACAGAGACAAAGTCTACGATGGAGCAAGCTTACCCAGAAGTAGCCTGTTCACTCTAACTTTGCAAAGATTAGGGTTGTAAGCATTCGGAAACACAGACGCAGGCAAAGAGTTCCACTCCTTTGCTGTGCGCATTATGAAAGACGCTAGGAAGCGCTTAGTGCGAGTTGGTGGGATAGCAACAAGGTAGGGATGGCAAGTTGCAGTGCGTCTGGTCGTTTCATAGCATAACAAGCCTGAATTACCCGAAGGTATACACAGAGGTATATAATAAGGTACGAGTAGGTAGGTATCTACTATTGTCCAGCCAGGGAACATGCATGTTTTATTATACACCGTGGGAGTCGGAAATCATTGCATTTGAACATACTCCCAAGATAAAATTATCCTATATCGTAATCCAGGACATAGCCTACCCGTGTGCGAAGTTTCATCCAATTCTGCTCAGCCATCAAGACGTGAAAGGTAACAAACATACAGACAGAGTAAATTCTCGCATTTGCAATATTAGAATGGATAAATAATTACCGTGGCTCCAGGAAACTATAAAAAAAATTATACATAAATGAGTTAGTACTTGGCCTTTATAAAACTGCTTGACATATTTAATTTAAACTAACTACTTATTTATAATAAGTAGAAAACTACTTATTCAACGTACTTGTTAGTACATACAATCAATTGAATTTATTAAATGCTCAAGATATCTCCTTTTACAAAATAGTAATTCTTTTTAAAAAATCGTTTCCTGATGATTTCTGTATTTTTTCATGGTTTTTATATAAGAAAGAACATAAATATTAATTATTCTGAACAAAATTTTAAATTTAATGTAAAATTTAATTGTCTTCCTTTTATTTTAGATCCAATTTTATAAAGAAGAATGAAATTAAATTACAGTTTTTTATTATTAGTTGGTTTCATTCCCTTTTGCTGTTGTTGTAAAATTACTGAATGAAGTCTTGACTCAGTAATTTTGTCTATGTACAGTATTTAAGGGACTTTCCCACCGTGTAGTAAAGTCTTGGGACACCCTGTATAGGTGAACATTTATTACTTCACAATTATTTTTACTTACAGGCTGAAATTTATTAAACAAAGTGCTCAAATTGTATACTTTATACATAGGTTATTATGAGCTACGAAAAACTTGGAGAGGTTCAAAAATCAGCCAAGTGCGAGTCGGACTCGCACACGAAGAGTTCCGTACCATAAACTAAACCTTTATTTTTTGCAAAAGTTTTATAGAAAGAAAGAAAATTCAAGAACCAAGAATTTTCTTTCTTTCTATAAAAAAATATTAACACAGATACAGCTCACTGACAGACAGATGGACACACGGAGGACGGACAGCGGAGGCTTAGTAATAGGGTTCCGTGGATTCTATTGGTTACCCTTTGGGTACGGAACCCTGAAAAAGTACTTAATATTACTTTCGAAATACATTTTTGTAATTAAAAGACCGTATACTTTACTAATAAATAAACAGCAATCATATAATTAAGTCCCTTATGTTCTGCCGAGCCTTTTCCCAACTATATTCAGGTCGACTGCCAGTCTCAGCGACTATAGCTGAATACTAGTACCTATTCTCCATGGAGCGACTGCCTCTTTGACCTGCACGTGCAGAACCCAGCTACTGGGTAACACGGTAAATGGTAACAAATAGTAAAAAAATAATAGTGAAAACACAATAAACTTTATTTACTAAAACTTACCTCCTGTAAGTTAATAACAAATAAATAAAATTTACATTTTTGACTTTTTAATTCTTGGGTAAGTACTATTTTAAACTCAAAAATTGAGTATTTAAGTCTAGTTTATTTAAATATTTAAAAGGATTTAATAACGTATGTGCAATAAAATACTTTTTTAGGTAAAGCTTAAAATATGGCGTCTATAATTCATCGATCCGATCCACACCGCTGACGACTGGAAGTGTGCCCAAAAGACTGGCTGAATTGCCACGTTGCACCATCACTGCTGGACATAGGCCTCCCCAAGTGTCGCCACAACAGCCGCTCCTATCCATCGGCTACCAACAACCCTCGCCAAGTCATCGGTCCACCTAATGGGGCCTCCCAACGCTGGGTCTTACGTTACGCGGTCACCACTCCAGAAGTTTTTGGCTCCATCGACCATCGGTTCTGCGAGCAATGTGCTCTTCCTGCAGCCACTTTAGTTTCCACGTTGTATGGCAATGATTATCCTCTGACCAGCCCTTGGGTCACGCGAAGTGTCGACTAGCAGTGTGGTTGTTCTTCAAATAATGTTTGAGCACTTGGACCCCACGGTCTAAGACTTTCAACCCCAAACAGTTCGAAAATGACTGTCAACTAGGTTACGATGCTATATTTGAGAGTTACTTAAGAGTTTTAATTTAAAATTGAGGTAGCTAGTAAGTTAAGTATTAAAAAAAAGCAATAAAATACTTTTTCAAAAGAAAAGCAACTTAAAACTTTGAGATAAATTATAATTTATCCAATAAAAAATAATAGGTTCTTCATCAACCTCTCTCTGCTTTATGGTAGCTGGGTTTAAGCAACGCGGAATAAACGCAGTACCTGGAATGGGGTACTCATCATTATGAACAACTTTTACTGTGAAATCGCGAAAAAAATATCGACTGCACTAAAAAATTCAAAATTCAAAAGTCATTTGTTCAAATTAGGCTGAGAGTCAGCCCTTTTGGAACGTCAAGTTCTACAAAAGACAGTCCCCCAAAACGCCCGCCCGTCACCACTTCCTAGTGTTTTAGCTGTCGAGAAGAAATGTCCAACAAACTCCCCAGCAACACATCTGTCTGTTACGTTTTAGGAACTAGAATTTATACAATGAGTAGAATGCAAAGTAATTAATACATGACACAAAACAAAAAAATTAACAGCTAGCACACTATGATACTATAAAACAAAATACACACTCAAGAAAATGTTGACGTTTGTAGAAAGATTGACCTACATAGATAAATAAATAATAAAAAAGAAAAAAACGACATAAAATAATAAAAATAAAAACAATATTATATGAACACCATACATGTATGTACCCATAACTTCATTATATTGAATTAAATTAAATTGTTATTTATAATTGGTAATTTTATGATTGTGTCTTTGTTTATTTTTAACTTTCATATTGGGACTTGGTGCCTTAATAAAGTTTTTTTTTTTATAATTCGCAAAATGTACTGAACATCTGATTTTTCTACGATTTCGGAGTTAGTTCCATCATAAATTTGTTCAATGATCCCTTTTTAGGTAATGTTATTTTTTTACACATTGTGCAGGTATAGACAATAACATCTAACTACATAAATTATTTTCTAAGGAAAAGTAACTTACAGTCTGAAAATAATAAGTGAAATCGGATTAAAATACCTATACTAACTTAAAACAATAAAAAACCCGACCAAGTGCTAGTCGGACGAGGTGCTCAAATAGTAAAGTGTGTGATATATCAAATTAAAGAGCATATCGAGAGGGTTTCGGATAGATTTTACTCAAAATTTTGTAATAATTAAAGATACGAGTAGTAAAATGACCACTCTCGCTCTTATCCGAAACTATTCAGCCAAAAATTGCGCTGCGTCTCGCGGTTAAGATTCCCGCACAGAAAAAAATATTTGTATGACCTACAGATACATAGTAGTTCCGGGTCTGGCTGTTTATGCAGGACAGAAGAAATTCCCAGTGTGGAAATTTATGAAAAAGGCGTTTATTTAAAGGGAATTAATTACACTTATCACTAATCTAGGTATCCGAAATAAAAATCCGTTATTAGGTACATGTTTTTTCTTATCCGAAACTAATATTATTAAAATTTTAAATATTATTCCGAGATCCCGGAGCCGCCAGGTTTTATTATTGAGTTTAAAACATGTTACTCACCCGCTGAAAGTGTCGAAATCAAAAGTCATTTATTCAAATAAAGCTGAGAGCCAGCACATTACAGTTCTACATTAAGTGTTTTAGCTGGGATGAAGACAAAAAATAACGTCACAACGCGGAAAATATTCATAAATAACCTATAATATCTGCATGCTATGATAAAAGCAAAATATGTAGGTATGCTCTATCTATAATGTCTGTAAAACAACTTTATACACCATGTTATATGCAAATAAAGAATTGATTGATTGATTGATTGAAGTTTGGAGGGTGTTTTTTCGATAACAAACACCGTGACACGTAATTTTTATATATTAGAGAGAAGATACATATGTATACATAACTATAGCACTATAGATAAAAATAAATCCGATCGTTTTCATAGAAACATGAAACGTCACTTTTATCGGAATATTCTAATTAATTAATTTGGATTTTAATAAAAAATTAGCAAATTAAACATTTTACTATTTGAGTGTTTAAATGTTTTCCTTTTTTTATACTAAAATAAGTGTAAATTGATTAATTATATATTGATTAAACATACTTTAAGTATTTTGTTTTGTTTTAATTTGTCTTTATTTGCCAAAAGTATTTAATAAGTTGTCTTGTGTTGTATTGTGCTGACATATTTACGCAAAAAAAACAGTTATTGACAATTGCTGTGAATGTGTGTAGTTTGGTGATCCTAAAAAATAAAAAAATATACTCACGCAGTCATCCTGTTTCTAAAATAAAAACGTAATAAAACTTATAAATATAAATTATAAAAAAACGTACAATTGAAAACCGAGTCATTTTCATTGCCTTACAATAGGGAATATGCATGCAGTTTTTTTATTTGCAAAATAAAATACATAGTAGCTCTAGTAAACAATCATGAAAGTTTTTTAAATACCTTCATCATTTATTAAGTTATAAAGCTTCAAAGACTACAGTTAGAAAGAGAAGTCCGATACGTAATGTGACGTCAAATTACACGATGACTATACAGCTGCCATAGAAAACAGCGTTTTCGCGAGAGGGACAGATATATTTGTTTAAAATGATTGTGTCTCGTTCGTTTTTTGAGCAATTTAGATTCTAATTTCACAGTTAGTATTATATTTTCGAATACTTTTAGATAAACTGTTCAGATCATAAATACTTTTTTCATGCATATTCCCTATTGCTTCATATATCCTATGACTACTAACGAAACGAAATCCACCTTTCCATCAGTGGCAACATTATGGCAAAATTCATGTCTCACTTATTGGTTTACTAAATTATTGAGAACTAGCTGCCCCCGCGGCTTCGCTCCCGTCAACTGCAACTTTCTTAATTTTTCTTTCATTAGAACTTTGTCCTGACCATAACAAACACAACAAAAAAATAATTAGCGAAATCGGACCAAACGTTCACGCGTGATACCGTGACCAACGGATTCATTTTCAAATATAAGATATAGATAACTTACGTCCTGGAAATTTAAAAGAAAAGTCATACTTTAATCACATTAAAAATGCGTGCTAAAATGCACAAAATGACAATTTTATGCGTTTGAATTTAATAAGTGCTGCTGTTAATTCAGCTGTAGATTGATTTCAGCTTCCACAATCGCTTTTAATTCGTCATTGTCGCCCAAATGTTTCGGACGACGTTCATTTTTCAAGACAGTCATTTCCAGAACAGAAGCGGGGAAATCAATTACAATCCCGTCAAAATCGATACCGCCTTATCGGAGATAAGTCTGAAAAAAGACAGACGAACAGACAGACAAATTCTTATTCGACAAATTAGTACTGCGTAGACTTTAGAGCTTGCGCGCAATTTCTTTGTCTCATATTCTCATCCTCGGAAATACATCTTCATGATTCTGGTATCCTGATAGTTTGTGAGTATCTGCTGTTAGTACTTCTAGCCCCACAATTACTTCGACATGTTTCTTTGATTTTCCTGCTCCCCTGGTACAGTGGTAAATCGGTAGAAGCGGCTCTGGATTTCCACTACCTCCTCAGTCCTCATTAAGCCATGTAAGTTACCGGGATAAAAGTAGTATTGTAGGATCTGAACCACATGTGAGTCATATTTCATTGAAAATCCTTTTAGTTGTTGTTGCGTAATTATTGAACAAACGTACAAACTTTCACATTTATAATATTAGAATTACTCACGGTCTGGAAATATAAAAGGCAAATAATAAATCTAAACTTTTTTCATACTATAGATGCGTGCAAAACAACACTAAATGTCAATTTCATAATTGTTTATTTTTTTTTGTGTGGAATCCTGTTTTTTGTTTGCAAAAATCAAATCGCCTTAAATTTTCAAACTGACATCAGCTTTCATCCAATGAAAGTCCTGGCAAAATCAGTACCTACTGCCTTTTGCTTTTCTGAGATAAGACGGAACAAAGACAGAGGTATAAACAAACATAAATAAAAATAGTTTTTATCAACTACCGGGTGAGAGGAACCTCTTTTTTCAACGGGGGTTTGTGGAACTTTACTCTTTGTTCCACCTATCGTCAAAACTACGCACAATAAATGGTTACCTATCTTAAGATCGAAAATTATTTGACCGAATTTCATTTCACAAAATCTTTAAACCATTAACGTTTCGTTTTATTTTTATTTCATCGAAGTGACGGCTGCCATTGTATCAGTTGTCCTATATTATCAATTCGGTTTCTTTCGTTACTCCGACGTTTCATTTGGTCGAAAAACTTTTGAAAGGCTTTCGAAGCCAATATAATTACTACACTGGCGTTATAGATTAAGGAAACAAGACAAACTAAACAAAAAAAACAAGAGAAACAAACAGGCGTTATAGGTGGGGAAACAACAACTAATTTCAATTTAACCAATGATATATAAAACTATAGATACGTTGTCCGCACTCTGAAATGACAACATGAAATGAAGCCAAATGGCTACATCGCGCTTAGTTACGCACCAACCTGTCGCGCGACACTACGTTTGTTTTGATGTCAATTTGACTATTACTTATCCTGTGACGTAACTGAAGATGTATATTTATCTCCCTCTAGCAACAGGCATCTCGCCGTACGGTGACATATTTTCTTTCCCTTTCTTCATGCGTATTAGTAGTTATCTAGTATTTTCGCCGTTTTTAAGCGCCGCGATGTTGGTTTATGACGTGTCTGTCTATATACCGCGTGTATCTGACATCGACGCACAAACGATTTCCATGCGTCCAGGGCATGATTCTGGACACCCCAGAGTTGGAATTTTTCGTCGGTTCTTTTCTAATTTTTTCATTTTTTTCAAGAGTACCACAAACAGGTATCAGCTCAGCTGAGCTGATATCTATTTGTGGTTTTATTCAGATTGCTCTTTTTAGTGAAAGTAGTTCATTCATTATTTTTTTTATAAAAAATCTCATAAGGTTAGGTCAGAATAACGATTACGAGCAGTCTAAAGCAAAAAAAACCTTAAAAAAAATTAAAAAATGAGAAAAAAGCCGACGAAAAATTCTAACTCTGGGGTGTCCAAAATCATGCCCTGGTCCCATGGAAATCGTTTGTGCGTCGATGTCAGATACACGCGGTGTAATACGTCATTGAATTTAACCAACAATTTTTTGTTTAATAATTATTTCAACGTAACGGCAGTTAGTAAAATAGTTGATTATGAAAAAAAGCGGTCAGTAAGAAGCATGTAAACAAGGATACTTGCTGCAGCATGCAAGCAGGCATATTATGGCAGCATGCAAACAAGCATGCAGCTTTCCAAACAAGCATGCAACATGCAAACAGGCATGCAATATGCAGCAAGCATTGTTTCTGTCACGGCTCCGGTGCTGCGGGGTTTGAGCAACCCCATGCGCGTTTATGATGGTTTTAACGCTCACCACCTGCTCCTCGGCTCACGGGCCGCCCCTTAATATTGAAAATGCTACCAAGTTACCGCCTTTTGTGACCAAATGATATTCCGTAAAATATAAATATGGCGAATAAATCATTTAGCAGATGAAAAACTTTAAAAGAGGTTTCGGACAATAGCAAAAAGTAATGTAAATCGGCGAAATTTAGTTGGGTAAAATAATACACATGATACTTCAACGATCTAAAAATATATCAAATAATAAATTGTGGCAGACAAGACGTCGGTCAATAGTTTTCGGTAAAATGAAATTCGGATCGGAAAATCGGATAGTTGATCAGTTTTCATAATAAATGATGGTTAAAAAGTTTACTATAAATAAGGATTTTCAATTTCGTACTAATAGGATACTATCTCCTTCTTTCATTCATTATGGCAACATTAACGTCATACTTATTAATTTTCTAAACACTTGTGAATTACTTACTCCCTGAAAACATAAAAAAGTCATAAATTAAGCATAATATGGTAAACATTTTTTGATGATTAACAATTAATTTTTTTTAGCTTATCTATTAGTTTGCCATAATGCTGCTATTATGGCAAAATTCAGGTCACATTTACTAATTTTATAAACTGTTGTAAATTACTAACAGACAGGAAATATAAAAAGAAAATTATAATTCGTACTTTATTCATATTATAAATGCATGCGAAAGTGCACAAAATGAAATTTGATGTGTTATAATTTTATTTGTGCTGTTGCTAATTCAGCCGTAGATTGAGATCATTAACTTCCACTGACGTTTTTACTTTTTCACTGTTTTCAAACGTTTTTGAACGGCAACATAGTTTATTTGTCAGGACAAAAGGAGATGTTCCAAAATGTATGGAGCCTGGGCCAGATCCTTGTACACTATACTTAAAAATAGGGAAATACAGCTAAAATAGATGGCCAATTCTTGTCAATCTTGTAAAAAACAAGAATACTTGAAATTGCAACACAACAAAAACCCGTCATGGCGGTAAGCTGTTTTTATTATATTTTAATTTTGATAAGAGTAATTATTCATTTTGATAAAAATAACGTTTGACATGTTTATTTTTGCGGAAGTTGAAGGTTGACAATAGTTACTTTACTCTTTGATAGAAACTGAAGTATAACTGTATATCTGTCATTGTTTTTAAGCACAGACTAACTAAATCAGTAAAAAGTCATGATGAAAATCGATAAAAATAATGAATAAACATCGATTAACTACCGCAAAAGTATACATTTAAATGAATTATCTGCGTTTTTCCCGAATTATACAGATTTTTTTCTTTTTTTTTGAGGTACTGTACATAGACGTGGCCCATTTTGGAACATTACCAGAATAGAAGTCGAACGTCGTCAATGTTGCGTGCTGGTTGTGCCGCTTTGTTTCCACGACGATGCTCATAATTATTCCATAATAACTCGAACTTTTAACGTGTCCATAATGACGAAAAAGATTAAAATGATATGAAAATAAAACGTTTGTCATTGAATAGTTACTAATTTTGAAAAAAGAATTCCGTATTAAAAAAAAATGAATTTGAAAATTGTTAGCCAGACAAAAAATATTGTAATATGGCCAGTACTGCATCGCGGCAACATCATAGGTAAAGTCCTATTTTTTTAATAGAGGGTCTTCCAACAAGGACGGGTCGATGTTGAAATTAAATAAAACAAGCTGTATGTGAGATATTAAAGAAATATTTTTTATTTGTAAGACCCATTTATGCCATTAATGATGAAATAAATGACATCGTTTAAATGTCCACTGCGGCTTCGAACGGTGGCACGGACCCGAATTCTCAATAACTCTACTGCATAGCTCCGGTTGAATCTGAGCGATGGCCTGCTTTATGTTGAATTTCAGGGCATCGGTTGATTGCAGATTATTGGCATAGACCTGCGACTTGAGAAAACCCCACAAGAAAAAGTCTAGCCGGGTCAAATCGCACGATCTTGGTGGCCAATTCACGTCTTCTCTGCGAGAGATAACCCTACCCTCGAACCGTTCATTTAGAATGTCCATTGTGTCGCTCGCTGTGTGGCACGTAGCGCCGTCTTGTTGTCCACGCCCCCATCGTTCAATTCAAGCCAAAATTAATTGTTAATCTTTGATCTGTAGCGCTCGCCGTTGACAGTAATGGCCTCGCCATCATAGTTTTCGAAGAAGTACGGACGAAGGACGCCGCCGGACCAAAATCCGCACCAAACAGTAACTTTTTGTGGATGCATTACCACCTGGTGAACCTCATGTGTGTTGTGGTCGTCCCATATACGGCAATTTTGCTTATTAACAAAAAAATTCATCCAAAAATGCGCCTCGCCGCTAAAGATAATAAATTTTTCGGCCAAAATCGGGGTCCTCTTCCAAACATTCTGTAGCCCAGCCAGCGAACAAACGGCGTTGTCTATGGTCATTCATTTTGAGCTCCTGGGTCAGTTGGATCTTGTAAAGGTGTAGGCCCAAGACCCGACGCAAAATTTGCCAAGTGTCTGCGAAAGGCCGAGTTTTTGTGCACGGCGAGAAATTGACTGCCTCGGAGTCTCCTGCACACTCTCACGGACAGCAGCAATGTTCTCGGCCGATCTGGCGTTCCTTTGACGTAAGGGTGTTGGTTGGTTGTTCACCAAACCAGTCGTCTTGAATTTGGTCACCAAACGTTGGAGAGTCGACTTTAAAGGGCCACCGCGTCTGCCATAAAATGGACGTAATGCGCGCAACGTTTGCACTAACGAACACTCATTTTGATAATAAACATCATTTGGACGTGCTGCTCAATCGCGGTTGCCATGGTGATTTGGCATCAATAACTGAAGAAATAACAAAGCATTTGACAGATGCCGCCAAAACAACATGGCCGCCACAAACTGTCAACATCGACCCGCCCTATTTGAAAGAACCTTTATTAGAGACTGTGGCGTCACATATTGTGCATGTGATCCAATCTTCAACTTCATCGTAAGACGCACAAAGGGTACTGATAAACCGTTCATCTGCATTCTCTAAAGACCTATTGCATGTATCGTTGACTAAAACATCTCCTTATAGGTTTTCAGTAAGCTAAGAGACTTCTGCACTCTGCAGGTTAGTTTAGCATAATCAGGCGTATTCATACAAAAAACCGTAAGCTTAGTTTTTAAACCTTGCTTTGCAGATTCTTTTAAGAAAACAGTTATTCCAATTAATCTAAATGAGTCGGAAATACCTACGGCCCTAGACATTTTCTGCCAATCAACATTTGGGTTAATGCTACTCAAATTGTAATAAAAAAGAATCTGCTAATTGTTATTAATCAAACTAAGCTAATGGTTAAAAAGTTTTGATGAATAAGGCTTTTTAATTCTGTACACAATGGATACTATTTCCACCTTTCTACCAGTGGCATACATTATGGCAAAATGGCAAAGAAACATTGTGGCATAGCGCTACCGCCACCTATTGGTTCTTTTCCAAACTTGCGGCTAACGATCTAACATGCAAATACATGTAGAGGACGCAGCAACTAACAAAAAAAATAAGGTATATGGAGCCCTACAGTGTCACATTTACGGCACTATGTTGGTAACATTTTAAGAAGACCGTGCGACACAACTTTGAAAAAAAGTATGTTCAAACGTCATTTTTACTCATTTTCTATACTATTGTGAATTACTTTCGGACTGGAATTATTATAGGGAAATCATACTTTATACTTTATTCGTAGTACAAATGCGTGCAAAACTACACAATATGACCGTATCGTGTTTCAATTTTTATTAACATCAGCTATCACCCAGCCAAAGACATAGACAGACAAATGTACAGACGGACAAAAAAAGAAACTAAGTATAATTACGTATAATATGTGTTTTATATATAACGCCTTAAGATTCCGTACAAACAACAACATGCAACATTATGGCAAAATTCACGTCACACTTGATAAATATTCTGAATTATTGTGCATTACTTACGGGCTAAAAATGTAAAAGGAAAATCATAATCCGTACTTTATAAATATTATAAATGTGTGCAGAACTGCATTAAATGACAGTTTCATGTGTCAAATTTTAGTGCGGCACCCTGAATCTTTCTACATAATAAAAATAGACTTAAATTCTTCCAGTCAAACAAAGCATAATTATGTTGAAAAAGTTTTTATGATTCTTCTGGACCCGCTCGCTCCATCATACACTTCATCCATGACTTTCAATCAGGATCAAGAGCTAGGCCATTCTTCAATCAAAAACTAAGTCTTTTAAATTCCGTACAAATAGGACACTATCTACATTTCTATCAGTGGCAACATAATGTTAAAATTTACGTCACACCTATAAATTTCTGAATTACTTACGGTCTGGAAATGTAAAACGAAATCATAATAATTATATTTTTAAGAATTTTGCATTTAAAATGCACAAAATGTCAATTTCATATGTTTTTGGCCATATTGTTGCCAAACATTATGACCAAAAGGCAAAGAAATATTGTGGCATAGCCGCCTCTTGATTAGTAGAGAGTATTACTAAGAAAAAAAACGGCATATGGTGCCTTAAAGTGTCACGTTGCCGAAATACTTCGAGGTAAAATGACAGTGACAATCATAATTCTCATTAAAGAACAGTTCCGTTTTTATCCTTTTGAGGTACGGCCCACCCCACGCACAAAACGTTTTGGGAACAAATTCATAGTGCGTACAGCAATGGAGTGGAACTCTGGGAACAAATTCCACTCCATTGCTGTACGCACTATGAATTTGTTCCTTTGCCTTTGTACTCCATTGCCAGAGTCTGTATTTCCTTATAGCTACAACCTGGGAGTCTTGTGCTCCATCTTAGACCGCATCATCGCTTACCATCAGGTGAGATAGTGGTCAAACGCGTGCCTATCAAAAGCAAAAGTAAAACCAAAGTAAACTCTGAAAATGACTTAATTATATGCTTGTAAGCATTGGATTAAATTTAAAGATTTCACTTTGTCTTAATCATTTATAGAAGAAGAACTTCGCAAAATAATAGTCATTAATTTATTTATGTGTTTCAATCAAGCCGAGAACTATTATGAAAATACAGTGTACTGCAGTTCATTATTATTTTTTATTTTTTTGTAATGAGCTGGCTCATGACCACAATCACGCCTGATGGAAAGCGATGGATGAGGGCTATGATGGAGCGAGCTTGCCCAGAAGACGCCTGTTCACTCTTGCTTTTCATTGTTTTCACGCGGTGTCCTGACCCTCAAATATCTCGGCAACGTCACATTTTAGAGCACCATGTTGGTAACAGTAAAAAAAAAAAAAGAAATGAGTTCATACGTCATATTTACTTATTTTTTATACTATTGTGAATTACTTACGGTCTGGAAATATAAAAGAAAAATCATACTTTATAAAATGCGTGCAAAAGTGCTCAAAATGACCGTGTTTCATCTTTTGTCCAGTGCCCTGAATGTTTTTCAAAAATCAAAATAACATTAAATTCTCCCAGTACCATCAACCATAAAAAGTCCCATCAAAATCTGTACCGCATTTTTGGAGATAAGCCGAAGCAAAGAGACAGACAGATAATACAGACAGACAGACAATTTTTTTTTATAACTTATTTCAATTAATTTGAATACTAGTATAATATGTAGATGCGAAAGTAACTCATGACTGTCTTTCGTTCTGTCTGTTTGGTATTTCTTCACATCTTAACAGCTGCAGCGATTTGAATGAAACTAATACTATGTCAAATAAAACTAAAGCTTGTAAAAGATCAATTCTTCAACACAAAAGTCTACACACATGTATATACCCTCGTAATATAAAATTCGTCCGTTACAAATGATTGAGTTAGTGACTGACAGACAAAGCACAGCTAAAACAACTGGTCATAGAATGATGAAATTTATTATGCAGGTTTCATGGAGAGTGTAGAGACGATCACGCATACATTTATTTATTTTATAATTTTTTTGAACTAGTTAGCCCCAGCGGTTTCGCTCCCGAAAACTGCAACTTTCTTATTTTTTTCTTTCATAAGAACTTTAACAAAAACAAAAGAATTAGTGAAATCGGTCCAGCCGCTCACGCGTGATACGATGGCCAATGGAAATAGGGATCAATTTTATATATAGATTACTTACGACCTGGAATATAATAAAAGTAAAATAATATCCATACTTTATTCATTTTATAAATGCGTGCAAAACTGCACAAAATGTCAATTTTATATGTTTAATTTTTTGTTCGGATCCCTGAATCAGTAGTTAAAGTCTCCAAGCTAAATTGGAAATATTTTCAGTGTCATGAGTCAGTTAAGGCATTGAGAAATAGGTTCAAGTCGACGCGACGGGGGCGATACGCTGTGCCGATAGCAATTTTAATAGCATTTAGTGTTAGGTTAATCAACATTGGCTCAATATTCCCGAATCTTGGGTAGGTTGGAGTGGACAAGTAACGAGCGATCAGGCCGCGTTTTATATAGAACCCCACGCCAATATTTGGGCTTACTACTAAAAAAGTTCGAATTAAAAATTTGTTTACTATTATTAGTCAAACTAAAATTTTTTTTTATGAATAAGGCTTTTTAATTCCGTACAAATAAGATACTATCTCCGGATTTTTATCAGTGGCAACAATAAGGCAAAATTAACGTCACTCTTATTCTTTTTCTAAATTATTGTAAACTATTTATTTATTTATTTATGTACACACAAGAAATTAAAAAAAAGAAACTAAAAATGTACAGAAAAAAGAGTACAAAGGTACTGCTTATTTCAAATGAAATTTCTTCCAGCAGACCTGCGACAGGAGAGTAGGAAAAGAAACATAGACACAGTGTGTAGAAACAAAGAAGGAAACTAAAAATAGACTTAACTAATTTAACATACTATTAATTATTATCTACTAATAAATACAAATACAATAAACATACAAACAAATATACAGAAATAGATTTACATAAATACATAATATAATAAATTAATACTTACATACCTTTAATATAACATTATAATATAGAAGAGAGATAGTGCTCTTTGACAGCTTTTTTGAAAATAGAAATATTTTTACTTTCTCGTATGTCAGATGGGAGTGAGTTCCACAATCGTACCGCAAGAAAAGAGAAGGAGTGTGAGTATGAATGAGTTTTATGGGATGGGAAGTTTAGGTGAAGTTTTATGGGATGGGAAGTTTAGGTGAAGTTGGAGGTGGGATCTACACAGCGCATCGGCAGGGCGAGCAAACGAGAAACGATCGCGCAGGTAGCCAGGGTATGCAGGATTGAACAGGATATTGTAAAAGAGACATAATATTCGAGTGTTCCTGCGAAGACGTATAGGGAGCCACTTGATATCCTTGCGGAACTGAGAGACATGGTCGTATTTCCTCAAACCAAAAACAAAACGAATGCACAAGTTTTGCAAGCGCTCAAGCTTGTTTAAGAGCTCCTCTGTGGCATCTAGGTAGCAGGCATCAGCGTAGTCAATAACTACTTACGATCTGGAAATATAAAAATAAAATTATAATCTAAATTTCATTTGTTGTAATGGCGTGCGAAACTGCACAAAAAATGGGTTTAATTTTTTTGTGCGGGGTACCCTGAATATTTTTCAAAAATTAAATAGCTTAAATTCTGTAGATTTCGGTCTTTTTGGAGATAAAACGGAACAAACAGACAAACAAAAGTACCCATGTGGAAGTTTTTTTTTGCGTTAAATTTAGATAATTTAGGTATTTCTATAGATACAAATGTAACTCATGTCCGTCTATTGTTCTGTCTGTCTGTTTGTTATTTTTTCACGTCTCGACAGCTGTAATATGTAAAAGTAGTCTACATTTGCATTGTACCCGTCTTCAGAGCTTCCGTAGAAAGTTTTCGGTTAGAATAATCATAGAAATTAAATACTAGCGTCAAGATTCACTGCATTCAATGTAACTTGGCGCCGCACTCTGAATTAGGCTATTTGGAATCTATCGCCAAAAACTCAATTTACAAAATGAAAGTACTTTAAAAATCTCTAGTCCTTAACAAGCTGTTGCCAGCGGCTTCACCCGCATGACAGATAATATATTAAAATCTTCTTCGAGAACCATTCTATTCATTGGTGAAAACAGCATGAAAATCGGTGCAGTACTTTTTGAGTTTATAACGAACAGACAGACAGACAAACGCGGCGGAGGACTTTGTTTTATAATATGTAGTGATTCTTCCATTACTGAGTTACGGATAGAGTATGTGACTGACAGACAACACAGCTGAAACTTATTATTGTTGATAGCTGAAATTTGGCATGAAAGTTCCTTGAGGAGTGAAAGGAAGCAATATGAGAGAAATTCCTGATATTCCCACGGAAACGGGAAAAAAGCGGAATAAACGCGAACGAAGTCGAGGGCAAAAGGTAAGTTTTATTATATAAGAGACCTTGTCGCATGTATTGTTGACTAAGACATTTGCCAAAAGCATTTCAGCAAACTAAGAGATATCTGCCGGTTCAATTTGCGTCATTATTTTCTAAATGATTGTGAATTACTTACGCCCTGGAAATATAAAAACAAAATGATTATCTATATTTTATTCATATTGTTAATGTGTGCAAAACTTTATAACATGGTTTTAATTTTTCACGCAGAAACAAACAGATAGACAGACGTACAGACATAGGTACTAAAATATAAACTATGTTTTTTCATTATGTAAAATTCATTCAATTTATTTCTGTATTAGTAAATGCGAAATTAACTCATGTCTGCCTATCAATCTGTCTGTTTATAATTTTTTCACGTCTTAAAAGCTGCACCGATTTCATTAAAACTGCCAACATGTCTAGTGAAACTATGTTAAGCTTAAACTTGTAAATTAACATACCACGCACATATGCCATAGATTATATTATAAAGTTTTAACCATTTATATATAAATTACTAGCTAATGCCCTTCTCCTAAACCTTCCTCGAGAACCACTCTGTCCATTAGTAAAACAGCATGAAAATCGGTGCAGCAGTTTTTGACTTTACGGTGAACAGACATACATTTTGGCGTTTTATAATATGTACCTACTAAAACACTATTATTTTCGAAGTTTTGAATAAAGTGGTTGTCATCTAAATGATTAAATCAAGTTCAAAACTATTATTTGTTAAAGTTTTGATTAAGTTCCAAATTGAAAAGAACTGAAATTCTAATAAATAATCTTTTTTTATTGTTCTATCTCCGCCGTTCTATCAGTGGCAACATTATGGCCAAATTCATGTCGCACTTATTATTATTCTCAATACTTACGGGCTGGAAACATTTAAAGAAAATATTATTAAGCTATAGTTTTTATGTTATGAAGGCGTGCAATACTGCACAAAATTACAGTCAGCAAGCTTACTACCGCAAGTTACATCAGCTATAAGCCAATGTTAAAAAAAATTACTTAAAATTCTCCAGTAATATCAAGTCACGTCAAAATCGGTACCGTATTTATTCATATGTTAAGGTCTCCAAAAAAACTTATATTTAAAAATAGTTCTGTTAATAGCAAATCTCCTTTTTAATAACTTTTTCCAACGATGACTATAATGATGCTATGGGGCGCTAAAAAAATCCTTACCTTCTGAATTCAATTTTTTTTTCCATTCAGGTTTAATATCATTCATAAATTCGAATGAATTCATAATTATTGACAAAAGTCGAATCTTCTCAAAAAAGGCTTTTCAATGGTAAATGTCTTAAGGATAATGAACATTCAGTTATCTTCCCATAGTTGGATGACCATTCTCTTAGATTATTGAAAATACTAATTTATGTCGTGTACTTCTGTTAGTCAGCTGAGGTCTTGTCATCACGTAACGTAAATCATGTCCCTTAATTTTCTTCCAAATTTGAATACTACCCTAACGTATATGTATTATTTAAGATCGGTAAATTAGGAATTTTAAAATTAACCTCGATTTAATTTTATATGATAAGAAACCCTTTTCACTGAGCTATCGTACATATCTTTTTTGAAAGTCCAGCGAATCACAGGGCTCCAGTTTTTAAACTACAATTTAGATTTTTTGTCAAAAATGGTTCGTGTTTCATCTGCTATATCTCAATAAATATAAAACCAATTGAGCTGCATTTGCAATCATGATGTAGCAAATTTTATCTGTTTTTAAAGTCTACTGATTGACTTTTTACGTAGTATTCACCGTTAAGAAGATGTAGGCCCAAGTCTGCAAAATGACCGAAAATGTTGAAGATTTCCGAGCACCACGCAGTTTGCACAGGTCTTTCAAGGTTGAAAAATTGGAAGTACACTACTGGTTTCTACCCCAATAACATCCCAAAAAATCAGGACTGCGCAAAATACTGCAACTTAAAATGTCTTGTATAAATTGGCCTATATTGTTTATTAAAATATCTGCCAAAAGCTTTTCAGCAAGCTAAGCGACATTCGCAGGTTCAATGAGCATAATTCGGTTTGTTCATAGAATAATGAACGCAAGATTAGTTTAAATACTAATCCGCAGATTTTAAATTCAAATTGTTTAAAGAAAACAATTAGTCCCATTAGTCAAGATGGGTAGAAAATTCCTAGACATTCTGTGCAACTCAACATTTGGGTTACTGCTTTTAAAATTTTAATTAAAAATCTGCTAATTATTATTAGTAAAACTAAGCATATGACTTAAATATTTTGATGTTTAAGGCTCTTAAATTCCATGCCCTAGGAAACAAATTCCGCTTTTCTACCAGTGACAACATTATGGCTTTACGTCAAATGTATTAATTTTCTTAACTATTGTGAATTACTTACGGCCTGGAAATATAAAAAAAAATCATAATTCATACTTTATTCATAATATAAATGCGTGAAAAATTGCACACAAAATGACAATTACATGTGTTTTAATTCTGTAAAAATCAACATTTCGGTAACTGCTACTCAAGTTCTAATTAAGAACCTGCTAATTATATTAATATTAGTTAAACTAAGCATATGGGTATCAAGTTTTTATGAATAAAGCTATTAAATTCCGTACACATAGGATACTGTCTCAGCTTTCCTATCAGTGGCAATATTATGGCAACTTTCAAGTCACGCTTTTTATTTTCTAAATTATTGTGCACTACTTACGATCTGTAAATTTAAAGAGAAAATCATAGTCCATATTATAAATTCGTACAAAATGACAAATAATTGTTTTTTAGTGCGGTACCTACCCTGAATTAAAAAAAAAGTAGCTATAAATTCCTCTACTAAAATAAACTATCAGCCAGTGGAAGATCTATAAAAATCGGGATCGCCTTTTCGGAGATAAGGCCAAACAGACAGACAGACAAACATAAATACAAATTTATTTTTGCATTTAGTAAATTCATTCAATTTGTTTGTAATTTCTTGACATCTCAACAATTGCTCCGATTTGAATGAAGCTGACACCAAGCTTGTAAAAGTAGACTGTACTCGACCCCAGAGGTTCCGTAGACAAGTAGCGACTAAAATAATAAAATATAGTAAATTTTGGTGTCAAGATGCTTCACTGCATTCAAGGAAACTTAAACGCTGCACACTGGGGCAGGCTCTTTGGAGTCTCCAGGGTTGCGGAATTTGTTAGAAAGAGTCACCGAGGCCCTGGATCGCAAAGGGCATTAGGAGGAACACGGATGGGTTTTAGTCAGTAAGAGTCTGACACTCCCTCCTGCTCCGCCCATAGCGAGAGGAGACATTTGATGATTTCCCATCCTTAAAAAATAGGCTGTATGGAGTTTATTATGTTTGAACATTTTTGTAATGAGGGTAAAAAAGAATAAAACAGTTAGCTTTCTGGCCTAGACTTGGTTAAATCTTTTAGGGACCATTCCCAAAGACTCAATTTTAAAAATGAGAGTAGTATTTAAATCTCCAATCAATGTATAAAATCCTTTTGTCACTTTTGTTTGACTGAGTGACTTACAAACATCTCACAGTCGAAACTGAATTGAAGAAAGCTGCATGTAGGTTCCTTGAGGAGTGTAGGGGAACATTAAGCTGCTTTCAGACTAGAGAAAGAAAAGAAAGAAAGAAAGAAAGAAAATACATTTATTTCGCCAGAAATGACGCACAAACACAAAATAATAAAAAAATTACAAACTAAAAAATAAAAACCTATTCTATTCCGTAGTCGATTGACACTATGTCAGTACCAGGCATAACATACCATCATCATGTCTAAGTCTGTCGCCATAACAACAATGTTAACAGCATTGTTGTGTTCCGGCAGTTAGAGGTATGATAGCCAGTTCCTCTGTGTAAGAGGATTCCGGGTGAAACTCGCTTCCATCTTCGGCCTAATCATCACTTTCCATCAGGTGAGATTTGGGCCAAGAGTTTCCCCGTTTTGTATAAAAAAAAAAAAAAAAAAAACATCTCTGGTCACACCACAGACAAAACCGACAAAACCGAGCATAGTTCAATATTTGTCTATGGCATGACGTACGGCACTGACAAATTGAAGTGACAACATAATACTACTACGCTATAATATAATTAGCATAGAGTATATATATAGCTCATAGCATTGTCAATAATATTAAGTACAGTACCTACAGTGTGAACGTGTCCATAACAATGTTTGGTGCGCGATATTGTTGTGTTATGAGCTCTATACTATATGCTATTATATTATAGCGTAGTCTGAAAGCAGCTTTATGTGAGAAATTCCAATGGAAACGAGAATAAACTTGATATGCGCGAACCAAGTCGCAGGAAAAAGTTAGTCTTATAAAATGAGAGAACTTGTCGCACATATTATTGTTGATTGATAAAAGTTATTTAAAGCGCTCTTCCTCTCTCCTAATTATTTAATGTTTTGCTGTGCCCGACAGGGTCCATAATTGTTTCTTTTTATTATTTTTACCATCTGAATGTGTACATTAAGGATTGCAATAAACATTTTGAGATTTGAGATTTTGATTTGATTTGAGACATCTACTAGAAGCTTTTCAGTAAGCTGAGAGATTTCTGCAGGTTCATTTAGCATAATTAGGCTTATTTATAAAAAATAACTGTAACATTAGTACAAATACTGCTTTGCAGATTTTAAATTCAAGATGTTTATAGAAAACATTAATAGAACTTGGGTACTCCTATTAATCAAGACAGGTAGAAAATGCGAAGACAATTTCTGCCAATCATCATTTGGGTTACTGTTACTCAAATAATGTAGGATCTGTTGTTTATGCTAGTTAAACAAAGCATTTGGTTTAAAAGTTTTTTAAATTATTGTAATTGACTTACGGACTGAAACAAAAATAAAAATCATAATCAATACTTGGGGGCCGAGTCACCCGCGTCCGTAGGAGAAGATCCTTCAGCGCATCCCTACACGTGGTCCCCGGTTGGTGCTAAACAGGTGACACTAACCGCCTCCGTGGTCTAGTGGTTATACCACCTGATTCAGACCCAGCTGAGGTCCCGGGTTCGATTCCCCGCGGGGGCAAATGTTTTGCTCGGTTTGGTTGGTGGTAGGACTTGTTATAAGTTCGCCTGGTAAGCTACCACCATCATGTCTAAGTCTGTCGCCATAACAACAATGTTAACAGCATTGTTGTGTTCCGGCAGTTAGAGGTATGATAGCCAGTTCCTCTGTGTAAGAGGATTCCGGGTGAAACTCGCTTCCATCTTCGGCCTAATCATCACTTTCCATCAGGTGAGATTTGGGTCAAGATTTCCCCGTTTTGTATAAAAAAAAAACTTTTTCATATAATGAATGCGTGGAAAACTACACAAAAAGAACAATTTCTTGTGTTTAAATTTTATGTGCGGAATCCAAAGAATATTGAGTTACATTAGCTATCAGCTAGTGAAAGTACTGTCAAAATCCGTACTGCCTCTTCGGAGATAAGCCGTAACAAACAGACAGACAGACAGACGTGCACACAGACGAAAATAATTAAAAAATGTTTTTGCATTAACAAAAATTCGTTTCTATAGATGCGAAAGTAAATCATGTCCGGCGATCGTTCTGTATGTCTGTTTGTTAGTTAATTCTTCACTACTCAACAGCTGCACCAATTTGAATCACACCGGATCAAGTGAACAAACATTTATAGAAGTAGACTAAATTCGGATGTTAGTTTTCTCCCAGATGTTCTCTAGAAAGGTAGCTAGAATAATCACACATATGTAAATACTAGCGTCAAGATGCTTCACTTTCATTCAAGGAAACGTGATCGCCACACACTGGAGTCCATACGCTAAAACTAAATTTTTAAAATGAAGGTAGTATAGAAATCTTTAATATTATGATATTAGAGACCTTGTCACGTGTATGACTGAAATATCTGCTTAAAGGCTTTTAGTAAGTTAAGAAACGTCTGCAGGTTCATTTAGCATAATAAGGCTTATAACAAATGATCGTATGCTCAGAAACACTGATCCACAGATTTTAAACGCAAATCGTTTCGAAAACAATTAGCCCCAGTAGTCAAGATGGGTATAAAATTGCTAGACATTCTGTGCAACTCAATATTTGAGTTACTACTACTCAAATTCGTATTAGGAATCTGCATATTATAATTAGTTAAGAGTCCTATTACGAATCGTAAATGCTCGTTTGCAATAGACGAAGTTAGGTTGGTCTGCGTTGGGAGTACATCTATAGTCCGCGAAACAATTTTGATACTTACTAGTCTGAATAGGATTATAGTTAATTTGGGCGCTCGCGCGAGACTGAGGAGCGCGCGCGCTGAATTGACGCAGAATATATAATACTTTAATTTTATTTATTGTAATTTTGTTTAATTATATTGACAAACGAAAACTAATGAAACGTATTAATTGTAGATTGAAATTTTATATCATATTAATTTATTTGATAAAATTGTTTTTATTTGGAATATAATGGACGCTGAATCAAGACATTTCTGCCTTAAATTAGGCTTTCTTTACGTTTTTTTCCGTGAAAACTCAAGGAATTTAAAGAAATTCTAGAACTCCAATAAACAAGTAAAACATTCAACTTATCTTTTAGTAATTTTAGCTTTTAAAGGAATTGATTGTAACAATGTGAATTAGGCCGTCAAAGTTCCATCGCCGACATTTTTTCTTGCAAACTGAGTTCGTAAAATATTTATAGTAAATTACACGAAAAGAAAAATGAAAATGTGTAATTCTAACTTACAAGAAAGAGACTGGCACTATCGTTATTCAGGATCAAATAATTAAAATATCTTACTGCTGCTGATAATTACAGCGTCAAAAATCATGAATTTCCGTCAAAAATGTAATAGGACTCTTAAACTAAGCATATGGTTACAAATTTTTATGAATAAGGCTTTTAAATTCTGGACAAATAGGATACAATCTCCGCCTTAGTATCAGTGGCATTATTGTGGCCAATTTACGTCACATTTATTTATTTTCTAAACTATTCTGAATTACTTACGTACTGGAATAAAAAAAGGAATATCATAATCCAAACTGTATTCATATTAAAATGCTCGCCAAACTTCACAAAATATCAATTTCGTGTGTTTTCTTTTTTGCTGTTACCGATGCTGAATTTTGGGTCAAACATAAAGTTTCCTTTTGTGTGGAGCCCTGAATCTTTTTCAAAAATAAAATAGTCTTAAATACTACCACTAGCATCAGCATCCAATTAGTAAAAGTTCCATTAAAAGCGGTGCCGCCTATTTATTTATAGCCTATTAGTTTTTTCATTAAGAATAATTCGTTTTTATTTATTTTTCTTCAAGTTTTAGCAGCTGTACTGCTTTGAATGAAACTGACACCGCGATAAGTAAAACTAATGCTTGTAAAAGTAGACTCCGAAGTCCGACTTAAAAAAAATAAGGCCTGAATAACCATAGATTTGAATACTATTGTCAAGATGTTTCACTAAATCAGATAATAAATTCCGTACAAATAGAGTATACTATCTCTGCCATTCTAGCAGTGGCAACATTATGGCAAAATTCCCGGCACATATATTTATTTTCAAAATTATTGTGAATTACTTACGGGCTGGAAATATAAAAAGAAAATCATAATCCGTACTTTATACATAGTATCAAAGTTACATCAGCTATAAGCCAAGTTGCAAAAAAAAACGATTTTTCGAAAATATTGAGATACCGCTGATGATTTGAAAGATATGAGATAATATTTTCAAATCATCATGTGAGGTCCAAGGTTTGCAGAAAAAACCCTAGTTACAACGACTCGTTTTTCGGCGATAATGCAGTAATACGGGTATTTACTTACGCGCTGAAAATAAATGGAAATCTGATAAATATTTGAACACCAAACGTTGACACACTTCTGTTGATGTTTCGTGTTCAGTATGATATTGAGATTTTTTGTATTATTTTGAAGTTAATTGTGTTCAAATTACGCAAAATTCGAAGGCCTTTGACATTGGTTACGAAATCGTAAGAAAGAGCTACCGCGGCCCTGGAACGCAAAAAGCATCTGAAGGCACACGGGAGGACTTTAGTCAATACGAATCTGACACTCCCTTCCGCTCCGCCCAGAGCGGGAGAAACCCAACCTATACCCGTGATTTAAGGCGCGTCCCCGAGCAAAACGCAGCGCTAGCCGTTTTTTGTGCAGTTTTTTGGAGCTATCTACTCTTTATCCAAAAGAAATACCAACTAATAAAAAATACATTAAATTTCTACATAATCTTGGCTTCAAAATGGTAGATATTATTTTTTATTATTAAGTATAATATTTAAGTAATCACCTCACAACGAAACCACAGAAATGAGAAAAAAATACTGAAAAAATGCATCTTCTCGAAAACTAACGATTATTTTGATTTTGTACTTACACTAATGGATAGGCAATTTAATTATGAACATTTTGGTAGAATTATTTTTTTCAAACGACCAAAATTAGATTTTATAACGATTTTTCTCAACATTCTGAGCGCATTCGCTATTGTATCTCTTGCGCTGTTATTGAGGGAAAAAATGCTCAAGGTTATTTGCTCAGGGTACGGCCTTAAATGCATAGATATATTTGGAGCCGGCCAAGAAGGCAGCGGTTCGAGCAGCGACGCGGCGGCGGCATGCGAGCGGCGGCGGCATGCGAGCGGTGCGCGCCAGTCAAGCGGTGCCCGCGCGACTGTAGTGATGTACACTAATTTCTCATAATACAATGTTCCGCCGCTCTATCGCTGCGCGATCGGCCCGCTGGCTTCAAGACCGGGTCTGCGCCACTGCGCCACTGCCCGTGCCGCTACCCACGCCACCTCCAGCGCTGCATCTTGCCTGCTGACTTCGTGCCCGCGGCCTTAGAGTGATTTAAATATGAATGGCCTTCCTCGATAAACGAGCTATCCAGTAGTAAAATAAAATTTTCAATTCGAACTACTACTTCCTGAGATTAGTGCGTTAAACCAAACAAACAAAGTCTTCGGCTTTATAATATGAGTATAGATTGCTACTTACTCCCTGAAAACATAAATTAAAACCGATTAAGAATTTAAACATCAAACGACATATAAAAACAACAGTCAAAATATATTTGACTGTTGTTGTTTGTCGTTTAACACACCGTTAACTTACAGTAAAATAGCCTATATACACGGTGCCATTTAAGTTGTTTTACAAAGGTGGCCCACTTAATTTACCCGACATAAACTACCTCTGGGTGCGATTTTCAAAACAATTAAGAAACACGAAACACTGTTAATAATGTTTACGTATCAAACTAATGCCGCCGTTTCATTCCACGCCGTCCTTGGAACACAAGGCTCGGACTGCGCTCCCTCCTGGATGTTCCTTTTCCCAACTATATTGGGGTCGGCGTCCAGTCAAACCGGATTCAGCTGAATATCAGTATTTTACGTGGAGCGGCTGCCTACCAGACCTCCAGGTTGTCCATTAACTGGGTAACACCGTACTCCTTGGCAAGACTGGTGTCAGATTTTCTGGCTTCTGAATATCCGTAACGATTGCTAAAGATCTACAAATGACAGCCGGGACCAACAGATTGAATTGGACCTACTTATAGAATGATCTGCATGCCTGTAAGTGACTTATTTATAGAGAATCCTCTCGAAAATTATTTTTATATTAATATTGATTTGTAAATAAGTCGTCCGTGTGCCTAAGTAATCATCATCTGCCTAGCCATTTCCCAACAATATTGGTGTGCTTAAATAAATAAATAAATAAATAAATAAACTTACGTCCTGCAAATGTAAAGAAAAATCGGATTAGCATTTGAACACGAAAGGAACGCTTTTAAACGTATATTTTTAACGATAATAATTTAATCTACTTTGCATTTTTAGATTTATTCCATAAAGCAATAAATCGCAAAGCATAAAAAACGTAAAAAAGCTGCTGTGGGGTAGATCTTTAACAAGCAATAGGACGGTGTGGGTAAGCTTAAAAAAATCTGAATTGAATGATTATTATATTGCTTACCTTATCCGTGACCTGAATATAAAAATGATAATACAAATGAAATTTAATTAGCAATAATAAAGCTTCTAACCAGGATGCCTAGGTAGATATGGCAGCCACCCTGCTTCACAGGGTTACTTTAGAGACAGTGCGCAGTTTTCTTCCATGTAATCAATATTACAATTTAACTGTGTTTTTTTTTTTGCGTAAACTTTGGCTTATTCTCAGAAACTGAAATATTTAGACAATTTTGGCTTATTGGGTAGTTGAGAGTTATTAGTATTGTTTGTAGCAGCCTCATTTTATAATAATTAATGAATTTAAATTTCTCGTTAATACATTAATATTATTACGTAAAATTTAAACCAAAATAAAACATCGATCGTTTCTAAGAAATTGAAATTGAAATAAATATACATTAAATACATGAATGAAAAACCGTAACTTCAAATGCCTAATTTCTACATAATGCGATAAGTCAGCAGTTTTGTGAGTGAAACCACAATTTGTGATAGTACTCTACAGCATGCGCGCGAGCGAACGGACGTGCTACGGATCCTACGTACGTACTACGGAAATATGATGAATTTTCAAAAGTCATAGAACATAAGTTGTTGGTTATGATGTTATAAACATAGTCCTGAGAGGTTGCCTGTGTTTTACAAATAACCCTGTATAGGATAGGATAGGAGGTAGGAGACTACTTATCACATTGTTTCAATCAGTGGCAACATGATGGCAAAATTCACGTCACACTTATTTATTTACTAAATTATTGTGAATTACTTACGATCTGGAAAAAAAAAGCAAGCTTTATCGATATAATATGATAAATTGGAATGCTTTGTTTGTTTTTTGTTACGATTTGGCTGGTCAGTTCTTCTCCACAAGAATTTACCTTTGCGAAAGGACACTAGAGTCACTTTATCAATATACATACCGCGTGTATCTGACATCGACGCACAAACGATTTCCATGGGTCCAGGGCATGATTCTGGACACCCCAGTGTTGGAATTTTTCGTCGGTTCTTTTCTCATTTTTTCATTTTTTTCAAGAGAACCACAAATAGGTATCAGCTCAGCTGAGCTGATATCTATTTGTGGTTTTATTCAGATTGCTCTTTTTAGTTAAAGTAGTTACTTAATCATTTTTTTTATTAAAAATCTCATTGGGTTAGGTCAGAATAACGATTATGAGCAGTCTAAAGTAAAAAAACCCTTGAAAAAACTGAAAAAATGAGAAAAAAGCCGACGAAAAATTCTAAGTCTAGGGTGTCCAGAATCATGCCCTGGACCCATGGAAATCGTTTGTGCGTCGATGTCAGATACACGCGGTATGTCACCGGAAAATAGCAAACGCCGTAAGATTGTATAATATCGCGTGAAATTGTAAACTAAATATGACAGGGACGTATTGGAATTTTTTGAATTTGGATAGGATTTACACACAAAATGTTTTTTTTTCATAGTACATCTTGAAATTATCTAATTCAGATTTATTACATCTAACGGAGTCTGCCATTTTCCGTTGATATGTATAAAACTCTTCCGTTACTGTTAACTGGCTGAGTGACTGATCGACAACGGACAGCCGAAATTATTGTGGCGAGGTGGCCATAAAGGGGGTTTGGAGGCCACTTTAGAGGCCTTTTGGAGGCCACTTTAGAGGAACGGCCCCAAGCATCATTGCTATGATAATCAGTAACGGTTAGTCTGTCAAATCAATGTACAAAATTACATTGGTCTTTAGATCTGAATAATATCAAACCTAGGTTTATTTTTGAGACACCGGTATTTTAGATTCAGATATACGTTATTAACAGGTAAACGGCGACACGGCAGTATTTTTAACGGGTGTTTACTTACGCTCTGAAAATTGTAATGGAAATCTGATAAATATTTGAACACCAAACATTACTCTTGTTGTTGTTGTTACGGTTTCATTATGATACTGAGTAACTTTGTACTTAATTGTGCCCAACTTAACCCAAAAAGAGGGCGAGGGCCCTTGAGATTGGTGACGGAATTTCTCGAAATTGCTACCGCGGCCCTGGAACGCAAAGGGCATTGGAAGGAACATGGGTGGATTTTTATCAGTAAGAGTCTGACACTCCCTCCACCGCTCTGCCCAGAGCGGGAGAAGTTTATTCAATTAATGTTTTTCGATGCAAAATATAGTCTACAGTAGACATGTCCAGGATTCATCGTAAAACTGTTCCAACCATGAGTAGGTTCCAATTATTTAGCTTTCTTTTTTCCAAAGTGTCTTATGGAATTTTACAGTGCATTCCTTGTAATGTTCCTACTGCTGGGACTCAGGCCTCCTCCCTGACAGAGGCAGTGGACTGTGTTCCACCAGGCGGACACAGAGTGGGGTACTGGATCTCGCGAGTCTGCGTATTTTGTGCTGGTGGCTTTTTGGTGTATTTGAACGGCCTGTCGATTATGTTGACAGCTCACCGTGTTAACTTAAGTGCAGCGAGCACAAAGGTTACTGTCATTCCATCTTGTTTGTATGGTTTGACAGCTCATTTCATGTTCACTTCACCTTCACTGTTCATTTCACTACATAGCACTTAGTAGTCACCCATACGTAGTCCGACCTCAGCAAGCGTTGCTTAACCTTCAAGTTCAACTGTTTTTAATGATTGCTACTTACTCCCTGAAAACGTAAATTAAAACCAATTTAGAATTTAACGCAACAAAAAAAAGCGATATCGGTATTACACTGGTAATTAACAGTTATATAAGCATGACCGTGTGACGCCATTTAAAAATAAAAATAAATTAAATGGGGAAATTAGAATGAGGCAGCTTCCATACATTGGAAAACTCATTCTCTAAAAAGTTCAAAAGTCATTCTAATCTTGTAACTTACATCCTGAAAATGTAAAGAGAAATCGGGTTAACATTTGAACAGAAACGCATTTTTTTTTTCCTTTTTTTTTTGCAGAATTTTCTGTCTTCATGCTATGAGTAAGAACATGTGAAAAAAAAAAATTTTAGGCTTATTTTTTTTCTTGATATAGTTTAATTTGCTTTGCATTTTTAGATTCTTTCCTGATTCACCGGGGCAGGCAAAACACAAAAGAATGTTGGAAAGCTGTGGGGGAGACGTTTGCCAAGCAGTGGACGGTGTGGGTTACTTAGCTGAAAAATATCTGCATTGAATGATTATTGCTTACCGGGTTCGTGACCTGAATGTAAAAATGATAAGACAAATTAAGTTTACTTAATTCGCAATATGCTAAAACTTCTAACCAGGATGTCAAGGTAAATATGGCAGCCACCCTCGCTACACAGGGTTATTTCGCAGACAGTGCGCAGTGTTTGCTTTTGACGCAAATAAACTGTTTCTTTCTTTTCTTTTCTTTCGATCAGTATCGTTAATAGAACATAATATTTCACTAAACAAATAATAAGTTTTTTTTATGTAAAGAATGGCTCGACATAGCAAAGAACAGGGGTACACAACATAATAGAAAAAAAACTTAATTCCGTAAAACCTAATTATTTATTCTATTTATATTATTTGGGAAAATAAACAATTGTTCATTTTATTATACATTTACAATCCATGATATTTCCACCTTTTTTAATGTACCTAGTTTGTAATACAGATACATGAAATTTAAAATACTATCCAGCTATTATGAATAATATCCAGTGTCGACAACTCTACACCGTCTAATTGCAAAAATGTAACCTAATGTAAGCAAACAGAAATCGGTGTCGGGTTTTTATTCCCTTAGCGGGTATCTGCGCTCCCCTAAACGGGTTTTTTTTCGGCTCCCTATTTTGTAAATTCCTGACCTAAAGCATCAGCTCTGATATATAGAAACTATTTCACCATTTTATAAAATAAAAATAAAAATCAGTACTTACATACTGTAAATAAAATATCAAATCAGATTAAAAAGCCGGCCAAATGCGAGTCGGACTCTCACCCAAAGGGTTCCATAGCGACATACAAACATAACTAATATGGGAGACCCCTTTTATTATTTTTTAATTTGACGACACGGTTGACGCAGTGGTTGAGTGATTGACTGCTGAGCTACGTGTCGCGGTTTCGATTCCCGCACAGATCGAACGTATCGTCTACAGATAGTTGTTCCGGGTCTGGCTGTTTGAGTTTGTACGTGAAATTGTGTGTTTGTAAACACATCCACGATACAGGAGAAATTCCTAGTGTTGGGCAACGTCATTTAAACGATTCTTGAGATACAGCCCGCTAGCGTACAGACGAACGGACGGACGGATAGCGAAGGCTGAGTGATAGTGTTCCATTGTTTACCCTTCGGGTACGTTCGACTTCCTCATACATTAATATGCGCATTACTCGATCGATTGTATTGAAAAGCTGATTTTTATTCGCATAGTAAACGGTTTTTTTTTAACTTATTATTTTACAATGTACACACAGAGAAACGGTACAGATACAGTAAGTACTGCTTATTTCCAAAGAAATTTCTTCCAGCAGACTTGCGAAAGGAGAAATGTAGACAATGGTGTGTAAGAAAGAACAAGAAAATGGATATGTGAATGAAGCCTTAAACAACTTAATATAGAAAAGAGAAATAGTTTTCAAATCTCGAACGTTGTTCATAATGATGAATACAATAACCCCTTTTCCAGTATAACGTTAATTATGTTACACGTTGTATAAGTATGTTGCTACTTACTCCCTGAAAACGTAAATTAAAACCGATTTAGAATTTAAACACCAGGCGAAAAACAACAGTCAAAATTATCTTTCACTGTTGTTGTTGTTGTTGTTTATTGTTTATTACAGCGTTAAATTTACATACAAGTAGCCTAATATTTGAATGTAAAATTATCTCAGTAGGTAATGTGACGATTCAAGACATATCACACAGGACATTTTGTGTTCCTCTACTAATATTGTGAACAATTGTAACATTTGTGTTTTACAAGAGGAATACATTTTTAAAATTAGCTTCCATTTTTACGTTTATTTTTGATGGGAACTTTTATTACACCGTTAATTTACAGTCCAATAGCCTAATATTTGATTGTAAATAGGCTAGTTTCCATCATCCACAAATTGCAAAACTATTTAGTCCGTCAGTTAGAGTAGGTATTGAAAAATAATGGAAACGTATTTTTTGTTTTTGTAAATCAATGAATATTGACAAAGATAAAACGCATCAAAACTCGGGAGAGGGGGCTCGTGCCGTCACGACCCGCTAATAATTATGCTAGGGCGTGACGTATTGAGAATTTTAAAAGCGTTGTAACTGCGTCAATTTCGGTTCCCGTAACAAAAGAAAAAATACGGGTCAAATATTGTTTGATAATCTAAGTGACGGACTAATTAGATTTTTTCAGGACACAAGCCTATTATCTGGGTACTTTAGGAAATGATATCACACGACATTTTTTGTCCTTCTGTACGTGTGTATATTATATTATGAGTAGCATCGTGCGAGGCCATTAAAAAAATAAATAAAGACAAAATGGTGAAATAAAAACGAGGCAAGCTTCCATACAAAGAAGATCGAACCCCTTCTATTATTATAACTTACGTCCTGAAAATGAAAAGAGAAATCGGATTAACATTTGAACACAAAACGTGTAGACGGGAGATACTAATATTTTCCTTTTGCATTTTTTTTTTGGTGCCTCCGTTTTAGTCTGCTTTGAGAAGTTTTAGTCTGCTTTGAAAAGTTTTAGTCTGCTTTGAAAAGTTTTAGTCTGCTTTGAAAAGTTTTAGTCTGCTTTGAAAAGTTTTAGTCTGCTTTGCATTGTTAAGTGCAGTCCAGAGTGCCAATTGTACTAATTTTCACATTCACATCACATTCTCATCTCAATCGCAATCTGTCAAAAAATTATGAAAATTTAGGCTTTTTTGACAGTTTGCGATTGACATGCGAATGCAAAAGTAGTTGAATGGACCTCCTGATCGATTGGCTGGAGTAGGCAAAGCACAAAAAACGTTGAAACGCTGTGGGAGAGACCTTTGCCAAGCAGAAGGATAGTAATAAAAATAAATGATTGCTTACTACGTTTGTGATCTGAATGTAAAAATGATTATATAAATTTAATTTAATTTGCAATATGTTAAAGCGTAAATTGCATCGGGTAGCCGATTGATGCGAGACGCACAGGATCGGTCGTTTTAGTGACGCTTGGGGCGCACCTATGTCCAGCAGTGGACGACCTTCGGCTGATCTGATGATGATGCTAAAGCTTGATAAACAGCCACCCTGATAAACAGGGTTACTTAGAGACTGTGCTTAATTCTTCATAATCGGTTAAGCGATTAGGTATGCAAGTCTAACAAACAAACCACTTTCTCATTTAAAGTATCATTCAGGATGTTACAGTCAAAATTGTTAATCAGACTAAACCACATAAGACCTAAAAAACCCTGTATCTGTTACGGTTCTTGAGATACAGCTCGCTAAGAGACAGACGAACGGTTAGCGGAACTAAGTAATAATGTTCCATTGTTTACTCTCTAGGTACTTTCCACTTCGCTATGTATTTATGTGCGCATAACTCGATCAATGTACTAAACAGCTAATTTTTTATTCGCGATTTTGGGATCTCAGTTAATTAAAGTAATTCATAATGATCTATACAATGACACCTTTTTCCGTAATGCATTTATTCTGTTACACGTTGTATAATATAAGTAAGAATGTTGCTACTTACTGGCTGAAAACGTAAATTAAAACCGATTTAGAATTTAAACACTAAACAAAAAACAAAGCAAAAGTCAAAATATCTTTAACTGTTGTTGTTTGTTACACCGTTCATTACAGTAAAATAGCTTAGTATTCGAGTTTAAATTGTCTCGGTAATGTATGTGGTAATAAAGACATTATCACACGACCAGGGTTGACGCCATGATGACTTTTTTATCCACCTTCCCCCTCAGAAATGAACCATGGGTTCCGCCCTTGTATTTAGGTGATAATAAAATGTATACATACCAGCTGCTGGGGCTGCAATTAGGATACCATAAATTAGATAGAAACACTTATTGGATCACTCGGGTGTCTGTCTGTACGTATGTCACAGCCAGGTTTCTCCGCATCTACTGAACCGATTCTGTTGACATTTGGTACGGATATGGACTTTTGTAACCCATGAAACACGGACGCGTTACGCGTTTTGGGGGTAAAACTAGAAAATTAAAAAATAAGGAAAAACAGGAACCATATCTTGTGACACATCAAATAAAAGGGACTTACTGTGAATGTATAAAATATATTTATTTAATATTTTTTTATTTCAAAGTTCTATATATACAAAGCTATTCATGAAATTATACCGCGTGTATCTGACATCGACGCACAAACGATTTCCATGGATCCAGGGCATGATTCTGGACACCCTAGACTTAGAATTTTTCGTCGGCTTTTTTCTCATTTTTTAATTTTTTTCAAGGGTTTTTTTACTTTATACTGCTCATAATCGTTATTCTGACCTAACCCAATGAGATTTTTAATAAAAAAATAATCAATTAACTACTTTCACTAAAAAGAGCAATCTGAATAAAACCACAAATAGATATCAGCTCAGCTGAGCTGATACCTATTTGTGGTACTCTTGAAAAAATGAGAAAAGAACCGACGAAAAATTCCAACACTGGGGTGTCCAGAATCATGCCCTGGACCCATGGAAATCGTTTGTGCGTCGATGTCAGATACACTCAGTATAAAAAATTACCATTCCTCCCCCATATCGCCAAAAATACTGAACCAAAAATTTCGAACTATGCAGATATAGTTTGTTACCTATAGGTACCTACAACATCATCATCTTCCTAGCCTTTTCCCAACTATATTGGGGTCGGCTTCCAGTCAAACCGGATTCAGCTGAATACCAGTATTTTACGTGGAGCAGCTGCCTACCAAATCTCCACAACCCATTAACTGGGTAACACGGTACTCCTTGGCAAGACTGGTGTCAGATTTTCTGGCTTATGACTATCCGTTACGACTGCCAAAGATCTCCAAATGACAGCCGGGACCAACAGCTTAACGTGCTTTCCGAGGCACGGAGGAAACTCGGTATGTTAAGATGGTCACCCATCCACAGACCAACCTCGGCAAGCGTCGCTTAACCTTGAAGATCGATCTGTTATTATTTAGCCACGAGCTTAAAAGCTTAAAACTTAAAACAACAGCTCAAAACTTAAAAATTTAAGCTTAAAGCTTAAAACAACATGTTTCAAAAATGAAATTAGTTCGGAACCCTTCGCAGTGGTCCCGTTTTTCTAACTACATACTTTGGAAGACGACAGTACTAAGTTGAGTACCAGTATTTCACATGGGGCGAGACTGGTGTCACATTTCCTGGCATGTGACTACCCGTAACTACTGTCGAAGATCTACAAATAACAGCCGGGACCGTGGCTTTACGTGATCGCTAAGGCACGGAGGAGTCCCAGCATGTATTGGCTCGTCACCCATCGACGGAGCTACGTCGGCAAGTGTTGCTTAACCTCAAAGATCAGTGTGACAACTGTTACATAGCTAGGAGATTTAAGCTTGATTTCCAAAACTCACTCATATAAAGTCGTATAATAGCTTAGTCGTAGTCTTACATTATTTAATTTAAAAAAAAAAAATACTTACATTCTTCGTGCTCTGAAAAACAAATCAGGGAGAAGAGATTAATATCTTTTTGGAAGAAACTTTTAATGAAGTATAAAGTATTAATTTTAATATCATAATTATTATTATTTTTTTTTTATAGTAGCTTCTGCTAGTTTTGCCCGTGTGATTTCCCGAAATTCCTACGGAAACGAGGAAAATCAGTATATACTTACGTGTACAAAGTCGCGGGCGAAAACTAATTTTATACATCTATATCTATATATATAAAACAAAGACGGGTTTGTTACAACACTTATAACTCGAGATCTGCTGAACCAATTTTCGTGGTTATTGATTCGTTGGATTTGTCTCCGACCCGAATAGCAGAATACATCTTAAAAACAATGAAAACTCGATATGTGCAATGAATACTTAATTGACGGGAGCGAAGCCGCGGGGGAGAGCTAGTAAGAATTAAACTAGCTATTGTCCGCGACTTCGTACGCACATGTCTCGTTTTTTATTTCGGCTGTCCGTTGTCTGTCAATCAATCAGTCACTCAATCAATCAGTCCTTAACGGTTTTTTTTATATATTGATGATTGACTGATTCTTCTATTACTAAGTTAGTGACTGACAGACAACGTCGTAGAAAGCTGTAATTTGTCGTGTTGGTTCCATAGAGAGTGTAGAGGAGAACTAAAAGAGGATTTCCCGATTTTTTTACGAGAACGGGAAAAAAACGATACTTGTGTGATAAATAAATCACTCGTCGTCTGAGGCCTCAGAGTCCCAAGTCCCACACTAACAAAATACTACTGATGAGTAACATAGTTAACGCAATGCCTCTTAAGGGGTCATTGTCCTCATCATTATGAACGACTTCCACTATGGGACCAACACCGAAATAGAAAATAAATAAAATAGAACTATAAGAATAAAAATAAAAAACATAAAAAATCGACTGCCCTATACATTTATGTGCGCGTAACTCGACAAAACGCATGCCTATCAATATTAAAAAAAGACTGAACAGCTCATTTTTTACGAGATTACACGTTGTACAATATAACTATACACGTTGCTACTTACTGACTGAAAACGTAAATTAAAACAAATTTAGAATTAACACACCAAACGATGAACAAAAACAACAGTAAAAATATGTTTAACTGTTGTTGTTGTTGTTTATTGCTGATAAAATAAAAAATATCTCGGTAATGTGCGTATTCATGAGAGGTGATACCAATGATATTAAATAACTTACTTCTTCTGACTGAAAATATCAAGAGAAATTGAATTTAGTGAAGAGTTTTGTTTAGTATCGGTTAACTGGTATATGTTAGGCTTCAGATTAATATGTAATAACGGCCATTGAGCCACATACATTAATTGAATTCATCAATGTCTAAACACACTATGCCGAAGGTACACGACTGAAGTTCTGCTGCTGATTTTGCGTTCCGACGTATTCGGCTGATATGACACACAATATAAGTGCCGAACTTACACATCAAAAATTCAATTACGAACTTTGTGTGTATTCAATGTCTAGAGCGCTGTTTGTGTGTTTGTGTGGCGTCGTGTCGTGTTATCTAAACAGCCGGCCGATGATAGACAAACAAAGTAATCCAGTTAGGGTTGCGTTATTATTTTTTAGGTTCCGTTAACATGGTAGCGACTCAACCGAGGCAATTATTTATCAGTTCGGAAATATTACATACGTCGTGTTCAGCCTGTAAAAAATAAATGTTGGATTAACTTTGTAATAAAGGTAATTTTCTAAATAGTCACTCATTGGTGCATTCATTCATTTCAGGTTAATAATTCTCATGAAACAAAGTCAGTGACATTCATATCTTCAAAAATATTACATACCGGCGGGGCCTGTAAATATATAAAAAATGTAGAATTGACTTTTTAAAAGAGTTATTTTTCTAAAACTATCTCTCTGAAATATTACATACATCTTCTCCAGCCTGTAAAAAAGAAATGAAGAAGTTTCGTTATATAACTTTGTTAAAAAGGTATTTTCATTTTTTTTATTTAACAATCATATTGTACAGCAGTTTTTTTTTTACGAGTGTTGTTTGTCCGGTGTATTTTTCCATGGTATTTATATTTCAGTTAAAAAATAATTTTAATAAAATATTATTGTTTGATATGTCCATGGCATACTTTTACTACGCATTTGCTATTTCTATAAAATAGTATAAGTACCTATATTAAATAATGATCCTAAAAATCAACTATATGTGTTTCAAAATTAAGTGACGGAAACGAATCTCTGTAAAACCGACTTCACGTAGTCTTGCCTGCCCTAGCGGCCCGCGAGCTGAGCAGTAGTCTTGCCTGCCCTAGCGGCCGGGCGGCCCGCGAGCTGAGCAGTAGGTGTTATGAGGAGCGGACAGCAAGCCGAAGCTGCTGTGTTGGTTTTAACGTGTAAACTGCTTATTTTTATAATACAGCGACGATAAGTTCGCGTAGGATCGCCGAAGCCCTGCAGCGCTGGAGCCGTGTTGCATGTTCGCCTGCACATTGCATATTGCTTGCATTCTGTATGATGCATGCCGCAGGCTAGCCGCATGCTTGCTGTATGCTTGCTGCATACTTGTTGTCTGCTAGCTGCATGCATGGTGCATGCTTGCTGTTTGTTTGCTGCATGCATGGTGTATAGTTGTTGTATGCTTGCTGCATGCATGGTGTATAGTTGTTGTATGCTTGCTGCATGCATGGTGTATACATGCTTGTTTGCATAGTTTTGTCTTATATTCCCATCGCAATTTGCCACCATTGCCGCTTTGTGGGGTTCTGTCGACCGGACCCGAATGAAAAGTTCTGCTTGACTAGAATTTACGCGCATTGTTATTGTGAACGTGATGTTGTAATTTTATAGGAGGAACAAACGTTTAGAAACTGTTACTCGACAAAATGTTTTTCTTGGTAACAAGTTTTATATTAACTACTCAGAATTAATGATAAAGAATATTTGATTAGTTATTCTATGATATGAATATCGAAACATAAAGTTTATTCGTAACAAAAACCTATGATTTATTATTTTTTACAGTACGTTTTCTGCGTATTGATTATTCTATTAAATGATAATACGAGAAAGATTTTATCTGGAACAAAATACTATGAAACTGTCTTCTATAATACAATGTACCTACAATCAAAAATATTACATACCGGGGCGCTTTCCTGTAAAAATAAAGAAATGTAGAATTAACTATCTGTCAATTTTATGGTTAGTGAACTTGAGGTCAAGATCAAGTGACCGTAAGGTCAAGGAACAGTGACTTTGAGGTCGAGTTCAAGTGATCCTGGAGGTCATGATAGCTTGGAGGTCAAGGTCGGGTGACCTTGAACGTCGTCCGAAATTCGGTTAAGTCGAAGCTAGCAGTGCAAGTCAATCAGGTGCCGAACCTTATTTTTGATAAGACGTGGTCGACGAAGCCCGGGAGCTAAGTTCGCTCGGTTTTGGAGGTATGCGGTACAGAGAGTAAAACCCGCAAACCTCCAATTAAAAGGGAGGATCTTCCGACGAGGCGGTAGTTGTGCCTGGCGGGCAACCGCCCGATAGTTCATATTCGGGGCTGATGTATATGTACAAATCGCACGATAAACTCTGTACATACATTAGCTCCCGTCAAACTATTCGAACCTCATCTATCGTGCCCTAAAGCTCCCCGTGCCCTAAATTCCACTACTGAGCTAGGTAAGACATTAAACGAAACTGTAAGTACTATTTACTTTGGCTACCTTTTACCAGCTATTATCTATCTATATCTATACTTATAATAAATCTGTAGAGAGGTCAATTCTGTACATGAAATATATTTCCAAAATAACTATCAGGGGGTGAATAGGGATCGATACTGATGCCAAAAATGCAATCAGTACAATTTTTGTCTGTCTGTCTGTCGGTCTGTCTGTCTGTCTGTCTGTCTGTATAACCGTTATAGAAACAAAAACTACTCGACGGATTTTAATGAAACTTGGTACAATTATTATTCAAACTCCTGAGCAGGTTATAGTATACTTTTCATCACGCTACAATCAATAGGAGAAGAGCAGTGAAGGGAAATGTTGGGAAAACGGGAGAAGTTACTCCATTTTTTAAGCTTCCGTCGCGTGTGCAACCTTAATGGTGAAAGCTACACAGAAATCATGTATGACGGAAATGTTCTCCTTAAAATTATATAAAAAATATCCAACGACAGCATATAATGTCTATCTTTTATGATTGACGAACAATAACACGTGTAACTCCCGATAGCTTAGCAGTTCGAAGCTTTCTGATTGTATTTGGCTACTCTTACGTTTATAAAACTCTCAGTCGTCCCTAATTAACAGTAGGTAATAAAAGTTAACATTTTAAACTATTCCATAAAAAAATAATCATAGAAATCCGTATAGAAACACCAAAGTTATACATGAAAAACGCTAATAATAAGCCATCGCGCGTGAATACTGAATCATGCTATAAGGATTATTTTTGTGGTCGCGAACGCACAGGTAGGCGGCTAGCTTGGCGCCTAGAGGCTAGCGAGTAGCTTCGGAAAACGGCTTACGACAGTTTCCAATATCCTTTAATAATTATAATGTCGAGGGGAAGATGGTTATAATTTCGCTTTACACCAAACGAGTAACATTATAAATGTGAAAGTTTAGTTGTTTGTTACTCAATCACGCCAGAACGGCTTAACGGATCTTAATGAAATTTAGGACAAAGATAGATTATAGTCTGGAATAGCACATAAGCTACTTTTCATCCCGGGAATATGTTCCCTAGGGATCACGCGGGCGAAGCCGCTGGCAGAAGCTAGTGAATAATATCCAGATAAAGTGCAAAATTTTTCATATTGTCTACACCGTTTAGTCATCATTTAAAATGACCAGTCTTTATGCATAATTGCAAATCCATCACTTAAACTGTACATAACATAATGTATCAAGTATGTAATTAATGTTACATTTCAGCTTCCACGTTCTATTGCTCCACCGCCTAAAGTCGACTGGTAGAAAATGCCAAAAACACTTTTAACAGTGCTCATAATTTTGTGTAAAGTTTAAATAATTAAATAAAAACTGCTTGGCCAGACTGTTGTTAAATAACAGCCAGAACCAACGACTTGACGTGCTCTTCGAAAGAGACGGTGCAATAGCACCAAGTGCTTTATTATTTAATTATTTTTTCAAAATATTACTACAGTGACAGTGTTGCACTGGAGTTGCGATGTAATAATTATATCCCGTACACATTAACTGGGCACCTGGCTCAACACATTAACTGGGCACCTGGCTCAACACATTAACTGGGCACCTGGCTCAACACATTTCAAAAGACATTTTGAGGTTCTATTTTAAAATGAAAGATTCCATTACATACCGTGGCGGTTGTCTGTAAATATAAAAAATGGTCGGATTAACTTTTTTACAAAGGTATTTTTCTAAAACTAGCTTACACGGCGTTCACTCATTTGTTGATTAATTTTTTCATTTTTTCATTATCATCATCTGCCTAGTCTTTTCCCTACTGTTTTGGCGGCTTCCAGTCCAACCAGATTCAGCTGACTACCAGTATTTAAACGAGGAGCAGCTGCATACCAGACCTCCACAACCATTTAATGGTTCCTGATAATCCATAACGACTGTCAAAGACACAAATGACATCCAGGACCAACGGCTCATACCACCACCACGACAGGTAGAAAATTTCCAGCCAAGAGCATTAAGTCGCCTGTGTACTGTGTTTTAACTAGAGTTTAATGTTTTCACAATTAAATAAAACTACTTGGCACGGCAGTTGCCAAATGATAGCCAGGAGCAACTGCTTGATGTGCTCTTTGAAACATGGATTAGCACGAATAGTGCACATATAATTATACGAAGCGTGTTCCGCAAGCGACCTGTGTGGCTTTAGTATTGTTACTTCGTCATCATCCATATCCCGACTTCGCTCATAGCTGAACATAGGCTTTCAGAAGCCAGTCGCCACGTTCCTGTCTGCCAACCTCAACAAGGTTCTACCCTAATACTTACTTCCTGAAAATGTAATGAGAAATCGAATAAACATTAGAACACCTGTCTCTAACTTCCACCAGTATTAAAAATAAAAAATAAAACCCGGGTATATTCTCAATGCCACATTCCGATGCGATCATCACTAATCCGGAAATAGCTGAATGCCAGTATTTTTACTTGGGGCGACTGCGACTGTCCATCTCACCTAACCCAGAAACTATTTTTAAGGATTTTCTCCGAATCTTGTCTGATGAAATTTGGTACACATGTGAACTTCTGTGACACGGACTTACGTGACGTTACGTGTTTTGAGTACGGGGGTCACTTTTGGGGGACAAACTAGAAAATTAAAATTGTTTGACATATCAAATGAAAGGGTTCATTGTAGGGGTGTTGATTTTTCAGTTTTGAAATAAATATTCCATTTTTTTTACGAAAAATGAAAATTCCCATCCTTATTTCCAAAACTGCTGAGCTTTAATTAATGAAAAAATAATGCAGATAATAGTTCTTTAATTAACGATTAAGTACAGAAAAAACTAGCCAACCTAGACTCGCATGCAGAAAATATTTAATTTCTTTTCATGTTTTACACTACCTATAGACTTCCCTATAGGAAGAAATCAAATATTTTCTGAACCCAATGCATGTTTTTTTTTTTTTTTTTTTACAAAACGGGGAAACTCTTGGCCCAAATCTCACCTGATGGAAAGTGATGATTAGGCCGAAGATGGAAGCGAGTTTCACCCGGAATCCTCTTACACAGAGGAACTGGCTATCATACCTCTAACTGCCGGAACACAACAATGCTGATAACATTTTTGTTATGGCGACAGACTTAGACATGATGGTGGTAGCTTGCCAGGCGGACTTAGAACAAGTCCTACCACCAACCAAACCGAGCAAAAAATTTGCCCCCGCTGGGAATCGAACCCGGGACCTCTGGGTCTGAATCAGGTGGTATATCCACTAGACCACGGAGGCGGTTAGTGTCACCTGTTTAGCACCACCCGGGGACCACATGTAGGGATTCGCTGAAGGGTATTCTCCTACGGACGCGGGTGACTCGGCCCCCCAAACAACTTGTTTGTCCAACTTGGCTAGTTTTTCACAATAGTATGTATCAAGTAGGTATGTTATTATTGTTTTCTTTACTATATTTTTCTCTCCATTATGTTTCACCTGCCATGTTCTGTCGCTGCACCACCCTATAAGTTGTCTACCATTTGTTTTCGCCGCTAACCGCTTGCCGCGTCTCAAACCGCGCCGCAGTCCACGCCGCTTTTGGCTGTGGCCAGGGGGTTAGGTCGACTGGTAAACATGTCCAAGGCATCAAAACCGCCTCTTTTTTTTTTTTTTAGGGATGGGAAATCATCCAATGACTCCTCCCGCTCTGGGTGTAGCGGGAGGGAGTGTCAGACTTCTACTGACTAAAACCCATCCATGTTCCTTCATTGCCCTTTGTGTTCCGGAGCCGCGGTGTCTCTTGCGAATAATCCCGCGACTCCGGCAGGCATCAAACCGCCTCTGAAAAGTGCTTCTTACTGGTGTGTGAAGTTTTAATAATTTAATAAAAATAATTGGCAATACTGCTGCCAAATGACAGCCAGGACCAGCGACTAAATATACTTTCAGATATTAAGATGGTTGCCCAGCCACAGAGAAACTTCGGCAAGCGTTACTTATCCTAATAAATATTACATACTTCGTTGTCAGCCTGTAAAAAAAAGTAGGATTTTTAATATTAAGGAACAGTTTTATAAAGTTATTTTTCTATTTTTTTAATTTAACAAGATTTTCGAATAGCAGATTTTTTTTAGAAATAACATTTGTCCGGTGTTTTTTCAATGGTATTTTATATTTCAGTGAAAATATAATTTTAATGAAATATAATTTTTTGACACGTCCATGGTATACTTTTAAGATGGCAGATATTTTTTCCGAAAGATTTTTATTTTACTACGCATATTGCATTTCTATAAATTAGCATAAATTAATTAAAACATTATCTTAAAAAATCAACATATATTATTATGTGCTACATTTAGTGACGGAAACTTTTGCATAGTTATTAGCATGGTGTTTTCTTGTTTGCATAGTTTTTTCTTTTATTCCCATCGCCATTTGCCACCATTGCCGCTATGCGGGGTTCCGTCGACCGGTTCCGAATGAAAAGTTTTGCTTGACTAGAATTTACCCGCATTATTTTTGTGAACGCGATGTTGTAATTATATAGGAGGGACAAACGTTTAGAAACTGTTAATCGACAAAGATTTTTCCTTTGTAATAAGTTTTATATTAACTACACAACATGAGGATTAAGAATTTTAGATTAGAACTATTCTATGATGTGAATATCGAAACATAAAGTTTATTTGTAACAAAAATCTATAATATAAATGTATTAAAGTATTTCTATGAAACTGTCTTCTATAAATAATGAGCAGTCATGGTAAATGACTGCAAAGGCCATCAAAAGAGGCATTGATGGACGACGTGTAGATGTGGGCCGAGGCCTAGCCGAGGCACACATACGTAAGTCCATCAATGCCTAGTTGTGGTCAAGGCTTGTATAGTAGGTACTTTTCTCAAAAAATGCGCGAAAATTAAAATACGCCTACATTAATTCAAAATCAATGTCAAATAACCAACAAAAATAATAATTCCCACGTAAGTGTTCATTTTTTATTTCAATAAACAGCTTCCTATTTACAAGCCAGTTCAAATTTAAATAAAACCTTTGATTAGTTACCTCCTTGGTTGCCATGTTTCGGAATATAAGATCGTTCCGTTTTTAAATTACACGATAGAAATGAGTTTAGTATGTAATTTATTTGTATTTTCATACAACTTTTGCCGGCCGCTGCGCGGCCAGTACCTGCGGCAATTTCGATTTATCTCCAAGAAGGTTGTCAAAATAATGCTCACATATCCAAGCATGTTTGAGAAAAAAATATTACATACCGGGGCGCTTTCCTGTAAATATAAAGAAATGTAGATTTAACTACCGTAAATTTTCATGGTTAGTGAGCTTGAGGTCAAGATCAAGTGACCTAATTATTGGGAGTGTCTAAACTGTCAAACCCTCTATTTTGCTTAAATCTGGAAAATAGTGTGTTTTATCGCAAATAAAATGAATAATTTGCCCCATAAATAACCCCCTTTGCCACGTAATTCTCAACATGCAGGTAATAACTGCGAAGTATTCGTTGGAGTGCCATAATAATAAATAAAACAAAAGATTGAGTGTGCAAGTCACCCCCTGCCATTTAAAAGTCGTTTATATTGTTAGTGGTCAGGCAGGGGCCAATAGTTCTTCTATAATAAACGATTTTCAGTCCACTAAACCACACAAACCCATAGCTTTTCATCTTTTGTTTGTTTCCATATTCTGCAATAGTACTGCTCCAGCCGGGGATTGTCCTTGGGAATACTTTCACAGTGCAAACAGGGATAATCACCGATTGGTACCTACCCCATTACACTTGAAATGTGTAACGGGGCCTCTGCGAGTTGGTTTCGGCCCCTCGTACGCTTACCAAAGAACCGGGTCTCCAGGGACCCGAGAAAGTAAAAAAAAAAAACCTCTTATGTAGGTACGTCTCTCAAGTGCAAGTCAATCAGGTGCCGATCCTGTTACTAGCAAGTGACAGTGAGCCCGGAAGCTAAGTTCGCTTCGCTTTTGTAGGTAAGTGGTACAGAGAGTAAAGAGACGCACATCCGCAAACCTTCAATTAAAAGGGAGGCTACTCCGACCAGGCAGTAGTTGTACCTGGCGGGCAACCACCCGATAGTTCATACTCGGACTAATGCACATGTACAATAAACTCTGCTTGCGCAATGTAGGATGTTTATTTCGCCGCCAGTTTGATAGATGGCGTCGCGGTTCTTTTTGTTGCGATGTAGACTTGCTTCGTTGATTTTTCTTGTGGCGGCATTGATGGCGCTACACGCTCACGTTGGCACCCTTCATACTATTCGAACCTAATGTATCTGCATCGGGGTGCCCCAAAACTCTATGTGGCCTATTTACAACTTAGCCAAGTAAGTTATTAAACGAGACTGTCTTTATTTATTTGGCTACTTTTGACCAGCTATTATGAATTATTTCCGGTATGTAGGTCCGGACGGTGCAAAGCACCAAATGCTTTTTAATTTAATGTTAATAATTTAAATCACAAAAGTGACAGTGTTGCACTGAAGTTGCGATGTATATAATAATATCCACATTAACTGGTCACCTGGCGAAACATTTCAAATGGCGTTTTAAGGTTCTATTTTAAATTTAACGATTCCATTACATACCGTGGCGGGTGTCTGTAAATATAAAAAAAGTCGGAGTAACTTTTTAATAAAGGTATTTTTCTAAAACTAGCTTCCAATGCGTTCACTCATTTGTTAATTTATTCGGTACTTCATTTATTCATTATCATCATAATTTGCCTAGCCTTTCCCTACTGTTTTGGCGGCTTCCAGTCAAACCAGATTCCGCTAACTACCAGTATTTTAACGTGGAGCAGCTGCATACCAGACCTCCACAACCCAAAAACAAAGGTGTCTTGGCAAGACTGGAGTCAGATTTAATGGCTCCTGATAATCCATAACGGCTGTCAAAGATCTACAAATGACATCCAGGACCAACGGCTTAACGTGCTTTCCGAGGCATAGAGGAAACTCGATATGGTCATCCATCCACAGACCCACTTTGGCAAGCGCTGCTTTACGCTGAAAGTCGACCCGACACACACACAGATTTTCCATTCAAGTATTCATGAGCAACAGATCATGGCAATGTTCTGTTGCTCCACCACCACGACAGGTAGAAAATGTCCAGCCAGGAGCATTAAGCCGCCTTTGTTCTGTGTTTTTGTTAGTAAAATTGTTTAAAACGTTTTCATAATTAAATGAAACTACTTAGCACGGCTGTTGCCAATTGACATCCAGGAGCAACTACTTGACGTGCTCTTTGAAGCATGAATTAGCAACGAATAGTGCACTTATCTTCGAAGCGAGTTCGTCAAGTGTTACTTAAGTTTGAAGACGACCTGTGCGACTTTCAATAGTATTGTTACTTCACCACATCCACAGCCTGAATTCGCTCACAGCTGAGCATAGGCTTTCTTGTGCCAATACCCACGTTCCCGTGTGCCCGCGTCATCCAGGCTTAATACTTACATCCTGAAAATGTGAAGAAAAAACCGGATCAACATTTGAAAACCAAACGTTCGGACGCGTGTGTGCTCGTGGATGTCAGTTTTCCAAAGGGTTCATCATCCCGTAATACAAAGTATAAAATTAAATATGATAATACCGGGGCCCAATACCAGTATTTTACTTGGGCAACTGTCCATCTCACCCTCACAACCCAAAAACTATTTGTAGGGTCCCGAAAATCCGTAAGAAACGTAACCATTATAACCTACCCTTAACTTGCGTGTCTGTCTGTCTGTCCGTCTGTAACAGCCAATTATCTCCGAATCTTCTAGACCGATTCGATGAAATTTGAACTTCACTTCCTTGTCACACGGACTCGTTACGTTATCAAATAAATTTGGGGAAAAATAAGAAAATTAGAAATGGTTGACAAATCAAATGAAAGGGTTCATTGTAAGGGTGTTGATTCAAACAAATAGTTTGGGAGTTATTCAATTTTTTTTTACCAAAAATGACAATTGCCATCCTTATCTCAAAAACTACTCATTTTTTTTTTTTTAGCCTGTTCTTTCCCATTGTTGGGCAAGGGCCTCCCCCAATTCCTTTCAAGTATCCTTTTCCCGCGCCACCTCGTGCCAGCCCTCACGGCACGCGACCACCGTCTGTCTACGCGTTGAATTATCGCAGTGTTGAATTTTCACAATGCCCGCCTACCCTTTTCCCAACTATACCTATAAGGGTCGTCTCCCTCCCTCCTCCCTACTCCTCACTCTTCTTGCTTGCTCACTGCCCTTGCCTTTCCAGCATGAGTAACACTACCGGCAGAGCTTCAAGTTCATTGAGACACACAAGCCCCACCACCCAATGGTCGACTGGTAGAAAATGCCTTAGGCATCAAGTCGCATCAAGTCGTTCCTAATAGCGTGTAAAGTTTTAATCATTTAGTTAAAAAAATTGGCAAGTCTGTTGCCAAATGACAGCAAGGACAAGCGATTTGACATATTTTACGAGGCACGGAGGTGTCTCGGTGTATTATGATTTTTACCCATCCATAGACAACCTCGGCAAGCGTTCCTTAACCTTGAAAATCAGCTCGTAGTAAAAATCCTGGTTGTTAATAAAATTTTATTTATCCAAACTTTCGCATTAGTAAAGTAAGAATTTCACTTACTCCCTGAAAATAATAAGAAGAAAAGCGGATAAAATTTTTAGTTATCAACTTCACTACTGGCTTTTGAATATTGAGTCACATATTGAGACTTATCTTGAAGTTTTAGATAAGAAAAAAAAAACCGGGTATGTTCCCAATGCAACGTTCCGATGAATACATAGCATGGATTAGCAAGGAATAGTGCATCTTTCTACGAAGCGTGTTCGTCAAGTGTTACTTAAGTTTGAAGACGACCTGTGCGGCTTTCAATAGTATTGTTACTTCACCACATCCACAGCCTGACTGCGCTCTCAGCTAAGCATGGGCTTTCTTGTGCCAATCCCCTCGTTCCTGTGTGACCACCTCATCCAGTTTCTAGGCTACTACTTACATCCTGAAAATGAAAAGAGAAATCGGATCAACATTTGAACACCAAACGTTCGGACGCGTGTGTGCTCGCATGTCATAAACTATCCCAAGGTAACACCCTCTCGTAGTTCAAAGTATAAATTTTGATAATAATACCGAAACTCAAACTCAAACATTTATTTCAATTAAACCATTAACAGGCACTTTTGAATTGTCAAGGTCAGTCGGCCCAAAAAGATGAAGCTATTTGCACGTTCCAAAGCGAAGATCTCTATGGAGAAGAACGTGCAAAAAACTCCACGGACACTCTTTTAAAAATAATAAATTGTTATATAGTTTTGTTGACATCCTGTTGAAATTATACATACATGTGAGAACGATGTGACGAGCATGATAAAAAACGGAGCCATGACATGCGCCAGGCCCATTCGTCTCAACCATTTTAAATGGAGCCAAATAATTTAACGCATACGCCACCATCAGCTAGGCTTTTGAGTGAGCATTTTGACACTACCAACCGCCAGGGTATTGAACCTTTACAATGCAAACACACACATATTTATAAATGTTGGTACTATTGATTTATCTAATTAACAGAAATTAAAAACATCCATGGATATACTAAATACGGCTTATTCCCAGGCGCTCCAAATCAATTGTTCTCCAAACAATTTCTCTCCATGTAATACATTGATTCCCAACAGCTCCATAATTTTATTAGTTAAGAGTCCTATTACATTTTTTACGGAAATTCATGATTTTTGACGCTGTAATTATCAGCAGCAGTAAGATATTTTAATTATTTGATCCTGAATAACGAGAGTGCCAGTCTTTTTCTTGTAAGTTAGAGTTACACATTTTCATTTTTCTTTTCGTGTAATTTACTATAAATATTTTACGAACTCAGTTTGCAAAAAAAAATGTCGGCGAAGGAACTTTGACGGTCTAATTCACATTGTTACAATCAATTCTTTTAAAAGCTAAAATTACTAAAAGGTAAGTTGAATGTTTTACTTGTTTATTGGAGTTCTAGAATTTCTTTCAATTCCTTGAGTTTTCACGGAAAAAAACGTAAAGAAAGCCTAATTTAAGCCAGAAATGTCTTGATTCAGCGTCCATTATATTCCAAATAAAAACAATTTTATCAAATAAATTAATGTGATATAAAATTTCAATCTACAATGAATACGTTTAATTAGTTTTCGTTTGTCAATATAATAAAACAAAATTACAATAAATGAAATTAAAGTACTATATATTCTGCGTCAATTCAGCGCGCGCGCTCCTCAGTCTCGCGCGAGCGCCCAAATAAACTTTAATCCTATTCAGACTAGTAGGTATCAAAATTGTTTCGCGGACTATAGATGTACTCCCAACGCAGTCCAACGTAACTTCGTTTATTGCAAACGAGCATTTACGATTCGTAATAGGGCTCTTAAATAATAAAATACTAAAATTTTTCCCAGTTGCTCCAAACCAAATTGCGTAAGGTCAACAAAACACAAATTGCTACCATCAATGTTATAATTTAGTGGTAAGTAGTTTCAGTACATAGGCAATCACAAATCAATCTTATCTTAGCTAAGTATAAAAGTTAAGTAAGTAAGTAAAGTAAGGTAGGTAGTAGGTAAGTAAGTTTGTTAAGTTAAGTCTTAGTTAGTTGTTGTTAGTTTTTTTTAGCTAAGTATATACTTATATCTATTGTAAAAATGAAAACCATAATCTCACATTGAACTTACATGAAATTAAACAATGAAAAATAACAGTCTTCTCATTTAAATAAATAAAAAATACAATTAAACATCACAGTGTCTGGTATCACAAATTAACCCTATGCCATGTTAAAATGTTAGTTTAGAGGCTCATTAATTATAAAAAATCAGCAGATTCTCAAATCACACAAATCAAATTTATGCAGTGCTATACATCTATACTAATATTATCTATACTTCTATACTAATATTATAAAGAGGTAACATTTGTTTGTGAGTTTGTATGTTTGTAAGTTTGTATGTAGGGGGTAATCTCAGGAACTACTGGTCCGATTTGAAAAATTATTTCAGTATTAGATAGCTCATGTATCGAGGAAGGATATAGGCATATCATCACCCTAAGACTAAAAGGAGCTGAGCATTAAGTTCGATCTTGTCTCATATGATGTGCTCTGGAGAAAGATGGGATACAGGGGTATACCTGCGGAAATATGTGGGCTATTCCAGTATTGGTATGGTAACCAAGTCAATCAGGTGAAATGGGATGATACAGTTTCTGAGCCGTATAGGTTGGAGTGCGGGGTGAGACAGGGTGGTCTGACGTCTCCCAGGCTCTTCAACCTGTACGTGGATGACTTGATAGTCGCACTCAGCAGCATGCGTGTCGGATGCAGTGTTGATGGGGTTAGAATTAACAACATCAGCTATGCAGATGACATGGTGCTGCTGGGTCCTTCAGCTGGAGCAATCATAGAGATGCTTAAAACTTGTGAGGCCTACGCTGCCGCACATGGAATAAATTGCAATGTGAAAAAATGTGAATACACGGTCTTTGAGGTCAGCGTCAAACGCCGTGGAGAAGGACCCGAGTTGCTTGTGAACGGGTCGCCAATGAATAGGGTGGCAACTTTTAAATACCTAGGGCATTGTCTTGCCGCTGACATCAGGGACGATGCTGACATTGAGAGGGAGTGCAGGGCTCTAGCGGTCCGTAGCAATATGTTGTCCCGTAGATTTGCGCGGTGTACAGACCAAGTAAAAGTAACACTTTTCAAGGCTTATTGCCAAAGTTTGTACACGGGCAATCTATGGGCCAATTATGCTAAGAGATCGCTGGATGTCCTACGCGTCCAATGTAACAATGCTTTCAGGATGTTGTCAAGGCTATCACGTTACTGTAGCGCGTCGAAAATGTTTGCGCAAACCCGTACCGACGGCTTATTTGCAATTGTTCGTAAGAAAACGGCTTCGCTACTGAGAAGAGTGAGAGACAGTCAAAACAGCATCCTGAAAACTGTAACCGAGAGCTTTGGATCTCCGATTGTGCAGCATTTTGTGAGAAGGTTGATTTGTACTAACACTAGGCATTAAGTTATTTTTGTATGTTTACTAACACTATATGGATGTTTGTGTGTCCGAAATAAAGATATATATATATTTTTTTTATTAATGGAAATTGTGACGCAGATGAAGTTGCGTGGGTCAGCTAATTATGTTATAATGTAAACGGCTTATATATCTAAAAGTAAAAAAATATTATAGAAAAATCACTTTTTCTGATATCACTAATTGACCTTAGCTAAGATATAACATTTCAAGAATATATAAATACTGTATAATTAATATGTAATCATTTATGCATAAGTATACATATTGAAAAATTTTTTTTATAACATCACAAGTCGACACCCGGATGCTAGGATAGACTAAAACTATAAATTTATATATTTCGCTATTGTATATGGACAGCGCGGTAGAGCGCGGGGGTGGGGACGAGAGGTTCGACATTGTCAAAATGATGACAAATAATCAATCAATCATGATTGATGATTGTGAATTTTTTGTGCAATCTGTACTTGAAAAATTTTGGAGCTTATGGGAAAGATTTTATTTATTATTATTATATTGCTTTTTTAATTTGGAGCCGCCGGGAATAAAATTATGGAGCGCCTGGGAATAAGCCTGCTGGTGGTGTACGTTGCATGGCGATGCTGATGAGTGTTTTTGGGATGGTAAGTATTGACAGGTTTGTACACACGTACACTCGCAGTTGAATCGTTGAGTTGCCAAAAACCGGTAAGTCACGATATTGAGATACGAGCAGGATAACAATTATGGCGACCGTACTGTTTACGCGGAGGTGAAAGCGGGCTCGCGGTCACTCGCGCGCGTCTTGGTTGCTCGCGGGGCTCAAGCAAATGCAAAGAGAAATTGTCCAAACACTACGAGCTCTGATTGATCTTAAGGGTTATAGTTCCGGTTATAAGACGATAGAATGGTTTAAGACGATAAAAAATAGTACCTACTTAGTTAGGTACGACATTAAACGGGACTGTCTTTATTCATTTGGCTACCTTTGACCAGCTATTATAAATAATGTCCGGTATAATAAGGTCAAGACGGTGCAATAGTACCAAGTGTTTTTTTTATATTTATTGATAAAAAATCAAAATATCACAAAAGTGGCAGTGTTGCACTGGAGTTGCGATGTACCATATTACATAATTATATCCCGTACACAGTGACTGGGCACCTGGCTCAACACATTTCTAATTTAAATTGAATGATTCCAGTACATACCGCGGCGGTTGTCTGTAAATATAAAAAAAAATCGGTTTAACTATTTTACAAAGGTATTTTTCTAAAACTAGCTTCCATGGCGTTCACTCATGTGTTGATTTATTCGGTACTTCATTTATTCATTATCATCATCATCTGCCTAGCCCTTTCCAAACTGTTCTGGAGAGTTTCAGCCAAACCAGATTCAACTAACTACAAGTATTTTAACGTGGAGCAGCTGCATACCAGACCTCCTCAACCCATTAACATGGGTAACACGGTACTTCTTGGCAAGACTGGAGTCAGATTTAATGGCTCCTGATAATCCATAACGGCTGTCAAAGATCTAAAAATGACATCCACAAACCAACCTTGGCAAGCGTTGCTTAACATTGGAAGTCAACCCGATACACACACACACCCACAGCAACCATTTTCGTAATCATGAGCATGAGCGTTTGGTAATCATGGCAATGTTCTGTTGTTCCACCACCACGACAGGTCGAAAATGTACAGCCAAGAGTATAGAGCCGCCATTGTACTGTGTGTTTGCTAGTGTTTAATGTTTTCAAAATTAAATAAAACTACTTGGCACGGCAGTTGAAAAATGACAGCCAGGAGCAACTGCTTGATTTGCTCTTCGAAGCATGGATTAGCACGAATAGCGCACCTACACACGAAGCGATTCAATACTATTGTTACTTCACCACATCCACAGCCTGACTGCGCTCATAGCTGAGCATAGGCTTTCTTGTGCCAATACCCACGTTCCTATGTGTCCGCCTCATCCAGGTTCTACCCTTCTACTTACATCCTGAAAGTGAAAAGAGAAATCGGATCAACTTCCTCTCGTATTAAAATTTAAAACTAAAACAAGACCTACCTAATACCCAAGTAAATTATCAATGCCACATTCAGTCTTCTCCCTCCCTCCCTCCTTCTTCTCACTCTTCTTGCTTTCTGACAGCCCTCACAGTCACGTCTGATGAGCAGACTGCACCAGAGAACAGTGAGCAAGATTCCTTGCAATGAAACGTGCACCGTCCAAAAACCCAAGCACAACTCAAGTCCCCAAACGGTGTCCCTCTACGTCGGGTCTCTTACTTGAATGAGTAACTTGAGTAACTCTACCGGCAGAGCTGCAAGATCACTGAGACACACAAGTCCCACCACCCTAAGGTCGACTGGTAGAAAATGCCCAAGGCAACAAGCTGCCTTTGTGCAGTGCTTCTTAATAGCGTGTTAAAAATAATTGCGCAAGGCTATTGCCAAATGACAGCCAGGACCAGTGACTTGACATACTGACGAGTGACCGTAGTACATCTATCTACGAAGCGTGTTCGTCAAGGGTTGCTTAAGTTTAAAGACGACCTGTGCGGCTTTCAATAGTATTGTTACTTCACCACATCCACAGCCTGACTTCGCTCACAGCTGAGCATAGGCTTTCTTGTGCCAATCCCCACGTTCCTGTGTGCCCGCCTCATCCAAGTCCTAGGCTACTACTTACATCCTGAAAACGTAAAGAGAAATCGGATCAACATTGGAACACCCAACGTTCGGAAGCGTGTGTGTTCGTGGATGTCAGAAATTATCCCAAGAGAACATCATCTCGTAGTACAAAGTATAAAAATATGATAATAATACCGGGGCCCCCCAATGCAACATGCGATCATCACTAATCCGGAAACAGCTGAATGCCAGTATTTAACATGGGGCGAACGTCCATCTCACCCAAACAACCCGAATTAAGGGTAATAAGGGTTCCTTTTTCCTGAATGCCAGAATTTACATGAGACGCTGCCTATCAGTACTACACAACCATTGAATTGTCGCACCGTATATATTTCACAATGCCCGCCTTCCCTTTTCCCAACTATATTAGAGTCGTATTCCTCCCTCCTCTCCTCTTCTCACTCTTCTTGCTTGCTGACTGCCCTCACAGTCACGTCTGATGAGCAGACGCGTATCAGAGAACAGTGAGTAAGATTCCTTGCAATGAAATGCACACCATTCGAAAACCCGAGCACTACTCCAGCTTCCGAACGGTGTGCCGCTCTCGTGTCCCTCTTTGTCGGGTCTCTCACTTGAACCTGTTCGGCATGAGTAACTCTACCGGCAGAGCTGCAAGATCACTGAGACACACAAGCCCCACCACTGACATAAGGTCGAGTGGTAGAAAATGTCCAAGGCATCAAGCCGCATTTGTGCAGTGCTTTTTAATAGTGTGTAAAGTTTCAATATTGGCAATGCTGTTGCTAAGTGATAGCCAGAACCAGCGACTTGACATACTTTCCGAGACACGGAGGTGTCTCGGTACATTAAGATGGCTAACCATCCACAGAGCAACCTCAGCAAGCGTTGCTTAACGTTGAAATTAACTCGTGGTAAAAATCCTGGTGTTTAATAAAATTGTATTCATCCAAACTTTCGCATTTTATGAGTATAGTAAGAATTTTACTTACTCCCTGAAAATAATAAGAAGAAAAGCGGATTAAACTTTTAGTAAGCAACTTCATAGTATTTTAATTTTAATTAATACAAAATCCTTTATTTCAAATAGACCAGTTACAGGCACTTTTGAATAGTCAAGTTCTGTCAGTCAAATAAAATGAAGCTAATCCTGCCGCGCTAGCGACAAGAGCAGCGGGTTGTTCTGCAACATAACACACCCACCGACCCCGTCCCCAGCGCGGCAGTTGCACGTTCCAAAGAGTAGATCCTGTGGAGAAGAACGTGCAAGAAACTCCATGGACACTCTTTTAAACCAGTTGCCATTGTTTACAAAATGATGGTTACATTCGTTGCGAAATAAATCATTCTAATCAATCATGTCTAAGTCTGCAGCCATAACAACAATGTTCACAACATTGTTGTGTTCCGGCATTTAGAGAGATATCATAAGTCTTGATTCGATCACGCAAGGAAACTGAACCGTTTGTCCCAGGTAGAAGTACTCATTCACAAAGTAGAGCCTCAGATCTTGATAGAAGTGGGTATGTAGCAGCATCAATGTCACCACAACAAACCAACGAAACAAATCTAAAATCCTACATAGGGCAAGCAGAGTTTACCGTGCAATTTCAACGTATACAGCCACCCGAATATGAACCCTCCCAGATACCACAACCACCATGGTGGAGGATCCTCCCTTTTCAATGGGGGTTTGCGGGACTTTACCCCCCAAAGGTCCAACACGGGTATTTATCATGATCTTGGTTTTGACCATGTTCATTTTAAGACCCACTCTTTCGGAAGCTCTACTGAGGTCATCGAGCAATGTAGTGAGTGAGGCACTCCGTAGTCTCAGCCATGACGACTATATCGTCGGCAAATCGAAGGTGTGTGTTGTACCTACTCGCCTAGCCTTGTCCTGTCTAAAACTCCTTCATTGCGGCCGTGAAGAGTTTCGGAAAAAAATTACGTCTGCCTGTCTCACATTCCACTGCAGCAGGATATAGGTTTCAAGGTCTGATCATGTAGTCGGACTGGCAAGGTGGTCGTTTTTGTAAAACATTTCAACACCTCGATCTACCGATAGTCAATCTGACACCGTTGGAGAGTGCAGCACAACCCAAGTCTCGATCAATCGAAGGCTTTCTCGTAGTCCATAAACACTAAATAGAGGGGCAGATTATACTCTTCGATCTTCTGTAAAACCTGCCGCAGCGTATGTATGTGGTCTATGGTGCTGAAGCCATTTTGGAATTCAGCTTGTTCGGGAGGCTGGAAGTCGTCAAACCTGCGTGCTCAACGGTCCATAATGACTCTGGAAAACAGATTGTAGACATGGCTCAGAAGTGAGATGAGCCTGTAATTCTTTAGCAGGATATTGTCGCCCTACTATAAGAAGAGCACTAACAGAGCTCTGCTCCATGCCTGTGTTGGTTTCCCCTCGAGTATGAACGAATTGAACTGTTCCCGAAAGGCCTGAAGGACCGGTTTTTCTATAGCCTTTAAGACTTCGGCCGTGATTCCGTCCGCACCAAATGCCTTTTTGTTTTTAAATTGCTCTAGAGCTGTCCTAATCTCATACAGGCTGTGGTCCGGGATGTTCTTGGTATAATTCCGGGTCAATGTAGCTCTTGGGTCGATAGCTAGATTCGTAGCGGCTTTAATCATTGACGTGTGTAACTGTCCAAAGTAGTAGTAATAGTGGGGTGGCTACTCATTATGACAAAGACTTTGAATATTAGGTACGTGATGAGTCTCTTCGTGAGCTCAGTAGCTTTTCCAGGCTTTTCAATGCGGCGATCGATTTCCTTTTTTTCCGTGTTTTCGAAAGAAACTAACTGGCCCAAGTAGATGTACTCATCGAAATAATGTATTTCTTGCCCATCTACGTCGACCCTACGCTTCGTGCTGTTGGTCATAAACTGCGATTTAGACCGATTCATTGCAAGTTCCACCCTGAAGCTTGCCATGCTCAACTCTTGGAGCATGGTCTGGAGTTTAAGAGCGGTCGGGGCGAAAAGGACAATATCATCGGCAAATCGAAGGTTTTTCAGCCTCTTTTTGCCGATATCAATGCCTCTGGTTTTCCATGAGGCTGCCAGTGTCTTAAAATCTTCTCAAGTGTGCCGGTGAATAGTTTGGGAGGGAGTGGATAGCCCTTTAATACACCTTTTTGAATTTTAAGGTTTTAGGTTTGCCGTATGTTTTGGTAAATGTTTTTTAAAAGACTGTATTGAGTTTCAAGCTCTTGGTTTTCTAAGGATGTGAATATTTATGTGTGTTTAATACTGTCAAAGGCCTTTGTATAATCCACAAAAGCCAGATATAGTGGTTTATTAAAATCAGTATATTTCTCTAGAATCTGATTGAGAGTATGAAGGTGGTTGGTTGTTGAGAAACAGGGGCGAAATCCGGTTTGTTCTGGTGGTAAAATCCCGCTTATGCGATTGTATATTACTTTGATAAAAAGCGGTTATTGCCGATATCACTTTTATCGCCATTCTTATGTAAATTAACTATATTTGCCATTCAATCATAGTTCTTTTACATAAGAGACATTTACATTGACTTAGGTACTTTTTCTGATGTAAAAATTGTGCTTAATAGGTTTGTGAGGTGTGGCAATAATGAGGTGGAACCAAATTTAAGTGCTTCTGTCGTGATTCAGTCCTCGCCAGGACTTTTGTTGTATCGCATATTTGTAAGAGCTCTGTGAACTTCGTAACCTTTTATTAAAGGTATGGGTTCTGGATGACTATATTCTGTATAGATAAAGGGTGGTAAACAATCTGAGTATAATGATTTGTAGAATTTGGTCGCTATTTCCATGATTTTATCTTTAAGGCTGTAATTGATCCATGCTTTGCCTTTTGTAACTCCATTTTTCAGAACCCTTAAGATGTGTGTTTTTCAACAGCTGTTTTTACTAAATGTGTATTAATGTTCCTCAAATCTTTCCTGATACTTCTTTTAACTTCTTTGTTTTCCTATCTGTTTTTTTTTTCTTTATATTTTGACTATTTTTGATTATTCCAGTAACTATTGCATTATATTGATCTTCTAGGTCTGTGTCGTCTATTTTAAATTCTTTGAAGTAATAAGATAGTTCAACATTATAATATTGTAGTTAATTTATCATTTTCTTTGGAAAGACATTTTTACAATGATGATAAAAATGCTTAGCCCAATGCTAGTCCGCTCCGCAGCGACTAAAGTGCCTAAACTTGGATGAACATGTGAAAACATTGTTGGACCTGCTGAAGATTGTAAGACTATCTTTGCATTATGTAGACTCATTCTCTTTTGCGTCGTATAATTTTACTCATAAATTATTTCGTAATGAATGTAACCATGATTTTGTAAACAATGACAACTGGTGTAAAAGATTGTCCAAGGAGCTTCTTGCACGGTCTTCTCCACAGGATCTACTCTTTGAAACGTGCAACTGCCGCGCTTAAGACGGGGTTAGTGGGTGTTTTATGTTGCCGAACAACTTGCTGCTCTTGTCACTAGTGCGGCAGGATTAGCTTCATCTATTTAACTAACAGACCATGACTATTCAAAAGTGCCTGTAACTGGTCTATTTGAAATAAAGGATTTTGTATTCGTATTTATTTTTTGTATTTATAAAGCCTTTTGCTTTGTTTTATGGAAAATTTGGATCGGTGGGTTTTGAAGTTATTTCTGGTTTCATCGAAGTAGAAGAATACAGCATCGTCTCTTTCTTCTAATAAATAAAAATGTACTAAAATAATATAGTTTGTGATTTGCATGCAATATGGTGTAATATCAGGTGTAATATGGTTGGACTGTGCTATATTTTCAATATCTTTATTTAATTACCCATATTAGCTAATAAACGATTAAGATTATGATTATGTACTGCCAAAAATATTACATACCGGGACGCTTTCCTGAAAATATAAAGAAATGTAGAATTAACAATCTGTCAATTATCATGGATAGTGAACTTGAGGTCAAGATCAAGTGCCCTTAAAGACAAAGAACAGTGACTTTGAGGTCGAGTTCAAGTGATCCTGGAGGTCATGATTGCTTGAAGGTTTAGGTCGAGTGACCTTGAACGTCATGGCTAAGTGATCTTGGGTGTGTCTAAACCACCAACCCCTTTATATTTTGCTTACATCTGGAAAACGGTGTTTCCTATCGCAAATGTAATGATAAATTTACCCTCATTAATAACCCCCTCTGCCAAGTAATTCTCAACATGCAGGTAATAACCGCGAACTATTCGTTGGAGTGCCATAATTTGGGCGGAGCACCGCCGTGTCCTCGAAGCGGCGATTGACGGCGACCATGGCCCGGAGCGAGACGGAATGGGACGCCGTCACCTCCTTCTGCGAAGCATTCATGCTAGCGAAGGAGGTGGCGGAATGGGAGAGGGAGAGAACCTCTCATTCCGGCCGCTGCGGTAGATGCCGCGGGCGTCAGAAGCCACCTGGTGGCCTCCGGCCACCGTAGGCGCGGGCCTGTGGACGGCGAGCTATGGGCAGCTCGCCGTCTGTCCGTCTTATGACGACAGGGCGTGTCAACGGCGCGTTCGTGTTCCACGCGCGCTTCAAAGAGATTCAGCATAAAGAGGGGCCCAAAAGGGCCAACGCCTGCCGGAGTTGGGGGAAGTCATACGATGATTTCCGTTCGCAAAAAAATAATAAAATGGAGTGCCATAATAATAAAAACCACTCGATCCTGTACTGTGCGACTGTTCCAGCATGTCGTGTGGCTAATGTCAAATTTCCTAATAGTGGCAGAGTTACGCGACCTGCTGTACCAGCTTGGCAGTGCAGAATCGAGCGTCGTATCGGTGAGGCTAGAGCACTCATCGGCAAACTTATCTCTTTCAGGGAGGGCAACACTCGCCCTAGAGTGATGCGCTTTGTGAGACGGGCGTTTTCAGGGACTGATGTCAAGCCCCGAGATTATATATTCCGTGTCACAGAGCGCATAGACTTCCTGAAAGAGAAGGTGTAGGTACAAGCGGCGAGTGGAGCGGTACACTCAGAATCGCACATTCCAAAGTAATTAGAGGTGGGTTTAAATAGGGCTTGGGAGCGACCGGACCAAGGTGTGACTGACACGGTTCATTCTGGCGCAACATCTGGTCGGTGCTTGTCAGTAACACCGAGGGTGATTGGACTCGGAAGGTCGAGCGTGTGTGCGATCAGATACCAGAAATGGGGGAAATTACCATCAGCCCCCAAGATGTAGCCTATGCAGTTCATCCGTTGCCTAACTGGAAATCTCCAGGGCCGGACGGGCTGCACTATTTTTGGATAAAATGTTTCAAAAGATCGCACGGCCGCTTGGCATTTCAAATCCAGTCTGCCTTAGAGTCTAGGTCGCTGCCCCAGTTCCTAACTACAGGAATAACCCACCTGCTCCATAAATCAGATAGTACCGTGGAGCCTAAAAATTATAGACCGATCACGTGTTTACCAACGGTCTATAAAGTCCTTACATCCATTTTAAGAGCAAAGATTTCTCATCATATTGATATAATTCAATTATATCTGCCTCTCAGAATGGATGTAGGAACGGGTCCCGCGGTACCTACTAAGGAGCTGCTCCTCATTGACATTGCCATTAGCCAACAGGTTCGTCGTTCCCTAAGGGATCTGTCGACATGCTGGATAGATTATAAGAGGGCCTATGACTCGGTGCCACATATATGGCTCATGAGGGTGCTGGAGCTTTATAAAGCTGATGCAGTTCTACGCACCTTTCTGATGTCGTGTATGGGGCAGTGGAAGACGGTTCTTTACTATTCAGGGTGTCGACAGACTCGGGTGAGCAGCGACCAAATACGGATCGAGCGTGGCATATTTCAGGGCAACAGTCTGAGTCCACTGTGGTTTTGTCTGACGCTCAATCCTCTCAGTACATCGCTGGAAAGTTCGGGGCAAGGCTTCCGGTTGAGAAGAGGCGGTCAGGTCATATCGCACCTCCTTTACATGGATGATTTGAAATTGAAACTATTTGCTCCTAACAACTTGCAACTGATGAAGTTACTGAAGGTAACAGAAACCTTCAACGCCATCAGGATAGAATTTGGTGTGGACCATAATGTGCGGTCATGCATGTAAAGTGAAGGGAGATTATGGAATCCGTGGGAACGCAACTCTCGGATTCCATACACCTTAGGTCCTTAATCCTCAATCGCAACTTACAAGTATTTGGGTATGTCGGAAGCGTTAGGCATCAATGCTGCTGATAATTATGAAACAATCGTTGAACGAGCGCTTCTTTGGCCGCCTGAATAAAGTACTTAACAGTCTTTTATCAAGCGGAAACAAGGTGCGCGCCTTCAACGGTTGGGTCATGCCGGTTGTGATGAACTCTTGCGGCATACACAAATGGACACAGACAGAACTTGACGCCCTGGATAGAAGGGTACGCTCACTGCTTACCAAAAATCGGATGCATCACCCACGGTCATCGGTGATGAAACTGTATATCCCGCGGAAGTGTGGGGGTCGTGGCTTCTTAAATGCTAAGACCCTGCACAACCGCGAGGTATGCAGCCTTAGGGAGTACTTCCTAGAGGCCGACGTGGATGCACACATCGAGATATGGAAGCGGTGGACAAAGGCCTTACCGCGCTCTCCTTGGCACGAGAACTGGCGCAAACCTGTGGTATTAGATACTAACGACCGCAGGAAGGTATGGCAGAGCAAGGAGCTTCACGGACGCTTTTATCGGGTCCTACATGGGCCCGATGTAGACTTTTTAGCGTCCGTAGCCTGGCAGAAAGCAGTACTCCTGAACACGGTGCATATAGTGAGGAGGTTCTTCTCTCGGGAGCCCTGACCACCGGTAGCATAGACCCGGTTCCTTATATCGGTGGGCTACTATTTTTTTATATTTTAAATGTTTTTTTATGGAATTATTTAAAAATGTAAATTATATGTATGTCGTGGATAAAGACATCATTTAATAAGTAGTTGCTGTTTTGAGTATTGTAGTAGTGGGTAGTGGTAAACACCGTGACGTCAGTTGACAGTTGTAATGGCGGCACGTGGACAGAGTCGTATTCGAGAGTGGGGACTTTGCCGAGCGCACTTTGGCTCGAGACACCGACTAGGACACTCGTCCAGAACGAAACTGTCAGTTTACCTATTTTAATTAAATTAAACAGACTTCTTTAATAATTTTATAAATGCAAGTTGTTCTAACTCAAAAGACAGATGTGTTGCTATGGAGTTGGTGGCCACTTCTTCTCCATAGCTAAAACACTAGGAAGTGGTAACGGGCGGGCGTTTTGCGGGACTGTCTATTTGTAAAGTACTAGCACTCAGACACAGTCAATAAAGAGAGCTTAGTACTATATTGAGTGTTTTATTCTACAATGATCCTGATACCACCGAACCGAAACGATGATGGCGCTGTCGCTCAGCCGTCGCTGACGCCTTCATGTACATAGAAATAAATAACCGGAATAAAATAATCAATTACAAAAATAAACCTCTCGTATGTATCTACGTCGTCCGAAGTTCGGCTAAGTTCGAAGGCATACTGTTCTGTTAACGATTATTTAGAAGATAAGAATAGTAACGTTGGTCGCTGTGTTGAACGCAAGACAAATTATCATGCTCTTTTTCTATAAGTAGTTTGTTTATGTTCTTATGTTTTTATTTTTTTTTTATTTATTTCGTTTTTGTCTTTTTATTACTTATTTATCAGACTATGTAGGTCAATGTTTCGACGTCAACACTTGCTTGAGTGTGTATTTTGTTTTATATTATCATAGTGTTCTAGCTGTTATTTTTTTTTGTTTTGTGTCATGTATTAATTACTTTGCATTCTACTCATTGCATAAATTCTAGTTCCTAAAACGTAACAGACAGATGTGCTGGTGAGTTTGATGGCCACTTCTTCTCCACAACCAAAACACTAGGAAGTGGTGACGGGCGGGCGTTTTGGGGGACTATCTCTCAGCCTAATTTGAATAAATGACTTTTGAATTTTGCTAGCATGCGGCTTTCAAGTGCAAGTCAATCAGGTACCGATCCTGTCACCAGCAAGTCGAGCCGAGGGCCTCTTATTTCTGAATGGCATCATAATATAAGGCTGGCTAAGTCGGTCGAATCGAACTTCTGCCGCCCTCACTGCCACCACTGCTAAGACCCGACAGGTCGCTGGCCCACTCCACTGAGGAGAAAGCAAACTTGTTCGCCTTTATGTATGGAACAAATATTTGTATGGCCTACAGATAGTTGTTCCGGGTCTGGCTGTTTGACTTTGTATGTTTTTAAACGCACCCACAATACAGGAGAAATTTCTAGTGTGGGGCAACGTTTTAAAAAAAAACAAACACAAAAAACAACTGTACTGAAGACTTGTGCGCTTGAGTTGTCTCCAAATCTTGACACGCCTATTTCGCCTTTCCTTTGAGACTGGGAAAATGCCGAAGGCTTGAAAGTAAACTAACGTGCAGCCCGTGCCCAAGACGGGTATTCGAGCTGACCCGTCAAATTATAGACCCATTTCGGTAACGTCCATACTCTGTAAGAGTATGAACGGGTACTGAATCGTAAGCTCCTGACATACTTAGAATCAAACGATATCCTAAGCGACCGACAATACGGCTTTCGCCAAAATCGGTCAACTGGGGATCTTCTAGAGTAGGCCATTCACATCTGGAGTGAGGCCATTGAGAGACATGGGGAAGCATTTGCGGTCTCCCTAGACATCTCGAAGGCCTTCGATAGGGTCTGGCACGATGGCCTTATTAGTACGCTTCCTCACTTCGGTCTGCCCGCCGGATAGTGTGATTGGATTTGCAGATTTCCTAAGGGATCGGTTTATCCGAGTGGTCATATTGTGTGGTGGCAGCTCGTCCGAACTGCTGGATATTAATGCCGGGGTTCCTAAGGGGTCAGTACTTTCGGCAACATTATTCCTGCTATACCTTTGGGTATGCAGACGACAGCACTGTTGCTGAGAGATACGTGTCCGACGCACGAGCTGGTGGGTCACAGACCCGGTCTCGTCGACCATGGTTGAGCGCTTGAACGTGCCCTTACAGGCTGTCTCCGAATGGGGTGATGCCAATCTGGTCAAGTTCAATGCTGCGAAGACCCAACCGTGTCTCTTTTCCGCTAACAAGAGCCAGTTCCACCCTGCTCTATCTCTCCGCGGTGTAACCCTGCCGATAACCGACAGACTTGGGCTTCTTGGTGTTACATTAACATATCCCCTTAATTTTGGCCCTTTCATAGAGGCCAAGGCTCAAGTGTCTGCTAGAAAGTTGGGGATCCTGGCAAAGTTGAGACGGTACTTTACGCCGGAACAGCTTCTTAAACTGAATCAAGCGCAAGTTCGATCGTGTATGGAGTACTGCTCTCATATTTGGGACGAATCTGCCAGACACCAGCTTGATGCCCTCGAGTCAATTGAAAAACGAGCCAAGCGGATGATCAGCAATGATTAGTTTGTCGAATCGAAGCTCCAAAGTCTTGAGCACCGACGCCAAATTGCTGGCCTGTTGGTTTTCTATCGGTTACATTTTGGGGAGTGTGCGACGGAATTGCATAATTTAATTTCGCCAAGCCCATTCCACCATCGGAACACAAGACGTACGGCGATGCGCCACCTATACGCACAAAACGTATTGGGAATACATTCATTGAGCGTACAGCTAAGGAGTGGAATTACCTGCCTGAGTCTGTGTTTCCTGATAGCTACAACCTGAGAGTCTTTAAGTCCACCTTAGACACCATCATCGCTTAACATCAGGTCAGATAGCGGTCAAACGTATGCCTATCAATAGTAAAAAAAGGCGTGGTCGACGGAGAACTGGAGCAAAGTTCGCTCGCTTTAGTAGGTAACCGGTACAGAGAGTAAAGACCCGCAAACCTCCAATTAAAAGGGAGGATCCTCCGCCCAGGCGGTTGATGTGCCTGCCAAGCTACCTCCCGATAGTTCATATTCGGGCTGATGTATATTATGTACAAATCGGGTGATAAACTCTGCTTACGCGATGTGTGATTTTTATTTCGTCGCCCTAAACCTCCCTGTGCTATATTCCACTACTTAGCTAGATAAGACATTAAACGAGACTATCTTTATTCATTTGGCTACCTTTGAACAGTTATTTTGAATAATGCCCGGTATAATAAGGTCTAGACGGTGCGATAGTACCGAGTGTTTTTATATTTAAGTAATGATAAAAAAAAATATCACAAAAGTGACAGTGTTGCACTGGAGTTGCGAATAATTATATCCCGTCCCCATTAACTGGGCACCTGGCTCAACACATTTCAAATTTAAATTGAACGATTCCATTACATACCGTGGCGGGTGTCTGTAAATATAAAAAAGACGGAGTAACTTTTTAGTAAAGGTATTTTTCTAAAACTAGCTTCCATTTGTTGATTTATTTGGTACTTCATTTATTCATTATCATTATCATCGGCCTAGCCCTTTCCCAACTGTTTTGCAGGGTTTCAGTCAAACCAGATTCAGCTAACTACAAGTATTTTAACATGGAGCAGCTGCTTACCACACCTCCTAAACCCATTAACATGGGTAACACGGTACTTCTTGGCAAGACTGGAGTCAGGTTTAATGGCTCCTGATAATCCATAACGGCTGTCAAAGATCTACAAATGACATCCACAAACCAACCTTGGCAAGCGTTGCTTTACGTTGAAAGTCAACCCGACACACACACACACACACACACTCACACACCACAGCTTCCATTTTCGTAATCATGAGCATGAGCATTTCGTTAACATGGCAATGTTCTGTTGTTCCACTACCACGACAGATCGAAAATGTCCAGCCAAGAGTATTAAGCCGCCTTTGTACTGTGTTTTTATTAGTTTTGAATGTTTTCACAATTAAATAAAACTACTTGGCACGGCAGTTGAAAAATGACAGCCAGGAGCTGGACTGCTTGATTTGCTCTTCGAAGCATGGATTAGCACGAATAGCGCACCTACACACGAAGCGATTCAATACTATTGTTACTTCACCACATCTACAGCCTGACTACGCCCAAAGCTGAGCATAGGCTTTCTTGTGCCAATACCCACGTTCCTATGTGTCCGCCTCATCCAGGTTCTACACTTCTACTTACATCCTGAAAGTGAAAAGAGAAATCGGATCAACTTCCTCTCGTATTAAAATTTAATAATAAAACAAGACCTACCTAATACCCAAGTCAATTATCAATGCCACATTCCGATACAATCATCACTAATCCGGAAACAGCTGAATGCTATTATTTTGTATGAACCGGCTGCCTATCAGTACTATTTAACCATTGATCGCAGCGTTGATTATATACAATGCCCTTTTCCCAACTATTATCTGTCTTCTCCCTCCCTCCCCCCTTCTTCTCACTCTTCTTGCTTGCTGACTGCCCTCACAGCCACGTCTGATGAGCAGACTGTACCAGAGAACAGTGAGCAAGATTCCTTGCAATGAAACGTGCACCGTCCAAAAACCCAAGCACAACTCAAGTCCCCAAACGGTGTCCCTCTACGTCGGGTCTCTTACTTGAATGAGTAACTTGAGTAACTCTACCGGCAGAGCTGCAAGATCACTGAGACACACAAGTCCCACCACCCTAGGGTCGACTGGTAGAAAATGCCCAAGGCAACAAGCTGCCATTGCGTGTTAAATTTTCATCATTAAATAAAAATAATTGCGCAAGGCTATTGCCAAATGACAGCCAGGACCAGTGACTTGACATACTGACGAGTGACCGTAGTACATCTATCTACGAAGCGTGTTCGTCAAGGGTTACTTAAGTTTAAAGACGACCTGTGCGGCTTTCAATAGTATTGTTACTTCACCACATCCACAGCCTGACTTCGCTCACAATGTGCCAATACCCACGTTCCTGTGTGCCCGCCTCATCCAGGTTCGAGCCGACTACTTACCTCCTGAAAACGAAAAGAGAAATCAAATCAACATTTGAACACCAAACGTTCGGACGCGTGTTTTCTCGTGGATGTCAGAAATTATCCCAAGGTAACACCATCGCGTAGTACAAAGTATAAATATAATCATAATACGGGGGCCCAATGCAATATGCGATCATCAGTAATTCGGAAACAGCTGAATGCCAGTACTTTACGTGGGTTGACTGTCCACCTCACCCTCGCAACCTAGAAACTATTTGTAGGGTTCCGACATGTTTTTGGTAACCTGGTACTTGTGAATCTGTAGCGCTCCTAATTCTAGCCCTGAAAATACTACGAAATTTTTCTGCTCTCCTGGTACTTGTGATTGTGAATCTATAGCTTTCACAATTCCAACCCGAAAACATCTTTGAAAGTTAAGGTGAAGAAAAAAAAATCTTGCTCAAAAATTTGTCATGTTCTGGTCTCCTGTGTACTTGTCATGTAAATCTTTAGCACTATTAACTAATAAAATTTCAGCATGGCAAAAATTTTAATTTTTTTATTCCCCTGGTACTTTTCAATCTGAATTACTAAGGCAGCAGCAACTCTGGATTTCCACTTCTTCCTCTGTCTCCATTAAGCCATGTAAGTTACTGGGATAAAAAAGTAGTCGATATGTTAATCCAGGATGTGAACTACATAGGGCACGCCACGATATTGGTGATAAGTCCGCTCTTTGAGGAGTGGCTTGAGAGGCGCCACGGCATCCTCACCTTCCGCCTGACGCAGGTCCTCACCGGACATGGATGTTTCAGGGGATGTTTACCTGCACCGAATCGGGTGGGAGGAAACTCCCGGGTGTCACCACTGCGAGGATCGACCGGAGGACACGGTGGAGCACACTGTACCGGTGTGCCCCGCTTGGGCGGAGCACCGCCGTGTCCTCGAAGCGGCGATTGGCGGCGACCTCTCGCGTCCGCCCCTGGTCCAAGCCATGGTCCGGAGCGAGACGGAATGTGACGCCGCCACCTCCTTCTGCAAAGCAGTCATGCTAGCGAAAGAGGTGGCGGAGTGGGAGAGGGAGAGATCCTCTCGTCCCGGGCGCCGTGGTAGACGCCGCGGGCGTCGGATGCCACCTGGTGACCTCCGGCCACCGTAGGCGCGGGTCTGTGGACGGCGAGCTATGGATGGCTCGCCATCCATCCGTCTAATGACATTAGGCCGTGTCGACGGCGCGTTAGTGTTCCACGCGTGCCTCAAAGAGAGTCAGCACACAGAGGGGCCCGTAAGGGCCGACGCCTGCCGGAGTCGCAGGACTATTCTAAAGAGATACCGTGGCTCCGGAACACAAAGGGCAATTAAGGACCATGGATGGGTTTTAGTCAGTAGAAGTCTGACACTCCCTCTCGCTTCACCCAGAGCGGGAGTAGTCATTGGATGATTTTGATGAGAAAAAAAAAATGGATGTGAACTACATTCGTTCCAAATTTTATCCAAATCCCTTTTTTGCGTGATTGATGGACAAACATCCGAACTTACAAACTTTCACAGTTTCAATATTAGCAGGATAGTTGTTGCACTCCAGCACGTCACCCTTGTTCTTAAAGATGTCTCCATGACACGCCAGTCAACGCGGTGACAGAGCGGGTCTAGCGAACGAAATGTCCACCACCGACTCGCCGCGCATGTGGGGACAAAAACCTGTTCAAGTTCAATGCTGCGAAGACTCGCCTTTCCGCTAAAACGAGCCAATTCCACCCTGCTCTATCTCTCCGCGGTGTAACCCTGCCGATAACCGACAGACTTGAGCTTCTTGGTGTTACATTAACATATACCCTCAATTTTGGCGTTTTCATAGAGGCCAAGGCTCAAGTGGCAGCTAGAAAGTTGGGGATCCTGGCAAAGGTGAGACGGTACTTTACGCTGGAACAGCTTAGTAAACTGAATCAAGCGCAAGTTCGATCGTGTATGGAGTACTGCTCTCATCTTTGGGACGGATCTGCCAGATACCAGCTTGATGCCCTCGAGTCAATGGAAAACGAGCCAAGAATCCTCTTGGCTCGTCGATCGGCAATGATAAGCCCGTCAAATCGAAGCTCCAAAGTCTTGAGCACCGACGCCGAGTTGCTGGCCTGTCGGTTTTCTATCGGTTACATTTTCACACACACCCCGTGTGCGACGGAATTGCATAATTTAATTCCGCCAAGCCCGTTCCACCATCGGACCACAAGACGTACGGCGATGCGCCACCGGTACATAGTGGGCATCCCACCTATACGCACAAAACGTTTTGGGAATACATTCATTGTGCGTACAGCTAAAGAGTGGAATTCCCTGACTGAGTCTGTGTTTCCTGATAGCTACAACCTGAGAGTCTTTAAGTCCACCTTATACCCCATCATCGCTTAACATCAGGTGAGATAGCGGTCTAACGTATGCCTTTCAATAGTAAAAAAAGGCGTGGTCGACGGAGCCCGGGAGCTATGTTTGCTCGCTTTTTGTAACCGGTACAGTGAGTAAAGACCCGCAAACCTCCAATAGGCAATATGCACGCGCTTTTTTTTAATTATAAAAGACTTTTTACAAAAAATTACAACCGACTTCCAAAAAAAACACTACAAAGTAAAAAATAACTTTAATTTCGGAAGTCGGTGTTTTTGTTACTTTCTTCGTATTTTGACACCGACTTCCGGAATTTTTCAAAACGGGTCATAATTGTCGGAGTTATGTGGTAACAAACATAAAAAAAAAACATACAACCTAATTGATAAACTCCTCCTTTTTGGGAAGTCGGTTAAAAATGAATTACTTATAAGCTCCAGTAAACACTCTAGAATATATTTTTTAAATATCTTCATCAGCGATGAAGTTTTAACGCTTCAAAGATTACTTTTAGAACGAGAAGTCCGACATGGAATTTGACGTCACATTTCGTGACGTCTATACATCTGCCATAGAAAACAGCGTTTTCGCGAGATGGACAGATATATTTGTTTAAAATGATTATATCTCGTTTGTTTTTCGAGCAATTTTGATTCTATTTCCACTGTTAGTAATATATTTTTGTATATTTTTTTATAGTGTTTAGATAATAAATATTTTTTTTATGCATGGAATATGGACTATTAAAAGGGAGGATCCTCCGCCCAGGCGGTTGATTCGCCTGGCACGCTACCTTCCGATAGTTCATATTCAGGCTGATGTACATTATTGTTACGAGCTTGGGGTTCGTGACAATATAAACAGCCGATTAATTAACCAAAAATTACACTTTAATAATCAACACTAATTATCACTTTAAACGCACTAATTATAACACACAATCGCACTATTAAACACTTCACTTCACTTAATTCGCAGATGAAGATCGCTTCCGATGTTCGCTTGTATCGCCAATTCAATACTGACTCAGTCGCTTTTTGTTTTTTTTTTTTTGATATGCCTCTCGCATGTCAACCTGAGAAGATTGGCTTCTGCTTAACCGGACTTGCTTGTGAGGCCTTAATATAGAATTAAAGCCACCAGCCAGGCTTGTTGTGACTCAGTCGCGAGCGATGCACACCTTATATAGTCCCACAGTAATTTCCAGAACCTTCGAGAATGGAAATATCTAGAAAGTTCGGGAACATACCGGTCCCGACTGACTAGGTGTCGAAACATCAAGAATGTTCCATCATCGAAAAGTCTAGAAAGATCGTGACCCAATTAGTTCCACTACTCGATACTAGATGGCGTTAGTAGTACGTTGTGTACCCGGCATTAATTCTGGCGCGTAACACTGCCCCCTCCTAAGACATGCTCGTCCCAAGCATCTGTCCCATAATAACGCGCCAGTCGATCTACATGGAGGATCTTATGTGCACTTCTCGTACCTTTCTGGATACGGTAGGTCACGTCATTGATTTTTGTGACAATCCGGTACGGCCCGTCCCATTTAGCTTGAAGCTTAGGAGATTTCCCTTTACTGCGTACTGGATTGTGCAACCACACTAGTGAGCCTTCGTCGAAACCTTTATTGTACATTTTGCGGTCATAACGGGTTTTCATCTTTTCAGACATTTGTTGGCCCGATTGTCTGATGTGCTCATAAATGTCATTCATTTTGTTCCGCAAGTCATTCGCATAATCAGTTATACTGCGTGGAGCGTCCGGTGGGATTTCGATGACAAGGTCTGCAGGCAGCCGTAATTCTCTACCAAAGTTTGCGAAGGCTGGTGTCTCCGAAGTGCTTTCGTGAACAGCACTTCGGTATGACAGCAAAAACGGTTGTATATGCTTGTCCCAATCGCGTTGCCGGTTTTCCACAACTTTAGACAGGTATCTCTCCAATGTCTGATTAAATCGTTCCACCATTCCATCCGATTGCGGGTGGTAAGAAGTTGTTCTCGTTTTATGAGTACCCATAACTCGGCAAGTTTCCTGGAATATTTGTGACTCAAAATTCCTTCCTTGATCGCTGTGAATCTCCAATGGTACTCCAAAGCGACAGAAGACTTCATGAACCAGTTTATCTGCAACTGTTGAAGCTTCTTGATTTGGAATGGCGAAGACTTCCGGCCACTTGGTGAAGTAATCCATTACAACCAGGAAATACTTGTTACCACTTTCACTTTCCGGAAACGGTCCCGCAACATCCAGGGCTATCCTTTCCCAAGGTGCACCAACATTGTACAATTTCAACGCACCTCTGCTACGAGTCTGAGGTCCTTTTACAGCCGCATAACTTGTACATTTGCGACACCAATCCTCGACATCGTCACGACAGTGGACCCAGTAAAAACGTTCCCGTGTCTTCAGTAGAGTCCGTTTAACTCCCATATGGCCTCCTGAACATCCATCACAGCTGCAGAACATTCGATACTTTCGCTTTAGGGACAACCATTTGCAAATGACAGCTGTCTCCCCGAGCATTCTCCCATTTACGGCACAGGACTCCATCCTGAATCACTAAGCTGTCCCATTGTGCCCATAGCTTTTTGTGATTGAACTCATCGCTGAGACGTCGCTCCACGTAGGCTTAGGAGCACTGGTCTTTTTCCAGTCCAGAATCGGCTTGACGTCCGAATCTTCCTGCTGTGCACGTTGTAAGCTTTCCTTCCACTCATTGCTGAGGTCTGTCTTGAGCATCTTCACAGGTACGGCTTCTTTACCTTCTTGCCTAGTACAATGCTGCAGTCTACAGGGCAAGGTCTTCTTTACAATGCATCTGCGTTGCCATGAGATTTCCCGCTGCGATGTCCGATCACGAAGTCGTATTCCTGCAAGAGTTCAATCCATCTCGCAACTTGTCCTTCTGGGTTTTTAAACTGCAATAGCCATTTGAGTGCAGCATGGTCAGTTCGTAAGTGGAATTGCCGTCCGAGCAGATATTTGCTAAAATGCTGTACTGACTTTACCACCGCAAGCAATTCTCGTCTCGTAACACAATAATTCCTCTCTGGTTTTGACAACGACTTGTTGAAGTACGCAATCACAACCTCTTGATCACCATTCCGTTGAGATAACACACCGCCAAGTCCGATATCACTTGCGTCTGTGTCAACTATAAATTCCTTGTCGGTATCAGGATACCCCAAAATAGGTGTTTTGCACAGACGGTCCTTTAGCTCCCGGAAGGCGCTGTCACAACTTTCATCCCAACAGAAATGTCGCTTCTCCTCGGTTAGCTTGTGCAGGGGTTTGGCTACATCTGCAAAGTTCTTGAGAAATCGCCGATAATAGGAGCATAAAGCTCCTATTATCGGCGATTTCTCCAGAACTGCTCTGACCTACGTCTTGTCTTTTGGAATGGGCCAATCTTTGACAGCGGCTATTTTCTCTGGATCCGTGCGGATACCTTCTTCCGACACTACGTAACCCAAAAAGTTAACTTGCCGTTTGAAAAGAGAGCACTGTTTCGGACTCAACTTGAGGTTGGCACTTTGAATCTTCATGAGCACGCGTTCCAGGTTTTGAAGGTGTTCATCAAATGTACGGCCTACGATGATGATGTCGTCCAAATAGACAAGGCATGCATCGCCAATTAACCCGGTTAGTACAAGTTCCATTAACCTTTCAAACGTTGCCGGAGCGTTACACAATCCAAACGGCATAACTTTAAATTGCCACAGACCCTTTCCCGTCGAGAATGCAGTTTTTTCCTTGTCCTTCGGGTCAATATCTACTTGCCAGTAGCTACTTTTTAGATCTAATGTGCTAAACCACTTAACTCCAGTGAGCATGTCCAGCGAGTCAGCAATTCTTGGCAAAGGATAGCTGTCCTTCTTCGTAACGTCGTTCAGACGACGATAGTGAACACAAAACCGCATGCTGCCGTCCTTCTTTCTTACCAGCACTACAGGTGAACACCATGGACTGGATGATGGTTCTATAACACCATCCTTCACCATTCCCTCAATCATGGTTTCCACTTCCTTTTCACGTGCTACCGGTAATCTCCTTGGCCGCTGCCGGATAGGCAACTCTTCTCCTGTGTTTATTTTGTGTTGAACTAAGCCAGTCTTCCCGATATCAGCATCGTTCGAAGAGAAAACATCGGCGTACTTGAGTAACATCCTCTTCGCCTTAACCATTTCGTTTTGAGACAGAGCGCTGAGACAGTCTTCTAAAAGTGCGGTCACTCTCGTTTGGGCATTCTTGCTGAGGGTCTCAGTTGATGGATATTGGCATCGACGCAACCACTCCATTTCCTCACAGGTACCCATCAGTGTGCCTTTATCTATCACCTGTTCCTTATCACAAAGGTTCAGCACACGTACCCTTGAGATATTGGTAGCTCTGACCAAAGTTCGAGCAACTTTCCACGGAAGGTCATTGTCTATCCTTTCCACGAGTACACAACAATGAGTCTTCCCAGGATTCTGAGGAAGACTAACCGGCACAATCGTTTCCGATCTCGGAGGAAGAACAATCTTCTTCAGGCTGTATATATATCCTGGTAACGCCCCTTCCATGAAAAGTTCATCTTGCCCACATTTCATAACTCCTTGACTAACGTCGATCTCACAACGATTCTTCCTCATAAAGTCTAAGCCCAGGATGCAATCGTCCATTATATCGGCCACAACAACGTTATGCTGGTAGATTCTGTTGCCTAGCTTTAACTCCATCTCTCTCTCTCTCTCCTTGGACGGGTATTCGCTGACCGGTGGCTGTCACTAAATTTATGCGCTCTCGGCAGTATGCAGAGTCCGCAATGAACCGACCTGCAATTTGTGAACTGACGACCGTGCGAGAAGCTCCAGTATCTATCGTCAGCTTAAATGGTGTTCCGTTGACCTCGCCCTTGATGATAAGGCTGTTCCCGTCATAGGTTTGTGAGATCGAAATCCTTGGGGCTCTTTGAACCTCAGCCAGTACCCGCCCCGCAGTCCTGGCTTTTACTCGTTTCCCTGCTGCTGTTGAGTGGTGCTGTTGGCCGCCCTACCCTCTGGAGATTGGCTACCTTCTCCTTCTGCAGTTCGCTTAGGGCAACTGGATTGAAGGTGGCCCCTTTCACCACAGCCGTAGCACCTAGGGCTGTATCCTTTTAATCGATCGCGAACTGTAGCCGCTGCGACCTCCCTGACGCGGTGGGAACGATGATTTTGCCGCACAGCTTCCAGCTCCAGTGCATGGGCCAAAGCGTCCTAAAGTGTCCCGTGGTGCCCGAGCCTCACTGCAGCCCTAACTTCAAGGTCGCGGATGCCGTCAATGAAGGCCTGGACCAGGTTCCCTTCAATGAGCGCAGGTACAGACTGGTATGCCTTCCGCACCAGCTTCTCCACTTGAAGGGCCCATGCTGCAGGTTTTCACCACTACGCTGTACGCGATCCCTTAGTTGCGCACGAAACACGTGCTCCAGATGGGCGTCACCATACCGGGATTCCAGTGCTTCAAGGAGCTGCTCGTAAGTTACTTCTGTACCGAGAGCTTCCAAGACAGTTAAGGCCTGGTCGCGCAGGCCTAAGGTGAGGGCAGTCATGGCTTGATTTTTACTCCAACCGTTCGCCTTCATGACGGCCTCAAATTGTATTTTGTAGGCCGACCAAGAAGACGTCCCATCAAACGGCGGCACTTTGAATCCACGTAGTGGAAGATCGTGATCGAGATCGTTTTTTTCAACAATTTTTCTTTCTTTTCTTTCTAGTGAAGGTGTAGAAGTTACGGGAGTTGCAATTCCATCTCCAAGTTTAAGGTTGCCTAACTCTTTTTTCACATCAGCAATGACGTTATTAAATTTGCTGATCTGAGTTTCAGCATCTGACAGGCGGTTGTCATGCTGAGCAACCTTATCCTTCACTTCCTTCATGTCTTTCCCAAAAGACGCGTGCAGTTCTTTCATGAGGAGCATCTGTTCTTCCAAGCGACGGGCCTGCTCCTCTTGTCGGCGGGCCTGTTCCTCCTGTCGACGAGCCTGCTCCTGCAGCATCATCATCAGAGCAGCAAAGTCTGGTGCTGATGATGCCGAAGCTGCTGTGGACGGAACGGCTTCCACGGTCGGTAGCTGACTTTCCGACGTCTGCGGCGTTGCACCACCAAAACGCCTCTGATCCGTCTCCTGCTGGCGTTGACTACGGGTACGGATACCCTTCGTGTCGTCCTTTGCCAGAATCGGCATAATTATCCACTCTTCTAACACCAATTGTTACGAGCTTGGGGTTCGTGACACTAAAAACAGCCGATTAATTAACCAAAAATTACACTTTAATAAACAACACATATACACATGATATCACTTTAAACGCACTAATTATAACACACAATCGCACTATTAAACACTTCACTTCACTTAATTCTCAGTTGAAGATCGCTTCCGATGTTCGCTTGTATCGCCAATTCAATACTGACTCAGTCGCGAGCGATGCACACCTTATATAGTCCCACAGTAATTTCCAGAACCTTCGAGAATGGAAATATCTAGAAAGTTCGGGAACATACCGGTCCCGACTGACTAGGTGTCGAAACATCGAGAATGTTCTAGCATCGAAAAGTCTAGAAACATCGTGACCCAATTAGTTCCTCTACTCGATACTAGATGGCGTTAGTAGTATGTTGTGTACCCGGCATTAATTCTGGCGCGTAACATTATGTACAAATCAGATGATAAACTCTGCTTACGCGATGTGGGATTCTTATTTCGTCGCCCTAAAGCTCCCTGTGCTATATTTCACTACTTAGCTAGGTAATTAAACGAGACAGTCTTTATTCATTTGGCTACCTTTGAACAGTTATTTTGAATAATGCCCGGTATAATAAGGTCTAGACGGTGCGATAGTACCGAGTGTTTTTATATATAAGTAATGATAAAAAAATATCACAAAAGTGACAGTGTTGCACTGGAGTTGCGAATAATTATATCCCGTACACATTAACTGGGCACCTGGCTCAACACATATCAAATTTAAATTGAACGATTCCATTACATACCGTGGCGGGTGTCTGTAAATATAAAAAAGTCGGAGTAACTTTTTAATAAAGGTATTTTTCTAAAACTAGCTTCCATGGCGTTCACTCATTTGTTGATTTATTCGGTACTTCATTTATTCATTATCATAGTCATCTGCCTAGCCCTTTCCCAACTGTTTTGCAGAGTTTCAGTCAAACCAGATTCAGCTAACTACAAGTATTTTAACATGAAGCAGCTGCATACCAGACCTCCTGAACACATTAATATGGGTAATACGGTACTTCTTGGCAAGACTGGAGTCAGGTTTAATGGCTCCTGATAATCCAAAACGGCTGTCAAAGATCTACAAATGACATTCCACAAACCAACCTTGGCAAGCGTTGCTTTACGTTGAAAGTCAACCCGACACACACACACACACACCCACAGCTTCCATTTTCGTAATCATGAGCATGAGCATTTCGTAAACATGGCAATGTTCTGTTGTTCCACTACCACGACAGATCGAAAATGTCCAGCCAAGAGTATGAAGCCGCTTTTGTACTGTGTTTTTACTAGTGTTTAAAGTTTTCACAATTAAATAAAACTACTTGGCACGGCAGTTCAAAAATGACAGCCAGCTACTGCTTGATTTGCTCTTCGAAGCATGGATTAGCACGAATAGCGCACCTACACACGAAGCGATTCAATACTATTGTTACTTCACCACATCCACAGCCTGACTACGCTCATAGCTGAGCATAGGCTTTCTTGTGCCAATACCCACGTTCCTATGTGCCCGCCTCATCCAGGTTCTACCCTTCTACTTACATCCTGAAAGTGAAAAAAGAAATCGGATCAACTTCCTCTCGTATTAAAATTTAAAACTAAAACAAGACCTACCTAATACTCAAGTAAATTATCAATGCCACATTCAGTCTTCTCCCTCCCTCCCCCCTTCTTCTCACTCTTCTTGCTTGCTGACTGCCCTCACAGTCACGTCTGATGAGCAGACTGCACCAGAGAACAGTGAGCAAGATTCCTTGCAATGAAACGTGCACCGTCCAAAAACCCAAGCACAACTCAAGTCCCCAAACGGTGTCCCTCTACGTCGGGTCTCTTACTTGAATGAGTAACTTGAGTAACTCTACCGGCAGAGCTGCAAGATCACTGAGACACACAAGTCCCACCACCCTAGGGTCGACTGGTAGAAAATGCCCAAGGCAACAAGCTGCCATAGCGTGTTAAATTTTCATCATTAAATAAAAATAATTGCGCAAGGCTATTGCCAAATGACAGCCAGGACCAGTGACTTGACATACTGACGAGTGACCGTAGTACATCTATCTACGAAGCGTGTTCGTCAAGGGTTACTTAAGTTTAAAGACGACCTGTGCGGCTTTCAATAGTATTGTTACTTCACCACATCCACAGCCTGACTTCGCTCACAATGTGCCAATCCCCACGTTCCTGTGTGCCCGCCTCATCCAGGTCCTAGGCTACTACTTACATCCTGAAAACGAAAAGAGAAATCAAATCAACATGTGAACACCAAACGCTCGGACGCGTGTTTTCTCGTGGATGTCAGAAATTATCCCAAGGGAACATCATCGCGTAGTACAAAGTATAAATATGATTATAATACCGGGACCCAATGCAATATGCGATCATCACTAATTCGGAAACAGCTGAATGCCAGTACTTTACGTGGGTTGACTGTCCACCTCACCCTCGCAACCTAGAAACTATTTGTAGGGTTCCGACATGTTTTTGGTAACCTGGTACTTGTGAATCTGTAGCGCTCCTAATTCTAGCCCTGAAAATACTACGAAATATTTCTGCTCTCCTGGTACTTGTGATTGTGAATCTATAGCTTTCACAATTCCAACCCCAAAACATCTTTGAAATATAAGGTGAAGAAAAAAAAATCTTGCTCAAAAATTTGTCATGTTCTGGTCTCCTGTGTACTTGTGATGTAAATCTTTAGCACTATTAACTAATAAAATTCCAGCCTGGCAAAATTTTTATTTTTTTTATTGCCCTGGTACATTTGAATCTGAATTACTAAGGCAGCAGCAACTCTGGATTTCCACTTCTTCCTCTGTCTCCATTAAGCCATGTAAGTTACTGGGATAAAAAAGTTGTCGATATGTTAATCCAGGATGTGAACTACATAGGGCACGCCACGATATTGGCGATAAGTCCGCTCTTTGAGGAGTGGCTTGAGAGGCGCCACGGCATCCTCACCTTCCGCCTGACGCAGGTCCTCACCGAACATGGATGTTTCAGGGGATGTTTACCTGCACCGAATCGGGTGGGAGGAAACTCCCGGGTGTCACCATTGCGAGGATCGACCGCAGGACACGGTGGAGGACACCGTACCGATGTGCCCCGCTTGGGCGGAGCACCGCCGTGTCCTCGAAGCGGCGATTGGCGGCGACCTCTCGCGTCCGCCCCTGGTCCAAGCCATGATCCGGAGCGAGACGGAATGTGACGCCGCCACCTCCTTCTGCAAAGCAGTCATGCTAGCGAAAGAGGTGGCGGAGTGAGACAGGGAGAGATCCTCTCGTCCCGGGCGCCGTGGTAGACGCCGCGGGCGTCGGATGCCACCTGGTGACCTCCGGCCACCGTAGGCGCGGGTCTGTGGACGGCGAGCTATGGATGGCTCGCCATCCATCCGTCTAATGACAACAGGCCGTGTCAACGGCGCGTTAGTGTTCCACGCGTGCCTCAAAGAGAGTCAGCACACAGAGGGGCCCGTAAGGGCCGACGCCTGCCGGAGTCGCAGGACTATTCTAAAGAGATACCGTGGCTCCGGAACACAAAGGGCAATTAAGGACCATGGATGGGTTTTAGTCAGTAGAAGTCTGACACTCCCTCCCGCTCCACCCAGAGCGGGAGTAGTCATTGGATGATTTTGATGAGAAAAAAAAATAGATGTGTACTACATTCGTTCCAAATTTTATACAAATCCCTTTTTTGCGTGATTGATGGACAAACATCCGAACTTACAAACTTTCACATTTTTAATATTAGAAGGATAGTTGTTGCACTCCAGTACATCACCCTTGTTCTTTAAGATGTCTCCATGACACGCCAGTCAGCGCGGTGACAGAGCGGGGCTAGCGAACGAAATGTCCACCACCGACTCGCCCCGCACGTGGGGACAAAAACCTGTTCAAGTTCAATGCTGCGAAGACTCGCCTTTCCGCTAAACGGAGCCAATTCCACCCTGCTCTATCTCTCCGCGGTGTTACACCTCCGATAACCGACAGACTTGAGCTTCTTGGTGTTACATTAACGGATACCCTCAATTTTGGCGTTTTCATGGAGGCCAAGGTTCAAGTGGCAGCTAGAAAGTTGGGGATCCTGGCAAAGGTGAGACGGTACTTTACGCTGGAACAGCTTATTAAACTGAATCAATTGCAAGTTCGATCGTGTATGGAGTACTGCTCTCATCTTTGGGACGGATCTGCCAGATACCAGCTTGATGCCCTCGAGTCAATGGAAAACGAGCCAAGAGGATGATCGGCAATGATAAGCCCGTCAAATCGAAGCTCCAAAGTCTTGAGCACCGACGCCGAGTTGCTGGCCTGTCGGTTTTCTATCGGTTACATTTTCACACACACCCCGTGTGCGACGGAATTGCATAATTTAATTCCGCCAAGCCCGTTCCACCATCGGACCACAAGAAGTACGTCGATGCGCCACCGGTACATAGTGGGCATAACACCTATACGCACAAAACGTTTTGAGAAAACATTTATTGTGCGTACAGCTAAGGAGTGGAATTCCCTGACAGAGTCAATTTCCTGATAGCTACAACTTGAGAGTCTTTAAGTCCACCTTATACCCCACCATCGCTTAAAATCAGGTGAGATAACGGTCAAACGTATGCCTATCAATTATAAAAAAGGCGTGGTCGACGGAGCCCGGGAGTTATGTTTGCTCGCTTTTGTAGGTAACCGGTACAGTGAGTAAAGACCCGCTAACCTCCAATATTAAAAGGGAGGATCCTCCGCCCAGGCGGTTGATGTGCCTGGCAAGCTACCTCCCGATAGTTCATATTCGGGCTGATGTATATTATGTACAAATCAGATGATAAACTCTGCTTACGCGATGTGGGATTTTTATTTCGTCGCCCTAAACCTCCCGTGCTATATTCCACTACTAAGCTAGATAATTAAACGAGACTATCTTTATTCATTTGGCTACCTTTGAACAGTTATTTTGAATAATGCCCGGTATAATAAGGTCTAGACGGTGCGATAGTACCGAGTGTTTTTATATAGTAATGATAAAAAATAAAAATATCACAAAAGTGACAGTGTTGCACTGGAGTTGCGATGTACATGTTGCTGCCTGTGTTTAAAAGACTTGTCAAGGAGCACTTCTTGTCATTGTGATTACTTTTCGATGTTAATATTATAATTATTTTTTAATTGTTACATATTTTCCTATTTACACTAAACATGTCTATCTGTTTTTTTCTGTTATATTTAATAATTTAATATGTATGTATTTATGTATCTACATATTTTGGTTTATTGTATTTCCTACTTTTGTCTTTGCAACAGATGGCTTATCTGTATATTTGCACCAAGTGCAACCCCATTTAGTGTCCAGACTTCCTCTATCCATTCCAGGTTGCCTGGAAGAGATCGCGAAATGCGATAAGGCCGCCAATTGTATGTTTTGTTAGTTTAAGGTTTCTTTTTATGTATTTTTCATTTGGTGTACAATAAAGTATATATAAATAAATAAATAAATAATTATATCCCGTCCCCATTAACTGGGCACCTGGCTCAACACATTTCAAATTTAAATTGAAAGATTCCATTACATACCGTGGCGGGTGTCTGTAAATATAAAAAAGTTGGAGTAACTTTTAAATAAAGGTATTTTTCTAAAACTAGCTTCCATGGCGTTCACTCATTTGTTGATTTATTCGGTACTTCATTTATTCATTATCATCATCATCGGCCTAGCCTTTTCCCAACTGTTTTGCAGGGTTTCAGTCAAACCAGATTCAGCTAACTACAAGTATTTTAACATGGAGCAGCTGCATACCAGACCTCCTCAACCCATTAACATGGGTAACACGGTACTTCTTGGCAAGACTGGAGTCAGGTTTAGTGGCTTCTGATAATCCATAACGGCTGTCAAAGATCAAAAATGACATCCACAAACCAACCTTGGCAAGCGTTGCTTTACGTTGAAAGTCAACCCGACACACACACACACACACCCACAGCTTCCATTTTCGTAATCATGAGCATGAGCATTTTGTAAACATGGCAATGTTCTGTTGTTCCACTACCACGACAGATCGAAAATGTCCAGCCAAGAGTATTAAGCCGCCTTTGTACTGTGTTTTTACTAGTGTTTAATCTTTTCACAATTAAATAAAACTACTTGGCACGCCAGTTGAAAAATGACAGCCAGGAGCAACTGCTTGATTTGCTCTTCGAAGCATGGATTAGCACGAATAGCGCACCTACACACGAAGCGATTCAATACTATTGTTACTTCACCACATCCACAGCCTGACTACGCTCATAGCTGAGCATAGGCTTTCTTGTGCTAATACCCGCGTTCCTATGTGCCCGCCTCATCCAGGTTCTACCCTTCTACTTACATCCTGAAAGTGAAAAGAGAAATCGGATCAACTTCCTCTCGTATTAAAATTTAAAACTAAAACAAGACCTACCTAATACTCAAGTAAATTATCAATGCCACATTCAGTCTTCTCCCTCCCTCCCTCCTTCTTCTCACTCTTCTTGCTTGCTGACTGCCCTCACAGTCACGTCTGATGAGCAGACTGCACCAGAGAACAGTGAGCAAGATTCCTTGCAATGAAACGTGCACCGTCCAAAAACCCGAGCACAACTCAAGTCCCCAAACGGTGTCCCTCTACGTCGGGTCTCTTACTTGAATGAGTAACTTGAGTAACTCTACCGGCAGAGCTGCAAGATCACTGAGACACACAAGTCCCACCACCCTAGGGTCGACTGGTAGAAAATGCCCAAGGCAACAAGCCGCCATAGCGTGTTAAATTTTCATCATTAAATAAAAATAATTGCGCAAGGCTATTGCCAAATGACAGCCAGGACCAGTGACTTGACATACTGACGAGTGACCGTAGTACATCTATCTACGAAGCGTGTTCGTCAAGGGTTACTTAAGTTTAAAGACGACCTGTGCGGCTTTCAATAGTATTGTTACTTCACCACATCCACAACCTGACTTCGCTCACAGCTGAGCATAGGCTTTCTTGTGCCAATCTCCACGTTCCTGTGTGCCCGCCTCATCCAGGTCCTAGGCTACTACTTACATCCTGAAAACGAAAAGAGAAATCAAATCAACATGTGAACACCAAACGCTCGGACGCGTGTTTTCTCGTGGATGTCAGAAATTATCCCAAGGGAACATCATCGCGTAGTACAAAGTATAAATATGATTATAATACCGGGGCCCAATGCAATATGCGATCATCACTAATTCGGAAACAGCTGAATGCCAGTACTTTACGTGGGTTGACTGTCCACCTCACCCTCGCAACCTAGAAACTATTTGTAGGGTTCCGACATGTTTTTGGTAACCTGGTACTTGTGAATCTGTAGCGCTCCTAATTCTAGCCCTGAAAATACTACGAAATATTTCTGCTCTCCTGGTACTTGTGATTGTGAATCTATAGCTTTCACAATTCCAACCCGAAAACATCTTTGAAATTTAAGGTGAAGAAAAAAAAATCTTGCTCAAAAATTTGTCATGTTCTGGTCTCCTGTGTACTTGTGATGTAAATCTTTAGCACTATTAACTAATAAAATTCCAGCCTGGCAAAAAATTTTTTTTTTTTATTGCCCTGGTACATTTGAATCTGAATTACTAAGGCAGCAGCAACTCTGGATTTCCACTTCTTCCTCTGTCTCCATTAAGCCATGTAAGTTACTGGGATAAAAAAGTTGTCGATATGTTAATCCAGGATGTGAACTACATAGGGCACGCCACGATATTGGCGATAAGTCCACTCTTTGAGGAGTGGCTTGAGAGGCGCCACGGCATCCTCACCTTCCGCCTGACGCAGGTCCTTACCGGACATGGATGTTTCAGGGGATGTTTACCTGCACCGAATCGGGTGGGAGGAAACTCCCGGGTGTCACCATTGCGAGGATCGACCGCAGGACACGGTGGAGGACACCGTACCGATGTGCCCCGCTTGGGCGGAGCACCGCCGTGTCCTCGAAGCGGCGATTGGCGGCGACCTCTCGCGTCCGCCCCTGGTCCAAGCCATGGTCCGGAGCGAGACGGAATGTGACGCCGCCACCTCCTTCTGCAAAGCAGTCATGCTAGCGAAAGAGAATGCGAGTTGGAGAGGGAGAAATCCTCTCGTCCTGGCCGCCGTGGTAGACGCCGCGGGCGTTGGAGGCCACCTGGTGATCTCCGGCCACCGTAGGCGCGGGTCTGTGGACGGCGAGCTATGGATGGCTCGCCATCCATCCGTCTAATGACGACAGGCCGTGTCGACGTCGCGTTAGTGTTCCACGCACGCCTCAAAGAGAGTCAGCACACAGAGGGGCCCGTAAGGGCCGACGCCTGCCTGAGTCGCAGGACTATTCTAAAGAGATACCGTGGCTCCGGAACACAAAGGGCAATTAAGGACCATGGATGGGTTTTAGTCAGTAGAAGTCTGACACTCCCTCCCGCTCCACCCAGAGCGGGAGTAGTCATTGGATGATTTTGATGAGAAAAAAAAATGGATGTGAACTACAGTCGTTCCAAATTTTATACAAATCCCTTTTTTGCGTGATTGATGGACAAACATCCGAACTTACAAGCTTTCACATTTTTAATATTAGAAGGATAGTTGTTGCACTCCAGTACATCACCCTTGTTCTTTAAGATGTCTCCATGACACGCCAGTCAGCGCGGTGACAGAGCGGGGCTAGCGAACGAAATGTCCACCACTGACTCGCCCCGCACGTGGGGACAAAAACCTGTTCAAGTTCAATGCTGCGAAGACTCGCCTTTCCGCTAATCGGAGCCAATTCCACCCTGCTCTATCTCTCCGCGATGTAACCCTGCCGATAACCGACAGACTTGAGCTTCTTGGTGTTACATTAACATATACCCTCAATTTTGGCCTTTTCATAGAAGCCAAGGCTCAAGTGGCTGCTAGAAAGTTGGGGATCCTGGCAAAAGTGAGATGGTACTTTACGCTGGAACAGCTTCTTAAACTGAATCAAGCGCAAGTTCGATCGTGTATGGAGTACTGCTCTCATCTTTGGGACGAATCTGCCAGATACCAGCTTAATGCCCTCGAGTCAATTGAAAAACAAGCCTTGAGGATGATCGGCAATGATAAGCTCGTCAAATCGAAGCTGCAAAGTCTTGAGCACCGACGCCGAGTTGCTGGCCTGTCGGTTTTCTATCGGTTACATTTTGGGGAGTGTGCGACGGAATTGCATAATTTAATTCCGCCAAGCCCGTTCCACCATCGGACTACAAGACGTACGGCGATGCGCTACCGCTACATAGTGGACATCCCACCTTTACGCACAAAACGTTTTGGGAAAACATTCATTGTGCGTACAGCTAAGCAGTGGAATTCCCTGCCTGTGTCTGTGTTTCCTGATAGCTACAACCTGGGAGCCTTTAAGTCCACCTTTAGACCCCATCATCGCTTAACATCAGGTGAGATAGCGGTCAAACGTATGCCTATCAATAGTAAAAATAAGGCGTGGTCGACGGAGACCGGGAGCTAAGTTCGCTCGTTTTTGTAGGTAACCGGTACAGAGAGTAAAGACCCGCAAACCTCCAATTAAAAGGGAGGATCCTCCGCCCAGGCGGTTGATGTGCCTGCCAAGCTACCTCCCGATAGTTCATATTCGGGCTGATGTATATTATGTACAAATCGGGTGATAAACTCTGCTTACGCGATGTGGGATTTTTATTTCGTCGCCCTAAACCTCCCTGTGCTATATTCCACTACTTAGCTAGATAATACATTAAACGAGACTATCTTTATTCATTTGGCTACCTTTGACCAGCTAGTATGAATAATGTCTGATATAATAAGGTCTAAACGGTGCAATAGTACAGAGTGTTTTTATTTTTCATGATAAAAATTCAAAATATCACAAAAGTGACAGTGTTGCACTGGAGTTGCGATGTACATATATAATTATATCCCGTCCACATTAACTGGTCACCTCGCTCAACATATTTCACATTTAAATTTAAATTGAACGATTCCATTACATACCGTGACGGCTGTCTGTAAATATAAAAAAGTGTCGGATTAACTTTTTTACAAAGGTGTTTTTCTAAAACTAGCTTCCATGGCGTTCACTCATTTGTTGATTTATTCGGTACTTCATTTATTCATTATCATAGTCACCGGCCTAGCCCTTTCCCAACTGTTTTGCAGGGTTTCAGTCAAACCAGATTCAGCTAACTACAAGTATTTTAACATGGAGCAGCCGCATACCAGACCTCCTCAACCCATTAACATGGGTAACACGGTACTTCTTGGCAAGATTGGAGTCAGGTTTAATGGCTCCTGATAGTCCATAACGGCTGTCAAAGATCTACAAATGACATCCACAAACCAACCTTGGCAAGCGTTGCTTTACGTTGAAAGTCTACCCGACACACACACACACACCCACAGCTTCCATTTTCGTAATCATGAGCATGAGCATTTCGTAAACATGGCAATGTTCTGTTGTTCCACTACCACGACAGATCGAAACTGTCCAGCCAAGAGTATTAATCCGCCTTTGTACTGTGTTTTTACTAGTGTTTATGTTTTCAGGATTAAATAAAACTACTTGGCACGGCAGTTGAAAAATGACAGCCAGGAGCTGGACTGCTTGATTTGCTCTTCGAAGCATGGATTAGCACGAATAGCGCACCTACACACGAAGCGATTCAATACTATTGTTACTTCACCACATCCACAGCCTGGCTACGCTCATAGCTGAGCATAGGCTTTCTTGTGCCAATACCCACGTTCCTATGTGCCCGCCTCATCCAGGTTCTACCCTTCTACTTACATCCTGAAAGTGAAAAGAGAAATCGGATCAACTTCCTCTCGTATTAAAATTTAAAAATAAAACAAGATATACCCAAGACAATTATCAATGCCAAATTCCGATGCAATCATCACTAATCCGGAAACAGCTGAATGCTTGTATTTTATATGGACCGGCTGCCTATCAGTACTACAGAACCGTTGAATTGAATTATCGCAGCGTTGATTTCACAATGCCCATCTACCCTTTTCCCAACTATTATAGTCTTCTCCCTCCCTTCCCCCTTCTTCTCACTCTTCTTGCTTGCTGACTGCCCTCACAGTCACGTCTGATGAGCAGACTGTACCAGAGAACAGTGAGCAAGATTCCTTGCAATGAAACGTGCACCGTCCAAAAACCCGAGCACAACTCAAGTCCCCAAACGGTGTCCCTCTACGTCGGGTCTCTTACTTGAATGAGTAACTTGAGTAACTCTACCGGCAGAGCTGCAAGATCACTGAGACACACAAGTCCCACCACCCTAAGGTCGACTGGTAGAAAATGCTCAAGGCAACAAGCTGCCATAGCGTGTTAAATTTTCATCATTAAATAAAAATAATTGCGCAAGGCTATTGCCAAATGACAGCCAGGACCAGTGACTACTACGAAGCGTGTTCGTCAAGGGTTACTTAAGTTTAAAGACGACCTGTGCGGCTTTCAATAGTATTGTTACTTCACCACTTCCACAGCCTGACTTCGCTCACAATGTGCCAATCCCCACGTTCCTGTGTGCCCGCCTCATCCACGTTCGAGCCTACTACTTACATCCTGAAAATGTAAAGATAAATCGGATCAACATTTGAGCATTTAACTTTTGGACGTGTTTGCTCGTGGATGTCAGAAATTATCCCAAGGAACATCCTCCCTCATTATTTTATTAATATGTTGCATCATCATCTGCCTAGCCTTTTCCCAACTGCAAAACAGAATTTTCCTCTTATTTTTAAGTTCCAAACATCAATGCGCATGCGTTGATGCCTTTCGTAGCGAGTGACACATATTTTTTGCGAAAATGTTAAACAATAGCCTTCGTCAAATTATTGCGTTCGGAGAACATTAAAGATATTCTTAGGATAAACTATAAATGCATTTTCAAAGTTCTCATTTAATTCCAGAGAAGAGACGATGATATAAAATTTCTTCTAAATACTACCATAATATTTTTATGCCGGTTTAAAATTAAACCTATCCACGACGCGAGTTCGTCAAGTGTTGCTTAAGTTTGACGTCCTTTCCGCGGCAAGGAGGTGTCTCAGCATGTTAAGATGGCTACCCATCCACAGAACAGCTTCGACAAGCGTAGCATAATCTTAAAAATCGGCCCGTGGCAAAAAAAAACTAGAGGTTCGTCGTGATTGAGTAATAATATTTCATTCATCCGAACTTTAACATATGTTTAGTATAGTAAGAATTTTACTAACCGGCTGAAAAAAAAAAACAAATGCAGATTAAACTTTTATAAAATAACTTCACTACTAGCATTTGAATGTAAAGTCCCAAATTCAGCCTTCAAAGTCTTTAATTAAAAAAAAACAACAGGTTGCACTCTGGGAGTGCCGTCAGTAGTGAAAACTTAATCTTAAACGTTGTGCATTTTTTAATCATCCGTCTTACAAATTTCGGTCAGGTCACATATCCAGACGCGAGTTTAACAATTTATACCTATCCCAAGAAAAGTGCTCAACGCCGCTATAGAAGTTTTCACTTCAGAAACCGGATATATTCCCAATGCATCATTCCGATGAATATATAGAAAGGATTAGCAAGGAATAGAAAATACCTATAGGAAGCCTATAGTGTGAATACAGCATGAAACAAAATTAAAAAAAAATTGGAACCCTATGCATGCGAGTCCAGCTCGGCCAGTTTTTCACAATCGTTTGTATCAAGACTATTATGATTGTTTTCTTTTCTATCTTTGTCTTTCGATTATGTTACACCTGCCACGTTCTGTCGCTACACCACCCTAAGTTGGAGTGGTAGAAAATGCCCAAGTCCGCCTTTGTACTGTGCTTTTGAAAGTGTGTAAAGTTTTAACAATTAAATAAAACTAGTTGGCCAACGACTTGACGTCCTTTCCGACGCACGGAGGTATCTCAGCATGTAAGTGGCTACCCATCCACAGAACAGGTTCGACATGCGTTGCATATTCTTGAAAATCGGCCCGTGGCAACCAAAATCTAGGGGTCGTCGTGATTGAGTAATATTTAATTCTTCCAAACTTTATAATAATAATAATATAGTAAGAATTTCACTTACCGGCTGAAAAAAAAAAAAATGCGGATTAAACTTTTATTAAATAACTTCACTACTAGCATATGAATGCCAAGTCCCAAATTCAGCCTTTAATAAAAAAAAACAAAAGGTTGCCCTCTGAGAGTGCCGTCGGAAGTGAAAACTTAATCCTAAATGTTCTGCATTTTTTAATCATCTGTCTTACAAATTTCAGTCAGTTAACGTATCCTGACGCGAATTTAACATTTTTTACCCATCCCAAGAAAAGTGCTCAACGCCGATATAGAAGTTTTTAATTCAAAACCCGGGTATATACCCAATACAACATTCCGATGCATACATAGCATGGATTATCAAGGAATAGTGCGCCTACCTATACACGAAACGTCCCAAATTATTCAGCCTTATCTTGAAGTCGTTAATAACAAAAAAACAACAGGTTGCACTCTGGGAGTGCCGTCAGAAGTGCAAACTTAATCAAAAACGTTGTGCATTTTTTAATCACCCGTTTTACAAATTTCGGTCAGGTCACGTGTCATGACGCGAGTTTAACATTTTATACCCATCCCAAGAAAAAAGCTCAACGCTGATAAAGAAGTTTTTACTTCAAAAATTGGATATATTCCCAATACAACATTCCGATGAATACATACAAAGGATTAGCAAGGAATAGAGAATACCTATAGGAAGCCTATAGTGATAATACAACATGAAACAAAATTAAAAGTATCGGAACCCTATGCATGCGAGTGCAGCTCGGCCAGTTTTTCACAATAGTTTGTATCAAGACTATTATTATTGTTTTCTTTTCTATCTTTGTCTTTCCATTACGTTTCACCTGCCACGTTCTGTTGCTACACCACCCTAAGGTCGACTGGTAGAAAATGACCAAAGCCAGGCTTGTACTGTGATCTTGAAAGTGTGTAAAGTTTTATCAATTAAATATAACTGGTTGACCAACGACTTGACGTCCTTTGCGAGGCACGGAGGTGTCTCAGCATGTTAAGATGGCTACTCATCCACAGAAAAGCTTCGACATGCGTTGCATAATCTTGAAAATCGGCCCGTGGTAAACAAAATCTAGGGGTTCGTCGTGATTGAGTAATAATATTTCATTCATCCAAACTTTAATATATCTTTAGTATAGTAAGAATTTCACTTACCGCCTGAAAAAAAAACAAATGCGGATTAAACTTTTATTAAATAACATCACTACTAGCATTTGAATGTAAATTCCCAAATTCAGCCTTATCTTAAAGTCTTTAATAAAAAACAGCAACAGGTTGCCTGGCAGTGCCGTCAAAAGTGAAAACTTAGGTAATCATAAACGTTGTGCATTTTTTAATCATCCGTCTTACAAATTTCGATCAGGTCAAATGTCCTGACGCGAGTTTAACATGTTATAGCCATCCCAGGAAAAGTGTTTATTTATTTATTTATTTAAACTTTATGTACAACAGTGTTACATGGGCGGACTTAATGCAACAATGCATTCTCTACCAGTCAACCTAAAACGCCGCTAAAGAAGTTTTCACTTCAAAACCCGGGTATATACCCAATGCAACATTCCGATGCATACATAGCATGGATAAGCAAGGAATAGTGCACCTACCTATACACGACACGTGTTCGTCAACTGTTACTTGAAATAGTATTGTTACTTCACCATATCCACAGCCTGACTTCGCTCACAGCTGAGCATAGGCTTTCTTGTGCCAATCCCCACGTTCCTGTGTGCCCGCCTCATCCAGTTTCTAGCCTAATACTTACATCCTGAAAATGTAAAGAAAAAACCGGATCAACATTTGAAAACCAAACGTTCGGACGCGTGTTTGCTCGTGGATTTCAGAAATTATCTCAAGGGAACGTCACCTCGTAGTACAAAGTATAATATGATTATAATACCGGGGCCCAATGCAACATCACTAATCCGGAAGCAGCTGAATGCCAGAATTTTACATGAGGCGACTGTCCATCTCATCCTCACAACCCGAATGAAGGGTAATTTATAAGGGTTCATTTTCTTACGTATGTTTGGAACGCTACAAATAGTTTCTGATTTGTAGGGTTCCGAAAATCCAAAAGAAAAGGAACCCTTATAACGTACTTTTAATTCGGGTGATAGTTTGTCTGTCTGTTACAGCCAATTACATACAAATCTTGGCTGATGAAATTTACACACTGTGTAATGTACATAAATGAACTTCTGTGACCTAAACACGGACTCTTTACGTAAATAAATACATTTTTAGTATGGGTTTCACTGTTGGGGGACTAACTTAATCATTTAAAACAAATGTTTTTGAACTATACCGTGTGACATATTAAATGAAAGTTCTTTTTGCGAAGGTCTTAATATTTTTTTTTTTCATTATTTTAAAGTTCATTAGTTTTCGTTAAATTAATTGAATTATTCAATAAATTCATTCAATAAATGCGAGTCCAGCTCGGCCAGTTTTTCACAATAGTTTGTATCAAAACTATTATAATTGTTTTCTTTTCTATCTTTGTCTTTCCATTACGGTTCACCTGCCACGTTCTGTTGCTACAACACCCTAAGGTCGACTGGTAGAGAATGCCCAAAGCCGCCTTTGTACTGTGATTTGAAAGTGTGTAAAGTTTAAACAATTCTTGTGCCAATCCCCACGTTCCTGTGTGACGACCTCATCCCAGTTCTAGCCTACTACTTACATCCTGAAAATGTAAAGATAAATCGGATTAACATTTGAACACTAAACGTTCGGACGCGTGTGTGCTCGTGGATGTCAGAAATTATCCCAAGAGAACATCATCTCGTAGTACAAAGTATAAATATGATAATAATACCGGGGCCCAATGCAACATGCGATCATCACTAATCCGGAAATTGTCCATCTCACACAACCCAAATTAAGGGTAATTTATAAGGGTTTCTTTTTTCCTGAATGCTAGTATGGGACGCTGCCTATCAGTACTACACAACCATTGAATTGTCGCAGCGTATATATTTCACAATGCCCGCCTTCCCTTTTCCCAACTATATTAGAGTCGTATCCCTCCCTCCTCTCCTCTTCTCACTCTTCTTGCTTGCTGACTGCCCTCACAGTCACGTCTGATGAGCAGACGCGTATCAGAGAACAGTGAACAAGATTCCTTGCAATGAAATGCACACCATTCGAAAACCCGAGAACTACTCCAGCTTCCGAACGGTGTGCCGCTCTCGTGTCCCTCTTTGTCGGGTCTCTCACTTGAACCTGTTCGGCATGAGTAACTCTACCGGCAGAGCTGCAAGATCACTGAGACACACAAGCCCCACCACTGACATAAGGTCGAGTGGTAGAAAATGCCCAAGGCATCAAGCCGCATTTGTGCAGTGCTTTTTAATAGTGTGTAAAGTTTCAATATTTAAATAAAAATAATTGGCAATGCTGTTGACAAATGTCAGCCAGGACCAGCGACTTGACATACTTTCCGAGGCACGGAGGTGTCTCGGTACATTAAGATGGCTAACCATCCACAGAGCAACCTCAGCAAACGTTGCTTAACCTTGAAATAAACTCGTGATAAAAATCCTGGATGTTAATAAAATTGTATTAATAAGACGACTTGTGCGGCTTTCAATACTATTGTTACTTCACCACATCCACAGCCTGACTTCGCTCACAGCTGAGCATAGGCTTTTTTGTGCCACGTCCTGTGCCATTTTACCTAGATTTTTTTTTAGTTCAAATAAAAAAAAGTTTGCACTTACTTGCTGCAAATGTAAAGAGAAAGCGGATCAACATTTGAACACGAAACGTTCACACGCGTGTGTACTCGTGGATGTCAGAAATTATCCCAAGGGATAATGCAAGATGTAATCTGCTTGAATGCCAAGTTTCATGGAAATGCATTCAGCTATTAGGACGTAAAGTTTTTACGCACCGACAGAGGTTTCTTTCGACTTTGGTCTGTCCGCGTTCCACTTACCAAAAGAACAGACTCTCCGGATGAATTCTACATCCTCATCCAAGACGTGGTCTACCCACGGACCAAGAATCACACAAATCATTCTGCCCTTTGAATGGAGACAGACAGGGTCAGTTGATGTTACAAACACACACTTAAAGGACATTGTTCAGTGCCCATACATCGTTCGCCTAAGAACCAACAGAGACGTGAATTTACTATCTGTGTTTTAAATAATGCCTATGTTCGACTGAAACTAAATTAAAATCACGGACACTTTTCAGAATTGTAAAATATCCAAAATGATTTCGGATTTTGAGGTTATAAAACATACCAAATGGACTAAGATCCCAGAGCTGCCAGACTTTTTATCTCACCAAAAAATGGTGTAGAGTAGTGTTACTATGTTCTTCTAACATACGAAAGCGTGGTAACTTAGGTCGACGGCCGATTCCCTGATATATGGTGCAAAATACATTACATCAAAGTGTCAACTGTCATTTCATCGACTGTCAGTGTCAATAGTATTCGTGTCATATAGCGCTTTAATCGCTTTATTCTTTTTGTAGGTAACTAAAAATCTTACAGCGCTGAGACTGCTTTGTTTCATTTTAAAATAATGGCGCCGGGTTATAAAACCCAAGTGAGTTACTTTTTAAAATGGTTTCGTAATTAAAAAGTGTCCGTTCTATTCTAATCATTCAAATGTAATTTAAAAAAAAAACTAGGAATAATGGTAAAGGTTTCGCATGTGTTGATTCATAGGCCACTTTTTACCATGTCCTTTCTATATTTGAGTATATATAGAAGAAATATATACATAGTTAGGCGTTGTTACTTACGGGCTAAAAAAATAATAAAGTTAGATTAATATTGTGGTATTAAGAAATTGTTGGTACTCTTCGACTTACACTTGACGAAAAAACACTTGTGCTGACTAACCCTCACAACCCGGTGACTGGAAAACGTGGTCCTAGAATAATCTATTCTAATACCCGCCTAGCCTTATCTCAACTAAATTGAAGTCGGCTTCTAGTCAAGCCAGATTCAGCTACATACCATTCACAATGGTTTTGTTTCAAATTCAAAATTCTTTATTGCGAACTTAATTGTAGGTACCTACAGGAGACATGTTACCAGTATAAGTTGGTTCTTAGAACTTAGTTGCCTGCTAAGGCATTGCAAAATTGAAAAAAATACAAATGATTACTGGAGAAAACGGTTATTAGAAAGAAAAGAAAAACATATTGTACATTGAATATTATACACCTACATGATATTATACATATTAATAAGCACACATATATCTCATGATACTACGTATTACAATCTTTTTTATGTAACAATGTTTCTTCGAGGAATTCTTTTACAGAACAGTATGCTTTATTAATCATGAAGTCTTTTAGCTTCTTTTTCTGTGTGCGTTTTTTGTGTGTGCTTAGATATTTTTTATGCGTCTTTTTTTCTTTTCGTTTATTTGTGCGTGTGTATCAAATACCTACGTAATTATTGTTCTTTTTCTCTCTTTGTCTTTCAAAAACGTTTACTTTACCCTTACCTTTCAAGCATAACCTGCCTAAGAATATAATAGGCATAATATAATAGGCATAATATAATAGGCATAATATTCATGAGAATTCCTTTTTTTATCTAGCTTTTGGTGGTTACATAGTAAACGATACATTTATAGCTTATGAACTGTGCTTTTTATTAGTGTTTAACGTTTTAATAATGAAATAAAAACTATAAAAAAGCTTAACCGAAAAAAAAAATGTAAATAACAGATTGCATTTGTTAATTATTAAAAAAAGAAAAGTAAATATCCTTATTTTATATTTTAGGAGCTGTAACACTGTACCCCATTGAAATGTTGAGAAACACGTAATCCCGTGTATATTTATTTTGATTTTATATTCAATTCGTAACTCTATGGCGTTTGTACATGTGACGTCACATCTGAACAAACCAATGAGAACTTAGTTTCTTGTAGACTGGTGCTCTGATTGGGCGCCATTTTATTTCAGTTTCACAATTTTTCGGAATGAAATCGAGAAATTATAAACTATCAAGTTTTGTTGCGGGTAAAAGTTTTCTGAATGTTCAGTTGACAATTAGTCAAGAGTTTACAAACTCTCTCGTTATTTTATAATATTACAAAGTTTGCCACTTTTCGGTAACATAACTAGCTTCAACCAGCAGCTATAACGCCCGCGTGATACCTAGGGAACGTACTGCCCGGATACATTATATAGCCTACTAGCTGACCCGTGCCCACTTCGTTGGGCGGTAAACATTTTAACTTCTGATGAAATGATGAGTGTGGTTCGGTTAGTACTGACTGCTATGATTTATTTCCTGACTGCCAAAAGGAGGGTTTTGTTTTTATTGCATATGTACCTATGTAGCTAGGCTAGCGAGCCGCTGCGAGCGCTCAGCGCTAGACTCCCTATCCCTTGTTGCAGAGACATGCTGCTTTAAATCACTGAGACGCTGTGCACGTTCAGCGCTAGATTCCCGAGCACGGACCTGCGATGTTCTCCAGCTTTGGTTAGCAAGCCGCTGTGAACGCTCGGAGCTAGATTTCCCAGCGCGTGCTTGCGAAATATTTTCTCTATTCCTCGAGAGGCGCAGATGATTATCAAGAGCAGACTCTGCCGTACGGCGTACTCGAGCTGCTCTTGTCTCATGTCTGGGATGTCTGACGGGAAAGTTGAGATTTCTTTTTAGGCATGATAAACAATCGCTGAAACTGTCCGATATCCCAAAAACAGAAATATCACAGCAGGCTTCGAACTCGAAGAAAGAGGACGAAGTAATATTGTAATTGTGTTTTGAGAAACCGAGCAACCAAAACAATAGACCAACAACATTCAACCAACATTCAACCAACTACGTACAACTCACGTACCTAACGACAAAAGCTAAATAATAACTGGAGAGGGTCATTAATCCGCGGAAAATCTTAACACCACGATTCAGAAAAATTACGTAATTGCACAAAGCATGTTCTAATGCGGTTCGTGAATGGACGGCGCGGGCGGCGTTTTGCGATTTAGTAATTTTATATTATCTTCGAAACTATTCAACCAATTGACATACTGTTTTCGATAAGGTTTAATATTATGTTGTTTAAAAAATCGTTCAAAGATAAGTACATCGAAAAATACTTTTTTTAACACATAAAAGCTACTATATCTGCTAAAATATAAAAGATAGAAATATGGTGCCGCGGGCTTTTTTGTAGAACTATTCAAAGCGGACCAGGTTGCCATACATTGTTTTCAATTATATACAACTGTTAAGGCAGCGCACGCAAATAACTCTGTTGTAAGGGCTATTTTTTTCCGCCTGGATAGACAAAAATTGATATAGTTTGGCTAATATGCATGATATCTTTATAATTTATAGCCAACATGCATTGCATTTTTTTTGGCATTCCTCAATAAATGGGCTATCTAACACTGAAAGAATTTTTCAAATCGGACCAGTAGTTCCTGAGATTACCCCCTACATACAAACTTACAAACTTACAAACTTACAAACAATTTTACCTCTTTATAATATTAGTATAGATGTGTTATTCCAGACTATAATCTACCTCTGTGCCTTCATGATTTCATGAAGATCCTTTCAGGCGTTCTGACGTGAAAGAGTAACAAACAACCATTCATTCATTCATCCATCCTCACAAATTTTCGCAATTATACCTAATAATAGTAGATGATGGCAAAAGGCAAATGATGATGGTACTTACTCTCTGAAAATAATAAATTAAATAAGATTAATTAAAATTTATAAAAATAATATTATAAATGGACGTTATTGGTGCACTATGTTTTAAAAATGTTTTCTTCTTTCAATAGTCCATTGAGAATAAATAAATTGTTATAAAATTTTGACGAAAAATCTCAGTAAATTTAAACGTTACTTCACTAAGCTAAGCGATAAGGCCGCCCATTGTGTCACCCTATGTAATGTTTTCTTTAACTATCTTTTCTGTAACTTATATAGTGTAAATAATAAAGATTATTCTATCTATTAGAGCTATGAGCCGCTAGTCAAGCGGTGAATTCACTATAATAATCACCATCCACAGCCAGACTTAGCTCACTGCTGAGCATAGACCTGTCTTCTCCTGTGCCAATCCCCACGTGCCTGTGCCAGCATCATCCAGCAACAATGTCGTCCGTTCGATTGGCTCCAGACAATTCATTCTACGCACACTTTACAGTGTACTCGCACTTGACTCATCATCTGCCTAGCCTTCTCCCAAATGTATTGGGGTCGGCGTCCAGTCAAACCGGATTTAGCTGAATACCAGTACTAAACGTGGAGCGGCTGCCTACCAGACATCCACAACCTGTTAACTGAGTAACACGGTACTTCTTGCCAAGACTGCAGTCACATTCACTGGCTTTTGACAATCCGTTACGACTACTAAAGGTCTACAAATGACAGCCGGGACCAATGGCTTAACGTGCTTTCCGAGGCACGGAGGAAACTCGGTATGAAAAGATGGTCACCCATCCACAGACCAACCTTGGCAAGCGTTGCTTAACCTGGAAGATCAGCCTGTGCGGTTGTTAATGTTTAGCTTACTCGCACTTGACTATTTCAGTTTTTTTTTTGCGATAACATTAATTAAAAAAAACTGGTGGTAGGTACTGACGTTTCCACTACAGAGACTCAGGCCTTTTGCTCTGTCAGAGTGAGCGTGCTAAGGTCTAGTGCGTCGTCTAGGGTCTGTGTCTTAATACATTGTCTCCAAAGACACCGTTATAAAGTAAGACACACACACATTATACTCATAATTATTTAACATAAGTACTTTGTTCGCCTACTGCACGTACCAGTTTTTTATTTTGTTACCGTAATACGACCTCCTACAACAGGATATTCTTTCCTAAGATACAGACAGAATTTCTGCCTAGTTTAGGAAAGGGAGTCCTATGACCTACTTCATACTGAATGTACTGTTTCCATTTTTAAGTGTGTAAGACTACTCTATGTGCCATGTACATACTTCTTAGTGAATAAATTATTTTTTATTTTTATTTCATTTTTAAGACCGCGCTGAGGCTCTAGCTAACCAAGTGGCATTATAGCTGCAAACCCACTGCGGTGCACGCTGTGCACGGGCTCGCGGCGCAATTTAGCTGCGTGGGTTTACGTTTCTATTGCAGCGCACGCTACACTACTACTATGCTAGCCTCTGCCTGGCCCACCACGGCACATGGAGAGGCTACGCACGTTTTTTTTGGCAAGAAAATGTTTTTGGCATATTCAGGGGGTTAATATTCATGTATTGCTTAACCAAGTGCACAGAATGCATGTCTTTGACAGCGTTGAGCTATGTGAGAGTACCATATTCGAGCAAGCCACGCGTGTACCAATTACGCCAATTGATGCGTAGCGTGTCTTTGGGTTGCACTGGATACAAAATTTCATGCAAGACGAAGCCTCACATACGTGCGTAGCCTCGCCGTGCGCCGCGGCGGGTTTTCGCCTTAAGTCAGCGGTAACGTGGCGAAGGCGATTGTAAAAATGTATGTCGGATGGTCACGTGCTCAATCCCTTATATTTAGTTTCATTTCAACAGTCACATTCAATAATAGAATGGCTCTTGTCTAGCGCTTTGGTGTCGTGAAAACGCGACGCTCAGTCACAGCACTGCGGCGCGCCTGCAGTAACATAATGAGCAATAATATACACGGGCATATGTCGCTATTCATATTTTAGTAGGCGCATACCCGAATATGTTAAGCTGTACTAGGCCACCTTGGCATGTCAACCGCAGGCAGAGAGTTCTGCGCTCCCGACACTCAACTGCTAAAACACGGGAACGTGTTTTTTACAGTTCCGCTCGCAATATCCCCAATTCGGGGATGACGTGACTTCCAAACGAGCCAAAGTAAAATGTGATGCCTCTTGGACCGAAGGTTGTAGGTATATTCGAATACAGACCTTTATTTATGTGACTTTACTCATATGTTCGCACTAAGGTATTCACCAGCTTCTGCCAGCAGGGAAATTTTAGAAGACTTTTTTTTTACTTGAGATGGGTTTGCTCTTGACTCTAGTCTAGGTCAGAAATGACGGAGACAAAGTCTACGATGGAGCGAGCTTACCCAGAAGTAGCCTGTTCACTCTAACTTTGAAGAGATTAGGGTTGTAAGCGTTCGGAAACACAGACGAAGGCAGAGAGTTCCACTCCTTTGCTGTGCGCATTATGAAAGACGCATCATTTATTTTACCTAGCCTCATTCAGCGCATGCGATTCTATTGGTTCTTAACAACCACTTCCCTTGCTGCAGAATCAGAATCAGTTTTTATTTGTCCTCGCACTCCTCAGGTGGAAAACATTCTGATAATATTACTATGTATTTGCATATAAACTAATACTCACAGCAAGCGCCAAGGCGATAACAGATACGAGGACGAAAAAAATCTTCATTGTGATCTGTTGACAAAAAAAAGAATCATAAGATGTAAAGCAAGATTAATTAATTAAAACGTTGACATTACGTGGTGTGATAAAGGGCTGGAAACAGAAAGCAGTATATTTCTTGATACGGCACGTATTGTGAAGAAGTAAAAATTGCTTATATGTAATACTTGAACGGCTCCAAACAACGTTAGCCGGGTCAGCTAATAACGATATGAAACTTGTCCTTCTGTCACCATGGGGACCAATCTCAACAGAGATTAGCCATCGGCAGCGCGAGACCTATTATAGTGTAGGCCTGTGTACAGCTAGCCTAAGAAAATGGTGTCTACAAGTTCTTATATGGCCGGGCCACGGTTGGCGCAGTGGTTGAGCGTCGCGCTGCTTGCCGCGGGTTCGATTCCCGCACGGAACAAATATTTGTAAGGCCTGCAGATAGTTGTGCCGGGTCTGGCTTTTTGTGTATGTGAGTTTATATGTTTGTAAACGCACACGATACATAAAGGAATTCTTTGTGTCGGGCAAGTTTTTATTTTTAAAACAACATCTGCACGTGGGAACAGAATTCTTGTCTATTTCTAAGTATATTCGGGTCCACTTCCAGGCAAACCGGATTCAACTCAGTACCAGGAATCTCGATAGGTAAGTAAAAGATGGTCACCCATCTACGGACACCTGACCTCGGCAACCGTTGCTTCACCTTGAAGATCAACTCATCATCATCATCATATCAGCCGAAAGGCTCAAGGCGCGCGAGTCGCCTCAACAACCAGTCCTGTGCGTCTCGCATCCATCGACTATCCGCGACCCTCACCAGGTTATCGGTTCACCTTGTGGGAGGCTTTTCCAACGTTGTTTCTTCCGGTAAACGGTCGCCACTCCAGAACTTTTCGGCCCCACCGACCATCTGTTCTACGAGCAATGATGAACTCGTGCTGCTGTTATAATTTTGCTACTCATAGCTCCTCCTGTACTGTATGTCTAGGTAGGTTGCCATTCTGCTTTCAGACTGAATGCAGAATGGCCGAGTTACAAGATTTTTCATTTAGAACGCATCAAAATTTTAAACGAGTGATAGTGTTGAACGCAGCGATGAGTGAATGAGAGAGTATGTGTGTGAAAGGGAAGGGGAGAACATTATACGACAAAAAAGGACATTGTAAATTACGAATTTTAAGAAGAATTCAGCTGAATCCGGTTGACTGGAAGCCGACCCCAGTGTAATTGGGAAGAGGTTGGGCAGATAATGAAGAAGTCATAAGATTAAACGAGGATTTATAAATTTAAACAAAGTATTTGAAAAAATGTGTACGATACCTTACTAGTTGTTAACCAGAAAAGTTATGATAATTTTTCACAATAATTTTACGTAGGCATAAATTGAATTTCACATCCAATTTATTTTAGATCAATAAAAAGTTTTCAATACAGAAATCATAAATCGCAAAACTTATTTCCCGAAGCGATTCAATTGTTAGGGTTCCGTAGCTAAAAATGTCAACGGGAATTGAATACAACCTTGAATCATGAAATTTGACAAGAAGTAAGGAAAATGTCTAAAAATTTATAGCAAGAAAAATTACGGTTTAATCACAAAAAAAAAACCGTCAAATTGCGAGTCGGGATCGCACACGAAGGGTTCCGTACCATCACTACATACCATTGTCATAACTATATATTCTAAAACAAAGTCCTTCGCCGCGTCTGTCTGTTTGTTCGTGATAAACTCAAAAACTACTGCACCGATTTTCATGTTGTTTCACCAATGCATAGAGTGGTTCTTGAGGAAGGTTTTAGTAAGTATATCATTTGTCAAACGACACCTACATCGATTGGTGGGAGAATATTTTTTTTAACTAAAACTTAATTTTGTCCTTCAATCGTACCTACTTCTCGTTTCATCAGAGTAATGAGATATAGATATAGAATAGCAGTAATAGTATTTAATATCTAAACATCAAGTCGTGAAAAATCGAGACGCGATTCCCTTAACAGCCGAGCTATACGAGTTTGTACGGGACCCTCGGCGCGCGAGCCAGACTAGCACTTGTCAAGTTTTTTTATAAGCATGTAATATAAATAAAATAGCAACCAATTGAATCAAAATGAAAAAATGTTGTAAAATGTTATCGGATAAATAAAATAAATGAAAAAATACCTAAGTACCTAATTTATGATGAGAACTTCGTGAAAGCCGAGAAAGATAAACAAATCAAATATCTTGACTTGGTTCGCGAGGTTGTCGGCATGTGGGATGTGGATTCCGCAATCATTGTACCGATAGTCGTGTCAGTCAATGGCTTAATAGCCACGAGCCTCGACCAACATCTCAGGAGGCTGTCGTTGCAGTTGGATCAAGGGCTTGATTCAGAAAGCGGTACTTCTGGACACGGCTCGCATTTTCAGGGGTTCCTCTTTCTGGAGCCCTGACCCGTAGCTTAGACCCTGTTCCCGATACCGGTGGGCTAATATTTTTTATATTTTTAAATGATTTTTTAATACTTTATTTATTTAAATATTTAAAAATAAGTATAATAAAAAACGAAATAATTAATTATTATAGCAGTTACCTATTCAGTTGCATAACAAAGCACACTGATTCTACTTTACTCGAATAAAAGCCATCTAACGGAATCAAATCGAACCATCAAAACTAGATAAATCTGTTGTGCTTCCACTACAGTAGACTAGATGTCGCTACCAGTACACTTTAAAGTGGTAGGAACCAGTAAACTTTTTTGGTAGGTATTGTATTTGTAGCTTTGTTAGCAGTGACTTCCGAAATTAAGGTTATTTTATACTTTGTAGTATTTTATTTGGAAGTCGTTTATATTTTTTTTTATATTTCACTTTTAAGTGGACTTGGACGACGTCTTCGTCTACGCAGAAACTGAAAGCAAAACTGCTAACATAATAAAAACTACTAAAACCAAACTGCATTAAATTGTCACGGGACTAAATGACAATTATGCTGCATCAAACTAAATAAGTATGGGCTGATTTTTCCAACGCCAGATAACTTAATCGGAGGAATAATGTTGAATTTTTGACAGTTCTTCCATACAAAAACTGTCAAACGTTAAATTTATTCCACGAATAACAGTTATCTGGCGTTGGAAAAATCAGCCGTAAATTATGTATTGTCCTTTTTAAAAACTGTTAGCTTAATAAGCGTTTTGGGTTAAAACTTTTAGATTGTATTGTGTTTTTGAATAAATAAATCGGATCAGAAATCTCGGAGTAATCGGTGTGAATATATAAAACAAAAAAAAACCGCCGATTAAAAACCTCCTCCTTTTTTGGAAGTCGGTTAAAAATTGGCTTAAGTGTTCGAATGTTTGTGCCTCACGACCAAAAACCACAAATGGTGAGATATAATCTGAGGGCCAATTCTACAAATTTTTAATAAACTTTCGCTTTCGCATATCAATCGCAAACTGTCAAAAAATCTTAATTTTTATACATTTTTGACAGATTGCGATTGAGATGCGAATGCGATGCGAATGTGAAAATTAGTAGAATTGCCACTCAGATCAACTCAGGAAAAAAGCTTCTAAAACTCTAAATCTTTTAGAAATGAAATGTAAGTAGTTAAGGTCACGCTGTGAAGAATATCTTTGAACATTTCTGGGTTATTAAGCAGTTTACTCGTAACTAGCTGACTCGCGCAACTTCGTTTGCGTCACATTTTCCATTAATGCTCCGCTCCTATTTATCTTAGCGTGATGATATATAGCCTATAACCTTCCTCGATAAATGGGCTATCTAACACTGAAAGAATTTTTCAAATCGGACCCGTAGTTCCTGAGATTACCCCCTACATACAAACTTACAAACAAATTTTACCGCTCGTTCTGTCGCTCCGTGGATAGGTGAGTGTGAGTAGATAGATTACAGACCGAGACACATTTTTTTCTATTTGTGATGGGTTTGCTCTTGACTCTAGTCTACGTCAGAGATGACAGAGACAAAGTCTACCATGAAGCGACCAAGCTTACCCAAAAGTAGCCTGTTCACTCTAACTTTGAAAAGATTAGGCTTGTAAGCGTTCGGAAACACAGACGCGGGCAGAGAGTTCCACTACTTCACACATTAATGTTGATCCTAACTTTCATGGTATTCAGCTGAATCCGGTTTGAATAGAAGCTGTTACCCCAATAAAGTTGGGAGAAAACTAGGCTGATGATGACTTATCCTACCAGTGACTAGGTAACACAGCCCCTTGGCTAGACTGGTGTCAAATTTTCTGGCTTCTGACCATCCGTAACAACTGTAAATAAAGAAGATCTTAATTGAGACCAACTACATAAAGGACTTTCCGAGGTACCGAGGACTCTCGGTAGAGACATTTTGAATTTGCTTTTAGCGATTACGCCGCCCCCGTTTGGTCATGTTTTCTTTATTTACCTTTTCTATCTATATATGTACATACTAATATTATATAGCTGAAGAGTTTTATTTATTTGTTTGCTTGAACGCGCTAATCTCAGGAAGTACGGGTACGATTTGAAAAATTATTTCAGTGTTAGATAGCCCATTTATCGAGGAAGGATATATATCATCACGCTAAGACCAATAGGAGGCGAGCACTAATGAAAAATGTGACGGCACGGGTCAGCTAGTGTCTTATATGGCGCTCATATTAACAGTATTCTATTATAATGAAAGATAACCCAGCAAGCACTCACAAACTAAAGAATTTGAACTATTTAAATAATCTTTCTCAAACAATTACAGACCTAAAAGTGAACCGTTTAAAAATTAAATATATTTAGTTAATTTATTTCTGAAAATTTTGGAGCTCTAGCAAAAAACTCACATGTTTGTCGTCGTCCGGACTCGTCCAATGAGAGGCGAGCGAACCAAAAAACATGGTAATTAAAAATTCAGGAATCAAGATGGACGTTGGGTGACGGTATCTCAGCGTTTACTGACGGGTTTTCCGGACGTTTTAGCGGTTTTTTAAAGCCGAGTCGACACGTTTGATGAAGTAGTTCTGATGACTCATCTGCCTAGCCTTTGTACCATTTATATTGGCTTCCAGTCAAAGTCGGATTCAGCTGAATAGCAGTATTTTACCAGTAGTTTTAATGACTGCTTTGACAAAGTAGTTTTGGTGACCAGCGGGCGAATTCTACTATTTTTTAAACAACTTTCGCTTTCGCATGTCAATCGCAAACTGTCAAAAAAGCCTTAATTTTTCATATATTTTTAACAGATTGCGATTGAGATGCGAATGTGAAAATTAGTGATATTGGCACTCAGGTATGTTGATCGTGTAAATGAGCAATGAAAGCGCACTTTGAAGTAAAAAAACGACATAAAATGGATCTATAGAATGAGTCGTGTTCTATCTGTCCGTCCGCTTGAGTCTGTTTGCTCCAAAACTGCTGAATCGATTCGGTTGATCAGTCGGTCCAGTTGTTTTTGTTGGTTGAGTTGTTCGTTGTTGTGGTTGAGTTGGTTCCAATTGAAAAAATAGTTTAGTGTTGGATAGCCCATTTATCGAGGAAAGCTATAGGCTGTATAACATCACGCTACGACCAATAGGAGCTGAGCATTAATGAAAAATGTGAAGTAGACGAAGTTGCGCGGACAGAAGCAGCTGGTGTCCTTAGAACTCCTAAGTGAAAGCGTCTCGACTAATTATTATGTACAGTGCCCCCTGCCGGCAGTTTTTGTGACTACAATTTGTGGTACGATTTGATATGTTGCTCCTAAACGATTTTGACAGATCAAGGATGTTGCAATAATATGGGGAACACGATGTTACTGGGCTTTACCAGTCTACTGAACCAATTGCCAAGCCATTCCTCCACTTGTACCTAGTTGGGAAAAAGGTCGATCTTCCGGGTTGAGTAACGCTTGACGAGGTTGGTCTGTGGATGGGTCCCGTCTTAGTATAACGAGAATCCTATATGGCTGGAGTCTCTGTTAGTTATGGATGGTTATACCCATCCACGCACTGATCTCGCAGAGTTATTTTGAAGATCGACAAGCGGCTGCTTTTTTAGAAAAAAAATCGTAACATAAACGGAAAACACATTAAGCCGTTGACCCGGCTGCCTCACGTACTTCTTTCGACATTACAGATTGGCAGAAGCTAGTATTCTGACACCAGTCTTGAAAAGTAGGTACTATCATGTTACGCAGTTGCTGGGTTTTCGAGGTCAAATAAAACATGAAGCTATTTGCACATTCGAGAGCGTAGATCTCTATGGAGAAGAACGTACACGAAATACCACGGACACTCGGTATTCGGCTTAATCCAGTTTGATTGGAGTTTTGGCTTTATAGTAAAATAAAGCCAAAACTCCAATCAAACTGGCGACTGGAAACTGACTCTCAATTAAGGCGAGGTTGCAGTACTGTGTGTTTTGACGAACAACAGCGACTGTCCGGCGAGCGAAATAATGCCTAAATTTTGATTGTTTTTTCTTCTTGGCGAAAACTGATAAAGAAATTATACAATATGGTTTCAATATTTACTTCAAAATAAAAAGCTCTATCTATTGATATAACTTTTAAATATATTCGTGATGAAATCTCTTAGCAGTACACGTTTAAAATTGTAATTTAATATCATGTTTGATAAAAAAAAGTATCGAGCCAATCATTCTAAATCGCGTTTCTATCTTTACAATTTACTTGAGGGTATGTTCAATTTTTATGTAAAGATTTTTATTTATTAAAAAACTCATAATTAATTAGATTTTCAGATTTTCAGACGTTCAAAAATCTTTAAAAGTACTGCAACCCCGCCTTAATAGGCTCACGATTGACCACTATAGATCTCACCTCGACCCAGGGCACCGGATATAGAGGGGCGCCGCAGGCGGTCGGCAGGGGTGGCGTACACCGTTTGACACCCTCTTAGGGGTGACACCCGACCGTTCGCTGACTGGCTTTTTGTCACCCCTAAACGATTGACGCAATGAAACCTATCGAGAGCGGTATTACAAGTTTTTGGGATCGCTTCACTCGCTCTTGCATTCTATAGTGTCTAACTTCATGAGCTTTACTGTATAAATCATCAAGAGACATAACCCTTATTCCCTCTTAAAAAAATAGTCACCACTAAACGGGTGACGTAGTTATTAGTTATTACACTAAATTCTTTGCCTTTTTTTGGTATGAGTTTGAATTGCAATTAGCGGGCGTCGTAATATTCTCGCCCAGAGCGCCAGTGGTGCTAAAGCCGGCACTGCCTTATGGTAAGCGATGATGTGTTCGTAGATGGAGCACGCTTGCAAAGAAGTAGCGTATTCACTCTTGATCTGAGTTTGGCAGAAGTATGAATGATAGGACAGTGCTTCCCAGACGAACTGCTTTACAAAGAACACTATAACAACTACATTGGGGTCGGCTTCCATTCAAACTGGATTCAGCTGAATACCAGTATTTTACGTACAGCGGCTACCTACCAGACCTCCACAACCCATTAACTGAGTAAAACGGTATTTCTTGGCAAGACTGGAGTCAGATTTACTGGCTTCTGACAATCCGTAACGACTGCCAAAGATCTACAAATGACAGCCAGGACCAACGGCTTAACGTGCTTTCTGCGGCACGGAGGAAACTCGATATGTTAAGATGGTCACCCATCCACAGACCAACCTTGGCAAGCGTTGCTTAACCTTGAAGATCGACCCATGTGGCTGTTGTTATTTAGCCACGAGCTCCTCAACTCGACAGCAAAACTGAGTCACGAACATTCTCAATAAGAAAAAGAAACTGGCGGTGTCCTTCACACCCATTCTTATTGTCACCAGCAGAGAATCAATCAATTCAATTCTTCTATTGGCACATATTTGGCTCTCAGGTAAACTTTTTAATAGAATTTCAATGGAAAGGGTCTCGATTTTACAAAAGATATAGCTGACAAAAACATTTGCCATTTCCTGTACTAAGAATTCTTTCTTTTGTAGCGCTTAGGAATTGGGTACAGTGCTTGCTATGCTATACGCCAGCTTCGATTTTAAAAGTTTATTCAATTTTCGAAGTTTAAAACAACCGGGAAAGTGTGAATCGGTTAAGCTGTTGCAAATGTCAAATATTTTCGACAGTCGGCTGGGACCAACGGCTAAATGTATTCTCAGTATCTAGAACTTGGCAAGCGTTGCTCAACCTTGAAGATCAACCCATGCGGGTATCATTATTTAGCCACAAGCTCAGCTACTTACTAGCTTCTGCCCGCGGCTTCACGTGTGGACTTCAGAAACTATCCCAAAAATAAACCTGTATGTAGGCGTTTTGTGAGACAAAAAGAACTTTGAAGACCAGCGGAAGAATGATCTCGACACCAAACGAGAGCTCACTAAGAATAAGCAATCCTTTAATTTTTCGCTATTGGCATTTTGACTTGTCCGTATTGTGCACGTACTTTCGCTGCGAAAATATTAGCCATACCTACTTAGAGCACATGCCCGCAACCTTGCCACAGTAACGAAAATCTGTCGGCGTGGGATACTTACACGAGATAGCTTCCAATATTATCGCTTTCACTGATTCTCAGTCCTCAACGGTGACTAATGCTTTAATTTATGACACACTGTTTGTGACCCGGATACGCTTCTTTTGCATAAGCGCGTAAATTATCAATCAATAGGACTCTTTCAAAAGGGATTTTGTTCAGAAATGTGAATGATGTTCAAAAAAAACTTATTTGTGAACTAGTTTTAACCAGCGGCTTCACTCAGATATACACACGGTTACCTTAAAATAATTGTTTTTTTTTTCTAATCTAACAACTTAATTATTGTTGAGTAATGTACTTTTCATTCAAAGCAATTTGAAATGATTCATTAATCCATTGATTCATAAACTCCCGTGATAAGTGACCCACAAAGTTAAATAAAGCATAAAGTTAAGCATTAAGCTGGTTAAAACTATTATAGCTAAATATATTTAAGAACTAATTGTTCTTTTTATTTTGTCATTACAAACATAATTAATAGGGTATTTTACTAGATTCAGTATTATAATTTTATTGTAAGTAATATTAATTAAGTCTGTCGGTAAGATTTTCAAAATCTTGGAAACGTTTACTTTTCTTTTTTCGCGTAAACAAAAAATGAAGACTTCTAAATTACGTTGAAAACTCTCGTGACGTCACTCTATAGTACACTCTTTACCATCAAGTGACGTCACCAGCCGCCACTCTTCAACTTTGATGCAGCTTACCATAAGTTACCATTGTCAATAATGTATTGGAAATCTCACGGATAGGCAAGTAATATCGTATCTTTCTTTATTGTATTTTGTCTATTTCAAGTAATGAATACCTACTTCTGATTTCCTCTTATATAAGGGTTCCGTAGGTACCCGAAAGGTAACTAACGGAACCCTATCACTAAGCCTTCACTGTCCGTCCGTCAGACTGTCTGTCAGCGGGATGTATCTCAACAAGCTTAATAGGTAGACAGTTCAAATTTTCACAGAGTATGTATTTCTATTGCTGCAATAACAACAATTAATATAAATTAACTAAAGGGACTCCCATACAAGAAACGGGTTTTTACATATGAGTACGAAACCATTCCATGTGTAGAATTTTAGGCACATAATAATTAATAACATTAACCGCAGTATCTCTACGTTGACGTCGTGGTAGGGCTTCGTCCCGATGGACCTTAGGTCATACCTAGGGTGAGGGGCCAGACAAAGAGAGATACAATCCGCAGGGCAGTGTTGGGCAGTAGCGACCCCACGAACCTTATCTCCCGGGAGAAGTCTTGTTCCTCATCTCCGGCTTGCCTTTATTGGCTGGCCAGAGTGAACACTGACTAGGAACAGAGCTCCCACCTCTTTCTTGCCTTAATCGGCCGGTCTGAGTGGAGATTCGCTAGAGCAACGTCTGCTTGGGAGAAGGATGTATAATCCAGTAAGATGCTAGTAGGGATCTTGACCGCACTTCCGGGATTGTCCTGATAGCCGTGGTATACCTCTCCACTCCTCTAGCACCTCAGGCTATGTTGCCACCTTGGCGCTACGTCACTTTGTGCTAGCGATCGTTTTCGGGCGCCCATTCATTGAGTGTGCAAGTCACCCCCTGCCATTTAAAAGCCGTGTATATTGTTAGTGGTCAGGCAGGGGCCAATAGTTCTTCTATATAATAAACGATTATCAGTCCACTAAACCACCCAAACCCACAGCTTTTCATCTTTTGTTTCCATATTCTGAAATAGTACTGCTTCAACCGGGGATTGTCCTTGGGAATACTTTCACAGTGCATACAGGGATAATCGCCGGTTGGTGCCCCATTACATTTGAAATGTCTAACAGTGCCTCTGCGAGTTGGTTTCGGCCCCTCGTACGCCCAACAGAGGCCCGGGTCTCCAGGGACCCGAGAAAGTAAAAAATAACATTAATGAAATAGTCGCATACAAAATAATTAGAAAGCTTAAATAAATTATAATGTCAAGTCAAGCAATTCAAACTAGGTATGTCTAATAAATAAATAATGTCCAAAAAGAATGTCAAATGTACGTTATGTCAGATGAATGGCCAAAGTTAAAGTAAGTATTCGTTAGTAGTCTTAAGAGTATCCCTTCGTGTAAGAATCCGACTCGCACTTGACCGGGTTTTTCATACATTTCCTTCTTAGTTTTACTACTATGCATGCAAATAGTAGTTGGAAAACTACTATTTGCGTTGTTAGAGCCATCAGACACAAACTCCTACAAAAACCTAGTGGTTCAATTACAATAATATAGAATTATCACACGAGGGACACAAAGTAGACAGGTCTCGTTTTATTTTGTTTTTCAATATGGCGTCTCATTTAGAACGTATTGTTGAGACGTCCATGTTTTTTTAGGTTAGCACACGCGGGTGGAGAGGACTTCTACTACTCTTTGAATAATGGTTCTTTGGATTTTAGAATTTCTGGAATTTTACTGTTATACAACAATACTTTAGTTATATGTAATCTTTATAAGTTAAATTAAGTATAAGTTTTTTTCAAATTAACAAAATAACCACGATCAATTGTAGTTGATTGTGTGTGTGTGTGTGTGTGAGTGAGTGAGTGAGTGTGTGTGTGTGTGTGTGTGGTGTGTGTGTGTGTGTAGGGTTGTTGAGAGAAACATACTGGTTCTACAGGTGTACATTTTCACATGCTAGTCTAAATAAGCGAAAAACATCACTGTATCACTGTATATTATTTATTATGTCACACGTTGCAATAGCAATTCTGTATCATCATATTTTACATTTTGTAACCATATTTTACCTTTTTTTGCATTGCATAAAACAAAGTAGCTTTTCCCGTCTGTACTTACCTAGCAGTGGCGACACCGTGATCAAGACAGATAGAATACTCTTTATTATGTACACCATATAAGTCAAGAAGGCCGTTCCACTACTTGGAAGTCGTTATTTTGATAATTAAACTTTCGGAGATAAAGGATCAATAGAATAGCGGAACAGTATCTAATAAGCTACCTACCTCCTGCTTATCTTTTTCTTTATTTGAGATGTGTTTGCTCTTGACTCTAATCTTGGTCAGAGATGACAGAGACAAAGTCGACGATGGAGCGAGCTTACCCAGAAGGAGCCTGTTTACTCTTAACTTTGAAGAGATTAGGGTTGTAAGCTATCTTAAAGGAGCTTCCCCTATAGTCCGCTTTGCCCTCCTGCGACAGTCCCCTGTACATGTATCCAGTTAGTACATTGTCCTGGCGGGAACAGGCGACCGACTGTGTGCCGTCTGCCGGGAGCTTTAGATGACTTCATAGTTCATACACCTTGTAGGAGGGCTAATGTCTGGTTGTGGTGGCATCGCGGCTTTGGTATGCAAAGGGCATTAGGAGGAATACTTGTGGGTTTTAGTCAGTAAGGGTGCCTGTCTATTACAGCAGAGCGGAGAATCGGAGAAATTTTAACCAATCGAATTGCATAAAATCTCCGTACCAATAATTCACTGACATTTTGACTGACATGATTGGTTAAAATTTCTCCGTTTCTCTGGTCCGCTGTAATGGGCAGGCAACTATGTCCTCGTTTTTTGAGTATGGGACAGCATGAAATGACTCCTACCGCTCTGGGCGGAGCAGAAGGGAGTGTCAGACTGTAAAGGTGCCTGTCCATTACAGCGGAGCGAGGCAGTGAAGCGGGAAAACGGAGAAGTCAATGTTTGTGGATCAATGACCGTTACTGCACTTTTATCTGGTGCCTACCGTAAGTACTCTACTAAAAAACGTTTAAATAAGAAAAATTGATCCCAAGAAAATACAATTAGTCGGTGAAAAATGAAAAGATCTGTGTAATTTTCCCAAATGCCCGTCAAAAAACTATGCCCAGAACTGACGACTAACATTTCTTATTTATACAACTGAAATCCAACTTTATGTGAACAAGCTTAAATCACATTTTCAATTGCCTTCACCGGACAAACGTGAAAATTTTACGTTACTCTTGCTCAGTTAATACAAAGCTTTATCTTGTTACAATAAGATTGTTTTTTGATTGACAAGGTTTGGTATGAACGAAATTTTTCGGGCAGGAGCCAATTAAAAAAATCCAAAGAATAAAAAGTTCGGATTCAGTTGAAACTACAATGATTGCTCTTGGGTTTGCCCGATGACGTTTAAAGTAAAATGGTTGGCAAAACACCTCTATTCGACTGATTTTTTAAATAGTTTTTACGTATGTCATGAAAAATAGTTTTTTTTTTGCATAGTGCTTCGTATCTCCTGCTAAAATATATATTTTTTTAAGAATGGGAAATTATCAAATAACTCCTCCCGCTCTGGGCGGCCCAGGAGGGAGTGTCAGACTATTAGTGACTAAAACGCATCCGTGTTCCTCCTAATGCCCGCCGCGTTCCAGGGCCGCGGTGACTCTGTCGAACAATACATAGTGTCGTGGCTAAAGGCTGGAAATTAATGATTAAGAATAACTAATTGGTACTTTTCTGCAAAAATCTAACTAGTCCATCAAATGACGCTCATTGTGCGCTCGCGCGTTCCGTCATTTGTGACGTTTGTCATTCATAAATGATATTGGAGCATTGGGCCTTTGAGCGTTGGTTGAAATTTACATTATTTTATTATATGTGTGATTTTAAATTATAATGTTTCATTTTTCAATTCTTATTTTATATTAATCATTTTATTTATTTTTATCTATTAATATATTTCTATTTAGATGCGTTACGTAAGTGCGTCCGTGGCATCACAGGCCCTGTCATAACACCAGCGCTGCGTTATTTAGTTATATTAAATATCGCAGCATATGCTGAGATAGGGACCTTTTTGGCCTCGCACAGATCAATTGAATGTTGTAATTGTTAATAATAATTAACTAATTACTATGTACGTTTCGTTAGTTTTAATGTATTTTGCTTCTATCTGTTTTGTGCGAGCCCCAAATAAACATTTTCTTTCTTTCTTTTCTTTCTAAATGGATTTCCAAAAAATTTATCACAGAAACAAAATTTTTGTCGTCATCAGCCTCCATCCACTCCTGAAATGGCAAAAATACGTTTTCAATATTGTTCAAAATGTTATGGACGGACTAATTAGATATTTTTTTTTATTTAGGAAAATACCTAATGGTTGCTGATAAAAATACCCGGCTGTGTTTAATTTAGAGTGAACAGGCTATTTCTGAGTAAGATCGCTGCATCGTAGACTTTGTCTCTGTTATCTCTGACCTAGATTAGAGTCAAGAGCAAGCCAATCTCAAATAAAAATAAAAACAACGGGTTGCACTCCGGAAGTGCCGGCAGAAGTGAAAACTTGAACACTAACGTTGTGCATTTTTGAATCATCCGTCTTACGATTTTTCGATCAGGTCACGTGTCCTGACGCGAGTTTAACATTTAAGTGCTCAACGCTGCTAAAGAAGTTTTCACTTAAAAAAAACGGTCAAAATCCGCCACAGCAACAGACAGACAAGCACACATTTCGTTACCACATCATCATTTGGAGCTGACCGAAGGGCCCGGATTCCTCCGGCTTGTATTAAAACATTGTTTAAATACATAAAATAGTAAGATGGACGGACGGACTCGCTGGCAAATTATAATTATAGCGATACTTTTGAAGGTGGCACAGAGTATGAAGCAGATGGTACACGATTCTATTACAAAACGTTTTGGGAACACATTCATTGTGCGTACAGCTAAGGAGTGGAATTCTCTGCCTGAGTTTGTGTTTCGCTTTAGCTACAAGCTGGGAGTCCTTAAGTCAAGAGTGAATAGGTTGTTTCTAGGTGGTTGCTCCATCTACGACCGCCATCATCGCTTACCATCAGGTGAGATGGTGGTCCGCCTACTCTTATATTGATAAAAATAATAGTAACGAATACGTACAAAACTTACTCACTAGTCTAATGGATGCATACCGAGACTACTGAGCGTGAGGGCCTGGGATCGATTCCCCGGTCGGGCATGTAATTGGATTTTACATTACGAATTTCTCGGTAGTAACCCCGAGTTTGGGAGTTGGTGGTCTGACACCCACGTGCCTCTAGATGCTCATTTACATTAGGTCGTTTTGACTGACAGTTTACAGCCCGTTTTCGGTCATCGACTAGTGTAAACCGGTTTTCGGTTAGCCGTATTCGGCTGCAGACCTATTTCCGTATCCGGTAAACCGGCTACTTAATCGAATACGGTCCCCGTACTTGGTGACCGACTTAATGTTAACAACCCAATTTGATGAATCAATTCGGTCAAACCGAATACGGTCGCCGTATTCGGTGACCGACCGCCATAAAGACGTTAGTCATGCGCTTGATCTCTCTCCCGTCGTTTCGAATTGCTTCGCCATCAGACTGAGAGGGTAATGAACAGAGCGTGCATCTGCGTTTGTGCATATTCGTGCACTATAATATCTCCAACATTACGTGGCTAATCGCAGTCGAGGTTGCCCACCGTGGTCAAAATTCGGTCGGGAGACGACATTAAGTCAATTGAGAAACGAGCCAAGAGGATCATCGGCAATGATAGGCTCTTCGAGTCGAAGTGTTGAGCATCGACGCCGAATTGCTGGCCTGTCGGTTTCTTATCGGTTGCATTTTGGGGGAGTGTGGGACGGAATTGCGTAGTTTAAATCCGCTAAGCTCGTTCCATCATCGTACCACAAGACGTAGGAGTAGAAGAGCCTTTAAGACAAGGCTCTTGGCTCTGAATAGGTTACATCTAGGCAAACGTGCTACATGTTCCACCGCATCATCGCTTGGAAAAGCCCGTCACACATTCCCAACCACTGCAACTCCTGAGAGCCAGAATCAATAGTGGCGACCACCAGAAAAACGCCGAGCTAATGAAGCCCGATGAGTCCCGAAGAAACTATTCAACTGTCTTGGACCCGCAACGAAATTAATCAAAAGAGTACAGCGTAGAGGAGTACCATCAGATGAGATGGTGAAAATCGCATCTGTCACAAGTCTCTACTCTATGGCATACAGACAGAAGTTTGACATATTACGCGTTCCCCGGCGACTGCCATTAGTCATTAGCGACTGACGAATGCGCCGTGATGCACGATATGCCTTACTGGGTAGGCAGAGGAAGCCTGGATGTGAGTGTAGTCTAATTAGTGGTCGGTGGGGCTGTCAATGTGCCAGCCTTTTACTAGTTGTGGAATAGGTTATTTGACTATTATGAAAAATATACAGGAACATGCTTTTGTCTGCGACTTCGTACGCTCAAATTACCTCGTTCCCGGAGATATTTCGGGAAAACCTCTCTTAGTGATCCCCTACGGAGTGTAGAGAAGCTACTTGCCACGAACAGTTCGAACCAGTAATTTCTGAGTACTGTACTGAGGGCCTAGCACGAATATGTTTGACGTATAGTAACGTAACGTAAAATTTTACCGTAGCTACAATACTCGTTTCGCATATAACATCTAATCTTTTCAAAGTAACAGTAAACAGGCTCCTTCTGGGTAAGCTCGCTCCATCGTAGACTTTGTCTCTGTCATCTCTGACCAAGACTAGAGTCAAGAGTAAACCCATATCAAAAAAAAAAAAAACATTGATTTGAATTAGATATCATCATCATTCATCATTTAAATAATATCTATAAATTGTGTATCTATACTAAATACCATATAATATTATAAAGCAGAAGAGTTAGTTTGTTTGTTTGTTTGGTTGAACGCGCTAATCTCAGGAACTACTGGTCTGATTTGAAAAATTCTTTCAGTGTTAGATAGCCCATTTATCGAGGAAGGCTATAGGCTATAATTATCATCACGCTAAGACAAATAGGAGCGGAGCATTCATGGAAAATGTGACACAGACGAAGTTGCGCGGGTCAGCTAGTGTTCAATAAAATTCCACCAAAATACTATAGGGTTGTAGTTTTTCAGATTCAAAATTCACTTACGTTATCGTTACTATATGTCAAAATATTCGTGTTAGCCCCTTTGGTTCGAATTGAAATTATTTTAGTTTTGGATAGCCCAATTATCGAGGAAGGCTATAGGCCATATAACTTCACGCTAAGACCAATAGGAGCGGAGCATTAGTGAGAAATGTGACGCAGACGAATTAGCGCGGATCTAGCTAGCATTAGAAATACAGTAAATATAATAATTTAACAGGTGGCACTTTGTCTGACTTGTTCGAAATACTTTTGTTTTCGTGCTCTAAATCGGTAGGGTAGGAGGCAAGTGTGTTGATAATGATAAAGACAGATTAAAATACTTTCAAGAGCCTTATCAGTAAACCATTATCACTTACCGGGCTGGTGATAAAGTATTATTAAACGATTAGGTAGTACTATATAGCAGATGGCCGCGGCTTCGCTCGCTTGAAAAATTATAGACCTAAATGTTCCTCGAGAAGCACTCTATCCATTGGTGAAAACGGCATGAAAATCGGTCCAGTGATTTTTGAGTTTATCGCGAACAGACAGACAGACGCGGCGGAGAACTTCACTTATTATATAACAAAGTCCTCTGCCGCGTCTGTCTGTCTGTCTGTATTAGTGTTGATATGTCAAAGCGAAAGATCATTCAATCACTGATTAATTCCAAAATTTCTAAAAAATCATGTCTGTACTAATATTATAAAGAGGTAAAATTCATGAGTTTGTGAGGTTGTAGGGGGTTACATCTGGATCTACTGAACAGATTTAGAAAATTCCCTAAATGTGCCAATAGAAAGCCACATTATTTGTGAGTGTCTTAGGCTATATTAACCCGTGAGAACTAAGACGGGATTTTTGGAAATTGAATCTTTAAGGGGTGAAAAGGGCTAAAATCGTCTGTACTAAATCTACGCAGACGAAGTCGCGGGTGAAGTGTTAATTAATCCATAGAGAAACATAGATATTCTCCGCCTACCTGTACTGTGTACCACAGATTATAAAGCGGAATGCGCAAAGGCAACACCCTGTAGATTATGATTGTAAAACAAAAACCCGACCACCAACACTGAGGTGATATGTTATACAGGGTGTGGAGTGTAGGAACCTTATCTTATTTATTTAAAGTTAATTTACCTACAGTAGAGGTACATAATCGGACTGAATGCAACAAGGCATGCTCTACGAGCCAGCCTTTCATTTCTAATCAGACTCTCTAAGATTTTTATTTATTTGTTTAGAAAAATATAATTTTACAAATGATTTCAACAAAATAATAGCGTTTAGTTTTTTTAAATATAGGCATATCTATACTTATATGAAAGTATATTAAGTAAACGATACTTATAACAAAAACACAAGATTTACTGTTATTTTAAAACGGCTGTCCCGGTATTTACGGGAGTGTCACTTGCAGATTTTATTAAATGGATTATTTATTTCAAACTAGCTTTGCCCGCGACTTCGTACGCGCATATCCCGTTTTTTCCTGTTCCCGTAGGAATTTCGGGAAATCCTCTCTTAGTGCTTGGTTCTCTTAGTTCTCTTAGTAATTGGCGCCAATTTATGCTCTCACTAGTTTCAGCTGTGCGTTGTCTGTCTATCACTCACTCAGTAATGGAAAAAAAATATAAATTAGGATTATAGGTTCATAATTTTGTTCGTATTTTCGTTGTTTGTAACTGCAATTTTAGATTAAGGAGTAGGGTCCTATGCGGATCAGTGGGAGGACACACCCGGTTGTCTACACTGCAAGGATCGCCCGGAGGATACGGTGGAGGTCTACCATGCTAGGGCGGAGCACCGCCATGTCCTCGTCGAGGCGATTGGCAGCGGTGTCCTCTCGCGACCGGCCCTGGTTCAATCCATGGTACGGAGCGACGAGGCATGGGAAGCGGCCACCTCGTTTTGCGAAGCAGTAAAGCTAGCGAAGGAGGAGGCCGAACGCTTGAGAGAGAGAGAGACGTCACGTTCCGGCTGCCGCAACGGAAGAAGACGCCCCGGGCGTCGGGACGAGCAGGGCGATTCTCGACCACCGTAAAGGCGCGGGCCTGTGGGCGGCCAGCGTTGGGTGGCTCGCTGTCCGATCAGCACCAGGCCTGGGTCGACGGCGCGTTGTGTTCCTCGAGCTGTCATCATAGTAGACGGGGCCCGCTAGGGCCAGTGCTCGCCAGGGTTGCGGAATTTGTTCGAAAGAGTCACCGCGCCCTGGAACGCAAAGGGCACTAGGGGGAACACGGATGGGTTTTAGTCAGTAAGAGTCTGACACTCCCTTCTGCTCCGCCCAGAGCGGAAGGAGTCATTCGATGGTTTTCATCCTTAACAAAAAAAAACTAAAGGGTCTTATGCAAAAAAAGCTATGAAAATACTTTACATGCGGGCGAAGCCGCGCGCAGACTGTAGCTATAAGTATCGTATCGTATACCTATTATAAAATGTATTTAGTTCCAAAACTGTTATTTTAAAGTTACTATGTCTGCTTGTTAACTTTTCACATCTGTACACCTGAAAGGATTTAAATGGACCAAGTCTTGAACGAATGAATGATGGATGATGAACGAATGATAAGGACATTAAATATTTGTTTTAGTCACGGGAATGTGTTCCCTTGGGATGACTTTCAATTGGCCGAGCGATGCTGCGGTCAGTGGGCCAATTTTACTATTTTCGCATTCGCATCTCATTCGCAAACTGTCAAAAATGTATGAAAATTAAGGCTTTTTTGACAGTTTGCGATTGACATGGGAATGCTGTTTAAATTAGTAGAATTGGCCCTCTGAGCTAGTAAAACAGAACCACCCTCTACACAAAATAAGGCTCGGTTTACACAGTCAACAAGCGACGTGCGACATTCAGTGATCAAACAACGCGCTAGTTGGAACTAACCTAACTAATTGACATTATCAACAAGAACCCAATCTGACACCACAGTGTCACTGTGACATTATGACTTGTCAATGAATAACTTTGAATGTCTTTACGAATTTAAAATTAATGCTAAAAGAAATGATGTCATCATCATTTTATTAATATTATGATGAGTAGTAACTCGTGGCTAAATAATAACAGTTGCACGGGTTGTTCATCAAGGTTAGGTAAGCGATGTTTGCGGAGGTAAGTCTGTGGATGGGTTACCAGTCTTACCAGATGCAGCGGAATACCAGTATTTTACATGGAGCGACTGCCTATCTGATCTCCACAACCCAGTAACTGGGTAACAGGGTAGCCCTTGGCAAGACTGATTGTCAGACTTACTGGCTTCTGACTACCCGTAACGACTGCCAAAGATCTGCAAATGTCAGCCGGGAGGGACCAACGGCTTAGCGTGCTTTTCGAGGCACGGGGGAGTCGCGGTATGTCATTGATGGTCACCCACTGACCAAGTCCAGCATACCTTAACCTTGAAGATCAACCGTGTGTCCGTTATTATTTAGTCCCGAATTCCATAATATTATTACCTAAGCCTTTAATTTCTGAATCCTTATTGACACTACTGCCTACCCAATTTTGTTTAAATAGCGGAAATCGAGCCCTCATACGACGCAATTCATATTGATCGAACCTTACTCGATCATATTTTTTTCAAACTATTATAACAAAAATCCGAAATACCAAAACCTCCGTTTTGGAACAATTTTGTACCAAAACCGAGGTCTGTTTAGTCTGGATGCTTACCTAACAAGTTTATGAAAGGTAACCAGTTTAAAAAGGTTTCGAATCTATTCAATTTTGTACTAACGAAGAGATCTTCTTACCATGGTAGTCTTACACATGACATGACCATTATAAAATGACTCGTAACCTATTCAACTTTCCATCAACCTAGAGGTATATTTTTCCTGGTTGTCCTGACCAGATTGAATAGATCTGTTATTGACAGGATTTGTAAAGATTGGGAGGTCGATTTAAATTTGTCGTTAACGTGGTGTTCATTCTAAACGAGCGAGTTTTTGTGAAGAATTTTGACAAAGGAGTTTTGAATTCGGTTAGTTAAGGCAGTCACAGTTAGTTTTTTTTTTGGATCTTATTATTGAACTTTTGGTTCTCCCGGGAATGTTGTCAAATTCGGTTGAACTCGAAAAGTAAAGTTTTTAAATAATCCCTAGGTACAAAATTCTTCCGTTACTGAGTGAATGACTGACACAAAACGCACAGTCGAAACTACTGGTACCTTGGAAGTAGAGTAGTAGGTACTAAGAGAGATTTCTCGAAATTCGTGCGGGAACGAGAAAAACGGGCGGACGAACTCGCAGGCAAAAGCGAGAACATAAGTAATGAGATTACTTGACTCATCATGTCGGCTAGACACGCGTTTGCCTAGAAGTAGGTAACCTATTCACTCTTCCCTTAAAGACTCCCAGGATGTAGCTAGTCAGGAAACATAGACTCCGGCAGGGAATACCACTTCTTAGCTGTACGCAGTATGAATATTTCCCCAAAACGTTTTGTGCGTGTGGGTGGGTCGCCGTTCGACTTGTGGTCCAAATGGTCCAATGATGGAACGGGCTTGACGGAATTAACTATACATTCCGTCGCACACTCCCCAAAATGCAACCGATAGAAAATCGACAGGCTAGCAACCAAGCGTACCTACATGCTCAACTGGTCTACGCTTAGGCGCATCAGTGTCACTGCGGAATACCAGTCGACAGCCTCCGACACCATGGCCTTTCCTGCTGCAAGAGCGCAGGTCGCATAGCACGACACGCTAGCATCAATGATATTATTCGTCGGGCTCTTGGGCTCTTGTCACCGCCACCCGGCGTGCCGGCAGTATTAGAACCGAGTGGCTTGGTACGTGACTATGAGAAAAGACCAGATGGTATGAGATTCGTGCCGTGGAAGGTGGGTAGGCCTTTGGTGTGGGACGCAACATGAGTCGACACCCTTTTGCCATCACATGTTCCAAGTAAGTCGAGCTGTGCTGGCGCTGCCGCTGCGGCTGCTGAGGCCCACAAGCGGCGCGAATACTGTGAACCTTATTGGTTACCTACTACGGATATGAGTTGTTTGTGGTCGAAATACTTGGGTCATGGGTTCCGAGTGCGCGTCTCCATTTCAAGGACATTTCTCGCCGTCGCCGACTGATCGACAGTTTGCGTGTCAAGGCTTAGGGTTTAGAAAAAGGAATGGCAGAAGATGAGACAATAATCTGTTATTTAATACTAAGAAACAAGAACACAGAAGCCATATTGTTTTTTTTCTTCCAAGAAACCAAAAGTGTGAAAAGATTATTTTGCCAAAAACATCTGTTATTTTTTTCTCTAACCTAATTCGAAATTGGAATCCCAAAAGTATTGAGTTACCATAGAGCACGCCGAATTTGAAAAGAAAAGATCTTTTTTGAAAAAGGACCCATTCTCTGAGGATTAAGGATGACGAAAGTTGTCACAGCAAAGTTTTCAATACACCTGTCGAAATAATATTCAAACGAATTTAGACTTTATTCTTTAAGCTGGTAGAGCGCTATAAAATTTCACGGAATGTAAAATAAAATGTGTGGGTCTTCTATAGAATTTTGAAATATCAATACCAAAGTTCTTTTTTGCAGTGCCTGAAAGTATTTACATTTGATATTGTGCTTTATTATTAGCAACATAAGAATGTCATATAAAATTCTAAGAATTCAAATAAAAGTTTGCTAAAACATGCGAATAATTCTTACAGATGTATTGTCGATATTCTAAGTCCAAATTGGATTAAACGTAAAATAAGTAAGTTCAAATACTTAGAATTTGAAATTGGAATCTTTGGCTTCCATCTTAGATTCTAAACAATTGATGCGCCTTCTGTTAAAATAGGCGTTGACTGAAAAATATGTTAAGAGGAGGTGAATAATAACGCAATGTTTGACGAGGTTGGCCTTTAGATGGGTGACCATAACATAACAAGACTCCTTCGTGACTCGGAAAGAACGTTTAGCCGTTGGTCTCAGCTCTCTTTTTCTCCATAGGAATACGCTTTGGAACGTGCAACTGCCGTGCTGGAGAATAGGGTCGGTGAGTTTGTTTGGCTGTAGAACAACATGCTACTCTTGTCGCTAGCGCTGCGGAACTATAGCTTCACCTATGTGACTGACAGACCTTGACAATTTATAGGGCTTGTAAATGGCCGATTTGAAATAATTTTGATTTGATTTGATTTTTGGTCGTTTGAAGATCTTTGGCAGTCGTTACAGATAGTCATAAGCTTGAAAATCTGCCAACAGGTACCGTGTTACCCAGCACGTAACATATTGGTATTCAGCTGCATCCGGTGAGACTGGAAGGCAATCACAACATAGTTGGTAATAGTTCTTGAGTTAGTCGACCCGTGTGCTATCTTTTATCCAAATCTGTTCAGTCGTTGAGACGTGATGATGTAACAAACAGAGTAACTTTCATAATAATAATATGAACCACTTCCCAAATACTCAATACTTTATTGCATTCCATAATGTGTACATATAGTTGGTATTTTATAAAATTGAATCAATTATGGACCCTGTCGGGCACAGCAAAGTTTATTTACAATAGGAGAGAGGATGAAGGCGCACTTTTTTTTAGGAAAAAATATATATTTGTTCAAATCTATCATTAATCAAACTTAAATCATTTCATCATCATCACATCAGAGTGTCACCACAACAACCAGTCCTGTGCGTCTCGCATCTATCGGAAAAATAAAATTTTATAAATCACTAGCTGACCCGCGCAACTTCGTCTGCGTCACATTTTCCATTAATTCTGCGCTCCTTTTTGACTTAGCTTAATTATATATGTATGTATAATTATATATGTATGTATAGCCTATAGCCTTCCTCGATAAATGGGCTATCTAACACTGAAATAATTTTTCAAATCGGACCAGTAGTTCCTGAGATTAGAATATTATATAACTCAGAGGTTCTCAGATGTCGTTGCGAACGTTCGACACTCGACTCTCGTGCGCGTACCTACCTGAGAGTTTCTCTGATTCTGTTCAGCAAGGCGTTGTGAACGTTCAGGTGAAGATTCTCCCATACGGCGTATTCTTACTGCCCGTGCTTGAGAACTATGTTTAGTAAGTTGAGACCTGGCTCTCTTAGGCATTTTCAAATGTTTAAGAAAATGTTAACGTGTAATATTCTAGCTCTGAAAAGAACTGTTGTGTAGCCCTGAAAAGAACTGTTGGTTAGCCCTGAAAAGAACTGTTGGTTAGCCCTGAAAAGAACTGTTGGTTAGCCGTGTAAAGAACTGTTGGTTAGCCCTGAAAATAACTGTTGTTTGGTTCTGAGAAGAACTTTTGCGTCGGTGTAGTTCGAACGAAATCTAAAAAAAATCGCACGAAAATTTTTAGACTTTGCGCACGACCGCTGCGTAGGGAGCCGACCTGTAGTGCGATTCACTAAGGCAGAACATCTTTACAACCAAGAAATCATTGTTGAAACATCTGTTAAATATATGCCACATCAGATGTTTCAACGATGATTTCTTGGTTGTAAAGATGTTCTTCCTTAGTGAATCGCACTACTGTACCTTACTCATAGATCTAAACTCCCCTCCCGCACGCGCACTTGGTGACGTCCACTTCGCAACGGGCCGTGCAGCAGAAATCGTAATATTTTAATTTCGCCATAACTTCAAAACCAGACGTCCGATTTTAATCATTCATGTACCAAATATTATCTACATAAACTGTATTTAGTGATGAAACACTTTATTTTGATAAGGATTAATAGCATGAGCAAAATAAACGCATTTAAATGTAGTCCAAAAAAAAATCAAGATTTTTAAATAAAAAAATGGTTGTTGTGCCTCACTCGACATAGATAGGTATAGTGTGTCGCGGACTTTTTTGTAGATATTTATAAGATCTACAATTAATTAGAACAATTTATGGTTCTATCTTTTATAGTTTAGGCAGCGTACGCAAAATAAGTAACTTTTCTGGTTGATTTTTACACCTTGTGTCCGAAAAACCCAAATATCTTACGGAACCCTATTTTTTCCAAAATAAAATATAGCCTATGTTACTCGTGGATAATGTAGCTTTCGAATGGTGAAAGAATTTTTAAAATCGGTCCAGTAGTTTTTGAGCCTATTCATTACAATCAAACAAACAAACAAACAAACAAACAAACAAACAAAGTTTTCCTCTTTATAATATTAGTGTAGATATAAAAAAAAACAATATCATATTAATGCAATAAAATAATTCAACAATATTATTTGCGTATTTGTTTAAAGTATCATAATAACACCGCGAATTTATGTGAAAAATAATAAAATTTGATTTTGAATAGCTAGATTATACATTATTGACATATTATTTTATTGAAAATGACTGTTGAAAATAATAGAATTAATATAATGGCTTGGAGTATACCGAGTAGGTTATGTCAATAAAACACCTGTGATAGCCTTGATTTTATAAACACTTAAGAAATACTCTAAGATATTTATACATATATGTTTTAAAGCCCTATTTGCAGGTGTTTCATTATTTTGTTCCCATCGGCTCCAAACTAAATTGGTTTGAGTCAACAAAACACAAATTGCTAGCATCTATACGTATTTATATAAAAGTAGAAACTGACTGTTTGATCGATTAACGCACAACCGAAACTATACAAGTCATAGAAAGCTGAAACTTGGCATGCAGCTTCCTTACACTCCATTGGGGTGCACTAAGAGAATACAAGGATTTCCAGAAATTCCTACGGGAACCAAAGCTGCTTAAGGCGAGGTTGCAGTACTGTATGTTTTGACGAACAACAGCGACTGTCCGGCGAGCGAAATAATGCCTAAATTTTGATTGTTTTTTCTTCTTGGCGAGAACTGATAAAGAAATTACACAATCTGGTTTCAACATTTACTTCAAAATAAAAAGCTCTATCTATTGATATAACTTTTATATATATTCGTGATGAAATCTCTTAGCAGTACACGTTTAAAATTGTAATTTAGTGTCATGTTTGATAAAAAAAAGTATCGAGCCAATCATTCTAAATCGCGTTTCTATCTTTACGATTTACTTGAGGGTATGTTCAATTTTTATGTAATGATTTTTATTTATGAAAAAACTCATAATTAATAAGATTTTCAGACATTCAAAAATCTTAAAAAGTACTGCAACCCCGCCTTAAGCTATAATTTCGTGGTAAATAGTTTAGTATACACATGCAACAACAATAACAACAACACAACACAACAACAACTACTCTAACAACAACATATTGTCAATCTTTAGAAGTAGGGATGTACCTACTTAATACCTGTTGTAAAATTGAAAAAAATAATCTCACAATGCACTTTCTGTCACACATTGACTTTACACAAAATTAAGTAAAAGAATTAAAAATTAAATTCTTCTCTTATGTGCAATTTCTACTTTGAAATCTTTTGGAGCTCTTGGGAATTAATTCATGGAGAGAAATTGTTTGGAAATAAATAGATTTGGAGCTCCTGGGCAACTGCATGCAACACAATGACACAACAGCTGACTTAAAGTCAGTGCCTGCCAGGGTACAGGATTTTTTTCGAAAGAGTCACCGCGGCCCTGGAACGCAAAGGGCATTAGAAGGAACACGGATGGGTTTTAGTCAGTAGGAGTCTAACACTCCCTCCTGCTTTGCCCAAAGTGGTGAGTCATTTGATGATTTCCCAACCAAAAAAAGGCACGCAGACATACGGACGGACAACGAAGGCTTAGTAATAGGGAACCCTATCAATGTTTCGTACAAATATTTGTGAGGAGATGAATTGGAAGTCACAACTTCCTTCTGGTCACACAAGGTCGACTTGCACAGTCATATGCTGTACACCTCAATGTTACGACTAACTCAGCACTATATATTAAAGTTTTATTTTACCCGCAATAAAAACTAGCTATTTCGGTCTGAGAAATGTCGCAATAAACTTCCCAGCAACACATCAGTCTCGTAAGTTAAAATAACTCAATTATGGAATATAGTCAAATCAAGCTGCCTGCTCCTTAGGGTTCCGTAGCCAAAGGTTAACAAACGTTTATGAACTTTAAAAGATACTTTGACCTCTGAGTTTGTTTCGGTATTTCTTTTCAGAGCAGGAAACGCCGGCCTCATCTAGTTTAAAATGACCAAAAAAGATTGACGTGTAAAAGTGTTATTTACAACCTACTTACAAAATAAATATATAACGGAACACTATCACTGAGCTTCCGCTTTCCATGCGTCCGTCTGTCTGTCTGTCAGCGGGCTGTATCTAAAGAATGTAATAGGCAGACAGTTGAAATTTTCACAGAGTGTGTAAGTTTATTGCCGCTAAAACAACAAAATATTTTGTTGAACGTTGCTTGGTTGCCCCACACTAGGAATTTCTCCTGTATCGTAGGCGCGTTTACAAACATACAAAGTCACAGACACAAACAGACCCGGAACCACTACCTAAAGGCCATACAAATATTTGTTCCGTGCGGGAATCGACCCACGACACGCGACGCAGCAGTCGATCGCTGAACCACTGCGCCAATCGTGCCGTCTTAATAAAAATTAAAAATACAAGAAACGTGTTTTTTTTCGGTTTATGGTACGGATACTTTCGTCTACTGGCACTTGCCCGGTTTTCCTAACTATATTGGTCGGCTTCAACTCTAACCGGACGACGATTTACGTGGAGCCACTGTCTAACTGACTTTTTCAACCCAGTAACCGGGTAATATGCTACCGCTTGGTAAGTCTTTCTCTTTTTTTATGGATGGGAAATCATCAAATGACTCCTCCCGCTCTGGGCCAAGCAGGTGGGAGTGGCTCCTACTGACTAAAACCCATTCGTGTTCCTCCTAATGCCCGCCGCGGTCCAGGGGGCTACTCTCTAAGCCCGACGTCCGTAATTTCGGGCTTAGTTGCAGGCGTATTCTACTCCGTATTACCTAACCACTAAGAGTTAATGACAACAAAATTCGAAAGTTACCGTCAAATCGTGTTGTCATTAATTTTTATTTCGGGTTTGGTACTAATCGTATTTTATTCCGTAAGTGATACGGAATAAAATACGCCCGCAACTAAGCCCGAAACTACGGACTTCGGACTTAGAGAATAGCCCCCCTGAGCCGGGGCCCTTTCAAACCGCTTGGCAAGTCTGGTGACAGAATATGTTCTGGCTTCTAACAATCCTTAACGACTGGCAAAGATCTACAAATGACAGCCGGGACCAACGACTTGACGTGATTACCGAGACACGGAGGAATCGTTGTTTGTAAAAGTTGCTCACCCATCCATAGAACGACCTCGGAAAGTGTTGCTTAACCTAGAAGATCCGTGAGCTGTTATTTACTTGATGTGTCATTTTAACGCCCGAGTCTTGTATGAGATAGTGAAACATAATAATATTCTTATAATTATTATTTGAATATGAAAAAAACGACATCACAGAATCAATAATAGGAATTCACAAATTATTATGAAATAAAAACTGAATATATTTTGCATAATATGTGCATAAAATATATATGTGTATGTTTGCTTAAAAGAGAATGTATTAATATACTAAATATTGGTTTGTGTGTTTCCCTGAGAGGGATAATAATATTATAACATTTTCCCGTTTCCGTAAGAAATCTTAGAACTGTTCTACACTCCCCAAGAAACCGACATGACAAAATTCAGCTCTCAACGACCAGTAATAGGGAATATGCATGCAATTTTTTTATTTGCAAAATAAAATACTTATTAGCTCTAGTAAACAATCGTGAAATTATATTTTAAATACCTTCATCATTGATTAAGTTATAAAGCTTCAAAGACTACATTTAGAAAGAGAAGTCCGATACGTAATGTGACGTCAAATTACACGATGACTATACAGCTGCCATAGAAAACAGCGTTTTCGCGAGAGGCACAGAAATATTTGTTTAAAATAATTGTATCTCGTTTGTTTTTTCGAGCAATTTAGATTCTAATTTCACAGTTAATATTATATTTTCGAATACTTTAAGATAAACTGTTCCGATCATAAATACTTTTTTCATGCATATTTCCTATTTCAGACAACATGCTGCACCGACCAGTAAAACTTTGTCAGAAGGATAAGACAATGACCATCACAAAAACAGTAAGAAACGCCAGGTGACATGTCTAGTTCTACCATACGAGCGAATTTTTACAACAGTCGTATTTTTTATGACTTAGGTTATAAAAAAGTCTTAGTGGTTTTAATGTGTCTAAGGTCACAGGGGACAGACGGACATACATCTTGTGAATACTATGCATTAATCGGTTTTAGTTTATTCCCCTTGTTCTATTTTGTTGTTTGTCGTATAAAATTACTGCATAAAAAAGGTTCAGGGTTCGATTCGACTAACATGTCAAATGTTCCCAATCAACCTTGAAGCTAATGCATGCTCTAGCGATAAAGTTGAAAATCTATTTAAGAATTATGAAAGATTTTTGCTTGATGTACTGTCGTCTGTACCTATGTAAAATAGCTATATCGGCAATAGTGTGTTTTCCTGAAAAAATCTATTTGGTCTGACAGTGAGATTAAAACAGTATTAGACACGTCTTTTTTTTATTTTTCACGTGAACCAAAAATGAAAACGATACAATGGTTTGAAATTTCGCGTGATATTTTGCGTTTAAATCCCAGTTTATAGTGGGCGAGCCAATTGCCATCAATTAGACCCAATAGGCTTGTGTCCTGAAAAATTCTAGTTAGTCCGTCAGTTAGATTATCAAAAAATATTTGACCCGTGTTTTTTCTTTTGTTACGGGAACCAAAATTGACGAAGTTACGACGCTTTTAAAATTCTCAATACGTCACACCTTCGCGTAATTTTTAGTGAGTCGTAACGTCACGAGACCCACTCCCGAGTTTTGATGCGTTTTATCTTTGTCAATATTCATTGATTTACAAAAACAAAAAACACGTGTCCATTATTTATGAATACTCTAAATGACGGACTAAATAGTTTTGCAATTTGTGGATGATGGAATCTAGCCTATTCCAGAAAATAAGCATATACCGCGTGTATCTGACATCGACGCACAAACGATTTCCATGGGTCCGGGGCATGATTCTGAACACCCTAGACTTAGAATTTTTCGTCGGCATTTTTCTCATTTTTTCATTTTTTTCCAGGGTTTTTTTACTTTAGATTGCTCATAATCGTTATTCTGACCTAACCCAATGAGATTTTTAATACAAAAATAATTAATTAACTACTTTCACTAAAAAGAGCAATCTGAATAAAACCAAAAACAGATATCAGCTCAGCTGAGCTGATACTTTGTGGTACTCTTAAAAAAAATGAGAAAAGAACCGACGAAAAATTCTAACACTGGGGTGTCCAGAATCATGCCCTGGACCCATGGAAATCGTTTGTGCGTCGATGTCAGATACACGCGGTATAGAAAAAAAAAAAAAGACAATCATCCGAACATAGTACCTCCTCCTTTTTGTGAAGTCGGTAAAAACTCAACAACACTTTACCCGACCCGTGAATCAAACCCTAGACCTCAAACTCAGCAGTAGCATGCAACAACTACACCAGGTAGTCAAATGAAACATAATACCACGTCTATATCAATTACTAAATATCTGAGAACACCTACAAGAACAACTCTGCCTCTACTCTTAAGGCAATATTAGCGTTATAACAAATGGCCGCGTCAAACAGTTACCTCTGCTACATTATTCAATCTAAAATGGCGGACACCGAGCACTATTTTGACAAATCACTTGTCAAAGAGTAACGAAGTATTTAAATAAATGGATGCTCTACCATTCTGATTGAAAATTCTTCCGTTTCAGATAAGTGAGTGACAGATACAGCACAGCTGAAACTACTGGTCGTAGAAAGCTGACATTTGGCATGTAGCTACACTAAGTATGGGAGCACTAAAAGAGGATTTCCCGAAATTCCTACGGGAATGGAAAAAACGGGATATGCGCGTTTGAAGTCGCGGACAATAGCTAGTATATTTCCTGTAACCGAAGGAATGATTTAAATTCAAGTTCTTAAAACATAACAGACAGATGTATTTTTTTTTATATATTTTTTTTTATCTGTCTTTTTATTATTTACTTATCTGACTATGCAGGTCAATCTTTCTACAAACGTCAACACTTGCTTGAGTGTGTATTTTGTTGTTATCATAGTGTGCTAGCTTTTAATTTGTTTGTTTTCTCTCATGTATTAATTACTTTGCATTCTACTCATTGTATAAAATGTAGTTCCTAATACGTTACAGACGGATGTGTTGCTGGGGAGTTTGTTGGCCACTTCTTCTCGGCAGCTAAAACACTAGGAAGTGGTGACGGGCGGGCGTTTTGGGGGACTGTCTTTTGTAAAACTTAACGTTCAAAAAGTGCTGGCTCTCAACGTAATTTGAACAAATGACTTTTGAATTTTGTTTTTTTTTTTTTAATTTTGTTGCTGGGGAGTTTGTTTGCTACTTCTCGGCAGCTAAAACAATAGGAAGTGGTGACGGGCGGGCGTTTTGGGGGACTGTCTTTTGTAAAACTTAACGTTCAAAAAGTTCTTGCTGTCAGCCTAATTTCAATAAATAACTTTTGAAACCTTTACACACCTCAAAGAACCCACATGCCAAATTCCAGCTCTCTACGAACAGTAGTTTAGACTGTGCTTTGTATGTCAGTCAGTCAATCACTCAGTAACGAGAGAACTTTAGATAATAGGACTAACTGTTGCCCGCGGGACTTTCTTATTCTATATAACTTTATAACATAGATTTGCCACCTCCAAATTGAATATCACTCTACGTCAAAGTCATTTATTAGTAGAGTGAGTCTGTAACTGCCGAATTATTTAAATAAGATAATTATTTGTCAAACAAATCAATGGACAAACTAGTTCTATGCTTGTGTTGGAGACTCTCACCCATACACGTGGTACCTATAGTAGATCCACACTATGCAGACTATTGTCTGTACAGACTTCGAACTCTGAATAAAAAAAAATATTATCACACGATACTGTATAGACGTTTTTGGAAGTCTGATCTCACCATTATAGGTATATCATACATTACGGTCAATTACCCTAAATTTCAAAAACTAGGATTTGTTATTGGAAAATCCAGGAATCGTCCTGGTTTTTTCAAACAATAAATCCTAGTTTTTTAAAGTTTAGAGCGGTTAAGGGCAGAGTGCTCTACTAATTTTCACATTCGCATCTCAATCGCAATCTGTGGAAAATGTATGAAAATTACGGCTTTTTAACAGTTTACAATTGACATGCGAATGCGAAAGTTGTTTAAAAATTAGTGGAATTGGCCCCAAAACAGGACGTATTAAGCAAACAATTATGTATTTTTTGTACACTTTTTAATTCCGCCAATTTCCTCCAGTATAATTGGCTAGTAGTACGCAGCTGTATGTGGCCCATTACAACACTCTACGAAGACTGAGGATATCGTAGAGTACATACGGGTGAAGACCAATTGGACCTTAAAGGTGGAGAAGTTGGAGGAGCTCGTGGCTAAATAATAATAGCTGCATAGGTCGATCTTCAAGGTTAAGCAACGCTTGCCGACCGTTGGTCTGTGGATGGTTGGTCCCAGCTGTCATTTGGAGATCTTTGGCAGACGTAACGGATAGTCAGAAGCTAGAAAATCTTTTTTTTTTTTTTTTGTAGCAGTTTTATTGCAATCTATCAAACTTGCAGATATTCAGCAATATGTGTGAAATTTTATTTAAAGGGCTTGCACGAGAGCCGTCCAATGACTGCTCCGTTTATTCTTGTGCCTTTCAGAGAAGGTCTTGAGGAATCTTTCTTTTTAGTCTACGAGCAACTGTTTGGGTGTTCATTAGATTGACTGCCAGCATATTTGGATGACTAGTGATTCGCTTCTTGTACGCTTTTGTCCTTTCCGAGATTTCTTCCATAACCCTTTTGACGCAGAGGTCGTGATGGAGTCTAATGTTTGAGACATACCAAGGTGCGTTTGTTATTTTTCTTAGAACCTTTGACTGGAATCTCTGTATTATTTCAATGTTTGATTTTGCTGCTGTTCCCCAGAGTTGTAGGCCATATGTCCATATGGGTTTTAATATGCATTTATAAAGCAATAGTTTGTTTTGAAGTGAGAGTCGTGATTTTTTATTTAGTAGCCAGTACATAGTGCGCAACTGTTGTCCCATAGCTAATCGCTTTGTGAAAATATGCTTCTTCCAGGTAAGGCGTCTATCCAAGTATATTCCAAGATATTTGGCGTGATCCTGTTGCGGTAAAGGTATGCCGTTGAGAGTGACGGGTGGACATGTTTCTTTCCTGTTTGTGAAAGTAACCTGGACAGATTTGGTTTCGTTGGCTTTGATTCGCCAGTCTCTGAGCCATTTAGATACTTGATCGAGACTATTTTGAAGCTTTTGTGCTGCAATATCTGGTGAGTCGTCCATTGATAGAATAGCTGTGTCATCAGCAAATGTTCCAGTAACTACTCCATCGGTCGTAGGGAGGTCAGCGGTAAAAAGCAGATACAACGTGGGACCCATGACGCTGCCTTGCGGAACTCCAGCTTTGATAGCATACAAAGACGTTAACTCTTCTCCTTGTTTTACAAAAAAGTGTCTTTCGCTTAGGTATGCCTTTATTAGGTTGTAGAAGTTTATAGGTAGGTCTTTTTTTATTTTGAAAAGAAGGCCGTCATGCCAGACTCGATCAAATGCCTGGGATATATCCAGGAACGCTGCTACACTGTATTGTTTTGATTCAAGAGCTTTGTTTATATGTTCAACTAGTCTGTGCACTTGTTCAATAGTACCATGCTTTCGACGAAAACCAAACTGATGGTCAGGTATTAGTTTGTTTGCGGCAATAATTGGGGATAATCTAAGCAAAATAACTATTTCCATGATTTTTGAGGGTATGGGTAACAGGCTAATAGGTCTGTATGATTGCGCTTCAACCGGATTTTTTCCAGGCTTAGGTACCATTATAACTTGAGCTACTTTCCATTGAGGAGGGACCATTCCTCTTCGAAGGATAGCGTTATACAGGAAAGTGAGAAATTTAATCCCTTCCTTTGGCAGTTCCCTTAGGATTTTTCCTGTAATAAGGTCATAACCAGGAGCTTTATTTGGATCTAATGCCTTTATAGCTGATTTTATTTCTCTAGAAGTGAGCTTATCAATGGGAGGATCGAGTTGATGGGTTTGGTCCAAAAATTCTGTGACTTCTTGGATTTTAGAGGAGCCTGTATCTGGATTTGGAATAAAGACCTGTTTGAGATGTTTAGCAAATGTATCAGCTCTGTCCGCATCGCTAGAAGCCCATTCTGAGTTACTCTTACGGATAGGAGGTTGATAACTTGCTGGGCGTTTAAGTTTTTTAGTGACTTTCCACAAAGAGTAATTTGTCTCAGCTGTAGCATCAAGGTTTTCTAGACATGTTTGAATGCCATGGTTTTCATTGTCTTTTAGCAGAGTTTTTAGTTTTGTTTGAAGATAGTTTAGATATTTTTTATCAGAAGGATAACCTGTTGTTTGCCACTTCTTCCGAGCTTTTCGTTTATCAGCTAATAATTCTCTTACAGATGTTGGGTAATTATGTTTATGGTAAGAGTCCGCGGCAACTGGGGTAGCAGACCAGGCAGATTGTTGAACGCAGCTATTGAAATGTTCTACCGCTTCTGTTATGTTATCGTCCGTTTTGAGAGGAATTTTTAAATCTAATTTTTCAATCAGTAGCTGTCTGAAGAGCTCCCAGTTAGTTTTATTGGAGTGTAGCTTGCAAGGTTTAGGTACTGCTGTGATTTTCCTTTTTAGTACTATTTGTACCGGGGAATGATCGGAGGATAGTTCGGTGCACGTTTTGCATGTTATATAGTTGTTAGGAATGCCTTTTGTAATACAGAAATCAAGCAGGTCTGGTATTTTATTCAAGTCTGTAGGCCAGTATGTAGGATCTCCGGGAGAAATAATATTTAGTTTTAATTTTTCAATGGCCATTAACAGCTGCCTACCTTTCGTAGTTATAGTACGTGAGCCCCAGTAGTGGTGCTTGGCATTGTAATCACCTCCAGCTATGAATCTGTTGCCCAGTGTAGAAAGAAACCTTACGTAGTCTTCTAACTTAAGTTTATGTTTAGGTGGACTATAAACAGCCGAGATTGTAAAAGGTCCCGCCCAGTCTTCAATAACAACATTTGTTGCTTGGATTTCATCTGTGCAGTAATGTACCGTTTCATGATGTTTGATATTATACCTTATTAGAACTGCACTTCCGGCGTGTGCTTTACCGTCGGGGTGCATTGTGTGATAGGTTTTATAGTTCTGGACGTTAAAGTGGCTCTTTTTGGTAAAATGTGTTTCCGTAACTAGGAGGATATCTATCTTTTGTATCTCTAGGTATGCTTTAACCTCAAGGGTATGTTGTGACAGCCCATTGGCATTCCATAGGGCAATTTTTAAGCAGTCGAAGTTGACAGCTTGGTTGTGAGGGCTAATATTAGGTTTGTCATGGTGGTTAGTTGCTGCATCATTTGTTTCATGAGGTTCATTAATTCAAGCATGTCATTTTGGTAACTGTGATTTGTCTCTGTTGTTATATTGTTCAGAAGATTTTTATTGGTAAGTGCTTCTTTGTATGACTTATGTTGGCTATGAGGTTCTTTATCTTTAGATATTTGATTTTCAGCTGTAGCTCCCTGTTCCTTGCTGTGACTGTGAGCATAGGTGTTTCTGCGTTCTGGTGCCTTTGGAAATTTAATATTTTGAAGCTCTCTGTAAATTTTACAACCTTTATAATTTGCCGGGTGATTTCCGTCACAGAGGACACATTTTACATTGTCTGATCTGGTTTTCCTTGAACATTCAATTGAGAGATGGTCACCAGCACATTTAATACATTTAGGGCTCCGGCGACAGTATTTTTTGGTGTGTCCATACTGCTGGCATTTGGCACACTGTGGTAATTCACGTTTAGGTCGAGGAGGTTCAAAAGTTATGATGCAGTTCATGAGATTTTTAACCTCATATATGCTCTTATTGTTTGTACTTGTTTTTAATTCAACTATAAACAGTGGCAGTGGCTTTTTTGTTGCTCTTTGTTTGATGTTCCATATATTGGTACTGCAATGCCCTAATTCTTCTAACGCCGCTTTGATTTCCTCAGGTTCGGTTGACGGGTGCATGTTTTTAAGGACCACTTTAAAACTCCGTTCATGCTTGGGTTTGTACGTGTAGAACTCTGTGTTTCTAAGTTCTAGTTGGTGTACAATGGTCCTGTATGTCTCTGGATCTTTTGGCTGTATTTTAACTTGGTCGTTGTTAATAACTTTAAGGTTATACATATCCAGAGCGTGTTCATTAAGAATCTTAAGAAGGGGTTGGATATTTCCCACTTTGTCAACAAATATTGGTGGAGGCTTATTCATCTTTTCAGTAGCATTAGTTTTGTCTCCCTCAGAGTCATCAGCATCTAACCCGGCAAACCTGTTAGTTGTAGGTATTGGTGGATTCTGAGACAGCCAGTAAGTATCCAGTTTTGTTTGTTTTTGGTGGCCATTTTTTTCTGGACTTGGATTAGGCCTCTTTTTTCTAGAGACTTGTAGCCAATTAGCATCGTTGCTTCCACTGGGTCCGGAAGCTATGTCTTGCGTTATGAGATTAGTATTTGGGTAATCACCAAGTGATAGTGTTCTGGGTCTAGACTCAAACATTCCTTTGTGGAAGATTTGTTGTGTTAGAGTTTTATTGTTAGTAAAATTGGTATTTTGGTTGTTTATTGAAGAGTTAAATTGTTCATTCATTTCAATTCCCACGAGTAAGGACGATATAACAGTCACTACCTGGGGTGACGCCTATTCCCAGGAGAAGGCAAATACAACAGTGGTTGCCCGTTCCACTGAGGTTGGCGCTAGGAACTGGTTTCCCACCAGTCATACATCCTCTCGGCACGTTGCTCACCTTAGGATTGGGGTTATTTTTATTTTTAATTATATGTTGCGAGGTTTTCTTCCTCAGGGGCCGGACAATTAAGCCAAGCCCCGTAGATGTTCGTGATTTCAGAGGCCATTTCCTGCCTTTGATTGGTCGAGTCGAGTTTGTTAACCACCGCTCGATACTCGGCGTTGTTGCTCGTTTAGCACCACCCGGGGGACACGTGTAGGGTGGGTTTGGAAAGATGGTAAATCCTACGGACGCGAGCAACTTCGTCGAAGCTAGAAAATCTGACACCAGTCTTGCCTAAGAACCGTGTTACCCAGTTAATGGGTTCAGGAGGTCTGGCATGAGGCATCCGCTCCACGTAAAATACTGGTTTTCAGATAAATCTGGTTTGACTGGAAGCCGACCCCAATATAGTTGGGAAAAGGCTAGGCAAATGATGATTTCGGTGTCGGTCCTGCAGCATAACTATGAGTAAAATTACCCTTATTGCCGTTTATTCTGGCCCTAGTTACCTGAAATAAAGGATAAATGAATAGCTGATGACGAAGGAATGTGTGGAGTGATTCTCACACACAGTAAGTAGGTACTTTTAGTGTCACTGCGGCGGGTGGCACTAAGCCGTAGTGGCAAGCGGGACGTACGTGTCACTCTGAGACCTCCCGGAGCAAGTGGGCTTTTGGCATAGACTAGATATTGCAGACAAGACAATAGGGTGATGGGATCGGGTTTCTCCCTACAGCAAAACATAACATACATGAGCAGTACCAGCAGTTCACCCGTGACTTCGTTTTCGCTGATTTATGTACAAACTTTTACCCTTTTTACCCCCTTAAAGCTTGAATTTCCAAAACCCTCTTCGAACCCTCATGCAAAATGTTCGTGTTCCTAGTCCCAGATGTTTTTTTTTTTTTTATTAAAAAAAAAGATTTATATTATAGATATCATAAACACTTTTTTCATATGCATTTAAAATACAAATTTTGTGAAAAGCTGTTATTTTTATATCACAAACATGCACTACACTTTAATTTATTTGTATTGAGTATTGATAATAGTGCCTACAGTATTTTTTTCTATTATAAATTGCATGCATAGGCTCAAACCCCGCCCGTTGAATTCCAACTGTCGTATCTACAGCCCAGCTCTGTGGAGCGCCATTATCAAAAGTTTTAAGATGCAGATACCGGATGATTCATAAGGAATCGTTTTTTATTTAATGTACTCGCCATTAGGCGCGTCCTAGCGGTGAGCCTTTAGGGTTCCCTGCGTGAAATGAAAACCCCTGAATTATTTAAAAATGCTTTTATTTATTACTAGTGTTGCCTGCGGCTTCGCCCGCGTGGATGTAGGTTCACAAATTATATCCTAAAAGCTTTCTCGAGGACCACTCTATCCATTGGTAAAAACAGCATGAAAATCGGTGCAGTAGTTTTTGAGTTTATCTCGAACAAACAGACAAACGCGGCGGAGGATTGTGTTATATAATATAATATGTAGTGATAGGTAGTGATAGTTATGGTGAAGAGACTTCTATTTCTACCCAGATTTCTATTTCTTGACATCAATCTTTCATAAAGTATCATTTTACCCAGTTACTGTGTTGTTGCAGGCAGGACATTCGCTCAATGTAAAATACTGGTATTTAGCTGCATCCGGTTTGACTGGAAGACGACCCTAACAGAGTTTAAAAAAGGCAGGCAGATGACATAAGTCAGTCAGAACAATTTTGCGTGGAGGTTGATTATTTATGGGTAACATACGTCAGCTTAGAAAGGCCATAAAGAAACTCGCCCTTTACATAAGATTTTTTTAGGGAATTCCACATTTAAGAATACAGTTTACACTAATAGGAACAGAGAGAAACTGCATATATAAATTACACCCCTTAAAACCCGAGGCCGGTCGCTAAATAAAACACAAAGAAAATTACTTTTACAGAACCAACCCACTCCCCTTAAAAATCCTACAGAACCCACTCAGAAACAGGTCATCGCACCTGACACAAATACTGCAGTAATCGGTCAAGCACCCGCTTAAGTGCAAGTAGTAAAGTATTTTACGCTTCGTCTGAAGGGACATAACAAAACGCAACGTTATCGAAACGCCTGGCGAAATGGAGTGTGCCATAGAATAGAATACTCTTTATTATATACACCATATAAGTTACACAACACTCTACGAAGACTGAGGACATCGTAGAGTACATACGGGTGAAGACCATTTGGACCTTAAGGGTGGAGAAGTCGGACGAGCTCGTGCCTAAACATTAACAGCCGCACAGGTCGATCTTCCGGGTTACGAAACGCTTGTCAAGGTTGGTCTGAGGATGGGTGACTATCTTAACATACCGAGTTTCCCGAGTGCCTCGGAAAGCACGTTAAGCTATTGGTCCCGGCTGTCATTTGTAGATCTTTGGCAGTCGTTACGGATAGTCAGAAGCCAGTAAATCTGAATCCAGTCTTGCCAAGAAGTACCATGTTACCCAGTTTACGGGCTGTGGAGGTCTGATAGGCAGCCGCTCTACTTAAAATACTGGTATTCAGCTAAATTCGGTTTAACTGGAAGCCGACCCCAATAAAGTTGGGAAAAGGCTAGACAGATGATAAGTTACAAAAAAGTTTTTTTTTTTTTTTATGGGTTTTCTCTTGACTCATGTCTAGGTCAGAGATGACAAAGTCACCTGTTTTCATCAATTTTGAAATCTCGTAAATATCAGCTGTTTCATACATTTTCATCGGCTCAATTTTGCATTTTTTATGAATCTATTTTTTTTTCGAGTGCCTCAAAGTAAAAATTGCTTTTGCTTATAATCATTTGTGTACTTTAATCCCTAATAGGTTTTACAAATAACTCTGTATATATGTCACCGGAAAGTGGCAGACTCTGTAAGATTGTAATAAATCTTGGTTAGATTATAATTTAACGAAATATTGTGGAAAAATCGTTTTGTATACATTCATCCAAATTCGATAGTTTCCAATACATCCGTGGCTTATTTAGAAAAAAAAATGTTTACAATTTTACGCGATATTTTACAATCTTACGGCGTTTGCCATTTTCCGGTGACATATATAAGAGCAAGCATTTCTCAAACACCCTGTATATCTAAGTGTGTTATCAAAAACTGTACGTCTATATTTCACCTTTGTATAACAAAAAGGCTGAGCAGTGTTTAATATGGTTTTAGGTTTTATCTCAAGAATGCGAGAGGAGCATTTTAATTTAGCAAGAGAGAGTTATGTTTATTGGATGGGTGACCGGTCATTAATATATAGTCTTCTCCAACCCTCGGAAAGCCTTTGGTCCCGTCTGTCATTTATAGAACTTTCGCAGTCGTTACGGATTATCGGAAGCCAGAAAATCTGACTCTAGTCTTGCTAAGAAGTACTATGGGTTGCGGAGGTCTGGTAGGCAGCCGCTCCACGTAAAATACAGACAGAATGTTATTCAGTAGCTTATGTGTTTTTCATTGAGTGACTCTGACCTTCTCAACCTAGAAACTTAACTTGCAAAGCTATTAATCGATTATGCTAAATACTTACCAACGCAATTTCATTACTTGGGTTGGGGAATCTGTTCAGGGTTGCGGAATTTCGTGGAAAAACCACGGCGCTGGAACCCAAAAGGCATTGGGAAAACCCATCCATGTTCCTACGGATAGGTTTTAGTCAGAATGAGCTCTTCTTGACTTTGCCCGCGAAGTTATCGACATGTGGGATATAGACTTAGCTATAATTGTGCATTGGCACAATTATATTAAACCATTATTAGCTATTAAGCCATGAGTCGTTTCGACCAATGGCTTAATAGCTAATACAAATCTCGACCAACACCTTAGGAAGCTCTCGTTAGGTGGCTGAATCTCTAACTGCTGGTTCGGCTACTGCTGTGCATGAGGTCCTGGATTCGATTTACTGATCGTATAAAATGTTATTGAATTTTTCTTACTGGATTTATTTAGTCGTGGCCGTTGACCGGTTACTTCTGGCTAACCGGATTCAGCTGAATACCAATATTCTGACCTCTAGTGACTAGGTTGCTATTACCTCTTGGCTTGACTGGTATCAGACTTCTTGTCTATCCGTGAGGACTGTCAAAGATCTACAAATGACGGGCGGTCGTACTTTCCGACGCGGGAGGGGACTGGGTAAGCTGTGATGCTCACCTATCCATGGACCGACCTCGGCAAATATAGCTTAATAGATATGGGTAATCTCGACTCCGGGGAGTGATTCGAATCTCTAAAACCATCTCCGCTATCGGTACCGACTCCGCTTATCGGCTCTTCGAATCCTTTGAATCCCTCAAGCCAAATCACTCCGGACTAGTCCGGACTCGCTTTTTTCAATACAAATCCAGTCTCTGTCTGGTTGGTTTTTCGGATCATTTAATTCTTTTAACTCAGGATTGGATCGAAATAGACGAAAGTAGGCATTCTTTTTGTTCGGGCTTGTTGTTTTCAGAATGCGACGTCCAATTTTACTATTATAGATAAGTCAATAACATTTAATCTTTTTTTTTTGTAACGTAATGACTGATGATATATAACTTCATTTTGGCTCTGTTTTATAAACCGAACCGGTCATTCATTTGGCTCCATACCGAGTCGGATTTAATAAATCCTCGGAGTCGATAAGATTTGAAACGAGTAAATAAAGAATCGGATCCGCTAACCGATTTGAATCATTTAAATCTTCAAGTCCGGATTTACCCATCTTACTTTAACTTTAAGTGACGTAATAAACGCCGTACTCTTCGGCTTTGCGGAATACAGAAGTGAGGTTGTATGAAACTTAAATAATCCCAAGAGCACACACTCTCAGTATAATACCATCGTATGTCCTAATGCAGTACATAGTCTACCCCTGTGCCGTATGCCCGTGTCTAGAGTGCAAACTAGCTAAGTTTTGAGTCAACGTTAGATCTATGCAATGAAAGTGAAAGCTTGACTATTTACTACTTTGACATTATTACTTATTACTACTTTGACATTGTTACATCATATTTTTGAAAGAATATTTATAATCCTTGTAGGTAAGGGACTAATTAGGTAATTTTTCGATTTTCTCAAATTGTTATTTCATTAAATGGCATGGAAATATTTGTACGCCGATACTTACGGCTAAACATGACTGGACTTAAACTATGTAATATCTTGCATGCTCCTGTATGTATACAATGTTTAAACAAATAAAGAAATCTTATCTTATCTTATCTCATCTTGATTACAGACACCCCAGGCGACTGTGCACCCCTCACTGGTCGCTGATTCTTGATATAAAAATAGACTAGAGTCAAGAACAAACCATCTCAAATAAAAAAATAAGAAAACGGTTAGGGAAAATCGCGCAATAGGCTTGTGTCGTAAAAAAATCTAATTAGTCCGTCAGTTAGTTTATCAAAAAACATTTGACCCGTATTTTTTCTTTTGTTACGGGAACCAAAATTGACGGAGTTACGACGCTTTTAAACTTCTTAATACATCACGCCGTGGCATAATTTTTAGCAGCTTGTGACGTCACGAGCCCCCACTCCCGAGTTTATATGCGTTTTATCTTTGTCAATATTCAATAAACAATAACAAAAAATACTTGTCCATTATTTTTCAATACCGTAACTGACGGACTAAATAGTTTTGCAATTTGTGGATGATGGAAACTAGCCTATTCCAGAAAATAAGCATATTATAGAAAAACTCAACAACCGCCCAACAGACATTTCAAAAGTTTTGCAATTTGTGGATGATGAAAACTAGCCTATTGTCGACCACAATGTCCCAAGCCTTTTTGTTTTTTTTTTTTTCTACTACTAGAAGAAGCCATTACACAAGCTGAAAGAGTCGGCTTAATGCCCTAGGCATTTTCTACCAGTCAAACAAGTGTGGTGCATATTGGTAGGTGCAATATATGAGGCATGTATAGGAATTACCACTGAAATATTGTTTTTTTTATTTGATATGGGTTTGCTCTTGACTTTAGTCTAGGTCAAAGATGACAGAGACAAAGTTGACGATGACTGAGCTTACCCAGAAGAAGCCTGTTCACTCCAACATTGAAGTGAATTATGGTTGAATGTGTTCATAGATAATTCCACTCCTGTGCTGTGCGCATTATAAAAAAGTTTGGTAACGCTTAGTGTGGATTGGTGGAATGCATCGAAAGTAAAGTTCTACGTTTAGCTTCACGATAATTGTCAAATGCTTGCAGTCTCTAGGCAAGTTCACTCTGGGATACTTTCCTCAAAAGACCATCTCAGATATTAACCTACAGTTCTCATATATTTGACCAGTACAATAATAATTGTATGGACTTAAAAGAGACTTCGACTTGACCTCTGCGATTGTTTCAACGTTTCTTCTTAGGGTAGTCAGCTAGGAAACAGCGGCCTCATCTATGTAGTTCAAACTGACCAAAAATGATTGTCGTGCTAAAGTCATATTTTTAATTTATTTAAGGGGAACAAAAGAAAATCCAAAAAACATAATTTGAATTTAATTTATTTTTAAGTACATTTTTACAATTTATTTACAACTTTCATTTTAAAGCTTGCCACAAACAATTTAATAACTTTTCGTGGAAAAAAGGGAAATTAGTTAACTTTAGTTGACGCTAAAAGAGGCTCAAGACAAAGTGTCATTCTATCAGCGAATGCGATTGAGGAAGTAATGGTAAAACACACGACAAAAATCACGCGACTTTTCGACAGCGTTTGTTAATCGTGGCGAAGGCAATTGTCAAAACGTCAAAATGTTGTTTTGACGTTTTGATAATTGCCTTCGCCACGCTTTGGACTTGTAAACGCAAGAGAAATTTCACACGATAAATCCATTATATTTTGATAATCGCGTTTGCTGATAAAATGGCACTTTTTCTAGAGGCTATGGATATTTTGAATGTAATTTTAATGAACTCAAAGTCAACAGAGTTTACAAAACAGTGCCAATTCTAGTTAGCATTCGTACCTCAGTCGCAATATGTCAAAATGTTTGAAAATTGAGACTTTTTTGATAGATTGCGACTAAGAAGCGAATGCGAACGATGCTAAAAAAAAAGTAGACTTGGTACTCAGGTCTATTGTAGTTATTTAGGGGATATTATTCAAATAAATTAAAATACACAGTTACATACATTTTTTACAAAATTATAAAATTACCTATCTAAGAAATATCACTTCATTTTATTGTGAGATCGAGAAAATGATAGCAATTACTTCAACATTTTCCTATTACTTATTTTTCTAAGAAAATAGAAAGGAAATCTTGTACAAGTAGCCAAAAAGTATCCCACAGGGATAAACGCAATACCTCTAAGGCGTTATTTTTTTTTTTTACTTGAAATGGGCTTGCTCTTGACACTAGTCTTGGTCAGAGATGACAGAGACAAAGTGTACGATGGAGCGAGCTTACCCAGAAGTAGCCTGTTTACTCTAACTTTGTAAAAATCATAATCAATAACTTTCACTATGGACCAACACTGAAATCGTGAAAAAAATATCGACTGCTCCATACATTTATGTGCACATAACTCGACAAAATATACTGCATAGCTGTTGATTGCTTGTTGTGTGTTGGTGTGTTGGGGTGGCCCATAGTAAAAGTTGTTCATAATTATAAGTGCAATGACCGCTTAAGAGGTATTGCATTCATTCTGTTGCACGTTGTATATTTAGCTGTTTTAAGATGCAATTATCCTAATTGCATGTTTAAACAGCAACAGCATACAAGATAATAGATAAAATAACAAGTAAGATTTTGTAGAATAACGCTTTAGCAGTGCGATTCTGTAAAAAGGCGGAGGCGATTGTCAAAACGTCAAAAGTGTGTGGATTGACAGACGCTGTCGATATGTCACGAAGTCAATCCCTTGTATTTTAGCATTTCGACTGTCACATTAGCTGATAGAATTGCATATTGCCTATACCCTGTTTTACAACGATTCGCTTTTATAGATTTTTCGACCTCACAATGACAACTGGCACAATTATTTGTTTATATTACTAATAGTATAGTTTTTACAATAAATAACATTATTATTTGGCATCAAAACACTATTACAGTATCACTTTTTCATTTCGCACCGTTTGAAAATACATGTCACATGAAAAATTTAGTATTTCAAAAAACGTTTTCTTTTGTATTAACAATTTTTAAAATTATTGGATTATGCGGACTGTTTAATATCCGGTATCCTGATAATCTTGAGTCCAATACATTTTACAAGTGCTTAAGAGTGTGTATTCCGTCCACTAGCGCCGCCAATCGTTTTTTAATAATTGTGGTAAATTTAAGACACGTAGATAAAAAACCGCTCTGTAGTGCACTGAAGAAATGTATCTATTATTTTTTGACAGCTATTTTTAATACATAACTCATGGCTAAATAGCCAAAACGGCAATTATTGCTAAAAGTGGCCACTTTTAGCAAAAATATCGACTTTGGCAACTATTTATGTTCTAAAGTACAAAACATAACTCTCAAAACATAATAAATACATTTCTTCAGTGCACTACAGAGCGGTTTTTTATCTACGTGTCTTAAATTTACCACAAATAATAAAAAAACGATTGGCGGCGCTAGTGGACGGAATAAACGCTCTTAAGTAACGGTCGCATTCGCATCTAAGTTGCAATCGGTCAAAAACATTTATAATTTCTCGAAATATTTGACAAATAGTGACTGAGATGCGAATGTTTCGCTTAAAAATTGTAGCCTTGGCCCTCTTTGTGCGAGTTTTCAAACATACTCGATCGCGTTACCGTAAACGTCAATTTGTATTAAATGAAACTAGATGAGCGCCGTCTGGTGTCAATAACAGAAACAACTCATTGTAAATTGTTCAAAACAAAATAATTTAAGTAAACGTTTACGTCGACGCGATCCAGCGCGTTTAAAATTGAATCTCACTTACATTCTGAATGTGAGGCCTTAGTGCGAGTAAAAACGGTATTTATTTTTAAACAACTCAGTGCGAGATTACAAAAAAGTGCTATCTGAAATTTTGTTCACATTTTTCAACTTGATTTAAAACTTTACCTATTCTTTCTATCAAAATCTTTGCGTTCTTCTCCGGCAAAGAAGGTAAAATATCCCTAATAATTATGGAATTCTTCTTATGGAACATTTCACTCAATAATGTCCCTACCGAATTAGATTTATAAAGTCTTTTCAAAGAGCCTATAGTCCTTTTTCTAAACACACACAAATTGTCCAACATTAAACTGTGATACACATTGTACTTCTTCAAAAGTCTATAACCATGTAGCAGTCCTGATTCATTGTCTAAAAATATTAGAAGTCCGCTGTCCATTTTTTTTGCTAAATTATGAGCAGGCCCGTCCATAATGTTGATATTCCACTGGTAGTTAAATAAATTGTTCACTATCCTGTCCAAATTTGCTGTTAAATAATCAAATATGATTAAGTCTGACCATTGGGCGAGCTCTAAGAATCTGTCAATAGTCTTTTTATTCAGTCTCAAGTCTATATGAGTGAAATTCTGCAGTTCTTGCTTTAACTTCAATTCTTTAACTCTTAATTTGTCTATTAAGATTTGTTTATTAATCTCAGTATCATTCTCTTTCATGGACATTTTGAGTATGTCTAATTTATTCAAATGTCTATTCGTCGGTCTAAAAACATCTGGTATTGACGCTGATTCCAGGCTTGGTATGTACTGTGTTAAGACCACAGCTCTGTTACTACTCCATTGGGCTGTTACAATATCATTAGCGACATTTTTCCACAGCCTGTCTTTCAAATCAACAATTTTGACCACTGAAGGAGCTAGGTTTGTCAAATTCAGTAGCCTTCCAACGTAAAAACTAAATATCTCTCCTTGGATTTGATCAGTGTTCTGTCTGTATCTCACACAGGCTTGCAAGCCATCTTTGAAAGTGACTAGACGATTCTGCATTCTCCCGCAACCTGCTTCCATCTTCACAACTTCAGTTTCATCAATATATTCTTCCCAAATCTGAGCTGAACTTTCTCCGTATCCTTGAGGCATGGCATCTTCAATCTGTGGACCCCAATATATGTTATTGTATAACACGGTCGAAGCATCCGGTACGAAAGTCTTATTTAGAACAAATGGATGCTTATCATTCTTCGTGTCTTTCAAGATATCCTTCATGACTTCTGTCAACCCTTTCGGGTAAATATCTTTATTATATTTGTTTTCTTTCCCAGTAAAAGATACGGCGGCAAATCTGTTGCTTTCAGTCTTCGTTTCTGGTTTTAACGTATTCAGGCTCCGAGGGGTCGTATGTCTATCTTTTAGAATTACTTTTTCTTCATATTGACCACTCATTAAGACAATGCCTATTGCTAGACCGAATATGAAGCTAACTATGACACTTATAAAGCAATAAGTGACACCTTCTCTTTTGGTTTTCATCTTATTATTACTAAAATTGTTGTATATTACATAAGGTCTGTGCCTAAAATCTATGGTCATATTCATTTTGTCTATATTCTTATCTTTTACATTTATATCTTTTAGTGTGGGTAGTCTGTCGGTAAAAGATAGAGTTCGCATATTTTCTTCTCTTGTTTTGTCCATTTTTGTTTTTCTTCTTTTTGTTTTGGTCTATTCTTCAACTGCAGTCATTTTGAGGAAATTCTGTAACAATAGGAAAATAAAATTTATAAACAAATGTTTTAGCTTTGTTGGAGTGATTGACTGGAATACAAGCTGGTAATTTGAAGGCTAAAAAAAACTCAATTTTGTCTTTAATATCAACCTTCCAAAAACAGAGATCCTAAAACACCAAAATAAACAATCTTATTCCTAATATTTGTCCAACTACATTGTGGTCGGCTTTCAGTCTGACCGAATGCAGCTGATCACGAATAATTTTCGTGGTACGATTGGCTCTCCCGATTGACCATCACGACAAATGCCTCCGTGGTCAAGTGGTTTAGGCATCTGCCTTGTAACCCAGTGGTTGTGGGTTCGATTCCTATGGGAAGCATACTTTGTAAAGTTGTTTTCAGTTGAGCACTGGGACATTGGCAAGGAAGGCACGTAAAAGCTGGTGTTCACGGCCGCCAAATGGCGGTCGTCAAATAAACCATGTCAGAGGCCGTTGAGGCGGGTTAGAAACTCTGTCACTAGGGTGTGTGAGGTCGTTAGATCTTACTACCCACACGGTAAGAAGACCACCACGACTCTGTGACTGGCTAACACGATACTAAGGTATGACACCAGTCTTACAACTTGTCAGACTCGGGTTTCTTTGAGGACGGCCAAAATTTTACAAGAGACAGCCGGGACCAACGACACAAAGAAGTCTCGATATATAATTTTTGACCACCAATCCACGGTCCAACTTCGGCAAGCGTTGCTTAACCTTAAAATCGACACGTGCAGCTGTTATTATTTAGCCACGAGCTCCACAAAAAACAATAATACCAAAAAATACTGGGTAAACAAAGACTCGGATCTTTCCTTACAGTAAGCTCAAAGATAATTGCAGGTTTACAAGTGAGACCCGCCCACCAGACATTTCAAACGCCCCCAATTAAGTTACTTAGTAATCATTCAATTTGAAAGATTTTTTGTTTTTGTAGGAGCTGTTAATACCACTTTTTTTGTTGAACAGAGTTGTTAATACCGGCATGGGATGTTATTGTCCGCAGTACGATTGAACGCGCTAATCTCAGGAACTACTGGTGCAATTTGGAGAATATATTAGTGCCCATTTATCGAAGAAGGCTATAGGCTATATACATCACGTTACGACCAAAAGAAGCGGAGCTTTAATTAAAAACGTGACGCAGACGAATTTTAGCAGGTCAGCAAAATTCGTCAAATCTATATTCGTTGAGATTTTGGACAATCAATGAAATATAATTCAGTATATTGACTCTACGTTACGGGTAAAACTCCTACACTCCCTGCTCATTTCCTAAGAAACAAAAAGAAGAAAACAAAAACACCTCAATCTCCATACATTTTTGACAAATTGCGACTGACATGCGAATGCAAACGTTGTTTATAAATTAGTAGAATTGGCAATCTGGTGAGATCGTGGTCAATCATTATACGAAATATAATGGTTGGACAGTTCACAACTCGTCTAAGGACTTAAATATCAAATTCACAATCTGTTTATGAGCCCGTTCCATCATCGGACCACAAGACGTAAGGCGATGCGCCACCGGTACAAGGTGAACATTCCACCCACACGCACAAAACGTTTTGGGAACACATTCATAGGGCGTACAGCTAAGAAGTGGAATTCCCTGTCAGAATCTGTGTTCTCTGGTAGCTAAAACCTGGGAGTCTTTAGTCAAGAGTGAATAGGTTACTTCTGGGTAAGCGTACTTCGTCGGCAACCACATCATCGCTTCTATCAGGTGAGATAGTGGTCAAATGCAAGGCTTTCAACGTTAAAAAAACTCAAAATATAAGAATCACGTCAAACTTGTAAATCAAATTAAGCGCTAAAAACAGTTGTTTAGCTCCAAATCGGTAAGGTAACAAATTATTTAAAAGTTCTTTTTTACAAAAAGGCCTGTGAGTTGTCCCAAGGATGTGTTTAACAAAATTCTTACAAACTGGCAAAGGAAAAAAAGGGAACACAGTGTGTCAAGTGTGATCGGTATTAAACTAGAGGGTTCTGTAGTCTTTCAAGATTGTGTTATGAGATTAAAAAGTATTGTTTTAGTGATGCCGTACTTGAAAAAGTTCTAAGATTTCTATTTAACTGAGTTTTTTAGAAAAGTAATTTTTAGAAATACTTTAGTCGTTTATTTTTTAGTTCAATGTTCTTCATAATATTATTTTTGTAATAAATGAAAATTTCATTGATAATTTTACAGGTGTAGGTACTACCTACAGCTGTAAAATTATCTTTTGGATTTTCTGTACCCTAAATAAACCTTTTCTAATAAAAATTAAGAAAAAAACAAATAGATAAAACTCAATTGAAAATACGTTTTTTTAATTACTCCGCTAAACATGTTACTTAAAAAAACCGTTCATTGACTAACACCTCGTCCATTCGACTCACTAGAATTTGACAAAAACATACGTAGAAATGAAAAAAAAAAACCTTTTAATGCCAAATAAGACTTCGACCCGTCCCTTATTAGAATTAAACATTAAAAAACTAACCGACCTTTCAAACAAGGTGTAACGAATTGAATCAGGCCCCTGTTGATCCCACAGACTATAGAATACCACCCTGGCGGTGAATAGAGAAGCCGTTAAATAATATTTGTGACTCTACAGACACAAACATATTATCTTGTACATTTAAGCGTCTATTTTGCTACTTACCTATTTTAAAGCTCTAGAACTTTAAAGGATGATGATGTTACTTGTCTAGAAGACAAGTAACATACTGTCAGCGGTAGCGTGGCGAAGGCGATTTTAAAAACGTCAAAAATGTATAGGATTGAAAAACGCTGTCGAAATGTCACGTGATCAATATATTTACATATTTTGGCATTTTAACATTTGCATTTGCTAATAGAATGACGATTTGTCTAGTGACTCTTCAAGCATAGCTGTAAACTGAAAATGTTTTCTAATTCTAATTAGTTGTTAACCTTTTGTTGATGTTAACTTTTTTTTTCCTCTTAGAAACAATTTCTTCTTGTTGATGGTTAGTCTATATGAAAAGTATAAACAAAACCATCTCTCAAATTCTCAATGATCATCAAGGTTTCCGATACTCTGTGGCGATCGCACGAACCCTAATTCCGTACCGGTCGAAAAAAAGAAACAAAAAAATGGTCGCCGAGGTTGGTCGCCGTCACAAAAAGTCTTGTTAACCTATGCTGTGTATATTAGTGTATTTATATATTGGGTACCGATGCCTGCTGATTTCGGAATGCGGTTTTATCTAGTAGTCTATTTTTCGGTCAGTATTTTTGTTTGTAAGATAGATTTAATGAAAAATTTTAGATTATAATCTGTACTAGTATTATAAAGTTAAAGAGTTTCTTTCTTTGGTTGAACGAGCTAATCTCAAGAACTATCGATTTGAAGAGAAAAAATCTTTTAGTATTGGATAGCCCATTTATCGAGGACGGCTACATAATATCACGCTATGACCAAATAGGAGCGGAGTAACTTTAAAAATAAAATGATGAACAGGTATACTTAGATTTTAAATAGTATGTGTTTTTTTATACAAGGCTAGTTAATTCCCCTAGTGTCATTCTCGTGATCTATATTTTTGTTTTTATTGATAAGCTCCAGTTTGACCACCATATCACCAGATGTCGATGGAACACGCTAGTCCAGAAGTAATCTATTCACTCTTGATTTAAAGACTCCCAGGTTGCAGCTATCAGGAAACACAGACTCTGGCAGGGAATTCTATACCTTCGCTGAACGCACAACGAATGTGTTCTAAAATTTTTTTGTGCGTGTGGGTTGGATGTCCAATTGTTCACCATAATACCGGTAGCGCATCGCCGTACATCTTGTATTCCGATAATGGAACGGGCTAGAGTTTTCCCAACAATGTTGGAATCGGCTTCCAGTCTAACCGGATACAGCTGAGTACAAATATTTTACATGGAGCGATTGCCTGACTTCCACAACACAGTAACTGGGTAACATGATACTCTTTGGCCAGACTGCTGTCAGATCCAACCCACTTACATGTACCGTGAGAGGAACCCGTTCGTTAGATGGTCAGATAAGTTTGAGCGACACTGACAGCTGTCCTGCGTACCTTTTTGCATACAAAATGGCGGGCGATCAATATTTTTATGACATGAAGAATTATTAAAAAATAAACAGCTTATTGGAACCTGCTACCGGCTGACAAAGTAGCTTTTTTGAGATGGCGAATTAAGAAATGGCGAAGCAAACTGAATAATGAGTAAATTATATATTTTTTTAAATTATAAATAATGCGAAAATCTATCACAAGTGCGTGTTGCCAGTGATCATGAACTGAAACGTGGTCGCTCACAATGGACCTCTCCAGAAGCTGCAAGTCGCTCAAAGGTCAATCCTTTGAGCGACTTGCAGCTTCTGATAAGGGCAATGCTTGGAGTTTCCTTGCGTGATTGAATCAGGGATGATGATACCCGCTAAAGAACGTAGGCTACCGACATAGTCCGAAAGATCGTCAACTGAAGTGGCAGTGGGCAGGGCACATTGCTCGCACAACATATGGTTAATGGTGCTAAAAAGTTCTGGAGTGGCGATTGCATACCACGTAGAAGGCCTTCCACAAGGTGGACCGTTATACTGGTGAGAATCGCGGGTAGACGATGGAAGCGAGACGTCCAGGACCGGTCGTTGTGGCGACTCTTGCGAAGACCTTTGTCCAGCAATCGATGTCTGCAGGCTGATTATGACGATGAATTAGGGGCGAGCCTATTGACCAAAACTGGGCACGAAATAAGAATCCAGGCTGAAAATTCAGCCATTCAGTCATCGCAGATTATAATGGACCTTCTACTGCAATGCTCTATAGAAAATGATATCTCAAAACGTCATATTTTAAATATCATTTAGTTCCGAAAGCGGACACCAATCAAATTCAAAGCCTTGCCGACTGTCTCTTAACCTGACTGACCTTTGGTACCCGGATATTAGTTTTAAAGCAAACAATAAGATTTTGTGTGCACGCTCTAAGCAGTCGTGGGGTACCTATCTTATTCATAGTGTTGCAATGTAGGTTGGAATCAGAAGTTCCTATAATAATTCAATCTGCCTACATTTTGCGATGTTTTTTACTGTATGGGAACACAACAAATGACTCGAGCAGGAGAGGAAGGGAGTGTCAGACACTTACTGATTAAACCCATCCGTGTTCCACAAAATGCCCTTTGCGGTCCAAGACGGTAGCTCTTTCGAAACCAGACATGTTGTGGACCACTTTCAGTCTGACCGCATGTAGCTGATTATCATCATGTATTTAAAAAGGAGCGACTGCCTATTTTACCTCCAAAACCCAGTAACTATGTAGTAATACTGCACCGCTTGGCAAGACTAGTGTCAGACTTTCTGGCTTCTGACTACCCGCAACAATAACTGTTAGAAATCTATTAACAAGTAACCTATTCGCCTATGACATACTTTTTTAAAATTAAATATTCTATCTTAAAATATTCTTTTGTTACTGAGGAGTGACTGACAGACAACGCACAGCCGAAATTTGACATGTAAGTTCCTTGGAAAGTGTAGGGGAATTTCCCGAAATTCTCACGAGAACGGGAAGACTGGATATGCTCGTACGAATTCGCAGGCAAAAGCTAGACCGTTATATTTTGTCATTTTGACACTCACATTTACTGATAGAATGGCGCTTTATCTGAGCCTTAAGTTATAGCTTACAGAAAATAGTTCAGAGTTGATTTTCTGCGATTCCCTGCAAAGTTGATTAAGTATCGATTGTGAATCTAGCCGAGATGTATCGAGACGTTGTAATCAATTGATCAGTATTGTGATCTGTTGTGTCGCCCGGCTTTGTCTGCAACTCTTGATCTTTATTTGATGAAACGACTGAGATTTTGATGTAAGCGATTTCTTAGTTGTTATACAAATATTCGTGTTTGTAGAGTTTTTGTGTCGCATGTCTTGGTATGGTCATGTGAAGGGGAGGGATGAAAGGGAAAGGGAGAGGGAGGCCAAAGAAAAGATGGATGGATTGTGTGAGAAGCGATATGAAATTATCACAGAAAAGAGGAAGACAACGTGTTGTATCGAACTATTGACCCCAAGTAGTATGGGATATGGGCAGAAAGATGATGATAAGTGTTTTTGAATCAACAGTTGCTGCCCAGTGGTATCCGTGGCTGTATAAGAGTTTGATAACGTGATATTTCGAAAGCGTTTGTCAATCCCATACATTTGGACGTTTTGACAATCGCTTTCGCTACGCTATCGCTAACAGAATGTCACTTGTCTAGTGCCTCTGCCAACTCCTTCGAAGAACACAGCCTTTATGTTATTTTATATTTAAAAATCATGTGTGCGTCACCTCTTGTTCCTAAATTCGTGTCAAGTATCTACTTCATATTTAACCAACTCACTAAAAAAGTAGTGTTACGTGTTTGACAATGAAATTGTCACGTCATCGCAATTAATAAGGTGAAAGTCTGAGTCAAAATATTATATTCTCTCTTTGATTTTTATTAACTTATCTTAGGGAAGTCTCGAACTTTAATTATTAATTAGTTGAACTATTGTATTTGAGATTATAATTGTGTGCTTCTGGGTAAGATTTCATATTGGAGATGTAGGTAGCTAGAGTTCCGTAATTAGATTGTTTTTTTTTTTGTCATGACTCATCTGCCTGGCTTTCCCCGACTACATATTATGTTGGATGTGACTTCAAGCCTAACCGAATCCAGCTAAAGACCAGTATTTTACATGGAGCTACTGACTACCCGACCTCCACAGCCTACTCACTGGATAACACGATACCCCTTGGCTGGAGGAGTTCAGATTTATTGGCTTCTGACTACCCATAACGACTGTCAAAGATCTACAAATGACAGCCGGTAGCAACCCACTCGCACAAAACCGTTTGGGAATACATTCATTAAGCGTATAGCTAGAGAGAGAATGGAATTCCCTGCCGAAGTCTGTGTTTCCTGATAGCTACAACCTAGGAATCTTTTATTTAAAGGTGAATAGGTTACTTCTAGGCAAGCGTACACAATTTTCGACGACATCATCGCATACAATCAGGTGTAATGGCGGTCAAGCGCGTGCCTATCAATAGTAAAAAATATAAATATTTTCTGAAACAAGCCCACCTCACGGGCCATACTTAAAACAATAATACATTATCTTAGACCGCCAGTAACTTATTTAAACGAATACCTATTCAATATAATACTCTGTTCAGGTAACCATTGTCTCCACCCACTCTCGGCTGAGTCGTAAATATACGGAGGTATCGGGTAAGCTTCCGCGTTTACGAAATTTCATTGTTTGTAATCCTATCCTTCGGTTCATGATTGATATTATGAATGACAGTAATTGTATGGATTTGAACAGTTACTTTATTAATAACCAGTAGTACTAACGATCGTAGTATTTCGTAGAAAATTAATGGGTGATAGCTTCTTCTCCCATATTTCTCTATCAGTATTCACATTTATACTCATGGAGAAGTGTGGAAGAAGAAGTCAATATATCAATATAAGGTGCCATTAAAATAAATGGACACCAAAACACTGATTAAAGTGATTTTGTTAATTGCCAACATAGTGTCCAGCGTAGACTTTGTATCTGTCATCTCTGACCAAGACTAGAGTCAAGAGTTATCTCAAATAAATAAAAAATCCGTTGACTGTTTTTTTTTTCTTGTAAGTATCTAATGCTTTTTTCTTATTTTTTGTTATAGCTACAATAGAAATACTCACTCTGTGAAAAATTCAACTGTCTACCTATAATACGGTGGTTGAGATACAGCCCGCTGTAAGACAGACGGATGGACGGACGGACGGAGTAATAGGTAGGGCTTCGATGTTAACCCTTCGAGTACGGAACCCTACACAGCTAGGCAGCTGACGATCATTCATCCAAAAACACACATCTATACATACAACCATAAGTTAAACTTAGTAAGGGCAGCACAAAAAACGATGGGATTCCAACAAAAAGGTAGGACGAACAATGATATTATCTATGGTACGCCGATCCCGACCATTGACACTGAGAGCAATGATTAATGATTACAGATGTGGCATTCGGTAGAATAGCATTTTTTATTTATTTAGGTTCGTGGGTAATAACAGCCACACGGGTCGATCTTCAAGGTTAAGCAACGCTTGCCGAGGTCGGTCTGTGGATGGGTTACCATCTTAATGTACCGAGACTCCTTCGTGCCTCGGAAAGCATGTTAAGCCGTTGGACTGTGTGTCATTTGGTAGTTGTTACAGGACTTGTCTAGAAGTCGAGCCTACGCCCAATATAGTTAGGAAAAGGATAGGCAAACAATTTATTTAGGTTTTTAACTTTAGTGACTTTCTCGGTTTTATTTAAGAATTTATATTACACCACGAGAACTATAGGATGAAGTTTCCTGCGAGCGTTGCTGAATTTGTTCGAAAGAGTCACCAGTTAGTCAGTTTAGTCAGTAAGAGTCTGACACTCCCTCCCGCTACGCCCAGAGCGGAAGTCATTTGATGATTTCCCATACTTAAACAAATGTTAAGGAATTACTGGAGAGAGATAGTACAAGAGCTCGTTAGTCTATGACCCCCCGATCTCTATCATTAATTAAACTCATCGACTTTGCCCTATCACGATGATTTAACAAATAACTAAATTTTGGAAAATCATGCCAAAATCTGTCTCTTTGACTACTGACAATATATTGATTGGTCGTCTTCTACCACAGAAATCTTATTATAACTATGTCTTCTACCATAGAATTCCAGTATTTTACATAGTGCTGGCTCGCTCGATGTAAAATACTGGTATTCTATACTCATCAGCGGGTCCAAAAAAGCCACCCGAAGCGGTCAATACTTCCCAACCAACCTTGAACCTAACGCAGTGGCGATAAAGATGAAAATGAAATTTTACAGATTTTTGTATGATTAATATTATGAATCCTTATTTGATTCTACTTAAGTGGCGTTTTAAGTTCCTACATCCCAACGACAGGGTAACACGATACTAAAGCAAGACTGGTGTTTGACTTTCTGGCTTCTGACTATCCGTATCATCTACTGTCAAATACCTACAAATGACAGCTGGGACCTTTCTGAGGCGCGGGTGAGTCTCGCTATGTTTAAATGGTCACCCATCCACAGACCCGCCATGACAAGCGTTGCTTAACCTTGAAGCGACCTCTGTGGCTGTTAATATTTAGCCTCTAACTTCTCCTTTTTCTTTCTATCTAGAACAAATTTATTTTCATTTTCCCGACCTATTTAAAAATTGGTCCGCGACAACGGTATGCAAGCTACCCATACACTACATGCTACAACATACTATATGGATGTATATTAGCGCATGTGCCTTTAGGCGCTCGGCAGGAAAATAAAAAAGTGGAACACAGGTATAAGGTACGCATCAATGATATGCCTTGACGATTTTTTGGTACGGATAGCAGAAGAAGCGGATGCTGGGGTTCAGAAAATTAATTTTTGAAAATTTACTTAGTTGGATCAAACAGGTGACGACTTATAAAAAGTATGGATGAAGAAGATATTCTGTCTATTATAAGTGATTAGATTTATCGCGTATATTGAGCATGAATACTAGTCATGCATGACTGTTTTTACTAGTTTACAGAAAATCTCAAATTAAGTCCCTTGTGCAAGAAAAGAAACTATTTAAATAAATCTTTAAGTCCGTTTGTTAGATTGGAAAAAAATAATGGACTAAATCGTGTGACGTCACGACTATCGTTCGTAAAAAGCGAAACGTTATTTATTTTCTCATCTTATCATTTTTAATTTTCATTGGTTTTATAAAACAATAAAGCACGTCATAAATATACATTTCCTTACATTCAAACAGACGAGTGAAATGTTTGTTTTAGTTTTCTAAATACAGTCTATTCTATTCTATATTTTTATTTGACAAGCAAAGCCGATGTCGACTATTCTGCCAATGTCTAAACTAGATTGGAGAAGCAAGTGCGTGTGATAAATATGAACGGTAGACAAAGTCTTAACTGTTTAATTGTACGGTACAGTTGAAAACTTACTGGGTTAGTATGGTACTGAAACAAACCTTAATACAGTAATTTTATGTTAAACCAATAACCATAAAAAAAAAATATCCTGGCTTCGCCTGCTGACCGTACTCGGTATCTCCGTCAGAAATTTTTCGAATAGCTCGCCGGTTCCGATGTTATCAGCGCGGTACGTACGGCGTTCGATTCCCGACCGGTCGCTTAGATGTCTCTATAACACACTGCCCAACCGAAATATTACATTTTGAAATTTGAAAATTCATGTTGGGTCAACTACGTCATTCTAGCATCTTTCAAGTAGGAGTCGTATTTTTTCGAAGTTCTTGCTGTCTGTCTATGTGTGTGTGGTAGCAACAAGAGGGCCAATTCTACTAATCTTTAAACAACTTTCGCATTCGCATGTCAATCGTTAACTGTCAAAAAAGCCTTAATTTTCATATATTTTTGAAAGATTGCGATTGAGATGTGAATGTGAAAATTAGTAGAATTAGCAGTAAGATCTTTCAGTTAAGAGTGAACAGGTTATTTCTAGGCAAGCGTGCTCCATCGTCGACCACATCATCGCTCACCATGTGAGATTGTGGTCAAATGTTTGAAATTGTCAATGTATAAAAAACAACATCATTATCACTTAGCCTTTTCCCAACACGTTTGAGTCGACTTATTGTCTAATAAAAGCCGATCGATTTTCAAAAAAAAACTCGTCATGTAAAATTGGGTGAAGTGGGCGGTCACACTAATTTGTGATAGGAATTAATAGCTCACTTCACCTAGATATACTGGTTAACGCTATATATTGGCAGTTAGCTCACTTCACTAAAGATTTGACTACTGCAGTGCTATTCTGTAACAAAATTTTCGTGTCTCGACAGCGGAATCCGAGGTGAGTTTCAAATTCGTATAAATATAAGACCTTATGACGTGTGAAATAAAGTTCACTTTGTAAGGTTAGTCACTCAGGTGAAGTCGATATCAAAATGGTTATTTACAGAATAGACTAGCAGGATAGACCAGCTACTATGAGTCTATGGCAATAGGAATGATTTGTTCCGTCAGTTAGATTAACAAAAAATAAAGTTTTTTGCTTTATCAAATCAATAAAATTGACGAAGATACAACGCATCAAAGTTCGAGAGTGGGGGCTGATGACGTCACATTTGAGTAAAAACTATACCCAAACGTGACATCACATGAGTTGCATTGTATCGTCTTAATTTTTTGGTTTACGTGGAAATATGTCTAAAATTATTTGACAGTGTATTCTCAGAATAATCAGGTTATTTAGTCATCTACCCAATGTAAAATGCGATGGAATTTTTAGCATAACAGTAAAATATGTGACATGTCAAAGTAATGTCATTTGTCATTGTCTACCCCCTGTGGGACATTCACACAAGAGAAATAATTTACGATTATGTAAAAATAAGGTTTTACGACTCATTCGGTATGTTAATTTATATGTTTTATGTTTAAAGATTTTACACTCTTGTTTAAAGCTACTGTGAGGTCGTTATACAGTATTATAGCTTAGGATCTGGAAAAAGTGCCATTTCAGCAGCGACTGCGATTGTCGAACTGCCAAAATACAGGTTGTTGCAGAATTGCGTCGTTATATTTAAGGGTGGTGTTCTGTAGGTATTCACGTAACTAAATAAGTGCGGTTGCAGTGCAGTTGAAGTTAAGTTTCGATCAAAACAACGCTTTTCGTATTCTCTACCGCTGTCAGACACGCTCGCGTCAAGTTCGCGTCACGCGAACGTTATAACGGCACTCTTCTGTTGCGCGTCTTTGGTGCGTGCTTCGGAACGCAACATGATCGGTATTCTACTAGTTGGTTTGACGTCTCAAAATGACAGCTTATAAGAAAAGTTTAAGTTTTAATATTATAAGAACGTCATATTCATTGAAATGTAATCGATTCTAATCAATTATTTTGTGGGTATTATTTTTCTCTCCACCTTAAGTAAGTTAGGTTGAGTTTGGTTGTCGTGCAGTTGACGTACAGTTCACGCGCAGCTTACGCACAGTTCAAAGATTATAAGAATACCGTTTAGCACTCAAACTTGAACTTAACTGCAACTGCACTTAAACTTAATCGGCGCGTCATAAAATTAGGTACGTGAATTAGCCTTCTGAGTTCTGTAGCTGCTACACAGTCATCATCATTATCAGGTTATAGCAGTCCACTGCTGGCCATAGGCCTCTCTTAGTGCATGCCATTTGACTCGATTTTTTTTATTTGAAATTTCGACTTTCTGGTGTTTATGGATTTCATTTTTTTTTTTTTAAATACAAAACGGGGAAACTCTTGGCCCAAATCTCTCCTGATGGATAGTGATGATTAGGCTGAAGAGGGAAGCGAGTTTCACCCGGAATCCTCTTACACAGAGGAACTGGCTATCATACCTCTAACTGCCGGAACACAACAATGCTTTTAACATTGTTGTTATGGCGACAGACTTAGACATGATGGTGGTAGCTTGCCAGGCGGACTTAGAACAAGTCCTACCACCAACCAAACCGAGCAAAAAATTTGGCCCCGTTGGGAATCGAACCCGGGACCTCAGGGTTTGAATCAGGTTATTTTTTATGTATAGAGATAATAAGATTTGACGGCACGGTTGGCGCAGTGGTTGAGCGATCGGCTGCTGCGTCGCGTGTCGTGGGGTCCATTCCCGCACGGAACAAATATTTGTATGACCTACGGATAGTTGTTCCGGGTCTGGCTGTTTGTGTATGTGACTTTGTATGTTTGTAAACGCACCCACGATACAGGAGAAATTCCTAGTGTAGGGCATCGTTTTTCTTAAAAAAAAAAAAGATAAACAACATGCAACAAAATAAACGCAATCTCTCTTAAGATGTCACTGTATGTACTCATATAATTATGAACAACAATTAATTATGGGACTTATGCGCACAGAATTGTATGGGGGTAAATAAATCTACTGGCACACAGCTCCATACATTTATGCGGGCATAACTCGACAAAACTGCTGAACAGGGGATTGATTTTGCGCGATTTAGGATTTGGTCCCACAGTTAAAGTAGTTCACAGTAAGTTAATTGGCCCCTTAAAAGGTGTTTCGATTATTCTGTAACATGTTTAAACATTTTTCATTTTATGTGCGTAAGTTATTATTTAGCCACAAGCTCTTCTTCCTAAATTCTAAAGTAAAATAGGCCCTACATACACCCGAAACTATCTAGCCCGGCTGCACTGCATGCCAATATGTCCTCAGCACAAAAACAAGGCAGTCCCTAATGACAACGGAATCTCTTTGTGAGCTGTTCCCAGAAACCGATCACGGGTGATTATGCGTTTTGTTCGTCCTGCCAAGCATTGGACTGCGCAAAATTTTCATTGTTGCTTTTTAATTGATCCGAATTATTCGTTTTTCTTGGCTGTCTGTGTTTTTGCGGGTATTGCTATGGCTTTTGGGTTGAAGTCTATGATTTTTACTAATATGTTGTAAGGAACAATGATATCAATACACATAAACATACTCCTCCATAACTGCTTTTTAATTGATCCGAATTATTCGTTTTTCTTGGCTGTCTGTGTTTTTGCGGGTATTGCTATGGCTTTTGGGTTGAAGTCTATGATTTTGACTAATATGTTGTAAGGAACAATGATATCAATACATATAAACAACTCCTCCTTAACTGCTTTTTAATTGATCCGAATTATTCGTTTTTCTTGGCTGTCTGTGTTTTTGCGGGTATTGCTATGGCTTTTGGGTTGAAGTCTATGATTTTGACTAATATTTTGTAAGGAACAATGATATCAATACATATAAACAACTCCTCCATAACTGCTTTTTAATTGATCCGAATTATTAGTTTTTCTTGGCTGTCTGTGTTTTTGCGGGTATTGCTACGGCTTTTGGGTTGAAGTCTATGATTTTGACTAATATTTTGTAAGGAACAATGATATCAATACATATAAACAACTCCTCCATAACTGCTTTTTAATTGATCCGAATTATTCGTTTTTCTTGGCTGACTGTGTTTTTGCGGGTATTGCTATGGCTTTTGGGTTGAAGTCTATGATTTTGACTAATATTTTGTAAGGAACAATGATATCAATACATATAAACAACTCCTCCATAACTGCTTTTAATTGATCCGAATTATTAGTTATTCTTGGCTGTCTGTGTTTTTGCGGGTATTGCTATGGCTTTTGGGTTGAAGTCTATGATTTTGACTAATATTTTGTAAGGAACAATGATATCAATACATATAAACAACTCCTCCATAACTGCTTTTTAATTGATCCGAATTATTCGTTTTTCTTGGCTGTCTGTGTTTTTGCGGGTATTGCTACGGCTTTTGGGTTGAAGTCTATGATTTTGACTAATATTTTGTAAGGAACAATGATATCAATACATATAAACAACTCCTCCATAACTGCTTTTTAATTGATCCGAATTATTCGTTTTTCTTGGCTGACTGTGTTTTTGCGGGTATTGCTATGGCTTTTGGGTTGAAGTCTATGATTTTGACTAATATTTTGTAAGGAACAATGATATCAATACATATAAACAACTCCTCCATAACTGCTTTTAATTGATCCGAATTATTAGTTATTCTTGGCTGTCTGTGTTTTTGCGGGTATTGCTATGGCTTTTGGGTTGAAGTCTATGATTTTGACTAATATTTTGTAAGGAACAATGATATCAATACATATAAACAACTCCTCCATAACTGCTTTTTAATTGATCCGAATTATTCGTTTTTCTTGGCTGTCTGTGTTTTTGCGGGTATTGCTATGGCTTTTGGGTTGAAGTCTATGATTTTTACTAATATGTTGTAAGGAACAATGATATCAATACACATAAACATACTCCTCCATAACTGCTTTTTAATTGATCCGAATTATTCGTTTTTCTTGGCTGTCTGTGTTTTTGCGGGTATTGTTATGGCTTTTGGGTTGAAGTCTATGATTTTGACTAATATTTTGTAAGGAACAATGATATCAATACATATAAACAACTCCTCCATAACTGCTTTTTAATTGATCCGAATTATTCGTTTTTCTTGGCTGACTGTGTTTTTGCGGGTATTGCTATGGCTTTTGGGTTGAAGTCTATGATTTTGACTAATATTTTGTAAGGAACAATGATATCAATACATATAAACAACTCATCCATAACTGCTTTTTAATTGATCCGAATTATTCGTTTTTCTTGGCTGTCTGTGTTTTTGCGGGTATTGCTATGGCTTTTGGGTTGAAGTCTATGATTTTAACTAATATTTTGTAAGGAACAATGATATCAATACATTTAAACAACTCCTCCATAACTGCACTTTAATTGATCCGAATTATTCGTTTTTCTTGGCTGTCTGTGTTTTTGCGGGTATTGCTATGGCTTTTGGGTTGAAGTCTATGATTTTGACTAATATTTTGTAAGGAACAATGATATCTAAGGGCGGGTTGTATCAAACAGTTGGTTAACGTAACATACGTACGTCAAAAAGTTACGATTACGGACGATGTTTGACGTTCGTTAAATTAGAAGCGTTGTTTCAAAACATTCTGGTATAAATTCCTGCTCATCCCAATAGCTAAGTTATTGACACGGGTCCTACCTAAATAGCTTTTTTTGCATTCCACCACTAATTTGTGTCATCAGAAGAACTGGTATTGAGGAATTCAAAAGAAATTTCACAATATTGTTACGCTTTGTGTACGCTGACATTTTGTGAAACAACCCAATTTTTTGATTTGACGATAGTTAGCACCATTTTTAACGTTTACGCGTGCGTTAAGTGTAGTTGAAACAACCCGCCCTAAACATGTAAAACTGTTCCATTACTGATTGACTGAGTGACTAACAGACTACGCACAGCCGAAACTACTGGTCGTAGTAAGCTGATATTTGGCTTGTAGGTTCCTTGAGGAGTGTAGGAGAGCGTTAAGACAAGATTTCCCGAAATCCTACGGGAACGGGAAGAAACGGGATATAAGTACAAAGTCTCGGGCAAAAGCTAATACCTACGTCAAAAAGAACAATGATATTTAAATTATGCGACTCTGATTAATGGTAACAAACATGAAAGCAAGTGCCGTGAACCCGTACCCCGCGCGTATCACGTACATCTTTCTACCGTTTAGTATCGACAGGTAGTGCTTGCGCTGTTTTAAGGGTTCCGTACTCGAAGGTTAACCAACGGAACCCTATTACTAAGTCTCCGCTGTCCGTCCGATCATCTGTCTGTCTGTCAGCAGGCTGTATCTCAGGAACCGTAATAGTTAGGCACGTAGGCAGTTGAATGAAAATGTTACATTTTGTGTATTTTAACTGCGCTTGTAACTACAAAAAGAAAATTTTAACTAGAACACTGCACTGAAAACTCGTGTAACGTCATATTTCGATACATTTTTATCGGAAAATTACGTCACAAGCCCCCCTCTTCATCTTTGATGCGTTTTATATTCGAAAATTTTTATTGATTTGATAAAATAAAAAATTCGAATCCAATAGTTAAGTCTGACTGACTAAATAGAGTCATGTTTTGAGGAATCATCCCTATTCTCTAAAAGACCCTCTAATCTCGCTTGTAGAAGCGAGTCTTCTCATATTGAAATTTCTTGTCTTTAAGCCAAATACCTCGCAGTTTCTTGGACTGTCCGTGTCATTGAACAGCTTAAAAGACTATAGGTTTTTACGAGGTACCTGTAACTTGGGTCTAAGGCCATATGACACGCCTGGGACAAACGACGAACAATTCCCGCAACATAGCACTGTATTCTGCTAGTGTTGTCTAGTGAAATATTTCGATTTATCGATGTCGATATTGTGTCGTCAATTAGGCTTTTTTCCGCCATAGCCTTTTGAGTTATATTTATTTATTTATGTACACAATATACTTATAAGTCATAATTCCAGTTTAAGTTTGACCTGTTTCTTATAAATATTAATCAATATTTATACAATTCTTCGGTCAATGATGAGTGACTGACAAACAACGCACAGTTGGGAACTTCTGGTCGTGGAAAGCTGGGATATAGGCGAGGTTGCAGTACTGTGTGTTTTGACGAACAACAGCGGCTGTCCGGCGAGCGAAATAATGCCTAAATTTTGATTGCTTTTTCTTCTTGGCGAAAACTGATAAAGAAATTATACAATATGGTTTCAACATTTACTTCAAAATAAAAAGCTCTATCTATTGATATAATTTTTATATATATTCGTGATGAAATCTCTTAGCAGTACACGTTTAAAATTGTAATTTAGTGTCATGTTTGATAAAAAAGTATCGAGCCAATCATTCTAAATCGCGTTTCTATCTTTGCGATTTACTTGAGGGTTGTTCAATTTTTATGTAATGATTTTTATTTCATAAAAAACTCATAATTAATTAGATTTTCAGACGTTCAAAAATCTTAAAAAGTACTGCAACCCCGCCTTAACACGCGGAGTGCAGGGGAGTACTAAGAGAAGGTTTCCCGAATATCCTTCGAAAACGGGAAAAACCGTATCGTAAACAAAGTCGCGGGCAAAAGCTAGTCAATAAAAATTACAATCGTTGGCATCAGACCCCAAAATAATCTAGGCGGATAACATCGCATTTCTTTTTGTGAAATTATATCGATACTTTTTAACCGACTTCCCAAAAAGGAGGAGGTATGTTTGTTACCTCATAACTCCGACAATTATGAACCGATTCGAAAAATGTTTGTTTCATCTGAAAGGATATGCTTGCAGATTGGTCCCATTTAAATTATATCGAAATCGGTTACGAACTTTGGATTTTAAATCGAAATAGCTGGAATTTGACTATTTAAATGATTCTTTGATAATCGAAATTGCGTATTTTGCTTTTCTGCGATTTGGCAGTGGTGTGGTAGGTGTGGGGCACCACTAAAAAGTGAAAAATAAAAAACTTTTTACAAAAAAATACAACCGACTTCCAAAAAAAAACACTACAAAGTAAAAAATAACTTTAATTTCGGAAGTCGGTGTCAAAATACGAAGAAACGAACAAAAACACCGATTTCCGAAATTAAAGTTATTTTTTACTTTGTAGTGTTTTTTTTTTGGAAGTCGGTTGTATTTTTTTGTAAAAAGTTTTTTTGACACATCGACATCCCTAGCAGTTTTTGTGGTTCAGAATTCGTACTTACTTACAAGACTGTTAATATGGCACTTCCAGTTTTAGAAAAAAAATCGCTTTGTTTAGCTCATATCTGTAAGTGTCTCCCCGACCATTCATGTGAAAATAATATTATTTACTCCGTCATTGACCGGTGGGCCAATTCTCCTAATTTTTAAACAACTTTCGCATTTGCATGTCAGTTGCAAACTGTCAAAAAAACCTTAATTTTCATAAAAATTCGTACCCATCGCTGTTGACTGGAAGTGAGCCCAAAAGACGTTGTATGACAATGCTTATCCTCTATCCGAGTTAAAAGCCAGCTCTTGGGTCACGCGAAGCGTCAACTAAGCGTTTAGCTAGATCTTTTAATTTTCATACATTTTTGACAGTTTGTGATTGAGATGCGAATGTGAAAATTAGTAGTATTGGCACTCACGTCATCACTTTCCGTCAGAGGCACTAGACAAAGAGCCATCCTATCAGCGAATGCGATTGTTGAAAAGTCAAAATAACGTGACATTTCGAAAGCGTTTGTCATGATGGATCATCAGTTTGTGAGGATGGATGTTTGTTACTCTTTCACGTCATAACGCCTGAAAGGATCTCCATGAAATTTGGCACAGAGGTAGATTATAGTCTGAAATAACACATAGGCTATATTTATTTATATATATCCCAGGAGTATTTTTCCTAGGGATCACACGGGTGAAGCCGCTGGAAGAAGCTAATATGTAGATATTATTACAAATATTTTCTTATTTACTTTTCCATAAACAAGTTCACTAACATATTCACTTCAAAATTTCTAAGCATATTAACTCGTTCTGGTCTTAACAACGATATTATCTATGACCAATAAAAATAGATATATGACCTACGAACGACGCCACAAAATGAGCGTAAAATAAATAAAGCTCCGGCCACATTATGCGACTATTTACTGCGACAAACGTGTCGCAATTATAAGCGTCATTAATATTTATCGTTTTATATTTAAATAATTGTTTATTTCTCACTAGCTTCTGCGAGTGGCTTCGTTCGTCGAAAATAATCCTAAGAGAACATGCTCCCGGGATAAAATATAGCCTATGTGCTGTTCTTGAGGACAATATATTTCTGTGCCAAATTTCATCCAGGTCCGTTCAGCCGTTCTGGTGTGATCAATCATACCAGAATACTCAAGTAATAAACATACATTCAGGCAAACTTCCGCATTTAAAATAGTAGTAATATGATAAGATTATTATGTATATTATGGTGTGAGTGTTTATTTTTATATATGTGATAGGTATTAGCAGATAATCTATGGTTTGAGAAATCTATTTGGTTTATGTTCAAAATTGTTTTGGTAGGTTCTTGTCCAATTTATTTTCCATAAATTTTTGGAAGGTGGCCATCAAAAACAAGTTACTTTTAATCGTGTTTTGGATAGCCAACCTTTGCAAACACAGCACGATAATTTACGTCAAAAAACTTTCGATGAATATTTTTTGTATTTCGTGTACAAATATATAATAATACTTTTAGGATGTTGTTGGGGCTGCTGAGATGCTGTAGTCAGTCTAGCATGTTCATGGAGGCACGAATTGATGGTTTTCATGCCATCATGAGAAAGGGAACGGCCTCTTTTTTGCACCGTATCCGAGTAAGCTCCAACAGCATTCTGAAAGTAATAGCGTACCGACTTGACGGTCCTTTTCATAGACACTAGATAGCAGACCGTGTCTCTATTTGATGTGTTGATGTTTTTTATGTTTTTATGAGTTTTTAAGTACTTTCTAACACACTTATGGATGTTCAAAATTATCTGAAATAAAGAATTAATAATAATTAATAAATAATTTTGTGTATCCGACTGCTCCAAAAGGAAATGTTTTTATGGCTTGGTTTAGACGTCGATCGTCACGTTATGGTAAGCGACGATGAAGCATGCTTGCCTAGAAGTAAACTATTCACTCTTGACTTCAAGACAAGCTAACAGCCATCAGGTAACACAGACTCTGGCAAGGAACTCCACACCTTCGCTGTACGCATGATAAAATGAATTTCCAACTTTATGTTAGTCGATTAGTCTGAAGAAGTCCTTACTTTATCGAGTCCACTTAAGATTTTTTTATATACTTATTATGTTAATAAACATACATAAAATAACGTGTCCATCCGTGTAATCGTATTACTATAACCATTATTTTTTTGTACGGTTCGTGATTTCTTAAACAGCGAAATTTATTATGTTTGAACGTAATTTTCAATAATTTTTATGTAGGTATTTTTATTGAAAAAGTTTTTTAATGTTTTTATTTAGAAGAAGAGGATGCTAAATGGTCAAACAAAATTTAATGTTTCTTGCGGTTTTAAGACATTTTTTTTTATTTAAGATGGATTTGCTCTCGACTCTAGTCTATGTCAGAGGTGTCAGAGGCGAAGTTGACGATGGAGCGAGCTTACCCAGAAGAAGCTTGTTCACTCTAAATTGAAGAGATTAGGGTTGTATGTATTCGGGTTTTTTTATATGACTTTAAAATGCGAGTTATTTTTATTCTTAGCAAGTCACAGAGAGGAGACCAGTATCCAGTAGTGGGATCATCCAATCGGCCTAGCCTTTTTCCAACTACGTTATGGTCGGCTTGTATTTTACATGGAGCGACTGGGCGTCTATCTCCATAACCCACTAACTAGGTGATACAATACTCCTTGGCAAGACTAGTGTTAGAGTCTTAGACTTCTGACTACTCGTTACGACTGTCGAAGACGTTCAAATGACAGCCGGGACCAATGACTTAAGTGCATACACTACTTGGCATTCAGGGCCTGGTGGCAAGAGTGGGCGTGGCCTTAGAGGCCTAGGGAGACGCTTATCACACTACCCGGTCGATTCGGCCCTGGCTCAGTTGTGAAGCGACCAGCGCATTGCAACGAGTAGGGAAGTCCCCAAACTACGAGTAATCTCAATTTGATTGGGAATTTATTGGAGATTGGAAAGACGTGAGGAAAATGCGGGTATCCTAAATACCAATTTTATTTTCCTGATATTATTCAAAATATTGAATTTGTGGGGAATCGGTTTTTTATTTTCCAAATTGAGGAAATTGACTTGTATTTTCGGGGAATTTGTTAAATTAGTGTTGCTAACTCTGCTCCCTAGCTCCCTAAATGCTATTGCACTATCCGGTAAAGGGTGCTAACTAGACCGGGCTGCTACGGCCACCCTAATTAGGGACTTAAGACCCTGTATACCGTGTAGTGCAATAAGCACTTTAGCGTGCTTTCCGAGGCACGGAGGAAACTATATGTATGTTGTGAATGCTCGATTGAAAAAAACTAAAAAAGTTTTTAAAATATTATAAAAAACTTTTTACAAAAAAATACAACCGACTTCCAAAAAAAAAACACTACAAAGTAAAAAACAACTTTAACTTCGGAACTCGGTGTTTTTGTCAGTTTGTTCGTATTTTGACACCGACTTCCTAAGTTGAAGTTATTTTTTACTTTGTAGTGTTTTTTTTTTTGGAAGTCGGTTGTATTTTTTTGTAAAAAGTTTTTTATTTTTCACTTTTTAGTGGTACCGGTACCCCACACCTAACAAAACCACTGCAAAATCGATACCATACGATTTTCGAAAGTTCCCCTCGACTTCTCTGGGATGCCATCATCAGATCCTGGTCTCCTTATCATGGGACCATCTGGGAAGTATACCCTTTCCAACAAAAAAATCATTTTTAAAATCGGTGTGCAAGCGACGGAGTTACGCCCGAACATAAAAAAAAAATACAAACATCCGAATTGAGAACCTCCTCCTTTTTGGGAACTCGTTTAAAAAAGAGTCTACTGGGTAGTATAAGCATACACCCCGCACTGTGTCAGTTTGGTGGATTACACTCTACCTCTCAGAAAGCAGGCCTGAGTCCCAGCAGTGGAAATGTTATTGGCTGATTATACAGCTGCAAATATATGCAGAGCTAAGATATTGTCGTAAATAGCAAACTTTATATCGAAACTAAGTTAATTTGTATTGATTTATTTAAAGACGCGAAGGAAATGATAAAATGCTTATAAATGGACAAATTCATGGCGAACCGTCAAATTTATTGCTAGTGCTGGAAAAAGAGACCAAAAACGAACGCCGAGGACGAATCAAAGCATTTACAACAATAATAATAGTTTAGGTACTTCATATTTTGTTAAGAACAAATCGTTTTATTTGTGTCGCTGGAATGCTATTAGTTTAAAGGAAAAAGGTCACGGTCCATATAAAATAACCTAACAGAAAAGAAAGGTATCTCAAAATATCAGTTTAAAAACTAAACCCCGATTACTAAAAAACGCGCTCTAAAAAGTATTAAACCAAAAAAATATGTTCATAGTGTTGTTCAGAGGACAGCCGCGATCGTATGCTACCTACCCTAACAAACCAATACATTCCGGCAGCAGGAAGCTTTGCGAAATTTGTTCGAAAGAGTTACTGCGGTCCTCAAAGGGTATTAGGAGGAACATGGATGAGTTTTATAGTCACTAAAAGTCTGACACTCTCTTCCGCTCCACCCAGAGCGGGAGGAAGGCGGAAGGAGTCATTTGATTATTTAGAAAATAAAAAAGCAGTAGTAAGCGATCATAAGCTTTTGGGCAACGTCCCATCACTATTCAGCCGTGGTCACATACGAGTTCCGAAAGTCGTGGTTTTAATATTAAAATTCGATCATTCGTATGACTATTTCACTTTTAGACCTAAAATTAATACAAATATTAATAAAAACTTGTATTTTCCCTGTTTTGCGTGAATATTAATTCTGTGTTTTTAAGTGACTTTGTTGAACGTATCGATTTCACGATGTTAACAAGATTTATGTAGAGACTCCAATTATTACAGACTTATTATAAAATCCCTGTAAAAAAATATTCATTCTGTTTCTTCAGTATTTGTTGTTATACCGGCAACAGAAATACATCATCTGTGAAACTATCAAGTGTCTAACTATCACGGTTCACGAGAGCCTGGTTGTTGACAGACGAACAAACAAACGGACGGACAACGGAGTATAGGGTCCCGTTTTACCCTTTGGGTATGGAACCCTAAAAAACAACGTATCTGCGATAAAGATTGTCAAAAATCGATCTGTCCAAACGTGATGTGGTCAACTCTAAACAGTATGGACTTTGACAATCAATTGATGTATGAGAAATTGACAAAGTGGCATCGTCAGACTATAGATTCTAGAATCTGACCATGTCACTTTGTCTATCTAGAGTATAGTAGTGTAGTTTAGAGTCTAGACAGAGGTCAAGGTGTCTTGGAGTCACAGTGGTCATGTACCATGTGTCTGTGACTACACCAGCACGCATATACCCTTCACACCGGAACACAGCGAAGCTGCTTGGCGACAGAAATACCTATTTATAGTGGTGTGGTTGTACTTCCCGGACAAGCTGCTTCACAAACACTCTTATAAGTAGGTACTACTAAATTGAAATTGATTCCTTTACTCTAAATTTGGTCCTAAATCAAATCAACCATTGACACAATGCTCTCAAGAACCTCAAACATTTTTTTCCATATAAACTCTTTTAAATTCTTCCACATTTTTTCTCTAAAATATTGGAAATAAATCAATTACTGCGCTGCCCATCTTCACAATGTCAAGTCGTGACTTTTGACCTCAAGACCTTAAAATTTGAGGTCACGAAGTCGTGCCACAGTAACTTTTGAACGTAGTTTTTTGGCCATGTCACATTGATACGGTCGGGTGATAGAATTTAGAATAAAAGTGGCATTCAATGACTACTTTTTGAAGCGTATTTGAAAAAAAAGTGACCTGGGCTCCCGGTCATGAACCGAACTTAAATTATTAACATTAACGTAGTCTATACTAATATTATAAAGAGGATATATTTGTTTGTTTGAAATGAATAGGCTCTGAACAATTTGAAAAATTCTTTCACTGTTAGATAGCCCATTTGTCGAGAAAGGCTATAGGCTATATGTCATCACGCTACGACTAAAAGGAGCGGAGCATTAATGGAAAATGTTGCGCAGATGAAGTTGCGCGGGTCAGCTAGTTTTAATAATATAGACAAATATTTGGGACGGTCTTATCCGACTCGATTGGGCGGCGTTCGTGAACATGCGTAGTATCTACACGTCTCACATACCACTGTGTCTATAGACGAAAATCTATGGCCAGTGCGTGTTGCCAGTGATGACTTATGGAACGGAAACGTGGTCGCTCTCAATGTGCCTCCACCCAAACTTCAAGTGTTCCGCCTGCCTGCTTACTCTTTCAGGGATTACAGGCTAGATGATATTTTCAGTATAAACCTGAACACGAATAACGGCTTATTCGTGCATCCTCATCTACCTGGTGCCTTTACCAACCATGTTGTCTTCGAGTCTTCTTAAGTAGCCTCCTACACTATTCCCGAAGTTGATCGAAGTTGAGCGAATCCGATTGTGTGGAGGGGCACTTCGCTTCGCCTCGTGCAACTTCGCTTCGCCTCGGGCGACTTCCAGTTGTTGTCGGTTTTTGCGCCCGAGTCAAAGGACTCGAAGTTCGAACACGAAGCGTCTGTCCACACTACTCGGGTCACTTCGGCTCACTTCGGTTCGCGTCAGCCATAGTAAATACGCACGTATTTTTATTAAGCGAGAGTACACATTGCAACGGCAGTTGCCACATGAACGTTATCCATTATGCCTATCGAGAGGGGAACGGGGGGAACGGGCGACTGAGTTCCTCGCGAAGTTGCTCGAGGTGTGTGGACACCTACTTCGGACTTCGGTCAACTTCGGAGAGCACTTCGCCTCGTGCAACTTCAGAAGCTTCCACTCAACCGGATGCGGCTGAGGACCAATATTTTACATGGAGAGACTTCTTTTTTATCGTGTCAGCAGTAAGGTCTAACAACCCCACACACCTTAGTGTCAGAGTTTCTAAACCGCCATTTGGCGGCCGGGACCACCGTCTTATACGTGCCTTCCGAAGCACGAAATCATCTTTTTATCTAACAATCAAGTGATTCAAGCCTGCAATGTCCTAGCCAAATTGGAAACAACTTTACAAAGTGTGCTTCCCGTGGGAATCGAACCCACGACTACCGGGTCTCAAGGCAAGCGCCTAATCCACTCGACTCGCCTTCTGATCTCGTCGATGTGGTTACTGAATTGTGCCTCTTGACAAGAATGACGTCACATTTCCTGACTTTTAAGCAACTGTCAAATATCATCAAATGACAGCTGTGACCAGCGGCTGAATATTTTTACTCGGAGTTGTCTCGGCACGTAATGGTTGGTCACCCATCCATAGTCCGACCTCGACAGGTGTTGCTTAAACTTAAAGTCAGAGTCATACAGCTGTAATTATTTAGCTTTTCCATCATAAAAAATAATTTAATAAGGCTGACACCATAAGAAGTGGTATTTAAACTTTAACGCCCACACATATCAATAAAATTAAAAACTTGAACAAATCGATGTCAAGATAATATCTCGGGCATAACAAACCACTAATTATCATGTTTCCGTAACGACTCATTTTACAACATTCTGCTTTAAAATATTTTATTAAGATGAACCTGATTACCGGTATTAAGATATCCGAACTGAAACTCAAAGCATTTATTTCAATTGAACCATTTTTTAAAGGCACTGTTTTTCTTTTTTTCTTCTTTTTCTTTCGCAGTACATAACGTACCATCACGCCACCTGGTAAGCTATGAAGGGGTACGAATATTTATTTATTTAGACTTTATGCACAATAGTGGTACATAGGACTTAATGCAACAAGGCATTCTCTACCAGTCAACCTTTGGGTTAAAAAGACTACACTGTGATAGGTGTACAACAAACAAATAAAAATAAAATAAAATTGAGTCTTTGAGTTTTGAGTCAGATGACCTATCTTCGTACCCCTTCATAGCTTAGAAGTCAATAATTGCTTCAGGGTTATCTATTCGGGCATAACTTCATTGTTCATAAACCAATCTTGATGACTATTTTTGCGTTGGGTTAACTTATCGCTATATTGAATTGACATTGGACGTTAAACTTGAAAACACTAGTTAAGTGAGATATTGGTAGGTTTATGTCATAATATCTCTTTTTTTAATGATGAGAAATCATGAAATGACTCCTCCCGCTCTGGCTGGGCGGAGTAGAAGGGAGTGTCAGACTCTTACTGACTTAAACCCATGCGTGTTCCTCCTAGTGCCCTTTGCGTTCAAAGGCCGCGGTGACTCTTTCGAAAAAATTCAGTAACCCTAGCAGGTGGTTATAATATCCCTAGGAACATAACAGAACAACACAGAACAGAGGGACTAGCACGAATATTTTGACGTATAATAACGTTAACGTAAGTTTTTGGGGGCCGAGTCACCCGCATCCGTAGGAGAATACCCTTCAGTGAATCCCTACACGTGGTCCCCGGGTGGTGCTAAACAGGTGACACTAACCGCCTCCGTGGTCTAGTGGTTAAAATACCACCTGATTCGGACCCAGAGGTCCCGGGTTCGATTCCCAGTGGAGGCAAATTTTTTGCTCGGTTTGGTTGGTGGTAGGACTTTTTCAAAGTCCGCCTGGCAAGCTACCACCATCATGTCTAAGTCTGTCGCCATAACAACAAAGTTAACAGCATTGTTGTGTTCCGGCAGTTAGAGGTATGATAGCCAGTTCCTCTGTGTAAGGGGATTCCGGGTGAAACTCGCTTCCATCTTCGGCCTAATCATCACTTTCCATCAGGTAAGATTTAGGCCAAGAGTTTCACCGTTTTGTATAAAAAAAAAAATTTGAATGTGAAAAATATCTAATTCAAACAAATATTATGTGCTAAACGATTACTGTAGCTATGGTAAAATTGTACGTTACGTTACTATACGTCAAAACTATTCGTGCTAGGCCCTCTGAAGCATGTTCTTTGGCATTACAGCGACTTTCATTCGGGCGAAATTGCTTTAAAAGTAAGATACCAATAAATTCAACAACCCAATATCAGATACTATACTATTATAAAGTGCCTGGTTCCACCGATCGCCTACGAGAACCGATAGATCAGCTAGTCTGTAAGGCTAGACGCTGTGAGGTAACACTGTGCCTGGATTCCTATTACATTACTCACTAGAACAATGGTTGCACAATAGTTTTGACTAATAACTATCAGCCAGTTTCATTGAGAAATAAGATCGAGAGTTTTTGAGATAAGCTGAAGTTATATTCAAGTCTCGTATTTTACAGAAGCGTTTGAATTCGCATCTCTGTAACAATCTGTAAAGTTGGTTGCATTTTTTTGTTTTTATTTTTCTCTTTTTTAATGGTACACACCTAACAACATCACTAGAAAATCGCAGGAAAACAAAACACGAATTTCGTTTACTTGAATGCCAGTTATTTTGATTTAAAAGCCAAACTTCCAAACCGAGAGGTGTACAAATCCTTTCAGAACAAGATTTTTTCAGATCTGTTCATAACGACGGAGATATGTGTTAACATAAAAAAATACAAACGAATTGAGAACTTCCTCCCTTTTTTGAAGTCTTTTAAAAAGGAGAAGAAAGATTATTGTTGAATCGGCATGAACTAACATACCGATTCTTTTTTCTCCTTGTTGAAATCCTCCAGCAAAGTTCTAACGAAGCTTATACGGAAAATTTAAGAAGCGATTTTGATGCAATTTACATGGAGTGGCTGCCTGGCGGCCCTCCACAACCCATTAACCGGGTAAAACTATGCCCTTGACAGCCTAGGACTGTTATCAGATTATCTGGCTTCTGACTACCCACAAAGACTGGCAAAGCGGGACTAACAGCTTAACGTGCTTTCCGATATACGGAGGGAGATGGTTACCCATCCAGAGACCGACCTCGCCAAGAATAGCTTAACCTCAAAAGTTTGTTAGTATTTAGCCACGAGTTCCTAAATCCTTATCTAAATAAGAACATGCGACACTGATAATCTAATCGAATTATTTATTTGACATGTAAGCAAAGCCACGGGGCGCTCCTAGTGAGTTATAGGTCAGACGCGCAGGGCAGATCGCGGGGGGTCTTACCTTTGATTCTAAACAATTCTCAGCGTATAAGGAATAGTTATTATAAGACGATCTTTGTAAGGATTTGTAATGTATGGAGCATGGTGCATCTGTTTAAGAGGCTGTACTAGATAAGACTAGCTCTTGGCCTGACTTTGTACACGTATAGCGCGGTTTTTCCGCGTTCCCGTAAGAATTTCGGAAAATCCTTCTTAGTGCTCTTTTGAACTCCCCAAGAATCCTACATTCCAAATTTCAGCGTTCTACGACCAGTAGTTTCGGCTGAGCGTTGTCTGTCAGGTAACTGAAGAATTTTAAATATCATTTGGTTATAAGACGCATCAATGTAGTGTAAATAATTATAATAAAACGATGGAAACATTTGACTAGAAAGTAATACTTTCATTGTTCGTACAGCTAATGAGTGGAATTACATACTGGAGTCTGTGTTTCCTGATAGCTACAACCTGGAGGACTTTTAAGTCAGGAGTAAATAGTGAGCGCTTGATAAAATGAATTTTCTAGGAGATACAAAAGAAAACATGTTTGTTTGATACACACATCATCATCAGCCTAGCCTTTTCCCAACTATATTGGGGTCGGCTTCCAGTCAAACCGGATTCAGCTGAATACCAGTATTTTAAGTGGAGCGGCTGCCTACCAAACCTCCACAACCCATTAACTGGGTAACACGGTACTTCTTGGCACGACTAGTGTCAGATTTTCTGGCTTCTGACTATCCGTAACGACTGTCAAAGATCACCAAATGACAGCCGGGACCAACAGCTTAACGTGCTTTCCGAGGCTCGCAGGAAAATCGGTATGTTAAATGACCATCCACAGACTAACCTTGTTTGATACACACATATGGCGAACAAAAACTAGGAGAATAAAACAAGTTAGGTACTTCTAGACAAGCGTGCCACATCGTCGACCACGTCACCGCTTACCATCAGGTGAGATTGTGGTCAAACAAGAGCTTATCAGTAAAAACAAAACCCATAAAGCTGTAGCAAAAATTCACCAAAACAGACGGCATTTGTCAATCCCATACATTTTTGACGTTTTGACAATCGCCTTCGCCATAAATCATATTTATTTTTGGTACATGTAACATACATAGGTTAGATGTAACTCCTTTACATGTTTTCCTAGCTGACTACCTTGAGACGAGACACCGAAACAAACTCAGAGGTCATAGTCCATACAATCGTGAATAATATAATAATAAAATAATAATATATGAAAACCAGAGACAAGAGACTAGCGTCAAGAGCAAACCCATCTCTAATAAAAAAATAAATAAAAAAACCTTGCCTAGCCTGGTGGTCTTTTAAGAAAAGTACCACGCAGGTTTGAGTGGACCTATCCAGACAGTGCAAGAATTTGTCAGTTATCATGCAGCTCAACTCAGAACTTTGAGGAGCTCAATCAATACCTCTGACACTATAACACTTGTCTAGAGCCTCAAGATAAATGGCAGAAGAACATAACTTCTAACAAGACGCAGCTGAGTATTTACATAGAACCTAACAATCCATTTCTTAAAAGCAAAGCTACAAAAACAATCCAACCTCCAAATAAATTTTACAATTCAACAGCCCGCATATTCTCATAGCATCGTTAACTTTTTTGGGCTTTTCAAACCAAATATGCTTCCGGGCTCTCTGCCTATAGAAATGCTAATTTCTAATATTGTTTATGTATCTTTACAATCTTTTTAAAATACTGTTATCTTTCGAGTGAGATGTCGTTTTTGACATAATTTATAGGTTAAGAATATAATTTTAGTAGAGGGAAATAGGTCACTGAATCTGTTTAAGGAAAGGATTTTCAAATGAAGAACTGCCCGGTTGATTTAGTGGCCAATAGGTTCAAGAGCAGCTGTTGTGTGTTAGGTTCTGGAATCGATTCCCAGGTCGGGAAAGCCGCCATTGGGTTTTTCTTCACACGTGGCGCTGATAACATCTAAATACAGTTTTGTACTATGATTATCTCTAGTATTGATAAGTCACGTTTGCTTCGTCGGGCTTCATTAGCTCGGAGTTTTTCTGGTGATCGCTACTATTGATTCTGGCTTTCAGGAGTTGCAGTGGTTGGGAATGTGTGGCGGGCTTGTCCAACTAAAGTCACGTTTGACCATAATCTCACCTGATGGAAAGCGATGAATGGTCGACGACGGAGCACGCTTGCCTAGAAGTAAACTATTCACTCTTGGTTTAAAGAGGTTATAACTATCAGGAAACGCAGACTCCAGCAGGGAATTCCACTCCTTAGCTGTACGCACAATGAATGTATTCCCAAAACGTTATTAATAAGAATAACTAATACGCTTGTCCAATGCATAGGTTATCGTCATTTGTCATTGATCAAAACTAGTTTTAAGTGAGTGCTTGGTTTGAGATTCAATTCAACAAATTTTTAAGCAACATTCGCATCTCAGTCTCAATCTGTCAAAAATGTATGGATATTGAGACTTTTAAACAGCCTGTGACAGAAATGTGAATGTGAACGTAAGTAGCTTAAATATGTAGAATTAGCCATCTGGTCGCAAACACTACTGCTGTAGGGTCTCTCTCGGGTTAGATATCCAATGGGCTCGTGTCCTGAAAAAATCTAATCAGTCCGTCAGTTAGATTATCAAAAAATATTTGACCCGCATTTTTTTTTTCTATGTTTCGGCCACCAAATATGTCGAAGTTACGACGCTTTTAAAATTCTCAATACGATACGCCATGCCATAATTTTTAGCGGGTTGTGACGTCACGAGCCCTCACTCCCGAGTCTTGATGCGTTTTATCTTAGTCCATATTCATTGATTTACAAAAACAAAAAATACGTGTCCATTATTTTTCAACACTGACTAAAGACTAAATAGTTTTGAAATTTGTGGATGGTGGAAACTAGCCTATTCTGGAGTCCTGGAGAATATCCAAAAGAGTTGTTGGTTCTTGCGTCAGGTATTTCTCAGTACAGCAGGGATATGTGCCGGTGTCAGCGTGGCAATGCTGCCAGTGTGCTCGGCACTTTAACCCTTTTACTGTAAGTAAGTAATTATTTATCTTTATTTTATGATTTTCTTTTTTTATGTTTTTGTTCTCTTATTTTTTTTTTGTAATGTGTTTTTGCTGTTGTGTTGTGTCTGTGTCGAATAAAGGTTTTCTATTCTATTATATTCTTTTGTTTCACTTTTCCTGTTGACAGCGATGTGGACGAATTTTTCGATGCCCTATCAGTACTTCCCTCCCTATCTTATCCCACTTGTACGTTTCTACTTGCTTGTATATCATTATCATCACATCAGCCAAAAAACATCAACTGCTGGATATAGGCATACCCCAAGCGTCGCTATATCTTAATACGTCTTTGTGTATAATTTCCAAATAAAGGACATAACCTATCAAAATCTGAATGATTTTATTCAAAATATTCCTGATAGCTACCACCTGAGGATATGCATTCAAGAGTGAAGAGGTTAATTCTACACAAGCGTGCTGCATCGTCGAGCACAACATCGCTTACCATCAGGTGAGATAGTGGTCAAACGCAAACCTATCATTAGGATAAAAAAAACATACAACCGAATTGAGAACCTCCTTCTTTTTGGGAAGTCGGTTAAAAATACACTTTTTGAACGTCAAACCTTCATTTGTGAACAGTCCCTCAAAACGCCCGCCCGTCACCACTTCCTAGTGTTTTAACTGTGGAGAAGAAGTGGCCAACAAACTCCCCAGCAACAAATCCGTCTGTTAGCATATATTTTTATGAAAGAAGTTCGTTTACTAAAGAATATCTCTGGAGAAAAACTACTAAGGCGTTTTACAATTAGTGACATCAATTTAAGTGGAATTATGTCTAACTAGCTGACCCGCGCATCTTCGTCTGCGTCACATTTTCCATTACTGCTCCACTCTTATTTGTCTTAGCGTGATGATATATAGCCTATAGCCTTCCTCGATAAATGGGCTATCTAACACTGAAATAATTTTTCAAATCGGACCCGCAGTTCCTGAGATTAGCGCGTTCAACCAAACAAACAAACAAACTCTTCTGCTTTATAATATTAGTATAGATATAGATTAATAGCTACAGAGCTAGACGCACGCCAGTAATGAGTAAGTGCTCATTACTGGTGTGTCTCAAGGAAGCGTAATTACGCGTTTGTTATAACATGTCCCTAAAAATATAATATATTAAACTCTTCCGTTACAGCCGAAACTATTTTTTTTTGTTTTAGATGGTTTTGCTCTCGACTCTGTCTAGGTCAGAGTTGACAGAGACAAACTCTACGATAGATCGAGCTTACCCAGAAGGAGCCTGTTCACTCTAACTTTGAAAAGATTAGGGTTGTAAGCGATCGGAAATACTACTGGTTGTAGAAATGTAAATTTGGCATGTAGGTTCTTTGGGAAGAGTAAGAGAGTATTCACGAAATTCTTGCAGGAATGGAAATACACCTCTGCCTTACACTTCGGCGAATAACAGGCGTGATGTTATGATGTAGACCGTACTCAGTATTAGATACAACACGGAGAAATATCTTTGAAAGTGAGTTGAATAGTTTCTGAGGTCAAAGAGGATATAAAAAAGTTAACTTACTAAACTAGTTTTAAGGTTTTTGGTATATTTTCTTTGAAGTTTCTTGTAATTGTGTCTTGATTACAAGTTTATTTACCTTAATGTTTTTTCTAAGAAAAGTAGCTTTAATATTGATTTCAGTAAAATTAAGCTTTAGAGGTTAAGTATGGTGTCATTTTGGTCTGTATTACCAAAGCTTTTCACTGTTTTTAACTGAGTTTAGAAATGTTTCAGTGTGTTGAATTGTTTGTTGTTGTTTTTCAGACACGTTTTCGGATAAAAACTATGATTCGCTACAAAATTCTTCAATATTTCGGGTTCTAACGACAATGTTTCCATAAATTTATGCTAGTAACAATAACATTTAATCAAATATTATAATTTCAAGTTTCTACCAACCTTTAAGAAAATGAATTCCATAAAAATCTCCAGGAGCATCAAAGTACAATATGTAATGTCACTGTCTCACTAACACTACACATAAGTTTCGATAAAACCACAAAAAAGTGCGAAAATCCAAAATATCGTATTTAAGCTACAGAAAAAAAATCGTAAAATAAAAATTTGAACACACGTCTGCACGCCACAGCAACTTGTTCCAAACTGAGAATGTTCCAACTTTACGCTGAGGATAAAGACTTATACCCGTCTCTCTTCAACCTTCGTGTCCCTGCAAGTAGGAAAGAGACAGGAGCAATGGCATGCATTATGGTACCTAAGTGGACTTTTTTTTAATTTCTTTGAAAACTCTATAGATCTTTATACCAACCGTGAGTTATGCCTTCGCGCTGGTCCCATTGAGTATAGACTATAATATCTGACCGTAGATTATTATTGATTTTTTTTTCGATGATATTTGTTTTTCGAGCGATGGTAGGCGTTTTGTCTATGGATTTGGGCCATAGATGATTGGTTTGATCAATTAATTGATGTTGGTAGTAATATCAATTAGTTCAGGTTTTTAATTAATGGTTTTACGCTGGTTACGTAATGCTGGGTTGTTATAAGACTACCATGTGTGGTTAAGATGTTCATAGACATATTTTTGCCATAGAGCGGTTGACCTAGATGTATGATTTTTAAAAACTTTTATGAACCTAGTGGTAGATTGGTAATTCTTACTACTATTATAAATGGGAAAGTATGGATGGATGTGTGTTTGTTATTCAGTCACGTCAGAACGGCTGAGCTGATCTGGACGAAATTTGGCACAGTTTATAGTGTAGAATAGGATATGGTACTCTATACTTTTTATCCCGAAACTATGTTCCCTTGGGGTTACTTCCGACATTTTCCGGAGCTAGTTCCGGGTTTATTAGTTTAATAGAAAAGGATACTTTTTATTTGATTTTTAAGGACGAGGCTGCAGATAACACCTGTAATTCGTTCGTAGTAAAAAGTAAAAATAAAGTTATCCATTTTTGGTGACATAACTTGACACGATTTTAAAAGAGAAGGTTTTTTTTTGTTTTTAGGGTTGCTTACCCGAAGGGTAACAAACGGATACCGATCACTAAGCTTCTGCTGTCCACCCGTCCTTCTGTCCGTCCATCCGTCTGTCTGTCAAGGATGTATCTCAAGAACTGTAATAGGAAGACAGATGAAATCTCCCAAAAAGTCTGTATCTCTACAAAAAATAAAAATCCCATACAGGAAACGTGTTTTTTTTTGGTATTTCGTACGGAACCCTTCGCGTAAGAGTCCGACTTACACTTGGCTAGTTTTCTTCGTTTAATCGTTGTTATATTGATACCTAAAGGTCTGGAAGAAAGGGGGTCACCCTCTCTATCCACATGTTCGGCCGAATGACTCGAAAAGTTATAACGTTATAGCGCTATAACTACATAAATATAACTAACTATGTTTGTTTAAATAATAGAGTTGGACCTCTGTAAGTGTTATTTCAATCGAAGGAATAAAAATGAGTTAGTATGGTGTAGGTACTGGTGAGCACAGAATTGTTACTTTGAGTTTTATCATTCAGTTTTAAGAATGATACATTCATTTATTTTGATTCTATGCACAGTAGATTATAAGAAATAAAATCAGTTTGAATATTTTTTTATTATCATCTATTTATATGTCATCTTATATATATATCAGGCAAATCTGACTCACTGACTTATATATGAATGCACAGCCGAAATTACTAATCGTAGAAAGCTGAATTTTTGCATGTAGCTTCCTTTCACTCCGTAGGGGTGCACTAAGAGAGGATTTCCCGTTATTCCTACGGGAACGTGAAAAAACGGGATATCCGCGTACGAAGTCGCGGGCGAAAGCTAGTCATTGATAACTTCGCGTTTAGCCACAATCTCACTTTATGGTAATCGATTATTTGTGGGATGAGAAGTTAACAAAATGACTGCTGAGTTCCTCCTAATGCCCTTTGCGTTCCAGAGCCGCGGTGACTCTTTCGAACTAATTCCGCAACCATTGCAGTGTACGTACAGCTTAGAAGTGGAATTTCCTGCTTGAACCTCTGTTCTCTGGTAGCTACAATCTGGAGGTCTTCAAGTCAATAGTGAACAGGTTACTTCTAGGCAAGCGTGCTCCATCCTCGACCACATCATCGCTTACTATCAGGTGAGATTGTGGTCAAATGCGAACCATCAATATTAAAAATAAGTATGTGAAGGTTATTTCAGTAGACTAATTTGTCTACTAAGAACTTGTACAAACAAGTCCCGATTTTCGAACAACAGCCCAAAAACTCGTCATAGGTCATTTTTTGCCCAAAAACAAATGACAAACGAACTAAAAATGCCCGAAAAAGAAAAGGTTTATGTCCAACTAATCGAGATAAACATCGAGGACTACCTTTTATGTTTATTTTTTTACTTTAAATACTTAAAGCAAGGCTCTACAATGAAGCATGGGACTGGAATGTCGGCTGAGATTATTAAGGGGCATGTTTTTAGAAATATATATGTTAGCTTTTGTTTTTAATTGTTTGGGGTTACATTTTTAAATGCAAGCTGACAATAAGTTGGTTAAAATATTGTGAAACTAGTCAACACAACATTACTGCTGTTTTTCTTTCTTTCTTTATTTATTTCGGAATTTATTCTTCCGGTATAAAAAATATCAAATCTGACGTGATTTCTAAAAATTCTGTTTGAGTGGCGAACATCCATCTTATCGCATTTCAAATAGCAAGAAAATGCCAAATGTTCAGTTATTTACTGAACATTTGGCATTTGTGCATTACTCGAATAAATATATTTTTTGATTCCATATTACAAGTTATAAATGTTCAGGAGTTACGTCACCCCTTTGAAAATCATCAATACATAAAAAATTCTTCCGTAAATGGTATTCTATCTATTGGTAACTGAATGACTTACAGACAACGCACAGCCGAAACTTCTGGTCGTAGAACGCTGAAAATTGGCGTGTATGTTCCTTGGGGAGTGTTGGGGAGAACTAAAGGTTTACCGGAATATCTACGGGAACGAGAAAAACGAGATATGCACATACGAAGTCGCAGACAGAAGCTAGTTGCCTATGCACTAACAGTCATTTACACCTTTGTGCGATGTACTTTTTAATAACGTACTAGCTGACCCGCGCAACTTCGTCTGCGTCACTTTTGCCATTAATGCTCCGCTCCTATTTGTCTTAGCGTGATGATATATAACCTAGCCTATAGCCTTCCTCGATAAATGGACTATCCAACGTAAACAGAATTTTCCAATTCGAGCCGGTAGTTTCTGAGATTAGCGCGTTCAACCAAACAAACAAACAAACTCTTCTGCTTCATAATATTATACTATCTGACCCGCGCAACTTCGTCTGCGTCACATTTTCCATTACTTCTCCGCTCTTATTTGTCGTAGCGTGATTATATATAGCCTATAACCTTCCTCGATAAATGGGCTATCTAATACTGAAATTGGATCAGTAGTTCCTGAGATTAGCGCGTTCAACCAACCAAACAAACAAACTCTTCTGCTTTATAATATTAGTATAGATAATAAAAAATGTTATTGAGGAGCTCGTGGCTAAATAATAACAGCTTGCCCAGGTTGGTATGTGGATGGGTGACCATCTTAACATACCGAGTTTCCTCGGTGCCTCGGAAAGCACGTTAAGCTGTTGGTCCCGGCTGTCGTTTGGATATCGTTGGCAGTCGTTACGGATAGTCAGAGGCCAGAAAATCTGAGACCAGTCTTACCAAGGAGTACCTACCGTGTTATCGAGTTCATGGGTTGCGGAGGTCTAGTAGGCAGCCGCTCCACGTAAAATACTGGTATTCAGCTGAATCCGGCTTGACTGGAAGCCGACACCAATATAGTTGGGAAAAGGCTAGGCAGATTATGAATAAAAAATGTAATTGAACTGCAATCAATGTCTTTAGTGTCAAGGAAGGAATTCTGTGTTCCCCGATTGTCACCTGAGGTTTTTAAGGCAGCACTGAATAAGTTACTCCTAAGCAAGCGTGCTCCATCATCCACCACATTATTGCTTACCATCAGGTGAGAAATTTAGCAGCCAACATTTTAAAAATAACTTACATCTCTTACCACCAAAATTTGACATAATTCTGACATGAACATTCATCATTTAGGCAATCCATTTGCGTCGAAAAGGCTACACCGGTCTTTGCAGACAAAAATTTAATCTAAAAGTAACAACTAATTAATATTAAATCAGAATACCGTCCATTCTTTATAATTAGCGTAAAGACACCCAATATTGTACTGGAGTAATTAATCAAAGATATTTTAAGAGAGATTTTTATTAAAGTCCGTCAAAAATATCATTAATTTTGCTCAAACAGTACAATGCGGTCGCCATCTTGATTTTGTTTTTATTTTTTATTTTCGCCAAATGTAATTATATCAATGAATCGGGGATTCTGGATAATGATTGATGAGGTAAGGCGTTTGCACAATGCTGCTTGCTGAATATTTTGGGAGTATGAATACGAGTATTTCTTGTTGGAAAGTTTTCTCTCAAAGTAGTAGAGCTGAATAAACATGTGCCGTCGGTCTGTGCTGGCGCTTCTGCGGACAAACTCAAGGTAGAGTTATATTTTGGAGTCGTTTGGTAGTGAACTTTATCGGATAAAAATATCGTGAGAAAAATTCAAAACATGACATCCAGCACACCGCGCTATGTCCTGCGTGGTGAATTATAGCCCACTCCCTGTGACGGAGAGGAGGCCTGAGTGGCATATAGGCTGACCAGCTTCCGCCAGCACTTTAATGTGTTCACAGCGAATCACCTTTTGGTGATTTATAGAACACTAGCCTCTACCAGTGACATCGCCCGCGAGAATGACGTTAATTATCCCTAGGAAATATAAACCCGGGATGAAAAATAGCCTATATGAAAAAAAGACTAAAGTCTGGAATAGCACATAGGCTTTATAATCTATCTCTGCGCCAAATTTCTTCCAGATCCGTGTTCTGACGTGATTGAGTACCAAAACATCCAAATATCCATCTATCCATATTTATAAGGATTAGGTAGTTAGGATACTTAGCATTAGGATTGTTGGGATTAAGATATTTCTACTGGGATCTTGGACCATGACAACAGTTTCACCAAGCGACATCCTGTTGCTTGGTTACTGCCAACGACCATACAGCCCATGGTCGTTGGTTGCTGCGCTGTGGAGGTCAGATAGGCAGTCGCTCCATGTCAAATACTGGTACTCAGCTAGAAACTTATCCCGATACAGTCAGAAAATGGCTAGGCAAAATTACCTATTTTTGCCGTTTTGGCTACTCTCTTGAAAAAAGCGCGCAGATGAAGCAGCTTTTCGTCGACACTCACGGAGAAATAACATCGAAAAAATAGTTAGTAATAGATAGAAACATGATATGATACGTAATTTGGTTTAGCCATAATTTTTGTATTGGTAATACCGATACAAAAATTATATAAAAATTACATAATAAGAAAAAAATCACCTCTAAATCGTTGAGATGAAACCATTTTATTCCTTAATTTTTAACGAAAGAGTATAAAGCAAAATATGCACAGCTTTGAAATACACATTTAAATGATTTGGTTTTATTACTTATTAAAAAACAATGTCTTATATTGCTAGTATTCATGCCAATTGGACCTTGTGTCCTAATGCACAAGGTCCAATTGGCATGAATACTAGCCCTAAGATGAGACTTTGTCCTAAATATATTTTTTTTTTTTTGGGCTCCTTCTCCGGGTAGTCAGCTAGGAAACATCGGCCTCATTTAGAATAATATGACCAAAAAATATTGACGTGTAAAAGAGTTACATGTAACCTATTTGCAAAATAAACATGTTTTAAGATTTAGTATACAAGGAATGGCCTTCCAATATTTTGCTAAGTCTGTATCCTCACACTATGGCCGCACCTCAAGCCCCACAGGTGTAAGATTCATCACGCCCGCGATGTTAATTTGACACCGACAGAGTCAGGGCTCCCCGAGATTGGGAGAATAATCACTATTGAAGAGTTAATGACATTCCTCGTACATAATGTGCTGTTAATTCTTTATTAAGGGAGACGGGGTGGGAATTTTCGGGGGTCTGTATTTCATTTGTAGAATCTTACTTCTTTTTTTAATTTGCGATGTCTTTCGTCTTGGTCGAGATTAAAGAGACAAAATCTACGATGGAGCGAACTTACCCAGAAGGAGCTGTTCACTCTGACTTTGAAATCTAATAAGTACTATTATAAATGCGAAAGTTTGAAAGGATGAATGGATGGATGTTTGTTACTCATTTACGCGGGCAAGCCGCTATCAGAAGCTTGTAAGTCTATAACTTTGGAGTATTTGAGTTGAGATCGTAATTCCACAGGTTTGCACTTGACCACAATCTTACCAAATATAAAGCGTTGTAGAGGTGGACGTTAGGGCACGCTTGCCTAGAAGTAACTTATTAACTTTTGACTTAAAGACTCCCAGGATGTTGCTATCAGGAACACAGACTCCGCAGGTAATTCCATAAATGACAGATTATTTTTTGAGTCGAGTGACGTATCGCACGGTGCAGTATCACGTGTGGTGTAACTGTTAACGAAAATTATAAAAAGCCAAATAATAAAAATAAAGTTTTCGTCATGTTTTACCATGACAATAGTCTGAACTAAGAAGTTCCTAATCAGCGACCCTAACGATCAGCAAATCATTGTTGGTTATGTTTCGTTTGACTATAAGGACTTTTTTTTAATTAGGTATTTGAGATGGGTTTCTGACGTAGACTAGAGTCAAGAGCAAACCCATCACAAATAAAAGTAAATATATTTTCAAGTGAATCGATTGACTAATGAATTTCTGTGTGTGCAGATTTTTTTTTTGATAGATTTGCTCTTGAATCTAGTTAAGGTCAGAGATGACAGAGACAAAGTCTACGATAGAGCGAGCTTACCCAGAAGTAGCCTGCTCACTCTAACTTTGAAGAGATTAGGGTTGTAAGCGTTCGGAAACAAAAACACAGGCAGAGAGTTCCACACTTTTGCTGTGCGCATTATAAAAGACGCATAGAAACGCTTAGTGCGAATTGGTGGAATAGCAACAAGGTATGGTAAGTTACAGTGCATCTGGATGTCCGATGGTAGAAGGGGGCCAGTGGGATGAGGCCGTGGAGTCCTTGGGTTATGAAATACTAGCTGACCCGCGCAACTTCGTCTGCGTCACATTTTCCATTACTGCTCCGCTCCTATTTGTCTTATCGTGATGATATATATAGCTTATAACCTTCCTCGATAAATGGGCTATCTAACACTGAAAGAATTTTTCAAATCGGACCAGTAGTTCCTGAGATTAGCGCGTTCAACCAAACAAACAAACAAACAAACTCTTCTGCTTTATAATATTATAAGTAATAAGTATAGATTTTGAAATGACGCACAATTTGATTCACCATCAAGTTGACAATGACAACCGAGACGTATTCTACATCTTCTAAGAATTAAGATCCTACTCGTATCTGTATTTGTTTATTTTTATTTTCAAGCGGATCGAATGATTAATGAGTTTCTGTGTGCGGATTATTTTTTTTATTTCTGATGGGTTTGCTCTTGACTCTAGTCTTGGTCAGAGATGACAGAGACAAAGTCTACGATGGAGTGAGCTTACCCAGAAGTAGCCTGTTCACTCTAACTTTGAAAAAAATAGGGTCATCATTTATATGCATGAGCTTTAAGTTCAGTACAAAACTAGTATTCAAAATGAAAAACACTGGGCTACGCATTGTCAAAAATACTCGTTACTAAAACTGGTGTAACCGACTGTACAGAATTTACTTTTTATTTATTCAGTGTGTCGATGCCTCTTCGACTCGTACTTGTAGAAATAATAAGAAATGGAAGAATGTTACTATGACGCTGTGCGCTTTAAGAAGTAGGCAGGAATCTAAGTTTCATATATTTATCATTCCTATTACAGTACTAGGTAGTAGTATGCATAGTTATTTTTATATTAGGTACTATTTTATGTTATTCTTATGTTGTTTTTTTTATGCTGGAGAAATAAACAAAGCTGTATACTTTACTCCTAATTAAAATATGTCGTCAAAAAATTCGTCCGCATCGCTGTCATCTGGAAGTGAGCCCAAAAGACTGGTGGCATTGCCACGTCGTATGCTTGAGTTCACATATTATTGTTTCATAGTTAATTGTTGGCTTAATATAGTTTGCTAGCTGAAATGTGCCATTTAAATTAATTTTCTCAAAAGTTTAATTATACTTTTGTAATTTTTTTAAACATAGCAGACAGTTGTGTTGCTGAGGAGTTTGTCGCGCCACTTCTTCACTTTAGCTAAAACTAAACATTGAGAAGTAGAGATGAGACCATATTTTGTTACCTTAAGTTTTATCAAAAGAGTATAAAAATATTCTACAGCTTTGCTATACAAGCGAAAATGTCACTTTAAAAAAATATATAATGTATTATTTATTTTATGTACATAAAATTTACATTTTAAATATCTTAAAACTAGCTGACCCGCGCAACTTCGTTTGCATCACATTTTCCATTAATGCTCCGCTTCTATTTGTCTTAACGTGATGATATATAGCCTATAACCTTCCTCGATAAATGGGCTATCTAACACTGAAAGAATTTTTCAAATCGGACCCGTAGTTCCTGAGATTACCCCCTACATACAAACTTACAAACATACAAACTTACAAACAAATACCTCTTTATAATATTAGTATAGATTACACATTCAAAAATACATTTAAAGTATAAAAAATAGTAGTCCGCGGGTGTCGGGAGTAGGGTCCAAGCTACCGGTGGTAAAAGCTCCAGAGAAAGGAACCTCCTCACAATACGAGCCATATCGAGGTGTACTGCCTTCTGTACCAGGGCCTTCACCCAACTGTGTTACGCCAGCTTCAACAGGTGGTCGTCGAAGCTTTTGGTCATCATGCAGACTATTGGCCATATTATTTTTATTATTATAAATTAAAATGTGACCGGTAAAAGTCCGCGTCTACATCATTTCCGCACTCGTCCATATACACAAGCTCATTGTCATGAATACAAGCCTTATAGTAACAAAATCCTAAAAACAGCGGACCTAGCACGAATATATTTGCCGTATAGTAACATAACGTGAAATGTTACTATAGCTATATATAATACATGTTTCGCACGCAATATTTATTTGAACTGAATTCTATATTCAAATTTTTGAGTGATACAAATCGTGTATGTCGCATAAGCAAAATACTATGGAGGTGTAGTTTTTTTTAATTAAAATTTCACTTACGTTAACGTAACTACCTATACGTCCAAAAATTCGTGCTAGGCACTCAGAAAGAATTTCTAATCTATTGTTACCTTACAGTCACAACCTTTACAACAGTGAGAACGAAGATTTTATTGAATGACTCATTTAAAAACAAAAACAGTTATAGTGTTTTCATTTCATAGTCCTTTTACACCACTCAGGAATCGAATAGAGGTACCGCTAGCATCGTAAACATGTTATTCTCTCTCGGTTGCCGGTACAATAGGGTACCTTGTAAGTATTTGAGCTTTTATCTATTGTTTTCGGGCCATAAATATAGAAAACAATTTACTGTAGCGATAGAAAAAGAAATTCTTTGCTTGTTTCTGTAAATGACATCACCCGTGAGAAACTTGGTTTATCGAGGGGAACAGTCTTGTGGTCTAAACACGTCGTAACGACTTGATGACGTAACAAACAAAATCCATTTTGCATTTATAATATTAGTATGGATTAGGATATAGAGTTGTAATTAATTTATATCACAGCCACAAACAGTGGTCGATTTTGACCATATTTGTTTTAATATAATATAATATAATAATAATATAATATCCTTGGACATTTCACACAACGCCATATCGTCCCAAGCTAAGCAACCTAATGCTTGTGTTATGGTAACGAGATGGCTGATAAACTAAATATATACATTTTTTTTTGTAAATACATACATATTATAGATAGAAAAACACCCAGACTCGGAACAAATACTTGTAGGTTTGTTGTTTGTTTTAGTCATTTTATATGTGTTTTAAGCATTTATATTTTTTAATATTTGCTTTCTGCACTCCTTCTCCATATAAATTGCAACTGAGCGACATTTCATACTCTAGCAATCTAAAGATACAAAGTTTTTGTTTCACATAGTAATATACATAGACTGATTATAATTTACTAAGATAAATTATACAAACGCATACAAAAAGGAAAATGATTCACTGGGCACCAAAAAATTCGTCAACATCGCTGTCAAAATCATGTCGTTCTCCTACTAAGAACCCTGCTTACCTCCTAATAATAAAGAGCTCAAATATTTCAACCTTCCGACAATGGCTACCCACGGCACAGATTATGTCCTAACAGAAAAAAGAGCTGTTTCCAAACAAAAGTTTTATCGTTAACTGACCTGCCCTAATCTTTGAAGAAAACAAAATAATGTTCGTGAGGCGCGAAGCGTTGTTGAATGATGGGTTCCGTAGATTAATTTCACTCTGTAGATTAAATTCTTAATTTTTACATGGTACTAATGTATTAATAAAAAATGCTGTGTATTATTGCAGACTACAATCTACCTCTGTGCCAAATTTCGTGAGGAATGAGACAATTTACAGTTTATTTTATTAGTTCTCACAAATTTTCGTATTGATAATATTAGTAGGAAGTAGGATAAGATAAAACAAAGGCGGCTTTTCCGTTTGTAAGCTTACATATTTTAATCTACGCAATGGATTTCAATGCGGTTTAAACAGAGTGATTCAGGAGGAAGGTTTTAATAAACAATTTGTCCCAAAAATCCTACGGGAACGGGAAAAATGGGTAATGCGCATACAAAGTTGCGGGAAAAAGCAAGTATAGAATAAAGAATCGGCTAACCCGCTTGTGCTTACCAGAAGTCAAGTGCTTTTATATAAAACAACTACACAATATTTATTTAAAGGACAAACTATATACACTTAAAATAGAAAATAAAACTCCTAACAAAAATATGGCGTCAAAAAATTCGTCCCCATCGCTATCGACTGGAAGTGAGCCCAAAAGACTGCATTGCCACGTTATATGGTAATGCTTATCCTCTGTCCAAGGTAAAAGCCAGCCTTTGGATCACGCGAAGCATCAACTAAGCATTTTGCTAGATCTTTAAATAGGACGTGAGCACTCGGACCCGACGGTCCGAGAGTTCAACCCCAAACGGCTCAAAAATGTAGTACTATATATCCGCCGTTATAAAAAACTAGCGAACCGCCCTACACTACAGAAAAACTGTTACCTCGCGTCTGAGCCGCGCGGGTACTTTACTCATGAATATAGATCTAAACTCCCCTCCCGCACGCGCACCCCCGCCTTGGTGACGTCCACTTCGCAACGGGCCGTGCAGCAGAAATCGTAATTATTTTAATTTCGCCATAACTTCAAAACCAAACGTCCGATTATAATCATTCAAAGACCAAATATTATCTACATAAACTGTACTTAGTGATGAAATACTTTATTTTGATAAGAATTAATAGCATGAGTAAAATAAACGCGTTTAAATGTAGTCCAAAAAAAAAACAATATTTTTAAATAAAAAAATTTTGTTGTGCCTCACTCGACATAGAAAGGTATAGTGTGTCGCGGACTTTTTTGTAGATATTTATAAGATCTACAATTAATTAGAACAATTTATGGTTCTATCTTTTATAGTTTAGGCAGCGTACGCAAAATAAGTTACTTTTCTGGTTGATTTTTACACCTTGTGTCCGAAAAACCCAAATATCTTACGGAACCCTATTTTTTTCTAAAATAAAATATAGCCTATGTTACTCGTGGATAATGTAGCTTTCGAATGGTGAAAGAATTTTTAAAATCGGTCCGGTAGTTTTTGAGCCTATTCATTACAATCAAACAAACAAACAAAGATTTCCTCTTTATAATATTAGTGTAGATACTAAATCATTTATGCCAAATAGACAAGTTACAGGCACTTTTGAATTGTCAAAGTCTGTCAGTCAAATAGATGAAGCCAGTTCTGTAACAAGAGCAGCGAGTTTACCTATGAACAAGAACGTGCACGAAACTATGGAGTTTCGTGCACGATCTTGTCCATAGGTTCCACTCCTACGAACGTGTTTCAAAGAGTGTCCATGGGGACACTCTTTGAAATTTGAAACCATCAAACAACACAAGTGAAGATACACAGATTTGATGGGCATGGACTTTTTATACCTACGAATTACATACTTTAACATATAAAATATTATTCACCCCGACTAACATTAACGTATCTACACCAAACAAAGTAACTACCAGTAAGGTCTAAAATTGGTTGCTTCGTTTTGTGTCACTACGTCCTTTTTATGACAACAGAGCAGGTTCTCAACTAGGAAGTGAACCTAGGACCCGCATGCTTAGAGTCGACAAATAGATGACTTGAACTACGGGGCACACATATACATAAAACACAGTTAGGATTTTTTTAGTAATCCTTTATTTCAGGCATCTCAGTCCCATAAAACACAATAAGCATAAAAACATTAAGAATAAACTAATACATGATTTATACAAGGAACTTAAAACTACTGCACACGACGGCGTCGTGTTGCGCCAGATTAAAATGTCACAAAAAAATTGTTGGTCAAAATAAACGTTAATTTAATTTAATTCAATTAAAAAACATGGTTTAACTAACTCCAAAATCATTTTGAAGAACCCTAAAAGATGAGTCACGTGAACCGGAGGGGTCCCGAATAGATTACTCCTTATTATGATAAACGATTGTCAGAAAAAATGTTTCTAAAGTGTCCACCTCTTGTTTGGGTAGCGAGCTTAGTGTATGAGCGAAGCAATTAGCGGTGGCTAGAGCGGTGGCGAGAGCGGTAGCGACTTTTATTTCTTTAAAAAAAAATATTGTCAGTCGCTCTATTGAACCGTATAGCATACAGAGGTAAAATTGTTTATTTACTAGATCCTAAAAAGACAATTATTTCATTGACAAAAGATGATAGAATCGAACAATCTGTATATCAGAAATCATCCGAAGTATTCCCTTTAGAGCACCCTATTCTCGATAGAGCACCAAACAAAAATATTGATTGATAAACATTGGTGCTCTAACGGGAATCACGGTTCCTGTGTTAGACCATGGCCCCACGAGAACGAAACCGCAGAGACAAGCTAGTCTAAAATACCATATTCAACTGCATCTAAGGCGATATATTGACGATCATCACGACATCGACATAGTGACGGATCGCCTATTGACCGAATTTCAGTCGTTTTAAAATCCTAAGGCCGCCCATCAATGATCTGAGGGCCAATACTATTTATTTTTAAACAACTTTCGCATTCCCCTAGTGTCTAAGTTTCTTAACCACCTCAAGGGCCTCTGACATGGTTTCATGGAAACTAGGTACACCAGCACCCAAACCCTTCACACCGAAACACGGCAACGCTGTTTTTTTTTTGGATGGGCAATCATCAAAAGACTCTTCCCGCTCTGAGCGGAGCAGACGAAAGTGATAGACTTACTGACTTAAACCCATCCGTGTTCCCTTGCATTCCAGGGCCGTGGTGACTCTTCCAAACAAATTTCGAAACCCCGTATGTGTCTGTAACTACACCGAAACACAGCGACACTGCTTAGTAGCAGTACATGCTGGACAAGCTGCTTCACAAAAACTCTACTTCAAAGAAAACTACTCAAAACAAAACGAAGCTTGCAATTTCACTTGGTAGAATTGTTTTACAACACCCCGGAATCAAACACTGGCCGTTACGACCGTTAAACCAAACCTAACGGCTATTTTAATTTACTTTGAGAATATTTAAAGATTGTTGTGCTTTTGTACTGACAAAAGCAAATGCAATGGCATTGGGGCAAAAATATAAAAAAAGTATTGTTTAGAATCGAATAGTACAGAGACTCTTTATTATGTACATTATTTAGGCTAAATAAAAATATTAAACAAGAATTTACAACGGTGCTTTGGACGCTAGAACAAGTGACATTCTATTCTAAAAGCCAAATATCAAAAAACCAAAAATTTAAAAATATCAAATTGATTGTCAATGACATACAGTTTTGATGTTTTGGCAATCGCCTTCGCCACTCTACTTCTGACACAATATTCTATACCCTCTTATCGCTAGAAGCGATTTTTAAGAGTTATTTTTAAGAAAAAATTAATTAAAGTTATTTTTTACTTTGTCGTGTTTTTTTTTTATTTGGATGTCGGTTGTATTTTTTTGGAAAAAGTTTTTTATTTCTCACTTTTTAGTGGTACCCCACACCTAACAACAGTGCAAAATACGCAATTTCGATTACTTGGATAACAAAATACCATCATCCAAGTAAACGAATTCCAGCTATTTCGATTTCAAATCCAAACTTCCTAACCGATTTTGATAAAATTTAAATGGTACCAATCTGCAAGCATATCCTTTCAGATAAAGTTTTTTTTATATCGTTTCACAATTGACGGAGTTATGAGGTAACAAACATAAAAAATACAACCCCATTGAGAACCTCCTCCTCTTTGGGAAGTCGGTTAAAAGATACGTCGATGCTTTTACTTTTTAGTTTTTTTTTTTTTTGAAGTCGATTGTATTTTTTTTTGTAAAAAGTTTTTTTTTAAATATTAGTTCACGCGTTGATGTCTTTTGTACAAAAAAGAAATACACATACAAAAGACATAAACGCGCGCGACTCGAGTGTGGTGAATTTTTTTAAAAGAGAAGTGAAAATATATTTTATTTTTAATATATTATAGGTATTATGTAAAATTCTCTAAAGGGTGGGCATGGGCACCCTACGCATTACCACATAGACCAGAAAGAGAGATTTTTTTATTCTTATTTAAACAGACGCACACTGTCCACCCCCATGTATAGGGACAGTGTCTACACTCACTATCGAGGAAGGCTATAATAGGCTATATTATAACATCCCGTTACGTTTTTTATTCATGCTCCACTCCTACCAATAGGAGTGACGTAGATGGACATAGTTGCACGGGTTAGCTAGTATAATATTATAATAAATTGATTATTATTATAATGTTGTACTAATTAAAATACAACATTATTACTATCATAAATACTCAAATTAAGAAAATCTACGAAATCGCGCTGTGGTTTTAAAACTGCTAACCTCTAACGAATGCGATCCTGATTTCCTGTAGCTAACCCTCTAATCCTAACTGTTTATCTTTTTGTGATGCTTTAACACCTAACATGCATTCTCGATTTTGATGAGTTTTAGTGCAGATATAAATGGGACCTAAAATACTGGTTTTAGGCTATTTTCTATCTGTATTAACGCGAGTGAAGTCGCGGTTAAAAGCTAGCTTGTAATAAAGTATCCTTTCCATAATGGGAGGCAAGCCAAGGGGGTTACTCTCAAAGCCCGAAGTCCGTAGTTTCGGGCTTAGTTTCGGGCGTATTTTACTCCGTGTCACCTACGGACTTACGATTAGTCCCGAAATCGAAGTAAGAATTAAAGACAACACGATTTTACAGTTGTTATCAATTCTATTCTCATTCATTCTCAGTGGTTGAGTGATAAGGAGTAGAATACGCCCGCAACTAAGCCCGAAACTACGGACTTCGGGCTTAGAGAGTAGCCCCCTAGAATATCAGGGGGGCTACTCTCTAAGTCCGAAGTCCGTAGTTTCGGACTTAGTTGCGGACGTATTCTCCTCCGTTTCACCTAACTACATATAGAATTAATGACAACACGATTTGTGAGTTACTGAATAATCGTGTTGTCATTCATTCTTAGTTCGGGTTCGGGACTAATTGTAAGTCCGTAGGTGACACGGAGTAAAATACGCCCGCAACTAAGCCCGAAACTACGTACTTCGGGCTTAGAGAGTAGCCCCTCAGACACCAGTCTTGCTAAAGGTACAAATCCGATCTTGGCGACCGACTAATTCATACTGCAGGTCGCAGTCACACGTCATTGTAGCCGGTTGCGGTCGCCAATATCGGAATTGTACCTTAAGGGTTACCATGTTACCCAGTTACTGGGTTGTGGCGGTCAGATACGCAGTCGTTCTTTGAAAAATACTGGTATTCAACTGCGTCTGGAAGCTGACGCCAACATAGTTGAATTGGTTGAAAAGCCAGGAAAATTCATCAAATTAATATCGTTGCTTCTTATATAAATTCTTCTTGCATTAAGTCCTAAAATCTTCCAATATAGACGGAAATACATATTATACAACATACGTGCACTTTAACAACTTTTTTAGTATGTACTTACTTAACGCCTGTATGTATGTCTAAACCACAAAAATTGACCGCAGAACATTGACAGTATTTCAGCCCAACTATATGGGTCCCGCATACAAAACACTTGTTTACGATTTTGAAAAAAAAAAAACTCATTTTTAACGATTTTTTCACTCTTGACAACGTTTATAGGAAAAAGTACTTTATGATAAAGATTTAGGGGTTATATTAAGCTGTAGGTTTTTGGGCTAATTTTAGCCATAAATATAAAAGTTTGTTTGCCCGTTGGATAAGTAAGGATCGGATTTTTGATGTGAAATGAATGTTTTTTGTTGCGCTAAAAACTGGTTCCGGGAGTTTTTATTGATCGACATAAAATTGTGATGGTTTATCTTTGAATGGACAAAGAAACGTTTATTTTAAGAAAATTCCTCAACTTTAGTTTCACAGGATGACAAAATAAAGGAGTAAAATAAACCACACGTTCTGTACAAGTTTATTTTTTATTTTTTTTAAGACTAGTTTCTGCCCGCGACTTAGCTCACGCGGTTTTTCCAGGGATTTTTACATGAAACCGTATCCCATAATAAAATTAACCTTAGTGACTTCTTATAACATCAGCTATCTTTCAATGAAAGTCCCGTCAAAAGCGGTCCAGCGATTTCAGAGATTAGCTGCTAGAACAGTCAGATAAAAAAAAAGTATTTTTTTTACTGAACCATGTCAGCTTTTCTCTGTGATGATGTCGCATCTGTGTCTCTAGTATTGCAGATTTCTCAAGGGATCGTGCATGGCGTAAGACCAGTATCCCATTGCGCAAATTCTTAAATTAGACCTTATAAAAACTTGCCCTTGAGACTTTCGTGCTTCCACTTATATTTCCTACACGCTTCTAGGAAAACCTGCCCGGGCTAACTCAGTGCCATCTGATATTGAAAAGTTGGTTACTTCTAGGCAAGCGTGCTCCACCTTAGACCGCATCATCGCTTAACATCAGGTGAGATAGCGGTCAAACGTATGCCTTTTTTTTAATTTGGGACAAGCCCGCCACACATTCCCAACCACTGCAACTCCTGAAAGCCAGAATCAACAGTGGCGACCACCAGAAAACGTCGAGCTAATGAATCCCGACGAGTCCCGGAGAAACGATTCAAGTGTCTTGGATCCCGCATCGAAATTAATCAGAAAGTACAGCGTAGGAGTAGGAAAAAATACAAAATCAAACGTATGATTATAAATAAAAAAAAAAACAAAGTTCAAACTTTTGCTTTATAAATATGTACTTGATATTCACGCTTCAGAGCTGTCACCTATAGTTCATAAACGCTGCCTTTAGGGGAACGCCATCCAGTGGCGCAAATTCAAAACTGTTGCATTATAAATTCTTGACACTGACACTTCCATGTCAACTTATGTTTTATCACAGTTACTTTCACTTATTTTACTTTTATGTGTATTGTGCAAGTCCCACATAAACATTTTTCTTTCTTTTTTTTCTTTCTTTCACGCTCTCGATAGTCGGTCACCACTTCGACCGGTGACCTGCCTACTATTTCGAGGAATGCTATTGTGAATGTTGGAACATCATCTAGATTATTCGCCCCGCAAGATGAAACTCCAGGCTATCTCTAACTAAGACATAAAATAACTAACTAAGCAATATTCCTTAGATGTAGGAAAAAAAAATGGCCGCCACGAACTGTGTTTAACGACACTTCTGTCGCCATTTTAAAACGTCACATAGTTTCAAGAATGGCGGATAAGGGTTTTTTTGCCAAACTAAGCGATTGATTAGTAGCAATCTTAAGTGCGATGAATTTGTTTAAGATTTGTGACGGATAGCCTAGACCGATAGAATCTAAGGATGCGCTGATATGGTTAACTTTTTTGCCAGTTAGTTCGTTGCGCAACCTCTTCTTCACAAATGAGATATTGGTCAAACGAGCGAGTGCCTATCAATAGTAAAAAAACAAGACACTAGGAAGAGGTGACGGGTGGGCGTTTTGGGGGACTGGCTTAAAGTAAAATTTTACGTGCAAATAGTGCTGGTGCTCAGCCTTTTTTAATAAATAACTTTCTTCATCTTTTCGAGTCGTTGGTCAGGTCTCTAGATCGTTTGTGCCCAGTAGGTGGCTACGTTAATTGGAGCATCACGTCAGTGTCATTCATTAAAACCCCCAAAGGATAGGTTAGGTATGAGTCTTGACTTTGATTTTTATATCTTTCTTCTGGCCAACAGGAAACCAGAACAACATTGAACAATTTGCCAGCATGTGTTAACAATATATCTATCAATACTTTCTTTCACTGCATGTTAAGCTTTGATTGGAGCATTTTCTCCTGTCGCGATATCGTATAGAAGTAAGCAGTACAGCGAATAAAGTGCAACAAACCTCCATTGAAATGGGGGATGGGCAACTGCCCGATAGTTGATATTCGGACTGTTGTATAAGTTCAAATCGCAAGGTAAATTATAATACCACGATGTAGGTTTCGTGGTTAGAAGTTCGCTACTAGTGGCATAGATGGCGTTGCGGTTCTCTTTGGTGCAGTATCAATTTCGCTTCGTTGTTTTTGCTTGAAGCCGCTTCAATCGGGTAATAATGAGCCTATTAGCCGTAGCTTAAAACTATGAGTTTATGTTAACCTAAGAAACTTAATAAATTGCTGTAGAACTAAGTACGAAATGCCCTTTAAATTCGCAAAGGAAGCGTTCGAAGCAAAGTAGTTTGTAAGAATGTACGGCGGAGAAAAATGCGGATATGCTCCCAAGACTAATATAGTAATATGTATGTTCTTAGAGGTTTACACAGGGAAGGACTTGGGTTGCTTTTAAAGCTGTATGGTCCCATTAAAATATATTGACAAATTTTAACCAAGCAATAAAAAACTAATCAAAAGATTTTATTTTGACCTAAAATAATAAATAGTCAACAAGTTTCCTTGTCTGATGTTTTTTTTTTTCATGTAAGTTCCTAACGTAGGTTAGCCCGTTTTTCTAAGATTTCTAAAAGTTATTTTATTTTTAATGGGACCTTCATATTAATTAATCAATACTAATATAATTGTGATTAATAATTAGTGACCAAACGACGTCTTACCGTATAATCGTAGGTGGATAAAGCTTGAAGTGAACTGTCATCCCATCTTACATATATTTGAATGGATTGAGAGCTCAGTTCGTGTTCACTTGACCTCAGCCCCAGGAAAACAAAAAGAAAAAATAAGGAGTTTTAAACTGAAATTTAGTTATATCCTTGTTTTCTCTGCTTCACCTATTTCCCTTTGGCTGTTTGCCTTTGCTCAACTATGCCGGAGCCGGCTGCACTTTGGCATTGTATTTGGTAGCTTCTAGTAAAACTGTATGCAGCTGATCACCAGTATTTTACATTGAACGACTGTCTATGTAACCCATAAAACCCAGTTACTGGGTAACACAATACCCCTTGGCAGACTGGTTTCAGATTTTCTGGCTTCTGATCCGTACAACTGTATGATCCCTTGATAGTCCCTACAGTTAAAGAAATACAAATACCTAACTTGACCAACGGCTTAACACGGAGGAATCTTGGTGTGTTAAGATGGTCACCCATCCATGGATCGAACTCGGCAAACATTGCTTAATTTTGAAGATCGACCTTTGCGAATGTTAGATAAATTAAAAAGTTAAAATACCAACACTCCTACTCCCTCCCTGTGTGTTCCCCACAAAAACTAAACCGCACATCACCGTACATGGCAACACTGAGAACTAACGACTGTTAACTAGCGTCGATAATATTGTTTCTTTGGAAAAATGTTGCCATCACAAAAAATGTTAACTACTTATGCTAAATGGACGTTTAAAATGCTGATCTAAGAGTTGGGAAAGTATTTTTGTGGGTATGCGATTTCCTGAGTGGGAAAATATGGTGATGAGTTGGTTGGTATCTGTGAGTCAACTGGCTAGAGCCTTTGATAGCTAGTTTTTCATTACTAGGTACTGGAAAATTGTGATTCAGAGTTGTATATTAAGGGTTCTGTACTGCCTAATGTTTACCTTGTTTTATTCATCGGCTCGCCTTTGATCAAAATTGCATCCGATGGAAAATAATGATGTGGAATCTCGAAGAACCCCAGTTTTTATAAATCTATCAGAAAACATAAACTCGGGGAATTCTATCTCCGAGACTACTGAGTCTAAAGTTTTGAAAAAAATGCAGAAATTCAAAAGTCATTTAATCAAATTAGGCTGAGGGCCAGCACTTTTTGAACGTCAAGTTTTACAAAAGACAGTCCCCCAAAAACGCCCGCCCGTCACTGATATTTGATAGGAGGATGCAGATGCAGGAAAATCTATGTCTGTCGTGTTAAAATGTCACGTTAAAAAATGAAATTGGTTCGGAACCCTTTGCTCGTGAGTCCGACTTGCACTTGGGCCGTTTTTTTAGGTTTAATTCTAATAGAAGGCTGCCATTTTTGAAATAGGTCGTTTTATAAAAAATGGTTTTATTTGTACAACCTCAAAATTTTTTGGTTGTCCGTACTTTCCCAAGACATAACTATGTTTAATTTATTTGTGGTCCCAAAGTACTACTCAATGTAGGAGTAGTCCGGGAACGCGGTCCCGGTCCCAAATTCCCCTCGACCCGTTAAAATTGTTGGTTAGTTTCTCAAGCGCATCAAGCTCGATGGCCTATCCCTCCGAGAGATGAGAACAGTACTCCAAACACGTTCGAACGTGCGTTTAATAAAGCGCAGCTGTTCCGGTGTGAAGTATTCTCTCACCTTTGCTAGGATTCCGGCGTAAAGCAGTAGTGTTTGTGACTGCTTTTTTTAAATCAGCCTATTATATCCCACTGCTGAACATAGGCCTCCACCAAGCGTCGCCACAACAATCGGTCCTGTGCGTCTCGCATACATCGGCTACCCGCGACCTTCACCAGGTCATCGGTACACCTTGTGGGAGGCCGCGCCAACGCTTCCGATACGCGGTCGCTACTCCAGAACTTTTCAGCCCCATCGACCATCTGTTCTGCGAGCACACACACACGACACGGCACGACACGGTTGGCGCAGTGGTTGAGCGATTGACTGCTGCGCAGCATGTCGCGGGTTCGATTCCCGCACGGAACAAATATTTGTACGACCTACAAGTATTTGTTCCGAGTCTGGGTGTTTTTCAATCTATAATATGTATGTATTTACAAAAAAAAATGTATATAAGTAGTTTATCAGCCATCTCGTTACCATAACACAAGCATTAGGTTGCTTAGCTTGGGACTATATGGCGTTGTGTGAAATGTCCAAGGATATTATATTATATTAATGTGCCCACTGCCACTTCTGGTAGCGACTACTATAGTAATAATAAAACTATAAGAAATATCCATATTTTATCTTTAACAGGTTAAAAACGAAGCCAAAATAAAATCCACACTATGCTGTCCAGATCCTCAGCACACTAAAATAAAGGGTCACAATGATATAATTGAAAATATTTCCTGAACATAATATAAATTATATTATTTTGTATATGTGTCCCAAATTATGACTGTTTCTCGGAAACTGTGGGCGAATTTTGCGTATATGTTAAAACGTGTTTTGTTTGGGGTAAGCAGTAATGTTAGAGGAGCTGAATAAGTAAGTTTCAAAGGACTTTTTAATAATGAATTGCTTGAGTTTTTTGCTTCAGGCAATGTAAGTCTGAGTACCTTTTCATATTTTTTTTGTATGGGAATCGACGAAAACAACTTGTGTGGCTCAGGATATGCTATAACGAAACAATTTTGTAAAAAGTGATGAAAAATCTGCTGCACCATGACCTAAGCTTGGTTAGGCGCCAAGTTTAACCGGATGAAGCTAAATATCAGTATTTTACTCCACAACCCAGTAACTGGGTAACACGGTTGCTCTTTGTAAGAATGGTTTTTATTTATTTGAGATGGGTTTGCTCTTGACTCTAGCCTAGGTCTCTGCAGAGACAAAGTCTACGATGGAGCGAGCTTACCCAGAAGTAGCCTGTTCACCCTAACTTTAAAATGTGAACACATTTATTAAGAACATAAGAAGAAGGTTGTAAGCGAAACACAGAGGCAGACAGAGAGTTCCACTCCTTCGACCTTCGCGCTTCTGACGACCCGTAACGACTGTCCAAGTTTTTCAAATGACAGCCGGGACCAACAGCTTAACGTTCTTTTCGAAGCACGGACACATACCAGTTTCTAAAGATGCCACTGCCTTGTAATTGGGTAACATGATCATCATCATCACCATCATATCAGCTGAAAGACATCCGCTGATGGATACATGCCTCCCCCAACCGTCGCCACAACGACCGGTCCTGTACGTCTCACATCCATCGGCTACCCGCGACCTTCACCAGGTTATCGGTCCACCTTGTGGGAGGCCTGCCAACGTTGCGTCTACTCCAGAACTTTTCGGTCCCATCGACCATCTGTTCTGCAAGCAATGTGCCCTGCCCACTGCCACTTTAGTTTGGCGATCCTTCGGGCTATGTCGGATAACGCGATATCCTTGGTAAAACTGGTGTCAGATTTTCAGAAATTTGCCTATTGTAACAAGTGTCAACGTCCTTAAAACAATGGTACCTATATATCCAAAGCACGGAGAAGTAATGAATGGTCGGACACATCCACAAACTGACCTTGGCAAGTGCAGCTTAACCTTCTATCGACTCGTGCGGCTGTTATCACTTAACCCAAGTGCACGGAGTAGTAATGACTGGTCACCCATCTAATGAACGACCTCGGCAAGTATTGCATAACCTTCGATCGACCCTCGCCGCTTCCCCAGGCCCAATTAGGTATAATAAGTATAAAACCAAAACAAATAAAAGGAAGTCGATATTATTTATAATATTAGCAAGATTCTCGCCTTAGCCACAGGGGTTTCAAAAACAATGTACTGCACGCCCGACACAAACAGTTTGTCAAATAAATATTAGGGCTTTATTACCGCTTTTAACCTTCTCAGTTGGATAAAAGAATGTGAGGAGCTCGTGTCTAAAAAATAACAGCCGCATGGGTCGAACTTCAAGGTTAAGCAACTCTTTCCGAGGTCAGACTTTGGATGGGTGACCATCATATCATACTGAGACTCTTCTACGCCTTGTTAAGTCAGCGGTCATTTATAGATATTTGGCAGTCGTTTTTATTGTTTAAGGCCAGCAAATTTGACACCTTGTCAAAGTGCTGGTCTAGTTAAAATAGGTTTCTACTGTCCATTCCTTTGACTTAATCTCTATGTTTCAAGGTTAAAAAGTTCCCCATTCTCTGCCCGAAATCATTGAGTTTTTTCCTCAAATAATCCCATGATAAAATTAATTTTGACAAGCCCAAACTCCCGGGGGTCGGTTTCAATCAATAAATTATATCAAAACTATTTCGTCCGCCATATTATTTATTTTAAAAACAGATATGATCAGTAGTTTTCGTTATTTTTTGGTCAAGGGACACAGATGTCAAAAAGGATTAGTTTTTTTTTTTGGAACTTGTCTATGAATGGTATGAGGTTTTATTAGAGTTTTTTGTAAGTTTGTGTGGGTTCCGTCGTTGATTAAAATTTCTGCTACTGATTGCCCTGACACAGCACGTGCAGCAGCATGGCGAAGTCGCGGCCGGGCGTCAGCCCAGGGTGATTCCCGGCCACCGAAGGCGCGAACCTGCGGACGGCGAGCGATGGGTGGCTTGCCGTTCGATAAAGAACAAGCCCAGGTCGACGGCGCGTTGTTTTCACGCTCCTCTCAAAGTGATGTCATCATAATTGACGGGGCCCGCTAGGGTTGCGGAATTTGTTCAAAAGAGTCACCGTGGCCCTGGAATGTAAAGAGTATTTGAAGGAACTCGGGCGCGTTTTAGCCAGTAAGAGTCTGACACTCCCTTCCGCTTCGCCCAGAGGAGCAAAACGCGCGTGGCTAAGTCGATTTTCAAAATAAATAAATACATAAAACATCAATAAAATATATGGCATCAAGAAACATTGTCGAAATTACACGCGATTAATCCCTTTATGTATTTTGGCAATTTTAACAATCGCATTCTCTAAGAGAGGCGTTTTGAGCCTCTTGTGAGTCAACTAAGTACTCTTGTGCTCAAAGTGCTGCTAGAGCCTTCGATAATTTTTCAGTACATGATACTGGTAAATTTGTTGTATGTCCTGAATTCCCTGAATCCTTTCTTTTTTTAGATTAGTGAAGTGCCACGTATTAACTGCTGTGATAACTTGACCGAATTATAACCTCTAATCATGTAAGGCGATAAAGCATTAGATCATTTTGTAACCTTTGCAATCCAAATATCAAGAACCGGTGTCCAATTCGGCAGACATCATTCTTTCACTCCGAAACTACTAAAAGCCAAGGAACCCTAAATTTTAATATCGAAAGGTATCAAAGTAAACATTCTAAATATTTAAAGTAATATTCATTTTTATATTTTTACGACAGTCAGGACATGGTTTAAAAAGAGATATAGCTGTCTCTGTCTATTGTTTGGTGTTAGAAAAGGATGGAGCATCGGCGCAGGCGCACGGGACAGAAACAAAACGGTGCGCGGTTGTTTTATTTTTAAGGGCCCGTGGGAAGATTGTAAAACGGGTTCGTCGTGTTTGAATAGATGTTTATTTAAAGAGTAATCAATCATTATGTGTGTTTGTATTTAAACATCGATGTCAAATGAATGTCGTTCGATGGATCTCCTATCCGCATGACACACCACTCAGTAATATCCGAGTAATGGGTATTGCAAAAAACGGTGTCAAAGTCGGTGTCAAAATACGAAGAAAGTAACAAAAACACCGACTTCCGAAATTAAAGTTATTTTTTACTTTGTAGTGTTTTTTTTTTTTGGAAGTCGGTTGTATTTTTTTGTAAAAAGTTTTTTATTTTTCACTTTTTAGTGGTGCCCCACACCTAACAACACCACTGCAAAATCGCAGAAAAGCAAAATACGCAGTTTCGATTATCAAAGAATCATCTAAATAGTCAAATTCCAGCTATTTCGATTTAAAATCCAAAGTTCGTAACCGATTTTGATATGATTTAAATGGGACCAATCCGCAAGTATGTCCTTTCAGATAAAACAAGAATTTTTCAAATCGGTTCATAATTGTCGGAGTTATGAGGTAACAAACATAAAAATAAAAAAATAAACATACAACCGAATTGATAACCTCCTCCTTTTTGGGAAGTCGGTTAAAAATGAATATTAATTGACATTATGACAGACCTTGACTATTCAAAAGTGCCTGTAAACTGGTCTATTTGAAATAAAGGATTTTGTATTTGAATTTGTAATAATATGTTTTTTACATTAGTCTTTTTGTTGAATGTGTTAATAAACTGCAATTATCTTTTTATCTACACTATGTACACCAATATTATAAAGAGCAAAGATTCGTATTTTTGTATGTTTGCAACAAATTAACTCAAAAACTACTCACAAACCCACTTCAAAAATTCTTTCAATTTTATATTATCCCTAAGTAATATAGGAGTATATTTATGTTAGAAAAAATAAGGAATCCCTACGAAAATTGCAGTAACAATATACCGCGCGAACGAAGTCACATGAAGTGCTAGTCTGAAATGAAATACCAAAATCTCTTAAGGGTGCCTGTCCATTTTGTGCGGAGCGAATACCGCGCTGCTGGTTAATATTTCTATATTAACCAATCATGTCAAACAAAATGTCAGTGAGTGACGTCGTGCGGAGATTTAACGCAATTCCATTGTTTAAATTTTCTCAGTTTCTCCGCTCCGCTGCGCTGCCTGGCTCTGCTATAATGGACAGGCACCCTAAATATTCGATTTAAAAGATCATTTGAGGTTATGTTCGCAATCGGTGTTGATAGAATGAAAGAAAGAAATTAAACACAAAAAGGTCTTAATTTTTTGCTAAATTAAGCCAGAGATGTTTTGTTGAATTATCATATTTTAAAGAACTACGCAATGCAATCTCACTTTCAATCGATCAAGTACACCTTTGGAGCTATTCAGTTAAAATCTCAACGTGTAAGCTTAGGTGGAGTGAGCATTCTTGTTTGTACGGATTGACAGCTTCACTTTACTTAAGATGTTAATACAATTGTACTGCTGGACTGTCCCCAAAAGTATTTTGCCCTCCAGAAATCAGCATTACTATACTGTCATCGATTTCAGTTTTTTTTTTTAATTTTATAGGCACGCTTTTGACCACTATCTCAACTGATGATGATGACTCGAGGGCATCAAGCTGGTATATGGCAGATCCGTCGCAGAGATGAGAGCAGTACTCCATACACGATCAAACTTGCGCTTGATAGAGTTTGAATAGCTGCTCCTCAAGTTCAACACCCACACATTCCACTGAAGCACGTAACATAAAAACAACCATAATAAAACCTACAGAACCCTCACTCCCAATTTAAAATCGTAACATACCCTTCAAATATTTTTTTGTTCCCCGGTATAAATAAGGTCGGTACGCCACTGGGAGACTAATGCCTCCGTGTATATCACCCGCCTTACATTGTGGAATATCACTTATTTTACATAAGTTTAACATCTCGCTTGTACCCTCAAGAGGTGAACAGGAGTGTAGTATCTATACTACGAGTACTTATTTAGGTGTTCATGTCATCATCTGCCTAGCCTTTTCCCAACTATATTGGGGTCGGCCTCCAGTCAAACCGGATTCAGCTGAATACTAGTATTTTACTTGGAGCGGCTGCCTACCAGACCTCCACGACCACAACCTATTAACTGGGTAACACGGTACTCCTTGGTAAGACTGGTGTCAGATTTTCTGGCTTCTGACTATCCGTAACGACTGCCAAAGATCTCCAAATGACAGCCGGGACAAACAGCTTAATTTGCTTTCCGAGGCACGGAGGAAACTCGGTATGTTAAGATGGTCACCCATCCATAGACATAGGTTAGGTGTTCATGTATCATAATTATCATAAATTCAGTCAGCAATTACCTTGGATAAATTTAGTAATATTAGTTCCTTAAACATTATACCAAAACAATAACGTGATCTTGATTACCTGGCTACATATAAACTACCTACAATGACTATCAATATGTATAAGATGAGAACGTGGGAATATATTCTACCTGATACCTTAAATAAAACTCCTAAAAATTTACAGTCAAATATTGTTTCCAGTACATATAAAAACTTATTAATATACTAATTTACTGGTGACATCATCGGTTGGCACCGGTTTCACCAAAATAAAAGTCGCTAAAGTCTCCTACTTAGCAAACAATACCTATGTCTTACTACCATCAGTAATATCTTAACTGCGAAAGTTTGGATAAGGCAGGCGCCAGGTGAATTTGCAATAAAGTACATTGACCTTTCCCTAATGTTCCTTCGTAGATACCCGACCAATAAATTATGAACCGTTTTTCATTAATACACAACCTGGAGGAGCACGAAAGATGTCGATTCAGAACAGCTTTATCTTTAATTCTGTATTTTTTTTATATTAAGAAAGTTAGTAAATGTATGTATGTGGTTTATTGATCGTTATTGCACATAATAATATAACTGAGGGCCAATTCTACTGAATTTTAAACAACTTTCGCATGCGCATGTCAATCGCAAACTGTCAAAAAAACCTTAATTTTCATATATTTTTGACAGATTGCGATTGAGATCGTCTGCTTTAGATTAAATAAAAAAAAGAACAGCTGAATAGCAGTGGGATTACGTAAAACCTCTCACCGTGTTAGCTTAACATACGTGAAGCGAACATAAAGTGAGCTAACTATTCATATAAACAGAAACAAAAAGATGTAATTACAGTTCACCTCAGGCTCAAACTCACTCCACCTAAGTTTGCACGATGAGAGAATAGACCCTCAGATCTGGATGACATTCGGCACACAGATAGATATAGTCTGGGATAGGGTATAATAAGGGTTGATTATAAATCAAATCATATTTATTTTGCTAAAAGGTTACATGCTGTGGATAACGGTGTGAGTTCCACATTTGTAATATCTTTGTTTATATTATTTGCGCAGATATAATGTGTTACTGTTTGTTTGTCCCAAATAAATAAATAAATAAACTCTTTTACACGTTATGTTTTTTGATCATATTATTCTAGATGAGGTTAATGTTTCCTAGCTGACTACCCTGAGAAGAAACACTGAAACAAACTCAGGGTATAGTTTTTCATCCCGGGTTAACTTCAGACACGGGTGAAGTCGATGGCAGAAGCTAGTGCAAAATAATAACGAATAAAATTATACCCGACCTGGGTATCAAACTGCGACATTCAATTAAAGTAATTATTTTCAAATATTTCACGCCTCTAAATAAACAATCATTAAAGAACCCAAAATTAATATTACCAGCCGTTTTAATCTCAATAATTATAATGATTATTATAATAACAAATACAGACACCTAATTATTATTTCTAAATCAAAACATTATTGACGCCGTCAAAATTTGAGAGCGATCCTTATATTGCTCATTATCGGACACAATTTCAATCTTGGGCCTGTTACTGAGAATTTTGTGACCAGCTTATCCGAAAACCGATTTACCCGACCCGGCTATAATCGTTGAGCAGGTGATGTCAAAATCGAAATCAAAAGTCATGTATTCAAATTATAATAAGGCTGAGTGTATGAACTTTTTCATCGTCGAATTTTACATAAATACAGTCCCCCAAAACGCCCGCCCGTCACCACTTCCTAGTGTTTTAGCGGGGAAGAAGAGGCGCAACAAACTCCCCAGAAACACATAATTCTGCTTAACAGCGCAAAGGCTAAATTAATGAATTGCTAAGAATTAATTATTGGGACCAAGCTATCTAAGTCTGACCACCAGTTGAAGAAGTTTGCTGCTAGATCTTCAAGGTAAAGCAGCACTTAAGGAGGTCGGTCTGTAGATGAGTGTCAAACCGCGATTCCTGCGTGTCTCGGCAAGCACACTAAGGCATTCGCACTTATTCAGCTCTATTCAGCTTATGCCCATAGAAAACAACGATTTTGTACGGAGACGCGTACGCGTACGCGTTCAGGTTTCCGCGTCTATTCAGCTGTCGCGGCAAACAAGTATAAAATGAGGACAGATGCGTTATTTTCATTCGAGTGCTATAGATATAAAGTTCAGCGTTGTTCTGCTGCTGCCACCTTCTCATTCTTACGACACTGTGCGCGGCTGATAGAAGCAGAACTGTATAAGTGTGACCAAAATCGTTCAGCGAAATGCGGATGGAGTTGAATAAGTGTGAGTAGTCCGTTAGACGTTGGTTCCGTCTGTCATCTCATGTTTGACTGTCAATAGGGATATTCAGAAGCCAGTTAATCTGACACGATGCAATGTTGGGTATCGTGTGAGATTAACTGGCTTTCAACAGCCAACCCAGTTACTGGGTTATGAAGGTCAGGAAAACAGTCACTCATTAGAAAAACTGGGAAACGATTGCATCCGTTTAAAGTTCGTTTTTTAATTCCAGAGACTAATTTGACAGGTGCAAATAAATGTCAAATTCAAATTTGAAAAAGAAAGAATAATCGCTTGAAATGCCAAATTGGTCTATGGGATTAAAATACGAACTATATGTAGAGTTTAGTTTACGTTTAGAAATTAGTCTTTGAAACATAATGATTAGACTGTTTTTTATTGGATATAATTTTGTTCGTTTGTTATTTATTTGAACATAGACATGTATATCTTTTTTTTTTAAAAAGACTTTTTGCTATAGGTTGACTGATAAAGAATGCTTTGTTGCAATTGAGTCCTCCTATGTACCGACTGTACATAAAGTTTAAATAAATAAATATTTTTTAAACACTCCATTCCATTTAAGTAAGATTACGTCACCTTCTGCCAAGAATCCAATTTACATAAATATGATAAGATGTCAAAAACAATGTGAAAACAAGAACAGTCGAATTATTGATAAAAATAAACATAAAAGGTAAGACGAAATAACTGGAAACACGTTTCTTTTAGAACGTGGGTGTTGAATAAAAACATATACGTAGTAGTAGAGATTTGAGAAAATGTGGATAATCAGATGCTATAGACAAGTGATATTCTGCCAGCGTTAGCGTAGCGAAGGGGATTGTCAAAACGTCAAAACCGTATGGGATTGACAGACGCTGTCGAAATGTCACGTAATCACTCTCTTTTACAACGTGTAGAACAGAATGAACGCAATGGGGTTGTGGACTCAAAATATCTAATTAAGCCGTCAAATAGATTTCCAACACATAATTGATTTCAATACACTTTTTTAACGACAAGTGACGTCACACGAGTTTTCAACACACTTACTATACGTTTTAGGTTAGGTTAGGCTTTGGGGGCCAAGTCACCCGCGTCCGTAGAATACCCTTCAGCGAATCCCTACACGTGGTCCCCGGGTGGTGCTAAACAGGTGACACTAACCGCCTCCGTGGTCTAGTGGTTATACCACCTGATTCAGACCCAGAGGTCCCGGGTTCGATTCCCAGCGGGGCAAATTTTTTGCTCGGTTTTGGTTGGTGGTAGGACTTGTTCTAAGTCCGCCTGGCAAGCAACCACCATTGTCTAAGTCTGTCGCCTTAACAACTATGTTAACAGCATTGTTGTGTTCCGGCAGTTAGAGGTATTTTAGCCAGTTCCTCTGTGTAAGAGAATTCCGGGTGAAACTCGCTTCCATCTTCGGCCTAATCATCACTTTCCATCAGGTGAGATTTGGGCCAAGAGTTTCCCCGTTTTGTATAAAAAAAAGGTACTTACGTGAAAAAATACGTGTCGGACTAATTCGATATTTGTAAATCTAATGGACTATAATTTGATTTTTGTAAAACTATCTGACGGACTAATTCGATTTTTGTAAATCTATCTAATGGACTATTTTGATTTTTAGAAATCTATCTAATGGACTAATACATTTTTTGGAAATCTATCTGACGGACTAATAATAGATTTTTTTGTCCACAATAACGGCATTTCAACATTCGCCATCTATACTAATATTATAAAGCAGGAGAGTTTGTTTGTTTGGTTGAACGCGCTAATCTCCGGAACTACTGGTCCGATTTGAAAAATTCTTTCAGTGTTAGATAGCCCATTTATCGAGGAAGGCTATAGGCTATATATCATCACGCTAAGACCAATAGGAGCGGAGCAGTAATGAAAAATGTTACGCAGACGACGTTGCACGGGTCAGCTAGTCGCTAATAAAATTTAATGACACTGCCTAGGGCCGCATTTCCCAGAGGAAGCAAGGAGGCTACCCTTGCACTTACATGACACCCTTTAATCTACGCGAGAAAGTTGTGTGCTCAGTTAGTGCGTTAATAGGTAGATTTTATAGAAAAGTTGATATTAAAATTATGACATCACTCCAATCCAATCCAATTTTTTTATTTTATTTGAGATTTGTTTGCCATTGACTCTATGTCTGGGTCAGAGATCACTTAAGAGACAATGCAAAAAAAATCTGCTGTACTGAGCTGAGCATACACAATGACAAAATGTTCTGAACTGCCGGAGCTGATTTATTTTTCACGATTTTTGTGTTGATCCCATAATAAAAGTTGTTCATATTGATGAGTATAATGATCCCTTTTGAGGGATAGCGTTTATTCTGTTTAAGGCGCGTCCCCGAGCAAAACGCAGCGCTAGCCGTTTTTTGTGCAGTTTTTTGGAGCTATCTACTCTTTATCCAAAAGAAATACCAACTAATAAAAAATACATTAAATTTCTACATAATCTTGGCTTCAAAATGATAGATTTTATTTTTTATTACTAAGTATAATGTTTAAGTAATCTCCTCACAACGAAACCACAGAAATGAGAAAAAAATACTGAAAACATGCATCTTCTCGAAAACTAACGATTATTTTGATTTTGTACTTACACTAATGGATAGGCAATTTAATTATGAACATTTTGGTAGAAATATTTTTTTCAAACGACCAAAATTAGATTTTATAACGATTTTATTCAACATTCTGAGCGTATTCGCTGTTGTATCTCTTGCGCTGTTATGGAGGGAAAAAATGCTCAAGGTTATTTGCTCAGGGTACGGCCTTAAGATTCAAAGATATTCAACACATCCCTCGAACCATTCTTCGATTCAGACTCAAACTAGTTCTACACTTTTCACACAAACAAATCCAAAAGGTGATACCTAATATAAATAATAAATTCTTAACAAGCACCACGAATACCATGTATGTCATTTAAAAGAAATCGCAGGCAACGCCGCGGGGCGGCGCTGTGTTGTTTAATTTTGTAAAATTATTTATCTCTCAATGTTGCTATACAAATATTGTTTGCGAGTTTTTTTTTTTGTTTTTCGTCTTTTGTTAGTAATTTATGTCGATTAGTATTTTAGGTGCAGTGGTTATAATGTATACTGTTTTTGTGGTATGCAAGTTGGATTCCCGTATCCGTGGTATCTTCTCGTCCCACATACCACAGTGTCTCAAGACGAAAGTCTATGACCAGTGCGTGTTGCCAGTGATGACATATGGAACTGAAACGTGGTCGCTCACAATCGACCTCATCAGAAGGCTTAAAGACACTCAAAAGGCAATGGAGAGAGCAATGCTTATAGTTCCCTTGCGTGATCGAATCAGAAATAATGATATTCGCAAGAGAACCAAGGTTATCCCGAAGGATCGCCAAACTAAAGTGGCATTGGGTAGGGCACATTGCTCGCAGAACAGATGGTTGACGGATCCGTAAAGTTCTGGAATGGCGACCGCGCACCGGAAGATGCAACGTTGGAAGGCTTCCCACAAGATGGACCGATGACCTGGTGAAGGTCGCAGGAAGCCGATGGATGCGAGACACACAGGACCGGTTGTTGGGGCGACACTTGGGGTAGGCCGATGTCCAGTGGACATCTGTTGGCTAATATGATAATGATGAAGTTATAATCCCGTGTCATTGTCAGTGCGTCAGCGATCTTTGCCGATGCCCGCACTGACAGCTTTGACGCAGTGTTGCGCAAGAAATCTGCCTCGTTACTTCGCAGGGTGCGTGACAGTCCTTACCTTTCTTTACCTTACCATTCCTTAACTTACTTATAAAGTAAACATCAGATAAACTTACAATAAAGTACATTGACCTTTCCCTAATAAAGGTATATTAGGGATTGGTACAAACAATTATGACCCGTTTTTCATTACTAGAGAATAAATGATCACGATAGAAGTCGATTCAGGACAGCTTTATTTCTGTTTTAGACATTAAGAAAGAGTATGAATGTGTGTGGGTCGATGACCGGACTTGCACATTCAGCTAGCGCCTGCTGTATTATTTAGTCACAATGAGTTTAAATATAAACTTAATGAACCCTACCTAAAATCGCTGTCAATAAATACAACTAAGCCTACACTCTTCACTCTGAGCTCCTCACTATGATAAAAACACATAACATGTCTGCCTATCCCGTCTGTGAGCCGGCTCTATGATAAAAAGTGCCGCTCTTAACCTGGCGCATATTTAAGAAATGTTGTGCGCGCCGAGATTTTTAGACTCAACGATACGACTGCAATCAAATTGACGACCATCCGACTGCAAAAAACGACAAAATACCAAACAGGACAGTTTTCAAGCAGACTGATGCAGTATAGCATCATATTACTATTAGATGGACTTAAATAAATCATTGCCTACTGTCATGTCTTTACTGACATTTGCAAGATTTAAGACTAATCGATTGACGTGGTAGTCCCCTTCACGAGAAGCTATACATTTTGTAAACAAATAATTCTTATACTAAGTTACGTAGCGACTACAAATGAGTCCAAATTCAGTTAATTCAAAGTAACGTACGTGTAATACAAAGCTAACGAGCACTTTCACTTGACCGGGTTGTATTTTATTGATTTATAGCGCTGTGGTCTATTGTTTTTTGATACTTGAACGCGTCTTCCTCATGAAACAAACACCAAATCGCCACTAATTTTTGTACTACATATCCGTTTGTGAGCCAACAACGTAATGACAGATCCAAAAAGGCATATCATAGCTTCTTATCCTAAATGATTAAGAGTAAAACTAGTCAACAGTAATGTGGCGTTAGATTGTCATAAATACGATAACACGTCAGTATAAAATGTCCTCTGTTTTTCGGTATTATATCAATTCAAAAGTGCCTGTAAAATTTCCTGATGTAATTAATGCTTTGAGTTTGACTAACACAAAACGACGACTCAAGCACGATCCTTTTTTTCGGATGAGAAATCATCAAATGAGTCCAGTCGCTCTAGGCGAAGCGGGAGTAAGTGTCAGACTCTTATGGATTAAAACCCACCAGTGTTCCTTCAAATACCTTTGCTTTGCAAGGCCGCGGTAACTCTTTCGAGCAATTCCGCAAAGATCATCTACATAAACAATAATATTAGGAAAAATCGTATCGTATCCGTCCCGCATCTTCTAAATCCCCACATAGCTCATATTATTGATGAGTCTAGGGCAGCATGCAAGGAATATCTTAACCGACTCCAACAAAAAAACAAGTCGAGTTATGTATTATCAATGTCCGTCGTTTTGTGAACCCGTATCTCAAAAACTAAATCTTTTCAAAACGTTTTGTGCTTTTTTCCGTGTGCATGTTTTGTTGATAATCATCTGATCTTTTTCGAACCGTTTGTGGGTTTTAAAAGGGTTTTTTGGGTTATTAATCATTATTTAAGAAAGTGAGGAGCTTTGGCTAAATAATAAACAGCCGCAAGGGTCGATATCCAAGGTAAGCAACGCTTGACAAGATCTTACCGGGACTCTGGAAAGTACAGACGCTAGCACATCAAGCTAGAACAATCTGTCGAATATCTTCAATAGACTTTCAACTTTATCATTAAATTGTAAGGTTCAAGGTTAATTGGAAAAAATTGTCAGTTTCGCGTAGCTTGCTGCTCCTGACTATCATTTGAAGATCTCTCGCAATCGTTACGTATTGTCAGAAGCTAGAAAATTTTACACCTGTCTTGCGAATAAGTGGCGTTTTACCCAGTTACTGGGTTGTGGAGGTCTGGTACGCAGTCGCTCCACGTAAACTACACATAAAATACAAATATTCAGCTATATCCAGTTTGACTGGAAGCCGACCCCGATATAGTTGGGAAAACCTAGATCATGAATCATTTAAAAAAAATAGCGTTTGTAGTTTACGAGAGAGGTAAGAAGTTAATGGGGTAAATGAGTAATGTAACCGAATATCGGTCAAAGTGGCAGCAACTTTATCATCAGCCTAGACTTTACCAACTATATTGGGGTTGGCTTCCAGTCAAACAGGATTCAGCAGAATACCAGTATTTTACGTGGAGCGGCTGCCTACCAGACCTCCACAACCCATTAACTGTGTAACACGGTACTCCTTGGCAAGACTGGTGTCAGATTTTCTGGCTTCTGACTATCCGTAGCGACTGCCAAAGATCTCCAAATGACAGCCGGGACCAACAGCTTAACGTGCTTTCCGAGGCACTTAGGAAACTCGGTATGTTAAGATGGTCACCCATCCACAGACGAACCTCGACAAGCGTTGCTTAACCTTGAAGATCGACCTGTGCGGCTGTTATTATTAAGCCACGAGCTCTTCAGGTGGCAACTTAAAAGAAGATTATAGAACTACGCAGGATAATATGAAGTGTGTACGTAAACACATGTGCTCTCTCTAAGCTGTTTCTTTACTGTCATAGTCCTTCGGATAATTTGAAACTGAAAATGCCAAGGCATTCCACTACATTCTTGGACAAATATTTTACCGCCAAGCTGCCTGTTTATGGAATGCATTGCCAGTTTCAATCGTGCGCAATCGCTGCCTGTTTTTAAAAGACTTGTCATGGATAATAATTGTTACATGTTTTTCTATTGATATTAAATATGTCTTTCTGATTTTTTTTCTGTTATAATTAATTTGTTGTATTTATTTTGGTATATTGTATTACCTACTTTTTGTCTATGCAACAAACTGCTTAACTTTATAGGGCCCATTTAGGGTCCTCTATCCATTCCAGGTTGCCTGGAAGAGATCGCGGAAAGCGATTGTATACCTATGTTTTGTTAGTTTAAGGTTTTTTTTTTTTTTTTTATTTATTTATTTAACAAAATTGTATTACAGAGGTTACTTTTAAATCTAAACTCGCCAAACTTTTACGTTTGATGGCGAGAGGCGCTCTTTTACATCAGTAAACCACCTTATGCACATATTATGTAACACTTGCATAAATCGCTATGGTATAATCTTATTTATTTTCTAGTTCTGTTCGCAATTCTGTATATAGTTTTTTAATCTAGACTTAAGTGATCCTTTACAAATTTTTACGTTTTCCCTTAATAAATCTATTTTGTTAAACACTTTAGGTACCAGATACTTGGATGTTCTCTTACCATAATAATTTGTTATCTGTGGTTGAACTATCTTATTTTCTCTAACCCTACGTGTGTTGTACTTGTTTTAAAATTAAGCTGCTAACTTAATTTTTAGTGGTTAAATTCCATTAATATTTCTATTTATATAGTTTAACTTAATTTTCTATGAATCTCTCCCTTGTTGACTTATTCCGAAGGGTACGGCAACCCGACACGAGCGGGAACCGACCAGGAGGTCATATGACTGTTTAACAAGTCAGGCTCCGGTATAGGTAGTACAAATTGGTATATCTAAGTTTGTACCAACTAGACCCGGACACGTTAATAAAGCAGAGAATGTATGAACTAAACGTACAATATTGTCTTCTTCTTACCGTGTGGGCGCAAGGTCTAACGACCTTGTGTTAGAGGACACACACTGTTACACCCTAGTGTTAGAGGTACTAAACCGCCCCAAGGGCCTCTGACATGGTTTATTTGACGACCGCCATTTGACGGTCGGGACCACCGGCCTCTCGAAGCACGAAATCAACTTTTTATCAGACAATAAGGTGATTCAAGCTTACAATGTCCTGACCTAGACAAACTGGAATCGACTTTACAAATTATGCTTCCCGTGGGAATCGAACCCACGACCACCGGGTCATAACCATAAGGCAAACGCGACCACGGAGGCAGTTAATGTACAAAATTGTAGTTTGAGACGTTGTCACCTGTCACTTGTCACCCGTCAGTTTTATTAAATAGGCCCCAGTAGGTATTACCGAGACTTACTGCTCTCAGCAATGCTGCTTGAAATCGCCAGCAGTCCAGCATGGCCTGATATGCCATAATCACAGTGGCCGGTACCGCGGTGCGTGGAACTGACTCAGTTCGCCCCAAAAAATACCTTCTTCTTGCTTTTCACAAGAAAAATGTATGAAACAGGTTCCGAATGACAGATAAGTGTGTTTTTGAGGGAGTTGCGAAATTAATTTGGAGAAGGTAGTTTCGATGCGGGCCGACCTTCAATTGTAACCGTTCTTCAGTAAACAGGCTGACTTTTGATTAAATAAAAATACGAATTTCGTATAACTTCAGGCCAATTTTCAACTCATTTTTAGGGTTCCTTACGCAAAGGGTCACCAACGGAACCCTAGCATTAAGCCTCCGATATCCGTCCGTCCGCCTGTCTGTCAGCGAGAGCTGTATCTCAAGAACCGTAATATGTAGACAGTTGTAACAAAAGTAATAAAAAAATTAAGGATTAATCGCACTTGACCGGTTTTTACCCGACTTCTTCAAAAAGGAGGAGATTCTATGTTCGGTGTATGTATTTTTTTTATGTATGTTCACCGATATCAGCCTGTTTGATCAAATTTTTTGAACGTGTATGGCCCGCATTAGTTTTAAAAACAGGAACATGTAAGTACATGAGGAAAGTAATTTTCAGTATAATTTGGATAGTTATAGAGTAGCCAGTGGTGGTATCAGGGTTGTGATTTGGAGGGGCTTGACCCCGCTGAGAGTGGGTTTTAGCAAAGTAACACTAATTAAGAACATAACATTTTATTTTACTTATCACCTAACAAGCCTCCTTGGACTTGTCGTTAATTCCTTAATGACTTCGTTTGGTTGTAGACTGGCACAGAAATCTGGATTGGAGGGGGGGGGGGTTCTTACATCCCTTAGCTCGCCCCTGTCTCTAGCAAGCGAGAGGAAGGGACGAGGGAAGACCCGACGATGGATCGCATCCTGTTTTTTCAACTAATTTTCACATTCGCATCTCAATCTCAAACTGTCAAAAATGTATGAAAATTAAGGCTTTTTTGACAGTTTGCGATTGAAATGCGAATGTGAAAATTTAAAGTAAAATTGGCCCTCTGAAATATGATATCGATCCTACTGCTGAGCAAAGGTCTGCCTTTGATCCTTTCACTCTTCCAAGTTATTTGCCCTCTCCGACAAATTTACAAAAAAAAACCAGTGTACCAAAACCAAACTTATACCGCTCAAAGCAAAACTGCCTCCAAAACCCTTTCGTAGCTCCCACACCCAAAATATTTGCAGTAAAACAAAAACTCAACCGAATCGTACGAAATAATCCGCGGAAAAACTGTTAAACGTTGCTCTGAACAAGAAAACGAACCGTAATTACTGAGCAATTGCTCCGGACATCACTGATATAACTACAAACCAAAACACCATTGGAAAATCAACCTTTAAGTTGAAAGTAGATGGTTCATTTTTGATTGGTTTTCAGTGCCGTGCTGGGTTCGAGTTATACTGGTTTAGGGGCACGGCCAAAATATGTTTTTTGTGCACGAATTACTTCCGAAGGTGGAGCAATGGAGGCCACTCCCAAATAATGATACAGTAAATTATTGTGGGCAGACAAATTGGGGTGGGCAGTCATTACTTGTTAGGTAAGCTGCTGTTGCCGCGGCGTCACTGTGGATGGGTGAGCGTTCTTGTAAGAATCGCTCTAAAAATTTCGTTGCAAATGTTCATTGAAGCTTCTTGGTACCTAATGTAGTACTAACTAATACTTACCTTTAGTTTTGTAAATGATAAATTAACAAATGACTCCCGCTCTGGGCGGAGCGGAAGGAATTGTCAGACTCTTACTGACTAAAACCCACACGTGTTCCTTCAAATGCCCTTTGTATTCCAGGGCCGCGGGAACTCTCACTCAAAGCCCAAACTGCGGGCAAAAAGCTGGGTATCCTGAAAAGGGTGAAGCGATACTTCAGGCCTTTTAGCCCTATACAAAGCACAGGTCCGATGATGCATGGAGTATTGCAGCCACCTTTAGGATGGCTCAGCTAAGTACCAGCTTGCCGCGCTTGACTCGGTGGAACGCTCAAGAGACTAAAGAGGCGACGAAAAACTGGTGGATGCCAAGCTACAGCTTGACTCATCGCCGCAAGGTTGCCTGCTTGTCGGTCTTCTACAGATTGTACTTCGGTGAGTGTACCCAAAACTCCACGACCGGACATTGAGACGCATTGCAACTTACCATCCCTACCTTGTTGCTATTCCACCAATTCGCACTAAGCATTTCCAAACTTTCATAATGCGCACAGCAAGAGTTGAACTCTCTGCCTGCGTCTGTGTTTCCGAACGCCTACAACCTAATCTCTTCAAAGTTAGAGTAAACAGGCTCCTTCTGTGTAAGCTCGCTCCATCGTAGACTTTGTCTCTGTCATCTCTGACCAAGACTAAAGTCAAGAGCAAACCCATCTCAAATTAAATATGTCGAACTATTCAGCACTTTAAGTAGGTATTGCCCTAGACATTGCGTCAATTATTTATTTATATAAGATCCGTAAAAGGTGGACAGTTGAATTTTACAGAGTATGTATTTCTATTGCCGCTATAACAAAAAATAAAAAGTTGAATTAAGAATTAAAGGGGGCTCCCATTCAAGAAACTTGTTTTTTTTTGCGGTTTATTGTACAGAACCTTTCGTGTGACAGTCCGACTTGCACTTGGCCGTTTATGTGCGCATAACTCGACAAAATGTTCTGAACAGCAGATTTTTCTTCTCGCGATTTTGGGTTTGGTCCCGTTGGCGGGCTGTATCTCCAGTACCTACCGTAAAGGTAAACTGTTGAAATCTTCACAGATAGTGTTTTTCTATTGCTGCTATTAATTTATTCTAAGACATGCTGTTTTCCTCACTATAATGTCCTTTGCCGTTTTAAGAGCAGTGGTGATTGGAGTGGTTCGACTAAATTTGTTTTGCAGTAAAAATGGCGTTAAAGTCAACGACGATCAAATTCGTTACCAACACTATCTTTTTGGTAACTACAAAAGCTGTCTGCCTTTTCCAGACTAAGTTGTGGTCGGCTTCAAGTCTAACTGGATGTCGCTGAATACTAGTATTTCATTTGGAGCGACTGTCTGTATCTGACCTCCACAACCCAAATTCATAGTGCGTACAGCTAAGGAGTGGAATTCCCTGCCGGAGTCTATGTTTCCTGATAGCTACAACGTGGGAGTCTTTAAGTCAAGAGTGAATAGGTTACTTCTAGGCAAGCGTGCTTCTTCTTCGACCGCATCGCTTACCATCAGTTGAGATATGTAGTGGTCAAACGCGTGCCTATCTATACTAATATTATAAAGAGGTAACATTTGTTTGTAAGTTTGTAAGTTTGTATGTAGGGGGTAATCTCAGGAACTACTGGTCCGATTTGAAAAATTCTTTTAGTGTTAGATAGCCCATTTATCGAGGAAGGTTATAGGCTATATATCATCACGCTAAGACAAATAGGAGCGGAGCAGTAATGGAAAATGTGACGCAAACGAAGTTGCGCGGGTCAGCTAGTAAAATATAATGCTGAAATGACTGCCGGAACCAGCGGCTTAAAGCACTTCCCGTGATTTGGAAAAATCTCTGTATGAAATATATGGTCACCCATCCACGAACGGTCTCGGCAAGCGTACCTTACCGTTCAAACCATGTAGCTTCTATTTTTTTGCCACGAGTTCTTCCATTGTTTTGACTGCAGGGTGTAAAAAAGAAATATAAATATTTTGTGTAAAAGCATACTTTATTCTTAATCTTACAACTTTTTTACATTATTTCACATCGCTTTGGTCTACGTAGAGCGCGTTTTTTAAAATATAACATTTCAACTCTGCCATAAAACATCCGAATATTTGGACCGACAAATATTATTAAAAAAAAAACACAAAAAAAAACATTTTTCACGCTCTTTCTTTCCTTACATCTACTTTCCCACATTCCTTACTTATCTTTAATTTTAGAGTAAATAAAAGATTATTCTTCTTTCAAATTGTAATTTAAAAAAGATAAAAAAACTAGCGATCTTTCTACTGTGCGTATGACAATATTTCAATATTGTACTCATAATGAAAATTCGTAGAAAAAAAATGCAATTTGGATCGGTAGTATTTTAAAGAGCACCAAAATCAATTAAAAATAAAAAGTTAAAGTCATGTTTGACGCGCCCACACCCATAACTTTAAACTTATAACTATATAATTTCTTAAACAAAAATGACTATTGATCACCTATTTTTATTAACAATCAAAACACGAAAAAAATAAAAAACAAAACTTTGGCAAGATTTTTTTCACGAAATTCTAATTTTGTTGTGACCAAAAATATTCTTCTTCTTAAAAACTATAATTTTGCAATTTTTCTCGCATTTTTAATAATTTGCCGTGTAAATTCGATAAATTATCACTTTTTAAAAATATTTTATTTTCTTTCACAATATAAATTTCTTTTAGAAAGCTTTTTTTGCAAGCATAATTTTATCTGTTGACCAATAGTTAAAATATAGAAAAAACTGGGAGTCTTACGATTGACGTTTGCAGAGGGTGAGCAAGCTACTTTTATGAGTTTAAATATAAAAATATGTGAAAAATAAACACATTTTATTAAAATAGCTTCTGATTTGACTAAACAAACCTAATGTGACTTTAAGAGCGGATTTCACCAATGTAACTGAACGCGATTAGTACATCTAAACTGCGTTCAAGAGCTGTCAGTATAACCTGGTTCATTAAAGAAAGGAATCTAAAATGGCGGTACTTATCATGTTTTCTCGCTTGCACACTAGTGCCGTCTATACTCACTCTCGCGCGTAGGCAAAAAAAAATCATCAGTCTTTTATAAAATTTAAGTGCTGTTTTTGTACAATAAATTTTTACCAACATCTTTTTAAGGATTCTCCTTTTGTTTTATGTTGTCAGGTGTTCAGAAACGGAAAATTCATCCTGAATAAATTACTTACTGTTTTCGATGAAAACAACAATAACGATCTTATAATAATAGATTTCTCCACGTGCCTTTCGATTTTCAACTTTAACACGCGCGATAAGCCACTAGCAGGAGCTAGTTTGAAATAAATACGACCCGGTCATGTTTTTATTATTTAATTTGAAAAATGTCTTCGACTTGAAAAATTTATTTGTCAACTGTACTATCTGTCAACGCAAGTACAAGACGCCATTAAGATTCCTTTCTTTAATGCATCGGCTTGTATCAATATTCCATAGAAAAAACTGACACTGACACTCGTGAACGTGGTTTACTAAGCTGATGGCGTCCAGTTTCATTGATGAAATCCGCCCTGAGTAATGACAGCCGAAAATAGTTTTCTACGCAATAGGGAGTGTGCACTAGCTATGTGGCAGTACAGTAGTGTCAATATCACGTAATAATAATGTAAAAGGTTCGCATTTGCGCCACTAGATGGCAGAGTCGACACCGAGCACGTTCCCTCGCGACCACGAATATTATAAGTAGTTTGCTCATAGGAATTGACTGTTCATGACAATTCAATCACATTACTCGATCTATATTATTTTATCAACGGCGTCAATAGTCGCTCTGTGGTAACAATAATCTGTGCCCATAAGTCAAAAAAAATACTACAAAACATCATTCGTAAGGCCACAGTGCTAAAAAGACGGAAACTAATGGAATTCAAGTTGCCCCACAGTCGCTCAACTATCGTCCGACTTACCCCAAAGCTGTAACTTATAGTTGCGGTCACTGGCGATGCTTTGACTGACTGACCGACTGACAAGAGTCGTATAGTTGCTATTATATTTACTGGTAACAATAATAATTTTATATTTATATTATGACACATACAAAAACAATAATATATATATATTATAATATACGCTAATACAGTTGATTGAAATCATTAGATAATAATTATCTAATGATTTCAATCAACTGTATTGGCGTCAGATATATTGGCTTCTATCTGCAACGATTGTCAAATAAATAAACAGCCGGGACCAACGGTTTGACATGAGGAGCCTTGTTATGTTAATATGGTCACCCATCCACCAAGGATTGCTTAACCTTAAAGATCGAACTGTGCGGCTGTTACTTTTAAGCCACGAGCCAGAACTATTAAAATTAGTACTTAACAAACAAGTTTCGTTTGTGTCATAGTTATAAATATAAATTAAAAAGAGTATAAAAAATTACTAAGTTTAGTCGACTAAGAGTTGGTAACAAAAAAACACAACTATGTAACATCAATAACAGTAAAAATCTTATATTCAGAATCCATGTGAAGCGACAACAAACTCTATGTGGTACAAAACAAAGTTCCAACCAGAATACAGCCAAAGTTTATTTGGGTCTATTAAGATATAAGTTATATGCAAGCATGCTCCATCGTCCACCATATCATCCCTTTCTGGAGAGATTTGTATTCGAACGCAAGCCTATCTATAATAAAATATTTAAAAAGTTATTTCTAGACACGTTTTTTACAGCTTTTTCTTAAATATATTTAAAAATTCAATCAAAACATCGCCTGTGATCATAAACAATAATAAAAAATATAAAAAGAACATTAAAAATGGCAAAAGACATGTACAGTTCTGGTAACTATTTGTCGATTTATATTAAAAACTATTTTTTTTCTTTACAAAATAATATCAAAGAAAAGTGTAATTGTAAAAGTGACCTAACTAAATATTTATTTAAAAAAAGGCTTAATTGTATTTTTAAACACTAAAATCTTCAAAGTTGTAACCATAGTAACATATTTTTTAATATATAAAACTGTAATGATTTAAGACAGTAACCGACTTTAAAAAATACCACACCACAAAAGTGATTTATAATTATTTAAAAAAAAATCGAATTTAATTTTGTTTATTTTTTACTAACTTTAAAAGCTACAATTTTTTGACATAATTATCAGCCTAGCCTTTTTACGTGGAGCTACCTACCAGACCTCCACAAACCATTAACTGGGTAACATGGTATTTCTTGGCAAGACTAGAGTCAAATTTCCTGGCAAGATCTACAAATGACAGCCGGGATCAACGGCTTGACGTGCTTTCCGAGGAAACTTGGTATTTTAAGATTGTCACCCATCCAAAGACCAACCTTGGCAAGCGTTGCTTAACCTTGAACCGACCCGTGCGGCTGTTATTCTATAGCAACGCGGTCCTCATTTTTTTTTAAGTCGGTCAAAATTGCGTAAGTATATACAGTACATGATTGAACAGGTTAAACCCTTTTCCGTTAGAACATAAGCCTTTATATAAAATTTATAGAAAGTTAAGTAACTTTTACGAACACAGTCTTAAACTAAACACTCGTGCGCAAAATTACTAGGTTTCAATTAAAAGGATATTCGTCAAAGTGGCAAACAGGACTAGCCTATAGCATTCATTCTTATAAAACACGTAACAGAATCAACGCAGTATCTGAAAGGGGGTTACAATGACCCCCTTCATCCCACATCATTATTTCAACTTTTACATGAGGCCAACACTGAAATAGTTCAACACAGGCAGGTTCACAATAGGCTGCTTCTGAGTGAGCTCGCTCCATCGTAGACTTTGTCTCTGTCACCTAGACTAGATTCAAGAGCAAACCCATCTCAAATCATCTGCCTCATCTGCCTAGCCTTTTCCCAGCTGTGCTGGGATCGGCTTCCAGTCAAACCGGATTTAGCTGAACACCAGTATTTTACGTAGAGCGGCTGCCTACCAGACCTCCACAACCAGTTAACTGGGTAACACGGTACTTATTGAAAAGACAGGAGTCAGGTTTACTGGCTTCTGTCAATCCGTAACGACTGCCAAAGATGCCCGACCGGGTCCATAATTGTTTCAATTTCGTAAGCAGAAGTTTCGATTTACGACTTGTGACGTATTAAAAAAACTACTTACTAGATCTCGTTCAAACCAATTTTCGCTGGTAGTTTACATGGTAATGTACATCATATATTTTTTTTTAGATCTATTTTACCACCTGTATGTGTACATTATGGAATGCACTAAACGATTTGATTTGATTTGATCTACAAATGACAACCGTGACCAACGGCTTAACGTGCGCGCCGAGGCACGGAGGAAACTCGGTATGTTAAGATGGTCACCCATCCACAGACCAACCTTGGCAAGCGTTGCTTATCCTGGAAGGTCGACCTGTGCGGCGGCCATCTCAAATAAAAAATAAAAAAAAAAAACATTTTGTCGGGTTACGCGCACATAAATGTCTAGGGCAGTAGATTTTTTTTTTTTCGCGATTTCAGTGTGGTCCCATAGTACAAGTTGTTCATAATTATGAGTACTATTGCCTTTAACTTATTGCGTTTATTCTGTTACTCGTATGCTGGAAATAGGAGCTTGCACACAGAAGCAAAACTCCTAAAGACGGCATTGTCAGAACTTTCCATACAAATCAAGGGTGTCTATGAGTATCACCGTTTACCGATACAAATTGACGGCCTTCAAAATGGGAGTAGATTCCTTAAATAACGGTTTCCGAGGTTTTTATCGGTCGTTTTTGTCCGTTAACGCTATTTATTATAACGCCATTGGTTGGTTAGTGGTTAACGGATAAATAAACGAGCGATAAAAAGCTCAGAAACCCGGTCCATCATGCAGAAAACCAAAAAATATTAGACACATTTCCAACTGACATTCATGTTTTTGAACGCCCAACCTTGACAATTCAAGTGTCTGTAAATAGTTTATTTCAATTAAATATCTGAATCTTGAATACGTGTCCAATTATTTTTGAACTAGCTGACGTGCGGAATAGAATCAAATTTTCGATCAAGGAAATAAACCTATTCTAACTACGGTCGAAAGAGACATATCCGCGTTTTATATTATTATTATTAGCAACAGGGTCTCAAGCTGTAGGAATTCTGCGTTCTATAAACCGTAACTTTCATACTGTGTTCAACAATCCTACTGTACATTTTGATAACAATTGATGAGCCCTATTTCCAGCTAAATACATTTTCATACAGTCATAAAGTATCTTTTATAAACTCCTTTTCAAAAAACCCTCAGAAATTCCACACACGATCACATTTAAAAATTCACATAAAAAAATGCTATTACAATATATATTATTTTATAGTAAATAACAAACAAAGAATCTAAAATACTAGAAAAACAACGTGGAAAAAATAATCAGATTTAGAGAAAATTCTATAAAATAAAATATATTTTTTATAAAAAAAAATAAAACGAACAAATATTTTGTTTCGACTTACGAGAAAATTATTCTTAAACAAGAGAATGGCATCATATTTTTAGTATTTATACAATGGTCCGCAACCACCTTTTTATGGCGAGATACAAGAATCTTTGGCGCTACAAAATTTTTGTGGAGTTTAATAAAGACTTTGACCTCTGAATTGGTTTCAGTGTTTCTTCTCAGGGTAGTCGGCTAGGAAACACCGGCCGCATCGACCGGATTGACGCGTAAAAGTGTTATTCATATCCAATTAGAAAAATAAATCAATATCATTTGATGATGGTTCTAAAATCTTGATTTTAAAATTCAATAGGCTAGTTGACAACTAACACTTTTTTTAAAAGCTGAGAATTGGAATTCCTTGCCGGAGTCTGTGTTTCCTGATAGCTACAACCTGGGAGTCTTTAAGTCAAGAGTGAATAGGTTACTTCTAGGCAAGCGTGCTCCATCTTAGACCGCATCATCGCTTAACATCAGGTGAGATTGTGTTTCCAAGTTTCTTTGGCCATTTTCTAACATTTTAATTTTCAATTAATACTATCGTATTCCTTCAAACAATTTCAAAAAAGTATTTCTAGCGCCAAAGGATTCTTGTTTTATCGCCTTATGTACAATCGGTGTATGAACTCGAAATCAACCAAGAAAAAGGATATTTTTTAACATTATTTTTCTGCAAGGGCCGTAACCAATATTTTTTATAGTCCGTACATTTTTGTTAACGTGTATATGTCCGGATAATTACAAACGCCGTAACATTGTAAAATATTGCGTGAAATAGTAAACAATTTTTTTCTTTAGATACAAATATATTGGAAACTATTGAATTTGGATGAAATTTATTCCATACAAAACGATTTTATTTTTCATAATATTTTGAAAAATTATAATCTAATGAAGATTTCAGTACAATAAAACGGACGCTGAATTTTTCCGGTGATGTAACCTTTATAAAATTATATTGACTTGAGATGATTTTCTGCACAGAATACACAGACTATAGCATTAATTTAAAAAAAATATATCAGAAAACATTTACTATTAAGGAAACGAAAATGATGAAAATTTTCAGACGATTTGTACAATTCTTGTTTAATTTTTATAATTATGATAATATTTAAATATTAAATATAAGATAATTTATATTACTATGTTTTTATTTGTGTATAGTATAAAATCGGCTGATCGTTAATTTTTAGACTTACATCGGAAAAGAATATTTTCAAACTCATATTTTAATCAACCTGTACTGTCCCACAGCTGGGAAATCGTCTCCGCCATAGCTTTCCAGTCTTCCCCGTGTGTTGCCCTCTTCGACCAAATCGTCATAACATTTTATAAACGCTGTTTTAATAGGCCTATCTTAGCTACTAATATAGTAATTTAAGAGCTAAGCAGAAGCATCCTCCTGATCTTTAATAACTTTATTACGACCACCAATAAAAAATAACTGACTTAAAACCTTCATTCACGATTTTAAAAAAATATTAGTAAAATATTCTTTTGCGATCTAGGTAAACATTTTATTTTGTGTTATAAAAATTCTAAATACTGATTTTATACTAAACTCAAAATGTATATCACAAGTAGCATAGTAATTGTAACGTCTGGTCCCCTGAAAAATACTAAGTATAAAAAATAATGATAAATAAATAAAAATAATTATATTTAAAATAGCTTTAATTTCTCAACAAGGGACCTAGAGTTTCTTTTTTATTATAATAAAAAATATATTATCATCGTTACTATTATTATAATAATATAAAAAAAATTAAAATAACCATCTAGAGATTATCGACAGAAGTAGAGTTTTTCTTATTTTTCAATAAACCTTTTATTTTATTTTAGATTTATTTTTTGCGAAACTTTGGAATGTGTCTCACTGGAGAATTCTTGAAATATCCTGAAAAGGAAACCATTTTTTGTTGAATAAATGATATATTTTGACAGTATGTAACAATCGATCTGGCAGAGCGACTAAAGGTGCGTTTAAACGGCGCGCAAACACGCGACCTGAGCGCAAGCGTGAAGCGAGGCGTGCGCTGTTTAAATAGCCTGCGCTCGGCGCGCGAGCCAAACTTCGTGTGATCCATCGCTTGTTGGTTATCTAAGATGGATCACAGGCGCGCGCGGCTCGGCTTGTGTCATTACGAGTAGGCTCCCGTTCGGATGTAGCCGAACCGTCTCTACACACAGGGAGGCTCGCGGGGAGCGTGCTGTCACGCGCCGCTGAAACGCACCTTTATATGTATGCACTGAGCAAAATGGTATGAAACCCTGTAGCGGAATCCATATGGCCAAATACAAACTAAAAACCTAATTTCACACGAATCCTGCATCGTAGAATCGTATTAAGTTAAAAGCGGTGGGCACAAGCCATTTTTGCGAATGAAGCGCCGTCCACACACATCCGGGTTGCAGAGAACAGGACGGAGATAAAGTAAGTTCGAACAAATCGTACTGTTACGCGCCAGAATTAATACCGGGTACACAACGTACTACTAACGCTATCTAGTATCGAATAGCGGAATTAATTGAGTCACGATCTTTCTAGACTTTTCGATGCTAGAACATTCTCGATGTTTCGACACCTGGTCAGTCGGGACCGGTATGTTCCCGAACTTTCTAGATGTTTCCATACTCGTAGGTTCTGGAAATTACTGTGGGACTATATAAGGGGCGCATCGCTCGCGACTGAGTCAGTATTGAATTGGCGATACAAGCGAAACTTCAGAAGCGATCTTCAACTGCGAATTAAGTGAAGTGAAGTGTTGAAGTGATAAATTAGTGTTGATAATTATTAAAGTGTCATTTATGGCTAATTAATCGGCTGTTTTTATTGTCACGAAACCCAAACTCGAAACAGTATGATACCGATTTTTCTCCGTCCCGTTCTCTGTGCAACCCGGATGTGTGTGAACGGCGCTTTACGGTGTTGAAAAATGTCGTTCGATACACTTGGCTTTTGCCATTGCAGTACCACAGTTTGGCAGACTTTAGAGAAGTGTGCTTACCTCATATCGATGCAACATCGGGTTACTATTGTAGTGCGGGCTTTCACTGTAGAAGAATGGCCGCTTCATTGTGTTTTGCCCTGTGACAGGAAATAAAAATAAAAAAATATTATTTAAATGCTAAGTGTAACGGCATCAGTGCCGCCACAAGCTGTTTCGGACGAGGTCGATAACATAGGCTGTGACACAAAATATTATCTTAATCTTAATATATATATAAATCTCGTGTCACAATGTTTGTCCTCAATGGACTCCTAAACCACTTAACCGATTATAATAAAATTCGCACACCATGCGCAGTTCGATCCAACTTGAGAGATAGGGTAGCTTACATCTCAATTTTTTGTTGCAATATTATTTAGGAGCGGAAAATGTGACGCAGACGAAGTTGCGCCGGTCATCTAGTATAATTATATAAATCACGCGTCACGTTGTTTGGCCGCGATGGACTCCTAAACTACTTAACCGATTTTAATCAAATTTGCACACCGTGTGCAGTTTGATCCAACTTGAAAGATAGGGTAACTTACATCTTAATTTATAGTCTCAATATTTTTTAACAGGTGAGCATTGATGGAAAATGTGACGCAGACGATGTTGCGTGGGTCAGCTAGTTTATTATATATTAAGATATAAATAGAGTAAATAGATGTAAATAGATGTACTCACATAATTGCGTGTGCGCTGCTAGAGCGTTCTGCTTTGCGATGAGTAGCTCGGGGCCAGGCCGAGACATCTGCTCGTAGTACCCTGCTATCAATACAAGAGGACTGACTTTAGGAATGGTGTCACAATGCTTATTAGGTTTAGATAGTCTGCCGCGGTAGAAGAATTAGTTCGAAAGAGTGACCGCGGCTCTGGAGGGCGACCACCTGGAGGACCGCGGGAGGGCTCGCTCGAGTGACGTCAGCGTCACACGCGCCGTTTATACAGCCTACGTGAGACGCGGCTCGGCTCGAATCAAAACTAAATTCTAAGTAAGGTGTAAAGTTACTAGGAATCTCATAAAACGTTAGGCACATAAACAGTCAATAAACTGTACATACCTGACACATTATTATGGTTGTTAGGTTGGTAGTAGGGGCTGCCTTGTGGCTGCATCACGCTCTCGCAGCCTGGAACAAATAATAGTACATAACTTTAGCGGTCAGCAAAAGAGGCATTGTCACACATACGTAAGTCAATCAATGCCTAGTTGTGGCCAAGGCTTCTATAGTACTTTTCTGAAATAATGCGCGAATTAAAATACAATTACTTTTTTTTTTTAAAACAATGAAGAACAACCAACAAAATAATAATTATTTATTAAACGGCTTTCTTGCAACAAAGCCGCCAATTCTAAATTTAAATAAAACCCTTGATAAGTTATCTCCTTGGTTGCCATGTTTCGGAATAAAAGATCGTTCCATTTTTAAATTACACGACACATATATGAGTTTACTATGTAATATATTTGGCCGCAAAACACGACAGATATGGATTTTCATACATTTTTGCCGGCCCCTTGCTCGGCCAGTACAGCATTTTCGATTTATCTCGAAGAAGGTTGTCAAAATAATGCTTACCAAACATGTTTGAGAACCATATTTTATTTATTTACACCGTATAATAATAAAATATCTTTATGAGAAGCTTGGGGCTAAATAATAACAGCCGCACAGGTTGATCTTCATGGTTAAGCAACGCTTGCCGAGGTTAGTCTATGGATGGGTGACCATCTTAACATACCGAGTTTCCTTCGTGCTTCGGAAAGCACGTTAACCTGTTAGAAATTTTTGCGTTACGGATAGTCAGCCAGAAAATCTGACACCAGCCTTGCCATGGAGTACCGTGTTACCCAGTTAATGGGTTGTGGAGGTCTGGTAGGCAGCCGCTCTACGTAATATACTGATATTCAGCTGAATCCGGTTTGGCAGGAAGCCGACCCCAATATAGTTGGGAAAAGGCAAGGCAGGCAGATGATGAATAGTAATTATCTTTCGCCTGAATTCCGATCACGGGCATTTCGAAAATGTGAAATGTATTACATTAGTTACGTGAAGTGTTTGCTATAGAGGCATTTTTTTTTTGAGATTTCTTTAGACTTTATCGAAGTTACTACAAGTAATCGTGTTTATTAAAATGTACGATTTTTAGAGTGATACCTCAAATATCTTACACCAGCTTATGCCCGCGACTTCGCCCGCTTGACAAATAACAACCTTCCTCGAAAACCACTCTATCCATTAGTGAAAACAGCATGAAAATCGGTGCAGTAGTTTTTGAGTTCTTCGCGAACAGACAGACAGACGCGACGGAGGACTTTGTTCTATAATACGTAGTGATATTAATTATCTCACTAAAGGTTAAGTAAAAACGGTGCAGCACGGGATCAAACGAACGCCAATTACTCATAATTTCCTCGGTGCCCGTTAAGGGTGCGTTTCTACCAGATATGGGCGCGGATGCGCAGCGAAGGAAGTGTTTGTTAAGCATCAATACCACTACTAACAACCAATCTCTGCTGGAAATGCACCCTAAGCAAGGACAGCAAGATAATATCTCACCAGTAGGTGTTTCAGGCTCCTGTTTGACCTGGTGCTGTATTTGCTCCAACAATCGCTGCTGCTCGGTCAGTCTCCTGCTGTTGTACATATCTGCGTCTGAAATAATAATTATCCTTAAATTCAAGTAACAAGACTTATAGTGTCAGAACCTGATTGGTGCTTACTTACGGGCGTGCATAGATTATAAATATTTAACTAATATTACAAATGCGAAGATTTGAATGTTTGTTACTGAATCACACCAGAATGAAAAAAAATGAAAAAAAAAAAACAAAAAAAAAGGAAAAATGTTTGTTGTTTTGTTGAATGGCTGAACCGATCTTGATAAAATTTGGAACAGAGATAGATTAGTCTAGAATATAGGCTACTTTTCATCCCGGGAATACGTTCCCTAGGGATCACGGGGGCGAAGACGCTGGCAGTAGCTACTTTTGGATCAGCCTGATACTTACATAACTGGCGAATGCGGGTGTACGATATCTACCATTCGGGAAAAACGGTTCACTACCTACGACCCAGTATTATTAAAACGAATAGAAAATAATAAGACTTCTCATGGACCGATACTATTACTATAATAGTAAAATTAACAAAAACATTTACTTTATAACTAATAATATTTTGACAAAAGAAGTGAGATAATGACCTCAAGTAGTTAAGAAAAAACTTAATAAATTGTAGAACAATGCTATTGTTTATATTGCAGCGAACTAAATCAAAGCATCTAGACTGCTTCCTGAAAGACTAGGCAGCAGTATAAGGTCCTTTTAGTAATCACTAGGTAATGCCCGCCGCTTCGCCTGCTTGATAAATAATGTACTGAAACCTTCCTCGAGAACTACTCTATCCATTGGTGAAAACAGCATGAAAATCGATGTAGTAGTTTTTGAGTTTATCGCGAACAGACTGACAGACGCGGCGGAGGACTTTGTTTTTATTATATGTAGTGTGAAAACAGCGTGAAAATCGATGTAAAAGTTTTCGAGTTTATCGCGAACAGACAGACAGATTATAATATGTAGTGATAGCGATTCACACTAATTCACAATAATTTTAGTGAAATAAAATGTATTATTATTTTTCAGATCACCAAAATAAGGATAAGTAAAAAAAGAAAAAAAAAAAAAGTGAAAAAAAGAATAATAAAAAAATAAATGAAAAAAAGTTCGAACCCCTTTGTCCATCTACTGATTTTAACGGCACCTTTGTTTTAATCGCAAGTATGTTGTAACACTCGAACTACGAAAAACAACCTTGTGATGACCATAAAAGGTCAAATTTGGTTTTCAAAGCCAATTATTTGACATGCATCACAAACAATTGAGTGTACAAAACGTTTTGATGATACTTTCATAGTGCATACAGCTAAGTATTGAAATCTGCTGGAATCTATTTCCTGATAGCTACAACCTGGGAGTCTTTAAGTCAAGAGTGAATAGGTTACTTCTAGGTAAACATGCTCCATCGTCGAGCACATCATCGCTTACCATCAGGTGAGACTGTGCTCTTATAAAAACGCCTACAGTTAAAAGTTGTTTCATACATATGGGCACTTATGAATGAAAGCAAGAGCATTTTAAAACCGATTTTATCATAATACTAGCTGTACCCCGCGGCTTCGCTCCCGGCAACTGGCTACCCTACCTACCCAATTTTTTTTGCTTTTAAACCTTCCCTGTATTCTGGCGAACTAAACGAAAAAGAATTATTCAACTCGGCCCAGCCGTTGTCGAGTTTTAGCGAGACTAACGAACAACAATTCATTTTTCTAAACATGACAAGACATTCGCGAATCCCGAAATTGCGATAACCTTTTTTTTTATAATTGCTCTTTATAATAAAATTATTATTAGTGTTCAGATTGCAGTTGTGTTTCAAAATAGTAGAAATAATATAGCTTGATCAAAACTACAACATAACTTCACGCCTGTATTCCCCAAGTGTAAAGCAGAGGTGTATCTGACACCGGAAAATTGCAAACGCCGTAAGATTGTAAAATATCGCGTGAAATTGCAAACTTATTTTTTCCACCTCAGACACGGATATATTGAAAACTATTGAATTTGGACGGGATTTACTGTATACAAAATGATGATATTTTGATGAAAATGATATTTTCATAATATATCGAGAAACTATAATCTAACAAATATTTATTACAATCTTACGGAGAGTTTACAATTTTCCGGTGACTTATCTACCGTACAGCATATTTCACTAGTTATGTTTCAGTCTCATGTATTTGGGATGCGAGCCCATTGTGAATCAGGCGGAAGTACTCTGGACTGCTACTGAATTTCCTAATAGATAACAATAGTAACAATAGTAGGCACCAATTAAACTTGCAATAATAGTAGATACCTGAACAATAAATTATAAACTGTATTTCTTTGATGGAGAACGTTGAAAGACGATTCAGGACAGTTGTATGTCTTTATTTCTGTTTTTGATTAAGGTGGAAGCGCCAGGGTAGCCCGCGAAATTCAAATATTTTTGTTTTTGGAATTTGCCGGTCAGTGTGAAGCTGTATGTTGAACGAAATACGATTCGCGGCCGTAACGCGTATTTATCTAAAGAATTATACCGATTTCAATTATCAACAAGTTGTATGAACTTAGAGGGTTATACCCTCAAGTTCATACAACTCGATTGAATGACTTTTTCACGAAATAACATTCAATCGAGTTCTATGAACTTAGAGGGTTATATTGATGAATCAAATGGTTATAATCCTTTAGATAAATGCTCTTTACGATCGCGAACTGTATTTTGTTCAACATCAGCTTCACACTGACCGGAAAATTGCAAAATACATAAAAATATTTGAATTTCGCGGGCTACCCTGGAGCTTCCACCTTAAGAAAGTCAATAAGTGTATGTGGGTCAATGACCGTTATTGCACATTTATCTGGCGCCTACCGTAACTGAGTCATAAATCCAATTTTAAGCTTATGTTGCTAGTTTTCATGTATTTAGTTTTTGGACAGAAAACTACAGAATCCAACACTGTTCCGACATGCACCTGGGCAGTTATTCTACGTACAGTATGACCTAATATAACTGTGTTGTTGGGTTCAGATATGGTATTCAGCTGCAGCAAGTTAGAATAGAAGCCTACCTCCAAAACCCAGTAACTGGGTAAAACGATACAGAAGCTAATCAGGAATAAAACAAAGATTGTAAAGACTCACCTAATTGCTCCTTAGTCCTGTCATAAGAAAACTTATCATCCTCAACATTGATGTCAATCTCCTGCTTTATATGATTTTCATTGAAAAAGTTCTGATTTTCAGTAATCCTATGTGGTTCTTGTAGCATTTGTAGATTATGTTGCTGATTCCTCAGCAACTCAACACTATCCGGATAACTCTGAAAACCGTAGTCAGTGCGAAACGGTTTTTCAAAACCGGAGTAAAGATCGGTAACTTTCGGGTAATCTTCGGCAGTCTTCGCGAATGTTTCCGTTGGCTTTTCGTAGACTTTGCCACTTCTTCCTAGGGCATATTTCTCAGCTTCTTTGTTATATTCTTCGTTAGTTTGAGGGAGATAGTCATCTGTCTTGGTCGTATAGTCCTTAGCTTCGGTTTCCTTCGGGTAAATCGGGCTATATTGTTCTTGATACTTTTCGGAGACTTCTGCGTAGGTATTGTTGGGCTGTGAGTCGTCTTCTTCAGACTGTACAGGGTCTGTTTGCATGAAGGCGTCCTGTTTCTTGGGTTTTATTACTGGTGTTAAGTGTGGGGGTGTTATGTGCGGGGGTGGTATTTGAGGGGATAGGTTCATTGTTGAGTTTAGGGATGGGTAGCGGTAGGCTAGCTGTAAGAGAAAAGAGAAATCGTTAGAACTTGGCATATATATTTTTTTTTTATACAAAACGGGGAATCTCTTGGCCCAAATCCCACCTGATGGAAAGTGATGATTAGGCCGAAGATGGAAGCGAGTTTCACCCGGAATCCTCTTACACAGAGGCACTGGCTATCATATCTCTAACTGCCGGAACACAACAATGCTGTTAACATTGTTGTTATAGTTAGTTTATTTCAATATAGGGGTTGTAGATTAATAGATATTTTTTCAATATTGCTAATAAGATGTCCTATAAGTTAAGCAGACCTAATGATCATTCATTAAAAATTTGCAAATCTATTCAGTAGTTTTCTCGCCATTTGAAAACATACACCCTACGATCCTGTTTTTTTTACTTAATCAGTGCAATAAGATTTCTAAATAAATGTGTTATTTCTTCAGTTAATTATTTAAAAAAATATGGAAACCTATTTTTAGGGTTCTGTACCCAAAGTGTAACCAATGGAACCCTATTACTAAGCCTCTGCCGTCCGTCCGTCAGTGGGCTGTATCTCAAGAACCTAATAGCTAAGACAGTTGAAATATGTGTATTTGTATTGCCGCTTTATCAACAAATAATAACGAGTCCGACTCGCACTTAGCCCATTTTTTAGTTACGTCATGTCATCAAAATATTAAGACGATATATTATAAGTTTAATTTCAATGCAATATAACAATACTAGCTGACCCGTGCAACGTCGTCTGCGTAACATTTTTCATTACTGCTCCGCTCTTATTGGTCTTAGCGTGATGATAATATATAGCCTATAGCCTTCCTCGATAAATAGGCTATCTAGCACTGAAAGAATTTTTCAAATCGGACCAGTAGTTCCTGAGATTAGCGCGTTCAACCAAACAAACAAACATACAAACAAACAAACTCTTCTGCTTTATAATATTAGTATAGATTAGTATAGATTGCGATGAAATTTCGGGTGATGTCACATCTACTTAAAAACTTGATGCGCTCTTACAATTTTAATTGATTTATTCAAGCAAATAATTCGTGTCCAAGATTTTTTAGGTAATAATCGAATTGAGGAATGGTCGACGAATATTAAAAGCGACAAGCACTCATTGCATCTAGAACCTCGTTTAATTTCTTCAAATAATACTAATCTCTTCAAAGTCAAAGTGAGCAGGCTCCTTCTAGGTAAGCTCGCTCCATCGTAGACTTTGTCTCTGTCATCTCTGACCAAGACTAGGGTCAAGAGTAAATCCACCACAAATAAAAAAAGAATTGAAGTTACTTTCGCTTTTAACGTTCTAGGCTTATTTATGAATTAGTTAAACCATAACTCTACTCACACTATTGTCCTGGGGGTCACAAGCCATGTGTTGATCACTATGTGTCGGTAAAGCGCTGCGTGCTGCCAAGTTCAGCGACCATTTGTCCACCTTCTCACTGAAACATACAAAGAAATACATAATTATAATATAAATAGCTGACCCGGCAAACGTTATTTTGCCATAAAAATTAAAAAAAATAGTCTACAACCTATTCAAATATATTTTATATATGTCAAGGGAAAGTGGCAGACTCCGTAAGATTGTAATAAATCTTGATTAGATTATAATATCTCGAAATATTTTGAAAAAATCGTGAGTCTATACTAATATTATAAAGAGGTAGCATTTGTTTGTAAGTTTGTATGTAGGGGGTAATCTCAGGAACTAATGGTCCGATTTGAAAAATTCTTTCAGTATTAGATAGCCCATTTATCGAGGAAGGCTATAGGCTACATATCACCACGCTAAGACTAAAAGGAGCCGAGCCTTAATGGAAAATGTGACGCAGACGAAGTTGCGTGGGTCAGCTAGTAATTAATATATCCCATCCAAATTCAATAGTTTCCAACACATCAGTGTCTTATTTAGAAAAAAAAGTCTACAATTTCACGCCATATTTTACAATCTGACGGAGTTTGCCATTTTCTGGTGATATATACACAAATAATCATAAGAATCGGTCAAGCCGTATAGTAGGAGTTTTATATATTCTGGCTGGCACTGAACGCATAGACAAAACTACGCAGACAGAGTAAGCTAAAATTTTCAGAGTTGCGGAATTGTTCTACAGAGTCACCTCGCCTTGGAACGCAAAGGGCATTAATTTGGAGGAACACGGAGGGGTTTTAGTAAGAGTCAGTGACACTCATTTGCTGAATGCCTTTCCACAAAAAAAAAAGCTGAAATTTGGAATATACCTACGTTGCTTTTAAAATGAAAGAAGGTTCAATACTCAATTCTTTATTGCATTCCATATGTGTGTGTGTTTGATAAACTACCTATAATATTTTTTTTCACTGTTAATAGGCATACGTTTGAGCGCTATCTCACCTGATGGTCTAAGGTAGAGCAAGGCACAAGTACGCTTGCCTAGAAGTAACCTATTCACTCTTGACTTAGGAGTCTCTAAGCCAAGAGTGAATAGGTTGTAGCTATCAGGAAACACAGACTCCGGCAGGGAATTCCACTCCTTAGCTGTACGCCCAATGAATGTATTCCCAAAACGTTTTGTGCGTATAATATACAACGTGTAACAGAATACAAGGAATACCACTGAAGGGGCCCTTGTACTCATCATTACGAACAACATTCTCTATGGGCCCAACACTGCAATCGTGAAAAAAATCGACGTGCCCATACAAGTATGTGCGCATAAATCGACAAAGTGATCAGCTGATTTGTTTTCGCCATTTTGAGGTGGTCCCATACTAAAGTACAATGTCGACAATAAATATTTATTTCGCGCATATTCCCTATTTCCCTAAATTTCCCCTCACACAATGAGCAATCATGGCGACTACTAGTCGATCCTTATGGGCTATCTGTAATTTAAAAGCATAGCTCACTCTTCCTTAAACCATTTTCCTTTAAGTAATAGTTTCCTTATTACAATGAATTCAATACATTTATTTTGATACTAGCTTCTGCCAGCGGCTTCGCCCGCGTGATCCCTAGGGAACATATTCCCGGGATGAAAAGTAGCTTATATGCTATTCCAGACTATAATCTATCTTTGTTCTAAATTTCATTAAGATCCGTTAAGCTGTTCTGGCGTGATTGAGTAACAAACAACCAAATTTTCACATTTATAATATTATACTCGTTTGGTGTAAAGCGAAATTATAACCATCTTCCCCTCGAAAGTATTTGAAAGGATATTGCAAACTGTCGTAGGCCGTTTTACGAAGCTACTCGCTAGCCTCTAGGCGCCAAGCAAGCCGCCTGCCTGTGCGTTCGAGACCTTAGGTATACAAAAATAATCCTTAAAGCATGGTTCAGTATTCACGCGCGATCGCTTATTATTAGCGTATTTCATGTATAACTTTGGTGTTTCTATACCGATTTCTATGATTCTTTTTTATGGAATAGTTAATAATGTTAACTTTTTTAATTAGGGATGACTGAGAGTGTTATAAACGTAAGAGTAGACAAATATAATCAGAAAGCTTCGAACTGCTAAGCTATCGGGAGTTACACGTGTTATTGTGCGTCAATAATAAAAGATAGACATATGCTGTCGTGAGATATTTTTTATATAATTTTAAGGAGAACATTTCCGTCATACATGATTTCTTTGTAGCTTTAACCATTAAGGTTGCACACGCGACGGAAGCTTAGAAAATGGAATAACATCTCCCGTTTTCCCAACATTTCCCTTCACTGCTCTGCTCCTATTGATTGTAGCGTGATGAAAAGTATAATATAACCAGCTCAGGAGTATGAAAAATAATTGTACCAAGTTTCGTTAAAATCCGTCGAGTAGTTTTTGTTTCTATAACGGTTATACAGACAGACAGACAGACAGACCGACAGACAGACAGACAGACAAAAATTTTACTGATTGCATTTTTGGCATCAGTATCGATCCCTATAATCACCCCCTGATATTTATTTTTGAAATATATTTCATGTACAGAATTTACCTCTCTACAGATTTATTATAAGTACTAGCTTCTGCCAGCGGCTTCGCCCGCGTGATCCCTAGGGAACATATTCCCGGGATAAAAAGTAGCTTATGTGCTATTCCAGACTATAATCTATCTTTGTCCTAAATTTCATTAAGATCCGTTTAGCCGTTCTGGCGTGATTGAGTAACAAACAACCAAACTTTCACATTTATAAGTTTACTCGTTTGGTGTAAAGCGAAATTATAACCACCTTCCCCTCGACATTAAATTTATTAAAGGATATTGCAAACTGTCGTAAGCCGTTTTCCGAAGCTACTCGCTAGCCTCTAGGCTCCAAGCTAGCCGCCTGCCTGTGCGTTCGCGACCACAAAAATAATCCTTATTTATAACATGATTCAGTATTCACGCGCGATGGCTTATTATTGGCGTTTTTCATGTATAACTTTGGTGTTTCTATAGCGATTTCTATGATTCTTTTTTTATGGAATAGTTAATAATGTTAATTATTAATGTTAATTAGGGACGACTGAGAGTTTTATAAACGTAAGAGTAGACAAATACAATCAGAAAGCTTCGAACTGCTAAGCTATCGGGAGTTACACGTGTTATTGTTCGTCAATCATAAAAGATAGACATATGCTGTCGTTGGATATTTTTTATATAATTTTAAGGAGAACATTTCCGTCATACATGATTTCTGTGTAGCTTTCACCATTAAGGTTGCACACGCGACGGAAGCTTAAAAAATGGAGTAACTTCTCCCGTTTTCCCAACATTTCCCTTCACTGCACTGCTCCTATTGATTGTAGCGTGATGAAAAGTATACTATAACCTGCTCAGGAGTATGAATAATACTTGTACCAAGTACCAAAAAGTTTTTGTTTCTATAACGGTTATACAGACAGACAGACAGACAGACAGACAGACAGACAGACAGACAGACCGACAGACAGACAGACAAAAATTGTACTGATTGCATTTTTGGCATCAGTATCGATCCCTAATCAACCCCTGATAGTTATTTTGGAAATATATTTCATGTACAGAATTGACCTCTCTACAGATTTATTATAAGTATAGATATAGATAGATGATATTCTATCATATCGTCGGCTTAGAGTGTAAACCTGCTAAATCCATTTTTTGACATTTTGACGTTTTTTATACCATTCCAAAGTTTAACAAAAAATACACACATGGAGCAAACATGGAGTTAGCCGCAAACTTTTGAAGTTATGGATTTGACCGTTTTACTCATCACAACCTAGAATAACAGCTACAGTCAGTTTTTCTGACTGTAGCTGTAACACATACGCGTACAAATAACGAAAGTTCCAATGTTTTTAGGAATGTTTTTTGTCTCTCCTGAAAATTTACCGGATGATATGCAGTTAGCAGGTTTACACTCTAAGCCGACGATATATGATATTCTAGCTATCGCCCGCGCATATTTACAAGTTTTTTTCCCATTCCCGTAGGAATTTCAGGTAATTCTCATTCTTAGTGCTCCCCAACACTCCCCAACACTCCCCAACGAACCTACACGTCAAATTTCAGCTTTTGACGACCAGTAATTTCGGCTGTGCGTTTTTTGTCAGTCACTCAGTAGCGGAAGAATATTATAATTAGGATGATGTTTTGAACTGGTAAAACCCGAAACTGAAGAATTGGGAAAATACTTAAAAGGAGCTTCGGGCCCGATTTTGATGAAAAAAAGAGCACGATGTGCACGAAATTATTGACTTCAACCAAAATTTCGTGAGACGACTAACACCCAACACCCCGCACTGTGTCCGCATGTATCTCAGCAATAGTAATGTAGGTACTAGTATAATAACCAGCAAGCGAGTCATAATGCACACTATACATGAGAGGGAGAGAACCTCTCGTCCCGGCCGACGCAGTAGGCGCCGCGGGCGTCGGAGGCCACCTGGCGGCCTCCGGCCACCGTACGCGCGGGCCTGTGGACGGTGAGCTATGGGTGGCTCGCCGTCCGTCCGTCTTATGACGACAGGCCTTGTCGACGGCGCGTTCGTGTTCCACGCGCGCCTCAAAGAGAGTCAGCATTGAGAGGGCCCCGAAAGGGCCGACGCCTGCCGGAGTTGCGGGACTATTCGAAAGAGATTCCGCGTCTCCGGAACACAAAGGGCAATGAAGGAACATGGATGGGTTTTAGTCAGTAGAAGTCTGACACTCCCTCTCGCTGCGCCCGGAGCGGGAGAAGTCATTCGATGATTTCCCATCCCTAACAAAAAGCACTACACTATACATTGGTCAGTTTGACGCCGACAGCTCTGACGCTTCACGTTATTGGTTAGCCAGTTAATCCTCATCGACTATTGCGCTTGCAAGATTCGTTCGCCATTCATCTGTACTCACGACTCGTGCTGGCTACTATTATACATTGTCGTCCCGTAATGTTGACCTGTCACTTACCCATGGTTCTCTTCCTTCTTCCCCTCGCGGTACTTGACAGTGCGGCTCTTCCTGATGACCATGACGGTTCCATCAGGGTGGAGCTTGGGCAGGTTCTGTGTGGGCACCGCGTCTTTGCTTAACGTCTTCCATTGACCTGGAAATATGGAAGCATGTTGTTGTAATCGAAGTATTTACTGTTAAAGCAAGTTACGCATACCGGGACTTTGCCATCGGTCAGCGCACTCTGGGCGCTTAGATGCTGTAGCATTCCGGCGGCCTAACAACACGTGCCACGAAGAGGGATGGATCCCTTAGCGCGCTCTCCAATGCCGTGTCAAAAAATCCCTTTCGATGCCACGGAATCAATTTATAGCATTGGCATTTATATTTATACTAGATAAGTTTGAAAAAATAACTTAATTTTGAATGACGGAGTTATGATGAAAAAATCATCATAACTTCGTCATTTATGACTATAAAAAAACACTACAAAGTAAAAAATAACTTTAATTTCGGAAGTCGGTGTTTTTGTTACTTTTTTTCGTATTTTGACACCGACTTCCGAAATTAAAGTTATGTTTTACTTTGTAGTGTTTTTTTTTGGAAGTCGGTTGTATTTTTTTGTAAAAAGTTTTTTATTTTTCACTTTTTAGTGGTGCCCCACACCCAGCAACACCACTGCAAAATCGCAGAAAAGCAAAATACGCAATTTCGATTATCAAAGAATCATCTAAATAGTCAAATTCCAGGTATTTCGATTTAAAATCCAAAGTTCCTTCGTAACCGATATTGATATGATTTAAATGGGACCAATCTGCAAGTATATCCTTTCAGATAAAACAAGAATTTTTCAAATCGGTTCATAATTGTCGGAGATATGAGGTAACAAACAAAGAAAAAAAAAAAAAAAAACATACAACCGAATTGATAACCTCCTCCTTTTTGGGAAGTCGGTTAAAAAATACAATTGAATTGAGAACCTCCTCCTTTTTTTTAATCGGTTAAAAATTTAAATCTTCTGCCATTCCTTCCCAGTTTGCGTAAACCCTTACTACGGGCTTTGTGCGTACAGCTAAGGAGTGGAATTCCCTGCCCAGTCTGTGTTTCCTGATAGCTAAAACCTGGGAGTCTTTAAGTCAAGAGTGAATAGGTTACTTCTAGGCAAGCGTGCTCCATCTTCGACCGCATCATCGCTTACCATCAGGAGAGATTGTAGTCAAACAAGAGCTTGACAATACTACAAAAATCAGCAAAAAAAATCCATACATAAAGCGCTTTTATGGATCGAAAAGCTGTTTTAATTAACCCGATTATTGCTATAATATTAATATCACACTCGGACAACATCATAAAATTCGGGAATCCCGAAATTGTGATAACTTTAATCTCGAACGGACGTTGCTTAAAATAAGTAAAATTGGCCCTGTCACACCTCAGTCGCTATCAGTCAATAAAAACCTCTATTTTCATACATTTCTAAAATGCGAAACATCCTACCGGTTTAGGGATCGTCTCTATGAGCGAGAGAATCAGAAGACGTTTTTTCATTCATCGAATAGACGCGATTATATCGCCGTGTGGAGACACGTTCATACAGTTGCTAAAGAAATACGTGGCACGAACGATAATATCGCCGCAATTAGTGTATATCGATCGTGAAGATGGCACCTAAGTGTAAGTTAGCTACCGTCACATCGATCGGTGCAGAGGGGTTCCCACGGCCAACACCAGGTCATCGGTCCAGCTTGTGGGAGTCCTTCCGATGCATAGCGGGAGGTTGTGTCAGATTCTTACTACCTAAAACCCGTGTTCCTAATGCACTTTGCGCTCGAGGGGGGCTACTCTCTAAGCCCGAAGTCCGTAGTTTCGGTTACGGGCATATTCTACTCCGTATCATCTAATCACTAAGAATTTATGACAACACGATTTGACAGTGACTATCAAATTGTGTTATCGTTCATTCTTAATTCAGGTTTGGGACTAATCGTAAATTCGTACGTAATACTAAGCCCGAAACTACGGACGTCGGGCTTAAGGAGTAGCCCCCCAGAGCCGCGGTGACTCTTTCGAACCAATTCCGCAATCCTGGAACCTTACGACCCTGAGAAGCCCAATTCCGCAATCCTGGAACCTTACGACCCTGAGAAGCATATTATTACATTTGCTTGGGAAAAAACGACCATCGGAAATCAAACCCACTGCAACTTACCATCTCTACCTTGTTGCTATTCCACCAATTCGCACTAAGCGTTTCCAAACGTTTTTTTAATGCGCACAGCAAAGGAGTGGAACTCTGCGCCAGCGTCTGTGTTTCCGAACGCTTACAACCCTAATCTCTTCAAAGTTAGAGTGAACAGGCTCCTTCTAGGTAAGCTCACTCCATCGTAGACTTTGCTTCTGTCATTTCTGACCCAGACTAGAGTCAAGAGCAAATCCATCTCAAATAAAAAAAAAACATCTTAAAAACATCTTAAAAACCCTTTGAATAAAATGACAATTTATAAATTACAGAACATAATTTGAATTGTATGACTTTTACCTTATCTTTATACTCAGTGAGTCATTGAGCAAAGTTCAGTTGTATGTGTAGCAGGATAATTTACTAAATGGTTTACTGTAAAAATCCTAGTATTCATATATTTATTGTTCACTAGCAGACCTGTGTCCACTTCTTCGTTGGGCAGTGTTTTTAATATATAGTCTATGACACTCACAAATAACGTGGCTTTCTATTGGTAAAAGAATTTTCTAAATCGGTTCATTAGATCCTGAGATAACCCCCTACAAACTCACAAACTTTACCTCTTTATAATATTAGTATAGAGGTTTAATAAATAATCTATGATATAGATAAAGTATAGATGTACTCACACTGAGTAACTAATTTTAAGTAAATATGAGAATGACAAAGTAAATGCTTATTAAAAAAGAAACTTCCAGTCACTTGCGAAGGAAGAGTTTGTTTGTTTGGTAGAAAGCTCTAAACTCAGGAACTATTAGCTCGTATTGAAAAATTCTATACATTGTATATACGGTATTCATTGGAATTTATGAAAAATTTGTATAATTTTACATGTCCTCGGTACAACGCAGTGATCTGCATATTAACTTTTTTTATACTTTTGATAGGCACGCGTTTGACCACTATCTCACCTGATGGTAAGCGATGATGCAGAAATGCATGAAAAAATTAAATTAAATGTATGATTATGTACTGTGTTGAGTAATTTGAATTTTAATTTAATGGGCCCAAATAACCTAAGGAGTTAACCATCGACTCAAAAAGAACCACATTGCCTGTTCTCCGCTGTCGCGCAGACGGATTTTCAAACCGCCTTGGATAAGGAGATTCACTCAGTTGAGCGGCACTACCAAAGGTATTCGGTACCTATTTGGCCCGATCCTCTTAATCTTTTAATGCTAATGATTTGATGATGACTTCGTTGTCCGGAGAGGCTATTTTGTTTTTTTTTTTTTTGAACGCGTCTTTAAATGGGTATTAGCTTAAATTTGAGCATCCCCATCATCATCTTCCTGCCCTTATTCCACGTTACTTGGGGTCGGCGTAACACCGTATTTTTCTTCCGCCCTAACAGCCGTCAAACTATCACTAACTCCCTTTTCTTTCATATTGACTCCCTCAGACAATCTATCCATCTTTGGCCTCCCTCTCCCTCTCAATCACCCTAAAATTTTCTAAAAGCTGTGTCGACTCTGTTTTTAAGTGTTACGTAATGAAGGTACTACATTTTCTAAAACCCCAGAATTTCCGTGAAAAGACAATTATTCAAATTATCCTGCGACATAAATTATGAGTGTGTCCATATATAGGAAACAAACAGCACAACATAGGTTTTACCCACGGTGACAGCGTTTTGGAGGATAACATATAACAATGTAGCATTATATATTTATATGAATTAAAATTTTAATTTAATAGGCTATTAATCAGTTACTTAACGGTTGATTTTGTGATAAAAATTACGTGAGTTATTAATCTTTACGTTATATTTAGCAGTTTACTTGACGAGGTAGTCAAAAACTTTTTTACGAAAAAATATAACCGCCTTAAAAAAAATACTACAAATTTTATTATATTTTTTGTAAAAAAGATTTTTATTTTTCACTTTTCAGTGGTGATACTTGGTCTACACAGAAATTGAAATAAGCAAAAAAACCCCGCGCAACTTCGTCTGCGTCACATTTTCCATTACTGCTCCGCTCCTATTTGTCTTAGCGTGATGATATATAGCCTATAGCCCTCCTCGATAAATGGGCTATCTAACATTGAAACTATTTTTCAAATCGTTTTTCAATTAGTTCCCGAGATTAGCGCGTTCAAGCAAACAAACAAACCAACTCATCAGCTTTATAATATTATAAGTAAGTATAGATGCAAAAAACAGCAGAACACTTTAGCGCGACAAAGACCGACTGCCAACATATAAAAAACTAAACAATATGAACATTGAACATGACGCGACGTCGTCGCCACGCTGTCTCGCGCCAATTCTGTGAAAATTCGGTCAACACCCCAAAGGATCATTCTTCTGAGACCATCTCGGTATCATATTTTAAGACAAAGTCTACCTGTGTATGCCAATTTTAACCCAAATTCGTTGCGACGTGAAAAGGTCGCAAAAACAATCAGACAGTTATTTTCGCATTGTTAATATTAGTACCTACGGATATCCCTACTAATATTATAAATGTGAATGTAAGTTTTTTTTTTTACTTTTGATAGGCACGCGTTTGACCACTATCTCACCTGATGCTAGGCACGCACGATGATGCGGTCTAAGATGGAGTACGCTTGCCTAGAAGTAACCTTCTCACTCTTGACTTTTGACTTAAAGACTCCCAGTTTGTAGCTATCAGGAAACAGACTCCGGCAGGGAATTCCACTCCTTTGCTGTGCACACTATGAATGTGTTCCCAAAACGTAAGTTTCTTTGTTACGCTTTCACGCAAAAACTGCTTAACCGATCATCATGAAACTTTGTACACATATTCTTGGAGGTATTAGAAGTAACAGCGGACAACAGGTAGTACATAATAAATATAATTATACAGTACAGTTGTTTATTTACGACTGAGTTTATGGCACGGATTGATCATGAGACTCATCGTCTTCCTGACCTTATTTTGAGAAAGAAATCGTGTTAACTCCAAGGAACATTTTCCTTAAAATGTGACGCTATAAGTCACTCACTCTTTCTAGAATGACTAAGTTTTTCGTCAAGTATGAGGCATACCACAAAAAAGGGGAAAAAAGCAATTAAATACTTCCACATTTATTTATAATTATATTTATTCTCGGTTTTGTACACTCGCGGTTCTGACAAACTTCGTGCCGCCTCAGAATTATTTTTTGGCGTTGTTTTCGATGAGAAAACGATTTTTGTAGATTTTATTTTCTTGAATGTTTCCAATGTTTTAACAGTTATTCTACATTCGGGGCAAAGACAAATACAAAAAACCCAAAATCTACAAAATCGGTACAGTTCTTGAGTATAAATGGTGTCACTAACCCGATTTTGTTTTATATAATTGTACCTCTATAGATTTTGAACTTGTTAGTTTAAGGACCAATAAATTATGTAATGGTAACATAAATTAAATACAAATGAAGAACTAGGCTAATAAGAAAATGAATAAATTGTTCAAATTGGTAAGATACGCGTCACATCGCGCAATAAGAACATGCTCAGCATAATGCTGAGACTCTTGTGCGAGACAAGAGTCGACTTCTAGTCAAACCGGATGCATTTGAATACCAGTATTCTACATAGAGCGACTGCTTACCTGATTTCCACAACCAATCACCAGTTTTCTTTTGTTTTTAATTGTAACTAGCTGACCCGCGCAACTTCGTTTGCGTCACATGTTCCATTACTGCTCCGCTCCTATTTGTCTTAGCGTGATGATATATAGCATATAACCTTCCTCAATAAATGGGCTATCTAACACAGAAAGAATTTTTCAAATCGGACCAGTAGTTCCTGAGATTACCCCCTACATACAAACTTACAAACATACAAACTTACAAACAAATTTTACCTCTTTATAATATTAGTATAGATTAATAATGTTCCTATTGATTTTTGTTAAATTAAATTTTTGGTGTGTAATGTTTTAGTTTTATTTTATCCAATATTGTTTTAATTTAATAAAATAAAATAAAAAAATAATAATATAATTTAGATATTTCCCCCTTCCCTCCGGACAGCGAAAGCATATAGACGTGTTGACCTGTAGAATTGTTTTAAAAAAAAATAAGGTACCTATGCACATGGACTGGTTCTGAAATAAAAATGATTTAATTGAATTACCCTTTGGTAAGACTGATGTCAGAGCTAACTTCTGACTACATATCTGTAAAGACTGTCAAGGATATTCAAATGACAGCCGGGACCAACGGCTTAACGTGCTTTCTGAGGCACGGAGGAAATTGGGTATGTAATGGATGCAGATGATGATTTTGATATTCTCCCAGAACATCATCAATACATCTATACTAATATTATAAAGAGGTAACATTTGTTTGTAAGTTTGTATGTAGGGGGTAATCTCAGGAACTACTGGTCCGATTTGAAAAATTCTTTCAGTATTAGTAGCTCATTTATCGAGGAAGGCTATAGGTTATATATCATCACGCTAAGACTAAAAGGAGCCGAGCATTGATGGAAAATGTGACACAGACGAAGTTGCGTGGGTCAGCTAGTCCTACTATCCTACTAATATTATAAATGCGAAAGTTTGTGAAGATGGATGTATGTGTATGTGTATGTATGTTTGTTACCCTTTCACGAAAAAACAACTGGACGGATTACGATGAAATTTGGTATGTAGGTAGCTGAAGACCCAGAATAACACATAGGCTACTTTTTATCCCGGAGTTCCCGAGGGATCGGGATTTACACGGGAATAACGAGAATTTATACGCGGACGAAGTCGCGGGCGGCCTCTAGTCATCAATAAACACAAAAATCGTCCTTTTCTGACTGAGTGACTGACAGACAACGCACAGCCGAAACTACTGGTCGTAGAAAGCTAAATTTTGGGTTGTAGGTACCTTGGGGAGTGTAGGGGAGCATTAAGAGGGGATTTCCCGAAATTCCTACGGGAAGAGGAAAAAACGGGATATGCGCATACGCATTCGCGGGCACTTGTATAAACATTTGTGCGGAGTAACCATTAAAATGATAATTTAAACAACTTTATCACCTGAATTGACCTTTTTATCTCGAAACATATCCCGATTAAACATTATTAAATACCATCAAAAAAATAGGTTTTAGTTGGGGTAGGGGGGGGTTTTTTGACACGCCGAACGACGCGCAGATGACGAGCGCTAATCGAAATTCAGAAGAAGACGGTACTGCTTCTTGATAGGCATTTACAGCGCCGTAAGCGCGCGTTCGTAAAACGTGTTTTGTCGTTGGTGCGTTCAAAATACGCTGAGTGCTTGATTAAAATCCTATTCAGAAAGTTTTTTGGGAATATTTTCATTTTTCGTACAGCGAAGGACTAGAATCCATACTAATATTATAAAGCAGAAGAGTTTGTTTGTTTGGTTGAACGCGCTAATCTCAGGAACTACAGGTCGGATTTGAAAAATTATTTCAGTGTTAGATAGCCCATTTTTCCACGCGCGCCTGCCTCAAAGAGAGTCAGCACACAGAGGGGCCCGAAAGGGCCGACGCCTGCCGGAGTCGCGGGATTATTCGACAGAGACACCGTGGCTCCGGAACACAAAGGGCAATGAAGGAACATGGATAGTTTTCTGATTTCCAATCCCTAAAAAAAAAAAAAGATAGCCCATTTATCGAGGAAGGCTATAGGCTATATCATTACGCTAAGACAAATAGGAGCGCAGCATTAATGGAATATGTGACGCAGACGAAGGTGCGCGGGTCAGCTAGTTAAATATAATTATTTCCCAAACCAACAAAAAAAAAGAAAATTGGCCTTCTGATCTGTTTGTTTGTATTTCATACATTTTGGATTTGACATTATATTGATGATAGAATACGAGTATTATAGAGTTTACATACTCTCACTGCACTTTACAATAATAATTAAATTACTTAATAATCAATAATATAAAAATTTGATTGGACCCGAAGGCCGCTGGGAACAAAGAGTATTCATATAATTATCTCTGACGTCAAGGGCCTTTCCCGTAGCGACCGCATGCCATTCGACCACAAAACGACCATATTTAGACGATATATTTATGTTGTCCTCTATGAACTTCTTTGGCAGTAATTTATACGCTAAATTGTATAGTACCATTTTGATACGTCAAATTATTTTTAAAACATCCTGTTAACCAGGACCTTTGTTAATAAAGAATATAATTATATATAATTAATGAAACTAAAATGACTGATATTGAGCCGAATTCAGTTTGACTCGAAGCCGACCGCAATACATATAGGAAAAGGCTTGCAGATGATGTGCGAAAACAGAAATAAAATGTATCGATGTACAAATGAGATACAAAATAAAATTATTATCTGTCCCTCTCGCGAAAACGGCGTTTTCTATGGGCGCCCGGGCGTCATGAACTTTGACGTCAGAGTTCGTGTCCGACTTCTGTCAACTTTGAAGCTTCATCGTTTATGAGGATTTTTAAAAAGTTACTTCATAATTGTTTACTAGAGCTAAAATTTACTCTTTAACTTAAAGTGTAGCCGTTATTATTAATATGAAAGTTTGTATGGACGGATAGATGTTTCTTACTCTTTGACGCAAAAACTACTGAACGGAATTTTGATGAAGATTTAAGCCTAAGTACCTAGTGTATAAGCTATATTATTTCGCATTTAATGCGAAAGTGAATTAGTTTGTTTGTCACGCTTCCACACTTATATCGCCAATCCAATTTTGATAAATTTTGGTAGTGTTAGCTGGGACCGTGGAGAGAGGTATAGGCTACTTTAACTCGAGAACCCCGGGCAGCAGCTGGTAATCACCAAACGAATCAGTTTGTCGAGTTATGCGATCAAAAATGTATCGTAGTTTTTAAGTAAAAAAAGTCAAAAGCCAAAAAGTTTATCTCATCGTTAATTTAAAATAAATACTTAATATTATAAAGCAGAAGAGTTTGTTTGTTTGTTTGGTTCAGGAACTACTGGTCCGATTTGAAAAATTCTTTCAGTGTTAGATAGCCCATTTATCGAGGAAGGCTATAGGCTATATATCATCACGCTAAGATCAAAAGGAGCGGAGCAGTAATGAAAAATGTTACGCAGACGACGTTGCACGGGTCAGCTAGTTATATATAAAAACCGGCCGAAGTGCGAGTCGGACTCGCGCACCGAGAGTTCCGTACGAACCTGTAGGTATATAGGTATTATAAGCAAAAGTTGCGGTTTACGATTTATGACGTATTAAAAAAAACTACTTACTAGATCTGGTTCAAACCAATTTACGGTGGAAGTTGACATGGTAACGTACATCATATATTTTTATTTAGTTTTATCATTCTCTTATTTTAGAAGTAACAAGGGGGGGGGGGGCACATTTTACGACTTTAGAAGTGTCTCTCGCGCAAACTATACAGTTTAGAAAAAAATATATATCAGAAACCTCAATATCATTTTTGAAGACCTATCCATTGATACCCCACAAGTATGGGTTCGATGAAAAAAAAAATGAGTTTCAGTTCAAGTATGGGGAACCCCCAAAATTTATTTATTTGTTGCCATTTGGCTACGGAACCCTAAAAAGTGACTCTACTGTCCATTCGGAAAAGTAGATTCTGATGGAGAAGAATGGACAAGAAACTCCATAGTTACTCTTATCAAATAAATGTTTTTACAATGTTTGTTGTACAACATAATTAAATATGTGAGGATTATGAAATAGCTTCAAACATCTTGAGATGAGAATATTCATGACAGACTCATGCAGACACGTGTGTATCTCTCCGAATATTCAACATCAAAATGATTATAAACTGCATCTTCTGCGAATCAATACATATTCGTAATTCTCTGAAGAATTCAATCATCGCTTGGCCGTCTTTCCCCGTTCGTTTGACGACAGTATTCTGCTTAACATTTCCTCATATCGCGATTCGAAGCCATTTTGTCTTTTCCTGTAAGAGGGTGATCATGTTCGAAGCTGACTCAAGTTTTGTGACGCCATATTATATCTGTTGTCACGTGTTTTGCCATGAGGCTAGACAAGTGACATTCTATCAGCGGTAGCGTAGCGATAGCGATTGTCAAAACGTCAAAGTATTTGCGATTGACAAACGCTTTCGAAATGTCCGCCCACAATAAACATCGCTTTTTTTTTACTATTGATAGGCATACGTTTGACCGCTATCTCAACTGATGTTAAGCGATGATGCGGTCTAAGATGGAGCACGCATGCCTAGAAGTAACCTATTCACTCTTGACTTCTTGCATGGAAATTTTTGTTTTTTCTGAGTTGTCTGGGTCACCAGGACACAGGCTGCGCCTAGTTTGGGACCCGCTGATAAACTGATACTGCACTGTTAGTATAATTCCATCATTTCATTTCATTTCACTTAAAGACTCCCAGGTTGTAGCTATCAGGAAACACTCTCGGGCAGGGAATTCCACTCCTTAGCTGTACGCACAATGAATGTATTCCCAAAACGTTTTGTGCGTATGGGTGGCCTTTCGACAATCGCCATCACCTGTAGTAATGGCACTTTGTCGTAAGCATAATGTGCACTAAAAATAAGCGAAGTGCGAGTCGGACGCTCACACGAAGGATTCCGCACCATAAACCGAAAAACACGTTTCCTGTATGGGGACCATTTTTTTATTATTTGTTGATATAGCATAGTGAGGAGCTCGGCTAAACAGCCGCACAGGTCAATCTTCAAGGTTAAGCCACGCTTGCCGAGGTTGGTCTGTGGATGGGTAACCTTCTTAACATACCGAGTTTCCTCCGTGCCTCAGAAAGCACGTTAAGCTGTTGGTCCCGGCTGTCATTTGGAGATCTTTGGCACAGGGCTTGTTAACGTTACCAACTAACAAAATTATAACCGTTACGTAACGTTAATTCCATTGTGATACCTAATTAACGTTACAAAAATATAACGTTATTTGATAACATTACCAGTAATTTAACGTTATTTAACACTAACGTAAAATACGATAATAACGTTAATTTTACCGTTAATTCTGTTACAACCCGGTCTAAACATAGGTATGACTCGTGCTGGGCGAGCGCAGCGTTGTGAAGGCTGAGTGGTAGGGGGCATCGTAATCCAGCGACGTACAGTACAGAGATATTGCGAATTTTTGGCCGCGCGTTGCCGTTCCGCGTAGGTAAACAGTTTTGTGCGCTCATGGCCTCGTGCAACTCGCTTAGATGTATATAAGTAGTTTATCAGCCATTTCGTTACCATAACACAAGCATTAAGTTGCTTAGCTTGGGACTGTATATGGCGTTGTGTGAAATCTCCAAGGATATTATTATTATTTCATTTATTTATTTTCTGTGCTTATTTTCTACATTTTAAATATTTATTTATTATATACTTGTATTTGTATAAAACTAATTAAATAAACATTTAAAAATATAAAAAATAGTAGCCCACCGGCATCGGGAACAGGGTCCAAGCTACCGGTGGTCAGGGCTCCCGAGAGAGGATCCGCCTCACAATATACGCCGTGTCCAGGAGTACTGCTTTCTGCTTTATTATTATTAGATCTGTAGATGCACTGCTGCCGCTATCGCCGCCGCGCCGCCGTGCCTCAGTCGTGCGTAATACCTACAGTGAGTTGGTTTGTGCGAGACGCTTACAAGATGGGACGTAAAAAACAAAATAATGTTTATAGATATTTTGAATTGAAAGTATTTTATTTTGTTATCGTTTTTTATTTAAATTGACCTTGGAGTCCAAGATTGTGATTTTATATTTATTTATTTATTTAACAATTTATGTACACACACACACAACATACAACACACAACATATTATTTTAGTAATGGATGTTGATTTTTTTTTTTTTTTACTTTCTCTGGTCTCTGGAGACCCGGTCCTTTGGTAGGCGTACGAGGGGCCGAAACCAACTCGCAGAGGCCACGTTAGACATTTCAAATGTAATGGGGCACCAACCGGCGATTATCCCTGTATTCCCAAGGACAATCCCCGGTTGGAGCAGTAATATTACAGAATATGGAAACAAAAGATGAAACGCTATGGGTTTGGGTGGTTTAGTGGACTGATAATCGTTTATTATAGAAGAACTATTGGCTCCTGCCTGACCACTAACAATATACACGACTTTTAAATGGCAGGGGGTGACTTGCAATCTCAATGAATGGGCCCCCGAAAACGGTCGCTAGCACAAAGTGACGTAGCGCCAAGGAGGCAACATAGCCAGAGGGCTAATTCACGTAATTTTATGACGCAACGATTATGTTTTAGTGCAGTTAAGTTTAAGTTTGAGTGATAAATGGTATTCTTTTAATCATTGAACTGCGCGTAAACTGCGCGTGAACTGCACGTCAACTGCACGACAGCAAACTTACTGACGGTGGAGAGAAAAAATATTACTCACTAAATAATAGAATAAAATCGATTAAATTTCAATCAATATGACGTTATTATAATATTAAAACTTAAACTTAAAGGTATAAGCTGTCATTTTGGGACGTCAAACAAATAGTAGAATACCGATCATATTGCATTCCGAAGCACGCACCAAGGACGCGCAACAGTAGAATGCCGTTATTGCGCTCGCGTGACGCAAACTTGACGCGAGCGTATCTGACAGTGGTAGAGAATACGAAAAGCGTTGTTTTGATCGAAACTTAACTTCAATTGCACTGCAACAGCACTTATTTAGTTACGTGAATTAGCCTACTGAAGTGCTAGAGGAGTGGAGAGGTATACCACGGCTATCAGGACAATCCCGGAAGTACGGTCAAGATCCCTACCAGAATCTTACTGGATTATACATCCTTCTCCCGAGCACGTGTGCTCTAGCGAATCTCCACTCAGACCGGCCAATTAAGGCAAGAAACAGATGGGAGCTTTGTTCCTCGTCAGTATTCACTCTGGCCAGTCAATAAAGGCAAGCCGTAGATGAGGAACAAGACTTCTCTCGGGATATAAGGTTCGTGGGTTCGCTACTGCCCAACAGTTCGCCACAAAACTGCCTTGCGGATTGTATCTCTCTTTGTCTGGCCCCTCACAATCGCACTGCAGAACAGATGGACGATGGGGCTGGAAGTTTCTAGAAAGGCGATCGTGTACTGGAAGATTCAGCGTTGGATAGCCTTCCACAAGGTGGACCGATGACCTCGTGAGGGTTGCAGGTAGCCAATGGATGCAAGACGCAGGGGACCAGTTGTTGTGACCACACTTGGGGGCCTATGTCTCCTATATTTATCAGTGGACGTCTTTCAGCTAATATGATGAATTGGATTTTGTGTCTGCTATTCAACATCCTTCACAACCCTAAAACGCCTTCCTACCTGCGAGAATGTTTCTCCTATTCCCGTCCTTCGAATGCGCCTTGCAGGTCACATCTTAAAAATCTCCTTAAATCCCCTCCCCACTCTACCGATTTTTACTCCTACTCATTCACTGTGCATGCGGTACTGATATGAAATTCGCTACCGCCTCACATTAGGGAGTGCCAAACTCTTGCTATTTTTAAAAGAAGATTGAAAGAACACTATCTTTCCTAGTTGCATATAAGTATATATTAATATCTATATTTTATTAATACTATATATACTTACTATATTTATACTATTTTAGCTTTAAATTTTGCACACAATGTCTACGTGCAAAAGTTATAAATAGCTATCTCTTTTTACTCTACTCTCCTTTCGCAGGTGTGCTAGAAGAGATTTCTTTAAAAATAAGCATCACCTTTGTACCTATTTTTCTGTTTCCTTCTTCTCATGTTCTTATTAAATGTGTGTACATAAATGGTTAAATAAAAAAAAAAACAAATAAATAGAAGATGATGAAAATGACCCTAATTAATTTAGATAACGTGTCTTCAACATGTCTTCTCACGTAAGTAAAAGTCGTAATTTCGGTAGTCACTCCCTTTCTAGCTATAATCTTTCACACAGTCCATTCTTAGTATTTTTTGTCTTCTTCTAATCATTCAAAGTTCACAAAAAAAGGACACACATTAATGTCCCCAATTTTTAACCGACTTTCCAAAAAGGAGGAGGTTCTCAATTCGAATGTTTGTATTTTTTTATTTTTTTTTTTATGTTTGTTCGAGGTTAACTCCGTCGCTTGCCAACCGATTTTAAAAATGATTTTTTTGTTGGAAAGGGAATACTTCCCAAATGGTCCCATGATAAGGAAACCAGGATCTGATGATGGCATCCCAGAGAAGTCGAGGGGAACTTTCGAAAATCGTATGGGCAACTAGTGCGTTTGTATTTTGCTTTTCTGCGATTTTTCAGTGGTGTTGTTAGGTGTGGGGTACCACTAAAAAGTGAAAAATAAAAAACTTTTTACAAAAAAATACAACCGACTTCCAAAAAAAAACACTACAAAGTAAGAAATAACTTTAATTTCGGAAGTCGGTGTCAAAAACGAACAAATTAACAAAAACACCGAGTTCCGAAATTAAAGTTATTTCTTTTTTTGTAGTGTTTTTTTTTGGAAGTCGGTTGTATTTTTTTGTAAAAAGTTTTTTATTTTTCACTTTTTAATTGTAATAATCTGCATTTTTATTATTTCGCTCCAAGATTTTCCTGCTTCGAACCCTCGCGTGTATTTACCCGTTCAAATACCGAAGCGAGAAAAATCAATTACCATTACCTTTTTATTGGTAAACTTTGCTTTAGAACACTGTTTCAGCGTTTGACCTGGGGTCATTGCAATTTTCGCTTACGGTTAATGTAAAGAATCCACTTTTCATCACATGTCACAATTCGATTCAATATTTCTTCATTTCTGTATCGATTCAACTAGGCAACACGACTTTCTACACGCGTTTCTTTCTGCAGATCAGTCAAATCATGAAGTACCCATTTTTCATATTTTTTATTTTATTGATTTGACGCAAATAAGTCAATATTTTTGATAAGATAACGTTAAACCATGCCGCTACTTCATGGGTAGTTTGACTCGGATCAGCTTCCAATATCTCGTTCAATTCATTGTTATTCACCTGTGTGGGTGGTCTTCCACGTGGTTCGTTCTTCAAATCAAAGTTTCCATTACGAAAGAGTTTAAACCAAAATCGCACGGTGCGTTCATTAGCAGTCCCTTCTCCAAACGCAACATTGATATTGCGAGCCGTTTCTGCCGCGTTAGTTCCGCGTTGGACTCGGAACTCGTATTCAAAAATTACTCGAATTTCTGAAGTATCCATCTTTCTTGTCTAAGCTGAATAAAAAACAACTGAAAGTCGATAATCGATTGTCGACTTTCAGTTGTGCACATTTTTTTAAAGAAAAACTTAGTAGGTACCATGTGAAAAAAGTTTCACTGGTTTCAAGGTTATATGTGAATTCGAAGTACCTATTACGATAAAACGGCAATTTCATACTTTAACTCTTAATACTATCAGAGGCGGCTCGTGACATTTATTTACAGGGGATCACAAAAAAAAAGTAAAACTAGAGCTTACCATTTAATACATAAAAGATGTAGTTTTCGTACCACATTTTTGAGTAAAAGCAATTTTAGGACGTGGTGGATTGGTGGCCCCTTAGCTGTAAGTTCGAGACGCATTTCAAGAGTCTTTTCACAATTTTTGTCAGACAAATTTGGCGCAAAATTATTTTTAGTCCATAATTGAAAGAAAAACTGCGAAGAATCTACATTCTACCCTAAAGTAACTGACTCCGTCTCTTGAACGACTCTCTCTCCGCCTTGCACGATTTGGCAATGCCGCGCGTAAGCGGCGCTCAAGATTAGGCTAATTTCCCATACAAAATCTTCTGTTTCACGCGTCGGACTGTGTCGATGTTCTTCTTTCACACTCATTGAATACAGTGCTAGAAATCGTACTGACATAATTATCACTATTATTATATCGAAAATTGTAACTATGAAAACTACCCGTTATTGATCTCAAGCAACTGACAAAAGAAAATAAATTATTGGACAAAATAACTAAATCAGCTAACTGTAGGTACTACCAGCACGTCTCACACGTAAGAATCTGGCAACGTTTTGGTCGAGCGAGACGGCACGACGCAACGGCGTATAAGGTGGCTTTGCTTAGCTTTGGCGGCCCGCCGATCGCCTCTCTGCCCCCACGCTTATTCCACCTCACAATCTTAACCGTTACAAAATAACGATAAAATTAACGTTATAAAACAATTAACGGTAAAAAAGATTAACGATAAAATGTTTCGAAAATAACGTTAAATCGGTTAACGTTATTTTCAAATTAACGGTAACTCTGTCAAATACAGGTAACGTTACGAAATTTTTACCGGTATTTAAAGCCCTGCTTTGGCAGTCGTTACGGATAGTCAGAAGCCGAAAATCTGACACCAGTCTTGCCAAGTAGTACCGTGTTACCCAGTTAATGGGTTGTGGAGGTCTGGTAGGTAGCCGCTCCATGTAAAATGCTGGTATTCAGCTGAATCCGGTTTGACTGGAAGCCGACCCCAATATAGTTGGGAAAAGGCTTGGCAGATGATGTTGATATAGCATAGCGGCAATAAAAATAAATTATTTATAATCTGTGCAAATTTCAAATGTATACCTATTCCGTTGAGATACAGTCCGCTGAAAGACAGACGGAAGAAAACAGAGACTTAGTAATAGGATTCCGTTGGTTACCAATCGGTTAAGGATAGGTACCCTAAAAGTAACGCTAAGATCATTTTTTTATTTATTTTTTTATTTGAGATGGGTTTGCTCTTGACTCCTAGTCTAGGTCCGAGATGACAAAGTCTACGATGGAACGAGCTTACCCAGTAGCCTGTTGTAGTAGTAGGAGTTCAATTTTATCCTGAGATTCTTTTTCCACTGCATCTCTGAGACGGCATGTCATCTGCTGTCCCTCTGGCCTCTAGTATAATATTTGGGTCAAGCATGATTCATACCATACAAAAACGCGATTAAAAACCTAATGAGTAACTTAAACGAGTTGGGAAGATTGCGTCACATCCGGGTAAAACGGCAATCGCTCAGCATCCTGGGACTTGTGGCGAAAGCTGAAATTTGGCATGTAGGTTCCTTGGGGATTGTTTAAATTCCTACGGGAAAGGGAAAAAAACGGGATATGCGCATAGGAAGTCGCCAGCAAAAGCTAGTTTTTGTAAAAGGAACGATTGAATGGTGAGATACGACTTGAACCTGAATGAAATACTTTTTCATTACTCTTACTCGGAAAGTTGCCTGAGGAGCGGGTTGAAAGTATTATTTTGCAACCCTAGGGAGAATAGTTTTCAACTGACAGCCGTCAAATCATAAACAAAACTGATGAAAATGTTGGCTGAATTAGCTGGCCGGCCACAAAAAAAAAGTAGGGAAAGCGGCAATCTGTTCTTATTTTTGTTTTTTTGAGTTTTGTTCCAACTTTCCCATAGCAGAGATTTGTATGAACACGATGGGTTCATCAGATTCAGATACCTACGTGTTTTTAATTCCACTTTCTTTTTATTCGTTATGAAAAGCACTGTGCCTTGGATGAAAGACTTATTTAGTCCATCTATTGACGCCCTTGCTGTACTAGGTTACTTTCTAACCTAGGATAACAATGTACCTACTATTAAGCTAATTATGTTTTTAGGGTTCCGAACATCCCTTAAAAACGGAACAGATTCGGTGTTACTATTTATATGATACAGCTATGTATACTAAAAGCTGAATAGTTTGTTTGGTTCAACGCACTAATCTCAAGAACTACTGGTTCGAATTGAAATTATTTGTTTTGTTGGATAGCCATGATGAGCCAGATATCGAGATGGGCTATCGGCTATATAACGTCACGCTACACCAAAAGGATAATTTTCAATTAATTAGTTAAAATGTGACGCAGATAAAGTTACGCGGGTCAGCTAGTTTTTGGCTATTTATCGACTAACTGCGTACATAATAAATGTTTTATTTCACGGATAATACCCTATTACAATTCTGATGAAAACAATTTCAGCTGTTGACGTCAAAATACGCAATTTTTTCCTTAAAATTCCTGTTTATTAAAAAGATATATTTACGTCCCAATTTTAGTGAGCTCAGCTTCATGTAAAGTTTATCAGAGAATACCACATTATTGCGTTGTTTGTAACATTGTAATAAATATTGATCCAATAAAATCTATAATATTGCTCCATTGACGTCCATGAAAACTTGGGTCTTTCCCATAGATAAGGGAACAACAAATGCTTAAATAATAATGAGGAGGATAATTAAATTCATCGCGTTGCAAAATGATTCGTTTCAAAGCGTTTTGGATTCTAGGGATCGTGGACAATGAATGAAAGCTACAATCTGGGGGCTAATGTTATAATTGTTGGTTAGTGGTTATGAGTCGGATTATCTTTCGATAAAGTGCCTCAGGAACCGGGCATTGCTCAGGTGACTTCTAGGCAAGCGTGCTCCATCGCCGACCAGAGGGCTAATTCACGTAATTTTATGACGCGCCGATTAAGTTTTAGTGCAGTTGCAGTTAAGTTCAAGTTTGAGTGCTAAACGGTATTATTGTAATCTTTGAACTGCACGTAAGCTGCGCGTGAAGCCAAACTCCACTAAACTTACTTATGGTGAAGAGAAAAATTATTACTCACTAAATAATCGAATAGAATCGATTACATTTAAATGAATATGACGTTATTATAATATTAAAACTTAAACTTTAACTTTTAAGCTGTCATTTTGAGACGTCAAACAAATACCGATCATGTTGCGTTCCGAAGCACGCACCAAAGACGCGCAACAGTAGAATGCCGTTATTGCGTTCGCGTGACGCGAACTTGACGCGAGCGTGTCTGACAGCGGTAGAGAATACGAAAAGCGTTGTTATGATCAAAACTTAACTTCAACTGCACAGCAACAGCACTTTTTACGTGAATTCGCCTACTGATCATCGCTTTCCATCAGGTGAGATTGTGGGCAAACGAAAGAAAACTTGTTAGTCAGGGGGGCTACTCTCTAAGCCCGAAGTCCGTAGTTTCGGGCTTAGTTGCAGGTGTATTCTACTCCTCTCTATATACTATTCCTCTAGAGTAGCCCCCCAGTTTGGTCCAAGGTACCTCGGTTAGTCCTCTAGGCGAATTTCGGTCAGTGCTGCCAATCTCAACTAAGACTAGCACAACTGTTAATGATAAAGGATATTCATTTCGTAAATACTTTAAAAATTGACAATTTTATTTTTGGTCAGTCAGCAGACGTCATTTTTTTCTAATTCCCGTATGTCTGTTACTACATTTTTTATTTGTGATGGGTTTTCTCTTGACTCTAGTCTTGGTCAGAGATGACAGAGACAAAGTCTACGATGGAGCGAGCTTACCCAGAAGGAGCCTGTTCACTCTAACATTGAAGAGATTAAGGTTTTAGGTGTTCGGAAACACAGACGCAGGTAGAGAGTTCCACTCTTTTGCACTTCATTTGACGAAACGATTGTTTTTTTTGACTTAAAAAAAAATGCTTTTCAATGTTTAAATATTGTGTCTCACCCTGATGACGGCTTGGGTTTATATTTTAATCAAAGGGAAAGTAATAATGACTGTTTGTTAAGTTTTCATGGTTAAAGAACCGATTGGCGACACGGTTGGCGCAGTGGTTGAGCGATTGACTGCTGCGCAGCATGTCGCGGGTTCGATTCTCGCACGGAACAAATATTTGTACGACCTATAAGTATTTGTTCCGAGTCTGGGTGTTTTTCTATCTATAATATGTATGAATTAACAAAAAAAAATGTATATAAGTAGTTTATCAGCCATCTCGTTACCATAATAACACAAGCATTAGGTTGCTTAGCTTGGGACTAGATGGCATTGTGTGAAATGTCCAAGGATATTATTATTATAAAATTTCGAAATAGTTTAAGCTGGAACTATCGTACCTTTTTTTATTTTATTTGAGGTGGGTTTCATCTTGGCTCTAGTCTTGATGACAGAGACAAAATCTACGATGGAGCGAGCTTACCCAGAAGGAGCCTAGGTTGTTGTTTAACGATTTCATTGTCACCTTTATCTTCATCAAGTCCTTGCGGGAGCCTTTTTTACCCAACTTTGAATTACAAGGTAATTCTTAAGAAAATCCGGAAATATTACCTAATACTTTCAGCACCGGCGACCCCTAGGGTGTTTTAAATTTCGGTTTTGGCTGCTGCTGACACCTAGGTGGTGGTCTTCGAGATGCGGCACCCGCAAGGACTTCATGGTGAGAGGTGGCAATGAAAGCGTTAAACGACAACCTAGGACAGGGATGAACCTATGGCAAACGTGCCAGTGGTGGCACGCAGCAAAGTAATTTGGGCACGCCTACGCAAGATTAGTTAGCATCTTGATGATTAGCTACAACAGAAATCATACAAAAACCCAACAATTTCAACAAGAACCATTTATCTGAGATGGCTTAAGATCGCTTTACGAATGTATAGTTGCAAAAAAAAAGAGTTAAGTTAATTATCATCTAGTGTTATTTTTGGCCATTGAGTCACCAAGCAAAGATTTTTTGGCGAGACGTCGTGGCTACATTTTTTTATGAAAATGGCACGGTCAACACAAAAGGTTCGCCATCCCTGACCTAGGATAACTAACGGAGGGCAAGGACAATCAGCACAGACCTAAGATTGATCAATTAAAGCAGCCGCATGGCCCATTGCTAAAGTTGTTTTTGTGATACTTTAGCCTTAAAACCTTGAGTTAAACTTTGGTATTCAAATAGGGTTTGACAGGTTCTCAAGTCCAAACTCTCAAATCGGATATCGGCTATCAGTCGGACTACGGTGAAAACAGAAGAGTGTGAAACGTCTCCAAAATACACAGACAGCATCGTAAGACGAGTTAACAAAGCAGTTTACTGCTGTATACTTTGTATAAAAGTAGTCTTACTTTTGAAGCTTCTTGTTCGTATCAACGAGCAATCAAAGCGCACTATGAAATCAGTGGCCAATCAAAGTGGACTTGGATCGTGTGCTACTTTTCAGTCCAACTTGGATCTCAACAAAATGGTGTCAAAACTGGGGGGCTACTCTCTAAACCCGAACTCGGTAGTTAGACCCGAACTCGGTAGTTAGATGTGGGCGACTGGGCGTATTCTACTTCGTGTCACAAACGGACTTACGATTAGTCCCGAACCCAAACTAAGGGCGGTTTGTTTCACGTACCTACACTTTACGCACGCGTAAACGTCAAATATGGCGCTAACTATCGTTAAATCCAAAAATTGGGTTGTTTCACAAAATGTCAGCGTTAACGCACGTCAAATATAACGTTTACGTTAACAGATGGTCTGAGCACTGGTTAACGTTACTTTAATTGCGTCAAATAGAACAATAATGTGAAATTTCTTTTGAATTCCTCAATACCAGTTCTTCTGATGACACAAATAAGTGGTGGAATGCAAAAAAAGCTATTTAGGTAGGACCCGTGTCAATAACTTAGCTATTGGGATGAGCAGGAATTTATACCAGAATGTTTTGAAACAACGCTTCTTATTTAACGAACGTCAAACATCGTACGTAATCGTAACTTTTTGACGTACGTATGTTACGTTAACCAACTGTTTGATACAACCCGCCCTAAGAATGAATGGTTAGGTGACACGGATTAGAATACGCCCGAAACTACGGACTTAGGGCTTAGAGGAGCCAACCTGCATTATGTAGATTGTAGGTGTCAACCGGTCTTTGTTTTTGTCAGACTTTGACCGAGTCAACGCGGCCTTCAAATAAGATGCAGCGCTGCCGCCACGCTGCAACCGCTAGGATCAAGCCTATATACCAAACCCACCACCACCATAGGCTAGATTCCATCATCCAAAATTTACAAAACTATTTAGTCCGTCAGTTAGAGTATTGAAAAATAATGGACACGTATTTTTTATTTTTGTAAATCAATGAATATTGACCAAAGATAAAACGCATCAAAACTCGGGAGTGGGGGCTCGTGACGTCACGACTCACTAAAAATTATGCGAAGGTGTGACGTATTGAGAATTTCAAAAGCGTCGTAACTTCGTTAATTTTGGTTCCCGTAACAAAAGAAAAAACACGGGTCAAATATTTTTTGATAATCTAACTGACGGACTAGGTAATTAGATTTTTCAGGACACAAGCCTATTGTACCTACACTTGGTTCGCAATGAATGTTTTGACAGAAAACGTTACTGTTATTTTGTGTAAGTCAACATACTAATTACATAAAGTAAATGGCTACCGACCAAACACTTCAGAACCACTTGCGATTATCAAGAAAACAATTCCACGAATTACGTACTTTCCAGTTTGTAACCTTATTTTGGAAAACAATACATCCTTCAAAATACTATTCGTGCTGAAGAAAGAGTCTTTAAAACACTTGCTGACTTCAAATCCACAGTACAGTACACAAATTTACAGTACGATTATTTTTTCTTTGCCGCTCCGAAGTCAGCTTTTAGTGACGACCGCGCAGGTCCCATCGTGTAAAAAGTGTTACGTTCGTAGAATATTTTCTGATTTATACGTTTTGTATTATTAACAAGTAAGAAACACAACCAGCAAGGTCATAAACACACAGTCGTATTGCATTGAGTAAGCGGGACACAAGTATGCATCGAACGTATACGAGGGACTGAGACTGCATACGCGACCTACCCGCGCATGCGCTGATACATGTTTCTTGTCAAATTGACATCCTGCGCAATCGATTGCGACGTAATTCGTACAGGCAAAGAAAAAATAATCGTACTGTACATGGATTAATTAACAAAGCAGCGCGGCACTTTGCGGCAAATTTGAAGGCGTACTTACTCATAGCAGAAGCAAGCGGAAAGTAAAACAAAAAAAAAATTGAACGTAACACACAAAAATACTTACAATATTACCACTCAGTAACATCCCTACGATAAACACGGACCCAGTTCCAGTAAAAGTCATAAATCCTTCAGCTGAATTATAATAACAATATTAATTGTAAGACACGTGTGCTAAGATGAATCATACCGCATTACATCATTTGATATTAAGGTGAATGCTCCAACCAGCCCGCGAAATTCAAATTTTCTTACGTGTATGTTGAAAATATTATTCGCGGCTGAAAGACCCTCCCGCAAAACAGATGGTCGATAATGACGACGTAGTTGGTTTACTGGCAGTAGAGTTGTCCTCCAAGAAAAAATATTTCAGTGTTAGATAGCCCTTTTATCGAGGAAGGCTATAGGCTATACATCATCACGCTAAGACAAATAAGAGCGGAACACGCAGACGAAGTTTCGCGGATCAGCTAGTCAATGATAAGACAATTTCTTCATATTCTCATGCAGTACCCTCAGTGTATCCTTTTCATCCCGAAAACTATAATATCTAACGCATGAAAATCCTTTAGACGCAAAGATTCTACAATGCGAGCCAACCAATCACAATCCATTATGTTTTATTTAAATAGGGGTTTTCACTGTTAGCAAGAATGGATAGGGAAAACAGAATACGACGTAGAGAAATGATACATCGGATGAATGAATTTGAATACTGCTCGTGGATTAAATTGGTCATTTAACAGTTGTTGCGGGTAGTCAGAAGTCAATCATCACATTCCTCGCTACGCAACATTTCTGGTGGAAACGCACCCAAAGAATGGAACGTTTTGTAAGCTTTCCCTACCACTTACAAACCCGTCCGCCTTCAAAGCAAGACTGAACACCCGAGGCATTGTAGATTCACATTAGAATCATAATATTAATCACACCACAATCTATCAAATTCCATTTTTAGGGTTCTGTAGCTAAATGACAAAAAACGGAACCCTTATAGATTCGTCATGTCTGTCTGTCCGTCCGTATGTCACAGCCACTTTTCTCCGAAACTATAAGAACTATGCTGTTGAAACTTGGTAAGTAGATGTATTCTGTGAACCGCATTAAGATTTTCACACAAAAATAGAAAAAAAAACAATAAATTTTGGGGGTCCCCATACTTACAACTGAAAAACTATTTTTTTTTTTTCATCGAACCCATACGTGTGGGGTATCTATGGATAAGTCTTCAAAAATGATATTGAGGTTTCTAATATAATTTTTTTCTAAACTGATGGTTTGCGCGAGAGACACTTCCAAAGTGGTAAAAAATGGGGGGACACATTTTACCACTTTGGAACAGTCTCCCCTTAACTTCTAAAATAAGAGAATGATAAAACTAAAAAAAATATATGATGTACATTACCATGTAAACTTCCACCGAAAATTAGTTTGAACGAGATCTAGTAAGTAGTTTTTTTTAATACGTCATAAATCGTTAACCGCAACTTTTGCTTATACCTACAGGTTTGTCCGGAACCTTCGGTGCGCGAGTCCGACTCGCACTTGGCCGCTGATCATCTTTATCGCTAAAGTATTAAGCTGCTGCAGTCTGAAACCAGCTTAAGGTGCAAGGTTGATTGGGAACATTTTACAGTGACGGGTAGCATAATTTGCTTTCTGATTCTGCTAAAGTGGCCTTTTTAGACCCGTTCCATCAGACGAGATGTATGTAACGGACACAAAGCAAAATTAATTAAAAATGCAGCATCCTGATAGGGATCGAGCCAAAACAACAACGCAATTTTATCCACCAAATAGCTTCTGCCAACGGCTACACCAGCGTAAATATCGGAAATAGGGAATATGCATGCAATTTTTTTATTTGCAAAATTAAATACTTTTTAGCTCTAAAAAATAATCACGAAATTATTTTTTAAATACCTTCATCAGTGATGAAGTTATAAAGCTTCAAAGATTACAATTAGAAAGAGAAGTCCGATATGAACTTTGACGTCAGAGTCCATGACGCCTATACAGCTGCACATAACAGCGTTTTCGCGAGAGGGACAGATATATTTGTTTAAAATAATGATATCTGGTTTGTCTTTCGACTTATTTTCATTCTATTTTCACTGTTAGTATTGTAATTTTGTATATTTTTAGATAAAGTGTGTAGATAATAAATGTTTTTTTCATGCATATTCCCTATTATCCCAAAGGAACATACTCCCGGGATGAAAATGACATTAATCTATCTCTGTGCCAAATTTCATCCAACACTCTCCAGCCGTTCTGGCGCGATTGAGTATCAAACACCCATCCAAAATTTCGCATTTATAATAGTAGTAAGATTTACAACCGGACCGCGCGATAAGAACGCATATAATATGCTATTATTTTTACAAACAATCATTTGACATAAATGTCGTAATTCGTACGTAATATGCAAGATAAGGGTCAGATTAAGCTTTGAAGATTTTTTCTTCATTGTAATTATACATTATTTATCAACGTGCCAACCAGTTTCCGATTGTGTTGTGTTCGGCTCGCAATATAAAACTGATGCGATTGTGTCAATATTTTACATGGAGTCAACTGTTTTATGGCATTTGATGAACAAACATATACTAAAAGGGGCCCCTTTTTATGGACAGGAAATCATCAAATGACTCCTCTGGGCGGAGTAAGAAGGAGTGGCAGACTTACTAAAACCCATCCATATTCCTTCAAATGTTCTTTGCGTCCCAAGATCGCTATAACTCTGTCGAACAATCCCGCAACCCTGGCAGGCACAGGTCAAACAAAAGGCAAACTGTGATATGGGCAAGAGGATGATCATGATCAAAACTGATGGCTTAACACAAACAACTAACGTTGCCCAGACAGCTGCGAGGTAAAAGTGAAACTGGACTGGGCACATCTACTGCATGTCGGAGGAGCAATGGCCAAAGTGGATCGATCTCAAATGCCAGTAAACGAAAACGCGACAAATCCAGAAATAGGTGGCGGAATTAGCTGAATTCCTATTCTAAGGACTGGCCCGCAATGGCAGAAGACTGTGGTGAGATGGAGCAAGAGTACACTTTCACTTATAGTGGTCACACAACAAGCTTTAAGGATGGAAGTGAAATAAGGAAATCAAAGATAGAAGGATTACATTAAAGATGTTACGGTTAGAGAAGGTGAAAGACGACTTTCTGCGTCGAATGCCAATGAATTGATGGTTGTTGCTATTCCATCAATTCGCACTAAGCGTTTCCAAGCGTCTTTTATAATGCACAGAGTAAAGGAGTGGAACCACTCTGCCTGCGTCGTGGTTCCGAGCGCTTACAAACCTAATCTTTTCAAGAGTGAACAGGCTACTTCTGGGTAAGCTCGCTCCATCGTAGACTTTGTCTCTGTCATCTCTGACTTAGACAAGTCAGGAGCAAACCCATCTCAAATATATAAAAAGAAATTGAAATTAGGACCGCAGGATAGTGATTATGAAATGCTATCGGTCAAGCAAGAGCGGTAATACAAGCTCTTAGAGATCGCTTTTAGCAATAAGGCCGTGCATTGGGTTACCCTATGTTGTGTTTTCCTTATCAAACTTTTCTGTAACTTATATGATGTAAATAATAAAGAGTATTCTATCATCTTTTAAGGAAATAAGCAGTCACGTAAAAAACATAACCAACAGTATATTTCTTGATCAAGATCGCGGAAAGATTTGGATGACCTCCTTGTGGGAGGAGTCATTTGAATATTTCCCATCAAAAACAAAAAAAGATGCACATAAGCAGAGTCCACCAACTGAGTTTCGAATGTGGCTTTTGATTGTTCGGTTGGTAGTTTGAAACCAATCAACGCGCTCGATATTTTACCATGGGTAAAAGAGCGAAAATTCACTATGAGAGCTTAACAACCAATCAGAGGTTGATTAAAACTCAATTGGTGGATTTTGTAGACGAAGTCTACTATGGTAGTTTAACGACCAATTCAAAACTCTGCTTTTATGCACCTTAGATGAAGCCGGCACAAGAACGTGGTTTGGCACAAGTAAAGAGAGGCCATATGGACATATCCAGCCGTGGGTTAAGTCTGGCTGTGGATGATGATGGCACAAAACCAGGAACGATGGAAAGAATGGAGGGAAGACTTTGCCCAGTTGTGGGACAGGACAAGAATGACTACAATAAATAACAATCATTATTATATTCTCTCTCACTACCGTTATCAGAAAACAATTGTATTTTAACTACGATAAGGGTTAGCAAAAAAATAAAAATATTACACAACATCTGTCCGTCTGTCTGTTTCCAACTCGAAAACAGCTGAGCGGGTGACAATGTAAATTGACAAATTCGATAAAACGAAGATAATTTTATGAGTAATGCTGATATAGAGATATGGATGATATGATATGACATAAGGTATGTTTTGGGTGGATTAAGTGTGACTCAGAATCTTTGTCGTAAGAAACAAAATAATATTAGAGTTGATTAGGATCAATGAAATAGATGAGGAAGTTGGCACCAATTATTTTCAAAATCAATGGGTTTACTTTTTAGTAGAGATGGCTTTGCTCTTCTTGACTCTAGTCTAGGTCAGAGATGACAGAGACAAAGTCGACGATGGAGTGAGCTTACCTGGAAAAGACTGTTCACTGTAACTTTGAAGAGATTAGGGTTGATGTGCTCGGAAACGCAGACAGACGCAGGCAGAGAGTTACACTCCTTTGCTGTGCGCATTATAAAAGACGTAAACGCTTAGTGCCAATTGGTGGAATAGCAACAAGGTAGGGATGGTAACTTGCAGTGCGTCTAGACGGTGGTAGAAGGGGTAGAAGGTGGCCGGTAAAATATACCATTATCTCTACTAGAATAATATGGTATTTTTCTGCATTTACTTAGTAGCTCTTGACTTTGATCTAGTCTGATGGTAAGCGATGGATGAGGTCCACGATGGAGCGCGCGAGCACAACCTGTCCAACTCTTGCTTTAAATATTGACGGGTGTTCTACATAATATGTTAGCTACTTTCGCCTATGATCCAGGAAAATTATTAAAAAAAATAACTTACCACATCGGTAAGTCCCAAAAGTTATAAATACGTCATTACTGAATTATATCCTAATAAATAAGGAAAAAACAATACATAAATTTTGTTTAGAAAAATTGGAAAAATAAAATATTAGGTGGTGACTTTGGTGATTATGGAGTAAATAACAAAATATGTAAAAAGTGGTTTGGGCGTGTGATGCGGAACATGCGAGGAAAGAGGAAAGTTTGATGTATACAAATACATGTGGAAAGCTGAAGATCTGATGATGAAGCCGAAGATCAAAGAAAAAATGGATATTTGGAAGATTTAGACCTAAAAATGTGCCCAAGAGACTGGTAGAATTGCCACGATGAAAGGCTATGCTTCACCTCTGGCCAAAGTAAAAGCCAGCTCTTGGGGTCACGGGAAGTGTCTCAGCCGTATGTTCAGATTCAAATGAGCAGGCTGTGTCAAGACTACATTTTAGACAGGCTACGATCCGTCGTCTAAACAGACTACAGTTTGTCGTCTAACTACAGCGAACGAAATGGAAAACTTGCTGAGATATACAGCCATTTCTTTCATCTTTAAGTTTTTTTTTTTTTTTTCTAAATCAGATGTCTCCTCCGCTCTGGGCGGAGCAGAATGAAGTGTCAGACTTAGTGACTAAAACCCATCCGTGTTCCTCCTGTGCACTTAGCATTCCAGGGCCGCAGTGACTCTTTAGGGTATCCTTAGAGTAAAGGCGGTCAGTGACAGACCATCCAGAAACCCTCTCTTCGCCCCCGTTACGATTTCTGTTATGTTTAAACCTAAGCCCACCGTAATCAGAGAGAAACGTGTTAAAGGGTAGAGATAGAGGCCCACCATGCGGTTAGACCCATAGAAGTCCTTTAGAACTTCTAGACGAAATCTAAGCCTTATTAATACGGCATAGGGCGGGTAACTTTGAGGTTATGTTGTATGGATGTAACAGATATAACCATGGATAAAACAGATAAGTACGCAAAGAGAGAAGCCGTTTTGTAACTTATGTCGATGGAAAATAGGCGTATATTTAAATGCGTTTTGACGCACAAAATAATGACTGATTGACAGAACTCACAGTCGAAACTACTGGTCGTAGAAAGTTGAAATTTGTCCTGTAGGTTTCTTGGGGGTGTAGGGGGGAACTGAGAGAGGCTTCCCCGAAGTTCCAACGGGAACGAGAAAACACAGGATATGCGGGTATGAAGTCGCGGCCAAAAGCTAGTTATCTATCATCATCTTCCTGCCCTTATCCCATGTTACTTGGGGTCGGCGCAACACGTTTTTTTCTTCCACTCTGCCCTATCAGCCGTCAAACTTTCACTAACTCCCTTTTCTTTCATATCGTTTCTCACACAATCCATCCATCTTTTCTTTGGCCTTCCTCTCCCTCTCCATCCATCCACATTTATGTTCATTACTCTTTTAGTTAAATGCGTTTCCTCCCTCCTCTTCACATGACCATACCAAGACAAGCGATTCCCTTTTAAGTTTTCCGTCACTGGCGCCACTTTTAAACTACCTCTAATGTAGTAATTTCTTACTTTATCCATTCTTGTTACTCCACACATCCATCTCAACATTCTCATCTCTGCCACATGCAATCTCTTTTTATCAGTCTTTTTCATAGCCCAACATTCTGATCCATACATTACGACAGGTCTTCTTCAAGCTAGTTATCTATAATTCTATATAAATAAAAACGAATTGACATAGCTCGACATCGGTCACAGTATAAGCAAGCTGAAGTAGAACCAATGACCGTTGGGGTAGATGAGTTCTTGAGTGGAGACCGCGACTTGGCAAAAATAAAGTAGGACGCCCTCAGGATACGTAGAACGACGATCTTCGCAGGGTGGCTGATAGCAACTGGATGAGAGTTGCCGGAGATCGAGCCAAATGGCTTGCCCTTGGAGCGGCCTATATCCAGCAATGGACATAGGCCGCTCCAAGTGATAAGCTGATGATGAAAAATTAATCGTCGAAATGTATGTACATGCATAACTTCCAAACGACTGATCCAAATTGTGCAAAAATTTGTCGTGTTCGTTGTCAGGCGAGGTTTAAATGAAAAAAAAAATAATACATCCTGGGAAAGCCAGGGCAGGCCAGTATATAATAAAAATCACATCCTGCAAAGGATTGCTACTAGGTAAATGACAGGAAACGACTTTTTTTCCCCATTTATTAACGCCGTATTTAAATCTACCTTATTCCCTCACATTGTGTTGAATGCATTAATTTTATTGCCTAAAACCGAAACTGTCTGTAGCAGGAAACATTGTGATTATTATGATAATTATAAATTGCAATTCAAATTCATTAGCCATAACATTGTTGCCATCACGTAGATAGAACTTGGATGAGGATGACACAGAGACTTGAAAAGAGAGGCCTGTGCCTGTGTAGTGTGTGTGTGTGTAGACGGATTGTGATACACGGTACCCCTTGTCGAGAGTGTCTCATTTAGTAGCAATTTTTTTGAGGTATGGGCTTGCTCTTAACCATGATCATGACTGATGGAAAGCGATGGATGGGGTCTATGATGGAGCGAGCGTGCCAAGAAGATGCCTGTCTTCGTTTGAGGGCCGTTAGTTTCCACTTATTATAAATACTAAATATCTACATACAATAGCCGGGACCAATGGGTTGCCTTAATGTACTTTCCAAGGCATACGTAAACCAACTACAACAAATGTTACTTATCCTCAAAGATCGAACCATGCAACTGTTATTATTTAGTCACAAGCTAATCTAACAGGTAATAACAAATTAATAGGTACAAATGGAATCAATCAACAATTTTCCTATTGAAAATATTTTTAAAATATATATAATTTATTTCAAAATAATAGGTAAATTAAAAATTAAAACTGCGGATTTGCGCACTAATAAATTTTAATACATCCCCATTGTTTAGAATTGTATACTTTCAGGGGAGTCCCCTATTTAACATTGTATGAGGAAACATACTTTATAAAATAGCAAGATATCTTTTCTGTAAGTATAATTACTACACTTACACTTCAAGAGAAAATATTGGCTCAAAATTCTACTCTTACTCCTATGGAGCATCCAGGATAGCAGATATCACCACTCATTGGCATCACGCTTGTAATTCCTGAAGGGTTAGGCAGATAATTATACATCTTTAGTAATCCCACATTTTATTACTTACTAGCTGACCCGAGTCATATTTTTCATGAATACTTCACTCCAAAATGTTCTAGTATGTTATATTGTTATAAACTTTCATGGTCACTAACATGAGAATAGTTAATACCGGGATTGCCACCATGTACCTTTTTATTTGCTTTTTTTTTTACATGGTAGCAATCTCGGCATTAACTATTTTAAAGTTCTAGTATGTTGTTATATTTATAACCTACAACAACTTAGAGTAATGAAAAAATTACTAAATTGCCTCGATAAATGGGCTATCCTACACTAGAATATTTTTTCAATTGGAATTTAGTGTGTTCAACCAAATGAACAAACCCTTCAGCTTAATAATTTTATAAGTATTTATTGAACATATGGATTGAGCCTAACATCAACAACTAGGTATAAATTTAGACTCCAGACAGCTTCTAAGAAATTCCACATGGAAAAATCAAGTAAAACTCTCTGACATGGAAATCCCAACCAAGACCTCATGCTTGGTGGTAACAGTTGTAACCACTACACCAATGAGGCTAGAAAATCAAATATAATATACAAATTCAACCTAGCCTTTTCCCAACTAAGTTGGCCAAGGTTTCCAGTCTTACTGGATGCAGCTGAATAAGTGAATAGGTTAGGTAGGACCAATTGGAGTGTCTGCCTATCTGACCGCCAAAACCAAAATCTGGCAGCAAAGGCTGGCAGATGGTTCAATGATCACATACAGCTGGTCTATCCTGTTGACATCTCACCGTGATCACTTAGTTGGAGTGAACGACAAGTGAGCTGTCATTTCATCTTGTTTGTATAGTTTGACAGCTCACTTCATGATCACTTCACCCACACTTTCATTTCGACATATTCAGAGAATCGCACTACTGGTCTATGCTTCAACTAGGATTCAAACCTAATACTGCACGCTGCACACACATGCTTGTGACTAGACCAACAATTCATAACAAAAATAATAATATTATTTTTTTAAATAGAATAATCCTTGATAATGATTAGATAATAGAATGATTCATAAAGTACAAAATTAAATCATCAACTTTAACTAAGTTAGTAGAGTTATTTACAACTGTTTTGAACACAAAGCTGGTTTCAAACCCAATGCTAAGCAAATTTGAAGTTGTTTTTCATACTTTTGTGCACACTTTGTAAACAAGTAAGAAAAATTACTTCAGATAAGTAAGCAAAACCAAATTTAGAGCCCATTCTAATAAAAAAATAACACAGAATAATACTTTGAAGCAGAATGCATACGGGTGGAAAACACAATGATTAAAAAAAGGTCTTATTTTTTTTACATATTACCTCAAATATGATTATATTTGACACAAAATTGACCAAAAAAGGGTCTCTCAAATGAGAATTATTGCATTTGTGTTCAGAGCATGATGCAATGACCAATCTTTGTCATTTAAACTTTTAAAATGCAAATGATTAGTCATAAAAATTGTGTATCTATAGAAACTTTTATCTTATGTATTAACACAGATTTTTAGGTTACATTAATCATCACATCCCAACAAGATTACTATTAGAATATTTAAAAATTATTATTACGATTGCATGTTCGTAATTTCCTGTTATTTTACCAAAGACAAAGATATGTTTGACCAAATGACCACATCATTTCTCACTGTCCGCCAAAATTATGCAAAAAAAAAGTGATAATGATCATTCACAGAGTTCGAAAACCAAAAAGAATTAATCACAAAAGGAAATGCATTCGACCCTTGCATGAGTTTCAAAAGTCAAAACAAATAAACTGGTGAAACTTTTATGAGTCATCGCCGAAGGAAATATTATTAATGTTGTTACCAGAGATGGAAAAACCCGAAATACCTTTATTCTTACCCATAGTTGTGACGTTATAATCTGCCTGGGTGAAATGTAAACTGCAAACTTTTGAATACTTGGTGTACGGCTTGCCTCGTTTCAAAATCTCGTTCCACTTGTCTGCCAAAATCACGTCACGAGGAAACCTATGAAATTTCACGTTTTTCGTCTTGCCGGCGAGCGACGTGCACTGAGGAACTGTGCAATAATAGCCCATGTTCCTTTCTTATTTGATTTCCTAAGCTTATTAATATTTACAGTCGGCGAAACGAACACAACACATCGAATAAGATTGTAACCTCTAGTCCCGAACACAAATATGTTATTTAATTTATTTGTTGAAAACGTTATCACGTTGGTTTGGAAAAAAATGGAATCATCACAATGTAGCCTTGAAATATTTGACATCTATTTTTCCCTTCCCACTTTTTTTTGTAAAAAAAAATGGCCACTCTTATGGACCATAGACTTTGTTTTGACGTCGTTGCTTTTAATAACTATGTAATAGTACTCAATCATTATTCCTGTGAGAAATCGACTAAAATGAAAATTTTAATGTTAAAGCCATCTGGAAGCCATTTTGTTTGTGAAAGTAGCTATAGCTTTGAATTTCAATAAAATAAATAATGAAAAATCTCTCTCTTTCATCTGAGCGTGTTCCCGGTTGCATCCTCAGCTGGTTTGCTTCGGAGCCTGGGATCCGCTTTCTGGCTTTTCTTCTCCACTCCACAAGGTCTTCGGCAAAAAAAAGTGTTCCGTTTTTGTCATTTGGCTACGAAACCCTAAAAATTAAAAAAAAAAAATAGTTACTATAAAGTAATATGCTAATCCAAGTAGGCTGGGAAAGTAGCGAGGCAAGGACGAGAGATGCACCAGCAGGGTAACAAGGTGGAAGGGTCCAAACGGCAAGCGTCTCAAAGGCCTATGTCTAGACCCCACACGACTCACGAGATGGGCAGACGAATTGATAAAAACAGCTGGTACCTGCTGGTCGCAAATAAGTTAAGATAGAGTTCTTTAGGGGAGGCCTCCACCCTCACTTGTGGAGGGGTTCATGCAGGGGTTGTTACATACAAACATTTCATGTTATATTATTTTCTAACCTTAGTGAAAAATGTCTAATTAACTTCATTTTATTTTGTTTCTTTTCAAACTATGTATGTTTTCAACTTTGCATGAAATAAAAGGCTTTTTAATATTCATTTAAATGCTAATCCAGAGATCTTCAGCCGTAGAAAGAAAATTTTGCTGACATGTTATTGATAATTCTCAAAATGATATTTATTTGTTTTTTTCACTCATCATCATATCAGCCGAAAGACGTTCACTACTGGACATAGGCCTCCCCCAAGCGTCGCCACAACAAACAGTCCTGTGCGTCTCGCGTCCATTGCCTACCCGCGAACTTCACTAGGTCATCGGTCCATCTCGTGGGAGGCCTGCCAACGTTACATCTTCCAGCAAGCGTTCACCACTCCAGAACTTTTCGGCCCCATCGACCATTTGTTCTGCAAGCATTCTGCTATGCCCACTGCCACTTTAGTTTGGCGATCCTTAGGGCTATGTCAGTAACTTTAGTTCTCTTGCGGATTTTATCATTCCTGATTCGATAACACAAGGAAACTCCAAGCATTTCTCTCTTCATTGCCCTTTGAGTGACTTTAAGGCTTCTGATGAGGACCATTGTGAGCGACCACGTTTCAGTTCCATTCCAGACTTTCGTCTTAAGACACTTTGGTATGTGGGACGAGACGATTCTACGCAGCTTTCCGAACGCTGCCCAACTGAGTCGGATTTGACGGCTGACCACTTTCTCCAAGTTAGCTTTAGGACCGTTTGTCCCAGGAAGACGTATTCAACTACAACTTTAAGTGTAGAGCCTCCGATCTTGATAGGAGTTGGTGCTACACGGGTATATACCATGATCATGGTTTTGACCAAGTTCATTTTAAGACCTAATTTTAGTCTTTCGGAAGCTCTATTGAGGTCATCGAGCAATGTACTGAGGCCCTCCGTAGTCTCAGCCATGACGACTATATCGTCGGCAAATCGAAGGTGGGTGATGTACCTACTCGCCTAGCCTTCTCCACTCCAAAACCTTGAGGACAACTTCCATTGCGGCCGTGAAGTTTCTGAGAAATGACGTCTTCCTGTCTCACACCCCGCTGCAGGAGGATAGGATAGGTTTTGAGGTCTGATCGTGAAGTCGGACTGACACGTTTTTGTACAAACATTTCAGCACCTCGATGTACCGATAGTCAATCTGACACCATTGGAGAGTGCAGCACAGCCCAAGTCTCGATTGAATCGAAGGCTTTCTCGTAGTCCACAAACGCTAAGCAGAGGGGCAGATTATACTCTTCGGTCTTCTGTAAAACCTGCCGCAGCGTATGTATGTGGTCTATGGTGCTGAAGCCTTTTCGGAATCCGGCTTGTTCGGGAGGCTGGAAGTCGTCAAACCTGCGTACGAGACGGTTCATGATGACTCTGGAAACCAGCTTGTAGACATGGCTCAGAAATGAGATGGGCCCGTAATTCTTAAGCAGGTCATTGTCACTCCTCAAGAAGAGTACCATCACAACTCTGCTCCATGCCAGTGGCGTTTTCTCCTCGAGTATGATGGAATGGAACTGTTCCTGAAGTGCCTTAAGGACCGGTCTTCCACTCGCCTTTAGGAGTTCGGCCGTGATTGCATCCTCACCCGACGCCTTATTGTTTTTAAACTGCTTTAAACTGCTTTAAAGCCATCCTAATCTCGTACAGGCTGACATCCGGGATGTCCTTGGTATAATTCCGGGTCAATCTAGCTCTTTGGTGGATAGCTATATTCGTAGCGGGTTTAGTCATTGACGTGTATAACTGTCCAAAGTATTAGTAATAGACGGGGTGGCTATTAATTACGACAATGACTTTGAATATTAGGTACGTGAAGAGTCTCTTCGTGAGCTCGATTTGCCACCCCCTTGGATGTGCCGCCCGCGTGCTGTGCACGCATTGCACGCCCGCTTACGGCGACCCTGAGAACAATAACACCAAATGAGCTGGCTACCATTTGACGATAGACAGTATTGGTTTTAGTTCGTAGACCACGAACTTTCTGATAAAATATGTTGAAACCAGGTAAATTAGTATTAGCGTTAGTAGCCATCACGCAAAAAAACAACAACAGAAAATAGATCAGTAAAATGGACTACAAATACAAATACAATACAAATACAAAATCCTTTATTTCAAATAGACCAGTTACAGGCACTTTTGAATAGTCAAGGTCTGTCAGTCAAATAGATGAAGCTAATCCTGCCGCGCTAATGACAAGAGCAGCAGGTTGTTCTCCAACATAACACACCCACCGACCCCGCCTCCAGCGCGACAGTTGCACGTTCCAAAGAGTAGATCCTGTGGAGAAGAACGTGCAAGAAACTCCAAGGACACTCTTTTAAACCAGTTGCCATTGTTTACAAAATCATGTTTACATTCGGTGCGAAATAATTAATGAGTAAAACTATACAATGCAAAAAGAATGAGTCTACACAATGCAAATATAGTCTCACAATCTTCAGCAGGTCCAACAATGTTTTCACATGTTCATCAAAGTTTGGGCACTTTAGTCACTGTGGAGCGGACCAGCACTGCACACAATAACACGTATCATAAAAATATTAACTAAGTTAGGGTGGTTGAAAATCACTATCACTACATATAATAAAACAAAGCCCTCCTCCACGTCTGTCTGTCTGTCTGTTCGCGATAAACTCAAAACTATTGCACCGAATTTCAAGCTGTTTTCACCAACGGATATAATGATTCTCGAGGAAGGTTTTGATAAATAGTTTGTCAAGCGGTAAATCTGCGGACACTAGCTTGTTAAACATACTTGAAATAAGCAAACGGCGACTATTACTAATGGAGTGCAACAAATATTCTACACTGAGCGGCAAAAAACTGTGTGAAAAGGCAAGCAGTAAAGTGTAGCGCGTGCAAGCGCGAGCGAGCAAGACATATTATTTTGCACTAACACTTTGAACAGTGCTATTTTCTTTGTTTCTTAGAAAGAATTATTTCAACAGAACAAAATAGAGGTGACGGGCTCATTAGTGAGGCAGAGTTGCCAAACAGTTTGTAACATCTTTGTAAAACAACATGAAATATACTCAAACGATGCAATAGATAAGGTTGTACACGGTGGCATATTAAGCGATTTTGTTTAAATTCGCTTCCTTTCTCACTATAAGAACTTTGGAGTTGGTGTTTTTAGGTACGTGATTTTTTCCCGTGTTTCACGAAAACAAATTATTTTATTTTCTCAAAATCGACTATTCGTAAGTTTATATCAATTTTCTATTTCAGCCACAGATTTCAGCAAACTCTATCATAGACAAGGTCCATCTTCGGAAAACCTGGCAACACCATAATTTTGTTTTACTTTGTTAAATGTCGGAGCTTGGTGTTTATGCGCGAGTTTTGTTTGTTTTTCTATTAAAATACAACTGTTTAAATAACAGTATAATTGCTTAGATATGTTAATTTGTGTGTTTGAACTAGTTTCGCACTAACAAGATGCCTTACTACTGCACCGTGCCGCGTTGCACATCAATGGCTGGGAAGGCAAAGAACGTATCGTTTCATCAATTTCCGAGAGACGAAGAGCTTGCAAAACTCTGGAATGATATTCTAAAGCGAGGGAAACCCTATACAAAGTATTCTAAAGTCTGCAGCCTCCATTTCAAGCCGGAGGATTACACAATAACGAGTGCGGGTAAAAATAAGGGTACGTACCTACACGTTTGATTTTCTCAATACCTACCTATGTTTTGTTGCGATGCCTATTTTTCGTCCGCATCTATTTATTTTTGTTGTGTTGTGCCTAGTGTGCCTACTTTGATACCAATGTGTACATGTTATGTTTATGTCTAGTTATTGTCAGTTTGTATAGATAGCTATCGCGTAATCTTGTTGGGCGATGATTTAGATGCTTATAGTGTCTTTATACAAATTTGATCAAAGTTTTCGGTCAGGTCAGAGTCATCTTGCTATGTTCAACTCCTGGGCAAAAATTTCCTTCCATTCCTATAATCTTGTAAGAGCGCGTCTTTCTTCCAGGTTTGTCATGCGTTTCGTCCCGACATCTCTTTCCAGCTTTAGATGAATTGAATGGGCCAGCTTTGAATGGGCGACTGTCTCTGTGTAACAAAGCAGTCCATTTATAACAAAACCTTATACTCTTTTACAATAGGGAATATGCATGCAATTTTTTTTATTTTGAAAATGAAATAATTATAAGCTTTAGCAAACAATCATGAAATCAGTTTTTGAATACCTTCATCAGCAATGAAGTAATAAAGCTGCAAAGACTACAATTAGTAAGGCAAGTCCAATATAAACTTTGATGTCAAAGTCCATGACGCCTGTACAGCTGCCATTGAAAACAGTGTTTTTCACAAGAGGGACACATATGTTTGTTTAAAATACATATATTATAACTCGTTAGTTTTTGGAGTAATTTTGATTCTATTTTTTAGATAACTGTACAGATAATAGACATTTTTTCATGCATATTCCCTATTGCATTAATAAATAAAAAGGCTTGTGGGATCTTTTTGATGAGGTTGAGAACAGTTTTTGGTTGCATCCCATAGCCTAGAAGGAGTATAATATTTGGCTGCTATACAGTGCCATTTTAGTTGTACTACAAAGGCGGGCCACTTAATGAACCCAACATGTACCACAAAGCTCAGACTGCATTAATTGATCCTCGATGTTTTGTATCATGCATCATGATAATTAATAATTATATATTTTTTTAATGATATTAACTTTTTTACATGATCATAAATATATTTTTTAAATGATGAAATAGGTGATGCCTGCAGCTTCACCCGCTTGAAAAATTACATATACTAAAACCTTTTTTAATGATATTAACTTTTTTACATGATCATAAATATATTTTTTAAATGATGAAATAGGTGATGCATGCTGCTTCACCCGCTTGAAAAATTACATATACTAAAACCTTCCTCGCAAACCACTCTATCCATTGGTGAAAAAAAGCATTTAAATCCGTGGTGTAGATTTTGAGTTTATTATTGAAACTACTTACGCTTGTGCGTGGAATATTATTTTATTTAGCATGAAAATTTTTCAGTCTTTTTCTTATTTTGACACACAACACACACTTATTTCTTTAAACTGTCTGTCAATCATTTGAATGCACTTGCAGCAGTGCTATTCTGCAAATAATTATTTCGATATTGAGCTTCGCCTGATTGACAGAGCTCACTAAATGAGCTTTATCAAAATTCAAAATTCAAAAGTCATTTATTCAAATTAGGCTGAGAGCCAGCACTTTCTGAACGTCAAGTTTTACAAAAGACAGTCCCCCAAAACACCCGCCCGTCACCACTTCCTAGTGGTTTAGCTGTGAAGAAGAAGTGGCCAACAAACTCCCCAGCAACACAACTGTCTGTTACGTTTTAGGAACTACAATTTTACAATAATTAGTATGCAAAGTAATTAAATCATTACACAAAAAAAAAAAAAAAACACATTTAATATCTTCTATATAATTAAAAATGACTCATCGAAATGCATGTACGCGCACAACTTCATAACGACTGATGCAAATTGGATAGTTCTTTTATAGTTGTGTTCCTAAGTGTCAGGGCGAGGATTGCAAGAAAGAAAATTTTGATAAAAGAAAACATGTGTGCAGAGCCGGGGGGGACACTATTCTAATATGGATATAAAATTCTTCCATTACTGAGTAAATGACTGACAATGCACAGCCAAAACTACTGGTCGTAGGAAGCTGCACATAGGGTCCTGGCGGAGCTTAGAGGAGTTCTAAGAGAGGATTTCCCAAAATTCCTATGGGAACGTGTTATGCGCGTACGAAGTCGCGGGCAAAAGCTAATAATAAATAAATAAAATAGCCTTTATTCAGACAATGTTTAACTTATTACAAAACTTATTTCTTATTTATTTATTTAACATTTTATGTACACACACAAATAGATAAAAAAGGAGACAGAAAAATAGGTACAAAGGTTATGCTTATTTCTACAGAAATCTCTTTCAGCAAACAACAACAACACAATACTACAATTAATTTTTTTATTTAATTGTAGTATTGTGTTGTTGTTGTTTACTCTTAACTAACTAAAAATAATCTCTAACATTATATTATATAGCATCAAGAAATTCGTCCGCATCGCTGGTAATGTGCCCAACAGGCTGGCAAGTTGTGGTTTAAATTGAATAATAAAATTAGTCATTAAATTAAAAAATAAATAAATCTTACTTTTTACTTTAATTTTAACACTAAATCTATATATTCTATTCTTCATTCATCCTTATCTGTTTGCATTTTGGTAAAAGCCTCGTCCAACTGTTTACACATTCTTTGCTTTTTTTTTTTCTTAAGTATGTAAAATAATTATAAATTTGTATTGCCTACGGCCTTCTTAATCTCATCTGCCTATTTCACGGTCTTCAAAAAATCTAAATCATCTGCTTACATCTTTTAGGTATTCTCATCTTTAGCAGCAATGAAAGTTTTTCCAATCCTTCCTGGACCTTTGAATTTATTCGTTTTTCTCTGACTAGTGACCTGGCTACCCCAGAAAGAAAACTTTGAAAAACAAAATGCACCCATGCAAAATGATAATCTTTTTTTTACCACTTGGATATGACGCGTCGTCCGTCTCACGAATTTTCGATCTGGGGGTCTACTCTCTAAAGCGTCCTCCACACTATTCCGAAGGTGCACGAGGCGAAGTGCTCTCCGAAGTTGACCGAAGTCCGAAGTAGGTATCCACACACTCGAGCAACTTCGCGAGGAGCTCAGTCCCCCGTTCCCCCCGTTCCCCTCACGATAGGCATAATGGATAATGTTCATGCATGTATACGTGCGTATTTACTATGGCTAACTTTCATGGTCACTAACATTAGAATGGTGGTGGTGGTTTCATGCTAGCAATCCCGGTATTAACTATTCTAATATTACTTTAATTGTTGTACCATCTCAATTTTCAGGACAATGGCGGACTCTACGCAAAGACGCGATACCGTCTCGAAACCTACCGTCAGACACGCCTTCTCCATACACTAGGAGACAGTCTGGTGCCTGGGCACCCAGCAATGTGCCCGTGTTAGATCCTCAGGTAAATATCGAATCAAACTTCCGAGCCTTTTCACTCAGTCAAGAGTAGGGATTGAGAGTAGGGAGAGTGGCGATTCGTTCCGAAAAAGATCGATTTTTAAATCGATTCAAATCGTAAGCTGATGTATGTATCGATTCACAAAAAAAATAAAACTCTTCTCTCTTTTTTTTCAAATTTGCTTTTGTAGGTAATGTTAATATAAATCCATTTTGTTAAAAACCAAAAAAAACCTTAATAAATGATTTCTTATCAGTGAAATATCGATTCATTGGATCGATTCAGTAGGGATATCGATGTAAAAAATCGATCTTATGGGCCTGAAACATTGATTCTTCGATTAATCGATCTCAAATCGCCATCCCTAGTTAAGATAATAAGTTACTTCTAGGCAAGTGAGCTCCATCGTCGACCACATGGTCGCTTTCAAACAAGCAAACGCGTGGTCAAACATGGTCATGTTTGACCACAATCTCACCAGATTCTCACCAATAGTAAAATTTTTATTGGAGTAAGCTTACCATAATCTGCTCAGCCTGTTCCCAATTTATGATGGCGTCGACTTTCAGTCAAAACAGATTCAGCTGAATACCAATATTTAACATTTAGCCACTGAACTCTACAATCCAGTAATTAGGAAAAACTGTAAGTTATTGGTAAGACTGGTGTCAAGTTTTCTGGCTTCGGGACAATTTTTAACGACTGCCAAAGGTTTACAAATGACAGCCGGGACCAACAGCTTAACGTGCGCACCGAGGCAGGAGTCTTAGTATGTTAGAGAAGTCACCCATTGACCCATCCACAGATCGACTTCGGCAAGCCCAGCTTAACCGTGATGATCGACCTGAGTGGCTGTTACTTATAACACACAAAGCGTTCTGGAGATACTTTCGTTGTGCGTACAGCTAAGTGGAATTCCCTGCCGGAGGCTGTGTCTGATAACTACAATTTAGGGGTCTTTAAGTAAAGAGTGAATAGATTACTTCTAGGCAATAGGGAATATGCACGCGATTTTTTTATTTATAAAATGAATTACTTATAAGCTCCAGTAAACACTCTAGAAAATATTTTTTAAATATCTTCATCAGCGATGAAGTTATAACGCTTCAAAGATTACTTTTAGAACGAGAAGTCCGACATAGAATTTGACGTCACATTACGTGACGTCTATACATCTGCCATAGAAAACAGCGTTTTCGCGTGAGGGACAGATATATTTGTTTAAAATAATTATATCTCGTTTGTCTTTCGAGCAATTTTGATTCTATTTCCACTGCTAGTAATATATTTTTGTATATTTTTAGAAGTGTTTAGATAATAAATATTTTTTTATGCATATTCCCTAATGTGCTTTATCGCTGACCACATCATCTATCACGTGACGCAACGTGTAAGCTGCGCAGCTGACAGCTGTTTGCCACACATCCAAACCCTTTGAGTTTCGGGTTCTATCAGAATTGGAAATATTCTTTATTCAGACCAACGTCAATACTTCTATAACGGAAGGCCGGAAGACGCAGCGTTGGAAGGCCTCCCACAAGGTGAAGATCCCGGGTAGCCGATGGATGCGAGACGCACAGGAACGGCTGTTCTGACGACATTTCTGATTCTGCTAAAGTGGTCTTTTAAACCCGTAGATTCCAGTGTAAGAGGATACAGTTAGAGCCAGTATTTTACATGGAGTGTCTGCCTATCTGACCTTTTTTTTCATTTGAGATGGGTTTGTTCTTGACCTTAGTCTTGGTCAGAAATGACAGAGACAAAGTTTGCGATGGAGCGAGCTTACCCAGAAGGAGCCTGATTACTCTAACTTTGAAGAGATTGGGGTTGTAAGGAAACACAGACGCAGGCAGAGAGTTCCACTCCTTTGCTGTCCGCATTATAAAAGACGTTTGGAATCGCTTAGTGCGAATTCGTGAAATAGCAACAAGGTAGAGGGGTGGTAAGTTGCAGTGCGTCTGGATGTCCGATGGTAGAAGGGGACCGGTGGAATGAGGTCGTGGAGTTCTTGGGCACACTCACCGAAGTACAATCTGTAGAAGACCGACAAGCAGGCAACCTTGCGGCGCTGAGCCAAGCTGTGATGCTGGCATCCACCAGTTTTTCGTCGCCGATGAACCTCTTAGCTCTGCGTTCCACCTAGTCAAGCGCGGCAAGCTGGTACTTAGCTGAGCCATCCCAAAGGTGGCTGCAATACTCCATGCAGGATCGGACTTGTGCTTTTTAAAGGGTTAAAAGCTGTCCAGGCCTGAAGTATCGCTTCACTCTATTCAGGATGCCCAGCTTTTTGGCTGCAGTTTTGGCTGTGTACTCAATGGTGGCACCGAAGTTCAGACTGGATGTCAACTCCATGCCTAGAAGCTCGAGCCGATCAGTCACATTGTCCGCTCTACCATGGCTTCTCACAAAGAACGAACCTCCACAACTAAAAACTTTATATGGTACTCCTCGGCAGGACTAGTGTCAGAATAGGAAGGTTACAGTTAGGAAGAACTTGCACATCATTCAAAGATTCATCATCATCTGCCTGCCTTTTTCCAACTATGTTGGGTTCGGTTTCTAGTCTGTCTAACCGTACAAAGCTGAATACCAGTATTTTACGTGGTAGAGCTGTGCCTATCATCACATTCATCACACATTCAAAGATTAGAACTAGGACTGATAGTAGGTAGTTAAAAATTGTGATTTTACAATTATTGTGATTGATTGCACTAAACTGTTTGGTAATCACTCGTATTTATGAATGGTTATTACATAATGTAATGACCATGTATTGTCCTTCAGAAATAATGTTATTTATTTAAATATAATGCACAAGCCCGAATATAATATTTTTTATGAAAAAAAAAAAGTTTCTTCAATGTGACACTTTAGGGCACCCGCTTTGTAAAATTTTTTTGTTTGTGTAAATGTCCTCTACCCAAAAAATAACTACATAAATGGTTAAATGTACGCCGCGATTAAAAAAAATCAAGTGGCGATGTGGTGTCTATGCCAGCTTCCACAGATAAAAACGTTCGAAGTTTCGAACCCCTTTCATATCTATAATTATCATCCGTGCACAGTACCCTTTGCTCCACCAGGTTGGCAGCCATTATTTATTTTTATTTTATACTCTTGATACTCACGCGTTTGAGCACTATCTCCCCTGATGGTAAGCGATGATGCGGTCAAAGATGGAGCAGGATATATTCCGAAAAAAAATTAAACGATTTTTGTGACATCAGAGTGTCAATTTAAAAAAAAATCGCATTCGCATCTCAGTCGCAATCTGAACAAAACAAACGTTGTTTAAAAATTGGCACTCTGGTCTACTTTTGCAGTTCGTATTTGGATAGATGCAGCTACAATTCCAGCCTCCACTCTAATGCCTCAACTAAACCCCAAAACTTTTTAATTTCAGCTACAGAACCAAGCTCAACAACTGGCACGAGCTATCTACATGCAGACAATGATGGCTATGCAAGCGGTTGGCGCACAAGACCCTATGGCACTCACCACCATGTGTAACGGTAAGCAAACCAGCATACTACGTACTACCAGGGTTGTGGAATTGTTCGACAGAGGTACCGCAGTAACTTACTTTAGTACCTTTGCAAGGGCATTTGGAAGAACGCGGGTGGGTTTTAGTCAGTAAGACTGACACTCCCTTCCTCTCTGCCCAGAGCGGGAGGCTATGTGCCCAGCCTTGATCCAACTATATTGGGATTCAGCTGATGAATACCAGTATTTTACGTGGATCGACTCTCCACAACCTAACTACTGGGTAACATGGTACTTGGCAAGATTAGTGTCAGATTGTCTAGCGTCCAAAAATCCGTAACGCAGCCTGATCTACAAATGACAGTCGGGACCAATGGCTTAAAGTACTTTCCGAGGCAAGGAGGAGTCTTGGTATGTTACGATGGTCTCCCATCAACATACCGACTTCGGCAAGCATTGCGATCGACCCGTGCGGCTGTTATCAATTGTCATATTGCTGCTGTTATCAATGACTTGGAGCTATATAGTTATAATGAATAAACGTCAAGTAATTCAATTTTTTCTATTACAGGATTACCACTACCACCCACCGATGAGCTTCCCCCACCAAACTCTCCTACAACCTCAGAAAGCCAACCGGATACAAACCAGGTCCACACCACCCACGAAAACAGGACCGACCATGACACAGAAAACAAGACCTCATTCCAGTGTGAAGAGTGCTCAAAATGCTTTAAAGATCCTGATGTGTTCATCTTACATAAAAGATCACACCAGACCCCTGAAGTGAACGGCAAAGAAAACTATGATCTGAATACTTTGAAACCGGAAATGCTTAAATCAAATCCTATACTTGCAAATCTACTAAAAACTACTATGGAAAGAAATATTTTCACAAAGAGTATGTTTGAAAAGCAGTTAATGGTGAGTTTTTCTAATATGGAGAATTATCTGCGAAGCGTATCTAAGTATGAGCACGATTGTGATAATAGTGACTTAAGTGAATCGTTAGATGAAAGTAATAATTTAGTTATAGATGAGAATGTAGCTTAGATTTAGAAAGATCTGAATTCTGCTGGAAAATTATCGTGGGTACAGCTAAGGAGTGGAATTCCTTACTGGGGTCTGTGTTTCCTAATAGCCACATAGCTACTATCTGGGGGTCTTTAAGTCACGAGTGAATAGGCCTAGAAGTATCTAGGCAAGCGTGCTGCATCATCGATCACGTTATAGCTTACAATCAGGTGTGATTGTGGTCACAATTGAGCTAATAAATCATAAGAAAAAATAGTTTTGGTGTAGCCACATTCGTTTTGGACTGGAACAAAGCCTAATTTCGGGATCATTCAGATTTTAAACTATCAAACCTTGTGTTTGAAGTTTCAAAACGAAACATCAAAAATGCCCGAATAATTTAGACCCCTGATAAGCATATGAGTAGGTTGGAGCTCTAATCCACTTTTATGGTATATTTTTATCCCTTTCTCACGAAAAATGAAAAAAGCAACCTAGCATTTGACTAAATATCTCCAAAATGGTTCTGAACTAATTTTTATAAAAAACTCATACACACCCTTTTTGTATGTATTTAGTTAAGTCTAGTTGGAATAAATAAAAATAAAGAAAGGGTACATTGAAACAGTCGGCATAGACAATCACCGCAACTATGAGTTTTCATCATTGTAGAAAATTCAAAATGGCGATGAAGTGTGTCTATGACTTCCATAGATAAAAAATTAAACTTTAAAAGTTAATTTTTCAGCAGAATTTGAACTTGATAATAAGACTGTATTTCTATTAATAATACACTTATAAAAATGGCAGACAGAACTTATACCTAACAATTTATAATATTGGTAGTATTTTTTATTCTGCTTTTAGTTTGAACTTCTAGTGTCAGTCTGGAAAGACATTTTCTTCAAACCAATAACTAAAAACAAAAATTTAAATACTACCATACTACTTAAAGTTATTAAAACTAAGGCCTATTTGCATCAGAAATAACTACTTAAATATATTTAGCACTCAAAAAGCTATCCATAAGGTTAGTTTTCGCCTAAGACTAAAGCTTTAGCTTTAGCTATGTTAAGTGCTAACTGTATTTCATTATTTGTGATACAAGCAGGTCTAACACTCAGTTTCTTGAAAGAAAATTATCACATAGTGGAACACACTGTCAGGCGTGTGTCAACTGCTGCTGATTGGTTGAATGAAGGTGTTAATGTTACCGGATAATTGCAAACGACGTAAGCTTGTAAAATGTCGTGACAAATAGCAAATTAATTGTTCTCTATAAGACACAATTAAATTGATAATTGTTGAATTTGGATACCGTATAATTCACAATGATTTGTTCATAATATATAGAGAAATTATAATCTAATATAGATTTATTACAATCTTACGGATTTAGCAATTTTCCGGTGAATTCAACATCCAATCACATAGATCAACATTTAATTTGTAAAGCATAATTTCGTTCCAGAAACCGAATGCAAGTCTGTCATTGTAATAACTGTAGATACCCACCTCTAGATTTTAAGCCGATGTATATTTTTTGTATTTTTCCACACATAAATAATTACTATGTAGGAAATGCTGAACTCCTAGTATTTTCAGGAGTTTTTAAGTATTTCAAACTTTTTTTTTTAACATACTATGTTATTGAAACGTAGTAAAATAAATTATGTTACTTTTGAACCATATTGCAGCTATTGGGCGCTATAATCCCAGGTCCTAGGCCCCCAACAAACTGTCATCATCGGACTACAAAACGTATGGCGATGTGCCACCGGCACATTTTGGACATCCCACGCACATGCACAATACGTTTTGGGAACACATTCATTGTATGTACAGCTAAGGAGTGGAATTCCCTGCCACAGTCTGTGTGTCTGTCCACAATGCTGCAGATGTGAGGCACTCGGCGCACTCCAATAAGAGGGCCATATTTTGGACTCACACTTCGTGCGTACATTCAAAGTACCATACTAAAACTACTATATCCCAAACAATTTGTTACTAAGGAAATCGGTAATGTCTGGGAGGTATGGGATCCTGCACCATTTGGATACGGTTTTACTTTTAAATCAAGTTTTTATATTTCTATGGCAGCTAACATAAGATTCAATTTGTGCGTTGATCTCAAAATATTGGGTCGAATTACTTTCACATATGAATAAACATACAACAAGGTGATTTTTTTTAAACACAGGGCTTTGTCCGAAATGGATGGGAACTAAAACTTATGTGGAAGTACTCTACGCATCTAACAAGGTGGGGCACTAGGCATCACCATCTGCCTAGCCTTTTCCCAACTAAATTGGCGTTGGCTTCCAGTCAAACAGGATTCAGCTAAATTCCTGGCCAACCAATAACTGGGCAACATGTTATGGTGTTAGTATGCCACCAAAAAGGCACCAATTTTGGGGTATAGCCCTGTGTAGCTCATGAAAAACAATTGGTAGTTACGTCCAGTTTCAATTTGCTTATTTATTTGTTTTATTTTGATCATAAATAGTGATGATCCAAGCTACCTTAGTTTTTGTGGGTCTTTTTATTCTATTTTTTTCCCTACTGGGATATTTTTATGCAAAATGCTGGTTTTACATTTCGTACCAATATTCGGTGTTTTAATTATATATACGTCTTTTGATTCGTTTTTTACGTCCAAATATTTTTCTTTGAATATTTATTATTTTTATTTGAATTAGATATCAAACTAAAAAAAAATTGTCCATACATTAAGATGCAAACGCTGACTTTGATTCGGTTTTTAATTATTTTGATCTCTTTTCTTTTACAAGAATGCTTGTTTGTATGTCGATTTACTGCAAATATTGCAAATTTAAGTAACATGCAAGTATACATAAATAATTTTACCTTCAAAATCAGGTTTACTTTTACCAATATTTATAAAAGCAACCATTTCCTGTATGCTAAAAACAATAAAATCCACCGATATAAGAAAATGCGAATTTCTATAATAAAAGACTGTCAAACCACCGATTTTGCAAAAAAGTTATACCATTTTTGGTAAAACTATATAATAATACTATATATAAAAAATAACTAGATTTAGTTTTAGTTTTCTATTTTAGTGCCTTAGATTTTAGCTTTTATATATTATGTAAAGATAAGCGAAATAAAACTCTGATTGTGTATAAAAAGTATTTTACAAAATATATAAGTTTTATACAACTTGTAGAATTTTGGAAAAAATTTAAGATTTCTCAAATATTTTGTATGGGGAAACTTTTTTTTTGGCAAACTTGATTGTGTTTGTAAAAATAATGAATTTGTATGGATTTTTTTTTTTATTATATGAGCTGGGTTTGATTTGACTTTGAAGAGATAAGAAGTTCATACATAATCAGGCTTTACTGTACCCACTGCCGAAACTGTACTCAGGCCTCCTCTCTGTGAGGGACATTCGTTTGTAAGCCACCACGCGGACACAGCGCGGGCTGCTGAATGTTGTAACATTCAGCTGTGTAGTATTCGAAAACCTCTGCCTTATAATCACATAACACATCATCTGCCTAGCCTTTCCCAACTATACTGGGGTCGGCTTCCGGTCAAACCGGATTCAACTGAATACCAGTATTTTATGTGGAGCGACTGCCTACCAAACCTCCATAACCCATTAACTGGGTAACACGGTAGTTCTAGGCAAGACTGGAGTCAGATTTTCTAGCAACTGAGTGATACATCTCATATTGACATGCTATATGAGTATTGAGTATGGTTACAGTAAATCTGACTCCAGTCTTGCCTAGAACTACCGTGTTACCCAGTTAATGGGTTGTTGAGATCTGGTAGGCAGCCCCAAGTAAAATACTGGTATTCAGCTGAAACCCGTTTGACTGGAAGCCGATCCCAATATAGTTGGGTAAGGGCTAGGCAGTTGATGATGTGAGCGTATGGATACCCCCGTTGCTTCTATACGAATTCATTATTTCTTATGATATGAAACTGTCATGTTTAAAAGGGATGACCGAGCTTTAAGAATATCATTTAAAAAATTGCAACAATCCTTGATCTTCACCATTTTAAAGGCAGTTGTAACACTAAAATGGTCTCATTTTGTAACATACAGGATTACTTCGGAGACAGTGCGCAAATTTTACGTAGGTATAGCAAGATCATAGGGGTATAATCTACAATAATATTATAAAGAGGAAAGAATGTTGTTTTTGTATGTTTGTAAAGAATAAACTCAAAAGGTACTGTAGAGTAGACCTGGACTGATTTAGATTATAGTCTGGAATAACACTCTTTATAACCCGGGAGTATGTTCCTTTGTGATAATTTGTGTAATTTATGTAGGCGGAGCCGCGGGCGGCAATTAGTTAAAAATACTTACACATTGTTTTTGTTTTACCATGTTTCGAAAATAAAATAGATAGTCATTGCCACTTTTTCGATACATAACAAACACAACGAGAAAAGTGAGAATTGTCAAAATCTGTTCAGCAGCTCTTCGAGATTACTTCGTACAAACAAGCTCTTTTTAATATATCAATCTTCTTTTAATTGTGTGGGTAGTAAGATCTAACGACCCCACACACCCTCGTGTCAGAGTTTCTAAACCGCCTCAAGGGCCTCTGACATGGTTTATTTGACGACCGCCATTTGGCGGCCGGGATCACTGGCTTCTACGTGCCTTCCGAGGTACGGAATCATCTATTTATTATCTGACAAGCAGGTGATTCAAGCCTGCAAGACTGGTAGAAAATGCCTGTGGCATTCAGTCCGCCTCTGTACATTTGTGCTTAAAGTGTTAAATAAATAAATATTCTAGTCAAACTGGAAACAACTTTACAAAGTATGCTTCCCGTGGGAATCAAACCCACGAGGCAAGCGCCTAAACCACTCGATCATGGAGGCAGTTGTATATTATACATATAAATATAAAATATAATGCAGACGACGATACATACTAATCGCATGGAAGAAAAATGCGGACTGTCTCAGAAGTAAGCCTATATCTTTTGTCAGTGCAAACTAAACCTTAAATTTAACCATAACACCTGTATTTCCTAAAGGGTAAGGTAGGTACACTTACATTTCGCTAGCTATCTGTAAGTCCCATATAATAAGAGGCGAACCTATAGCTACCAACCAGGTACTAATTTTAAGACTTTATCTTCCAGTCAAGAGTGAACCGGTTACTTCTAGGCGAGCGTGCTTACCATCAGGTGAGATTGTGATCAAACGTGAGCCTATCAACACCTAGTAAAAAATAATAACTTCGGTAACGAGTAACTCCAGGTGGAAACTCCCAATAATACTTGGGCTGACCCTGTAATTGTAGCAAGGAATCATGTCTATCAGTACCGCTTCTGGCAAGGTTGCGGAATTTGTTCGAAATAGTCACTGCGGCCTAGAACACAAAAGGTATTTCAAGGAACACGTGTGGGTTTTAGTCAGTAAGAGTCTGCCACTCCTTTCCCGCTCCGCCTACAGCAGGAGGAGTCCTTTGATGATTTTCCCATCCCAAAAAAAAAAATCTGTACCTACAGCTTGCAGCCACTAGGCCAACATACAATGTACCTTTTTGATTTGGATAAGTGATCATCAAATAACGACTCCTTCCGCTCTGGGCGGAGCAGGAGGAAGTGTCAGACTCTTACTGATTAAAACCCATCCGTTTTCCTTCAAATACCCTTTTCCAATTCCGCAACCCCGTCAAGAACATAAAAGTTACCTACGACATTATTCTCTTTTAGTCACATCGGCATTTCAGAGCTAAATACCCGGAATAATAATTAAAAGCTGTAGGTATATCCTGTTTCAGTTTATCGAGTAATTTTACCTCTTATGAAATGGTTATTCCCCTGAAAATAAAAATTTTAACTGGTATGTCACGATAATTATTGTATACTTAAGTACTTATTTTTATAACACACTTGTTTTTCTCAGAATCAGTATTGTGAAAGCCTTTGTATCAACAAAATAAATGGAATGATAACAATATGCGTATAGCTTCTGCCATTGAGTTCGCCCGCGTTGGTTAAATCGTTGGTATATTCCCGGCATAAAAAGTAGCCTATGTGCTATTCCAGACTATGATTTAGGTCTGTGGCAAATTTCACCTAGATCCGACCAGCCTTTCCGGTGTGATTGAGCAAAAACCGGCCGAGCTAGTTTTGGAGGTATTCTGCCTATCTGACCTCCATAACCCAGTAACTGGGAAACACGGCACTTCGTAGCAAGTCTGGTGTCAAATTTTCTGGCTCCTGACAATCCGTAACGACTGCCAAAGATCTACAAATGACAGCCGGGACCAAAAAACTCGGTATGATATGGTCGTCACACATCCACAGACTGACCTCAGCAAGCGTTGCTTAACCTTGAAGATCGACCGATGCGGCTGTTATTATTTAGCCTCATCTGATTTGTGCTAGATTAAAGTCGATATAATGGCCTCATATACATGGGACTTCAAAATAACTGGTGAAATGTTCTTGTACTAAATATCTCTGCTTAACCCTTTGGAAAATAAATATAGGCGTGATTATATGTTATTAATTTTATTTGAAGCTCTGTTGCCTCTGTATACCTAAATAGTATTGATTTCATTTACATTTTTGTAAAACATTATTTTTCTACAATTTTGTTTTTGTATTTTTAGAGTTCCGTACCTCAAAAGGAAAAAAACACCTTGTATAAGCTATAACAGACTACGGAATTTATGCTAATATTTATTTTTTACTAGATTCCTTTGAAGTCTGATCAGGAATAATCGGTATAACCTTCCCACTGCTGGGACTCAAGCAAACGTGATGATTACTGCTCGTGCCATTTCTGCTAAACAATGGGACAGTTACAAAAAGTATACAACTGAAATGGCGATGAGTAACTCCCATCGCCATTTTGATTTTTCTTAAAAGTTGCGTTGCACGTTTATATTGGGAAATATGGGTAGATGACACAGGTAGTTGCTTAAAAAGTGTCTCGTTGCAGAGAGATGTTTGTAGGGTAGGATCGCTATCATAAAAACTTTATTTTAATTTTGTTAATGCGTTGATGAATATATAGGCAGTAATCTACAAGCTTTTCCAATTGGAATCTGTTTGATATAACTCTGATAATCGTCATCAAAATAGCGCATTGAATTACGCAATAAAAAACAACAATATCCTCTATGCATATTATTATCATGTATGTCTGCAGCAATTTGCGCCAAAACTTTTAAGCAAAATCAAAATGGCGATAAATTAACTAGTATGCTTGGTTCCATAGACAAAAAGTTCTAACCTTTTAGATGATACATACAAGTTTTATATACGATATCAATGCAAAGTAACTATAAAATGTATTTTTGTAGTGCCTACCTTATATATCTTGTAAGAACTATACTGGGTTCATTGTATCATTATTAATATGGAAGTCGGTTTATTCGATTATTTTAAGTCAAGAGTGAGGTATTCGTACAAGCGTGCTCCATCGTCGACCACATTTTCACTAACCTTAGGTGAGATAGTGGTCAAAGGTGTACCTATAAATAATATAAAAATTAGCCAAGTGCGAGTCGGACTCTCACACGAAGGGTTCCGCACCAAAACGCTCTTGATTAAAAAAATATATATTTATTATTTGTTGAACGTATTCGGATGAAACTTGGCACAAGGGTAGAATACGGGTCCTGGAATAGGACATACCTAATGGTACTATTCATCCTGGCTGGGAGTAGGGATAATTTTTGACATTCACGCGGGCGATAGTATGTTATATTAATGAACCTGAAATGAGCTCAGTATAGAAACGTTTTATGAGTTCTGTTTACCCTCCATTTGTAATGATTGAAGATATACATACGACTGATTTTATTAACATTACAGTATTTTTAAAAAGACTTAATTTTTGTACTCTTTTGATCTCTTTTACATAAAAAGCTGATGAAAATTATGTTTGTACTAAATAAAAAGTATTATTAATACCTTATGGTTTTGTTTTATTGATTCGAACATGCACACATCATCATCTTCCTGCCCATATCCCATGTTACTTGGGGTAGGCGCAACACGTTTTTTTTCTTCCACTCTGTCTTATCAGCCGTCACGCTATCACTAACTCCCTTTTCTTTCGTATCGCTCCTCACACAATCCATCAATCTTTGCTTTGGCCTCCCTCTCCATCCATCCACATTTATATTCATAACTCTTTTAGTTACATGAAATAGATAAATAAATACATGCGTTTTTTACGTTACGTTTCGTTCGAAAATGCAAGGATACAAATCAATACAAATACAAAATCTTTTATAGCAAATATACCAGTTAGGGACTACTCACACTTATTCAACTCTATTCAGCTTATGCCCATAGAAAACAACGATTTTGTATGGAGACGCGTACGCATCCGTTCAACTTTCCGCATCTATTCGCGTCAAAGAAGTATAAAATGCGGATAAATGTGTTATTATCATGCGACTGCTACAGATAAGAGTCCAGAGCTAATCTGTCGCTGCCTGCCTTCTCATTCTTAGGAAGCTGTACGCGCTGATAGAAGCCGAAACGAAAAACACGTTGATGCACCTAAGGGGCTCCCATACAAGAAACTTTTTTTTTTCGGTTCGTTATAAACTTCCACTCTGGGCAGAGCGGAAGGAAGTGTCAGACTCTTACTACAACCCATAACTGTTCCTTTGCGTTCCAGGGCCGCGGTTACTCTCTCGAAGAGTCCTCCAGTCAGTGGTGTAGCTAGCATGGGTGACAACCGGTGTGGACAATGTGATGTGACCCCTTAGACGGAGCAGAACGAAAGTCGCACCTATTTGTCTGGGAGGGGGGAGGGATTTGGAATGCTCCTGCTTATTAACCATTTTTAGGGAAGAGCCCTTATAGGATCACTGGAGTGTCTGTCTGTCTATGTCCGTCTTTCGCAGCTAGTTTTCTCCGTATATATGTATAAAAAAAAAAACAACATACAATCATCCGAACAAGTAGTACCTCCTCCTTTTTGTGAAGTCGGTAAAAATGGACTTCTGACACGAACAAAAACAGGGATGTGTTATGAGTATGGCGGTCACATAAGTATGGGGTAAAATTAGAAAATTTAAAAAAAGTTTTTAAACTGTAGGATCGTCGTGTGACATATCAAATGAAAGGACTTACTGTGACAGTTTTAATTATATTTTATTCATCATAAATAGTTATTTGGATGTTATTCAAGAAATTAGACCAAAAATGACCACCAGCACAATACATCTTATCTTCGAAACTACTGAGCCTAAAATTTTTAAATAAATGCAAATAAGTAATGGTTCTATATCCAAAGAATGACAACATGAAAGCCTTTATGAAGTCTGTAGTGCTACAACATCTTGTTAAAAATTAAATTGGTTCGGAATCCTTTGCACGCGAGTCCGGCTCGCACTTGGCCAGTTTTAGAGTCATGGATACCTACTCGAAGAATTAAATGCACAAGGCTACCTTTGATGATCTAGGTCAGGAGTTCTGTAAAAAGTACCTACCTACGGCCCGCGGGCCGCATGTGGCCCTTTTATTTAAATGGTAACGGCGATTTAAATGTAAAATTAAATTAAAGTCTGGTTTTTCTCGATGAGGAAAGAACCATTTGTAGCCTTCATAACACATAGTTTAGGTAGGAATAGGTACTTAACTAATTTATGGATATTACAGGTAAATTCATTTTATTACGCCTGAATTCCCTAATGACGTAGGTAGGTACCTACAGACGAAAAGCAGGTAACCCTTAGAATAATAACGCATAGAAACCTAGTACGAGTGCAAGAAGTGAGGCAACTAAAACTTAGCCTAATCCGTCAAACTTAGCCACCAGGCCGTCAGTACTCAATGTCACGTTCCGTCGAACACAGCTCGCGAGTAAATAATTGAAAATGACAGTTTGTTGCGTGAAAGGATGTTATAGCACATCAGGAAAACAAAAAAATGTGATAAAATAACATTTCACAAATAAGTACTCACATTCTATGCACTATTTTTACGTAAATCGATAAATAAAACAAAATTCTAATAACCTAACTTGTCATAACACAGTGTTGCTATTTGTGAGGAAAAAATACCCACATTGCTTTCATTCATGTTTTTCATTTTTGTAATTATAAAATACAATACTTACTGTTAATTCATATCAAACCCGATGTTTTAACATTGTTTATAATTATAACCCATCAAGCATTCTAAACGCATTGAACAATATCTCATTCTTTATGCGATTTATTTCCTTTTATTTTGAAATAAATTGAATTATACCTTCCGAAAAAGTATGTCATATTACATGAAAAATCATGTTTACCTTTTCCAGTTCCCAACAACATAAAATACTTGCCTTGATAGCAAAATAGTAATGCGTCTTCCCATATTTTGTGGGTAACGGCTTAGTAATGGTATCACTGAAAGCTATATCTGTGTGCGTTAGAGGAACGTAGACACATTCGGCTCACGCACACAAAGAAAATGAAGTGGACACACGATTTTGCTCGGGTTTTGTTCTAGACGCGGCTTCTATGCGTTATTATTCTAAGAGGTAACCATAGAAATATTATCAATGAAGGTAGGTACCTACATGGATGGGTTTTAGTCATTAGAACTACAGTAGAAGTCTGACAGGACACTCCCTCCCGCTCCACCCAAAATGGGGAGGAGTCATTGGATGATTTCGCATCCCTAAAAAAAAATAAAAGGTACCTAACAGTATCAGTAGGTACCTACTTAGTACATTTATTTAATAAACCACAAATTTAATTTACAACCGTCACACCTCACAATCGTAAGGAGTTTATTGCGCCTCTTCTTCCTAGCTAAAACACTAGAAAGTGGTGACGGGCGGGCGTTTTGGAGGACTGTCTATGTAGAAATTGACGTTCAAAAATTGCTTGCTCTCCGCCATTTTGAATAGGTATTTTGACGGTTCAATTGCCACAACCTGGGGGTCTTTATGATAAGCGTGAAGAGGTTAGGTACTTCTAGATAGCGTAGGTACCTATTCCATCGTAGACCACATCTTTGCGTTTCATTAAGTGAAATCATGAAATGCATTGGTTTAGCTAGGTATATTATTATATCTACGGGCGAGATTGTGGTCGAACGTGAGCCTATCAAAAGGTAAAAAAAACTCGTACAGACAGTTACAGTAGGCAAATAGTTGCCTGATTTACTTATTCTGATAATTTGCAGTCTGGACGCTTTTTAAACATATTCTTGAATTTATTTCGATTATGAAAGACCAAACGATTTTTTCAGAAACGCAATCTTAGTGTTAACTATTTGGCGAAAGCGCAACCGCGCGGCAGTCTTTGACGGTCTAAAAACAATGGTTTATTAGGTAGTATTGTTTTTTTTTTCTATTTTTTGTCGTAGGTGTTGTGTTTTACTTAGGTAGATACCTATGCCTTTAAGTTTGTGAGTCCGCACTCGGAGTTTTTTAGGCCCAGTAGGTGGCTATGATACTTGCAGCGTGGGTTTTAATGAAATCCCCCAGGTGTATGGGCACTTGATTCACCAACGTGTGGTTCATGTTCTGAACACCGCACTCACATTAATTTGGTATGCAACGGGTCTTGAAAACCCCATTTCGCCAAGTGTTTGCAGTGGCGTAGGTAACTGCCTGATTGCGCAACCAATCGTTGACGTCAGGCGAGATCGAAGTCAAAAGTGTCATTATGACATCTTATATTATTATTATTTTTTATCATTGTTCCTCTCAAAGAGAGCACCTGCCATCTAATCTCTTCACCACCCTTGGTTGACTGGTAGAGAATGCCTAAGGCATTAAGTCCGCCTTTGTACTTTTTTTTTGTGCGAAAAGTTTAAATAAATAAAAGCGGGCTCATCAAGAAACAAAATGGACACGCGAACCCTTAACTCGTACCCAAGTTTGAGACAGACTTATTTTAAACAAGGGAACATAGGTACTCCAGGAATAAAAAAAAAAACATAGGTAAGTGCTATTCCAGACTTTTATAATCTAGCTCTATATCAGCCGTTCTGGCGCGATTGAGTACCTAACAAACGCCATCCATCCGCCCAAACTTTCGCATCTAATATAGGTAATAGTTGAGGTTGGTAACATTGACATCGGCACACTAACACGAAAACTACATTATTTTAGTCTGACCTTGAAACGTCTTAGCTGTTTAGTAATTCAATAACAAACAAGTAAACATACCTACTTATCTACAATTCTATCTGATGCGTAAATACACAAGGATAACGCTGTCTCCCTTTCTCTTTAGTAGATTGTGTATCTATCCTTCCTTGTCGTTCCCAAAATAAGCGACGGGGAATCCCTCGCATAGACTAGTAATGGCTTTTTTTAAAGCACAGGTAACACTAACAATGTTGCTATGGAAAAGTTTTGTCGGTTCGGTTTTGTAAGTTTTGAACCAAAGTCAAAATGTTTATTTTAAAGGCAATTAAACGGCACTTTTGAACCTTACATTTAAAATAATAAAGTGACTACTTAGTCATCTATAGTTTCCAATCTAGCGTCTCTGAACTCTGTGGCGTGAAACGACGACTGATAGAAAAGTATGGAAAAGAATAAATGCTGCGTCAACTGCTGTTATTGATTGATTAATTATTTTACCCAAAATAAGGAAGGTTACTTTAGCAGAATCATATTAGAATCATAATAATTATTAACCACACAACAATCTGTCAATTTGCATTTTGCGAGTCTGGGTGTTTTCTATCTAATAAATGTATGTATTTACAAAAAAAAAAGTATATAAGTAGTTTATCAGCCATCTCGTTACCATAACACAAGCATTAAGTTGCTTAGCTTGGGACTATATGGCGTTGTGTGGAATGTCCAAGGATATTATATATTATTATATTATATTATTTTCATCATCATCGCTAACGCTAGGTTCAAGTTTGACTGGGGAAATTTGACAGTGATGGGTAGCGTGATTCTGCGTGATGTGCTTTCTGATTCTGATGTGGCCTATTTAGACCCGTTTTGAAAATAGCTGTATGTTGGGAATCAATCTATACTTAGGTACTATAAATCAGAAGAGTTTGTTTGGTTGAACGCGCTAATCTCAGGAACTACTGGTCCGATTTGAAAAATTCTTTCAGTGTTAGATAGCCCATTTATCGAGGAAGGCTATAGGCTATATATCATCACGCTAAGACAAATAGGAGCGGAGCAGTAATGGAAAATGTGACGCAGACGAAGTTGCGCGGGTCAGCTAGTAGGTAGATATAGAAGGTATGAGTGATTTGTGTAATTATGTACCCACTATGACTTTTTGTTTTTAAACACCTACATAATGAGTATGTAATTATAAAACATTGTACACCCTATGCGTAAGTTACAGTGATACACCGTACACGTATCAATAATAATTTTAAGAACTGAATTTCCACCTGTAAAGAGCAATAAAGAATCTGAATATGATAGAACAACATACCTACTTAATAATGATTTATTTTTTAAATAGGTGTCTACCACAGAAATAAGGAGGTCTCTCTGGAGGACAGTGTACCATAAATACTGGAGAAGGCCGTGGCAACCAGCTGGATGCGAGAAGCATAGTGCTGGTAGATGTGACGTAGTCGGAAGAGTCCTATAGATGTGCTCGGGTGGTTTTACCCAACAGAAGTCTGAGAACGCTCCGTCACCGATTTACCTGCCAGTTACAAAAAAAAATAAACGGCGAAGTGCCAGTCAGACGAAGGTTACACACACTTTATATACGAAGGGTTCCGTAGCATAACCCCAAAAAAAACATGTTTCTTGTATTAAATTAAAAATTAAATGGGACCCCTTGAATTTTAAGTTTAATATTTTTTTATTATTTGTTGTTATTTCGGCAATAGAAATACAGACTTTGTGAAGATTTCAACTGTCTACCTATTACGGTTCTTGAGATACAGCCCGCTGACAGACAGACGGATAGACCGACGGCGGAGGCTTAGTAATAAGTTTCCGTTGGTTCACACTTCGGGTTCGGACCCCTTAAAGCGTGCACACGGTACACGCTTGCAATCAACATTTGACTGATTCAGTGCTATGTTGATTCTGGCAGGCGCTGGTTACGTTAGTCGAATTAGCTCATCGGCGACGAGAAACTGGTGGATGACAAGATTCACAGCTTTGCCCATCGCCGCTAGGTTGCATGCTTGTCGGTCTTCTACAGATTGTACTTCTGTTAGTGTGCCCAAGAACTCCACGACCTCATCCCACCCGCTCTCTTCTACCATCAGACATCTAGACTCACTGTAACTTACCATCTCTACCTAGTTGCTATTCCACCAATTCGCACTAAGCGTTTCCAAACATCTTTTATAATGCGCACAGCAAGGAAGTGGAACTCTCTACCAGCGTCTGTGTTTCCGCTTACAACCCTGATCTCTTCAAAATTAGAGTGAACAGGCTCCTTCTAGGTAAACTCGCTCTATCATAGACTTTGTCTCTGTCATCTCTGACCATAACACTAGAGTCAAGAGCAAACCCATCACAGTAAATAAAATAAAATAAAACTGACTGACACCAGTCAGCAAGATCGCCCGGACCTACATCTTGATATACTTACGTTATAGCTGATCTATACTAATATTATAAAGAGGTAAAATTTGTTTGTAAGTTTGTATGTAGGGGGTAATCTCAGGAACTACTGGTCCGATTTGAAAAATTCTTTCAGTGTTAGATAGCCCATTTATTGAGAAAGGTTATAGGCTATATATCATCACGCTAAGACAAATAGGAGCGGAGCAGTAATGGATAATGTGACGCAAACGAAGTTGCGCGGGTGAGCTTATAGTTAAGAAGTAAAATACTGATAGAAAATGCAAGATTACTATGGGCACTGTGGGCCTCGAGGCCGCGGAAGCGAAGTCACGAGAAAAAAGCTAGTGGAATAATAGGTATTATTATATACTAGCTGACCTGTAAAGTCTACGTCACATTTTTTGTAAATGCTCCGCTCCTACAGTTCGTCGCCTGATGGTATATTTATAGCCTATACTTCTATAGCCTTCCTCAATAAATGGGCTATCCAACACTACAAGAAGTTTTCAATTCGAACCAATAGTTACTGAGATTAGCGTGTTCAACCAAACAAACTCTTCAGCTTTATACTCGGAATATTAGAGATATTAATCTGACTGACAATTCTGGGTGTACCTAACAGTACCTACATTATACCTAACATTTCGGGAAATACTTTTAAATGCTTTATGTTACTTTTTTACCAATCCGTACTTACATTACAAAGGGTACCTACATATGTTAGAGATAATAATTTTTCTCAAAGTTCATCTGCGTTTCGAAATTCCCAATAGGTACTATAATAGCGAACGGGCCATACTGTTAACAACATTTTTACAGTATGTTTGTAGGTACTTAGGTACAGCCGACACCGACAGCACATCAAGCTACAAATTTCTTTAATTGATTATCAACTTTATCGCTAAATAATTGGGTTCAAATCTGATTGGGAAAATTAGACAGTTTCGTTTAACTTGATGTGCTTGCGTCTGTACCAAAGACTCCTTTTGCTGGTGAATGTACAGTCTGCTTATACTAAAGGGAAGCAAGTAAAAGTATTGGGGAATTACCTGGATATAAAACACTTTCTATTGATACGGTTACAGAGCATCACACATTGACACACTCAGCGTAATTCAACGCCTGTGTTGCGAAAATACCAAGAAGGTACAATAATCAAATACATTTATTTCAAGACCATTTATATTGCTACCAGTATACCTAGATATTTATGTTATTGCTAGCTGACTCGGCAAGCGTATTGGCAAAAAAAAAATTACTGCAACCTAGACCTACCAAATGTAGGTACACAAAAAACATAAGAATCGGTCAAGCCGTTTCGAAGTTCGATAACAAACACCGTGACACGAGATTTTTATTTATGACAGCTGTCCCCCGCGGCTTCGCTCCCGTCAATTACCCATTTTGTTTAGTTTTTGAACCTTCCCTGTATTCTGGCGAACTAAAATAAAATCTAAAAACTAAAAGAATTAGTAAAATCGGCCCAGCCGTTCTCGAGTTTTAGCGAGACTAACGAACAGCAATTAATTTTTAAATAAGTATAAGAAAGATGATTAAGCCGCGTTTCTACATGCAAGCAACTTGCATGCAAATTTAATTACACTACGAGGCACGATGGAGCGCTTGATCAGATGATCCCTTGCTTATAGCCCGCAATGTAATTAAACTTGCATGCAAGTTGTTTGCAGGTGGAAACGCGGCCTTAGCTTTAGTTATTGGCCATTTATTTTATTTGATGCGACCATGGGGCCGAAAAGTTCTGGAGTGGCAACCGCGTGCCGGAAAACGCAGCTTTGGAAGGCCTCCCACAAGGTGGACATATGACCTGATGAGGTCGCCACCATGGATGGATGCGAGACGCATAGGTACATGACTGGTTGTTATGCCGAAACCTGGGGAGGCATAGGCCTCCCCCAGTTGTCGTGTCCAACTGTGGACTTCTACCGGCTAGTATGAATGAATAAGACCATTTACAGGTCGTTCAGTTCAAATCAGCCAAAAAATGAAGCTAGTTCTGCCGCGCTAGCGACAAGAGCAGCAAGTTGGTACATAGATATGTTCTGCAGCTTAACTCACTCGTCGACCCTATCTCGAGTGTGGCAGCATTGCATAATCAATCTCTCTAACCTATAATATAAAACTCTTCCGTTGTGGGTGACTCACGAATTGACGACAACGCACAGCCGTAACTACAGCTGGCCTACTATGACTTCTTAAAACAATCATGTATATACCTGAGGTGTGGGAGGGATACAAAACGCATAACACTATACATTTTTCTGAGCTTGATCATGATCGCATTGGCACGTCATAGAAAGCTGGGCTGTACCCAGCATGTCCATTATCTGCCTAGCCTTTTCCCAACTATATTGGGGTCGGTTTCCAGTCAAACCGGATTTAGCTGAATACTAGTTTTTTTTTACGTAGAGCGGCTGCCTACCAGACCTCCACAACTCATTAACAGGATAACTCGGTATTTTTTGGTAAGACTGGAGTCAGATTTACTGCTTCTGACAATCCGTAACGACGGCCAAAGATCTACAAATGACAGTCGGGACCAACGGCTTAATTAACGTGCTTTCTGAGGTACGGAGGAAACTCGGTATGTTAAGATAGTGACCCATCCACAAACCAACCTTGGTAAGTTATTGTTTAGCCACGAGCTCCTCCTATGAAACTGTACCCAGCACGCGAGTTTCGTAAAACGGGAAATGCGAGTACGACGTTGCGAGTAAAAGATAGCAAACGCTTACTTTCTATGCTACTTATCCTACTAATGTTATAAATGCGAACGTTTGTGAGGATGGATATTACTCATTCAAGTCAGAACGCCTGAAACGATCTTCATGAAATTTGGCACAGAGGTAGATTATAGTCTGGAATAACTCATAGGCCATTTTTTATTCCGGGTGTATGTTCCCTAGGGATCACGAAGGAGAAGCCGCCGCCAGTTGGCAGTACTGCCTAAGCCTAGTCAGCCTGTAACGTTTCCACTGCTGACACTCAGGCCTCCTCACTGTGAGAGGCAGTGGACTGTGTGTGATCCACCTCACGGACACAGTGCGGGGTGCTGGGTACCACAATAGGTCTTCGAAGTTTTGGTTCCCCCATTCACAGTTCGGAGACACAAGTACTGATAAATAAATCAGGTGCGTTATGACAAGCGTTAACGGACAAATAAACGACCGATAAAAACCTCAGAAGCTGGGAATTAGTCAGCTCAGTTCTCACAGGGCCACTGCAACTTGTGAAGGCTTCTTGTAAAGTGATCATTCAATCCATGTACCTAATCAAGATGGAATGACAGGCTCATTTCGTGATTACTTCACCCACGCCTTCACTTCACATGTTTATAGAATCGCACAGCTGTTGTCATTTACAGTTTTCAGCGCAGTGGTAACATAACACAAAAAGTATAATTTCCTGGAACCCAAAAATGACTCCCACCGCTCTGGTCGCAGTGAGAGTGTGAAACAGACTTACTGATTAAAACCCATCCGTGTTCCTCCTAACGCTCTTTGCGTTCCAGGGTTGCGGTACTTGCGGTGACTATTTCGAACAAATCGCGCAACCCTGGCAGTAGATTCGAACCTACGACCTAACTCGCAACTCGCGACTGTTTCCAATAAGCCACCACGGTTCTTAGAAACATCCTAAGTTACTAAGATAAGATACTTCTAGGCAAGCGTGCTCCATCGTCGTTATGGTAACATGATATACGCAGTAGCGGCTTAAGGGCCGAGCGCCCCGGGCGCAACTGGAGAGCGCAGGGTCGTACAGGGCGCTACGTGTAATTTGAGTACCTACATATTTCTTTTGATACTTATTAAGAAAAATTCAGATATTTATGGTGACTTGTTGTGCGATGAAATTTTAGGCCGGCAACATACTCTTTGAAGACATTCAGGCTACACGTATTGAAACCTTTAAACTTTATTGAAAAGCACAATCTTCAAGAATCCAGATTTTCGGAACTTTTTAATTTTTTTTATTTGAGATGGGTTAGCTCTTGACTTTAGTCTTGGTCAGAGATGACAGAGAACTTAAATTATAGCTCACCAAATGAAAGTCAAAAACTGCCAAATAGGGGCAAATTATTCTTAATGCGAATTCACGTAACGAATTTTGGCGTAAGTAGTTGTAGGGAATCGTGTTCCAAAAAGTACTGATGGGTTGGGGTAAGGCTTGGGTGTGGATGTTTTTCTTAATAAGTTATTTTAATTATATTGAAATATAAAGGTTAAGGCGGGCCTGCTAATACGCCCATCACCATATAATAAAAAAAATATAAACAGAATTTTGATCATGCAGGCGGGGAATCTCAACAACAAACACCAAACAACTTTTTTTAGCCTGTTTTGTCACACAGTCGGGATACGTACGGGTGGGCCATATATGTAGAACTAGCTGACCCACGCAACTTCGTCTGCGTCACATTTTCCATTAATGCTCGGCTCCTTTTAGTCTTAGCGTGATTATATGTACTGAAAGAATTTTTCAAATCGGACCAGTACTTCCTGAGATTACCCCCTACATACAAACTTACAAACAAATGTAACCTCTTTAAAATATTAGTATAGATGTATCAAGATAGAAGGGCCAGAGTCGTTACGCAGAGGAAGTCAGAGGACGGGCTTTGTAGTCAAGGAAAGCCTAAAGAAACGGTGCCGTGACGACTTAGAGGCGTTTATGTCGGATTGGATGGAGAGGGCAACACACCGGGAGGAGTGGACGACTCTGGAATAGACCTATGCCCAGCAGTGGGACAATATTGGTTGATTAAAAAAACTGCTGTGCAGGCGAAGGACTGCCCTACAGATATGCCCCTACAGTTGTCCACTTTTCTTAATATATCCTTGTTTAATAGGGAATATGCATGCGATTTTTTATTTGCAAAATGAAATACTTATATAAGCTTTAGTAAACAATCATGAAATTATTTTTCAAATACCTTCAACAGTGATGAAGTTATAAAGCTTCAAAGATTACAATTAGAAAGAGAAGTCCGATATGGACTTTGACGTCAAAGTCCATGACGCCTATTAGAGCTGTCAGATAATTAACAGCGTTTTCGCGAGAGGGACGGATATATTTGTTTAAAATAATTATATCTCTTTTCTTTTTCAAGTAATTTTGATTCTATTTCCACTGTTGGTGTTCAATTTTTGTATATTTTTAGATAAACTGTATAAATAATATTATTTTTTTTGTATTTACATTCTACATCTCTGCCAACCTCTTTTAGATAATGTGGTGTCATGATAAAACTATTTTAAACAAGACATTCTACTTATAAGTTGACAAATAGCATGTTTTTGGTAAGTAATTTTGAACCTATGCAATTTGGAATTTTTGTAAAACTAGATGACCTATTTTTTCATTGCAAAAATGTAATACCTAACATATTTTTTTTTTCTTCTGCAATGCGTCAGTGTTCCAGTAAAGTAATGGCGGGCGAAACATGTATTTTTCTTCCATACCTATAGCTATTTCTTCAGAAGTCGCCTTCTTTTACTGGGCATCAATTTAAAATTACTCCCATGTTTTTATTTTGTCTTTGTCATTCACTATGGTTTTTAAATCATCATCAAAGATCTATGACCTATTCTCTCTGGTTTCATTTTAAATCTGTTGAAAAATCTTAGTCTATGTCTATGCAGGGAATTCCCCATTCTGCTTCGCGTTTGACGTCCCAATCATTATCGGAGACCTACTTACATTGCTTTCGGCATACATTTTGTTACTGTGTAGTTTGTTACAAGTTTGACTGTTTAGTATTTTCATGGATATTAGTCAAATCTAATTGATATCAGTGTGGATCTTATCAGTTACTGTTAAGAACATTTTAGTGTGACTGTGGTCAAAAAGTATGTTTTTTTAATTTATGTGTTTGGTGATTCATTGCAAATTCCTAAGAGCGTCGTCTGCTGGCTTCTGCGACTAATATTTTCTGGTTTATAAAGTAAAACAGGGTGGTGCAAATACATAGAATTTGATTACAAAAACATCCATATTAATTCATGTAATTTTTACGCACATTTGACTTCTTTATGCAACGTATTTTACCCAACTTTGGCAGGAGTTTCCATTTATATGCTTATAATACAAAATTAGCACTTTGATTGTAAAAAAATAATATATTTTCATAACAAAAACAACAATTTAGCCGTCCAGTTTGGAGTTAATTTCATTTGTACGCTAAACTGTAAAAACTCATATATTTCTATCTTTATAGCCGAAATATAAATAAAAGAATACTATATCATAGTGTCACTATCACAATTCTGTATTAATTCATTCATAAAACGTATGTTTTACAAACAAACATTTTGACGTATAAAAATCGAATATTTGTTTTGTTGACAGGTTATGAAAGCTCAAAAACTAAGTTAGTTGTGACCTTGTGACTATGCTAGGTTCATAGGTTTAAAATTAAAATGAAAGACATAGAAATTACAAAAAGTTGTTAGCAGTTCAGAACATTTTCCTATTGTAAAATTTTAGTACTTATCTTTAAATAACACATTAATTAAATACAATACATTTATGTTGGACAGATCTTGCTGCGCATAATATATTTTTTCTCGATTGTATATTCTGAACGCTCACGTCGCTCACGGTCGCTCACCCCCACGCTGTGTTGCCAAACCAACCAAAAAAAAAGGGTAGAAATCCGTAGGATATAGCAAAAAAAATTACAGAAAAGAAAAATTTAATAGAATATCTGAATAAATGTTTCTTCATCTTTTGATTGAACTATCACTTTTTGTGATATTATTATTCATTTAATAATAGTTTTTTTAATTTTTTCGTAAAAACAGTCATCTTTTTTTCATTTCTTAATTAATAGCTCGGGTAATTTAGGCTTGCTTAGACCGCAGAAAGCGATGGCCATCAGGGTGGTAAGAAAATACCGCAGTGACTAGAGCTGCCCTGCGCATGGCGCACCGTGTTAGTGGCGGTAGAGTGGGTAATAGTGGCGATAGAGTGCGTGATAGATGTGCGAGCAAGTTCGCGAACTTATGGCTCGACGACATTTTTAGCGCGTGTGTCACCGTAAGTACGCGTACTTTTGAAAAAGACGCCTAGAGACAAAGGTCGTCAAGCCATAAATCCGCGTACTTGCTCGCCCGCTGATAACCCAATTAGTACCCGTGATGGAGGAGTGACTAGAGTGATGGCTCGGCGCCCTCACTTTACGGCTCACGCAGGTCCTTTCAGCCATTGCTGTTTTGGGATGTTCCTGCTTCACCATTGTGATAACTCTAAACACGGTTTAACATACTTTGAAGGAGTGCCCAGTCTGGGCAGCGAAGGGGAAGGGAAGTTTGAAGCTATTGCAGACTGCGGTGAAAGTTAGTTTTACCAGCTTGCCGAATCGAAAGAGCTTTCTCATTTCTTGGGGCGATCGATACTCGGCTCTTTGGAAGTTTTAACCTGGAGGTCAAGTACGTTTTGCCCGTCCGATTTATGTGTGAGCTTGCTCCACATGTGCTTAATGCTAGATACAAAAGTGAACCAAGCCCTTAAACCCTCATCATAGATCAAACTCGCTTCACTGACCAGGCTAAGTTAGAGAAGTATGTGATCAAGTCTTACTACTCGTAGTTTAGGTACGGTAACAGCCCCAAAAGTTTTCACGATAACATAGACTTATTATTATTTTTGAGATGAACCGTGATTTATTGACTGAATAAAATAAAAAAGAAGTATGTTTAATTAACTATTTAGAAAACACAATATTAAAATTATTATTTTTTTATTTTAAATTAATACTGAAAAAATACGAAATTTAATTTAGAACAGGAACAGGGATGTCAAAAATAACCGCAAAATCTACTTTTTTGAAAATAATAGGTAACACTGCACTTATGGCACGAGGCCGCTGGGGGAATGCCTCGTGGAAAATTCACAAAGGAGCATTTACACCGCACGAACGTAAAAAAATCATAATCTGTTTGTGGTTGTCTATGGTTGTCCTCTTATTACTGATTGCAGATAGGAAACAGTGAAAAGAGTATTTTATAACCGTGCAGTTTTAGGACAAAAAATTAGATTATATTATGAAAGCCACTCCATGGTTAGTACCTATAGTTTTCCATAAGTCAAAGATTTAACGTAATCGAATCAGTGCTCCCAGAAATTATTTTCAAGTTTATTTATTTATTAATGTGTTGCCTAAATACCTAATGAGGGATTTTAGGAAAATTTACTCCACCAACAACGGCGCAACATAGGCTAAAGAACGTAAACAATGTCCTTATGATCGGTCAATACTGAGTATGGCCGTGACCAATAATGTTCGAGCCCTCTCCCCACATTTATGAAAAATTAATGTCTTGTGCAAACTAAACTAGTTTGCTGAGATGATTTCTAACTTACAAGCCCATTCTCAACCCTAGTGAAAATTACCAGTCTCTGTATGAGCCAAATGAGCAAAACGGGCCCTCGCTCTCACGGATAAAGCGAATCCAGCCAGCCATCTTCAGCCGAGCGAAACAGCCTACTAAAAGTTCAGCTAGCAAAGTAGGCACATACACACAAGGAGTGAGCCAAGTCACAAATTGCTGAGACAACATCGAAAGGCTGGGGCTTCTTTGGTTAGAGAATAGGCTTGCGGATAGAAAATCGACAGACTGCCAACTCGGCGTCGATATACATGGCTTTGATTAGACCAGTGCATCATGCCGGTAAACTTCTGAGCTCATTTCAGATTCGACTCCAGCGATTGTTGAGTAGCTCTTCCGGTGTGAAGTATCGTCACCCTCACTTTTGCCAGAAGTCCCAAACTTTTCGCAGTCAGTTTTCGTTAAGAAGCACAAGATAATCGTTTGTAAGCAGGGTTTCACCTCGGAAAGATGGAACTGGGTAAAATTAACTCCTTTAGTTGAAAAATGCCTGAGATTTCACACAGACCAAATTAGCATCGCGTCCCATTCGATGACAGCTTCTTGCGATCAAACATAGACTCTTTGAGAGACTGCATCTTTGGCCCACTAGCTCTTGCGATCTGGGCCAGGGTCGACTAGAGAGAACCAGGAGACCTCAAGGTTACATAGACGCTCGCAAGCAGGGCATGATGGGCATGGTGGACGTACATAGTGTACATTATCGCATTTCATGTGTGGCTGCCACATTGCTTGGACCCCCAACTACCTGCGGTTGGTCAGCACTCACCATGTGTCGTATTCCGCTACTTACCGCGACTAGTCTCCCGATACGTTCGTGTCAGCGCGAGCCAAGTTGGTCTGCCTGCTAAGAACTTCTATTTCAAGCCAACTCCTCTAGATTGGCTTCACTGAGCATCGTATTAAAACACGGCTCGGTCGCTTGGCACTACGCCTTTATCCAGAGGGTGTTCATAAGCCCATGTTTGAAACCAGATCAGTCACCAGATGGTGTCATCCGATTTGCACTATCATCACCACGTGTCATTTAAATACGGGTATTTTCGTACAGGCGCAAGTGAATCGGCCTCATAGAACTTTTCAGCTGTTAGAGTTTCACCATGCTCGCTTGGCTCGTAAATGGATATACAACACAATGGACCAATGGTCTCTCTGGGTAACAATGGACTAATTTCACTAATTGTAAGTAAGCTCGTAGTGGTCGCTCTGGTTGAGAATAGGCTCAACTGCAACGGTTTCTCTGTTTCAAAAAGAGTTCGCTTTGCTCTTCTAGTTAAGTAATATGAGCAAATCGAGTGAGCCATGCATGCGAAACCAGCTTCTTTAGACTGAATATAAGTAAATTATCACCATTCTTGTTTTTAAAACATCATTGTTATATATTTATTTAGCCAAAAAAATATATATTTAGTCGTAAATAAGTTTTATTTCGGCTCCGTGGAATAACATCTTCCTTTCAAGTTCAACTTTAAAATGATAGGGAATCCCCGAAACTTCAGTCTAACTGCGAACGATTTAATCTCGAATTAGCATTGGATAACCTTTTGACTTTTTTAGATAACACAATATTTTTTAACCTCGCTGTACGTCATAGTCTATGGTTAATATTATCGTACAGTGTAAACGCCCTCAGACAAACTCGTCCTTCGATATGACTGTAAATAATTGTATACATACGTAGTATCTCTATGTAGTCTGTGTTGTATACTGACATTACAACAGAGGGGGATACCCCAAAGTCTCGTTTTATTTATTAAAGAAACATGATTTTATCACAGTACATCGCGCGTGCAACCCGCTGACAGGGTCAATAAACAGTGACGACACAAAATTTTCGCGTAACAGTGTAACAAATAGTTCAAAATGTCTACGGAAGACGTGAAACCGATACATGTGAAAAAAATCCCGCTTATATTGACCAGAAACATAATATTAAAGAAGCCTACGAACCGGAATATAAAAGTAGTGAAATCGTTACCTAGTTCGTTGCGAGAGGATATTATTTACACATCGAAACCTGGTGACTTCACCGCGGGGGAAGTCCGTAAAATGACTATAGTGAATCGATTGAATGTGACCACAAATTCGAGTGTTACGGTCGCGAAATGCCAGAGCCATTCAGGCCACATCTTTGAGAAGACCTCGGACGAAGTTACGAAGTTAATTGGTCAGAAAAACTACGATATTCTCTTCGGTTCCCTGTGTTCAGTGATAAGTCAGGAATTAAAAGTTCGAGGCTTCAACGCGATTTTGACAGTTCCAAAAAAATATAAAAGTGTAGAGTGCCAGACAGAAAGTACCGAGATGAGTTTTAGTGCGTTAAAAATAAAAAACCTGGTCGACATACATTGTCAGACACCAGATTCATGGATAGAGGAAAGTTTTACAAGTGTACTGCCAGGGAAAATAGCCCCAAAGAAAAGACGGAATAGAAGACAGCAATTAGCCCCCTACGTAGTGAAAGATACGCCCGAAGTGAAACAACCAAGAAGAATTGTGATATCACCGAATAACTTTGACAAGATATTCAAAGAAGAAAGTGTTGTTAAAAATGAATCTCGTACCACCGAATCCTCTTTACCGGAGCTCGGTTTCTCAGTATTTGATGAAGACTCTATCAACAGTGTTGGTAGGTTATCATCGCTATCCGTGCCAACCATACCAGACTTGTTAAAAAATCCATTGAATATTTTAACAAATGTAGACAAACATACAAGAAATATTAGTGAAATAGTGAATCAACGTGAAATTGAGGCAAATGAACGGTTTCGGGATTTGAGTTCACCTGATAGTTTGAGTCCCACAAATGAGAAGTTACCGTTTGGGATGCGGGAAGCTCTAAGTACGACACCACCAGAACAAAGAATCAAGATGCTACTTCGTCAGGGATTCAACGACTTAAAAGATTGTCTGACTAGAGATGCCGATGGTCATTTGTGAGTATTTAATGCTATTTTTTATTCCCTGCTAGTCTATTCTGTAAAAAACCACTTCGATATCGACTTCACCTGAGTGACTAAGCTTACAAAGTGAACTTTATTTCACACATCATAAGGTCTTATATTTGTACGAATTTGAAACTCACCTCGGATTCCGCTGTCGAGACATGAAAATGTTGTTACAGAATAGCACTGCTGTACTACATAACACATTTTCAATTACAATCCAAAAGTCTGGTGGACAACTTAAATATCTTAATTTAAGTTGTTAAAATTTCAAAAGGCAAACTATTGTCAGGGGTGACCAATTGGTTTCATGTTAATTTTTTTTTTCACTTTAAAGTCTACAAAATAGGTTGTTGGTCCGTATTTGGACTGCAGTCCGCTATTTGGTGACCCTTGGTCTATGCCCTGTAGTCTGCTTATTTCAGTAAGTTATGCAACGTAATTAAAAATTTGCTGTGTCTTCAATGTGGCCACTTTATCAATCAATCTCGTCAAGGAGTATTGTTTTATTGGTAGTAGCAAATACCTACCTAACCTCCATAAAGGTTAGGTAGGTATTTGCTGTGATGTCAAATATTGGTATGCGGTATTCCGGTTAGACACGAAACTGACCCCAACATTTATGTGGCTATCATAAACAAAAAGAATTTTCCAAATCAAACTAGTAATTCCTGAGATTAGCGCATTCAAAAAAACTCTTCAGCTTTGTTAAATCATGTATATTTATAGATTAAGGTAACATAATCCTGGAATAAAAAGTAACCTATGTGCTATTCCAGACTTTGATCTATCTCTGTTCCAAATTTCATCGAGATCCGTTCAGCTATTCTAGAGTAATAAACATTCATCCAAACTTTAGCATTTATTGAATAGTAGTAAAAAGTAAGATCCCAATTATTATCTAAATTTGACTTTGTCAATGACTAAGTTGATAAATGATAAGATATTTTATTTTTGTAGATATACAGTTTATCTTAATACAAATCTATACTAATATTGTAAAGCCGGAGTTTGTTTGTTCGGACATGCTAATCTCTGGAACTACTTGTTGGAATACAAAAAAAAATCTAGTGTTAGATAGTCCATTAATCAAGGAAGGCTGTAGTCTATTTATCATCACGCTACGACCAACAGGAGCGGAGCATTAATGAAAAATGTGACGCAGACGAAGTTGCGCGGGTAGCTAGTAGATAATAATGCCAGATTTAAAACTTAATTAATTTGTAGTACATGCTATTAATTAGTTCTTTCAATAATTACCTACTAGCGTTTGAGAAGCTCGTGGCTGAATAAAAACAGCCGTATGGATCGTTCTTAAAGGTTAAGCAACATTTGCCGAGGTTAGTCTATGGATGGGTGAACATCTTAACATACCGAGATTCCTCCATGCCTCGGAAGCACGTTAAGCCGTTGGTCCCGGCTGTTATTCGTAGATCTTTGGCTTTGGCAATCCTTGCGGATTGTCAGAACTCAGAAGACAGAAAAATCTGACCCCATTTTGGCCTAAAAGAACAGTCCCCAGTCTCTGGGTTGTGAAGATCGGATTAGCAGTTGCTCCCCGTAAAATTCTGGTATTCAGCTGAATCAGGTTTGACTGGCAGCCTACACCAATGTTGTTTGGAAAAGGCTAGGGAGACGGTATTAATGAACAGCTTTTGTGGGGATTTTACCGTCATTCAAAGATGTCTCGTCGTGTCAGAATTCAAGAATGGCCACTATCAGTCCACTAGATAAACCAAATGAATCACCTTCTGACCTCTCAGACTCAGAGGTTACCTATATGAGCTGAATACTTATCACCAACTTAACAAAAAATGTTTTTATAATAATAGCTATTGTCGTCATAATCATTCTTTAACTTTGGGGAAAAACTTAATAACGATGTCATCCGTTGACTTTACATTTTTAGGGTTCCATATGACTGAGTCAAGAACGGGACCCATGTAGTGTTACATGTATCATTCGTGTTCCCAGAAACAGCCAGTCTATTCTGTCCCCATTTAGTGTCCAGGCTTTCTCTATCCATTCCAGGTTGCCTGGAAGAGATCGCGGAATGCGATAAGGCCGCCAATAGGATAGTTTCCATCATCCACAAATTGCAAAACTATTTAGTCCATCAGTTACGGTATTGAAAAATAATGGACACGTATTTTTTGTTTTTGTAAATCAATGAATATTGACAAAGATAAAACGCATCAAAACTCGGGAGTGGGGGCTCGTGACGTCACGACCCGCTAAAAATTATGCCAGGGCGTGACGTATTGAGAATTTTAAAAGCGTCGTAACTTCGTCAATTTTGGTACCCGTAACAAAAGAAAAAATACGGGTCAAATAGTTTTTGATAATATAACTGACGGACTAATCAGATTTTTTCAGGACGCAAGCCTATTGTAGGTACCTATGTTTTGTTAGTTTCAGGTTTCTTTTATGTATTTTTCATTTGGTGTACAATAAAGTATAATTATGTAAATAAATAAATAAACATTTCACTGTGTAAACTTCGGTGGAATGAGCATGAAGTTAACTGCAATGCCGTCTTGTTTGTATGAATTGACAGGTCACTTCATGTTTAGACGGTACGGTGAGACGTTTACAGAATCGCACTGCAGTACCGACTGTATTGTATTCTACACTGTATGATGGATTGACGAACTTCACAGATTCACAGTAAATTGGCTCCGATTCTACTAAAACCAGTCACTTGAAAGGTCAAACTTTTGTGACCCAATGACGGACAGACGTAAATAAATCTGTTTCGTGTGATGGCCTTGTATATCAAATGAAATTATCTACTCATCGTGATACTTGCAAATCAATCTAGAAATAAAAAATCTTCCGTTACTGAGTGAGAGACAACGCACAGCCGAAACGACTGATCGTAGAAAACTGAAACTTGGCATGTAGGTTCCTTGGGGAGCGTAGGATTTCCCGGAATTCGTACGTGAACGGAAAAAAACTGTTTTTTTTTTATCATTGTTCCCCTCAAAGAGAGCTCCTGCCATCTAATCTCATCTCTTCACCACCCTTGGTTGACTGGTAGAGAATGCCTAAGGCATTAAGTCCGCCTTTGTACGTTTTGTGCGAAAAGTTTAAATAAATAAAACACATTCGCACGGAATCCTTTGCGCGCGAACCGACTCGCACTTGGCCGGTTCTTTTTTTTACTAACCTAAGGTTGAATGTCACGACCTTAAACGATATGGTCTGGATATCGTATAACATTTGCAATAGTTTCATTATAAAGCGAGAAAAGCAAAAATGTAATAACAGGTCTCTTCTTACATTTTTCTTTTAAATGCTTACAAGGTATATAAATACAAGTTATTAAAACCTTACAGACAGATGTGTTTCTGGGGAGTTTGCGCCACTTCTTCGAAGCTAAAACACTAGGAAGTGGTGACGGGCGGGCGTTTTGGGGGACTGTTTTTATGTGGAACTTTGACGTTCAAAGTCCTGGCAATCAGCGTAATTTTAATAAAATGATGTTTTTGTATGGATGCACTTTAGCTACGGCTCTCTAAAATAACATGTTTATTTTCAGTTGAGGATAGTTTTTTTCCACTATTTATATTTTATGGCTAATTACTTTCGATCATTATGGAGTTTGTTTCATTGCGATAGATAATTTAGTTGAAAAGTTACACAGTTTTATTTACACTGGGGTCACAGTAATTGTGAACAAACTTTTTTTAAAATACATTAAATAATATATGATTTTTTTAATACGTTTTCCGTCGATAATATCAGGTCTAGTTTCCCGCATTTTCGTATGTGCACATTATAAAGCCTCACACTGTGTAATAATACGCCAAAATCACTGCTATAAAAAGTGCAAACACTTACCAGTAGGTCCCTACCAATTGGAAGAAATGCTACATAGTATAGAGTCGCATCATTTACCTTCTTTTTTAGTCTTTAAGTCAAGCGTGAATAGGTTTCTTCTAGGCAAGCGTGCTCCATCTTAGACCGCATCATCACTTACCATCAGATGAGATGGTGGTCAAATGCTTGCCTACCAAAATAAAAAGAAAAATGTCACCATTTCCGTATTTTTTTTTCATAGTACCCATCTATGGATAGGTCTTTAAAAATGATATTGAGGTTTCTAAGATCATTTTGTCCTAAACTGAAGAAGTTTGCGCGACCTTAACTTCTAAAATAAGAGAATGATAAAACTAAAAAAAATATATGATGTACATTACCATGTAAACTACCAGCGAAAATTGGTTTGAACGAGATCTAGTGAGTAGTTTTTTTTTAATACGTCATAAATCGTAAATCGCAACTTCTGCTTACGGAACCCTCAGTGCGCGAGTCCCACTCGCACTTGTTATTTTTTTCACATTCCCGTAGGAATGTAAATCCTCTCTTTGTGTTCCCTATAGGTATTTAAAAATGATATTGAGGTTTCTAAGATCATTTTGTCCTAAACTGAAGAAGTTTGCGCGACAGACCCTTCCAAAGTGGAAAAATGTGTGTCCTCCCCACCTTAACTTCTAAAATAAGAGAATGATAAAACTAAAAAAAATATATGATGTACATTACCATGTAAACTACCAGCGAAAATTGGTTTGAACGAGATCTAGAGAGTAGTTTTTTTTTAATACGTCATAAATCGTTAATCGCAACTTCTGCTTACGGAACCCTCAGTGCGCGAGTCCGACTCGCACTTGTTATTTTTTTCACATTCCCTTAGGAATATAAATCCTCTCTTTGTGTTCCCTACACTCCCCAAGAAACCTACGTACCAAATTACAGATATCTACAACTAGTATTTTGAACTGTGCGTTGTCTGCGAGTCACTCAGTAACGGAAGAATTTTATATATTAAGATTATATCAATATCTCAACAATAACATAATAGATAGTATCTTAACACTTTAAACGACTCAGGGGGTATTTCTGACGGGAATCCCTCAAGCCTGTTCACGTTAATCCTTATCGGGTCTTATCCTAAGTTGTTTTTATTTTCTGTCTGTCCGGAAATGCGGCTAAGTTTGTTTAACCGATAAGTTGTTTTTTTTTCGTTTATTTTGTTATGGCCTATATTTTCTGGGTACGTTATCTAGTACAAAGTGTAATTATAGGCATGCGTTTGACCACAATCTTACTTGATGGAAACCGATGGTGTGGTCTACGATAGAGCACGCTTGCCTCCAAGTAGCCTATTAACTCTAGCCTTAAAAACTACGTAATTCTATCTTCCTTTGTTAGTTCTTTAGAATTTCGTTGAGGAATTCATTACAATTGAATTTAGTTGAACAGTTGAATCATTTATTCAGACTCGTCGAGGTTCATTGCTTCAGCGCTTTTCTGGAGATCGACGGTCGCCATTGTTGATTCTGGCTTTCAGGACTTGCAGTGGCTGGGAATAGCGTCATCATCATCAATAGCTTTCGAACTGTGGAAGTTTGCCGTTTTTACGCTATCAGGGTTAAACCTTTCATTTTGAAGATTATTGACAAAGAGGTGGCGTGGTAGCTGGAGATCGACAGGGGATATTTAAATCAGCGATGGATCATCGAACTCTTCTTATCATCGTCAGCCTATAGTATTCAGGTTTACAGCATATAGGCTTGACTCTAGCCTTGGTCAGAGATGACAGAGACAAAGTCTACGATGGAGCGAGCTTACCCAGAAGGAGCCTGTTTACTCTCAAGAGATTAGGGTTGTAAGCGTTCGGAAACATCAGACGCAGGCAGAGTTCCACTCCTATGCTGTGCGCATTATAAAAGACGTTTGGAAACGCTTAGCATCCAACATCCTTAGCCTGACTTCGCCAACTGCTGAGAGCGTAGGCCTCTGTTTGATTGTGCCAATCCCCACGTTCCTGTGTGCCAGCTTCATCCATCTACCTGCGATGGCAACAATATCGTCTGCCCATCTCGCCTCCGACACTTCTTCTTCCAAACCCGGGTACTCCACTCCACTCGGCCACCGCCTTACTCCATCTATCAACGCGGCTTGCCAGTTTTCTGTCCAGCTCCATTTCAGTTCTGTAATACGTCGGAAATCTTCGTACGTCTTCGGTCCTGCGTTTCCTGTTGGACATAGGCCTCGCATGCCATATAACTCGTTATAAGGCCAGCGATTGAGTGGTCTCTCTTTGTTTAACCGGAGGTGGTCGACTGGTCAACTGGACTTGCCAATGGCGGTATTAATAAAATATTAAAGCCTCCAGGGCTTATTAAAACTTACAAATTAAGCGACGCACGCTAAGGGCATCCCCTGTGGGTTAGGGCCTCGGCTTAGAACGTCGCTGGGGAGGACAGCTAGGAATGGGCTGGATTGAATTGGGATTATTATTTGGGACGAGTTTAAAACTATAAAGGGCAAGTCGAGCAAGGGTCGGGGCGGACGGACGACAGTCTCCTTGGCTGCTCCCCGCCACCCTGCTTAAGTGCAGTCACACCTATTGTATTACATTTTAGAATTGCTGGAAAAACCAGAGTTCGTCATACGACTATTATAACATTTTGCATCAATATTGTTTTGATAAAACCCATTGTTTTATGAGCTGATAACTATTTTTATCAGGAACACGTGAACTAACTGAACTATTTACGCGTTCTTTCAACTTAATATGTATTTTACCTTCAGGTTCAGAGAGTCAGAGTTTTTTTTTAAATGCAAAACGGGGAAACTCTTGGCCCAAATCGCACCTGATTGAAAGTGATGATTAGGCCGAAGATGGAAGCGAGTTTCACCCGGAATGCTCTTACACAGAGGAACTGGCTATCATACCTCTAACTGCCGGAACACAACAATGCTGTTAACATAGTTGTTATGGCGACAGACTTAGACATGATGGTGGTAGCTTGCCAGGCGGACTTAGAACTCTAGGTCCTACCACCAACCAAACCGAGCAAAAAAATTTCCTCCGCTGGGAATCGCCTCCGTGGTCTATAGTTCAAAAATTCAAGCATTTATTTCAATTAAACCATTTACAGGCACTTTTGAATTGTCAAGGTCGGTCGGTCCAAAAAGTTGAAGCTATTTGCACGTTCCAAAGCGTAGATCTCTATGGAGAAGAACGTGCAAGAAACTCCACGGACACTCTTTTAAAAATAATAATTTTTTACAAAGATTTATTTACATCGGGTTGAAATTATACATACATGTGAGAACGATGTAAAAGACGAGCAGGATAAAAGCGTCCGGAATAAAAGAGGAACAATTCAAATAAATAATTAAAATCAACCATGGCAGCTGAGAAATGACCAGTCCCGACTGACGGCGCCCGTTCACGAACATGACGCATACGCCAGCACCATTCGGCTCAACCATTTTGAAGGGAGCCAAATGATCAAACGCATACGCCACCATCAGCTAGACTTTTGAGTGAGCATGACACTCCCAACCGCCAGGGCACATTCAAGTCAAAATCATACCTAAAACTGATAATTAAAGTTTAAGTTAAAGGTACACAGTACTCACACATGTGCTGTTAATGGCTGAAATTATACAATGCTAAGTAAGTTGATTCTACACAATGCAAATTTTTCTTACAATCTTCAGATCTTCAGCCGGTCCAACAATGTTTCCGAAATATTTACAGATTAGTTTGTGCTCCCTAGTGGCTGTGGAGCAGGACCAGCATTCAGCCAAGCATTTTTATCTTCAATATAATCCCCCAACTTATAATATGCTTGCCTGCATAGTGTGCGTTTAATACAAGACTTGAATTTCGTCTCATTTAGTTCTAATATATGGGGAGGTATCTTATTATAACATTTTAAACCGTACCCCATGAAAGATGAGGCTACTTTAGCCAGTCTGAAGCCTGGTTGAACTAACTGGTCCCTATTTCTAGTACCATAATTATGTCTCTCGCCTCTTTTACTAAAAAGATGTAAATTCTTTCTGACATACATGATGTTTTCGTAAATGTATTGACAAGGTACCGTCATGATGTTAATAATCTTAAACAGTTCCCTAAGAGAATCGCGCCGGCGGAGATTATATATCGCTTTGATAGCCCTTTTCTGCAGAATAAAAATGGACTCGATGTCTGCAGCCCGTCCCCATAGTAAAATACCGTAAGACATGATACTGTGAAAGTAACTAAAATATACCAGTCTCGCGGTATCGACATCCGTTAGTTGGCGGATTTTTCTAACAGCATATGCTGCTGAACTTAGCCGTCCGGAAAGAGATGTTATATGAGGGCCCCATTGAAGCCTGGGGTCAAGCGTAATTCCTAGGAAAACCGTTTTATCGACGAATTCTAGTTTTTCCTTGTTCAATAATATGTCACAATCACTGCTTTGAGTGACCTCGGAGGCGATTAGTGTCATCTGTTTAGCACCACCCGGGGACCACGTGTAGGGATTCGCTGAAGGTTATTCTCCTACGGACGCGTGTGACTCGGCCCCCATAGAATTCCCCAACTTAGGTCAAGTTAGTCCAGACTTTTGCCAACTATATTGTGTTCGGCATCCAGTCAAACCGGATGCCCAGGGTTGCTGAATTTGTTTGTGTCGAAAGAGTCACCGCGGCCCTGGAACGCAAAGGAACACGGATGGGTTTTAGTCAGGAAGAGTCTGACACTCCCTTCGCTTCACCCAGGGCGGAAGGAGTCATTTGATGATTTCCCATACTTAAAAAAAAAGTCTAACCGTTTGCAATCCAACCCGATGTAGCTAAACCAACATTTTACAATTACATAGAGTAACTAACCAGTCACAAATTTACTTAGGCAAAGGGATAGATATTAATAATAATCAATTAATAATAATAATAATAATATTTATTTATTTTATTTCAATTACTCTCTGCACTCACAGTAAAAACCAACACGTGCAGAGAGTCAACAAAATCAATGGGATAATCAAAAATAATAATAAAAATGGTGCAATAATTAAAATAATTAAAAATAATCAATACAAATTAATCAAAAAACAATCAAAAATAATCAAAAGTGATAAAAAATAATCAAAATAATAAAAAATAATCACAATATATTATATCCTTGGACATTTCACACAACGCCATATAGTCCCAAGCTAAGCAACCTAATGCTTGTGGTATGGTAACGAGATGGCTGATAAACTACTTATATACATTTTTTTTTGTAAATACATACATATTATACTAGATAGAAATAAGGTCGTACAAATATTTGTTCCGTGCGGGAATCGAACCCGCGACATGCTGCGCAGCAGTCAATCGACAACCACTGCGCCAACCGTGTCGTCTAGATGTTATCAAATCAAACAAAAAATATCTAAGTATAGCTGTCCCGCGCAATAGCCTTCCTCGATCAGTGGGATATCCAACACTGACGGATATACAATCTGATATAAGTAAAGATTCAATGTAAGCCTAAGCACTTATTGAACGACAAAAATAACAAAAGACATAGCATTGATGACTCAACAAGAATTATTGAGCATTGTTTGTTGTTATTGCCTCATAATATTGTTTTCGGGGATTTCAACGATGTATTGATTTTAGTCATTCGATCATTCATAAATAGATAAAAGGCCCGTCCATATGATAGGGGGGCCGTGCCTGACCAGACAATTCTCCAAATGATTTTGATCTATGATTCGTCAGGTTAAGAGCAGGCTCATCGAATAATAAGCTTCTTGACACTTTCGTCTTAGTCACTCATACCTTTCTCTTTCTACAACGCAATGTGGCATATTAGAGAAATCATCAAACGTCTCCCCCCGCTCAGGGCTGAGCGGAAGGGAGTGTCAGACTCTTACTGACTAAAACCCATCCGTGTTCCTTCAAATGCCCGTGGCGTTCCAGGGGGGCTACTCGGTAAGCCAGAGCCCGAATTCCATAGTGTTCATCTATGGGTGATACGCAATGATACTATAAGTAAAAAGGTGTAGATAGGTTACCTATACAACATTCGATCTTCAAAAACGTGAAACCTACGTGACGTGTGTCCGTTGACGGCGCAACGCGACACTGAGGTGAAGTGTGGCTAGTTAGCCACATTTTAACGTGTCGCTTGCTGAGCTCTATAACCTATCTACACCTTTTTACTTATAATATCATTGGTGATACGGAGTAGAATACGCCCGCAACTAAGTCCGAAACTACGGACTTCGGGCTTAGAGAGTAGCCCCCCTGGGCCGCGGTGACTTTTTCGAACGATCCCATATTATACTACAAAAGTATAGGGAAAAATCTGAAAATCTCTGAAAAAACTGCCAGACTCGATTCCTGAACTCATCAGCCTAGCCTTTTCCCAAGTATATTGGGTTCGGCTTCCAGTCAAACCGGTTTCAGCTCAATATCAGTGATTCGTGGAGCGGCTGCCTACCAGACCTCCACAACCCATTGACTGGGTAACACGGTACTTCTTGGCAATACTGGAGTCAGATTTACTGGCTTCTGACAACCGTAACGACTGCCAAACATCTACAAATGACAGCCGGGACCAACGGCTTAACGTGCTTTCCGAGGCACGGAGGAAACTCGGTATTTTAAGATGATCACCCATCCACAGACCAACCTTGGCAAGCATTGCTTAACCTTAAAGATTGACCCATGCGGCTGTTATTATTTAGCCACGAGCTCTTCAACTCGATTCCTGAACTATTTTTAGTAATTTCCTACAAGTTCGGAACCCTCGGTTTTTTATATTAAGAAATTCAATTAATTTATGTGGGTCAATGACTGTTATTGGACATTTATCTGACGCCTACCATAATCCTTTCACCACGATGACTCAAACTCAAAGAGTGTAACGAATTTTGGGTGCACTATAATATGACGTCTTATAAACCTCGCAGGGAAATGGGAATACCTGCAATCGTAATTATTGAGTTAATTCAAACCGTTAAGATAAAACATGTGAATCCCAGCGACCAATAGGTCAACACGTTTGTTGTAGTACAAAAAGGTGTTTGATAAAATCAAATGAGCTGTGTCTGATAACACTATCTGCCGATAAGCCAGTATTAAAAATCAGATGAGTCAATGTCAAAATAAAAATATCTGTTACTAACTGATCCGCGCAACTTCGTCTGCGTCACAATTTTATTAATACCTATACTCCATTATCTATACTAATATTATAAAGCAGAAGAGTTTGTTTGTTTATTTGGTTGAACGCGGTAATCTCAGGAACTACTGGTCCGATTTGAAAAATTCTTTCAGTATTAGATAGCCCAATTATCGAGGAAGGTTATAGGCTATATCATCACGCTAAGATAAATAGGAGCGGAACAGTAATGGAAAATGTGACGCAGACGAAGTTGCGCGGGTCAGCTAGTCTTTGATAATCTTCTTCCCTGAACACTGAACTCCTCCTAAACGGCTGGACCGATTTGAATGATTTTTTTTGGACGCGTTTGGGTGGCGCCCTGGATGGTTTAGACTCACAAATCAGCCCGGCAGATGGCGCAGCAGTCGCACTAAAGGACAACGTCTGTCGGGTCCGCTAGTATTATTATACATGTTATGTATATGTCACCGGAAAATGGCAAACGCCGTAAGATTGTAAAATGTCGCGTGAAATTGTAAACTTTTTTGTAATTAAATCCCATAATCCCATCCAAATTAAACAGTTTACAATCTATTCGAGATCTGAATCTGTTGAATTTGTATGGGATTTATTATATACAAAACGATTTTTTCATAATGGATCAAGAAAATATGATCTTATCAAGATTTATTACAATCTTACGGAGTCTGCCATTTTCCGGTGACATATTCTTGTCATTTATATTATAATAGCTGACCCGTGCAACTTCGTCGTCTGCGTCACATTTTACATTATTGCTCCGCTCCTATTTGTCTTAGCGTGATGATTTATAGCCTATAACCTTCCTCGATTAATGGGCTATCTAACACTGAAATAATTTTTCAAATCGGACCAGTAGTTCCTGAGATTAGCGCGTTCAACCAAACAAACAAACTCTTCTGCTTTTTAATATTAGTATAGATAATCGAAGTCCGCTCCTACTTATTGGTCGTAGCTCGTGTTATGTAGCCTTCCTGGATAAATGGGCTATCTAAAGCTGCTTTCAGACTACGCTGTAATATAATAACATACTTATAATATTTATAGCTCATAGCACAACAATATCGCGCACCATACATTGCTATGGACACGTTCACACTGTACTGTACTATATACACGGTGTATCTGACATCGACGCACAAACGATTTCCATGGGTCCAGGGCATGATTCTGGACACCCCAGAGTTGGAATTTTTCATCGGCTTTTTTCTCATTTTTCCAGTTTTTTCAAGAGTTTTTTTTACTTTAGACTACTCATAATCGTTATTCTGACCTAACGCAATGAGATTTTTAATAAAAAAATAATTAATTAACTAGTTTCACTAAAAAGAGCAATGTAAATAAAACCACAAATAGGTATCAGCTCAGCTGTGCTAAAGTACAAACGAAAGGTCAACGCAATGCATAGTAGCTGCATTGACAATGTATGGTGCGCGATATTGTTGTGATATGAGCTATATACTATAATAATTATGCTTTTATATTATAGCGTAGTCTGAAAGCAGCTTTACACATAAATATTTTCTAAATCGTTAGTCCCTGAGATTAGCGCGTTAAACCAAACGAACAAACTGTTTGGCTTTAATATTAAGTATCTGTACCTACTAATAACAATATTTATAATCTATTATAATATGTTATTAATAGGTAAAGATACCATTTTGAATGACAACAAAGTAAGTGTTGACCTTTCGATCGCTGGAATTCACATGTCTTATCTTAACAATTTGAAATAACTATCACGATTATAGGCATTCCCTGGGAGGATTTATTTATTTTTTATATACTTTATTGTACACCTCATAACAAGTACAGGAAAAACGTTTATAAAAACAAGTGTACAATGGGCGGTCTTATCGCACAGGGCAATCTCTTACAGACAACCTTAGGATGGATTGAACGAAAGAAGATAGATTTAGGGCGGTCAGTGTACAAACGTCATAAATAATATCAATTAGATATAATAACATAAAATACTTAAAATGCATAAAACATTTAACAACATACTAATAAATATCGAATACATATATAATTGGGAAAGGAGAAGAAAATTTGAAAAAGATTGAAATCGGGAAAGGATTGACAGGCGTCACATAAACCCACAATTCTCCACGTTATTTGGGTATGAGTCATCACGGTGACAGGATAGTCAGCTATGGTAGGCGCCAAATAAACTTGTAATAAAGTACATTGACCTTTCCCTAATATCCCTTCGTAGATGCCCGAACAATAAATTATGAACAGTGTTTCATTACTAGAGAATGTCTTCAAGGATCACGATAGAAGTCGATTCAGGACAGCTTTGTCTTTATTTCTGATACAAAGAAAGTCAATAGGTACTAATGGGGTAGTATTTAAACGCAAATCAAAAAATATCCTTTTTCTATGCAATAAGATTCCGAATTCCCATTAAAATTACTGATTGCACAGCAAAATATTCAACTCAGAATATCACTAAACACACTACAATTTATTTTCGCAGCGTACAGCGATTTTTCCTAAAGCAAAAGCTTTTTCATCAATGCACAGCTAATAATAATCTTAATGCACTTTTTCTTTTAAATATAGCTTCTATTTTTATATTATTTACAGCAGTTTTTCTAAATACGGTTCTAAATTTGCATCAAATCAATACTAATAAAGGCGTCGTGGACGGAGCCCCGCACTTCTGGGTGGTTTAAAAAAAAAATAACCACGAAGGGGATCCCCTTCTAACCTAACCTGTCCGAGTCGGGGTGCCCTAAGTCCCGTCCCGAGCTCGCTTCGCTCGCTAGTTATTTTGCTATGAAATATGGAAAATTTGCTGTGCAGTCAGTATTTATGCTATGTATGTAGTATTTTTGTACAAAAATAAATTTAACTGTATTGCATTATGAGGAAAAAAGTAATGCCATATTGATGTATAATTTCGAATTATCTGCAGTTTGAGTTTTGTTAAACATTTAGTTTATCTGTAGTGAAGTAAGTTATTTGATTTAAAAAAGAATATAAATGATGAGTATGTATTGATAGGCGATTATTTATTTGATATGCAATTTATAATATCCCATACTAATGTATAAAATCTTCCGTTACTGAGATGTGTGACAGACAACGCACAGCCGAAACTGGTGGTCATAGGAAGCTGAAATATGGAATTAGGTTCCTTGGGGAGTGTTGGGGAGCACTAAGAAAGGATGGGATTTGCTCGTACGAAGTCGCGGGCAAAATCTAGTAAATGTATATGGATCAATGACCGCAATTGCACATTTATCTGGGCCTACCATAGACGAGTTAACGATCAGAATTTGATTTCTGAATAATAAAAAAACTATCACAGCGGACAACAGACAAAATTCTATACACGTTCCTGTTAAAACGTTTAGTGCATTGGGATGTTTTCTTTTTACTATTAATAGGCACGTGTTTGACCACTATCTCACCTGATGGTAAGCGATGATGCGGTCGAAGATGGAGCACGCTTGCCTAAAAGTAACCTATTCACTCTTGAATTAAAGACTAGTCCCAGGTTATACATATAGCTATCAGGAAATACTTGAAATACAGACTCTGGCAGGGAATTCCACTCCTTAGCTGTACGCACATGAATGTGTTCACAAAACGTTTTGCGCGTGTGGGTGGGATGTTAATCTATTCCGATTTTGTTTTCAGGCCTATACATGTGGCTGTTTTGACAAATGATGTGGACCTGTTGAGACGGCAGTGCCTGGTTCTGAAGCTGAGAGGGGTCGGAGTTGATGAGCCAGCGGACGGACTTGTAAGTACTTCTTTATATTTGAGGAGGGTTTGCTCTTGACTCTAGTCTAGTTTAGAGATGACAGAGACGAAGTCAACGATGAAGTAAGTTTACCAAGCAGAAATTAATATGAATAGTAGTCTAGTTCTTCTAATTTAACAAACAGGTGTGTTGCTGAGGAATTTGTGCCGCTTCTTCTCAACTAAATCACTAGGAAGTGGTGACGGGCGGGCGTTTTGGTGGACTGCCTTTTTGTAAATATTGATTTTGATTTCAACCTCTTTTAACAGCCTAAGGTTGAAATTTGTATGTCATTTTGTCCAATGCCTCTCTTATAATCAATCCTCCAGCCAGAATTTCGGGCTCGGTGATCAATTTTAGCGGACTCTAACTTTCGGGTCGGGAGATATTATAGGGGACTCCCTCTTCTATCACTGGTACAAATCCGATCTTAGCGACCACGACGCGCGACCGCGACCGGTGACAATGACGTGCAACCGCAACCCACTGCTTCCCGACTGAGTCTGGGCTACAATTAGACACGACAGGGGAGAGATCAGGCGCGAGAACGACTTTCTGTCTGATAAACTGAAGCGCCGCAACCCAGTTACTGGGTAATACGATCTTCTTATTCTTATCGTGTTGGTAGTAAGGTGTGTGTCTTGTAAAACGTTACGTTGTAAGCGTTACAGGGGCAGAAGGGGTTTTTGAAGTACGCGTTATAAGGGTATCATTGTTTTTTATAACCCTTCAGAAAGGCCGCGTAGAGAGATTCTCTTACGCACATTTTGAAAACGTTTTTTTTTCTCAAATTTCATATATATACCGTTTTAGTAGGGGAGAGAAACAGGAAAACGTTACGGCGCGTTACATGGGGGGAGGGGGGGGGGGAGGTCAAAAATCTCTAAAAATTGCGTTACGTAATACTTGAACGCTCTCTTAAAAGACACATGACATCCTTTGCTACGCATCCTCGTTCATCTCTGCTGGTAACGCAACCAAATGGGAGTACCTAAAAGTGAACATATGTATTTATTAATATAAATTAATGCAAACCATCTTAGGTACCTATTTAACTTTGATAAGGTATAATTAGTTAAATTAAATCAATAATTACACGGAAAAAAACATGCCATTAAAGTTCTCGGTGGACCATTATCGACCTTATAGCTGTTAGTATAAAGTCGAAAAGTGATTGGCCGTTATTTTTGCGGTTTTTCGTATACTGTGTTAAAATTACGCAATTTTTATAAAATGTTTTAATAATTTCCTTCCCTTTGTATTTATATATAAATTCAACTTTTATCATCATCAGTGTCAGACTTCTACTGACTAAAACCCACCCGTGTTTCTCCTAATGCCGGAGTCTAGGTCAGACTCAGAGATTACAGAGACAAAGTCTACGAATGGAACGAGCTTACCCAGAAGTGCCTGTTCACTCTAACTTTGAAAAGATTGGTTGTAACCGTTCGGAAACACAGACGCAGGCAGAGTTCCACTCCTATGCTGTGCGCATTATAAAAGACGTTTGGAAACGCTTAGTGCGAATTGGTGGAATAACAACAAGGTAGGGATGGTAAGTTGCAGTACGTCTGGATTCCGCAATCATGGCAGGCAAGTCAGATGCCCACACCATTTATACTTTTAAGGATTGGACATCATCTAAACATACAATAAAACATAAATTGACCAACAACATAAACACACAACACAACATTAATTATACATGAAGGACTTGTGAAATTACCTATGACTCCTTCTGTTCTGTGCGGAGCGGGAAGGAGTGTCAGGCTCTTACTGACCATCACCCATTCGTGTTCTGCCTAATGCCCTTTGACGCGATGACTCTTACGAACAAATTCCGCAACTCTGGCAGGCAAACCACTTGCACATAATAATAATAATAATATCCTTGGACATTTCACACAACGCCATATAGTCCCAAGCTAAGCAACCTAATGCTTGTGTTATGGTAACGAGATGGCTGATAAACTACTTATATACTTTTTTTTTTGTAAATACATACATATTATAGATAGAAAAACACCCACCCACTTGTAGGTCGTTTGTTCCGTGCGGGAATCGAACCCGCGACATGCTGCGCAGCAGTCAATCGCTCAACCACTGCGCCAACCGTGTCGTCACATAATAATAATAATGTTCTTTCTGGATCAAGGGCTTGATTCAGAAAGCAGTACTCCTGGACACGGCGCGTATTGTGAGGAGGTTCCTCTCTCGGGAGCCCTGACCACCGGTAGCTTGGACCCTGTTCCCGATGCCGGTGGGCTACTATTTTTTATATTTTTAAATGTTTTTTTTATTAGTTTTATAGAAATGTTTAAAAATGTAAAATATATGGTGTATAAAATGAATAAATAATATTTATTTACCTAAAAAGTTTGTACAAAAGAGACTTATACTGAGTAAGCAAGTTATACTTATAAATACAAAACAGTATAGTAAGTGTACATACCAAGACAACTATATTTATGCATCTTTAAAATAACTTTTTTGTTACTTCAATAGGTACTCATTATATATTTTTTAATCTTTAGGCCTTTAACCTGGCCACAAAGTTATCTGAGACCAGTGTTGCAATGGGGAATTCACGAAATAGCTGGAAAAATACGATGCAACAGTGTTTGTATCATATCGTCACTTAACCGCCAAATGCGTAACGTGGCGACACATTGGGCATTTTCGCCGCATTCTCTGATGCAATGGCATTTTGTATAGAGCCCTGACCTGACAGTTGAAACACAACAAAATTGTTCACAAATGATATAAATTTGATTCTTTTAAGAATAGTTATTTGTGCGATGTTAACATTACATATCATTCATAAGGAGCAAAACAGTTAAATTAAACAAACAATTGGAAGTCTTATCTATCACACAAAGCGATAGTATTTGTTGAACTAGTTGGCTGCTCTAAATACTTTACATAATATTGCGTAGTATTTAATAACTTAGGGTCCATCTCCACTGCCAGAGTTGCGGGACTGTTCGAAAGAGATACCGCGGCTCCGGAACACAAAGGGCAATGAAGGAACATGGATGGGTTTTAGTCAGTAAAAGTCTGACACTCCCTTCCGAGCAGGAGAAGTCATTTGATTTCCCATCCATAAAAAAATAAAAAGGGTCCGTCTCCACGATCGAGAGAGTCGCGGACATAATATGATCGTCGTGGCACGTATTTCTATGATAAAATAGTAATCCAATAACTCTATGAACGTGCCTCTGTCAATAGAAAATTGCAGACTCCGTAAGATTGTAATAAATTATCATTAGATTATGATTTCTTCTCGATATAAGTAATCGTTTTGTGTACAATAAATCCCAACCAAATTCAATAGCTCCCAATGTCATATTTCATTCAATGTCATATTTTTTCTTAATAAGCCAAAGCTTATTAAGAAAAAATATTTTACCATTTCACGCGATGTTTTACAAGTCAACGACATTTGCAATTTACCGGTGATATCTCCACACGTCGATATTATCGCGGCGATTTGATGATTGGCAAAACGTCAACTCGCGGCGATACACTCGCTCGTGGAGATGGCGCCTAAATTGTTCAAAATTTAACTTTTTTTGACGATTGATAGGCATACGTTTGACCACTCGAGTGCAAATTCTACAGATTCAAAAATTTGTGCAAATTGAGGCTCTTTGACAGATTGCAAATGCTGACGTTGCTTAGAAAATTGTAGAAAATGGCTGCGTTTTCAACAGAGATGTTCGAGGATGCATAGCGTAGCGAGGGATGTGTTTGTTAAGAAGTTAAGAACCAATAGAATCGCTTGCTAGCTAAATGAAGCCGGGTTGCGGAATTTGTTCGAAAGACTCACCGCGGCCCAGGGGGGCTACTCTCTAAGCCCGACGTCCGTAGTTTTGGACTTAGTTGCGGGCGTATTCTACTCCATATCACCTACGAATTTACGATTAGTCTCAAACCCGAACTAAGAATGAACGACAATACGATTTCATAGTAACTGTCAAATCGTGTTGTCATTAATTCTTAGTGGTTTGGTGATACGGAGTAGAATACGCCCGTAACTAAGCCCGAAACTTCGGACTACGGGCTTAGAGAGTAGCCCCCCTGAAACGCAAAGGGCATTAGAAGGAACACGGATGGGTTTTAGTCAGTAAGAGTCTGACACTCCCTCCAGCTTCGCCCAGAGTGGGTGGAGTCATTTGATGATTTCCAATCCTTAAAAAAAAGGAAAAAAGATAAATGCCGAAGTAAATCTGTGAAATCGCTCAGGAGTTCTATACAATGTTTGATAGAATAAACGAAATACCTCTTGAGCGGTCATTGTACTCATCATCATGAGCAACTTTTACCTATCTCGTAAGTGCCAACGCTAAAATCGCAAAAAATTCGACTGCGCCATACATGTAGGTCGACAAACTGACAAAATAGCTTTTTTTCGCGATTTCGGTTTCGGTACTTAGTTATTTCTGTTTATATCCGCGTGTAAATTTGTGGTTAGTTTTATCGTAATCGGTTTTAAGGCAAAAAAGGAAATTAACACATCCTGTTGGCAAAACCGGGTTATGTCACGACTCTCTCCCTCCGGAAAATATAGCACATTTTTATATGACGCAGTTCTTCCCCGAAAGGTTAAACAGTCATGTTTAGTAGGTAGGTACCTAATGTACCGTCCACACGATACAGACTTCCATAAACTTCGATAGAATTTTATCTGTGTAACAAATTCAACGAGAGCTACAAAGTTGTTGCTAAAACACTAGGAAGTGGTGACGGGCGGGCGTTTTGGGGGACTGTCTTTTTTTGTAGCATTTTAGCGTTATAACGTGCTGGCTCTCAGCCTAATTTGAACAAAGTAATTCTTGATCTGACTTTTGCAGACAAATGTCGTGTCAGTGTGATAGATTTTTGTATTCAGACCAGAGTTGTATAAGTCCCTATTAAGTGGACCCACTGTTCCCAAATTTGGCCTGATACATTGTAGCATCATTATCTGCCTGTCTTTTTAACCGACTTCTTCAAAACCTACCCTACCAATATCTTTGCCAATTGTGGACCGATTTTAAACATCAACTAATCAATACCCCTCCTATAGGGAGGGTTATTGATTAGTATCGCTGACAAGGGGAGGGGTTAGAAATGAATAAATTCTCTAATCTGTCTAAGTCTGTCGCCATAACAACAATGTTAACAGCATTGTTGTGTTCCGGCAGTTAGAGGTATGATAGCCAGTTCCTCTGTGTAAGAGCATTCCGGGTGAAACTCGCTTCCATCTTCGGCCTAATCATCACTTTCCATCAGGTGAGATTTGGGCCAAGAGTTTCCCCGTTTTGTAAAAAATAATTCTGCCTACGAAATACTTGAATGGAAAGCCTCTAAAGCGAATTTAACCAAAGACCGTCGTTATTCGTTTTGCAATTTTTCTAGAGTGAAAACGTGTACAACCGGAAGCGGTTGCGCGCGGAGTAGCGCGCATGCTCGCGCAGTCGCGTTCCTGCGCGATACCTTTCGCATGTAGTCGCTTCGATACTCTTCAGGAATTATTTTTTGTTAATTGGTTTCAAATATTATTGCAATGAGGAAAATGTCGATATTAATTTGACTATGAAAATGCTTTGCGCTGCGCTCCGTCATGAGTGCGTCGACACGCAAATACTACAGCAATGCGATTCTATAACATCTTACCGTGTTAACTAAGGTCAAGTAAACATGAAGTGTGCGGAAAAGTCATGCTATAGTTTACACGATGAGATATTGACAGAATAGATATTACTGAACGGATTTTGAAGTTATGTTACAGCTATATACATATATATGGAGCTAGATGTGTTGCTGGGGAGTTTGTTGCGCCACTTCTTCTTAGCCTAACACATTAGGATTCACCACTCTTTAGTGTTTAAGCTGACGTTATGGGGGACTGTCTTTATATAAACATTGACATTCAAATAGTGCCAATTTGAATTCAAGATTCAAAGCATCCCCGGGCGTCGGGAGTTGCAGGGCGATTCCCGGCCACCGCAGGTGCGGGCCTGCGGACGGCGAGCGTTGGGTGGCTCACTGTCCGATGTCCGAGGCGGGGGTCGACGGAGTGTTGTGTTCCACGCGCGCCTCAAAGAGATGTCAGCGTAGTAGACGGGGCCCGCTGGGGCCACTGCCTGCTAGGGTTGCGGAATTTGTTCAAAAGAGTCACCGCGGCCCTGGAACGCAAAGGGCATTAGGAGGAACACGGATGGGTTTTAGTCAGTAAGAGTCTGACACTCCCTCCTGCTTCGCCCAGAGCGACTCATTTGATGATTTTCCATCCATAAAAAAAAGATTCAAAGCATTTATTTCAAATAAACCATTTACAGGCACTTTTGAAATGTCAAGGCCGGTCAGAATAAATATTTTTATTTAAGTATTTAAAATAGCACATTACATTTATAAAGGGGTAAAAATGTACACATTTACAAAGGGGTAAATATATACTAGGTAATTAAATACACGTGTGTACACCTAGATACGGTATAACGCCGATTTAAAAACGGTCTTTACATGAAAGTAGGCCAATTTACAGGTTACACGCATAGTAAAATACCTGAAACATTTTTCCTCATGTCCCTATGTTTACAGTAAGAGGTAAACTAAATACTAAAAATATATAGTAGTTACCGAGAAACATATGAGTGGGGTAAGTCCCATTGCGATGACTAACTTGACATTCGATACAGGCATTGTGAATGCTGCAGTATTTTGCTTATCACAGTATATTTTATAAGTATGTACCTAAGTGCAAAATAGGTTTTTTTTTCCTTTTTAAGTACGGTTATGCCCGTTTAATAAGTCATCTGTCTTTATACGCGTGATAACTTAACGCACATGATAACAGTTAATTTTTTACAAGCTTTTATTTCACTTGCAATGTATGTATGTTTGTGCGGATGGAATCTTGCAACTGAATTTGAAATCGCTTGTTTTGGATGATAATGCATGCATTTGCTGTGTCGTCATTCTAATTCCAATATGGCGGATCATCCAAGATGGCGGACTAGTTATTTTTTCTGCACTATCACAATATGGGTATCAAATGAAAGGGTTAGCTGAGGAGAACACGAAAACTAATAAAATTCACCATTAATTATTTATTAAACTTAGCTGACCCGTGCAACTTCTTCTGCGTCACATTTTTCATTAAAGCTCCGCTCCTATTGGTTGTAGCGTGATGTTATTATGATAGCCTATAGCCTTTTCGATAAATGAGCTATCACACAAAAATTACGTAAATTCAAACCAGTAGTTCCTCCTTGCCTCAGAAAGCATGTTAAGTTAGTCTCGGCTGTCTATAAATTTGTAGACCATTGACTTTCTCCAGAAAATCTCACCCCAATCATGCCACAGGCATGTTATGCCCGGTTTCTGAGATTTTTATCGATCGACTGTACCTCAGATACTGAGAATTATACAGTTACTGGGTTGTGGACACCAAATAGGCAGTCGCTCCACGTAAAATACAGGTATTCAGCTGAATCAAAGCAGTACAGTTGGAAAGTTGCGCAAAAGAATTTAAATGTTATGAAAAATATTCCTAAAATAAAACCAATTTCAATCAAGTAGTTAGAAAATCATTACTTCTCTTTCATGTCGCCGGTTCTAATCGATAATTTAATTGCTAACATAAATATGTCGTTACCTAAATAGCAATTTAATGTTAAGAATTCTTTGATGATGCGATCACGCCAGTTTTCCCCGTTGTCTCAAGCAGAGCACCCGGGCTATTTTGTCAACATCTTATCGTGTAAACTTTCATTCTTCCATTTTGTTTGTATGGATTGACAGCTTACTTCTAACGACCTCACAAACCCCAGTATTAGAGTTTCTAAACCGCCTCAAGGGCCTCTGACATGGTTTAACGACCGCCATTTGGCGACCGAGACCACCGGCTTACACGTGCCTTCCGAAGCACGGAATCAACTTTTTATCAGACAATAAGGTAATTCAAGCCTGCAATGTCCTAGCCTGGAAACAATTTTACAAAGTATGCTTCCCGTGGGAATCGAACCCAAGACCACCGTGTCGCAAGGCAAGGGCCTAAACCACTCGACCAAGGAGACATATACACACTGAGATGTTTACACAATCGAACTACTGTACCTAAAGGGAACGTGGACGACCTTTAGTGCGATTCTGTCGTGTTCACAATATGTCGAAGTGATCACTTAGGCGAAGTGAACGACCAGTGAGCTGTCAAACCATACAAACAAGATGGCATGACAGCTCATGACGATGATGATGTTAGCATGGTGACGGCGGCGGCGATTGTCAAAACGTTAAAAATGACAAATGCTATCGAAATGTCACGTGATCAATTCATTTTAATTTGGCATTTAGGCAATAGGGAATATGCATGAAAAAAGTATTTATGATCTGATCAGTTTATCTAAAAGTATTATTTTGAAAATATAATACTAAAAGTGAAATTAGAATCTAAATTGCTCGAAAAACGAACGAGATACAATTATTTTAAACAAATATATCTGTCCCTCTCGCGAAAACGCTGTTTTCTATGGCAGCTGTATAGTCGTCGTGTAATTTGACGTCACAGTTCGTATCGGACTTCTCTTTCTAACTGTAGTCTTTGAAGCTTTATAACTTCATAAATGATGAAGGTATTTAAAAAATAATTTCATGATAGTGTACTAGACTTAATAAGTATATTATTTCGCAAATAAAAAATCGCCCCTATTTCATTCACTGATAGAATGGCACTTTGTTTGGAATCCCTTTTTTATTTTTTATTTGAGATGGGTTTGCTCTTGACTCTAGTCTAGGTCAAAGATGACAGAGACAAAGTCTACGATGGAGCGAGCTTACCCAGGAGCCTGTTCACTCTAACTTTGAAGAGATTAGGGTTGTAGGTAAGCGTTCGGGAACACAGAAAGACGCAGGCAGAGAGTTCCACTCTTTTGCTTTGCGCATTATGAAAGTCTCTGGTCGCGAACTCATATATGCTCAAGACTAGTAACTATAGTATCTACAGCACATACATCGTCGGAATTTTGAGGAAACAAAACCGCAACCATAAAATATTACACACAGAAACACACCAACATGCACAACACACCACATCACATGGGCAATCATATTTTTAAATTTTACTTTTATATCTGACATTTTTCAATTTTCTTTTTATGTTGTTAGTATTTTTTTTTAAGTTAAAATCACATGTTTATTTATTACTTTTTATGTTTTTAATAGCACCTTAACATGCATGTAAACAAAATGAATTACTTATGTAATAAGGAAGGGAACTGTCTCCTGAGATACAGGTTAACTACCTAGTTCAGGAGGCAGAGCTTTATGTAAAAGTGCCACTTGTTTGCAAATAAATGAATTTATGATTTATGATTATGATTATTAACTCAAGTGCCTACCCTAACGCTTTCAAGTGCAAATACTCGGGAATTCGTGAATCGATTTCTGTGTAGCTTAAATGTAATACGCGCTAAATAATAGTCATACTTCCGGGATATATATTATAATCTTCCTTATACTATTACATAGGTACAGTAAAGTATCAGGCAGGGAGTTTCCCTTTTTTATAGTAACGAGGCGGAAACCTATTCTCTAGGCTATTATTGAGATTATATCCTATTTAATTTCCTAGTGAAATACCCAATAATATGGAAATGAGCTTCGGAATGTAGGTGAAAGCTCCAGGGTAGCCCGCGAAATTCAAATATTTTTATGTTTTTTGCAATTTGCCGGTCAGTGAGAAGCTGTATGTTGAATTACATACGGTTCGCAATCATAAAGAGCATTTATCTAAAGGATTATAACCATTTGAATTATCTATATAACCCTCTAAGTTCCTAGAACTCGATTGAATGTTATTCCGTAAAAAAGTCATTCATACGATTGCGAACCGTATTTAATTCAACATACAGCTTCACACTGACCGGCAAATTGCAAAAAATATAAAAATATTTGAATTTCGCGGGCTACCCTGGAGCTTCCACCTTAAGCTGACACGGTAAGAGGTTGACAGCTGCAGTGCGATTCTCTTTAGTATAAATCTATATTCGGTACTAATATTAGAAGTAAAGTTTGTGCGGTTGTAGGGGGTAATCTCTGGAGCTACTGAACCGATTTTGAAAATTCTTTTACCAATAGATAGCCACGGTATTTGTGATTGTCATAGATATTAACCCAAAAAATACCGCCCAACGAAATTGGCACGGGTTAACTAGTTATTGTGTTATAAATAATAAATAAGAGTGTGTATTCCGTCCACTAGCGCCGCCAATCGTTTCTTATTAATTGTGGTAAATTTAAGACACGTAGATAAAAAACCGCTCTGTAGTGCACTGAAGAAATGTATCTATTATTTTTTGACAGCTATTTTTAATACATAACCCATGGCTAAATAGCCAAAACGGCAATTATTGCTAAAAGTGGCCACTTTTAGCAAAAATATCGACTTTGGCAACTATTTATGTTCTAAAGTACAAAACATAACTCTCAAAACATAATAAATACATTTCTTCAGTGCATTACAGAGCGGTTTTTTATCTACGTGTCTTAAATTTACCACAAATAATAAAAAACTATTGGCGGCGGTAGTGGACGGAATGTAAATGAATTATAGGTACCTAGTTCTAATTACACGAGGCAACAAAAAAAATATTTTTTTCCGAGATTTTACTTTGTGATTTGGAATAACCATGGTACTTACAGAAAACTTGGACAGTAAATCAAACTTTTCAGTCACTTTTTACCTATCGATTTTAAGAGATGTTCATCTTAAATTTTCACGGTATTTCGTCGTTTTCATCAAGTAAATATTGTTTTCAAGAGTGAAAATAAGCTTTTTTTGTTTAATTTTGCCTGTCATTGTTAAGCAGGGTTTAGTGAATCTCTAATAAAAAAACAGCAGCTCTTCCAATGAAGTCATTTCTTGGTAAATGCGCTTATCGTGTTCATCACTCACTGTACCTGGGTTTTCTGAAAAAAATAGGCGTGTGTGCAGAAAGAGTATTTTGAATTAAATGTATAATACCGCAATTCATAATAGTCATTTAACAATTTATTTATAATCTCTAAACAGTATGTAAGTTTTTTTTTTACTATTGATAGGCAAACGTTTGACCGCTATCTCACCTGATGTTAAGCGATGATGCGGTCTAAGATGGAGCACGCTTGCCTAGAAGTAACCTATTCACTCTTGACTTAAAGACTCCCAGGTTGTAGCTATCATGAAACACAGACTCCGGAGTGCTTTAAAAACTAAGTTGAATCTAACAAAACCGGATATTTAACGCAAAATCGAGACATTGTGAATGAACATGTTTTGTCCATAATCGATTAGTTTCGGTCGCGTACCTACTGTGTTTCAGAAATACACGATTTCTAATTTAAAAATTCCCATGATTAAAAACAAAAAAAACATTCAGTTAAAGTCAAGTCGACATTATTCCACCGGCCTCTTTCTACCATCGGACATCCAGACGCACTAACTTACCATCCCTACCTTGTTTGCTATTCCACCAATTCGCACTAAGCGTTTCCAAACGTCTTTTATAACGCGCACAGCAAAGGAGTAGAACTCTCTGCCTGCGTCTGTGTTTCCGAACGCTTACAGCCCTAATCTCTTCAAAGTTAGAGTGAACAGGCTCGTTCTGGGTAAGCTCGCTCCATCGTAGACTTTGTCTCTGTCATCTCTGACCAAGACTTCTCAAATAAGACCGAAAATTAATAGAATATTTTGTAGATTGTAAAATAGAGTACATTATTCTGTATTAGAGTACGGTTGGAAACCGTAGACAAAGACATGTGGCCGATGATGATAAATTCTTCAAAAATGGGTCACATATTTTGGCGTAACTCGATACTTGCTAGTATCTTTTCTGTGAAAACAGCTGAATCGTATATTACTAGAACTTGATTTGTTGACGCGTCTATTACAAATAAATGAATCAGATTGTGTAAAACACTAGGTGCCTACCTAATCGGATCTAAAGTGACGTCATTTTTTTTTGTCATAATTTTAGTGGCGTAATATGACGTGCGCGGCGTTGATTGGGTCATCCAGTGTTGAATATTCGAAACTTTAACGTTGGGAATACTTGATGACATAGTAGTCTACCTCGTGCACGTTCCGCTAAGTAGAGCGTGCAGGAACTATAGGTGGCACCCAGCAGAAGCGTCACCGTCAAGTATTCTCAACTTTAAAGTTTCGAGTACGCAACACTTGATGGCAAAGTCTAATTCGTGCATGTTCCGCTAAGTAGAGCGAGCAGGAACTATAGGTGGCACCCAGCAGAAGCGTCGCCGTCAAGTATTCTCAACTTTAAAGTTTCGAGTACGCAACACTTGATGGCAAAGTCTAATTCGTGCATGTTCCGCTAAGTAGAGCGAGCAGGAACTATAGGTGGCACCCAGCAGAAGCGTCACCGTCAAGTATTCTCAACTTTAAAGTTTCGAGTACGCAACACTTGATGGCAAAGTCTAATTCGTGCATGTTCCGGTAAGTAGAGCGAGCAGGAACTATAGGTGGCACCCAGCAGAAGCGTCACCGTCAAGTATTCTCAACTTTAAAGTTTCGAGTACGCAACACTTGATGACACAGTCTAATTCGTGCATGTTCCGCTAAGTAGAGCGAGCAGGAACTATAGGTGGCACCCAGCAGAAGCGTCACCGTCAAGTATTCTCAACTTTAAAGTTTCGAGTACGCAACACTTGATGGCAAAGTCTAATTCGTGCATGTTCCGCTAAGTAGAGCGAGCAGGAACTATAGGTGGCACCCAGCAGAAGCGTCACCGTCAAGTATTCTCTTCTTTAAAGTTTCGAGTACGCAACACTTGATGGCAAAGTCTAATTCGTGCATGTTCCGCTAAGTAGAGCGAGCAGGAACTATAGGTGGCACCCAGCAGAAGCGTCACCGTCAAGTATTCTCAACTTTAAAGTTTCGAGTACGCAACACTTGATGGCAAAGTCTAATTCGTGCATGTTCCGCTAAGTAGAGCGAGCAGGAACTATAGGTGGCACCCAGCAGAAGCGTCACCGTCAAGTATTCTCAACTTTAAAGTTTCGAGTACGCAACACTTGATGGCAAAGTCTAATTCGTGCATGTTCCGCTAAGTAGAGCGAGCAGGAACTATAGGTGGCACCCAGCAGAAGCGTCACCGTCAAGTATTCTCAACGTTAAAGTTTCGAATACGCAACACTTGATGACACAGCCTAATTCGTGCATGTTCCGCTAAGTAGAGCGAGCAGGAACTATAGGTGGCACCCAGCAGAAGCGTCACCGTCAAGTATTCTCAACTTTAAAGTTTCGAGTTCGCAACACTTGATGGCAAAGTCTAATTCGTGCATGTTCCGCTAAGTAGAGCGAGCAGGAACTATAGGTGGCACCCAGCAGAAGCGTCACCGTCAAGTATTCTCAACTTTAAAGTTTCGAGTACGCAACACTTGATGGCAAAGTCTAATTCGTGCATGTTCCTCTAAGTAGAGCGAGCAGGAACTATAGGTGGCACCCAGCAGAAGCGTCACCGTCAAGTATTCTCAACTTTAAAGTTTCGAGTACGCAACACTTGATGACACAGTCTAATTCGTGCATGTTCCGCTAAGTAGAGCGAGCAGGAACTATAGGTGGCACCCAGCAGAAGCGTCACCGTCAAGTATTCTCAACTTTAAAGTTTCGAGTACGCAACACTTGATGGCAAAGTCTAATTCGTGCATGTTCCGCTAAGTAGAGCGAGCAGGAACTATAGGTGGCACCCAGCAGAAGCGTCACCGTCAAGTATTCTCAACTTTAAAGTTTCGAGTACGCAACACTTGATGGCAAAGTCTAATTCGTGCATGTTCCGCTAAGTAGAGCGAGCAGGAACTATAGGTGGCACCCAGCAGAAGCGACGCCGTCAAGTATTCTCAACTTTAAAGTTTCGAGTACGCAACACTTGATGGCAAAGTCTAATTCGTGCATGTTCCGCTAAGTAGAGCGAGCAGGAACTATAGGTGGCACCCAGCAGAAGCGTCACCGTCAAGTATTCTCAACTTTAAAGTTTCGAGTACGCAACACTTGATGGCAAAGTCTAATTCGTGCATGTTCCGCTAAGTAGAGTGAGCAGGAACTATAGGTGGCACCCAGCAGAAACGTCACCGTCAAGTATTCTCAACTTTAAAGTTTCGAGTACGCAACACTTGATGGCAAAGTCTAATTCGTGCATGTTCCGCTAAGTAGAGCGAGCAGGAGCTATAGGTGGCACCCAGCAGAAGCGTCACCGTCAAGTATTCTCAACGTTATAGTTTCGAATACGCAACACTTGATGACACAGTCTAATTGGTGTAAGTTCCGCTAAGTAGAGCGAGCAGGAACTATAGGTGGCACCCAGCAGAAGCGTCACCGTCAAGTATTCTCAACTTTAAAGTTTCGAGTACGCAACACTTGATGGTACAGGCTTCGTGCATGTTCCGCTAAGTAGAGCGTGCAGGAACTATAGGTGGCACCCAGCAGAAGCGTCACCGTCAAGTATTCTCAACTTTAAAGTTTCGAGTACGCAACACTTGATGGTACAGGCTTCGTGCATGTTCCGCTAAGTAGAGCGAGCAGGAACTATAGGTGGCACCCAGCAGAAGCGTCGCCGTCAAGTATTCTCAACTTTAAAGTTTCAAGTACGCAACACTTGATGGCAAAGTCTAATTCGTGCATGTTCCGCTAAGTAGAGCGAGCAGGAACTATAGGTGGCACCCAGCAGAAGCGTCACCGTCAAGTATTCTCAACTTTAAAGTTTCGAGTACGCAACACTTGATGGCAAAGTCTAATTCGTGCATGTTCCGCTAAGTAGAGTGAGCAGAAACTATAGGTGGCACCCAGCAGAAACGTCACCGTCAAGTATTCTCAACTTTAAAGTTTCGAGTACGCAACACTTGATGGCAAAGTCTAATTCGTGCATGTTCCGCTAAGTAGAGCGAGCAGGAGCTATAGGTGGCACCCAGCAGAAGCGTCACCGTCAAGTATTCTCAACGTTAAAGTTTCGAATACGCAACACTTGATGACACAGTCTAATTGGTGTAAGTTCCGCTAAGTAGAGCGAGCAGGAACTATAGGTGGCACCCAGCAGAAGCGTCACCGTCAAGTATTCTCAACTTTAAAGTTTCGAGTACGCAACACTTGATGGTACAGGCTTCGTGCATGTTCCGCTAAGTAGAGCGTGCAGGAACTATAGGTGGCACCCAGCAGAAGCGTCACCGTCAAGTATTCTCAACTTTAAAGTTTCGAGTACGCAACACTTGATGGTACAGGCTTCGTGCATGTTCCGCTAAGTAGAGCGAGCAGGAACTATAGGTGGCACCCAGCAGAAGCGTCACCGTCAAGTATTCTCAACGTCAATGTTTCGAGTAAGCAACACTTGATGGCGCAGATGGACTTATGGATTGATGCGAGTGCAAACAAACATACAGACTAACAGATAAAATATCTAAAATAGTTATTTTAATTTGTTTATATGTTATAATGTTCCTTCAATACAGTTATCGGCCAATTACAATTTGACTTTATGCATAGACTAGATGACCCGCACAAATTCGTCTGCGTCACATTTTTTCATGAATACTACGCTCCTATCGATAGTAGCGTGATGTTATATGGCCTGTACTCCTATAGCCTTCGTCTATAAATAGGCTATCCAACATTAAAAAAAAAAACAGTCCAACTAGTACTTCCTGAGGTTCAACCAAACGAACAAACTCTTCAGCTTTATAAAATTAGAATAGATACTGGCGTTTTCCTTGAAGAATATACTTAATTAATGGAACTGATAAAAAATAAACTCAAAAAATCTTTAATAGTTGACCCAGGGGTCGTACAAATGTTATCTTGCTCAGAATTTGCGCTCGTGTAAAATACTTATCTACCCAAACATTAGTATTTATTTGTAATTATTTCAAATATAGATAATATATTAACTGCGATGACCTCAACGCAATCAGCTGTGTTATATTGCTATCAACAGCTGATACTTAGTGGCGCGTTTACATTAAGTCGGTCACCGAATACGGCGACCGTATTCATTTACGTTGTTGGTTTACCAGACTCGGCGACCGCATTCAACCGAATAATGATTGGCGCGTTTCAAATAATCAGCCGAGTTCAGTCACCAAAAACGGTCTACAGCCGAATACGGCTAATCAAAAACTGTTTACACCAGTCGTTGACCGCATACGGGCTGCAACCGAATCGGCTTAAACGACCTAATGCAAATGAGCCGTAAGTCTCACACCGACTTCTAGAGTAGCAAAACAATATAGAACTTTATTTACTAGGGAAATGTAAAATTAAATTTCAGTGAGACAAGTCGACGCGACGGACCCACTGCAGAAAAAAAAATCTAAACTGATTCATTGAAATGTGTACCTTATTGTGTAGCAAATAAAGATGTATAATGTATCTCTATATAAAAGTGTGAAGTCATGGTAAAAATTACCAACATTTAGGTAGTTCATCGTTTTATTTAGCTTATTTGTAATAACTTATGTCAAGTCTCTCTTAGTAACAGTACTGGGTGGGGACAGTCTTAGGTATAAATAAATAAATAATTTATATAAACTATCAATACTAACCTACTTACTTAAGCACCATTGTTACTAACACCAAAATACTAACTAAATTATGGACTGTAGCCTGAAATAAAGTTGTATTTAATTTATGACCCTATTTTGTTTTTTTTTTTTAATATAATTTTTAGTCGCTCTTCTATATAGGGTAGGGTTGTCCACTGGACTCTGATATGGAGTACATACTGTACTCTATTTTAAGTAGACATACTTGATAATCTACAAAAAAAAAACTAAATAGGTGTATACAAATAGGAAGGCTTTAGGCTGTACAACATCACGCTACGACCAATAGGAGCGGAGCATTAATGAAAAATGTGACGCAGACAAAGTTGCGGCGGGTCAGCTAAACTTTATATATTATAAAGAGGAAATAATGGTTTTTTTGTGCGTTTGTTTGTCACGATTTAACTAAAAAACAACTGGAGTGATTTTAAAAATTCTTATACCATTACAAAGCTACATTATCCCTGAGTAACATAGGCTATGTTTATTACTAGAAAAATTAGGGGTCCTTAAGAAAATTGGATTTACATATTTCTTTTACTTTATTCCAGACGCCGCTAAGAATGTCGCTTTTCCAAGAGAACACGAGCATAACAGCAGACCTGCTTAACTTCGGGGCCGACCCGCTGGACTCGGATGATGAAGATAAGACGGCTTTCCACATCGCTGCTGAGATGGCGACGGATCATCTGCAGATCCTGATCAATTACTGTCAACGGAATGCTAGGTGAGTGATTTTCTTGATTTTTTTCTTTTATTTATTAACCGACTTCCCAAAACGGAGGAGGTTCTCAATTCAGTTGTTTTTTTTAATGTTTGTTACCTCATAACTCCGTCATTTATGAACAATTTTGAAAAAATCCTTTTTATCTGCAAGGATATACTTGTCCATTGGTTTCATTAAAATTTTATCAAAATCGGTTAGGAAGTTTGGATTTTAAATCGAAATAGCTGGAATTCGGTTACTTGGATGATGGTTTTTGTCATGCAAGAAATCCGTGTATTTTGCTTTCCTGCGATTTTGTAGTGGTTTTGTTAGGTGTGGCATACCACTAAAAAGCGAAAAATAACTTTAATATCGGAAGTCGGTGTCAAAATACGAAGAAACTAACAAAAACACCGACTTCTGAAATTAAAGTTATTTTTTACTTTGTAGAGTTTTTTTTTTATTTGGAAGTCGGACTCGGTTGTATTATTTTATACCTACTTACTACCTATACTTCATATTGCATGACGAAAAATTAAACTTAAAAAATACAGGGTGTTTCAGAAGTGCATCGACATATTTTTGGATAATGTTCTCTAGCTGATATTTTTGTTTTTATTTGAGATGGGTTTGCTCTTGAGACTGTTCCCTCTAACTTTGAAGAGATTAGGGTTTAGGGTTGTAAGTGTCCGGAAACACAGACGCAGGCAGAGAGTTCCACTCCTTTGCTGTGCACATTATACATAAAAGACTTATGTAAAAGCTTAGTGCGAAGCAATAACAAGGGATTTTCTTGTTATTTTAAAAACTCGACTGCAAAAAACGATTCAAGAATTACAAAAAAAAAAAAATTGTTGCAGGTGGTGGTATTTATTTTAGTTCAATTACACGTTTGATGCTACCAACTGCATCAGACTGCTTAATAAAAGGGATTTTAAGAAAATAATATGTTGCTCTACTATCAGAAAAACTAATATATGGCTCTAATTATTTCTAATTCCACCCTGGACATGTAGGGATCAGCCGATTTAAAATATTTTTTTTTTTAATTTTTCTAGTTTACTTATTTATATTTTGTGTTTTCAGAAAAATCCTCCTGGATAACGAACAGCTATGGAACCCGTCGTTTGCTTGCAAGGACGATGAAGAGTTGGTGCCCATTCTCATGACTTACATCAACAAGTTATACGACAATCAAGGTCAGTTTCAAAAAACATCAATAAAAGGAATATGCATGAAAAAAAATAATATTCTGTAGTTTAAATATTGGCATAATAAAAATTAACATGTTAGTTAGTTTTTTAAACAAAAGATCAACTTCTTCTTTTTCGTGTTACCAGGATTGAGCAACAAAAGATTATTTATTATTACTTTTACATTAATTTAATACAAAAATATATTTTTAGGGTTCTGTACCAAAGGTAACCAACGGATTCCTATTACTAAGCCTCAGCTGTCCGTCCGTCTGTCTGTGTGTCAGCGGGTTGTATCTCAAGAACCGTAATATAGGTAGAAAGTTGAAATTATCACTGATTGTGTATTTCTATTGCCGCTATAACAACATCATCTGTGATAATTTCAACTGTCTAACTATCACGGTTCATGAGATACAGCCTGGTGACAGACGAACTGACAGCGGAGTCTTAGCAATAGGGTCCCGTTTACCTTTTGGATACGGACCCCTAAAAATACAGATGGTTTTATCTGCCTATCTAGTGACCTGTGTACTAAAAGTTAAAATTTTTCTCCTTCCCTCCAGGTTACACCCCCCTGATGTTGGCCAGTAAAGTGGGCAAGTACAACAACGTGATGTCCCTGGTAGAGAGCTGTCGAGCCACAGTCAACCTCACGATGCCCAACAGTGGGAACACCGCGCTATACCTCGCCGTGGGCGCCGCCTGCATGGATGCTGCTGGTGAGTCACGGATTTTGCTTTAATTTTGTTTTTATTTGAGATGGGTTTGCTCTTGACTTTCGTCTTGCTCAGAGATGACAGAGACAAAGTCTACAATGGAGCAAGCTTACCCAGAAGGAGCCTCTTTACTATTAATTTGAATTGATTAGGGTTCTAGGCGTTTGGAAAAACAGACGCAGGCAGAGAGTTCCACTCCTTTGCTGTGCGCATTATAAAAGAAGTTTGGAAACGCTTAGTGCGAATTCGTGGAATAGCAATGTAGGGATGGTAAGTTGCAGTGCGTCTGGATGGTAGAAGGGGGCCAGTGGGATGAGGTCGTGGAGTTCCTGGGCACACTCTCCGAAGTACAATCTGTAGAAGACCGACAAGCAGGCAACTTTGCGGCGATGAGCCAAGCTGTTAAGCTTGGCATCCACCAGTTTTTCGTCGCCGATGAGCCGAGCTAAACTAAACTAGATTAAACTTGCCGATGCTCGTGGCTTTGTTCGCGTAGATTTCAGCTTCAAAGAACTGTTGCATGATCCTAGTCCCAGCTGTTCGTTAATAAGTCAGTCAGTAAGTTTCTTTTTCATGCAGGCTGTTTTTTAAAGTGGGCACGGATGAATAACTCTGAAACTATGAGCATCATCTGCCTAGTCTTTTCCCAACTATAGGTATTGGGGTCGGTTTCCACTCAAACCGGATTCAGCTCTACGTAAAATACTGGTATTCAACCAGTATTTTACGTAGAGCGGCTGCCTATCAGACCTCCACAACCCATTCACTGGGTAACACGGTACTCCTTGTCAAGACTGGTGTCAGATTTTTCTGGCTTCTGACTTTCCGTAACATCTGGCAAAGATCTCAAAATGACAGCCGGGACCAACAGCTTAACGTGGTTTCCGAGGCACGGAGGAAACTCGGTATGTTAAGATGGTCACCCATCCACAGACCAACCTCGGCAAGCGTTGCTTAACCTTGAAGATCGACCTGTGCGGCTGTTATTATTTAGCCACGAACTCTAAAACTATGAAACTATGAGCAATAGCGAAAAATACCCAAAAAAGTCTCGATCCCGATTTGGTAAAAACTGAAACTGCATCATCAGTATTTTCGCTATTAATCATGGATGCGGTGTAGGCCATCTTTCTTGAAAAAATCATCCAGTGTATGAAGATAGATTATACAAAAAAAGCCACGCGACAATTCATTTTTAAATATATTGTTCCATTTCTTTATTTCAGAACGAGGCAACAAAGCAAAAATCGTAGACCACTTCAGTAAAACCGTCGAGATCCTAGTAGAGAACGGCGCAGACCCGAGCATAGACAACTTTGCGGGTTCCAGCGTCAACGACCTCCTCACGGAGTTCAACATAGCCGAGCTGTCCATGCTCATCGCCAACAAGCTGACCTCTGTGAGGTTCTTTGACGGTCAGCTACCGAATGGCATCAAAGGCAGCGATTTCATGCTGTTTAAAGACGACCAGGGTAAAGTTAATTTGAAAGAAATGAAAGATGAAAAGGGAGCGAAGAAGTCTCTTAAAGAAACTTCAGCGAAAAATTCTGGTAAAAGTCCTAAAAGTACTTCTGGTAAAAGTTCTTCTGTTAAAAGTCCTAAAAGTGTTTCTGTTGAAAGTCCTTCTATTCACAGTTCTTCTGTCAAAAGCCCTTCTTTTAAAACTTCATTTGTTAAAAGTTCTTCTTTTCAAAGTTCTTTTGTAAAAAGTTCTATTGTCAAAAGTCCTCCCGTTGAAAGTACTCCCGTTAAAACGAATGAAACAAAACCTACTGTTACGAAGACAAAATCCTCTCCAATTATTATAGAAAATGTGGAATACAAACCCCCGGTCAAAATGAATATTCCTTCGTCTAGCAACTCTAAACCAGAAATCTCGGTAAAATCCGGTCATTTACTATATCGGCCATTGAAAGTTGAACCGGCCACGGTTAAAGTTGAAAATAGTCCGAAAAAACATGATTTAAATGTGACCCAAAGTTATACTCCTGTGGTAAAGAACTTCACGTTAGGTAAACCAATAATTATTAAAGCTGAAGTTCAAAATAATAAGCGAAAACTCGATATTGTTGTTGACTCTACTGTAACTAAGAAACCTAACAAAAATGATTAACAAAATTGGGCAATTTGAAAAATGACTATTATTTCTTGACATGTGAAATATAACAGAACAGGAGAAAAAGACTTTATGAGTTATCAAAGAAGTATACTTAAACATCAAGCCTTCCTAAATATGTCGGGGTCAGATTCCAGTCAAACCGTATACAGCTGAGTACTAGTATTTTACATGGAGCGTCTGGCTATCTGACCTCCACAACCCAGAAACTGAGAAACACAACCTCGACAAGACAGGAGTCAGATTTTCTGGCTTCTGACACTCCGTAACAACTGCCAAAGATCTACAAATGCCAGCCGGGACCAACGGCTTAATGTTTTTTTAGAGGCACGGAGGACACTCGGTATTTTAAGATGATCACCCATCCACAGACCAGTCTTGGCAATGCTGCTTATCCCTAAAATAATTGAAATATAATTAGTAAAAATGTTATAAATTTATTCCAAAGCCGTCCGTAACAGGCAGGCGTAGTGGGGGCATCACGACATGACGTCATGTCGTTTCCGTCACGGCGTACGACTTGGCTTACTGTCAAGGTGCGCCACTAGATGTTTCAATAAAATCATAAAAAAAATTGAATCAAGTATTTGAAATAACTTACAAATACTGCCAATGAACAGATTAGTGAGATTAGAAAACAAACGATAAGTAATGATGACTAGTATTCAAGCAATAAATTAAGAAGGAATTCAATATATTTACACCATTGCTTAAAGATTAAATTGAAGGAAATATATATCACCGGATAATTGCAATCTTTGTAAAATTACCATCATATCTGTATACCTACATTATGGCAAATAAATGATTTCTACTTCCGTAAGGTTATAAAATATCCCGACAGATTGTAAACTCTCTACATATAAATTGTCAACTGAATATTTCTTCTATATTCGCGTATTTTATTCATAATTTCGCCGTTTCATTTCGAGAGATTGTCAATGACATAAAAGTGCGACCAATCAGCACACATGTCTACAATTTATCAGTTTTGGTGTGATAGTAAAATTGTAAACTTGGCCCCTCATTGGTCTGTGTTGGTGTGAGGTCACGTTTACGCCATAGTGTTACGAATTGGAAGTATCCGGTGACATATAATATGACATATTATACAGGTTGTGAAGTGATCAGAATACTATGCCTTTTATGTTCTGGGATTTATCTTTGTGAACTTTTTAAGATTGTTGCATGTTAAAAGATATATGTATATTTGAATTCACATTTCGAGATGATTATCATATTTTGTAACAGCAAACTCTATCTTATACCGGACAAAGTTGAAATTCCATTGCAACGTATTTAGAACCTTTTTTAAACAAGTGTGTTTACAAAAAAATCAACTTTAGATACACTTCCGGTAAAGTTGATACTTAATTGTGGCAAAAGATTGAAATTATCTTGATTTATGTGTTCAAGTATAATAGAAATACGAAGTTTAAAATAAAATCAATTTATGCGCGAATTGACTGGAGAAAAACTAAAACGGGTATTATGCGAAGATTAGAATAATTTTGTGTTTTAAGCGGTAAGATTAGATTTTAAAAGGTTTTTTTTAAATTAGCAGTTTTTTTTTGGTTTGGTCTAGGTACCCTATTCTTTTTAAAATATTAGATTACTAAATAAGGCTAGCGAATGATGCACTACAATAAATACTTAGCTGAATTTGGTATAATAGGGTTTATTAAAATTATTTAAAAAAATGACTGACGAGTCTCGTATTAGTTTTGATTAAAAATTGGTCTTTTATTTAATTTTACTTATCAATAATTAATTTGTATTTACACTATAAAATGTGTTTTAAAATACTTAAGTTATTATTTTTTACAGTAGACCAAACGTCAGTGGTAACAGAAGCAAGTCTAAACAAGGATCATTCTAGCGAATGCGACTGTCGAAACGTTAAAATACACGGCATTGGTCACGTGATATTTCGACAGCGTTTGTCATCCCATACATTTTTGACGTTTTGACAACCGCTTTCGCCACGTCATCGCTAACAGAATGTCGCTTGTATAGTCTCAGTATAAGGGCTAGCACGAATATTTTTATGTATAGTAACGCTAACGTAAGCGAATTTTTGAATGTGAAAAACTACAATCCCATTATTCTGGTTTAATTTAATGGGACATAAACAATTTATATCATTTAAAAATATGAATATAGTATCTAATTCAAATAAATATTGTGTGCGAAACGAGTGTTGTAGCTATGGTAAAATTTTACGTTACGTTTTTATACGTCAAAAATATTCGTGGTAGGCCAGTAAAAAGCCAGTAGACTGTTTTGTACTACTTTCGGCCAATTTATGTGTCAATGTGTTATCACTGATGTTTCCTTGACTGTACACTATCACCGTTCATTTTACACTTTGTCCGTAGGATACATTGAAATGTATTTTTTTTTTCGTTTTACATAGAATATGTATTTCTCTACTATGAAATAAATAATTTAGTATGTAAATTTTGGTGTTTAGTCGAAATTATAATAATATTTATTCATGATCGTGATTGTCGATTGTATAATTAGATTAAATAATATTTAAAATGTGGTATATTAGTAAGTAACATTTTTCTTTTTTGCTTTTCAGTTTTTTATATTGTTTTTATCTCTTCCTATGAAGTTATTACAACCTTGTCCTTTAAAATTGATAAAAGCCGAATATTGCACTGTTAAGTTAATTTAATTATTCTTTTTTTTCTTTTAGTTTTTTTTTTGTATACTGTTTAAGGTATTATTATTATATTTAAACCCAGCTAAAGTAGTTTGGTAATACATAGTTTTTGAGCATAGCAAGGATTCAAATTTAATTATCTAGTGATATTCCACAGGTTGATAACGAATGAAATAAATATAGCTGTTTTTCAAGTAATTTTCTCTACTCTTGACCTCATACTCAATGAAATTGACAGACAGCCCGTTATTTTTTTTATGTCACCGGAAAATTGCAAAATCCGTAAGATTGTAATAAATCTATATTAGATTATAATTTCTCGATATATTACGAACAAATAGTTCTGAATTCAATATATCCTTTCCAAATTCAACAGCTGCCAATATATTCGAGTCTAATGGAGAAAATATCGAATATTTTACAATTTTACGGCGTCTGCAATTATCCGGCTACAGAGATAAGATTCAAAATGATCGATTTCTTCTTCTTGTATATTTGTGGAGTTTCGCCAGATAAAATAATTAGACATTTTGTAATAATATTAATGTTTCTTCATGCAGCTATGTTATATTATAAAATACTTATAACAACCAATTATAATTTAGGATCTTTATATCTAATTATATTGAAATATTAATGTTTTAACTTGCTCCATATCATCAAATAAATTAAATATAGTAAAAGCTTTCCGAATCTTGACTAAAGTAAACCATTTTATTAGTGAACTAGCTGACCCGTGCAACGTCGTCTGCGTAACATTTTTCATTACTGCTCCGCTCCTATTGGTCTTAGCGTGGCCTATAGCCTTCCTCGATAAATGGGCTATCTAACGCTGAAAGAATTTTTCAAATCAGACCATGAGTTCCTGAGATTAGCGCGTTCAACCAAACAAACAAAAAAAACAAACAATCAAACAAACTCTTCTGCTTTATAATATTAGTATAGATATTCCGCACTTTAGCTAGTTATTGTTAAAAATACTAAAGTACACGTAATTGTAATTGAAGAGAAATAGCCTAACGAGACGGCAGAGAAATTTATCAATTGAATTTAATAGTTATCCAATCGAAATAAGGTATATAACTTACGGTGATCGGCGAGCATTGAAATATGTAGATACTTACCTTATCTCGATTGTTTAACTATTAAGTTCAATTGGTAAATAATCCTCTGCCGTCCGTCTGTCTGCGCAGGCGATAACAGTGACTTTATGCCTTGACAGTATTGGGCCCACTTGCACGAGTCAGTTATATAAACTTTAACTCCCAGTTAGTGCTAACCCGGGGCCATTATTTATATACCGGGGCTGAATATCTTGGCATAGTGACCGATCGTCTACCGAGCGAATTCTGTCGTTAGGACGCCCGTGCACAGTCAATCTCGAACGCGTTCCACGGATCAGATAATTGATGTTGATCGTGGATCGCGTTTGAAATTGACTGTGAATGGGCGACCTAACACAGAGTTCGGTCTGTAGACGATCGGTATCGAGATTACCCGCCCTGAGCTTTATTTTTAACTAAGAGTTAATTGCTAACATGAAGTTAATTAACCAATATATCATACATAATGGGCCCGGTTAGAACTAACTCAGAGATAAAACATTACTCAAAGCCATTTTTTTTACTTGATATTATGGGTTTGCTCTTAATTCTACTAAGAGCGGATTTCACCAATGTAACTGAACGCGATAAGTACATCTAAACTGCGTTCAAGAGCTGTCAGTGTCAATATTAGACAGAAAATAATGACAGTGACAGCCCGTAAACGTGGTTTTTATGCTGATCGCGATCAGGGGGCCTACTCGTCTAAGCCCGAAGTCCGTAGTTTCGGGCTTAGTTTCGGGCTTAGTTTCGGGCTTAGTTTCGGGCTTAGTTACGGGCGTATTATACTCCGTATCACCTAACCACTAAGAATGAATGACAATACGATTTGACAGTAATTACTATCAAATCGTATTGTCGTTCATTTTTAGTTCGGGTTTGAGACTTATTGTAAATTTGTAGGTAATACGGAGTAGAATACGCCCGCAACTAAGTCCGAAACTACGGACGTCGGGCTTAGAGAGTAGGCCCACAGTTTCAGATTGATGAATGCAGCGTTGCAGCGTTCATATTTGCATCCCAGTCTCAGTCACTTCAAATTGAAAAACGTGGAAATGATGAAATGATGTGTGTGGAAATTTGAAGTATTTTTGACAGATTGCGATATTGCGATAGTCGCAACCTATAAAAAAATCGTTTACGAATACAGCCGAACATAGAACCTCCTCTTTTTTGAAGAAGTCTGTTAATTAGTAGAATCGGCACTCTGGTTCGTGTAAGCAGGCCTATAAGTTTATGCGCGCACTGGTGACTTTGTTACCGTGACATCTTTCGCAACAGAGAGACTGTCACGGTGACAATGGTCACGTGCGCTTGAATAAAAAGTCACTCAGGTACAAAAAGTGTGTGTGGTGTGATTCTTTGTGTCTTGTAACCGATCCTATTATTATATTAACATTGACCTGGGTATCAATGTCTAAACTAGTTATAATATAATAATTCAAACTTATTTTCTGTATTTTTATTTTATACCATGGATCCTACTGAAATACCTTTTTGGGGTTCCGAAGCCAAATGGCAAAAACGGAACCCTTATAGAATAGTCATGTCTGTCTGTCCGTCCGTATGTCACAGCCAATTTTCTCCGAAACTACAAGAACTATGCCGCTGAAACTTGGTAAGTAGATGTATTCTGTGAACCGCATTAAGATTTTCACAAAAAAATAGAAAAAAAAAAACAATACATTTTGGAGATAATACCCCATACTTAGAACTGAAACTCAAAAATTTGGTTTTCATCAAACCCGTTACGCCTGCGATGCTATTTGAATTACTGACCCCAAAATTACGTTACGTTATAGCGTACGCCGAACTTCGGTCGGGCGTAAGTTCAGCGGCCATTCGGCGGCGTAAGGCGCGGGAAAAATACAACAGGCGTCGGGCGGAGGCGAGGCGCGGGCGCGACGCCACTTCTTTGATATTTTATACACAATGTATAGAAGAGGTGGGGCGCAAGACATACTGAGACGGCGGGGCGCGGGCGTGGAGCGGGCGCCGCTTCCTCGCCCCCGGAGCACCACAAGAAGACGTCATGTTGCATGCATCCACTGTGTTCGCCCGCGCCACGTCTTTCCGACACCGTTAGCGCGCCTGTTCTGTTCTGCGCTGCACCGCGCCGCGCCCGCACCTACCCCGCGCCACTCCCGCGCCTCGCCTCCGCCCGACGCCCGTTGTATTTGTCCCACGCCTAAGTTTGGCACTGTCATATGAACCGAATACGTCGGAGCAAATAACTTCATCTTTTTAGGACTGACCGAATTGAAATAAATGCTTGAACTTTGAACGTTAAATTAGCCGCGGAACTAAGGTCGGGTATTTCGGCATAGTGTGTTTAGACACTTTAAGGTACCGTTCTAGAATAGAAGCTGTGTGCGCACGTGCCATGCCATGCAATGTCTTTTATAGCTCGAAACGCTAGTACCTAAAAACTAGCGTTTTAACTTTTGCAGGACGCTAAATGGGTGGCCGGCGCGGGCTCGGATTTATCAGCAGGCTGTGTAGGCTTTTGTGTTCCCAAAAATCCATTATTTTTTATAGAGCTTAGCTTGATGTCCCCTTTTTTTTTCGGCTCGGGAAATAATGCATTACGCATACCCTCTCACTCGGGAGAGTGGGCGGGGTATGTGGGACTCCCCGGGCAAGCCCGGTATACCCACTAAAACAACCCTGGACCGAAATTCCCGCTTCGTCTTAGTGGGGGTGGACTGGGAGATCGGCGTAGCCTTTGCGTCCAGTCCACAGCTTGATGTCCCCTGCCCTGTATTAAATTGTTGACTACTTAAAATAAATAAAAAAATCGATGAAAATCGGACTATACTTAATTAGAGACTTAAAGATCCGAAGTCGAGAAAGTTAAACTAGTTTAATATACCTATAGGTCGTTTTTATGCAGGATTTTGTCATAAACCGACGGAATATGAAATTATAGAAAGGAAATTGTATTAAGAAAATAAAAAAAATTTTAAGTAACATTGCCCACTTTGAGTCGCCCATTCATCATAATATCGCAACATCGGTCGTAAAATGTCGGTGGTTGATTGTCAGTCACAAAATTCGTCAATTTCTAAACAAGCACGCGAAGTGTGTGCGAAAACTATCATGGCAGGCTACGTGTACCTTATAAATATTTACAAGCTACAGCAACTATTAAATTGCCACAAAAGGCGCGCTAGATTAAAAAAAAATCAGTAGTGGTTTGCTCATATCTATACTTACTAATATTATAAAGCAGAAGAGTTTGTTTGTTTGTTTGTTTGGTTGAACGCGCTAATCTCAGGAACTACTGGTCCGATTTGAAAAATTCTTTCAGTGTTAGATAGCCCATTTATCGAGGAAGGCTATAGGCTATATATCATCACGCTAAGACCAATAGGAGCGGAGCAGTAATGGAAAATGTGACGCAGACGAAGTTGCGCGGGTCATCTAGTAGAAATATAAAAAAACTAGCTGACCCGTGCAACGTCGTCTGCGTAACATTTTTCATTACTACTCCGCTCCAATAGGTCTTAGCGTGATGATATATAGCCTATAGCCTTCCTCGATAAATGGGCTATCTAACACTGAATTTTTTATTCAAATCTGACCAGTAGTTCCTAAGATTAGCGCGTTCAACCAAACAAACAAACTCTTCTGCTTTATAATATTAGTATAGATATGGGCTTGCTGCACTGAAATATTTGTGGGCGACCGGCGGACCACGTGGCAATGGTTCATTGCAGAATAATTATGAGCGGTAATAAAGACTCATAAACTACCAGGAGACCAGAATCATGAAGAAGTACCTAATCAATTTGAAAGCTTGTATGTTATGTCTGCATTATGTCGGGCACAAATTCAGACTCTGGCTGAACATTTTCCATATGAAAAGCCCAGTAACACTGCTTTTCCGACTCGGGTTTTGAACCCAGGACTTCATACTCAGTAGGAGTGACCACTGGCCCATCGGGATGACATACGCACACCGGGAGAAAATGGCAGAGGATTTTGTCTTGAATGCTTTGGTCAACGCACACTAGCCGCTTAGAACTCGCGGCGGGATGCTAACTGTAGCAATCTGGCAGCCTACCTGCAGTGCTATTCTGTAACAACATTTTCGTGTCTCGACAGCGGAATCCGAGGTGAGTTTCAAATTCGTAAAAATATAAGACCTTATGATGTGTGAAATAAAGTTCACTTTGTAAGCTTAGTCACTCAGGTGAAGTCGATATCGAAATGGTTATTTACAGAATAGACTAGCTGGACATCCCGCGACGTGCCGTGGGATGCCTTAGCGCGCTCTCCAATGCCGAGTCAAGAATTCCCTTTCGATATATTATTTATAACATTGGAATTCATGTCGTATTCCTAATAGATAAGTTTGTATTTCCTATTTTTTGTTTGTGATGGGTTTGCTCTTGACTCTAGTCTAGGTCAGAGATGACAGAGACAAAGTCTACGATGGAGCGAGCTTACCCAGAAGTAGCCTGTTCACTCAAACTTTGAAAAGATTAGGGTTGTAAGCGTTCGGAAACACAGACGCAGGGGCCCGAAAGGGCCGACGCCTGCCGGAGTCGCGGGATTATTCGCAAGAGACACCGTGGCTCCGGAACACAAAGGGCAATGAAGGAACATGGATGGGTTTTAGTCAGTAGAAGTCTGACACTCCCTCCCGCTACACCCAGAGCGGGAGGAGTCATTGGATGATTTCCCAACCCTAAAAAAAAAAAAAGGCAGAGAGTTCCACTCCTTTGCTGTGCGCATTATGAAAGATGCTTGGAAACGCTTAGTGCGAGTTGGTGGAATAGCAACAAGGTAAGGATGGTAAGTTGCAGTGCGTCTGGATGTCCGATGGTAGAAGGGGGCCGGTGGTATGAATTTCCTTTTGTAAAAACTTAAATCTTCTGCCATTCCTTTCCGGTACCTATGCGTCATTAGAAGGTTTAAGAACCACGTACTTAATGATATTTATAAATGGACATAAGAATAAAACGCAATCGTATTTAAATCTTACACCTTCCTTTATTTACAAATTACGAACAATTTTAATATTAAAAATATAGTAGAGTGATGTTCTAAATTACTGAATTTGAGCAACAATCGTTTAGTTGTAACTTGGCCCGTGTTCATAACTTGACCAAGATGTAACTTGGCCCACTTCAGAAACCAAGTCTTACATAGTCATGTTTACAATGTCTATACTTGGCCTTAGTATGAGGCCAAGAATAACAATGATCGATACGTCATTTCAATGTAAGTAACAAAAAAAAAAAACTTAAAAAGTAGAAACCGACTTGAAGATTTTACAAAATAATATTTTTGTTGACAAGGATTAATTTTAGATCCAAAGATATGTGATAACATTTTAAATAATACAATAACATTGCATATCAAAAAGCATGATCATAATCATTTTATTCTAATTTTGGAAGAACATTAATAAATTTCGTCATGAAATCAAGAGTCGGTTTTCAGTCAAACTGGACAAATATTTTATATACCTTAGTTGTTACAGGTTTTTTTACAAGATAGGCGCATTGACCTTGTTTATTTCATGTAAGTATTAGTAGAAGTTTAGGAAACACAGGCTGTATAAAAGTTCACGAAGCAAAGGAGGTGTTCTGTAATATTTGCCTCGCCAATGAGTTTGAGTAGAAAGCGGGAGTTCATTTATGTAAAAAATAATTTACTTGAGCATCTATTACATGAAATCTTTACAATTTAACAGACAACGATTTCAAAGCACTTTAACAAAACAGTTTTGTTTTCTGAACTTCTGCTTACACCAAAGGAAACTTTCAAAATAATCAATTTTACTTTCAAATCAGAGTGAACACTCTCTCAAGCCTTTATTGCACCAATTTTGATTCAACAAGTCATTCAATGACAAAGTTAATATTTAAGTTCACGCACATTTGTCAAATTCAGAAATAATGCCATAAACATTCATTGGCAACCAACGATTTCAATCCATGTTAAAGTACTTGGATGTAAATATCACACATCGGGTTTTATAAAGAGACTGTCACACAGGTTTGAGTGACAGAGACGACGCTCTATGGAACTTTTATAAAACTTGATATGCCATTTTTGCAGTAAAGTACTATTAAAGTTAAAGTAAAGTAATAAGGCAATAGTAGCGTTCAAAATAGTGACCACACAGCACCGCTTTTAGTTGCCTTGTTAAATATAACTTCAGTAGGTGTGGTTGCAAAACCATCACACATAATTATATTGTCATTTTTTATATTTCTAAGTACGTATTCCGAAATAGTTTCTTGATATTTCTACTTGGAAAACTATTCGTAAGAGTATGAACATACAAATGATAACTTGGCTAAAACTTGGCCAATGTAATAAGTGAAAATAAAATTTGTTCTTGTAAATGAGCAGCCAATTTTTGTCAATGTGACATTAGAGACTTGGCCGGTATTTTTATTATAGTTTTCTTAAGTACTCTGTAATAGCGACTATTAAAATAACAATTTGTTCATGTAAATGTTTTGCCAAGTTATTTCAATAAAACATTACAGTTGGCCAAGTTTTCACAAATAGTGTTATCATTTGCACGACCGATAAAAAAACTTAAAATATACGTAGTAACCGCTCCTTTTTTTATAAAACTAAGAAACTTTGATAATTGGTAAAAATATATTACGCTAAGAAATCTAATGGACGGACCCACAAGTAATAGACTAGCAACTATCGGTAAATTAGTTTTTTTTTTATAAAAAAATAATATTTTTCTAAACGCTACAATTTCATCGATACATCGACTAAACCTTTTAGTCGATTTTAAGAGTAGTCAAACATCAAGAGTAAAATATATATTTTTTTTTGTAAAAGATAAGACTAAATAATTTAGTCGATAAAAATATCGATATTCTCGCAGTCCCAACATTAACACCTGTCTTATTTTTATAACCGATACATTAAGATTTTAATGGCAACCCGAAGCCCAGAGAATTAAAAATAAAGTAATGTTGCCACACTTCCGACTATGATTACGATTAAAAATAGCTAAACACAACACTTTTCTCAAGAACTACAAGTTTGAGAAACTGAAACTTACATTAAAACCCAATTAAATTTTCTTTATTTGCAGTAACAGCCCCCAAATATTTTGTTCATAATAATAAAAAAAAAACTGCTCTAAGGATTGTTTTAGATTGAATTTTAAAAATAAATCTACTAACGATTTTTATCACAATCACAGCCCAAGCGGGCTCCACCGATGAATATTTACAGATTAAAAAATACAGTCAAAGTGATATGTCAACGTGTGATTAAAAAATAAAAATTTCTTCATGATAAAATGTCAAAATGTAAAATAATGTTTTACAATATTTTGTTCAATATAATTCTACTAAATAATTTGATACGAAACATGGAATATTTGCTATCACATTCGAAGACACTTAGTTATAAAGAGTTTTAGAGCTGTATGAACTGAAGGCAAGAAACTTTATCAATTATTTTTTAAATGACATTTACATCTGTCAGCCAGTCTTGCCATGGAATATTGTGTAAACAAGTTATTAGCCAGAGGGGCTTCATTGATTCTGACCCCAAAATAATTGGTAAAGGCAAGGCAGATGATGCTAAACTTGAAATGGGTCTACAAACTTATTTTCCTTTCATATAGTAATCTTATAGGCTGTCAGTCGTAAATTACTGATATTGGGGTATCAAGGTACAGCTTTTAGTCATAACTGACAGATCTCAGTCAAAATGACTATGAATGGGAGTCTTTAATTAAAGCCCGCCTCCAGTTCAAAAGTCCTAACCTAAAAAGTAAGGTCGTACAAAATAATCGCAAATGCTAAATACGTTCATAAAATGTTAAACTATGAAATGTTGTCTCTTTGAATGCTGGTTATATGCACTTGCGATTTAAAAACACGATTAGTCGCAGAAGACTTTAGTAATCTTGTTAAGAGGTTAAATAGAATGTGATGTCCTAGAAAAAATAAAGGGGAATTGTTATGTTTTAGTATCAGCCATAATATAAAACAATATTTACAGCAACAAGTAACCCTTTTTAAAGTTAATCGAATCACATAATCGCTCGACTAAATCGCAAATGCATGACAGCCTTAACAGTTTTAGAAACTGGAAAAACTGTTTCATAAAAATTAAATTATAATAGTGATCTATTCGATGTCTTGAAAATTTTCCATTACCGATCTCCTTTGAAATTGCAAAAAATAGAGTCTCTGGCAGCCATTTTAGCCTTTTCACAACTGAAAAGGATAAAATAAACAAGCACATCTTTCACAATGTCAAACGTCATTTTATAAAATGTCAAAATATCAAACAATGGTAATTGTAAAAAAAATCACTGCCTTAAGACTTTAGTCGCCATATTGGAAATATTTTTTGGTCTGGCAACACAACTGTAATATAGATTAAAAATACTTTGTGACTACAGATTATAATTCTAAAAATAAAACTAGGTAAGAAGGTATTTCAGCTATATTTTTTTATACTCGTATGTAAAACTCACACACTCAATCGCAACTTTTAAAATTCCCTCTCTCGAGGTCTGAGATTCGTCTCCTAGGCAAGTGATTTTTTAAAAACGAATATAAAATAATCGTAGTCTTAAGACAGTTTTCTTTTATTTTGAATATCTGAAAAGCTGATTTTTGGAATGGTTTGAAAAGTCAAATGTCACTAAATTGATCAAATCTTTTTTTTTAACACCTATCTGACTTTCAATCTGAAAAAAAATCTCTTTTTTTTTCTAAAAATATCTTATAAACAAATTGTTTTCATTTTAATCATAACTCATGTTTTGTGATACTTTATTTCAAAGAATATTAAAAGGGCAAATTACTACTAGTCTTTTTGATGTTATGGCTCAAAACGGATTTAAATACAAATAAAAACAAACAAAATATTTCAACTCAAACCAAATTTTACAAAACGACGAAATGTTGTTTAAAATCTACTAAGTTTACAAAACTTCAATCAAATTTTACAAAGCGACCTTTTACAACCAACTAAGTTTACAAAACTTCGCCCAAAGTTTACAAAACAACCTTTAAAAATCAACAAAATTAACAAAACTTCGCCCAAAGTTTACAGAATGACCTTTCAACTAGACAAATGACCTTTCAACCTCACACAAGTTAACAGAATGAGCTTTCGCCAGCTAATCAAAAATTCAGAGCGAACATAACAATACAAGTTGGAGTAGCTATCCTTACGATTATCTTCTGCTGTTCAGTTCGTAGCCATTGCTGTCCTTGCTGGGGGTCTTCGCGGGGGGCGGTTTGGCTACCACGTGACCTTCCAGGCGCAACGTGCTTTGGCGGTGGGATGACCTGGAAACAGACAAGCATTGGAATTAGAATACTTTAGATATCCTCATCACCATCTGCCTAGCCTTTTCCCGACTATATTGGGTACGGTTTTCAGTCAAACCGGATTCAGCTGGATCCAAGAATTTTTTGTGGAGTGATTGTCTATTTCACCTCTATTGCTCAGTAAAAAAGCGAAAGAGTGCAAATGGTAGTCGAAACTGTATAAGTAATAGATGGTCAGCTATCAATGGAAGGCAGAAAAAAGTGACTTTAGTGTCCATTCGCAAAGGTAAGATTGTTATGGAGAAGAAAGGACAAAAACTCCATAGTTGTTAATACTGGCACGGTTTGGTGTCTTAGAGCTCCATCCTCCATACAAGATCTTTCTTTCTATCTTTTTAGTGTATTCCGTCCCACTGCAGGGTAAAGGCCTCCCTTCCTTCCATTCTTCCCGGCTTTGGGCAAGTGTGGACCAATCCTATCGATAGGTGTCAAGCTCTCTCATCTTCGCCTGGGCCTACCGCGATGTCGCCTGACATTGTCTGAGACACACATTGTAGTTGCTTTAGCAGACACAAATAGGCTAAAAATAAACGTAGCCCAAAAGACGCAATGCAAAGGATTGCGTCGCGCAGTTGAGTAAAAATAAAAATGTTAGAGACTCACCTATTAAGACAAAAAAAAAAAAATGAAAAGACTCACCGAATGAGACAAGTGACCGCTAAGAGTATGAGCAGGATGCCGACGGCGGAGAGGCCGTAGCTGAGCGCGCTGCGCGCCACCGGCGGCACCTGCGTGGCCAGCCGCAGCAGTGACGTCACCTGCTCCGGCAGCTCGTCGATGCCCTGCGCACAGTACAGTATAGAAGCGTGTACGAACTGTAGCTGCCATCATAATAGGGACGATAGGTTTGTCCACTGAAAAGTCTAATTAGGCCGTCAGTTAGATTATCAAAAAATATTTGACCCGTGTTTTTCTTTTTTTACGTAAGTTAACCAAAATTGACGAAATACGAAGCTTTTAAAACTCTCTTTGAGTTTGAGAATAACAAAAAATACTTGTCCCTTATTTTCAATACTCTAACTGACGGACTACATAACTTTGCAATTTATTGATGGTAGAAACTAGCCTATTACGGAGTATTGTCCCCTAAACAACATCTTTTTAACATAAACGCCACGGGAAGCCCACTCTGCTGTCCATAGATTGCTGTGATACCAAGGAATTACAAGCTTCTGTGATTCTTTTTCATCTGTGCGTGTTCCCGGTTGGATCCTCAGCTGGTTTGCTTCGGAGCCCGAGGTCCGCTTTCCGGCTTTTTGTCTCTCCACTTCGCACGGTCTTCGGCATTCTTGGTTGTGAAAGCATTGGCACGCAAATCATCCTGGACAACATCAAGCCAGCACTTTTTGGGTTTTCCCCTTCTGCTAGGGCCCAGCTGAGGTGGCACACTTGTTTCCTACGTAGTTTGCCGGTTTACGCAAGACGTGGCCGTACCAGCGAAGGCGGCCCTCCTGCAGTTTATCTGCTATGCCACGGACATGGAGGCTGCCACGAATTCGGGAGTACAGTTTCTCACGGAGCCCTTCCACGAAACTCCACACATCCAGCATTTTCATCTCCGTGACCCGCAGCTCCTGCTTGTGCCGCTCAAGTACAGGCCACGCTTCACTTCCATATAAAAGGACAGGTCTAATGATGGATTTATAGACCTGTCCCTTCAATCTAACCGGCATTTTTGGGTGACAAATGACACCAGTCACCTCACGCCGTTATGCGAGCTTTGATGTCGAAATCGACGTCCCCGGACACGTGAAGTACAGATTCCAGATATTTAAATGGTCAGTACGCTCGACCACATCTTCGCCTATGCGTGCTGGTAGGGGATCTGTAGCGTTGCAAGCCATATACTCTGTCTTTGTCACATTATGTTTCAGACCGCCGTCTTCTAGCGACTCCTTCCACGCATTTGCGCGTCGCACCAGTCTCCCACTGTCTGCATCCGCCAGTACGATATCGTCAGCATACATGAGCAGCCACGGGGGTTGCTCATGTGCGTTTCTAATGCTGTCTGATACTTCGTCTAATATCGCACTGAACAGGAAAGGGCTGAGGACAGAGCCTTGGAGGACTGCAACTGTGATAGGGAAGGGTTTTGTGTCACCAACAGCGGTCCTGACGTAAGACTCGAGTCATGGTACATGTCCCGGATGATGTGAACATAAATTTCGGGGACCCCTTTGGACCGCAGTGCCCACCAGATCATCGCTCGGGGAACACAGTCGAAGGCTGCTCCATATCCAAAAAAAGGAAGTGAAGAGGCGTATTCTTTCTCCTGAATTTTTCCATCACGATCCTTAGGGCAAAAATAGGATCCATGGTCCCTAGTCCTGGGCGAAATCCATATTGACACTCCGAGACAGTACACTCCTGTCGGATTAGAGAGTCTATTTCACGCTCGAAGAGCTTCATGGTATGGGACATGACCTTTATACCGCGGTAATTCCTACACTTTTGCACCGATCCCTTTCCCTTGAACACTGTAATGACTGATACTCTACCTCCACTGGTCAGGGATTTTACCAGTGAAGAGTGTGCGGTTGAAGAGGTTGGTTAAGATGCCCATACCACGAGGACCCATCGCCTTCCAGGCTGCGATGGGGACTCCATCGGCTCCGACAGCCTTCCGGTTTTTCATGCGACGAAGAGCTGAGTGAACTTCCTCCGGCGTTATGGGTGGCACTAGTTCCTGATGTGGAGGGAGGTCCGGTGGCTGAACCGCTTTATGCAGCTGGTTCAGCAGCTTGTGGAAATACGAGCGCCATTTCTCCTTCACCGCGAGGTCCTCGTATAGAAGGTTGCCGTTAGGGTCTTTGACACAGCGGCACTTAGTGATATCTTGTGCCGCTTTGGTACTTGCACTTGCCAAATTATAGAGAAACTTCTGTGTTTCTGGTTGGCCTTATGTTTTTATTTTCTTTTAGGATTTCATTTGTTTTTTTTTATTTAAAATGACATGAATAATTTTCTGTTTTGATGTCGAAATCGACGTCCCCGGACACGTGAAGTACAGATTCCAGATACTTAAATGGTCAGTACGCTCGACCACATCTTCGCCTATGCGTGCTGGTAGGGGATCTGTAGCGTTGCAAGCCATATACTCTGTCTTTGTCACATTATGTTTCAGACCGCCGTCTTCTAGCGACTCATTTGCGCGTCGCACCAGTCTTCCACTGTCTGCATCCGCCAGTGCGATATCGTGCAGAGAAAGTGTCTCGCGTTATTAATGATGACAGTTGGTTCGTATGCTTACCTCCTCAAACCAAAGAATGGGGAACACGATATCGGGGAAGTTGGCGACCTGCTTGATGTCCACCACCTGCGACACCGCCAGGTTGATCTGGATGCGAGCGCGCGCGCGCATCGCTATACCCATCTCCTGGATAACGAAACAAACAAAATAGTGGTTAGAACGAATTAAAAAGTTTATTCGAAAATTGTAAAAAAAAAATGAATGTTTGAAAACAAAAAAAATATATTCAATTAGAGAATTATTGTCTATGTTCCAAAAACTTTATTTAACAGGTATTCCCGGTATTTCTAGTGATATTTATTTACAACTGGTACTCTCGGTATTCCAAAAGATATTGAATATTTTATACCGTTTACGTGTCCCTACAGAACCTATAAATGAGTAGGTAGTTTCAATCGACAGACGCTTGCTTACCGGTTGTACGTCGATGAAGAGCCTGTGTCTCTCCGGGTCGGGAGGGGAGATGCCCTCCACAGCCTCCCTGAGCTGAGGGTCAGCCAGGTAGAAGTGAGGGAACGATAGCATTATCGGGGAGTCTGGGAACAAAGAGAGACGTACATTATGATATTGACGGCATTTTAGTATTTCGGCAGAATAAGGTGTGGTGGTAGTTCTTCCTTCTCAAATAGTACGATATGTGAAAAAATAAATAAAATCGGTGGATCGATCCTGTGCGTTTCACTTCCGATACCTTCACCAGGTCATCGGCCCACCTTGAGGCCTTCCAACGCTGCATATTTAGGTACGCGGTCGCGGTCGAAGTTAAGGTTAAGCTAAACCTGCCGAGGTCAATCGGTGAGTAGGTGGTGATCCGTTGATCCGACTTGATCCGTTACTTATAGAATTTTCTGCGTCCCTCGGAAAGCACGTTAAGCCGTTGATCCTGACTGTCTTTTAAACATCTTTTATAGTCGTAATGGATAGTCAGAAGCCAGAAACTCTAGACACCAGTCTTTCCAAGGGAGGTACTTTACCCAGTTATCCGTGGAGGTCTGATAGTCGTTTCATGCAAAATACTGGTATTGAGCTGCATCCGGTTTGACTGACCAACATAGTTGGGAAAAGGCTAGACAGATGATGACCTGATGAACTATCGTTAAACAAATATATTATTTTCTTTTGATCCCATACAGCAGAGGTACGTACCGTATTGGCACAGAGACACGTTGAAGAGTCCGTTGGGCGCGCAGGGCGGGCCGGCCGGACAGAAGCACTTGTTGTGCTCGTCGCTGGCGAACACGTCCTCCGGGGGAGTGAAGCGGTACGCCTGGATGCCACCGATAGACACCTCTTTTAAGAACCTGGAATAATCAGAGATTAGGTTTTGAATAAATCCATCTACGGAGTAGGAGATTCTAGAGTTTGTTTCGGGGTTTCTTCTCAGGGTACCTAGTATTCCATTTTAGCTCAAACCGCGACATAGTGTAAATGTCGGCGCCATTGTCTTTTTGTCTTGTCTTGGTCGGAGATGGCAGAGACAAAATCTACGATGGAGCGAGCTTACCCAGAAGGAGCCAGCTCACTCCAACTTTGAAGGGATTAGGATTGTAAGCGTTCGGAAACACAGACGCAGGCAGAGAGTTCCACTCCTTTGCTGTGCGCATTATGAAAGACGTTTTTAATTTGAACATTCCGTTATGTAATAACCACTTTATGAAATGGCCACCTCAAACCTAAATTTGACGAAGGAGCCCCATTGCACCCTGTCTGTCTGTCTGTCTGTCTGGACTTTAAACTGTCTATGAACTTAACATGAATGGGATGACGGAAGCTAAGTTCGGTCACACATTTGACTACTGAAATCCTTCTTGACTTCATGCCTTAAGTATTTCCATAGTCAGTGGCATTTTAATTGAATGTAAATTTGTAAACTAGCGAATTCCATCGCTTTTGCGACGAGTCAGTATTTATACAACAATACGTTTGCGTGTTTATATTATAAGGAAGGTACGTAAGTCTAAACAATAACGCAGAAGTAATAGCTTAGGTAATCAAGTCTAAACAATAACGCAGAAGTAAGCTTAGGTAATATTGCAAACAGTTCCAAGGACAATGCATTTGCCTAAAATAAGTGATTAGAACCTGTTCGCACCCGCCGCAAATAGCCGTATTTTGAACTGTTTCAACCGTTAATACCCTATGGCACACCCACTAAAACAGAAATTAAAATATTATACCAACATTACAAAGAATAAAAAATCACAACAAAAAAGTTTCTACGTAACGGTGACGTCGCGTAGGGTATTAAGAGCGTAGACGGGCTGCATTTTTCCATACAAATGTATTCCCCTATTTTCTCCCTGGATAATGCCTCTAGAGTAATCGTTTTTATTTATAAAAATCAAGGTCTATTGAAGGCATGCCCCTGTCATTTTTTTTTTCAAAAAAATTATTACAAAAATAAATATAACCTTCCAAAAAGCTAAAAAAAAGCCCCGTTTTTACCTACGTAATCAGACGCCTACCAAAGAAAATTGAAAAGTTTTTAAGATAAAAACAAGAAATAGGGGCATAGATCTATTCTTCCTTTAAATTTTGATACCAAATATAATTTAATCGGCCTAGTTTTCGAGGAGAAAACAGGGGAATACGAAACGTCGATCGCTCATGGTTTTTTGTAGGTAAAATCGTTCTGAGCTGCAGTTGTCCCTATCGCACTGTACGGGGGGAGACGAGAGGTGAGGGAGGGTTAGACTAATACGTACACAATTAGGGAAGTGACTAGTGTCGAAGTTTTTATCGATATCATAGTGATGTCAGTCGGTATCGACGTTTATCCTATTACTGATTTACTGAACAGTGAAATATGATGCTAATTATGTTTTATTTTTTAAGAGACATCGAAGTAACAATTCAATGACATTTTTACGGTTTACAATTAAATATTATTTGAAATGAACTTTAGCGACACTTTCTCTTGCAAAAATACAAACCGTAACCATATAATACGTGCCTAAAGTTCGCACTCTACTGCTTAGTGTAATATTCTGCTTTTGACATGACATTATTTACTTTAAATTATAATATTTAAATCTATATATTATTATTATTATATTAAAGGAAGTCGAAAATCGTGTTAGTTACACCATTTATAACTCAAGAACGGATGAACCGATTTTTATATTTTTTGCGTTTTTGGATTAGCCGTCGTCCGGACTAGGATTATAAGTTTTTTTTTTAAATTATTTTTTTAGGTAGTTAGGGTAGTTAGTAAGTTGACGGGAACGAAGCTGCGGGCAAAAGCTAGTTCTTAATATTTATGCCAGAGCAGCAGTAGAGGTGCTTGTGGGATTTTAAATAATTTAAAAGTTATGTAATAATTAATAATTATGTACATTTAAAAAAAGCTAAAAAGCTTTTATTGCTATCGATAAACAACCCGCACTTGACTACGGATCCAGTTATTTTGAAAATTCAATTAGGTACTGCTTCATCTTCTTTCTCTTTTCCGTAGTTTGTCGCAGGAGTGCCTTTGAATTGCAAATATAACAAAGATCTCAATAAACCCCCGCAACTGATGTTTTTTTACGCAGTTTACATAATTTGACAAAATTAGACGCCGTGATACGCTTGCGCCCCTCTATTGCCCACAATTCATTACCACTCTGGCCAATCGTGCTACGTTCAAATTCAATTACCTACTGCTTCATCTTCTTTCTCTTTTCCGTAGTTTGTTGCAGGAGTGCCTTTGAATTGCGAATATAACAAAGATCTTAATAAACCCGCAACTGATGTTTTTTTACGCAGTTTACATAATTTGCCAAAATTTGACGCCGTGATACGTTTGCGCCCCTCTATTGCCTACAATTCAATACCACTCTGGCCAATCGTGCTACGTTCAAGTTCTTCAGCACTCTTTTTCGATAGTTCTAGCCCAGAAACAAATGTTTTTTTCTTATCCTCAAATATTTCTGATTGCATATCAGGCTCTAATTCTAGTCGACCGTAATTTTAGTCAGGTCCAGTAACTTTTCGTTTTTTACATGATCTATCGTCGACGATTCTCTTTCGGCATTGTTCATTATAGGTATACTTTTGATCGCCTTTGTCTTTCAACGAATTTCTTTATTTATTTATGTATTTAACAATTTATGTACACACACACAAGTAGATAACAAAAAAAAAAGGAGACAGAAAATAGGTACAAAGGTGATGCTTACTTCTAATGAAATCTCTTCCAGCATACCTGTGAAAGGACAGCCAAATAAAAGAGATGTAGACACGTGTGTAAAAATAAAAAATAATAAAATAAAACAATAAACTTTAAATATAACATACAATACATAAATATTACAAAAAAATATGACGCTAATATAATTATACTAAATAATATCTTCTTCTATATTTCTTTTTTTTTCTTTGTGTATTTGCCAGGGCTGCAACCCTGGATTTTATTTGACAGGCGTGAATGTATAGCAGTGGTTCCGTGATAGAGCCGTACCAAAGCATCGTGCTTGGTAGGAACCTCTGGCCGTGTAATTGACACGTTTACCTCCAATAAATTTTATTTTAAATGTTTTTTTATGTTTGGAAACAAAGCGCCGGACAAGGACCATTTGGGGTAGAATCACGCCATGCCATTGAAAATCGATCACGCCCCTTTGACCATAATACTATATGAAAATTAAATTACTTAGATGGTACTGTACACGGTGTAAAATGAATCTTCCGTTTTATACGTAAATGGTGTCTTTTTCTCTTAGCATTCAAGAATAGACGTTTTTTATTCCCTTTTCTTCCACCCATTATTAAAGAAAAAGGGTTTACCTGAAACAAAAATTATTACAGTATGATTATAATTATTATTAGATTGACATTTTATCAAACAAAATTCAATTATTTTAAATATTTTGTCGATTTGAAGGGGGTTAGTAACAGATGAATGATAAAATTTATTTACAATTAAAATAATACTCACGATTTTTCTACAGTCGTAGACAAATACTTATTCAAATCCGGCACAATCCGAGTCGAAACAGTGAAGCAAAGAATCAAGTCCGTAAAAGTCTGCAAATGTCTAATACGTAAGTTTGGCGCGAGACGGGCGCGCGGGCGCGCGGCAGGTGCGGGCTACTGAGCTACGCACACAAATACAGACTATTCACTCACACATTGACACCGCCCGTTTGCTAGAGCGCAGCGCGACGGCAATAGTTTCTTCAAATACCTATTTTTCAATTCTCGCGAATGAAACAGTTCATGGCACGCGGGCGTGCCCACGGGTGCTGAGCTAAGATAAGCTGAGCTGAGATAAGGATTTGTAGATGAAATGAATTGCTTGTTTGTGCTAGGTTATCTCTGGTTGTACTGATTCGATAACAAAAAAAATATAACTGGCTCTAGTAATGTTTTTTTTTTAATTTTAAATTGACATAGGTACTCATGAGTAAGTCTGCACATTTGTTCTATTTGCCTTTAAGGAGTTCTCTTGTGTACGTTTGGAGTCTAATTCCATCATTCAAAAGGATTGACATAACCCTTACCATATCTAATAGAAATAGAAACGTTTATTTCCAAAAATATGACATCGTATTTTACATCTCACTTTACATTTCCTATAGTTTTATTTATTTAAATTGAGGAGTACGCTGACTATTATTCAATTGACAACGTCGAATGCAATTTTATGTAGCTATAACTAAACTGAATGCAAAAAGAATTATCAAGATCGGTTCATAAAACAGAAAGTTATGTCAAGGTGTACTGAAATTCTGCCCGGGTTGCGGAATTGTTGAGAAGAGTCACCGTGGCCCTGGAACGCAAAGGGCATTTGGAAGAACAAGGGTTGGTTTTAAACTGTGAGGGGCTGACACGTTTGATGATAAACAGAAGACATTTGATAAATTCCCACCCCAAAACTAAACGAAAAGTATGTTAATTTCGAGACTCACCTAAGCGGCAGAAGCCTACACAGATCCTTATCATAGACAGCCAGCGTGTTGTTCTTAGTGATGTGCGGGGGGAAGATGGAGCCATCCGAGCCGGCGATGCTGTTGCACTCGTCCGTGGTCCAGTGCGGCAGCCTCTCCTTCATGTTGTAGCGGTTGATGATGCCGTACTTAGACATGCTCGTGGCGCCAGTGTACATCGTCACTACGTCAGGACTTGTGCCGTTTTTCTGGGGATGAATAGAGGAAATTGTAACAGGTACAAAACAGAAATTGTAACAGGTACAAAACAGAAATTGTAACAGGTACAAAACAGAAATTGTAACAGGTAAAAAACAGCAGTCGCTCAATGTCGGAGTCCCTAAACCGGAATTTTAAGGACCCCAACAGTTGGCAGCTAAGCTGTTCGCGCAATTTTGACGAACAATTTTGGTCGCACTGTAGTGTCTGCCTCTTTGCGAGAGTATTAACTGTGGGATGTAACTGAAAATTTATTTATAGAAAAATCCATTAATTATATTTATTTTTTGGCGTGACTTGAGACATGAGATAGTCACCTACAACAAGTAGGTAGTACTAACATTTTTAAATGTTCCACAATCGAAAGCGACTTCTGGATCTATGGAGTGCCAAAGGCAAGGTCAGTTCCTAGATTAAAACCATCATCGGGCTACATCTATTGCTGGACATAGACCCCTACAGTCGCACGTCACTCCTATGCAGGCAACTCTCATCCTAAGTCCTAACGCAACCAGTCAACCTGCTACGATCGTTGCTCCTAGTTCCAGATAGAGCTTCCGAGATCTAGGTAATAAGTAATTTCAGCTAATTATCATCTGAATATCAGTCGAAAAACATCCACTGCTGGATCCCCAAGTGCGCCACAGCAACCAGTACTGTGCGTCTTGAATTCATCGGTCACCCTCGGCCCTCACCACTTAATCAATTTTCATCAGAACTTACCCCGTAAAACAGCCCAAATTCCTCATAAGGCAGCTTCTGCTCCTTAGGCACTACATCCTTGGCTAGCTTGAGCAGAGGATCCTCGTAACCCCAGAGGAGCTGGCCCACCGACACTTCCACGAAAGGCTTGATCTTGAGGATGTCCATGATGGAAGCCATCGCGAGGCGGAGGAACCGAGCGGCGTGCTTCGATTGAGAAGTTGCACTCTGGAAAAGTACAGAATTTGGGTGTTAGTATCTATACTAATATTATAAAGCTGAAGAGTTTGTTCGTTTGCTTGAACGCGCTAATCTCAGAAAGTACCTACTGGTCCGATTTGAAAAATTCGTTCATCACGTGATATTCGAAAATGATGCCTAGAGAATATACAACTGGGATAAAAAGTACCCCTAATGAGTATAGGTATGCTATTCCAGGCTAAAATCTCTCTCTGTTTCAAATTTCATCCAGATCCGTTCAGCCGTTCTGGCGTAATTGCGTTCCGAGGATCCATCGTAACTTTCGAATTTATAATTTTAGTTAGGATTAAAAGGTAAAAATATCAGAAACAGGTAAGATTGATTATAAAAATAATATATTTCCAGCAGGTAAACTTGAGAAGAACTGGTTTGAGAATAGGCTACTCTCTATCCTTGGAAAATGCTAGGTTTCTGTGGTAGTAGCCACGCAAGGGAACGAAGCCACGAAACTAGTTACGTAAGTATATTACGATAACCTTTGACCAACCATTTATAAGAGACCAAAATCACACAGAACAGTGAGTAAAAAAAGCAAGCTTGATCAACTTCTTTGAAGGTCGTTTGAAACACGAAAAACCAGTAAAAAGTCCTTGTTTAAAGCCTTGTAGAGTCAAAATTTTATAATAATATTAATTAGTTATAGTTAAAACTGGTTTGACAACAAATTAATAAATGGTAATATGTAGCCGCAAAAAAAGCTTAATTACAATGGCTATGGATTTAAATTACAATATTAAAAAAAAAAGTTTTTGTTTTATTGTTTTTAGTTATTCTTATCCTAACTAATAGTATTAATGCAAACGTGAGATTTGTACGCTTTCAATGCTAAATCGAACGGATTTTGATGAATTTTGGTACAAAGATACAAACATGGGAGTTCATGGAATCCTAGATATGGTTATGCCCATAATTTTCCCAAAAAAGTTGAACTCAAGCGAAGCCACGCGCAAAAGCAAGTATTTGTACAAGCTAGTATTAGTCGTTTAATTTCACATAATAATATGAAAAAGATTTTATCTTATTACCTAGCATACTTAATAAAAATACCGGGATACTCCAACTTCTATTAAAATACCGCGCGGTACCGATTTCGGAAAATGATCGGTAGGTACTTAATATTAAACGTAGAACTTAAAAATAATTAAAATAATGAATAAAACCTCGTTCTTTGAACCCAATTAAAAGAAATAAACTTGAACTGTGTATTATTTAAGGTCAGACTTAAGTGCGAAAATCTTATATTAAAATATTAAGGAAGTGACATACAAAAATACTTTGTACTTCGGCCGTGATTTTTATAAAAGTAGGTATTTCAGAGGAAAACACTCTAAAGTCTTGAGGTATTATTTCAACTAAAATGTCATAAGATGAGGAAAAAAAGCTGATATAATAGCATGGGTAGCCCTCAAAAGGCTATTTTAACTTTTAAGGAAAACCGTAAAATATCCTAATTCAAGAGATAGCATATTTAACTGTATAAACTTTTTATTTTTTCGGGCCGTGGAGCTCATGCTTATCCTTTCAAAGAAATTTTGAAAAGGCTGTTTGACACTTCTCGTGACCTAAGGGATGGCTTTTACTTTGGGCAGTGACTAAGCATTGCCATTCAACGTGGCAATGCCTCTGCTATGTCCCTTGGGCACATTATACTAGCTGACAGCGTTGAGGGCGAACTTTTCGATGCTATATTTTATTTTGTAAATAATTTAAATAGTATGTAACTTGACATTTTCAATTAATTGTCAACTTTAAAAGTACATATTCTTGCTAAACTTGCTTTAAGCAGTTAGTCTCAGCTGTGAATTGAATATGTTGACGGGGGTCGTTAACTGTCAGGAGTCCGAAAACCAGTCATCAAAGAGTACCTATCGTGTTAACTGTTACTAGGTTTATGAAATCGATACTTAGTCGTTTCATAAATTCATTAAGTTTCATCCAGAAACAGTTTTTTTTTTTTACTTTAGATGTGTTCGCTCTTGACTTTAGTCTAGGTCAGAGGAAGGAGACAAAGTAAACTTTAAAATAGTTGGAAAAAGGGTAGGCAGGTGATGAATCAAACATACACAACCACTTAAAAACACAAGCGGCAAACACAATAACTCTACAATAATGATAATCTTTCATGAGTAATAATGTAAAACGACGATTTAATAGCAGTATCATTAACATATTAAACGCCTGTCATATGGGATAAAAATAACAAAATAAATCATCAGATTTCGTACCTTTTATAATTTATTATAGCAATATGTTATTATAACTTCAAAGAGATGAAAAAAAACTATGGTCATGAATAAAATATTCGTAACACAAGTTTTTTTTTTACATACCTGTTATTAAATAACGGGTTTAATAACGTACCGATAATCTCGGTATAAAAATATCATGTTACTAATATTTTAAAGGGATTTTATGTTCGTTTCGAGTTAATCTCCTCCCTTCGGACGTTACGGAAAAGCCAATCACGAAAAAAATTTCACTGACAGAGTTTCGCTAAGCGTGGGCTACTTTTTATCCCCGGTAAAAAATCGTAAAAATGCTAATGCTGTGAGAACAACACTCAAATCGCAAAAAAACTTGACTTAAAGACCAAGAAGTTTCATAATATTTTCTTTCAAATCTCTTCTTAGTATTATTATAGAGATAGATATACACATTACGCATCCCAGTTCATTAAGCTTAAAAAACCGTCAATAGTTTTAAAATTACATTCCTACCGCGGAACCCTAAATCTGTATCATCGAGTAAGGTCGTCAGGTTTACAGATCTTCCTGTATGCGGAACCTTGATCGTGTCATGTGTGCCGACTGCCGACTTAACTATAAACTGAAGGTTACGCTTATGTAAGTGTTAACGTTAAAGTTAACTTAAACGTATAGTTAAGGGAATAGGAATTATGCATTAAAAAAAATATTAAGTATCTATACAGTGTATCTAAAAATATACCTAAATATAACACTAATGGTACAAACAGAATCAAATAACTCGAAAAACCAGCGATTATTTTAAAAAACGACCATTATTTTAAACAAATATTTCTGTCGCTCTCGCGAAAACATTGTTTTCTATTGCAGGTGTCTTGTGGAAGTTAAATAAAATGTTTATGTTATGTTATGTCTAGGCATCACGGACTTTGACGTCAAAGTCCATATCCGACTTCTCTTTCTAATTGTAATCTTTGAAGCTTTATAACTTCTTCGATGAAGGTATTTAACAATAATTTCATGATTGTTTACTAGGGCTAATACGTAGGTATTTTATGGTGCAAATAAAAAAATCGCATGCATATTCCCTATTGAAATGTTGAGTGGCTTACAAGAAACGCATAATTTTCTCGGTTTAATTTTTTATTTTATTTGAGATGGGTTTGCTCTTGACTCTAGTAGTCTAGTCTAGATCAGAGATAACAGAGGCAAAGTCTACGATGGAGCGAGCTTACCCAGAAGTAGCCTGTTCACTCTAACTTTGAACCATGGTACGGAACCCATCGTGTGAGAGTCCGACTCGCACTTGGCCGGTTTTTCAAACTTGTAATTTTTCACTTAGCTCACTATTATTCTGAATGTATGTATGATCATGTTTATACTTACATAACGACAAGCGACTACCACATCTATTCTCTGACGTCAGCGTCTTACGTCGACTGTGTCAATATTTAAAACGTGATGTCCATTTGAAGTAGTCACCACGGGCCCGACACGTGGATGGCAATAATATAAAAAACTCGTAACAGTCATAACAAATTATCATAAACTTGTACCTACATATCTATCTAAGACTAGTTTTCTAGGAAGAGTTTAGCAGTGCTAACCTCTTCCAGCAGTGCTAACCACTTCCTAGAGATACTTTTTTAAACTATTTTTAAGTATCCTCACATTTTCGTTATCGAAAGTAAAATGACCCACGCCACTTCGTCTGCGTCACATTTTCCATTAATGCTCGGCTCCTTTTAGTCGGACAAATCGGACCAGTAGCTCCTGAGATTACTACCTACATACAAACTTACAAACAAATGTTACCTCTTTATAATATTAGTATAGATAAATAAACCTATTTAAGCCAAATTAAATGATCTTGTCACGTTTCGAATATAGTCCCTCAGGGTTAAATCTTTGGTCAGCAACATGGCTAGACAAGATCCGAGTTGCTACTTGCTACTGAAAAATCCCAGACGGAATCCTTCACGGAGAAATGGCCGGGCGTGACCCGGGAAACAAATCTACCTTTCGACCACTAGACCAAAGCATATATATAATAAGAAATTATAGAAGAAACAATGACGGTGATCATTGAACTCTTCATCGTCGTGTTTCTTCGCTCGCTGAAGGCAGTTTAACCTCGGTTAAACCATCCGGTAGTTTACCAAACCTAAGAAAAAATTATTCAAGGATGGCATCTGTTCTCTAAGCCTAGCCTAACATAATCATCATTAGGTTTATTACACAGTTACCAATAGATTAGTCCATCTAGGTGGCCTAATGAGAATCTAATGAGACCTGGATCGATAACATCATAGGAAAAATAGATCGACCTTATTTAAATCGATTTTAAAATAATCAGAATTCGGTTTGATTTGATCACTACACTATGGAAATAATGATTACCCTTGGAAACCTGATTTTTTTTATGTTGTTATGTAAGCTAGATAGAGAGCAGCTCGTGGTTAAACAACAGCCACACGGGTCGATTTCAAGGTTAAGCAACGCTTGCTGAGGTCGGTCTGTGGATGGGTATTCTTCTAGTATTCTTACGTGGAGCGACTGGGTAACACGGTACCAAACTGATGTCAGTTTTTCTGGCTTCTGGCAATCCGTAACGACTGCTACAGCTGTAAAAATGTTAGCCGGAACTAACGGCTTAACGTGCTTTCCAAGCCACGCATTAGCATCTGTATGTTAAGATGGTCACCCATCCACAGGCCGACCTCGGCAATTGTTGCTTTACCTTGAAGATCGACCACACGATTAATAATGTGGATGTTTTCCATGACGTGTTTATTTTTTAACGGTATAATATGCAAATCTTTACCGCTAGACAAATTCACGTGGGTGCAATATATTGACCACTGGGTTAATGACCATACCTTCCATATGGGGACCACCGGTTTCTGACTAATATGGCCAGTCAGCTGATTGGCTTACTATACACTCATACATATATCTGCGGGTCTGAAAAGGCCACTTTAGCAGAATCAGAAAGTACAACACGCTACTCGTCACTGTCAAATTGTCCCACTCAACATTGAATATGATACGTTAGCGATAAAGATGATAATGCAATTTTACAGATCGTTGTGTGGTTTATATTATGATTCTAATATGACTCTGCTGGAGTGGCCTTTTTAGACCCGCAGGTCGTAAACGCGACTCAGTGCACGAGTCAAAAGAGTCACCGCAGCCCTGGAACGCATAGGGCATTAGGAGGAACACGGATGGGTTTTAGTCAGTAAGAGTCTGACACTCCCTTTTGGTACGCCCAGAGCGGGAAGAGTCATTTGAAGATTTTCCATCCTTAAAACAAAGCGCGACTAGCTAGCGGGTTTCTGGGTTCGATTCCCAGGTGGGACAAAAAGTGTAATAGGGTTCTTCTATTAGGCATTTCCATAAATAGACCAGTTTCAGGCACTTTTGAATTGCGTCCGATCATGACTTACGCTTGTGCTATTTTTGCTCACGCTAAGCCACACCATATCCATAGGATGCAGAACACATGAGGAAGGCTTTAGATTATACGGGATGGGCAAACACGGAATATGGGCAAAAGCTAATCAATAATAAAAAAAAGCAGCAGAATATATTAGTACCTAACCTTATTTCCCGAGGGCATAAGAAAAAGTGTTACATATTCGTTGAAAGGTGAAACTGTGTGTTCGCGGCTGACCGAGTATCACAAATTGACACTTTTCTAGTTAATATCAGAGTGTCACGCTTTTAGCACATGTGGGGTATATAGAGGCGTAGGATTCACGCCTCTTATCCATTAACATACATAGAAAACATTACGCTTGTATATATCACCAGAAAATGGCAGACTCTGTTAGACACAAAATGAAGGACACAGCAGAGGATTTTTGTGGTCAGCTCGTGGCTAAATAATAAGCCGCACTGGTCGATTTATGCAGTTACGCAACGCTTGCCAAGGTTGATAAGGATGGGTGACCATTTTAACATTCCGAGTACTTATTGTTAGTGTCTTGAAAAGCACGTTAAGACGGTTGGTCTCGGCTGTCATTTGTGGCTTTTTGGCAGTAGTTACGGATTGTCAGAAGCCAGTAAGTCTGACTCCAGTCTTGCCAAGAACTACCATGTTACCCAGTTACTGGGTTGTGGAGGTCTGGTAGGACTGTTATTCAGATGAATCCGGTTTGACTGGAAGCCGACCCCAAATACCTAGTTGGGAAAAGGCTACGCAGATGATGATTTTTATCGAATGCAAAAATAATAAAGATGTCGCCTTTATAAATCTCTTTTTTATTTCACGGCACAAATAAAGCATCTTTTTATTTATTTTAATTTCTTTCTAACTTGATCAGTTGAGCAATAGGTAACCTACGTTTAACGTGTAAGTATTTAACGATGCGGTAACCGTAAGTTAACTGTTTTGTTCCATTGCAATGCTTTGTTTACAAGTGACTGCACAATGCATATAGCTGAGCTGATAAACTTATATGTTCACGGGTGTTACGTTTGTGAGGTAAGCAGTGTTCACAGATCCATTATCGGGTAGATAGTCTATGCTAATAACACAATTTTTATTTTTAGATGTGTTTGCTATTGACTCTAGTCTTGGTCAGAGATGACAGAGACAAAGTCTACGATGGAGCGAGCTTACCCAGAAGTAGCCTGTTCAGTCTAACTTTGAAGAGATTAGGGTTTTAATCATAAACGTATAAAAACGGGGTATAAAACTGAAGAGTTTGTTTTGGTTGAACTGCTGGTTCGAATTAAAAACATCGCAAGTGTTGGATATCCCATTTATTTAGGAAGGCTATAAGCTATATAACATCACGCTATAACCAAAAAGAGCGGAGCATTAATGAACCAGCGGCCAAGTGCGAGTCGTCCTCGCGCACGTAGGGTTCCGTACCACTATCTATAAAAACGGCAAAAAAATCAAGTTTGTTGTATGAGAGCCCACTTAAATATTTATTTTATTGTTTTTATTTTTTTTATTTTTTGTATTTGTTATTATAGCGGCAACGGACAGAGAACAGTGGAAGGAAGGAAGGGAGGCCTTTGCCCTGCAGTGGGACTCAACAGGCTGATAATAATAATATATAAGGTACAATAGGGAATATGCATGAGATTTTTTTATTTGCAAAATAAAATATTTATAGCTCTAGTAAACAATCATGAAATTATTTTTAAAATACCTGCATCATGTATTAAGTTATAAAGCTTCAAAGACTACAGTTAGAAAGAGAAGTCCGATACGTAATGTGACGTCAAATTACACGACTACTATACAGCTGTCATAGAAAACAGCGTTTTCGCGAGAGGGACAGATATATTTGTTTAAAATAATTGTATCTCGTTCGTTTTTCGAACAATTTAGATTCTAATTTCACAGTTAGTATTATATTTTCCAATACTTTTAGATAAACTGTTCAGATCATAAATACTTTTTTCATGCATATTCCCTATTCCGATGTTGGCGACCACGACGCGCGACCAACTCCCGGTCGGGCCCTATAGTAATAGTTACAACAGGCTTGTTGTAAAGACTTGTTATTTTGACAGCTGTCATATGATGAGTTCACTAAATTATTGAAGTTGCAAAATATCATAAGACAAAAATCTTCAAAAATTTACGTAATACTTTTTTTTTACTATTGTTAGGCATACGTTTGACCGCTATCTCACCTAATGTGAAGAGATGATGTGGTCTAAGGTGGAGGACGCTTGCCTAGAGTACAAGTACTTGATTGAACCAACTTAAAAAAGTGTGGAATTTCCCGTCCGTCGGAGTTATTTTTCCTGATAGCTACAACCTGGGGGGGGGGGGGGGTTACATAACATATTCAGTCTTGACTTTAAGGCCCCCGGCTTTACAGTCTAGGTTGCTTCACATCGTGGACCACATCATCGTTTAACAGTACATGAAATCATGACACTGTTAGTTTAGATGAAACTATCATTTACGGCGTTGGTCAAGGAAGCGTGCTTGGCCCCACTATGTTCTTAGTTTATACAAACAGCCTCTGTAATATGAACATAGAAGGAGGGCACATCTATTCATACGCGGATGATACTGCCATAGTGTTTAGTGACACAACTTGGAACAATGTTAAGAAATCTGCAGAGTCCGGCCTGTCTAGGATAGCATCATGGCTCGATCACAATCTTCTAACCCTAAACAAATCTAAAACCACCTTCATTTGCTTCTCTAAATATAACCTTTCACAACCTTCAGCTGACTTTCAAATAAAAATTCACAATTGCCAGACCCCCTCAAACTCTAACTCTGCTTGCCCTTGCACAGAAATTGAAAAAGTCCAATATACCAAATATCTAGGTATAATGATCGACCAACGTTTATCTTGGCATTGGCATACTGAACTTATAATGAAAAGAATTCGGAAACTTGTCTGGGCATTTAAAACACTGCGTTATGTGACTACTAAAAACCTTCTGTTACAAATTTACACATCACTCGCACAGTCGGTACTAGCGTACTGTTTACCAGTTTGGGGAGTAGCAACAAAAACTAAATTCCTAGAACTAGAAAGAGCTCAGAGATCACTACTTTAAGTTATGCTATTTAAGCCTTTAGGTTCCCAACTGAAACTCTTTACCTGACTTCTGATGTTCTGACGGTTCGTAAACTTTATGTGCTCCAAATTATATTAAAAAAACATAAATCTCTCACCTTCGACTCCATGACTCGACAAGGAAGAAGGAAATACATGATCCCCAATGTTCCTGTTAAATCAACTTTTGCGAAGAGACAGTACGCTAGGCAATCTTCACAATTATATAACTTTATAAACAAGGAATTAAATATTTATCCACTTTTGTATCTTGATTGCAAAAATACTGTGACTGAATGGCTAAAGGCAAAAACGTATGACGAGATTGAGAATTTAGTCCAAACTATATGTTCTTAGACGCATTTCTTAATAATTCGGTTTTTATTAATGAAGACTACTTTTTCATCACTAGCACATATCCATAATATTTACATACCATATACTATCATTAAACACACAAACACTCACACTCAATCACTCACACACACAAACACACCCTCACAGACACAAACACACCATTACACACCCTCACACTACAGCGCGCCTTTGATTAATCATTATTTTAATTTTTGTTTTACATTATATTTTTTGATTTAGATCACTCTTTTTTGTAATACCTACTGTAATGGAATGTCTATTCAATAGCTTATACAAGTCGTAACTACTGGAAGAGCGGAACTTCCTAACACAAGTATACTTCTTACTTAAATGGAAATTCCCTGAAGACCAAATGTAAACGTATTCTTAAGTTATTGAAATAAACATTTTATTTATTTATTTTATTTATTATGAAATGGTGATGTGGTTTGTAGGGTGCTAACGTAAGACAATTTTCGTCCACAGTGTTGTGTGCATGTCTGTTCTGAAATAATAAATATATTGTCTTTCTTTCAAATGCGAATCTATTACAAAAAGGAACTCTTCTTTCTTATCCAAGCATGAAGCTCAGCATAAAGAAGTGAATAAAACAGAATTACAAGAGTTAGGGTATGCCATTTGGAAAGATACAAACACGTCAAATTCGCACAAAATGGCCATCGCTCAGCATTATGTTCCAGCATAATGCTGAGCGATGGCCTGGGACTTGTGTCCCATAAAAGTATTTATATTAAATTTGAGTTCTATAATTTGCCTGCGTCTAAACACCAAAGCTACCTCACAATCGGACCCCGTCATTGTACTCAACACAGCACGGGCGAGTGAAAGTGGGCCACACTACGACTCATTCGTCGGCTCACGGCCTACCCGTACTTGTGATCATAAGTAACTACAGCTGCTGTTAGCAAATGAATGGGAATTTTAATTGAAATCTTGTGCTTTTGTGTTTTTTTTTGTGGTCCCATAAAAGCACTCTGAAGTAGAGAGTAAGAGCTGTTCCAGAGTACAATATATCTCTGAGATACTTTGGTAGTTCTTTCGTGATTGCGTAATAAATATCAGTCACCAGAAAATGGCAAGATGGTCTGCCGGGTCTTTATCAAGAACTCCTTAAGAGGGTTTACGCGTGTCGGCATTTCATACAAATTTTCAAGTCCTTATTCTTCGATGTTTATGGACCGATTTTAATGAAACTTGGTATGCATACGCTTCAGAGCTAGGCCTAAAAAGTTAGTAGAGAACATTTTCGAAAAAGAGTTTAGAGGAAGAGTGAGGACAATTTTATGTTTTCTATAGAAAGTGAAAAATCACTCTATCTTTCCCCCTGTAACCCCCCCTCTTAACTGTTACAGAGGAACCCTTTAAGCCAGCCTTAGCTCTCCAGACCGCAGATTTGTCGCTGTACGATGAAAATCTCACCAAGATGGGCCTATGATGGTCCTTATTGGCAATTCAGAGTCTGTGGCAGGCCTTTATGGAGGATGCAGCCAAAGGATAATAAATTTCGATATATTAAGAAAAATCGTTTTGTATATGTATAACATATCCCGTCCAAATTCAATAATTTCCAATACATCCGTGTCTTATTTAGAAAAAAATAGTTTACAATATCACGTGACATTTTACGGTGACATAGGTACACAAACTTTTGCAATTATAATCCTCTCTCTTTCTCTTTCAATCTAATCTCTTTTGCTAACTATTTAAGTATAATCCTAATCCTTTATCAATGTACCCCAGAATTTTATAATCATTTAACTCGCTCGCGTGTATACAGAACGTGTTTTCTTTATCAAAACCAAACGGTTCGATTTTTGGGTAGGAATTACGATTTTGCAGTTTTAGTTTTCTTCAAAATCGGGTTCGAGACTCCTGTCAGAGTTTTTAGATATTTCTCATAGTTTCGGATTTGGCCATGAAGGCACACTTTAAAAATTCACCCTACCTAAATACAATCCTACCGTTTCTGAGTGAGTGACTTACAGACAACGCACAGCCGAAACTACTGGTCGTAGAAAGTGACATGCAGGTTCCTTGGGGAACTGTGTAGGGGAGCTAAGAGACTTCCCCAAATTCCTTGCGATCGGTCTGTGGATGGGTGACCATTTTAATATACCGAGACTAATCCGGGCTTCGGAAAGCACGTTTAGCCATTGGTTCCGGCTATTATAGTCGTTACGGGAAGTCAGAAGCCAGGCACAGAAATCAGACACCAGTCTTGCCAAAGGGTATCGTGTTACCCAGTTACTGGGTTGTGGAGGTCAGCCAGGCAGTCGCTCCACGTTAGAAAGTGGTATTCAGCTGAATCCTTTCACACAGTACATCCAATTATACATCGTTTGTTAAGTCTTCTTCTAAAATTTCCACCCATCAATTTTTTATATTATAAATCACTTTTTCGACTACACTTGAAACTCTACTGATCCCACATTCAAATAACAGTCGTAACCATACTCAGTAGTACAATATGAGCGCTTATTCAATTAGCCAAGAACATTACACCTGAATAAAACAACCGACCTCAATTCTATTTCTTCCAACTTACACTTCAATTTCCTTTGAACAACAAACGACTGATAGAATCCCACTTCTGATTCTATGAAAATCAAATGTGTTGGTGTGAGTTACGGTGTGTTTTCCTTTGCTATGGTGTTCTTATAGAGTTGAATGCCCGGTCATGGTATTGTATGTTTGCATATTTCATTATGTGTTTATAAATCGTGAGCAGGGAATGAAGCCGTGGGTTGTCATTCTAATTGAGTTGCATAACTTTAGGCTTAGCAGTTTTGTAGGATGAGTAAGACTAATCAACTATAGAATTCATAATTATTTGAATTTGACTTTTGCCATTACATTGTGGTCGAATTCCACTCTAACCAGATTCAGCTGAATACCAATATTTCACATGAAGCGACTGCCTATTTGCGGGTCTAAATTGGCCACTTTAGCAGAATCATAATATTAACCACTCAACAATCTGCCAAATTAATTTTTTATCTTTATCGTGAACGCATTAGGTTCAAAGTTAATTGGGAAAATTTGACAGTGATGGGTCGCATGATGTGCTAAAGTGGCTTTTCCAGCCCCCCCCCCCTGGTCCTTGCCGTATTCCCTGCAGTAGTCCGTGTTTCCTGATAGCTACAACCTGGGAGTCTTTAAGTCAAGAGTGAATAGGTTACTTCTAGGCAAGCGTGCTCCATCTTCGACCAGATCATAGCTTACAATAGGGAATATGCATGTGATTTTTTTATTTGAAAAATGATATTCTTATTAGCTCCTATAAACAATCACGAAATAATGTTTGAAATACCTTCATCAGCGATGAAGTAATAAAGCTTCAAAGATCACAATTAGAAAGAGAAGTCCGATATGAACTTTGACGTCAAAGTCCATGACGCCTATACAGCTGCCATATAAAACAGCGTTTTCGTGAGAGGGACACAGACATTTGTTTAAAATAGTTGTATCACGTTTATTTTTCGAGCAATTTTGATTTTTTTTCACTTTTTTTTTTGATTTTTAGATAGAATGTATAGATAATAAATATTTTTTTCATGTATTATTCCTTATTGAGTGAGATAGGTACTGGTCTCTTGTGTCAACACCTCACCGTGTTAACTTAGATGGAGCGAGTATGAAGTGAGCTGTAATTCCATCTTGTTTGTATGGACTGACAGCTTACTTCATATTCACTTCAGCCAAGTTTTATAAAAGGTGAGATGTTTACAAAATAGCACTGCTGGTCAAAATGAGGGGTCTATCAATGGCAATTTAAAAAAAATGGTTTGAGTTTGACCCATCGAAAGACAAGTAGTATAACTTAACATTGCTATTTTTAGGGTTCCGTAAACAAAGGGAAACCAACGGAACCTGTTCGTCCATCCGTCCATCCGTCTATCAGCGGGCTGTAGGTATCTCAAGAACTGTTATAGGTAGACAGTTGAAATTTTCATAGAGTGTGTGAGTGTGTTTCTATTGCCGCTATAATAACAAATAATAAAAGCGTAAATTCAAAATTTAAGGGGGCTTCCTTTAATTTTTAATGTATCATACAGCAAACGTGTTTCGTTTTTAGGGTTTCTTAAGCAAAGGTAACCAACGGAATCCTATTATTACTAAGCCTTCACTGTTCGTCTCTCCGTCCGTCTATTCGTCCGTCCGTCTATCCGTCCGTCCGTCTGTATGTTAGCGTGCTGTATCTCAAGAACCGTAATAGGGAGACAGTTGAAAATTTCACAGACTGGTATTTCTATTGCCTGCTATAACAACAAATACCAAACATTCAATTAAATTAATAAGTCAAGGAGTTTAAGAAACGTGTTTTTTTTTTCGATTTATTGTACGGAACCCTTCATGTGATCGTCCGTCTCGCACTTGTCCGGTTTTTATTTACTCACGAGCCACCCAGTCAAACGCTCAATAAAAACCGAAAATGTACTTTAGAACAAATGACTGAAATCGCTCATTGAGCCGTCTCGCTTGGCCTGATCCTCACGCTCTGATAGAGCCCGCTCGAGAACTGAATTCGCTCGTAAATCGTGAGCTAGTGCATTTTTGTTTTAAAGCGTCAATTACTCTAGCATCATATGTGCGCCTGGTATTTGCTTTCAGTTATCTGAACTATTAGAAAGAGTTATAAAATTGTTTGTTTGGTTGTGGTGCTCGGTGGAGTCACTGACTATTCTGTAGACATCTCACAGTGTCAACTTAGAAGAAGTGAACTGTCCATTTGATTGATAATTCACTTTACTGAAGGTCGCTGCAATAGATTTTCTTAGACCATTCTGTCGCTATCACCCGTCACGATATCACCCCCTTTCTTTCAAATCACTCCTCACATAACCCATCCATCTTTTCTTTGGGCTCATTCGCTATTCATCCACATTTATATTCATAACTCTTTTAGTAACATGCGTTTTATCCCTCCTCTTCACATGACTATCACAGGCGCCACTTTTAAATTTCCTCTAAAATACTCTTCTAGCCACATTCGCCGCAAGGTTGCCTGATTGTCGGTCTTCTACAGATTGTACTTCGCCGAGTGTGCCCAAGAATTCCACGACCTCATCCCACCGGACCCTTCTACCATCGGACATCCAGACGCACTGCAAATTACCATCCCTACCTTGTTGCTATTCCACCAATTCGTACTAAGCGTTTCCAAACGTCTTTTATAATGCGTACAGCAAAGGAGTGGAACTCTCTGCCTGCGTCTGTGTTTCCGAACGCTTACAACCAACCAACCTAATCTCTTCAAAGTTAGTGTGAACAGGCTGCTTCTGGGTAAGCTCGCTCCATCGTAGACTTTGTCTTTGTCATCTCTGACCAAGACTAGAGTTAAAAGCAAACCCACCTCAACTAAAAAAAATCTTCATCATCTACCAGACCTTTTTTTCAACAATATTGGGGCTGGCTTCCAGTCAAAACCGGCTCCGATCGGCTGCCGACCAGACCTTCACAACCCCTTAACTTGATAACACGGTACGCCATGGCAAGACTGGTGTCAGATTTTCTGGCTTCCGACTATCCGTACCGTAACGGCTGCCAAAGATCTACAAATGAAAGTCGAGACCTTATCGTGCTTTCCGAAGCATGGAGGAGTCTCGGTATATTAAGATAGTCACCCATCCACAGACCAACCTCTCTTGAAGGTCAATCCATGCAGTTCTAATTTATGGGCACTAGCTCAGTACTCTTCTAGCCAAATTCATGCTTAGGGCCAGTGCCTGCCAGGGTTGCGGAATTTGTTCGAAAGAGTCACCGCAAAGGGAATACATTAGGAGGAATACGGATGGGTTTTAGTCAGTAAGAGTCTGACACTCCCTTCTGCTTCACTCAGGGCGAGAAAAGTCATTTGATGATTTCCCATCCTTAAAAAAAACCACATTCATGCTTGTATTATTCAGAGCTCTCTTTCTGCCTACCTCCTCTACAGCAGCAAGTGTGATGTTACATTAATTCAACGTAATCAGAGCGCAACGATTTCTCTGTTCGCGCCTACAGCTATAAGTTACGCTATTACGACGGCATTCGGTTTTTGTTACTTACTACTTACTAGTTCTGAAAAATTGATACTTGGGTATAAGTAAACATTATCATCATCTGCCTGCCTTTTCCCAATTATATCGGATTCGGCTTCCAGTCTAACCGGATTCAGCTGAATACCAGTATTTTACGTCGAGCGACTGCCTGACTGACCTCCACAACGCAGTAACTGGGTAACACGATAGTTTTTGGCAATACTGGAGTTTCTTCTGACAATCCGTCACACTGCCCACAAATCAGTCGAAAATAGTGCATTTGCCCTTGTTTCCTTCCCGGTGGTCGTGGGTTCGATTCCGACGCGAAGCATACTTAGTAAAGATGTTTTCCAGTTTGTCTAGGACATTGCAGGCTTGAATCACCTGATTGTCTGATGAAAAGATGATTCCGTGCTAAGGAAGGCACGTATAAGCCGGTGGTCTTACTGCCCACCCCCAATGCCTATACCCATTTACGAATCACAAGCTTGAAGTTAAATATGCCAACACATTAATTCAAGTACCAACAGCTTGCCAATGTAATTACGGCGCGGTCACCTTCTAATTCGCGGTCGCGACAAACGTTGCTTAACTTTGATGACCTAATCAGTGGTTGCTTGCAAGATTTCGCAAAATATGCAAAGTGAGCCTTGAAATACTGCGGAGAGTGTGGTACCGAGTTTACTGACAAACTGACGGTTTTTTAGGTTTTTATCGTTTACTAGCTGACCGGGCAAACGTTGTTTTGCCATAAGACCTAACGATTGATGAGACCTCTCAAAGAAATCATAAAAATCGGTCAAGCTGTTTCGGAGGAGTTCGAAAACAAACACCGTGACACGAGATTTTTATATATTACCAAGAAGACGATTAGATGTTGGTCCCGGCTGTCATTTATAGATCTTTGGCAGTCGTTACGGATTGTCAGAAGCCAGTAAACCTGACTCCAGTCTTGCAAAGAAGTACCGTGTTACCCAGTTAATGGGTTGTGGAGGTCTGGTATGCAGCTGCTCTACTTAAAATACTGGTATTCAGCTGAATCCGGTTTGACTGGAAGCCGACCACAATATAGTTGGGAAAAAGCTAAGCAGATGATGACAAATAAGACGATTATATAACGCTATTTTTCATAAGTTCATAACACCATTGGTAGTTTAGTGGTTAGCGGACGGATAAACGCCCGATAAACCCATCAGAAACAAGGCATGAGACTGTATTACAAGGAATTAGACATGATTTTGTTAGTGCCACCATGATTATTATCATCCCCGCTCGGCACAGATCATTGCGTTATACCAAGTGTTGCATGCAAATAACTCTAGTTAACATTACTAAATACTTCTAATTGCGACATATAACGTCTAATGTCTCATTTAAATTCACTGACTTTGCAAAACTTAGCTAAATAATGGTGATTACTTTTAATATTTCTTAATTATTGTCTAGTTGTTTTTGTAAAACATGGCTGTACGCTGTGGTATGAAATAACTGGTCTCAAAATGATGTAGGGGAACATCATAAAATAATGATAAATAATAATATAATATGTAGTATTTTTATGTGGATTCCAGCCTTCTTGTCTTCTCTCTTTATCACTCAAAGATTTGCTAGGAGAAATCCAACTTTGAGTTAAGCTCGTTTTTGTACAAGAACTTTTCTTTACTGTAAAATATATAAATTGCTATGGTGTGCCTAAAAATCATGAGCTCCTTAAAGTTTTTAATTTACCTATGTACACGATAACTGACAAATCCTTGAACTGTCTGGATAGGTCCACTCAAATCTGTGTGGCCCTGTCCTCAAAAGATCACCTCAGACATAACCTTACCTACTTACATGGTTCTCCTAAGATGGACCACCAATTCGCACTAAGCGTTTCCAAACGTCTTTTTTAATGCGCACAGCAAATAAACTTTAAGAAACTCTCGGTCTGCGTCTGTGTTTCTGAACGCTTACAACCCTAATCTCTTAATTTTTATTTGAGATCAAATAAAAAATAAAATTGACTATTTTGGATTGTGAAAAATGAGCTCGTTCTTTTAGTTTACCATGTGTTATTACGTCTTAGAATTTGATCCTTATTAGCTACTTTCGGATGGTGTAGGTAATCATACAAGTTGTTTTTTTTTTTCAATATCAACCTGTTCAATTCTTAGGTAGACAGTCTGTAGAACAACGATTTTTCAAAAATACAATGATGCAGTTACACTTTTCATCAAAATCGGGCTCGAGACTCTCATTTTTCGATATTACTCATAGTTTTGGATTTGATTTTTTTTTATTTTTTATACAAAACGTGGAAACTCCTGGCCCAAATCTCACCTGATGGAAAGTGATGATTAGGCCGAAGACGGAAGCGAGTTTCACCTGGAATCCTCTTACACAGAGGAACTGGCTATCATACCTCTAACTGCCGGAACACAACAATGCTGTTAACATTGTTGTTATGGCGACAGACTTAGACATGCTGGTGGTAGCTTGCCAGGCGGACTTAGAACAAGTCCTACCACCAACCAAACCGAGCAAAAAATTTGCCCCGCTGGGAATCGAACCCGGGACCTCTGGGTCTGAATCAGGTGGTATAACCACTAGACCACGGAGGCGATTAGTATCACCTATTTAGCACCACCCGGGGACCACGTGTAGGGATTCGCTGAAGGGTATTCTCCTACGGACGCGGGTGACTCGGCCCCCAATGATTATGAAGGTACACTTTGATAATTCACTCTGTATAAAATTCTTCAGTCTGGACTGAATGATGGACTGACGACACACAGCCGAAACGACTGGTCGTAGCAAGCTGAAATTCGGCATTTAGCTTCCCTACACTCTTTAAGGGACCAAGAGAGCATTTCCCAAAATTCCTACGGAAAAGGGGAAAACAAGATGTGTGCGTACGAAATGACGGGTCACAAAAATATCTTCAAGTTTTCTTCAGTTTTAAAGTTTCTAAACAACATGGTACATAAGCTAGGTTTGTTTTAACCTTGCCTTGAAGTTAATTATAAAACAAATTGTCGTTGTCAAGCTGTACTTAACAAAAGTGAGTTGTTTTTGTCGAGTCAGTCTTAAAGGAAATAAGCGTAGAAAATTTATTGAAAATATTAATCTTTTTAAATAAGTCGTTGCTTCATATACAATAGGCTAGTTTCCATCATCCACAAATTGCAAAACTATTTAGTCCGTCAGTTAGAGTATTGAAAAATAGTGGACACCAGTTAGACAATAGTTTTTTTTATCTTTGTAAATCAATGAATATTGACAAAGATAAAACGCATCAAAACTCGGGAGTGGGGGCTCGTGACGTCACGACCCGCTAAAAATTATGCCAGGGCGTGACGTATTGAGAATTTTAAAAGCGTCGTAACTTCGTCAATTTTGGTTTTCGTAACAAAAGAATAAATACGGGTCAAATATTTTTTGATAATCTAACTGACGGACTAATCAGATTTTTTCAGGCCACAAGCCTGTACTAGCTTTTGCCTGGGATTTTCGTACACGTATGTCCTGTTGATTCCCGTTCCCGTAGGAATTTGGGAAATCTTCTTTTAGTGCTCCCCTTCACTCCTCAAGAAACCTACACGCCAGTTTTCTTCCGTTACTGAGTCAGTGACTGACTGACTGATTGCCAGACTACGCACAACCGAAACTACGGGTCGTGGAGACCTGAAATTTGGCATGTAGCATCTCTACATTCCATAGGGGAGAGACTAAGAAAGTACTTCCCGAAATTCGTAGGACAACGGAAAAAAACGGGGTATGCGTGGTTTTACAGGGTTGATTGATGATAGGCCATGTGAACGAAGCATACGTTTGTGCAAGTTTTCAAGGCATGTGTTTTGTATTCCTGACATACAAAAAAGACAATACATTGTACTCTTGAAAGCGCCATAAAGGAATGATGCCCAAAATAATTATCTACCTTTCCGTTCAATGTCAAACTTAAATATTCAAGACACTTCCTTGTCTTAAGTTGACGACCTCTACAAGTAACTATATTTTGGAAAATGCCGATGATTTTACAATGCATTTACGCGTTTTTTGTATAAAACTTATATGGTTGTGAGGAAGGTGGCTTTGAAATGTCTTTCTTGAAAGTTTAACAGCTCATTGTTGTTAAATTGTTTTTTTTTTTTTTTAATATCATGGCGGTTATACGAAGCTGGCCTTCTCTTGTTGAGGAAAAGATTGATTAAAAATTATACGATGACTTACCTTACAGGGGTAAGCGGAAGCTGCAAGCTGCCAAAGTGACAAATACAACTATCTTTGTAAATATACTTTTTGCTATACCCTTTGCGCAGTTCAACATGTCCAATGTTATTATGAACGTTCAATGTCAAATAGTTAACATTTTTAGATATCAGAGGGGCTAGCACGAATATTTTGACGTATTGTAACGTTAACGTAATTGCGTAAGTGAATTTTGAATGTGAAAAACTACAACCTCATAGTATTTTGATTTAATTAAAGTGGACATACACAATTTATATAATTTAAAAATATTTAATTATTATCTAATTCAAATAAATATTATGTGTGAAACGAGTATTGTTGATATGTAGTTGTTTACTGATGTCCGGAAGGATTCGAGGCGCAATCGGACCCCTTGGGCCCTATGTTTCAACCCCAAACTGCTCAAATATCTCTTTAACTCTCAATACAGTACCCAACTAACCTAACACGAACGGGTTGACGGGAGTTAGGTCCGCTCGCTTCGATCGCTCACTCTAGCTCCCGTCATCCCATTCAAACCTAACCTATTGAAATGTTGATTTCATAATTCCCGAAGCTTTAAATTTTCTATGACTACTAGTACTCACCAACATGGGTATATTGGGCACGACCACAGCGTCATCGTCCATGCCCTTGCTGAGGTCCGGTCGGAAGGTGTACGTCCTCTTGTAGTGGAAGGACAGCGTGCCGTTTAGATTGTCTGTGATGTTCACCTTCTCCCATTCTTCTCTGTGGACGAGGAGCAGAGAATAAGCAGACTTTTCGAAAAAAAGTGTCATTTATCTAAAAGGAAACTTGAGTGTCGGAAATCATCCGCCTAGCCTTTTCCAAACTATATTGGGGTCGGCTTCCATTCAAACCGGATTCAGTTGAATACCAGTATTTTACGTGGAGCTGCCTACTAGACCTCCACAACTCATTAACTGTGTAAAACGGCACTTCTTAGCAAGACTAGTGTTAGATTTTCTGGCTTCTGACAATCCGTAAGGAATGTCAAAGATCATACAAAACAAAACATCAATAAAGAAAACATCAATGTATATTACCCATGTTTGCAAATAAATAAATGATTTCTGATTTCACATGACATTTAACGTGTTTTCCGAGGCACGGAAGAGACTCTTAATATGTTAAAGATGATCACCCATCCACAGACTGACCTCGGCAAACGTTGCTTAACCTTGAAGATCGATCCGTGCGGCTGTTATTATTTAGCCACGAGCTCTTCTACTGACTGACTGACATATCAAATAATAAGACATTTATTCAAACAGGGCTGAAAATCAGCACATCAAAATTTACATGAATACAGTCCCCCAAAAAGCCCGCCCGTCACCACTTCCTAGTATTTTAGTTGGAAAAGAAGTGGCGCAAGAAACTGCCTTGAATTTATACAGTGTAAGGTATAACAAACAATTCAATGGGATCTTAAGCTTAAAACCACAAAACCATAGAGTCCTGGGCTTAGAACACCCAAAGGTGGATCATGGTGATCTTGGGATTGAAACCCAAGAGGATGAGCTAGAAAGAATGAACACGTCGACATGAGTTCAAAACCCAAGTATCTCTAACACTAATATTATACACTAGCTGACCCACGCAACTTCGTCTGCGTCATATTTTACATTAATACTCGGCTTTTTTTAGCCTTAGCGTGATGATATAACCTTCCCGGATAAATGGGCTACCTAATACTGAAAGAATTTTTCAAATCGGACCAGTAGTTCCTGAGATTACCCATTACATACAAACTTACAAACATACAAACTTACGAACAAAATATGTTACCTCTTTATAATATTATTATAGTATAAGTAGATATAAATAAATGAGAAAGTAGCTCTGTCTGTCTCTTCTTCATGCGTAAACCACTGAACCAATTTGGATGAAATTTTGTACAAAGATAGTTTGAGACCCGAGAAAGGACATAGGATAGTTTTTATCCCGGAAATCCCAAGGGACGAGAACTATGAGGGTAAGTAGGTTATACATTTTCCGGGAGTGTGTTCCCTGATCAAGCGGGTGAAGCCGCTGGCACACGCTAGTATCTTATAAGTCTCAAAATAAACCAGCAACGAGACTAAATTCAATTAAGTAGTACCTAAGTATTATCTTTTTTTCTGCCAATCCAGTTTGGGCGGACGTAACACTTGCATTCATATCGACTCATTAATTTTATATTTTGTAATAATGTTGGTGCCTAATGAGTGATTTCCGTTGTTCTAAGAGCAACGAGACCATTTATTCTGTAAGTAATGTTTGAGGAAGGCTAATCATATCAAAATCAATAATTATTCATTAAGATTAGGCGGAAAACACAAAGTCAAAGTTTACATAGAGACACGTCCCACAAAACGCCCGCCCGTCACCACTTCTTAGTGTTTTAGCTGGGACGAATAAGTGCAACAAACTCCCCAGCAACTTATCTGTCTGTCACGTTTGAAGAAATTGAATGTATACAGCAGTATTTTAATAAATTTTTAACCGACTCCAAAAAAGGAGGAAGTAGTTTTTTTATGTATGTACACCGATTACTTCGAGATTTTCGATTTCTATGATTCTTTTTTAGTTCGAACTAAAAAAGAACGTCGCATACTGCCGTTTAGTACCGTAAAAATTTGATTCGGTTTGGCTCAGTATTTTTATTTTATGAATATTTTTGCTTATTTCAATTTCTGCGTAGCCGATGACGTCGCCCAAGATTCACCAATTAAAAGTGAAAAATAAAAACTTTTTTACAAAAAAAATATTTAACGACTTCCAAACAAAACACTACAAAGTATATTTCGAAAGTCGGTGTTAAAAACAAAGGAATAAAACCAAAAACACCGACTTCCGAAATTAAAGTAATTTTATACTTTGTAGTGTGTTGTTTTTTCAGTTCTAGTTTCTGATCAAGTAAAACCCGCAAGTCATATAAAATGTAAAACGCGATCATCGTCATCATCCGCAGTCCAACTCACAGCCGTAGCTAGGGGGGGGGGGCATTGTGGGGCAATGCCCTACCATAAATATACCAAAAACTAAGATAAATTATTATAGTTCAATAAATTGTTTGTTTATAGTTTGAGATAAAAAAAAAATTGTAGCGATAGGTATCTAAACTTTCCCAATATACCACAGTCTACTGACCTACAGGTCAGTGATAAACATGGTGACTGATTTAGGAGCCCGTGCTTCGGAGCAGACCCTGACTCCAACTTCGCACTGCTGAGCATGGTCTCTCCTTTCGCCAAATGTATTTGCAGATATCACCGGAAAATGGCAAACTCCGTAAGATTGTAAAATTTCGCGTGAAATTGTAAACTTTTTTTTTCTAATTAAGACACGGATAGATTGGAAACTATTGAATTTGGATGGGATTATATCTACACTAATATTATAAAGAGGAAAGATTTGTTTGTTTGAATTGAATAGGCTCCGAAACTATTGGACCGATTTGAAAAATTCTTTCAGTGTTAGATAGCCCATTTATCGAGGAAGGCTATAGGCTACATATCATCACGCTAAGACAAATAGGAGCGGAGCAATAATGGAAAATGTCGAAATTGCGCGGGTCAGCTAGCTTGTATACCGCGTGTATCTGACATCGACGCACAAACGATTTCCATGGGTCCAGGGCATGATTCTGGACACCCTAGACTTAGAATTTTTCGTCGGATTTTTTCTCATTTTTTCATTTTCTCTAAGGGTTTTTTTACTTTAGACTGCTCATAATCGTTATTCTGACCTAACCCAATGAGATTTTTAATAAAAAAAACATTAATTAACTACTTTTACTAAAAAGGGCAATCTGAATAAAACCACAAATAGATATCAGCTCAGGTGAGCTGATACCTATTTGCGGTACTCTTGAAAAAAATGAAAAAATGAGAAAAGAACCGACAAAAAATTCCAACACTGGGGTGTTCAGAATCATGCCCCGGACCCATGGAAATCGTTTGTGCGTCGATGTCAGATACACGCGGTATAAAACGAGTTTTTCATAATATTTCGAGGAATTATAATGAAATCAAGATTTATTACAATCTTACGGAGTCTGCCACTTTCCGATGACATATACATGGTAAATTAATTGAATGTGTCAAATTGTCATTTTATCTTTCGTAAGATTGCCCATCTTAAAATAAACTTTCTATGTTTTTGGTACAAGCGCGCCACCTGACTATTTTAACTCCTGAAAGCCAGAATCAACAGTAGTGTCACTAAAAGCAATTTATTCTAATTACAATTTAAGGTCTAAAATCCCATACCTTTTCATGGCCTGAGCCCACATGTCATGACGTGATGTACAATTAAGTAACTTATTTAAACAAAACTTAAGGTCCAAAACCCAATACTCACGAGTAGACATAAGGGCCGAGCTCATCCAGCACCGGCTTTGAGCCATTGTTGAGGAACTCATCAGCATTGGTGACGTTGTACACGTATACCTTGACGAAGGGGCGCACGGGGGGGTGCGCCCACCAGTCGAAGGTTTGCGAGCCTTCGCGGAGGACCAGCTCCTGAGGATCAAAGGAAACATGGGTTAGTAAAGATGTCGGATTTTCTGAATTCTGACAACCCATAACGACCGGCAAAGTTCTGCAAATGACAGCTTAAAAGCCTGGGTCCAACTGCTTAAATTCCTTTCCGGCACACGGAGGGATTTCTGTAGCAAGATATGGGAACCAAGCCTGCAGTTTGCGTTGTCTATACTTTAGACTAGCTGACTGACCCGTGACCACTTCGTAGGCCGTATTTTTCGGGTAAATACTGTAGTGCGATTCACTAAGGCAGAACATCTTTACAACCAAGAAATCACGATGATTTCTTGGTTGTAAAGATGTTCTGCCTTAGTGAATCGCACTACTGTACAAGAATTTTCTAAATCGGTTCATTAGATTCAGAGTTTACCCTACAACGTCACAAACTCACAAACTTTACCCTTTATGGTATTATAGTATAGATGAACAACAATAACCTTTGCTCATCAGACGTAAGTAGACTATCTCCATATCAAAATAAATATAACACAAAAGAGATTACACTTTGCCCTTCTTTCCACAAAACGAATTTATTCAAAGTCCAATTACAAGAACTCGTGAACACTACCTACCTACTTCTCAATAATATTGTAATTCATAATTTACGACACTGTAATGATCAGTCAGAACATGTCTCGGTGGCATTGACTGACTGCTGTGTTTTGCATTCACTTAGGATGCTGACAGACTGTGAGACAAGCGGTTTAATGAAACCATAAAAATAACTTCCTTTTTCGAAGTTCTGAGTTTCAGGTATACGCTACATACAAACTACTCTTCAAATATTATCTAATTCCAATAATATAACACTACATTGCTGAGTCTCATAAGTTACTTTTAATTGCTCGCAACAAACAAAACGGTGTTTAACGCCTAGCAAAAAAAACTAATATGGTAAATCTTTCGGTGTGGACAATTTTTACTGTATAATTTCTGTAACGAAAATCCGTGTGTTCCATCAGAAAAGACGCGCCACAACATTACTAAAATAAACTACCTAAAATAAAACCTTATATATCATGGCCAAGTTATTATTTTTTCCTATGGCAATTCGTGGCGGCTTTGTACTTCGTGATAGGTGTGAACACTCTAGCCGAGCCATGTCGCGGACAGTACAGACACATATTAAGGTACCGGAAACTTTCAAATCTTCCCAACCAACCTTCATCCTATGCTTTGCGATTAAATTCAATATCAAAAATATAGATTGTTGTAGTTTGATGAGCTGATTCCTGTACTTACTATTTAACTTTCGTCTTTGTTGCGGTTGTTGAGCCTGTCCCGAATAAAAATAAAATGTTATATTCTAACATTACAATCAGGCAAAGGCTGTTCAAGTCTCTACCGGCACCGCTATGTCTGCTGATGCAGTGCTCCAAGCACTGTGATCAGAGTAGACGCAGAGATAGGTGTGCAAAAAATCGCGAGATTCCATATCGCGTGTCTAGCCATCAGAACGAAGCCTTATTCACACTCATGCCGTACATCACTCGCTGATTATAATAATATTCGCGTGGGAACAAGTGTGCATGTATGATTAATTTACAACATACGATTTGCATGAAATTACTTGTTTTGAGGAACAAAAGAATAACTGTTGTCTTTAGCTGTTAGTATTTTTGAAGATAAGTCATAATCAACATCGAAAATCATTTAATTATTGAAATAAGGCTGAGAATGAGCCCTTTGTGTTATACCAGAGCCGCCAGACCGGCCAGACCTTGCTTATTTTTTGAGTAACAAAATGTGTGCGTCTATACTTTGACCCACGCATACCTAGGTTTGTCCGACGACTAGTTTTAGGATTCCGTACCCAAAGGATAAGTAATGGAATCAACTCCCAGTTTATAGCTATCAGGAAATAGACTCTGGCAGGGAATTCCACTCCTAACCTCATAGCTGTACGCACAATGAATGTGTTCAGCCTTTTGTGCGTGTGGGTGGGATGTCCACCATGTACCGGTGGCGCACCGAACGTTCGTCTGTCCGATGGTGGAACGGGCTTTGCGGAATAAAACTATGCAATCCCGTCACACATTCCCCAAAATGCAACCGGTAGAATACCGACAGGCTAGCAACTCGGCGTCGATGCTCAAGACTAATAAATCACCACATCAAGCAGTAGACAGAAAAGAGCAAAAAGCAGAGTGACCGTGGCTTTACATTTCAATTCGCGATCCGCTTTTTCCTTATTTAGGCGCTGTCTCACCGACGAGCAAGCGATTACCTATCAACTATTTGCTCGCTGAGGAAATGGACAAAAGATATAAAATTTTGTGTAAGTAAAAAAGACACATACAGTTTGAGTCGGTAGTTGGCCGTTCACACTGCCGGTGAGTTGGCTCTTACCAATAGTTGATCGCGGCGACAAATTCTATCAAAGATTGTACTCGCTCAGCGATGCTCGCTTGGCGGTCAGAACTCACCAACCAGCGGTAATTTCTACCTATAGTGCTGACCAGAGCAAGTATTGCTAGTAAAAGCGCGTCGCACAAAACGCAGACGCCGTCGTTTAAAGCCGAGCGTCAAAACTATCGAAACTTTCCACTCCGCTGCTCGCCAACTTGTTTCGAGTTTCGAGCTTTACTCGCTACTCGCCAATCGCCGGTTGTGTGACAAGTGCCATTACCTGCTAGTGTTTTATGATCAACAAAAGCAATACCACCGACGATATTATATTTGTGTACACTCTGTGTACGTATCTAATGTACACACATATGTACATATGTGTAAATATCTTGAGCACAATGTCACATCCTTTGACGCAAGTTCCTCCAAACGTTTGTAAGAGTTCGCGTTTCCGTGATGTTGTAACTTGTAATTTGCAAACGTGTTCAATTATTTATTTATGAGTATTAATATCGTTTTAGCTAAATTATCCGAAAATCACGTTTCTTCTTTTGCCTGTCCTTGACCCATGTACATTCTTCTTTTTACCTTTTTACGCCTGGGCCGATTTTATGATTCACACGTCAATCGATTCCTCTTAGTCAATAGACATGACGTAAGTGAAAATTCAATATGGCGACTACTTTCATTTTTTTTATTTTCACAATATGGCGTTATTGTGAAAAAAAAAAATGAAAGTCAACAAACTACATATAATATATTATGTCATGTGGGGTATCATGAGTAGCAATTTAAAAATTATTGTGAGGTTTTTTAACCATTTTTGAGTTGAAATAATATTTTAGGATATAAAGCGATTTAAAATGAACTCTCAGAATACAGATCCATGTAGACTTGTAGTGCAGGATACTCTTAAATCAGCCAAGTATGCGAAAAGCTTCCTAGTCATGTGTATACGCATTTATAACAAAATTCCAAAAGAAATAATTTTGTTATATAAAATTAACTCATTAAAAACAGATTGTTGAAATGGCTGAAAGAAAATATGTTCTTTGACATTAAAGATTTTTAATAACATTTTTTCATAGTGGATAATGTTGAGGTTTAACTATTATATTATTGCATTGACGTTATATTAGTGACATTAAAAACAACAGTTAACTAATCAATATTTTGCATGCAATTGATACATATTCTGTAATAGCTAAACATGTGGACCTTAGATTAATACCTGACCAACTGTATACCATGTTTAAGGCAAATAAAGACTTATCTTATCTTATCTAAAGTTTTTTAATTGGGGTTCTCTCTAATATTAATATTTGGTACTAATACTAACTAAAAAGTTGGAAATAATAATATGATTACTATTAAAACAAAAAACCCGACTGCTTAAAATTAATGTTTTGTTGACCAAAGATACAAACTCCATTGCCTCCGACCGCGTGTAATGTAAAGTAACTGGCAATTTTAACTTGTTTTTTCCTTTTCAGTTAGCGTAGAGTGACCACGATCTCACGGAACGCGATGATGTCCACGATGCAATTCACGTTGTCCACGATGGAAGACCTGGACCTGGAACGCCTAGCTATCAGGTAACACATGCTCCGGCAGGAAATTCAATTTCTTGTATGCATAATGTAAGTGTTTCCAATGAGTTTTGTTTGTCTGGGTGGGATGTCCACCATGCACCAGTGGCGCATCGCACTTGGGTTGTGCACAATTTTTTTTTTCTTTATTATTTTCCATCAAGTGTCTCGTTTCAGTCATTAATTTATTCTCGTGCCTGTAGTTATATGCTTCCCTACATTTCTATCAGTCTTCATCTCATTCCTTCAAAAACATATCATCGATCACACTCCATCCAACGTTTAAACATTAAGTTAAATTACTTAATACTAAGACTGTTTTACCCGTCATCCCCGCCTAGTCAAGTAGCGGAACATGGCGCACAGGGAGCTTAGGGATCCCGACACGGATAAATTAGGTTTGTATGGTATGACGGGAGCTAAGGTGAACGAAGTGAGCAAACTTAGCTCACGTCATGCCATTCATGTTAGGTTCCTTTAAAGTTTAAACCCTGCAGACAGAAAAAGGAGCCACGCCTAGCGGGGTAATTTTTTTTTCAATTGTCTTATTTTAGATTTATTCGTTTTTTTCTTGTTCTTTTTTTTATAAAAATAGTTATAAGTACCATATTTTTGTAGCAGTAAAAATATTTATGTACGTATTTGCAATTACTTATTCTTTAATTCATGGGGGATCGGAACTGTCACTCCTTCATACAGGTTATACACTCACCTGGTTAGGAGGTCAGAACTGCACCCACTATGATTTTAGCAAATCAGTAAAATTAAAAAAATTCAAAATCTGCATCGCAACAAAAATAACCGCAACGCCATCTATCCAACTGGTGGCGAACTAAAATCCTAAATCGCGCGAGCAGAATTTACCATGCGATTGAACATAAATACATCCACCCGAATATGAACTATAGGACAGTAGCCCCCCAGGCACAACAACCGCCTGAACGGAGGATCCTCCCTCCTCCTCCTTACTCTCTGTACCGCATACCCTCCAAACTGTGCAATCCGTATTTTTGATTAGGATTGGATTTCTTTTATAAGAAAGGAAGAGTTTTAGTTGCAGTTAAATACCACCCATTACTAATCTATACTAATATTATAAAGAGGTAAAATTTGTTTGTAAGTTTGTATGTAGGGGGTAATCTCAGGAACTACGAGTTCGATTTGAAAAATTCTTTCAGTGATAGATAGCCCATTTATCGAGGAATGCTATAGGCCATATATCATCACGCTAAGATAAATAGGAGCGGAGCAATAATGGAAAATGTGGCGCAGACGAAGTTGCGCGGGTCAGCTAGTCTGTAATAAACCTTTGTTCAATCCATTTTAAGATTCTAAGGCTGATAGCGTTGTCAGCGATACGAGCGCCATTGTACCCATATTTAGGAATATTCTAAAAGAGTTGTTACAATTCTGGTACACAATAAAGGTTATTCTCTCTATCTATCATTCTTACATCTTAAACCTGCGTTCCTAGGTTACCTAATACCGAAGGCACAATGCCAGCATTTCGGTCAAGGCGTCGATCGAGTCACACGGTGGTTTCAACACCAGATCTGTGAAACACAATGCTGAGTACGTCAATATTTGTGGCACACTGCTTAACAACACTTCTGGGCCTTTAAAAAACTTATTTAAATGTATTTTTAGCATATTGTTCCACTGGAAGGCGTAGGAATCTAATTCTATTGCTCCCCAATCCTGTGAATAGACGTCAAGCTCGTCAGCTTCACATGGGTCTTTAAAAATATTTAAAACAAATATATACCTACCACATATACGCTGCTGAATGAACTGTTTTTGTTTCTCTTTTTTCCTTCCTATCAGGAGTCAAAGGCTTAAGCTGAAAACCAGCGCTTAGCAACCCACTAAGGCACCTAAACATAATGCTGGCGCTTGAAACTTTTGCGTCCGGTATTATAGTTTTGTGTATGTACCGATACAACTAACTGTAGGTAATACTGGAAACAATAGACGTTATTCTATATAATATTCTATATAATCATCACACCAGCCAATTGCCGTCCAATGCTGAACGTAAGACTCCTCCATAGATCGCCAACCATCCCTGAGCAGTCCGCATTCATCCACTGCCTTCACACACCTTCTCTAAAACATCGGTCCATCGTACCGCAGGGTGTTCCACACTGTCGGAGGTGGACTGGACGTAAAGGCTACGCCGATCTCCCAGTCCACCCCCACTAAGACGCTGCGGGAATTTCATGCTGGGTTGTTTTAGTGGGTATACCGGGCTTGCCCGGGGAGTCCCACATACCCCTCCCACTCCCCCGAGTGAGAGGGTATGCGTAACGCATTATTTCCCAGCCGAAAAAAAAAAAAAAAAAAATGGTGTTCCACACTACGTTTGCCCATACGCGGTCTCCACTCTAACACACATGTCTACAAACATGGCCGGCCCATTTCCACTTCAGCATGCTGATTCCAAGCGCAATGTCAGTGACTTTAGTTCTCCGTCGAATGTTTTCTATCCATCAGAGAAACCCCGAGCATTGCTCTCTCCATTGCATGCTGAGCAACCTTGAAATTGTGGACCAGGCCTATGGTGAGTGTCCACGTTTCTACTCTGGTAGGGTTGTGGGATCGATGATTCAAAGATATCACGCAGTTTCCCGAATGCCGCCCAGCCCAAGCGAATTCATCTGGTCGCCTCCTTCTCAAAGTTGTGCCGAACAAGTTGTATAATTTGGCTTAGATAATTATATATGTATTCTTGCACAATCTCAAGGGTGGCGCTATTTACGATTACAGGTCTCCGGGTGACAAAAAAAATTATCATCGTTTTTTTCGTGCTCGTCTTCAATAATGAATCTAAATCTTTAAATTACACACCACCGCGAACTGCGTGACCACAAAAAAGAAAAAAAAAGTTCTTTTTTCCGAAGAAGCTGCGCTCTTACGCAAGCGTGTGTTGAGCCTATGTAATAAATACAAAAAAAAAACAAAGTTGTAAATACTCGTCCGGTTCGATTTCACAGAAACAGTGTCATGTCGTGAGTGGAAACAATTTGTATACTTATGATGAGTTAACAGCATATAACTTTAGCTAAATTGTACGATATTATTACGGTTTTCGTGGTTTCGCTACCGTCGGTTATCCCTGAGGAACAGTACATTTTACCGGGATTTATACAGGATGTTACAGAATCTACACTACCGAGCAGTTTTCTATTATTATTGAAATAATTTTAGTAATCGGATGAGTAGTTTCAGAGATTACGCCTACAAACATGCATACAAATAAACAAGCACTCCTAATAATATCTTTTCGTTAGAATTGTCCTGATAGCCGTGGTATACCTCTCCATTCCTCAAGCACCTCAGGCTATGTTGCCTCCTTGGCGCTACGTCACTTTGTGCTAGCGACCGTTTCGGGGGCCCATTCATTGAGTGTGCAAGTCACCCCCTGCCATTTAAAAGCCGTGTTGTTCTATAATAAACGATTATCAGTCCACTAAACCGCCCAAACCCTAGCGTTTCATCTTTTGTTTCCATATTCTGCAATAGTACTGCTCCAACCGGGGATTGTCCTTGGAAATACTTTCACAGTGCATACAGGGCTAATCGCCGGTTGATGCCCCATTACATTTGAAATGTCTAACGGCTGCGAGTTGGTTTCGGGCCCTCGTACGCCTAACAAAGGACCGGGTCTCCAGGGACCCGAGAAAGAAAACAAAAATATTTTCGTTACTCAACTAATTCAGGCGAAATTCAGGCGTGAAAACCCGCTAGTAAATGCTACTAGCGGTTTTATACGCCTGAATTTCAGGAATTATCTCAAGGAAATATATTCCCGGGAAAAAACTCTCATCTTTATACAGAACAGCTAGTCATCCAAATCCATTTAGCCGTTTTGGCGTGATTAGGTAACAAATTTAATATCCATGTAGACTTCAGCATTTATAATATTAATATGTACTAGTTTTGGCCGTGACTTCGTACAATGCGTTTCAAATAAGAATGGGATCGACTTAGCGCCATATTGTGACGTCATAGCTGTCAATTCAAACCAATTCGGTAGGGTGCGCAAAGCAAGATTTTTTTTTAATTATTCTATAAAAACATTGACCGAAAAAGTGTTTTGGTGTGGTTTAAATAACTAATAATGACTTTAAATAATTAAATATTATATGTAGCTAATTTACTACTATTGAACGTTTATCACACGAAGTAAAATAAACCGTTATCGATATGCAATTAAGTTTTCTTTGCATACCGTTCTTTTCAAGAGACATTTGACAGATAGAGGTCATTGACGTTCCTATTCTCATTTGAAACGCATTGAACGCGTATATCCCGTTTTCCCCGTTCCCGTAAAGCCTTCCTCATGAATGTGGCTATCATATACAAAAATAATTTTCCAAATCCTATGCAGGGATTACAGCGTTCAACCAAACAAACAAACTCTTCAGCTTTATAATATTAGTATAGATTGATAACAGAAGATTGATGATCGAGGTGGAGTCGAATTGGAGATAATGGCTTGAAATATAGCTAGTTAAGGGCGGGTTGTATCAAACAGTTGGTTAACGTAACATACGTAGGTACGTCAAAAAGTTACGATTACGGACGATGTTTGACGTTCGTTAAATTAGAAGCGTTGTTTCAAAACATTCTGGTATAAATTCCTGCTCATCCCAATAGCTAAGTTATTGACACGGATCCTACCTAAATAGCTTTTTTTGCATTCCATCACTTATTTGTGTCATCAGAAGAACTGTTATTGCGGAATTCAAAAGAATTTTCACAATATTGTTCTATTTGATGCAACTAAAGTTACGTTAACCAGTGCTCAGACCATCTGTTAACGTAAACGTTATATTTTACGTGCGTTAACGCTGACATTTTGTGAAACAACCCAATTTTTTGATTTGACGATAGTTAGCACCATTTTTAACGTTTACGCGTGCGTTAAGTGTAGTTGAAACAACCCGCCCTAAGTCATTGAAAAATGGAGTTACAGCCATTGCTCCAGAATTATAATAACAAAACAAGTTTGTTTACGCTGCTATCAAATAACATTAAAACACGGTTAACTGCACTGTATCCAATATCAGTAGTTTTGGAAAGCGATGCGTTTGCGCATCCGAGCGCAACGAGCCTTGGACAACAAGACACATACACGATACTGTATAGTTTACTTAACTGAAGCCTGACTTCCACCCCCAAGCGCTTGCCTATTTAAAAAAAAATACTGATGGGATACTCTTGACTCTAGTATAGGTCAGAGATGACAGAGACAAAGTCTACGATGGAGCGAGCTTAGCCAGAAGTAGCCTGTTCATTCTAACTTTAAAAAGATTAGGGTTGTAAGCGTTCGGAAACAGACGCAGGCAGAGGGCGGGTTGTTTCAACTACACTTAACGCACGCGTAAACGTTAAAAATGGTGCTAACTATCGTCAAATCAAAAAATTGGGTTGTTTCACAAAATGTCAGCGTTAACGCACGTAAAATATAACGGACTTATATGAGGAGGCTTTAAGTAAGGTTAGGAGTCTAGAAGATGAATTGGTACATGCTCATAGTCATAATCTTAAGTTGCAGAATGAATTGAAATGTTCCCAGGTTAGGGAAACAAACCATTTATATAATGAATTATTACATTCAAATTGTAACCCTCAGGCTATACCTACTATTGACTTAACTGAAGATTCCCCTTTAAAACAAAATAATAGCTATGAAGTTAGTCATAAGATAATAAAAAAATATGCAAAGCTTAATAGAATAATAAAAAAATGTGATCGGTACAGAAAGCAACATAAACACTTTTCCAAAAATATTCCACTGAGGAAAGAACGTGTTCACCTTATTAATAAATTAAATAATTATCAGATTAAATTGGAGGATAGTAAAAAAATCTATGAAATTGATACACAGCGCCTTCAAACTGAAATACAGGTACTTGAGGACCGACTTAATTCTCTTTATAATAAATATGTGAGTTCTCAATTACAAATTAAAGAACACATCCTAGCTGCAAATAAGTTGGTGATGTGTCAGTGTACCTGTCAGACAGTACCAAAATTAAGTTCTGACCAGCCTGAGGCTACGGAGGACCCGGCCCAAGCTGACTGTGTGATAGCGGATGTTAAACAAGGTTTGTGTCAAGTGGACCAGCCTGAGACTTCTAGCATTCCATTTTATAATAGTAATGATAGTGTTCATTCAGTTATGTTCTCAGATAGTATAGGAAGAGGTTTAGGTAAATTATTAAATAACAATCTCAGCTATTGTACTCATAATTATTGTATACCTGGGTCAAACTTCAAACAAATAATGGAATCAGTGACAAGATATGTATATAAACCAGAAACCAATATTACTGTGTTTATAGGTAACAGTTCAAATTTAAAAAAAGAACAAATAACTGACTCTGTAACTGAGATGTTAAAGTTAAATTGCAACAAAATAATACTGTGTGCTTTCCCATATTTTGAAAAATTGTCAAATAGACAAAATAATTATATTCACATGCTTAACAAGCATTTACATTTCTTAGTTAGTCATTACAGTGACAAACTTGTTTTTCTGGACATTAACTTATATGTTGATAAGTTAAAGTCGACTAGGGATACAGTGTATCTGCCTATTAGGTTTAGACATCAAATAGCAAGCCTATTAGCATATTATATAAACTCAGACATAAGTAGTATGTCGACGTCTTCTACTATAATTAACACTGCAAATATTAGTAATAATACTAATGTACAGGTGGACATTGTTAACTGTAGCACTAATGCTATAATTATTTACAATAATTGTACGAAGGAGAATCCGTGTGTCACTATGGACAATTCTTTTAATGTGGAGTCTGCAAGTAGCAAGATCTTGGTGCCTAGTGATGGCATGGGAGACGTGGGGCTCACTCCGGATGTTCCTTTAAACTAGTTTGTACGACAACAGAGGATACCAATATCAGTATAGTTACATCTACCGTAAACCAGGTATCTTCTTGCTCTCACATAGCTAATTGCAATAAAGGGGCTAAGCAGAAATCCTTGAAATTATTCCATCAGAACATTCAAGGTTTTTCTTCAAAACAGCTGGAAATTGAGTTATTTTTAGAAAAAACAATGTTTGACATAGTTTGTTTCACTGAGCATTGGTTAAAGGATTTTGAAATGTTGATTAATTACGAGAATTATAGTGTGGGAAGTTCTTTTAACCGAAACTCAATGTTACGTGGGGGCTCACTAATTTTAATCAAAAAGTGTATTCAATTTAAAACTCGTAAAGACATAGTTAACTTGTCTGTTGAACATAACATTGAACTATCCTGTGTTGAGCTAGATAAGCATGTCATAGTGTGCGTTTACAGACCCCCTAATTATCTGAACTACTCTATATTTGAGTCAGTGATGGAAGATGTATTGGCAAAACTTGCGACTGGTAATAAATTAGTAATTATCTGTGGAGACTTTAATATAAATATTTTAGAAAACAATTCAGATAGCTGTAGATTATTAAATCTTTTTAAATCGTTCAATTTGTCTAATGTGTTCATAGAACCAACCCGTACAACTACAACTACTGCTACATGTATTGATAATGTTTTTTGTTCTGGCGACTACTTACAGAAAGCCATTGTAAATTACCTCCCTTCTGATCACAGCGGGCTACTGGTATCTTTTGAGTCCAAAATACCAATTCAAAAAGTGCAAATACAAACCAGACCAATAACATCCGGTAATTTAAATAAATTTAACCGTACTTTAATTGGGAAGTTAAGTGATTGGAACTGTACAGTGAACAGTGCTAATATTTTATATACAGATTTTTTTTCTTTAGTCCAAACAGAATTCAATAATACTTTTAAAAATAAAACTAAAACTATCTGCCCTAAGTTTTTATTTAGTGACTGGGCAACTAAAGGACTCAGAAAAAGTAGGGATAGACTTTATGAGTTGTATGGCCTTAAGCCTTTTATTAACACTGAAACTTTTAATAAGTATGTATCTACCTACTCCAAAATTTATAAAAATACTTGTAAGGTAGCTAAGGCTTTATACATAAGCAATAAGGTAAAAACAGCAGACAATAAAATAAAAACGGTTTGGAAAATTATAAATAATGAAACAAATAGGAACAAAAAACATAACACTGATTACAGATTGCAGACGCCTCACGGACTTATTAGCGATAACAAAGAAGTTGCTCAAGAATTTGTAAATTTCTTTACAAGTATCCCTGTTAAAACTACTGAAGCCTTAAATTCCTCGCCTTCGCTTGCTTTTGATTTATTACAGGCAAACGTATCAGCCTGCGCGACTGAATTTAATTTTAAACATATAAACCCCATAGTAGTAATAAAAGCTTTTAAACAAATCAAAATTAAATTGACCGAAGATCTATGGGGATTGTCTATCAAGGTTTGTACCTCAATTATCGAGACTGTAGCGCCGTACTTAGCTTTAATATTTAATTTGTGTGTCGATCAAGGAGTCTTTCCGGACCTGATGAAATTCAGTAAAGTGATACCACTTTTTAAATCTGGGGATAGTAAAGACACCAATAATTATAGACCAGTGTCCGTGTTGCCAGTGTTTAGTAAGGTATTTGAAAAAGTAATGCTAAATCAGATGCTCAGTCATTTTAACACGAATAACATCTTACATGATAAACAGTATGGTTTCACCAAAGGACGTTGTACAACGGACGCTGGTGTCACCTTACTAAAGCATATCTTTAATGCGTGGGAGGACGCACAGGATGCCATAGGTGTCTTTTGTGATCTCTCTAAGGCGTTTGATTGTGTTGATCACGATACATTACTCCTGAAGCTCGGGCATTACGGACTAGGCAAAACAGCGTTAAACTTAGTCAAATCTTATTTAAATGATAGACAGCAATTAGTTCACATAAACGGTGTCAATTCGTCGGGATTAAACGTAAAAATGGGCGTCCCCCAAGGCTCTATTTTGGGTCCTTTCTTATTTTTGGTTTATATTAATGATTTACCTTATTTATTGCAACAAAATCTTGATATGGTGTTGTTTGCTGACGATACGTCTTTAATTTTTAAGATAAATAGAAGGACGAACAATGTTAATGACATAAATAATGCCCTAATGCAAGTCCAAAATTGGTTCACGGCGAATAATTTAGTTCTAAATGAAAAGAAAACAAAGTGCATAAGATTTGCCTTACCTAATGTCAAAAGCAGTGATTGTGACATATTATTGAACAAGGAAAAACTAGAATTCGTCGATAAAACGGTTTTCCTGGGAATTACGCTTGACCCCAGGCTACAATGGGGCCCTCATATAACATCTCTTTCCGGACGGCTAAGTTCAGCAGCATATGCTGTTAGAAAAATCCGCCAACTAACGGATGTCGATACCGCGAGACTGGTATATTTTAGTTACTTTCACAGTATCATGTCTTACGGTATTTTACTATGGGGACGGGCTGCAGACATCGAGTCTATTTTTATTCTGCAGAAAAGAGCCATCAAAGCGATATATAATCTCCGCCGGCGCGATTCTCTCAGGGAACTGTTTAAGAATATTAACATCATGACGGTACCTTGTCAATACATTTACGAAAACATCATGTATGTCAGAAAGAATTTACATCTTTTTAGTAAAAGAGGCGAGAGACATAATTATGGTACTAGAAATAGGGACCAGTTAGTTCAACCAGGCTTCAGACTGGCTAAAGTAGCCTCATCTTTCATGGGGTACTGTTTAAAATGTTATAATAAGATACCTCCCCATATATTAGAACTAAATGAGACGAAATTCAAGTCTTGTATTAAACGCACACTATGCAGGCAAGCATATTATAAGTTGGGGGATTATATTGAAGATAAAAATGCTTGGCTGAATGCTGGTCCTGCTCCACAGCCACTAGGGAGCCCAAACTAATCTGTAAATATTTCGGAAACATTGTTGGACCGGCTGAAGATTGTAAGAAAAAATTGCATTGTTAGAATCAACTTACTTAGCATTGTATAATTTCAGCCATTAACAGCACATGTGTGAGTACTGTGTACCTTTAACTTTAATTATCAGTTTTAGGTATGTTTTTGACTTGAATGTACCCTGGCGGTTGGGAGTGTCATGCTCACTCAAAAGTCTAGCTGATGGTGGCGTATGCGTTGGATCATTTGGCTCCCTTCAAAATGGTTGAGCCGAATGGTGCTGGCGCATGCGTCATGTTCGTGAACGGGCGCCGTCAGTCGGGACTGGTCATTTCTTAGCTGCCATGGTTAATTTTAATTATTTCTTTGAATTGTTCCTCTTTTATTCCGGACGCTTTTATCCTGCTCGTCTTTTACATCGTTCTCACATGTATGTATAATGCCAACCCGATGTAAATAAATCTTTGTAAAAAAATATTATTTTTAAAAGAGTGTCCGTGGAGTTTCTTGCACGTTCTTCTCCATAGAGATCTACGCTTTGGAACGTGCAAATAGCTTCAACTTTTTGGACCGACCGACCTTGACAATTCAAAAGTGCCTGTAAATGGTTTAATTGAAATAAATGCTTGAATTTTGAATTTTGAATTTTGAACGTTTACGTTAACAGATGGTCTGAGCACTCGTTAACGTAACTTTAGTTGCGTCAAATAGAACAATATTGTGAAAATTCTTTTGAATTCCTCAATACCAGTTCTTCTGATGACACAAATAAGTGGTGGAATGCAAAAAAAGCTATTTAGGTAGGACCCGTGTCAATAACTTAGCTATTGGGATGAGCAGGAATTTATACCAGAATGTTTTGAAACAACGCTTCTAATTTAACGAAAGTCAAACATCGTCCGTAATCGTAACTTTTTGACGTACGTATGTTACGTTAACCAACTGTTTGATACAACCCGCCCAGAGAGTTCCACTCCTTTGCTGTGCGCATTTATGAAAGTCGCTTGGAAACGCTTAGTGTGTATTAGTGGAATAGCAATAAGGTAGGGATATAATAAACATTTTTATATTTCTAGCCTACGACCTATTCTCAGACCTAACGAATATACACGAAAAAAAATTATAAATATCGGTCAAGCCGTTTTGGAGGAGTTCGATAACAAACATCGAGACACGAGATTTTTATATATTAGATAGACTAAGCTGATGCCCGCGGCTTCACCCATTTGACAAATTATATGGGTACTAAAACCTTCTTCGAGAACCACTCTATCCATTGGTGAAAACAACATAAAAATCAGTGCAGTCGTTTTTGAGTTTATCGCGAACAGACAGACAGACGCGGCGGAGGACTTTGTTCTATATGTAGTGATTAGATATGTTTAGTTTTTTTTTGTCTTATAGGTATTATGTATTTGTATTACGTTATAACACTAGACATGTTACTTTCAACAATGACATAGCAATAATTTAGTTTTTATACGGCAATGATTAGCCTAATCTTTGCATCTTTAGACGACTGAGGCAGGTTTTTGTGGTCACAATCCATGACATAATCTGTATGTTTGAGTTATGTACCTACTACTTACATACTGTTCATGAGAGACCTGTAGTGTTATTCTGTAAAAATTCCACCGTGATAAATTATGGCTAATTTACACAGGGCGAGCTAGCGTGCGAGTGGGCTTGCCGAGTAGCTACTCGGGTTGAGTAAAAATGTGCACCCGTGCGAAATGTCAGATCCAGGTATTACACGATGTGGACTGGACGTAAAGGCTACGCCGATCTCCCAGTCCACCCCACTAAGACGAAGCGGGAATTTCAGTGCTGGGTTGTTTTAGTGGGTATACCGGGCTTGCCCGGGGAGTACCACATACCCCTCCCACTCCCCCGAGTGAGAGGGTATGCGTAACGCATTTTTTCCCAGCCGGAAAAAAAAAAAGGTATAACACGATCGTGCCAGACATGCTTAGTGACGTATAACGTTTTAGATGCGGCAACATGAGAAATATCTCATGAACCTCTACACAGTATTGGTACTGAGTCAATTATAACTAAGACTGTACTAACTAATATTCTGAACTTAAAAGGAAACACGAGCAGTTCCTAGGCTAGTATGTGTCACGGTCTATGTCCGGGAACGAACACTGTCGCTCCAAGGTCCATATTCGACACCATACCCTAGACTCTACCCAACGCCTGTAAACAAAGGCATTATTGTTTACGTTTTAATTGCAGACTCATGAAAGATGCGACATATTTATAAAAATGAATCGCTATTTCCCTTGGGGTCATCGCATCACGCGTAAACGGCTGGGCAAATTCTTTTTTGCTGCGTTTGTTACTGTCAGGAGACAGTTATTCTTGTGAAAGAATAAAAGTAGAAAACAAAATCAGTTGAAGGGAGCGAAGCCGCAGGGGACAGCTAGTATGTAATAAATTTAAAAATAATATGATAAAACTCACGTGATCGATGTAAGCGCCGACTAGTTTCATGAAGAAGATGGCACAGAATATGCCCGCCAGCAGTAACAGTATCGCACATCCCAGCACGAACCCTGGAGAAGAAGAGGAACACGTTAGGAATTTGTTGGTTTGCCGAGTTGTCAGTTTGTGACGCCGTCATTATGCGGAGTTGTCATTTTGTGACAATATCATTTTCAAAACTGGTAATTTGTAATGTGACTTTTTCAATGCTCGCTAAAAAGCATCTAACGACCTTGAATTAAAATATAATTTCGATGACATGTGAATTAATGATAAATTATTACATCAACATTATTTAAATCATCGATTTTTCATGATTAGCAAAAAGTACCTACCTACATACAAAGTAGTTTCTTGGTCAAAGGTAAGATTGGTATTACAGTATGCTATAAAGTCAAGCTATATTGAAAGCGGATCAATGGGGGAGTTTCAACTATTTGCTTGAAACAGTAATCGTTTCGAGCGTCGCTTGTTGTACAAAAATGATCGAAACGATCTTGTGGCTTTAGGACATTGAACGAATTGTTTTCAGAACCCTGTTTGGGTACTTCACTAAATTGCAGTATCCATCACAACTGCATGAAATTCCTGATCCATTATGCTCGAGAATGTCGAACACGCAATGATAACTATTCTGTACAAAAAGTATTTATCCTTTGTCTTTCTCCAAATTTGAATCTATATTTATTTATTAAAACTTTATGTAAGTACAAGCAAAAACAGTGTACAAAGGCGGACTTAATGCTTTAGGCACTAAGCCAAAACTTATCAAAATTATCACAACGATTTGGGTCTGAAACGAAACAAACTTTTTTTTAACATTTAAATATATTCATTGCTGGTTTCTTCATCAAAATCGCTACGCTATCCGCTTTCTAAATGACAAATACCTTATATCAAGCGAAAACTAGTTGCTTGCATATGGCATGTTAACTTCTACCTAAGTAAGCTCAACTTACATAACGAATTGACCTTGAGAGTCAACAGTTTTTGTGTTAATTGGTTTGCCATCGAAATTAATGTTATAGACAATTTATAAGCGCGAAAGTGGGTCTGTTGTGGGACGTTTTCTATGCAAAAATATTGAATCAATGTAGCACATTGTTCGTATAACAGATGGTCGATAGGGCCAAAAAGTTCTGGAGTGGCGACCGCGTACTGGAAGACGCAACGTTGGAAGGTTACCCACAAGGTGGACTGATGACCTGGTGGGGGTCGAGGGTAGCCGATGGAAGCGAGACGTACAGGACCGGTTGTTGTGGCGTGTGTATGTCTTTCGGCTGATACATTATGATGATGAATGTGTCTGTCTTTTCCTAAATATGTTGGAGTCCGCTTCCAGTCTAACCGTATCAAACTGACAAATGTATGTCACCGAAAAGTCGCAGACTCCGTAAGATTGTAATAAATTTGAATTAGATTACAATTTCTAGAAATATTATGAAAAAATCGTTTTGTATTTAATATATTATCATCAATAGTTTCCAATACAACCGTGTCTTATTATGATTTTTTTTTTTTAAATCACGCGGTACTTTACAATCTTACAGCGTTTGCCTTTTTTCCGGTGACAGATACACGAGTTGTCAGTTTGCGAAGTTTGTGACAGTGTCATTCTAATCTATAGGTACTAATATTATAAAGCAGAAGAGTTTGTTTGTTTGTTTGGTTGAACGCGCTAATCTCAGGAACTACCGGTCCGATTTGAAAAATTCTTTCAGTGATAGATAGCCCATTTATTGAGGAAGGCTATAGGCTATACAATATCATCACGCTAAGACCAAAAGGAGCGGAGCAGTAATGAAAAATGTCACGCAAACCACGTTGCACGGGTCAGCTAGTAGAAATATAAAAATTAAAACGTTTAGGGAACACATTCATTGTGCGTACAGCTGAGGAGTGGGATTCCCTGCTTGAGTCTGAATTCTTGATAGCTATAACTTGGCAGTTTTTAAGTCAAGAGTGAATAGGTTACTTCTAGGCATGCGACATCATCGTTTACCATCAGGTGAGATAAAGGGTCAAACGCTATCAAAAGTAAAAAAAAATCTTTCAATTTGGGATTTTGTGACATTGCAATTTCGTCAGTTTGCGAAGTTGTCATTTCGGGACGATGTCATTTTGACAGATTGATTGACCTACTCTCTCAACATGAAATTCATGTCTAGTTCCTTCATTGTCATACTCTTCTTCATAATATCTAGCACCTAATACTACATACGCTACTAAAATAGTTTTGACATCTTATACAATATGACATTTAAGTCAGCGCGTTATGAAATGTTGTAAGCGGGTCACTTTCTAATGTTGGCCAGCCGTTTTCGAGATTACCTGTGATAGACACGCCGACAGATTACGTTTCCGTGCGTAAAGGAATACATTATTTTGCGCGTTTTTTCCTTGTTAACATAAAACTCGTAATATTTTTTTTATAGAGGCTAGCGTTTAAAAATGTGGTCGACGATGGAGCATGCTTGCCTAGAAGCAACCTATTCACTCTAGACTTAAAGACTCCCAGGTTGTAGCTATCAGGAAACAGACACATTCAGAAAATTGAGGTTTGCCGATACTGGGCAAACATTCTGGATCCGACTGAGATGTCCACTGAGAAATCGGACCTAGAAAGGACACAAGTTCCCATAACCTCCTTTCTACACAACTACACCACCAACGACATATAGTTGGAAATTGATTGTCACAACACACCGATACAAAGAAACTGAGGTAAACGTCAATTGGAACACGATTCTATTTTCAAAACATCGGCCATTTTGTTTAGAGAACGTCGCGACGTTTGTTGTGACTCCTCGGGGATCGTACGATGTCATTTGAAACTAATGTTGATGGGTAAGTGACAACTACTTACTAGAAAACGTTAAATATTGTAAGTTTCCTTCCTTGTATGATGTGGTCATAGCCTGAGCGATCACCAAACTCGGCTACAAAGGCCACTTTAGGAGAATCATATTTTTCATTATATCTATAATAAAAAATACTTAAGTCGGGTTTTCCTTCCTGACGCTATAACTCCAGAACGCACGAACCGATTTCCACGGTTTTGCATTTGTTGGAAAGGTCTCGGGCTCGGTGAGGTGACGAAATTCAGGGAAAATGTGACGCAGACGAAGTTGCGTTGGTTAGCTAGTTATATTATAATAAAACAACAATCTATCAAACTTCATTTACATCTTTATCGCTGACGCATTAGGTTCAAGGTGATTGGGATAATTTGACAGTGACGGGTAGCGTGATTTGCTTTCTGATTCTGCTAGTGGCCTTCATAGCTCCCCAGAGGGTCGGGTCCGAAAAGTTCTGGAGTGGCGACAGCGTACCGGAACACGCAACGTTGGCGCGGGCTACCACCAGGTGGACCGGTGATCTGGTGTGGGTCGCGGGTAGCCGATGGATGCGACACGCACAGGAGCAGTTGTTTTGGGGGCCGAGTCACCCGCGTCCGTAGGAGAATACCCTTCAGCGAATCCCTGCACGTGGTCCCCGGGTGGTGCTAAACAGGTGACACTAACCGCCTCCGTAGTCTAGTGGTTATACCACCTGATTCAGACCCAGAGGTCCCGGGTTCGATTCCCAGCGAGGGCAAATTTTTTGCTTGGTTTGGTTGGTGGTAGGACTTGTTCTAAGTCCGCCTGGCAAGCTACCACCATCATGTCTAAGTCTGTCGCCATAGCAACAATGTTAACAGCATTGTTGTGTTCCGGCAGTTAGAGGTATGATAGCCAGTTCCTTTGTGTAAGAGGATTCCGGGTGAAACTCGCTTCCATCTTCGGCCTAATCATCACTTTCCATCAGGTGAGACTTGGGCCAAGAGTTTCCCCGTTTTGTATAAAAAAAACACTTGGATTTCACTATATATATCCTGCAGTGAACGTCTTTCGACTAATGTGATGATGATGACGGATCATGTGGTCGCAAACACGACTGTCAAGCACGGGATCTATCTTCTAGGTCTGATCCATGTAGATACGAATTTTGAGCCAATTACTAGCTCATATAATTATGTAGAATGCATCCGGGCAGTCGGACCAGAGTCGTTACGTCGGGATCCAGAAGACGGACAATCGAATCTTTAATTATGGGTGTGGACGTCTCTACCGTCTTTTTAAATAGTTTGATTGTGTACTAAGGAGCGAAAATCCTTGACGAAGTCCACTCCTCCCGTTTCAACCAACTTAACCAAGTGCATCTTAGCTTAGGTGACCCTAAAATCCAACAATAGGATATTTTCCTGAACAATCAGATGTAGTTTGAGCATGCGCACAGCAAAGGACTGGAATTCTCTGCCTGCGTCTGTGTATCCGAACGCCTACAACCCTAATCTCTTCAAAGTTAGAGTGAACAGGTTCCTTCTGGGTAAGCTCGCTCCAATGAAGACTTTGTCTCTGTAATCTCTGACTTAGACTAAAGTCAATAGGAAACCAATTGGAAAACAATAAGATATATTGCCAAAAAATCTTGGACACATATTTTTTGTTTTTTTTTTGTTTCACTTAAACCGAAGACGATAACATGTGGCTCCATATCGTGGTCCACATTGAGACTAAAATGTAATACTAGCTTCTGCCAGCGGCTTTGCACGCGTGATCCTTAGGGAACATAATCTCGGGATGATGTGCTATTCCAGACTATAATCTTCGATGACACGTTTGGCACCGTGGTTGAGTGATCGGCTGCTGCGCTGCGTGTCGTGGGTTCGATTCCCGCACGGAACAAATATTTGTGTGACCTACAGATAGTTGTCCCGGGTCCAGACCCGGGACAACTATCTGTAGGTAAAAAAAAGTTGTATAAACATACAAACTCACATACACAAACAGCCAGCTGTTTGTGTATGTGAGTTTGTATGTTTATAAACGCACCCACGATACAGGAGAAATTCCTAGTGTGGGGCAACGATTGTTTAAAAACAAAAAAAAACTTTCTCTGTTCCAAATTTCATCAGGATCCGTTCAGCCGTTCTAGCATGATTGAGTAACAAACATAAAAACTTTCGCAACATCAACATAATATTAGTTAGATTAAATTAGATGAGATGGTACATAGTACTTATGTACTTCCCCGGGCGAGCTGCTTCACGAATAACTCTTCAAAATCGTGAGATTCATAGACAATGTCGGGCTTGTCTAACTAGAGTACAATCAAGCCTGCTGACCCAGTAAGTGATAACTGGCGTGAAGGTAAGCGAGCGTTTACGCAAGCTCCGTAAAAGGTACCTGTAGCTTACTGGTAGGGCTGGCCCAAAATTATAGCAAATAAAAATATAGAAACATAATTATAACACTTACAGTGAAAATAGAATCAAAATTATTCGAAAAACAAACGAGATATTATTATTCTAATTAAACAAATACCTATATCTGTCTCTCTCGCAAAAACGCTGTTTTCTATGGCAGCTGTACAGGCGTCATGGACTTTTACGTCAAAGTCCATATCGGACTTCTCTTTCTAATTGTAATCTTTGAAGCTTTATAACTTCATAGCTGATGAAGTTATATAAAAAATAATTTCAGGACTTTCGAAATAAAAAAATCGCATTTACCTATATTCCCTATTATTTTAATGTCAGGCCCTTGTGAATTAATTTTCGAGCAGTAGGTCAATAGATATAATAAAAAAAAACCAATTAGTATGTCAGATAGATTTTCAGAAAATATTGGTTTCTTTTATTTTTTTTACGTCATCAAAATTAAGAATGAGTGCGTTGAAAACTCGTGTGACGTCACATTCTGATACACTTTTTTTTATCGGAAAGTGATGTCACAAGCCCCCACCTCCTGATTTCTGATGCGTAAATAATATTTGACTGACTAAATAGTTTTATTAAGGAATCTTCCCGATTGGCTCTCAAGGTATTCTTAAAAAAGATATGATTGTTTTGAAGATCATCATCAGCCTAGCATTTTCCCAAGTACCTATTGTGGTCAGCTTCCATTCAAACCGGATGCAGCTAAATGCCAGTATTTGACATGGAGCGAAAATACTGACCTCCACAGCCTTCTGAATAGGTCAGAGAAAAAAACTTTTTACAAAAAAATACAACCTACTTCCAAAAAAAAACACTACAAAGTAAAAAATAACTTTAATTTCGGAAATCGGTGTTTTTGTTCGTTTCTTCGTATTTTGACACCGACTTCCGAAATTAAAGTTATTTTTTACTTTGTAGTGTTTTTTTTTGGAAGTAGGTTGTATTTTTTTGTAAAAAGTTTTTTATTTTTCACTTTTTAGTGGTGCCCCACACCTACCACACCACTGCCAAATCGCAGAAAAGCAAAATACGCAATTTCGATTATCAAAGAATCATCTAAATAGTCAAATTCCAGCTATTTCGATTTAAAATCCAAAGTTCGTAACCGATTTCGATATAATTTAAATGGGACCAATCTGCAAGCATATCCTTTCAGATGAAACAAAAATTTTTCAAATCGGTTCATAATTGTCGGAGTTATGAGGTAACAAACATAAAAAAAAAAAAAAAAAAAAAACATATAACCGAATTGATAACCTCCTCCTTTTTGGGAACTCGGTTAAAAATGTATAGATATTGTTTGAGTTTACTGCTAACAAATAAACATCGATTTCTCTGTCTAAGTTAAGTGTGTCTGTTGGAATGGAATACAACACAAATTTCTCTAAGTTTTATTTGATTAGAAATGTCATATTTACAAATATAATTGATAATAGATAGTACGTAATAATTGGAACGCTTTCGATCTTTTTAGAAAAAAATCTTTAATTCACTAGAAGACATCGAATATCCTATATTAAGGCTATTTTTGTATATCGCTGTACCTTTTTTAGGGTTCTGAACATCCATAAGAAACGGAACCATTACAGGATCTCTCCGGTGTCTGTCTGTCCGTCTGTCACGGGCAGTTTTCTCCGGATCTACTGGACCGATTCTGTTGAAATTTGGTATACATATGGATTTCTGTGATCCAAACACGTCCGTGTTACGTAAATAAATAAATTTTGAGAATGGGGGTCAAACTAGAAAATTACAACGAAAAAAAACGCCAGTCTGATTCGCACTTGGCCCGCCTTTTTTGGTCTTTTATAAATAGTTCTATTTATCGAAAGTTGTTTTTTTTATCACGCGTTTGACCACTATTTAACCGCTGATGGTAAGCCATGATGTGGTTGATGATGGAGCACGCTTGCCTAGATGTAATCTATTTATTATTGACTTAAATAATTAGTAAAGAAGTAAAATGTAGGTACATACTAGTTTGTCATTTTTACCGATGATAAAATCCCATCAATTACACTATTTGTCAGAAAAAAACATTAGTTTCCGAAAAAACTGTTTCAATGATAATATTTTTATTTGCATGCAACATGCAGTTTGATAAAATTAAACCTACAGGTGACAGCCCTATGCCCCACCACCAGTGAATGGGACCTAATGAATGCCCTAGATTTCCCAGTAACGAAGTTAGAACCTAGTTCTACACCTAAACCAGTTTATGTGTATTAGCTTAAATTCACGACTTTACTAAAAGAGACCTAGTTGTTACAGTTATATATTTTCACTTGTTTCTGCCAGCGACTTAGCTTAAGTTATTGTCGAAAACGAAGATTATCACAAAGGACCATACTCTTGGGATATAAAGTAGCCTATGTGCTATTCCAGACTATAATCCAACTCGGTGCCAAATTTGATCCAGATCCGTTAAGCTGTTCTGGCCTGATTGAGGAACAAACATACAAACTTTCGCATTTATAATAGTAAGTACTAGAGGCCGCCCGCGACTTCGTCCGCGTATAAATTCTCGTTATTCCCGTGTAAATCCCGATCCCTCGAGAACTCCGGGATAAAAGCTAGCCTATGTGTTATTCTGGGTCTTCAGCTACCTACATAACAAATTTCATCGTAATCGGTTCAGTAGAATTTGCGTGAAAGAGTAACAAACATCCATACATACTCACTAACTTTCGCATTTATAATATTAGTAGGATAGTATAAAGAATAATGTCACAGATCATTAGGAAAGTCCGACCAGCCGCAAATGTTGTAACGGCGAAAAAAAGAGAAATTGACAAAATTTATTTATAATAATGGCAACATTATCTTTTGAGTCTACTTTTGTTATGTCATGAGAGTGTTAGGTCAAGTACGATTTTTGATGACTTACAAATGGCCATTTTGAATGATTGGTTGTTGGTCTGTTTTAGTGACTAAAAACTGGGTCGGGCATATTATACCCCGTAGCGAATTTCTAATTCCATAAGATTGTTAAATACAATAGATTATCAAATATCATCAGATGATATTCGGAACCAACAGCTTAACGAGTTCAATCAATCCCAAATGTTTTTGACTTTTGACAATAATTTTGCCTGACAAATTGTCACGTTGTTTAAAGGGTTCCATACCCAAAAGGTTAAACGGGACCCTATTACTAAGACTTCGCTGTCCGTTCGTCTGTCTGTCTGTCACCAGGCTGTATCTCATGAACCGTGATAGTTAGAAGATGAAATTTTCACAGATGATGTATTTCTGTTGCCGCTATAACAACAAATACTAAAAAACAGAATAAAATAAAATATTTAAATGGGCTCCCATACAACAAACGTATTTTTTGCTGTTTTAATAGATACTGGTACGGAACCCTTCGTCCGGGAGTCCGACTCGTCGACTCGCACTCCACAGGTTTTTTTTAAATAGTTTTATGGCTTGGTTGCTTGGACTTTTTAGCCACATCACTTTGTTAGAGCCCCTAAACCACAGATTATAATTTCATTTTATTCCATTGTTAATTTATACACGAAAAAAACAATAGTTTTTCTATCAACAGATCTAATTATATCATGGGCCGTCAGTTTTGTGTCACTGGCTTTCAAAACATTGACATTGTTTTGATGTGACCTTGATGACTAACACGAACCGTGTTCATTCAAGTAGTTAGTCAGCCAAGCGCAAGTTCGGTCGTTTATAGAGAACTGCTCTGATCTTTGGGACGGATCTGCCAGATAACAGCTTGATGCCCTTGAGTCTATTAAGAAACGAGTCAAGAGGATCAACGGTAATGATAGGTTCGTCGAGTCGAAGCTCCAAAGTCTTGAGCATCGACGCCGAGTTGCTGGCCTGTCGGTTTTCTATCGGTTGCATTTTGGGGAGTGTGCGACGGAATCGCATAGTTTATTTCCGACAAGCCTGTTCCATCATGGGACCACAAGACGAGCGGCGATGCGCCACCGGTACATGGTGGACATCTCACCCACACGCACAAAACGTTTTGGGAACAATTACATACTTGTGTTCAAGGAGTATGTGCGTACAGCTAAGGATTGGAATTCCCTGCCAGAGTCTGTGTTTCCTGATAGAGCTACAACTTGGGAGTCTTTAAATCAAAGATCCGACCGTCCGTCCATCCGTCCTTCTGTTTGTCAGCGGGCTGTATCTCGAGAACCGTAATAGCTAGACAGTTGATATTTTCAAAGTGTGTATTTCTATTTTCGCTATATCTCATGAACCGTAATAAGTAGACAACTGAAATTTTCACAGATTGTGTATTTGAATTGCCGCCGTGGCAACAAATAATAAAAATTAAATTAAATTATTTTTATTAATGGATTAGGTATGACTATCTGAAATGGATACAATAAACGTGTTTTTTCGGTTTTATGTGACGGAATTATCTCTTTTGTGAGAGTCCGTCTCGCACTTTGACGGTTTTTATTTACGTTGTTATGTTAATCAAATTCAACGTTCAGTATAAGATAGTTCTTGTTTGGAAAGTGGTCCGTACGAGTACGTGCGAGTCAAGCCTAATTCATGCGTCTTTGTTTCAAATCATAATTATTTTCTCTAAATTACGCAATAATTATGATGTGCTTAGCTTAATTTAGTTAATTTATAAGACAATTATATTAATTGTTTTATTGTGTAAGTTACTAATTAAGGAAGTGTAGTAACTTTTCATTTTGTCTTTAATTCATGCGCAGTTTCTACAAAGTTGGGATAATTATTTTCTTTAGAAGTCATGCGCCCGAAGGCATTACCCTTCAGCAGAAAAGACGAATTTAATGTAGGGAGTTTAAAAGAGTGACCGTGGAGTTTCTTCTCCATAGAGATCTACGAGTACGCTTTGGAACATGGAAATAGCTTCATTTCCTTGACTGACCGACCTTGACAATTCAAAAGTGCCTGTAAATGGTTTAATCAAAAGATATGTTTTAAGTTTTGACTCTCACTGACTAAAATCTACTCGTGTTCCTCCAAATGACCTTTGCGTTCCAGGACCGCGGAAAATAAATGTTTTGAGTTCTGCCGAGCCGTGGAACAATATCTATTGATGAAATAAATTGAATAAGCTTATTTCTGCTAGGTTCAAGTATTCTTCTCAAGGTTCAAAGAAAAACTATGTTTATTAAACTTACCACATGTTTACATAAACCGTAGTCACACGCAGTCGATATTCTCAGAAAACGCCATTTTTCCATTTATGTAAATATATTGTTACTTATGCTATGTTAACATATCTTATTAATGCATCACGAATCGATAGAGTTGTTTTTAATAAATTTTCACACCACTTGCACGAAAACATCAAATTGTATGTCATACAAACCTAAGCTAAAATGAGTCTTTATTGGCCGGAGGTGCATTATGGAATTCAGAACAATATTATTGCCTCGAGATCGATAATGTGATTGGAATTTAGAACTCGACTAAACATTCGCGCGGTAAAAAATTTCATACGATTGTTTAATAAACACTTAGCACCTAGCAGCGGGGGCCGACCAGACCCCTCACGATCAGCTCCTCAGGGATAAGGTGTCTGCCTTCGGCTAGCGTAAATCCCTCGCTGCATTCAGGATGCTTTTATTAACACCCTCACTACACTTGGGAGTTAACTCAGGCATCCTTATTACGGTCGGGATTCAATATGACGTCCGTGACACAAGACATTGCTTTATCCCCTCGGTGTATAATCTACTATTTTATAATAGTTGTTTAGAATTTTTTTGGGACCAGCCATATGCAAACTATGTTGGAGTCTGCTTTCAGTCTAACCAGATGCAGTTGAATACCTCAGTATTTTACAAGACTGGTGATAGATATTCTGGCTTACGACAACCCGTAACGACTGCCAAATATATACAAATGGCAGCTGGAACCAACCAACGGCTTAACGTGCCTTCCGTGGCACTAATGAATCTTGGTATATAAGGATGTTCACCCATCCACAGACCGACCACATCAAGCGTTCGTTACCTTGAAGATCGACCAGTGCGGCTGTTATTTTTAAGCCACAAACTCCTGATGAACATTTACTGAAGTTCTTCATGAACAGTCATAGATTAAAGAAGCAGTAGCAGATGGCGTTGAGAATGACGTTTCATGCCGTACAGTGTCAAAAATAAATGTCAAATTGCGATAAGAATTTACGGACAATTTATGCACATAGTTAGTCAATTTGTGAATCAATTATTTTCTTTGAGTTTACAACAGTGTTATCGCAGAGCTCGATCTATCACGGTCAATCGTTTAATGGACGGAAACAAAGTTGAGAGACGTAGAATTTTTGCTGTTACAGTAGAAGCATAGGTCCTGTACCATCACGTTAACACATCCCGGAGGGGTAGGCAGAAGCGTAGCTACAACAAACACAATAAACACAATTTTCTTTCTTTCTATTTCATCAGAAGGTACATTGGTTATCTTACCCACCGCTACCGGTACATGGTGGACATCTCACCCATACGCTCAAACTTTTTGGGGATACTTTCATAGTGCGTACAGCTAAGGAGTGGAATTCCCTGCCTGAGTCTGTGTTTCGTGATAGCTACAACCTGGGAGTCTTTAAGTCAAGAGTGAATAGGTTACTTCTAGGCTAGCGTGCTCCATCTTCGACCACATCATCGCTTACCATCAGGTGAGATTGTGACCAAACACGAGACTATAAGTAGGTAGGTACTGAAAAAACCGGCCAAGTACGAGTCAGACTCGCATACGAAGGGTTTCGTACCATAAACCTTAATTTTCATTATTTGTTGTTATAGCGACCGCAGAAATACACAATCTGTTAAAAAATCAACTGTCTACCTTTTACGTTTCTTGAGATACAGCCCTCTGACAGACAGACGGACGAACGGACGGACAACGGAGGCTTAGTTAGAAGGTTCCGTTGGTTACTCTTTGGCTACGGAACCCTTAAAATACGCAGCTGAAACGAACACTAACATGTCTGTATTTCCCTTGCGCAATCAGTATTCAATTTTGTTTATTTATATCCGATCGCGATATAAGATGACAATCACATTCACAAAGATAAAGTATCTTATCTGCATTGGTTTTTCCTGTTAAATCTTTTCTTAGACGTGGCATAGGCGAAGATAAAATAATTGTTATTGTACAATAACAAAATCACTTTGTAAAATTAATGGACCCTTCTTTTTTTAGGTTTGTGTGTGACCACAGTCTCACCTGATGGAAAGCGATGATGTGGTCGACGATGTATCACGCTTTCCTTGAAGTAACATATTCACTCTTGACTTAAATACCACCACACACAACAACAGCAGCAAATCCCATCGAATCCCTACACGTGGTCCCCGGGTGGTGCTAAACAGGTCAACACTAACCGCCTCCGTGGTCTAGTGGTTATACCACCTGATTCAGACGCAGAGCTCCCGGGTTCGATTCCCAGCGGGGGCAAATTGTTTGGTTGGTGGTAGGGACTTGTTATAAGCCCGCCTGGCAAGCTACCACCATCATGTCTAAGTCTGTCGCCATAGCAACAATGTTAACAGCATTGTTGTGTTCCGGCAGTTAGAGGTATGATAGCCAGTTCCTCTGTGTAAGAGGATTCCGGGTGAAACTCGCTTCCATCTTCGGCCTAATCATCACTTTCCATCAGGTGAGATTTGGGCCAAGAGTTTCCCCGTTTTGTATTAAAAAAAAACCAGGTAGTAGCTATCAGGAAACACTGAGTCCGCAGTAAATTCCACTCCTTAGCTGTATGCACATTGAAAAGTATTCCCAAAACGTTTTGTGCGTATGGGTATTATGCTATCCTACCAATATTAAGATCAGAAAGACAGTCGCTCCATGTTAAATACTGGTATTCAGCTGCATTTGGTTTGACTGGAAGCCGACCACAATAATTGGGAAAAGGTTGGTTGATTTTTGACTATCCTAGTGAGAAATAGCTTATTTTGGATGAACTTTGATTCAAGCGTAGACACTAACCAGGAGGGCAATCGCGCTAATAAAATTCGTCTGGAACCTGGAACGCAACTGAACTGTAGCCATTTCACAACTTTTTTAAACATTCCGTATCGCGCTAAACGTTTGACAGAAACTTGGAACGCAACTGCATCACAACTGTAACGTTACCGCTGTCAAACAAAAAGTTGAAACAGTGCTACTTTTTCTCAATCGTTCGCGTTGTGTTGTTTGGATTTTGAACGAAAATACAAAAATTTTTTTGTAAAATTTTGACAACGCAACTTTGGTTGAAGTTTAAACTTTAGCGCGATACCAAATTCCTTACAGGTGAATTGAAACTAGATCATAACCAAAACTGAATTGGAAACGAATTGCAAGCGGACCTAAACTTTTAAAATTAGCGCGATTGGCCCCCTGAAGGCCAATTCTCGTGCTTAAAAAGCGTTAGAATTCAAGCGGCATTATCAAAAAGTCAAAAACTTGTCAAAATGTAGGGAGATAAAATAATAATATTTTTGACAGAATGATACGGCTAAATACGAGCCCATCCAGGAATAGGCCGCACGATACTTTTTAGTCCGGTAGTAGGTACCTTTGTCTCCATTTCTTACTTGCAAAGTCGTTAGCAAAATCTTATTTAAGTACTTATATATAAATCAAATGTGATTGCATTCCCAGCCAAATTTTATAGACGAAGTTGCGCGGGTCAGCTAGTAATATTATGAAGCAGAAGAGTTTGTTTGTTTGTTTGGTTAAACGCGCTTATCTCAGGAAATACTGGTCCGATTTGAAAAATTATTTCAATGTTAGATAGCCCATTTATCGAGGAAGGTTATAGGCTATTATATTATCACACTAAGACAAATAGGAGCGGAGCAATAATGGAAAATGTGACGCAGACGAAGTTGCGCGGGTCAGCTAGTTTAGATATAAATCGAATATGATTGCATTCCCAGCTAAATATTTCACTTAAAAAAAATAATTTCTTTATAGTCTTTGTCAGTGTTAGTTTAGTTCAAGTCTTAGGATTCACGCTCGGTTGCCGTTCAGCAGCCAGCCACCTTTTACTTTCCCGCCGAGTTTGAGCGGAAATGATCAAGAACTGGGTCATTGGCAGTCTGTGGCCATATCGCTGAATGTTGCCGCCAAATATTTGTGATGTGTTTTTGGTAGCTATTTGTTACCTGAGAGATAAGAAGTGCATTCAATCAGCGAATGCGACTGTCGAAATGACAAAATATAATAAAGGAACAGAATTTGCCCGCGACTTTGTATGAGCATATCCCGTTTCTTTTCGTTCCCATAGGAATTTCGAAAAAACCTCTTAAGGGGAGCATTAAGAGGTTTTCTCGTAATTAGGTACACTCCCCAAGGAAACTAGGTAGATGCCAAATTACAGCTTTCTTCGACCAGTAGGTACTTTGTGCTGTGTGTTGTCTGTCAATCCCTCAGTCAGTAACAGAAGAATTGTATATTTATAATGATTGATTAGGATTATAAATGTTGATGTATGGAGAGGGAGAGGAAGGCCAAAGAAAAGATGGATGGATTGTGTGAGGAGAGATATGAAAGAAAAGGGAGTTAGTGATAGTTTGACGGCTGATAGGGCAGAGTGGATGAAAGAAACGTGTTGCGCCGACCTCAAGTAACATGGGGTAAGAACAAAACGTGTTGCATCGACCCCAAGTAACATGGGATAAGAACAAAACGTGTTGCACCGACCCCAAGTAACATGGGGTAAGAACAAAACGTCTTGCACCGACCCCAAGTAACATGGGGTAAGAACAAAACGTGTTGCATCGACCCCAAGTAACATGGGGTAAGAACAAAACGTGTTGCACCGATCTCAAGTAACATGGGGTAAGAACAAAACGAGTTGCACCGACCCCAAGTAACATGGGGTAAGAACAAAACGTGTTGCACCGACCCCAAGTAACATGGGGTAAGGGCAGGAACGTGATTCTGTAGCATTTTTCAATCCCATACATTTTTAACGTTTCGACAATCGCCTTCCCCACGCTACCTCTAACTGTTACCTCTGGAGCCAAGATTTGTGAGGAATGGTGGATGGACTAAGTGAGAGTTGATATAGGTATCTAGAAATGAGGTAACTACTGATATCACGACTGATAGAGAACTGAGGAAGAAGAAGACATGTTGTGCCGAAATGTTGTTTGTGTTGGTGTCTGTGGAATGCTTTGCCAGTTCCAGTAAAACTCGCTCAATCGTTACCTGCCTTTAAAAAACTTGTTAAGGAACATTACCTGTCACTGTGATTATGTCAATACCCGTAATTTATTTTTACTACCTTTTATTTAGTCTTTATGTATCTATTATTTAGCGTATTATGTATGTAACTGTGTATCTATTATGTTATATTATAATTACTTCTTTTTTTTTTTGTTTTTCTTGGATGGATGGATACTGTCTCCATCCCAGGTTGCCTGGAAGAGATCGCGAAATGCGATAAGGCCGCCCATTGTATGTATTTTAGTTCTAAGTTTCCTATTGTATTTAATTTTTGGTGTACAATAAAGTATATAATAAATAAATAAATAAATACCGACCAGATTTTCAAATATAGCTGACCCGTGCAACGTCGTCTGCGTCACATTTTTCATAAGTGCTCCGCTCTTGTTGGTCTTAGGCTGGATTTTTCCAACGCTAGATAGTTTTATCGGAGTAATAATTTTGAATTTTTGACAGTTCTTCCATAAAAAAACTTGCAAACGTTAAATTTATTCCACGAATAAGAGTTATCTGGCGTTGGACAAATCAGCCCTTAGCGTGATTATGTATAGTACCTATATATAGCCTCCCACGATAAATGGGCTATCTGACACTGAAAGATTTTTTTTTTATTCAATTTCAAATCGGCCCAGTAGTGATGAGATTAGCGCGTTCAAGCAAACAAACAAACACTTCAGCTTTAAATTATTAGAATAGATTATTTGGAGAGGGAATTCTTGACGGAATCTGCTTTTTGATAGCTACAACCTGGAGGTTTTAAAGTGAAGAGTAAATAGGTTACTTCTAGACAAGCGTGTGTCCATTGTCGACCACAGTATCGCTTACCATCAGTTGTGATTGTGGTCAATCGCGAACATATTATGACACAATAACACATGCGCATTAAAAAAAGAGGAAGTGTTCTTTTTGATTGTTTGTATTTTCAGCGATATCGTTGCCGATTTTCAACTGATCCTGATACATCTATTTCTGTTGGGAAAAGTATTTTTTTCAATTTAATTTGAAATTAAATATGATTAGAAAAGATGTTAAGCAATTACGTTTTCTTTCATTTTGCTGGATGGCTGTTTCGCGCGGGATGAGACGCGTACATTTTTTTTAAGTTTATTGGCATTTTCCATCGGGTACATACGCCTTACATGACGCGATTAAACTATTCTTGTAATTCCCAATAATAATGCGTGTTTCAGAAAGAGCAAAACCCCTGTTCTGGCTATCCTAAAACTGGTACTAGATTAAGATAAAATTTAACGGTAAGAAGTGGTCTTGTGCCCGATACGAACCAGTTTTCTTTAAATAAACACTCTGGTAATCAAAACGTTTGCCATAAGAAGTGTTTTGAGACACAGAAATTCGCCACTTTGTACAGTTATACAAACTAATCTGAATATTTCTTTTATCAGAAAGTCTACAATCTTACCAATATTATAAATGCTAAAGTTTGGACGTATGTCAGTCACTCCATTACGCCAAAACGGCTGACCGGTGCAGTGGTGCTGGATGAACACTTTTGACAGATAGGTTATGGTCTGGAATAATTCCGAAAGTTTGGATGGGTGAATGGATGTTTGTTAGTTACTCAATCATGCCTGGAACGGCTACTCGGATTTGGATGAAATTTTGCATAGCGATAGATTATAGTCTAGAATTGCAGGATAGACTTTTTATCACGGAAAAATTGCAATCGAGTAAAGTCACGGTTAACAGCAAGTAGTTTCGATGACACATAGTGAACGTACATTGTAGACGTTACACTTAAAAGATGGAAGTTACTCCGTAACAACTTGGTAGATTATAATGACGATTTCACTGTTGGAAAGTTGACTAAACACTTGTCAATTTAAGTTAAACATTTAACCCAAAACGCAACCAAACCGAAAGAGAATTTCAACCAGAACTAGGTCAAAACCCTGTAAAAAAACTAGTGGTTAAGTAAAGCAGAGACGCTTAATTGCAAATCAAATCGTGAAACGAAGAAAAAACCCAGTGATTTCTTAATCCACGATTACATCAAGGCTAAACACAAAATAGTGAAATTTCACTTCAAGACTCCGTCAGACCGTGCACCACACATTAACTATTACCAAAAGGTCACATTACAAAACACACGCAACACAGTAATAATTTCAAAGGTAAAAAAACGCACTTAAAAATATCACTCACTTATTTTTCTGTTAGCTTTAACATAGTCGATCATACGTCCTATCGATCGCATGGCCATTGTTTAAATGAGCGAAAATTTTGCAAAATTTCAAATTTGGAATTGAACGCGATTGGTTTAGCGCGGCATCACGCGGCCGAATGCGCTGGAGTGACTGGCCGCTTGCCACTCGAAACGTTACATTTTACGTTAAGTGTTGTATTTTTTTTTTTAGAGTTCCGTTCGTTACGGTTAACGCGGAAATCTATGTTTTGTGTTTACGTTTCGGACGCGTTGCAATGTGGGTTTATTCTGCTGACCGTACCGTGTTATATTTATTAGAAGGTCAGTTACATACTCAATATAATACAAGTTAAGCGTAATAAATTACTTATTTTGACATCAAATCCCAGAAAACTGAAACATCCCTAATACAACCACACCCTTTTTAGGATGGGATACCATCAAGTGACTTTTCCTTTGATGCGCTTTATGAAAGTCAATCACTCAGTTTTTTAATCTAGGAATAAATCATCTTCATAGTTCTGACTAGAGATGGACAGAGAACCGGGTTTGTACAAGATACTTATGACTTTTCCTGCTCTGGGCGGAGCAGAAAGGAGTGTCAGACTCTTAACTGCCGCGCTGGAGATGGGGTCGGTGGGTGTGTTATGTTGCAGAGCAACCCGCTACTCTTGTCGCTAGCGCGGCAGGATTAGCTTCATTTATTTGACTGACAGAACTTGACTATTCAAAAGTGCCTGTAACTGGTCTATTTGAAATAAAGGATTTTTGTATTTTGTATTTTTGTCTTACTGACTAAAACCCATCCGTGTTCCTCCTAATGCCCTTTACGTTCTAGGGCCGCGGTAACTCTTTCGAAAAATTCCACAACAGACTAATATACCTTGTTTATGACATTGACATTCAAACTTAAAGCGGCGAACAAATAATTTTCCAGACAGTACGTCGCTGGTGAGCTAAATATAGTTGTAAAGACGGTATATAAAGTACAATAACTATAGATTGCACTGCGGACTGTGCCATTATCACGGTTTATTACAACGTGAAGAAATAAATGCCGTTCATTAAATCTTGCTGCGTGCAATTAATGCATGAGTTTTACGGATGTACCTACAGATTAATACGTAAAATGACCTACAGAATTGAATACTCTTTATTATAGGCAGTGGGTAGGTCACGTATCGAGACAGGCGGACACTAAATACTACAAGGTAGAAAGGGCCAATCGGCAAAAGAAAGTTAGACCGAAAAGGGCTGACGATATAATCGAATGTCATAGGGAAGGACTGGCAAATTATCGGCAAGGACAAAAATGAGTGGAAAGGACTGAAAGAGTCCTTCACCAAATACAAAATCCTGTATTTCAAATAGACCAGTTACAGGCACTTTTGAATAGCCAAGGTCTGTCAGTCAAATAGATGAAGCTATTCTGCCGCGCCAGCGACAGGAGCAGCAAGTTGTTCTGCAACAAAACAAACTCACCGACCCTATCTCCAGCGCGGCAGTTGCACGTTCCAAAGAGTAGATCCTATGGAGAAGAACGTGCAAGAAACTCCATGGACACTTTATTAAACCAGTTGTCAGTGTTTACAAAATCATGGTTACATTCGTTGCTAAATAATTTATGAGTAAATGTATACAATGCAAAAGAGACCACCCGAGGAGGGGTCCATATCCAATAGCAAAAACTAACTCTTACTAACAATTAGACACTAAGCAAATAAAACTAAACACTAACAAAGAAATACCACATTTGAAATGGAAATTAATGATGGAAGGAAATAAAGGCTATTTTATTTTATATTATGCAGGAGGTATATATCATATCATCATCATCTCCATGATTCACAGTCTGACTTCGCTCACTGCTGTGAGCATATAGGCCTATCCATCAATTAACACAAAGCGTTTCCGAAAGTCTTTTACAATGCGCACAGCAAAGGATTGGATTGAAACTCTTCGCTGTGTTTCAGAATGCATACAACCCTAGTCTCTTCAAAGTTCGAGTGAACAGACCACTTTTGGGTAAGCTCGGTCCATCGCCGACGTTGTCTCTGTCATTTCTAATCTAGACTAGAATCAAGAGCTAACCGATGGGTTAGCTCTTGATTCTATTTTTGTTTTACAATATGTAGGTAGTGATGACTACCTACATATTGTAAAACAAAAATCCCCCGCCGCGTCTGTCTGTCTGTTCGCAATAAACTCAAAAACTCCTGCACCGATTATCATGTTGTTTTCACCGATGGATAGAGTGGTTCTCGAGGAAGATCAGTGTATAATTTGTCAAGCGGACGAAGCCGCGAGCATGAGCTAGTCTCAAATAAAAAGCAGGCTACTCTTTTCTTGTGCCAATTCCAACGTTCTTGTGCCAGCCTAATCCAGGTTCTACCCGCGATGGCAACGATATCATTTAGTTTATTTATTTGTTAGAATGTTGTTGTTACAAGCTGGATGACGACACTTCTTCCAGTCCGCGGACATTACATAAGGTGGCATTATGTCACCTGCCGGAGTCGCGGGACTATTCGAAAGAGATACCGCGGTTCCGGAACACAAAGGGCACATGAAGGAACTCTGACACTCCCTTCCGCTCCGCCCAGAGCGGGATGACTTCTGTCATTGGATGATTTACCATCCCTAAAAAAAAAGGTGGCATATGTCACCGAGGCCGGCCCAAAGCGGTCGGTGACATGATCTGGACGCACACCGTGAAGACTAGTTCCAGGTGGTGCAAGACAAGAGTGTCTGGAAGTATATGGGGGAGGCCTTTGCCCAGCAATGGCCTGGAACACTATAAGTTAACCATCATCTGGCTAGCCTTTTCCCAACTATATTGGAGTCGACTTCCAGTCAACCCAGATTCAGCTGAATACAGTATTTGCCTATCTAACCACAACCCAGTAACTGGATAACTCTACACTTCTTAACAAGACCGGTGTCAGATATTCTGGCTTCAATTCAATAGAAAAAAAGCAAACACCGGACGGTATGTTATGATACTGTACATTTCTGTGGCCCATCCAACTTTCCGCCAACCAGCGTCAGTTGGTTTCTTAGAAGCGGCGCAACGTTTTCAAAACAATACCTACAAGAATAAGTATTGTTTGAGCCTGTTGTGGTATCGAGATATATACAACAATAGGGAAGTTTATCTGTCATACGTGGTCTCCAAACAATAAAAGAAAGGAAAAGAGTTCTATGGTTAAATGGAATTGAAGCAGGCCTCGGGGACACTACAATGAGAACGGTCTTGACCTTAACCCATGGCCCTTATTTTATGGATGGGCCTGCCGCTTTAGGCGAAGCAGAAGGGAGTGTCAGACTCTTACTGACTAAAACCCATCCGTGTTCCTCCTAATGCCTATTGCGTTCCAGGGCCGCGGTGACTCTTTCGAACAAATTCCTGGCAGATTCTGCAACTCTGGCAGAAACAATAAAAAAGGGCCCAACGTAGCCTCTCTGGAAGACCGGCAACCGAAGGGTTTTCACGATAGAATCTCATGAAATAAAGTGTCGAATGTAATCGAGACATTTACTTTAACATATTTCCAATACATAATTCAAAACAACATCTACGTAGGTGTCTGTTGATTTCAAAACAGTTGTTCAAATAATTTTCCCTTACATTGTATATTGCTCGATTTTATAGTTTTTCAAGGCTTTGAAAATTGTGCCTTACAATATTTTAATAAAAAACACAAAACGTTTAACATACTTATAAAATAAAATTTAAAGTCACAGACAGTCATGAAATGGAAGTATGGTGTAAAGCTAAATAGAAAAAAATAAGTTAGCACCGAGAAATAAATAGGTTTACTTTTTACTGACTTTTAATTCATCACCATTTTTTTTAAGAGGTGTACTCATTAATTTTTACCTTCAAGTGATATACTAATGAAACCGAGATAATATTTTTAGGGTTCCGTACCCTAAAGGTAACCAACGGAACCCTATCTCTCTCCTAGAATCCTATCGCTGTCCGTCCGTCCGTCCATCCATCGGTCTGTCTGTCATCGTGCTCTATCTCAAGAACCGTATTAATAGGCAGACAGTTGAAATTTTTCCAGATTGTGCATTTCTATTGCCACTATAACAACTAATTATAAAAATTAAGGTTTATGTTACGGAACCTTTCTTTTCCGACTCGTACTTGACCGTTTTTTTTATTTATTTAGCAGTCTCACAATCTAAGTGGTTTCTCAAAACTCAAAAAAACTCAAAACTCAATCATTTATTTCATTTAGACCATTTACAGGCACTTTTGAATTGTCAAGGTCGGTCGGTCCAAAAAAAAGATGATGAAGCTATTTGCACGTTCCAAAGCGTAGATCTCTATGGAGAAGAACGTGCAAGAAACTCCACGGACACATCAATTAAGTACTTAAATCATGGTAACATTATCTTTGATTGCTTTTATATGTGAGGACAATGCAAAGAACAAGAAAGTATATAAAACAATTCAAAAAGTACAGATAACAAAAAAAGAAGTTCTGAGAACAAGTCAACTACTAGACATACTGATGCACATTCGAACAAGACAGATGAAACAAGTCAAGCGACTATCGATCAACCTTGTACGCGTATCGCACGCCGCGGTTTTACAAAGTTTTACAAAGTTTTACAAAGTTCTACACATCTACTCATTTGACTGTAGGCAAATTAAGATGACAATAGTATTCTATTTTAGTCAAGGTTAAGTTATTGATGGCCTCTTAAAATGAGACTAGTAACAAGTTGAGGCAAATCTTGAAATGTCAGGGCTGGGGTTCACCTGTTAAACGGTTTGATTTTCTTCAATCAATTTATCTAGCCTTTTCTTGGGGTCGTTTTCCAGCTATCTTGGGCTTCAAATCAAACCGGATTCAGCTGAGTACCAGTATTTTACGTGAAGCGAGTGCCTATATGACCACCACAGCAGTAAACTGGATAATACGGTACCCTTTCGCTAGACTAGTGTCAGATATTTTGACTTCTGACAATCCGTAACAAATGCAAAAGATCTACAAGAGGCAGCTGAACCTTCTGAGGCAAGTAGGAACCTTTGTGCGTTAAGATGGTCACCTTCAACATCAAAGAGAATGTAACTATGGTATTTGAATATAGAGTTCATCGGTGCATTCAAATAACAAGTGTTTACTGTGTTTCCTGATAGCTACAATCTGGGAGTCTTTAAGTCAAAGAGTGAATAGGTTACTTCTATGCAAGCGTGCCTCCATCTTAGACCGCATCATCGCTTAACATCAGGTGAAATAGTGTTCAAACGTGGCATACGTTTGACCACTATTTCACCTGATGTGTATCAATAGTCAAAAATAGCAAGAATCTAGAAAGTACAACACATTGTATAGAATGCGCACGCTGGAGGAGACCCAATTATTAGGTATATAGTCTGACTCAAGCCAACCTAGCTTCGTCGCAGCCGCAAAGGTCATGAGGTCCAAAGCCACTGACCTCTTGACCAACGCAAAGATTTGAATAATTGCGCTCCAATCCTGCCAAGTTTCACAATGACTAATCTTCACGCTTAAGCTACTTGGAGGTGTTCAGAGCCAGTTGCAAGTTTGCGACATCATCTTCATCTGCCTGCCCAACTACATTGGGGTCGGCTTCCAGTCAAACCGGATTCAGCTGAATACCAGTATTTTACGTGGAGCGGCTGCATATCTGACCTCCACAGACCACAACCCATAAACTGGATGATACAGTACTTCTTGGCAAGCCTGGTGTCAGATTTTCTGGCTTCTGACGATCCGTAACGAGTGCAAAAGATCTACAAATGACAGCCGGGACCAACGGCTTAGCGTGCTTTCCGAGGCATGGAAGCAAGTTGCAACATCACGTGAATAAATTATTGGTTTGACAGCAAAAAATATTAGGTCAGGCCAATTTGTAGACCTTTGCCAAAATGACGGAAAAAATATTTAAGACAATGTCATAGAAACGTCTTGATTGCAAACAATTGACAAAGGTCATAAGCTGTCAAGCTGAACGATCAAAATATTGATGAACAAGCTCTTGCTCGAGGATTCACTTGCTTTAAAGAAACCTATAACGGCTTCCAGAGTGTAACTCTGTATCAAAATTCTTCAAAATCGTGAAAGCGACAAACTCAATTTTGCTATATCAGTTGGAACTAGCTGACCCGCGCAACTTCGTCTGCGTCACATTTTTCATTAATGCTCCGCTCTTATTGGTCGTAGCGTGATGATATGTAGCTTAGAACCTTACTCAATAAATGGACTAACCAACACTTAGATAACTTTTCACTTCGAACCAATAGTTCCTGAGATTAGCGCGTTCAAACAAATAAACTCTTCAGATTTATTATTTTAAAATCGATTACGAGTAGTTGTCGATATTACAATACAAAACAGATATTTTCATTTCGTCAGAAAATCTAACATCCGGGATGTTCAAAGTTTCGCGCTGTCTTCAATTCGCCTTTAGAAATTACGACTTTGAAAATAAATAACATGGATACTAAGGTACAGGCGCCAATTAAGGCCCACCTAATTTCAAAACCTCATAAAATCTTGCAGATAATTAAAGTAAAGAAAAAACATAATGGAAGTTGTAATATATTTATTTGAGAAACTAGATATCTAAAAAAGTAGTACAGCTTTTGGCTTTTTAACATAAATGTAAACACTTTTTATAAACTTGGTATTGGGCTATCTTGGGAAGCTGGTCGCTGAAGATGGCCCAAAAAATATTAACGAAAATATATGCATCATAAACACTTAAACACTTTTAACATAAAAAATCAAAATAAAAACACATCCTTCTCATAAAATTATTCATAAAAGGTAAAAAAAAAACCAAAAATTTAAATGTGGGCTATCTTAAATCTATGAAAATAAAAATCAACTATAAAATAAAAACAAACTATCAAATAATATTAAATTTAACTTTGAGATCAACTTTGAAAGTAACTTATCAAAAATAAAAATAAAACTGTTCTTTTTTCTAAAATATTTTTTTTCAATTTCATTCATAGGTGGGCTATCTAAGGAATACTGAAAATTATCTTTGGGTTCAATCAAAATAATATACTTAATCAGAACTTTAATTGCACTCTGGATATACGAATTGCTCCTCATCGTCTTTGGTTAAACCCACAAAGACTTCATGATACCATTTTTGGCATTTTTTACCTTAAATAAAACAAAAATACAAGCACAAAAAATATACTAACACTACATTTCAATAATCCTAGAAAGGCCCGGGCTATGTTTGGGAATTATGTTATGGGCCATCATAGGAAATTACACCCGAGTTGAATTTATAATCTCGTAAAAATACAAAAAAGGAAATAAAATAATAACACTCACCTATAATTCACTGATAAATAGATTAAATATGAATTTTCACAGTTTAGAGCAAAGAGATTTTGTTTTAAATTTGTTAATTTTCAAAAGGATTTAGATAATGGAGGTTATAAAACGCGTATCGTCTTGACATGACCAAGCAAATTGTCATCTGTCTTCAAAATGGCGACGCGCCGGTAATGAAACACACTTGCACTATTGGCTATGGTACTAGTAGCATAAACCTGCGAAATTTCAAACGTTTCGAATAATCATAACTGTATTTTTTTTAAACTGGGCTATCCTAGGAGCCGGGCCATCTTCGGCGACACTACCTTATACCATATAGTCAGTCGCCCCTTTTATTTTACTTGACTTTGCTCTTGACTCTAGTCTCGGTCAGAGGTGACAGTGACAAAAAATACAAAGACTAAGCAATATAGATAATAATGGCACTTCTTCGTCCCAGCTAAAACACTAGGAAGTGGTGACGGGCGGGCGTTTTGGGGGACTGTCTTTATGTAAACTTTGACGTTCAAAAATTGCTAGCTCTGAACTTGATTTTAGTAAATGACATTTTTTGCTTTGGTCACGTGTCCGGATGCGTCATCCGTCTTATGAATTTTCGATCAGGTATTCAGGTCACGTGTCCTGTTAATTTTTTTGTTAGTTTTGTGTTTTATACCCATCCCAATTATATATTCACATGTTTACGTGATTTAGTCCCCGTGAGTTAGTAAGAAATTCTTGAAAAAAAAACCTTGAGCTACCTTGACAAACCCCGTCAACCATTAGTGTATTGCCGTTACTAAGCAATGTTTTATTAACCGACTGCGCATAGAGAGGTGTTGCTTTCAACACCCGCCATTATTACTGGAGGCCGTTCTAAATTGGCTAAGACTTATTATCATAAACAATTTGCTTGCAAAATGCTCCTCAGCAAGTAGTAATATCTGACACTTGGGTTTAGAGGTCAAGAGGGGGCCTGCGGTTAAAGTCATAACCGTCACAGATCGATCGAAGGTTAAGCAATGTCCCGCAAACCTCCATTGAAAAGAGAGGATTCGGTGGGGAACTGTCCGATAGTTGATATTCGGAATGTTGTATATGCCCAAATCGCACAGTAAACTCTGATACCGCGACGCAGGATTACGTTAGTAGTTCGCTGATGTCGGAATAGATGGCGTAGCGGTTGTTTTCTTTGCGATGTAGATTTTTACTCCGATGGTTTTTCTTGTGGTGGCTTTAATGCCGCTACAGTTGAAAAGGTCCGTAGATCTTCGGAAAGAGCTTTAAACAATCCTGGACCGTCTGCTTTGTTGGTCTTTGACAGTCCATACAGTTAATCAAAACGTGTTGCCTTGTTTTGGAACAACTAGGAACACCCCGTTCCTAGTGGTGGTGACGGACGGGCGTTTTGGAGGACTGTTTTATGTAAATTATTGACGTTCAACAAGTGCTTATTTTCTGCCTAGTTTGAATTAATGATTTTTGGATTTTGCACCAGTTTTTGGGTTGAGGTCAGATATGCAGCCGCCTATTATAACATAGTTGGTACAGTTTATTCAACTGCATTCGGTCAAATTGGAAGCCGTTCCCAATATACTTTGGAAAGGCTAGGCGTGTTTTATTGAGTGCTTATTGTTTTATTTATTTTTTAACATTTTATTTGTATAGCTTTTTTCTTGAGAGTTTGCCCCATATATTGGCGAGATTAGTAAAATTTAGTTCAGGATCGAGTAGAGTGGAACAGGAAAGAAGCTCTTTGCCCAGCAGTGACAACATACATGCTGAATTATTATTTTGAATTCTTGAGTCAAATCCAAAATAACTTGTGCAATTTTTACTAAAACTAGACTTTAGAAAAAAAAAGTATGAAAAGAACTTACCTCTAGGTGAAGTTCTGAAGTTCTATCAAAACATACTTAAGCCTCTTCGGAAGAGATTAGCATAGTTCCAGATAGCAATGTTGCCATCCTTGCCACATATTTAAACCTCCTTTTACTTTGTTTTGCCATATTCCCGCTGTCAATTCTCCGTCAAGCTGCAACGACACTTAAAGTGCTGCAAGGATCTTTTGGCGCTTAAATTTGACAGTTGACAGTAGGTAACATGACATTTGTTTTGTTTTTCGTCGAAATCATAGACATAGCTAGGGAACTGGATTGAGCATTACCGCCACAAGCGTGAGAGAGACAAAGCGAATGTGTGGCTAGTACCAGTCTCTTTTCTATAGTTAGTAGTGACGAAATTGACACTGACAGCTGCGACATGGACCATTCCGAACTCTGGAAAGAGACAACATCTGGCCGCATGATCGCTTTATCGCTCCCACACTTCTGACAGCCAGACAGAGATTGTTTAGTCGAGTTCTGTATTTCTATGGTTCCAAAAGACAATAGAGCGAGTTTTTTTACAGCGCGCCAAAAGATCCTTGTACAGCTCTAATAGATGTTATATTTCTAGCTGTCTACTGCACAAGTAAATGGGAGGGAGGTTTGCTAATCTCTTCGGAGGAAGAACTTTATGATAGAACTTCACTTACAGTTAAGTTCGTTTAATTACTAATAATTCTCGATTCTTGACCTCGAGATTAGTATTGTACACTTGGAGATCGAACACTTTAAATAATATGGGTGGCGTAGATTTCAGGATTCTTCAAAGAAAGCCTGTTTTTATTTGCCACATAAAATACTTAAGAAATATGTTTTATTAAATTTTTTATGGTGCATTCAATTGAACATGATAAATTGACAGCGATAGGAGATCGAGAATAATGGGACACATTTTTTGAGGCATTATCTACCTATGTGTACAATTCTAATCTTGGGGTGCAGGTAAAATTATCAGAGGGACAATTCCTTTTAAAGGAACGTTCTCAGTCGCTATCTGTAAAAAACTCTGCAATAACCATACATTTAGATAAGTTTTTAACATTGATTTTCGATGGGGTCAAAATTTTTAAAAGGCAGTCCTCCAAAACGCTCGCCCTTCACCACTTCCTAGTGTTTCAGTTGGGAAGAGTTGGCGCAACACATCTGTCTGTTGATTGTTTAACTGCGTCATCATCATAATGGTGACAATCGTCAAAAAAAAATATAAACGAAGGTAAAGCCGCCAGATAAAATGTGCAATAACGGTCATTGACCCACATTATATTCATTGACTTTCATAACATCAAAAACCGAAATAAAGACAAAGCTGGCCTGTCGACATCGAAATCTTTGATCGTGATCTTTTACGTTCTCTAGGAAAAACGGTTCAAAATCTAATTTTCGTGTATCTGTACTTTATTGCAAATTTATTTGGCGCCTACCATAGAGGTCTTTCTGACAGTTTGCGACTTAAATGTAAATGCAATCGTTCCAGGATTTGTCCCTCCGATCAATAGTATTGAAAGAACTGCAGATATTTACCAAAAAAGTAATATTCGAATTTAAAACTATACGGAGCCGGCGTGCCTTGCTGCGCTGGCGCAGGGGGAGGAGCAACATTATCTGTAGACGTTATTTTAAGTGGGGCTCCGTTAGGGGATGCAATTTTAAGGGACGATTCTTTTTTGCCCTTGACTTTTGGTTCAGGTTCTATAATAATAGGGTTCAGTGTCCTATCTTTTTTCTTCTTAACGGGTGGGGTTCCATTTTGACTACTTTCTGGCTCTTTTTTAACAGGGGTATTGGAGTCTCTTTGACTATCCGGTTGTGTCATACTTCAACCCCGCTTCGCTCCTGTGGGACAAAGGTGTAGAGTAGAATAAGGACTCCATATTTTTATTATGTAGTGGGCTTGCTCTTGACCGCAATCATGCCTGATGGAAAGCGATAGATGAGGTCTATGATGGAGCGAACGTGCCCATAAGCTGCCTGTTCACTCTTTCTTTGAAGTCAGATGGGTTATATGTGGACGGGAGTACAGAATAGATGTTGGCAGAGAGTTCCACACTTTGGCTGTGCGCATAATTAATGTGGAGGAGAAGCGCTGGGTACTACTAGTCGGGATATCGACCAAGTACGATTTTCTGCTCTTAGACTTCCAATCGGTCTGTCGTTCCGTCGTGCGTAGTGAACAAAGAAGAGAGTACCTTCAGAATTTATCTAAGTCTAGTTTAACCGGGTACCTACCTATTTTATGTGTAGAGACTGCCTACCATCATCTTCCTAGCCTTTTCCCATTCGGCTTCCAGTCAAACTGAATTCAGCTGGAAACCACCATACCAGTATTTTACGTAAAGCAGCTGCCTACCAGACGTCTAGAACCCGTTAACTGGGTAACACGGTACTTCTTGGCAAGACTAGAGTCAGATTAGGTACTGGCTTCTGACTATCCGTAACGACTGCCAAATTAAAGATCTACAAATGACAGCTGGGACCAACGGCTTGATGTGCTTTTCGAGGCACGGAGGAAACTCGGTATGTTGGATGGTCACTCATCCACAGACCAAACTTGGCAAGCCCTCCTTAAAGATCGACCCATGCGGCTCGCGGCTGTAACTGCAAAACCCAGTGACTGGCAGGTGTCATATTTTCTTGCTTCTTCTGACTGCTATTAACGCCTGCCAAAGATCTAAAATGCGCGGAGGTGTCTTGGTATGTTTCGGAGGGCTAGAGTTGCCAACCGTACTCTAAAATAGAGTACCTACCTACCTATTGTACTCTTTTTTTGCATACACATGCTTTATAATGTAGAAAAGCAATAGAGTACAAATACTCTATTTATTTTGACTCTGTCTTTTAAATGAACTTAATGAAGTCCTCCCATTTCAGTATTCTACTGAAGGAGTTTTGTTTTCAGCTATATTTGCAATTTGGTAATAGGGATTAATTTTTATATATACTAGCGGTCCCCTGCGGCTTCGCTCCCGTCAATTGCATTTTTTTCCTTTTTTTGTATTAAAACCTTCCCTGGACCGATACACAAAAATAAATTAGCCGAATTAGTCCAGCCATTCATTAGTTACGCGCTTACCAACATTCATTTTATTTATATATATGTATGTATAGATAGATATAGATTGGCATAATGGATAAATTTATACCAAGTTAGGAATATCAAGAGATTCTATTTACAAAATAAATGACGTAGATAATGTTCTACATCGAAAGCCGACGAGATACAATAATAATGTTGAATGCCAAATATAACATTATTATTAGAGTACGCAAATTAATTTATAAACAACCTAGTCGTTCCTTTAATATTAGTAGTACTCCATCTCTTAGTAAAGCAGCTCGTCCAGCAAAGTCCTGCCATAGTAGTATACAATTCTGTTTTTCATTGGGACCAGTCCGCGATAGTATTCTCATCCACTACATACAACTCCTGAGATCCAGAACCAACACTGGCGACCACCAGAAGAACGCCGAGTCAATGAAGCCCGACGAGTCCCGGAGAAAAGATTCAACTGTTTTGGATATCGTAGCAAATTAATCAGTGAGTGGATAAGTCCAAGAATTGGTGAGTGTGCCCAAGAACTCCACGACCTCATCCCATCGGCCCCCTTCTACCATCAGAAATCCAGACGCACTGCAACTTACCATCCCTACCTTGTTGCTATTCCACCAATTCGCACTAAGCGTTTCCAAACGTCTTTTATAACGCGCACAGCTCGGAGGAGTGGAACTCTCTGCCTGCGTCCGTGTTTCCGAACGCATTCAACCCTATACTTATTAAATTTAGACTGAACAGGCTTCTTCTGGGTAAGCTCGCACCATCGTCGACTTTGTCTCTGTCATCTCTGACCAAGACTAGAAACCATCTCAAATAAAAAAGAACAGAAAAGAACAGCAGAGGAGAAAAAAGCCTTGTATATTGCTGCCGCCAAGCAGCGTCGCTGTGGCTCGGTGTGAAAGGCATACGAGCCCTTTCCTGTCATGCTTGGTTTCGCCCGCGCGCGGATCTGGTCCGCATGCGGGTGATAGCACGCTTCTGGCCACGCGCAGGACAAAGATTTCGTTAGCCGCTGCAGTATTGTGCGTGTCGCCAGTGACTAAACACGTGACGCAGATCGCACGCATTGTCATTGTCTATGAACATGCGTGCGACTCGCGTCACAGTAAAAACAACACTGAAGACAGAAGAACGCCGCCCGCATCCGGATAGCACGTACGCGCGCTGTACGCCCGCAGCCAATCCGCATTCCGCGCCCGTACTGCCCGCATGACAGGAAAAACATGTATGAAAAGATACGCTTTGGGCAGCCCACATGCGGACCAGATCTGCGCGTGGGTGAAAACACGCATGGCAGGAAAAGGCCCCTGAGAGCCAGTGTATTGTTTTGTTTTCGATAGGCATGCGTTTGACCACAATCTCACCTGATGGTAAGCGATGATGTGGTCGACGATGGAGCGCGCTTGTCTAGAAGTAACTCTTCACTCTTGACTTAAAGAATTAGACTCGATAGGTTCGATATTACATTGGATCTGGGATTTCTTTAATTAGATTTTAATCATAATAACTGACTCCGAAATTATAATTTACAAAGAGCAATTTGCTTGGACGATACTTTCTACAGAGGTTAGAGGCTCATGACACTTTTCAGTAGTACTTTGGAAGACAATTTCTACCAAAACGTTGAGATTGGGCAGTTAAAACAAAACACGTTTATGCTATTTTAGACTCCTCTCTTGAAATCAAATCGGAGCTGGACAGTCGCGTAGGTATCGTTACTGGTTAGTGACGGAAAAAAGTAAGTTAACTCATTCAGTAAGTTACAATCAAAACGCCTACACAAAAAACTTTAGCAACAATATTCATAAATAAAATGAATTCATTTTATTGCTCTTATATTCTTGTGAACAAAAACGTTGCGAGCGCTGAGCGTGACCAAACGTTACAAAAAAGCTAATAAATAAACCACGGCTTAGGAATGTTCGCATGGCCATTATTGTTTCTATTTGTGTTATTAGGATAATATATTTGGTACCAAATATTATAACACCTGTATTTCTAGAAGAGATAGCAGAGGAGTAGGTTAGGTACCCATCGTCACTACATATTATAAAACAAAGTCCTCCGCCGCGTCTGTCTGTCTGTTCGAGATAAACTCCAAAACTACTGCACCGACTTGCATGCTGTTTTCACCAATGGATAGTGTGGTTCTCGAGGAAGGTTTTAAGCCGAGGAAATCAGCTAGTAACATATAATTATTTTCACCCAAACTTCGCCAGAGGTAGATCTATCAACAAATATTAATGTACCTCATAGATATAATTAGATTTCTATGATGTACCTATACAACCGCAGTAATTATAGTTCAAATTAACTCGAAAGAAATTTCATAGAAAACCCAATTTTTCGTTATTATTTGAAATTTTCGTCGAAAAGAGGCTTATGTAGGTACTGTCTGTACCCGTCCACGGAAACGCTAATGAAAAATCGACATATTTCCTGGTTACGATTTTACATGTGCCGTAGGTACACGTTAAAAAAAAACTGTTTTGAAATGCTTAAATAACAACACTTTACCTTCTACAAATTATGCAAACGATCACCACCAGTATTTTAACAAGAAAAAAAAACTAAAATTGACGTGTTTTTATAAACGTTACTTATTAATTTCTGAGGCAGTTTCACGAAATAGAAAATTATAGTAAGTAGGTATTTATTAGCAATTTTGTTTTACGACGTTACTCCCATCCATTTGAATTTCATGTTTTTCGTGGCCAATTCGGATAAAGAGGCATGCATGTCTGGTGATTTACGTAATTAATGTGTCCATAATGAAAAATGCTTATTTCCATGTTCTGAACATCCGGTCGAAGTTTATGTATATCTTCCGGAACACGGTGTATACCGCGTGTATCTGACATCGACGCACAAACGATTTCCATGGGTCCAGGGCATGATTCTGGACAACCCAGTGTTGGAATATTTCGTCGGCTCTCTTCTAATTTTTTTTTAAGAGTACCACAAATAGGTCATAGCTGAGCTGATACCTATTTTTGTTTTTATTTAGATTGCTCTTTTTAGTGAAAGTAGTTAATTCATTATTTTTTTATTAAAAATCTCATTGGGTTAGGCCAGAATAACGATTATGAGCAGTTTAAAGTAAAAAAACCCTTGAAAAAAATGAAAAAATTAGAAAAAAGCCGACGAAAAATTCTAAGTCTAGGGTGTCCAGAATCATGCCCCGGACCCATGGAAATCGTTTGTGCGTCGATGTCAGATACACGCGGTATTTATTTTATTTTATTTTAATAAGTACAGTGACAAACTACAGAATAAGACAATTCAGCACAGCTAAGACAATATACAGTACACAAACCTGGAGTCCAATTATTACTGTACACAGAATATGCTATTTTTGCATGCCATTGTAGTAGGTACCTATGGCGCACTAAAAATATGTCAATTAGCATTTTCCCTCGTGCAACTTTCTGCAACCAGTACCTACGAGTACTTTTGGCTGTGCGTTGTCTGTTACCTACTTAGTCAATCAATCAGTCAGTCACCAGTAGGTATCGGGAGAATCATGACTATATTGATTTGTTCAAATTGACATTTCACAACTGGGATTTTCTTACAACACAAACCGGGTGTCACAAAGTACAGGAAAACGCTACAAGAAATAATTGAAATTTGATGCGTCATTTCAATTATTCACAACGTTGTCTAAATTATATTTTAACGAGTTAATAGATCTAATTCGTCTGTGCCCAATTTTATAACAATTAGTTAATCGAGTGATTAGCGTTTTATGGTTTTGAGACTAATTATTTAATTGCTTAAGAACTGGTTTTAGTATCATCAATTGAGAATTTCGAGGTATTGGTGATTATCCGACCATACATACCTTGAAGATGTGTTACGATTTTGTACAGTTTTAGAAATAATTTCCTTTAAACATAAAAATACAAGGCTAAAATGACAATACCTATACTAGCAAAAAGTTGAAAACCTATTCCAAATATCTATTTTAGGGGTTAAAAATATCTTTGGTGGTAGTATTGGGAAACGTATAGTATCAGGTTCATAGATAAACAAAAAGTAATAAAATCAAAAAGTAATATTTGAAATTAGTTGCATGATAATATAGTAAAGTAACTTTATAGCAGGAAGATACTGAATGATAACAGCTAATGACAGGAAAAAGTGGAGGCAATTGGAGGAGGCCTACAGCCGAAAGGGGCCAGGACCCAGGACAAGATTAATTTGAAGATGTATTTAATCTCTTTTAATTAAACTGTATTTGTGTATTTTCTATTCCTCTTACTCCCTCCTTCCTCTCCTCTACTCTTTTACAGTCTCTCCAGATATATATGCTCTTAAAAGCGTTGCGCAGAGGCGATTTGGGGTGGAATTTTTAGAAGTCACGGGGCTCATCCTTTCACCGGGGTGGTAAAATTCAACACTCCTTGGTCTTTTCCCAAAATATGTCTTTAGAAACATTATTCCTGGGTAAGATGACTTTAGAAGCATTCGTCCTGGGTAACATGTCTTTAGAAGCATTCGTCCTGGGTAAGATGACTTTAGAAGCATTCGTCTTGGGTAAGAAGACTTTAGAAGCATTCGTCCTGGGTAAGATGACTTTAGAAGCATTCGTCCTGGGTAAGATGACTTTAGAAGCATTCGTCCTGGGTAAGATGACTTTAGAAGCATTCGTCCTGGGTAAGATGACTTTATAAGCATTCGTCCTGGGTAAGATGACTTTAGAAGCATTCGTCCCGGGTAAGATGACTTTAGAAGCATTCGTCCCGGGTAAGTATCAGTCATTTTTTTCAAACTAAAATGATCTTCGTAGTTGACCGAATGTCAAACGTGTCAATATCGCTATTAATGTCTAGAAACAGTATCAGTACACATGTGAACGTATTTGTGACTAAACTGGTATTGACATCAAGGTTAGCAAGTTAGCTATCGAAATAGATGTTGGTAACATTACGCTCATCGAAGGAAACCATCAACGCGTCTAAATTCACCAATCCCTTCCGTGGCAACGTAAATTGAGCCTTTTATTTGAATAGGAAGTCATCAAATGACTTCCTGCCGATTTGGGCGGAGTGGAATGGAGTATCAGACTCTTACTGACTAAAACCCATCCGTGTTCCATCTTATGTCCTTTGAGTTCTAAGCCGCGGTAACTTTTTCGAAAAATTCCACAACGGACTAAACCTCTGCCCACCTCTTCACAATATTGAGTCACATTAATCTAATGGTAATTCAAAACTGTCTCAGGCGTACATTGCGGTGCACGCTTGCGTCATACAACACTTTTTATACGATCAATTGTTGGCTCAATGATGAGAAGTGACTATGGAATGCACGGCATTACATATTACTATGAGGAAGTTACGAAATCGAGAAAAAAACGCAAGGAAAACATGAGAACGGAAGTTGGAGAAAAGACTGTTGACATTCCATTGGTTGCTAAAAGACAAATTCTATAATAGTCCTATCCTACTTAATATTATAAATGCGAAAGTTTGTGAGTATGTATATGCATGTTTGTTACTCTTTCACGCAAATACTACTGAACCGATTACGATGAAATTCGGTGTGTAGGTAGCTGAAGACCCAGAATAACACATAGGCTAGTTTTTATCCCGGAGTTCCCGAGGGATCGGGATTTACACGGGAATAACGAGAATTTATACGCGGACGAATTCGCGGGCGGCCTCTAGTTCTTCATAAATCTATCTTGACTTTTCAGGCCCTTTCAGCGCCTTTTCAGGCACTTGTCTCACCGCCGGCGAGTAGCGAGTGAAAAGTTTCGATAGTTTTGACGCTTGGCTTTCGCATGACGGGTGTTTACTTAACGCTGCTCGCCCACATCAGATACTTTTCGTTGAATGATTATTTGTAGGTCAAAATAAACGTACAGATTGCAATAGTGTAACGCATACGTCCTACAAAAAATCGTTAGTGTTTACCGAGCTAGGAAAAGTCGGCCCGATTATCGGTCCTACAAAAAGTCGGGGGTGGGCGGGCAGGCAAAATATGGATCTATTTTCTAAAATGTGAATTTTTGGTAGAGTAAATTTTCGAATGTAAAGCTAGTAGTGCAGTTCTTTTTCGTATGACATTTCGACACTGAGATTTAATAACTAAATTAACTGAGTTAATTATTGTCTTGTGGGTCGGTCGGGATCTAAGTACATAGAATAGACGAAAACTAACTAAACTAACTTGCTACAATAATCATGTTAATCTGGAAAATCCAAGCCAATAATATCATTTAGACGAACAATAGTTTGTTTATTTTTTGGTTAATACGTTTAAAAGGCGCAACTCTTAAAGTACTGATCCGATTACGAAAAATATTTACAGATTGAAAGATACTCTATCACTTAGAGTCGCAGGCTTAATTCTGAAAGATGCATGTTCGGTTCCCGTGGGATAGGACACGAAAAAAAATCCACAACACAAGCTAATAAATACACTGAATTATCTTTGGTATACACGCGAATGAAGCCTCGGACATATAGCTTATTCAAAACAGATCAAAGATTCTCGTTTAAAGAAAAACAAATAATCCATAAGTTATAAAAATATCAAACGACGAGATTCTAAAGGACTAGAATCGAATGATTATTTCTTTAAAAAAAAGCTGCAAAAAACATTCCACAGCCTGTTTGCAATAAAAGACACAAAATATATCAACAATGAAAGATGAGTATCTAAAAACAAGGTAGGTAGCATCCTTCTGCGAAAACTAACAAACTGTTTTAGGTAGTTATTTATCTTAGGTCCGCTTGCACGAACCTGAGTAATCTACTGACTTCGAGTTAGTTGCTAACCCATGGGGCCATTCTTTTTAACCGACTTCCCAAAAAGGAGGAGGTTCTCAATTCGGTTGTATTTTTGTTTTTTTTTTTAAATTTTGTTATCTCATAATGAACCGATTTGAAAAAATCTTGTTTCATCTGAAGGGATATCCTATCCTACCTATTATTTTCAGATTGGTCCCATTTAAATTTTATCAAAATCGGTTACGAACTTTGGATTTTAAATCGAAATAGCTGGAATTCGTCTACTTGGATGATGGTTATATGACATCCAAGTAATTGAAATTGCGTATTTTGCTTTTCTACGATTTTGCAGTGGTGTTGTTAAGTGTGGGAGACCACTAAAAAGTGAAAAATAAAAAACTTTTCACTTCAAGTTCAGATACGATCGGGATAAAACCAATTTGCTTTTCTTTTTCTAGACTATAATCTATCTTCGTGTTAAATTATGATGGAATGACAGATGACTTCATGCTCACTGTGAGATGTTGACAGATTAGATCGGCTGATGCATTCATCTATCCAAATGTTCGCATTTATACTGGTAGAAATATGTTATTTAACCTCACGCTGTTTGCTTCTAATTTGGAGTTAAAAATAAATCTGACCCGTGTAAGCGAGCCTCACAAGTACAGCTGTTAGGTACCTAATAAAACAAACACCTACTACGGTCGTCAGATACCGAGAAAAATGCCCAGGTAGGTAAATCACCATTCATCTTCGTAATGACAGGCAATAATATTTTTAAGGAGAATTTTTGCATATCTTCTAAACGCCGCCCGTCTTGAAAGTCACAATTCATGTCCAATGTTTCTTAAGTTATTTAAGTCCAAAGGTCGCATAAATTTGTGTTTGCCTAAATCTTGTTTTCTTATACCAATACACGTTAAAAAATACTTGAACCTGTAGCATACAATTATTCTAATAGTATTCTTTTAGCGATCTAATCAGGAGGGAATAGATTACATTTTTTAACTGTTCATAGGCACGCGTTTGACCACTATCTCACCTGATGATAAGCTATTATGCGGTCTAAGATGGAGCACGCTTGCCTAGAAGTAGGTAACCTCTTCACACTTGACTTAAGAGGCACGGTTTTTCACTACTTGTGCAGCCTTTTCCCAGAATCCAATGTACCTATTTTGAAATGTATTGGTATTGTATCCAAAGGTATTTTGTGGCAATAAACTTAGTTTATTTTTTTTACTTCTAGGCAAGCGTGCTCCATCGTCGACCACATCATCGCTTACCATCAGGAGAGATCGTGGAGATATGCTAGCCCGAGTCGAAAGCTCTGTGACAGCCCAGAGTTTGAAGTGGTGGTATGACACCCCTCGTGCCTCGGTGCGCACGTTAAAACCGTTGGTCCTGCGCCAGATTTCTCTCCGGCAGTCCCATCGGACTTTGAGAGTGATGGAGAGTTCATCTGCGACAGTGCAGGCGTATGTGGGTAACACTAAAATAATGTCCCGCTAATCTCCGTTGATATTAACCACCATGGCTGAAGTCGGTCCGGAGAACAATATTTTTTTTGGTGTATAATAAAAATTTAAGAGACGCATACACTTCGAGATACATAATTGTAAGACAAGTGTATCTGATCTTGAACTTTACAAATTGAGGCCAGATGGATAATTATATACGAGATGTTAAGATACGGATGTCTTAAGAGAGGTCACCTCTGGTATGAGGAAGTTGATCTCAGTTCTGACCATCCAAGTCTTGGGAAAGATAGTTACTTTAAACACCATGTTAGCAATTTAGAAGTATCACGTTGTGTTATGACCTGAGGTTTTAAACCAAACTGCCATTCTGTTAGCCAATGTGATTGTTGAAATACCAAAATTTACTTATATCAAGTGACATTTTGACAAAGTTTGTCAATCGTATACTTTTTTGACGTTTTGACAATCGCTTTCGCTACGCTACCGTACCGCTCTGGCAGAATGTCACTTGTCTCGAATCACAAGCACAAAACGTAAAATCGCTATGTCATGAAATCGAATGTAATTCCAGATCCATTGCTAAATGATTTGAATCGACTTTATTAAATTGAGCTCGTTAAATTAAGCGTACCACAACGTAAACATTCATTAAATGCTAGCCTATTTGTAACATTTATGCGAAACTGAGATTGTTTGTAACGTTTCATAATCGTATCATTTATTGTGGATAACAGGTTCATAAGACGTAATGTTCGTTACAGGTTGTGCTATGTCCCGCCATTGCGGCATACAAAATTTTCAAAACCGATTTTGATGAATTTTGGTACACAGATACATAGGAACTTGGAAATTGTAATAGGCTACTTTAACGCGAGCGAACTCAAGGGTAAAAGCTAGTAGCTCTACATCTACTTTGTGCTTCTATTAATTTGAAATATATTCATTGCTCAATCAAGTGTTCTCCACTGATCAGATTAGCATTTTGTTAGTATGTGTGAAACCTATTACAAAACATACGAAACCAAATTATACGGTTTGGTCATTCTAGGAACAGAGGTCATATTTTAAATTCAGTGTATCTGAGTTCGTACCGAGTCTTGTATAAAATGGTACTAAGCTATAGGTAGTTTTCTATAGTTGCAATTATTTTCGTACCTAATCTGCTCAGGAATACCAGAGACTACCTCCTTGCTGAAACGAACATGTAAACGATCAATTATACCCCGTTATACGTCCAAATAACTAAACTTAGTTATATCAGTGTCAAAATGTCAAAGTGAACAATTAGAGGTTTTTGACACGCACAAATTGATATTTTCGTAGGGACCGTTATTGGCAGAATCTATGATATAATCTCTGGAGGTTAAGAATGATTTTCATGATGAAAAACTTCATCGCAAGTTTAACCCAAAATTGACATTTCACAATCTTAGGTGACGTTTACTGTAAACAGATCTATCTAAAATAAAGTTTTAGTGAAACAATGTATTTAGGCTGTGTCCCGGGTAGGAGATAAATTATTTACATCTGTTATGTACACAGGTAGCCTAAGTAAATTACCAATAAACAACAACTCTTGGTTTTCAAGTCGTTCACGTACGTACCTTTGATATAGTTCGGAAAGAACAAAAATTCTAAATTCAAAAGTCATTTATTCAAATTAGGCTGAGAGCCAGCACTTTTTGAACGTCAAGTTTTATAAAAGACAGTCCCCGAAAACGCCCGCCCGTCACCACTTCTTAGTGTTTTAGAAGTGGCCAACAAACTCCCCAGCAACACATCTTATCTGCCTGTTCGGAATATCGAACTTACCACTAGTAAAGCGAGCGAAAAGACGATTTCACATGAGGTTAGGTATTTAAACTAGTTTCTTATCTAACAGGTAAAACATTTATGTGTTTAAATAAAGCATAAATATCCTGTGCCACTGCGGGCACTCCGGCTTCCTCTCTTTAAGAGGCCCAGGCTCAAGTTAAAGAGCTCCACCACGCGGACACAGTGTTGATTGATGAGATATCACAAATGTCAACTTATTGACATCCCCCGAATAATACTTTCTTATCCATTCTTACTCGCAAATATAAAGGTACACGGTAGCAATCCCGATATGAACTATTCTAATACTTTCTTAGTGTTTCCTTTTTTTGTGGATGGGAAAACTTTAAATGACTTCGCCCGCTCTAAGAGGAAGGGAGTGTCAGACTCTTAGTGACTAAAACCTACCCGTGTTCCTTCAAATTTCCTTTGCGTGCCAGGGCCACGGTGACGCTTTCGAAAATTTCGCAAGTTCGCAACATAGTGTTTCCCTTGGATCTAATCTCTCAAATTCTGAGTGCCTATCTCCTAATAGTTTTAGTCTATGCCTTGCTGTTACGGAACTATCTCGTATACTCGTAAGTATTCGAAACACGCAGCTACATACATACTTATATGTATATGTAAATGTTGGACATTCCAAGTATGTACCGAGTTATACACACAGTCTGTTGGAGGTACCGACAGATTCCGAAGTACAAGTGTGTTTGTTATTTTATTACGCGGAAATCGCTGGACTGATTGTGGTAATATTTTATTTGATGCGAAAATTTTGACTTTGAGAATTTTACTAGTCCAATTTTTTTTCTGGATTTCATTTTAAGTTTCTAAGTACCTATGTATATTTAAATTGCGGTTGTCACGTTAAGATACCTTAGTTCTAAGAAAAAAATAATGAAAATATATTAATTAGGTAGTTCAAAATCTGAAATAGGCTGAAAATCTTAACACTAAGAAAAAAGCTTTTAAAATACTTACACCACTTCCTCAAAAACGCACTGGTGAGCTTAGCACACCACTTATCACGACCTTGCATTTTGAATTAATTAAAAAAAAAACTTAAAAAAATAATTTTACAAAAAAAAAATTCACTGCCACTTCAACACCCTCGCATTGCTAGTTTCACTACACTGCACTATTTTTTTTATTTATCCATTTATTTCGTTGTTTGTTGCGACGATCGACCGGTCCGCGAGGTGTCTAGATTTCAACTGACGCTCAATGTATGAAGAGCGCCGTGACTCGTGCGTATGCGCAACCTGCGGACAAGATAATGTTATTGAGAAAAATGCTATAGCATAACAATGTGACGCGGCGCCGCTTGAGTGGATAAGGTCGTTAAAACAATTACTAAAAGGGTGGTGTTTAACAAATAACTCTGATTCCGGTGTGCCCTTTATTCTTTCCTTGACTTATCGTGATATCTTTTCCTTGCACTTTAACATGGAAGACCTTTTTGGGCGAAGAGAAAATGCCACGTTCTTTTGATAACAGACGATAATTAAGGCTCAACTCCGGAGGGACTTCATTATCAGTATAAATGACCCTCGCAACTACGTCTGCCTCACATTTCTCATTAATTCTCCGCTCTTATTGGCCGTAGCATGATGCTGTATAGCCTATAGCCTTTCTCGATAAATGGGCTATCCAAGATCAAAGTTTTTTTCTAATCATAATTAAGTTCCTAAGAATACAGCGTTCAACCAATCAAATAAACTCTTAAGCTTTATAATATTAGTACAGATTTCAGCCGAAAGACGTCCAATGCTGGACATAGGCTTTCCTCAACTCGTCAGTCAGTGCGTCTCGCATCCAGCGGATTTCTATGACCTTCACCAGGTTATCAGAGATCCACGCTAGCGAGAAGTCTTCCCGGGAAGGCAAAATAAGAAAATAAACGAAGTGTTTATTACACAGTCGAGAAATCGCAAATAAATATTTTAGTAAGCATAGGTGTTTTGGTTGCGTTTTAACTAAGAATTTGTTCTGTGTTTTTTATCTTCTTCAAATTAAAGAGGAATCAGTGTTGCTTGTCCGGGTGAACTGGTTTACCATTTATTATCTTTTGTGTATTCCCAGGGTCTGGTTATAAATTATACTCACGAAGACTAGTAGATAGAGATACAAAGTTTATTCATAGACACATTAATACAGAATCTCAGACCAATAAAATTGGTCTGAGTACAGAATTAACAAAATACAAATTCGAACACAACTTAACTATCGGACAGCTAGTCGACCCCTCGCGCCAGTCCCGCGCTTTTTTTTTGAATGACACTCTCAACCCATACATTTTTTTTTTTAAATGGCGCCAAAATTACGGACTGTATTAAATAACTAACACATTGCACCTTTCGTTCAATGGTGCACCGGTTTATTTGAATGGGTGTGTTTATTATTATTAAATTTATTTTGTTACTAACATAAGATTATGTCATACGTCTACTAACATTAAGTACATGGATTTTATTTTATATCTGAAATAAATTATTTAAATCGAAATTGAATTCACCCCACAAAATTCTGGGGTTCTATAAGGCAACAGTGGGTAGATTACTTCTAAGCAAGTGTGCTCCAATATAGACCACATTATCGCTTTCCATTAGGTGAGATAGCTTATCCATAGGTATACAGGCAACAGTGACACTAGACTGACTGACATATCAACGCACAGCAGAATTTTGACAAAACGCTTCCTTTTTTTTTATCATGTCTATAGGTTAGCACTAAGACGGGATTAGAAATGAAACCTTGCTGAGCTAAAAAAATAATACCTTAATTTTGGAAGGCGGTGTTTTTGGTTTTATATCTTAGTTTTTTGACACCTACTTTCGAAATTAAGGTTATTTTATACTTTGTAGTGATTTTTTGGAAGTCAGTTATTTTTTTGTAAGGTTTTTTTAGTTTTTAACCGACTTCCCAAAAAGGAGGAGGTTCTCAATGCGGATGTTAGTAGTTTTTTTTTATGTTTGTTCGGGCATAACTCCGTCGCTAGCCAACCGATTTTAAAAATGATTTTTTTTTCGGAAAGGCAATGCTTCCCAAATGGTCCCATGATAAGGAAACCAGGATCTGATGATGGTATTCCAGAGAAGTCGAGGGGAACTTTCGAAAATCGTATAGGCAACTAGTGCGTTTGTATTTTGGTTTTTTGCGATTTTGCAGTGGTGTTGTTATGTGTGGGGTACCACTAAAAAGTGAAAAAAAAAATACTACAAAGTAAAAAATAACTATAATTTCGGAAGTCGGTGTCAAAAAACTAACAAATTAACAAAAACACCGAGTTCCGAAATTAAAGTTATTTTTTACTTTGTAGTGTTTTTTTTTTTGGAAGTCGGTTGTATTTTTTTGTAAAAAGTTTTTTTTATTTTTAAGTGGTGATGATGATGTACTTGGACGACGACGTTTACGCAGAAATTGAAATAAGCAATAATGCTCATAAAATAAAAACTGCAAATCCAAACTGAATACAATTTTTACGGGACCACATGGCAAGTATCGCATCGAACTAAAAAAGAATCACACAAATCGGAACAGAAACCTCTGCGTAATGGGTGTACACATACATTAAAAAAAAGTAAACCACCGAATTGTGAACCTCCTCCTTTTTTGGAAGTCGGATAAAACAAAAGACAAAGTCGCGGGCCATGTGGTAGTATTTCATATCATTGCTCTCCCACTCATTCATTCATGATGATTTGCATATTGAATTACAGTTATATTTACCGTGTCCTCACAAACCATGGAACATTGATTAACACTATTACTCGTAAGAATACTTGCTTTCCTCCTACGTGACTAAGTTAGGAGTGAATGAACTTATTGTACATACATAAGCTCCACAGAAATGCTCAGTTTGCATGCAAAGTATATTTACCTACCTACCTACTGTAAGATTTATAAGCACTATTTTACACATAGTGATTGCGAGAGCGAATGGGTTACTTCTAGGCAAGCGTGCTCCATCTTAGACCGCATCATCGCTTATCAGGTGAGATAGTGGTCAAACGCGTACCAAATAAAAGTAAAAAAATAAAAACTAAAAATTGTTGTCACTTTAAGAGACTTCTACGGTGTTAAAAATCGTTATAGTTTAATAAATACGTAAAATTTGCGCAGTCTCCAAACCGTTACCCTCAATTTTAGTCTGATTAATAAAAAACGGGATGCAATCCGGGAGCGCCGGCAGAAGTGAAAACTTGAATTATTGAATCATCCGTCTTTCGAACAGGTCACGTGTCCTGACATCTTACGAATTTTCGATCAGGTCCTGACGCGAGTTTAACAAGTAACCTTCCCATCGGAATCGAACCCACGACCGGGTCACAAGGCAAACGCCTAAATTAGAATTAGTTTCTAGATATAAAATTTGCTAAAATTGTCAAGTTTATGTCAACTGATTTGATAGGCGTCAGTATATCAATCACAACTATACACATGAGAATTTAATAAATGACTGTCAGACAATTTTGGTTTTGCCTTTGATAAACAAGAAAACTAATTCTATTTTTAAGCAACCTTAGCATTCGCATTTCCTTCGCAATATTAAATCCCTAAATTTTGACAGGTTGCAACTAAGATCGATGTGAATCCGAAATTTATTTAAAAATGAATTGAATTGGCCCTCAGGTGCCAAGTAATAGCAATGAAACAAACTTAAAGGACGAACGCACATACATTAACACGATTATCCATACTTAATCTATATTAATAATATAGTCAAGATACAATCTATATTTAATGACTATAGATTACCGATTAACTCAAGGTAATCCTGAGAAAAACAAGCTGAGATTTTTTTTTATCCAAGATGGATGCCGATTATTTTTTTTTTAACCATATTTATAAAGGTTATGCTTAATTATTCTAAATATTTATTGATTGATTAATGCTTCCTTAATTATAAATCAAGGATTTTATTTAAGTCATTGGTTCAGGCTACAGTTTTATAATTCTAAAATTACGGGGTGACATAATCATTGTTGACAGAGGTCCCTCAAACACGGATTAAAAAAAAAGACAAACACACAAACTGTTTAACTTTACAAGGAAGGGCTAAGTCGCTGGTTACAAGTGATTCTTTTTTTAAATTAAGTTTTATTTTTCAGTGTCGAAATGTCAGTGCGCAAATCAGATTTTGACATACACAAACTGTTTATTTACTGGCAAGCTTTTAATCAGAAAAACTTTTTACAAAAAAATACAACCGACTTCTAAAAAAAAAACACTACTTACAAAGTAAAAAATAACTTTAAATTCGGAAGTCGGTGTTTTTGTTAGTTTCTTGGTATTTTGACACCGACTTCCGAATTTAAAGTTATTTTTAACTTTGTAAGTAGTGTTTTTTTTTAGAAGTCGGTTGTATTTTTTTGTAAAAAGATTTTTTTATTTTTCACTTTTTAGTGGTGCCCCACACCTAACAACACTACTAAAAAATAGCAGAAAAGCAAAATACGCAATTTCGATTATCAAAGAATCATCTAAATAGTCAAATTCCAGCGATTTCGATTTAAAATCCAAAGTTCGTAACCGATTTTGATATGATTTAAATGGGACCAATCTGCAAGTATATCCTTTCAGATAAAACAATTTTTTTTCAAATCGGTTCATAATTGTCGGAGTTATGAGGTAACAAACATAAAAAAAAACATACGACCGAATTGATAACCTCCTCCTTTTTGGGAAGTCGGTTAAAAACAACAAATGTCAAAACTTGTATCTGGATCCATCATTTTCCTGTCCTTATCACTGGTTACTTGGGGTCGGCGCAACACGTTTTTTCTTCCATTCTGTCCTATCAGTCATCACACTTTTACTAACTCCCTTTTCTTTCATATCGCTCCTCACACAATCCCTCCATATTTTCTTTGGCCTTATTCTTCCTGTCCATTCATCCACATTCAATACTTTTTTATTGGTCTGAGGGATGAGATATGATCAAACGACTTCTCCCGTTCTGGGTGGAGCAGAAGGTACTGTCAGACTCTTGTTGACTAAAACCCATCCATGTTATTCCTAATGCGTTTCAGGGCTGCGGTGACTCTTTCGAACAAATTCCGCTACCCAGGATACCTCTTCACATGATCAAAAATTGTATCTAAATTGATATACCTAATCAATTTCGTATTTAAAATTAACATAGAATGTGTTTGTATAATTGCGTGACATTGAAATAGTCACATTGCCAACTAGTTTTTATTAAAAACCAGCTTCTTGTTTAACAAAAAAGAATGTTATTAATACAATTAAGAAGGAGCTTATAACCGTCAAGGGTAAAAATAAGTATGTACCTATCTAAGAAACGACATGTGACTAGAAACAAAATTTTTAAGCTAATTATTCTCAATGAGGTCCTCGTGGCTAAATAAACAGTCGCATGGATTGATATTCGAGGTTAAGCAACGCTTGCCGAGGTCGGTCTGTGGACGGTTGTCCGCGCGCCAATTAAATACCAAGACTTTCCGACTTTCCGTGCCTCGGAAAGCACGTACAGCCTTTGTATATGGCTGTCATTTGTAGATATTTGACAGTAGTTACAGCTATTAAGAAGTCAGAATCAAATCATAAATCATATTTATTTTTTCCAAATAGGTTACACGTCATGTTTGTAACACGTCAATATTTTTTGGTCACATAATAGGCTAGATTCCATAATCCGCAAATCTATTTAGTCCGTCAGTTAGAGTATTGAAAAATAATGGCACGTATTTTTTGTTTTTGTAAATCAATGAATATTGACAAAGATAAAACGCATCAAAACTCGGGAGTGCGGGCTCGTGACGTCACGACTCACTAAAAATTATGCGAAGGTGTGACGTATGGAGAATTTTAAAAGCGTCGTAACTTCGTAAATTTTGGTTCCCGTAACAAAAGAAAAACACGGGTCAAATATTTTTTGATAATCTAACTGACGGACTAATTAGATTTTTTCAGGACACAAGCCTATTCTAGATGAGGCTGAAAGCCTGAAAACCATCCTTTCAAGGGACAAAGAATATAGATGAGTTTAAAAAAATTCTTTTAAAATGATTGAATGACAAGGTGTATTATTCCGTTAATGAATTTGTATTTGACTTATTTTATTTTATTTATCAAATTGTGTTTTGACATTATACTCTTGAATATTAATTGTAATTAAAACTTGACATTCAATTAGTTGTTAGTTAAATTGCGCCTAGTTATAAAATAAAATTGTGCCTAGTTAGTTATTGACATTTTGATCGTGACTTTGAACATTTTTTTTATTTTAATTAACATTTTTGTAATTTATTCATAATTAGGTAGGTACCTAGTACAAATTATAATCAATAATTTAGTTAATATTTGTATGCCTTCTTGCGGAACATTGTTGGGATTTTATACTTACATTTTTATATAACATCTTTTACCATATAGTTCACAAATAAATAAATTTAAAAAAATACTTTAAACCAGTAACTGGGTTTCACAGAGTAAATGGAAAGACTTGCCACGAAGTGAGGTAGCAAATCTAAATCTAGTAAATAAATAGTAAATAGCTTATAGTGAACACCTTAGTGAAGTGAGCAGTGAATCCATAGCTTCAGGTGAAGTGACAGTTTGCTTCCCGCTCAAATCGCTCGAAGGTTTTGACAAGGTGAAATTTTAACAAAATAGTTTTTTTATGGGAATTGATCAAATGCTTCCTGCGGCTCTGGGCGAAGTGGAAGGGAGTGTCAGATCAGACTCTTACTGACTAACACCCACCCGTGTTCTTTCAAATGCCCTTTGCATTCTAGACGCGGTAACGCTTTTAGGAAATTCCGCAACCCAGAATAGACTATTGATCTTTATTTTAAGATCCTTGATGATACAGCAGCTCTTTCAATTAAAGAGAAAAATTCTTCTGTTTTTGTAGCCAACTTAAATGAACTAAACGGTTTTTTATCTTGCTTTGCATGTCCTCCATTAAAATAACGACCTTCCGAGGAAAAATACTGCTTGACCTTTGGACGACATCTTGTTATGTAGTAGGTACCTATGCTATTGTATTGAAAAAAAGTGCCTCAGTCTGTTTATTGCGGAAAATCACAAACTGCTTGGTCCCGGTTATCATTTTATAGATCTTTCGCAGTCGCTATGGATTGCCAGTCAATGGGCCTCATCAGAAGGCTTAAAGCTTATAAATAACCTGAAAAATTATTCTCAGAGAAATAAGTGACAAAGCCGGCAGTAAAATATTAATTAATTAACCAAGATTTGATTTCCTAGCAACCTTGTACTTGAATTCATTTGAGATAAAATAGATAAGTTATTACAATAAATAAGTACATATTTGAAATTGATTATAGCCTCGAACTATGTATGTGACTTCAATCTCCTATTCTATACAAATAAGTAAAATTAAAGTGTCGGTTATATAAAAACTATAGCTGACCCGCGCAACTTCGTCTGCGTCACATTTTCCATTATTGCTCCGCTCCTATTTGTCTTAGCGTGATGATATATAGCCTATAACCTTTCTCGATAAATGGGCTATCTAACACTGAAATAATTTTTCAAATAGGACCAGTAGTTCCTGAGATTAGCGCGTTCAACCAAACAAACAAACAAACTCTTCTGCTTTATAATATTAGTATAGATAATATCAGCTCAGCAGCTTTTTTTAAATTAATTATAATATTGGTATCAAAACTAGTAGTTTTGATACCAATATTATAATTAATTGTCTGTTAGTCTGTCAGTAGGTATGTTTCTTCCGGCTTATCTCCGAAAATGCTGTACTGATTTTGACTGAAAATTCACTAGCAGAATGATAGCAGACGTAATAAGGTGTAACGTAGGCTACTTTGCTTTAAATTGTTAATAGACGCGGAGGAAGTCGCAACGCTAACCCACTGAGCGTAAAGTCATGGGTTCGATTCCTAATGTGAAAGTTAGGTGTGTAAATATTTTTTTCCAATTAGGTATTTCTAGCAATCATATCGACCTAGCATTCTATAACTATACCGCGTGTATCTGACATCGACGCACAAACGATTTCCATGGGTCCAGGGCATGATTCTGGACACCCCAGTGTTGGAATTTTTCGTCGGTTCTTTTTTCATTTTTTCATTTTTTTCAAGAGTACCACAAATAGGTATCAGCACAGCTGAGCTGATATCTATTTGTAGTTTTATTCAGATTACCCTTTTTAGTGAAAGTAGTTAATTAATCATTTTTTTATTAAAAATCTCATTGGGTTAAGTCAGAATAACGATTATGAGCAGTGTAAAGTAAAAAAACCCTTGAAAAAAATGAGAAAAAAGCCGACGAAAAATTCTAAGTCTAGTGTCCAGAATCATGCCCTGGACCCATGGAAATCGTTTGTGCGTCGATGTCAGATACACGCGGTATTCAGCTTAATACCAGTATTTTACGTGGAGCGGCTGCCTACCAGATCTCCACAACTCAGGAACTGTCTCAGATTGATTGGCTTCTGACAATCCGTAATGTAAGTATATATATATCTAGCAATAAGCTAGCTATTTTAAGAGGAAACTCAGGGCAGAGAGACTTTGTATGTAAAAAGTTATTATTCGAGGTTTGGCTCTCGACTCAAATACTGGACCGATTTAAAAGATATTTCATAAACTTTCATAAACTGAATGAGAAGGATATAAACTGTGTCCATATGTTTTTCTTTTTTATCATATACTAACTGTCCTCCGCGGCTTCGCTCCCGTCAACTCTAGCTCATCAAGTCTAGCTGATGGTGGCGTATGCGTTTGATCATTTGGCTCCCTTCAAAATGGTTGAGCCGAATGGTGCTGGCGCCTGCGTCATGTTCGTGAACGGGCGCCGTCAGTTGGGACTGGTCATTTCTCAGCCATGGTTGATTTTAATTATTTATTTGAATTGTTCCTCTTTTATTCCGGACGCTTTTATCCTGCTCGTATTTTACATCGGCATCGTTCTCACATGTATGTATAATTTCAACCCGATGTAAATAAATCTTTGTAAAAAAATATTATTTTTAAAAGAGTGTCCGTGGAGTTTCTTGCACGTTCTTCTCCATAGAGATCTACGCTTTGGAACGTGCAAATAGCTTCAATTTTTTGGACCGACCGACCTTGACAATTCAAAAGTGCCCGTAAATGGTTTAATTGAAATAAATGCTTGAATTTTGAATTTTGAACTGGCAACGAACGCAGAAGGTTTTTTTTTACATAAAAACCTTCTCCTTATAATAACAAACACAACAAAAAAAGAATTAGCGAAATCGGCTCAGCTGTTCTCGAGATTTGCGCTTAGCAACACATTCAGCCAAACCGGCCAAGCGCGAGTCGAACTCGCACACGAAGGATTCGTACCATAAACCTTAATTTTTATTTTTCTTTGTCATAGCGGCAATAGAAATACACAATCTGTGAAAATTCAACTGTCTGTTGCAGTACTTTTTAAGATTTTTGAACGTCTAAAAATCTAATTAATTATGAGTTTTTTAATAAATAAAAATCATTACATAAAAATTGAACATACCCTCAAGTAAATCGTAAAGATAGAAACGCGATTTAGAATGAATGGCTCGATACTTTTTTTATCAAACATGACACTAAATTACAATTTTAAACGTGTACTGCTAAGAGATTTCATCACGAATATATATAAAAGTTATATCAATAGATAGAGCTTTTTATTTTGAAGTAAATGTTGAAACCATATTGTACCTATAATTTCTTTATCAGTTTTCGCCAAGAAAAAAAAACAATCAAAATTTAGGCATTATTTCGCTCACCGGACAGTCGCTGTTGTTCGTCAAAACACACAGTACTGCAACCTCGCCTTTAGGACCATACGCAAAAAGAACCTAGAGCTAAGGTAATTATTAAATCAACTTTTTTATACTATTTCTTAATAAAATTGCATCGTCACAAACAAGTAAGTAGGTACAAACAAGCTTTTTTATGTACATATTTTGTTAAAACAAAAAACTGGCCAGTTTACAAAGTGATCAAGTCGCCAGCGAATTGTAATATAAAAATAATTAAGAGTAGGTAATAGTTCAATTCAACCAACATTATATCTGTATGTTAAATGTGTATGTCTGTACGTCTGTTAATCAAGCACACCTCAACAACCGAACTAATTTGAATCAAACTTGGCACAATGTCTTGGAAGCAAGGAAATGTGACCCAGATCATCATCAGCCTAGCCTTTTCACAAATATATTGGGGCGGCTTCCAGTAAATCCGGATTCAGCTGAATACCAGTATTTTACGTGGAGCGGCTGCCTACCAGATTTCCTCAATCCAGTTAATGAACTGGGTAACACGGTATTTCTTGGCAAGACTGGAGTCAGATTTACTGACTTCTGACAATCCGTAACGACTGCCGAAGATCTACAAATGATAGCCGGGACGGCACGGAAGACCACCAAGTTCCTAACTGTGGACAATTCTATTGAGCACTTCTTTTAACGGTGTAGTCTGACTTCAGGTTATGATTTTAATAGAGTTTAGTGTCGTTCTTATTTTAGAAGTACCTACTTATAGATTTTTAGGCTTTGAGGTGATTCTTAAATTTATTGGGGATTCTTAAATCTATACTATATATATAATATTACTAGCTGACCCGCGCAACTTCGTCTGCGCCAAATTTTCCATTATTGCTCCGCTCCTATTTGTCTTAGCGTGATGGTATATAGCCTATAGCATTCCTCGATAAATGGGCTAACTAACACTGAAAGAATTTTTCAAATCGGACCAGTAGTTCTTGAGATTACCCCCTACATACAAACTTACAAACATACAAACTTACAAACTTACAAACTTACAAACTTACAAACAAATTTTACTTCTTTATAATATTAGTATAGATTAGTATAGATAAAGCAGAGTTTGTTTGGATGAACGCGCTAATCTCAGGAACTGCTGGTCCGATTTGAAATATTCTTTCAGTATTAGATAGCCCATTTATCGAGGAAGGTTATAGGCTATATATTATCACGGTAAGACAAATAGGAGCAGAGCATTAAAGGGAAATGTGACGCAGACGAAGTTGCGCGGGTCAGCTACAATATTCTTTAATTAAACAAACATACAAATCAGCATCCAGACTTAACAGAAGTACTTAAATGGCTTTGGCACTTGATACCTGGAAATCCACCATCGGCCTAAGCTAGCAGGTATTCGTATATTAGAAGTACATAATAACACTACACCACACATTTTGTTAGAAACAACCCAACTAGCACACAAGCTGCTTAAACAGGCATTGTACAGCCTGGTAGTTGTATAAGAGACGTTCAAGTGCTGTACAATTTTCCTTAAGATGTACAGAAGTATATTTAAGAACCCTTTAACAGCTAGGTGGTACTGTAGCCGTTTAGTAGCAAAAAAAAATACTTGTTGCGATAAAAGAGCATGAAATAGCGTCGGTAGACCGCCATAAGAAGTATAATTGAGTTAATAAAGTCTTTTATACCACCGTCGGATGTAAAAGAGTACTTTAATAACTATAGGGATTTAAAAGGAGTTATAAGTTGCTTTTATAGCGCTCAAGAGTGTAGGGAGGCATTTTCTAAAGCCTTAGTGTCTATAACGGAGGTTTTTACGGTTGTTGTATTACTAATCTATAACTAGCTCTAGAATAGCGCTTTGAGGGCTATATGAGAGAATTATATGGCCACTGTACGGCAAATATTTGTATAAGGTATCATACAAAACATTTTATACAGCCATAGGGGTTACAGAATAGTGTTATAGCACTTTAAGTATTTTAATAGTTTTTACTAGCGCTCTTAAAAAAAAAACAAAAATGAATGGCGGAAAAAGGAACGTTACTAATGCTATTACATCGTTTAAAGCCGTACAGTAGGTTTTATATTACCTGAAAATTATCAGAATATACTCAACAATCAGTCGATAAAAAATCGTACCAAACAAAATGACAGCCAAGTGCGAGTTGAATACAAAGAGGGTTCCGTAGTTCCCAGTTTTGTGTTTAATAATAATAGTGCATCATTTAGCAGTAGTACTGTACAGTGATGTTGAAGAAGTTATGGCTGTAACAGATAGTGAGGAAGTCTTAAGTGACACTGTTTCAAATAATATCGAATGTATTGATCGAATAAACAAAATACTTGTTACAGTGTTTATTACAGTGATAAATTTAGGCAAATCTGAAATGTACACTTGCCATTCTGATGTACACCCTTTTGCTGCGATCAGAAAATAGTTAACTATTGTTCGATTTCAAAAATTAATCTCTGAATAATTTTAACTGTAGTAAAGTGCTAGTGTTTCTGACCGCGTTACGTTAAAAATTAAAACCAACATTCTAAAATAAATTAAAATTATAACGAAGGCAAAAATAGAATAAGATCCCAAACAGCTCTATTAAAATTTATTATTAAACAAAACCTCTTCAACGTAAGTAGCATAATTAAAACTTAAAAAAAAAAAAACAAAATGTAATGCTGTAATATAATTACAAATGCCATCATTAAAACTTAAAACACCAAAATGTAATGGACGCCGAAAAGTCATTTGCTCGTTTTCATGTTCTGTATCCGTATTATCCAACATGACTTGGGAGTTCAGCTTCAGCAGCTTCATACGACGCAAGATTTGGTATTTTGACTGTGCAGTTAATGTTGGACCATTCAGGTCTGAGAACGGAATTTCCCAGAGGTCGATAACCAATATTTCGGCACCTTTTTTTGGCCATCTTAATATACAACCATTTTCCCACTGAGACGGTGCAATGCATAGCTGAAGTTTCCCTCTTTTGATCGTTTTCACAATTTTGAAAGTCATTCTGAAAATATAGTAATTATTAACATTATTACCTATACCCAGCAATATATACTTTTCATTAAATAAAGATATTTAATAAGAAAGAAGTAAAACAAAATCGTTTTACAAAACATGTAGGTTATAATTTTGGAGAGGGCTCAGTCAGTCAACGGTTTTCAAAGAATCATACCTACTTTGAATTACCTTTCAAATGTTTTCAATATTTAATACTGACCCCTAAAATAGTTATATAAAAGGATATCTCAAAGACCACCATACAACTTTGAGTTCTCAATAGTACGCGCAAGAAGCTATTGTGCGACCAAAACAGTTGAATAGCACGCCTATGCAACGACTGTAAAACCTAAAAGTCTACAACAGCAAACACTAAAGCCTCTGTACGACTCAAGAATCTAGAACAGACGTAACCAACTCTGAGAGCTGCTTGATCGAGACGCCATTACAGATTTTTGTAAAAGTATCTTTTAAAAGTTATTACGACATTTAGAAGATCGTACCTATTCATGCATACACTCATAACTTTTGTCACCATTTTTTACCTGTGACCCTAATTAAACTATTTGTAACCTTCAAAGTATGATTTATGTTAAAATACAATTTCATAACCTACATATCAAATAATATCAACATAAATTTTTGCATTAAAAACTGAATATTTTGAGGGCGCGTGAAAATTTTGACAATAATATACATATATATTGACAGCAAACTAGTACTCGCACTGATATTTCACGTACACAAAGAAATAAAACAATTTTAAACTTACCGTAGTAATTTTAATAATCCAATCCGTATTATGTTTCCTCACTTGTCACTATAGTGTACGTATGATTCATTTTATTAAAATATATTTAGTTTACACCTACCTTATTACTAATTTAAAGCGTCGACATTTAATATAACGATACAGGAGCGCCGAAATATGGTGAGGTTGGTATAATGGCGCTACAAGAGCTTTCACGAAATATCATGGCGCTAACCATCGCCTTTAAGCCAACTCTGTAGAGCCTTTATAACTTACATTTACGTCCACTGTAGACCCATTGTAGAGCTGTAAGCAGGATAATATGGGCCTATTTGGCGCTACAAGTGGTCTGTAGCCGCTTATAGAACCACTATATTTCTTACTAATGGAGCTGAGGCCGTTATGAAAATCTTTTATCCAGCTACTGTGCAGCTTCTTACAGCGCTTGTGTGCTAGTTGGGAAAACACGAGATGTCTGGCAGCTCTAGGATCTTAGTCCAAATGCAAAACCGAATGAAAAAAGCAAATACACCAACTAATTACATCTGCCCAGTGCCAAAAAACTAAAAAGCGTAAAGATTGTAAGTCTCACATCCACACATCACATAAGACCCTTATCACGTACACATAACGGTGACATTTGTGTGGCAAATGACAGAAACCGGTACTACCAACTTTCACATTGGTTATGTGGTGATGTGACATAAGATCACAGTCGGGTTTCGTATGACATAGGTATTAAAAGTGGGACAAGTTTAATTTGACTTACATTTATTAAACCCGGTTAATAATATTATCATTTTATGAGTTCATTTCGTAGTGGGTCATTGAGTTTCTTGGCGATTCTTCTCCATAGGAAACGACCTATTCGAAGCGTATAATAGCTTCTGATATTTTATAATTTTCCATGTTGGCCTATACTAGGTATATCCTAATTATAAAAATGAATTGCTGTTCGTTAGTTTCGCTAAAACTCGAGAACGGCTGGGCCGATTTCGATAATTCTTTTTTTGTTTAGTTCGCCTGATCACAGGGAAGGTTTAAAAAAAATGGGTAGGTACGGTAGCCAGTTGACGGGACCGAAGCCGCGGGGGACAGCTAGTCCTAATATATATAATAACTGCAATTCGTCTACTTGTATGATAGTTTTATGTCATCCAAGTAATCGAAATTGCGTATTTTGCTTTTCTGCGATTTTGCAGTGGTGTTGTTAGGTGTGGGGTACCACTAAAAAGTGAAAAATAAAAAACTTAAAAAAAAAAACAATCGACTTCCAAAAAAAAAACTACTTACAAAGTAAAAAATAACTTTAATTTCGGAAATCGGTGTCAAAATACGAAGAAACTAACAAAAACACCACTGCAAAATCGCAGAAAAGCAAAATACCTACGCAATTTCGATTAAGTAGGTACTTGATGACACAAAACTATCATCCAAGTAGACGTATTGCAGCTATTTCGATTTAAAATTCAAAGTTCGTGACCGATTTTCATAAAATTTAAATGGGACCAATCTGCAACTTGTATATCCATTCAGATAAAACAAAGAATTTTTCAAATCGGCTCATAATTTTCGGAGTTAGGGAGGTAACAAAAAAAAAAAACATACAACCGAATTGAGAACCTCCTCCTTTTTGGGAAGTCGGTTAAAAATTCTTCCGTTACTGAGTGACGGACAGACAGCGCACAGCCGAAACTTCTAAACATAGAAAGCTGACATTTGGCTTGTAGCATCTCTACACTCTGTAGGGGAGAACTGAGAGGATTTCCAGAAATTCCTACGGGAACGGGATTTGCGTACGAAGTCGCGGGCAAGAGCTAGTCTATCCTAAAGCTGAAGAGTTTTTTTGTTTGGTTGAACGCGCTAATCTCAGAAACTATTTATCGAGGAAGGCTATAGGATTTTAACATTTCGCTACGACCAATTGGAGCCGAGCTTTAATGACAATTAATGTGACGCAGATGGGGTTGCGGATGTAGGAGGAGCTCGTGGCTAAATAATAACAGCCGCACAGGTCGATCTTCAAAGTTAAGCAACGCTTGCCGAGGTTGGTCTGTGGATGGGTGACCATCTTAGCATACCGAGTTTCCTCCGTGCCTCGGAAAGCACGTTAAGCTGTTGGTCCCGGCTGTCATTTGGAGATCTTTGGCAGTCATCGATAGTTAGAAGACAGAAAATCTGACACCAGTCTTGCCAAGAAGTAACGTGTTATACCCAGTTAATGGGTTGTGGAGGTCTGATAGGCAGCCGCTCCACGTAAAATACTGGTATTCAGCTGAATCCGGTTTGACTGGAAGCCGACATAGTTGGGAAAAGGCTAGACAGATGATGATGACGCAGATGGAGTGGGTCAGCTAGTTATGTCATAAAATCACCTTGTATATTAAACCATCCGGGTACTATGTATAGTTACTTTCTACAACATTCATTCATATTCTAAAATCGATTGCTTTACTGGCAAAACTTTCTACCAGCACTTGACTTACTAATTCATTTGTATAAACGACGTCATCACTTATGACAATAATTAATGACGTATTTGTGGTAATTTTAATGTTTTTATTATAGTTAATCTCGTTAAGGATCTAAGTTAGTTAGAACGTCAAACATAACTTGCCCGTTTTAGGGTTCCATAACTCAGTCGGTGAAACCCTTGGGACCCTTCAAGGATCACTTTGCGCCCTGGTAATCTTACCCCACGCTCGGTATTCGCGCTTTAGATCACGAGACGAATGGTGTAGTTACTGGTACAACAAGTATAACACGTCAGCTAAAGTTTCAACACAAGGAAACTCTGTTCCTTCAGTGCGGACGTCGAAATAATTACTCCTTAAACGTCGGCGTGTTTGGAAATACGACTCTGTTGCGCTATTCCTGAACGAACAAGGTCGGTTTTCGTAAGAACGCGTAAAAACTGAAGGAAGAAGGCGGTAATGATACCCTTGGCCTATTGCCATCAATCGGGTACCTATAAATTCCGACTCTAACACAAAATCCTGCCAGGTTTGTAGAATTACTCGAAAACCCCGACCTTACGGTTAGGCAGCAACAGTTTGAGGAGCTCGCATATCGCTCCTCACACAGAGGAGCGATTTACCTGTTTGTTCGGTAAGTGAGACACTAGATTCTAGTGTCTCACTTACCGAACAAACAGGTGATCTAGTGACTAGAACCATTGGTTGTCGGAGGCACAGTTTGAAGTAAATGATACGAGTTTACGATTTTTGTCTGCCAATGAAATATTCCTAAATAATATCGGGATTGGAGAAAAAGTAATTGATATACCTAATAATTTTGGTGGTCAAGAGTTCTATGAGCTCTTACAAGTATTGACCACTGAATAATTTACTTCTTAGACTTGTATTCACAATACATTTAAGCGGCATAGAATTGTTGACTTTTATTGTAATTACACTAAATTTTATTGGCAAATAAAAAAAAAACCTGCTAACAGTCATAATATATATGTTAGTCTTTCACAACACGTTAATGAACTTAACGATTTCGATAAAATTGTGGCTTGTCTCCATTGCCCTCAAAGACGACGAATGAAAGAAAAGGGAGTTAGTGATAGTTAAATGGCTGATAGGGAAGAGCGGAAGAAAATAACGTGTTGCGCCGACCCCAAGTAACATTTGTTAAGGGCAGGAAGATGATAAAAAAGTTTTTCGTTGCGACCTACACGCGAAAGTTTGGATGGATGGATGTTTGTTACTCGATTACGCCAGAACGGGTAAATGAATTAATGGAACTGGTTTTTTTTTTTTTTTTATGCAAAACGGGGAAACTCTTGGCCCAAATCTCACCTGATGGAAAGTGATGATTAGGCCGAAGATGGAAGCGAGTTTCACCCGGAATCCTCTTACACAGAGGAACTGGCTATCATACCTCTAACTGCCGGAACACAACAATGCTGTTAACATTGTTGTTCTGGCGACAGACTTAGACATGATGGTGGTAGCTTGCCAGGCGGACTTAGAACAAGTCCTACCACCAACCAAACCGAGCAAAAAATTTGCCCCCGCTGGGAATTGAACCCGGGACCTCTGGGTCTGAATCAGGTGGTTTAACCACTAGACCACTGAGGCGGTTAGTGTCACCTGTTTAGCACCACCCGGGGACCACGTGTAGGGATTCGCTGAAGGGTATTCTCCTACGGACGCGGGTGACTCGGCCCCCAAAAAATGGATGAAAATGGCACACTTAAAGATTACTTTCCGCTTCGCTCAGAGCGCAAGGCTGCCAAAATGTTTGTCAGAAAAACCCGTGAACAGGGCAGACCTACCCTTACATATAGTTTAAACTACCTATAAGCAAATATTTCGGGCCCATTTTCGTGACCTTTTCCGAACTATGTTGCCGCTGAATACTAGTATTTTAACCGACTTCCCAATTATTTTTTTTTATATTTTTTGCCTCATAACTCCGTCATTTATGAACTGATTTGAAAAATTCTTGTTTTATCTGGAAGAATATACTTCTCGTTTGGTCCCATTAAAATTTTATAAAGCGCACCCCGCTCTCGCCAATGAAAGGTGGGAAACGAAACTTGCAGGCGCAATAGTCGATGAGCATTGACTGACGAACCAATAACGTGAAGCGTCAGAGCTGTCGTCGTCAAACCGACCAATAGAGAATGTGCTCACGACTCGTGGCGATAACATTACGATTGGCAAAGACCTGTAAACGTTTTAAAGAGATTTCTGAAACAAGAAAGAGTCTCGGTATAAAATGGAAGGGCACCTACAGGCTAGTTTCCATCATCCAAAAATTGCAAAACTATTTAGTCCGTCAGTTTGAAAAATAATGGACATGTATTTTTGTTTTTGTATATCAATGAATAGTGACAAAGATAAAATGCATCAAAACTCGGGAGTGGGAGCTTGTGACGTCACTACCCGCAAAAAATTATGCCAAGGCGTGACGTATTGAGAATTTTAAAACCGTCGTAACTTCGTCAATTTTGGTTCCCGTAACAAAAGAAAAAATACTTGTCAAATATTTTCTGATAATCTTACTGACGAACTAATTAGATTTTTTCAGGACACAAGCCCATTGTATCTCCCTTATCTGTTCAAGTCTGCTGAGAAATTCTTGAAGGAAGAGTTCAATAAAACACGTCTTTCCCTAACTGAGGGAATTGACTCTGAATTCCTGGATTCTATATTTAGCAGTCGACCAGTCCAGCGAAGCAGACTATACCTTAATGACTCGAAACCAAAGATCCTTCCCGACAGTCGGAAAGGCCGTTTCAACTCGATTATTTGTCAATATTAAAAATGCAAATCGAACTTTTGTTTATTCTTTTAGCGTCCGACTCTTAAACATAGTCCTTTGCCATCGTCTTGTTTAAATCAAGTCATTATTCTTCGACAATAACTTATTGTGGCACCCGTTGACCCGTCGAAGTTTAAAACAGCCATTCAGTTTATGTAATAATAACATTTGTGAGTTATAACGTGTACAGCGTTGGTGGTAAAAACCTCGGCTTATAAATTGCAATTTGTAATTTATATGTATGTCGTGGCCATATCATACAATTGCCCATTTCATGATGATGGTCGAAAATATAAGGAAATGGCCAGCGAAAACTGATAACTGACGTCTGAATCCACGGCCATATCACGTAATGCCTGGCCACATCATGAAATGACTACTAAAAAACTAACTTAGGCGACGGACCCCACTACGGGTAATATTTCTATCTGACGGGTTTAAAGGAACCTTACATGAATGGTCTGACGGGAGGTAAGTTCGCTCGCTTCCGTCGCTCAGTCTAGCTCCCGCCATCCCATTCAAATCTAACCTATGTGTAGGGGTGCCCTAAGTTCCTTCAAACCAAACTTGTACAAACCTCGGCCACATCGTAAAATAGCTTTTCTTCTTTAGCTGGTACCTACATAATATTTTGCTTTTTTTTTTCGGAATAATTTACCACCGCCATGATGCATAAACAGAACGATATCAGCGCATCTAGCGATGGATAATGTAACTATTTTAATATAATATGATCACTTATGTTTGACCATATCATGATGTAGCCGTGTACATACAACCCTAATCTCTTCAAAGTTAGAGTTAACAGGCTACTTCTGGGTAAGCTCGCTCCATCGTAGACTTTGTCTCTGTCATCTCTGACCAAGACTAAAGAGCAAACCCATCTAAAAAAAAACATGAAATGGTCGGCCACATCAGGAAGTGTTCAATTCTATGATATGGCCACGACATTATACACTAATAGGTACCTACGTATCATGAGGAAGCACTCTTGCCTTAATAATAACAAAACACGGGTCGATCTTAAAGATCAAGTATCTCACTCGGGTTTCTTACTGCCTATTATACTGTCGCACAACTTCGTACGTTCCCGTAGCAATTTTCGGAAATCCTTTCTTAGTGCTCCCTACACTCTCAAAAGGAAGGAAGGTTTAATTTTTAACCGACTTCCCAAAAAGGAGGAGGTTCTCAATTCGGTTGTATTTTTTTTTCTTATGTTTGTTACCTCATAACGCCGTCAATTATGAACCGATTTGAAAAAATCTTTTGAAACAAAATTGCAGATTTGTCCCATTATATTTTATCAAAATCGCTTACGAATTTTTGATTTGAAATCGAAATAGCAGGAATTCGTTTACTTGGATGATGGTTTTTTGTCATCCAAGTAATCGAAATTGCGTATTTTGCTTTTCTGAGATTTTGCAGTGGTGTTGTTAGGTGTGGGGTACCACTAAAAAGTGGAAAATAAAAAAACTTTTTACAAAAAAATACAACTGACTTCCAAATAAAAAAAAACACTACAAAGTAAAAAATAACTTTAATTTCGGAAGTCGGTGTCAAAATACGAAGAAACTAACAAAAACAAGAAACTCAATTTTTTTTTTGCCAAACCCTATCTATGGATAGGTCTTCAAAAATGATATTGAGGTTTCTAATATCATTTTTTTCTAAACTGAATAGTTTGCGCGAGAGACACTTCCAAAGTGGTAAAATGTGTCCCCCCCCCCCGTAACTTCTAAAATAAGAGAATGATAAAACTAAAAAAAAATATATGATGTACATTACCATGTAAACTTCCACCGAAAATTGGTTTGAACGAGATCTGGTAAGTAGTTTTTTTTTAATCCTACTAATATTATAAATGCGAAAGTTTGTGAGGATGGATGTATGTGTATCTGTATGTATGTTTGTTACTCTTTCACGCAAATACTACTGAACCGATACCGATGAAATTTGGTATGTAGGTAGCTGAAGACCCAGAATAACACATAGGCTACTTTTTATCCCGGAGTTCCCGAGGGATCGGGATTTACACGGGAATAACGAGAATTTATACGCGGACGAAGTCGCGGGCGGCCTCTACTACGTCATAAATCGTAAACCGCAACTTTTCTTATTATATATACCTACAGGTTTGTACGTAACCCTCGGTGCGCGAGTCCGACTCGCACTTGGCCGGTTTTTTAGTATTTGTTGTTATAGCGGCAACAGAAATAAATTTCAACTGTCAAAAATCATCATCTGTGTAAATTTCAACTGTCTAACTATCACGGTTGATGATTAGATACAGCCTGGTGACAGATGGACATGACATACGGACGGACAGTGGGGTCCTGTTTTACCCTTTGGGGGCGGAACCTAGCTAATCTGAGCCTTGGTTAGCTTGGTTGGTGGTCCTTCGCTCGGCCTTGCACCTGTATGTTTTAGTTCTATGACTGACTGGCAAAAGAAAACTTATCTTATTCGAGGTAGGGTTTTGAAGATGCACCCCCCTGAAAATTGTCCTGCCGGCGCCAGCTCATCCCCAAACTTTTTCTCACGAAATATCCTAAAATTACAGTCCATTGCACCAATGAACCCTCAAAAACATTCGCAACACTAAGTCGTTTACCTCTATCCAAAATAATTTTCCAACCTGACAAATAATATATCTGAATTAAACATCTTATATTCTGACAGCACATTTTCTTTGTCTTAAGTCAAGGACCAAGCTTTGACCCTACAGCCTTGAAGAATGACGTTGTGACGAATGACTAATAACAATCAAAACAAAGTAACGTCTGATTCTTGTTGCTTAGGTATCGGAAATACTTGGAACAATGGAATGGCATTTCTATACTCATACAACAAAAAAAAAAAATACAAAGTAAAAAATAACTTTAATTTCGAAAGTCGGTGTTTTTGTTTGTTTCTTCGTATTTTGACACCGACTTCCGAAATAAAAGTTATTTTTTACTTTGTAGTGTTTTTTTTTGAAAGTCGGTTGTATTTTTTTGTAAAAAGTTTTTTATTTTTCACATTTTAGTGGTAGGTATATACCTAACAACACCACTGCGAAATCGCAGAAAAGCAAAATATGCAATTTCGATTACTTGGATGACATAAAACAATCATCCAAGTAGACGAATTCCAGCTATTTTATTTGATTTCGATAAAATTTAAATGGGACCAATCTGCAAGTAATAAATCCTTTCAGATAAAACAAGATTTTTTCAAATCGGTTCATAATTGTCGGAATTATGAGGTAACAAACATAAAAAAAAAGTTAAAGACCCGTAATGACAGCCACAACCCATCTAGGTGTAAAGTTCTCATCAATACAAATTAGTCAAGCCCAAACAAAAGGTAACTGCTGTAAATCGTTGAGGAATTCCCTCGACTGTCTTTCGGCTCCATCATCAGATCGACTCCAGACCTTCATTCAATTGTAGTGCTTTAAAATACTTCATGAAAAAATTAACAAACGCACTAGTTGCCTGTCACTAGTGGACTTATGTCAACATTGCATTGAACTTAAAATTTATTCCTGTTTAAAATGAGCCCAAACACGACTACGGTGCTGTAATTTCAAGGTTTGTACTTTTTCTGATGCTCCTGGCTTCAGTATCAGGTCTCTATGTACTTCGGTGTTCCTCATTAACAGTACCTACGTTCATCCATACATCGAGCCCTTTTCAATGAGCCTAAACACGATATATCTGCTTTTAGATTTCGAGGAGTTAGGTACTCTGCAGCATCAGGTCATGACTTGATGATCATGAGACCAAATGTGGCAAATGCCCTATCAAACATCAAAACAATTTACTAAAACAATCCTTGCCTGTTCGAGTAACTTCTTACTGTTAAGGAGTTGTACCTTCCATCATCAGCCCAGCTACCTGAGATGGTGACAACCATACGCAAATACACAAGATACTTCATAAAATATGCGAAAAATAATAAGTAAGCCTATAAAATTTGAGGGTTGCCCTCGATTTCTCTAAGATCCCATCATCAGATCCTAACTTGGTGACAGTGGGACCACCTCAGAACTATCTACTTTCGAACAAAAAAAGAATTTTGAAAATCCGTCGACAATTGGTGGAGTATTCGATGAACAAACATACAATAAAAAAAAGCATACGATTGTATGCTTTTTTTTTGTGTTTGTGTATCCGAACATAGTACCTCCTCCTTTTTGTGAAGTCGGTAAAAATAAGTAGTACATAATTAGTATTTTTACATGAAGTGACTGCATGACTATTTAACCTCCACTACCCTGTTATAGGCTAAATAATAACAGCCGCACAGGTCGATCTTCAAGGTTAAGCAACGCTTGCCGAGGTTGGTCTGTGGATGGGTGCTGACGTCGCGTGTCGTGGGTTCGATTCCCGCACGGAATAAATATTTGTATGGCCTACAGATAGTTGTTCCCGGTCTGGTTGTTTGTGTATGTGACTTTGTATGTTTGTAAACGCACCCACGATACAGGAGAAATTCCTAGAGTGGGGCAAAGTTTAAAAAAAAAAAATAAAAAAAAAACCAATTTAGTTGGGAAAAGGCTAGGCAGATGATGCAATATAGTTCAAAAGAGTCACCGCGGCGGTGAAGGAATACGGATGGGTTTTAGTCAGTAAGAGTCTGACATTCCCTTCTACTCCTAGTGCGGGAGGAGTCATTTGATGACGACCCATCCATAAAAAAAAACTTTTTACAAAAAAATACAATTGACTTCCAAAAAAAACACTACAAAGTAAAAAATAACTTTAATTTCGGAAGTCGGTGATTTTGTTACTTTCTTCGTATTTTGACACCGATTCCGAAATTAAAGTTACTTTTTACTTTGTAATGTTTTTTTTTTTGGAAGTCGGTTGTATTTTTTGTAAAAAGTTTTTTTATTTTTCACTTTTTAGTGGTGCCCCACACCTAACAACACCACTGCAAAATCGCAGAAAAGCAAAATACGCAATTTCGATTATCAAAGAATCATCTAAATAGTCAAATTCCCGGTATTTCGATTTAAAATCCAAAGTTCGTAACCGATTTTGATATGATTTAAATGGGACCAATCTGCAAGTATATCCTTTCAGATAAAACAAGAATTTTTCAAATCGGTTCATAATTGTTGGAGTTATGAGGTAACAAACATAAAAAAAAAAAAAAAAAACCTACAACCGAATTGATAACCTCCTCCTTTTTGGGAAGTCGGTTAAAAAGGGTCTTCGATTTGGAATAAAACAAAGAAAATGAGCTGTCAGGATTAAAGATGTTTAATTCTAACATATTTGATAGTATGGAATGTTATTTTAGGTAGACCCAAGTCATTTACCTCTCGTAAATAACTTGGGTCGTCATTGTTTTTACAAGTTCAATAAACTGTCAGTTTGCTATATTGCATGTGAAAAGATTTGAGGAGAATACCTATCTATCTGGCGAGCCATTTCCCATCCAGTTGGGAAAAGGTTCCCAGTCTCACCGGATACCAGCTGTATCCGGTGAGACTGGGAACCGTAACGGCCGTAGCGACCGGAACGTAAAATGCCAGTATTTTACGTGAAGCGACTGCGTATCTGACCTCCACCACCCAGTAACTGGGCAACAAGATACCCCCCTTGGCAAGACTGGTGACAGATTTTTTTGGCTTCTGGCCACCCATTAACTGAAATTTCAAGGATTTTCAAGGACCGTTGCAAACAACGGTTTAACAATATGCTTTCCAAAGCATGGAGTAAACTCAGTGTGTTATAGATGGCTTACATCCACAGGCTGATCACTCCTATTAAGAGCGCTTTCACATTTTTTCTTGAATTTTATCGTTTTATTCGAATTTTGATGTGTGTATTTGCTTTAGATATAGCCTTATAAAAAATAAAAATATAGGCTAAGACAGTTTTGTCAAAGCGCTCTTACAAAATCGAATTGCTCAGGTTGACTAAAGTTGAATACCGCGCGTCACAAGATTATATTGATTTTCGACAATTATTTAAAAATATTTACTTTACTTTTAATTAGACCAAATTTTTTTTCAAGCAATATAGCAATGCCACCTTAATTATTAAATATTTTTTATTTGAATTTTGATTATAATTTCATAAATAAAAATTATAGTTTTGTACGGAAAATTGTCAATAACTCTCAGTTTTACAGAATTTATTGGTGTATTACTGTATGAATCGTAATAAATTGATTTGAACATTCCAAAGTAGAAGATACAGTTGTACCGTGGACATTTTTATAAATGATTAAATTATAATATCTTCGGTGTACCAAGGTATCAAAAGATAACCTAAAGCAACGTTTTGTGAAACATCCCTTGCGGAGTCAAGGATTTTACTGATGTACGTGAACAAATTGAAATATTTATTTAGAACACTCCCAAGATAAATGATCAAACTATCTTAGGCATATTTTTGTTTTTTTTTTTTTTAAGGCTATATCTAAAGCAAAATCACATATCAAAATTCGAATAAAACGCTAAAATTCAAGAAAAAATGTGAAAGGCCTCTTAAGAACAGTTAAGATACAATTCCGATCTTGGCGACCGCGACAGCGACAACGACGTACGACCGCGACCCACTGCTTTGTATGAATTACTATAGAAAACTCACGGGTGTACTCGACCTACAAGTCCCGTAAATCTTCTCTCGCCGGTCGCGGTCGCTCGTCGCGGTCGCTCGTCGCGTTCGCCAAGATCGGAATTGTACCTTGTAATTAAAAATCTATATCTACTAATATTATAAAGCCGAAGAGATTGTTTGCTTGTTTGGTTGAAAGCGCTAATTTCAGGAACTTCTGGTTCGAATTAAAAAATATATTTTTGTGTTAGTTTTTTTCTATATATCATCACGCTACGACCAAAAGGAGCGGAGCATTAATGAAAAATGTGACGTAGACGAAGTTGCGCGGGTCAGCTGGTAATAGTTTTTTTTTTTGGAAACACAAGACGCAGACAGAGAGTCCCACTCCTTTGCTATGCGCATAATATATAGATAACTATATTCAGTTCTAAAGGTAGTATCTGCACTGATTTGGTAAAAAAAAGAAAACTGACGAAGGCATAATCACCTAGACTCAACCACACCTCAGTACGGTACCTACCTCCTTCATAATTAAACGAGTACGCATATGATGCGCGCGCGCCGCTTCACTGGGCGCGTTCCAAATCGAGTGGACTGCTATTGGTCCACTTGTTTTAGGGTACCGTAAGTGATTATTGCGAAACTGTGTGAACTTGTCTGCGAGTGTATTATGGGGCTAATTTATTTGGTAAGTTACGTGTTTCCTAAAAGCATAAAACAAATGAGTTGTCTGAAGATTACATTACAGGTGTTTGAAAATGGCGCCAGTGATGAGGAAATGAGTCCGCGGAAATCGGTTTTATACTAAAATCCAACTCATTTTGCGTCGCGTGTGGCACAAATAGGACTTCAGTATGAAACCGAATGCAGCGTATATTCCGCAGACTCATTTTACGCGACACACAACTCAAAAAATTACGCTCGCCTGTCTTCCCCTAAAAGTACACTACCTATCACCTAATTTAAGTAAACAAAAAATCTGTTTAGTACAAAAATAATACCCTAATCTCTTCAAAGTTAGAGTAAACAGGCTCCTTCTGGGTAAGCTCGCTCCATCGTAGACTTTGTCTCTGTCATTTCTGACCAAGACTAAGGTCAAGAGCAAACTCATCTCAAATAAAAAAATAAAAAAATAAATTGCTACGGAACCTTTTTTCTAACAGAGCTCCCCACCCTACATAAGCTATACAAACACTCATTATTCTAAAGAAGGTATAGTCTGCCGTCTCAAGTGATTGCAACTGAACACCCAAGACGAGTATACTTAGCAATTTTTATTACACAGCTTCTTAGAAACATGAAAATTTTATACACTCTTTTAGACTCTAGAGACAAGACAAAAGTGACATACTGTCAGCGGTAGCGTGGCGAAAACGATTGTCAAAACGTCAAAAACGCATCGGATTGACAAACGCTGCCGAAATGTCACGTGATCAACCAATACATAATATTATTATGTCACCGGAAAATTGCAAATGTCGTAGAATTGTAAAATAGGTATCGCGTGAATTGTAAAATGTTTTTTTTTAGTAAGCCACGGGCGTATTGGAACCTATGGTATTTGGGTGGGATTTATTGTATGCAAAACCATTTTTTCATAATATAATACTTAGGTAGAGAAATCTCGAGAAATCATAATCTAAAAAAGATTTATTAAGTACAGTCTTAGGCTAAGCGCGCACTACGAAATTTATTCGTTGCGACTTTTAAAGTGCGGAATAAAATCGCACCACGATTTATTATCGCCTGCGAAATAACAGGGCCAAACACTCACGTACATTGAAATATGGATTTAAAAAAGAAAATAACCATTACTAAATACTTATGGGGATAAATATAATGACCACCATAAAATGCTTTGATACCCTTAGTTTTGTAACCAAAAATATCTACTTAACACCAGAAAAATAGTCACGACTCCACTTTGAATTGTATTCGACCACCAAATTTAGTAAATGATCACCAAATCTTAGCGAGCAAATTAATATTCAGTTAGTATAATATTCAAATTCTATAGTAACGTGTCTGCGTCAGATCCCCTCTATGGCTGGTGAAACATGTGGGTTAGGTTAGGTTAGAACCATGACCATTAGCGCGCGAAGGTGAGCGAGCGAAGCGAGCGTGCCGCGGTAGCGGCCGCCGAGCGCCAGATTGGTTAATTTTGGTGATCATTTACTATTTTTGGGTTACTCATGATTTACTTGGAGTCATTTTACTTAAATAGGATAGCAAAGTGTTAAAACTTTGGTTATAATTTTACATTAAAATGCGAGTTTAATTTTGGTGATCATTTACTACTTTTGTCTGCTATTTGTTACTATATCTGGTGGTAAGTTAAACATAAGCCAATACTTATTTTTACGTAAAAGAAGTTTGAATAAGAAGAAGAAGATAACTAAACGTTACTGGGTCCATCCTTTGACAGCATTTTTTCCGCAGTGCGCGAAGCTAGTACCGCTTCATAGGGTACAAAATATACGCACGATTTCGCATCTGCTATTTTAAATCGCAAACGATTTATTTTCGCAGTGTGCGGATTGTAGTACATTTCTGTTGTTCACAGATTGACGATTTTTTTTCGTAGTGCGCGCTTAGCCTTACGGAGTCGGCAAGTTTCCGGTGACATTTTTTTTACTAGTGGTGTGTTTGCTCTTGACTCTAGTCTTTGTCAGAGATGACAGAGACAAAGTCTACGATGGAGCGAGCTTACCCAGAAGGAGCCTGTTTACTCTAACTTTGAAGAGATCAAGGTTGTAAGCGTTCGGAAACACAGACGCAGGCAGAGACTTCCACTCCTTTGCTGTGCGCATTATAAAAGACGTTTGGAAACGCTTAGTGCGAATTGGTGGAACAGCAACAAGGTGTTATTTTAACCTATATACTTACAAAATAAATATCATTTTTAACCGACTTAAATTCTTGTTTTATCTGAAAGGAAGTACTTGCCGATTGTCCCATTTAAATTTTATCAGAATTGGTTACGAAGTTTGGATTATAAAACGAAATAGCTTTTTTTTTTAGGGATGGGAAATCAAAAAACCCATCCATGTTCCTTCATTGCCCTTTGTGTTCCGGAGCCACGGTGTCTCTTGCGAATAGTAAAAGGAATTCGTTTACTTGGATGATGGTTTTTCGTCATCCAAGTAATCGAAATTGCGTATTTTGCTTTTCTGCGATTTTGCAGTGGTGTTGTTAGGTGTGGGGAACCACTAAAAAGTAAAAAATAAAAAACTTTTTACAAAAAATACAACCGACTTCCAGAAAAACAATAGCATTTTATCTCAATTGAAGTAAGTATCGCACGATGTAGTATCTCGGGCGGTGTAACTATTATGTCACCTTGACCTGCCCTGCATATAGTACGGTGGCATGCAAAATTCAAATGTCATTTCTGACAGGTTTCGACATTAATCCTACCTTGAGTTATTAAAAGGAAATGTTAATATGTTTCCTTCAATTATAGCTTCCATGTTGCCAGATAGTGAATGGTCACGGTCTATTAAGAGCGTGTATTCCGTCCACTAGCGCCGCCAATCGTTTTTTATTATTTGTGGTAAATTTAAGACACGTAGATAAAAAACCGCTCTGTAGTGCACTGAAGAAATGTATTTATTATGTTTTGAGAGTTATGTTTTGTACTTTAGAACACAAATAGTTGCCAAAGTCGATATTTTTGCTAAAAGTGGCCACTTTTAGCAATAATTGCCGTTTTGGCTATTTAGCCATGAGTTATGTATTAAAAATAGCTGTCAAAAAATAATAGATACATTTCTTTAGTGCACTACAGAGCGGTTTTTTATCTACGTGTCTTAAATTTACCACAATTCATAAAAAACGATTGGCGGCGCTAGTGGACGGAAAACACACTCTTAAACATCGGATATAAACAGCCTATGTTTATGATTGGAGCTCGGGGCTAAATAATAACAGTAGCAAGGGTTGATCTTTAGGGCTAAGCAATGCTTACCAAAGTTGTAGTCACAAGAAAAACTAACGAAACGAAATTTGTACGACAGCCAAAAGAACCAATTTAGGATAAGAATGCTTTGAAACACGCTGATCCTGCAGCTGCCATAGGACGATCAAGGGTGAAGACAAATTCAAACTGTTTGATTTGTATTCATTTAATTATTTATGAATTAAGTTTGTTTTTTATTATATCAATGGTTCTAATGTTTATGAAAATTTCAGTAATATGTATCTACTTACTTAGAAATTGATAAGGTTTACTTCTGCTGGGAATACTTTGTTCCTATAAGTAATATATTGCATAATGCTCGCATATATCTACTTATGTTGTACAACAAACATGGTAAACACATTTAAATTTGAAAATAATAACTAAGGAGTTCCTTGTCCATTCTTTTTCTTTTTCCTTTCTGAATGGACAGTAGAGACACTTTTTTATATAAAATTATAATGTAACGATGCCGTTCAAAAGTGCCGTTTGACCTAAGTAATTGAAATAAACATTTTGACTTTTGCACCGCACCGCCATCTTTCCCGCCAGCAACAAATTAATACTAACGAAATCCTGCATCGCGGTATCAGTGTTTTCCGTGCGATTTGATCATGTATGCCTGCATATCAAACATTGGACAGTTGCCCACCAGACCCAACAACCGTCCGGTCGGATGATCCTGTGTTTTCAATGAACTTTACACTCTTTTCCGCATACTTCTATAAAGTCGGTCTTTGGACGGATGACCATTTTAACATACTGAGACTCATATAATTATGTGCCCAAGCCGTTGGTCCCGGCTGTCCTTAGTAGATCTTTGGCAGTCATTACGTGATTCAGAAGCCAGAAAATCTGACACTAGCCTTGCCAAGAAGTGCCACGTTACCCAGTCACTGGGTTGTGGAAGTCAAAGGTTACATGCCTTCCTCAATTAAACAGAATGACATTAATCGAAGGTTTCTTTCGTTGTAATGGCGACTGAGTGAAATAGAGCAAAGGCATTGTGCTTCCAAAGGAAATAATAAAAAAAAGCCGTTTAGTTCATCTTGCTTCCTTTATACTTGAAGAAGATTGCTAATTTCAAATCGTTTGCCTCAGAATATTTTACTGAACAAAACACATTTAGCCAAACCAAAATAAATATAAGAACAAAATCTTCCTGCAACTCAAGTACGTTCATAAAACTACAAAATAACGGTGAGAACTATGCAACAGACACAGACGAATACATTTAGTAACAATAGTTAGGTGAGTTTTGTCACAGAGCTATGAAACTCCTCGACAGCTAGAGACGGCACTTTCAGAACATGCCATACAAACCAGCGGTCCAAGTGTATCAACTTTACTCATAGATACTGACTAAAAGATGTAAAGCGATGCCTACTGTAACATGGTGGACAGTTGGACACCCATGACCACACGTTTTGGTAATACCTTCACTGTGCGTCCAGCTAAGGAGCGCAATTCCCTGCCGGAATCTCTGTTTCCCTATACCTACAACCTGGGACTCTTTAAATCAAGAGTGAATAGATTATTTGTAGGCAAGCACGCTCCATGATGGAGGACGCTGCGCTGGACCAGAAAGAAATGATGCCATCAAGACAATTGACAGATTTCTTGAATTCTGAACCTTCTGACTGTCAAAGATCTACATATGACAACCGGGAGCCAAAGCTTTGCGTGCTTTCTGTGGCACAGAGAAATCACGATACTTTTAGAAAGAAAGAAAGAAAGAAAAAGAGTTTATTTGCGGACAATATGACGCATATCAAAGTACACAAAAAAAAAATTACAATTATTATCTATGAAAGATTAGGAAGATATGCGTCAAATCTGCGCAAAACGGCCATCACTCAGCATAATGCTGGGACTCGTGTGCGAGACAGAGCCACAGCGCTGGTTTCCAGTGACAGCCGGCGTTGACGGTTTGACGTCGATCGGAGCAGTATAGAAAATAAAAATAATGAAATAAATATAATACTTAATGTCTCACATAAAAAGTAATAGTAGTAGTATTAGTAAGTATATATTTGTATGGTCCTTTGTAGACTTTTGTCAGTCGTCACGGATTGTCAGAAGCCAAGAAATGTAGGGTATCACATCATCATACATCTGAATAGACGGGAAACTGACTCCAACAGTCCAGTGCCTGAATCATTCAGCCTAGTGTTGACCCCTTTAGGCTGCATGATTCAGGCATTGTCTCACCGCCGACGATCAGCGAGAAGCGAGTAAAGCTTGAAATTCGAAGCGATTTGGCAGACGGCGAGTAGCGAGTGAAAAGTTTCGATAGTTTTGATTCTCGGCTTTATGCGAGTGCTTTTGTGCGACGGGCTTATACTCGCAATAATCACTCTGGCCCGCACTATTGGTAGAAATTACTGCTGGTTGGTGAGTTCTGACCGCCAAGCGAGCATCGCCGAGCGAGTGTCGCTGAGCGATTACGATCTGATAGCTCTTGTCGCTGCGATCAACTGGAGGTAAGAGCCGCTCGCTGGCAGTGTGAATAGCCAGCTATCGACTTCTTTTTTTTTGGGACAAGCCCGCCACACATTCCCAACCACTGCAACTCCTGAAAGAATCAACAGTGGCGACCACCAGAAAAACGCCGAGTTATTGAAACCCGACGAGTCCCGGAGAAACGATTCAACTGTCTTGGATCCCGCAACGAAATTAATCAGAAGAGTGCAGCGGAGGAGTAGGAAAAATAAATATAATTTCCAGCTATCGACTATGAATGTATGTGTCTCTTTTACTCATACGAGATCTATCTTTTGTCCCTTTCGTCAGCGAGCAAATAGTCGATAGCTAATCGCTTCCCCGCCGGCGGTGAGACATAGTGCCTCTTTCTGCCAATGCGTTCGACTCGCAACTCTATGGAACTGGTAATTAAGAAAACAATACAAGATCACACGCCAGCGACTGCAATCAATTTAGTTATAGTGATCTGTGTTGAGCAATCCGGTTGCAAAGTCGATGTGTTCGTCTGATGAAAGTAAATGCGAGTTTGGAAGGTCAAATGTAACGCACCCAATGTGATAATTATTCGATTCAGTTGCAGCAATCGAAGTTATTTACTTATGTACACACATAACTTTTGGTAGAGGAAATAAGAAATACAGTACAGGTAGAAAGAGCACCCAAGAAACACACGTCTGGGCTCCTATAGTCCAGGGGCTCCATATGATCGATACACCTATATACGTCACCGGAAAATGGCAAACGCCGTAAGATTGTAAAATATCGCGTGAAATTGTAAACTATTTTTTCTAAATAAGACACGGATGTATTGGAAACTATTGGATGGGATATGATATTATATACAAAACGGTTATTTCATATGACGACACGGTTGGCGCAGTGGTTGAGCGATTGACTGCTGCGCAGCATGTCGCGGGTTCGATTCCCGCACGGAACAAATGTTTGTACGACCTACAAGTATTTGTTCCGAGTCTGGGTGTTTTTCTTTCTATAATATGTATGTATTTACAAAAAAAAATATGTATATATGTAGTTTATCAGCCATCTCGTTACCATAACACAAGCATTAGGTTGCTTAGCTTGGGACTATATGGCGTTGTGTGAAATGTAGGTACAAGGATATATTATTATAATATATCGAGAAATTATAATCTAATCAAGATTTATTACAATCTAACGGAGTCTGCAATTTCCCGGTGATATTAAGGCAAACCTGTCTCACACACAAATACAAAAGCCTTTATTTCAAATAGACCAGTTACAGACACTTTTGAATAGTCAAGGTCTGTCAGTCACATAGATGAAGCTAATCCTGCCGCGCTAGCGACAAGAGCAGCAGGTTGTTCTGCAACATAACACACCCACCGACCCCGTCTCCAGCGCGGCAGTTGCACGTTCCAAAGAGTAGATCCTGTGGAGAAAAACGTGCAAGAAACTCCATGGACACTCTTTTCAACCAGTTGTCATTGTTTACAAAATCATGGTTACATTCGTTACGAAATCATTTATGAGTAAAATTCACGTAAAATTATATGTACAATGCAAAACTGACTTACATATCAACGCACAGCGGAAACTCCTGTACCTAGAAACTTGATATTTGGTACAGGCATTCGTTTCATGATGTAAGTGAGCACTAAGAACGGATTTCCCAAAATTCCCACGGGAACGGGAAAAACGGTATATGCGCGTACGATGTCGCGGGCGAGAGCTAGTCATTGATACGGCCTTTACAGGGGTAGCTACGGCCCTGATGGAAAGAGAGCATCATCATCACCTGTCTAGCCTTTTCACAACTACATTTGGGTCGGCTTCCAGTCAAACCGGATTCAACTGAATACCAGTATTTTACGTGGAGCGGCTGCCCACCTGACCACTACAACCCATTAACTGGGTAACACGGTATTTCTTGGCAAGACTGGAGTCAGATTTACTGGCTTCTGATAATCCGTAACGACTGCCAAAGATCTACTAATGACAGCCGAGACCAACGGCTTAACGTACTTTCCGAGGCACGAAGGATATATACTCGGTCACACATCCACAGACCAACCTTGGCAAGCGTTGCTTAACCTTGGAGATCGAAACGTGCGACTGTTGTTATTTAGCCACGATAATTTCGTAATTAGTTAAGTTTAGTCTATTTTAAGTTTCTTATCTATTTTTGCACATTGTGTCTACATGTCGCATCCAATTCCTGTCTCAGGTCTGAAAGAAGTATCTTTTGAAATAAGCAGCCCCTTTGTGATCTTCCTGTTATTTCTTTTTAAGAGTGCAAAATCATCAAATGACCCTTTCCGCTGGCAGGAGCAGAAGGGAATGTAAGACTCTTACTGACTAAAACCCATCCGTGTTCTCTAAAGGGCCCTTTGCGTTCCAGGGCCGTGGTGACTCTTACGAACAATTTCTGCAACCCTGGCAGGCACTGGCCCTAGCGGGCCCCGTCTACTATGCTGACATCTCTTTGAGGCGCGCGTGGAACACAGCGCGCCGTCGACCCGTGCCTGGTTCTGATTGAATGGCGAGCCACCCAAAGCTCGCCGTCCGCAGATCCGCGCCTGCGGTGGCTGGCAATCGCACTGTGACTCCCGACGCCCGATTTGCACGCCGTGTTCCAGTACCGCGGTGACTCTTTCGAACAAATTCGGCAACCCTGGCATAACCATTTTCCTGCATTGGGACAAAAACAAGCAGTGATTTTACTACAGACAGAAGCGGTCGACTGCCTCGAAAGAAACTAGCGACATCTACATCATAATGGCTATTCACAATGGCTAGGCATTGGCTATAATAATCCCATTGTCCGGCTCAAGGTAACAACTATTATTAAATTTGCATAATATATGCATTCAGTCTTTTCGTTTCTGTACGTTAAAAATCATAGAAATAAAAAAAAATACAAAATAATTTCGACAATTTTTGTTAAGACTGGACATCATCATCTACGTAGCCTTTTCCCAACTATATTGGGGTCGGCTTCCAGTCAGACCGGATTCAGCTGAATACCAGTATTTTACGTGGAGCGGCTGCCTATTAACTGGGTAACACGGTACTCCTTGGCAAGACTGGTGTCAGATTTTCTAGCTTCTGACTATCCATAACGACTGCCAAAGATCTACAAATGACACACGTAAGTCTGGCCAAAAAGAACAATTTCAGAAGCTTAAGTTCAGGTTTTATCACAAATTTTGTTTCTTGCTCTTGTTTCATATTTCTTTGGGTCGGTACTAAATGTTGTCGTATTTCATTCCCCCGCTCTTCGTTATTCCTCCACAACACAGTTATTAGGTAACCGGGTTTACTTGGGCTGGTTCGCCATTTTGATCAGAACCAGGCCCGGGTCGACGGCGTGCTGTGTTCCACACGCGCCTTATAGAGATGTCAGCAAAGCAGATGGGGGCCCGCTAGAGCCAGTGCCTGCCGGGGTTGCGGAATTAGTTCGAAAGAGTCACCGCGGCCCTGGAACGCAAAGGGCATTAGGAGGAACACGGATGGGTTTTAGTCAGTAAGAGTCTGACACTCCCTTCCGCTTCGCCCAAAGTAGTAGGAATCATCTGATGATTACCCATCCATAAAAAAGGGTTCACTTGGGCAAGACTGGTATCAGTTTTGCTGGTTTCTGACTATGAGTAACTACTTTCATAGTTCTGCTAATGACAGCCAGGATCAACGGCATAAGGTGCTATCCGAGGCACGGAGAGGTCTCGGTATGTACCTTATGGATTGACAACCATCCACAGACTGACTTCGGCAAGGGTGGCTTAAACCTCGAAGAAGAGCGATTTATTTATTTTTATTGGGTGTTGAATCAGTAAATCACTCCTCCCACTCTGGGCGAAGGAAGGGAGTGACAGACTCTTACTGACTAAAATGCATCCCTGTTTCTTCAATTGCCCTTTGCGTTCAACAATTTCGCAACAAAGGAGGTGTTCCAAAATGGGCCAGGTCTATATACACTACCTCAAAAAACCAGAGAAAAATCCGTAGTATGCGGGAAAAATACAGAAAAATCATTTAATTGTATACTTTCGTTGTAGTTAATTGATGTTTATTCATTATTTTTATCGATTTTCAACATGGAGTCTCACTGATTTACCTAGTTACTCTGTGCTTAAAAACAATGACAGATAACTGTCAGCTGTCGCAACAGTCACTTCAATCACTGTCAAAGAGTAAAGTAACTATTGTCAACCTTAACTTCCGCAGAAATGAATACATCATACTGTATGTCAAACGTCATACCAATCAAAATGACAGCTTATCGTCATGACAGGTTTTTCTTGTTTGTTGCAAATTCAAGTGTATTTTTTTCTTACCAACAAACAAACCCATTTTAAAGCAACTGGACAGTTGAGATCTGTTTTAAATGTATTTCTCTATTTTTAAGTATAGTGTACATTGTGTACAAGGACCTGGCCCAGGCTCCATACATTATGAAACATCTCCTTTCTAGTTGCCCTAGAATGCGAATAAAACCACAGGCAAGAACTAGTTAAATTATAAGGAAAAACCTCTCATATTAAATCTTGGAAGCAAATAAATGATTCATCAACGCAGCCATTTTAAGACTCGTACCTACCAAATATGGCTAAATTGCCGGAAATACTCACGAAATCGAAAGTGTTACAACCAAAGCGGAATATAAAATAAAAATATCACCAAAACATCACGCTTGTATGCCAAAGAGGTGAGCAGAGATGAATCCACTAGCGCGTTTAACCAAACAATCAAACTCGTTAGCTAGAAGTATCGATATGATTTATCGAGGAAGGCTACTATGAGGCTAGGATACTGCTACAATCATAACCCTTCCTTGTAATCAAAGTCGGGTAAATAACCACACCTAGCAACTATCGACCCACTGAAGCAGTTAAAACCAGAAATATCTGGTTTGGCAACTCACTTGCAATTTAAAGGGGTCATCGTGTAAATTAGTAAATATTTAAATGAATCCATTGCGACACTCATCACAGCCAATTTGATTACGATTATTCACGCTCGCCTTCCGTATCGGGTGAGCAGAGAAGGTCATTGACGTTTTTAATTACATAGTTTGTAATATTGGTAGCACAGAAATATAAAAAACAGATATCTATGGTTTGTTGCTATACCAACCAGCTTGAAATTGTCAAACTGCCATTTAAAAAGTCTTTTCCCAACTATGCCCCTATTTACCTTGCACAGGACCAGCGTTGTTAGCTACATTAATAATTAGGTAAGTATTGGTATTATTAATTTGGTTATTTTTAACCGACTTCCCAAAAAGGAGGAGGTTATCAATTCGGTTGTATGTTTTTTTTTTTTATGTTTGTTACCTCATAACTCCGACAATTATGAACCGATTTGAAAAATTCTTGTTTTATCTGAAAGGATATACTTGCAGATTGGTCCCATTTAAATTTTATGAAAATCGGTTACGAACTTTGGATTTTAAATTGAAATAGCTGGAATTCGTCTACTTGGATGATATTTTTACGTCATCCAAGTAATCGAAATTGCGTATTTTGCTTTTCTGCGATTTTGCAGTGGTGTCGTAGGTGTGGGGCACCACTAAAAAGTGAAAAATAAAAAACTTTTTACAAAAAAATAGAACCGACTTCCAAAAAAAAACACTACAAAGTAAAAAATAACTTTAATTTCGGAAGTCGGTGTCAAAATACGAAGAAACTTACAAAAACACCGACTTCCGAAATTAAAGTTATTTTTTACTTTGTAGTGTTTTTTTTTTTGGAAGTCGGTTCTATTTTTTTGTAAAAAGTTTTTTTTTTATTTATGTTTTTAATCAAACCTAATCTAATACATAGTGTCACGGTGATTGTTATCGAACCCCTCCTAAATGGCTTGACCGATTTTAGGGTTCCGTAGCCAAATGGCAAAAACGGAACCCTTATATTCGTCATGTCTGTCTGTCTTTCCTCCCGTATGTCACAGCCACTTTTCTCCGAAACTATAAGAACTATGCTGTTGAAACTTGGTACGTAGATAGTACGTAGGTAGATAGTATTCTGTGAACCGCATTAAGATTTTCACACAAAAATAGAAAAAAAACAATACCTTTTGGGAGTATACATAGAACTGAAACTTTTTTTTTTCATCAAAACCATACTGGTGGGGTATTTATGGCTAAGTCTTCAAAAATGATATTGAGGTTACTAGAATATTTTTTTTCTAAACTGAACAGTTTGCACTTCCAAAGTGGTAAAATGTGTCCCCCCCCCTTTAACTTCCAAAATAAGAGAATGATAAAATTAAAAAAATATATGATGCACATTACCATGTAAACTACCAGCGAAAATTGGTTTGAACGGGTCGGTCGGTCGGGTCGGTTCGGGATTGGTTTGGTTTTGGTTTGGTTTCGTTTGATTGGTTAGTGAGTAGTTTTATTTTTTAATACGTCATAAATCGTAAATCGCAACTTTTGCTTATAATAGGTTTGTACGGAACCCTCGGTGCGCGAGTCCGACTCGCACTTGGCCGGTTTTTTTATGTTTTTTTTTGTGTTTATTAGTAAGATCTGAGAAATTTTTTTTCAATGTCAAAACGGATTTGCCGAGTCAGCTAGTTCTAATATATAAGATTCTTTCGATACTGACTGATGAGTGACTGAATGACTGACAGACAACGCACAGCCGAAACTAGGGGAGTGTAGGTACCTATGTTAAGATAGTCATCCACCCAAGGACCGACCTCGGCAAGCGGCGCTTAGGGCGAGGTTGCAGTACTGTGTGTTTTGACGAACAACAGCGACTGTCCGGCGAGCGAAATAATGCCTAAATTTTGATTGTTCTTTCTTATTGGCGAAAACTGATAAAGAAATTACACAATCTGGTTTCAACATTTACTTCAAAATAAAAAGCTCTATCTATTGATATAACTTTTATATATATTCGTGATGAAATCTCTTAGCAGTACACGTTTAAAATTGTAATTTAGTGTCATGTTTTATTAAAAAAAGTATCGAGCCAATCATTCTAAATCGCGTTTCTATCTTTACGATTTACTTGAGGGTATGTTCAATTTTTATGTAATGATTTTTATTTATTAAAAAGCTCATAATTAATAAGATTTTCAGACGTTCAAAAATCTTAAAAAGTACTGCAACCCCGCCTTAACCTCGATGATTAAACCGTGCGGCTGTTACATCTAAGTCATCTTGCTAACTATACAACGGCAAAAAAGTCTACGCACTGTCGAGCAAAACGATCGAAAAGAGTTTTTGGAAAGTTACTTAAAAATTGATGGCGTAATAATAATTATGTGAGGCGGATTTAAGAACAGTCAGTTCAACAAGAAACACACTGTGTAGTACGAAAATCGCCCTTATTGTAAAGAAAGTAAACACACCGTCTAAAACAAACTTACTATGTACCGATGCCCATGTCCCATAGACTTTTAAAGCAAATATTGGCATGAAAGTTGAACTATTCAATAGCTTTAAAACAGTGCAGAACAGGAAATTATTCAATATTTCAAAAAACTAATTAAAACGTATGACTAAGTAGGTACTTTATTACCTAATTTAATATGTTAAACTAAGGCCCAATCCGCCACCTAACCCGGCAATTTTTTTTTTTTTTAAACGTTGTGATACCAGTTTTTGAGTTTATCGCGGACAGCTAGACAGACGCGGCGCAAGACTTTGTTTTCTATACTAATATTATAAAGAGGTAAAATTGTTTGTAAGTTTGTAAGTTTGTAAGTTTGTAAGTTTGTAAGTTTGTAAGTTTGTATGTAGGGGGTAATCTCAGGAACTACTGGTCCGATTTGAAAAATTGTTTCACTGGTAGAAAGCTACATTATTCGTGAGTGCTATAGGCTATAAATTATAAAGATATCATGCATATTACTCGAACTATCTCAATTTTTGTCCATCCAGGCGGAAAAAAGTAGCTCTTACAACAGAGTTATTTGCGTGCGCTGCCTTAACAGTTGTATATAATTGAAAATAATGTATGGCAACCTGGTCGGCCTAGAATAGTTCTACAAAAAAGTCCGCGGCACCATATTTCTATCTTTTATATTTTAGCAGATATAGTAGCTTTTATGTGTTAAAAAAAGTATTTTTCGACGTACTTATATTTGGACGATTTTTTAAACAACAAAATATTAAACCTTATCGAAAAAAATGTTATTATGATCACAAGAACATCACAGAGATACGATTTTCCCAAAAAGTATGTCAATTGGTTGAATAGTTTCGAAGATAATATAAAATTACTAAATCGCAAAACGCCGCCCGCGCCGTCCATTCACGAACCGCATTAGAACATGCTTTGTACGGACGTTTTATCCATTTAAGATTTTCCGCGGATTAATGACCCTCTCCAGTTATTATTTAACTTTTGTCGTTTGGTTGGTAGGTGAGTTGTACGTAGTTGGTTGAATGTTGTTGGTCTTTAAAATTGTTTTGGTTGCTCGGTTTCTCAAAACAAAATTACGAGTACAATATTACTTCGTTCTCATTCTTCGAGTTCGAAGCTGTGATATTTCTGTTTTTGGGATATCGGACAGTTTCAGCGATTGTTTATCATGCCTAAAAGGATATCACAACTTTTCCGTCAGACATCCCAGACATGAGACAAGAGCAGCTCGAGTACGCCGTACGGAAGAGCCTCTCGAGGAATAGAGAAAATATTTCGCAAGCACGCGCTGGGAAATCTAGCTCCGAGCGTTCACAGCGGTTTGCTAACCAAAGCTGGAGAACACCGCAGTTCCGTGCTCGGGAATCTAGCGCTGAACGTGCACAGCGTCTCAGTGATTTAAAGCAGCATGTCTCTGCAACAAGGGACAGGGAGTCTAACGCTGAGCGCTCGCAGCGGCTCGCTAGCCTAGCTACATACATATTATTATGCAATAAAAACAAAACCCTCCTTTTGGCCGTCAGGAAATAAATCATAGCAGTCAGTACTAACCGAACCACACTCATAATTTCATCACAAGTTAAAATGTTTACCGCCCAACGAAGTGGGCACGGGTCAGCTAGTATAATATAATTATAGTGATTACGCTGTGCCTGACAGGGTCCTTAATTATTTCCATTCACTAACATTTTTCCACCTGTATGTGTACATTATGGATTGCAATAAACAATTTGTGTTCTTTTTGAGATTGATAATATACCTACCTGAATAAAATCTTCTAACAAAAATTGGCAGCAATAGCCAGTTTGCCGCGCTTGACTGGTTAGTCACCTACAGATTGTACTTCGGTGAGTGTGCCCAAGAACTCCACGACCTCAACCCACCGGCCACCTTCTACCATCGGACATCCAGACGCACTGCAACCTTCCATTCCTAACTCGTTGCTATTCCACAAATTAGCACTAAGCGTTTCCAAACGTCTTTTATAATGCGCACAGCAGAAGAGTGGAACTCTCTGCCTGCGTCTGTGTTTCCGAACGCTTATAACCCTAATCTCTTCAAAGTTACTAGAGACTAGAGTCCCAATCCCAATCCCATCACAAATAAAAAAAATAAAAGAAATTGGCAACCCTAGTACATCCATTCAAAAACGGAGCTAAAAAAACAATACAAAAAGAAGACACTACCTACTTTTCACGCGACACAAAAACTTACAAACGTTTTTTCCTACATAGTAGCAAGTGTTTTAGAATAAAGACAAAATGTAGATCAATGGAGGCAAGTGGTTTAAGTTCAAAAGCGACGCGGTGGGAATAATAATGGTTGGGAGAGACGGTCAAGGTGTGGTACAAGGCATAAGCGGTAGGGTGCAATTATCTAAACTTTTTTTTGTTTATTTGAGATCATCTATAGCCGGACAGACTAGACTGTTAGAGTGGAGCACGCGTGTGTGTGATAGTTCTTGATAAATCCAGGTCATTCCAGGTGTGACAGACGGGTAGACTTAGTCACACCGAAAGGGTTCCTTTTTACCATTTTGGTACGGAACCCTAAACTATGAATAAAAAATAGGCAGTTCTAAGTAAACCAAGTCACAGAAGTCACCTCAGGATACAGGATATGTAAGTATTTATTTAATGACTAATTTATGTACAATGTTTGTATAACACGTCCGGAATTAGAAATAACATTTATGTAAATGAGAAATCTACATATTTAACATAATTTTTTGTACTAATTATTAAAATGTATGCTTGTTATATTTTATTCTTGACATCTTTACATAATAATCGTTTCGGAAAACTTAATATGAATGAGACGAAACAGAAAATATTATGTCTAAGCAAATAATATTTTGGGTACTTATACATAATTTCATAGTGCGTACAGTTGCTGAGTGGAATTCGCTGCCGGAGTCTATTTCCTGATAGCTACAACCCGGAGATCTTTAAGAGTCCTATTACGAATCGTAAATGCTCGTTTGCAATAGACGAAGTTACGTTGGTCTGCGTTGGGAGTACATATAGAGTCCGCGAAACAATTTTGATACTTACTAGTCTGAAAAGGATTACAGTTAATTTGGGCGCTCGCGCGAGACTGAGGAGCGCGCGCGCTGAATTGACGCAGAATATATAGTACTTTAATTTTATTTATTGTAATTTTGTTTAATTATATTGACAAACGAAAACTAATGAAACGTATTCATTGTAGATTGAAATTTTAGATCATATTAATTTATTTGATAAAATTGTTTTTATTTGGAATATAATGGACGCTGAATCAAGACATTTCTGGCTTAAATTAGGCTTTCTTTACGTTTTTTTTCGTGAAAACTCAAGGAATTTAAGGAAATTCTAGAACTCCAATAAACAAGTAAAATATTCAACTTACCTTTTAGTAATTTTAGCTTTTAAAAGAATTGATTGTAACAATTTGAATTAGACCGTCAAAGTTCCATCGCCGACATTTTTTCTTGCAAACTGAGTTCGTAAAATATTTATAGTAAATTACACGAAAAGAGAAATGAAAATATGTAACTCTAACTTACAAGAAAGAGACTGGCACTATCGTTATTCAGGATCAAATAATTAAAATATCTTACTGCTGCTGATAATTACAGCGTCAAAAATCATGAATTTCCGTAAAAAATGTAATAGGGCTCTTAAGTCAAGAGAGAATAGGTAACTTCTAGGCAAGCGTGCTTCATCGTCGAACATATTATTATCATCGCCAACACTTTTGGCACTAGGCAATGGGAAATTGTGATATTCTATCAGCGAGAACGTTGGTTAAAAATCCAAAATGCTTGAGAGTAACCTCGAGACAAACGAAAAGCAAATATTGTGGACTTTTAACAACCGTAATTAACTGTCAGATTTACACTTTTTCTCGTTAAAACTTTGCATCGCGATTTCCTATCATCTGCTGAAATACCGCTACCACCGCTACCGTTGCTATTACCGAATATCCGCTCGACCGCTTTTACGCTAACGAAAAAAAAAAATGCTACGTAACATCAGCCTGATTTGGAGTTAATCGGTAATCTAAACTTTAAATATAAAAAGGAGGTCAATTTGTTAGAAAGAAAAGAATAGAATAGAATACTAAAAAGTAGGTTTTATACATATATAAAACCTACTTTTTAGTATTCTATTCTATTCTTTTCTTTTCTTCCTTTCTTATTAAAAAGGAGGTCAAATATTAGTATGTAAAAAAAGCTATATTTTTACTAGTCATAATCTGCCTAGTCTTTTCCCAAGTATATTGGGGTCGGCTTCCAGTCAAACTGGATTCATCTGAATACTAGTGTTTTACGTTGGATCTCTGCAACGGAATTCTTTAGGAACAGTGATAAAAGGAAGTAAGTAGCATATCTAAACAATTTACACCCATGCAATTTTTTTTAAATAACAAAAAAGAAATCTTGTCGTCGTGAGTTTGCGGGGGGGAGGGGTCGCGACACCACACACTGTAGTGTCGTAAGATAACTCAGTCGCTTATAACTTAGACCAGACAAGACACAGCTTTCTCCGATGGCTAGCATATTTGTCGTGCGCATCACTTTCTGATAAATATTTAGTAGTCATGTCAAGTGCACATCGAAGACAATTGTACGGGTTCCGTCAGGTCTGGTCTAGATTCTAGATATTAGGTGTTTTATGCCATAGAATAGGCTGAATAATTTCAGCCGTACGCTTCACACTATTTAGGGTTTTTTCGTAAGAAACGAAACCCTAGGATCACTCGAGTGCCTGTCTGTGCGTCTGTCACATCCAGTTTTCTCCGGATCTACAGAACTGATTCTGTTTAGGTACACATATGGACTTCTGTGACCCAAAAACGGACGCGAAGCGTGAAACAAAAGGAGTATGGGTTATTTTTGGGGGTCAAACAATAAAATTAGAAAAAAACGTTTCTCAAACTTTATCGTGTGACATATCAAATGAAATCACTATTACTACATATTATAAAACACAAAGTCCTCCGCCGCGTCCTGGCCATTTTATTTTTATTTTAGATGGGTTTCTAGTCTGTCAGAGTTGGCAGAGACAAATTCGACGATGGTGGTAAGTGGTCAACCATGGCCGCCTGTGGATATGCAATACCAGAGACAACGCAGTTGCTTTGGCATGGCAGAGACAAAGCTGACAAAATGGCTGACTCATATCTTTAATATTTCATTTTTTATTGTTTGAATCTTCCTGTAGGTAGGTACCTACTAGAGGTAATTGACGCATCTTGCATTTTAAACAGAAATGAATCATATCCTTAAGAATTAATGTTTTTGTTATTGATTTTTCAAGTGATGGAGAGGAAAACGGTGAGAAATTATATTTTATCATCAAAAAAAAAATGTTTATTTCAATTACATAAAGCATTAACATACATGATTTGAAGAACACCTTTTGTGTTAGGTGACTCCGCACTTCCACTTAAAATTATCATTGTTTCAATTTATGCAAATAACGATTGTTTGACCATGTTTGATAGACAAGATGAATAGTCAGTGGACAGAAAGTGTGACTATTTGACTAACCGACCTGTCAAGGGGACATCTACATAAAATACTTCCGTTACTGACTGACTGACTTATCGACAACGCACAGCCGAAACCTTTGGTCGTAAAAAGCTGAATTTTGACATGTGAGTTGTTTTTTTTACTGTTGACAGGCATACGTTCGACCACTATCTCACCTGATGTTAAGCGATGATGCGGTCTAAGATGGAGCACGCTTGCCTAGAAGTAACCTATTCACTCTTCACTTAAAGACTCCCAGATTGTTGCTATCAGGAAACACAGACTCAGGCAGGGAATTCCACTCCTTAGCTGTACGCATAATGAATGTATTCCCCAAACGTTTTATGAGTGGGGAGTGTAGAGTACTAGAGTAGGATTTCCCGAAATTCCTACGGGAACAGGAAAAAACCTACGGTAACCGGAAAAATTCCTACGTGAACCGTAAAAATTCCTAAGGGAACCGGACAATTTCTGCGGGAACCGGAAATTCCTACGGGAACAGGAACAAAGATTATGCGAGTAAGAAGTCGCGGGCAAAAGCCATTTGTGATGATGGTCAATGATGAAGAAAGAGGTATTTAAGCTCCTGCCGTGGTATAAGGCAGATTCTTGTTGTTTAAGCATGGGAAATCATCAAATGACTCCTTCTGCTCTGGGCGGAGTGGAAGGGAGTGCCAGACTCTTACTGACTAAAACCCATCCGTGTTCCTCCTAATGCCCTTTGTGTTCCCGGACTGCGGTGACTATCGAACAAATTCCGCAACCCTGTCAGAAGCTGCTAGCGAGTCTAACTCAATAATGAAATTTAACTAAATAAAATCATTAATCTCAATATCCATAAAAAGGCTTTATGGGTAAGCTCATAAACTTAACTAAATTCGTCCCATCTCCTATTTGTAATGAATATATCTTGATTTGTCAGACCTACGTTTGTCTACAATTGTGCCAAGTCGTGACAGCCACTTGGCTTGAGGGCCAAGAGCCTCATTATCGAGCCTCTCGCTCGATTGGGTCAAGGGCTTCATAGAAGCACGTTCGTAAGACAAGTCAAGTTATAGAAGAAATCCGTACGCATTCGTAACTTTTTAACTGTTTATGGGATGGGTAACTATGGATCCTTCATTGTGTGTTCAGTTTGTCTCAGTAGTTTTTATTTTTTGAGCATTTTTGCATATTTCAATTTTTGCGTAGACGAAAACGTCGTCTAAGTACCACACCACTTAAAAGTGAAAAATAAAAACCTTCCAAAAAAAGACAGTAGGTACAAAGTTAAAAATAACCTTAATTTCGGAAGGTGGCGTTAAAAAACGAAGATACAAAACCAAAAACAACTTTTCTATTAATAAGCTTGCATTTAACCATTTTATCACCTTGACATTGACAATAATGATAGCTCACAATTATTAATCTCACAACACATCACCTGAGCTCTCACGGTGAGATATTAACAGAATCGCACTGCTATTTCGCTAGATAATTTATTTATTTATTTATGGACAACCAACAAAGCATACACCAAAATACATGTTGAAGTACGGCGTATCTATACCTTCTATAGTGTAGCCTTAATTATAGGCTACCACGGCATGCATTAACCATAGGATTAGGAAATGTAGTGTAATAACAAAATACAAAATTTGAGTTATTTCGATAGGTTGGATCAATCAAATCAATCAATTTAGTTCGATGGTTATATGTACCATTATAATAACATCAATATTATTTAATACTAGCTTCTGCCAGCGGCTTCGCCCGCGTGATCCCTAGGGAACATGTTCCCGGGATTAAAAGTAGCTTATGTGCTGTTCCAGACTATAATCTATCTTTGTTCTAAATTTCATTACTATCCGTTAAGCCGTTCTGGCGTGATTGAGTAACAAACAACCAAACTTTCACATTTTCATTTTTTTTTTTTTCATTTTTTTTATTGATTGTAGCGTGATGAAGAGTATACTATAACCAGCTCAGGAGTATGAAAAATAATTATACCAAGTTTCGTTAAAATCCGTCGAGTAGTTTTTGTTTATATAACGGTTATACAGACAGACAGACAGACAAAAATTTTACTAATTGCATTTTTGGCATCAGTATCGATCCCTAATCACCTCCTGATAGTTATTTTGGAAATATATTTCATGTACAGAATTTACCTCTCTACAGATTTATTATAAGTATAGATAGATAGATGATGAGCCGCCAGGGCTGCGGAATTTTTTCGAAAGAGTCACCTTCGAGAGTGAATCTTTCGAAAAAAAGCTTTTTCTTTCGCAAAGGGCATTAGGAAGGAACACAAACGGGTTTAAGACAGTAAGAGTCTGACACTCGCTTCTGCTTCATCCAGAGCGGGAGGAGTCATTTGATGATTTGAACCACTATTTCGCTGACTTACTTCCACATTTACTTTAATAACAGCCACACGGGTCAATCTTTAAAGTTAAACAACGCTTGCCAAGGTTGGTCTGTGGATGGGTGACCATCTTAACATACCGTTTCCTCTGTGCCTCGGAAAGCACGTTAAACCCGGTTGGTCCCGGCTGTCACTTGTAGATCTTTGGCAGTCGTTACGGATTGTCAGAAGACAGTAAATCTGACTCCAGTCTTAACAAGAAGTTCCGTGTAACCTAGTTAATGGGTTGTGGAGGTCTGGTAGGCAGCCGCTCCACGTAAAACACTGGTATTCAGCTGAATCCGGTTTGACTGGAAGCCGTTCCCAGTATAGCTAGGAAGAGGCTAGGCAAATGATGATGACTACCACATTTACCTTCCGAAACCATCAAATTGAAGCTACACTTCAAGACACGTAGTACATACTAAACTTCACCAGTATTTTCCCGTTGCACGCGTCATTGTTTCTCATTCCCGTCACGTCTGCTAGCCGGCGGTCACGCAACGGCTGCTGACCCTCAAGTAGCTTTATGGGCGTGTTGCGACACCCGGCCAAGGTTCGAGGAGGCAGGAGCCAAAGGGGACAGGTCTATAGTTGGTTCTAGTCTGTTGCGAAACTAAGGTTGTTTGGTTTATCCATTGGGAACTTTTCAGTAGGTCTTGTGACTGAATAGCTGCACGTGTCCGTCAAAAATCCTAGTACATATAATTCGAATGTGAAATGTCAAAACGCCATACATTTTTGACGTTTCTATCCTTTGCCATGCTGAGCGGGAGCGTGCGATGAAACCTTATTTATTATATCTATGGATGAAACTATCTTCCCCCACACTTCACGCTCACCACAAGCAGGCTTAGCAGAGTGCCAAGTAATCCAACTTCACAGCAAAGAATACCGCTGTGCCTAGCACGCAACGTGTCCATTACTGCAGTTATTAGAGCAGAACTATAGACGCATTTCCATTTAATGTGCGTGGATGCATGTTTTCTTTATGACAGTGGACCGTCCAGAGAGCTACGATGGCAGTAGACACGCCCACGACTACATAGTATTAGCATTAGCAAGTATACGTAGAATACTTTCGTTGTGCGTACAAGGAAGGGAAATCATCAAATGACTCCTCTCGCTCTGGGCAAAGCAGAAGGGAGTGTCAGACTCTTACTGACTAAAACCCATCCGTGTTCCTCATAATGCCCTTTACGTTCCAGGGCCGCGGTGACTCTTTCGAACAAATTCCGCAACGTTCTGCATACTGCTAAGGAGCGGAGGTCTCTTCCGAAGTTTGTGATCAGTAATTTGTATGTTCCTGAGTCTAAGTCAAGAGTGAATAGGTTACTTCTAGGCAAGCGTGCTCCATAGTCGACTACATCATCGCTTACCAATAATTATTACCAATAGGCTTGTGTCCTAAAAAAATCTAATTAGTCCGTCAGATCAGTCAAAAAATATTTGACCCGTATTTTTTTTTTTTTGTTACGGGAACCAAAATTGACGAAGTTACGACGCTTTTAAAATTCTCAATACGTCACGCCCTGGCATAATTTTTAGCGGGTCGTGACGTCACGAGCCCCCCCTCTCCCGAGTTTTGATGCGTTTTATCTTTGTCAATATTTATTGATTTACAAAAATAAAAAATACGTGTCCATTATTTTTCAATACTCTAACTGACGGACTAAATAGTTTTGCAATTTGTGGATGATAGAAACCAGCTTATTATCAATCATTAAAAAACCGGCCAAGATTCCGTAACATAAACGGAAAAACACGTTTCTTGTATGGGAGCCCCCTTTAATTATTATTTGTTCTTATAGCGGCAATACAAATACACACTCGTCGAAAATTTCAATTCTCTATCTATTACGGTTCTTGAGATACAGCCCGCTGACAAACAGACGTACGGTCGGACAGCGGAGGCTTGTCATACGGTACCGTTGATTAAACTTTCAGTATGGAACCCTAAAAAAAACAATTGTAGGCTTACGATTTACGCTGAAAGCCCAGTTTGACACCACAGTTCTCACTGTCCTTGAATTTATTTGTAAAGAATTAGTACTTCAGCAAAAAATGCCATAAATAATGTTAAGTTATCCGCCTACTAAAACATTACCTCATCTCCGATTAATGAAAGAACTTGCCAACAATGGGCTTACAGTCTGTGAAGGTTGAATAAAGTTACAAATTAATGACAAAGTAAACTTTGTGGTAAATGGCTTCATTCTTAGTAATAAGCAACAACTTGGCGAAATGTTTTGTTTTTACTTTTCATAGACACTATCCACTATCTCACCTAATGTTAAGCGATGATGCTGTCTAAGAAGGAGCACGGTTGCCTAGAAGTAAACTATTCACTCTTGACTTAGACTCCCTGGTTGTAGCTATCAGGATACACAGACTCCGGCAGGGAATTCCACTCCTTAGCTGTACGCAACTACGCACAGTGAATGTGTTCCCAAAACGTTTTGCGCGTGTGGTTTCATACACATTCAGCTAAACACCAGTATTTTACGTGGAGCGGCTGCCCACCAGACCTCCACAACCCATTAACTGGGTAACACGGTACTCCTTGGCAAGACTGGTTTTAAGACATTAAGATTTTTTAAACATTCTTCTGGCAACTATTAAGATTTGTCCTATTACCCGATTTCGGCTTGACGTCGACTTCTGGGACACCCTGTATATAATAAATCCCATCCAAATTCAATAGTTTCCAATATATTCGTGTCTTATTTAGAAAAATAAGTTTACTTAAAATAAGTAATTTCAAGCGATATTTTACAATCTTACGGAGTTTGCCATTTTCCGGTGACTTATGTACCCAGTATTGGGCGGGAAATCGCAACGCTTTTTTTTACTTTTAATAGGCACGCGCTTGTCCACTATCTCACCCGGTGGTAAATGAGGTTGCGGTCTAAGATGGAGCACGCTTGCCTAGAAGTAACCTATTCACTCTTGACTTAAAGATTCCCAGGTTGTGTGTAGGTGAGATGTCCACCATGTAGGTACCGGTGGCGCATCTATTTTTAAGCTGTAGGGTAGCATTGATGAAACTACAGATAGTCTTACCTAAATTCCTTACACTCATGAACATTTTTTTTTTTTTTTTTTGTTTTTATGCGAAACGGGGAAACTCTTGGCCCAAATCTCACTTGATGGAAAGTGATGATTAGGCCCAAAAATGGAAGCGAGTTTCACCCGGAATCCTCTTACACAGAGGAACTGGCTATCATACCTCTAACTGCCGGAACACAACAATGCTGTTAACATTGTTGTTATGGCGACAGACTTAGACATGATGGTGGTAGCTTGTCAGGTGGACTTAGAACAAGTCCTACCACCAACCAAACCGAGCAAAAAATTTGCCCCCGCTGGGAATTGAACCCGGGACCTCTGGGTCTAAATCAGGTGGTATAACCACTAGACCACGGAGGCGGTTAGTGTCACCTGTATAGCACCACCCGGGGACCACGTGTAGGGATTCGCTGAAGGGTATTCTCCTACGGACGCGGGTGACTCGGCCAGAGAACATTAAATTTCGCTCTACTCAAATCCTTCAAGTCAGTCAAAGATCACTCACGTAAAATACATAAGTGCCAAGCTATATCGCAACATAAGGTATCTATTCCTATGATCAATTACCAGCACGCATAGAAGAATTCAAGGAAAAACTATGTCTGACGTAAATTGAAGTGTTGCAATCTTGCAATGCTCGATCGAGTAGAATGTGTCTATAAGCGACCATCAGAGACCTTGGAGTACCATAATCGTGGCTGGTGGAGTGATGGCAGGTCAAGGTCTACCAGGGTCGTAGAATTATTTGAAGTCAACACGGCCATGGGGGGCTCTCTCTCAGCCCGAAGTCCGTAGTTTCGGGCTTAAGGCGCGTCCCCGAGCAAAACGCAGCGCTAGCCGTTTTTTGTGCAGTTTTTTGGAGCTATCTACTCTTTATCCAAAAGAAACACCAACTAATAAAAAATACATTAAATTTCTACATAATCTTGGCTTTTAAATGGTAGATTTTATTTTTTATTATTAAGTATAATGTTTAAGTAATCTCCTCACAACGAAACCACAGAAATGAGAAAAAAATACTGAAAAAATGCATCTTCTCGAAAACTAACGATTATTTTGATTTTGTACTTACACTAATGGAAAGGCAATTTAATTATGAACATTTTAGTAGAAGTATTTTTTTCAAACGACCAAAATTAGATTTTATAACGATTTTTTTCAACATTCTGAGCGCATTCGCTATTGTATCTCTTGCGCTGTTATTGAGGGAAAAAATGCTCAAGGTTATTTGCTCAGGGTACGGCCTTAATAGACCCCCACCAGGGCCATGATCTCCCCACGCGGCGGCCACGTATCCCGGTCCCCTCTAAGAGCGAGAGGGGAGGGCTTGGTTGCGAGGGTATTCTACTCCGTATCACCAAAGGACTTAGGATTAGTCCCGCACACAAAATATGAAGAGTTAATGATAACAACTGTCAAATCGTAAGTGGTTAGGTGCACAACGATTTTTTAATTTGAGTTTGAGATTGATATTGTAGTCTAGAATTCTAGATGAAAACATAGCATACTTCTTCCTTTTTAGTAGCTTACTACTACGAGTAACCCTCCGCTGTCCGACAAAATAAAAAAAAACAAAATTCAACAGTTCTTTATTCAAATTAGACTGAAATCCAGCACTTTTAAACGTCAAGTTATACAAACAACAGTCACCCCAAAATGCCCGCCCGTAACCACTTCCTAGTGTTTTAGCTGTGGAGAAGAAGCGGCCAACAAACTCCCCAGCGTCCGTCTGTCTTTCGAATTAAAAATCGATAACCAATCCACAATGATGCTCCACAAATTACTTCGCCCCCACTAGTGACGTAAACGAGTCCCACTTACTAGTGTTGCGCCACTCGCAACGTAACGCGTATAAGTAACGTAAGCGTCACGTAACCATTTCGTTTTAAACGTCGCTGTCCTCCTTTAGTTTCCTGTTTAATGGATACCAACTTGCCGAGTCGATGTGTAATTCTGCTACTTGAATTACCGGATCAAAATGGTGGACGAGGTTTATAGAATATTTTGATCAATATTTAAATTCTTCCGTTACTAACTGATTAAGTGACCGAGAAGGCACAGCCAAAATTACTGGTCGTAAAAAGCTAGAATTTGGCATGTAGCTTCCTTACACTCCGTAGGGGACACTAAGAGAGGATTTCCCGAAATTCTTTCAGAAACTGGGAAAATAGGCTTTGCGCATAGGAAGTCGCGAGCAAAAACTAGTCTATATCTATACTTATAATAAATCTGTAGAGAGGTCAATTCTGTACATGAAATATATTTCCAAAATAACTATCAGGGGGTGATTAGGGATCAATACTGATGCCAAAAATGCAATCAGTACAATTTTTGTCTGTCTGTCTGTCTGTATAACCGTTATAGAAACAAAAACTACTCGACGGATTTTAGCGAAACTTGGTACAATTATTATTCATACTCCTGAGCAGGTTATAGTATACTTTTCATCACGCTACAATGAATAGAAAAAATAAATAAATGAAAATGTGAAAGTTTGGTTGTTTGTTCCTCAATCACGCCAGAACGGCTTAACGGATCTTAATGAAATTTTGAACAAAGATAGATTATAGTCTGGAATAGCACATAAGCTACTTTTAATCCCGGGAACATGTTCCCTAGGGATCACGCGGGCGAAGCCGCTGGCAGAAGCTAGTTTATATTATAAAGCTTAAGAGTTTGTTTAGTTGAACGCGCTAATCTCAGGAACAACTGTTTCGAATTGAAAAATATTGTTGGATAACCCATTTATCGAGGAAGGCTATATAACATCACGATACAACCAATGCTGACCAATTCAGCGGAGCATTAATGAACTCCACGACCTCACTCCCCGCCCTCCTTCTACCATCGGACATCCAGACGCACTGGAACTTACCATCCCTACCTTGTTGCTATTCCACCAATTCGCACTAAGCTTTTCCAAGCGTCTTTTATAATGCGCACAGCAAAGGAGTGGATCTCTCTGCCTGCGTCTGTGTTTCCGAACGCTTACAACCCTAATCTCTTCAAAGAGTGAACAGGCTCCTTCTGGGTAAGCTCACTCCATGATAGACTTTGTCTCTGTCATCTTTGACCAAGACTAGAGTCACGAGCAAACAGACGAAGTTGCGCGGGTGAAATAGTAGAACATATATAGAAGAAGATACGTAGATTACTGGCCTTGTCTGCATTCTGTAGGATATGGGATTGACTCAAGTCGTTAAAGATAAAGTCTCGTGTTGCAGTGTCAAGGACCTCTTGATGTGTTTCTTCAAAACCCGACTTAGTTTCTGATAAGAGTAAAGGAATCTTTAGTTTTGTCTCTATACTAGCTGCGGCCCCCGGCACCGCTTTCGTGGAATTAGAAGAGGCTAATGTGTGCCCTATAATCAATTTTTGGACACTTGGACCAACATCGAGTATTCTACACTATTTTTAATTTTTGTCTTTCTATAGGTGCAATAAAAAATAATCGCCGAAATTCATGTACGCACTTATCTACGTAATTTTTAACCCAAATTGGATATTTTTTTATTTGTGTTCGTAACTGTCAAGGTTAGGTTTGTATGAAAGAAAAGTTTGAAAACAAAAAAAATACTTCCGGGCGAAACCGGGGCGGGCCACTTGCTTCCGGAAGAAATTCTCCAAACTATAGCTATAATATAAAGATAGCGAAAATTGCATGAATAGCCGTTGCGTAGCTTGTATAATATATGTCACCGAAAAGTGATGGCAAACACCATAAGGTTATAAAATATCGCGTGAAATTGTATTTTTTTTGTTTCTTAATAAGGTACTTATATATTGGTAACTGTTGAATTTGGATGGGATTTATTATTTACAAAACGATTTTTTCATAATATATTGAGAAAATGTAATCTAATAAAAATATATTGCAATCTTACGGAGTCTGCCAGTGCCGGTGACATATAAGAACATATATCTAAGCGTACCTACAGAGGGACAGACGTTGGGAAGCGACTTTGTTTTATACTATGTAATAGAGCAGTGGTTCTGAACTTGAGGGTAATTACCTCCACGGGGGTAAATCAGCCATTCTGTGGGGGGATATTGGGGAGGGGGCTGAACTGTTACATTACAGGCGAACATTTCAAGTGAGAGAGCACCTTATGAGTTTATATATTTATTAGTACTAGCTTGAACCGTGCCTACTAACCATATAGCCTTTGACATTAACAAATAACGTGGCTTTCTATTAGTAAGAGAATTATCAAAATAGGTTCAGTAGATCCAGAAATTATTCCCCACAACCTCACAAACTTTACCTCGGTATAATATTAGGTGCACTCAGATTCTAAAATTATATTTTTCTACATTCCTACCACAAAGTCACCTGACGACTCGAGGTACTCAGTAAAGGACTCGTCTACCTAGGTAATCAGGCTATAAATAGCCCGGCCAGGGCAGCCACCCCAGCGCAGAGCTCTGAACCCAAGTGGCCATGTTGTTATTACATAGTGCTCATTGATAGCTGCCTGATTGAAATTCTATGGCTTGTGTCCTGAAAAAATCTAATTACTCCGTCAGTTAGATTATCAAAAAATATTTGACCCGTGTTTTTTCTTTTGTTACGGGAACCAAAATTGACGAAGTTACGACACTTTTAAAATTCTCAATACGTCACACCTTCGCATAAATTTTAGTGAGTCGTGACGTCACGAGACCCCACTCCCGAGTTTTGATGAGTTTTATCTTTGTCAATATTCATTGATTTACAAAAATAAAAAATACGTGTCCATTATTTTTCAATACTCTAACTGACGTACTAAATAGTTTTGCAATTTGTGGATGATGGAATCGAGCCTATTCTCGCACATTACTCGCAGATATTTCTTTTGATGCTTTTTTGTGCTTCTATTTCTTTTTGGGTTCAGTATTTGAAGGGTAACCAACGGAACCCTATTACTTAGCCTCTGGCCATCCGCTCGTCCGTCTGTCTGTCAGCGGTCTGTATCTCAAGAACCGTGATAGGTAGACGGTTGACATTTTCTCGAGTGTGTGGATACTTTTATTGCCGCTATTTAACAACAAATAATTATAATTAAATTAAAAATGAAAGGAGGCTCCTAGACGAAAGCCATGATTTTATCAGGTTTATGGTACGGAACCATTCGTGTGAGAGGCCGACTCGCACGGGCCGGTTTTCTTTTTCGTTTATATAAAGAGTTGAATTTTACCCAATGTAGATTAGACCAAATTCAGAGAGATCAAAGTTCTCACCTTCAACTGTAGGCACGGTACAGTCAAATTACTTCAGAAGCAAAAATGTTAAGTTTTCCTACGTTGTTAATTATAATATTGATATACATACTTTGTTACCTACAATGTCAATATCTTTTTTTATAATAAGTATTAGAACACAACATAGGTTTTTGGTATCATAGTGACAGCAAAAACTGACTCCTAAGTCACAGGATCACCTAGTTTAGGAGTCAGGGTTTACCTTATCCGTATGACCTTTGGTTAACCAAGCTATGTGTCCTTGTCTTAAGTCTCATCGGTTTTTGTATCAATAAAGTTTTTTTTTTTAACCGACTTCCCAAAAAGGAGGAGGTTATCAATTCGGTTGTATGTTTTTTTTTTATGTTTGTTACCTCGTAACTCCGACAATTATGAACCGATTTGAAAAATTATTGTTTTATCTGAAAGGATATACTTGCAGATTTAAATTTTATGAAAATCGGTTACGAACTTTGGATTTTAAATCGAAATAGCTGGAATTCGTCTACTTGGATGATAGTTTTATGTCATCCAGTAATCGAAATTGCGTATTTTGCTTTTCTGCGATTTTGCAGTGGTGTTGTTAGGTGTGGGGTACCACTAAAAAGTGAAAAATAAAAACTTTTTACAAAAAAATACAACCGACCGCGACGTCCAAAAAAAAAACACTACAAAGTAAAAAATAACTTTAATTTCGGAAGTCGGTGTCAAAATACGAAGAAACTAACAAAAACCACCTTTTTTATTTTTATAATTATTTGAACTACAAAAGCCTCCCAACTTGTTCGCTGTAAATGTCAAACTGTTGCTTTATATATAGACGTGCAGTTGAACGTACAGTCGCATGTCCTTTCGTATCTCATGAACAATACTACGAAAAACATTGAGACTTTTACCTGAATTTAGTTCACAGCTTTTGTTTTAATTGTGTTACCTTGATTTGTCTTTGGCAATGTTCGCCAGTCACTAAAGTTTTAAATACTGATTTTAAAATTTTGGAGTTCATTTTGGTTTCATTTTAGTAATTGAATGCATTTCATAAGTCGGCGCGCTTAACCCAAAGTTCTTTTTTGCAATTGATAGGCACATTTGACTACTATCTCACCTGATGTTAAGCGATGATGAGGTCTAAGGTGGAGCACGCTTGCCTAGAAGTAACCTATTCACTCTTGACTTAAAGACTCCCAGGTTTTAGCTATCAGGAGACACAGAGTGACTCCGGCAGGGAATTCCACTCCTTAGCTGTACGCACAATGAATGTATTCCCAAAAAGTTTTGTGCGTATAGGTGGGATGTCCACCATGTACCGGTGGCACATCGCCGTACGTCTTGTGGTCCGATGTTGGAACGGACTTGGCGGAATTAAGTTAAGCAATTCCGTCGCACACTCCCTAAAATGTAACCTATAGAAAACCGACAAGCCAGCAACTCGGCGTCGATGCTCAAGACATTGGAGAATTAATTCTATTGGCTCTGCCTTACCCTCTGAGGAGTATAGGCGAGAAGTTATTTATTAATCGCTTTAACAGGAGAAAGCATGCAAAACAAACAGACTTTCCTATCGTGACATAAAGTATAACGAAATAAGAATTTCATGCAAAACATTATAATCGATTGAAATATTGTTATGACATCGTCCGTAACACGCAGGAATGTGTTGATATAATATCACGCCTCGAAGAAAGATGTATTTTACAAACATATTTTGCCCAGTTTCGTTTATAGCCGAGTTTCTGGTGCAAACGCAGCCTTTCCTAGAAGTTCGACTTTAAGGCTTTACTGCGAGTGTACGTTACCCCAGCAAGAAAGTATCTCCTAGAGTTAAATGAGTGGAACGTATAGTTGGTGCCTTTTCTGCTGTAAATGTGCCCCCACATAAAAAATGTGTGCCCCCTGTCGTTTTGGAAAAAAACGGAAAAAACGATTCTTGCTGAGGTAACGTTTTTCTAGCAGGAAAATTCTAAACGAATGATCGGAGAGAGAAAAATTGTGCATGGCCAGAGAGCTTACATGTGTGCCAAAATGTGCCCCCAAAAATAAAATCTGTGCCCCTTCAGAATTACGAGATATTACATTTCCTGCTGGAGTAACGAATACAGTTTTCAGCGAACTTATACCTTGTCTCATTTAGGCGCTGCGATGTTTTTTCGAGTTTTCATAAAACCGCGATAACTTGAAAACTATAAATATTTTCTTAAATCTAATTTGGGGCACATATGGGCACACATTAAGAGCTACTACTGTATGTTTATTCTACAGGGGCACATGCAATGGTTATAGAGATATACGATTCATCAAAACGTTACTCCAGCAGGAAATGCAATATCTCGTAAATCTGAAGGGGCACAGATTTTATTTTTGGGGGCACATTTTGGCACACATGTAAGCTCTCTGGCCATGCACAATTTTTCTCTCTCCGATCATTCGTTAAGAATTTTCCTGCTAGAAAAACGTTACCCCAGCAAGAATCGTTTTTTCCGTTTTATTCCAAAACGACAGGGGGCACACATTTTTTATGTGGGGGCACATTTACAGCAGAAAAGGCACCAACTATACGTTCTACTCACATAACTCTAGGAGATACTTTCTTGCTGGGGTAACGTACACTTACTGCGAGTCGCTCTTAAGGTGGCCCGCGAAATTCAAATATTTTCATGTTTTTTGCAATTTGCAGGTGAAGCTGTATGTTGAACAGAATACGATTCGCGATCGTAAAGAGCATTTATCTAAAGGATTATAGTCATTTGAATCATCAATATAACCCTCGAAGTTCATATAACTCGATTGAATGTGATTTCGTGAAAAAGTCATTCAATCGAGTTGTATGAACTTAAAAGGTTATATTGATAATTAAAATGGGTATAATTCTTTAGATAAATATGCGTTACGGCCGCGAATTGTATTTTATTTAACATACAGCTTCACACTGACCGGTAAATTGCAAAAAACATCAAAATATTTGAATTTCGCGGGCTACCCTGGCGCTTCCACCTTAAAAAGAATTACTTATTCAAGAATCAATAACTACAGTGTTACCCCGCTAATGGGTTGTGAAGGTCTGGTAGGTAGTCGCGCCACGTAAAGTACTGGTTGGTGCTTCGATTCCCACGGGAAGCACACTTTGTAAAATTGTTTCTAGTTTGGATAGGACATTGCTGGCTTGAATCACCTGATTGTCTGACAAAAAGATGATTCCGTGCTTCGGAAGGCACGTATAAGCTGATGGTCCCGGCCGCCAAATGGCGATCGTCAAATAAACTATGTCAGAGGCCCTTGAGGCGGTTTAGAAACTCTGTCACTAGGCTGTGTGGGGTCGTTAGATCTTACTACCCATATGATAAGAATAATATCTATTAATATCTTTGGAAATTGAATCTGAATTCCGCAATCATGGCAGGCAAGTCAGATGCCCACACCATTTATACTTTTAAGGATTGGACATCATCTAGCGGGAAGGAGTGTCAGGCTCTTACTGACCATCACCCATTCGTGTTTTGCCTAATGCCCTTTGACGCGATGACTCTCTGGCAGGCAAACCACTTGCACATAATAATAATAATAATATCCTTGGACATTTCATACAACGCCATATAGTCCCAAGCTAAGCAACCTCATGCTTGTGTTATGGTAACGAGATGGCTGATAAACTACTTATATACATTTTTTTTTGTAAATACATACATATTATAGATAGAAAAACACCCAGACTCGGAACAAATACATGTAGGTCGTACAAATATTTGTTCCGTGCGGGAATCGAACCCGCGACATGCTGCGCAGCAGTCAATCGCTCAACCACTGCGCCAACCGTGTCGTCATAGAAGAAGAAGAAGCTGAACCCGGTTTGACTGGAAGCCGACCCCAATATAGTTGGGAAAAAGCTAGGCAGATGATGAACCAGTCAACGGCATAGGCTCGCCCGCGATTTATATGGGACGTCAGAGCTGTCGTCGTCAAACCGAGCAATGGAGAGTGTGCTCACGACTCGTGCCTTTTGTCATAAAATTACATAGGGATGATGATGATGGATTTCATGCAACAATAGGCGTTCTCTACCAGTCAACCTTTGAGTTCAAAAGAATACACTGTAGTAGTTATACAACAACAAAAAAACAGCGACTATTAAAAAAAAAAAAAATTGGCCAAGTGTTCGCCAAGTTTCGAACCCGCAATTCGAGCTTCAGAAGCCGGCCGGCTAACCACTAGGTCATCGGGAAATCGCATCATATTACTGACAAAAATTTCTAATTTAATTGGATTGAATCTTTGTTTTTTTTATTATTTCTGGGAGTGGGTAGGTACGTCTGGAAAGGCATTATGGTTGAAATGTATTGGTATTGTATGCGGTATTTTGTGGCAATAAACTTATTTTCTTTTTTTTATTATAAGTATGGCAATCTGCGATGTCTCTGCTGACCACACGCCATCTACCAGTTTGCCTGATTCTTTGTAATTACGACTTTTACGCAATTTTACGTAACACCTCAAAGTGCGGTTAAGCAATCCATTCATTTATACTTTTACGATATCACGAGGACGATCAACTTATTCGAGCAGCGCAAAATCGATCTTATTGCTGCGGCTTATAGGTGTTGTCGAAGTCAACTTGCTACTTTGACAGACAATGCGGTTGATGATACTAACATTTTGTGGTTACTAAAGTATTCTGGGCTAAATATTTTGCCTAATGGCTATAGGTATCGTTAAGCTATACAATTTTGAGTGAGTGACGCTTCCCGAGGTCGTCCAGTGGATGTGTGATCATCCATAATTTACAGAGACTCCCCCGTGCTTCGGAAAGCACATGAAACTGTTGGTCCTGGCTGTCATTAGAGATCTTTAATTAAATTAGGTATTATTTAATGATTACGAGAAAAGTAAATTTTCGGTTTACGGAACCCTTGAAGTGAGAGTCCGGATCGCATTTGGCCGATTTGATTTAACCAGTAGGTATATAGATCGTTTTCCATAAATACATATAATTCAGAGATGTCAACAATAGGTAGGTACATATCGCACGAACAAATCTTCAAAAAGGAACTTACATTTTCTCAATTAGTATATTCTAACTAGCTGATGCACGCGACTTCGCCCTCGTGACAAATTATATACTAAAACCTTCCTCGAAAACCACTCTATCCATTGGTGAAAACTGCATGGAAATCGAAGACGCAGTTTTGAAGTTTATCGCGAACAGACAGACAGACAGACGCGGCGGAGGACTTTGTTTTATAATATGTCGTGATGATATACATCACGCCTTTTATGTTGTGTGTTTGTCTATTCTACAAACACACTCAATAAACATTAGGTAATCCGCTCCTTCTGGGGCAGTCGTAAGAAAACTACAAACAATTTTTTTTTTGGACGTAGTCACTCGCAGTTTAGCACACAGGCTGGTGACTGCTTAACCGGAGTATACTGTGGTGACCTCATTAAGGCGGGGGCCTAAAGTCTTTTTTAGCCCTGGTTGGGGAACCAGGGCTAAAAAAGACTTTCAAGCTAAATGACCGCTCACTGAGGGTAGGTACCTCATGTGGGGTACGGACCTCGGCTTAGAGGCGTCATACAGTAGGTATAGTAGCCGGCACGAGTCGTGAGCACAGATGAATGTAGCAGGGTGATCTCGCCAATGTACGGTGGGCGAACGAAACTTGCAAGCGCAATAGGCTAGATTCCATCATCCACAAATTGCAAAACTATTTAGTCCGTCATTATAGTATTGAAAAATAATGTGTAACACGTATTTTTTGTTTTTGTAAATCATTGAATATTGACAAAGGTAAAACGCATCAAAACTCGGGAGTGGGGGCTCGTGACGTCACGACCCGCTAAAAATTATGCCAGGGCGTGACGTATTGAGAATTTTAAAAGCGTCGTAACTTCGTCAATTTTGGTTCCCGTAACAAAAGAAAAAATACAGGTCAAATATTTTTGGATAATCTAAGTGAAGGACTAATTAGATTTTTTCAGGACACAAGCCTATTGTTGATGAGTATTGACTGACGAACCAATAACGTAAAGCGTCAGCGATGTCGTCGTCAAACCGAGCAATGGAGAGTGTGCTCACGACTCGTGCCTTTTATCATAATGGTACATAGGGATGAAGATGATGGATTTCATGTAACAAGGCGTTCTCTACCAGTCAATCTTTGAGTTCAAAAGAATACACTGTAGTACTTATACAACAAAAAAAAAACAGCGCCTATTTAATTGGTCAAGTGTTCGCCAAGTTTCGAACCCGCAACTTCAAGCTTCAGAAGCCGGCCGGCTAACCACTAGGTCATCGGGAAATCGCATCATATTACTGACAAAAATTTCTAATTTGTTTTTTTTTTATTATTTCTGGGAGTGGGTAGGTACTTTTATGCTTACTGTGTTTAAAAAACAGCAGTATAAATAATAATTTATAAATACGTCGTTTTTAAATAAGTAAGTAATGTATTAAATTCGAAGAATAAATAAAATATTATTAAACGCCGACATTTTAACAAAACATAATTAAACTTTAACAACTCGAGCAGTTAACAAATTAAAACGCAACTTAACTTACAAAACGCAAACAAAACCGGTTGCATAACTAGTTTTAAATAGTCAGTACGTAAAGGCATATTCTTGTCATACTATAAGTACAAACGCAAATTCTTGGTCACACATTGGGTACTTACCTCTAAGATCCGGCCGATATAAGAACGACAAATATTTAAAATCCAAATACGATGTTCACTTTGATATTTTATAATTTATTCGTACACAAAATAACACTGGGAGACATGCACAATGAAATTTTGACAGCTGTCAGTAGCACCATTGAGTAAAATAGTATTTTTTTTCGAATCGAGGCACGCGTCTTCACCGTTCGGCCAAGTTGCCGGACTAAAGCCATGTCCACTTTCGAATCTTGCGCCGCCGTGTGCTACAAACTTATGACACTACTTCTAAAATACTTTCCCTACCTTATTTCGTCGTCCTAACATCTACAATCGCTTGTAAGTTACGCTTCTAGACCGCAATGTTAAAATTGTATGGTTTTAATAACAACTTTCAATGTGTAGTACAAAATAGGCTTTGTTCTATCAAGGATAAAGTTAGTTTTTGTCTAAATAGATATGTAGGTAGTACATCCGTAAAGGTTTTCTGGTACCATCATTAACACAGTTATTTTATGTTAAATTATGTGAACTAAGCTATGATATAAGGTGCATAGATCTTAAGCAGTCATCATCTGCCTAGCCTGTTCTCAACTTTGGGGAAGGGTCCCAGTCAAACGTATTCAGCCGAATATTAGTAGGTATATTACATTCAGCGGCTGCCTACCAGACGTCCACCACCCATTAACTGGGTAACACGGTCTTGGCAAGACGTGTCAGATTTTCTGGCTTCTGACTATCCGTAACGACTGCACAGATCTCCAAATGACAGCCGGGACCAACAGCTTAACGTGCTTTCCGAGGCACGGAGGAAACTCGGCATGTTAAGATGGTCACCCATCCACAGACCAACCTCGGCAAGCGTTGCTTAACGTTGAAGATCGACCCGTGCGGCTGTTATTATTTAGCCACGAGCTCCTCGTACATCCGCAACTCCATAGGCGTCACATTTGTCTATTAATGCACTCCTAACCACTACAATTCTTGAAAGCCAGAATCAACAGCAGCGACCATCAGAAAAACGCCAAGCCGGAAAATAGTAGCGGGCGGAGGCGCAAGAAAAAAAATAATTTCCTTGGAAATTATTCTTAACGACTGCCAAGGGTCTGGATCGGTCGTGTTTTCCGAGGCACTGAGGGATCGCGGTATGTTAGGATGGTCACCATCCACTAACCGACCTCGGCAAGCGTTACTAATCCTTGAAGATCGACCCGTGCGCCTGATACAGTTTAGCCTTTTAGAAGCAGTCAATTGGGTAAAATCAGGAAAAAAATACTAGTTAAATGCAAGTCGGAAAAATTTCAACTGTCTTGCTATTATGGTTCTTGAGATACAGCTCGCTGTTAGACGGACAGACGGACAGATAGCGGAGGCTGATAGAGCTCCGTTGGTTTCGGAACCCTAAAAAAGGAGTCCACCATTATCCGGTGGCGCATCGACGCCGTTCGTCTTGGGGTCCGATGATGTAACAGGCTTGATGATTCCTCATCCTTAAAAAGACCGATGAGATGATAGTCAGCCTACTTACGATGTTCCCACAGCTGGGACCCAGGCTTGAGCTATAATACCTACACCACGCGAACACAGTGCGCGGGGGTAGTGGATGATTGTCTTTGAATTATCAGAAACAGATATGCATTTCAATTTCAGGACATGGTTGGCAGTGGCGCAGTGGTTGAGCGATTTGCTGTGGCGCTGCGTGTCGCGGGTTCGATTCTCGCGCGGAGCAAGTACTAGATACTACAGATAGTTGTTCCGTACGGGTTTCTGGCTGTTTGTGTTTTTATGTTTGTGAACGCACCCACGATACAGGAGAAAATCAAATGTGTATAAGTTTAAGTTAATTCCCAAGTGTCGACTTAAACAGTGGAGGAGCGCTGATGTCCGAAATACAGATATTATTTTATATCTAGTTCGGACACAGATTTGTTCAGAAAAGCATACCTACGTAGAACTATGTATGCTTTTTTGGAACAAATAAATTATCATTTAAATGTTCTTTCACAGTGCGTAGTGCGTACAGCTAGACTGCTAGAGTGTGGGTTTCCTGATAGCTACAACCTGGGAGTCTTTAAGTTAAGGTGGAAGCGCCAGGGTAGCCCGCGAAATTCAAATATGTTTATGTTTTTTGCTATTTGCCGGTCAATGTGAAGCTGTATGTTAAAAAAAATACGATTCGCGGCCGTAACGCATATTTATCTAAAGAATAATACCCATTTTAATTATCAATATAACCCTCGAAGTTCATACTATTCGATTGAATGACTTTTTCACGAAATAACATTCAATCGAGTTCTATGAACTTAGAGGATTATATTGATGATTTAAATGGTTATAATCCTTTAGATAAATGCTTTTTACCATCGTCAACCGTATTCTGTTTAACATACAGCTTCACACTGACCGGCAAATTGCAAAAAAAAACATATAAATATTTGAATTTCGCGGGCTACCCTGGAGCTTCCACCTTAAGAGTGAATAGGTTACTGCTAAGCAACCTTGCTCCATCGTCGACCACATCATCGCTTACCATCAGTTGGGATTGTGGCCAAACAAAATAAAAGTGATAACTCGGGTTGACTAAATTAGAAAAACAAAATTGAGCAACGTAATTTCATAATTATTTATTTCAACAATAATAAAAAAAAAACAATATTTGCTTAATTCTATGCTATTATACAATTTTAATTCTAATTTTAAGAAAAAAAAAAACAGGTCATATTAATATAAATACTACAGGATATTGTTAGTGGTCAGGCAGGGGCCAATAGTTCTTCTATAATAAACGATCATCAGTCCACTAAACCACTCTAACCCATAGCGTTTCATTTTTTGTTTCTATATTCTGCAATAGTACTGCTCCAACCGGGGATTGTCCTTGGGAATACTTTCAGTGCATACAAGGATAATCGCCGGTTGGTGCCCCATTACATTTGAAATGTCTAACGGGGCCTCTGCGATCGTACGCCGAAGCTATAACAATATGTCAAAGGAGATGTTTCACTTTTGTATGGAACGCCGGCCATAACATGTACCCTTTAGGAAAAGTGGGAAACTTACCCCTGAATAGAATAAAGTAACATTTTTTTCATAATATCAAATGTTTTTAATGTAAAAGAAAAAAAATAAAAATGTTTGACGTTTGTCGTGACAGTTATGACAGCCATGATGAGATGTTGTAGAGATGACGTTTACATGGAAATAGTTGTTTGTTTATTACTGTATCTACCCTATATTAATATGTTTTTGTGTATAGCAGAGAACTGTGATCTTTCTAATGAAACATTGGACAAAATGACTCAACAAGCCACGATCAAATATTTTGAATAATTTCAGCTCATCTTGATTAGATTCTGAAGTCGAGTACCGTTAAACGAAGCCAAAGTCAATCCAAGAATGAGCAGATATCACAAAACCGTCATACAAAGTCAAAGTCGTAGGAAATAAAACATACTTAAATGAGAAAACGTAAAATAACACCGAAAGTCACGAAAGTCGAGACAAATGAGACTGACAGACTCAGTCACAGACTACATAGAGATACACAGACTACATAGAGATACTACGTATGACTCAGTGTTTATGTCAACACGAACGGCCATTTTGATTTTTTTTCGTTCAAAAATTGTTCAGAAGTACACTTCACAAAATAGATTAAATATTTTCATAAGTAAGAAATCGTCACACTTGATGTTCGTCACATTTTATGATTTGTCATAAAGAGAATAATAATAGTTGTTAATAGTACAAGAAAACATACCTTTTATATTTTATCGTCCACGTGAAATTATGTTTTGATGTGATAAGATTTCAGAACGAAAGCAGGCTATGCAAGCTATGAGACGCCATAGAATATGGCAATAATTGAAAAAGGATTTCTTTTTGTGCATGACAAATACGGCTTACATCACAAAAAAATATTTTTCCTCAATTCGTGGTATTTTTCCCTATTTTTCGGTAAATGTACATGTGATGGCCGAAAATGAAACCTCTCCTTTCTTCAATAGATTTTCAACTTTACGTTACAAACGTAAGGTTCAAGGTTGATTTGGAAAATTGACAGGTTCGGGTAGCTTGATGTGCTAGCGACTGTACTATACTAACACTTCTCGCTGTAAAACATAGCAACAAACTAAGACTTTACACACTTAGGATTCCTTTTCTGAAAAGGAAAAACGCTAAGCCCTTACCCCTATAACTCCGACAAACTGCAGATGACCAATGCCAATGTGCATCAAACGACGATTTTCAATACGATTACTCGAAAAATAAATTAAAATTCAGTATTCACATAATATTTTGAAAAATGTGAAAAACAGCTCACTTTTTGAAGTGAAAACTTCTTTAGCGGCGTTGAGCACTTTTCTTGGGATGGATATAAACTCGCGTCAGGGGGCTACTCTCTAAGCCCGACGTCCGTAGTTTCGGGCTTAGTTGCGAGCGTATTCTACTCCGTATTATCTAACCACTAAGAATTAATCACAACAAAATTCGAAAGTTACTGTCAAATCGTGTTGTCATTCACTCTTAGTTCGGGTTCGGGACTAATCGTAAGTCCGTAGGTGATACGGAGTAGAATACGCCCGCAACTAAGCCCGAAACTACGGACTTCGGGCTTAGAGAGTAGCCCCCCTGGACACGTGACCCGATCGAAAATTCGTAAGACTGATGACGCGTCAGGACACGTGACCTGATCGAAAATTCGTAAGACGGTTGATTCAAATATTAAGTTGAAATTCATTTGAAAGAAATAATTAACTTCAGTAGGTAATGTATACTTGGATAGGTACTCGGAAAAATCGGACTCGATTCTCGCAATAGAAAACTATCTACATACAAATTTGTGCGGAACATTTAGTGCGCGAGTCAGACTGGCACTTGCAAAGTTTTTTTTTAACTACCCTCTCCAACTTTTTCAATTTTAATGTTATGTACTTTCATTTTATGAGTATTTAACTTAGTTTTCTGCAAATATTTCTTATTACAAATCTCACAGTCGTAAGTCCGTCCCAAATGTTTTTGAGCTACATGTCTGTTTAGAGCACTTTTGTCCGCGTAAGTTCTACCACAGATGTCACAAGATCTCCTTTTACTGTGACTACTCATATGTAGAATAATATTTTTGAAACTTTGATGGCAAATATGACACTTGGTCTTGCCAACATTGATGTCAGCTTCAGGATTATGTTTCCGAAAGATATGTCGCTTCAAAACCGAATTTTGGGAGAATTTTAAATCACAATGGTCGCAAGGGAATTTCTTTATTCCTTTATGGAAGTCTATGTGACGGTTTAAAGAGTATTTCCCAACGAAAATCCTACCGCAAATGGGGCATGGCATCCATGGACGTTGTTTATTGTGGCTTTTATTAACATGTTCTTTCCTTGAAGCTGATTCGTCGAAAATCTTAGGGCAGTACCTACACATGAATTTGTTATCATGTCTCAGTCTATGAACCTGCATTACTTTTTCAGAAGTTACTCTATGGTCACAAATGTCACATGTGTAAACTTTAACGTCTTTTCCACCAGAGTGTAGAACTAAATGGTCTTTCAAATGCCTTCTATTCGTGAACGATTTTTCGCAAATTTTGCAAGGAAATAATCGCAGTTTGAGATGCACAGTTCTGACATGGGCGTTCATATTTGATTTGTCGTTGAAAGAACGCCCACATAGGTCGCATAGTATCCTTTTATTAGTACCAGCGTGGATTCTCAAATGCCGAATCAATGTTGACTTGTATTTAAAAGTATTTTTACACAGATCACATTGGAAAATCTTATCACTTGTGTGAGTATTAAGATGTTCCTTATAAGCCAATTTGTAAGTAAATATTTTTTGACAATAATTGCATTGGAGTTCGTTCCTTGTATGCGTCGCTAGATGGTTTTTGTAACAGTAGAATGATCTGTACTGTTTTGGACATTGTTCACATTTGTATTTGGTCGCATGTTGCTTGAACAGATGTTGGTTTATGTCCTTTTTCGTTTGGTATACGCCACCGCAGTCTTTACAGGAGAATTGAGTGCCGGTTTCAGTGTCGATCTGAACGATTAAGGATTGGTCGATGTTTTTTCGCTTTTTGGCTGAAAAAGAAAAATATTTGTTTAGACAACAGAGCAAGAATGAATCATACAGGGAGAATTTTTAAAGTGTGCCTTCATGGCTAAATCAGAAACTATGAGAAATATCGAAAAACACTGAAAGTAGTTTCGAGCCCGATTATCACGATTCGAAACGGTTGATTTTGAAAAAAAAAAGCCTGTATTATTATATCATCCGAAAGTATAGCTAATAAAGATCAAATTATGTGAAGTAATAACACATGGCAAACTAAAGTAAAGCTCTCGTTTTTATCTATAGTTGCATACCTTTTTTTTTTTTAGGGATGGGAAATCATCCAATGACTCCTCCCGCTCTGGAGGGAATGTCAGACTTTTACTGACTAAAACCCATCCATGTTCCTTCATGTGCCCTTTGTGTTCCGGAGCCACGGTATCTCTTTCGAATAGTCCCGCGACTATAGTTGCATACCTCATTTAAAATCCAACTAATAACTTTACTTAAATGTGAATACGTTTGTTTCAGAATGGCTGAACTTAATATCCTTAAAATAAACAAATTAAACAATATACTGGTGAGTTTTAATGTGTGCCTTCAGGGCCAAATCCGAAAATATATGGAATATCAATAATACTGAAAGGAGTCTCAAGCCCGATTTTTATAAAAACTAAAACTGTATCATTAGACTTTTGAAAAATCCAAGCCTATGGTTTAACGACCGCCACTTGGCGGCCGGGACTACCGGTTTATACGTGCCTTCCAAAACACGGGATCATCTTTTATCAGACAATCAGGTGATTCGTGCCCGCAAAGTCCTATCCAAACTGGAAACAACTTTACAAAGTATGCTTCCCGTGGGAATCGAACCCACGACCACCGCGACACCTCCATGCAATAACATTGTAACTCATTTTTTTCCAAAAATTGAGTTACAACGGCATTGTTATGTAAAAAAAATGCATTTTTTCTGTACTATCATTGTAATTCTATTCCCTTTCGTTTCTAAAATAAACCAACGTCAAAGTATTGTAACTAATCCAAAAAATATTTTTGTCAACAATATAATTGCAACTTGATTTACAATTTATAGAAAATACTATGAGTAGCTTGTTTATCAAGTACAACAAAATGGTAACAATAGATAATCTATGTACATGATAAAATTACGGTTAATGATCATAAAATGTACTGTTACTGCATTGTAAGTTGAGTTACAATGATGTTGCGCGGATCTTTACGTTAGTTTTTAGTGCATTACGACCAGTTAAGACGAGTTGCGATGTTCTATTTAGTAGTTTACTCCCGCTCATAGAATTTCGGTGTTGTTACGTTGCTTGGTAAATAGAAGTGAGAAGGTGTACAAGTGACTATTGCGGTGTTTATAGTGTAAAACCATAATAAAATGAAACGTAACCAAAATATCTTAAATTTGGCATTATCATTAAGTGGAAATTCAACTGGTAAGTTGTATTTGAATTATAAATTCTCAGTGTTAGCATAATAATACCTATTTAAGTTTTGGAATGCGCATCGGAGTTGTTCAGTCAGTTCAAATTAAAGATGTCCTGAATTCAACTTGTACCAAATAACTGAATACAGAGTTTTACTTGGATTTTTGTTATTGCTTTTAACCGAGTCAACTTTGTCGAGTTACTCGGTTCCAAGTTTATGCAGGTTTGGCGCGAAAACGCGTTTAAACCTACATGATTGCTTTAAGCCTCAGCCAAACAGATGCGATTTCGCCGCACGTGCGACAGAATTCATTCATGTTTTGGTCAAAACTTGATTGAACTATACTGTCGTACGACAGAATCGCATCAGTTTGACTAAGGCTTTACGTTTCGACACGATGAGGTATTCGAATAACTTGGTAGCTCGAATAGCTTGGTATTTTATTATAGCACCAAACTATTCGAGCTGGTGCTATTCAGACGGGTGCTGGTGCTATTTAAGTTGAAATGTTGAATGAACTTTATTATAATCTGTACTTATTTTAAATTTTAGATCAAGAGGAAGCTTCGACTTCGTCCAAGGCGGATGATCATGCTACCCAGAAAATTACTCCACCAAATGATGACAGCCATTTTCTCGAACATGGTGACGACTTACTTTCATTAAAAAAAAAAATAAGGAGCAATGCTCAGGTACGCTATTATAAAGACTTGTCCACCTCATCCAGTATAAAAGAACCATTTTCTCCTGATGTTTCTAAGTATATCCCTTCCGAACACAATGTTTCAATACATAGTTCTCAACATTCTATAGAATGTAATACGCCTTTACAAGAGATACCAATATCTACAAACTTTATGCCTAAAAATATAACAGCTCCTGAAGTGACACCAAGGACAGTGAAAAAGACTGTTCCGAAGAAAACTAACCCAGGTCGAAAACGAGACCATAATCCAAAAAACTGGAAACGCAACATCACGAAACAAAAGAAAAATTCTGGCGAAGAATACATAAACAAAAGCGGAATCTTAGTATCAAAGAAAACTATGAGGAGTGGTTGTAATAATACCTGTATTAGAAAGTGCAAAGAAAAAGTAATGGAAACGACAAGAAGTGCAATTTTTAAAGATTTTTGGGGTTTGGCCGATCACTCAAGACAAGCAGACTTTATTTGTAGATTTGTTGAACGAGTTCCACGATAACAAATAACAGCATCAGTTATTGGACAGTCACGGCGCCACTGGTCCTTTCAGTATTATTTATTTGAAGATGGTAACAGAAAAAGGGTCTGCAAAAAAATGTTTCTTGATACCCTGTGTATTAGTGATATGTGGCTACAAACAATTTACAAGAAAATAGACAAAGACGGAACCGGACTGATGACAGGAGACTTGAGGGGGCGACATAGTCACGGAAAAATGTGATACCAAATGAAGTTAAAGAATCTGTTAGGGCTCATATTTAATTAATTCCTATAGTGGATTCACATTATGTAAGAAAAAGAACCTCAAAGCTCTACTTTGAAGAAACTTTAACATACCCTGCATTGTACAGGCTTTACGTCGTTTGGATGAAAGGAAATCGTCCGTTGGAACAAGTGGCAAATTCTAGGCAATATAAGGACATACTTTATACTGAATATAATATTGAATTCCACATGCCTAAGAAGGACCTTTGTATTCTTTGCGACCGCTATAAGAGAGGGACTGAAAACGAAAAAGAAGACATGAAGCTAGAGTATTCCTTGCATATTGCGAACAAAACAGTGGTAAGAGAGGTGAAAGACACTTGTCTTGTAAGTCTCAGTCAAAACAATCGGATTTAATTGTTAATTTGTTACAGCCTCATATGACTTACAGAAAGTATTGACTACACCCCAATCTGAAGTTTCGCTCTTTTACTACAAAAGGAAGTTTGCGGTATATAATTTTACTATATATGATATAGGAAAGGCCAAAGGATACTCGTACCTCTGGAATGAGACAATTGGCAAGAAAGGATCCTCAGAAATTAGTAGCGCTGTGTTTCTTTTTATTAAAAAGAAATACGAAGAAGGATTCCGTATATTTAATTTCTTTTCCGATTTCTGTGCCGGACAAAACCACAATCGAATAATAATAGCTATGTACTCGCATGCATGTAAACTATTTGGAATAACAATTACACATAACTATTTTGAAGTAGGACACTCACAATCTGAAGGGGATGCTATGCACGCGTTGATAGAGCGCCGGAAGAAAAATCAGATTATTTTTGTACCAGAACAATTGATCAGATGTGCTAAAACTACGGGGACTCCTTATGATGTTACTGAATGAGATCAAAACTTGATTCTTGATTATAAATGTCTTATAAAGAAAAAACTAAACTGGGACTGGAATAGATCTAGAAAAAAGATGACATGGACTTAAATACAACACATTAAAATAGAAAAGGAAAACCCTGATTTAATTTATTTTCAATACGATTTCCTCAGTGATCAGCACTTATCTTGCTATGAAACCTACTTCACGAATCACACGAACGAAAAGAGCACAAGAGACTGTTCAGTGTGAACAGTTAAACGAAGGACAAAGTATCCCTTTATTAACCGACTTCCCAAAAAGGAGGAGGTTATCAATTCGGTTGTATGTTTTTTTTTTATGTTTGTTACCTCAAACTCCGACAATTATGAACCGATTTGAAAAATTCTTGTTTTACCTGAAAGGATATACTTGCAGATTGGTCCCATTTAAATCATATCAAAATCGGTTACGAAGTTTGACTATTTATTTAGATGATTCTTTGATAATCGAAATTGGGTATTTTGCTTTTCTGCGATTTTGCAGTGGTGTTGTAAGGTGTGGGGCACCACTAAAAAGTGAAAAATAAAAACTTTTTACAAAAAAATACAACCCACTTCCAAAAAAAAGTTTTTTCTATACTTATAATAAATCTGTAGAGAGGTCAATTCTGTACATGAAATATATTTCCAAAATAACTATCAGGGGGTGATTAGGGATCGATACTGATGCCAAAAATGCAATCAGTACAATTTTTGTCTGTCTGTCTGTCTGTCTGTCTGTCTGTATAACCGTTATAGAAACAAAAACTACTTGACGGATTTTAATGAAACTTGGTACAATTATTATCTATACTTATAATAAATCTGTAGAGAGGTCAATTCTGTACATGAAATATATTTCCAAAATAACTATCAGGGGGTGATTAGGGATCGATACTGATGCCAAAAATGCAATCAGTACAATTTTTGTCTGTCTGTCTGTCTGTCTGTCTGTATAACCGTTATAGAAACAAAAACTACTTGACGGATTTTAATGAAACTTGGTACAATTATTATTCATACTCCTGAGCAGGTTATAGTATACTTTTCATCACGCTACAATCAATAGGAGCAGAGCAGTGAAGGGAAATGTTGGGAAAACGGGAGAAGTTACTCCATTTTTAAGCTTCCGTCGCGTGTGCCACCTTAATGGTGGAAGCTACACAGAAATCATGTATGACGGAAATGTTCTCCTTAAAATTATATAAAAAATTTCCCACGACAGCATATGTCTATCTTTTATGATTGACGAACAATAACACGTGTAACTCCCGATAGCTTAGCAGTTCGAAGCTTTCTGATTGTATTTGTCTACTCTTACGTTTATAAAACTCTCAGTCGTCCCTAATTAACATTAATAAAAGTTAACATTATTAACTATTCCATAAAAAAAGAATCATATGTAGAAATCGGTATAGAAACACCAAAGTTATACATGAAAAACGCTAATAATAAGCCATCGCGCGTGAATACTGAATCATGCTATAAGGATTATTGTGGTCGCGAACGCACAGGCAGGCGGCTAGCTTGGCGCCTAGAGGCTAGCGAGTAGCTTCGGAAAACGGCTTACGACAGTTTGCAGTATCCTTTAATAATTATAATGTCGAGGGGAAGATGGTTATAATTTCGCTTTACACCAAACGAGTAATATTATAAATGTGAAAGTTTGGTTGTTTGTTACTCAATCACGCCAGAACGGCTTCAATCACGCCAGAACGGCTTATCGGATCTTAATGAAATTTAAAACAAAGATAGATTATAGTCTGGAATAGCACATAAGCTACTTTTCATCCCGGGAATATGTTCCCTAGGGATCACGCGGGCGAAGCCGCTGGCAGAAGCTAGTTGTAAAATAAAGTGCTCCCAATATCAACAGCAAAGTATAAGGACCTTGAAGCTTGTGTCAATGTAAGGCAATACCAGATATTTATCATAGTTTTTATTTAAATCTTCCACATTTTTTATTTAAATCTTCCACATCCCACTCAGCTAGCTACAGACAATGACAGTGATGAAGAAAATTGATATCTTAAATAAGTGTTTTTTTGTTTTTTTAATATGTTTAAAAATTGTTACTTACGTTTAAAAGATACATGCTTAGTGTCTTAATTTTATGTTGAATAATATTAGAAGGTATTCAGTTAAGTTCTGCTATTTTGTAATTTCTGATTCTGATTTTGTGATCTCATTAAATAATATTTAAGTACTACAAAATGTTTCTTTTATCTTTCAAATTAATAAGACAACATAATAACAAACACAAAAATAGGTATAATAATAATACATTACCTATCGCATTATGAGATGTGTATTTACAGATTTGTTTTGGATTGCATGAATTAACTTAATTTTAACTATATAAAAACATTTTATGTAACTTAACACCTTGGAGTTACAATTATCTGACCACAAAAATAAATTAAACTACAAAAAAACTAAATTGTAACTCAGACATACAATGTTTGTCCTCGTAACTTATATGTCATTTCACTGTTTTGTTTTTCACGTAAGTCATGAAAACCCATGAAAACAATTTTTCTTTTACAACTTAACCATACCTATTTATAGTCCGCCTAAACTATATTAATTAAATAGAGCCAGCTTCAAAAATTGTACGGGGTGTGTTTAGTTTGCTATAATTTTTCAAACTTTAAAATCGCTCTCCTGTAAAATCTCAGAAAGTGAGTTACGATGTTATTGCATGGAGGTGTCCGGGTCACAAGGCAAGCGCCTAAACCACTCGACCACGGAGGCAGTTATTAAATTTAGGAGGCAATTATTTGATCAATAGCTGACACGCGCAACTTCGTCTGCGTCACATTTTCCATTAAAGCTCCGCTCCTTTTTGTCTTAGCGTGATGATATATAGCCTAAAGCCTTCCTCGTTAAATGGGCTATCTACCACTGAAAGAATTTTCAAATCGGACCAGTAGTTCCTGAGATTAGCGCGTTCAACCAAACCAAAAAATAAACAAACAAACTCTTCTGCTTTATATTTATAATAATATTAGTATAGATATTTAAATCTAACGGGGCGCTTAGATGGTTAAGGCCCTGCATGAATGTTTTTGGGAATCTAACAGACGGAAACGCCATTGGTTAGTTAGTGGTTAACGAACAGATAAACGACCGAAAACTTTTTACAAAAAATACAACCGACTTCCAAAAAAGTCGTGAGTTATGAGGTAACAAACATAAAAAAAATACAACCGAATTGAGAACCTCCTCCTTTTTGGGAAATCGGTTAATAAAGTAGGTACCTCAGAAACCTAGCATAAACAGATTTTATTAGGAATCTACCCTATTAAAATCAAGTTGGTTCCTAATTTTAATATTAATACCTTTACCTGAGTGGCCAAATACTTTTGGGCGGTGTCGTCTGTTTAAGTTGTATGTAAAAATGTATTACATAACTTATTGCGAACTAAAAAATAATAATAATAATAACTTACGTAGGTCTCCATTTATAGTAAGTTTCTGCTTTTTTACCGTCGCATTACTTTTTCCTATTCTTATATTTTTCTTTGGTTCTTCTGACTTTTTATCCGTTTTATCATTTTTTGTACTTTTTTCTACAATTTCTATCTCAATTTTGGGTTGGTTATCTGAAAAAAATAAAAATATTGCTCAGAAAGTTGAAATAAAAATAGAATCATTACAAGAATACGTATTACGCAGAAGATCACAGTGCATGAGTGTGTGCGCAAACCACTGACCTCTACTATACAGTGTGATTCTTTATAATGTGCACATACGAAACTATCATCATCTGCCTAGCCTTTTCCCAAGTATATTGGGGTCAGCTTCCAGTCAAACCGGATTCAGCTGAATACCAGTATTTTACGTGGGGAACTTCTTATTTTAATCGACGGAAACGTACTAAGTAATTATAGCTTACAAAGAATAGAACTTCAAAAATCAGAAATCATCGAATTTGTCCGCTCTGGGCGGAACGGAAGGGAGTGTCAGACTCTTACTGACAAAAAACCACCTATGTTCCTTCTAATCCCCGCAACCCTTCGCTGGCAAGCCCTTTTTTACAGGGCGAAATCCTCACTGATGTCCTCAGGGGTCTGTCAAACTCTTACTCACAAAAATCACCCCGGTGTTCCATCTCTCACCTACGCCGGGGATCGCGGGAACTGATGCGACTGCCGCAATCCCAGGCTGAAGGGCTGGCAACCCGTAGACCAACGGGGTTGTAATCCCCCATGTGGAAGAAAGTTTAAAAGCTATTTTTAAAAAGTTAAATAAAATAACGAACCTTTTTGAACTTCTTCTTCAATGGGATGATTAATATCAACTTCTATAGTGTATTCTGGAAAAGAAAAGATAGCATTTCATAATCCAATATTATTCTTTAAAGCGAGTTCTTGGATCCATAGTAAGCTCAACCAATGCGTTAAACGAAAACCTACAAAGTTTTAGTAGATAAACTTCGTTACAATGCGTTTTATGATCGATTTTAATTATTATCTTATAGAGATATGCGCAACAGAGTCTTAGTGCCGCAAACCTCCATTGAAAAGGGAGGATCCCCGACCAGACGGTTGTAGTGTCCGGTGGGCAACTTTCCGACAGTCCACATTCGGACTGTTGTATATGTTCAAATCACACGGTAAACTTTGATAGCGCGATGCAGGATTTTGTAGTAGTAATTCGCTGCTTGTTGGATAGATGGCGTTGAAATTCTGCTTCGTTAGTTTTTCTTGTGGAGGTTTTGATGCCGCTACAAACGAATAGTTTTTAACGAAGAGACAAGCTATACACAGTGCCATTTAAGTTGTCTTACAACGGCAGAGCACTCTATCTTTCCAATGACTTTTCATCATCATCTGCCTAGCCTTTTCCCAACTGTAACGACCCCATTACAGTTAGGAAAAGGCTGTGCTTCCAGTCAAACGGAATCTAGCTGAGTACGAGTATTTTACGTGGAGCGGCTGCCTACCAGACCTCCACAACCCATTAACTGGGTAACACGGTACTTCATGGCAAGACTGGAGTCAGATTAATTGGCTTCTGACTATCCGTAACAACTGCCAAAGATCTTCAAATGACAGCCGGGACAACGGCTTAACGTGCTTTCCGGGGCACGGAGGAAACTCGGTATTTTAAGATGGTCACCCATCCACAGACCAAACTTGGCAAGCGTTGCTTAACCTGGAAGATCGACCCGGCAGGTATTTTTTGGCCACAAGCTCCTCTATCCAATGACTACTACACATTCATAAAAAAAACGAAAATTTGAATTATATTCTGAATCATCATCATGACGTATGAATCGAAACATCCAAGAGTGAGCGCAGTCTGAGTCTTGTGTTTCAAAGACGGTGTGGAATTGAATGGCGACATTGTTTTGTTACGTAAACATTATTAACAGGGTGTTTTATAGTTCGAAGGCATTATTTATATTATTGCACTTATCAGGTTAATATATTTTTTTTTAATCGCACCTAGAGGTACTTTTTGTCGGGTACATTAACTGCCGCCTTTGTAATACGGCTAAAATGACGCGGTTTATATTTATCGTAAAACGCATTATAACAAAAACTCTACTGTGACTGCAAAACAGACAGTGAAAACATATTTTCTTCCATACATGTCTATCAGTCGTCAGCTCAATAATCATCAACTTTCTTGTCTTTCTCTAGTTTTGTATACAATTAATTACCTTTTTTAACGTCGAGTGAGAAATTTTCATCTATTGCTACGTATTCTGCATCTGGAAAGTAAATAATCCCATCAAAAACAGAACATGTACAATAACGTACAAGTCTCGCAACGCAGTTCTTTTGCCGTAAGCTGTAAAATCGAATGTCAAGTCGGTTAATTCAGTACCTAGCTATCTATAGGAACAGCTATCCAACCACTTTGTCATAAATTGATACCTTGTTATGTAGCTGACAATATTTTATAGTTACACCATAATATCAATATTACATTTTTATTTTTTTATCTGGCAATCGCACACGGCAAAAGAAACCGGATTACTAAGCCTTCGCTCTCCGTCCGTCCATACGGTTATTGTTTTCTGTGCGTCAGTCTGTCTGTCAGCGGTCAAAGTGTGGATTTCTATTGCCGCTATAACCACAAATAATAAAATTAAAGGAGGCGCCCATACAAGCAACGTGTTTAAAAAAACGGAACCTTTATAGGATCACCTAAATCACTCAGGTATCTGTACGTCTGTCACAGCCAATTTTGACCAAATCTACTGAACCGATTCTGTTGAAATGGTTCCATGTCCTTCAACGGTCGGTCCAGTAAATTTGGAGGCATAGCACCCCTCCCCCTCTCCCGCCATATTTTTGTTTGTTTGATAAATGATAAATGATATTTATTCTGTAAGTAGGTTGTAAATAACACTTTTACACGTCAATCTTTTTTGGTCATTTTAAACTAGATGAGGCCGGCATTTCCTAGCTGACTGCTCTGAGAAGAAATGCCGAAACAAACTCAGAGGTCAAAGTCTCTTTTAAAGTCCATACAATCGTACTGGTCAAATCATATGAGAACCATGTAGGTTAAAGTCTGAAGTGGTATTTTGAGGAAAGTACCACACAGATTTGAGTGGACCTGTCCAGACAGTGCAAGCATTTGCCAGTTATCGTGTAGCTCAAACTTAGAACTTAAAGGAGCTCAACGAACTGACGAACAATACCAAAGTAAGGATATAAGGGTAGGCCACAAAAGTACTCAAACTGCCAGACATCGTTCAAAATACTTTAAGAGAACAAAAAGAAAATAATAGCCCACATAGTTCCCATATTCACAATAGTAAAACGAAAAATAATGAAATAATAATAAATAAATATGTCAAATATAATGAATTAAATCAATAAAAAAAAAAAATTGAGATTACTTAAAAAAGTAAACATTGATGTCAAAAATACAGAATCAATTAAAATATAAAAATGTCCATTTGTAAACAAATATAAAAGTAAAATGATAAACGAAAAAAAATAATAATAAAATAAAATAAAAATAGATGTATATAAAACATTGGGCCATGTACATCATTGAAGCAGCTCAATCCCAAGCCTTTTTGTCCTCAAGATAGTCTTTAACTGTATAAAAAGCTTGCTGGCATAGCTTACGTTTTATAAAAGATTTGAATTTATTAATGCTAAGTTCTTGAATGTGGCTAGGAAGTTTATTATAAAAATGTATACATTGGCATCGAAAATAACCACCTATTTTTTTCAGTCTAGTTTTAGGAACGACAAAATTGTGTTTATTCCTAGTATTTATGTTATGGATATCACTGTATTTTTTAAAAAGATTAATATTTTTATGTGCATACAGGAGATTCTCATAAATATACTGAGAGGGAACAGTCATTATATTAATCTCTTTAAATTTGTCTCTGAGGGAGTGTCTGGGACTTAATTTATAAATCGCACGAATAGCCCTTTTTTGCAAGATAAATATTGTCTGTATGTCGGCAGCATTTCCCCACAATAGAATGCCATATGACATTACACTATGAAAATAACTAAAGTACACTAAACGGGATGTCTCTAAATCTGTTAAACCACGATTTTTTCTAACGGCATACGCTGCAGAGCTAAGTTTTTTGGACAATTTATCTATATGGGGGCCCCACTGAAGCTTCGCATCCAAAGTTATGCCTAAGAACACTGTGGTATCTTCGGGTGTCAACTCTTCACCCTTTATTGATACAACAGTGTTCACTTGTTTCACATGCGGTAATGTAAACTTTATGCATTTCGTTTTTTTCTCGTTCAGTAAAAGGTTATTAACATTAAACCAGTTAACTACAGTTGCGAGGGCACTATCTATATCGTCAGTGACCATCTGCTGACGTTTAAGTTTGAATAAAAGCGATGTGTCGTCTGCAAATAACACTATGTCATGTTTATCCTTTATGAGGTACGGCAAGTCATTAATATAAATTAGGAAGAGGAAGGGGCCTAAAATTGAGCCCTGGGGGACCCCCATCCTGACTACCGATCCAGGAGATCTTTTACCGTTAACATCAACTCTCTGAATCCTATCACTCAAATATGAAGTAAGAAGATCCAGAGAGGCGTTCCGGATTCCGTAATAGTGCAATTTCCTGATTAATGTCTCATGGAGAACGCAATCGAATGCCTTGGACAAATCGCAAAAAATACCCAAAGCATCGCATTTGTCCTCCCATGCATTATAAATGTGACCTAAAAGTTCAACACCTGCATCGGTTGTTGAACGACCCCTTGTAAAACCAAACTGTTTATTATGTAAAAAATTGTGTTTGTTAAAATATCTTTGCATTTGATTTAATATCTGTTTTTCAAAAATTTTGCTAAATGTAGGTAGCACCGATATAGGTCTATAATTAGAAGGGTCTGAGGTGCTACCCGATTTAAATAACGGTAATATTTTACTATACTTCATTAAATCAGGAAACTCACCACGGTCAATACAATTATTAAAAATATCAGCTAAAGTAGGTGCTACTATGTGTATAATCGATTTAACAAGATCAACAGAATTACCCCACAGATCTGCAGTCTTTTTTACATTCAAAGAATTAAACGTTTTTATGATATCATTAGGGGTTACATATTGGAATTTAAAATCGTTTCAAAGTCGTGGGGCACGATCTAACATACATATGGGTTTGGAACACTTTCTCCCAAAGTCACCACTTGATAAATTGATTACGTACTTACCATTATTTGTAATTCCATCAGAACCTTCACTTTCTTCGGACTTTATAACATCACATGTAGCTATAACAAATTGTTCATCTGGAAAAATACATAAACCCTTATTTTTTATATAGTAGCTTTTCACTCTCTTGTTATTTACAGCTAGTAAATAAACTTTGTTGAATAAGGGCTGATTTTTCAATTATCAGATAATTTTTTACTGAAGAATAAATATGGCTAATTTGACATACTTATTTTTTATGCGAGAGCTGTCAAGCTAATAAGGAATTTGCATGAAAAATCTATTTTAGATCTGAACAGTTTATCTAAAAGTATTCGAAAATATAATACTAACAGTGAAATTAGAATCTAAATTGCTCGAAAAACGAACGAGATACAATTATTTTAAACAAATATATCTGTCCCTCTCGCGAAAACTGCCGTTTTCAATGGCAGCTGTATAATCGTCGTGTAATTTGACGTCACATTTCGTATCGGACTTCTCTTTCTAACTGTAGTCTTTGAAGCTTGATAACTACATAAAAACGAAGGTATTTCAAAAATAATTTCATTATTGTTTACTAGAACTAATAAGTATTTTATTTTGCAAATAAAAGAAGCGCATGCAAGTTCCCTATTTTTCCTCTGATAAAATTTATCTGACTATTGAAAAATCGACCATCGCAAGTTCGATCTGCGGATCTAAAAAAGCCACTTTAGCAGAATCAGCCACAACATCGTGCTACCTGGAACTGAGTAATTTTCCCAATGAACGTAAAACCTAACGCATTAGCGATAAAGATGAAACTGAAACTTGATAGATTGTTGTGATTAATATTTTCATTCCAATATGATACTACTGTGGCCTTTTTAGATCCTTTGTTCTAGTTCAAAATATTATGATCATCATCTGCCTAGCCTTTTCCTTACTACATTGGGGTCGGCTTCCAGTCAAACCGGATTCAGCTGAATACCAGTATTCTACGTGGACCGGCTGCCTACCAGACCTCCACTACCCATTAACTGGTTAACACGGTACTCCTTGGCAAGACTGGTGTCAGAGATTTTCTGGCTTCTGACTATCCGTAACAACTGGCAAAAATCTCCAAATGACAGCCGGGACCAACAGCTTAACGTGCTTTCCAAGGCACGAAGGAAAATCGGTATGTTAAGATGGCCACCCACCAACCACCAACCTCGCCAAGCGTTGCTTAACGTTGAAGATTGGCCTGTGCGGCTGTTACTATTTTTTTTTTTTTTTTTTAATATTTATAGGCGTACGTTTGACCGCTATCTCACCTGATGTTAAGCGATGATGCGGTCTAAGGTGGAGCACGCTTGCCTAGAAGTAACCTATTCACTCTTGACTTAAAGACTCCCAGGTTGTAGCTATCAGGAAACACAGACTCAGGCAGGGAATTCCACTCCTTAGCTGTACGCACAATGAATGTATTCCCAAAACGTTTTGTGCGTATAGGTGGGATGTCCACCATGTACCGGTGGTGCATCGCCGTACGTCTTGTGGTCCGATGATGGAACGGGCTTGGCGGAATTAAGTTATGCAATTCCGTCGCACACTCCCCAAAATGTAAACGAAAGAAAACCGACAGGCCAGCAACTCGGCGTCGATGCTCAAGACTTTGGAGCTTCGATTCGACGAGCTTATCATCACCGATGATCCTCTTGGCTCGTTTTTCAATTGACTCGAGGGCATCAAGCTGGTATCTGGCAGATCCGTCCCAAAGATGAGAGCAGTATTCCATACACGATCGAACTTGCGCTTGATACAGTTTAAGAAGCTGTTCCGGCGTGAAGTACCGTCTCACCTTTGCCAGGATCCCCAACTTTCTAGCAGCCACTTGAGCCTTGGCCTCTATGAAGGGGCCAAAATTGAGGGTGGATGTTAATGTAACACCAAGAAGCTCAAGTCTGTCGGTTATGGGCAGGGTTACACCGCGGAGAGATGGAGCAGGGTTGAATTGACTCCTTTTAGCGGAAAAAAGACACGCTTGGGTCTTCGCAGCATTGAACTTGACCAGATTGGCATCGCCCCATTCGGAGACAGCCTGTAAGGACACGTTCAAGCGCTCAACCATAGCCTCCCGGAGAGACCGGGTCTGTGACCCACCAGCTCGTGCGTCAGACACGTATCTCTCAGCAACAGTGCTGTCGTCTGCATACCCAAAAGTACCGGGTTTTAGCAGATCGTTAATATGCAGCAGGAACAATGTTGCCGAGAGTACTGACCCCTGAGGAACCCCGGCATTAATATCCAGCAGTCCGGACGAGCAGCCATCTATGACCACTCGGATAGACCGATCCCTCAGGAAATCTGCAATCCAGTCACACAATCCGACGGGCAGACCGAAGGAAGGAAGCTTACTAATAAGGCCATCGTGCCAGACCCTATCGAAGGCCTTCGAGATGTCTAGGGAGACCACAAGTGCTTCCCCGTGCTTCTCAATGGCCTCACTCCAGATGTGAATGGCATACGCTAGAAGATCCCCAGTTGACCGATTTCGGCGAAAGCCGTATTGTCGGTCACTAAGGATATCGTTCGCTTCTAGGTATGCCAGGAGCTTGCGATTCAGTACCCGTTCCATACTCTTACAGAGTATGGACGTTACCGAGATGGGTCTATAGTTTGACGGGTCGGCTCGACTACCCTTCTTGGGCACAGGCTGCACGTTAGCTTGCTTCCAAGCCTTCGGCACTTTCCCAGTCTCAAACGAAAGGCGAAATAGGCGTGTCAAGATCGGAGACAACTCAGGCGCACAAGTCTTCAGTACAATTGCTGGAATCCCGTCGGGGCCACTAGCCTTGTTCACGTCTAGGTTACGCAGTACCCTAAGTACGTCCCTCTGATGAATGCTTATGTTCGGCATATATGACCCGCATCCAACAGGAGGAGTAGGGGGCCTCGCGCCACCCGAATCTAGACGTGACGATTCCGCAAACATAGAGGCGAACAAGTTTGCTTTCTCCTCAGCGGAGTGGGCCAGGGACCCGTCGGGTCTCAGCAGTGGTGGCAGTGAGGGGCGGCAGAAGTTCGATTCGACCGACTTAGCCAGGGACCAAAAAGCTTTACTACCTGCTGGGTATGAAGCAAGTTTGTTCCCTATTCGGCTAATGTGGTCGAACCGAGCCCTCCGCAACACCTTCTTGCAGGACTTGGCAGCCCTGTTGAAGGCTCTCTTCTTCTGCATCGCGTCACTTGCTTTGCGGGTACGGGCGTCAACCCATGCTAGGTAAGCCTCATGCTTTAGCGCATTAGCACGGTTGCACTCGGCACCAAACCACGGGCGAGCTTCGCCAGACATCACTACGTCCGAGAACGGAATGTAGTACTCCATTCCCTGCCGCAGCACATCTGTCACGGCGTCCGCGCACGACGATGCATCAGTTGAAGAGAAGCAAGTGGGCTGCCAAGGATAACATGCGAAGAAAGATCGCATGCCATCCCAATCTGCTGACCTGTATCGCCATACCCGCCGAGTGCCTCTTGGGCTGGGATCGGGTGGGGAGTAGACGGACACAGATTTCACCAGACAGTGGTCGGAACCACCCAGCGGAGCAGAAATCGACACCGAGTAGCGGTCTGGATCCGTTGTCAGCAGAAGGTCCAAGCAATTGGCTGTGTGCGAATCAACGTCCGGCACCCTTGTTGCCCCCTGGACCAGCTGGGTGAGATTTAACGCTAGCGCTAGCTTTCGCGCCTCTCGTCCAGCATGATCTGTGTGCTGGTATGGGAAGAGCCACTCCTGATGGTGGGCATTGAAGTCCCCCAGCAACACCAGTTGAGCAGAAGGGTACCGCTGCTGAGCCACATCCGCCGCCTCACTTAGGTGCTGTATGAGCCCAGTTGTCTCTAGATCACCGCTGTGCGAACGGTAGACACAGGCGTAGATAATTTTATCCAGGCCAGTGTCCACTAGAACCCACAGCGTCGAAAACCTGGAGTCTTCGATAGTCGCGAGACGCCGATAACAGATGTCGTCCCGGGCGTACATACATACGCCCGCGCGTGGTTTGAAGTGGTGCTCCAGGGTAAACCCTGGGTACGACAAGTACGACACGTCTGACGGACATCTGATCTGCGTCTCGGAAAGGAACAGGAGCGCTGGTTTCTCAGTCTCGAGGTGGTGATGGACTGCGGCGAGATTTGAGTGCAGGCCTCGTATATTAGAGAGGTGCACTTTGTGCGAGAGGGAGTGCTGCCGCTGTACAGCGTTTTTCTTTCTGTTCCTGTTCATGATTAAGAGTGAAGGAAGGAGAGGAGAAGGAAGTGAAATGAGGTTCCATGCAGCTAACCCACAGGCACGCCCTGACAGGACGGCATCGTTGGGGGACTAGTCTGGAGACTGCGGGGACGCCCGAGCCCCCCCGGGAATGTCCATCGGGCCCTCTCGTCTGGTCGCCAACCAGCACGATGGTGCATTCCGGGATTTTTCGACAGTTGGCGGGGCAGCCTTTCATGTGTGGCTGGCACACTACTTGGGCCCCCAACTACCAACAGCTTAACGTGCTTTCCAAGGCACGAAGGAAAATCGGTATGTTAAGATGGCCACCCACCAACCACCAACCTCGGCAAGCGTTGCTTAACGATTGAAGATTGGCCTGTGCGGCTGTTACTATTTAGCCACGAGGGCCTTCAAAATATTATGATAATGTTTAAAAACCGCTTCTCCGAGAATGTCATCCTTTAGGCGATTATCACACGGCGCGGATTTCGTAGCGGTCCCCGCGCGGTAAGGCGGTTTACGTGTGTTTAGCATCAACGAATTTATTAGAGTCCAATGCGACATGAGATCCGCTTCACCGCCTACCGCAGCGGTTCGCGATGCCGTGTGTTAATGGCCTTAGAGCTATTACGCACTGTCGACTAGTCGCCGGCGACTCAGTCAATGGCGACTGTTATTTACTATAGTTTAAATGCGTGTTTACGCACTTGGTCGCCGGTCGCCCGCCTATGTCTCGGTCGTCGAGGGACTGAGTCGGTGGCGACCAGTCGACAGTACGTAATGGCTCTTAATTTTATATCTGTGGTACCACCCTTGTACTTTGGAGAATTGAATGCTACTGACGCTTCAATTAGGTAGGTATCAACAGGGCCCAAACGATCTAGAAAGTTGTCCATTGATTCGTAAAGAAGAAAAACTTACTTTTACAATAAATCTTGAACTTCTCTTCACAGAGAAGCACTTGCTTTTTGAACTTGGTAGCAACTTGCAGTTCATAGATGCACTCGTCACAGATGGTGTAGCTGGCATCAAGTGGCGGGGTTGAGATCTGAAATATTAGAGTGATTAAAATTCCATTAATTAGGTACAGTACGAATATTCTAACTTTACCCATGCGAAGTTGGCTGTTAGTGACGACCGCGCAGGTCCCATCGCGTAGAAAAGTGTTACGTTCGTAGATTATGTTTTTTTTGTGTTTTATTTGAAAAAATGCATGCAATAACAATAACACAATCACAAAGTAACACAACAAACACATACACTACAAGAAAACACAAAATACAAGTCAAACAGTAAGAAAAAACCAGAATAATTAATTAAAACAATAACAACGTTCAACACTTTTCGCACCAACAGTCGTATTGCATTGAGGAAGCGAGACACAAGTATGCATCAAACGTATACGAGTGACTGAGACAGCATACGCGACGTACCCGCGCATGCGCTTTTCTATGTTTCTTGTCAAATTGACATCCTGCGCAATCGATTGCGACGTACTTCGCATGGGTAAACTTAGATTATTCGTACTGTAACAGGATGTGCTGCCAGTACTTTGCTGTGAAGCTTGCGACGACACGGTTGGTGCAGTGGTTGAGCGATTGGCTGCTGTGCTGCGTGTCGCGGGTTCTATTCCCGCACGGCACGAATATTTGTATGGCCTACAGATAGTTGTTCCGGGTCTTACTGTTTGTGTATGTGAGTTTATATGTTTGTGAACACACCCCACGATACATGATAAATTCAGTGTAGGGCAAAGTTAAAAAAAAAATACTATGGAGCGGGTACCATTAATTAATAAATATTATAAAGACTTCCACATTTTTAATATAAAGTAGATCTGAGAAAATAATCTAAATAATATTATTAATGCAAAAGTTTGGATGTTTGTTACTTTGAGTACTTTGAGCACGCCAGAACGCTTGAAAGGATCTTCATGAAATTTGGCTCAGAGGTAGATTATAGTCTGGATAACACAGAGGCTATATATATTCCGGGAGTTTGTTCCCTAGGGAACACGCAGGCGAAGCCAGGAGCTAGTGATAGTATAATTACAAAATAATACAACATTACAGGGTCACCTTCGGGGTTGTTTTCTATTTGTGGTTGCGTAAAGTGCATTACTTAGATATTTTCATTTGAAGATTTTTCTAAATTGTAGTACCAACTATATTACAGTAGATGTCAAAATATTACAAATATATTACTGGGTTTTATGGTGAAATGGTGCTTGGCTAAAGTCAGGTGGTATCTCTTGTTAGCTTTACAAATGTATTAAGAGTGTTTATTCCTCATGGCGTTTCATACTAACTTTCAAGTCATTATTCTTGACTGAATATACTGATTAGAATATTAAAGACTAGCTGACCCACGCAACTTCGTCTGCGTCACATTTTCCATCATTGTTCGGCTCATTTTAGTCTTAGCGAGATGATATGACGTAGCCTATATTCTTCCTCGATACATGGGCTATCTAATACTGCTGTATATCGTTCCTGAGAGTACCCCCTACATACAAACTTACAAACAAATGTTACCTCTTTATAATATTAGTATAGATATAGAATATTTTCGAAAAAGAGTCAGGGGGAAAGACAGTCATTTTGTACTTTCCATAAAAAACATAGTCACTCTCTCTCTTCCTAAAGTAAAAAGTAATTTATTATGAAGGCTGAAAAGTCAGCGAAGGGTTCAGGGACTGTGTTCATGTCCCCCAAACAAAACGCCCACCCATCACCACTTCCTAGTGTTTTAGCTGAGAAGAATAGGAATATTTTATTTGTATAAAACATGGTACATATTAGGTCTTATTAAATATAGGAAGATCTAACATGTTTCGCCTTTCACTGGTAAATTAGAACAAATATGTAAATCGTTATTTTAATAAATTTTCAAAGTACAACTTAGTCTAACTAACTAACCAACATTAGTGCGTCAGTTACATTATTAGAATAAAGTTTATACTATTTTTAGATTCAAATTAGAAATATGATAATACATATTTGGTGAGTTACCTACCAAATATATTATCATATTTCAAATTTTCAGGAAGGTATGTACATAAAGTGTCGCAACAATCTACCTAGCAAGCATTCGCTAAGTTATTACTCAGGTAGATAGATACTTACAGAGATCCCCAAAGTGTCTTGCAGCAATTTCTCGTAGATTTCGACCTCATTTTCACCTTGATACGATGCGCTCAGGCTCTTAAAGTGGCCATCAGCGTGGCAACAACGGCATAGTGTATTAAGATTCCATATTTCAGACATTGTTTATTCAGAAATCATTTCGATTTTGTAGTTTTCAGTAAAAAAAACGATACAGATCGTCGATTTTTGTTGAATTATTGATCAATCTGACAGCTGAGCTAAGTTTGACATTGACATGGGTTTGACAGCTTAGGGATGGGTCAGTCAACAAAGTTATCAGGATAAGTCGAATAAGAAGTCGACTATTATAAAACGTTTAGATTTAAGGCTGTTATAACAATTTTATAATGATAACTTAAGTGGTTGAAAGACGGGTGAGCTAGTTCGCAGACTTATAGCTCAACGACCTTGACGATCCCTTGGTCGTAGCCATAGAGTAGGTGGGTCATTTTCAAAAAAAGTGTACACTATTAGAAAAATGCCGGTGATTTTTTTTTATTGTAATTCGTTTTTTTTTATTAAATTTATAATTACTATTATTTTCACTATATGAAAATTAGTATAAAATCACTTAATCAGGATTATATCCTCAAATACAATTATTTTTTTGCCCCTGGGAAACAAAATTTGTTCCGTTCCGAAACTGATAGCTGTCGGTTATAAAAATTAAATAAAACTCGTTTAGATTCAATCAAATAATATAATTTGATTAACGATGTTATGTAGGTACTTTAATAAAAAACAGATGAAACATAAAATCAACAATAGCAAACATACATAATCAACATTTTATTTTCCATTCTGTTACTCTTTGGACCAAATTAGTTCAATACTTTTTGGTATGTTTCTCAATTAACATATAACTTAGGAACTCTTTTTTTAATTACATTAATCAAATGATAACACTCAATTATCAAAATCTAATAACAATTAAATAACGTTTCGCTCTAAAAATAATATTTTAAACAAAATAAAAAATAGGACAGTCACGGAATAGATTGTTCCTGTAACGGAATAGAATTCTTAAGACTATTGCACATTATCAAGTAAATGAGATCAAATTATTACAAATATTCTAACATAAAATTTAACACGACTCAAATTGTACACCTTGTACACCTTATTCAACATGATATAATCGCACTCCAATTCTAAGAATAGGAAATAATAATATTAAGTTGGAACCTCCACGGTAGCCTGCGAAATTCAAATTTTCTTACGTTTTTTGCAATTTGCAAGTCAGTGTTAGGTTTAATGTTGAATAAAGTATGATTCGCGGGCGTAAGAAATATGTATTTTCAGAATTACAACCATTAAAATCAGTAAAATAGCTCCACAAGTCGATATAATCCTAAAATGTCAAGATTTCATGAAATAGTCATTCTTTCGAGTTACCTGGCCCTATGGAGTTTTATTGCTGACTTAAATGGTTATAATTCTGAAAATACATAATTCTTACGCCCGCGAAACATACTTTAATCAACAAATAACCTAACTGTGACTTGCAAATTACAAAAAACGTAAGAATATTTGATTTTCGCAGGCTAAAGTGGAGGTTCCACCTTGAAGTTTTTTGTTTTCTTAGGAACTAAATTTTCTTTCCACAATAAATCTTATTTACATACACAACCATGATCATCATTATCTTTCAGGCGAACGACGTCCACTGCTGGACATACAAATAATATTATGAAAATGCATACATTTTACTTGTGTAATTTTTAGCACATTCATTTCAACAATATTTAATATTATCAAAATAAACACATTCACTTATTGTACACAACTACATATTTAGCAAAAACTCAAAATATAACAACGTGATTGTTTTTTTTTTAAAGTGACCAAAGGGACGTTACGAATTATATTTGAAAGTCGTCACTTTGATATCTACACTAATATTATAAAGAGGAAAACTTTGTTTGTTTGTTTTTTTGTTTGTTTGTTTGTTTGATTGTAATGAATAGGCTCAAAAACTACTGGATCGATTTTAAAAATTCTTTCACCATTCGAAAGCTACCTTATCCACGAGTAACATAGGCTATATTTTATTTTGGAAAAAATAGGGTTCCGTAAGATATTTGGGTTTTTCGGACACAAGGTGTAAAAATCAACCAGAAAAGTTACTTATTTTGCGTACGCTGCCTAAACTATAAAAGATAGAACCATACATTGTTCTAATTAATTGTAGATCTTATAAATATCTACAAAAAAGTCCGCGACACACTATACCTATCTATGTCGAGTGAGGCACAACAACCACTTTTTAATTTAAAAATCTTGATTTTTTTTTGGACTACATTTAAACGCGTTTATTTTACTCATGCTATTAATCCTTATCAAAATAAAGTATTTCATCACTAAGTACAGTTTATGTAGATAATATTTGGTCTTTGAATGATTAAAATCGGACGTTTGGTTTTGAAGTTATGGCGAAATTAAAATATTACGATCTCTGCTGCACGGCCCGTTGCGAAGTGGACGTCACCAAGGCGGGGGTGCGCGTGCGGGAGGGGAGTTTAGATCTATGAGTAAGGTACCCGCGCGGCTCAAACGCGATAAGCCTGGCTGGTGGCTTTAATTCTATATTAAGGCCTCACAGGCAAGTCCGGTTAAGCAGAAGCCAATCTTCTCAGGTTGACCTGCGAGAGCCATAACAAAAAAAAAAAGCTCAAACGCGAGGTCGGCTCCCTACGCAGCGGTCGTGCGCGAAGTCTAATAATTTTCGTGCGATTTTTTTTAGATTTCGTTCTTAAAACTACACCTACGCAAAAGTTCTTCTCAGAGCTAAACAACAGTTCTTCTCAGAGCCAAACAACAGTACTTTTCAGGGTATAACCAACAGTTCTTTTCAGGGCTAACCAACAGTTCTTTTCAGAGCTAGAACACGCTTTTTCTTAAACATTTGAAAATGCCTAAGAGAGCCAGGTCTCAACTTACTAAACATAGTTCTCAAGCACGGGCAGCAAGAATACGCCGTATGGGAGAATCTTCACCTGACCGTTCACAACGCCTTGCTGAACAAAATCAGAGAAACTCTCAGGTACGCGCACGAGAGTCGAGTGTCGAACTCGAAAGTTCGCAACGCCTTGCACAACAAAATCTGAGAACCTCTGAGTTATAATAATATTATAAAGCAGAAGAGTTTGTTTGTTTGTTTGGTTGAGCACGCTAATCTCAGGAACGACTGGTCCGATTTGAAAAATTATTTCAGTGTTAGATAGCCTATTTATCGAGGAAGGCTATAGGCTATATTATATATATATCATTAAGCTAAGTCAAAAAGGAGCGCAGAATTAATGGAAAATGTGACGCAGACGAAGTTGCGCGGGTCAGCTAGTTATAAATAAATAGATCGCCAGTACTACAAATATAATGTATCATCTTCCTAAGAATTCCATTCCGAAACATTTTAATTCCATTTCTACGTTACTTACGTTTTGGTTACGGAACGGAAGTTTCGGAAGGCTGACTTTAAACACTTTTGTTTAAATTATTTTAAACTAACACATTAGAACAACAAGCTTGGTATCAATTTATGTTCACTGAAAGCTAATAAAGATATCAAAATAATTTGCAAGAAATAAACTTGTAAACTTACTTTGGAATTGGTTGCGGCTCTGGAAAATCAAAATCGGACCACTTACTGAGGTATATTGTTCGTTCGCCGGCCGCCGTCAAAATGTCCGAATTACTGGAATTACTTGTTAAAACTCATTGACAGCGTTAAAATGTTGCCGATCGAAAAAAATACACGTCACGACACATCATATGGTAGTTTTGATTGCACATCTCGCAAAAATTGCGGTTTCGGAAGGGAATTTTCCATTTTTACCAGTTTATGTCCTCACAAAGATTAAATTATTTAAATATTTTGTGCCACATTAGACTATTGCTGTAATCGTGTAACAAATCGTACATAACTATACTTTCCAAAATATCAACCACATTATTATATTTAGGTCAGCAACATAAATTAAGGTTACGTTATTTGAATGAAAATGGTAGTGGGACAGTGCTAAAATGGATACCTTCTACCTTAATTTTTAAAAATTATGGTAATATGACTGTGTTTACAAGCAGCCTCATATACAATATTATTAGGTTATAAGAATAAGTTTATGTACAGCTGTCATCTGAGACGTCACTCCAACGCCTATAAAAGCGGTTGTCAACCGAGTCACGGTCCTTTTTTCCTGTCAGCGCTCGCGCAGAGAGGTTGTTAGATTTCGTCTCGGATCACAGCTAAGTCTTTGTTTGGTGGCCATTTTCTTTTTATGTGCTAATATTGCCTTTGTTTATTGTGTTTTGTTGAAGTTGATTGTTTCCTATTAAATCGTGCGTGATACTTGTGTTAATTATTTAGTTTGTTATTTAAATATAACTTAGGCCGACTTAAAAGTTCTTTTTTTATTTCAATACCACTCCTGGTCCCTAAAATCAGAAGTGGGATTCGCCCTAGTCCACTTAATTTGATTTACACTAGGAAACAATCAACTTATACCGTTGTTTTGAAAAATGCCTCGATCTAGTTCGCGTAGTGTGTCATCCGAATCGAACTACCCACATAAACGTAAACAGCACAGTTCTCGATATCGCGATCGAGCCCGTTCCCGCAATCGAGCCCATTCCCGTTCTCGTTCTCACGATAGGTCCCGTTCTCGCTCACATCACGTTTCACGTTCGCGAGATCATCATAAGTCCCGTGAACGATCGAACCGAAGATCTCGTAGCCGGAAAAGCTCCGTAAAACAGGCATTGCAAACGATCGTCTCGCGTCTGAATGCAATCGAGGAAAGTTCCGCAAGCGTACCTCAAACTCCACCGCGACCCGCTGGTCACAACACGCCTCAAGATGTCAGTGTACCCTCAACGACACAAACATTAGCAGAGATACTAAACATGTTAAATCCTGCAAAGTCACATGGTTATTTCGTATCCAATTTTGACCCCGCTATCCATGACATTGAGGTGTGGTGTGAAGAGGTGGAACGCGCTAAAGTATCAAATCATTGGAATGATTACGAATGTCTTTCGCGAGTGTCTAACTGCCTTAAAGGCGATGCAAAAACCTGGCTTAGCGAGTGGAATACCAATGACCGTTGCTGGTCTAATTTTAAAATAGAGTTTAAACCTTTGTGCCCCCGGAAACTTGACTACGCTAATATTTTGTTTGAGGTTATGAATTCTACTTCAGATAAGTATTCGACTTATGCGGAATATGCCCGGCGTTCGCTGTTACGGTTGCGTATTGTTAAAGGTCTGAGTAATGAGCTCATGGTGCAGATTGTAGTACGTGGTATAACGGACCCACATGTTCGTGCAGCGGCCGCGAATGCCGACCTAACGATTGATAATTTGGTATCGTTTTTAGCAATTTATGTCAAGCCTACCCGTACCAAGAATGAAACACGCGTGTCTTCTTCTAACACAATAAAAAGGCGACATATTTCTACTAATGATAAATGCTTTTCTTGCGGTCAGACTGGACATAAAAGCTACAAGTGTCTGAAAAATCAGAAATCTTCGGAAAGTGCGGAAAAATCTTCGGAAAGTCTTTCAAAACCAACGTGCTCGTTTTGTAAGAAGATTGGACATAAGGAAATAGACTGCTTTGCCAAACAGCGTTCAGAGGCACGGAACGATAATTAAAGAAAAGTTAACCTGTGTAGGGAACTCGCGGGTAGTTCTAGTGGCAGTGATGTATCTACTGCTGTCGTTCAAGGTATTCCAGTAGATGTTCTGATAGATAGCGGTGCGATTAATATTTCTTTGATCTATTCAGACGTCGCCAAACTATTTTCCTGTCCGCGTAGATCCACTTCTTGCGTTATTAAAGGGGTGAGCGATAGCGAAATAGTTTCTCGAGAATACATGACTCTCACTATCAACACATTTCCCTCGAAGTAGACTTAGTAGTCATACCCTCTTCGTGCATGAATGCTCCAATTGTTATCGGCACGGATGTTCTTAACAGGAACGACATTGTTTATGTTCGCACAAAACACAAACAGTACTTAAGCCAAATGAAGTTTTTCAAGCAAACTCCACTCAAACTGATATGCGAATTAAAGTAAATACGCCCATTCAGGGAGACGATCTTGCTGCGTTAATGATCGTCATTAATGAGTTCTCAGAGTTTCTAATATCTGGCACTGCTACCACTACGGTGAAAACAGGACAGATGCATATCAGTTTGACAAGTGAGACGCCTATAGTTTATCATCCCTACCGTGGCATAAAATTATTGCACGAAGTGCTACAAACACTCACCGAAGCCGGTTTCTCTGTCAATATCCGAAAATGCTCGTTTCTAACCACCGAAGTAGAGTACCTAGGCCGCATTATATCACATGGTCAGGTTAGGCCGAGTCAGCGCAAAATCTTAGACTTGGTTAACACCCCGGCCCCGGCCAACGTTAAACAACTCCGGCAATTCTTGAGTTTAGCTGGGTACTTTCGACGTTATATCGAAGGTTACGCGAAGAAAACAGCAAGTATCTCACTAACTAAAAGGAAGTAAAATTCGTAAAATTCAACCCGAGCAGGAGGCTGTTCGGAAAGACCTATTAAAGAGATTAACAAGTGAGCCCATACTTGCTATTTTCGATCCTAGCCTACCCACGGAGGTCCACACTGATGCTAGCAGTGCTGGATATGGGGCCGTACTAATGCAAGTCCATATCGACGGCACTAAACGAGTGGTGGCTTATTTTAGTAAAGTTACACAAGGCGCTGAAAGTAGGTACCACTCCTACGAATTGGAGACGCTGGCTGTTGTCAGGGCATTGCAGCATTGCAGACATTTAATTGGGTTAGAGTTCAAAATCATAACTGATTGCAACGCCCTGAAATCAACCGAGCGCAAAAAAGACTTGCTTCCTCGAGTGAAACGCTGGTGGATTTACCTACAAGATTTTAACTTTACCATCGAATATAGAAAAGGCGCACTAATGTCACATGCCGACTATTTAAGTAGGAATCCACTGGTGGCGCACGTAAGTCAGGTTGACAGACCTCGCAACTGGGCTCAGATTGCGCAAAGTGCAGATTTCGCTCATTCAACAGTTAAATGAGGGTAATCTGGATCCACGACGTTATGTCTGTCAACATGACGTTTTGTATTACCACTACTCGCCTACTGGTGAAGAATCTCGCCTATTGTGCTATATCCCCAAAGGCCACAGGCTTAGACTGCTACGGATATATCACGATGAGCATGAACACATCAGGGTAGAGAAAACATTGGATCTTATCCTTAAGCATTTTTGGTTTCCTGGACTTAAAGCTTTTGTGTGTAAATATGTTTCCCACTGTCTTGTATTTAAAAAAAAGTGTACCTCGAGCCCCATTACAACCCATAACATCGTGGGAAAAATCAGACACTCCATTCAGCACTATACATGCCGACTTTGCCAGAATCGAGTGGTTACAAGTTTGTGCTAGTCTTGATCGATTCGTTCACAAAATTTTGTCTGCTTTACCCCATGAGTCGACAAGACGCAGAGGAATGTTTAATAACGCGATCTCGCTGTTTGGCGTTTCAAAATTAGTTGTTTGCGACTGTGGTCGTATGTTTGAGGCATTTAGTTTTGTCAGTCTAGTTACCGAAATGGGCTGCAACATCCACTATATTACACCCGAGTAATAAAAATACTCGTTGGTCCGATTCGTAATGTAAAATTCAATTAGTTTTAAATATTACAAAACATAAAACCACGAAATCATCCGCTTTAAACCTGTTAATTGGTACTGAGGCGACTACACCTATAATTCCTGCTTTGGTACGAGATTTGGCGGTGGAAAACGCTAACCCAAATCGTGAGGCTTGGCGTGAGATATGCAGAAGCCGCGCGAGTGAGCTCCTCAAAAGGAATCGAGACGAACAAGACTCTCGTGTTAATTGACACCGTGGATCTCCTAAGGGATTATAAATTAAATGATTTAGTGTTTGTAATCAAGTATTCACAGAGCACTGGAAAGTTGGACTCCGGGATGAGAGGCCCGTACAAGGTCACAAAGATCTTACCAAGTGACCGGTATGAGCTCAAATTACTGACCGGTGCTCGAGGCAAGACAACACAGGCTGCGGCACAATTATGGTGCCGTGGAAAAGAGAACGGTGTCCTGACACCTGATCAGACTTTTTTGAATGTGAGTAATTGTTTGTTGGCTTTGTCGTTCAGATTGGTTCGTGTATGTGATGCTTTTCGTCGGCTGCCCTAGCGGAGCTGCGATGAAACGGCGCGAGTGCGAGGCTGGCAAACTACTGGCTTGATGCGCGCTGCGGTGCAACTCTTCAGCCTCGCCGCCATGTGTGGCGACCGGTACTGCGGTGCTGGTTGAGAGGACAGATATGCGCTGCGGTGCTTCTGTTTATGTGCTGATGATGGATTAGTGCTGCGGTACTCTTCCACTAGTTTTTGGACATGCGCTGCGGTGCCTCTGTCTTGCAGACACGGCTTGTACGTGTATTATCGGACATGTGCTGCGGTACAATGATCTCGATATTGTGTAGAAATGTGCTGCGGTGCATTTGTTGCGTTAACACTTTCTAATAATGAGAATGTGTGGCGCTGGATGATGTAGAGTGATGAATATGAGAGCAATATAACTGTGATTGACTGAAAGCGATTTGATATCTTAGCTGGATTGTTTCATTGAAAGAGGGCCTCGAATGTGTGATGAATGATTGAGTAGGCAAAAATAAGCTTTTGGGTCTTCACTAATGATGTCATGATTTCAGGCGAAGATAATGGAGTCCACCCGCAGGCGGGACCCTCTGCTGATCCACCTGCGAGCGAAGACGAGCAGCCAGCTCAAGATGCCGCCACATCAGACGTGCCCGAGGACGGTGCACAGTCAGGAGAAGCCGTATTAGGTTAAGAATAAGTTTATGTACAGCTGTCATCTGAGACGTCACTCCAACGCCTATAAAAGCGGTTGTCAACCGAGTCACGGTCCTTTTTTCCTGTCAGCGCTCGCGCAGAGAGGTTGTTAGATTTCGTCTCGGATCACAGCTAAGTCTTTGTTTGGTGGCCATTTTCTTTTTATGTGCTAATATTGCCTTTGTTTATTGTGTTTTGTTGAAGTTGATTGTTTCCTATTAAATCGTGCGTGATACTTGTGTTAATTATTTAGTTTGTTATTTAAATATAACTTAGGCCGACTTGAAAGTTCTTTTTTTATTTCAATACCACTCCTGGTCCCTAAAAATATTATTATAAACTGACCACAGATTCATATTTTTAGTTTTGTTTTTCAAACATAGACATTATCCTTTAAAAAAAATACGAAAGTTGTGGGACACACCCGAAACACCAATGTACACTTTTTGTGAAAATGACCCAGGTACTTTAGATATATAATGGAACTCGTAGCTCGCGTCTGTAAAAGCCGCGAGACACAAGCCGCGAGCCATCCTTTGTTTTGTGACACATTAAGTGATGTTTTGTTGCAAAAATGACTGACATTCGAAGCTGATCACTTTAAGAATTCTTGATTGTTTCTAATTATTCTAATTGATCTAATTATTTAAAGAATTCTTGATTGTTTCAGAAACACGATTGTAACAGGTTCAGGAGTCGACCAAATATTATGTGCCGAAAAATGGCACTAAAGTCATCTGCTATTCAATGTGAAATTGCTTCTCTCATACAAGTATCCTGTCTGGCTATGATAAAATATTATTCCTGAATAACAAAAAGTTTTTTCCATTGACGACATCGCGGTCCGCCTGGTACCAGAATAATCGGCAAGCTTTCACGTGTGTACCTATGTCACCGACGTCGAGCCGAGTAACTTCGAGATCTTAAAAACCGCGTACTGCTAGTCCGCGAACTTGCTCGCCCGTCTATCACCCACTTACGGACCAGTGGATTTCTAGTGAGCATGGTTAGTCTAAACTTATATTATAAAGATGTAAAGTTTGTGAGTTAGTGTGGTTGTAAGGGCTAAATGGGGTAATCTTTGAATCTACTTAACCGATTTTGAAAATTATTTTACTAATAGATAGAGATAGCCATGTTATTTGTAAGTCATAGGCAGTATAATAACCCCAATACCGCCCAATGAACGGGTAAATGGGTACGAGTCAGCTAGTTTAAAATTAAAAAAAATAACATTGTCCTGAATCGTGTATTTATTTGATCGTTGGTTATCGAACTGGTAACTGCTGCCTCTCGCCTAATTTTAATTAATGACGTAGGATTTTGTTGCTAAAACTTTCTCTACTACTTCGAACAGATTATTTTATTACAACAGATGCATGCAGTACAAGGTCGATGCATGGTTTTGGCTAAGACTTTCCAATGTCCAGCATTTATTACCTACTTTAGAGTCTAGGACTTCATTTTAACATTTTGATGACACCCTAACAAATGCTCTGCATTTCGTAGCGGAAAGAGTTGTACAAAAACGGTAGTTATTACCGGACTGCCTCAGACTGAAGGTAATGTGTTTCTATAAAGCAACAAACATTTCATCAAAAATGTTCGTGGCGAACCAATTTGTTTGGTGATCGACCCTCGTGTACACCATGTTTTGTTCGCTCGTGCGTACACGGCTTAATGAAAAGCATCCCAGACAGCACAGGTCCAAGGTAGGTATATAAATATATAAACACAATATGTTCAAAACTTGTTTTAATACATTTAACTATTCGCAAAAGCGATGTACATTCTGCTATGGACTTGTTTTATAATGTAGTATTTAGTGGCATATAATTTAAAGGCATACTTATTAAAAGAATATTTATCTATAATAATCATATTTACATAACACTCGATTAAAACTTCAACATTTCAATAAATCGACTAAAATATTATGCTGAGCCGATTTACAAAAGCCAAACAATAAAAGTTATTTACAATACAATAGTATTCCGAATTATATCAGAAAATAATATTACAACAATAACAAACTAGCTAGATGTAATATTTAAAAAATATCGTGAAAAGACTTAAAAGTTACACCACTAAACACAACAATTAGCAAGATCTTTATTTTGCAGCGTAAATGCAAAATAATTACATAAAATCCAGCTGCTTCCTTACTTTCTAAAGATAATAGTAATATTAAGTATATTTATTTTATTTTTCATAAATAAAGGCATACTGGAGTGTGTTTGCAATTGATCTAAAAACTCGACTACGACTGCCGAAGTCTAGAGCCAAGATGGCAGGCGATAGCCTGTGTTGCCACTTATTTTTTATAATGGCAACGTCAACTTTAAACGTTCGGGACTTTCTAAATTGACGGGTACTTTTTCATTATCAATCTACAACCGCCAACACACTCTAATTTATTATAATTTTATTGTACTTAAGTTTCGAGAGTCGTAATTTTACGGTAAAATATTTATTAATCTATACACAAAATATTTAGAGTTCATTTTGGCGTGTGCGTTCGCCCAGCGGAATGTTGTTGAATTAAAAGATTTTAATTATGCAGATATTTAGTGTATGACGTCGTATAATTGTGTATGGTATAAAAAAATTTGTGCACGCAGCCATTGTGGAGAAATTCACCAAAAACTGATTCCGCTGGGCGAACGTTGTCCTGGCGGAACTTTTTTTAATCCATAGATTTTAGAAGAAAAGAGATGTGTCCAAAAATTAGTGTGTATTTGTGTGTAATTGTGTATGTATGAATAAAATTAGTGCATGCATAAACTTCGGAGAAATTCAAGTTTCCGCTACGCGAACGTTTGGCCATTACCTAGTTTTCATATAAAGCGCTTACATAGAGAGCTGTAGATTTTTACATAAAATGTTTTGAATTTGTTTATATTTGTTTAAAAAATGGATTTAGAAAAAATCGTAGGGCTTAAAAGATAAAAATATAAACGTAAAATACGCTTATTAGGTCTTAGTTCTTAAAGTATGCACTTTGGGGTCTAGATTTTCACGTTTATACAAACCTTGTAAGTGTCTGCAACATGTTGCCAAGTATCAATGATGTTCCGTTAGTAATTAAAGAGTTATAGGACAATTTACCATGAATTGATCACTGTTTACAAAGCAGTCAAATATCACGCCGTTCTAAACGAATTGCATGGTAAAATGTATGCCAATAATTAGTGTATTCATTCAACTATTCACATGCAAAATTTCATGTCATTAAATTCAGTAATTAAAGAAAAACAATTATAATACTGACGAAGCATCGAAAACCTACATAACCCGACCAAGTTCGAATAGCTACAAAAAAGCGGCCGTGCAATATATTTAGGTAACATCCCAAAATTTACAGTATAATATCGGTATTGAATTGGTATAGGTGATAACACAATTGTTGTTTCGATATAATAATGTCATTTATTTTTGTACACCTACTTTTTAAATGTATTTGACTATGACAGAAAGTAGGTACTATTTACGTAGGTAAATAGAGAAGTACTTGTTAATTGAAGATTTATTTTTATCGTAGATAGTGGCGTTATTATTAAAAAAATAATTTTCATTCAAGAAATGCAATTGTTTTATTTTTTCATTCAAGAAATGCAATTGTTTTATTTTTTCCTAACGCTTGTGTACGTAACTGTACCATATTAATAAATACTATATTGCAAGGTTAAGAACGTTTCTAAGATATATGGCACGGCCGCTTTTTTGTAGCTATTCGAACTTGGTCGGGTTATGTAGGTTTTCGATGCTTCGTCAGTATTATAATTGTTTTTCTTTAATTACTGAATTTAATGACATGAAATTTTGCATGTGAATAGTTGAATGAATACACTAATTATTGGCATACATTTTACCATGCAATTCGTTTAGAACGGCGTGATATTTGACTGCTTTGTAAACAGTGATCAATTCATGGTAAATTGTCCTATAACTCTTTAATTACTAACGGAACATCATTGATACTTGGCAACATGTTGCAGACACTTACAAGGTTTGTATAAACGTGAAAATCTAGACCCCAAAGTGCATACTTTAAGAACTAAGACCTAATAAGCGTATTTTACGTTTATATTTTTATCTTTTAAGCCCTACGATTTTTTCTAAACCTGTTTTTTAAACAAATATAAACAAATTCAAAACAACTTATGTAAAAATCTACAGCTCTCTATGTAAGCGCTTTATATGAAAACTAGGTAATGGCCAAACGTTCGCGTAGCGGAAACTTGAATTTCTCCGAAGTTTATGCATGCACTAATTTTATTCATACATACACAATTACACACAAATACACACAAATTTTTGGACACATCTCTTTTCTTCTAAAGTCTATGGATTAAAAAAAGTTCCGCCAGGACAACGTTCGCCCAGCGGAATCAGTTTTTGGTGAATTTCTCCACAATGGCTGCGTGCACAAATTTTTTTATACCATACACAATTATACGACGTCATACACTAAATATCTGCATAATTAAAATCTTTTAATTCAACAACATTCCGCTGGGCGAACGCACACCATTTTGGCAGTAATTTACATAACACTGTAAGGTTGATGTCTCAGACAAAAGCGGTAGCGGGGCGGCTAGCCAAGCGGGTTTATACTCTTAGAATCAATAGCACTTCACCCGCCACTTCGTCGGCGCATATTGAGCACAATTTTCACCTTTGAAGTTTGAATTTCCAAATACCCTCAGTGCTCACCTTTTAAAATGGATATAATATTTTTATTTTGTACTTACATTGAAAATTTCATTGACACCACACTACACTTATTAAGGATAAAGCATCAACGCACAGGTGTACCCCCCACGCCAAGCCACTTGTTGTTCGCATTATTTAATTTCGGTATTATGCTCCTTTGGGATAATGTTCGACTCTCGAGCGAACGGAGCCGGTTGCAAAACCTAGACGATAACATACGCAGACAATATGATTATACTCGTAGACACTAACATTATAAGGACAATATATTATTGACATTTTACAATGGAAGTCCTTTTACTATTATACATTACAATGGCGTAGGAATACCGGGACGGACTGATTAAGGGTTTAATTTTTTACCAAAGGACATCATCATTTATTTAGAAGGAATACGACATAAAAGGCAATGTTATAAATTGAATCCGTGGCATAAAAGGGGATTTTTTGACACGGCATTGGAGAGCGCGCTAAGGGATCCCGCGGGGGCATATCGCGGCACGGATGTCTTGGTAGGCTGCCGGAATGATACAGTTAGAATTCCGGCGGTACCGCGCCATCCCGCCCGGGGACCTAAGCGGGTAGGAATGCGCTGACTAGTGTTAAACTCCTCTGCCATTCCGTCCCGGTGTGCATGTCACCGGAAAATAGCAAACACCGTTAGATTGTAAAACATCGCGTGTAATATTGTAAACTATGTTTTCTAAATAAGATACTGGTGTATTGGAAACTATTGAATTTGGATAGGGTATATTATATTTAAAACGATTATTTGCTAATATATCTTGAAATTATAAACTAATCAAGTTTTATTGTAATCTTACGGAGTCTGCCATTTTACGGTGACATGCATAAGCCTTATGGCATCTAACACATATCTTCTACCTATGTATATATTCAACTACTAAAAACTGGTGTTTTATAATTTGTATAGAAGAGTTGTTGAAAGGACATCATCATAAGACATTTTTCAGTCGCTTATTGAATCGATGGAAATTACAAATCGTTTTTTGATCAAAAATATTTCTGATATTTTTAACAAACATTTGTGGATCTTGGCAGTCGTTACGGATTGTCAGAAGCCAGAAAATCCAGACACCAGTCTTGCTAAGAAGCACCGTGTTACCCAGTTACTGGGTTGTGGAAGTCAGACAGGCTGTGGCTCCACGTAAAATACTGGTATTCAGTTGAATCCGGTTTGACTGAAAACCGACCCGAATATAGTTGGGAAAAGGCTAGGCAGATGATGGTAAGGCAGAATAGTACATTTAGCTTGATTGAATATCAGAAATATTTTGTTGTAATGAAACACAGTTGTTAACTACATAAAATTCATTGATTTATAACAGCTATAGCTGAGATTCGTTGGTATAAAAAATCATTGTTCTGACACAATTTCGTATTTTTTATAATATTCACATTTATCCATCGAAATGTTCGCCACGCATGAGTTTCGACTGACATTGCCACAGTCAAGCGTATCAGTGCGCTACGATCTGACTGTAAAATTAACAATAGTATTTTAATATTTCTTAAGTATGTAATAGACATTGAAAATTATCTAGTTACTCTTAAATATTATTTGTCATAAAAATAGATTTTTCATTAATCACCATTTTTTGGTGATTACTGATCACAAGTCGGCCAAACGTAGTGATTACCGCTAAATCTCAATTTTACATTGAGATAAGCCAGGAAGTCACAATATTCTAATAGTAGCCAGGCGATAATTTGACACAACCCCCCACCTTACCCAGAAACACGTGTTTTTTTTTCTTAAAATAATCTGATTATTATCATTCAATCTGGAAATTAGCTTTGAACGAAATAAATAAAAACACGCCCTTGTGATATTTCATATAATCCGATGTGACATAATTTTGCCGTCATACTTGTGCTGGTAGCTGTGCAGTGCTTTTCCGTTTGGCAGGAAAGTGATCCCTAATCACCAACTGAGAGGCAATTTCCGAACTTGAATGTTGTTTCAACACGAGAATTGGCCTCTGAATTTACCGATTTACAATATTTAGTCATTTTGGTGTTCAATATAATGTACACAGTCCATATTTTAATAATTGAGTTGTTTTCATTAATCACCATTCCACTTTACAATTGTGGTGATTAATTCTAAACTGTTAGCTACTTATGGAAGCACTACTTACAACGAATTTTATTTTAAACTTGGATTCAGAACCTTAGAAAACATGTTCTGAGACGAACTCTGTCAAGTTCAGTATCAATTATCATAGATTAAAAAAAAAATCGTTGCCTCACACTAGGACTTTCTCCTCTATCGTGGATGCGTTTACAAACATACAAAGTCACAGACACAAACAGCCAGACCCAGAAAACTATCTGTAGGCCATACAAATATTTGTTCCGTGCGGGAATCGAACCCACGACACGCGACGCAGCAGCCGATCGCTCAACCAATGCGCCCACGGGAGTTGTTTTCTTTGGACGACATTTTTCGTTGAATTTTCCACGTTCACGCCGGCGAAACTGCTGGCAGAAGCTAGTATCTCATACGATTTTAAACCACATACCGATAATTAAGATGGCTGACCATCTTTAACAGAAACAATTTTGGTTTTCAATGTAATCTGATTTCTTTCATGTATTAAATAGAGTTCCTATTACAAAACTTGATTTATATAAGGTTCTGAATCCAATAATACATAATGTAGATGTTTATTCTTAGCCAACTCACAGAATAGCAGTCCTTTTCACCACAATCACAGCCAGCAGTCTTTTCTATATCCTTATCAATCGAAAATATTAATCACCGATTAGTTTTACACTGTATAATTTCAAAATCAAGTGGTGATTATCACTCGTAGAACTTTTAGTGTTTATACCCGTTACGAATCAGAAGACAGAAGCTTGAAAGTCTGACAACCAGTATTGTGTTACTTAGCTAAGCATACTAAGGTCGGTCTGTAGATGGGTGGGAATCCATTACAATATACTGAGTTTCCCTCCATCTTGGTTATCATTTGAACATCTTTGACAGTCGACGTCATAAACAAGGAATTCTAACACCAGTCTTGCTAAGAGGTATATTACGATTTTAGGGGTTAGATAAGCATTGACCATTCTTGTGTTGAGAAGGTCAGATAGGCAGTCTCTTCATGTGAAATACTGGTATTCAGCTGCATCCGGTTAGACTGGAAGCCGTCGCCAACATGAGGAGGACTATCGCGTTGGAATTCACCGCTAGAGGCGCTAGTGTTGCGTGAGGTCTTCGTTATGTAAAATTTCACTATTGGTTGGCTTTTGACTCGAGTTTATTGATTTATTTGTTTTGATTTTTGTAAATATTTTACTAAAACAGTCTGACTGTAGCAGATTAAGAGCGGATTTCACCATTGATGAAACTGATCGCGATCAGTTCATCTAAACTGCGTTCAAGAGCTGTCAGTGTTAATATTACACAGAAAATAATGACACTGACCGCTCATAAGCGTGGTTTATATGCTGATCGCGTTCAGATTCATTAATGAAATCGACCTCAAGTTTCATTTCTACCGACCACAGGATTGACTTTTCTTTTTGTTGGAAATATGTATATTATCATCTCCTTTTTCTCCATTGTGATGAGTCCACGTAACACTGCGACACTATTTATGTTGTATTAAATCGCACGTTTACGGTATTATACATTATTTTTCTTCTAACTTTGTTCACAGGCGTATGATGCCATGATTATGGACCATACTCGACAGTGGCGCCAACTGGTGAGTACAAACACGGTAGCCCTCGTTGGGTAAGGGGCTAAGCAGATTGGTTTTGGTTGTATGTTTAATCATTTATTTTTCTTGTATTTTGGATTCTTGTGACTGCCTCGTCAGTGTAGTCCAGATAAATATGTTATTAGTCAGTCGCTCCATGTACAATACTGGTATTCACTACATCTGGTTAGACTTGAAGCCGACACCGACATAGTTGATTAAAGACTAGATAGATGATGGTGGCGGTGGTCACTGTTTGGCGCAGCCGTGAAATACATACTATCCTTAGTTTTTTTTTTTTTAGTCTTTTTTTGGTCACTATGTCATTGTCACATCATTTTATTTTTAGATGGGTTTCTTCTTGACTCTAGTCTAGGTCAGAGATGACAGAGACAAAGTCTACGATAGAGCGAGCTTACCCAGAAGAAGCCTTTACTTTATTGTTGTGTTTACAGATTTTCGTCTTGTTTTCTCTTTTTTTTTTACTATTAATAGACACGCGTTTGACCACTATCTCACCTGATGGTAAGCGATGATGTGGTCGATGATGGAGTACGCTTCCCTAGAAGTTACCTATTCACTCTTGACTCGACTCCTAGGTTGTAGCTATCAGGAAACAGACTCTGGCAGGCAATTTCACTCCTTAGCTGTACGCACGTAATGTTTATTCCAAAGGTTCATAGTCCATGTCGCCACAGAATTCTGCTAAAAAGTCGAGGAAGAGAGTAAACTTGCCCGTAGAAGATCTTGACCAACGTGCGGAGACCGACTTCATGCAGGTCGATAGGCTTTCTAGTACGTTCTGTGGAAGGAAAAGAAAGATGATTTGAATATAGAATGACCCTAAACTCAGAACCTAGGTTGTTGGATACAGGGCAAAATACTTTGGAAACTTAGGTCCCTCTGTGAGATAAACAGTAGCAACAGGCTTTTCTTGAGGAGCTGGGGTGGATCGAATGACATAATAGGGTATAATGGTGAAAAATTATAATTCATTCCGTCAATTTTTTTTTTGATCTAGCGGACAGACTAAATATAATAATTATTGTTCTATCAAGCAAAATACTCTTTTGTACCACCCACCCGTACATAAAATATGCGTTTTGGCGTGGAGTTGAGAATACCACAAGCCCGACTTAGATACTTCCTAAGTTAGAGACTACTCATAGTACTCCCACTTATTTAGCTCTATTCAGCTTAGGCCCATAAAAACCAACCATTTTTTATGGAGACGCATAAGCATCCTTTCGGCTTTCCGCGTCTATTCAGCTTTCGCGGCAAAAAATGAGGACAAATGTGTTATTATCATGTGAGTGTTATAGATAGAGTTCAGCGCTGTACGCGGCTGATAGAAGCAGAATTGTTTATGTGTGACCAACATTTTTCAGCGAAATGCGAATTTAGTAGTCCCTTAAATAGAACGTAATGGGTTCAGTATTGCTGTAATGGTTATTAAGCCTACATTTCGCCAGTTATATTTAAGCCCCATAATTTTGAAGGCGAGCCCATCGACAAGAGCTTGCTGAAATTCAGAACGGGCCGGATAAGTTCCAGACACTGTAAGAAAATAACACTGTGAGACCGTGGAATCGGACACAGGAAACAATGCACGGTAGTCGCGCTTTCGACCAACTATTTCGCTTTTTCTCGCATTATTGCTCCCGAGGCGTATCCTTCAGAACCCGATTTTTATTTCGGTATTATTAAATTTTTAATTAATTTTAAAATTTATAAATATTTTTTATTATAATTTATTATTTCCTAAGGCACTAGCAGTAATGAAAAAAAATTGAAATAGGGTTAAGACTTCCAGAGCTTTTCTTTTACAGAGAAATCATTCATTTTGTACCATTCAGAGATTTAGATTTAAGAAAATATATTTTTTTTTGGTCTAATTTTGTGTTTTTGTTTGCTTTTCTAAATGTTTTGGGCTAGGCGCACACTTGTTACTTTTGCACTGTGAGAGTATATCTGTCTCTGTTGCACTTCACAAATGCAAAAGAGAGAAATGTCATGGAGACAAAAGTCAACAGTGCATTTATGATAGGTAAGTGCTAAAAAAAAACGTAAAAATACACCACATACCTGAGACCAATCCTGTCTATAAACAGCCAGACACTGCTCCGTCAGTGAATCTTCACTCAAATAGTCATGTTTCAACAAGAACACCAACACGGTAGCCATCGCTTCCCACACATCGACACTTTTCCCATCACTAAGCAACATTATGTTCCTCGGACACAAAATACGATCGAAAAACTCTAAATTCACATCACTATCTTCACTTTCTAGAACACTTTTGTCCGTCAATTCTGTGGTATTAGCACTTTTTGCTGTCACTTCTGTGGCATTAGCACTTTTACCCGCCACTTCTGTGCTATGAGCGCTTTTTACTTTCACTTCTGTGACATGAGCGCTTTTACCCATCACTTCTGTAGTTTGAGCGCTTTTTTCTTCTGCCTGGTTGATTATGATGATTTTTGTTGGTAGCTCATCATCACTGACTGGAGTAGGTACCCGTTCATCGTCTTCAAAGTTTCGGAAGGTAGGTGATAGTTCTTCCCTGCGTTCGGGTACAGTGATCTCTTGGGGAGGAGACCGCTTTCGGTCGGGGCAGCATATGTTCCATATCGCGTGGAGTTTGGAGAGGAATGATTCGTTGACTTCTTTCGGTTTTCGACTTACTGTGGACAAGGGGCGTAAGTTAGTTTGTTTGTTTTTTGTGGATTTTATTTGGTCTAAAAAAAACAAAAGAAAGAAAAAGAGTTTATTTGCGGCCAGTATGACGCATACCAAAAATAATCTCCCAGCATAATGCTTGGACTCATGTGCAAGACAGAGCCACAGCGCTGGTTTTCAGTGATAGCCGGCGTTGACAGTTTGACGTCGATGGTAGCAGCATAAAAATTAATAATAACTAGCTGACCCGCGCAACTTCGTCTGCGTCACATTTTCCATTACTGCTCCGCTCCTATTTGTCTCAGCGTGATTATATATATATATACGCCTATAACCTTCCTCAATAAATGGGCTATCTAACACTGAAAGATTTTTTCAAATCGGACCAGTAGTTCCTGAGATTAACGCGTTCAACCAAACAAACAAACTCTTCTGCTTTATAATATTAGTATAGATTGCTGGTGGTAGAGGTGCTGAATCAAGTGGATTCTTAATTTCGTCCAGAACAGTCCAAAAAGAAACACATTTTCTCCGATTTTTACTGACAATATTGCTGATCGTAGACCACTGATAAATATAGTTTGTTTTAAGATTTTGTAATATCAAAAAAGTTTTACTGGGTTCATAGAATCGATTTATTATAGAGGAGCTCGTGGCTAAAGCCGCACGGGCCGATCTTCAAGGCTAAACTATAACAGACGAACGCATCGATCCTCAAGGTTAAGCAACGCTTGCGAAGGTTGGTCTGTGGGTGGGTGACCATCTTGACATACCGAGTTTCCTTCGTGCCTCAGAAAGCACGTTAAGCCTTTGGTCCCGGCTGTCATTTGTAGATCTTTGGCAGTCGTTACGGATAGTCAAAAGCCAGTAAAATCTGACTGAAATCTTGCATTGAATGAGTTGTGGAGGTCTGGTAGGCAGCCGCGCCACGTAAAATACCGGTATTCAGCTGAATCCGGTTTGTCTGGAAGCCGAGCCAATATAGTAAGGAAAAGGCTAGGTTGTTATAATGGTCACCCATTCACAGACCGACCTCGGCAAGCGTTGCTTAACCTTGAAGATCGACGTGTTCGGCTGATATAGTTTAGCCACATTGAAACAATACCAAATATTCATCTCTTCTGTTAGTAAAACAGTTTACTTATGGATACAGGTAACTCCGGACTCCGGAGGAGACTCTCCTCTCCTCCCAGTAAATCGAACAACAATCTAGTAATTCAATCAAATCCATACTTCCATAGCTAATAATTTCAACATTATACGGCATAAAACATGGGGCTGACCTTATGCTACTGCGGAGAATCTTAATACCGCGATTCAGAAAAACGCGTCATAAGTACAACGCCATCTATCGATCTACAACGTAACTGAACTGTCTAATCGTTCATAGATATAATTGTATTTTTTTTCTTTTTGTGTACTTTCGATATGCGTCATATTGTCCGCAAATAAACTCTTTTTCTTTCTTTCTTCTTTCTTTATGCTCATAACTACTCATAAGTTCAAACTTAGAAGCTTACACGTTACGATAAATAATGATAATATAATAACACATAATTATAAACATTATGTGTTTAATTAAAAAATAACTCAAAAATACATTGTTTCGGGGTCTTTTCACACATTTCTTATTAAAAAATTTCTCAATAGATGGCATTGCAAGTATCTGAAGTCTCAATGAAAACAACCTATTTTAGCGCTCGATGAAGTTTCTTCGTAAACTTTAAAATTCGATATCTTTTGATTTTGTGGGTCGATTTTGATGAAATAAACACTAAATGTTGCTCCGATTATCACTTAATATTTCGAAGTACCAAAATTTTGAATCCAATCAGTGGTTTATGCGTGATGCTCCTCCAAACGCACAGACATACAGACGCACAGACAAACAGACAAACAGAAAAGAATTTCAAAAACTGCTTTTTTGTGTTCTATGTCATTTTTCTGACATTTCTATGTATTTTTTATGCGAAAATATTCAATGTACAGACACGGCAACTCTACGATTTTATTATATGTATAGATGAAATAAATAAACGAAAAATAATAATATGGTGATAAAATAAATAGGATGTTAAGGAGATGGCACAGACTGTTGCATAGACGTTGGACTCTATTTTTCCTTTGGGGCATTTGTGTTATTATAAGAATCGGAAGCACCAGGAGCACGCACTGTAAGGTAGTTTGGTGGTAGACTTCCTGGCAACCGTCCTGTCGCCGAACAGCGGAACAATAGTACATTATGTCCCGAGGGTATAAAGCAGTATCTCATGTTATGGGCGTCATATTGAATCCTGAAGAAAATTCAAAATTCAAGCATTGATTTCAATTAAACCATTTACAGGCACTTTTGAATTGTCAAGGTCGGTCGGTCCAAAAAGTTGAAGCTATTTGCACGTTCCAAAGCGTAGATCTCTATGGAGAAGAACGTGCAAGAAACTCCACGGACACTCTTTTAAAAATAATAAATAATTTTTTACAAAGATTTATTTACATCGGGTTGAAATTATACATACATGTGAGAACGATGTAAAAGACGAGCAGGATAAAAGCGTCTGGAATAAAAGAGGAACAATTCAAAGAAGTAATTAAAAACAACCATGGCAGCTGAGAAATGACCAGTTCCAACTGACGGCGCCCGTTCACGAACATGACGCAGGCGCCAGCACCATTCGGCTCAACCATTTTGAAGGGAGCCCAATGATCAAACGCATACGCCACCATCAGCTAGACTTTTGAGTGAGCATGACACTCCCAACCGCCAGCTATCGACTATGAATATATGTGTCTCTTTTACTCATACGAGATCTATATCTTTTGTCCCTTTCCTTTAGTCGCAGTCGCGCGCGCCGGTGATAAGACGTGTCTGTGGTCGGCTCGGGAAGCCGTTGCGATAAACAATGACTTCAACGGTTGTAAAATGTTCGAACTGTAATGTGGTGATCAATGAGGTGCTAGCCTTTATTTGTAACAAGATACAAGTGATGGACGAGCAAAGTATCGCGAGTATCTGTGTTAGTGCATTTTCGGAAAGTGACATTCTAGAAGCCAAGAATTTGCTGTTTGAATCTGTTACTACTTCAAAGCGCAAGAAGTTAAGAAAGAGGGAGGGAAAGACACTAAGAAATATTGACGACATTGTATGGATACTGAAGAACTTAGATCCACTGGAAATTCCAATTTTCGTGGCCAGAGATTTACACAAACTACCTCCGGTTTTGTTTGACCACGTAGACGTGACCAGAGTATTGAAAGACATATTGAAAATGCAGAGTGACATAAACCGTATTGTTAACGAGTATGCAACAGTGGATCAAATGAAGGAGCTTAGTGCTGAAGTGGAATCACTTAAGAAGGCGTCAATTGTCAACAACTTTCCTCGTAATGTCAACATTAAAAGAGGCGCCTGCTTATTACCTAGCTTTGAGAATGAAAGTGGGCCAATGGGGTTTTCACCGATATGTTGTGATAGGAAAACAAAGCAACAATCTACTGAGTCATCATCAGCTCAAAAAAAGCAGCCATTGGTTTTTACTAGCGAGGGTAGTCCAGTAAAAAGTATGCGGAATGTAACGGCTCAATTTACGTCACCGCCGCAGAGAAGCGAGGAGTTTCGCGTTTGCACACCGCGAGCAGTGGTGAGTCATGACCTTGCTATTAAACCGGTTGCCGCCATCCACGCGCCACACACGGCTCGGGCGGATGGCGAGCGGCAAAGTAAAACTTTTGCGGATATTGTGCAGAGTGGAGAAACAAAAACCCAAGAACCGACTGAAGAATGGAAGCTCGTTCAAAAGAGACGATATAGAAATCGTTTTTTGGGTAAAACGGGCAAAGCTATTGTGGACGAAAATACCAACTTTAAGGCAGCGGATATTAAAACTGCGATTTATATCTACAACGTGTCAACCGAAACGTCTGTGTGTGACATCAAGGCTTATATAAACAAAAAGACTAACTTAGACGTTCATTTAGAAAAAATGAATATGAAGATTGCGAAGGCTTACAATGCATACATTGTTTATGTCCCAAATCATAAAATTGATATGTTTTTAAGTGATGATTTTTGGCCCAATGGGATATTATACCGCCGTTATGTGGACTTTAGTCGAAACGCGCGTACGGCAGAGCGTACCTATCGGGAGTTGGAAACTACGAAACCTACCCCAAATGGAAGTTAAGATAAACACGTCTAAGTTTGTAAGCTTCAATTGTAAAAGCGTCATTCGCTCTGTTGATTGTGTGAGAAACCTGTGTCGATCAGCTGACATTGTTGCGCTTCAAGAGACCTGGCTGCTTCCGCACGATATACCGTACCTGGGAACCATCGATGACTCATTTTCATACACCGGCAACTCAGCTGTGGATACGTCGGCAGGAATTGTTAGAGGAAGACCATATGGTGGGGTGGCCCTGCTGTGGAGAAAGTCTTCTTTTCCGTCGGTATCGGTTATTGTGTGTAGAAGTGTACGACTCGCCGCGATCAAGATAGTGACTAACGACAGGTCGTTTTTAGTTATAACAGTGTACATGCCGACTGATTCTATTGAAAATTTGACTGAGTTTACCGAGTGTTTGAGTGAGTTGCATGCCATAATCGAGAGTAATGAAGTGGAAACTGTGTTTATTCTGGGGGACTTCAACGCACACCCAGGTGAGCTGTTTTCTAGTGAATTGTTAGCGTTTTGTACAGAACAGATGTGGTCGTGTGTGGACATGGAAATATTACCTTCCGACGCGTTTACGTTTATTAGTGACGCGCACGGGTGCCGCCGCTGGCTTGACCACTGCGTGGTAACGGGTTCAGCGCGAAGCGCCGTTGTTAACGTGTCTATTCTGCACGATACCTATTGGTCTGATCATTTTCCTTTACTAGTGGAGTGTAATTTAAATGTAATTTTACCTAAAAGTCAGATAACTGCGTCAAAAGTTAATCAAATAAATTGGGGTATTAGAAACGATGAACAAATCGAAATGTATTTAAATTATTGTAACTCAGAACTAAAACAGATAGATTTCCCACCAGAGTTTACTTATTGTGCGGATCAAATGTGTGATAATGAGTCCCACAAATTAATAATAAATAAAATGTACCAGACCATTGTAAATATTTTGACTGAGGGCGCTAAGCGCAGTTGTAAGAAACAAGTACCTAATCTTAAGAAGCATAGACATGTACCGGGCTGGAATAAGTTTGTCAGGGATGCTCACGGGAGGGCGCGACTTTGTTTTCAGACTTGGGTTAGCTGTGGTAAACCTAGTTTTGGACCTGCGTACACAGAAATGTGTGAATCCAGGAAAATATTTAAATCTAAATTGAAATATTGCCAGAATAATGAATTACAGATTAAAATGAATATTATTGCTGAGCATCATGCTAATAACGACTTTAGCAACTTCTGGAAAAACACAAAAAGCATGAATACTATGTCGAGCCGCCCTGTGAGTGTTGGGGATGCGCATGAGCCCCGGGACATAGCCTGTGCCTTTCAGCGCCACTTCAAGGTCGAATCCCCGCTCGGGCCCGCGTCGCGGGTGCTCGCCGCTGTGGATCGCCCCGGGGACGTTGCCGTTAGATTCACAGCCAAAGATGTGGCCTCCGTCATAAAGCGAATGGTTCGAGGTAAGTCCCCGGGTCACGATGGGCTCAGCGTCGAGCATCTGAAGTACGCGGGTGTACATCTACCGCGAGTTCTCGCCTTGTTCTACAATTTATGTGTGGGTCACAGTTACTTGCCTGATGACTTAATGTACTCCGTAGTAGTTCCTATTGTGAAAAATAAAACTGGTGACTCCTCTGACATTTCAAATTATAGACCCATCTCGCTAGCAACAGTCATAAGTAAGGTACTGGATAGTTTGCTTGACCAACAGTTGGAAAAGCACTTGCTTCTTAATGACGCCCAATTTGGTTTTAGGCCTGGCCTTTCAACGGAGAGTGCTATCCTCTGTCTCAAGCAAACTGTTCAGTACTACACAGACAGAAATACTCCTGTATATGCTTGCTACTTAGATCTGTCAAAAGCATTCGATACAGTAAATTACGACAAGTTGTGGAGTAAGTTGCGATGCGAGACGAAGCTGTCGCATGACATTATAGCACTTTTTGAATATTGGTACAGTCACCAGCAAAATAGTGTCAGATGGGCAGGGTCGCATTCGGACATATACGGGTTGGACTGTGGGGTGAGGCAGGGGGGAATAACCTCTCCGCGTCTCTTCAACCTGTATATGAACCAATTGATCGAGGAGCTCAGCAGCACTAAGGTCGGTTGTTCCGTTGATGGGGTATGTATAAACAACATAAGTTACGCGGATGACATGGTGTTGCTGAGCCCGTCTCTTTCTGCAATGCGCAGGCTTTTGAATATTTGTGAGACCTACGCGGAGGCCCATGGGCTCAGATATAACCCAAAGAAGAGTGAATACATGGTCTTCAAATCTGGTACTAAAACCTACTTAACTGGTCCACCTGTCACTCTCTGCGGGTCAGATTTGATTAGAGTAGATCGATTCAAGTATCTGGGTCACTGGGTCTCCGAGGATCTGTCTGACAATGCGGACATTGAGAGGGAGCGAAGGGCGTTGTCTGTCCGGTGCAACATGCTGGCTCGCAGGTTTGCACGCTGTTCTTCACAGGTTAAAATAACCTTGTTCAAGGCATACTGCCAGACATTTTACACGTGCAGCCTGTGGACCAACTTCACTCTGCGGGCGTACAACGCGCTTCGGGTCCAGTACAACAACGCGTTCAGGATTCTGCTGGGGCGGCCCCGGTTTTGTAGCGCATCGGCGATGTTCGCTGATGCTACTACCGATGATTTCTACGGAATAATCCGGAAAAGGAGTGCATCGCTTCTGCGTCGCTGTAGGGGCAGCTCCAACGGAATCCTGAGTGTGTTGTCCGAGCGGTGGGATTCCCCCTTCTTGCGGAGATGGCTGCAGCTGCATGCCAGTGCCTGCACATATATATTTCTGTGACTTTTATTATTATATTGTGACGTTGTATTTCTTTGGACATAATTTTGACATTGTATTTTATTTTATTTTATTTTTGACATTCATAAAAAAATATGTACCCATTTGACTTAAAATTCTAAATTCAAATTAAATTTTTGTAATTATTTCAATCCATTTATGTTAAATTTATAGTGCAAGCATGGCAATTTTAAAAATAATTTGTAATTGTATTTTTATGGGTCCAAGACCTGAAATAAACGAATTTTATTTTATTTTTATTTATTTTTTTTTCCTCAGCGAGCAAACAGTCGAAAGCTAATCGCTTCCACGCCTTATGCCTAAGTTAAACTTACCGAAGACAACACAGAGATCGACGCTGAGCTGCAGTATAGCCTTCTGTGTGGGCGCCCGCACGAATATGTTGTGTGGAGAGCAAGCGATAGCACACGTGGACAGCACGCGCGTCAGGGTGGCCGTCTCCGAGCCTTCCAGGAGGAGGCAAACTTGTTCCTGTGATAAGACATACAGGTTGCAAAAAGGTCTAGAAACGGAACTATTTTTTACGTTGGCAACATTTCCAAAATAATGACATTTCATAGTAAACAAAAGTTCATATTTTGGAAAAATAAACATTTCAACCATCAAACAGTGATTAAATATGTAAAAAGTAAAAAATCATGAACAAAACCATTCGAAGTGCTGGCAGGGAGATTGTTTATAACGATGTACAGACGTTGTCTGGCGGAACATGAGGTCCAAACTATTCTTTCCGATTTTGACAATGTTTTGTAAAGTACTGCTGATATGACGTATTTAAATACCTGTCATATCAGCAGTAGCTGAGTTTGTTTTGTTGTTTTTAGTTAAATGAAGTGTTAATTGATGAACGGATTACAGAGACGCAATGTTTTTACATGGTTGGAATGGCACGAGTAATCGCCTAATCGCCTATGGCAGGCGCTAGATAAATGTCCACTAACGGTCATTGACCCAACACATTTATTTACTTTCTTAATACCAAAACAGAAATGAAGACGTCCTGTATCGACTTCTATCGTGATCCTTTACGTTCTCATAACTTATTGTTCGGGTATAGAAAAAGTTTGCAAGTTTATCTGGCGCCTACCATAGCCTAGCGTTTCATCTACAAGAATATTCATGACAGAAATTCGAATCACACTTTTCCGGCCTATAAAAGTGACAGTTAACAGTTACACTGAACTTGAAACCACTTTTCGACAAACATCAACTAATCAACCTGCTATGAAATGTATGCGACTCACCTTCAAGTTAATAACACAAGCAGCCGCGCTAACATGCTGGGCGGCGAACAGCGGCGCCGCTGACGTCATCGCGGTGACATCGACGGCGGTGCTGTGGCACGATGACGTCGCCAGCTCGCCTAGAGCCAGCAGCGTCTTCATCTCGCCTTCTATGTCTTTGCAGAGGACCGCTGTGAGAGGAGAATAATTCTACTAGTGATATGATAATTCGAGTATTTGACAGGATTTTTTATAACATTCCTAAATTCGGTTTTCTACAGATTGTACTTTGGTGAGTGTGCCCAAGAACTCCACGACCTAATCCCACCGGCCCCCTTCTACCATCGGGCATCCAGACGCACTGCAACTTACCATACCTACCTTGTTGCTATTCCACCAATTCTACGTTAGCACTAAGCGTTTCCAAATATCTTTCATAATGCGCACAGCAAAGGAGTGGAACTCTCTGCCTGCGTCTGTGTTTCCGAACGCTTACAACCCTAATCTTTTCAAAGTTAGAGTAAACAGGCTCCTTCTGAGAAAGCTCGCTATATCGTAGACTTTGTCTTCGTTATCTCTGACCTAGACTAGAGTAAAGAGCAAACCCAACTTATATTGTCCCAACACTGGGCCAAGACCTTTCCCATATCCTTCTAGTAAACTGTATTTATTGCTTTCTCCGGCCAGTTAGGAATGAGTCCAAATCGTCACACCTGTTCGAAAGAGTCACCGCGGCCCTGGAACGCAAAGGGCATTAGGAGGAACTCGGATGGGTCTTAGTCAGTAAGAGTCTGACACTCCCTTCTGCTTCGCCCAAAGTGGGAAGAGGAGGAGTCATTTGGTGATATCCCATCCATAAGAAAAGCGTTTTTTAGGCCTGCTTCAGTTGTGAAGTCCGTCTTAAGGCTCCAATCGCGTGACGATCCTGGCCTATCTGTCCTCGTGTCCTACTAATGATCTACTTCCTATCTTTTCCTACTTCCTATTAATATTATAAATGCGAAAGTCTGTGACGATAGCTGGATGTTTGTTACTCTTTCACGTCAGAACGCCTGAAAGGATCTTCATATTTGCCACAGGGGTAGATTATATTTTTACGGGTTGCAGACCAAGAGCTAAGCTAAGTTAGTTTAGCTTAGCTCGCATAGCTGACGCAGTTTTCCATACTTGTGTGCAGACCGCAAACTATGCGAACTAAGCTATGTGAGCTAACTAAAATATGCGAAGCTAAGTTAGTTGTGTATGCCGTTGCCGATGCGCAGCTACACGAGCTAAGCTAAGCCCCTCCCGCTACCCTGCACACCCTTTGCACATCCTTCGCCAGTGCTGTCCAGTGTTCTTTGTTGTACGCACGGTCGTTTAGTAGCGATTATGGAGCAATTTATTGAAACTGTTAAACAATTTCCTATAGCGACGTCCGTCTAATTGAACTACGCAACACTGACTGAGCTTTGGCTTAGCTGTTGGTGTGCACGCTATTTATTTCTAGCTTAGCTTAGCCTAGCTTGCTTGGCATAGCTTAGTTTAGCCTTGGCATAGCTTAGTTTTCGGTCTGCAACCGGCTTTTATCTCGGGAGTATGTTTCCAAGAGATCACGCGGGCGAAGCCGCTGGTAGAAGCTAGTCCCTAACTCCCTACCAATATTATAAATGTGAATGTAAGTTTGTTTAAATAAATAAATAAATAAATTGTTTATTATTGAACTAAAAATGTTGTACAATCAAACACTAACGAACAACTATAATGCAACTAGAACAAAGACATTAGATAGTAACAATCAGTGTCAGTAATATTTGTATTGAATTCTGGTACCCAAGGAAAGATTTAACTTGTGTTATGGGTACCAGGAATCTCACGCAAGTTTTTACCATCAAAAGTTACATCAGAAGGTTTAAAAGTTGAACAAGTGATAAATTTGAGAAGTAGCCCTGTTATGTGTGAGTGTTTCGAATAAGGAGTTGTGCCTCAGTGAGGTTGTAAGAATTAATGTGTAGGTCGTGTATTAAAGAAATGATAACTTTAGGAGTTTTTCTGTTTCGTCATAGCTCTGCATCTGTAACCAGCCGTACACCGTTCTCTTACATTTCTCAAGAGTTGTGGAATAAATCGAGCAATGTTTGTTGGTTTCATTGTATAGGTGACTTCCGATACCATAAAAATGTCTCCGAGCAAGTGCAGTCCTACAGCTTTGAGTCGGGCATACCCTAAAGCGTTGGCGCTTATTTCGAGAACTGGCATCATACTTCAGCGAAATGTGCTTACGCAGAACCACATGGAGCACAAAGAGCTGCCTAACAGAAAGAACACAACAATCTCTAAATATTCTAACTGTTGGATATCTAAAGGGATTGAAGCACATTACCTTCAGGACATCCCTTTGTGTCCGCTCAAGATGAATAAGGTGAGTCTTGGGTGCACCTCCCCACACAGTGACACAATATGTTAGCAGTGACTGGCACAAAGTGTAATAGACTGTTTTTTTGAAAACATAAATTAATTTTCGAACCCGGGAAGTGATTCCATCAACATGAGATTTCCAATTTAATAGGCTATCAATTGGTACCCCAAGATATTTAATGGTAGCCGATCTCACCAATGGAGAGCAGGAACATTGTGTGATGGGTGAGTTTGGAAAACAAGAATGAGCTTTTCGAACAATAGCATCTGGGGCGGGCAATGCAACAGCCTGCGCGGAAAAAGGCAAAAAATTGGTTTTTGAGACGTTAATGGTGAGAAGATTATCATACAGCCAGCTCATCACTGACGCCAGGGCATTCTCGGCATGAGTTGTTGCCTCGGTCCAGCTATCACCGTGTAAAAGTAAAGCCGTGTCATCTGCATAAGCAAATATTGAACAATTTTTCAGGGAAAGTGTACACAAGTTGTTAACGTAAACTAGAAAGAGGGTCGGTCCCAGGATAGAGCCCTGTGGCACACCGAAATGAATAGTTTTGCTGTCACTAACCATCCCAATAATCCTGACACACTGCTCCCGATCATTGAGATAATCTTGAAAAATTTTAAGGGTATCACCCCGCACACCAATTGCTTCTAGTTTCGACAGGAGGTGTGGAACAGACACAGTGTCAAAAGCTTTAGAGATGTCCAGAAAGATACCCATGCATTTCTTCCTGCAATCAAGCTTAGCGATCGTAGTCTATAAAAGAACCAACAGCGTCTTCAGTCGATTTGCATATTCTGAAGCCATACTGGTTTTCAGCTAAGTGATGTTGTGATTCCAGGAAGTTGGTTAATCTATTGATGAGAATTTTCTCCATGACTTTAGAAAGGGCAGGTAAGACAGATATAGGTCTATAATTGGTAACACTGTGTCTGTCTCCACTTTTGAAGATTGGATGTACAACGGCTTTTTTAAAAGCTTTGGGGAAGCAGCCCGATCTGATAGTGCAGTTGCAGATATCAGTTATAGCTGGGACAAGAGCATGTGAGCAGGATTTCGTTCCGCTTTCACGCGAAAACTACTTAACCGATCATGATGAAGCTTTGTACATATTCTTGGAGGTATTAGAAGTAACAAAGGATACGGAACGTACTTTTTATGGTCCTTCGAGCCGGATTCTGGTGTCTTAATTTAAAAAAAAATTAAAAAGCGGGCAAAGCCGCGGTTCTCAGCTGGTATTCTATAAATGAGACCCTCCCAATGCCATTTTAGATTCGCTTTGTCTTCAACATCCACGATGCAGGTCGCGAAGCGTATAACTGAAAACCTATACCTTTTTGAAACATGAGTGAGCTATTTTGTTGCTATTTTTTTTTATTTGAGATGGGTTTGCTTTTGACTATAGTCTAGGTCAGAGATGACAGAGACAAAGTCTACGATGGAGCGAGCTTACCCAGAATCTAGCCTATTCACTGTAACTTTGAAAAGATTAGGATTGTGCGTTTGGAAATACAGACAGTTCGTTTTATTGGACGCGATGGACGCGCGACCTGACTCTAGCGCAGTTGTTGTAAGTGTTTCACTTACCAGTGCTATTCCAGTTGTCAGCGAGCCACTTGGCGAGGCGCGCGGTGGCGGCGCGCACCACCAGCGCCACGAGCGGCGCGGGCGCGGCCGCCAGCAGCGCGCACACGGCCGCCTGCGCGACCTGACTCTAGCGCAGTTGTTGTAAGTGTTTAACTTACCAGTGCTATTCCAGTTGTCAGCGAGCCACTTGGCGAGGCGCGCGGTGGCGGCGCGCACCACCAGCGCCACGAGCGGCGCGGGCGCGGCCGCCAGCAGCGCGCACACGGCCGCCTGCGCGACCTGACTCTAGCGCAGTTGTTGTAAGTGTTTAACTTACCAGTGCTATTCCAGTTGTCAGCGAGCCACTTGGCGAGGCGCGCGGTGGCGGCGCGCACCACCAGCGCCACGAGCGGCGCGGGCGCGGCCGCCAGCAGCGCGCACACGGCCGCCTGCGCGACCTGACTCTAGCGCAGTTGTTGTAAGTGTTTAACTTACCAGTGCTATTCCAGTTGTCAGCGAGCCACTTGGCGAGGCGCGCGGTGGCGGCGCGCACCACCAGCGCCACGAGCGGCGCGGGCGCGGCCGCCAGCAGCGCGCACACGGCCGCCTGCGCGACCTGACTCTAGCGCAGTTGTTGTAAGTGTTTAACTTACCAGTGCTATTCCAGTTGTCAGCGAGCCACTTGGCGAGGCGCGCGGTGGCGGCGCGCACCACCAGCGCCACGAGCGGCGCGGGCGCGGCCGCCAGCAGCGCGCACACGGCCGCCTGCGCGACCTGACTCTAGCGCAGTTGTTGTAAGTGTTTAACTTACCAGTGCTATTCCAGTTGTCAGCGAGCCACTTGGCGAGGCGCGCGGTGGCGGCGCGCACCACCAGCGCCACGAGCGGCGCGGGCGCGGCCGCCAGCAGCGCGCACACGGCCGCCTGCGCGACCTGACTCTAGCGCAGTTGTTGTAAGTGTTTAACTTACCAGTGCTATTCCAGTTGTCAGCGAGCCACTTGGCGAGGCGCGCGGTGGCGGCGCGCACCACCAGCGCCACGAGCGGCGCGGGCGCGGCCGCCAGCAGCGCGCACACGGCCGCCTGCGCGACCTGACTCTAGCGCAGTTGTTGTAAGTGTTTAACTTACCAGTGCTATTCCAGTTGTCAGCGAGCCACTTGGCGAGGCGCGCGGTGGCGGCGCGCACCACCAGCGCCACGAGCGGCGCGGGCGCGGCCGCCAGCAGCGCGCACACGGCCGCCTGCGCGACCTGACTCTAGCGCAGTTGTTGTAAGTGTTTAACTTACCAGTGCTATTCCAGTTGTCAGCGAGCCACTTGGCGAGGCGCGCGGTGGCGGCGCGCACCACCAGCGCCACGAGCGGCGCGGGCGCGGCCGCCAGCAGCGCGCACACGGCCGCCTGCGCGACCTGACTCTAGCGCAGTTGTTGTAAGTGTTTAACTTACCAGTGCTATTCCAGTTGTCAGCGAGCCACTTGGCGAGGCGCGCGGTGGCGGCGCGCACCACCAGCGCCACGAGCGGCGCGGGCGCGGCCGCCAGCAGCGCGCACACGGCCGCCTGCGCGACCTGACTCTAGCGCAGTTGTTGTCAGTGCTATTCCAGTTGTCAGCGAGCCACTTGGCGAGGCGCGCGGTGGCGGCGCGCACCACCAGCGCCACGAGCGGCGCGGGCGCGGCCGCCAGCAGCGCGCACACGGCCGCCTGCGCGACCTGACTCTAGCGCAGTTGTTGTAAGTGTTTAACTTACCAGTGCTATTCCAGTTGTCAGCGAGCCACTTGGCGAGGCGCGCGGTGGCGGCGCGCACCACCAGCGCCACGAGCGGCGCGGGCGCGGCCGCCAGCAGCGCGCACACGGCCGCCTGCGCGACCTGACTCTAGCGCAGTTGTTGTAAGTGTTTAACTTACCAGTGCTATTCCAGTTGTCAGCGAGCCACTTGGCGAGGCGCGCGGTGGCGGCGCGCACCACCAGCGCCACGAGCGGCGCGGGCGCGGCCGCCAGCAGCGCGCACACGGCCGCCTGCGCGACCTGACTCTAGCGCAGTTGTTGTCAGTGCTATTCCAGTTGTCAGCGAGCCACTTGGCGAGGCGCGCGGTGGCGGCGCGCACCACCAGCGCCACGAGCGGCGCGGGCGCGGCCGCCAGCAGCGCGCACACGGCCGCCTGCGCGACCTGACTCTAGCGCAGTTGTTGTAAGTGTTTAACTTACCAGTGCTATTCCAGTTGTCAGCGAGCCACTTGGCGAGGCGCGCGGTGGCGGCGCGCACCACCAGCGCCACGAGCGGCGCGGGCGCGGCCGCCAGCAGCGCGCACACGGCCGCCTGCGCGACCTGACTCTAGCGCAGTTGTTGTAAGTGTTTAACTTACCAGTGCTATTCCAGTTGTCAGCGAGCCACTTGGCGAGGCGCGCGGTGGCGGCGCGCACCACCAGCGCCACGAGCGGCGCGGGCGCGGCCGCCAGCAGCGCGCACACGGCCGCCTGCGCGACCTGACTCTAGCGCAGTTGTTGTCAGTGCTATTCCAGTTGTCAGCGAGCCACTTGGCGAGGCGCGCGGTGGCGGCGCGCACCACCAGCGCCACGAGCGGCGCGGGCGCGGCCGCCAGCAGCGCGCACACGGCCGCCTGCGCGACCTGACTCTAGCGCAGTTGTTGTAAGTGTTTAACTTACCAGTGCTATTCCAGTTGTCAGCGAGCCACTTGGCGAGGCGCGCGGTGGCGGCGCGCACCACCAGCGCCACGAGCGGCGCGGGCGCGGCCGCCAGCAGCGCGCACACGGCCGCCTGCGCGCGCGACGCGATTGACGCGCGACCTGACTCTAGCGCTACGCTGCGCAGCTGTTGTAAGTGTTCCGCATACACTTGCTGGACGTTTGGGAGGAGAGATGCCTGTGGAAGAGAAGCTGTTGATATTAGGTCATTTTAAAGGTGAATTTTGTGTCACTTCTGTGGAGAGGTCTGAGTAAATTTTTAAAAGTCACGTCTGTGCACAGGCAAGTTGAGGTACATTAGTATCAATTCTGTGCAGGTTGAGGTACATTTGTGACACTTTCGTGAACAGGTTGAGGTAAATTAGTATCACTTCTGTGCACAGGTTGAGATACATTTGTGTCACTTTCATGAATAGGTTGAGGTACATGTATCACTTCGGTGGAGAGTTTGAGGTACATCTGTATCAATTCTTTGGACAGGTTGGATTGCATTTGTATCACTTTTGTGCATAGGTTGAGTTAAATTTGTGTCACTTCTGTAGACAGATTAGAGTACATTAGTGTCACTTTTGTACACAGATTGAGGTAAATTTGTGTCACTCCTGTAGTCAGATTGGAGTACATTAGTGTCACTTTTGTGCACAGATTGAGTTAAATTTGTGTCACTTCTGTAGATAGATTGGAGTACATTAGTGTCACTTTTGTGCACAGATTGCGGTAAATTTGGACACTTCTGTAGACAGATTGGGCTACATTTGCGGTACTTCTGTGAACAAATTGAGTAACAATAAATTGGTTGTGTTGGTGTTGGCAAGATTGGTGTACATTTGTGTCACGTATTGTGTGAACAGATTGGGGTACATTTGTGTCACTTAAATATGGACAGATTGTGATACATTTGTGTCACTTATGTGGACAGATTGAGGTACATTCTTGAACAGGCAGGCTTCCGACGAGGTGTTTCAACGGTTGATCACATACACACACTAGAAATGGTAATAGAAAAATTCCAAGAGTTCAACAGACCACTCTTTGCTGTTTTTATTGATTATCAAAAAGCCTTTGATACTCTACTTCACCCATCGATTTGGGAAGCTCTAGTCTCTCAAGAAGTGGCATTGGATTACATACAAGTCCTAAAAAACATCTACGACAACAGTACTAGCAGAGTGAAGTTAGAGACAACTGGGCCTCCTATACAAATAAAAAGAGATGTAAGGCTGCGATGTAGGGAGAAGGAGGGGTTAAGTAAACACCATAATGAGTACTTCTCCATGACTCAGCTCAAGACTGAAGACTGAAGTCTGAGCCCTGAGACTGAAGTCCTCCTTTATTGTTAAGTGCGATATATATACATAGTGCGTGCGTGATGTTATTATAATAAAACTATGAATATATCTTACTTAAACTATGTGCTATACGTGACGTGCTGATGCACGAGTACGTGACATCACACCACATCACCCCTCTTAAACAAAAAAAAAAACTAAGTAACATTGTTTTTTTTTCCATTTCACCCCATTATTAACTTACATTCTAGCTCTTACAATATAACATTGTCCTGTTTTTGTGTATTACATCTATCTTCTAAAATCTCATAAAATAAAAAGAATATCTATTAATAATGATTACACAAAAAAACAATAACGACACGATAACGATAAAATAACAACAAACAAAACAACAACTGACAACAACTCAAAATAACAATTTATTTATGCCTTTCTCATTACAAATAATTACTATGTCTTTCGACAACTCGTCTCGCGATGATGCCGATAAAGATTCATAGTTTACATAAATACTCGAGTTTTCTTGGCATATACATATTCAATGCATTAATTTGCGCGACTTTGACAATATTTTTATACAAGTAGTGTTACGTAACATTTTCTCCCATTCATTTAAACATATTTCTACGTCATCACCTTGCTTTTGAAAACTTCCACGATCCTAGGGTGATCAGTCCTAGACACCACGGAGTCCATATCACAAACATTTGTTTCTCTCAACTGACTTACATGGTAAATTATAAATAATAATTATATAAAACTTATACACGAACGCACATTGTCTGTATTACAACTTTAAATATACATAACCTATAGCTCGTAAACTACCCCTTATACCATTAATCACTAACCCCTTCTTAACTATTTTACAGCACAAAACATTAATCCTCAAGAAACTGCTATTCATGGCCGATATCGATGCCCCCGTACCGACTTAGGTACCATTCTAAATCTACATTATTTTTCATAAAATTTACCCAGTTATTACTATTGCAAGCTAAATTATACTTAGAAACGAAAAAAACTAAGTTTCATTAATAATCATATTAGGTTGGCGCAGTGGTCGAGCGATTGACTGCTGCGCAGCATGTCGCGGGTTCGATTCCCGCATGGAACAAATATTTGTACGACCTACAAGTATTTGTTCCGAGTCTGGGTGTTTTTCTATGTATAATATGTATGTACATATTTACAAAAAAAAAAATGTATATAAGTAGTTTATCAGCCATCTCGTTACCATAACACAAGCATTAGGTTGCTTAGCTTGGGACGATATGGCGTTGTGTGAAATGTCCAAGGATATTATTATTATGGGTTCAAACTTAAAGTTCTCAGGTACTAACCTGGGGTTTTCTAGAATCTCACGGGCGTGAACCAAGGTGAGATCCTAGTTCATATTTTAAGATGGTAAATGGCTTTGTACTGGATTGAAATTATTATCTAAGTCCATTTGTAAAAATTTCCTAACTATACGGCAAGTGTTCAATATGGCGGCTTTTTGTAATGTAAGGTATGTGTATTTCGATAGATTGAGGATATTAAAGCTATTGAATATTTGTTTTGGTTATTTGTATTGAATATTTGTATTGTATTATTATTTCATTTATTTATTTTTTGTACATATTTTCTACATTTTTAAATATTTGTATAAAACTAAAAAAGAAACAACATTTAAAAATATAAAAAATAGTAGCCCGCCGGCATCGGGAACAGGGTCCAAGCTACCGGTGGTCAGGGCTCCCGAGAGAGGAACCTCCTCACAATACGCGCCGTGTCCAGGAGTACTGCTTTCTGGATCAAGCCCTTGATCCAGCTGCCCAACGAGAGCCTCTTGAGGTGTTGGTCGAGGCTCTTGGCAATTATGCCATTGGCCGTCACCACTATCGGCACAATGACTGCTGTGTTCACATCCCACATGTCGACAACCTCGCGAGCCAAGTCAAGATACTTACTTTGTTTCTCTTTCTCAGACTTCACGAGGTTCTCGTCATGAGGGACTGCTATATCAACAATCATTGCGCGACGCTCTAGTCGGTCTATCACCACTATGTCAGGCTTATTAGCAACAATAGTCCTGTCAGTGATGATAGACCGATCCCAGTACAACGTGCAATTGCCATTTTCGAGAACTGGGTCGGGCACATACCTATAGTACGGTACTTCCGATTCCACAAGATTGTACTTCAAAGCAAGTTGCTGGTGAATGATTCTGGCTACAAGGTTGTGCCTGTGCAAATAGTCTCCGTTAGCCAGACTAGAACAACCGGAAATAATGTGGCGGATGGATTCCCCGGATCGGTGACATGCCCGACATATGTCAACCGTACCGTCCTTCACAATGTATTTCCGGTAGTTGTTCGTCATCATAACTTCGTCCATGATCGCACAGACAAAACCTTCGGTTTCCCCAAAGAGGTCACCAAAACGCAGCCAGGCTACGGACGCTAAAAAGTCTACATCGGGCCCATGTAGGACCCGATAAAAGCGTCCGTGAAGCTCCTTGCTCTGCCATACCTCCCTGCGGTCGTTAGTATCTAATACCACAGGTTTGCGCCAGTTCTCGTTAGCCAAGGAGAGCGCGGTAAGGCCTTTGTCCACCGCTACCACATCTCGATGCATACCCACGTCGGCCTCTAGGAAGTATTCCCTAAGGCTGCATACCTCACGGTTGTGCAGGGTCTTAGCATTTAAGAAGCCACGACCCCCGCACTTCCGCGGGATATACAGCCTCATCACCGATGACCGTGGGTGATGCATCCGATTTGCGGTAAGCAGTGAGCGTACCCTTCTATCCAGGGCGTCAAGTTCTGTCTGAGTCCATTTGAGTATGCCAAAAGAGTACATCAAAACCGGCATGACCCAACCGTTGAAGGCGCGCACCTTGTTTCCGCCTGATAAAAGACTGTTAAGTACTTTATTCAGGCGGCCAAAGAAGCGCTCCTTCAACGATTGTTTCATATCACCAGCATTGATGCCTAACGCTTCCGACATACCCAAATACTTGTAAGTTTCGGTTGAAGAGAGGGACCTTAGGTGTATGGAATCCGAGAGTTGTGTTCCCACGGATTCCATAATCTCCCCTCGCTTTACATGCATGACCGCACATTTATCCACACCAAATTCCATCCTGATGGCGCTACTGAAGTTTTCTGTTACCTTCAGTAGCTTCATCAGTTGCAAGTTGTTAGGAGCAAATAGTTTCAAGTCATCCATATAAAGGAGGTGCGATATGACCTGACCACCTCTTCTCAACCGGAAGCCTTGCCCCGAACCCTCCAGCAATGTACTGAGAGGGTTGAGGGCAAGACAAAACCACAGTGGACTCAGACTGTCGCCCTGAAATATGCCACGCTCGATCCTTATCGGGTCGCTGTTCACTTGGGTTTGTCGACACCCTGGATAGCGAAGGACCGTCCTCCACTGCCCCATACACGACATCAGGAAGGTGCGTAGAACTGCATTAACTTTATACAGCTCCAGCACCCTCATGAGCCATGTATGTGGCACTGAGTCATAGGCCTTCTTATAATCTATCCAGCATGTCGACAGATCCCTTCGGGAACGACGAACCTGTTGGCTAATGGCAATGTCAATGAGGAGCAGCTCCTTAGTACCGCGGGACCCGTTCCTACATCCATTTTGAGAGGCAGACATAATTGAATTACTATCAATATGATGATTTATCTTAGCTCTCAAAATGGATGTAAGAACTTTATAGACCGTCGGTAAACACGTGATCGGTCTATAATTTTTAGGTTCCGCGGTACTACCTGATTTATGGAGCAGGTGGGTTATTCCTGTAGTTAGGAACTGGGGCAGTGACCCTGACTCTAAGGCAGACTGGAATTGAGTTGCCAAGCGAGCGTGCGATCCTTGAAACCATTTTATCCAGAAGTTGTGCAGCCCGTCCGGTCCTGGCGATTTCCAGTTAGGCAACGGACGGACTGCACGAGCTACATCTAGGGGGCTGATGGTAATTGCCCCCATTTCTGGTATCGGATCGCACGCGCGTTCGACCTCCCGAGTCCAATCGCCCTCAGTATGACTGACAGGTACCGACCAGATGCTGCGCCAGAATGAACACATGGCGTCATCATCCGGTAGGCGCGTATCAGTCACACCTTGGTCAGGTCGCTCCCAAGTCCTATAAACCCACCTCTCATTGCTTTGGAATGTGCGATTCTGAGTATATCGCTCCACTCGCCGCTTGTACCGACGTATACGGTTTGCCCATGCATAAATTTTCTGCTTCAGGAAGTCGATACGCTCTGTGACGCGGGTCAGATAATCCCGAGGACTGATGTCAGTCCCCGAAAACGCCCGCCTCACAAAGCGCATCACTCTACGGCGAGTGTTGCCCTCCCTGAAGCAGATAAGTTTGCCAATGAGTGCTCTAGCCTCACCGATACGACGCTCGATCCTGCACTGCCAAGCTGGTACGGCTGGTCGTGTAACTCTGTCACTGTTAGGAAATTTGACATGAGCTACACGACATGCCGCTGCAGCCGCACAGTATAGGATCGAGTGGGTATCGGCGAGGTCTTCGCTACTAGCAAAATAACTTGCTAGTTGCGAATCTAGAGCACACACCAGCGCCCTATTTTTCTTGTGCATGGGCAAACGAGGTAGCCGAGGCCTAAGCTCTGGCGGTGTGGAGCGATACTCTCGGAAAGCATCCTCCAAAGCACTCCTCAATCGCTCATTGCACTGGGTACTCACGGATATAGCCCCGCCATCATCATCTTCACCGACGCAGTCGGGTCGCGGTGGAACACTAACACTGGGTTGTATTTGCACCGCGGCCGGTGGCGAAGCTGGTGAGACGCGGCTATTCCGTGATTCCAGACGCAGTCTATCAAGTACGGCTTCATCCAACATACGGTTACGCTGAATGACCCGCACCTGATCCGATAGTCGTTGGGCTGAAACGTTGACAGCTGGCTCAAGTACCTGAAACAGAGAGAGCATCCGACCACGGTACGCAGTCAGGTTAGTTCCCCCCTCTGTAGCCCCATAGTATGAGCGCATGACATTTTCGTATTATTATTATTATTATTTTGTTTTCTTTCTCGGGTCTCTGGAGACCCGGTCCTTTGGTAGGCGTACGAGGGGCCGAAACCAACTCGCAGAGGCCCCGTTAGAAATTTCAAATGTAATGGGGTACCAATTATTATTATTATTATTAAACTGCTCGTCTTCACTATTCCGTGACATTGACATTGCGCCTGAGTCAGCATCACCCCGCGCATGTTCTAAACACACTACGCGCTGCCGACCTTGCTGAGTTTGTTGTCCACAATGAGCATTATTGCTTCGACCGCGCATTCCGACACCATGCCGTACGCTTTCATATTTGTACTTAACTTAGAAACTATAATATACTTAAATTTACCATAATGGGCTTTTACCTCGCTACAATGCTTATCTCGATATGATGACACTTGCTCATCCCCAGTCACTTTCCCCGACGCCATCTTCTGTTCGTTTCCAAACTCAACAGTCTCTATACACTAGTTATCCATTTTACTCACTAACTGCTAACTCCTCCGAAAATTGAACTGTCGCTCCATCTGCTCCCGGTCAGGCAATCCGCACAGCTCGCTGCACCTCCAGCTGATTGATCTTCTCTTCAATCCAATTTCGATGGCACTTCCTGTGCTGCCGGACCGCCACGCCAACGATGACTATCGCCAAACACACGGCGATGAACAACAGCACTACGTTGATAGCTGACAGTTGCTCCTGAGTAACTGTCGCGGTATTTGATCCACCCGCTGCCGTCTGGGCGATGATAACCTCTTCCTTTGATGTCGTGCTTCCCATGGCCTGCGACTACAAAACCCAAGCTGACTTGAAGCTCACCGATGTTGTTGACTCGAAGCTCATCGTAGTGACTACGATTAGTTCCCGGTTGGGCAACTATAACGCCGTCCAGTCGACTGGCAGGGTCGCCATGCGATGTAGGGAGAAGGAGGGGTTAAGTAAACACCATAATGAGTACTTCTCCATGACTCAGCTCAAGACTGAAGACTGAAGTCTGAGCCCTGAGACTGAAGTCCTCCTTTATTGTTAAGTGCGATATATATACATAGTGCGTGCGTGATGTTATTATAATAAAACTATGAATATATCTTACTTAAACTATGTGCTATACGTGACGTGCTGATGCACGAGTACGTGACATCACACCACAAGGCAGGGAGATCCAATCTCTTCAACAATTTTTATAGCGGTAGGTACTAGAGACAATCATCCGCAACCTAAAATGAGTGAAAGTCGGAATAAATATAAACGGATGTTACTTGAGCCATCTCAGATTCGTTGACGATATAGTTCTGCTATCAGTAAGCTAATTCACGTAACTAAATAAGTGCTGTTGCAGTGCAGTTGAAGTTAAGTCTCGATCAAAACAACGCTTTTCGTATTCTCTACCGCTGTCAGACACGCTCGCGTCAAGTTCGCGTCACGCTCGCAATAACGGCTACCTACTGTTGCGCGTCTTTGGTGCGTGTTTCGGAACGCAACATGATTGGTATTCTACTATTTGTTTGACGTCCCAATATGACAGCTTGTAAGTTTAAGTTTAACTTTTAATATTAAAATAACGTCATATTCATTGAAATGTAATCGATTCTATTCGATTATTTAGTGAGTAATATTTTTTCTCTCCACCATAAGTAAATTTGGCTGTCGTGCAGTTAACATGCAGTTCACGCGCAGTTCAAAGATTACAAGAATACCGTTTATCACTCAAACTTAACTGCAACTGCACCAAAACTTAATCGGCGCGTTACGTGAATTAGCCCTCAGAAAGCACAAACCAACTACAACTAATGATAAACTCGCTACATGAAGAAAGTCATAAAGTGGGCTTAGAAATTAACTTAAATAAAACAAACTCATGACGAACCATACTAAAACACCTATATATCTCAATAATTTGCCTTTATCTTACGTTGATACCTACATTTACCTAGGAAAACAAATTTCATTCAACCAACACAATAACAAACTGGTAGTAGAGAAAAGAGTCAACATCATTTGGAAAAAATTCTGGAGTCTAAGGAAATTCTGAAAAGCGACATAAAGTTAAAAAGCAAAGTCATGAACACCTGCCTACTTTCCTCACTAACATGCCTGTCAAACCTGGAAATTTACTATGAGAATAAAAAACAAGATCGTAACATGTCAAAGAAGTTTGGAAAGAAGCATTCTGAAGATTACAAAGATCGAAAAAATCCGTCATACTGTCATAAGACAGAAAACGAAAGTCATCGATGCTCTCAGCTACGCACAGAGGCTAAAATGGCGATGGGTAGGACATGTAGCCAGACTGAATGACAACCACTGGAGTAGAAAAACCACATCATGGTTAGGACCATCGGGCCAAAGAAAAAGGGGAAGACCAAATGCGCGCTGGGCAGACGACATTATAAAAATAGCAGGTACCCACTAGATGCGAGTAGCAGAAGATAGAAAGCATTGGTTATCTCAGGAGGCCTTCACCTTCCACTAAGAGGGGTTCTTGCAAACTGTATTACAACCAAATACTGACATTACCTAATTAATTTTACATCACAAACAATACCAAATATATATTTTTTTAACTTTCATGACTAATATTATTATGTAAAAATTTCATTACTTATTCTTGTTACTGTCTAAGATAATTGTTAGAATTAAGGAAGTAATTTAATTTATATATTTAATTTATTTGAAATTGAAATTTAATTGTACTTGTTATTTCAATGATTTAATTGTAACTTTGTAGTGTAATTAATTTATTGTAAATCAAAATCTTATTTTATGATTAAAATACCTAAATTTTATATGTAATACCTACCAAAATATCATCAACCCAGTACCAGTAACATTGAATCAATTAATTAATAATTACTCTTACTAACAACAAGCTAATCTAATTAACTATGCATGCACACTGTTTTAAATTGTCAATCTCTACTGTAATGCAAGAAATAAAAGGCTTTTTTATGTTATTTATTTATTTATGTGGACAGATTGTGATCCATTTGTGTCACTTATGTGGACAGATTGATGTACATTTGTGTCACTTCTGTAGCCAGATTGGGTACATTTGTGTCATTTCTGTGCACAGATTAAGGTACATTTTTGTTACTTTTGTGCACAGATTGAGGTACATTTGTGTCACTTCTATAAACAGATTGGGCTTCATTTGTGGCACTTCTGTGGATAAATTGAGTAACAAATGGTTGTGTTGGTGTTGGCCAGATTGGTGTACATTTGTGTCACTTGTGTGAACAGATTGGGGTACATTTGGGCACTTCTGTGGACAGATTGTGATACATTTGTGTCACTTATGTGGACAGATTGGGGTACACTTTTTGCACTTCTGTGAAAAGGATAAGATACACTTGTGTCTTTCAGAGCTCTATTGTGTTACCTGATCTAGTTGCGTGGTAGTAGTAAGCAGCCTAGCCACGTGGCTGCGCGCCTTGGCTCGCTGCGCGCTGAGCGTGTGCCCGCTGAGCTCGCGCACGCACGCGCTCGTCACGCGCTCTATCACCAGTTCTAGTACTCGTCGAGTAGATGATGGTTGACTCTTTAGAAGTTCTTCTTCAAGACGAGCCTATGATGGACGACAGATTTTATGCTAAATTAAATAAATACCTACAAGGCTTGCTTGTTTATATTTCACAGGATAACTGCAGACTCACGGAGTTGGCTCCGCAGATTGTAATTAATCTTTATTTTATTATGACTTCTCGATATATTATGAAAAAATCGTTTTGTGTACAATAAATCCCTCCCAAATTCAATAGTTTCCAATTTGTCCGTGGCTTATTACGAAAAAATATTTTAAAGTTCTCGCGATATTTTACAATTCTACGACGTTTGCAATTTTCCGGTGACATATACATAAAAAACCTTTTTGAAATTCTAATGTAAAGATAAAATCATACACTTCTATACATATTAATAATATTATTCGGTTACATATAATAAACAAAAATTATACATCATAAATATAGAAATTATTGTAACTAACCTGCAATTCTTTCTCCTTATTCTTAATCCGATCCTCAGGATTCAAAGTCAAGCTAACCGGCGTAATATGTCTATAACTGCCCATATCTTTTTGCTCCTGAGACACTCTACAAGTCGATAACAACACATTTAAGTCCCTTAAATGCGGACACAGCTCTATAATCACCGACTCATCGACTAAATCACAACTATCAATATTAACGTCCGTCCCAACACTAACGTTTAGTCGATTTTCGTAGAATAAATCCTGTGGGAATTGTGGTAGATCGAATAACCAACCGAGAATCGATTTTAAATAGATGATAGTATTTTTCTTCATAGAATTTGTGTCGATTTTTAATCGATTTGAGTAGATATCGAATAGAATTTTTAGTAGGTTTTGGTAGTATTTTATTCGGAGTGATGTGTAGTCTAGCATTGAGAGGTAATGGACTATCCAGGGGACAGTGAAAGAGAGGCGTCCGTTTTCTTGGGCGTTCGTTAGTATGCCTCTAAGGTCAATTGTTGGTTGGCTCTGAAAGAGAACAAAAAAAAAAACATAGTTGCTCAAAAACTGAAGAAAGTATATTAATGTACAGCCTGAAGCATAAATATTATGAGTCAGGGCATTTATTATTTCACACTTAGGGGACGTCTCCACGAGCGAGAAAGTCGCTGCGATTCGACGAGTAAAAACGTCAACTCGAGGCGATTCTCTCGCTCGTGGAGAAGGCCTCTAAGATAGTGTCAGTTGCAGGACATGAAAGACAAGTTTTTTTTTTGTGCATAGTGTATCAGAATAAATGCAAATCTTGAAAAGGGCATTTATTATTTTGAACAAGTTTTACTATGGGACCGTCTCCACGAGCGAGAGAATCGCGGCGAGTTGACGTTTATTCATACATCGAATCGCCGCGATAATATCGCCGTGTGGAGACACGTTCATAGAGTTGTTATAGAAATACGTGGCATGGACGATAATATCGCCGCGATTCTCTCGCTCGTGGAGATGGCCCCTAAGGGACCAACACAGAAATCGCACACACACACAAAAATATTTATTTCGATAAACAGAGGCCCAGTTCTACTGCTTTTGAAGCAACTTACGCATTCAGATATCAGTCTCAATCTGTCAAAAACGCTTATTTCCTTACATTTTGAATTGTCTCTCGAAAATTAATATTTTTTTCATGCATATTCCTATTGACTGTACTTGCTAATTACAACGAGCAATGTATCTGATTCATTAAGGCGCGGCGCGGCTCGGTAACACTCGGGCGCCTGAGGGCTGTTTCGGGCGGCTTCGGGTGCCTGAGATCTGCCTCTCAGTCGTAAGCTTACCTAAGGATGCCGATTCTTATTTCGGGTAGCTTTGGCAAAACTAAGAATAGTTCCGGTGGCAGACACATCCACGGGGCAGTCGAAGTGTTATGTGAAAACAGTTGTGCGTGTTCATTTATAATGGTGGATTGGGACTGAGTTCTCATTGTTCATCTTGCTGAAGAGAAACTTAGGAGCTTCAAAGCATAAAAGAAGATGAATGCATAATCAACTTTTCTTCTATCATCGTCAAATAAAACGAACTTATACGTGTAATTAAACAAGGCTTTTGCCTAGTATTTCCCTCTGAGTGTTGTTAAGCTAATGGAAGCGCGCGCGGTGAAAATAAATTTGACTGTTAAGGCTCGACCGCACTGGGCGACGCGACACGTAACCACGTTCGCACTAGAAGTGTCGCGGCGCGTCGCACGCTGCTGCGTACTGCGGTTATTTCTTACAAAGAATATTTTGCCGTTGCGTGTCGCGTCGCTTCGCTGCCGCGAAGCGTCGCCAAGTGCGGTCAAGCCTTTATGCGACGTGTCTGCCACGAAAATGCCACCCAAGCTACCCGAAGATAGCCTCGGCGTCCTTAGGTCTGCCGAGACAGCCCGAAGTTGTCCGACCGTCACCCGATGTCCACCGATAGTGGGCGCCGCGCCTAATGGCTCGTTTTTCTTTTCTACCCAAAATCGATCAGTACGATAAGACACGTGAATATATACAATTTTTCCGTTACTGGTGAATGACTGACAGACAACGCACAGCCGAAACTACTGCTCGTAAAAAGCTGGGCATGTAGGTTCCTTGGGGAGTGTAGGGAAGTCACGACATTCCTACGGGAACGGGAAATATGACTAGATGATACCCGTGGGATCGCCCGCTTGACGACAACAAAAACCTTCCTGGAGAACGACTATCCATGGGTGAAAACAGCATGAAAATCGGTGCAGTCGTTTTTGAGTGCATCGCGAGCAGACAGACGCGACGGAGGACTCTGTATTATAATATGTAGTGAAGTAAATACAAGGGATTGTTGGTAAAAAGGAACAACCACAGTAATATAAAAATTAAGTTACTTACATAATTCCTCAGCACCAAATCATTTTCCAAGACTTTTTCCTTCGGGGCGGCATAAGAGACCTCTTTGGGTACAACCTTGTTGATAGCGTTCTTATTACTAGAGTCTGTAGCCACTTGGGTATACGGCAGAGACGCTAGTAGTCCTAAGAACTTCGCTAGGAGGGCCAGCTTTTTAGATAGGGCTAGGTATTCTTTTGTGATTTCTGGGTTTGCTGGAAAAAAAAAAAACAAGAAGTTATTTTAGAAACCAATCCTTATCATCGTCGCACAGTGGGCCCATGTTGAAAATTAGTGGACATAGGCAACAAAGTTTCAATATCGATGCGATTTTTTTTTATATGACGTGTTATGATTTTCCTGACAACTTTTATTCTTATAAAATTTCTTCTAAAGTTGATAGTTTGTCGTGAAAAAAATTAATTAGATTTTTTTTGTATGGAGCGAATCACGTTTACTTAATTTTTTTTCTTCAATTGTACTAATATGTTGGGTGTGTGGCGTGAGTATATCATAGCTAGGGTCATTCTTTATCCAGGAAAAAAAAAACAGCGCCGGACATCTGCGGCCGCGCGAGTAATCATTCGGTAAAAAAAATATGTTTTGTATGATTTTTTTTGCCATTTTTAAATAAATTCAAAGTATATTTTTTGTCTCATTTGGCTGTTTTGACCTTCTTTTTAGTTATATATATAGGTTTAATAGTGCATAGGTACTTATAACTAGTAATTCTGGTAGCGATTTAGTTTTTGTTGCTATATATGGTAGCACCTGCATTGTGCTTGATGACTCATTTGTTTGTGCGCTCGGCTAAGCGCATAACTAATGAGCCATCAAAAAATGCTTAACCTATTCACTCTTGACTTAAGCTTATAGCTATCAGTAAGAGCGTCTTCACACTAGCGTTTGTCCAGCGCAGGCGTCGCGTTGTTGTGGCGTTTACTCTGGAGTCAATTGGACGCTGCTAGCGCAGCGTCCGTTTCGGAAATATCATTAACAAAATGGATTCTAACGAGGAAACTGTATTGTTGGCTTTGCCTTTAAAAAGAAAATTATTGCGAAAACGTGTTCTCCCATAGAACCCATTATGGAGTGTACGGTCAAGTGAAAGTGATTATTTTGTGCTTTATTGTAAACACATAAAAACGGGTGCACATGGGGGCGCAGCTGCGGGTGGCGAGGAGAGGTCGGATGTGAACAGGATGTTACATGAGTCCGCAGTACCGCTGCGCATGCGGCGCTAACGCAGCGTATTCATTAACCCTTCCACTGACGCCGTGACAACGCGCCGCGTGGTCGCGGCGTCTGCGCTGCGCATACGTTTATCAAACGTCTACGCTGGACAAACGCTAGTGTGAAGGCGCTTTAACACAATGCGCTTACTATTTCCTCGTTCATCGGACGCTATATGCGTTCCGTCCAAAGTGACTATCTCTGAAGCAATGGCGTCTCTTAGATGTACTCTAAATGATTCATTCTCTGCGTTAATTATGAATTCTCTGTAACAAGGAATAATAAGTTAATTTACAAGATGGAATACAGTTTTTTTAGGATTCCGAAAGAAAAAACAAAACCCTTATCGGATCACTCGGAATAATTTGTAGGATTTTCTTTTTTTTTATATGGCAAGACAACGATTGCCGGATCAGCTAAATAATAAATAATACCAACTTGTAGAACATCTCCTGCGTCGTGAAGTGAGGCAGTCGATGTGACTCGGGCGCGTTAGGGCACGTGAGGCGCCGCTGGAGCTTGCTCAGCTTCGATTCCTGGAACAATAATAAAGCGATACCTCGTGAAAACCGAGAAAGATAAGCAAAACCTAGTTTACCTAGACTTTAGTCGCAAGGTGTCAAAGTTAGGAAGGTGTTTAAAAGTTTGGACTGATTTAAAAAGTTTGCACTGTGTTTTAAAGTATGCGCTGTGTTTTAAAAGTTTGACCATTTCTTAAAAGTTTGCACAGTGTATTAAAAGTTTGCACTGTTTTAAAAGTGCGCACTTTGTTTTAAAATTTCGCACTGTTTTCTAAAAGTTAACACTCTGTATTAAAAGAGTGCACTGTTTTTTAAAAGATTGCACTGTGTTTAAAAAGTTTACACCGTGTTTTAAAAGTTAACACTGTGTAATAAAAGTTTGCACTGTTTTTTAAAAGTTTGCACTATGTTTTAAAAATCGCACTGTATTTTGAATGTTTGGACTGTGTATTAAAAGTTTGCACTGTATTTTAAAACTCTGCACTCTGTTTTAAAAGTTTGCTCTGTGTTTTAAAAGTTCGCACTGTGTTTTAAAAGTGTGCACTGTCTCAAAAGTTTGCACTGGGTTTTGAAAGTCTGCACTGTGTTTTAAACTTTGCTCTGTGTTTTAAAAGTTCGCATTGTGTTTTAAAAATTTGCACTGTATTTAAAAGATTGCTCTGTGTTTTAAAAATTCGCATTGTGTTTTAAAAGTGTGCACAGTTTTCTAAGTTCGCACTGTTTTTCAAGTGTGCACATTTTTAAAAGTCTGCACTGTGTTTTAAAAGTTCGCACTGTGTTTTAAAAGTTTTGTCTGTGTTTTATAAGTGTGCGCAGTTTTAAAAGTTTGCACTGGGTTTTAAGTTTTTCTGAGCTCGGTAGCTTGATTTTTTTTCTGAAAATTATTTTGTTACCTGCTTAGTAGTAGGCAGACAATGCTGCGCCATATGAGTGGTGAACAAAGCTGCCAGGTGAGCGTGGTTGGCGGGCTCGGCGCCGGCGCAGAGCAGAGCCTTCACGCGCGCGCGGAGCGACGAGCGAGGCGTACCGCCCGCCCCCGACTGGGACTCTTGGTACCATCTGTACGACAGTTACTAAATAAGGGGCTAATGAATTACAGCCGCAAGTTCACGAGGAGCTCCAGGCTAAATAACAACAGCCGTACGGGTCGATCTTCAAGGTTAAGCAACGCTTGCCAAGGTTGGTCTGTGGATGGGTGACCATCTTAACATACCGAGTTTCCTCCGTGCCTCGGAAAGCACGTTAAGCCGTTGGTCACGGCTGTCATTTGTAGATCTTTGGCAATCGTTATGGATTGTCAGTAAATCTAACTCCAGTCTTGCCAAAAAATACCGTGTTACCCAGTTAAAGGGATGTGGAGATTTTTAGGCAGCCGCTTAAGCCGCCGTTAAATACTGGTATTCAACTGAATCCGGTTTGACTGGAAGCCGACCCCGGTATGTTTGGGAAAAAGCTAGACAGATGATGAGTTGGGGGAGGTGAGAGGACTCCCCCAACTGCTTAGCCTTTGCAACAGTGGGACATCATAAACAAAAAAAAACTGATGCCTTTCACATACCTCCAAATCTCATAAAACATATCCCTTTGCTTCTTAAAGCTCTGAAAGCTCATCATCGAGGGGAAATTATCAATGTTATCCGTCTCTGAGTTGAAGCACACCACCCCATGAGACCGGGCTTCTGTCGGCCTGCTACGGTCCGCGGTACTCTCGTGTTCGCAGCGAAGGCCATAGCAGTTTAAGAGGAATTTAGCCAGGTCCGGGTAGAAAGAACGGACCTTTTTGTTTTCACCTGTAAGAAGGAATGTAGTATTAATTTTTCAAAATCAATGTCGAACTACCAACAACAATAATTATTACCGCATAAAAGTGATTGTTTAATTTCATTTAACAGCTTTCCATTTGCAAGCCAGTTCGAAATTTAAATAAAACGTTTGATAAGTTACCTCCTTGGTTGCCATGTTTTGGAATAAAAGATCGTTCCATTTTTAATTTACCCGACAGATATGAGTTTACTATGTAATTTATTTGGCCGCAAAACACGACAGATATGGATTTTCATACAACTTTTGCATACTTGTATCAAAACCGGCCAACTCGCACACGAAGTACCATAAATCTTAATTTTTATTATTTGTTGTTTTAGCGGCAATTGAAATGCACAATCTGTGAAAATTTCAACTGTCTAACTATCACGTTTCTTGTGATACAGCCCGCTGACAGACAGACGGACGGACGGACGGACGGACGGACGGACAGCGGAGGCTTAGTATTAGGGTTCCGTTGGTTAACCCTTCGGGCACGGAACCCTAAAAAACGACTAAAACATTCCAAACAAGTGGCTTTAAAAGAATTCTGATGAGTATGGTTTTTTTTGATAAATTTTTTTCCCAATTATATTTTTTTTTGGTCTTACAGACTAATTAAAAAGACATTACGTAATGATAAAATTGGTACTAATAACAAATCATACATACCTAAAGTTTTCAATGAACTCTTATCCAGAATAACTTCCAGTATGACCCGTTGGTGCCACAGTGACTTCACAGCAAAATATGTACTGTTATGTATCGTCTTCATCAAAAACTCCATGTCCCCATCTTTCAGCTTCCCTTCAGCCATACTATAATCTTCTTGGAATTGTTTGGATATCAAAATGGATATCAGAAAATATATCTCAGTATTCAAACTCATTATGAGATTATTTTTTATCAAAATTTCATAAATACCTACTAATAAATCAAGTTTGTCCTTAAAAACCACTTTTGAAACGTCACTTTTGATGTAACTTTGTGATTTTTCTATTGAATTTTTCTGTGTTATTTTTATTTGAGGGGTGACAACAGGCTTCTGTGGTAAAGAAGTGTTTAGAATGTTGAATTTTTCCATTAATTTGTGTCTTTCTTGTTTTAAAATGTTTCTTTCTGTCTCAAAGCTGTTTGTCTCTTTGACCTGTATGCGTTGCTGCTTAAACGCAGAATTCTCTTCAACAACCAATGGAGAAGTCTGTATAGATTCCACACTAAAACTGTTCAACGAAACACTTTTCTGTGACTTATCTATATTAGTCGGTTTGATTCTGCGTTTTTCAGACCGTAGTGAGCTGGATTTCCTCGCACCAATTTCTGGGAACATTTCTGAGCTAGTCAAATCTAATTCTACTTTACTCTCATCATTGTCTGAGGATATTCTTCCCTTTTTCTTTTTACTACTTTTCTGTACATTCACCATGTAGTCTCCTAAGCAGCTTTTCTCTGAAGATTTAGAATGTCTATGGCTCAAGCGAGGAGTATCACATCTTTCATAGTGTTCTTTGACAAAACTTCTTGGTGTGACCGGACTACTCAGTGGTAGATTCGGATAATCAGATGGTTTCATCCCATTTTTCATCGGAGTGCTGGATAGGACGAGTCTGTCTACGCCGGTACTGATTCTGGACTCATCGGAAGATGCTGATTGGTTGATACTCTTGTCGGCTTCGTTGAATAATTTTGTTTTTACTCTCCGGCCGGTGCGTTTGCGGTCTTTGCTGGGGGACTCGTGGCTGCGTTGGCGATCTGTTTTGAACAAAACAAAGTTATTATTGTTATTTACGATAGATATATGTAGGTACAGAATAGTTTACAAGTATAGATGGGCAATCCACCCGGTTTAAGCCTGGTGTTTTGGTACAAAATCCCGATGAACACCCAGAAAATTAGTGTGTTGGTGCTCCTTGCGGATATCATCATTTCTTATTCGATCACAGAAGGAAACTCTTATTATTGAATCATCTGCCTAGCCTTTTCCCAACTATATTGGGGTCGGCTTCCAGTCAAACCGGATTCAGCTGAATACCAGTATATTACGTGGAGCGGCTGCCTACCGGACCTCCACAACCCATTAACTGGGTAACACGGTACTCCCTGGCAAGACTGGTGCATGTCAGATTTTCTGGGTTCTGTCTGACTATCCGTAAACACTGCCAAAGATCTCCAAATGACAGCCGGGACCAACAGCTTAACGTGCTTTCCGAGGCAACTCTTATTATTGAATACTAACCAATTTTAACAGTAAGGCTATCCATAGTCCGATCTTCGCTGGTAGGGTCGCTGATGGACCGCCTGTGTTTACGCCGCGTACTGAGCAGTTTCTCCGGCGTACTGTGTTGGAGTATCTGTACCGCATTGCTGTTCGTTTGTAGTATGCTGGAACATTATGAGACTGGTTAGGAATTGTTTTGATACACAGCCTATGTATATGTCAGCGGCAAATCGCAAACGCCATTTCTATACTAATATTATAAAGCTGAAGAGTTTGTTTGTTTGCTTGAACGCGCTAATCTCAGTAAGTACTGGGGGGCTACTCTCTAAGCCCGAAGTCCATAGTTTCGGGCTTAGTCGCGGGCGTATTCTGCTCCGTTACCTAACCAATAAGAATTAATGTCAACACTGTTGGAAGTCGCTGTGAAATCGTGTTCTCATTCATTTCTGGTTCGGGTTTGGAACTAATTGTAAGTCCGTAATTAATACGGAGTAGAATACGCCCGCAACTAAGCCCGAAACTACGGACACCGGGCTTAGAGAGTAGCCCTCCTGGTACGATTTGGAAAAATCTTAAGTGTTAGATAGCCCAACATCACGCTATGCGCAGCGGAGCATTAATGAACAACGTGACGCAGACGAAGTTGCGCAGAAAGCTAGTTGTAAAATATGGCGGGAAATTGTAATTATTTTTTCTAAATAAGACACAGATGTTTTAGTATCTATTGAATTTGGATGGGATATATTATACACAAAACGATATTTTCATAATACTTATATTTCGAGAAATTATAATATAATCAAGATTAATTACAATCTTACGGAGTCTGCCACTTTCTGGTGACTACTACTAATCTATACTAATATTCTAAAGAGGTAACATTTGTTTGTGAGTTTGTAAGTTTGTATGTAGGGGGTAATCTCAGGAACTACTGGTCCGATTTGAATAATTCTTGGCTAAGGCTACATATCATCACGCTAAGACTAAAAGGAGCCGAGCATTAATGGAAAATGTGACGCAGACGAAGTTGCGTGGGTCAGCTAGTCATATAATAAACTGACCCGGCGAACTTCGTTCCGCCTAACAGTCGATTCTTTAATTTTTTTTAAATAAGCGTAGCTTAAGTTACTCCTTATTACATCAGCTACCTGCCAATAAAAGTCCCGCCAAAATCGGTCCAGCCATTTCAGAGATTAGCCGGAACAAACAAACAAATAGACATTTTGGTGGTCACATACCGTATATATATTCATATACATGTAGTAAAAAACGGTTATTTAAATATTACAAACAGACACTCCAATTTTATTTATATGTTTAGATGTATAGATATAATGTTTATGCGAGTTGTACTCTCAGATGAAGGATTCCACAGCATAAACCGAAACAAAAAAATAAGTGTATTGTATGGGAGCCCATTTAATTTTATTTATTGGTGTAATAGAGAGAAAATACAGAGAAATACATACTCTGTGAAAATTTCAACTGTCAACCTTCTACGGTTCTTGAAATATTGGTACTCAGCTAAATACGGTTCAACTGAAAGCCTACCCCAATATAGTTGGGAAAAGGCTAGGCAGATGATGATGACCTATTACGGTACATGAGGTACAACCCGCTGACAGACAGATGGACAGACGGCCGGCAGAGGTAGTGTAATAGGGTTCTGTTGTTTACCGTTCACATATAAAACCCCAAAAAGAGAAATACATATTTACTATCTATACTAATATTATAAAGCAGAACAGTTTGTTTGTTTGTTTGGTTGAACGCGCTAATCTCAGGAACTACTGGATCGAATTGAAAAATTCTTTTTTCGCTGGATAGTCCATTTATCGAGGAAGGCTATAAGGCTATATAACATCACGCTTTGACCAATAGGAGCGGAGCAGCAATAAGAAATGTTGCAAGCGGGGAAAAGCTTCCGTTGCGTGCGCTGCGTGAACGGTTTAAGTTACGCAAAAATCAAGTATTACGAAATTATTCCTCTTTAAAAGTTCTAAAAAAAGTCCTCAACTACATATGTCTATCCCATAAGGTTAACTCACTATAATATAACCCTTTTTATGGAAATCAAATTTGTTCTAAAATGATGCATTATTTGCGAGGAAGTTTTTATTAACATGGTATTAATCCTTATCCAAATAAATACGTTAATCATCATAGTATTTAATTTTGAACAAAATTGCCATTGACATTATTTAATTTAAATGAATATCTTGAGAGATATCATCGTTTTAAAATAACTCCGCAACAAAATATTATACTCGGTCGGTACGCGGGCGCAGCGTGAGTCGGAGGGCGCCTGACGCCCGCCGATTCTTGTGTTTGTTATGATCAGGAGAAGGTTTTAATGTAAAAAAAAAGTTGCCAGTTGACGGGAGCGAAGTCGCGGGATACAGCTAGTAATATTATAAAGCAGACGAGTTTGTTTGTTTGGTTGAACGCGCTAATCTCAGGAAGTACTGGTCCGATTTGAAAAATATTTTCGGTGTTAGATAGCCCATTTATCGAGAAAGACTATAGGCTATATTTCATCACGCTAAGACAAATAGGAGCGGAGCATTAATGGAAAATGTGACGCAGACGAAGTTGCGCGGCTCAGTTAGTATTGTACATATTTTAAAACAACAACCTCTCAGTATATTATGTTAAACTAGCTTTTATTTATTTATTTTACTAGCTGTCCCCCGCGGCTTCGCTCCCGTCAACTACCCATTTTTTTTTGCTTTTAAACCTTCCCTGTATTCAGGCGAATTAAACAAAAAAGGAATGACCGAAATCGGCCCAGCCGTTCTCGAGTTTTAGCGAGACTAACGAACAGCAATTCGTTTTTATATATAAGATTTTAAAGAAGGCTTACAGTCTAACAAACCAATTACATAAAGCATGTATAAATGTAGAATGAGTTGCTCGCAACTTTGTACGCGCATACCCCATTCCCTCAGGAATTTTGGATCACCCTCTCGTAGTGCTCCCTACACTTCAAATTAAAATTTCACCTTTCTATGATCAGTACTTTTGGCTGTGTTGTCTCCCTATCACTTGTCAGTAACAGAAGAGTTTTATAAATATTGATTGGATCATATAGAACAGTTTTAGACCCATGAAAAAGTATGCAGTTGTGGGTGAGCAGGTGGTGTGCTATATGGTATGGATAATAAGCCTGAACCATGTTTTTAAATAAAATGTAAGATAAACTCAGCTAACCCAATATAGACATATTGTTGAAAATATTGTTTTTTTTTTAAATAACTAGCCAATTTATACACTGAAACCTTCCTCAAGAACCACTCTATCCATTGGTGAAAATTTCATGAAAATTGGTGCAGCATTTTTGAGTTTATCGCGAACAGACAGACAGATGCGGCAGAGGACTCTGTTTTATTATATGTAACGATAATGTTTAAAAGGTTTCACCAAATGTATCAACAACTGACTAAATCTTGATCCATGCCATAAAATAATGTTTAATAATACAAGAGTTACATTGTTTATTTTCTCATTTTATAATCCTAACAATATGCTTGTATTGACTCATCAAAATTAAATCCTTGTAAAACTCAATTTCATTATTTACTTGCCAGTCACTTGTGTCTAAGATGTAAACAAGTCTTTCTATTGAATGACTAAACTCAAGATTAAACCAATTAGAACATATTATTATTTGGTTGACATGCTGTAGAAAATATGAGAATGACTATGGTTCTACCTAACGCAAGAGAAATTTGTAACGAAATCTTCAATGTATGTGATCTACCTATGTGATAAAGTATGATATTCCATTCACTGCTTTTAAACAGCTGACCCTTTTGTTAAATTAGTGATAGCAAAAAACCCTTTGTTTACAAAATTTTAAAGTGACCTACCTATCAGTCTGATTCCTCAAATAAGACAAAAAACACGTCACAAACTCGCTTTTGCTGCAGCAATTCAATATGCAGTCCTCGGGTGTGTCCTAAAAACATAAAAATCATGAAAAAACTGCAAAAATATGCTAAAATTTTTCAATTCGTTCTAGGTTAGGATTTCACCTCCAAAGATTCATCGTTTAGCCACTGAATTAGCAAGGTGACATCTAATTTTCCTGTAAGAATACTTTCTATTATTGTTTCTGGCATTTTGGTGTTTTTTCATAAAACTAAAGTGATTTTTCGAACAATTATCGATTTTTGGCAGCTGCGCGCTCAAACTTCGGGATGTGCCATCACAGTGCCATATTTATTTGTTCAAATGTTGCCTGATTAAATAATTAATTTGATAGATACGTCAAAACAATGCTGTCCATAAAATCAACTAAAAACTTCTTCTACATTATTTCGATCGATGTTGTGTATAAATATCTCCAAAAATTGCTTTTAAATAATCAATGGTTACTAATTATCATGTAAAAAAAACAAAAAGGTGCAAAGGCGTTGCTATCCACCCGTGAAGCAATCAAAAACAATAAATCGTTAACAAGTCAAGACTCAGTGGTCAAGACCCACACGATGTGACATCCCTATACGTCACTCCAATATTGTCAGTGTCAAACAACAATGTTTATTTGTGTATTACCATGATACACAACTCTCAGAAAACTCGATTTTCCATAAAAAAAATCGTATTCACTCTTCATAAATTAGTCACAGCCGCGACTTCTTAATCGAGTAATGTGGTAATCGTGAAACAATAGTAGTTGTTTCTCACCTATTGTTGTATGTTCCGGTTCTATTCCACTCGTTTTGAATTAGAAAACTGAAGAAAGATGAAATAAATAACGTTATAAAAATGTCTGTGACATGGAATACGAGTGGTCTCTGCCGCTGCTGTCATGCTGAAGGCAGTTTCAAGAGCCTGAACGAGTATTCGAACGAAGGAATTGAACAAGATTGTTTTGTTTTGCTGAAGGAAACTTTCGATATTATTGTGAGTTCATTTTAGTGCCTTTATTTAAATAATTCAGCAAATTATGTAATTATGCAAGTTAAAAGAGTGTCTAGATGGTTTTTTAGATATATTTTTTTCGTTTATTCTACTTGGGGGAAGCCTTCGTTTAACAGATCAGAATTGGCTAAATAGAATACCAATTTTATGTGTAGCTCAGCATTTGTGTATTAAATATTTTCTTTTCATATTATTTACATTTTCAAATATTTCAAAAAAAAATACATTTTTAAATATAAAACATAGTAGCCTACTGTTATTATCCATCTCTAACAGTAGGCTACTATGTTTTATATTTTCCATCTAAATTTCAGTTTTGAATAAAAACAATAATTGTGAACAAATCCAGACTCAAACTATGATTTGTTTAAAATCGATATAAATGTATAAAAAAATAAAAAAATACTTCTTCTGATACAGAGTGACTAACTGACAACTATACAAAAACTGCAATTCTGTCAGTATTAAAGTAAAGAAGTTATCTAAACTTCCTTTTTTTGTAGTTGATTAACAATAAGTCTGGTCTGGCAACTGTTTGGGGCCGTTTGAGTGGAACCAATTTTTATTTCATTGGAACTTTTGTAAAAAAATAACAAATGTCATTTCAGCTTAATCCTCTACCGAATAATGCCGACTCCTACTCAGTGTGCAGTATATGTGAACCAAAACTGCGAGATGCAGCTGAGTTCAAAAAACAAGTGTCTTTATGTGAAGATAAGCTGAAGCAGTATTTGTATAGCAGTGGATATAAAGGTTAGTGAATATTTTTTTTATATTTAACTAGCTGACCCGCGCAACTTCGTTTGCGTCACATTTTCCATTATTGCTCCGCTCCTGTTTGTCTTAGCGTGATGATATATAGCCTATAACCTTCCTTGATAAATGGGCTATCTAACAGTAAAATATTTTTTCAAATCGGACCAGTAGTTCCTGAGATTACCCCCTACATACAAACTTACAAAAAAATGTTACCTCTTTATAATATTACTAGCTGACCCGTGCAACGTCGTCGTCTGCGTAACATTTTTCATTACTGCTCCGCTCCTATTGTTCGTAGCGTGATGATATATAGCCTATAGCCTTCCTCGATAAATGGGCTATCTAACACTGAAAGAATTTTTCAAATCGGTCCAGTAGTTTCTAAGATTAGCGCGTTCAACCAAACAAACAAACAAACAAACTCTTCTGCTTTATAATATTAGTATAGATTTATTTCGGACAGAACATAGTCCATTTTGTTAGTAGTACACAAAAAAAAAAGAATAAAAATAAAAAAAACAACAACAAAGTGTGTGTCTGAGGCAGGATGTGCAGAGAATGATAAAGTAGGTAAGTAGCCCACATCAAACCTCAAAATAGGGAAATAAGGACTCTCCACCACTGCAGGATGCTTTTGTCACTGCCCCGCGTTTGATGCAGCCTTCTTGCGAATCACTGCATGGAACCCATAAGTTCGGTTCTGAACAAACATCTCTGATGTGCTACAAAAACAGGGCAGTTTCAACAACATCCTGAAAACATTATTGTTATGGAACAAATATTTAGAAAATATACACTTAAAACAAGACTTCTAACTAAAAATGGCGTCAAAAAAGTCATCCGCATCGCTGTCAACTGGAAGTGAGCCCAAAACACTGAAGGCTTTGCCACATTGTATGGCAATACTTAGCCTCTGGCCAAAGTAAAAGCCGGTCCTTGGGTCAAGAGAGGCATCAACTATCCTTTTCTAAATTTCTTTGGAAGCCTGTGAGCACAAGGGCCCCACGGCCCGAGGATTTCAACCCCAAATGGCTCGAAAATATACGAATAAGGTACTACTATATTTACACTGCTACAAGTTTTCTGCAGCCTATTTATTTTGAAGGCCAATTTACATGAAAAGGTGAAGTTAAAAAAAAAAATCTATGTAAAAATTGGAAATGCAGATACATTTATAGGATTTTGAAAATACAGATACAGAATGATTGTATTCTCTTTTTCAGATTCTGTGCTTTCAAACAAAGATGTTAAAAAGGAATTAGCTGGAGATGGTAAGTTTTGCTCTGTCCTGAATGTCTTGCACTGTGATGAACTGTAAATAATTTATATATATTAAGTTTATGATAATTCGACCTTATTTTTTACAGATAAAGTTCATTTTACAAGACCGCAATATTTTTTCATCAATTTTATCTATTATTTTTTTGCGAAATGTAAAACTGTAGTTCATTACATAATTTTGACCTTATTGTCATAGAGTCAAAGTTAATTTTTCATCACTCAGATACACCATAATGTATATTCAATATTGTATTTTTTTCTTATCAGGTTTAAAAGAAGAATCAAATCATGAAGAACAGGACAGGCTGGATATAGAATATGATGGTAAGTTAGTATAATTTATTTTGATTTTTAATTGGGCACGTCTATACAGGGTGTTTTTTTAACAAGGTCAAAAACTGTGTACAAACAGATACTGGGAAAGCAGCTGTCACATTTTTCATTAATGCTCCGTTCTTATTAGTCGTAGCGTGATGTTACAGCACACTAACACTTTTACACGTCAATCTTTTTTGGTCATTTTAAACTAGATGAGGCCGGCGTTTCCTAGCGGACTGATCTGAGAAGAAACGCCTTAACAAACTCAGAGGTCAAAGTCTCCTTTAAAGTCCATACAATCGTACTGGTCAAATCATATGAGAACCATGTAGGTTAATGTCTGAAGTGGTAATTTGAGGAAAGTACCACACAGATTTAAGTGGACCTGTCCCGTCAATGCAAGCCTTGGTCAGTAGTCGATAAGCTCAACTTAGAACCAAAAGGAGCTCAACAACTCGACAAACAATGCCAATGAAAGGACATTTGGGTAGGCCACAAAAGTACTCAAACTGCCAGACAAAGTTCTAAATCCTTTAAAGAGAACAAAAGAAAATAAAAACCCACATAGTCCCCATATTCAGTCTCCATACAATAGTGAATTAAATAAATAATAATTATAATACTTTACAAAGTATTCATGTCAAAAAAAAATGAAATAAAATAATATTAGATTACTTTAAAAGTAAACATTCATGTCAAAGTATACACAAAAATGTCAATGTGTAAAAGTATTAAAATTATATATGACAAACGAGAGAGAAAAAAAACATTAAAAAAATATAATCATTGCCTCATTGGGCCATGTACATCATTGAAGCAGCTCAATCCCAAGCCCTTTTATGAGATTAGTATAGATGGGCGCACGCTTTTCTCTTGCGTAGAAGAACGTGCATCCATATTTCTGGCTATTAGCTTTGGCATGGCTGTTTACTCCTTATCCTTCCTTTTCTTTAGATGACAGCCCCCCATCGATGGAGATATTCATCTCGCCGGTAGAAGATGATGACCAGCCTCTCTCTGTCCTGAGGAGCTCCCGAGCGAGGGCGGAGCCCCCCAGCGAGAAAGGCGACGAGTGGATGGCTGCTCCGGATTTGAGTGACGGTAAGTCAGTAGGTACTGTGACGCTCATGTGTGTCCTTGGTTTATAATACTCATGTGTGTTCCGGGTTTATCTGATTCCCATTGGCCATTCGTAAAACTTGAATTAAAAAGTCTAGCTTAGGTTTTTGATATCTGAAGGATAAGGAATTTTATTGTTTTTGTAACTGATCTTGTATTAATGTGAATTCGGGCGGACCTTGCCAACATAATATTTCCTTAAATGATAAAATCTCTTTAATTTCCCGTAGCTACTGAGTTACCCCACCACAGTATCTATGGTGGTGTGATTCTGCAAACATCTAACTGTTTAAACTGAGGTGGAGTGAGCAGTCAATCCATACAGACAAGATGGAATGAAAGTTCACTTCACCTTATTTTACCCGTTGAGATGTTGACTTAATAGACCAGCTGGATACTAACCTTAATTCCCGTTTTCACTGACTAATTATTTTGCTCTCGAAGGGTTAAAAAGCCGTAGCTTAGTCGCCCGGGCTTTGGGTATAAGTCCAGAAAGTGTAAGATTCACATCTCACAAAAACCATCCCTGGTGATCACTATCAGCACATAGAACAGACCCAGTTGCCTCTTAAAAGTCCACTCCGTATCGCCCAGAGCACAGAGATCCAGAGTGGACTTTTAGAAGAAGAACACGCCTGATAGAACATGTCCCTGAGGAGTTACGGGCATTACCGGTCTTTAAAAACCACCAGGATTCAAGGAGATGGTATATAGGTATATACTATCATCTCTTCTTTTCAGTCCACGGGCGTAGCCAGAGCGAGGGTTTAGGGGGTTCAAACTTAAGATATCAACTGCTTACTGAACTCGTTCAAAGTTGACAAAGAGTACCGTCATCTGTATCAAGAAGCAAAGGTGATGCTCAAAGAAAATGGTGGTACTACAAGTGCTACGTTTCGTTGGAAGGCAACTGAATCGCTCTAACATTGCGCCGGATATATGCATGTATTTCAAAATAAATTTATTCATCCCATTTCAAGAGCACATAATTCAACAATTAATCGAGAGGTTTGCGAAACACCGTAAAGTAGTATTGGCATTATCTGGTGAAATGGTGGACCTTTAAATTTTGCAGTCAATTCTGAAATTGAAGACGCAATTTTTAAGTATTCGGCAGTGGAAAGCTAGCTGCTACATCAGAAAGTACTTTTTATAGCCTATGGAGACTTAAAAACTACTTGCGGAACACAACGAGTGAAAACAGACTGAACGGCTTGGCACTCATGAATATTCACTTTCAGTAGTTTAATTTTCTGGACTCTAGTTCTCTTACTCAGTAACGGGGGGGGGGGGGGGGGGGGTTACTAAAACCTGGCTACGCCCGTGTTTCAGTCTCTCGCTTTTCACCTGAAAAGCGGAAGAAGGAGCCCATTGTCCCATACTTTGGCTTCCATTCTCCTTTAAATAGTGAAGCGCGAAAACTTAGTCAATTCATTCATTTGTTTGAACAGGCTTTCTTGAACGTAAAAAATAAGTGAACAGCTACACCCATCCTGTTACTCTACGCTACAACCTAAATACTATTCAACAAGGTTAAGTTTCCATTGCGACTAAAACTGTTTGAAAATCAGGAGATCATAAGTGTTTGACTTATTCTCAGGGATAAAACAATAATAAAATCACTGTATTTTTCTAACGTTGGGTTAATAAAACGTGCTTTACATTATTTTACAACTCGAGGCTTTGAACAACCTGCCAGTGTTGCGGAATTTTTCCGAAAGAGTCACCGCAGCCCGAAACACGGAGGGCTTTAGGAGGAACACGGATGGGTTTTGGTCAAAGAGTCTGACATCTTTCTGCTCCACCCAGAGCGGGAGGAGTCATTTGATGATATTCCCCATCTTAAATAAAAATACTGAGTAAAGTATTGAAAATCCCACAGGGCTGCTATCTAACGCGTAAAAAATACAAAAAGTAGATTTTCAACACTCGCGGTATCGCAAAGGGTTGACAAACGGTACGGGTCGATTGTTCTTCTCTTTCCCAAAATCTAACAAATTTCAAAATTTTCACCTAATCATTAAACTAACACATTACTTTCCTTAATTCCAGACGAAGCAAAACCCCTGAAAAAGCGGAAAACGCAACAAAAATATTCATGCGATGTTTGTGACAAGAAATTCTCCTACAACGGATCCTTAGAGGTCCATATGAAAGTTCACAACGGAGAGAAAACTTTCATATGTCACCTATGTAGCACCTCACATACTAACAACAAGGAACTGACTCGACATATAACTATAGCACACATAGTTGACAACACATACCCATGTACTATCTGCGGAAAGAATTTCGAAAAAGCTCGGCTCTTAAAAAAACATATCAAGTCACATTTTGAAGAAAAATTCAAATGTACAGAGTGTAGCAAGGAATTTCAAAGAAAAAAAGGCTTGAAAGAACATATGAAAACACATACAGGAGAAAGGAAATATATTTGTTCCGTTTGTAATAAGGCTTTCGGTCATAATCAGACCTTGAAATCACATATGTATATCCATACAGGGGAAAAACCGTATGTTTGTGACGTGTGTGGTCGCAGATTCCTTCAGAGATCTCATTTGAAAAGACATATATTTATTATTCATGCGGGTATTAAGCTGCATACTTGTAATGTATGTAACAAACAATTTTCTAGCAAAAGCTATTTAGCGATACATGAAAGACAACATACAGGGGAGAAACCATACTCGTGTGAAGTCTGTAAAAAAGATTTCACTGCATATACAACATTAAAGGTCCATATGCGTGTTCACACAGGGTTTAAACCGTATACATGTTCGTTTTGCAACCGCCAATTCGCCCAAATGGCGAGTTTTAAACTCCATCAGAGAACCCATACAGGAGAAAAACCGTTTTCTTGTAAAATTTGTAAAAAACCGTTTTCCGATAACGGATATTTGAAAATTCATATGCGTGTCCATTCGGGTGAAAAACCGTTTTCTTGCGAAATTTGTAAGAGATGTTTCAGGGAGACGGGTCAGTTGAAACGGCATATGCGAGTGCATACAGGAATAAAACCTTATACCTGTAAAATTTGTAACAAACAGATAGGGAATTTATCCAAGCATATGCGTGTCCATTCTGAAGAGAGGCCTTTTATATGCAATATATGTAATAAGCAATTTTCTATCAACGGTAATTTGAAATTGCATATGAGGATACATACGGGAGAAAAGCCTTTTGTCTGTGAAGTCTGTAATAGTCAATTTACTCAAAGCAGTGGATTGAAAAGACATAGGTGTACTAATGTTGGTAAAAGTGATGCGTTGAGTTCCTAAAGACATAGAACCACTGTGGCATCGGCAACGTGCCACTTTAGACCACCATTTTGCTAACTTTTTTTGTTGTTTAAGTGTTATCTACCCATATATGCATGTTAGATCGTGGGCCGCACTTTGAATAACATCAAAATAACGGCGGCGGGCCAGCTCCCACAGAAAAAAAGTTCGACTGTTTAAATATCTCGTTAGGCACACGATTTAAGAGAATAACTCAAGCATTGCCGAGAAGAAAATAACACTAAGCAAGAATCCAAGTTGTCCCGTAAAACAGCAGCTAATAGCCAGTGAAAGTCCCGTTGAAATAAATAGGTCCAGCCGTTTTGTAGATCAACTGGAAAAAATAGTAAATTTTTTAAATGTTTTTTGTGTGTCGAATATACATATATTTTCATATACACATAAATAGTAAAAAGCTCATTCTGATATTAAGTGGGTGATAGAAGTACAAGCAAGTACGCGTACTTATGGCTCTACGACATTTTTCTCTGTGCGTCTTGTTAAAGTACGCGTACTTAGGGTGACACACAAACGAAAAAGGTCGTCGAGCCATAAGTACGCGTACTTTTATCAGCCACTTTACAAACAGACACTTCCATTTATTTTTATTTTTACAGATTATTATGCAAAAAACTGGTTGATTTTTTTAAGAAACTGTAATAATTATTACCCTGTACTAAAATATTTATTAGGTAAATTATTTTTATATAAAAATCTTATTTATTGATAAGTTAAGTTTAATTATAATAATCATGTTAAGTTATTCAAATGTAGTCTAAGAATATTTTAATCTATGTAATCAATTAACTATTTATTTATATTTAATTAAAAAAATAATATTAACAGTGCAGTGTAGTTTTATTTCTAAGATTCTATCTTATAGAGGTATGTGGAACAAGGTGTACCTATAAAAAGTGTTAGTCCCGTAAACCTTCATTGAAGAGGGACGATCCTCCGAGCGGACGGTTTCCGTGTACGGTGGGTGTGGGTGTCCCACAGGAATAGGGAATATGCACGCCATTTTTTTATTTACAAAATGAATTACTTATAAGCTCCAGTAAACACTCTAGAAAATATTTTTTAAATATCTTCATCAGCGATGAAGTTATAACGCTTCAAAGATTACTATTAGAACGAGAAGTCCGACATGGAATTTGAGTGACGTCTATATAATACAGCTGCCATAGAAAACAGCGTTTTCGCGAGAGGGACAGACATGTTTGTTTAAACTAATGATATCTCGCTTGTTTTTCGAGCAATTTTGATTCTATTTCCACTGTTAGTAATGTATTTTTATATATTTTTAGATAAACTGTTTAGATAATAAAATTTTGTTTTTATGCATATTCCCTATTCAGGATGGCCACCAACCGATTAACCTTTAAAGTTAAGAGTTCGTGAGCACATTCGCAAGAAGTTGGCTGTATTCTCATCACAGCGCTAATATTTCACAACTGTCTATTGGTACTAATTGTTTAAATATGTTGGTATGTTTATTTTTCAATTAAAATTTTGTTAGTAAATTGTTTAGTTTATATAATATGTATATATTATGTATTCTGTTTAATGTCTGTATATTAATATCAATCACTTTTCTGTTCTCCATATTGCACCTACCACTATTTGTCTCTTCATCACCCAAAGGTTTACTGGTAGAGAATGCCTATGACTTTAAGTCCGCCTCTGTAAATTTGTGCTTAAAGTGTTAAATAAATAAAATAAATCTATACTTCTATCTATACTATCATAATAATATAAAGAGGTAACATTTGTTTGTAAGTTTTTAAGTTTGTAAGTTTGTATGTAGGGGGTAATCTCAGGAACTACGGATCCGATTTGAAAAATTATTTCAGTGTTAGATAGCCCATTTATCGGGGAAGGTTATAGGCTATATATCATTACGCTAAGACAAATAGGAGCGGAGCATTAATGGAAAAAGTGACGCAAACGAAGTTGCGCGGGTCAGCTAGTATAATATTATAAAGCAGAAGAGTTTGTTTGTTTATTTGGTTGAACGCGCTAATCTCAGGAACTGCTGGACCGAATTGAAAAATTCTTTCAGTGTTAGAAAGCCCATTGATCGAAGAAGGCTATATATCATCACGCTAAGACATATAGGAGCGGAGCAGTAATGAAAAATGTTACGCAGACGACGTTGCACGGGTCAGCTAGTAAATTAATAAACTGCCTTATACTTGGTATTCAGACTGTTGTGTATATTCGAATCGCTCGGAAAACTCTAATAGATGCAGGATTTCGTTGGTAAATCGTTGCATGCGGAATAGATGGCGTTCCGTACCCAAAGGATAACCAACGGAAACCTATTACTAAGCCTCCGCTGTCCGTCCGTCTGTCTGTCAGTGGTCTGTATCTCAAGAACCGTAATAGGTAGATATTTGAATTTTTATTGCAGCTATAGAAACAAATAATAAAAATTAAAGTTTATGGTACGGAAATCTTTGTGTGCGAGTCCGACGCGCACTTGTTTTTTGGTGTCGTATTTTCGTTACAATTTCTCGTGGCGGCATTGATATCGCTACAATCTCAAGCCAGGTTAGTTAGTTCATCGTAGTTGTTACTTTCTGGGAGTAAAAATAATTGGATTGAAAAAAATACATAGCGGTCGTCGGGTAAATATGCGATCGTCACGTTAATGGGGAAGGTCCAAGGCTACAAAAATTCACACTCCGATGAAAATTGGTAGGATTGTTCAAAACACTATTATAAATGAAATGTGAAAAGTCCTCAGCGTGATGATAATTATATAGCCTATAGCCTTCCTCGACAAATGGGCTATCTAACACTGAAATATTTTTTTAAATTGGTCCAGTAGTTTTGGAGCCTATTCATTTCAAACAAACAAACAAATATTTCCTCTTTATAATATTAGTGTAGATAGGTACAGACCCCAAACCAGAAAGCGTGGAGTCTGGGTTCGATTCCCAGGTCGGGCAAAAAGTGATATTGGGTTGGCTATGCGAAACTGTTAAATTTTCTAAATCAAATTTGAACCCTAGTTCCTAGAGTTTAAAATTGAAAATCTATTAAAGAAAATATTACAGATTGTTGTATCTTGATGTGCTGGCGTCTGTAGAGTCAACAGCACATCAGGTTATACAAAACTGTCAAATTTCTCCAAATGATTTTAAACGTTAACTTGATGAAAGTTGAGTTCAAAATCGAATGAGGAAATTTGGCAGTTTATTTATTATTTTATTTATTATTCCTTTATTTCAGGCAACAGTAGCCCATACAAAATAAAACACACTTATACAATAAAATATAAAAATAAACTAATACATATAAAATAAGAAACACTAAGACGGCGTCGTGTTACGCTGTGCGGTGTCACATAGCCTGCCACGCTGCTGTTGACTGTTCCTACATTAATTATTATTTTCATCGTAGGCTCTGCACGTACATTGCTCAATTAATTTTGAAAGTAAATTGAGCTTGTAATTCAACAGACTGAGCTGATGGGTTTATTTTTTAAATAGTTATTGAAATATCGATGGAAATGATTTCGTTCGAATTTGAATATGCTAAAAATATTTTCTACGAGTGTTGTTCTTGCGATCATTTGTAAGTTTTGTTTGATCGTTACATAGTTATGTATACAAAACCTTAAATATATATTTTCAAAATCTGTCCGTTATTGCCGAAATACCTATTTGTATTTTTGCATCTAAAATGTGTCACCAACGCGGCACTTTAGGGCACCACTTTTTTTATTTTAAAAGTGTTTTTTACCCATACATGGCTGAGCCACTGAGTCCAACAACTTTAAAGAAAATCATAATGATGATGGGGGCAACTAAGCCGATCAGATTTAACCGGTTAGATACGGCGGTGGAACCATTGGTTCCACCTGACGCAACTGATTTTATACTTTATTTTTTATGTTTATACGATGTATTTTAATTTCCGAACAATTCAAGCGCCGGGACTAAGAGGTAGATGTTCAAATTGACCCAGATCTTATAAATTGCAAAAAAATCGCTGATTAGCAAAGCCCAGAACGTCTTTCAAAGTAGCTTTGGACCTCTTTATCTTTATTTTTTTATATATTACAGTAACAGTAAAATCAAATAAATAGGTAATAATATTTTTCATTACTCATGCTCGAAAAGTAGACCTGAATTCGCCTGAGGAGCGAATTGAAAGTATTACTTTGCGGCCCTAGAGATAATCGTTTTCAATTGACAGCCGTCAAATCGTAAAAAAAACAATGATGAAAATGTTATGCTGAATAGCTGGCCGGTCACAGAAAAAAAACTAAAACGTCGGGAAAGCGGCAATTCGATCTTCATTTAATTTTGTTTTTTAGAGCTTTTTTTAATATTTTCGTATAGCAGAAATGTTTAATACACATTTCTATGATGAGTTCATCAGATTCAGATTCGTGTTTTTTTTTACTTTCCTTGTATTAAGCACAGTGTTCACCTCGGGTGAAGGACTTATTTAGTATAAGATAGAGACCTGGATAACAATGTACTATTATTTCACAGCAACTACAGTATTTCCAGATAAAAACTTTACAAATAAATCACCGAACTCAAATAAAAAAGTGACAAACGAACTGCCGAACCCCACTACAATTGAAACAGAAGAACAGACAAGCTCTGTCAAATTAAATAACTTCGAATATATAACAATAGAAATGCCAAGTTCAAATACGAATTTATCAAAAGAAATGCTGCGTATTTTAAATGAAACCATAAATGAAGATCCTACGTCTATTGTTAAAATGACCATAGAAACGTATGTTGATCCAGAGGTGGATAAAGTGTGGAAAATGTATTTAAAAGATAAAAGAAATAGGTTTAAAGCAAAAATAAGAAAGACTACTGCTATGAGAAGAGATAGTACTGTTACTCAGAGGTAACTTTTATAAAGTATATAGTATAAGTATTGGAGCGGCGGTTTAGGAAAACCTCATTAAACTTCGTGACTATTATAAATACTGGACGGTATTTGAAGGGTCTGGTCAATAGTTGTTGAAAATAAGCGGGAACCTACTCACGGATTGAACTCGGGCGATCAGGAATGAGAATCGTAAAGGAATGAGAGGATAGTACGCCTTACCTGATGATCGAAGCTCGCCCACGTGGCGCAAAGGCAGGCGACCTGGTGATTCTGCTGCTCCCAAAATGGCGACGGCGTCAATCTCGTTCACAACGCACGACACTATCACAAGTCGTTTTATAACCGCGAGGCGGGTAATAGACACTGTTTATAAAGTTCTCGGCAATCCAACTAATTGGATGCTTCAGTCTTCAGCCAGGTGGCATGAAGGCCGGCGGTTGAGGTACGATGTCCTTTCCAGACAAAGTTCTAGATCGCACTGATGACTCTGCGGTAGGCGTACATACAGGGGAAAAGGAAAGAATTGAGGGTAGGACCGAGATAATAAGAGATTGAGGGTGGGATCGAGTTCGTTCGTTCGTATTCGGTCATTGTTTTAATATATGTTATGAGAGATGGCGCCACCATTTCCCCGGCCTTAAAGGGTCACCTTTAATGAAAATTTAAACTTAGCTTTATGAGGCGTACTACCGTGTACCTACTCAGCAGGTAGTAAGACTAAGGTGCGGATAAATATATGATTTAATTTAAGAGTAATAATGGCTGCGAGTTGCGTGATAACTTAAGTTACATACCTACAATTACAAATTTAGAGAAATAATAATTTGGAATCGCTAACTAACTAAAACTTATAGGCCTAACTATCAAGCCAGGCCTTATTGAGTCGGTAACGGGCACAGACGTACAACAGGGCGCACGTAGCTACCCTTCGCGGTTTTTACAGTAACAACGCGGGTTGTACCGTCTTTAGAGGTATGCAATTTCTCAATAATGCCTAACGGCCACGAAAGAGGCGGAGAATTATCAGTAATGATAACTACAATAGTACCTTCTTGTATGGAAGGTGTATGACTATTCCATTTGGATCTAGCCTGAAGTTGATGTAAGTATTCCGAACGCCAGCGCTGCCAGAACGACTGCACAAGTTTGTCAAGTAGAGTATGTCTCTGAAGCAAGCTGAGACTGTCTGCTTCAGGAGCGGGGAGGGACAACAATGGAGCCGTGTGCAAAAAGTGCGCAGGGGTCAGCGCGGCTGGTTCAGTAGGGTCACTACTCATAGCAGTTAGTGGCCGCGAATTAACTAAGGCCTCAACTTGGCTAAGAACGGTTATGAGTTCCTCGTATGAGAGGATTTGTTGCCCTATAACTTTAAATAGGTGAGTTTTAACTACTTTAACCATACTTTCCCAACATCCACCAAAATGTGGGGAAGCAGGCGGAATAAACTTCCAATCTATATGATTTAAGGAAAGTTCTTCCTCCAGACAAGGACGAAAATCTTTAAGAAATTTATAAAGGTCTCGTAAATAAGAACTAGCACCCACGAAACAAGTACCGTTATCGGTGTATAAGCATTTAATAGGACCGCGTCGCGAAAGAAAGCGTTTTAAGGCTGCGAGGAAAGTCACTGTGCTTAAATCTGTAGCCACTTCAATGTGCGTGGCACGTGTCGTCAAACACGTAAAAATGCAGAGCCAAGCCTTACGGCTTTTAACACCCCGACCACGAAATGGCGTGTACTGCAGCGGGCCTGCATAGTCACAGCCGGTATGAGTGAACGCCTTGTCGACTTGGTTAACACGCTGACTAGGTAGATCTGCCATAAGTGGGAGAATAGGACGCGGGCGGAATTTAAAGCAAGTGTTACACTTATGGATTCTGTGGCGAATTATTCGACGTGCGGCCAAAATCCAATATTTTTGCCTGAGTAAGGACATCAGCAACTCAGGACCAGCATGAAGATGTTTCTTGTGACAAAAGTCAACCAGTAGATCGACAATATGGTCATGACGCGGTAGAATACAGGGGTGTTTATATTCGTATGGTTCGTCCGAATTTGTGAGACGACCACCAACACGTATGATGCCGTGCTCATCGAAAAACGGCTTAAGCTTATGTAGGGCGGGAGTGCACGGTTTATTGTTTTTCAAATTATGAATATCGTCACGGAAATGAACTTGCTGTACAGCTCGCAGCAACTTAACTTCTGCATATTTGAGATCAGAGCTTGTTGATACAGTATGTTCACTAGGCAGTTGTCTTATAAACTTATAGACGTAAACAATTGCGCGCAGTAATTTAGGCCATGACGACATCCGCAGTGCGAGCGCGTGAATTGGTGATTCCGTAACGTCAGAAACCACGAGATGAGCCACTGACTTCTCTTCGGGTACGCCCTCATGCAGTGCACTGTGGTCGAAAGTATGTATGGGCCACTCAGATGAGTCATGAGAAATCCACGAGGGCCCATGATACCATAATGGATGATGCAAGAGTTTAGCTGGAGTAACACCACGAGACAGGCAATCGGCGGGGTTTTCAGTACCCGCGACGTGGTTAAAACAATTAGCGGGAATAAGCTCTGTTATCTTAGTAACCCGATTGGCGACAAAAGTTTGCCAACGGTGCGGAGATGAATTTATCCAGGCGAGCACTACTTTAGAGTCAGTAAACGCGTATACCTTATGGATGCAGTAGTGGGGAGATACAGTGTCTTGTACCTTGCGAAGCAACTTCGACAACAGTAGGGCTGCGCACAGCTCAAGTCTAGCCACCGAAATGGTTTTCACAGGCGAGACTTTTGACTTCGCACTAACTAACTGCACTGAGTAGTTAGAACCAATGCCTATTTGCATATACACGACTCCGCCGAAAGCGCGCTCGCTGGCGTCAGCGAAACCTATTAAATTGATGACGCATCTATCGACCAACCCCAGATGACGCGGAATAATAATTTCATTAAGCGTAGAGAGCTCAGTACAAAACTGTTTCCAAGCGGTGACTATGTGGTCAGGTGGTATGTCGTCCCAGTCACACTTTAACAACCAAAGCTCCTTAATTAAGAGCTTGGCGTACAGAATGGTGGGGGCAACAAACCCCATTAAGTCCCATAGCCGAGCCACTGTGGAAAGCATGGTTCGCTTAGTACACTTCATATCATCTGGTGTGGCGACGTCAAAGCGGAAACTGTCACAAGACTTGTCCCAGCGTAACCCCAGGACTTTGTGCGGTATAGACTTCTCATACTCGATATCAGGCGAAGCCTTATGAGTATCAGGTATGTGTGCGAGAACCTCTTTCGAGTTACTTGTCCATTTGACGAGGTCGAACTGACCTCGCTTGAAGAGCTGAATAAGCTCATCACAAAGCGAGATTGCTTGCGGTACGGACATGACGCTACAGGCAATGTCGTCCATATAAAGAGCGGAGGAAGCAGCAGCTGCTGCTGCGGGGAAGTTATCGCCTTCATCGGCGACTAACTGGCGGACTACACGTAATGCATGATATGGACTAGACTTAAATCCAAAGCAAACACGATTAAACTGATAAACCGCTATAGGTTCATGTTTGCTAAATCTGTAAAAGATGCGTTGAAATCTACGGTCAGAATCACGAACGCCGATATTGAGAAACATTTGGCGGCAATCAGCAGACAGGGCAATTTGAAAGAGACGAAAACGAATTATAATGTTAAATAGATCACCCTGCAGATTGGGTCCTGCGTGCAGAATTTCATTAATCGAACGACCCGATGTGGTTCTACTACTAGCGTCTAAAACCACGCGAAGTTTAGAAGAAGTCTTATCTTCGCGAACGACACCGTGATGCGGAATATAATACGACAGATTAGAAACGTTGTCATCCTTTACAACTGGACTCAAGTATCCTTTATTTATGTAGTCCTGAATGACGTCATTGTAAGCGCCGCGCAACGCTGAGGACGCATCCAGTTTGCGCTCTAAACAATGAAAACGCCTAAGTGCAGTGGAGTATGAGTCGCCTAGCGAATAAGCGTCGTCGGAAAAAGGCAACGACACAACATATCTACCACTGTCATCGCGAACAGTGGTAGCGCGGAAATGTTCTTCGCATTCGAGATCCTTACGGCTCATCGAGGGCGAGGCGGGAATTTCTTCAAGTTCCCAGAATCGCTTTAGAAGCGAATCTAAACTGGGATCCTGAAGAACAGAACAACATGACGTTGTACTCGTACAGTGTGAAGTATATGCTGTAGGTACTGAACCCATAACCACATACCCCAACACAGTTTCAATAGCGGGAGGTATATTATTTTTCTCGCTTTGCACTATGTTAGGCAAAAGCAAGCGCGGGAATATAGCAGCACCAATCAAAACATCAATAGCGCCCGGCACCGCAAACTTCGAATCTGCGAGCGGTAATGTTTTGAGATGTGTAAGCGCAGACACATCGACGAGAGCGTTCGGCAGTGTCTCCGTTATACGTTCAACAATAAGCGAAGAAACGTTGAAATTAATATCACTATTAAAACGAGAATATAATTTAGTATCTACGGAACCCTTAACTGGTTTTTCCGACCCACCGATTCCCTTAACTATTAAGTTAGAAGACTGAAAGTTCTTCCAAAGTCCTAAACGATTAAAACATTCAGAAGTAATAAAATTACTTTGTGACGCGCTGTCTAGTAAACAACGTATTACGTGCGGTTTATCATTCGCATCGTACACAACTACTTGGGCTGTAGCGAGCAGAACGGTTGTGTACGCTGTACATTGCGGGCTATCTGTCGACGATGCTGCCTCGCCCCGAGCGTTAATCGAGCGCGACCGAGTGGCAACCGAAGTTGTACACAACGACACTTCGGACTGTGACGTAGTAGGAGGGGCTGTATGCATCGAAACCGGTTCCGATTGTGACGTCGAAACAGGTGTTGATTGCGGATTTTTATTATTAAAATGTAACAATGTGTGATGACGTTGATTACATGTACGGCACCTTGATTTAGAAGAACAATTAACTGTCTTATGTTTAATACTCAAACAATTGATACAAGCATTGTTGTCTTTCACATATTTAAAACGAGCTGTCGGAGTCAAATTATCAAAAGCGGGACATTTATAAAAGTGTTCATGCACGAATGATTCACACAGACACTTGTTTGAATTATTCGATTCGGAGCAAGTTACATAAGATTGTGGATTAGGAGCGGAATTTTTATTATTAGAACTACGCGATTTACCCGACTTACGCGAATTGTCAGAACTGTTTGAATTATTGTTGTTAGATGAGGGTGGTTGGGTATTACGGAATATCCGACACTGATCATTGATGAAGCTGACAAAACTATCTAGACTGGGAATCTTATGATTACGTTCTGTCATCTCGAAAGCGCGAATAGTTTCAGCGTCAAACTTTTTTATTGCGAGGTGCAATAAAATAAAATCCAGAAGGTCAACTAACTTTAGATTCTTAAGGGAATTAATTGCGGTAACGAACTTGTCCACGAATAGCTGGTAATTCGAAGCAGACGCGGTACCAGGCAGTTTAAGATTTAAAGCTTGATCCAAATAGGTAGATGCGAGGACACGAATATCCTGAAACCTAGCAAGGAGTGCCTGGAATATGACCTGGTAATTCTCAGCGCAGGGTGTGATGCCCGAGAACACAGACTGTGCCTTCGGCGACAGCTTACCTATTAAATAGTACAATCTGTCTGCATCTGTCAACGACTTATTGTCATGAACTGTAGATTTAAAGCTTGCATAAAATAACGGCCAGTTTCGTATATCACCGTCGAACGACATGAGCTCGATTGGCGGCAACCTTGGTCTGCATGTTGCGGGATCAGCCACACTGTGTATCCCGGACGGCTTGTCTTCAAATTGAGACATCACTCGTTTAATGGAACAATACAGATCCTCGAATGAGGCGTAGGCTTGATAGTTGGGCTTCGTATTGGGACATATAGCCACTAACCTTGCATTATAATCATCTAACAATTTATGAAAGTCCGTTCGAATATCATCCATCGTTATACATGAGCTGAGAAAGCTTTCCCTATCAGATTCGGAAGTGTTAGCGATTTTAGAGCGATTATAAATTGTCTGAATACGCTCGAAAAGTACATTACGTTTAGCTTCTAAAATCGCCAACTGTTGATCTTCGGACGAAGTGATTGCCTTTGCATCACGCGGCATGTTTATGTAATGCAGTTACAAATAACCACACAAACAACTATGTTTAAGAATGGGTTAAGATGTAAGTATAAATATGCAACCCACAGCCCGCTATCGTCGAAACGTATTCGGTAAAGTTATGTAGGTATGATATTTATACTGCGTAGGTATCTACAAGTAGTACACCTATTCTATTTTATTTTTTCTCTTAGAGAATGAATGTCTACCCGCGGTACTCGGAAAGCAAATTATTCCTGACAATATAAAAGAAGGTAGGTAGGTGATTCCTCTAAGGGCGGTTTAACTAAATGACGCTTGAAATATGGAGATTTACAATACGACTAGTTAGTTTTACTTATTAATGATTTAAATTAATATTAGATACGTACTTATGTATCTACTACAGCGGCGTTAATGGGACCACGTAATGGGTCTACAAATTGATGAATGGAATTTATGATAAATTCGGAAAATGGTTATTATAGTAATAAATCCGTCTCGAAGGACCAAATGGAGCGGCGGTTTAGGAAAACCTCATTAAACTTCGTGACTATTATAAATACTGGACGGTATTTGAAGGGTCTGGTCAATAGTTGTTGAAAATAAGCGGGAACCTACTCACGGATTGAACTCGGGCGATCAGGAATGAGAATCGTAAAGGAATGAGAGGATAGTACGCCTTACCTGATGATCGAAGCTCGCCCACGTGGCGCAAAGGCAGGCGACCTGGTGATTCTGCTGCTCCCAAAATGGCGACGGCGTCAATCTCGTTCACAACGCACGACACTATCACAAGTCGTTTTATAACCGCGAGGCGGGTAATAGACACTGTTTATAAAGTTCTCGGCAATCCAACTAATTGGATGCTTCAGTCTTCAGCCAGGTGGCATGAAGGCCGGCGGTTGAGGTACGATGTCCTTTCCAGACAAAGTTCTAGATCGCACTGATGACTCTGCGGTAGGCGTACATACAGGGGAAAAGGAAAGAATTGAGGGTAGGACCGAGATAATAAGAGATTGAGGGTGGGATCGAGTTCGTTCGTTCGTATTCGGTCATTGTTTTAATATATGTTATGAGAGATGGCGCCACCAAGTATAAAGATTTATTTTCTTACCACAATTTTAGTATATTACTGCAGCGGCCAGCAAAAGAGGCATTGAGGTACGAACGTTAAATGTGGGCCGATGCGTAGCAGAGTCCATCAATGCCTAGTTGTGGTCAAGGCTTGTACAGTACTTTTCTCAAATAATGCGCGGAAATTAAAATATAATTACTTTTCAAAATCAATAACGAACAACCTATAACAATTATTATTCCCACGTAAAAGTGTTAATTTTTTATTTTAATAAACAGCTTTCTATTTGCAAGCCAGTTCGAAATTTAAACAAAATCTTTGAAAAGTTACCTCCTTGGTTTCCATGTTTCAGAGTAAAAGCTCGTTCCGTTTTTAATTTACACGACAGGTATTATGAGTAAACTATGTAATTTATTTGGCCGCTAAACAGTACAGATAAGGATTTTCATACAACTTTTGCCTTCTTTTTTCTTTATTTTTATTGATATCTAAGAAGGCCTAGAGTAAAATTTCTATTACCTATAATTTTTAGCTCCACTGAAAGACCAAATAAGAGCAAGTTAAAAGAAAGTAATAATGCCAATGAGGATTTGTTGGAACTGGTGCCGTTGAACGCAACTGATAGTGCTGTGAATGACACGTAAGTAAGGTACCATTAAGGCCTGGCACACGCATGCATCACCACAGTTCTGCCTGCGCAGGCTTCTCGCGTGAAAAAACTGTACACGAATAGCATTACCGCACAGCACAGTTAAGTACGCACAAGCCACAATCAAGAACTATCCTCTTGCTACTATTTTTCAAATTTTTACACTGAACGCCCAAGTACATGCACAGGCAAGTACACGCAGGCAAAGTTTCAAGCAAGTCCATAAGTGCGCTGGTCACACTGTGATACAGTTTTACCAACTACACGCAAACTATTCCGTGCACAAACCGGCCTGCGCATGCAGAACTGTGGTGAAGCTTGATCGTGTGGTAGGCTTTACAGACGGAGGTAGAGAACCGCGACTTTGCCTTCGTGTATGGCGGGAATTATCCCAAGGACACATACACCCGGGATAACTGCTTATCGGTTCACTACAGATTGTACTTCGGAGAGTGTGCCCCCGGGCCACCGGGGCCCCCAAAGCGCGTAAGCAAAAATTTATAAAAACTTCCCAATTTTTTATTTATTTCAGAAATGACAAAAGTAAAAAAAAGCTCTTTTTTCCCGCGTAAACCGTGCGTTCAAAAGTTGGCAACACCTTACATCGGTTATCGCGGGCTGCGGGATTTCCCCGTTTAAACCATTTACTTCAACGGGGGAAATCACACAATAATTGATGTACAAACGATACGATGATAAAACACGGAAAGCAGTGTTTATTGACGCGTTTTATTTAATTGTGCATTACATTGTAATACAATACAAACAGTTGTTCTCCTGGTTTAGTAGTATTAGTAGCGATTTGTAAAAAAACAATGAGTGAAAGGAAAAGAGATTATCCCAGCGGAGCTACGAAAATAAAAAGTAAACATTAAAGGGAGGAGGTCATTAACACAATCTTTACCCTTTCTAAGGGCCCCCAAACAAATTTTTACACGGGGCCCCCCGCCAAGGCACGCTACGCCACTGTGTCGATTTCTACTGGGCTATTTGGGCACAAAACCAGAGTACAGCGACGCCATCTTTTTTTTAATTATGTAGTTAGTGAAGAAAATATGTAAGGATTGTGTGAGGAAAGAAAAGGGAGTTATGTGATAGTTTGACGGCTGATAAGGCAGAGTGGAAGAAAAAAACTTGTTGCGGCGACCCCAAGTAACATGGGATAAGGGCAGGAAAAAATAAATTAAAGTTAAAAGTTTGGTAGGTAATTTTCTTTTTGATATCTGGTCCCTTCTAGCCGCAGAGTAATCAAAGTGGTCCCTGGTCAAATAAAGGTTGGGAAACACTGGTTTAGGGGAACTTGCATGAAGCGGACAGTGCCATCTAGCGTTTCGATTTCGAAACTTATAGGTAAAATATACTTGACAATGACATTTCTGTGCTTCCACCTATGGTTCCTGCAAGTTCCCTATCCTCATATTAGCCGAAAGATGCCCACTGCTGGCCATAGGCTGGGCCCAAGCGGTCAAAGGCCAAGGGGCCAAGGTCCTATGCGTTCCCTATTGTTTGTTTAGAAATTAAACATGATTTTTTCTTTTTTTACACGTAATTATGAAATTCAAGGGTTCACAACAGTAGCAGAAGAGTTGGAAAGTTAACGAAACAGGGAAAGTTATTGATGAAAATGGCTGAAGTTGAAGGGAAGGCAATGATGAAGTTTGAACGTTTACGCGAACCGTATTGGAAATTCGGTGACTATGTCTTTTTGAGGTAAGATATAAATAAGTACATACACAAACAGCCAGATTAGGAACCTATAGGCCATACAAATATTTGTTCCGTGCGGGCATCGAACGCGCGACACGCAGCGCAGCAGTCAATTGCTCCACTGCGCCAACTGTGTAGTCTGACCCGACCATGGTCTTGCAATTTCTCTGTTGACCTTAAGTCACGTACCACACAAATTCTTTTTTTTTATACAAAACGGGGAAACTCTTAGCCCAAATCTCACCTGATGGAAAGTGATGATTAGGCCAAAGATGGAAGCGAGTTTCACCCGGAATCCTCTTACACAGAGGAACTGGCTATCATCTGCCGGAACACAACAATGCTGTTATATAGAATAGATATATGTAGAATAGACCGCAGTAAGGTTAGGTTAGGTAGTAGGAACCTTTGAATTGTCAAGGTCTGTCAGCCAAATAGATAAAGCTAATTTTGCCATGCTAGCAGCAAGAGTAGCAAGTTGCTCTGCATCAAAACACACTCACCAACCCTATCTCCAGCGCGGCAGTTGCACGTTCCAAAGCGTAGATCCTATGGCGAAGAACGTGCAAGAAACTCCATGGACACTCTTTTAAATCAGTGGTCACTAAATCATGTTTACATTCGGTTTGAAATAATAATGCGTTACATTTCTTTTAAAACAATCATTTTGTTTTCAGGACTGGGTCCCCCACCACGGACACCACTCCATATAATGGGACAAAAACGACACGTGAGTTATTACCATAAACACGAATGATGTAGGTAGTGGCGTACCTAGACTCAAAGGGGCTCTGTATCAAACATTTGGGTTGGGGGCTTTTTTAAGCGTATTCAAACAAAGTAGACCCTTCTAGCTATGGACTGTCATGGCGAGCCACGAAGGAGACGGCGGGACTAAATGTATAGCTTTGCGTCCACATTTTGGTGCCCCTGTAGTCCGGGGGCCCTTTTACTTTGGTATGGCTGATACAGCAGTAGCTACGACCCTGGATGTAGGTGTCTAGAATATCGAAATACATTGTTGCGACATTTATAACTACGAAAATCGGACCTAGGTAAGTAACATTATGTCAGCCGTATCGGCGGTAGCGTGACGAAGGCGATTGCCTAAACGTCAAAAATGTATGAGGTTGACAGACGCTATCGAAATGTCACGTGATCAATCATTTGTATTTTGGCATTTCGACAATTACCATCGCTAGTGGAATGGCACTTTGTCCAGAGCCTACCACACAAAAGGCCAGTTTCACCATCAATAAATTGCAAATCTATTTAGTCCTTCAGTTAGTTTTGAAAAATGATGAACACGTATTTTTAGTTTTTGTAAATCAATGAATATTGACTGGTAGAGAACGCCTGCGGCATAAAATCCGCCTGTGTACATGTTTTGTGTGCGTAGTGTTAAATAAATACATGAAGATATAACGCATTCAAACTCGGTTAGAGAAAGTCTAGGTCACAGATGACAGAGACAAATTCGACGACTGAGCGAGCTTACCCAGAAGAAGCCTGTTTGCTCTAACTTAGAAGAATTTAGGGTTAAGTTGAAAAAAAAAACTTGAGAGGTGTCAAGGGACACCCGGATGGAACGAAGTTCCTTTTATTTATTATGTACAAAAAACCTGTATACACTCAACAAAAACACATTAGTATCTAATATCCTATGAATTTTTGACCTTGACCTTGACTTTGTCCTTGACCTTGACCTTCTTCTTTGACTTTGACTTTCACTAACGAATTTGAATACTGGCATGCTTTCTACAAAGAGAGAGAGAGAGACAGAGAAACATGCGCACGCCGCACGTCAACTTTTCGTGAGAATTTTTTCCGTCTAGCCCCCTTTCACAACGCCCGATTTATAAGGAACTTCGTTCCAAAACTTCGTTACAAAAATACCTCTGAGTTTTATTTCGGCGTTTCTTCTCAGGGTAGTCAGCTAATGAAAAAGAAATCACCTCAATGTCAACCTAATTTATATATATTTTTTAGCCGGATCGACAACACCGGAAAACCCGATGCAAATATTTCGAGATTGCGACCGTGTCTGCAGCCATTACTACAGAGAGTGAGTTTTTAGTGTTCCAAACATCAGTGGACAACGGAACCCTAATAGGATCATACGGGTGTCTGTCTATCTGTCGGTCTGTTTGTCTGTCACAACCAGTTTTCTTCCGGATCTACTGAACCGATTCTGTTGAAATTTGGATTCATATGAACTTCACTGACCCAAACACGGTCGCGTAACGTAAATAAATAAATTTTTAGTAAGGGTGTTACCATAGATATAATAAACAAGGGTGTTAATGTAATTTGTGTAGCTGAGTGTACAAAAAGTCACGTTTTGGTATTCATTAGTAATAGATTTTTTATTTTAAAAAAATGTGGTACTCGTTAGGAATCTATATCTATCTATCTATACTTATAATAAATCTGTAGAGAGGTCAATTCTGTACATGAAATATATTTCCAAAATAACTATCAGGGGCTGATTAGGGATCGATACTGATGCCAAAAATGCAATCAGTAAATTTTTTGTCTGTCTGTCTGTCTGTCTGTCTGTCTGTATAACCGTTATAGAAACAAAAACTACTCGACGGATTTTAACGAAACTTGGTACAATTATTCTTCATACTCCTGAGCAGGTTATAGTATACTTTTCATCACGCTACAATCAATAGGAGCAGAGCAGTGAAGGGAAATGTTGGGAAAACGGGAGAAGTTACTCCATTTTTTAAGCTTCCGTTGCGTGTGCAACATTAATGGTTAAAGCTACACAGAAATCATGTATGACGGAAATGTTCTCCTTAAAATTATGTAAAAAATATCCCACGACAGCAGCATATGTCTATCTTTTATGATTGACGCACAATAACACGTGTAACTCCCGATAGCTTAGCAGTTCGAAGCTTTCTGATTATATTTGTCTACTCTTACGTTTATAACACTCTCAGTTATCCCTAATTTAAAAAGTTAACATTGTTAACTATTCCATAAAAAATAATCATAGAAATTGGTATAGAAACACCAAAGTTATACATGAAATACGCTAATAATATGCCATTGCGCGTGAATACTGAATCATGCTTTATGGATTATTTTTGTCTAAGGTCGCGAACGCACAGGCAGGCAGTTTGCTTGGCGCCTAGAGGCTAGCGAGTCACCTAGCGAGTAGCTTCGTAAAACGAACATTCTCGAACGTTCGCGACCGCCCTAGCAGCTAGGCGCCAAGCGCGCAGTGCGGCCGGCCGGTCGCGAACGTTCGAGAATCGGTCGCGCCTGTGGTCGCCGCGCTCGACGCGTCTCGCGGCCGAAGGTATAAAAAGGCGGGGCGTCCGAGCGCGAGCTTCAAAGCCTGGCTGGAGGCTTTATTACTATATTAAAGCCTTCACAGGCAAGTCGGGTTAAGCAGAAGCCAATCTTCTCAGGTTGACCTGCGAGAGGCCAAAAGCGCGAGCTTCATACAATTTTTGCCAGTTGATGCGAATTGACGTTCAGAGCGTTCGACCTTATTGACAGACAATACATAATTTAGACTTTGATAATTTATTTTAAGATTCCTTTTGTTATTATTTTATAAAATAGGTATAAGTTATTTTGGTAGTGTTTAATTAAATATTCGTTCAAACTACAAATTATTAATAGTTTACATTTTAATTATTTCTTTTTAGGTGAAGTACGCATAGATTTTTAGATAACGATAGCTTTATAAGTTTTGGCTAATTTACGTTCACTTTTTTATAGGTATTCGTTTTATTTTCATTTTGGTTTATAAAATTCTTCCGTTACTGAGTGAATGACTGACAGATAACGCAACAACACAACCAAGACTACTGACTGGTCGTATGAAGCTGCACATAGGGTCCTTGGGGAGTTTAGGGGAGCTCTAAGAGAGGATTTCCCGAAATTCCTACGGGAACGGGAGAAAAAGGGATATGCGCGTACGAAGTTGCGGGCAAAAGCTAGTAGAAAATATATTCGGCAATAAACTAATACCAAATGTTATTAGCTCTTGGTATTGGATGGGAATAGATCTACTTTTAGGGGTCAAACTAGAAAATTGAATAAGAAGTTTTTAAACTGTATCGTGTGACATCTATATACTTATAATAAATCTGTAGAGAGGTCAATTCTGTACATGAAATATATTTCCAAAATAACTATCAGGGGGTGATTAGGGATCGATACTGATGCCAAAAATGCAATCAGTACAATTTTTGTCTGTCTGTCTGTCGGTCTGTCTGTCTGTCTGTCTGTCTGTCTGTCTGTATAACCGTTATAGAAACAAAAACTACTCGACGGATTTTAATGAAACTTGGTGCAATTATTATTCATACTCCTGAGCAGGTTATAGTATACTTTTCATCACGCTACAATCAATAGGAGCAGAGCAGTGAAGGGAAATGTTGGGAAAACGGGAGAAGTTACTCCATTTTTTAAGCTTCCGTCGCGTGTGCAACCTTAATGGTTAAAGCTACACAGAAATCATGTATGACGGAAATGTTCTCCTTAAAATTATATAAAAAATATCCCACCACAGCATATGTCTATCTTTTATGATTGACGCACAATAACACGTATAACTCCCGATAGCTTAGCAGTTCGAAGCTTTCTGGTTATATTTGTCTACTCTTACGTTTATAACACTCTCAGTCATCCCTAATTAAAAAAGTTAACATTATTAACTATTCCATAAAAAATAATCATAGAAATCGGTATAGAAACACCAAAGTTATACATGAAATACGCTAATAATAAGCCATCGCGCGTGAATACTGAATCATGCTCTAAGGATTATTTTTGTGGTCGCGAACGCACCGGCAGGCGGCTAGCTTGGCGCCTAGAGGCTAGCGAGTAGCTTCGGAAAACGGCTTACGACAGTTTGCAATATCCTTTAATAATTATAATGTTGAGGGGAAGATGGTTATAATTTCGCTTTACACCAAACGAGTTATATCATAAATGTGAAAGTTTGGTTGTTTGTTACTCAATCACGCCAGAACGGCTTAACGGATTTTAATGAAATTTAGAACAAAGATAGATTATAGTCTGGAATAGCACATAAGCTACTTTTCATCCCGGGAATATATTCTCTAGGACTCACGCGGGCGAAGCCGCTGGCAGAAGCTAGTATGCAATAAAAACAAAACCCTCCTTTTGGCAGTCAGGAAATAAATCATAGCACTCAGTACTAACCGAACCACACTCATCATTTCATCAGAAGTTAAAATGTTTACCGCCTAACGAAGTGGGCACGGGTCAGCTAGTATCAAATAAAAACGCTAAAGTGAGGGTTTAACTTTCTTTTGTAACTTTGTTGTCCGTCCGTCCGTCTGTCTATCAAGACATCTCGGGAACGCGTGGAGTTATAGAGTTGTACTTAAAACCAATATACTCAAGCCTACAGTCCCAAGCTGTAAAAAAAATCAAACTTCTAATTTAATGTTGAAAACAGATACACTTTATGAAAAACAAGAAATATCATACATCATAAATGATCTCTTATCAATAAAATCAGTTTTTTTTTTTAGTTCAGATCCACGAACTAAAAAATAACTGATTTTAAATGGATTTATATTTTCACTATCCAGTGTAAATATTAAAGGTTTTGTTTTTTTTTTATAAAATGGATCTAACTGAAACTATCCAATGAAACTACTGCTAGTCTATTCTGTAAATAACCATTTCAATATCGACTTCACCTGAGTGACTAAGCTTACAAAGTGAACTTTATTTCACACACCATATGGTCTTATATTTATACGAATTTGAAACTCACCTCGGATTCCGCTGTCGAGACACGAAAATGTTGTTACAGAATAGCACTGCTGGTCTGAAATTTGGCGAGTACCTAAGCTACACGCCGAATTCCAGCTTTCTACGACCAGTAGTTTTGGCTGTAAATTGATCTATCAGTCCGTCAAACATGTCCAAGTGAAGGTTAGGGTGAAGTGCTCACTTGTTGATCACTTCACCGACATGTTTTCAGAATCGACCTACTGATAACATAATAGCACGCTAGTTAGCATGATTATGAGTACAGAATCTATGCTTAAAATGAGCATGCTTTTGAACTGTTTTAAGCATAGGTACTCCTGAAACAGGAGAAAGATTATCTAGACTAATCTATATTAATATTATTAAAAGGTAACATTTGTTTGTAAGTTTGTATGTAGGGGGTAGGTAATCTCAGGAACTGCGGGTCCGATTTGAAAGATTCTTTCAGTGTTAGATAGCCCATTTATCGAGGAAGGTTATTGGCTACTAGCTGACCCGTGCCCACTTCGTTAGGCGGTAAACATTTTAACTTCTGATGAAATGATGAGTGTGGTTCGGTTAGTACTGAGTGCTATGATTTATTTCCTGACTGCCAAAAGGAGGGTTTTGTTTTTATTGCATACTAGCTTCTGCCAGCGGCTTCGCCCGCGTGAGTCCTAGAGAATATATTCCCGGGATGAAAAGTAGCTTATGTGCTATTCCAGACTATAATCTATCTTTGTTCTAAATTTCATTAAAATCCGTTAAGCCGTTCTGGCGTGATTGAGTAACAAACAACCAAACTTTCACATTTATGATATAACTCGTTTGGTGTAAAGCGAAATTATAACCATCTTCCCCTCAACATTATAATTATTAAAGGATATTGCAAACTGTCGTAAGCCGTTTTCCGAAGCTACTCGCTAGCCTCTAGGCGCCAAGCTAGCCGCCTGCCGGTGCGTTCGCGACCACAAAAATAATCCTTAGAGCATGATTCAGTATTCACGCGCGATGGCTTATTATTAGCGTATTTCATGTATAACTTTGGTGTTTCTATACCGATTTCTATGATTATTTTTTATGGAATAGTTAATAATGTTAACTTTTTTAATTAGGGATGACTGAGAGTGTTATAAACGTAAGAGTAGACAAATATAACCAGAAAGCTTCGAACTGCTAAGCTATCGGGAGTTATACGTGTTATTGTGCGTCAATCATAAAAGATAGACATATGCTGTGGTGGGATATTTTTTATATAATTTTAAGGAGAACATTTCCGTCATACATGATTTCTGTGTAGCTTTAACCATTAAGGTTGCACACGCGACGGAAGCTTAAAAAATGGAGTAACTTCTCCCGTTTTCCCAACATTTCCCTTCACTGCTCTGCTCCTATTGATTGTAGCGTGATGAAAAGTATACTATAACCTGCTCAGGAGTATGAATAATAATTGCACCAAGTTTCATTAAAATCCGTCGAGTAGTTTTTGTTTCTATAACGGTTATACAGACAGACAGACAGACAGACAGACAGACAGACCGACAGACAGACAGACAAAAATTGTACTGATTGCATTTTTGGCATCAGTATCGATCCCTAATCACCCCCTGATAGTTATTTTGGAAATATATTTCATGTACAGAATTGACCTCTCTACAGATTTATTATAAGTATAGATATAGATATAGAAGATATAGATGTATGTAGCTAGGCTAGCGAGCCGCTGCGAGCGCTCAGCGCTAGACTCCCTATCCCTTGTTGCAGAGACATGCTGCTTTAAATCACTGAGACGCTGTGCACGTTCAGCGCTAGATTCCCGAGCACGGACCTGCGATGTTCTCCAGCTTTGGTTAGCAAGCCGCTGTGAACGCTCGGAGCTAGATTTCCCAGCGCGTGCTTGCGAAATATTTTCTCTATTCCTAGAGAGGCGCAGATGATTATCAAGAGCAGACTCTGCCGTACGGCGTACTCGAGCTGCTCTTGTCTCATGTCTGGGATGTCTGACGGGAAAGTTGAGATTTCCTTTTAGGCATGATAAACAATCGCTGAAACTGTCCGATATCCCAAAAACAGAGATATCACAGCAGGCTTCGAACTCGCAGAATGAGAACGAAGTAAAATTGTAATTGTGTTTTGAGAAACCGAGCAACCAAAACAATAGACCAACAACATTCAACCAACTACGTACAACTCACGTACCTAACGACAAAAGTTAAATAATAACTGGAGAGGGTCATTAATCCGCGGAAAATCTTAACACCACGATTCAGAAAAATTACATAATTGCACAAAGCATGTTCTAATGCGGTTCGTGAATGGACGGCGCGGGCGGCGTTTTGCGATTTAGTAATTTTATATTATCTTCGAAACTATTCAACCAATTGACATACTGTTTTGAGCAAATCGTATCTCTATGATGTTCTTGTGATCATTATAACATTGTTTTCGATAAGGTTTCATATTTTGTTGTTTAAAAAATCGTTCAAAGATAAGTACATCGAAAAATACTTTTTTTAACACATAAAAGCTACTATATCTGCTAAAATATAAAAGATAGAAATATGGTGCCGCGGACTTTTTTGTAGAACTATTCAAAGCGGACCAGGTTGCCATACATTGTTTTCAATTATATACATCTGTTAAGGCAGCGCACGCAAATAACTCTGTTGTAAGAGCTATTTTTTTCCGCCTGGATGGACAAAAATTGAGGTAGTTTGGCTAATATGCATGATATCTTTATAATTGTAGCCTATAGCATTCCTCAATAAATGGGCTATCTAACACTGAAAGAATTTCAAATCGGACCAGTAGTTCCTGAGATTACCCCCTACATACAAACTTACAAACTTACAAACAATTTTACCTCTTTATAATATTAGTATAGATATATCATCACGCTAAGACAAATAGGAGCGGAGCATTCATGGAAAATGTGACGCAAACGAAGTTGCGCGGGTCAGCTAGTAGTAAGTAACATGCTAATAAGCAAATACGTTGAAACGTGCTCAAAGCACGCCCCCCGATAGTCATGCTTTCGTGCTACTAATGAGCATGACTATCTGTAGCTTTAGTTTATGCTTTTGACTATAGGTTTTTTTTATTTTTTATTTGAGAAATGAGCTTTTGACTCTAGTCTTGGTCAGAGATGACAGAAACAAAGTCTACGATGGAGCGAGTTTACCCAGAAGGAGCTTGTTTATTCTAACTTTGAAGAGATTAGGGTTGTAAGCGTTCGGAAACACAGAGGCAGGCAGATAGTGTATAGCGAGGGCCTACCGCTCTGTAGGCTTTTCAGCGGCGTGCGCTCTGGCCAGCACCCCTCCTTGGGAGTTGGAGGCGTGGGTGCTCGCCAGAGTGTACGAATGGACGGCGCGCCGAAAAGCGCTCGGGGAGCGTCCCGTCGCTGAGGAGCGGGATGCCGTGCGGAGGGAGGCGAGGGACGCTATCATCGTCCATTGGACGCAGGACCTCGCCTCCGCCACCTTTGGTCGTCGGACCCTGGACGCGCTCGGTCCAGTCTTGCGAGACTGGCTCGAGCGGCCGCACGGCTTCCTCTCCTTCCGTCTGGTGCAGGTGTTGTCTGGCCACGGCTGTTTCGGCACGCACCTGCACCGGATCGGGAGGGAGGAGACACCGGCGTGTCACGACTGCGGCGCGGCGGAGGACACGGCGCAGCACACACTGGAGGTGTGCCCAGCTTGGTCCGAGCCGCGTCGCAGTCTCACTGCGGAGATCGGACAGGACCTCTCCCTTCCCAGCGTGGTCAGATGCATGCTGGGGAGTGAGGAGTCTTGGGCCGCGGTAGCCTCCTTTTGCGAGGATGTCATCTCGCAGAAGGAGGCGGCGGAGCGCGCGCGGGAGGACGATCCTCTCGCTGCGCCGCTCCGCAGACGAAGGCGAGGTCGGAGAAGACGTCCTCTTCTCCCTCCTCGCGGTGGTGATGGGCGGGCGACAGGCGCGGGGGCGCCTCCGCCCGCATTGCACGCTTCACCACCATCGTCGGAGGTTCCCAGCCCTCCCCCAACGGGGAGGGCGTGAAGGGCCCGCTGTGAAGGCGGGCGGTCGTCGGAGGTGGACTGGACGTAAAGGCTACGCCGATCTCCCAGTCCACCCCCACTAAGACGTTGCGGGAATTTCAGTGCTGGGTTGTTTTAGTGGGTATACCGGGCTTGCCCGGGGAGTCCCACATACCCCTCCCACTCCCCCGAGTGAGAGGGTATGCGTAACGCATTTTTTCCCAGCCGAAAAAAAAAAAAAAAAAAGGCAGATAGTGTAGACAGTATTATAGATTACCATTTCTGGGTCTTCAGATACGGAATTATCTGTGCTCATCGTCTCAAAACCAGAACTTGGGTGAATGAATACTTCACGTTTGCCAACATTTGCGACATGGACCATGTAAACTGCGCCAACCCACATTCAAGTGAGTATTTTAACGACTTCTGAAAACCTGTAACAACGGTAGAAGATCAATAAAGTTATAATGACAGCCGGGAACAACAGCTGAGGCTACGTCCTGTACTCCTGTGTCGACTTTTACCGTGATTCTTTACGTTCTTTATTAATGAAAACCGGTTCATAATTTATTGTCCGAGTATATCATGTATCATAAAAGGATGTCAGGGAAAGGTCAATGTACTTTATTGCGCGTATATCTGGCGCGTACAGTATTTGCACGTTCGAAAACGTTGATCTCTATGGAGCAGAACGTGCAAGAAACTCCACGGACACGCTTTGTAGGTATTACAAAAATCTTACGTAAATTATATGTCACACAAATTAAAAAGGAACTTTTTGCAACAATTTAAAATATAAAAAATAAGCCAGTTGCAGTAAGAGATGACCACTGGTCATTGACCAGTCTCAACTGGCGGTGCGCGGCGCCCGTTCACGAACATGACGCAAGTATCGGCACGATTCAGCATAACCATTAATTTGTAGGGAACCGAATGATCCAACACACGAGCCACCATCAGCGAAACGCGCGCGCGCATTTTGTTGTATTTGACATGAGAAAGAACTCATACTCGTAAGTACTTTCGGCTATTCGACTGTATGTTGTACGGAGCGTTTGTTACTTTCAACCCGCTGTTACTTTTGTACCCGGTGTCCCTTACCTATTATTTTAATAACCATGTTTTAATGAAAATCGCTCTTCTGTTTCAGGACCACGTAAGTAAACTTTTGATATATTTGAAATAACTGTATTAATTACTCGCGATCCTGAGGTCTAAAAGGCCACTGTGGCAGAATCAGTCACTGTTAAATTTTCCGAATAAGAAGTCTTTAATCTTAAAATAACAAATTAAAAAAAAAAAAATTGCTTCGGAACCCTTTGCACCCGAGTCCGACTCGCATTTGTCCAGTTTTTATCTTGAAATTGAAACCACTATCACATTATAAAACAAAGTCCTCCGCCGCGTCTGTCTGTTTGCGATAAACTCAAAAAGTACTGCACCGTTTTCTGCTGCAGTTTTCACCAATGGATAGAGTGGTTCTCGAGGAAGGTTTGAGTCAGAGTAGGTATATAATAGGCTAGTTTCCATCATCCACAAATTGCAAAACTATTTAGTCCATCAGTTAGAGTATTGAAAAATAATGGACACTTATTTTTTGTTTTTGTAAATCAATGAATATTGACAAAGATAAAACGCATCAAAACTCGGGAGTGGAGGCTCGTGACGGCACGACCCGCTAAAAATTATGCGAAGGTGTGACGTATTGAGAATTTTAAAAGCGTCGTAACTTCGTCAATTTTGCTTCCCGTAACAAAAGAAAAAATACGGGTCAAATATTTTTTGATAATCTAACTGACGGACTAATTAGATTTTTTCAGGACACAAGCCTATTGGTCAATCGGGCGAAGCGACGGGCAATAAGTATCGAATTAATTCAACCATTTTGTTGTACAGATTGGCATCCCATCTACAAAGGAAAATGTGCTACGGGGTTCCGTCTGTTTCCGGTCAACCATGAGTCGATAGTGGTTAGCGTAAAGACTTACGAACCGTATGTATATGTTCCTCCGACGCCAACTGACCCCACGGCTGATCCATTGGACGAAGAACTGAAGAAGGAATTGGCTGAGACCGAAAAAGTTGCTCCGAAAGGCTAGAAGGGCGAGAGGCTGAATCGTTTTTATATATCAATGGGCTGAATAAATTATCTTGTGCCAATAAAATTCTATTTATTCGTACCTTAGAGCTTTCGCTTGCATCAATGTTGAAAATTATCCCACGAGTACAAACACTCGAAATAGAAGTAGGTACCACTGTAATTGGACATAAATCCATAGGTATGCAGAAAGATTTTTAGGGTTCCGTAGCCAAATGGCATAAACGGAACCCTTATAAATTCGTCATGTCTGTCTGTCTGTCAATCCGTATGTCACAGCCACTTTTCTCCGAAACTATAAGAACTATGCCGTTGAAACTTGGTAAGTAGATGTATTCTAGGCTTTGAACCGCATTAAGATTTTCACACAAAAATAAGAAAAAAAAAAATTTGGGGTCCCCATACTCTGAAACTCAAATTTTTTTTTTTTCATCAAACCCATTCGTGGGGGTATCTATGGATAGGTCTTCGAAAATGATATTGAAGTTTGAAAAAAAAAAAATCTAAACTGAATAGTTTGCGAGAGAGACACTTCCATATATTTGAATCTATACTAATATTATAAAACAGAAGAGTTTGTTTGTTTGATTGTTTGTTTGTTTGTTTGGTTGAACGCGCTAATCTCAGGAACCACTGGTCCGATTTGAAAAATTCTTTCAGTATTAGATAGCCCATTTATCGAGGAAGGCTATAGGCTATATATCATCACGCTAATACCAATAGGAGCGGAGCAGTAATGAAAAATGTTACGCAGACGACGTTGCACGGGTCAGCTAGTCATCAATATAACCCTCTAACTTCATAGAACTCGATTGAATGTTATTTCGTGAAAAAGTCATTCAATCGAGTTGTATGAACTTGGAGGGTTGTATTGGTGATTTTGATGACTATAATTCTGTAACTACATAAGTCTTACGACCGCGAATAATATTTTAATCAACATACAACCTAGCACTGGCCTGGAAATTGCAAAAAACGCAAGAAATTTTGAATTTCGCGGGCTGGTCGGAACATTCACCTACGTTTTAGGATGGGGGTCACTTGGCAAACTAGAAAATTAAAAAAAAACCGTTTCAAACTGTATCGTGTGACATATCTAATGAAAGGGCGGGCTTACTGTAATAGTTTGATTTCATTTTTTTTTCATACTCTAATAAATATCTAATAAATAGTTTGGAAGTTATTCAAAAATGTAGACCAAAAATTACCATTCTCTGTGCCATTCTCCCTTACCTCCGAAACTACTGAGCCAAAAATTTAGAAATAATTACAGATATATAGTTCGTCGTTTAGTAGAGATAGTTCTATACATAAAGAGCCTAAAGATTACAAGAAAACGAAGAAAAAGTCTGTAGTATGCATGTTAGAAAAATTAAATTGGTTCGGAAACCTTTGCACGCGAGTCCGACTATGTGAGCCCTTGGCCAGTTTTTAGGGTCCCGTAGGTACCCAAAGGGTAACCAACGGAACCCTTTTACTAAGCATCTGTTGTCCGTCCGTCCGTCTGTCTGGCGGCGGGCTGTATCTCTAGAACCATAATACTTAGACAGTTGAAATATTCAGAAAGTGTTTTTATATTGTCGTTTGCCGTTAGGTGAGTCTGGTGTGGTGTGATATCAGAAAGTTTGGCAAATAAAAAAACGTTTTCTCAGTTGAAGGTTTACTGAACGACTGTAGTAGTGTGGGTACAGGGGCCCTACTATGATGTGCCAATGCGATCGTGATTTAGCTCAGAAAAAGTTAAAATCCCGCCAAAAACTCCTGATGGAATGTCTTATGGGTCCGCGAGACGATCAAGTGCACTGGACGTGAAGTCTACGTGCTTGAAGTGAATATTGATCGTTTACAGCGTTGACTTGACAAGTCCCGTCAAGTATCTACGGGCTGCTAGTCTATTCTGTAAATAACCATTTCGATATTCACTTCACCTGAGTGACTAAGCTTACAAAGTGAACTTTATTTCACATATCATAAGGTCTTATATTTATACGAATTTGAAACTCACCTCGGATTCCGCTGTCGAGACACGAAAATGTTGTTACAGAATAGCACTGCTGGACCATACTTGACAAAAATTTTGATTGACGGCACTTGAACCACCTTGCGCTTGATGCAACTTGACGCGACTTGACAAGTTTTATTCATTTGCGGCCGGGTCGAATCAACTCCAACAATGTTTCAAAAGAATCGTTGTCCATTTGTAGAATTTTTTTATAATCTCTCGGGCTCAGTTGCTTGAAGAGTTCTTTGCAAATGTCATTTTATACCATTCCTTACACCATCGCCTTTTTCTTTTCTCTTTTTCTGTGATAGATACCGCTAGAGTTATAGCAAGGAATGCCTTGTCTGCGTTGGAAACCATTTTAATTTTTGCGACGACCACTTTCCTGAGCTCAGGGAGGTGAACGACTGCGGTATGTGGACTTGACGGCACCTTCAAGTCGCGTCAAGTCTCTCGTCAAGTGAAATCGTCAAGCACGTAGACTTGTCCAGTGCACTTGATCGTGTCGCGGACCCATTACACTGACAAATAATATTTTTCTGGCAATTTTCTTGTATAGTGTCAGTGTCACAGATCACGTCATGAGTGTCGAATGATTTTTTATGTATTGGATAGGGATGTTCATATAAAAAGAATCGATAATATTTAAATAGATCGTTTACGGTTTCGAGGTTCAAGGTGATTTAAATTAAAAAACCTGGTCGCGTCGACTCGTGCTAATGTGGCTACGTCGAATGTGGCTTGCGAACCGGTATTCGCGGTCGAATAACCAAAGATAACGCAAGCGTAAATAAGTACACTTCTAGGGTGACAACTGCAGGTTTGTCCAAGTCAAGTCATCGCTGGGCTTCCTCCAGGTAACTGAGGTTCTCACCCGGTGGGGACTGACCGCCAAGGTGTCGTGAAGAAGCTGAGCTAAGTGTCAACGCCGCGACGCGCCAGATAGTAAAAACGTACCATTACATTTAGGACATGCAATGCTATTTTGTTTTAGCAGGCGCTCGCTCATCATCGTTCCGTCTATTTATTTGGATGGAAGCACGAAAACTTTTACTGCTTTCAACTGAAATCGTCTATCTGTATTTTGTAACGGATTTTAACTCTAATCTTAATTTGTTTACGGTCAACCTCAGTAACTTCATGAACGAGTTGAGTTCAAAAGAACTCAACTCGTTCGAGCTAAGGCGACGACAGTGAAATCAAAACATCGATATTTTTTGGCAATCATGCAGCTGAAGAGCATCACTAAAATTCTGTCATTGGATGTGTACCATTGATTTGGTTTGATGTTTTTGGTTTCGCGAAAAATTGACTTTATCAATGAAAATAATTGAAAATGTAGATTTGTAAATATAGTTGTGATTTGATTAAAATGGCTTTTGAGTACGTTGTGGTGAAAGAAGAACTTAATTTAGACGTGGACGTCAAAACTGAGAATTCATCTACTCCGGCAGACAATGTTCCCGAATCTAATCAAAACATTACGAAGGAAATCGCTGTACCAATACCAAACAATATGAGGTAAATATTTTATTATACTCCGTTTCCAATATTGTAGAAATATAGTCTTTTTGTATTTATTTAGTGGCGACCCACCCCGGCTTCGCACACGGTTGCTATTTTCGGTAGATTTACAAAAAAAAAAAAATATTACGAGTATAGCAATAAAATAACCTGAATCTGAACGTTCGAGTCGTTTTCAATTGATGTGGAAATATTTTAGCTAATAATTTTTTTGGAGAGTCAATAGTACGTACCTATCTAACTTATTTATAGCGCTAAAATTGTTTCACAATCTAATTTAAGATGATCCACTGACCCAATTTTCCTGTACAATTCCTTGTTTAATTATTTAGATCTTACACCAATCTTGATCCAAAAATATCTAGATGACTAGTTTTAGACACACATTACATTATGGAATGCAAATAAAGAATATGAATATGAATATAGTTTCCCCGACAGTCTTGTTTTAGCTGTCTTGAATTTGTTAGAGATTTATTAAACACAAGCTTCTGCCAGCGGCTCTAGGGAAAACTCCACAGAAACGTTTTCAGCAAATTAATGGAATTGTTTATACATTTAATACAACCAGTTGCCCCACGCAACATTGTCTGCGTCACATTTTTCATTAATGCTCTGCACCTATTGGTTGTAGCATGATGTTATATATCCTTGGTTGATAAATGGGCTATTTAACACCAAAAACAAATTTTCAATACAAACAAGTAGTTCCTGAGATTTGATCATTTTGAATGTTTTGAATGTTGTGTTTTGAATTTGACAACTGGATTAAAAGAGTATCCATGGAGTTTCTTGCACATTCTTCTCCATAGGATCTACTCTTTGGAGCATGTAACTCCCGTGCTGGAGATAAGGTCGGTGAGTGTGTTTTGTTGTAGAACAACTTTCTGCTCTTGTCACTAGCGCAGCTGAATTAGCCTCATCTATTTGACTGACAGATCTTGACTATTCAAAAGTGTTTGTAAGTGGTCTATTTGAAATAAAGGATTTTTTATTTGTATATTTAGATTTAATGAATTGCCTAAAAATAAAATAAAAAATTGTGTCTATGAAACTCAGGGATAGTAGTGTTACTTTCTATCCTTGAAAGAATTCCCATATTAGCATTAGGCGTATAGGCTTGTTTACTGAAAAAATCTAGTTAGTCCGTCAGTTAGATTATCAAAAAATATTTGACCCGTATTTTTTCTTTTGTTACGGGAACCAAAATTGACGAAGTTACGACACTTTTAAAATTCTCAATAATAATAATTATGTCATGCCGCACAGTGGGCCCGTATTGAAAATTAGTGGACATAGGCAACAAAGTTCCAATATCGATGCGATTTTTTTTATACGACATGTTCCTGACAACTTTTATTCTTATAAAATTTCTTCTAAAGTTGATAGTTCGTCGTGAAAAAAAATAATTAGATTTTTTTGTATGGAGCGAATCACGTTTAATTTTTTTTCTTCAATTACACTAATATGTTGGGTGTGTGGCGTGAGTATATGATAGCTAGGTTCATTCTTTATCCAGGAAAATAAAATCAGCGCCGGACATCCGCGGCCGCGCGAGTAATCTTCCGGTAAAAAAAATGTTTTGTATGAATTTTTTTGCCATTTTTAAATAAATTCAAAGTATAATTTTTGTCCCATTTGGCTGTTTTGACCTTCTTTTAAGACGACTTCCCAAAAAGGAGAAGGTTCTCAATTCGGTTGTATGTTTTTTTTATTTTTTATATGTTACTTCATAACTCCGTCAATTATGAACCGATTTGAAAAATTCTTGTTTTATCTGAAAGGATATACTTGCAGATTGGTCCCATTTAAATTTTATCAAAAATGTATTATTATTATTTCGTTTATTCATTTTTAAAATACTTATTGATTACATTTTTAAATATATCTTTATAAAAACATTAAAAAATACATTTAAAAATACAAAAAATAGTAGTCCGCCGGTGTCGGGAGCAGGGTCCAAGCTACCGGTGGTTAGGGCTCCAGAGAAAGGAACCTCCTCACAATACGAGCCGTATCGAGGAGTACTGCCTTCTGTATCAGGCCCTTTACCCAACTGTGTAATCCCAGCTTCGACAGGTGGTCGTCGAAGCTTTTGGCCATCAGGCCATTAGCCGTAACGACAATCGGCACAATGACAGCCGAGTCCACATTCCACATGTCGACAACCTCGTGTGCTAAGTCGAGATACTTAATTTGCTTCTCTTTCTCAGCTTTCACGAGATTCTCGTCATGCGGAATGGTAACATCGATTATCATTGTGCGGCGCGCTAATCGGTCTATCACCACTATGTCAGGCTTATTGGCAACAATAGTACTGTCAGTGATGATAGACCGATCCCAGTACAACGTGACATGGTCATTTTTAACCGACTTCCCAAAAAGGAGGAGGTTATCAATTCGGTTGTATGTTTTTTTTTTTTTATGTTTGTTACCTCATAACTCCGACAATTATGAACCGATTTGAAAAATTTTTGTTTTATATGAAAGGATATACTTGCAGATTGGTCCCATTTAAATCATATCAAAATTGGTTACGAACTTTGGATTTTAAATCGAAATAGCTGGAATTTGACTATTTAGATGATTCTTTGATAATCGAAATTGCGTATTTTGCTTTTCTGCGATTTTGTAGTGGTGTTTTTAGGTGTGGGGCACCACTAAAAAGTGAAAAATAAAAAAACTTTTTACAAAAAAATACAACCGACTTCTAAAAAAAACACTACAAAGTAAAAAATAACTTTAATTTCGGAAGTCGGTGTCAAAATACGAAGAAAGTAACAAAAACACCGACTTCCGAAATTAAAGTTATTTTTCAGTTCTCTTTAGCCTTGGACAACGGGGTGAGTCCTTTGTCCACTGCGACCACATCTCGGTGCATACCCACATCAGCTTTAAGAAAATATTCTCTGAGACTGCACATCTCGCGGTTGTGGAGAGTTTTGGCGTTTAAAAAGCCTCGACCTCCACACTTCCGTGGGATGTACAGTCTCATCACCGACGATCGTGGGTGATGCATCCGGTTTGCGGTCAGCAGTGTACGGACCCTCCTATCCAGGGCGTCGAGTTCGGTTTGAGTCCATTTGAGTACGCCGAAAGAGTACATTAATACCGGCATGACCCAACCGTTGAAGGCGCGCACCTGATTTCCGCCTGACAAAAGGCTATTCAAAACCTTCTTCGGGCGGCCAAAGAAGCGCTCGTTCACCGATTGCTTCATGTTGGCAACATCAATGCCCAACGCTTCCGACATACCCAAATACTTGTAGGTTTCGGTTGAGATGAGGGATCTAACCTGTATGGAATCCGAGAGTTGAATTCCCTCAGATTCCATAATCTCCCCTTTTTTAACATGCATGACTGCACATTTGTCCACACCAAATTTCATCCTGATGGCACTACTGAAGGTTTCAGTGACCTTCAGTAGTTCCATCAGTCGCGAATTGTTGGGGGCAAAGAGTTTCAAATCATCCATGTAAAGAAGGTGAGATATGGTCTGACCACCTCTTCTCAACCGATAGCCTAGACCTGAATCCTCCAGCAATGTGCTTAGAGGATTCAGAGCTAAGCAAAACCAAAGCGGACTCAAACTGTCGCCCTGAAATATTCCCCGTTTAATCCATACAGGCTCGTCATTCCCCTGAATTGGTCGACATCCTGGATAGCGAAGGACTGTTTTCCATTGCCTCATACATGACTCAAGGAAGGTGCGTAGAGTTGGATCTATTTTATACAACTCCAACACCTTCGTGAGCCATGTATGTGGCACAGAATCATAGGCCTTCTTGTAATCTATCCAACATGTCGACAGATCCTTGCGAGATCGACGAACCTGTTGGCTTATGGCCATGTCTATGAGGAGTAGCTCCTTAGTGCCGCGGGACCCCTTCCTACATCCATTCTGAGAGGCAGACATAATTGAGTTAATCTCAATGTGATCATTTATTTTCACTCTCAGGATGGATGTAAGAAGCTTATAGACCGTCGACAAACAAGTAATTGGTCTATAATTCTTGGGTTCCGCGGGACTACCTGTCTTATGGAGCAAGTGGGTAACGCCAGTTGTTAGAAACTGTGGTAGCGACCCAGACTCTAAGCATGACTGGAATTGAGATGCCAAGAGCGCGTGCGAGCGTATAGCAGCTCGCACGCGCTCGCACTTAAGCCAGAAGTTGTGCAGTCCGTCCGGTCCCGGAGATTTCCAATTCGGTAACGGACGAACTGCTTTGGCTATATCTAATGTAGATATTGTAATTTTTTTCATTTGTGGTATAGCTTCACACACACTCTCGACATCGCGCATCCAGTCACCCTCGGTGTGACAAACGGGCAACGACCAAATGCTGCGCCAGAAAGTATTCGTGGCGACATCATCCGGGCGGCACACGTCTGACACACTTTGTTCAGGTCGCTCCCAAGCTCTGTATACCCACCTCTCGTCGCTCTGGAACATGCGATTCTGCGAGTATCGATCAACCCGCCGCTTATACCGCCGAATACGGTTTGCCCATGCACAAACTTTCTGCCTCAGGAAGTCGATGCGCTCTGTGACACGGGACGTGTAATCTCGAGGGCTGATACCAGTCCCCGAAAACGCCCGTCTCACAAAGCGCATCACGCGCGGTCGTGTGTTGCCCTCCCTGAAGCAATATAGTTTGCCAATGAGTGCCCTTGCCTCATCGATACGCCGCTCGATCCTGCACTGCCAAGCTGGTGCAGCAGGTTTTTGTCGTATAGCTTCGTCACAAGTTGGGAACTTGACGTTGTCTATACGACATGCTGCAACAGCCCCGCAAAACAGAATTGAGTGCGTATCAACGAGGCTCTCGCTGCTTGCAAAGATGTTCTGCAGCAGCGAGTCCAAGGCACACACCAGCGCCCTATTCTTTTTGTGCATGGGTAACCGTGGTAATCGGGGCCTAAGTTCGGTCGGAGTCGATCTATACTCGCGAAGCGCATCCTCCAGTGCGCTCCTCAGTCTATCGTTGCACTGGCTACTTACCGTGACAACCCTATTATCTACCTCATCACTGATGTTATTGGACCGCGGTGTGACTGCGCCACGAGCTGGCGCCTGAGTCGCGGTCTGTATTGGGGTCGAGATAATAAGGTTGTTCAGTACTTCTGAGCGCAGCCTATCAAGTACGGCATCGTCCAACCTGTGATTACGTTGGATGACCCGCACTTGATCCGACAACCGTTGGGCCGAGACGTTCACAGTTGGTTCCAAGTCCTGAAACAGAGACAGCATCCTGACACGGTACGCAGTAAGGCTAGTTCCCCCCTCTGTAGACCCGTAGTATGCGCGCATGACGTTTTCGTTCATAGACTGCGTTCATCTCATGCGCTGCACACAACCATGGTAGCGGGGACCCGGCTCGGGGCCGGTTGGCCCCTAGGTCCCAAGCCCCTCGGTGGCTGGCCTCTCCCCTGCCGACGCACAGGTGTTGGCGACGTCGGTGGGGAAAAATACTCGTCGCTGGAGCTCGACGCGACTGCGGCCGCCGGTGACTCTGGTAATCCGCTGTCCGGCGGCGGCGAGGCGGAGCTCAGCGACGGGTCCGGGGATGGTGGGCGTGCGCGTCTCATAGCTGCTGCTCTCGTTAACATTGTATCATAATTTCATTTCATTCGTCATAATTACGTTATTTTCATTTGGATTGGTGACATATGTCATATTCTGTCCGAGACATATAATTTACTTTTCTTTCGTTGCATTGTTGTGCTGTATGTTTTTGCAGGTTGTTATATATTTTTCTTTGTATGTGGGTGCTTTTGGGTGGAAATCGTGCTTTAATTTGATAGGAAACTATTATTTTAAATTTAAGTTAATACGGACGAATAAAAATCAAACTGGGGTTGTCAACGAGAGTTGCCAGTTTATTATTATTATTTTCATTTTTATACTTCCTCGGGCCCCTGGAGACCCGGTCCTTTGGTAGGCGTACGAGGGGCCGAAACCAACTCGCAGAGGCCCCGTTAGACATTTCAAATGTAATGGGGCACCAACCGGCGATTATCCCTGTATGCACTGAAAGTATTCCCAAGGACAATCCCCGGTTGGAGCAGTACTATTGCAGAATATGGAAACAGAAAATGAAACGCTATGGGTTTGGGTGGCTTAGTGGAATGATAATCGTTTATTATAGAACTATTGGCCCCTGCCTGACCACTAACAATATACACGGCTTTTAAATGGCAGGGGGTGACTTGCACACTCAATGAATGGGCCCCCGAAAACGGTCGCTAGCACAAAGTGACGTAGCGCCAAGGGGGCAACATGGCCTGAGGTGCTAGAGGAGTGGAGAGGTATACCACGGCTATCAGGACAATTCCGGAAGTGCGGTCAAGATCCCTACCAGCACCTTACTGGATTATACATCCCTCTCCCGAGCACGTGTGCTCTAGCGAATCTCCACTCAGACCGGCCAATTAAGGCAAGAAAGAGGTGGGAGCTCTGTTCCTCGTCAGTTTTCACTCTGGCCAGCCAATAAAGGCAAGCCGGAGATGAGGAACAAGACTTCTGCCGGGAGATAAGGTTCGTGGGGTCGCTACTGCCCAACAGTTCGCCACAAAACTGCCTTGCGGATTGTATCTCTCTTTGTCTGGCCCCTCACCCTAGGTATGACCTCTATGTCTATCGGGACGCGCAAGCCCCACCACGACGTCAACGTAGAGATACTGCGGTAGGGTTATTATTATTATTATTATTATAATATATGCCGCCTGCGTGTATGTTGGAAACTATCCCAAGGGAACATGCTCTCTGGATAAAAAGTTCCTTTGTGTTAATCTAGACCACTTACTCGCTGCTTTTCCCGCTTGACAAATTATATACCTTTCTCGAGAACGACTCTATCCATTGGTGCAATAGTTTTTGAGTTTATTGTAAACATACAGACAGACAGAAGCTGTGGAGGATCTTCTTTTATAATATCTAGTTTGTTTTATGATATACTAGCTGTCCCCCGTGACGACTTCGCTCTTTTTTACCCGCACATTTCCCGTTCCCGTGGGATATCCGGGAAAAAAACTATTCTTTGTCTGTCTCCTGGTTCTAAGCTTCCTCCCCATCAGTTTTTAGCCAAATCGGTTCAGCCGTTCTTGAGTTATAAATAGTGTAACTAACACGACTTTCTTTTATGTATATAGATAGTGATATAAAATACTATGGTTTTAATATTATGATTTCCATGTTGGATTCAAGTTCTTAAAACGTAACAGACAGTTGTGTTGCTGCGGAGTTTGTTGGCCACTTCTTCTCCACAGCTAAAACACTAGGAGGTGGTGACGGGCGGGCGTTTTGGAGGACTATCTTTCATAAAATTTGACGTTTAAACTCTCAGCTTAATTTAAATAAACCACTTTTGAATTTTGATTAGGTACGTACTCAGCTGCATCCGGTAAGACCAGAAAGGCTAGGCAGCTTGATAGATTGATTGATTTTTAATCGCCAATATGGCAAATAAAACAAAAAATAAAATCCATCTAAAAGTAAGTATCCTTATTATTTATTGTACACAAATAAATATAAAAAATTTGAGATGGCTTTGTACAGCACAAATTACAAAAGCAAGATTAATACAAAAAAATAATCATTTCTTCTTCTAAAATTTGATTAATTTAAAACCTAATTCTTCAAGCATATCTTTTGTTTCTAATTTGGCAAGCCAGGAACAAAGCGAAGATCAGGCAGACGCACTGCAAAGAAAAACATTGATTAGTTTTTAAAGCGAAGGGAAACAAAATGGCGTCTATGTTAAAACTGTGGTCTCGAAGTGAAAAAACTCATTCAAGTGCACCATGCAGGTGTCAACCAGTGCTGCGGCATTGTTCGAAAGTCACCGCGGCCCTGCCTCGCAAAGGGCATTTGAAGGAACACAGATGAGTATTAGTCAGTAAGAGTATGGATTACCTCCCGCTCCGCCAAGAACGGGAGAAGTCATTTAAAGATTTCACATCCACAAGAAATGGGAGCGTACAACACGATTTGAATAGTCCTTCAGACCGAATTTCGGCCATGGTGTCCAATATTATCGTTGTGTAGCTATCAGGTAGGACAATATAAGTGCACAAATGTTTGCGCAAAGCCTGGTGCTATCTGTATTCGCTCACTCTCAGGCCGCGGTCACAAACTCAGCGGGCAACGAACAGCGGCGCACGGTGGGCTGAAAATGAAGCTCCAGAGACTTAGCGTCGCTCAAAAATCATAAAACAAATCTTGAAAAAAATAATTGTACCAGCTTATTTCTTTACCGAATAGCAATATTTTATGTAGTGGAACTTTTTTTGATATAGCTTTTTGATTTAGTAAGTTATTTGAGTTTTTTTTTGTATGGAGCTGTTTTTTTATTTTATTCCTTACTCTCAAGCTTTCTCAAAATGTAACTTTCCGTGCCATAATTTAAGCTATATTACCACTGAAGCTTGAATCTCGGAAACCTTTGGAATATTAAAATTTTCAACTTTGAAAAAAATATAAGTAGATGAAAGCACGTCATTTACACACCAACCTATCTACTTAGACCTTACTCGAAATAACCTACAAATGCTATGTTGCGTGTTATTATTGTTATTATTTGTTCTTCAGGAATAAGCTGGCAAGATTCTTTTTCAAAATTACGCACCTGAATTTTTACCAACGCTAAGTCTAAGGAGTTTAATTTTCAGCCCAACGTGCGGCGGCGGCGGCACGGTTTATATGGAACTGCTTCCATATAAATCTATACATTTATTCACATTAATATAGTAACTAAAACACGCGCATGTAGAACTTACTTTGCTGGACACCAATATTTAAATCAATCTTCACATCTATATAACACCATTAATAAAATTCTTAAAATATATACAAAAACTACTTTGGAATGTAAACGGATGGTGACTGAGTGGCTAAAAACTCTTGACTACGAAGAAACTGAGAATATGATTATCCGTATTGTTAAGTAATAGTGTATTATGTGTCATGTTAAGTCATGTATACACTTGTATGTATTTATATATAAATAAAAAGAACCTAAATAAATAAATAATAAAATATATATATGTATGTTTATGTATCAAACATCAATACATAAATATCCCGTTACCTACCCATATTTTTTCACACACACACACACACACACACCCTCACACACATACACACACACACACACACACACATACACACACTACACAGTCACAGTCACACGCACAGACAAACTCACCCACAGACACAGACACAGTCGTCACGCACAAGCACTATAACTCACGCATCTAAACACATGTGCGCAAATTGCATGCGTGCACACATTAACTTTTTAGATTTACTTAGTTTTCTTTTGTATACTATATAGATTAAATATTTAAGTTATACATATACATTAATGTAATCAAGATAAGGGAGAGCGGCCTTTCCTGGCACAAGTGTTTTCACACTTAAAAGGAGAGATCAACCTCAATACTGTTGAACGAACTTCGTTTGTAATCGAATAAAACATTTTTTCATTTTTTTTCATTTTTCATTAATAAGACTCACATTATATTAACACGTCCCGGTAAAACAAAGCTCAAACTTACCTCAATAATAATAATAACAATGAGGACCCCTCCGATGGCTTCTCCAAAGGTCTCGAAGTAATCTCCTACCCTGGGGATGCAGCCTTGATAGGAGTTGCTAAGGGTACACTGGGTGGCCACCATATCTGGGTTGTCGCAACACGACGGAGGCACGGGCTGGCCGATCGTACTGTAGGAATGTGGACCTACTGTACCGCAGCATTGGAACTGAAATTGAAAGAAAAAATGTTGTAGAACATCGTATTTGTCACAGTATTTTTTTTTAAGTGACAAGACCGCCACACATTCCACTGCAACTCCTGAAAGCCAGAATCAACAGTGGGCACCACCAGAAAAACGCCGAGTCAATGAAGCCCGACGAGTCCCGGAGAAACGATTCCACTGTCTTTGATCCCGCAACGAAATTATTCACAAAAGTCACAGTATAGATATCGGCGATAATATAAAAATATTGGCGCTTCCACTGAGACGTACGAAAAGCATTACTTATTGTTAAATTTATTCGTTGTAAAATTCGCTCTCAGATAAAAAGTTTGATTAAAAATACCCAATAACTATCGGGCAATACTTCGGTTCGGAGGATCCTCCCTTTTTAATTTGTTTAGGCTCACCAACGACAACTTACAAATCAAAATTAATTTAAATAGTACATTGTTATCCAGGGGTGAAAGTAAATGATTTAGTCCCGAGACAGCGCCAATAGTTCGAGGGACTAAATGAGTCTTTTACCCGAAGTGAACGCTGTGCTTTTTTTTGTGTGTGTGCATTACGAAAACAAGGAAAGAAAAAATAAAAACACGAATCTGAATCTGATGAACTCATCGTGTTAATACAAATCTCTGCTATACGAAAGTATGAACAAAGCTCGAAAAAACAAATGAAGATCGGATTGCCGCTTTCCCGACTATTTTGTTTTTTTTTCTATAACCGGCCAGCTAGTCATAACATTTCCATAATTGTTTTTTTTTTATGATTTGACGGTTGTCAGTTGAAAACGATTCTCCCTTGAGCTGCAAGGTAATACTTTAAACCCGCTCCTCAGGAAACTTCAGGCCTACTTCCCGAGCATGAGTAAAGATAAATATTTTTTCAATTCGAACCAGTGGTCCTGAGCGCGTTCAACGAAACAAATAAACTCTTTAACTTTATAATATTAAAGTATAGAAAAATCCTTACCAGCGTTTCCATGGCATTGAAAGCGGGCCTCACGTTAGGTCTCGCGAAGGCATTCGTGAGCCAGTTGGAGACAGTCGCCAGTGCGTTGCCCAGGAACCTGAATATCACCACTGTGAAGTATATCTTGACTGCTGCGAGTATTCCCATGAATACTGCGTACTGAAAAAACAAAGAAAGGTTTAGTTAATACAATGTTCTAGAGCCATAAAAGTTCTCATGAGCATAGCTTCTCAAAGGCTAGCTATCGGCGTGGGACATATTTAATGTTCCTTTTCCTGTCGTGCGTGTTTTCACCCGCGCTCGGTTCTGGGGGACTACTCTCTAAGCCCGAAGTCCTTAGTTTCGGGCGAGTAGATTCTAGCCCACTGGTGTCGGGAACAGGGTCCCAGCTACCGGCGGTCAGGGTGCCAGAGAGAGGAACCTCCTGAAAATGCACTGATGCAATGAGCCGTGCTCAGAAGCCACTTTCTGAATCAAGCCCTAGAGCCAGCTGCCCAACTAGAGCCTCCTGAGGTGTTGGTCGAGGCTCGTGGCTATTAAGCCATTGGCCGACACGACTATCGGTACAATGATTGTAGACGATCGTAATTTTGTATTCTTCTCCCTATCACCTCACCACTAAGAATGAATAAAAATAAAATTGCTCAGTTAGCTACTGTCAAACCCTGTTGTAATTCATCCTTAGTGCGGTTTCTTTACTAATCGTAAGGCTGTAGAATACGCCCGCAACTAAGCCTGAAACTACGGACTTCGGGCTTAGAGAGCAGCTCCCCAGGGGCGTATGCGGGTGATAGCACGTTCCTGGCCACACGCAGGACAAAGATTTCATTTATCGCTACAGTTTTGGCGTGTCGCCAGTGACTGAACACGTAACGCGAGTCGCACGCATGGTCATAGTCTATGTCCATCCGTGCGACCCGCGTCACAATAAAAGCAACACTGAAGTCAGAAGAACGCCGCCCGCAGCCAATCCGCATTCCACACGCATGCTGCCCGTATGATAGGTAAGTCATGTGCAAAAACACGCATGACAGGACGCACAAGGTGTGTGCCATCACAGAAACAAAGCTGAATTGTGCACTATTTTTTTATTAAAAAATGTTTCTGATAACGGTTCCGTACCCAAAGGGGTACCAACGGAATCCTATTACTTAGCCTCCGCTGTCCTTCCGTTCGTCTGTCTGTCGGTGGCATGTATATCAAGAAACGTTAAAGGCAGACAGTTGAATTTTTGAAGTGAAACTTCTTTACGCACGCTTGACCTGGGGAGTAAGCTGGCGAACGCGTGACGTAAGCGTTACGAAAAGTGTGATCGGGCGAGGCGAACGGGAGTTGAGTGGGGGATGCAGTGCGCGCGCACATTTTCTATCTCTCTTTCTTTTATAGCTAGTAAATGAAATAATGTACCTATATATCTCATATCTCTCGAAAGAAGTTTCACTTCAGTCGTGTGGTCATAAGCACACTCGGTTTTTTTATGTATTTTAATTGCCGCTATAACAACAAATAATATAAATTAAGGGGGCTCTCATACAAGAAACGTGTGTATGGAACCCTTCGTGTGAGAGTCTGACTCACACTTGGCCGGTTTTTATGCTTTATATAAACAACTACAGTTTTAATAACGAATCACTATCTAACCTACAAGCCTAATAAGTGATTTAAATCAACTTTTTAGTACGAATTATATTTTTATTCTAACCCGGATTCAAAAAACTCCGTGGGAAGTCCGCTTATCAAAAGATTTGGCATTATTTGATAACGCGCCTTAAACTACCTGACAGTCTATAAAAATAGTACAGACTACAATATTTATGATTCAATATGGTTGTAGTGTGATTACGGCATATTCAAAAATAGGATTTTGAAGATATATACACAGCAAAACAGTGGAACTCTGCCTGCGTCTGTGTTTCCGGACGCTTACAACTCCAATCTCTTCGAAGTTAGATTGAACAGGCTACTTCTGGGTAAGCTCGCTCCATCGTAGACTTTGTCTCCGTCATCGCTGACCTAGACTAGAGTCAAGAGCAGACCCATCATAAATAAAAAAAAAAAATATAATAATGTATGTTGACGATTCATAGCTAGAATTGAACCATAATAATCAATTTATCAGCCTCAAAACTTTCCACTGCTGAGGCATATCCACAACCACACCACATCGCAGCGAAAAGAGCGGTTAATTAGCAGTTACGTGTAAGTGTCTCTGCAGCTTATTGCATTTGCAATGTGGTTGCCTGGGGCACCGCCGTGTCCTCGAAGCGGCGATCGGCGGCGACCTCTCGCTTCCGGCCCTGGTCCAAGCCATGGTCCGGAGCGAGACGGAATGGGACGCCGTTGCCTCCTTCTGCGAAGCAGTCATGCTAGCGAAGGAGGCGGCGGGGAGGGCGAGGAGACCCTTTCGTCCCGGCCGCCGTGGTGGACGCCGCGGGCGTCGGGGGCCGCCACCTGGTGACCTCCGGCCACCGTAGGCGCGGGCCTGTGGACGGCGAGCTATGGGTGGCTCGCCGTCCGTCCGTCTAGTTAGACGACAGGCCGTGTCGACGGCGCGTTAGTGTTCCACGCGCGCCTCAAAGAGAGTCAGCACACAGAGGGGCCCGAAAGGGCCGACGCCTGCCGGAGTCGCGGGATTATTCGCAAGAGACACCGTGGCTCCGGAACACAAAGGGCAATGAAGGAACATGGATGGGTTTTAGTCAGTAGAAGTCTGACACTCCCTCCCGCTAACACCCAGAGCGGGAGGAGTCATTGGATGATTTCCCATCCCTAAAAAAAAAAAAAAAATGTGGTTGCCTTGTCGCTAGTTGTTGCGATGGGGTTACGTTGTGGCTAGTATATGCTTAGACAGATCTAAGGTGCCCTTGCGGTGGGGGATGCCTGGTCTCTAGTAGGCGGTTTCGCTGGTGGTTGCGATGTGGTCGGTATGCGACCACACATTTGAATTTGTTATGAGTTAAGCTATTAATTTTCATACAGTAAAATGCCCGCCCACGCGTTGTTGTTGTAGTGTGTGGATGTGTCCATCAAGCGCCTAACTTATTTCGGAGCCACGACCAAATTCGGGGTGTTTACCCGACTACTGTTATCGGTTAAATTTTGAGCCAATTATTATCGATTGTTATCTAATTTCACTCTACATAGATAAATTAATCGACCCAGTAAAATAAAAAAATACAGAAAACACGCTAAAATGCCGAATCTACTTTTTGGTCATGTTTCATGAGCATAAAGTCCAAGTCACAAATAAGCAGAGTCCACCAACTGAGATTTGAATGTGGCTTCTGATTGGTCGTTAATCGGGGGGATTTACGGCCAGTTGGCGGATTTTGTAGACCAAGTCTTCAGCCGAGAGATTTCCCCTGCTGGACATAAGCCTCTAACGCGGTCGCCACTCCAGAACCTTTCGGCCCCTTCGACTAACTGTTTTGCGAGAAATGTGCCCTGCTAGTGCTCACTGCCACCTTCAGTTTGGCGGTCCTTCGGGCTAAGCCGGTAACCTTGGATCTCTTGCAGATATCGTCATTACTGGTTCCACCACGCAAGGAAACTCCAAGCATTGCCCTCTCCATTGCCTGGGTGACTTCTGATGAGGCCATTGTGGGCACATACATCACCACAAATCGACCATCTGTCCAAAGCAATGTGCCCTGTCCACTATAGTAAATCGCAATAATTTCAGTCAATTCCAAACATGTCTCACTCGTATTATTAACTGATAAATAAATAGGAAGTTTGTTTGTTTAGTAATTTTGGGTGGGCCTTATCTAACCGATAAGCGTTTACAATCTGTAATACATCCAATTGCACTGACAAATACCGCGCGATCGATACGGTTTACGATACACTTTCCAAGGCTAATGTATGGATGGGTGAGCTCATGCTCAGCATTAGCCTTTTGCCTTGCCTCGGCAACTGATTTTTTTTTTGAATAGGAAATCATGGGAGCGGAAGGGAGTGTCAGACTCTTACTGACTAAAATTCCCCTAATGCCCCTTGTCATTGCGTTCCAGGGCCGTGGTGACTCTTTTGAACAAATTCTGCAACACTGGCATATGGGAAAATCTTAATAGTAGATAATGCACCGAAGGGAATCAAGCAGTGTCTTATGTCACGGGCGCCATATTGAGTCCTGGACGTATAATAATTCCAAAGTCAATTTGGACTGTAAAAATTCTGACCGCAGCAAGAGATGCAAGCTAGCCCAAGTGAGACGCTTTTATCGCCGAAAAGAATACTTCTTTTCGCACCTACTGCGAGGTGTTCGAAAGCAAGCCTCGAGGAGTGGTGGTAGTCATCACAAGCAGTGGTAATTGGCCACCTCTGCTAGTTGCAGGTCGCTTGGAAATATTTATATACGAATGTTTAATGGGCTTGTGTCCTGAAAAAATCTAATTAGTCCGTCAGTTAGATATCAAAAAATATTTGACCCGTGTTTTTTCTTTTGTTACGGGAACCAAAATTGACGAAGTTACGACGCTTTTAAAATTCTCAATACGTCACACCTTCGCATAATTTTTACTGAGTCGTGACGTCACGAGCCCCCACTCGCGAGTTTTGATGCGTTCTATCTTTGTCAATATTCATTGATTTCCAAAAACAAAAAATACGTGTCCATTATTTTTCAATACTCTAACTGACGGACTAAATAGTTTTGCAATTTCTGGATGATGGAATCTAGCCTATTGAACGTGAAACGAAAACGAAACGCCAGGCAATAATGTTGTTCTGCCAGGGATGTGGAATTGTTCGAAAAAATTTCCGCTGCCTTTTAACGCAAACAGCATTTGGAGGAACACGAATTAAAGTCAGTAAAAGTCTGACACTCCCTCCCGAGCGGGAGAAGTCATTTGATGATGTTCTAATCACATAAAAGAGCAATAATTTCCTATCTAATAATTTATAACCCGCACTGTAATAATGACTTAAGTTTAAAGCTTGCCTGCCATAAAATTTGACGTTCAAAGAAAGAGATTTGGCGCAAGACCAACGGCTTAACGTGCATTCTGAGGCACGGGGGTGCCACAGCTACTTCCTGGCTGTTACGGAGAAATTCCTAGTATAAAAACTAGGATACTCACAGTTATAAGCATACAACGAGACTCCCTGATGGCTCCACAACAAGCGCAGAATGCAATCACGAAAACTATACATCCTATGACTATGATGCTGATTGTGAGGAAACTCAGGTTCACTGGGATCACATCATGGATTTGGTTCAGCTGTACATGTGCGAATGAACCCAAGCCTATGACTGCTAGACCGGCGAGCTGGAATAGAAATAAAAATAGGATTAATAATAGTGCTTTAGATTTCGGCGAAGAGGTCTTCGCGGAGACCAGCCATCGGCTCTTACAATGCAAAATATACAGATGTACTCCTTCACCACTCTCAAAATCGTATCAATTCTACTTCTTACTATAATAATGCGAAAGTTTGTGAGGGTGGTTTTATGTTTTCTTTGACGTCAGAACGCCTGAAAGGATCTTCATGAAATTTTGCACAGAGGTAGATTATAGTCTGGAATAACACATACCTAGGCTACTTTTTATTCCGGGAGTAGGTATGTCCCTGCGAAAGTTTGTGAGGATGGATGGATGGAAGTTTATTACCTACTCTTTCACGTCAGAACGGCTGAAAGAATCTCCATGAAATTTGGCGCTGTGCCAATTATGTAAGAAATTTATATAGTCTGGAATAACACATCTATACTAATATTATAAAGCGGTAACATTTGTTTGTAAGTTTGTATGTAGGGGGTAATGTCAGGAACTACTGGTCCGATTTTAAAAATTCTTTCAGTATTAGATACCCCACGTATCGAGAAAGGACAGGCTACATATCATAACGCTAAGACTAAAAGGAGCCGAGCATTAATGGAAAATGTGACGCAGACGAAGTTGCGTGGGTCAGCTAGTAGGCTATATATATATTCCGGTAGTATATTGCCTATGGATCACGCTGGCAGAAGCTAGTACTTCAATAATAGGATTAGGAAGAATATAGAAAAATCGGTCTGTAATATTCCCACTAGTGGGGCTCCGGCCTCTGTTATAAGGAGTGGGCCTTCTCCCTAGAAGTTCTCGTCTGTAGGGTTTCATGCCCAAATACTATTTCTACGAGAAGCGGAAGTTTATTGCTAAGTTTCCGCTGTCTGTAGCCTGTTTGTGTGTCAACGGTCTGAAGCTTATGAACGTTAATTTTCATTGTTAAGGTGGAAGCTCTAGGGTAGCACTCGATTATCACACTACACTCGCATACAACTCGATTGAATGACTTTTTCACGAAATAACATTCAATCGAGTTCTGTGAACTTAGAAGGTTATATTAATGATTCAAATGGTTATAATCCTTTAGATAAATGCTTTTTACGATCGCGAACCGTATTTTGTTTAACATACAGCTTCACACTCACCGGCAAATTGCAAAAAACATAAAAATATTTGAATTTCGCGGGCTACCCTGGCGCTTCCACCTTAAGAGGAAATGCGGAAAGAAGGGCGGATTTCATCAACCTGAAACTGAACGCGATCAACATATGAACCAAGTTTACTGACATCTTTTGAACGCAGCTTGATCGCGATCTGTTTCGCCTGTTTCCTCCTCCAATATTGGACCGGACTAAAAGATATTTCCCAAACTGAAGGAAACAGAAAGAAAAACTGAACAGGAGGATGTATACTGTGTCCGTTTTTATTTTTTCACTAGTTTTCTCGCGCAACTTCGTCTGCGTCACGTCGTTCATTAATGCTCCGCTCCTATTGGCCGTAGCGTTATATGATATGTCGATAAATGGGCTATATATAACACTGAAAGAATTTTTCAAATCGGACCAACGGTCGATTCTGTTGACATCTCACCACGATCACTTAGGTGGAGTGAACGACAAAGGAGCTGTCATGCCATCTGGTTTGTATGGTTTGACAGCTCACTCGTCGTTCACTTCGCCAAAGTGTTCACTTCGACATGTTTACAGAATCGCACTGCTGGAGTTCCTGAGATTACCGCGTTCGAGTAAACAAAGAAACTCTTCAGCCTTGTAATATTAGTATAGATTATTAGTTGCCAAATTCTTATTAGTAAATTTTTATTTAATATTGCAAAATAGATGTTGTCATCGGTTTATTGGACAATTTTGTTTTTTTTTTTAGGGGTCTAGTGCATACCTACGGTTAATATTTTTTACGGTTGTATTTTTGAGAGGAATCGTTTAAAAAGGAAAGACAAATATATATTTTTTTATAATTATGATCTCTATTTTTGCTTACTCTATCACATATTAATATTTAATCAATAAAAATAAAAATGGTACTTACAGCAAAAACAAAATTAGATATAATTAAAACATATTTCACAACGAACTCGGCAAAACAACACATTTTGAGTTCTTTTTATTAGCTCATAAAAAGAACCGTGTTCGCCCGTTTTTCGGCACTAACTAAATATTATTTGGTGCTTTCCTTATAGAGTATCAGGACCTAGATAAGATAATAATATGATACATAATATGAGTGAGATATGGAAGCACCATTAGTCAAATATATCTTGATCCGGTGCAGTGGCGCATTCTATCGCTACTTCTGGGTAAGCTCGCTCCATCGTAGACTTTGTCTCTGTCATCTCTGACCTAGACTAGATTCAAGAGCAAACTCGACTCAAATAACAAAATCTAAATCTGCCTGCCTTTTCCTAATTATGTTGGGGTCAGTATGACCGAATCCAGGGTTGTGGGTTTTAGTCAGTAAGAGTCTGACACTCCCTCACATTCCGCCCGGAGCGTAAGGAATTGTTTGATGATTTCCCATAAAGAAAAAAGTATGACCGGATGCGGCTGAGTAAGTGTGTACCAGTATTTCACATAGAGCGAGCGTATCTGATCTGAATTACCCAATAACTGGGTAACACAATACCCCTTGGTGGAACTGGTATAACATTTTATGGCTTCTGATTATCGTATTGACTGTCAAAGATCATCATATGACAAGGAAAATGAAAATAAACCGTTTTAAAATTTTAGTTCCATTTTTCGCCACGGATCAAGTTGAATGGGCAAGCGGCCATTTAGATATCAGTTATCTTGGTACTAAGATTAGTGGCTAATACATAAGCCTGATTCGTTGATATAAATAAACATGTAATTTTCCGATGTCATGGTACCACAAAGTTTGAGGTCTATTTTCATCATTGGACTACGATTTTTATTTGACTGCTTCGTTGGTTTAGCGTGCATACTAAATACGCTGTCTTGGGTATTCATTGGAGTTTTCCTCCAAGGTCCTCCATTGAGGCTTCCTCAGTGGCATCGCGTTATTTGGAAATGGGCGGTGTGAGACCCCAGTGTTCCCGAAAGCAGGTACGCGTTGGTTCCGCGCCTGGGGGTCTATTACTCTCTAAGCCCGAAGTCCGTAGTTTTGACCTTAATTACAGGCGTTTCCTACTCTGTACAACTTAACCTTTACGAATAGTATCGTCAACTGAAAAAATCTATTTTTTTTTTTCTTTTGTTACGTAAACCAAAATTGACGAAGATACGACGCTTTTAAAATTCTTAATACGTCACGCCGTGGTATGATTTTAGTACGTTTTGGCGTCACGAGCCCCCACTCCCGAATTATGATGCGTTTTATCTTTGTCAATATTCATGGATTTACAAAAAAAAAGTGTACATTATTTTTCAATACTCTAACTGACGGACTAAATAGATTTGTTATTGATGGTGGAAATTTGACAACACGACTTGATAGTTACTGACCTTCAGAGAGAGACCCCAGATCTCTCCCCGGTCGTGTTGAATAGCCATCTTATTGGATTGAGTTTGATGGAAAAGGTAGTGTAACTGTGTTCGTGCACACACTTGTACACGATAATATGTCTCGTGCCATTGGTTAGTCTCCGCATTAGGGAAAATGAATGAAAAAATATTTATTATCTAAACAGTTTATCTAAAAATATACAAAAAAATAATACTAACAGAATCAAAATTGTTCGAAAAGCAAACGAGATATAGTTATTTTAAACAAATATATCTGTCCCTCTCGCGAAAACGCTGTTTTCTATAGCAGCTGTACAGGCGTCATGGATTTTGACGGCAAAGTTCATATCGGACTTCTCTTTCTAATTGTAATCTTTGAAGCTTTATAACTTCATCGCTGAAAATAATTTTATGATTCTTTACTAGAGCTAAAAAGTATTTCATTTTGCTAATAAAAAAATCGTATAAGTACATGTATATTCCCTATTTGTCGCCATGTTCGAAATCGGTCAGTAGTACATAATAATATATTAGAGTTAATTGTTATTTAATGCTGATAAGATGCGTTTTCATTTGGGAAAGACCCACGATCGTCAATTTACTGCATTATGCTGACTCAAACAGCTACGCGGGCTGTTTAGTCATCAAAATGATCTAATCTCAATTATTGTTTTATCGTATAAATCCGCAGATAATTGAAAAAAATAATGAGGAGTTCCGTATCTACATGTTTTTTAACAGGCTTAAAAAATAAGTTGTTTGTTTTTTCACCGATTTCTCCGCCGATTGTGGATAGATTTTCAAAATTATTCGAAAGCCTGTACTCCTGAGGTGGTCTCATTGTCACCAAGTCAGAATTTGGTAAAAGGATCTCAGAGAAATCAAGAGCAAAACAATGATTTGCTCGACGATAGAGCACGCTTGTCTAGAAGTACCGCCCCGTTCAAACTTGACTTAAAGTAAAAAATGTGTTATTACAATATTTCAAATGGCTTTAAGTGAAGGTCTTTTCATAATAACCTTCTTGTCATTGCCCCATATTACTTTGGGTTGAAACACATGATTGTATGTATTTGTGTTGACGCCCATTGTATGTGTTTTAGTTCTAAGTTTCCTATTGTGTTTAATTTTTGGTGTACAATAAAGTATATAATAAATAAATAAAATAAATGATGCACAGGACGATTGTTTAGGTAACACGCGCAGGGAGGCCTCCCACAAGTCCCTCCCTGATAAGGGTCGCAGTTAGCTGATGGATGCGAGACAGGACCGGTAGTTGTGGTGACACGCGCAGGGAGGCCTCCCACAAGTTAGACCGATGACCTGGTGAGGGTAGCAAGTCACCGATGCCAATTATGATGACGAAAAAAAAAAAATAACTACAAGTTAGTTTACCAAAAACCTCTTGTTTTACTTGTATCTCATCAGATTTTAATTGATTCAACCAATGTCCGCTTAACCCATAAAAATAAATCTATTGTTTTGTGTCCGATACTAATATCTGCTTGATTTTCCTTATTCACACATATAGCGATACAACAAAGAATTACGGGGAATTTTGATAAACAATTTATCTATTTTATGAATGACAGATAACGATATCACGTAAGCATTTTCCATCGGATCATTCAGAGCTGGTTTGTGAATGAATCTTCGACGCAACGTGAGTAACGTGACCTTGCTGAAATCTCCAGATTGTAGAGATACCATTTTTGCTATCCGGTTGCGGAAAAATAGAAAAAATATTTTGTCCCACTTGGGCGCCAAAATTGAAAACCTTCCGTACTTATGTTAGGGCCGTACCCCGACCAAATAACCTTGAGCATTTTTTCCCTGAATAACAGCACAAGAGATAAAATAGCGAATACGCTCAGAATGTTGAATCAAATCGTTATAAAATATAATTACGGTCGTTTGAAAAAAAATGTTCATAATTAAATTGCCTATCCATTGTAAGTACAAAATCAAAATAATCGTTATTTTTCGAGAAGATGCATGTTTTCAATAATTATTTCTCATTTCTGTAGTTTCGTTGTGAGGAGATTACTTAAACATTATACTTAGTAATAAAAAATTAAAATCTACCATTTTGAAGCTAAGATTATGTAGAAATTTAATATATTTTTTATAAGTTGATATTTCTTTTGGATAAAGAGTATATAGTTCCAAAAAACTGCACAAAAAACGGCTAGCGCTGCGTTTTGCACGGGGACGCGCCTTAACCAACGGAATCGTATTACTAAGCCTCCGCTGTCCGTCCGGCCGTCTGTCTTTCAGTGGGCTGTATCTCAAGAACCGTAAGTAATACACAGTAGAAACGCCCGCAACCAAGCCCGGAACTACGGACTTCGGGCTTAGAGAGTAGCCCACCAGGTTACGTCACGAAATCAAATGAAGTTTTATTGACTCGGCGCTTTACTATTGTCGCCAATGTTCATTCTGACTCTCAGGAGTTGCAGTGGTTGTGTGGTTATGACGCTGGGTAAGCCAATTATTGTAATAAGCCCGTAGTGTCCCACTGCAGGGCAAAGAAGACCTTCCTTCCTTCTTCGGCGTTTCTTCTTGGCTTCTCGACGTTTTTCTGGTGGTCGCTACTGTTGATTCTGGCTTTCATGAGTTGCAGTGGTTGGGAATGTGTGGCGGGCTTGTCCAGCTTCCTTCCTTCTTTCCAGCTCAATCTATCTTGATCAATCCAATATCAATCTTTAAGGTAGGAATTCAGGTCGTCGCGCCATCTCCGTTTGGGTCTACCGCGTCGCCGGTTCCTGATGTTCGGGACCCAATCGGTGGTTATTTTCGCCCAGTTCTCTAGCTCAAGATCGTATTAAAATTTATTTTAAAAGATGGTGTTCTTCTGTATTCAGCTGAGAAACACCAGCCTCATCTAGTTTTAAAATGATCAAGAAATGTTTACGTGTAAAGGATGATTTTCACCAAATCGCAAAGGAAACGAACGGATGCGGTGACAGCCGACTGCGTCCGGCAGGATGTCGGCGCATACGATCGGCTCCGTACCGTCGCTTGCGTACGTATTCGTTCCTGCGCCTAGTCAAATAGTTTAATTCCAACCGTGTTACTAATCCATCGGCTTTGAGCGTTTTGATGAAAATGATCTTTAAAATTTTCGTTTAACCTACTTACAAAACAAATATTTATCACCACATGAAGATGATCAAACACCTCCAGAATTCGATGTTAAATCCTATTACGCAAAATCATAATCTGATTAGCTACAATCTTTAATACATCTAAAACGGCTATTTTCCTCCACAGTCACGGTATCAATGGAAACATCTACCGATTAACGTTTATCAGACATTGATAATATAGTATGTTGAGCGATTCTGTTTAGATTACAATCAGACTGACTAATTGGGGAAATAAAACTTTGATATCAGGATGTTGTTTTATTAGGAATCGCACTATTGAAACATCTGACTGTAAAGATTAACTAAACATATATACATCTTCTATACATACATATACATACATGCAGATAAATAAAATCGGAGTGTCTGTTTCTAATATTGGAATAACCGCTTTTTACCACATGCATATGAATATATAATATATACGGTACATACACCAAAATATAATTTTTTACAATTTTTCTCTGTCTGGTTCTGGTCTGGCTAATCTCTGAAATGGCTGGATCGATTTTGACGGGACTTTTATTGGCAGGTAGCTGATGTAATAAGGAGTAACTTAGGCTACTTTTATTTAAGAAATTCTATTTATTTTATAGATATATATTATATAAAAAAATATTGTTCTGCGCGGACAAAGTCGCGGGCACAGCTAGTTTAAAATAACGGACTTACTCAATACTCAATCATTTATTGCATTCCATATGTATTAAAAAGATGGTTTAAAATGGTTAAAGAACAAATATGGACCCTGTCGGGCACAGCAAATAATAGGAGAGAGGAAGAGTGCTTAGCAGTATGTCAAGGTATGAAATAGTATCAAAAATGATTACAAATGTTAAATTGGATGTATAATTGTAAAAACATGTATATATTTATTTGGTCTGTGTTTATTTGTATAGTATATGTATTGAATAGGAATAGTAACTACGAATTTTTGTAAAAATGGTTTGAATTATTTTTATTATACTTAAAGTTAATAATTATAATGTTTGGTGAATAAGTTTATTGGTATAGTATATTTATTGAATAGGAATAGTAAATAAGAATTATTGTAAAAATGGTTTGAATTATTTTTATTATACTTAAATTTTGTTAATAATTATAATGTTTGGTGAATAAGTTTATTGGTATAGTATATTTATTGAATAGGAATAGTAAATAAGAATTATTGTAAAAATTGTTGGAATTATTTTTATTATACTTAAATTTTGTCTTTATATGTAGGTATTTATATTTGGTTTTTAAAAGTACGTAAGTACCTATTTCAAGTTTTTTTTATATATGTTTTATAATGTTTGGTAAACAAGTGAGAGAATCCTTTTACTTTTTAATCGATTTGTCATCAAAAAACTCCTTTACTGAGTAATATGACTTGGATTCTAGAAATTGTTTCAATTTATTAATAAATATGTTTGATTTGTTTATTTCTCTAATATCATTTGGCAATTTGTTGTAAATTTTTGTGGACATTACCAAAGGACTGGTTGAGTGCATTTTGAGTCGGGATTGAGGTACGTTTAATTTGTTTTTGTTGTGTCGAAAATTGAATCTTTTTTGTGTTTCTTCGCAAGTTGTGTACAGATCTGGATGTTTTTTGACAAATTTACATAATTCTAATATGTATAGGCAGGGAAGTGTGAGTATTTTATGCTTACGGAAGTGTGGTTTGCAGCTATCTATTTGATTTATATTTGTTATAATTCGAATTAACTTTTTTTGTACAATGAATAAGGTTTGTGAATCTGTACTGTTACCCCACAACATGACCCCATAGCTGAGCCATGCCTGGGCATATGCATAGTAGGTAACAAGTGCAGTCTGCAGGTTGGTAGTTATTTTAATTTCGCGTAGGGCATATGCAAATTTCGATAGTTTTTCTCTTATTTTCTGTATATGGGATTTCCAATTTAAGTGAGTGTCTATAGACAAACCGAGGAGAGTAAATTCATTGACTTGTTCCAGTTTTGTATTATTAAAAATAAAATTTAGTTTTAAGGGGGGTTTTTGATGGGGATGAAAGGTAATTAATTTTGTTTTGATGAAGTTGATTTCTAGATTATGGTTATCCATCCAGTTTACAGCTGTTGTGAGAAGGGAGTTTAATTTGGTGTTTATATCGTCATCGCTCTGATACGAGGTGAGCAGAGAGATATCGTCCGCATATAGAACACAAGGTCCATTTATAATTTTAGGAAGGTCATTTATATAGATAAGGAACAACAAGCAGCCTATTACACTCCCTTGGGGAATTGACGCGTTAACTATTTTACTGTCGGATCTCATTTTAATGATTTCATTTGTACCTTTATCAAAAAATTCAATTTCCACTAGTTGCACCCTGTCCTCTAGGTATGATGCAAACCATTCGTGAGCTTTTCCTCGTATTCCTATCCCATGCAACTTGTCCAGTAGTATTTTAAATTGCACCTTATCATAGGATTTGGTCATATCCAGCAGCATACCGATGGCATAGTTTTTATTGTTAATAGTAGCTAGAGCCTCTTGTACGTATTTGTAGACTGCTAACGTTGTGGACCTGTTTTTACGGAAACCATTTTGGCAGTCGTCAAGTATTTTATATTTTTCACAAAATGAGTACACGCGGTCACACATTGCCTTTTCAAAGATTTTAGACGCAGTTGGTAACAGCGCGATAGGGCGGTAATTGTTAGGGTCGGTTTTAGAATTTTTCTTGTGTATGGGTTTTATTAGTGCGTTTTTAAGTTCCTTGGGAAAAGTTCCCTCTTCAAAAGATTGGTTAATTAATTTATAAAATGGTAGGGTTAGTTCGTCTGCACATTGCTTAAGTAGAAATGGGGGAAGTTCGTCTACTCCACAGCTCTTTTTATTTTTTAGGTTTTTTATTATTTTATTTACTTCATAAGGATCGACTGGGCTGAGGAACATTGTGTTTTCTGTGGGGTACACAACAGGGGCTCCTTTTGCTGATGAGGCTTTTTCCCCAATTGAAGCAAAGAAGTCATTGAAAATATTAGCAATTTGCTTAGGTTCAATTATCAATTTATTTTTGTGATGTAATGTTATGTTATTTTTTTCCTTTTTTATTGATTTATTTGTTCTTTCATTTATTATGTTCCACATAGTTTTTACTTTGTTTGTTGAGTTTTTTATTTTATTTATATAGTGTAGTTTTTTTGCTGTCATTACCGATTGTTTTAGGATTTTTTCGTATTTTTTATAATGTTTTGTTATTATGGGATTGTTAGTTTTCATGGTGAGTATTTTTAGTAGTCTTTTGTTTTTGCAAGACAATTTGATGCCCTTTGTTAACCAGTATTTCTTATATAACGTTTTTATTTTTATTTTCTGTAGTGGAATACACGTATTTAGAATTTTATTTAAAGTATTATTAAACGCACTATAGTTTTCATTTATACTATTATTTGGTTGTATTATTTCATTCCATTTTTGATTTTTTAATTCTAGTTTAAATTTTTCTACGTTTTGGGTATTATATAATCTTTTTTTTGCGATCCAGTTGGATTTTTTGTTGCTGTCGCTAAGTAATTTCATATGGAAGATGGTTGCACAGTGATCTGAGAAACCTAATTCTTCTACGGTGGTATATGTATGTCTATTGTTAAAGGAGATGTTTCAAAATGGGCCAGGTCTATGTACACTACCTTAAATAAAAGAAAAAAATCCGTAGAATTTGGGAAAAATACAGATAATTCATTTTAGTGTTTACTGTAGTGGTAGTTAATTGCTGTTTATAAATTATTTTTATCGATTTTCAATATGGCGTCGCACCGATTTAAACCATTGAACATAGAAAGATAACTGTCAGCTGTCACAACAATGTCACTTCAGACACTTTGGTCTCGTTGTCAGTAAATAAATATGTCAGAAATAATGTCAAACGTCATTAATTAATCAAAATGACAGCTTACCGCCATTAGGGGTTTTGTTGTGTGTTGCAATTTAAAGTGTATTTTTTTTTGTGCTTTACCAGCAAACAACGCCATTTTAAAGAAATTGGAAAATTGAGAACTTTTTTAAATGTATTTCCCTATTTTTTAGTATAGTGTACAAGGACCTGGCCCAGGCTCCATACATTTTGGAACATCTCATTTGTAAAAATTAAGTCTAAGCATGTTGAGGTTGTTTGTGAAATGCGTGTGGGAACTTTAATATGTTGCATAAATTTATGTTCAAGCATTAGATCCAAGAACAAGTCAGTTTTTAAACAACTTTCTAGGATATTTATATTTAAATCTCCTCCTAATATCACGTTATATCTTGAATATTTTCTATTAATATAATACATCATTTCTTTTAATTGGCGAGTAAATACTTCTTCCTCTCTTCTATTCCAATAAATTGTAACTATAAGTACATTTTCATTTGGTAATTCTATTGCACATAACTCTATACAATACTCAACAGACATATTGCCAATATCACAAACTTCCTTGTACTCGAAATTGTTTTGTAACAAGATACAGACGCCGCCGCCTCCTCGAGTACGGCGACAATAAGATGCTGCAATTTTGTAGCCACTAAATTGTAAGTTACTCAGTTTTTCTGGCGATAGCCAAGTTTCACATAGGCATATAACGTTATACATTGTTTTTTCATGAATGAAGGCTTCAAGTAAATGTTGTTTATTATAGATGCTTTGTATGTTTTGATATAAAATTTTAAATTGTTGTTCTGTGGTTTCGAAAAGTATTATTATTTGTATATTCGTTATTATTAGATTCGTAACGTAGTGTAGTTACTTACTTACATACTCGCGTCTTTCTCCCATCTTTTTGCTGTGGCCGAGGAGAAGGGAGTGTGTGAGACTCTTACTGACTAAAACCCAGCGGGCGGAAGCTAGTAATCAGTATAATATATTATTATATAAAATTCTTCCGTTATTGAGTGACTGACAGACAACGTGAAAGCTGAAATAGGCTAGATTCTATCATCCACAAATTGCAAAACTATTTAGTCCTTCAGTTAGAGTATTGAAAAATAATGGACACGTATTTTTTGTTTTTGTAAATCAATGAATATTGACAAAGATAAAACGCATCAAAACTCGGGAGTGGGTGCTCGTGACGTCACGACTCACTAAAAATTATGAGAAGGTGTGACGTATTGAGAATTTTAAAAGCGTCGTAACTTCGTCAATTTTGGTTCCCGTAACAAAAGAAAAAACACGGGTCAAATATTTTTTGATAATCTAACTGACGGACTAATTAGATTTCTTCAGGACACAAGCCCATTTAGCGTGTAGGTTCCTTGGAGACTAAGAGAGGATTTCCCGAAATTCCTACGGGAACGGGAAATGCCTGTACGAAGTTGCGGGCAAACGCTAGTTATTTCTACAAACGATTTCATTGTTACAGAATTAAGACTGAACCTATAGAGCCTCCAGACTCACCCGACAACTCGCAGACTGCCGACGCAAACTGGGTGGTACCAATCAAGGAAGAGTTTCAGCCTGAAAACTACCTACAAATAATTGTTGAAGAGGAAGAACAGGCACCTAACAATGTGAGTACATATGTATTTGTAAAGTTTTGTATTTATAACCGACTTCGAAAAAAGGAGGAGATTCTCAGTTCGGCGGGTATTTTTTATCTATATCTATACCTACTAATATTATAAAGTGGTAACATTTGTTTTTAAGTTTGTATGTAGGTACTCAGGAACTACTGGTCCGATTTGAAAAATTCTTTCAGTATTAGATAGCCCATGTATCGAGGAAGGATATAGGCTACATATCATCACGCTAAGACTAAAAAGAGCCGCGCATTAATGGAAAATGTGACGCAGACGAAGTTGCGTGGGTCAGCTAGTTAAATGTATATTTTTAGTTCGATGCGGCAATACTGGCCATTTAGTACCGTAAAAATTTTATTCAGTTTGGCTCAGTAGTTTTTATTTTATTAGCATCTTTGCTTATTTCAATTTCTGCGTAGACGAAGACGTCGTCCAAGGATCACCAATAAAATGAAAAATAAAAAACTTTATTACAAAAAATGTAACCGCCTTCCAAAAAACACTACGAAGTATAAAATAACCTTAAGAGCCCTATTACGAATCGTAAATGCTCGTTTGCAATAAACGAAGTTACGTTGGTCTGCGTTGGGAGTACATCTATAGTCCGCGAAACAATTTTGATACCTACTAGTCTGAATAGGATTAAAGTTTATTTGGGCGCTCGCGCGAGACTGAGGAGCGCGCGCGCTGAATTGACGCAGAATATATAGTACTTTAATTTTATTTATTGTAATTTTGTTTAATTATATTGACAAACGAAAACTAATGAAACGTATTCATTGTAGATTGAAATTTTATATCACATTAATTTATTTGATAAAATTGTTTTTATTTGGAATATAATGGACGCTGAATCAAGACATTTCTGGCTTAAATTAGGCTTTCTTTAAGTTTTTTTCCGTGAAAACTCAAGGAATTTAAAGAAATTCTAGAACTCCAATAAACAAGTAAAACATTCAACTTACCTTTTAGTAATTTTAGCTTTTAAAAGAATTGATTGTAACAATGTGAATTAGACCGTCAAAGTTCCATCGCCGACATTTTTTTTTGCAAACTGAGTTCGTAAAATATTTATAGTAAATTACAGGAAAAGCAAAATGAAAATTTGTAACTCTAACTTACAAGAAAGAGACTGGCACTATCGTTATTCAGGATCAAATAATTAAAATATCTTACTGCTGCTGATAATTACAGCGTCAAAAATCATGAATTTCCGTAAAAAATGTAATAGGACTCTTAATTTACGGAAGTCGGCGTTTTTTTTTGTATCTTCGTTGGTTAACACCGACTTCCAAAATTAAGGTTGTTTGTGTTGTAGGGTTAAGCTTCACTTGGTAAGGCCACAGCACCGACTACTTACATGTTGTTCCTATTAAACCAGATCACCTTGTTCCTATTGAACCAGATCACTTTGTTCCTATTGAACCAGATCACCTTGTTCCTATTGAACCAGATCACTTTGTTCCTATTGAACCAGATCACTTTGTTTCTATTGAACCAGATCACTTTGTTCCTATTGAACCAGATCACTTTGTTCCTATTGAACCAGATCACTTTGTTCCTATTGAACCAGATCACTTTGTTCCTATTGAACCAGATCACTTTGTTCCTATTGAACCAGATCACTTTGTTCCTATTGAACCAGATCACTTTGTTCCTATTGAACCAGATCACCTTGTTCCTATTGAACCAGATCACTTTGTTCCTATTGAACCAGATCACTTTGTTTCTATTGAACCAGATCACTTTGTTCCTATTGAACCAGATCACTTTGTTCCTATTGAACCAGATCACTTTGTTCCTATTGAACCAGATCACTTTGTTCCTATTGAACCAGATCACTTTGTTCCTATTGAACCAGATCACTTTGTTACTTGCTCGTACAGTTTTTGTCGATGTGTAGGTATTCAGTTTAATTCATCATATTCATCATATTTATATCAGCCGAAAGACAGTCCTCTGCTGGACAAAGACCTCCCCAAGCGTCACCACATCAACCGATTCTGTGCGTCTCACATCACCAAGCCATCAGTCCATACTGTGGGAGGCCTTCCGACGTTGCGTCTTCCTATACGCGGTCGCCACTCCAGATCTTTTCGGCCCCATCGACCATCTGTTCTGCAAGCAATGTGCCCAGCCCACTGCCACTTTAGTTTGGCGATCCTTCGGGCTATGTCGGTAAACTTGGTTCTCTTGCGGATATCATAATTCCTGATTCGAGCACGCAAGGTAACTCCAAGCATTGCTGTACGAGCCAATAATGCTCATACAGCGAATTGTCGTGAGGCGCTCTACTTTGACACGCTTATAAACAATTTATACTAGTCGTAACAAAACCACTATCGCGAGCGGGGCAATTATTACGTGTAAAGGCTCGACCGCACTGTGCGACACTGTGCGGCAGCGGAACGACGCGACACGCAACGGCAAAATATTCTTTGTAAGAAATTGTATGAGGTATAACGCACTATGCAGCAGCGTAACTACGCGCCGCGACACTTCAAGTGCGAACATTGTTACGTGTCGCATCGCTCCGCTGCCGCACAGTGTCGCACAGTGCGGTCTAACCTTAACACTTAACGTGCGACTCAGACGCCAAACATACTCGTAGATAGAAATAGTTAAGTCTTCTTCTCAATAAACCATTAAAACTAAACAGCATGTGTCAGTGTGGATTATTTACCAACAACTACCTACAATACTTACAACTGGAGTATCGTCAACGACGAAAACCCCAACAATTGCCTTTGGAGTGAGTTTTATTAGATCGTTTAATTTGTAATGTATTCATAACTTTAATTACAGGACAAGCCAGCATCCGACAACCAATCATCAGATGATGACGCAGCAGCTGGACAAGCCTCTTCTTCGGACGAGTTCTATCGTAAGCACTTCTAAATAACACATGCCTGGGGGGGCTACTCTCTAAGCCCGAAGTCCGTAGTTTCGGGCTTAGTTGCGGGCGTATTCTACTCCGTATTACCTAACCACCAAGAAATAATGACAATACAATTTGACAGTTACTGTCAAATCGTATACGGGACTAAACCCATTAGGGTCTGAAATAGAATACATAGAGAGAGAAAATATATGATTTTATTTTGGTCCGTCAGCTAGATATCGAAAATTATTGGATACGTATTTTTTGCTTTATCAAGTCAATAAAAATTGACGAAGATAAAATGCATTAAAGATCAACAGTAGGGGCTTATGACGTCACTACTAAGTAAAAGTGTACTGAAATGTGACGTAACACAGTTACGCACTGTATCGTCTTAATTTTGTTTTACGAGAAAAGAGAAAGAAAATATACGTGTCCAATATTTATAGGAAATCTATCTGACGGACTAATTGAATTTTTTAAGTCATATTAATGCTTTTGTGGCTAAATTCAGCGCTGGTAAACAAATAGAGACTTTGTTGTGGTTGAAATAAAGTTCAAGCAACGGCGGATGTGAAATTCTAAGAACAAAAGACGGTACACTGACTTTGGAATTTATTTTTAGAACCGCAATGTTGTTATTTGTTTGTTTCGCCAGAACTGCATCAGAATTTACTTTCTCACTTCAGCAAAAAATCAAAAAGTTAAATTCCGTAGACACGATAAGTACCAATATGAATACGTCAAACAAAGATAAAATAAAGTAAATCTAATATAGGAATATATCTAAGAGTCTGTGATTCTCACCTCCTTCTGCGAAGCAGTCATGCTAGGGAAGGAGGTGGCGGAATGGGAGAAGGAAAAAACCTCTCGTCACGGCCGCCGCGGTAGGCGCCGCGGGCGTCGGAGGCCACCTGGTGACCTCCGGCCACCGTAGGCGCGGGCCTGTGGATGGCCATCCGTCCGTCTCATGACAGGCACGGCGCGTTAGTGTTACACGCGCGCCTCAAAGAGAGTCAGCATTGGGAGGGGCCCGAAAGGGCCGACGCCTGCCGGAGTTGCGGGACTGTTAGGTTGGGAGGTACGTGATGCAAACAACAAGCTCCAGTTATGACTGACGTTTTTAATAATTTATTTTCTTCCCATCACCGATACCAATATACCCACATATGATTATAGTAACATCCTTCTTACTAATCAAACAAAAAACAAAAAAAAAAAAGTTACTTAAAATAAAATTAAGTTCACAATTATACAATTTCATAAGAAACCTTACTTGAATTGAGTGCTATCAACAATTAAAGTATTAATATAAATAGATATGTGTTTTACATCTTAACAAGCATTATCATCCAATGAGCATTCATTAACTACAAAACATTTTAAATCTCAATCAAGTCTTCTGTGAGCAATGGTTACTTGACTTAAACTATAGTACAATTTTTTACATAATTAATATTTTCATGTTTATTATTACATATTATTTAGCTTTATTGGTAACATTAATATTTAATTTTCTAACAAAGACACAATTTAAAATTCACATTAAATTTCATAATTAAATTTTACATTACAATCATTCAATAATTATTATTAATATTTGAACCATTCAGAATATCAATATTGTGTTGCCGTTGATAATACGGAAGAATTATTCATTTTGTTGTAGGTATTGTTATTATTCACGAATACCCCCATCTATTCGGCGGTCGCACCGTCCTGCCAGAACGAGTTACATAATTATTATTGGATGACGATTCACGTTGTACATTTACATTGCAATTTAAATTACACGAGTTTCCACAATCGTTATCAAACTCATAGTCTCGAGGAGAGCTATGTCTTTGCGAGTAATCTGATCATATGCCTTCTATTCCGTACTACTTTTTTACCATTTTGTAAACGAATAGCATATGACCTATTTCTTAGAATTCGCTCAACAACACCTGGTACCCAATAGTTTTTTATTGTATCGTAATATCTTACTTTCTGATTAACTAGTAACGGAGTTAAGTTCTTACTGTTTTTATCATAAATTTCTTTTTGTTTATTTTGTCTGTTTATTAGTTTATGTTTTATGTTGCTATGTACTTGTGGTACCAATAATTTAATAGGAGTGGGAACAATGCTTCTTAATTTACGACTTTGTAAAATTTCTGCTGGTGATGCTAGATCACTACTTAAAGGTGTGTTCAAGCATTCCAACAATGCTAAACGATAATCTGTGTTGGCCTCTGTCGATTTTTTAATAATATTTTTCACTGTTTGAACTGTGCGTTCAATTTGACCATTCGACTGGGGATAGTAAGGTGATGACGTCACATGAGTAAAGTTCCAATCTTGTGCAAATTTCTTAAATTCAAATGATGTAAACTGTGGACCACAGTCTGACATTATAGTATTAGGTATTCCTTGTCGGCTAAATATATTTTTTAAATGATTAATTATACTACTTGACGCTGTACTATGTAACTTGATTGACTCGAAATATTTACTATAATAATCCACTAGTAACAAGTAGTCCGTACCCTTGTATTGAAATAAATCTACACCAACTTTAGCCCATGGTCTGTCAGGAACCTCGTGACAGATAAGCTCTTCTTTCTGATTATTTCTCCTATGCGTTAAACAGATATCACAACTTCTAATCATGTTTTCTATATCATTATTTATACCGGGCCAAAATATTATTTCTCTAGCACGTAATTTACATTTTTCAGCTCCCATATGCCCAATATGAATCTTTTTTAACATCCCTTTTCTCATGACTTTAGGTATAATAATTTTATCCGATTTCCAAATCATCCCATTAGCTACAGTTATATCTTCCCTGAACTTCCAGTACGGTTTTACATTATCTTTTATTTTATCTTTATTGTCTGGCCAACCTTGTAAAACATGTTTATTTAATTCAATCATCTCTTCATCCAGTTCTAGTTGCTTCTGAATGTCTATGAATTGAGCGTCCGTAAGATATTCGCATTTATTTTTTACACTATCGGTCAATACGCATACTTCATCGTTGCCGCTACCTATACTAGTTTGTGATGTTCCTTTGCCCACCTGCGGCGTCGTTTCGTAAGCGCGAGATAACGCGTCAGCAATGTACAAGTGTTTTCCCGGTCTGTAAACTAGCGTAAACGTATAGCGCTGTAACCTCAATAGCATCCTTTGTAAGCGGGACGGAGCATCTACAATTGGTTTTTTGATAATGTTTATTAAGGGTTTGTGATCGGTTTCTATTGTTACATCCGAACGTCCAAAAATATATGCATAAAATCGCTCGCAGGCAAATACAGATGCATATAGTTCTTTTTCAATCTGAGCGTACCTTTGTTCTGTGATAGTTAAAGCTTTCGAAGCATAACATACAGGAAGCCCATTTTGCATTAAGCACGCACCTAACCCTGTAGAACTGGCAGCCACGGATATGACAATTGGCTTTTCCAAACTATAATATTGAAGAACCGGTCGTTTGGTTAAACACGTTTTTAAATAAGTAAAACACTGCTCATGTCGCTCATCCCAGTGCCATTCTATTTCCTTTTTTAGCAGCTCTCTTAGTGGTAGTGTTTTATCTGATAAATTTGGTACAAACGAGCCTACGTACGTAATCAATCCTAAAAATCGTTCTACATCTTTTCTATTCTTTGGAACTTGCATATTTTTTATTGCTGACAAATGAGAATCATCTGGGCTCAACCCATCTTTTGTAATGCGATGTCCCAAATATTTTATATCCTGTAATCCAAATTTACACTTATTTATGTTTAATTTTAAATTTATTTTTCTACATCTATCCAATACTGCCCTCAAAATCTCATCATGTTTATTTTGATCTGAGGCGTATATTAATAAGTCATCAATATACATACATACACCTTCTATATCATCAAAATTTTCATACATTTTCTTATGGAAAACCTCTGAGGCCGAACATATACCAAACGGCATTCGTAAAAATTTGAATCTACCAAAGGGTGTATTAAATGTACAATATTTACTACTTTCTCCTAATTTCACATTCCAAAACCCTGCCGAAGCATCTAACGTGCTAAAATACCTAGCTCCCGCTAATTTTGACACTATTTCATCTATTGTGTGTAGCTTGAAATGTTCTCTCCTAATAACCTGATTTAATTCCCTCGGATCTAAGCATATTCTAAAATCACCATTTGGTTTTTTAACTACAGTAATACTACTAACCCAGTCAGATGGGCCCTCGACTCTTGCTATTATTCCGTGTGACTCCATTTCTAACAGCTTTTTCTTAACATCCTCGCTAATCGCAAATGGCAACTTACGAGGCGCATGCACTACGGGAACAGCGTCTTCTCTGATTTGTATATTATATTCTCCCGGTAGACAACCTATACCTTCAAAAACATCTTTGTAATTTTTATATAACTTGGATTTGATATCAGACCTCTGCACAGACATAACTCTCTTAATTAAATTCATTTCCACACATGCATAACGTCCTAATATTGGTGTACTATTTACATTTGCAACTTTAAACTCTAATAAATACAGCCTATTTTTATGATATACTTTTAAGTGTGTTTTCCCTAAAATAGTAATTAAATCACCTGAATAACCACTCAATTTACTGTTACTTTGTAATAACTTATCAGCGGATATCCCTAACCTGGATAAAAAACGCATGGGTAGCACATTCACATCTGCACCCGTATCTAGCTTGAAGTTTATGCTGTGTTCATTAATTTTTAAATCTATAGTCCAATCATTCAATTCTTTATTTAATGTATAAATTACCTTTTCATCTAATGTATCCACAGCGTACGCACCACAAACTCTTGCGAAGTGGTTCATTCTCGAGCACCGTAGACACCGCTTACCATACGCCGGACAAGCATTCCTTCCGTGCGTACCACCACATCTGCCACACTGAGGTCTCATGTGCGATCTGTTCGTCGGCTGCTGCATCGGACGAGCGGCGTCTGCGGCGCCAGCGCGCCCGCTGTGCCGAGCCGCGCCCCTTGTCACCCAGTGTCCACCGCGGGATCGCATCGCTCCGTTCATACAGCCGTTACATGGTCTCAAAGACGATGAAGCTCCATACGTTCCTTTATGGCTATGCCTTATTTCCCGTATCTGGTTTTTTCCTTCTGATGTGCTATCCTGTTGAATGATGTCAATTGCATCTTTCTCCTTCTTTATGTTCTCTGAGTAAATTCTGGATACCACCGCTACTTGACATATCTAAGGCTTTATTCAATGGAAGGTCCGGTTCTCTTAGCAACCGTTCTCGTATCGCTGGGCTTGTTACTCCACAAACGAGTCTGTCTTTTATAAGATCATCATTCAGGTTTCCAAATTCACATGTTTTTGCCAATTTCCGCAAGTCAAACACGTATTGTTCAATAGATTCACTTTGTTGCTGGTCTCGTGTAAAAAACTTGTGCCTTTCCACCGTTAAGTTTTTTTTCGTTTTAAAATGTTCATCTAACTTTTTACACGCACCGTCTAAAGTAACAACCTCAGCTTGTTCTAATATTTCGCGGCATTGCTCACCAACTATGTGCAGGAAAATGTTGAGTTGCACCACTGTGGTTTTTTTTGATAACTCACACGCGTCGAAATATATTGCAAAACCCTTCTTCCATCTTTCCCAACTATCACTCAACTTGCCAGATGCAACTTCGATTGAGTTCTCATCAAATTTGAACGGTGACGGCGGTGTCAACACTGTTTCCATTATGATAATTTATTTGTTTGCACTGTTTCCTCGTCCGTTTAGATGTCTTTCACTTTTAGTTACTACTGTCCTATTACAATTTATTAGTTACCGGCTGCGCCATGTTAGGTTGGGAGGTACGTGATGCAAACAACAAGCTCCAGTTATGACTGACGTTTTTAATAATTTATTTTCTTCCCATCACCGATACCAATATACCCACATATGATTATAGTTTAGTATATAGTTATATAGTAGTTATATAGTATAGTATTCGAAAGAGACACCGCGGCTCCGGAACACAAAGGGCAATGAAGGAACATGGATGGGTTTTAGTCAGTAAAAGAAAAATAGTCTGTGTTTCCTGATAGCTACAACCTGGGGGTCAATAATTATTAGTCAACAGGTTACTTCTAAGCTAGCGTTCTCCATCGTCGACCACATCATCGCTTACCATGAGGGGAGATTGTGGTCCAACATGTGCCAATCATCGTCTGCCTTTTTTTTTTTTTTGTTTCGGCTGCGAAAAAATGCATTACGCATACCCACCCACTCGGGGGAGTGGGGGGTTATGTGGGACTCCCCGGGCTAGCCCGCTCTGGGCGGAGCAAGAGGGAGTGTCAGACTTCTACTGACTAAAACCCATCCATGTTCCTTCATTGCCCTTTGTGTTCCGGAGCCACGGTGCAGGTCGCGTCATGTAAAAAGAACGCTGTCGGTCAAGCTGCGCATTAGGCGATTTATCGATCTATTTGGTGGTATGAGGTGGGGCGCGGGAGCATATATCATTTTTCAATTTACCTACTAATAACCAATATACGACGCCGCGAGCGAAAGTCTAGTTCAAAAATAAAACAATAGGCCTAGTACTTTCGTGCGCCAGCTCCACATTCATACAGCGTTCTTTCGACCTGTATCTCTTTCGAATAGTCCCGCGACTCCGGCAGGCGTCGGCCCTATCGGGCTCTTTTTAGACCCCTGGCCTTCACAATTCAGTTAAAGAAAGCACTTTAAGCCGTTGGACCTGGCTGCCATTTGTAGATCTTTGGTAGTCTTTACGGATTGTCAGAAGCCAGTAAATCTGACTCCAGTCTTGCCAAGGGACATCGTCTTACCCAGTTACTGGGTTGTGGAGGTCAGATAGGCAGTCAATCCTTGTAAAATACTGATATTCAACTGCATCCAGTTAGAGTTTAGAAGTCCACCCCAGTATATTCGGAAGAGGCTAGAAAAATTATTATCGTCATTTAATACTAGCTAACTCCCGGGATATAAAATCAAAATCAAAAGTTATTTATTCAAATTAGGCTGAGTGCCAGCACTTTTTGAACGTCAACGTTTACAAGAAGACAGTCTCCCCAAAAACGCACGCCCGTCACCACTTCCTAGTGTTTTAGCTGGGAAGAAGAAGTGGCCAACAAACTCCCCAGCAACACATCTGTCTGTTGCGTTAGAAGAACTTGCATTTATACAAAATTATGCAAAGTATTATTACAAACAAAAATCATAAAACATGGGTAACACATACAACCTAAAAACTAAACTCATTTGACACTTGTAGCACACTCCTCCATGGCATGGTAATCAGACAACTCAAGCATAAAAAACAATTTAAACTAAACTGTTTATGCCTCCAGACACCAAGGGCGTGGCGCCTACACGTGCAGGGATAAATCTAACAATATATCTTTGATTCTATATAGCCTATGTGTTGTTTCAGTCTATAATCTACCTCTGTGCCAAATTTCATGAAGATCCTTTCAGGAATTCTGACGTGAAAGAGTAAGAAACATCCATCCACCCTCACAAACTTTTGCATTTACATATACTAGGATTGGTACCCATCATGTCTACGGAGTAAAACTAGCATAAATTTGATCTTAGACACTCACGAATCCAACAAATAATTACTGTATTTCTTTTCAGACCCTCTACCAACAACACCCTCTGGCGGTTTCCTTTGCGAAATCTGCAGAAAAATATTCGTAAACTCAGGGAATTTAAAAAGGCATTTACTCCTCCATACCAAAGAAACGATAAAATGCAACCAATGCAACGGGGAGTTCCTTAACCAAATTCGCTTAGACCGACACATCTTCCATCGGCATACTAAAGAATACCCCTGTAACCAATGCCCGAAGAAATTCAAGACTTCTTCAAACTTAAACCAGCACAAAAAGACTCATTTGGTAGAGAAACCTTTTCAATGCTCTTTGTGCTCCCAAAGCTTCTCCTTTAAGTCCAATTTACAGAAGCATCAACGCGGAAGTCGATGTAAAAAACCACCAACTGGTCCATTAATATGCAAAGTTTGTGACAAGGTCTTTGAGAAGGAATATCTATTGAAGTCCCATCTCGTTAAGCATGAGACTGATCGGCCTTTTAACTGTGACGAATGCACTATGGCTTTTAAACACAAGAGCACTTTGATTCGACACATGCATGTCCACAACGGTATAAGACCGTATCCCTGTCCTCATTGCGGGAAGACTTTCACCAGTTCCGGGCTCTTAAAGCCGCATTTGCGTGTCCATACGGGCGAAAAACCTTATACATGCGAATTGTGTGACAAGAAGTTTGGTCACAAGCATAATATGCAGAGACATATGCTGGGGCATGAGAAAGTTAAGCATACGGTCTGTGACATATGCCATAAAAAGTTCCCAAGGGAGAGTAGGCTGAAGTATCATATGAAAACACATCAGAATGAGAAGTATTTTCTGTGTAAAGTTTGCCCAAAAAGGTTTTCGCATAAGCAGAATGTTATCCGGCACTATAGTAGGAAGCATCCCGGGCATACTTACACTTGTACGGAAACTGATGCCACCGTAGCAGCCAAGGTTTGGGATACCATGAAGCCGAGGTTTAATGAGGAAGAACCGGAAGAGATTTTGGGCTGAACGGTGTAATATTTTGGTAAGGACACACGTTTGTTGTACAGAGTAGTACATTTTGATGTAAGTAGATACATTTTGTATTGCAGCTGAATGTATCCAACGACTATTTTCAACTTACTTATGAAAACATTTTGGGTTGAAGCGTAATAATATATTGAATAAAACACCCGTTTGTTGTACATGGTAGTACATTTTGATGTTAGTGAGAAAAAATTGTCATTGGAGCTGAGTGTATCAAACGACGGTATTCAACTTACGAAGACATTTTGGGTTGAATCGTGAAATGTTTTGGAAAAAACACCCGTTTGTTGAGTTGTGCATCTAGATGTAAGTGCGAAAAGTTTATCATTGTAGCTGAGTGTTTTCAACGAGTTTTCAACACACGCAGAAATCAGCCTGTTATAATTAATGTAAGAAACACAGGGGCTTTCCGCAAAAGTTTTCCGCACGAGTGCCAAAATATGTAAGTATATAAAAAAACCACAGCGCTTTGTATTTATTACACTGCATTTCGAGCCTAAGGCTGTGTTGTACCAGAGATGTGCTAGGATGCGAAGCGAGGAATGTGTGGGTTCTTACCCCACACATTCCTCAGTAAATGCAAGCGATTCTATCGGTTCTTAACAAACATATCTCTCGCTACGCCTCGCACATCTCTGGTGGCAACGCAGCTTAACAGCGGTGATATGTATATATGACCGTTTTCAAGTCTGTTGAAAAAAATATACAATAGGTTTGTTCACTGGAAGATTCTAATTAGTCCGTCAGTTATATTATCAAAAAATATTTGACCGGTTTTTTTCTTCTTTTGTTACGTAAACCAAAATTAACGAAGATTTTAAAATTCTCAATACGTCACGGCGTGGTTTCATTTTTAGTGCATTGTGACGTCTCGAGCCCCCACTCCCGAGTTTTGCGTTTTAGCTTTGCCAATATTCATTGATTTACAAAACAAAAAAATACGTGTCAAAGTTTTTCAACACTCTAACTGACGGACTAAATAGATTTGCAATTTATTGATGGTGGAAACTAGCTAATTGGCGTATTTAATACGAGCGCCATCTATTGGTAGACTTGCACACTAAATATGTTTTGATGTACAGATTAAAAATACTCATTGAAATAATTCTAACCTTTTGATAACATACAAACAGTACAAATATTTTCTTAATGTCCCTAGGCAATCATCGGATCTCGGAATACAAACGAGCTTTTCTCCATTTTTCAGGGTTCCGTACCCAAAGGGTAACCAACGGAACCCTATTTTCTAAGCCTCTGCTGTCTGTCCGTCTGCCCGTCATCGGGCTGTATCTCAGGTACCGTAACAGGTAGAAAGTTGCCAATTTTCACAGATTGTATATTTCTATTGCCGCTATGTTTATGGTACGGAACCCTTCGTGTCCGATTTTCTTCAGGTTAAAGAGTATTAACAACTCTATATATTTCCAAGTTGATTGAGAGCGACCGGGCTGCTCCCAGTGCAAAGGGCAACTGCAGTGCGATTTTGTAAACATGTCGAAGTGAACACTTAGGCGAAGTGAACGACAAGTGAGCTGTCAAACCATACAAACAAGATGGCATGGCAGCAGTATGATTCTGTAAACAGGTCGAGGTGAAGGCTTGGGTGAAGTGGACACGAAGTGAGCTGTTAATCCATGTAATCAAGATGGATCAAACAGCTGACTTCGTGAACTGCACTTCGACATGTTTTCAGAATTGACCGGCTGATAGAAATCCGACAAATGACGAAACACGAACGTTGCCGAAGGACATAAAGAAAACAGTTTTACTGTACATAAGTGTTTTAGGCAAATATTGTAATTTGAACTATAAAAATAGATACTAGTTGAAAATTTCCATTGAACCCATATTTTTATTAGGGTATTTCTAATGCAAATGATCACTTAAAATGCAACTTTAAAAACATTAAGATAGAGTCGATAGTTGAGTTGGTTGCGTGTCGAATAGGAATTCAAGTACAACCTTTTGTAAATGAAAGTATTCAAATTTGATCAAGGAAGTATTAGTTAAATATAATGGTAGACATGGTTTTTTTTTTTATCCAAAACTGGTAAACTCTTGGCCCAAATCTCACCTGATGGAAAGTGATGATTAGGCCGAAGATGGAAGCGAGCTTTACCCGAAATCCTCTAACACAAAGGAACTGGCTATCATACCTCTAACTGCCGGAACACAACAATGCTGTTAACATTGTGTTATCGCGACAGACTTAGACAAGATGGTGGTAGCTTGCCAGGCGGACTTAGAACAAGTCCTACCACCAACCAAACCGAGCAAAAAAATTACCCCCGCTGGGAATCGAACCCGGGACCTCTGGGTCCGAATCAGGTGGTATAACCACTAGACCACGGAGGCGGTTAGTGTCACCTGTTTAGCACCAACCGGGGACCACGTGTAGGGATTCGCTGAAGGGTATTCTCTTACGGACGCGTGTGACTCGGCCCCCTTATAAAAGACCGAAGAGTATAATCTGCCCCCTCTACTTACCGTTTGTGGACTACGAGAAAGCCTTCGATTCAATCGAGACTTGGGCTGTGCTGCAGTCTCCAACAGTGCCAGATCGACTATCGGTTCATCGAGGTGCTGAAATTTTTGTACAAAAACGCCACCATGTCAGTCCAAACTTCAGGATCAGACCTCGAAACCTATCTTCCTGCAGCGGGGTGTGAGGCAGGGAGACGTCATTTCTCCGAAACTGTTCACGGCCGCAATGGAGGATGTCTTCAAAGTTTTGGACTGAAGAAGGCTAGGCATTACTGTCAATGGCGAGTACATCAGTCACCTTCGATTTGCTGACGATAAAGTCATCATGGCTGAGACTACGGAGGTCCTTAGTACAATGCTCGATGAAATCAGCAGAGCTTCCGAAAGAGTAGGTCTTAAAATGGACATGGACAAAACCAAGATCATGGTAAATACCCATGTAGCACCCACTCCTATCGAGATCGGAGATTCTACACTCGAAGCTGTTGACGAGTACGTCTACCTGGGACAAACGGTCCAGTTAGGTAGGGCTAACTTCGAGAAAGCGGTCAACTGTCGAATCCGACTCGACTGGGCAGCATTCGGGAAGTTGCGAGGTATGATGGTGAGATATTCTCGTCCCACTTACCACAGAGTCCCAAGACGAGAGTCTCTGACCAGGGCGTGTTGCCAGTGACGACTGGCAGAATGGGAAAATGACTCCTTCTTCTCTAGGCGGAGTGCCAGGGAATTTTAGACTCTTACTGACTTAAACCCGTCCGAGTACCTCCTACTGCTCTTTGCGTTCCAGGGTCGCGGTGACTCTTTCGAGCAAATTCCACAACCCTGGCGATTAATTTTATGATAAGGCGCGATTTTTCAATGGCAACATAACTTTTATAGCTGCACTGGCGAAGCATTGATTGCACGTGAGGCGTGTTATCAACATTCGCGTTACATCGGCGACGCACAACAGGGGGCCTAGCACGAATATTTTTGACGTATAATTTTACCATTTTACTCGTTTCGCTCATAATATTTATTTGAATTAGATATAAAATTCAAGACATTTATTCAAATTAGGCTGAGAGCCAGCACGTTTTGAACGTCAAGTTTTTACTAAAGAGCCCCCCAAAACGTCCGCCTGTCACCACTTCCTAGTGTTTTAGCTGTGGAGAAGAAGTGGCCAATAAACTCCCCAGCAACACATCTGTCTGTTACGTTTTAGGAACTAGAATTTATACAATGAGTAGAATGCAAAGTAATTAATAGATGGACAAAACAAAAAAAAAATTAAAAGCTATGATACCATATAACAAAATACACAATATAAAACAAATGGTGTATGTCCCATAAAATTAAACTAAAATACTATGGCTTAGTAGTTTTTCACATTCAAAATTCACTTACGTTATCGTTACTATACGTCAAAATATTCGTGCTAGCCCCTCTGATGCGTTTTGCCGCACAGCCGTTTTAGCACTCCAGCGATAAGACCGCCCATTCTGTCTCCCCATAAAACGTTTTCTTCATCTCTATTTTCTATAACTCACTAGCTGACCCACGCAACTTCGTCTGCGTCACATTTTCCCTGAATTTCGTTTGCTACAAACCTCACGGAGCCCGAGACCTTTCCAACGAATGCAAAACCGTGGAAATGCGGTTCGTGCGTTCTGGAGTTATAGCGTTAGGAAGGAAAACACGACTGGTATACACATTTACACAATAAAGAGTATTATATTCTTTAGATTACGCAGACACTGGTAGCCGCTCTCGCGCTCATGTAAAAACCCTGAAACATTTTATATGTACATTTCTTGTAGTCCGGGGGCCCCATGTCTTTGATAGGATGGTAGCTACGCCACTGGAAAACACATGTCATACGTTTGTCATGATCAACTTAATATAACATAGTCAAAAATAATTCAAACTACGTAAGGACGAAAGTAATATGTAATTATTATCAAATTATAACAAATAGTGTAATAATTATGGAAAATATTTGTCTTTTCACTAGCTATTATTTAACTTGCACTGTTAGTATATGTTTGTAAATTGGCTTTCAAAATTTGCAAACCATTTACGACCATTTGTTAGTATCCGGTTGAGTTGAAATTTTGCATACACTTCATACACTTGTAGTTCTGGTGACAATACAATGTGCAATACTTCTTTTTAAGATTTTTTTTTTTGCAAAATTGTAGAAATTTCAATATGGCCGCCGCTCCAAGATGGCGCATTACACTTGATTTAAATCGCCTTATTATGGGTATCAAATGAAAAAGCTTGAAGAGTAGAAAACAATAAAGCTAACAAAATTACAGTATAATATAAAGCTTGTTTATATTTATTTTTTTACGTAAAAGATTTGTCATGTTCGCAATACCAGCTCCATCTCTTAGTTATGTTGAGAAGTATTATCAACGCCATCTAGCGGCTGACATTCTAAGCTACAATTGACGTTTGAAAAATATCCGTTGGTATTTTATTTAGCTTTAGAATAATAAATATTTATTGATAGATTTATTGATAGATAGTTCATAGGTTGTGTGAAATTAATTTCAATCCTGTACAGATAAACAATGCATCACTGAGGGTTTTCAGTTAAATTAACTCCACCAGTTGGCGTAACATAGGCGAGAGATCCTATTCGAGTCAACTTAGTAAATGTCAGTAAACAAGCGATTTGATTCGGTGTTTGAGACTGACTGCTGCCACCTGTATCTCGACATTTCAGAAAACCCTATTTTGCTAAAGATTTAACAATGCGATTTCGTCGCGCGATGAATATGATTCTGTGCTCGCGCGATGATTTGCAAGTTTCAATTAGGACATGCACTTCAATGAGTATTTTCAAAACCCGGTTAGCAGCGCCAAAAATTTATGAACATATTAGTAGTATTGTCAAGATCTCTTTTACTAACACAATATGATACTATATTTACTGAAAGTTTATTTACTTAACAAAACTACATATATAATTAATGTAATATTTAAGTAGGTACCTAAATACTATTGTAAAAAAAACTTTAGGTTAAAGTTTAAAAATAATAATTATACCTAGTGATAAAGGTTTTGTTGTTAATTATCTCTAATCTTAGTTTAATGAATAATAAAAAGCGTGTGAATTAATTGGTGTTTTATTTTGAGATTTAAACTATAAACATACTCGGTGCCATTTTAGTTGTCTTGCAAAGGTGGCACACTTAATATAGTCGATATAAACTACCTCCGGGCGCGATTTTTTGTTAGATGCAAACAAAACCATAAAACAAATACCTAATGCATTAGAATTATGAAACACTGTTAATAATGTTTACAAATTAAAACCCATGTCGACGCTCAAACCGCCGCGCCGTCATTGGAGCACAAGGTTGGACTGCGCTCGCTCCGATGTTTCAAACTATGTCATGCGTCATGCGTGATACTGAATAATGTTTTATTTCAGTAATGATTCAAATGTATATAAATATATTTTTTGTGTTATTAAATATTAGTGTTTTTTTTGTAGTATTATATTATTATTGTTGTTAGAGGGCGACCGTCGTAAGACTACTCAAATGGCACCAAGTATAAATCGGCCAAAATGATTCTATTTTAGAGTTAAATGCACTGCAATAATGGTGGGAATAATTTAGTAGTGGCAACATTTTCACGTGCGTTTCTATAAACACAATAATTGCAAAGATTAAAATGGCGATATTTTATTCTAATTTTTTTTGTCTCTGCTGTTTGTGTTCCACTACACTGCGGGGCAAAGGCCTGCCAAATATGCTTCCAGAAACTTTTCTTGCGCTACCTCGAACCAACCTTCCATCTTTGAATGACCTAGTTTTTAGGGTTCCGTACACGATGGGAAACCAACAGAACCTTCTAAGTTTGCACTGTCCGTCCATCTGTCTGTCTGTCAGCGGGCTGTATCAGAACCGTAATAGGTAGACAGTTGAAATTTCACAGAGCGTGTATTTTATTTCCGCTATAGCAGTTGATAATAATTTAAGTGCGCTCCCATACAAGAAACGTGGTTTTCTCGGTTTATCGTGCGGAACCCTTCGTCTGAAAGTCCGACTTGCACTTGGCCGGTTTTTTTTATTCCAATAATAGAAATAAATTCGGCGATGTGATGTTGCGCGGTTTGCAGTACGTTTCCAAGATTGTTATGTTATGTCTCTGAGATACATCTCCACCTCCACGGGCAATCAATTCACTCGTTCCACTAAAATCCCCCACCTCTCATTGCTGTGTTTTTGAAGACATAATTATGTTATAAGTACATATTGGTATGTTTTTTTTTACATATGCATATGCATATATACCTATGTAAAAAAACATACAACATATAAACATACCTACAATGCATATCAAATAAGAATAGGAACGACTTAGCGCCATATTGTGACGTCATGGCTGTTAATTCAAACCAATTCGGTAGGGTGAGCAAAGAAAGAATATTACTTTTTAATTTATTTTTATAAACATTGGGTGAAAACAGTGTTTTGGTATGGTTTAAAATAACTAATAATGACTATAAATAATGAAATATTATATTTACTAATATTGAACGTTTTTATTTAAATGACTTTTTCAAACAGTAAATTAAACCGTTATCATTACGCAACTAAGTTTCCTTTGCAAACGGTACTTTTCAAGACACATTTGACAGATAGTGGTCATTGACGTTCCTATTCTCATTTGAAACGCATTGTAAGTATGTAAAAAACCTACACTAAACTTCATCATCATCATCCACCGCCTTACTTTGCCCACTGCTAGCATAGGCCTCTCTTTTCTTGTATTCTTGTGCAGCCTCATCCAGGTTCAACCTGCGATGGCAACAATGTCATCTGTCCATTGTCGCCGCCGGTCGACCGGTACATTTTGCATTGCCACGTTGAATGGCTATCCTGAGTCTCTGCCCAAAGTAAAATCTAACTCTTGGGTCACGGAAAGTGTCAACTAGCTGTTTCGAAAAATTTCTTTAAATAAAAAAGGCTGTGAGCACAGAGGCCCACGGCCCGAGGGTTTCAACCCCAAACGGCTCGAAAATAAAATCCCCTAAATCAGTCTCTCCTTGAGATCTGTGTAGTCCCCTACTAGTACTTAGAGCCTATGCTCGGGATTCTCTTAAGTACTAATAAGTGCAAACCTTTATCAGTGGCGCAGCTAGAACAATAGGGACGGGATGTGTCAAAAAAAAAATAGGAGCCCTCTTTTTATTCATTTATTTCAGAAATAAATCCATATTTTTAGCCGACTGCGGAAAAGCCCAAAATGGGGTACTACAATTTTTATTTTAAATGGGGCTCTAGCACAAAATTGTCGCTCATACATCGATCACTCGCGGCTGATCTTCCCGCGTCAAATATTAAAATTACCCCAACATATTTCGAGGATAAAAGTATCCTAATGTCTTAGTGGAAGACATGCTCTACCCATGTGCCAAGTTTCATCCAAATACATACAGCCGTTAATACGTTAAGAGAAAACAAACTTCGCATTTAAAATATTACCCTATATTTTTTGGCTTCCAAACGTCGTCGGGGCCTTTCTGTTGTCAGGGCCTCAGGGGCCCCGTATCGTTGATCCGACTGAAACGGTGATAGCTACGCCCCTGTCTTTTATAGTCCCTTCTAAATAAAAAACCGCTTTCAAAATAACAATATTATGTATTGACTTGAAAATTGAACCAATGCAGTCCAGCCTAAGGTACGTACAATACCTATGCGTATTTCGACGCAGTACAGGCGTAAAATTAAACCCTATCATAATGTATACATTGAACTATAAATATGTTTATTACTTTTCGATAAGCGAAAGACCCACACAGCTTTACCTACACAACAAGTTATATCATCTGGGTTGTACTCTGAGTTGGTTCCATTACACAGCAAATAATGATTTTGAAACTACTTACACAATGAAAAATTTTATTGTAAAAGGATAATGGAGAACTGGCTGGTCGTTTGTCCGACCGTGGCATTTCAGCACAAAGTTCTACATGTTATTTCACTTTTTATTTTTGAAAGCAAGTAAGTACAATATTTTACTGCTTTTACATAGTTAACTAAATCCTAATAACAGACAGCCGAAACTTCTAGTCGTAGAAAGCGGAAATTGGCTTTCCCGAAATTCTTAAGGGGATGGGAAAAAAGTTATGCGCGTATGAAGTCGCGGGAAAAAGCTATTGTAGGTACAACTTATTATACCGTCGTATTACCTATGTCTAAACTTGGGACCTGACCTGGCTTTGACTACAAAATCAGTATTTCTTTTTCTAAAATCACTTGCTTAAATCTCGAAAACGGTGGTGTGCCATAACGCAAAAGTAATAAAAAAATTGGCCCCCTCTGTAACCCCCCCCCTTTTTTTTAGGGATGGGAAATCATCAAATGACTTCTCCCGCTCTGGGCGGAGACTGACTAAAACCCATCCATCATGTTCCTTCAGTGCCCTTTGTGTTCCGGAGCCACGGTATCTCTTTCGAATAGTCCCGTGACTCCAGTTTGTAACCCCCCCCTGCCACGTAATTCTCAATATTGTTACGAGCTTGGGGTTCGTGACAATAAAAACAGCCGATTATTTAACTAAAACAATGACACTTTAATTATCAAAACTAATTAACACTTTAAACACACTAATCAAACCACAATCGCACTATTAAACACTTCACTTCACTTAACTCGCAGTTGAAGATCGCTTCCGAAGATTCGCTTGTATCGCCAATTCAATACTGACCCAGTCGCGAGCGATTCGCAGCTTATATAGTCCCACTGTAATTTCCAGAACCTTCGAGAATGGAAATATCTAGAAAGTTCGGGAACATACCGGTCCCGACTGACTAGGTGTCGAAACATCGAGAATGTTCTAGCATCGAAAAGTCTAGAAAGATCGTGACCCAATTAGTTCCACTACTCGATACTAGATGGCGTTAGTAGTACGTTGTGTACCCGGCATTAATTCTGGCGCGTAACACTGCCCCCTCCTAAGACATGCTCGTCCCGAGCATCGGTCCCATAATAACGCGCCAGTCGATCCACATGGACGATCTTAGGTGCACTTCTCGTACCTTTCTGAATACGGTAGGTCACGTCATTGATTTTTGTGACAATCCGGTACGGCCCGTCCCATTTAGCTTGAAGCTTAGGAGATTTCCCTTTACTGCGAACTGGATTGTGCAACCACACTAGTGAACCTTCGTCGAAACCTTTATTGTTCATTTTGCGGTCATAACGAGTTTTCATCTTTTCAGACATTTGCTGGCCCGATTGTCTGATGTGCTCATAAATGTCGTTCATTTTGTTCCGCAAGTCATTCGCATAATCGGTTATACTGCGTGGGGCATCAGGTGGTATTCCGGTGATCAGGTCTGCAGGCAGCCGTAATTCTCTACCAAAGTTTGCGAAAGCTGGTGTTACCGATGTGCTTTCGTGAACAGCACTTCGGTATGACAGCAAAAACGGTTGTATATGCTTGTCCCAATCGCGTTGCCGGTTTTCCACAACTTTAGCCAGGTATCTCTCCAATGTCTGATTAAATCGTTCCACCATTCCATCCGACTGTGGGTGGTAAGAAGTTGTTCTCGTTTTATGAGTACCCATAACTCGACAAGTTTCCTGGAATATTTGTGACTCAAAATTCCGTCCTTGATCGCTGTGAATCTCCAAAGGTACTCCAAAACGACAGAAGACTTCATGAACGAGTTTATCTGCAACTGTTGAAGCTTCTTGATTCGGAATGGCGAAGACTTCCGGCCACTTGGTGAAGTAATCCATTACAACCATGAAATACTTGTTACCACTGTCACTTGACGACACGGTTGGCGCAGTGGTTGAGCGATTGACTGCTGCGCAGCATGTCGCGGGTTCGATTCCCGCACGGAACAAATATTTGTACGACCTACAAGTATTTGTTCCGAGTCTGGGTGTTTTTCTATCTATAATATGTATGTATTTACAAAAAAAAAAAAAAGTATTTAAGTAGTTTATCAGCCATCTCGTTACCATAACACAAGCATTAGGTTGCTTAGCTTGGGACTATATGGCGTTGTGTGAAATGTCCAAGGATATTATTATTATTATTATTATTCCATTTGGACGTTCCCGTATCTTCTGTAGAGTTCGTTTAACTCCCATATGGCCTCCTGAACATCCATCATGGTACAGCTGTAGAACATCCGGTACTTTCGCTTTAGGGACAACCATTTGCAAATGACTGCTGTCTCCCCTAGCATTCTCCCATTTACGGCACAGGACTCCATGCTATCCCATTGTGCCCAATAGCTTTTTGTGATCGAACTCATCGCTAAGACATCGCTCCACGTAGGCTTAGGAGCACTGGTCCTTATCCAGTCCAGAATCGGCTTGACGTCCGAGTCTTCCTGCTGTGCACGTAGTAAGCTTTCCTTCCACTCGTTGCTGAGGTCTGTCTTGAGCATCCTCACAGGTACGGCTTCTTTACCCTCTTGCCTAGTACAATGCTTGCAGTCTTCAGGGCAAGGTCTTCTTGACAATGCATCTGCGTTGCCATGAGATTTCCCGCTGCGATGTTCAACCACGAAATCGTATTCCTGCAAGAGTTCAATCCATCTCGCAACTTGTCCTTCAGGGTTTTTAAACTGCAATAGCCATTTCAGTGCAGCATGGTCAGTTCGTAAGTGGAATTTCCGGCCCAGTAGATACTTGCTAAAATGCTGTACTGACTTTACCACAGCAAGCAATTCCCTTCTCGTGACACAATAATTCCTCTCTGGTTTCGACAACGACTTGCTGAAGTACGCAATCACAACCTCTTGATCGCCATTCCGTTGAGATAACACACCGCCAAGTCCGATATCACTTGCGTCTGTGTCAACTATAAATTCCTTGTCGGTATCAGGATACCCCAAAATAGGTGTTTTGCACAAACGGTCCTTTAGCTCCCGGAAGGCGCTGTCACAACTTTCATCCCAACAGAAATCCCACTTCTGACACCAATTGTTACGAGCTTGGGGTTCGTGACAATAAAAACAGCCGATTATTTAACCAAAACAATGACACTTTAATTATCAAAACTAATTAACACTTTAAACACACTAATCAAACCACAATCGCACTATTAAACACTTCACTTCACTTAACTCGCAGTAGAAGATCGCTTCCGAAGATTCGCTTGTATCGCCAATTCAATACTGACCCAGTCGCGAGCGATTCGCAGCTTATATAGTCCCACTGTAATTTCCAGAACCTTCGAGAATGGAAATATCTAGAAAGTTCGGGAACATACCGGTCCCGACTGACTAGGTGTCGAAACATCGAGAATGTTCTAGCATCGAAAAGTCTAGAAAGATCGTGACCCAATTAGTTCCACTACTCGATACTAGATGGCGTTAGTAGTACGTTGTGTACCCGGCTTAATTCTGGCGCGTAACAATATGTAGGCAATACCTAGTAAAAAAATCAATTTAGTTTTAAATTATTGTTCTAACTTTTATTTTATGTTTCTGTTGCATAAAAACGAATTGTTTTTATTTTCGGGAGAGGGCACTGGTTTTTGTAACACAGGTTTATCACCTAGCACGGGAGTCAGGGACTTCACTAATTTTGAAAACTCTAAAGATTATATTAATGTAGCCAATAACAAAAAAAAACACCGACACCTTATGAAAGTTGGAAGTTCAGAGTACCCAAAAGACTTGCAGCATTACCACATTGTATAGAAATGCTCATCCTCTGTCCAACGTAAAAGCCAGCCCTTGGATCCCACACAAAGACTAGATATCTATGGTCCTTTAACACTCACTTTTTGAGCCGGCGCGCGGCGGCGTGCGCCCGACAAAATGCTTTAAATTGCAACCTAATGACGCTCCCGTTGTTACGGGCCGAGGTATTGAAACCCCGGGCAGGGGGCTAAGCCTCGTGCTTGGACATAGCGAGTAACGTTCGGTTTCTTGCAGACGGCAGCCGCGCTCCTCATCAACCTCCATCTCCAGCTGCCTCAACACTCGTAGTCCGTGACCGCCGACTTAGACGGTTACTGCTCGGATAAGAACCCCTGTAAAGACAAGGGTTTACGTATCCTTACAAGGATTCTTATCCGGTTAGTTAACGTCCCAAGCATCTGGTTTGCGTACTCAAGGATCAAGTGTTTCCTGTCTAGACACACGGCAGTGTATCAGCCAAGTTCGCAAATCAAGACGGTGACCGGCCATGGTAGGTATGTATTGCTCGAATCATTTTCGCTCACTTTCGTCCTTCCCATAATTTATTTATTTAACCCCATTCATTATGGTGCGTTGCGTAGGTATATGGTGCGTTATGTGAGCATTTTATTTTCAGGGGTCTGGTTTTTGCGGCATGGGCCTGGAGACTTTATCGACGCATTCTTAGAAAACCTGAACTACCTTTAATCTTTTTTTTTTTTTTTTTTTATTCAAAATGAAAGGGCTTTGTCGCACACGCGATTATGCCGCCCTGGTTGGTTTAACAAAACTCATTATAACATATCAATATTTAACCTAATCTTAGCATAGCTAGTTTGTAAAGTACCCTAGCTGTGTCAGAAAGTGGCACAGCTAGGACACTATTACAGTAACCTACCTCTCTAAGTCTACAATCTAAGCTATTTCTAAATTCCTCGTTGCGGACACACTCAGTTAATATGTGATAAACATCATCAACGGAATGAATACAATAATCACAGTTAGCTGTTGTTGATTTTGCCATAAGATATAAAAACTTATTGCACGGAATGTGTCCGGATCGAAGTCTTAGCGCGATAACAGTATCACATCTGTTCAACAGCTGATTATCTATCCACGGTGAATTCAAGGGATGTGGTTGGATCGTTTTATACCAGATTCCTTTTTCTTCTGATCTTTTATCAAAGTATTCTTTCCAGAGCGAATAGCACTCCTGTCTGATAAAAGGAATAAAGTTAGTGAAGTACGGAGAAAAGTTAATAGGAATACCATCACATATGGCCTGCTTGGCTAGTTTATCAACAATTTCGTTGTCTTTTATTCCGATATGTGATGGAATCCATTGAAGGACCATATGCTTTCCAGAACATTGTAACTGCAAAATAATTTTCAGTATAGTGTAGGCTATCGGTGTTCCTCGAAACGTCGAGGTACATCGAGCCAAGTGTTGGAGTGAACTTTTGGAGTCTGTGAGAATGACGATCTTGTTTTGCTGGATTGATTCTATATACGACAGCGCTTCCGCTATCGCAATCAGTTCAGCTTCCATTATACACACACTGGCATTAATTTGGAATTTCATTGAATGTCCGTCAGTATCATAAAAGGCGGCTCCCGTACCGCCACTATCCTTAGATCCGTCTGTAAATATTTTAAGATAAGTCGAGTATTCTGAATTAATATAATCAATGAATAGGGTACTTAAGCTAGCAGGATTGTATTGCCGTTTTGGTTTGGTCATGAAACTAACGTTGTGTTTTATAAACTTATTGCAATCAATACTACTGACCCATGTATTAAGTGAAAACATATCTAATTTATTACTGCAATGAACTTTTAAATGATGTAGTGACTCATGAACTAAGATTAACAGGGGGTTTCTTTTGTTTTGCCAATATGAAGAATGATTACACAACATGGCTAGTTCAGAAAGCAAGTTCATTCCTCCAGTGTTCGCCCGCAAGGCTTTCATTTTAAGCCAGAATTTGCTAGCCAAGAATCGTCGACGTAGGTATAACGGTTGTAGGCATAACTCGCTCTCCATCACGTGAATAGGTGTAGTTTTTATAAAACTACCCACTACTCTCATTGCTTGATTTTGTACTTTATTTAATTTTTCCAAGTGAGTTTTTGCACTATTGTCATAGAAAAAGCTTCCATAATCAATACGGCTTCTAATTAGGGATATATAAATTCTTCTTGATATGTTTTGGGTGCACACCCCAACTTGATCCTGCTAACACTTTAATAATTTTAATGAACTTGAGAACTTTCTGGCAAACCTCATTGATATGTTTTCCCCACCGGAGAGAACGGTCCAACCACACACCAAGATATCGAACCGTGTCGACAACCTCCAATCTATCACAACCAATTGACAAGTTAACTGAAAGTTTTCTATAGCCTCTGTTAAAAATACAAATTTTACTTTTATTTGGTGAAATGTTAAGGTTAAGGGAATCTGGTGTGGTGACAAGGGGTCACCTTGTGCCAAGCCCCTTCTTGCAATTCTAGTGACGGTTTTATCCAATACGTTAATCGTTAAATATCTTTCTTTAAGAAATTCCCATAGATATCTACAGTATTGTGCTCCCACACCAAGTTGGTCCAAGGTTAAGAGAAGGGTAGTGACGTCAACGTTATTGTAAGCGTTATCAATATCAACAAAACATCCGATCGTAACAAGTTTTTTTGAATAACCAATTTGTATTTTTGAGATTAGTAAATTTAAGTTATCTAAACATGAGCGTGCTTTCCTGAAACCTATAGTCTCTTCAGAAAATAAGCCTCCCCTTTCCAGGTACCACTCAATTCTCTTATTGATAACAGAATGAAAAATTTTACATAGACAGGACATTAGTGAAATGGGTCTTATTCCGGAAGCGGAAGACAATTCTCGACCTGGTTTGGGGATTGGTACTATGCGAACTTGGCGCCATTGCTCGGGCACGAAATTTAACGAAAAGAATGAATTATAAAATTGTACCAAAATATTTTTAGCAAGGTACGGAAGATTTTTAATCATCGAAAAGGATATGTCATCGCAGCCGGGTGCGGTATCTTTAGATTTAACACATTTGTCAAGTTTTTGTCTTGTTATAGCCACTTCCAATATCTGATTTTGAGAACAAAAGGAGGGCAATGGAGGGCATGTAAAATCTGGAGCTAAATTAAAAAGGACTTGTTCAGCCAACATCTCGTCTACATTGAATCCAACTGAGCGATAGCCCTTCATCCAACGCATGCGTCGCCACATGTCGCTTGCCGAAGTGACTTCGTCCACCGAAGAACAAAACTGTCGGAAACCCGCATTACGAGCATTTCTAGTTAGTCTTTGAGCTTCTCGAGTTTTTTCCTGTAATATTCGTAAGTTATCTGGAGTTGGGTTTTTTCTAAAGTTCGTTAAAGCCAATCGTCTCGCCGCCACCGCTTTAGATAATATTGGAGACCAATAGGGTTTCGGTTTAAATTGACTGCTGGGATTTTGGTTAAATTTAAAATAAGGGATACTTGCATCAGCGGCTCTGTTGATGATATCTAAAAATAGATTGTACGCTGCTTGGAGATTAGTAGGCATTGCACACTGATCTAGTTTTTCTAGTATATAATTACGGTAAGTTACCCAGTCGGCTTTTTTAAAGTTTCGTTTTTTAACGATACGTGGAGTACAATTAACCAAAGTATTTAATTTGATTATCACGTGATCACTGCCTAAGGACTCGTTAGTTGTGTTCCACTCAAACATTAAGGGTAGGTCTGAAGAGACTACAGATATATCAGGTGCTGATTTTTGCAAAATTCCATTAACGAGTTTTACACGAGTCGGTTTCCCATCATTTAAAGTAATGAAATTATGGTCAATTAAAGAATCGAATATTTGAGTACCCCTTTGATCTGTTTTCGAGGACCAACTTGAGTGATGACCATTAAAATCTCCCAAAATAACAGTTTTAAAGTTAGCTATAGAAAACAACGAGTCCCAATCATTTTGTGTCGTACGAACGTTAGGTGGGCAATAAATTGAAATTACATTTTCAATGGAACTACAATTCATAATTTTGACATGAACCATCTCAATACCCGAATTTAAAATATTTATACGACATTGTTGAGCCTTGATGGATTTGTGAGTTAGAATTGCAACTCCTCCATATGAGTCAGGTCTGTCGCAGCGAAACACGTTATAATCTTTTATATTAAAATGACAGTCAGGATCCAACCAAGTTTCACATAACGCAGCAATATGAACTTTTTCTAAATACAAAATTTGTTCTAAGTCTAGTTTTTTGGGTAACACACTTTGTGAGTTCCATTGCAAAATGTTTATTTTAACAGTATTCATTACGGAAATATTTTTTAAAAGAGGAAAAATCTTTAGGTATTATCTTGTTTAAAAAGAAAGATATTGCCCACTCCACGCTAATTTGAACAACGGATATAATTTTAACTTTGAAGGTGTCGTTTCTCACAAATAAAATATATTTTATTTTATCTACCAGCCATCCGAATGAATCATTACTTCCTGAATCTTCATGTTTACTATCGCCTTCCTCCTCCGTTGTGTCACCCCTGCACATATCCTCCTGAGAGTCCATAAAATAATCCTGTTCCTGGGAACCTTCGAAATGGGGAGCTTTCTTTTTATGTTTTTTCTTCTTAGTTTTCTTTGTATTTTCTTCTTTTGTTTGTGTTTTATCCATTTGTGTGTTTTTGGTTTGTTGTCCATTTGTGATGTCTCTCTTAGTGGAGCCTGTTTCGTGACTTTTTACAGGGCGTGCGGTTTTCTGTGCAAATGTTGCTTTTGATTGTAAGACGGGTGACATTGGTGCACTTGAGGTAGGTGCTTGCGTAGCTGGGATTATCTCATAGGAAGGTGTAACGGTCCGTTTGTTGACGTCTGCCACGAGCGAAGGTGCAGGAGGAGGTACATACATATCCAGTGCTTTTCTATATGAAACGTTAAACTGACTCATAATAGTACGTATTTTTCTTTCCTTGATGTACACTGAGCAAGTTTTGTCGAGTGCCATGTGATTCTCAGAACAATTCACACATTTAAAAGAGATTGTTTCGCAGTTATTATGCTTACATCCGCATTTTGGACATATTATAATACTTACAGGACACATTTTGACAGAGTGACCATACCTCCAGCACCTAGAACATTGCGTGACAGGAAAAACGTACGGTTCCACCAGTACTCTCATTTCAGAGATAAGTACATAAGAAGGCAACGATGCTCCTTCAAATCCTATTCGCCATGTCTCGCTATCGGTCCAAGTGGCTGCCTCTCTGTCCCTCCGTTGTAGGCGTTTTACGTTCACGACATTACAGGTACTTGATAAACATGAAAGTAGCTCATTCTCAGAGATGTCTAAGTCGATATTTTTAATAACTCCATATGATAAACCAACTTCAAAAGGTTGCTGGAACCTCCATCCTAAACCTTTAAAATGTTCGGAGTTCACAAACTTCTCAGCACTTTCGGCATCATTAAGTTCCACTATAATTTTGTACGGGTTTATATGTTTTACTTTTGTTATATTCAATATACCTTGTTCCTTAAATATTTTTGCGAGTGCAAATTGTTTGGGAAATTTATCTTTGCAAGTGACCCGTAATTCCTCTAACACGTCTCGTCCTACTTTTGCTATTCCTAACTTCAGTCCATTCATCATCTTCTCTTCCCCTTTTTGTAGGTCGCATTCCGTCTTTTACCGTCTCATTACCCTCCATCTCAAACAATTGTGTTAAGTCTTCTGTATGTGTATTCTCTTCGGCCTCCATAGTACTTGTATTGATTAACTCTTCATTATGAATCTCGTCTGTACTCATTATGCATAAGGTGCAGATTCGCGCGAGCGTAGGCCGGTTAGACCGGGCGGCCGACCGCGCGGTGTTGTTTACTTCACAATAGATAGCGAAGTAATTAGTTAATCACCACAAAAACACGTCCAAGCAACACCGTAAGTGCTTCGACACTGTACCTTTAATCTTACTACTATTAAAAAGTTGAGATGGATGTATGTTTGTAACTGCGGCTACGGTACGTACGTCGTACGTGTCTAGATGAAATTTGTCTCAGAGATAAATCTTAGTGATGCTATTATGTTAGTAGATTACCAAACTTGTCAAAATCAACCATTTTGAAATCAGTGATCGACCATTCTGACACTATTGTAATAGCAGACTCGGGCCCCTGATCGAAAATTCGTAAGACGGATGATTAAAAGATGTACAACGTTAATGTTCAAGTTTTCACTTCTGCCGGCACTCCCAGAGGGCAACCTGTTGTTTTTTTATGATTATTGTCGAATAACTGAAGCGCGTTTGCAGACACAAGAGGGTGGTCGCCAGAGGCCACGCGACCGGCGCCCCCCACAAGGATGGCATACCTACGCCACTGATGCGAGCGTACGGACTGAGGCCCCTGATGCGTCCTACTCACACGCGACTATAGCGAGCGGAGCGGTGGCACGTCGACCGACAAGGACTATCACGCCGGATGTGGACAGTGCCCCCTAATAGCGCAAATTCGATTTTTTTGGTTATAAATACTTGATATTGACAATAGGCTTGTGTCCTGAAAAAAACTAATTAGTCCGTCAGTTAGATTATCAAAAAATATTTGACCCGTATTTTTTCTTTTGTTACGGGAACCAAAGTTGACGACGTTACGACGCTTTTAAAATTCTCAATACGTCACGCCCTGGCATAATTTTTAGCGGGTCGTGACGTCCCGAGCCCCCACTCCCGAGTTTTGATGCGTTTTATCTATGTCAATATTCATTGATTAACAAAAACAAAAAATACGTGTCCATTATTTTTCAATACTCTAACTGACGGACTAAATAGTTTTGCAATTTGTGGATGATGGAAACTAGCCTATTCTGTGTAGCCATCTTTAGCGAAGTGACTTAAAGTGAGTCGCCAAGGTTTTTTTCTTCACACACATTACAACCCGATAAGACTCTCTTCACCAACCTAGGTAGACTGGTTGAGAACTGGCAGGATACTTCTAGGCAAACGTGCTCCATCGTCGGCCGAAGCATTGCTTTCTATCAGGTTAGATTGAGCTCAAGTTACGCTTGAGCACTATGCCACTACGCCTAGCAATTACATATTATTATTTTTATTTATTATACTTACGACTTTTTTGTAGTAATCTTAAAATAAGAAATATGACGCAAGCAGTGCTACGCGTAAGGGCCCTTTTCCTATCATGCGTGTTTTCGCCCGCGCGTGGATCTGGTCCGCATGCGGGCTGCCCGCATTCTGTCATTTCATACACGTTTTTCGTATCATGCGGGCAGCACGCGCGCGGAATACGGATTGGCTGCGGGCGCACAGCTCGCGTGCATGCTATCCGGATGCGGGCGGCGTTCTTATGTCTTCAGTGTTGTCATAGACTATGACCATGCGTGCGACCCGCGTCACGTGTTTAGTAACTGGCGACACGCACAATACTGCAACGAAATCTTTGTCCTGCGTGTGGCCAGGAGCGTGCTATCACCCGCATGCGGACCAGATCCGCGTGCGGGTGAAAACACGCATCACAGGAAAATGGCCCTTACAGACACAAAACTCGGCGCCTCCCGTGATACCGTACTGCCCAAGCACTTCGCCAAGTGCCCGCGTCACGACGTGCAAATCATGTAAGACTGTGTTTCCTGATACTGTAGGTATCAAGTAACACTGTGTTTCGTGTTATTGTAGGAGTAGGGTTGCCAAGTACTTAGACCGAAAATCCACACAGCAGACACACCAGCCAGTTAAGCTGGACATTTGGGTAAAAATGCCGGACGCATTTTAGTCTTAGTATACCTAACACTACTTTTTTTTAAGTCAAACAAGGCATTTTTTCAAAAAACCTGCAGAAGCCGGACAGGCCGGACACACAGCCAAAAAGCCTGACGGGCTACGGCTATTTCCGGACGCCTGGCAACGCTAAATAGAAGGATTTGCACGTCGAGACGCGGGCACTTGGCGATGTGCTTAGGCAGCACGGTATCACGGGAAGCGCTGAGCTTAGTGTCTGTCCGGCGTAGCACAGCTTGCGCCATATTTCTCTTGCTGTAGTAATCTTATTTATTAAAACTTTATGCACTAGCAAAAGCACTGTACAACGGCGGACTTAATGCTTTAGGCAATCAAAATCTGGAGCCGAACGCGTGAAGGAGAGGGAAACCTCACGCCTGATGACCGCAACAGATGAAGTCACCCCAGGCGTCGGGAGTCGCAAAACGATTCGCGGTCACCGAGGCGCGGGCCTGCGGACGGCGAGCGTTGTGCGGCTTGCCGTCCGATCAGAACCAGACCTGGGTCGACGGCGTGCTGTGTTCCACGAGCGCCTCAAAGAGTTATCAGCATGAAGACGGGGCCCGCTAGGGCCAGTGCCTGCAAGGGTTGCGGAATTTGTTCGAAAGAGCCACCGTGGCCCTGGAAGGCAAAGGGCATTAGGAGGAACACGGATGGGTCAGTAGGAGTCCGGCACTCCCTTCTGCTTTACCCAGAGCGGGAGGAGTCATTTGATGATTTCCCAAACTTCAAAAAAAAGGAGAATGTCGAATTCTCTCCTCTTCGACAATAGTTACTTCTTAAGACTCCCAGATGTACCATGGTATGTTGTTCGGGAATCTGTCTAAAATATACAACACTAGCTGACCCGTGCCCACTTCGTTGGGCGGTAAACATTTTAACTTGTGATGAAATTATGAGTGTGGTTCGGTTAGTACTGACTGCTATGATTTATTTCCTGACGGCCAAAAGGAGGGTTTTGTTTTTATTGCATAATACTATGTATGTAGCTAGGCTAGCGAGCCGCTGCGAGCGCTCAGCGTTAGACTCCCTGTCCCTTGTTGCAGAGACATGCTGCTTTAAATCACTGAGACACTGTGCACGTTCAGCGCTAGATTCCCGAGCACGGACCTGCGATGTTCTCCAGCTTTGGTTTGCAAGCCGCTGTGAACGCTCGGAGCTAGATTTCCCAGCGCGTGCTTGCGAAATATTTTCTCTATTCCTCGAGAGGCTCTTCCGTGCGGCGTACTCGAGCTGCTCTTGTCTCATGTCTGGGATGTTGTGATATCCTTTTAGGCATGATAAACAATCGCTGAAACTGTCCGATATCCCAAAAACAAAAATATCACAGCTTCGAACTCGAAGAATGAGAACGAAGTAATTGTGTTTTGAGAAACCGAGCAACCAAAACAATTTTAAAGACCAACAACATTCAACCAACTACGTACAACTCACCTACCAAACGACAAAAGTTAAATAATAACTGGAGAGGGTCATTAATCAGCGGAAAATCTTAACACCACGATTCAGAAAAATGACGTAATTGCACAACGCCGTCTATGGGTAAATGGATAAGCGTCCGTACAAAGCATGTTCTAGTGCGGTTCGTGAATGGACGGCGCGGGCGGCGTTTTGCGATTTAGTAATTTTATATTTTCTTCGAAACTATTCAACCAATTGACATACTGTTTTGGGCAAATCGTATCTCTATGATGTTCTTGTGATCATAATAACATTTTTTTCGATAAGGTTTAATATTTTGTTATTTAAAAAATCGTCCAAAGATAAGTACGTCGAAAAATACTTTTTTAAACACATAAAAGCTACTATATCTGCTAAAATATAAAAGATAGAAATATGGTGCCGCGGACTTTTTTGTAGAACTATTATAGGCAGACCAGGTTGCCATACATTGTTTTCAATTATATACAACTGTTAAGGCAGCGCACGCAAATAACTCTGTTGTTAGAGCTATTTTTTTCCGCCTGGATAGACAAAAATTGAGATAGTTCGAGTAATATGCATGCTATCTTTATAATTTATAGCCAATAGCACTCACGAATAATGTAGATTTCTACCAGTGCAACAATTTTTCAAATCGGACCAGTAGTTCCTGAGATTACCCCCTACATACAAACTTACAAACAATTTTACCTCTTTATAATATTAGTATACATAAGTTTTGCTTTAATCGTCTTCCATACACATGCACAGTAAACGAAAGTGAGTAATATGAAATAAAAACTTTTTACTAAATGGAAATGACAGCATAAACGATTCATACAACAAAAAATCTTTTGTCTGTCTTTGGTCTATTTGTTTGTAATATCAAAATAAAATCTTTTCACTAAAATGCATTGCACTGTTTGTTCCGGTTTATCCCCAAAACTCCGAGTCCCAGCGCTGAACAGATTATTTATTTATCGAAGATTGTAAATCTCTCTGAGTAATATCAGCCATAACGTTAGAACTGGGAAATTTTGGTTATTGCGCAATAGAAAAACCGTTTGCTTTGAAATTGTAATTCACACTAATAATCCCAAAAACAACAATATTTTCACACAATAAGTAAACAGCACAAGTGAACGGAACGCAGTCGGTACCTAGACGTGTTCACTGCTCGATCGCCACTAGAAGACTGAATTTATTTAGCCTCGGTCGAGCACGACCTGCTAGACTGCGTCGAACGCCACTAGATGGCGTTGACGTCCCGATTGTTCAAGCGACTATCTTTTTTTCTGCCATATTTTTTAAAACTTTTGGCTGTCGTTACGGATAGTCAGAAGCCAGAAAATCTGACACCAGTCTTGCCAAGGAGTACCGTGTTACCCAGTTAATGGGTTGTGGAGGTCTGGTAGGCAGCCGCTCCACGTAAAATACTGGTATTCAGCTGAATCCGGTTTGTCTGGAAGCCGACCAATCCCAAAAACCAAAACCAAACCGACAATTTAGTTGGGAAAAGGCTAGGCAGATGATGATGATTTCTTAAAACTACATCTATTATATAGAATCCCTATTTCCCTTGGTCATCGCACCACGCGTTGGGTGGACCGATTTCGCTAATTATTTTTATGTTGTTTTTGTTACTGTTAGAAGGTTCTTATAAAAGAAAAAAAGAATGACGGGAGCGAAGCCGCGGGGGACAGCAAGTAATAAATAAAATTAAACACTAATTAATATCATTGGAATGATAGGCTTACGCTTGACCACGATCGATCGATCGTGGTCAAGCGTAAGCCTGATGGAAAGCGATGTTTCGGTCGAAGATGGAGCACGCTTGCCTAGAAGTAACCTGCCAGTTTTCTGGCAGTCAACAAAGGATAATCTAGATAAAAGATACATGGCAGGTGCATACACATAAGAAGACTATTTCTTACTGGGTTGTAATGTATGTGAAAAAAAACCTTGGCGGCTCACTTCGCGTATTCTTGTTTGTTTTTTTGTTTATTTTTTTTACTAGCTGACCCGTGCAACGTCGTCTGCGTAACATTTTTGATTACTGCTCCGCTCCTATTGGCCTTAGCGTGATGATATATAGCCTATAGCCTTCCTCGATAAATGGGCTATCTAACACTGAAAGAATTTTTCAAATCGGAGCAGTAGTTCCTGAGATTAGCGCGTTCAACCAAACAAACAAACAAACTCTTCTGCTTTATAATATTAGTATAGATAGGTGAAAAAAGGTCGATAATTACTTATCATTATGAACATTTATCTACTATGAGACAAAACCTGATATCTCGAAAAAACACCAGTCAAGGGCGAGTCGGATTCGCACACGAAGGGTCCGTGCCATTCATTTTAATTATCTGTTGTTATAGCGGCAATACCCATAAGGACACAATGTATTACGGTTCTTGAGATACAGCCCGCTTATAGACAGACGGACGGACAACGGAGGCTTAGTTAGGGTCCCGTTAGTACTTCAGTATCCACATTTTGCCGAATTATGCGCGTAGGTAATTGTTAGATTCGGAAGCCATAATTATATTATTGCCTGTAAATCCATACTCTCATTTGTAACAAGTTTATTTGTGTGATAATCTATACTTATAATAAATCTGTAGTGAGGTCAATTCTGTACATGAAATATGTTTCCAAAATAACTATCAGGGGGTGATTAGTGATCGATACTGATGCCAAAAATGCAATCCGTAAAATTTTTGTCTGTCTGTCTGTCTGTCTGTCTGTCTGTCTGTCTGTATAACCGTTATAGAAACAAAAACTACTCGACGGATTTTAACGAAACTTGGTATAATTACTTTTCATACTCCTGAGCTGGTTATAGTATACTTTTCATCACGCTACAATCAATAGAAAAAAATGAAAAAAAAAAATGAAAATGTGAAAGTTTGGTTGTATGTTACGCAATCACGCCAGAACGGCTTAACGGATCTTAATGAAATTTAGAACAAAGATAGATTATAGTCTGGAATAGCACATAAGCTACTTTTAATCCCGGGAACATGTTCTCTAGGGATCACGCGGGCGAAGCCGCTGGCAGAAGCTAGTAAATAATAAAAACCAAAACCGTAGTACATTTTTTTTCACACCAATCGAAATAAATAAAATTTTTGTAATACATCACCTGATTAATTTAGAGTGTCCGTGGAGTTTCTTGCACGTTCTTCTCCATAGAGATCTACGCTTTGGAACGTGCAAATGGCTTCAATGTTTTTGTCTGACCAACTTTGACAATTCAAAAGTGTCTGTAAATGGTTTACTTATTTTAAATACCTACACGCTTTGAGTTTGTTGAAGTAATTAACTGTCGAAATTAAATATGACACTCTAGGCTGGCACAAGAAAAAAGAGGGTTATAACCAGCTTTGGGCGTAGTCAGGCTATGGTAATCAGGATAAATCGATACGGACTTATAGAATAACTCTACGTAACTACGGGTCAACGGCCCAAGCGATTAGCTTGATGAACGCCCTGATTGCTCAGGAACCAGAAGTAGCCACAGATCGATGATCAAAATACCTATGTATTAAGTTTTTTAGTTTATAAGACAAATTTTATGTTGTTGGCTTGCTATACGATTTGGTGCAAACTGTTAGTGTAGGAAGCAATTGTTAAAAAATCTATACTAATATTATAAAGCTGAAGAGTTTGTTTGTTTGAACGCGTTAATCTCAGGTCAGGTCCGAAAATTCTTTCAGTGTTAGATAGCCCATTTATCGAGGAAAGCTATAGGCTACATATCATCACGCTAAGACTAACAGGAGTCGAGCATTAATGGAAAATGTGACGTAGACGCAATTGCGTGGGTCAGCTAGTAAATAAATAAAAGGCCACTATAGTAGGTACCTAACTTATTCTACTTTAGTGGCCTGGCCTCACCTCACAACTACCCGAAACTGTGGAATTTTCTCAATCAATCTCGAACCTAATGCTTTAGCGATAAAGACGAAAATGAAATTCGACAGATTGTTGTATGATTTTAATATTGTGATCCTAAAATACTATTAAAGTGACCTTTTTCGACCCGCAACGTAATCCGTCTAACCTCTCATCCAAGTGTTGGTCAATTGAGATAATGATGAGACCAACATTCAGACATTACCTAGGTACATTCAAAGCCCGCGTGTAAAAGGGGGCGAGCCTACTGTTACCAAATAAAACACAAACTCAGACTCTTGCATTTATCAGTTAGAACTCGCTTTTATTGGGAAACAACTCAGACCAACAAAAAAAGGAAGACGGTGCACCGCGAACAAAAAAAATTTAAGCCACACAACCGTGCTCCTGCAAGTAAACATAGACGCTCATGCACACAATTTACGCTAAAACCATGCTCATCGCTCTTACTACGTCATGAGTCGTCGTCTAGTGAACTTAAAATTATAAAATAGAATTATGCCTTCCTGTGTAGTGAAAACTTGTGAAAACAGCAGTAGGTATATCACATAAAAAGTCTCTCGGAATCACTGTCTTTTCACTCGTCGTTTCTATTAATAGATATACCTACTATGAATTTTAGATGACGTGGAACACAAAACCTCAACGATGCCTCAACGAACTAAAGCAGTGACATAAAGTGCGAGGGTAGCCATAATATGATTTAAAATTTCCTCATTTGATTAAGCAAATTTTACTTCGAGTTATATTCCTGTTTTATTTTTTTATGTAATAAATATTTTAAACTAAGTTTATTTTTTAGAAAGACTACTATTGAGTCTTTCTAAAAAATTAAGTTACAATACCATACTAAACAATATTATCCTACCCACACTAATATTATTCCCCAAATTATAGGGAAAAAATTCAAAAATTCTTCATTTTTGATATTCGCGACGCGCCGTCTTTCTTTTTTGTTGGTCGTGAGGGAAACAACCAAAGAAGCAGTCTATCTGCCAAGCATTTGTTTTATTATATTGAGGAATAAATAGGCTTGCTCTTGACCACAATCACGCCTGATGGAAAGCGATGGATGAGGTCTAAGATGGGGCGAGCGTGCCCAGAAGCCTGTTCACTCTTGCGTTGAAGGGTTATAAGTGGACGGGAACACAGACGCTGGCAGAGAGTTCCACATTTCAGCTGTGGCCATATTAAATGTGGAGGAGAAGCGCTGGGTACGACTAGTCGGGATATCGACGTCTGGTATTCCGGTAGTAAAAGGGCGATGCCGATGGTGGTATCAGGTCACAGAACAGATGTAAGAGGTAGGAAAACTCGCGATTTAAGTAAGTGTGTGGTTCCCCTCCCCACTCGTGCGCTGTGCGGTGTCAATTATATCGCTCCGTTTTATAAATTCGGAAATCGCGTTGCGTGTTTGTTTTAAGGCTTGTGAATTGCTTTCCGGTGTGCCTTAGTGTTTGAAGTGCGTGTTTTGTAAGTTTTTAAAGGTGTTTGTTTATTCATTTATTAGTAATTAGTCAATTTCTCCAGCCATCGGTAAGTTCATTTATTTTCTCTGTGTGTGGGTAACGCGAAATAACTTTATCGATCGTTATTTATCTGTTTCGTTTTTGTTTTATTTCATTCAGTCGCGTCCTAATACGTTTATTTAGTGTTTTTCGCCGTTAATGATGATGTCAACAAACGATGATCCGCCGGATCGAGGCGGAGAAATATTTCGTAGAAACACAAAAACCCAAAGGTCGCCCGTGGCAACCTCCGCTAGTTCTAAACGCTTGTTCAGTGAACTGTCTCCAACGTACAGTTCACCCGATGACAGGTCAAAACGGCTTCACCAAACATCCGAAACCGTGGAAAGATCCTCACCCTTTTTAAATATAAGTAATGCGACCAATACTGATTATTGCGACTTAGTTTCCGAGGCGTCGGCATACCTGTCTAAAATTAACGACTTGGTCAATGATCAGGGGTCGCGCATTAACGTTGCAAATAAATCTGCCATCATGGACATGACGCAGCGAATTACGGGCATTGTTTCTATGCTAGCAATAAAATCGTCGTGCAACGAGACGAAGTTAGCCAGAACGGAACGCGAATTAGAAAAGGTTAGGTCGATTAACGCTGTCAATCCTAATCCTGTCGGTAACAACAATTGTAAAATTTCATATGCGGACTCGTTGAAACTACGTTTACCAAAAGTGGCGCCAGCGATTATGGAATCTCGTCCACCGTTACCTTGTGTGGTGGCTTATCCGACCGCGGCTCGATCAGCTGATTATAGCACCTCGTCCGCGACAAAACAAGCGCTTATGAAGGCAATTAAACCTAGTGATGACGATTTCCAAATAGTAGGCGTGAAAAAAACCGCGAAATCCGGTGTTGTATTACGCGTCGCTAATGAAAATCAGCTAAAAAAATTGGAATCGGTAGAAGAAATCAAGGCCGCTGATTTACGTCTAGAAAAACCAAAAGGTAGACGCCCTCGAGTGTTGGTTAAGGATGTACCATCTTCAATGGAAAATGGCTCTTTTTTGATTGCATTATACCGTCAAAATATCAAAGATGAGCTTCAAATAAAAGAGGATGACTTTATAAAATCTACAAAAATTATCCGTAGGCGCACGTTAGATAACGGTCGTAAATGGATCGGAATTGAAATAGAGCCTGCCGTACGTAAGCACTTAGTGTCTACAAAGGATAAATTATTTATTGATTGGGCTACCTGCCGTTTTATTGATGATGTCGAAGTTGTTCGTTGTTTAAATTGTCAACAGTTTGGTCACGTTAAAAAACACTGCGTTAATAAAGAACCTACCTGTGCTAATTGTTCAGAGGCACATGAAACTAAAGATTGCCCGCACAATGACGACTTAAATTTTAAACCAACTTGCGTGGCGTGTAAACGCTTTAAAAAACCGTGTGATCATCGCTGCGGATCTCAAGAGTGTACTACCTACAAACTCAAACTCGAACAATTAATCCTAAACACTAATTATTAATAACTAGCTGACCCGCGCAACTTCGTCTGCGTCACATTTTCCATTACTGCTCCGCTCCTATTTGTCTCAGCGTGATTATATATATATATATATATATATATATATATATATATATATATATACGCCTATAACCTTCCTCAATAAATGGGCTATCTAACACTGAAAGATTTTTTCAAATCGGACCAGTAGTTCCTGAGATTAACGCGTTCAACCAAACAAACAAACTCTTCTGCTTTAAAATATTAGTATAGATTGCTGGTGGTAGAGGTGCTGAATCAAGTGGATTCTTAATTTCGTCCAGAACAGTCCAAAAAGAAACACATTTTCTCCGATTTTTACTGACAATATTGCTGATCGTAGACCACTGATAAATATAGTTTGTTTTAAGATTTTATAATATCAAAAAAGTTTTACTGGGTTCATAGAATCGATTTATTATAGAGGAGCTCGTGGCTAAAGCCGCACGGGCCGATCTTCAAGGCTAAACTATAACAGACGAACGCATCGATCTTCAAGTTTAAGCAACGCTTGCGAAGGTTGGTCTGTGGGTGGGTGACCATCTTGACATACCGAGTTTCCTTCGTGCCTCAGAAAGCACGTTAAGCCTTTGGTCCCGGCTGTCATTTGTAGATCTTTGGCAGTCGTTACGGATAGTCAAAAGCCAGTAAAATCTGACTGAAATCTTGCATTGAATGAGTTGTGGAGGTCTGGTAGGCAGCCGCGCCACGTAAAATACCGGTATTCAGCTGAATCCGGTTTGTCTGGAAGCCGAGCCAATATAGTAAGGAAAAGGCTAGGTTGTTATAATGGTCACCCATTCACAGACCGACCTCGGCAAGCGTTGCTTAACCTTGAAGATCGACGTGTTCGGCGGATATAGTTTAGCCACATTGAAACATAATACCAAATATTCATCTCTTCTGTTAGTAAAACAGTTTACTTATGGATACAGGTAACTCCGGACTCCGGAGGAGACTCTCCTCTCCTCCCAGTAAATCGAAAAACAATCTAGTAATTCAATCAAATCCATACTTCCATAGCTAATAATTTCAACATTGTACGTCCTTAAGTTAACCAACATAAAACATGGGGCTGACCTTATGCTACTGCGGAGAATCTTAACACCGCGATTCAGAAAAACGCGTCATAAGTACAACGCCATCTATCGATCTACAACGTAACTGAACTGTCTTTATGCTCATAACTACTCATAAGTTCAAACTTAGAAGCTTACACGTTACGATAAATAATGATAATATAATAACATATAATTATAAACATTATGTGTTTAATTAAAAAATAACTCAAAAATACATTGTTTCGGGGTCTTTTCACACATTTCTTATTAAAAAAATTCTCAATAGATGGCATTAAAAATTAAATTAAATTAAATAAATCTTTATTTCAGACTATTAGTCCATAATTAAGTAAAGTAAGTAATTAAGTAGTATCTGAAGTCTCAATGAAAACAACCTATTTTAGCGCTCGATGAAGTTTCTTCGTAAACTTTAAAATTCGATATCTTTTGATTTTGTGGGTCGATTTTGATGAAATAAACACTAAATGTTGCTCCGATTATCACTTTATATTTCGAAGTACCTAAATTTTGAATCCAATCAGTGGTTTATGCGTGATGCTCCTCCAAACGCACAGACATACAGACGCACAGACATACAGACGCACAGACATACAGACGCACAGACAAACAGAAAAGAATTTCAAAAACTGCTTTTTTGTGTTCTATGTCATTTTTCTGACATTTCTATGTATTTTTTATGCGAAAATATTCAATGTACAGACACGGCAACTCTACGATTTTATTATATGTATAGATAGATGGATAGTTTAACCATAGGACAATTAAACCTTCATAACGATAGGGTGGCGACATCTGAGCTGGATAAATTGATTGTGGATTATAATCTAGATATAGTACTTGTTCAGGAACAGTATCAAAACGTGCGCTTGGGTCACAAGATGGTCCAGCTGAACAGCAAGTCACGTGCCGGAATTTATGTTGAGCGTTCTTCGAGCTTTACTGTAACAGCTATACGTAATCTCATGACGCCCCATTGCGCCGTGGCGGAAGTGTCATCGCCTACCTTTAAGGTTTACGTTGTGAGCTGCTACTTTCAGTATTCTGACCCTGTCACTCCTCATATACATAATCTCCGTCACGTCTTGCGGTCGCTCGCGGGCTGCAAGGTTATAGTTGGTGCTGACGTAAATGCATCTTCTTCCCTGTGGTATGGCAAAGTTCGGGCCACTGATTCCGAACGACGTTGTGCTGTTGAGGATTTTATTGCTGAGATGAACTTATCAATCCATAACACCCCAGATGCACCACCTACTTTTTGTAGCCAAATGGGCGAATCTTGTATTGACGTCACACTTTCTAGTGCAGACGTCCGCTTGGATAGGTGGCGTGTTCTTCCTGACGCGTCTTGTAGTGATCATCGCCTGATCGTGTACGATTTTGTTCCTATTCTTACTCAAGGTTCTTCACACTTAATTGGAAATTTTAGATATAAGAGTAAAGGCGCGAACTGGGAATTCTTTAGCTCACTTTTTGCTTGTCATGCCAAAGACTTCACTCGCGATGGACTGTCAGCTGAGGAAAGTGCTGAGATAATGTCAGACACTTTCACTTACTGTGCTGACATTGCTATTGGTCGTGCATCTGTGACCAATATTCGTAGATGTGATTGATGGAGTGACTACCTTGCTGAACAACGTAAGAGCTATCGCAGAGCGCGTAGACAGCTTAATAAGCTTAAAAAACGTAATGTTACCGGAGACGTTTTTAATCTTGCCATAAGTACTTTTAGAGTTGCCAAGTCGCGTTACAGAGCATCGGTTGAAAAATCTAAGGGTAATTTACTCCGGAAAATTGTTGATAAACTTGATAAGGAGGGTCCGTGGTCTCCTTTGTATCACGAGTTTAAGGCTAATAGATCGGTCGACCTTGCATACGTTCAGAACATTAAAGTAAATAATACACATACCACCGGCATTGAAGAAACAACTGATGTTCTGCTTGATTCTCTTATACCAGATGATTCATCAGTAAATGAAAATGAATACCATCAGCAGATCAGGGCGTGGGCCGCGGTACCACCTGAATCACCAGAGTCAGACCTTCCGTCCACTGACGAATTCATAAACGTTGTCAAGAGACTACCTCTCAACAAATCATCCGGTGAAGATAAAATATCTAATAGAATGATTATAGAAGCGTGTAAAACGTCGAGCGATGCGATTTTATCAGTATATAGCCGATGCATTGCGGAAGGTATTTTTCCTCGAATATGGCGACAAGGCTTTATACGCATTATTCCAAAGAGTGGCGACAAGCCCTCGGACGACCCTAAGTCATACCGGCCCATAACACTACTCCCATCTTTGGGAAAACTTTTAGAGCGACTGATTGTTCCGCGCTTGTTACCGAACGGACCTAAATTTCATAAAAATCAATACGGTTTTACTATTGGAAAATCCACTGTAGATGCGGCTCTATCTGTCCGTAAAATTGTCAACTCATCGGAACATAAATACGTGGTTGGAATCTTTCTCGACATTTCTGGCGCTTTTGATAACGCGTGGTGGCCGATGTTACTACTTAAAATGAAAACCCGTGGTTGCTACAAAAACATCTATAATCTGATTTGTTCGTACTTTCTAAATGGCTCCGCGAAACTCAAACTTGGACATCATTCCATTACTAAGTCTCTAACCATGGGATGTCCTCAGGGCTCAGTTATCGGTCCATATATATGGAATTTTGGCTACGATGATTTCCTCGCGCTTCCGCTCCCGTACGGCTGTTCATTAACCGGTTACGCGGACGATGGCTTGCTGCTCATTCAGGCAAGTACTCGGGCTGGACTCGAGAACTTGGCTGACACATGCCTACGTTTAATATCTCAGTGGGGCGATCGAAACCGTCTGAACTTTGCACCGCATAAAACCTATAAACTTCTTTTAAAAGGAAACCTTAAATCCTGGCCTAGTATAAAATTTAATAACGTACCCGTTAAAAGGAAAGAATCCGTGTGCTACCTCGGTATGCTACTAGAAAGAAACTTTTCATTTATTGATCATATAAAAACAGTAGGAGAAAAAGCAAAAAAGAACTTCTACGCCTTGACGAGAATATCAAAGGCTACTTGGGGTCTATCATTTCAAACCCTAAAAACTATATATGGGGCTACTTACTTGGGTTGTATGTGCTACGGGGCACCTGTCTGGGCCGATAGGGCCACCATAGGGGCGGTACGACGTAAATTACTTCAAAACCAGCGTTTGGCTTTGATATTCTTATGCAAGGCGTATAGGACGGTTAGTACTGAAGCCTTACCGGTGCTGGCGGGTGTTCTCCCAGTCGATCTTGAGGTGCAGCGGCGTGCTGCAATGTACTTCTACGCTAGAAAGATCACGGACCCAGAGTTTTTACCGCAACGCGACCGTGCTAAGATCTCTAGATTATTAAAACCCCAGACTGACGTCTGGGAGGTACTTTTATGCGAATGGCAATGTAGGTGGGAAGATTCCATCAAGGGCCGACACCTCCACCAGTTTTTTCCATCCGTTCGTGAGCGGCTGGAGAAGACATGGCTGGAGGTGGATCACTGTGTTGCCCAATTTCTCACAGGTCATGGCAACTTTAAGAGTAAATTATTTTCCTTTAGGCTTGTGGCCTCACCTTTATGTCAATGCTCTACAGCTGACCTTGAATACGAACAATCCGCACATCACATCTTTTGGGAGTGTATTCTTTGGCAGACTGAATGTAATGTTATGTTAGATAGTATTCAGGTTAAATCTGGAGTAGTTTACTATACGGACCTTGTAGAAACCAGAACAAATTTCCGTGCGTTCAGGCGATTTTGCCATACCTATTACTGGAATCAAAAGTAGCTCACAATTTAGGACCCATTAGTTTAAATGTTAATATATAATCCGTGGTGCTTGGCAACTGGGCCTAACCCAGTTGTATATGTCCCTTGGTGCCTATTGGCCTAGCTCTAAACTATCTCCTGCTTGATATGGAGGGAAGTGGAAATTATATTTATTTTTCCTACTCCTCCGCTGTACTCTTCTGATTAATTTCGTTGCGGGATCCAAGACAGTTGAATCGTTTCTCCGGGACTCGTCGGGTTTCATTAACTCGGCGTTTTTCTGGTGGTCGCCACTGTTGATTCTGGCTTTCAGGAGTTGCAGTGGTTGGGAATGTGTGGCGGGCTTGTCCCATTAAAAAAAAAAAGTGTGTGGTTCATTTGTGTGCGTAATGTGCGTACGTACGGCCTCTTGATTGTAGTGGAGATAGAGAGTGGACAAGCGGCGACACGCGTTCTAGTACAAGTCAGGAATTTTATTCTACTAGGGGTTTTGGTTTCCGCACTTAGTCCTGATGTTGGACCATTGTGCGTGAGCCATGGCGGCTGTCACTCTAACCACCCAACCTCCCCCTAAAAACAGATCAGCTTTCCCGGCGTGTTCAGGACATCTGTGAGCAAATTCGGTGACCCTATAGTTTGCTTCCTTATTTTGGCGAACATGTTTCACATGAAGCGCCTGCCCATCACACCCCAAGAACTCATGGTATCTGAGTAACATTGAGCTCCTTAAAGCTCTAAGTTTGAGCTACACAATAACTGACAAATGCTTGCAATCTCTGACAGGTCTACTCAAATCTGTGTGGTTCGATCCTCAAAATACAACTTCAGACATTACCTACATGGTTCTCATATAATTTGACCAGTACGATTGTATGGAGTTTGTTTCGGTATTTTTTCTCAGAGCAGTCAGCTAGGAAACACCGGCCTCATCTAGTTTAAAATGATCAAAAAACCGGCCAAGTGCGAGTCGGACGCGCACCGACGGTTCCGTACAAACCTGTAGGTATATTATAAGCAAAAGTTGCGATTTACGATTTATGACGTGTTCAAAAAAACTACTTACTAGATCATGTTCAAACCAATTTTCGCTGGTAGTTTACATGGCAATATACATCATTTTTTATTTAGATTTATCATTCTCTTATTTTAGAAGTTACGGGGGGGGGGCACATTTTACCACTTTGGAAGTGTCTCTCTCGCAAACTGTTCAGTTTAGAAAAAAAATGTTATTAGAAACCTCAATATTATTTTTGAAGACCTATCCATAGATACCCCACACGTATGGGTTTGATGAAAAAGAAAATTTTTGAGTTTCAGTTCTAAGTATGGGGACCCCCAAAATTTATTGTTTTTTTTCTATTTTTGTGTGACAATCTTAATGCTGTTTACAGAATACATCTACTTACTTACCAAGTTTCAACAGCATAGTTCTTATAGTTTCGGAGAAAAGTGGCTGTGACATACGGACGGACAGACAGACAGACATGACAAATCTATGTATAAGGGTTCCGTTTTTGCCATTTGGCTACGGAACCCTAAAAAGATTGACTTGTAAGTGTTATTTTACAACCTACTTACAAAATAAACATCATTTATCATTATAACCCTTGGCAAGACTGCTGTCAGATGTCCGCCGTCTGACTACCGTATTGGGTGTCAAAGCTCTACAAATGACAGCCGGGACCAAAGCTTAATGTACCTATGGTTACCCATCCATGGGCCGACCTGAGCCAACGTTGCTTAATTAACCCAGAATATCGACTCGTGCGGCTGTTACTATTAAGCTTCTAACTCCAACAGCTGCCTATTAAGCAAGAATTAAATTCGGGTTTTCAAAAGTAAAACGAGTAAAGAAACAATAAAAATATATATTAATAATCATATCACATACATAACGCCAGCACTTTTTGGCTTTTCCACTTGTGCCAGGGCCCGGCGGAGGTGGCATTGTTTCCTACGTAGTTTGCCGGTTTACGCAAGACGTCGCCGTATCAGCGTAGGCGGCTCCGTTGTACAAATCGCTTTACAATTCCAACTAAATCAAATAAAAAATAAAGACACAGAATCTACACATGGAACACATTTCTTATGATAGCAACGACATTCATTTTACATCTTAATTAATTAGAAATACAGGAGAGAATTAAGAAAATTAGATTAACGAGGACTCCCATTTATAGAACTAAAAGCTTCTGCCTTGGCTTCACTCGCGTGATAAGTAGTCGAAAATGAGACGCTCCCGGGGTAAAAATGTAACCTATGTGCTGTGTATATGGGATCCTGGGCGGAAAGTCTTGACATTCTTACTGATGGCCTACCGACCGATTAAAGTGCGGTTAAATATGTTTAAATTACCGGATGTTATTCAATGATATTTAAAACTATAGATACGTTGTCCGCACTCTAAAGTGACAACATGAAATGAAGCCAATTGGCCACATCGCGCTTAGTTACGCACCAACCTGTCGCGCGACACTACGTTTGTTTTGATGTCAATTTGACTATTACTTATCCTGTGACGTAAGAAGATGTATATTTATCTCCCTCTAGCAACAGGCATCCCGCCGTACGGTGACATATTTTCTTTCCCTTTCTTCATGCGTATTAGTAGCTATCTAGTATTTTCGCCGTTTTTAAGCGCCGCGATGTTGGTTTATGACGTGTCTATATATAATACGTCATTGATGTTATTGGTATAGTTTGTATTTGCACTTACTGAATTGGTATGTTGGATTCAAAAGATGACCAGTAGCCGGCTGTGATCAGAAGGGAGGTAATTTACATAGGCTTTCTCTAATTAGTAGCCACAACAAAAAACATTATCAACAAGAAACATACGGGTTGGCTCTATGAACACATTAAACAAATCGAATGATTTAAAGAGAGTTAATAATCTACTGCTATCTGAATTGTTTTCTAAAATATTAATATTAAAGTCTCCACAGATAATTACTAGTTTATTACCAGTCGCAAGTTTTGCCAATACATCTTCCATCACTGACTCAAATAGGTATATAGTTCAGATAATTAGGGGGTCTGTAAACGCACACTATGACATGCTTATCTAGCTCAACACAGGATAGTTCAATGTTATGTTCAACAGACAAGTTAACTATGTCTTTACGAGTTTAAAATTTAATACACTTTTTGATTAAAATTAGTGAACCCCAATGACGTATTATATCATTGGTGAACCACCACGTAACGTTGACTTTCGGTTAAAAGAACTTCCCACACTATAATTCTAATCTTTTAACCAATGTTTAGTGAAACAAATTATGTAAAACATTGTTTTTTCCAAAAATAACCAGCGGTTTTGAAGAAAAGCATTGAATATTCTGATGGAATAATTTCAAGTATTTCTTCCTAGTCCCTTTCTACGGTCAAAATCAATGTTCTGATCCATGGATCACGTTCCAAATTGACTGTGTGATACGGGTGGGCTTAGGTACTGAATTTCGGTCGCTAGGCAATCGATATGTCAAGACTTCCCGCCCAGGAGACTTAGGGGCCCGAGTCTGCTATTACAATAGTGTCAGAATGGTCGATCACTGATTTCAAAATGGTTGATTTTGACAAGTTTGGTAATCTACTAACATAATGGCGTCATTACGACATTCCAATGATCAATCACTGACACGCCATTGAAAGAAAGCCATATGAATGGTAATCTCGTACATTACGAACTTCTCACTACTTCAGATTGCATTTAACACTAATAAATAATATGTAAAACTAAATATAAATAAAATCTGGCATGAATAAATGCTCAAATTTAGCTCGGTTTTATAATAATAGCTATACGGCATTCCTAACGCAATTCTATTACGAGACCATTGACGTTCCAGTGACCGGCCACGGACGTGCCAGTGACCGTGCGATTATAAATTTAGCAGATTACGAACTTTTAGCAAAATGACAATGGCATGACAATGAAATCGTGTCGGAATGACAAATATGTAAAAATCTCTCGGGCCCCTGGTGTATTTAAGCGAAAATATGTATTAACGCTGCTGGTACTAATTTTTATTTTATTTGTCATCACAAATACAAGACCCATCGGTCTTGACTCTACTCTAGGTCAGTGATGACAGAGACAAGGTCTACGAAGGAGCGAGCTTACCCTAAAGGCGCCTGTTGACTCTAACTTTGAAAAGATTAGGGTTGTCAGCGTTCGGAAACATGAATTAACGGCAGGGTAGGTACTACGAATGCGATTGTCGAAATGTCAAAATGCAAAGGATATTGATCACATGACATTTCCACAGCGTCAATATTATATATTTTTGACGTTTTGACGATGACTTTCCGCCACGCTACCGCTGACAGAATGTCACTTGTCTAGATCCTCATGAAAAGAGCCATTTCTTAGCGTCTACGTTAATCTATCTTTCTTTATTCCTGTTCTGACATACTTATTTATTATTAAACATTTATAAATTGTTCATTAATTAATTAATTACATTGACAAATTTTACACCCTTCTTTCCGTATGTCAGTCACATCATCAGCCCGTCAGCCAAACGTGTGTGTATTATAAACTACACTGCTTATCCCTTATTAAAGCAAAGGGGATATATATTCCCACCATAGTTTTCAGCTCATTAATTAAATCATGAGTTCCTGGTATGTATTACATTGTTTTACAAGGTTATTTAGACTTACCGATCACTCAGTACATTCAAACAACATAATTATTTGTTTAAAAATTGAAATTTATTTCTACCAATTGACCTTATTTGGCATAATTTTCCGATTCCCAGATCGTTATGCCCGGGGTTATACTTGTTTAACATTCAGTGGGTATTTTTTGTTTTTGTTGATTTGATGTTAATACCTATGGCACAAATAATACGTGTTCCTTGTGATATCCAATAACTCTAATAAGACCAACTCAATGTATTAAATATCATACTAAATATTTAACAATTCACACTTTTAATTTTTCATTCAAAATGGATTCGACACAACTGCGACTGTCTGATTTTTTACATTATGTGGGCGGGTTGTTTCACGTTCACTTAACGCATGCGTAAACGTTAAAAATGGTGGTAACTATCGTTAAATAAAAAAATTGAGTTGTTTCAAAAAAAAGTCAGCGTTAACGCACGTAAAATATAACGTTTACGTTAACAGATGGTCTGAGCACTGGTTAACGTAACTTTAGTTGCAATGATATTCTATTAATTTTTTTCATAGAATATCATTGTTTAGTTGCGTCAAATAGAACAATATTGTGAAATTTCTTTTGAATTCCTCAATACCAGTTCTTCTGATGACACAAATAAGTGGTGGAATGCAAAAAAAAGCTATTTAGCTATTGGGATGAGCAGTAATTTATACCAGAATGTTTTGAAACAACGCTTCTTATTTAACGAACGTTAAATATCTTTCTTAATTGTTACTTTTTGACGTACGTATGTTACGTTAACCAACCGTTTGATACAACCCGAATGAAATAATGACATTTAGGTACACAAAGACTTGTTACATACTGGTGACAAAACCGTTTGAGTTTGCCGTTATCTGCGTTAATATGCAGAACCCATATTTCTTTTTTTGACAGTTTTCATTATTTTGATTCTTAGAATGTAAAATTAAAGTTATAGAATATCGAAAGGAATTAATCTTTATCATATTATGATTTCTGGATATATTATGAAAAAATCGTTTTGTATACAATATTAATCCCACCCAAATTCAATAGTTTCCAATATGTCCGTTGCTTATTAAGAAAAAATATTTTACAATTTCACGTGATATTCTACTTACAATCTTACGATGTTTGCAATTTTATGGTGACATGTACCTACATGTTGTAAATTATACAAATTTTATATCAATCTGAGTATTATTTACCGGCGTTGTACATAACGGGCTATTGTGTTAAGCTCAGACATGTCCTTCCTACTATAAATAATAGCTACATTATTTCCCTTATCCAATCCAGTCGGTTCCAAGTCTTTTCTCACACTTACCTACCTTATATTTCTAAACATTAAACGTGATTTTATATTGTTCGTATAAACTTTTACCTTGTTAGGCCTAGTATCTGAAAAACTACATTTGCGTGTTTTTTATTCTCTTATAAATTGTGCTTTCAAAAACATTAATGATACAAAACCACATTTACATTTGCACTACCTGCTCGTTATAATAATCTAAACCAATATTAAAAAGACAAAACATTTTACGTTTGTTTGTGAAAGGTAATCTCTGGAAATACTAAACCAATTTCAAACATTCTTGATTTATTCCCGGGCCTCTGCCTTTGGTCTGTCCCACTTTTCATTCCCACACATGGGTACATAAAATGTTACATCTTTTTTTAAGTTTAGATCACCCGTCCACAGACCAACCTCGGCAAGCGTTGCTCGACCTGTGCGGCTGTGATTATTTAGCCACGAGCATTTACGCTCATTTACAATATATTTCCGTACATCCCAAGGATAAAGAGTATCATTCTACTAACTATCAAGCAAAATTCGCATTCGTATGTCAGTCGCAATCTGTCAAAAATGTGTGGAAATTGAGGCTTTTTTGACAGATTGCGATTGAGTTGCGAATGTTGCTTAAAAATGAGTAGAATTGGCCCTAAAGTCGAAATCATATCTTTTATCCGTTTACTTTTCAAGATAATTGGCGAGCAATAAAGAATTTATTTTTATTTTTTAAATCTACACATTCAGTATCAGAGACAACACACACATACTTCTATATCTGCACATTTTGGGCGTATTATTTGTTTTTAATATTAATTTGGACTAGATAACAAATGGAGTATCATGCCTACCTCTAACATTTATTAGAAAAAAAACCGTCAATATTAAACCACTTTTTTTTCCGTAGCCCCAAATTGCAAACTGTCTAACGCATAAGCCGCTTACAGTTGAATGATTGTTCAACAACGCATCAATTCAATTTGTGGCAGTCGATAATTTCTTTACAGACACCGAGGAATAATCAGTGGGCCAATTCTACTAATTTTTTTAACAACTTTGCATTCGTATGTCAATCGCAAACTGTCAAAAAAGTCTTAATTTTCATACATTTTGACAGATTACGAATACGATGCGAATGTGAAAATTAGTAATATTGGCACTCTGGTAACACACTTAATTCAACCATATACTTCGGGAGTTAAACCCTGATAACCTGATAAACCAGTTATTTAAAACCGTTTATATTCCAACTCTTACAAAAACTTTACATTTTAGTACCACAGTAATTTTTCAATCATCACAAAATTTCTTCATACATTCCTTCCAGGTATTTCCAAAGTTGTTTTCTCACTGCCAGTCAAACTGGATACATTATAATATCTTTATTTTACAATAAAATATCATCCTTAAATATTATACAATATCAAAATATCCCAATTCAAAAATAATCTTAGGCTTGTTCCACACCACGTGGGCGGGCGCTAATTTGTATGAAAATGAATAATTAAATTCAAACCGGACCACATTTGGCCGTCATTTTCGACCGTGTGTGTTGTACCGACCACATCGCAACCACCAACGACACCGCCAACTAGTAGCCAGCCACATCGCAACCACATCCACATTTTGTAGGTACCACAACACAACAGCAAGAAACCGTAGCGACACTATTCACACAGCCGTGACCACGTTTTATCATGACGATGTGTTGTGGTTGTGAAACGTGTGTAACAAGCCTTAAACTGTAGTATCGCTCCTGAATAGAAATGAGCAATAGTATACCGGGTTTACACTTGAGGTCACAATTCTACTAATTTTTAAACAATTTTCGCATTCGCATGTCAATCGCAAACTGGCCAAAAAGCCTTAATTTTCATAAATTTTTGACAGTTTGCGATTGAGATGCGAATGTGAAAATTAACAGAATTGGCCCTCGGGTTACTGGGTTTAAAAAATCCTCTCTAAGGGTGGAAATTCATACGGGTTTTAAACCGATCACTGGGTTAAAACAACTACTCCTGACTAAATCTGGCTGTCAATCTCAAAGGTGACTATCCAAGTACGTAGCAGATATTATAGTGCAGACGTGTGTGCGCAAACGCAGGTACTCCCTGTTCTTTTCCTCCCATAGTCCGATGGGACGGCAACCCGATACGACCGGAGAGAGATCAGGGGTTCTAAAAAGGCCACTTTAGCAGAATCAGAAAGAACATCACGCTACCAGTCACTGTCAAATTTTCCCAATAAAATTAGAACCTAATGCGATGGCGATAAAGGTGAATTTGAGAGATTGTTGTGTTATTAATATAAGGATTCTTCTGTGATTCTCTTAAAGTTGCCTTTTATACATAGTATACATACAATCATATATTAGATTTTTTATATATTACATTTCGGACATTGTAGACTTTCAATATTTTATACACACAAAAAACTCTGATCCTAGACCACGAAGCGCAAAGATTTTAGATGCCATTCAATAACATACATACGATATTTTTAGAGATCTTAAGTTCAAAATTGTTCAGATATAGTTGATAACAGACAGCACCTTTCTTTGCACTACAATAAGGTATATTTTGCAATAACATGAAACAATCTTTTGTGCTTTTTCGGCCTGCGTTAAGTCTAATATTATAATTATAAGCTTTGTACAATAGAATGCAACGACTAGATCCTCGGGTCTTAACTTCGTGTTTTCACAACATCAATAAATTATCAATTATTTTTATAATAGGTTTACCTACTAAATTCTATTACAATAAGATTATCGTCAATTTTGACATAGAGGAAGGCCTAATAAATGATTTTATCAAAACAGTTTTTTTACACCAAAGACAATTTTTTTTTCTTAACCATAGACAATCCAATAGTCTTTTTTAATTCGTACATTTTACGTGATTCCTGTACTAAATGTACAGTGAGTTACAGACACATAGATTCATAAAAAACTTACACTACTCGCAAGTCTAATAAATATAATTTTTATAATATACGAAGATATGGTGAACGAACTGTGGCCACGGTGCGAGTTTTATAATTCTAGATCACGTCAATTTGATGATTTAAACTGAATAAGCGCCGTCTGGTGACACTCACAGAAAACTTTTTTTTCCATAAAAATTGACATAAGCGAACGTTTACGTTAACGCTAAAAACTCGAGCTAAGCCCTCTGAGCCATAACCTCATGAATATTAAAGTGCGAAAAAGAAAGATCAGGTGTAAGTAGTGATACAATAATGACGGCCTTTTAACGTGAACCATCAGAAATCTAAAGACGAGTACAGTCAAGATAGCTCTATCTCTTTTGCACTTTTTTGTCCAAAATGGGTCCAAAAGGGCAGAAGCTTCCTCCTCCTCAAACTTCCCATTTTCATTCAAACTTGGAAGGTAGTTCATTCTCTATGTTTTCAGGTTATGGGCCCAGTTACACCAAAAGTCAGTAAACTTATTTAAAACGTCTTTCTCTTTGAAATCTTCAAACGTTTTACCGAAATAGAATTAAATTCGTTTAGCGCTACTTAAAATTTTTTGGTGTAAAAGAGTGTAAAAAGTGCTTTTTAATAACATCTGACATAGTTCAGATTAATACCTCTTTTTTCTGTAACAGAATTACATTTTTATGTACAATACCAATCTAAGGGTAATTAAATAATCCCTTGATAAAAAGGCATACATTATCTAAGAAAATTCGTAATTTTTATTTATTTTTTGGTAACAGATTTTTGACAAACTATTTACAATAGAATACTATATTTGGGTATTTACTTGTCAGACATTTAAAACACGTGGTAACATTTCTAAAAATATTTTTACTGGCGGGTCAAATTATTAAGGAACTAGCGAAACCCCGTAGTCCTTTTGGGTAACATGATCCAAAAATAAAACAAATCGGGGTGGTTTTTTTTTCTCAAAATACCAGACACTAATCTGTATAGTCCTCTAAGACTTGAACAAAAGAATATACGGTCTTTAAAAAAATGTGACTTCTGAGTCTGAAACAATTATAGGAATAAAAGAGCAATATTACAGGCAACGTGTAAGAAGTATTTCCAAAAACTTTGACCCGTTAAAATCACAATTTATCGCTCCACATTTTTTTCATCACTCCATTTAATATAAAATCTGTGTCAAAAACGCGATCCAAAAAATCCTACTGAAAAACTGTTCAAGAACCATCATCTTCATCGAAGAAATCTTTCAGCAACAATGGAGGATGGTCCTGCCTTGGGATGAAGTTACCCGAATGAGGATATTGGGGATGCCACCAGTTACAAACGATAGCTTTGACAACAGCATCTAGGATTATCTCTATTTCCGGAACTATACCTTTGACGGAGTAGCAGGAACTGTTGAATCCAAGGTGCAGGGTATGGTGGCGGTATCCCTGAGAGAGGGCCATTTTGACCGTGGTTAATGTCATGCCTTGGAGCGCTGGGATGTGGTCGAAACCTTTGCATGTTACCTGGAAGGGTTGAAGATATTAGTTAGTACTAACGTCTGCCAACGATCTCCTGGGATAAAAAGTAGCCTATGTCCTATTCGAAACTATAATCTACTTCTATGCCAAACGTCATTTAGATCCATTCAACTGATCTGGCGTGAATGAGTAACAAACATACCGCGTGTATCTGACATCGACGCACAAACGATTTCCATGGGTCCAGGGCATGATTCTGGACACCCTAGACTTAGAACTTTTCGTCGGCTTTTTTATATTTTTTTCTTTTTTTTTCAAGGGCTTTTTTACTTTAGACTGCTCATAATCGTTATTCTGACCTAACCCAATGAGAATTTTCATAAAAAAATAATTAATTAACTACTTTCACTAAAAAGAGCAATCTGAATAAAACCACAAATAGATATCTAAAACTGTACTCTTGAAAAAATTAGAAAAGAACCGACGAAAAATTCCAACACTGGGGTGTCCAGAATCATGCCCTGGACCCATGGAAATCGTTTGTGCGTCGATGTCAGATACACGCGGTATATCCATGCAAACTTTCGCATTTATATTAATAGTAAGAAATAAAATGTGAAGTTCTTAGATCGGATGAACATATGTCATTCTAACGTCAAACATCGCTCTGTATAATTTAATTGATAAATAATCTATTTTCCCAGTCTAAGTAATAAAGAAGTTCATAAATACTGTTACATATGGGATTTTGTCCCTCTAGGGAGTAGGAACAAAAGCCCAGATGCAAGGTGGGTTGAGGTTGTAATGCAAAGAAACAACGAATTGTCTTAAACAATATAATTTTATTTGCAGGCAACTACCCACTAAAAATATAAAAATGGTTAGGCTTAGGTAGAGGTTAGGGTAATGCCAGCCAGCATAAAGTTCAGTCGGTGGAACTTGGGTAGTGGGGGGTTGAAGATAACCCAGTACTGTACCTATTATTTAAATTTAAATTAACTATTAATTGTTCTTAATAAATTTCAAGGACAACCTTCCAGTTTAGTGAATGAGAATTATAATCTTTAAACTAAATGGGCGCCAGGGACTTGAAGAGTCCCGGATCCCTGAGCCGACTAAGATGTTCAATATCCTTCCAGTTAAGCGTAGGTGTCGAACCCGGGGTCCATTAATTGAAGGTAGATAAAGACCGGCTTCTAGGCCCTAGAGGGACAAAATCCCATATGTAACAGTGGCGACCAACGTGTGTATTGGTTGAAGATAGAGGTTACGTCTATTGCTGTACCTTACAACCCCAAGTACTGTTTCTACGACCTTCCAGTTTTAGATATTTTTAAGGAAAAAACCGTCACGTCGAATCCTTTATAAACATGTTCTAGTCTATATGTTTGTACCGTTTTATACACTTTACTTATACAATTTACCTATACTTATAAAATTAACTTTACTTGTACAATTTACTTTACTTATACAATTTACTTTAATTGTACAATTTACTTTACTTGTACAATTTACTTTACTAGTACAATTAACTACAAATTAATCAAAGATTATGGTTGTGTAACTGCCTATACTAAGCATAATATCTGCAAATTATTTTAAATTGTACATTGTGACAGCCAGTATTAAGTTTGGTTACTTTCAATTTATTTTTAATTTATCAAAATGGAACTTACTATTAAGTTTGATTTGCTTCGCAAGGACGAGCTTACATTTGAGGTTTTGGTTCGAGACGCGAAACCAACTTCAACCGTAGAGGAACTACGTGTTCATATTAGGGAACTTATTTAATTAGGTATGTTCCGTGTAGTTCCGGAAAGGGCCTCGGCACATGGCATACCAAGAATTTAAAATCACCATGTGGCGAGGATTAACTTTATCTTATAATTTATGGTAATTTAAACATAAATTATCTTGTGGCATATGGCCACACTTTTATAACTATGTCAGATTAAATACAGTTTACACTGTTCTTTGCAGTTCGTAGTGTTACACAGGATCCAACTGTGAACACATTTGTGAGCTGCGTTTTAAGCACCAATAGACGACTGATTAAAGTTGTTGTTGGTCACTCATTATTGTAGATTTAACTCCTTCGAAGAGTGTTTGAATCTCCGGATTGCTGGTAAGGCAGCATAATGATAGTCCTGAGTTAGGAGGCCTTAATGGCGGGCGTGTAGGCTGCATTGTTGGAAAACGTTTTTAGATGGTATTTTATTTACAGGGGGCGAATTACCGTCACATTCCATTTCAGGAAGACGGTTAGCCAATTCTAATTAGTTTGTAGTAGTTACTTATTTACTTTAGGGTATTGATTGTGTACCGGCTCGGCGTTGTTCGCGGCGGTCATCACTATTAGTTAGAGGATGTGTAGGTTGACTTTGGTGTACGATTGGGTAGGGTGGTCTCTCCTATATAATTATAGTAGGTCAGACTAAGATATTACTTCTTCAGCAGATTCTTACACATTTCTACTCTTTTTTGGAGCTTGTCTTTTACCATGTTTGTAAATGGATTAGACTCGCTACAGGAGTAACACTACACCTTTTTTTTGGAGCTTGTCTTTTACCATGTTTGTAAATGGATTAGACTCGCTCCAGGGGTGGCGCTATTTAATGTATTCCACAGATATAACATTTTTGTTGTTAGTATATGCCTTAACTGCCTAATCGTGCACCAGTTTCGACGTTTTTTTTTTTTTTCCTTTTCTTTCTCAGTTCCTGTTTTTAGGGATGAGCATTATGGATTGTTGTAGGCGTGCTTAGTTCTTTTGAATTGGCTTTGACGCTGGAGGGCCAGCTTCGAGATTTGCCCTATCGGGTCAAATCTCTGGTGGTTGGGGAGGTACTGTTACGTTGTTTTTCTTGAACCTAACATTTACCTTAGGTTTCCAAGTAAAATGATCATTGTAGTTTGTGCAACTGACTTTGACTTGCGATTTATGAAAGGAGTTATTTGCTTCATTTTTACGGCGTCACTAGACCCTAATGATAACACTTTCTGTCGATAAATCACTTTTCTAAACCCTAAATAAACAGATTTTCACAATAATATAAATACGTCATATCATAATGTTGTGACAGTCGACATTGCAAATGTCATTCTGTTGAAACGTCAGTCTCTGTCAGTTGGAGGCGACCTCTAGCGGTTGCCGATTCAAAGTTGTAGTTTAATCGATATTATTAGTTGATTTTGTCAGATTGCTTGGAAACTAATACTAATATCGTATAGAACAATCCTTAATAGTTTTCGGCTTTTGGTGAAAAGACACTGGTCTTTTAACCATAGACGGAAATGTAATTATTTTTTCATTATAGACATTGTTCTAGAAATTTCGAAAACCACATTGTCTATGGTTTGTCACTGGCTTGGTGTGGCCAGGTTGTACATTCTCAATTAGCCGATTTTATCAAAGAATTACCCCACTCAAGACAAACGATAGTGTTGGAAGTGGGAAATGATGAGTTTGTTAGCTTGGATCCTGATTATTATTATTGTTCCAGGGTGTAAACGTCAAGTTAGACGGTTGTTAGGGATCTTTCCAGGAATTTAATATCTTGTTGTAGTGATTCAGTCACCCGAGTTCCCACATGTTTTACCTAGAAAAAGAGGAGTTTTTCTAAGTGGGCTGTCTTGTTCTGGTTGAAATGCTTGACAGGACAAACAATCGATCATTTTTCCATCTACCACGCTGGACACACACAGCGTTCTTGCCCTCGTGTCTTAAAGGTAGGAATTTTGTTGAAAGAGTGTTTGAAAGTGATCTTCGAGACCTTCCAAGGTCGTTTAAAAGGATATTGTTGTGATCCCTGGATATTTATTACAGGACTCCATGTTTTGAAAGGATTCGCTAAGGAAATTAGGCGGACCCGTCTCCCAGCCGGTCGAAGCTTGCAGCCAAGTGTCTTCAGCCCTAATCAACCGTAAGTTTTGCACCCCCGTGGGTTTCTTATTGTCCAACCATGCAAGGTTAGCGTTGAAAGTCGTAGCTAATTGTGTTGTGTTTGCAATAGGCCACGTGGTCCGGCTATTGTTTTATCCTTTAGATTTCCTAGCTCGGACCCCTTTATTCCTTCTCAGGGAAAGTACCGTAGCTTCCCCATATATAATAGGCTCCCCGTGTTGTCAATTCCAGGTGAGGCAACTCGAGAGATTCGTCTCGCCGCCAGGATCTAGAGGCGCCTCTGGAGCCTGGACGTGAGACCCGTTCCTCGAGTCCACACAACGCCTCCAGTGGAGACGACCGTGCAGTGGCAGAGTCCGCCTAGCGATTTAGCGCAGGCGGGACGGTTTTTTTTTATATTTAACTTTTACCCTCAATTTTCAACCGGTTCATTCTAGAACCAGTTTACTACCTACCCGGTTTTCAAAATTTCTAGAACAATGTCTATAATGAAAAAATAATTACATTTCCGTCTATGGTTAAAAGACCAGTGTCTTTTCACCAAAAGCCGAAAACTATTAAGGATTGTTCTATACGATATTAGTATTAGTTTCCAAGCAATCTGACAAAATCTCATATGTAACAGTGGCGCCCCACGTTGGGCGCCACTGTTACATATGGGATTTTGTCCCTCTAGGGAGTAGGAACAAAAGCCCAGATGCAAGGTGGGTTGAGGTTGTAATGCAAAGAAACAACGAATTGTCTTAAACAATATAATTTTATTTGCAGGCAACTACCCACTAAAAATATAAAAATGGTTAGGCTTAGGTAGAGGTTAGGGTAATGCCAGCCAGCATAAAGTTCAGTCGGTGGAACTTGGGTAGTGGGGGGTTGAAGATAACCCAGTACTGTACCTATTATTTAAATTTAAATTAACTATTAATTGTTCTTAATAAATTTCAAGGACAACCTTCCAGTTTAGTGAATGAGAATTATAATCTTTAAACTAAATGGGCGCCAGGGACTTGAAGAGTCCCGGATCCCTGAGCCGACTAAGATGTTCAATATCCTTCCAGTTAAGCGTAGGTGTCGAACCCGGGGTCCATTAATTGAAGGTAGATAAAGACCGGCTTCTAATTTTGAAAACCGGGTAGGTAGTAAACTGGTTCTAGAATGAACCGGTTGAAAATTGAGGGTAAAAGTTAAATATAAAAAAAAACCGTCCCGCCTGCGCTAAATCGCTAGGCGGACTCTGCCACTGCACGGTCGTCTCCACTGGAGGCGTTGTGTGGACTCGAGGAACGGGTCTCACGTCCAGGCTCCAGAGGCGCCTCTAGATCCTGGCGGCGAGACGAATCTCTCGAGTTGCCTCACCTGGAATTGACAACACGGGGAGCCTATTATATATGGGGAAGCTACGGTACTTTCCCTGAGAAGGAATAAAGGGGTCCGAGCTAGGAAATCTAAAGGATAAAACAATAGCCGGACCACGTGGCCTATTGCAAACACAACACAATTAGCTACGACTTTCAACGCTAACCTTGCATGGTTGGACAATAAGAAACCCACGGGGGTGCAAAACTTACGGTTGATTAGGGCTGAAGACACTTGGCTGCAAGCTTCGACCGGCTGGGAGACGGGTCCGCCTAATTTCCTTAGCGAATCCTTTCAAAACATGGAGTCCTGTAATAAATATCCAGGGATCACAACAATATCCTTTTAAACGACCTTGGAAGGTCTCGAAGATCACTTTCAAACACTCTTTCAACAAAATTCCTACCTTTAAGACACGAGGGCAAGAACGCTGTGTGTGTCCAGCGTGGTAGATGGAAAAATGATCGATTGTTTGTCCTGTCAAGCATTTCAACCAGAACAAGACAGCCCACTTAGAAAAACTCCTCTTTTTCTAGGTAAAACATGTGGGAACTCGGGTGACTGAATCACTACAACAAGATATTAAATTCCTGGAAAGATCCCTAACAACCGTCTAACTTGACGTTTACACCCTGGAACAATAATAATAATCAGGATCCAAGCTAACAAACTCATCATTTCCCACTTCCAACACTATCGTTTGTCTTGAGTGGGGTAATTCTTTGATAAAATCGGCTAATTGAGAATGTACAACCTGGCCACACCAAGCCAGTGACAAACCATAGACAATGTGGTTTTCGAAATTTCTAGAACAATGTCTATAATGAAAAAATAATTACATTTCCGTCTATGGTTAAAAGACCAGTGTCTTTTCACCAAAAGCCGAAAACTATTAAGGATTGTTCTATACGATATTAGTATTAGTTTCCAAGCAATCTGACAAAATCAACTAATAATATCGATTAAACTACAACTTTGAATCGGCAACCGCTAGAGGTCGCCTCCAACTGACAGAGACTGACGTTTCAACAGAATGACATTTGCAATGTCGACTGTCACAACATTATGATATGACGTATTTATATTATTGTGAAAATCTGTTTATTTAGGGTTTAGAAAAGTGATTTATCGACAGAAAGTGTTATCATTAGGGTCTAGTGACGCCGTAAAAATGAAGCAAATAACTCCTTTCATAAATCGCAAGTCAAAGTCAGTTGCACAAACTACAATGATCATTTTACTTGGAAACCTAAGGTAAATGTTAGGTTCAAGAAAAACAACGTAACAATACACTCGGATTATGTTGTAACATCAGTGAAAGTGTTATCTAAGCCTTAAACTGCAGATTTATGGAGAACAAATCAAACAAGAGGATGTGCATAATCACTAGCAATCTATCAACATCACCATCATTAAAACAGGTTAGAGATACACAATCTGCAACATTAAACTGATATTAAGCTGCAAAACTCGAAATACTGGACCGAAAATCAATTATTTAATAATATACAGCTCAAAATGGCTACAAATAGTTTTATAGAATGTAAACAGACCGAGACAATGACTCATTAACAGATCATTTAAATTACTCGACCAATCACGAACTTTGCAGTTGACTTGACAAGAGATGCTTCGTTCAGAAACTGACGTGACTGTGTTTGAATACAAGCGATTTGAGACTACGTTCCATTTCACGCAGATTTATATTTTTTCACAAAAATATTTAAAAAAATTTAGATTATTACTAACGCACTCGCAGGAAGTAGCATCTGTGCAGAGTTATTAGCAGATCTCTACAGAGGGCGCTTCGGTGACTATATTTATCTAAAATGGATCCAGAAACTAATAACATTACCTTTCGAAAAATCTGTCGAACTAGTTCGTTAAATGATCTGTCCAGCATGTCAAGTAGTAGTAATAAAAACATATTCGACACAACAATGATGAGTATACCAGATAGCTTGCATAACAATAGTGGGGAAATAAATGATTTGAGTGAACAAGTTAAATTACTCACTACACAACTTCAGAGCGCTCATCTAGAAATAGAGAACCTTAATAGCGAAAACTTTCGACTCAAATCAGATCTTCAAAAATCGATGAAAACTATCAATACATATAAACAATTGTGCTCATCACCAGAGAAGAAAAGTAAGACACCGATATCAGCTCGAAAAACCAAAACACCCATTCATAACAAAACTGAGACCAGATCACCAAAGGATAATCCAAGCAATGATCGCGCTAAACCATTTGCTGATTCCAATCCCCAAATCACGACAATCGTGCTTGACAAAGAGACTCAAACCAATAGCCACTCCCATACGGAGACTGAAAAAAATTGTAAGAAACTACACAGTTCGTCTATATCCGTCAGTAGAAACAAACCTCAAAAATATAAAACAGAGCTGGCATTTGCAAAAAGTAAACATAAGAATAAATTATGTATTCTAAGTAGTGGCATCAAACCCGCAGGACATTTGTCCTTGATTGAAGACATTTTCTCTGATTACTTCGATTTTTGCCATTACTTTATACCGAACGGAACTATTAATGAACTCTTATATAGCATAGAAAATAAACTGAAAGACTTTACCGCTAATGACTACTGTCTCATTTTCATAGGAGAAAATGACATAAAATCTGAGACAAATTACATAAACATGATAAATATGATAAGGAAATCGTTACAGAAGGTGGCCCATACAAATAATGTTATCTGTTTACCGACATTTATAACAGGAGCACCTATTTACAATTTTAAAGTGGACATGTTCAATAATCTGCTTTATCTTGACCTACATAATAATGACTATGCCTACCTATTTGACAGCAACAGAGAGCTAACGCTGGACATGTTTTCCAACACAACGGGAAAAATTAAAAAACAGGGAATTAAACGTATGTACGACGGCATTATGAATAATATTCTAATTGATTTGTGCTCATTTGGTCAAGTTGACATAATACCGAATAATGGTGGAATACATACGGATTCATACATTACCACCCCTGAAATCAACGAAAAAGAAACTGAAAACCAGTTTTTTCTCTGAGAAATATATGTTTATCTTACATCAGAATATTGCAGGTCTAATGAACAAATCTGATGCATTATGTGTTAACTTAGAAGAACTCGCTGACAGTAACAAAATTGTGGATGCTATATGTATTACGGAGCATTTTATGTTAGCAGGATTTGAATCAAATTTATATATACCAGGTTACCATTTAGCTTCTTCATACAGTAGAATAAATAGTAAAAGAGGAGGAACATGTATCTTACTTAAAAAAGGTCATAAATTCAGGGAAATTCTAGAAATTCGCAAATTTTGTGTTGAATCTATACTCGAAAGTTGTGCAGTTGAACTTCTTGACTACAAAATTATTATTGTTTGTATATATAGGGTACCCAAACAAAATAACTTGTATTCGTTCTTCCAAAAACTGGAAAAACTTTTGACATATATTACCAAATTGAAGTGTAAAAATATTATAATTGCTGGTGATTTTAATATAGATGTTCTAAAACGCAATAATGCAACATTAGATTTTGAATGTTTACTGTTAAATTATAATTTAAAACTGACGTTACATGAGCCGACCAGATTTGCCAGTCAAACTTGTATTGATAATTTTGCACATAACTTTAAAAAGGGTTGTAAATCTGAAATTTTGGAATTAGGTCTGTCAGACCATACCGCACAATTAATTAAAGTTCCTGTTAAAAAAAATCCGACATTAAATTATTGGCATACATTACAACGTGACTATTGTATAGAAAATATTGACAAATTTAAACTGTGTATTAAGAGCTTGTCTTTCTCGGATATTTACCTCACTGATGACCCAAACACGGCTTATCAACACTTCATAACTGATTTTAAACTCTTTTACGATCTTTGTTTTCCACAATCCAGATTTTTAATAAAAGCCAATCATAAACCAAAGTGGGTATCGCGTGGTGTAAAAATTTGCAGTCGTAAGAAAAAGGATTTGCTATGGAAATTTAGATTTAACCCAACAAACGAGAATAAATTGAAGTACCTTAATTACTCTCAGTTATTTAAAAAAATTATAAAACTTACAAAACGTGCGCAAAATAACTATACAATAATAACGTCACGTAATAAAACTAAAACAGCGTGGCGGATTATAAACAAAACGAAACTTAACACGCCAAAAGAATCGATTGATGAAATCAAAATTGATGACAACAACATCATTAAAAATCCGGCAGAAATAGCGAGCTCATTTAATAACTATTTTATTGATAAAGTCAAACCGCTTCAAGGTTCGGGGAAAAAAGTTACGTCTTTAATTAATCACCGATTAAATTCAATGTTTCTTGCTCCAAGTTTACCCAACCAGTTTCATAGAATTATAAGAAATCTTAAAAATACCAAGAGCGTAGGATACGACGGTATCTCTACTAAAATAGTTAAGGCAGTAAATGAGGATATATGCCATCACTTGAGTCATATTATGAATTTGTCTATTTCAACCGGAATATTTCCTGAAGATCTTAAACTATCAGTTATAAAACCTTTATTCAAAAAAGGAAGTAAGCAGTTAATGGTGAATTATAGACCTATTGCACTATTATCAATATTTTCAAAAATTTTTGAAAAATATGTTTATGGTGAACTTAATTCATATCTTGAAAATAATAAAATTTTGTGTAACGAACAAAAGGGCTTTCGACAAAATAAAACGACAAATATGGCCATCTATGAATTCATCCAGAATGTCATCTGCCACGTTGACAACACGGTTCCAGTTTGTGCTATTTATTGCGATATGTCACAGGCATTTGATTATGTAGATCATAATATACTAATCAGCAAACTTGACGCATATGGTATAAGAGGCAATATTTTAGATTTGATTCGATCTTATTTAACGAATCGACAACAAATAACAGAAATAACTAGAGTGAATCGTAAAATAAAAGAAGAAGAGACTATCCGATCTGTAAAGAAATACGTCACACAGGGTGTTCCTCAAGGTAGTGTGCTAGGGCCACCATTGTTTATTATTTATATCAATGACTTGCCAAAGGTGACGACTCAACCTATGACATTATTTGCGGATGACAGCACAGTTTCAATTGCATGTAAAGACATACAAAATTATAAATTTGACATAAATAATTCATTGACATCTATAATTTCTTGGCTTGATAATAATAATTTAAAAATAAACTTATCAAAAACAAATATAATGCACTTTGGACAAAGATTGAATAATCCTTTAAATGTAAATTTGATCCATGATAACTACACTATAAATGAAGTAACAAATGCCCGTTTTCTAGGCTTAATTATAGACAGTAAACTTAATTGGAAAGATCACATTGACGAACTGTGTAAAAAAATCAGTAGTCAAGCTTATGCTTTGTACCAACTTGCTCCAACTGTCAACACCGATGTGTTACTTTCGGCTTATTATGGACTTGTTGAATCTGTCCTTAGATATGGCATTATCTTTTGGGGAAACTCAACAAATAAAGATATGGCATTTAAAATGCAAAAACGATGCATACGTGCCATGTTCGGCATCCTCAGTACCGAGAGCTGTAAGCCACTTTTTACAAAACATAGAATCCTCACACTTCCTTCAATTTATATCTTGGACATATCCCTGTTTGTCAGAAATAACCCCCATTTGTTTCCTCGGTTATCGGACATTATTATGCGTAATCGCCGGGATAATAGTAAAATTCGTGTCCAGCCAGCTAAGACAGCTCTGCTGCGTAAAAGCGTTGTATGCATGGCACCAATAATTTATAATAATATCCCCAACCATATTAAAAAATTAAATACAGCCCAGTTTAAGAAAACTTTTAGAAAAATACTGTCAGAAAAAGCGTATTATAGTGTCAATGAATTTTTAAATGACAAATCTCTGTAATGACTAAATTTATTTTGACTATTTACTTTGACTTTTTAACTTAATTTTTAATTTAATAATTATTCATCACTGTAATTTCTAAATTTATTTTGACTATTTACCTAATTTGTTGAATTTAATTTTAATTTTTGATGTTTTTTATTGTTATTAATCTCTGTATTTTTTATTATTTCTATTTTTGTTTATTTATTTGACAGTTATTGAAATTGATTTACTTAATTTTAAAGTTGTACGATTTTGACGATTTTCAATTTCTTTTGACATAAGCATTAAGATGACAGGTAACTTATAGATTTAACATTTATCGAAATTGATTGCATTTAAATTATATTATTTTGACGATTTTAAATTTTGTTTAACATTAGCATTAAAATTATTTATAACTTAACCTATTTAATATTTATTTATATTGATTGTATTTTAATTTGTATTGTACCTAACTATTATATTGAAATTGTTATATTGTGAAAGTTTAAATAATTTCTTTTATGATATTTTAAGTTAAACGTGTGTTATAAATTCGACAATGTTAATTTACTAAATATATTTGTACGTCTCTGGGCAAAACATGGAGGATCTACCTATCTGTAACATCTCGCACACTGCTGTAATTTGACCTGTGTTTACAAATAAAGCATTCTGATTCTGATTCTGATTCTGATTCTGATTCTTAAAGTCATGTAGATACTGTGATGCAGGCATTGTATATACTGGCAGAACGGTATTATAACGGCTTCTTATAAAGAGTTGTGAGAAGTTAGAATTGGATTTGAAATTATTTATTTTGTAAAAAAACTTTATACAAAAAAATACAACCTACTTCCAAGTACTTACATGAAATGATTTTTTTATTTTTCACTTTTTAGTGGTAAGTACCCCCACACCTACCAACACCACTGCAAAATCGCAGAAAAGTAAAATACGCAATTTCGACTACTTGGATGACAAAAAACCATCATCCAAGCAAACGAATTCCAGCTATTTCGATTTAAAATCCAAACATCATAACTGATTTTAAATGGGACGAATCTGCAAGTATATCCGTTCCAGATAAAACAAGAATTTTTCAAATCGGTTCATAACTGACGCAGTTATTAGGTAAAAAACATTTTAAAAAAAATTCAACCGAATTGAGAACCTCCTCCTTTTTGGGAAGTCGGTTAAAAATCCAAGGTCGGAAGGCCTCCATCAAGGTGGACCGATGACCTGAGGCCTAGTTATAGTGCCACCTGGTGGTCACTTGTAGAACCTAATTTCCCATACTAAATCCTAACGCGCTCGCAATCGAACGCGTTCGAAGTTTCGAACGTGAGTCGAAAAAACTCACACTAAGGCCTCTGGTGAGTGAGGATCGTGGGTACCCGATCGCTGCGAAACGCAGAGGACCGGTTGTAGTGGCGACAGTTTTAGGAGGCCATGTCCACCAGTGGACATTTTTTGGATTGTATAATGATAAGTTAAAAGCAATCGCGTAATCATCGTTTTAACGGAAAGACGTCCATTGCTGAACAAGTATTTATCTCTAAACTCTTTTTCTGAAGAATCACCGCGGCCCTAGAACGCAAAGGAACAAGTGTATTTTAGTCAGTAAGAGTGTGACGCTCCCTTCTGAGGGATTTTATGATTTCGACCAAAAAAACATTTCTAAGTTTATGTTAAGGATTTTTCAGTTTATATTGAAATACCGTGAGGACTTAATACTCTTACAGCAGAAAAGAAGTTTTAAAATTCGCTAAATGCATATTTTTTGCATTAGACAATTCATTTCTATTTTCGATTCACTTTAATTGCGTTATCCCACTTCTGAACTATATTTTTCTTTAACCTTGCATTTGCCATCTTAAGCTTAGCTGAGATTCACCACTTCTTCATCATAAAACTTAATGTAAACGGTTAATAAAATGTATCGCTTAGCACGAAAAAAAGGTTTCATAGGGCACAACACCATAAAGCAAAAATTCCAACTTAGAACGCTAGCAATGATAGTAGAACCTAAAGTACAAAATTAATACTTACAATACAACAAAATTAATGCTTATTGTTTCTCTGTTTAATGTCTATGATGAAAATGGGGATTTTATCAAATACCTAAGGTAGACGATTAATTCGCGGCAGATTTTAAATTAACTCTGTGAGCTCATTCCCCTAATGAAAGTTAGTGATTTGATAAAATCCCTTTTCTGTTTTAGAGATAAGATGAAATAATAATGTAGATGCAATTAAATAATAGTAGTACTGTAGTGTTTTAAAAATTTAAGGTAATAATTCCTACAACTAGATCAAATATGTAGAATATGAATAATAAAATAATAAATAAACACATACCATCAAAACCAGCGCTCCCTCCTCAGGATTCGCGTCCACCCTTCCCAGCTCCTCAATCATATCCTTTTCCACATTATTCTGACCATTTGGCACCTGTGGCTTCTTCAGCTTGAAATACACGTTCCAGTACGTTAGACCTCGTTTATACCAGACATTGACGCATACCCAATTAACTAGTACACTCGGATGGGCGTCCTTCCGGCAAATCCGTCGGGTAAACTTATCGTAAGTGTGGTATAACGCTCGTATTACAGTCTGCCTCAATCCGTAGGCTTTCAGACTATCTGCCCGCAGTATATCAGGCAAATTTGGACGATCTTCACAGTGCCTCTTGTATTGTAAGATCCAAAATGCTTTGCTTTTGGTTACCGCATAGGCTGATTTGTTGATTCTAGCAAATGAGCCTATATCTTCTGGTGCAATGTATTTGGATAAGAGGTAGAATAGGACCTCAGGGTATTCGATACCAGGGCGTTCGTCTATGGGTATTTTGTTCTTCTTTTTGCTGAATACTAGGTGTTTAGTCCCGTCTGCTGCTATTTCGGGGATGAATTCCGTGTCGTCGTCAGCTTCATCCCAAGACACGTCCATGTTCGGTTTTAAAGCCGGCGCCGGTTTTCTGATTGCTTTAATCGGTTTTGGCGCATTAGCGCAGTCGTTGATTGTGAAATCTGAAAAGATTAGCGAGTTTTTTTTTCAGGATGTGGTTACCTTTGTGGGATGTTGGTCACAACATTGACGTGCAAATTACATTTTTGTAATCGATAAAACAGCTAGCGAAATTCAATTTTTTCTTGCGTTTTTGTACATTGCAAACTAAACAAATTAATAATGTGCAAATATCAATATATTTTAATGAAATTTCTTGTAATAATTTTCTTAAAAAAATAACGTAGCTGCTCTAAAGCATTAATCTATTGGAAAGCAAAAAATAAATATTGAATTTCACAAGCATTTGCCTCCAGCTATGCCTTTGTCAGTCTATCTGTTGAAAGCGCTTTCAACAGATAGACCATTAGTCCCAATAACTTATAATAACTAAACGCCTAAAACCACAGGGCACTGAGAATACTGAGATACAAGAGTTGCAGAGTTGAAGTTAGAGTGAATAGGCTACTTCTCAGTAAGCTCGTTTCATTGTAGACTTTGTCTCTGTCATCTCTGACCTAGACTATAGTCAAGAAGGCAAACCCACCTCAAATAAAAAATTCAAAATAAATATAATTTATGCCTCGGCAGTCACTCCTAGAGATGGCATTGTCAAACCATGTTAGTGAGTGTTACCATTTACCAATTGGAACAGCCTGTGATAAACTAGAAATAGGTCATCTATTTAGTCCGTTAGTTAGAATACCAAAAAATATTTCTGTCATTTTTTTTCTATTGTCACAGCACGTCTTGGATCACTTTTAACCTACAAGTGATGTAACATCACCAGCCCCCCACTCCTGAATTTTGATGCACTTTATCTTTGTACAAATACTTTAATTTATTTGCTTAAATATGGGCACATTGGGTACACACATGAGGTATTATTACAAACTACAAAAGTTCTTAATGCCATGTTCTACCTCAACAAGTGTGCAAAAACACAGGCACACAAACTGTGTGTGTGTTGTCAATCTTTCATGATTTTAAAATTCTTAAGTCAAAAATACTACATGTAGACCATGTATAAACTAGTGTCCAATATTTTTGAAAATCTAAATAATGGACTACCTAATAAGAATTGTTATTATTCTATTCAGAAAAAGCCTGATTCTGATTTTGGCTATGACAGCCGAAACTTGATCAATTTACACTGAGCACAAGTTTAAGCCGCAGGCTATGAATATTCTAAATGGCGTCTCTATCTACTACTGGTGCGACATAAGTACTACCGTACCTAAAGCTCAAACTACCAGCCTTACCTCACAAAACTGTTGGTTTTGCCCAGTAACTGGGTTGCAGTTAGAAGTCAGGAACGGCTTCTACCATTCTGACATTCAGCCACACCTGGTTACACTGGAAGCGGACCCAAACCTAGTTGGGAAAAGGCTGGCTGATAAACATGGTCGCTATCAATTGTTGAAGCCAGTTTATATAAGAAAAGAATACCAAACGAAGCTAGCATACAAGCTAAACAAAAAAAAACCTAATTTGAAAAGTAGTGTTGGGTTTTTTAGTTCATGGTGAATACCAATCCTTATTATTATGCTAAAAAGGTTTTTTTTTTTTTAAGACTATGAGGTTCCTTGTTATGAAACTTTGTGATTGTGTTCTACAACAGCGCTCCATATAAAGTGAAGCTCCAAACCCATCGAGTTTAAATTCGAAATTGAGCCTTACTGTATATAAATTCAGGAATTCGTCAATGCACATTACAGCCCTATGCTAAAATAAAAATAAAAAGAGGCAAAAAAATTAATCATACCTTTAAAAAAGAGTACTCAAAACAAGCAGCTTCGGCGCTAGAATGGCATGGGAACTATGTATAACATAAAAAAAGAATATTATTTACCTTGCGATACATGTTTTTTTCCCTTCTTCTTAGTCATTCTAGAAGATTTCACAAAGAATTAACAAAAAAAAAGTACAAATGTTGTATTTATTCAAATTCACATTACCAGTCTGGTTATGCACACTGTCATTCTTTTAGGTTATCATAATTGATAATTATTTTAACCGGTTAGGTGTTCTAAGCGGTTTTTGGGCACAAAAATAAATTATTTACGATACTATCAAGTTTTGAAAACCGTCTAGGACGAATTTGACAACTCAACTAATGTCAAAATTAATCGATAAAAATAGTGTGGACAGATGTTGGATAGGAAATTCTACCACTCACGTGCTGTATTTTTCTAAAAGCGGTTTGGCGGTTGACCCTCGAAATTAAGGTTTCTAATTTTTTTGCTCCGTTATCTTAGTGGACTTAATTATTTTTGAACTGAGCTTATTAATAAAATTAGAGATGAGCAATATAAGATGAAGAAATATATAAATATTGTTATTCTGATCATCGCTCGTATGGTCGTTGGCTACGCGCTAACAAGCTCACGACGAACGTGAATAGTAAACCGTTAACCACTACCACACTTTTATAAACGATCTGTGAGTATCGACAATCGTGCAAGGTTCACAACCATCTTCGACGTCAGGGAAACACTATTTCTTGTCTTATTTTACGAGGTTCTTCAATAATGCTAGAATATAAGCTTACAATATCATCAACATGTTTTATACCTCGATGTATACGCCGATAATTTGTCACAACGAACCGTGCATGGGGGAAAAGTTCCATCGGCGAACCACTGGAACGTGAAACAATCAGTCGGCGAACCGTACCTACATCGGAGAATCGTGTGTCAGACAACTGTTTCATAATCGAAAAAGATGACCTCTGTTTCTTTTGTAACGACAGTCACACAATCAGGGTTTGACCTAAGGGGGAGAAGGGGTCAAGCTGGGAAAATTCCCAGAGCGGCAATATTGTGGGTGGCGGGCGTTTGCATGAAGTTCTCAATTTTATCTGAAGGAGTGAAATTCTGAGACAATCACCATGCTCTAGCAGTCCGAAAAAATATTATTTTTAAGATTTTCCTTTGAAAAAAAATCTACTTTAGCGGCTGTAAATCCTTAGACGGACCAAAAAATGATGTCATGTTTTATCATTTTTTTGATGAAGAAATAAGAAAGAAGGATCCAACTATTTTTATTTGTAATGATTTTCGGCTTGAGAAAGAAAAGAGAACATTTATGAACTGGCTACCCTTTTCATGTATGTTTGACTGGGATTCCCTGCAAACCAGGGCTGCCAGATCGTAAATTTGGAAGTGTACTAGACGGTGTATTGTATCCATGATCATTTCGTATAATACGATACAAAAGAATACGGCATGCATGAAGTGGAACGTGAGTTCGCCTCTTGCTTTTTTCGAAGTTTTCCGCATACTGTATCTAAGGATTAACAGAGACGGAGATAACGTATTGCCAACTTTACAACTATGATGGAGTGTCTTGTTGGGTCGTAAGGCTACAATGCGGCTATAGTTCCTGATTGTGACCGGTTGAGTGGGTTGAGATTTCGTTCGGTAGTCTGTGGAGTTTTTCTTCCTGTATGTACATTTTTATACTTACAAACATATTCTCATGATTTTTTGTCCACTTGTTCAGAAGTCGTAGTAGAGTGTGTGAAAATGATCAAATAAAACAATATCAAATGATATATCATCCTTTCTTTGGAATAGCAAGCTCATGACTTATTATGGTGTTAGTGTGAAGGGTGACGATTATTTTTGCACGGAGCGGCTAAATAGCTATATCGGGCCCAACACAAAGTCGTAGCGGCTTTAATTCTGCAAGGGTTGCGGAATTTGTTCAAAAGAGTCAACGCGGCCCTGGAACGCAAAAGGCAGTTGGAGGAACACGGGTGGGTTTCAGTCAGTCTGATACTCTCTTCCGCCGCGCCCAGATCGGAAAGAGTCATTTTAAGATTTTCCATCCTTAAAAAAGGGGCTTAATTTGTTTGTCAAGGTAGGTTACGCGCTTATTATTGAGTGAACTTGTTCTCTTCTCATTAAGAAGCTAATCTAAGAATTGAAATCTTTGTCCAACCAGTTTATTTTGGTAGGTAGTTATAGGCACAACCAGCCTATGAAGTTCCTACTGCTAGGACACACAGGCCACCTCTCCGTTAGGTATCACACTAGGACACCATGGTGTCGGCCACCGGTTACACCACTAACAAAAGGTATGTAGTTGTAAGGTTACCTCACATGGTATCGGCTTGGTAGCCGGCAACCATATCACCCGCTGTTTTAGAGATTGGTAAATCCGGACTTGAAAATTCAAATGATTCGAATCCGTAAGCGGATAATATTCCTAACTCCTTTCAACTCTTATCTACTCCGAGGAGTTATTAAATCCGACTCGGTATTGAGCCGAATGAATGACCGGTTCAGTAATGAACTTATATCATTAGTCATTACGCAACAATAAAATTGATTAAATGTTATTGACACGTACAATAAAATTGCACGTCGCATACTAAAAAACAACAAGCCCGAACAAAAAGAAAGCCTACTTTCGTGTATTTCGATCAAATCCTGAGTTAAAAGAATCAAATGATCCGAAGAAGCAATCAGGTCACTGGATTTGTATTGAAACAAGCGAGTCCGGAGTGATTTGGCTTGAAGGATTCAAAGGAGTCGAAGAGCATCGGCACCGACTCCGCTTATCGAAGCGGAGTCGGATTTAGTGATTCGAATCTCTCCCTGGAGGCGAGATTACCCATCTCTACGCTGTTTGTTCTGGTGTTTCTCGCTTAGTAGCCCAAGACACCACGGTAGCGTGACTGGACACGCTGCCATGATATCTCGGTGAAATAAGGCAGTAGGTATTAAAAGTTACCCAAAATATAACAACAGTTAAAATGACACATTTTTATTTAAAAATACAAGAATAAGTACACGAGAAAGCTTGCAATAAATACAAATTGTCCTTATTTTAACATTTATTTGTGAAGAGCTGCGAGAGTAAGCAGTCTTTATAATATCCATCTGTGTATAGCAGCAAAAGTGAACGCCATTTATAAAATATTCTTTTTACAATAATTTGTGTTGAGTTGCGATAGTGAGCACCCTTTCTTAATATTATTTTACAAAGAGACCTTTCTGGCACTTTTGCTGTGTATAGTTGATTCATATTTCTGAGTGTGGTTAATTTTTTTACAGCAGGTTGAAATAGATACGGAAATAATATTCGTTAGGTGAATTATATTACTCTTAGCGAGATGGATAACAATGGAGAATGAAAGATAAAACGTGTTGCCTCGATCCTAAGTAACATGGAACAACAGCAGGAAGATGACGATTTATGATAGAAAAATCTCTACACAGTAAAAGTGCCAAAAGTAAAATTGTTTACAGAAAGTCGTAATGTAATCTTAATAGTTAATATAAAACTGTTTCTGTTAACTAAGCACCTATGTATAGCACAGTAAAATAAACTTAAAATAGTTACAAAAATAAAATATGTTCATTAAAATTAATAAAAATCTGGACGGATTGTAAATATACTTTAGAGTACCGTAAAAATGTCAAATGTTAACTTAAAATATTAGCTGCTTTTATATTAGAATGAATGAATGATTTTACGGTTGAATAAAACAAAAGTTAAAATTATTTAATGTGGAATGTGATAAAAGTTGGATAAAATAAAAGATGACTATGAATAATTATGAATATGATGAAAATTCTAATTATAAGGTGAATGAATAATGATCTTACACGCATTTATAGTGAGTAATGATTTAAAGATGAAATTTTCAAATGTACAGACTTTTAACATTTCCACTTTACAGTACTCTGTAGGCAATACATTTGACTCACATAACTTGTAAAAATAAGCTTCTTTTGTACCCTAACTTACTGATAGCTGAAATATAATATTATTTCCTAACGCCATTTTAGAAAATACCTTTTATCTTCTTATTTAAACGCATCATAAAGCTTGAAAGGTGTTTCTCATACCATGGACAAGGAAAATAAATGTTACAAAGTAATAATACAAAAATCTACCATTTTACCTTTACGTACATAGAAAAGTTGCCATTTAAAGATTACCGTCAGCACTATCTAGTGACACAAACGGGAACTGAAGTCCTAAAAGTTGTCACTAGATGGCAGTATTAGTCTACTAAAATACATTGGGAAAGTTTTGAAAAACTTGAAATTTAGATTTTGTCCGGTTTTTAGGCAGTGAGCGTGTTATCAAATACACTGGACAGATACACTGACAATCATAAAATATTTAATTTTTTAATCCTAATAATATATTTTGTACGTAATGAATCTGCAAAAAAGGCAGTATACACAAGCTTTTTAATATTATAAATTGGCGGCCATAACACTCTTTTGAAAATTACTCGGTTCCCATAATTTCCTGAATATTTTGCCTAACGATTAGTTGGACAAAACATCGTATGTTTTAGCCGTGTAATACTTTTAAAATCGCCAATTTATAATTCAACAAATATACTAAAAATAATATCATTTAGAAGCACACACGTTTATATCTTAATTATACCATAATTATCATTTAAATAGTTTGTGAGATTACTCAAACTCGAACAAATTAACTTTCATAGTTTAGGAGCCAGTATCTTTAAGAAAATACTCATGGAACATTATAAATGTTGTAAAGTCAAAATTGGTCTGAAATTGGTCTTACTGTCTGCGTTAGCTTGCCATTGTTTCCAATCGAAACATGAATGAAAAACTGGTCATCATACCTAACACTCGGTTTCAAGAACGACATTATCGACGCGTCAAAAATTTAACGCAAGTAAGATCGGTTGTTTATAATTCATTCAACCAATCGTAACAACTAAAGTTTGCTTGACAATTTTGTCATATGTATTTTGTGATAGAAAAAGTAAAATACTGGTATTCAGCTGAATCTGGTTTGACTGGAAGCCGCCCCTAATAAAGTTGAGAGAAGGCGGATGATTTTGCGACGATATTCGTTCAAGAAACTGAGTTAAAGTGAGATTCTATCTAGACAAAGTGCCAGTCTATTATATACCGAATAAGATTGTAGAAATGCCAAAATATAAGGAATTGATAACGTGACATTTCGACAGCGCCTGTCAATCCCATACATTTTTGACGTTTTGAAAATTGCTTTCGCCACGCTACCGCTGACAGAATGTCACTTGTCTAGAGCATCTGGTCTCTTAAACTATAAAGTCAACTGGTTCTAAACTTAAAAATACCTTAAAAATCTTATACAAAAGTAACATCTTCCTTATTTTAAAAGAAAAGTAATAAATATGAAAATTATAATTTGTTTCGGTGGATTATTCCAATACTAAATTATTATAAAATAAATATTTAATAGCTTTTGTGATGTTTTCTTTAACTTAGAAGATATTTTAAAATAGCTGCGAATCTTATCTGAACAGCTGCTTTGCACTTTAAAGAAATACGTTTACCCAAAAAAAATCGACGTTGTCTTCATAAAATAAAAATAATTAAGTTTTATTACCCACTAGGTAAACAAGTTTTACAACTTTTTATAGAATTAATTTCTCAACGTTTATCAATTTACTATTTATCAACGTTTATACTTTATAGAATTAATAAAAAACACTTGGGTATTTATTAGATGAAGTATGTAAAGAAAATATTATAAAAATACCTAAGAAAATATGAAATCCGTGAGCTATACTGACGAATACCCTTAAAAATAAAATAAAAAGTTAAGAGTTTGGTTCCTGTAACCATATATCCGACTGGTTTGCTCAACCAGAATTAAATCCTTAATAATATATTTTATACGTTTACATTTTTTCTTAGTTGGTTGATAAAACTGCGACCATTCTGTGACATTTCGACAAACCCCCAAGAGGAAATATTTTTAATGGCGTTTGGGTTCACATCGCTTTCGCAAACTGTAAAAAACACCTGTAGTTTTTCTCTATTTTGACAAATTTTTGACATTTCATTTTGAAGTTTTTGACATTGACATTTATCGTTGGGATGTTATTGCGAATTTTATTTGAACGAGTTCTAAATACAAAAATTGGCTTTCTATTACGAGAATTACTAGCGGATCATATATTATGAGAGACAAACAGCCGCGACGCTGATTGATAGATTGGTACGCTTCTTTTATACCGAAAAGTTACTTCGCTTTAGTGTTTCCACTACAGAGGGCGCGCAACACCTCTATAGGGAGTGTGCAGGAACTATAGGTGGCAGCACTGAACTGTCAACGTCATTTTTTTTTTAAGTTTCGAATTTGCGCCACTAGATGACACTGGCCACGTCTACGCCCGGTGCGTTCCCCTAATGGTAGCGTGTAGGAACTATAGTGTACATAGGTGACAACACAGAAGTGTCAATGTCAAGTATTTATACGGCAAATGTTTCGAATTTGCAACACTAGATGGATCTGTCCGGGTCCACGCTCCTTACGTTCCCTATTTCTCATTGATCAAGAATGTTGAAATATCACAAAATGTGGCAGGCAGCTTAGCGTATCATAGTTATAGAAAGGTAAGAATGTTATAACCTAGTTGGTTTCTTTAGTTTCCTTCGGCTGGTCTGTGTATACGATTTCAGCGTACTCTGTCGATGGAGGGGGTGGCTTCTCCGTTGAGGTTTGTTCTCCGAGCGCCAGTTCAGCGTACACTACGCCCTTCTTGTCGTCTGAGAGAGGCTGGAATGAGAAAATAATAAGAATATTACCTACGTGTGCTTTATCATTCTCTTATTTTAGAAGTTAAAGGGGGGGGGGGGACACATTTTCATTATCATATCAGCTTCGAAGACCTATCCATAGATACCCCACACGTATGGGTTTGATGAAAAAATAATTTCAGTTTCAGTTCTAAGTATGGGGACCCCCAAAATTTATTGTTTTTTTTTCAATTTTTGTGTGAAAATCTTTATGCGGTTCACAGAATACACCTGCTTACCAAGTTTCAACAGCATAGTTCTTATAGTTTCGGAGAAAAGTGACTGTGACATACGGACGGACAGACAAGACAGACATGACGAATCTATGAGGGTTCCGTTTTTGCCATTTGGCTACGGAACCCTAAAAGTGAGCAGTTGCTTCAGTAAAATACTGATAATAGGTTTGAAAATATTATTGTCACACCGTAGCATTTTAATAAACTATATAATTATGTATATTGCTGTGTCCTAGCAGGGTTCATGTATGAAACCTACCATTATATTAACAACTTGTAAACTACATGAATGCAATAAATGATCATGATTATGATTATGGTATTCAGCTGCAACTGGTTTGACTGGAAGCCGACCCCGAAATAGTTGGGACAAGGCTAGACAGATGATGCCGTAAGTACCTATCTATTTCTGCCGCCATGCTGCTTTTCAATGTTTCAGTTTGAAAGGTGGGGGCTGGTATTTACAGATTTCAGGTTAGCCACTGGGATATCAAGGCATCTGAGATATTTCTGGTATTGCAGACAAGCTTTTGCTCCGCAACCGTAGTCAAATTGTTTTAATTATATTTTTAAGGATAAAAGCATCAAATGACTCCTCAGATCTGGGCGGAGTGGAAGGAAGTTTCGGACTCTTACTGACAAAAAACCCATCTGTGTTCCTCCTAATGCCCTTTGCGTTCTTGGGCAAGGGTATCTCTTGCGAACAATTCCATAACCCTGGCAATCATCGTTTTCTTGCCCTTGTCTCATGTTATCTTCTTCCATTCTTCCCTGAACACCATCACGCTACTGATAATCGGCCATACAAAATGAAATATTGTTTTCTATCTCAGGAACCATACAATTTTACTCAGCTCCATCGGGTTAGAATAGAAGCCGACCCTATCATGCTTGTAAAAGCTAGACATATTATTTTTGACTTACGACTACTACGCTAGGTGAGCAGAGTAAGAACACAGTGCCAGATGACTGCAAATTTGTATCGCTCGAGCCTGTCCTTTAACTTCATAAATTCGTGATCCACTCATTCTGGGTCTGGTCTGGTTCAAACCAGCCTGTCCTGTAACTTCCCAAGTTCGTGGTCCGCTTCTGCTGTCGAAGTGTCGATATCTTGAACCCAAGAAAAGCCCAAGTTTGACTCACCTTGTCCTCTGTGTCAACAGTCTGCGCCTCAGTCGCCTGCACCTTGTCCTTGCCCCGCGGCAGCACCGCCCTTACTCGGGCGCTGAGTCCCGCAAGTCGCGAGCGCTCCCGGCCGCCGACGGCGCTCTCTGTGTCGCTACTAACGAGATAACTGTGTTTAACCGTTGCCAATATTGGAAAGGGCTATCTTCGTATTTTAAAGGAGCATTCACATCGCAGTCGCAAACTGTCAAACAACCTCAATTCAAAGTGGGTTTTTAAGAAAATTAACACCACAAACAACTACTAACAATGCGATTTTGTCAAAAACTAACATGGTCCATTTCGGGAAACATAGGCATTTTGACAGGTGCCTGGACTTGATGTCTGTGCTACCACCTGATGTACATCGTTTCGGAAAACCCTCATTAAAGTTTATGACACCAACGAAGAACGTTCGATAATTTTGAGTTCGATGGTAAAAGTTAGTGTGGTGGGCAATAGATGGCAGCAGCAAGAAAAAACTAATTCTTCAACGTTAGATGGCACTGTCTACGCGGTACATGTCTCTCTATGGTCGGTTTTCAGTTACGAATATTGTAAAATGGCAATAGTGAACAGTCTTACGAATTTTCGATCAGGTCACGTGTCCTGGCATGAGTTAAACATTTTATGACCATCCCAAGGAAAGTGCTCAACGACGCTAAAGAAGGTTTCACTTCAAAAAATGTTCCTACATTTCGACAAGTTGTTGACATAGATTGTCACTGGGATGACATTTGCGACTTGAATTTGACTGCTCCTCAAAATACGACAATTGCCCGTATGGTGTTATGATAAGGTGATTTATGCTAGACCCAGCTGTGACTGAGCCGTAGTCTCAATATATTTTTCTGCTACGGTGATGACAATGAATGGGGCTACTGGGGATATATGATTACTGGAGTTCAATTGAATACCAATGTTATGGTAGGAGCCAGATATATTTGCAATAACGGTCATTGACCCACGACTATCAAAAAACAGTAATAAAGACATAAAGCTGGCCTGAATTGAGTTCTATCGAGACCCTTTACATTCAATGGAAAACGGTTCATAATTTATTGTTCGGGTATCTATGAAGATTAGCGAAAGGTCAATGTACTTTATTGAAAGTTTATCTAGCACCTACCACATGAGATTACGCTGTATTTGTTAATTTATATTACTTGATCCATATACCAGTTACTATGTACGAGCACTATTTACGGGCCGATACAAGACCTTCGAAGAATAAAAATGTCGGTTTTTTGGATAAAAAATATGTCAAACCGCCTTATTTATTCTTCAATAATAAATGATAATTTATGCCATTCAACGTGGCAATGCTGCCAGTGTTCTGGACACTTTTGCCATTGACAGCGATTTGGATTTTTTTTTGATGCCCCATGATTTATTTAGTTTTTATAAGCGTTTGTACATAATGTGGATACTGTAAATTTAACTTTAGAATAAATATTGATTGAGATTGAAAACTTGCATACATGAAACGGTTTATATTAATTAAAGTGTGCTGTCTACTATGATAATACAACATGATTAGCGTGGTCTAATCACTAACAATGGTTGCTGGTTGTCTAATACTGGCTACCTAAGGTTGCCTGGTTGCTGACAACCAAAGACTAGGTAAGGTTAGGTTGTGATAATTGCAAACGCCGTCAGATTGTAATATATCGCGTGAAATTGTAAATTGAGTTATTTCAAAAAGACGCGAATATATATGAAACTATTGGATATGGATAGGATTTATTCTACTTTTCTCAATATATACAGAAATTATAATCGAATAAAGATGCATTACAATTTTACGGAGTTTGCAAATTTTCCGGTAACAACCATACCAACGAGGTAGAGATCATTAGTAAGAGTGTTTAAAGTTATAAATTACTATTAATATGATGAATTAAACACACGACCGCTTCCCAGATATAAGACGCTTGAAGTATAAATAGTTGAGCAGTGAGTGAAGCAAATCCATAGCGACAAGAAAAATCGAAAAAAAAAGCCGTAAGCAATTCTAAATAAACAAGAAGAAAAAAAATTGATGAAAGGGTAAAATAATCACCCAAAACACAAAAATGTGAAAAGAGGCCAAGTTTCTCACCCCAAAAATACGGCATTTAAAAGTAGTGATCAATTGGCCAAGCATTTCAGAAATTCAGAACAGTCCATGAATCTAACATGTGTTTTTTGAGAATACCAGTGAACAGAGAGAGAGAGATTGATTAAAGAGCTTGGATCTTTCCTGATCGTATAAAAATGATGAAACACTCGAAAAATCATTTTACACTTAAATTACAATGACCCCTTTTTAGGTTTTGCGTCTATTCTTTACACCCTGTATACAAAAAGTAAAAAATAAATAAAATTTGTGACGACTGAACGTAATTTTGATCGATTTTTCTTATTTAAAGCTGTGTCCACACTTATAAAATAAAAAAATCTCTGAAAATAAATATTACTTTCTCTATATTTTTTTATAGTCGAATGCTCAATTACAAATGTGAGTAGCCAACGCAATAATGTAAAACGTACACACAGCTTTTAATATTTGTGTAGTGAAGCCAAGCTAGTTACATTAATGTTAAACGTACGTTCTAGGAAGCGAGTTGCCCGACTCTAAAAGCACATCCCCCGCCGGCGTCCTTGCGGGAAAAAATATTATTGTATATGGCAACAATTTTGAAAAAAAACCGTCCCTTGTGACAAAATTTTTAGGTTAAACCCAGAAATTTTGTTGAAGGAACTGACCAATTTGTGTTTAAACATAATATAAGAAAGGCTATATAGTTAGCACATTCGTCAAAAAATGTAATTGATCAAAGAAAAATAAATAACAAGTAAATAATAATAAGTAAACAATTTGTAAGAGAAGTAAAAAAAATACATATTTACACTAAATATTTGTATAATATGGCACATCGAATTTGGGTCATAGTTCGGCAATTCATTCTCTTCTTACGGTGTTACTAAACGAATAACGAAGGTAGAACAATGACGTATAATGTTTAGACGCGTAATGCATCAACATCACAGCAACAACAGCGCAATCACCTAGATTTCGATACCGCGCGCGCGGGGGGTATTAGATCTCGGTAGTTGCATACCTTCTTTTTATGTTGCCATTTCAGAGCGCGGGCAACGTAATCTATAGTTTACATAGTCTGGTAGAACGGAAAAGTCGATTGATTGGTGTGGGTAATAAATTCGATGTGCCATATTACCCCATGGTACTGTTAATTTACAAAATAATCTAATAGATATGCCAACTGATTCTTGCAAACACCTTAAGATTGTTATCATCTTTAATAAGATTATGAACTTTCCATATATGTAATGTAAACATGACGCAAGACAAGTCACATTCTGTTAGCGGTATCGTGGCAAAGACGATTGTCAAAACGTCAAAAATGTATGACATTGACAGACGCTGCGGAAATGTCAGATAATCAATCCCTTAAATTTTGGCATTTCGACAATCGTAGACGATGATAGAATGGCCTTTTGTCTGTACAGTATTAATCCCATATCAAATTCAAAAGCTTACAACATATGCATATCTTATTGAGTAGGAAGAGTTTACAATCTCACGAGATTTATTATAAACTGGCGTAGTTTGCAATAACCCGGTGACAGAGATACAAAAGATGTACAGAATAATTCCCATAGTTAAGAAGTAAAACTTACGATTCTCCGGAGCTCTTCGGGTTGTCTCGTCTTCGGCCTGTAAGATAAAATAAATGTGTGTGTTCTAAATGCTGAAGGAATAAGTTCTAGGTGGGGTATTTTGATAATGGCTGTAACAGGCTGGTTTTAGCAATTGAGCAATTTTTGGTAGAGCTGTTTGCAGTCAACACGGTGAAGTAAAACATGAGGAAATCGAATCGCGTCGCCTCATGTTTTCTCTCCTTTTTCTAATGTGACATATACCACAACGCACCGTGTCCGCGTTGTCGATTATGCCCCTCTGTGAGAGGAGGTCTGAGCTGCAGCAGTGGCAAAGGAATCGATGAGTTAAGAATAAAAATTGACCTCAATATGACAAAACAAGTGTTTTGCTCTTTTGTTGTTTATCTTTTAATTCTTGTAAAATACAGGAAATAAACATAACGCTGTAATAAATTAAATGTAAGAGTCACTACGAGATCTTCACAAAAAAAATCAACAACCGGGGGCAACTTAGCATTTCCAGGTAAATGTTACCCCTTATTTGACCATTATTTAATTATGGTGGTGGAGGTGTACTTTTAAAATATTAGGGTTGAAAGCATTCCGAAACAGACGCAGGCAAAGATTTCCACTCCTTTGCTGTGCGCATTATGATAGACGCTTGGAAGCGCTTAGTGTGAGTTGGTGGAATAGCAACAAGGTAGGGATGGCAAGTTGCAGTGCGTCTGGATGTCCAATGGTAGAAGGGGGCTGGTGGGATGAGGTCGTGGAGTTCCTGGGCACACTCTCCGAAGTACAATTTGTAGAAGGCCGACAAGCAGACAACCTTGCGGCGTTGAGCCAAGCTGTTTTCTACCATTCTGTCCTATCAGCCGTCACGCTATCACTAAACCATCAGGTGAGATAGTGGTAAAACATGTGCCAATCAAAAGTAAAAAAAAAAACCTTTTCTTTCATATCGCTTCTCACGCAAAATCTTTTCTTTGGCCTTCCTCTCCCTCTCCATCCATCCACATTTATATTCATAACTCTTTTAGTTAAATGCGTTTCCTCCCTCCTCTTCACATGACCATATCAAGACCACAGACATATAAATAGTAGCAGACCAAACATTAATACGTAGATATATTTTTTTATATGGTATGATTCTTTATCCTTTTTTTTCTAAGTGACAATTCATAAGCATGTCTCGTTCTGTCACGTGTTGTCACACTGACTCATACATAGACAAAATTTGACGCGTAGCTTGTCTGCCATATTGATAAGCATCAAATGTTTTTCAATCGCGTTTAAAATTGATAAAATATTACTTGTTTGGGACATAAAACACACGAGGACGGTAAAATAATATGGTGAAGTGCTGTGCGTATCGCTGTGACAGTGCTAGCTACCACAAAACACCTGGATTGACCTTTCATCGGTAAGTTTTGGGAAATCTTAGTGCTTTCTTTACTAAATTCAAATGTTTCCATACTGTTTATTCGTATTTTACATACAGTTTTTAACAAAGATGCGATTTGTCTGTACCGTTAGCCTACAACTAAAGAAATAAACCATAACAAGGACAAAATAGTCAGAAAGTGGCATCAAGTGACAGCTCAAGTACCTGTTCAATTAGTCAGGGACGAATTAGGCAACAAAGACGAAACTTTTAGTAAATTGCATTTGTTGTATGTATTTATGTAAAATATTTATTTCCATTGAATTATCAAATAAAGCCTCATTTTAATGTATGATGTTTTATTCTTTTTTGGTGATACAATTCCAAAATACCTGTAGTAGTTTCAGTGTATGTACACATGTCATGCTAATATTAAAAATAAATTATAAAATCAATATTATGTTACCCAGTGTCTGTGTTATGGAGAACATGAACATAGGCATATGTATAAATACAGTATAGGCTACTCACATAACGATGAATTTTCATTCAGCAGGCAATAATTGAGCATACTAATATTTTTCCAGGTTTCGCAAGGATGAAAGTTTACGGAATGCCTGGATTAAAAACCTGAAACTCCAGGATTGGCAACCTTAGAATAATAACGCATAGAAGCCGCGTCTAGAACAAAACCCGAGCAAAATCGTGTGTCCACTTCATTTTCTTTGTGTGCGTGAGCCGAATGTGTCTACGTTCCTCTAACGCACACAGATATAGCTTTCAGTGATACCATTACTAAGCCGTTACCCACAAAATATGGGAAGACGCATTACTATTTTGCTATCAAGGCAAGTATTTTATGTTGTTGGGAACTGGAAAAGGTAAACATGATTTTTCATGTAATATGACATATTTTTTCGGAAGGTATAATTCAATTTATTTCAAAATAAAAGGAAATAAATCGCATAAAGAATGAGATATTGTTCAATGCGTTTAGAATGCTTGATGGGTTATAATTATAAACAATGTTAAAACATCGGGTTTGATATGAATTAACAGTAAGTATTGTATTTTAAAATTACAAAAATGAAAAACATGAATGAAAGCAATGTGGGTATTTTTTCCTCACAAATAGCAACACTGTGTTATGACAAGTTAGGTTATTAGAATTTTGTTTTATTTATCGATTTACGTAAAAATAGTGCATAGAATGTGAGTACTTATTTGTGAAATGTTGTTTTATCACATTTTATTGTTTTCCTGATGTGCTATAACATCCTTTCACGCAACAAACTGTCATTTTCAATTATTTACTCGCGAGCTGTGTTCGACGGAACGTGACATTGAGTACTGACGGCCTGGTGGCTAAGTTTGACGGATTAGGCTAAGTTTTAGTTGCCTCACTTTTTGCACTCGTACTAGGTTTCTATGCGTTATTATTCTAAGTTGGCAACCAAGACCTTCAAGTGTACTTTGTTGAAAGCATTTTGAGAATCACTTGATCGATCCCAGCGCTTTTTGAACAACATTACGTCCCGGAGCAATTCCTACACTGTTTACCGAATTTACTCCATATGTAAGCATTATGAGAGTGTAAGATAGAAGAGTGTCCCTGGAGTTTCTTGCACGTTCTTCTCCATAGAGATCTACGCTTTGGAACGTGCAAATAGCTTCAACTTTTTGGACAGACCGACCTTGACAATTAAAAAGTGCCTGTAAATGGTTTATTTGAAATAAATGCTTGAATTTTGAATTAGGTACATACATTACTTTTATTTCAAAAATCCTGATTTATTCTTAAACTAGCTTTCAGGCATACTAATACCTTGACTCTCAGTTCTACAAAACATGGCATGCGGGTTAACGACTGCAGTGCCAGTTTTTCTAGCTGATACTGACGTCCGTCAATGGTTTGTAAACACCGTCAAAAGATAAAGAGTGGACTGCTGCCCATCGTCCTCTTAAAATATTCCCTTAGTCGCCTTTAACAATAACCACGGGAATAGAGGGTGGTTCTATTCGTTAAGACTATTGATAAGTAATCTATATTTCATGTACCCAGAGAATATAGATTTTCACGGATTTTCAGAATATCGTTAGATAATACTGGCAACCGGTCCTAATTCGGCCCTGTAATGATATCATTCCCTAGGTGTGCGTAATGGCTACGCAAATTTTAGTGAATGTTTGGTCTGCTACTATTTATATGTCTGTGATCAAGACAAGCAATTCCCTTTTAATTTTTCCGTCACTGGCGCGTGTCCGTGTCATCCTGTGTATGTTTAACAAAATAATATTTGTAATGCTTCTACGCTACGCAAATGTGTTGAAAATCGTATGGGGTAAGTTTGCTCACTTGTTAAAAACATCAATAAACTCAAAAATCCCTTTCGCCAAAATCAAAGCATGAACGTCTGGGTATTTATAATTAATTAATTGGATACTCGTTCTAAATCGTTTGTAGTCCTCTTCGGAATCGGCATGCGTATGTAATTCCTCGGACCCTTACCTCTTTAACATAATTAAACTGGCCCTTTGGTCCCGAATTGTTATCCCTCGACCGTTACTCCATAGTAAGTATATGAGAATCTCGTAAAGTAGGCTTGAATTAGCTTTGCAGGGAATTTGCGTGTATTTTTTTTTATTTTGTAATTAAAATTAAAATATTTAAACTTTTCACACCACCTGCACGACAACGGCAAGATTATACGGTCATGCAAACTCAACCTAAAGTCATTATTGCCCGGCGGGTAGCGGGTTATAATGAAATTCAGTACAATATTATTTCCCGGAGGTCAATAATGTTATTTGAATTTGGAAATCAACTTCGGGAACCAGTCGTGGCCAAAACCACTTCTCATCATGACTTGCGAACAATTTTCTTGCAGTAGGAGTGAAAAGTAGAGTATGCTCCTCAGTGATAAAGGTGTCTTTGCCTTGGGCTAGCTTGAAACACTCGCTGCATTCAGGATTCTTGTATTAACTTTAACTCCCTCGCTTCGCCTTTGAGTTAAAACCTGAGCTTTATCCCCTCGGAGCATAGACTGCTATTTGCTACTCTTGCGCCATCTCATCTTCCTAATTGTGTTAAGTAACTATATTTTCGAGCCGTTTGGGGTTGAAACCCACGGGCCGTGGGGCCCTTGTGCTCACAGCCTTTTCAAATAAATTTCGAAACGGCTGGTAGACACATCCCGTGACCCAAGAGCTGGCTTTTGCTTCGAAGCATTGCCAGTCAACGTGGCAATGCCGCCAGTCTCTAGGGCACATTATCAGCTGACATCGTGGAGGACGAATTTATTGATGTTATATTTTAGTTCGGTGTAATTTTAGCGGTTTTGTTTAGATTATATAACACCGATTTCCGAAATTAAGGTTATTTTATACTTTGTAGTGTTTTGTTTTGAAGTCGGTTACATTTTTTTGTAAAAAGTTTATTATATTTCTCTTTTAAGTGGTGATACTTGATCGACGTCTTCGTCTACGCAGAAATTGATATAAAAAATTAATTCTGTTTTTATTTTATGAGCATTTACTTAAATAAAAACTGAATTAATTTTTTACGGGACCAAATGGCAAGTATACCACATGTATCTAAAAAAGAATCATATAAATCGAATCAGTGGAGTAATCGGTGTAAATGCACAAAAAATCTCGCCGAATTGAGAACCTGCTCCTTTTTTGGAAGTCGGTTAAAAACATATAAAAAGATTAAGTTTTCTTTTTGCGTTTCATACGAAAGTAGTTTGATAAAAAAGTAAGATATATACCTAGTAGTTTTATCCTTAGATTCGTATTTTTCTTCAAGACGATCCCATAGTCCCAGGAGCTTGGGTAAATCTTTTATCGTTAATCGACCTTCCAATGCAAAATTGTAGATAAACAACTTTCTTCGTCGAAAAAAATGCATTTTCCGTACTTACAAACTTTCTCAAATATGTGTTACGTTATTATTTAATTTAATTGAATAATGTTAATGATCTGCTGTTAATAATTAAAGAAAAGTTACAAGTGATTTAATTTTGTGTGTGTCTGGGTTTCGCAAAATCTGGCGGTGTTTATATGCTAAAAATAAATGAAACATCAAATTCTTATTTAATAAATACTTTATATGCAATATTATTTCGTCATAACCTTTACATACAGACATTGATAGTGATGAGACTAAACTATTATTTTTTATAAAATTATACATGAGACATGACAAAAAATAAATGGATGTTTTATTTAAGTGAGGAAATAGTCAGAAAAAAGTTTTTTTTTTTGTCATGTCAAATGTTTTTTTTTTAGTAAAATGTTCGGCGGATTTTAAAAAAGGTACAAGCTTAGAAATAATTTGAGCTTATAGATTCAAAAGACGCAATGTTTTGGCAGAAAGTGCAAAATGGCAGTGTCTTTAGTTTTTTTTAATTACTAGTTGACCTTATTTCTGTATTCAATGGGGCGCTAAGTAAAAATACGCTAAAAACTAAATTGGTACAAAAATAAATTCTTAAGTATATTTAATTACAAATACTTAAAAATCACAATCATGGTGACTTATAAAACTAACTTAAAAATAAAAAGAAGAAAAATATCAATATTGTATCGATTGTACAATTTTATAAACTAAGTTTCAATGAATTGATTACAATTGATTAAAAATTACAAACACATGATTTTAAAATGTAAGAGTTGTTATTTGATTTAAAGTTTTTAATGTACCAATACAATAAAGCTTTGTCAAAATGTGGTTAAACTTATTTTTAAGAAATTATTTTTTACTACATAATATATACAAAAATATTAATATGGTGGTACGAACACATTGTAACTTAAATACAAGATGGAGGTCCCAATTGACAGCCGTTCAGAACATTATTTATGTAATTTAAAAATATTATGTAAATCATTCTTTAATCGCTCGGTTTCAAACATTTTTTATGTCTCTAAAATATCTGTCACATAAAATTCTGATCCAAAAACTCTTATATACACCGGCAATTGGTATCTCCACCCTTCTTAAACCTATATGAAATCATTCGAAAGGTGAATAAAAGCTATTTTGAATAAACATTATTCCGCCAAATAACTATTTAGTACACAATAAGCAATTAAGTTGAAAACTTGCAATAAGTCTCATTTTCAAGAAATTTTACAAAAAATTGTGCTCCAAATATTTTTTGTCTATTTTTATTTTAAAAGGCCTTAAATATACGCGTTGGGATTTCGTTGTTACACAAGTATATTTCGAAAAAACGTATTTTTATAATGAGATTCTTAGTACATGTACCTACACAAAACTTTTTATTACTTCAGTGATTGCAATCGAGAAAAAAAACTATTTTTTAACAAAAAAAGTCTCGCTTTTAAATGGTCATGTCCGTTATTTTTTTGCATCGTCTCGTCTTACTCAACGTCCGTTACTTTTCAGTTAAGTAAAGTTAAACTTGCAATAGGTACTTTTTTTTCTCGATTCCAATTTCAAATCCAGTTGTACATAAGAGAGACAGATGTACATTTTTATGTAACAATTTTCTTTTTTCGTAAATTTAAACTAATCTAGATTTTTGCATTGAGTGCATTCAGAATTTACTAGCAAATATAGGGATATTTGAGGAGTTAAAAACTCAAATGCGTTTTCGGAATGTTTGCCAAGTTCGATACAGGCTCTGTAAAATATCTCGCGAGTTTTGTAATATATATTTAGTCATATTCGACTAATTTTGCTGTACTGCACTATACTGTGAGCTGACTCTTCAAAACAATAAAAAAACAACCTACGTTTATTATTAAACTTAAGAAAAAAATATTGCAACTAATTTCTGAATGCACTTCTCATCATTCCTAATAATCTCTTTTCTCTAAATTTCTTATAATTTTAGAATTTTACTTTTAAAAATTGCGTACATATTATTTTTTAAATACAATATTTATTAATAAGTAACAATGTTAAACACGTCTGGCACTAAACGACACTTAATAAATCAAACGTTTAAGTCCAAAATTATTATAATAAACCTGTCACTTTTGAGGTCGAAGTTTGAGATTTCGTATATTTCGGTGAAACTCGGGTAGTAATAATCTCTAATTATAACGTAAAATATGCTCAGACACTGTTCTTAATTAACTTATCTTCAAAAGAAAAATTAATTATACTAAGATGTTTTAAATGGTTCCAAATGAATATTTCATAGATTTTTAACTAGTGCAATGACTTATACTAAATTTAAGTAGATAAGAAAGTCGTTTTCCTTGGATATTTGTAACAATTATTTCGATTTCTGTACAGGTCAAATACCTATGAAATTCACTGAAAATGCATAATTATTACTAGACATTTGCAGGGCAAGATTCGCAAAAGAATATTTTTTTGTTGTTCAAGTAATGTCAGCAAAAAAAATGTTAAAGTATAAAATTGCCTTTCCTAACAAGTTTTTTTCTCTCTAACGTCTGCAAAAAAAAATAGAAAAAAGTGACTTTAAAAAAACCTCCGAGTTCCACCTAAAGACAAGCGACAGCTTACCGACTTACGCTTAAACGGCCGTGTCCGGTTTTTTTTCCGGATGCTTCGTGTCCCCATTGCCGATATAGTCGCCGTGATCATGGGAGGGGTTCTCTGATCCCTTGATGTCTTCGTGGGGGGGAAGAGGAGCCTCAGAGTCCGCCCCGTCCGGTATGTCGGTGCGGTGAGAACGTCCTGCCATACAATACATTAAGCGATCAAGAACTTGGCTGATTTTTTACAGTTTAGCTTTTGTTAGAAGCCGTGTTGGTGCGATGAGCTTTGAAAAGTGTAACTGTGAATGTGAGTTGGTTGGGCCTGTTGCTTATTTAAAAAAAAAAACCTATTGTTATAAAGATAACCAAATAATATTGTATTGGTCTGTCTGTACCTGGCACTTTAGCGTATAACAGCCCACGCTATTCGTTTTATTAGGTTATGGGCCCAGGAAACTACTACAGCTTATGGCGGACTGTCGGTACATGAAAATTCGATGCCACTTCATTCATCTATCAAACTCTCAAGCCCACTACCAAGTGGGCCCAGAACTTATAATATTATAATGATTTTTTGTCTCATTAAGTCTTTTAAGGTAAAAATAGAAGGGATGAATTGGTTGTTTCCTTTCTACGAGTCTATTTGTAATTTTAAACTCGGATAATAACTTGTAACGTCTACTGACTGACAATGAGTTTCTTGAAACAACACGGTATTTGATTATAATTACTGTTGTTTCAATTAGATTGGACAATAACAGTGTAGTGTAAAACTTTGTTAAAAAAACAATTACAATCAAAATATTATAGTATGCTACGGAATATCAACTAACTTGATTGACTTTTACTTTTTTATTATATGTAAAAGTTAGCACAAAATTCATGAATCCATGACAAAACGAAAGATTTTGATGAACCCCAAACAGAAAACCAGATATTACCCAATAAAAGTTAGTTATAGGAAAAGTAACAAGTAAACACACTCCCAATAGATTCCCGAAATAATGAGATAATGTCTGAAATAAGCTCAAGGCCCAAAATGCTAGCTACAACACGTGAAAACACTTGAACTATATAGTTTATTAAACCACCACCTGCTTAAACGTCATAGCCAAAGAGAAAATAACGTAGAAGACATTTTTTTATGAGGAAGTAACATGCATATAACAATAAATCATTCAGAAATCATGCTTTCTTGTGGAAAATAATAGATATATTTATTAACATTCACATGCGCCAAACAGTTATTAGAAAAATAATAATAAAATCATGCAATTTGGATTATTTTTTGTTTTTTTTTTTCGTTCTTGATCGCTCAAAAATATTGCAATGCTTAGAATCTTAATTTAAAACACATATTTACTACATATTAAAGCCAAAACACTGCCAAAAGTTGCACTTTTAAATTTGTTCAGACTAAATCTACAACAGCCAAATGTTTTACTAAAAAGGTTTTTTTTTATAAAAAATCTTCAACGTTTTTTTATTTTGTAACTCCAACCAGTGCGAGCCTCAAACAATTACTGTGATTTGTGTTTATTTTTCTACTTTTTCTTTTTTTTCCAACGTTACCTATCGACCAACAGCCCGTGAGCCTGCCAGAAATGTATTACTTATTAATAATATTTATTTAAAAGGGAAAAAGGAATTATTACGCATGCCTAATGTTTGAAATAAAAGCGATTGTAAAAAGCATGGTCAAAATCAAATGCAGATAGATATCAATAAAACTATATTAATCAACAAAAAAACTAAAAAGTTTAAAAAAAAAAAAAATTTTATTGATATGCCACGTTTTCAAGGAAATTATTAAATATGATGACATACATATTTTAATCAAGGCTCTTGGACTAATGTATAAAAACGGAAAAGACGTCACATTTAAACTAAAGAATCATTAACATTCATGGAGCAAACAATTAAATCGTTATGAATACTAAAGAACACATCACAAATGAGTGTAAACTCTCAAATTAAATAAAACAAAACTCTTCCTTGTGTTGGGTATTGCCACGTGTTTAACAAAATAAATACAAAATATTAAAAGTGAAGGGGTCTTTATAATCAAGATCAACTTTTACTAAGAGAACAATCTCGATATCGTGAAAAAAAACCAACTGCCCCATACATATATTAGGAAAATATACAGAACAATTGATTATATTTTGACGATTTCAGTGTCGATCCCACAGTATAGTTTTTTTTTTTTTTCTATTTTTTATTTGTGATGGGTTTACTCTTGACTCTAGTCTTGGTCAGAGATGACAGAGACAAAGTCTACGATGGAGCGAGCTTAGTTTGGTTGTTCTTTATTGTAAGAACAATCACCACTATTAGTTTTGCGTTTATTTTGTTGCACGTAGTATATTTAATGACGATAAAACAAAAAAATCTGAACAAATGATCAAGTAACCAAACTACTAGATACCGTTCACCCCATAAGAGTGCTGCAAGGGGGAACCAATCAACTGCCTAGCCTTTTCTCACCTATGTTGAGATTGCTTTGCAGTCTAACATACAGTCAAACTACATCTTTCAAGCTGTCGTTACTTGAAATTAAAAGTTCAGAATTTTTTATTGTCTTTTAATAGATCTATACCCATCACATCAGCGAAGTTTCGCCAAATCTTTCAGTTACTTCAACATATTACAAAAATAAACATGAATTTTCACAATGAAAAAAAATATGCATGTTAAAGAAATTAATTTTCAACATGCTTATATAATAGACATGCAGATGGGGTAACAGAAATAATGCTCCAAAATATCAACAATTCAACAGAGGAAATAGAAGAAGTAATGAGACTTACCGGCGAAGCACCATCTATCGGTAGCGAAAGCGAACACTGCTAGGAAAATAGCGACTAGCAGAATCAGGACTCCGACCACGATGCCGACTATCGCTCCGGTGTCTAGCTCCACGCCTATAAGGAAAAAAAGTGTTAGAAAAAAAAAAACAACGGGAAAAATACGATAGATAAAAAAATGCCGGCAGAAGTGAAAACTTGAACATTAACGTTGTGCATTTTTGAATCAACCGTCTTACGAATTTTCGAACAGGTCACGTGTCCTGACGCGAGTTTGTCTTACGAGTTTTCGATCAAGTCACTTGTCCTGACGCGAGTTTGACACTTTATACACGTCCCAAGAAAAGTGCTCGCACGCCGCTAATGAAGTTTTCACTTCAAAATAAAACAAAAAGTACCGAAAAAAATGTTATGTCGATACAATGTGTTTAAAAATAAAATCCCAGTATGGTATGGTTTCCTGCCGATAAATTCTGTTTACATCTCACCGTGAAAGTTTAGGTGAAGTGAGAACGAACGAACTTCTTTAAAAAAAATGACAGCTCGCTTCACCTTGAGATGCGTGAGTCTAGGTTATTGATCCATTTAGGTATTTGATGTCACTGAATTATTGTAAACACGTTTTAAACGTGTAAAATATAAATCTTGATTTGATATTGTGAACAGATTTTATTTTTATATTTATAGGCACGCGTTTGACCACTATCTCACCTGATGGTAAGCGACAATGTGGTCGATGACGGAACACGCTTGCCTAGAAGTAACCTATTCACTCTTGACTTAAGGCCCAAATTACATACTAATTCTATACTTTACCTAACGGTGTTTGCAATAATCCGGTGACATAAAAATTCATAAATAATTATGTAAGGTTGATTAAAAAAGAACCATAGCGAAATAAATGCAGAAAATAAATATTGCCTAAAAACGAAATGGTTCTCCACAGAAAATATAACTGAAAAAGAAATGGACGTAATGAAATGATGTAAAAGGGACCCATAATTATTTAGTTATTTATTTAAAAAAAACAGAAAGAAGTTTAGTGACAAATAGAATTCAAATTAAAAGAATAAACAGTTCTTCAGAAATAAAACATTCGAAGATAATTCCTGAAAATCCTATTTCCACAAAAACGCTTAAAAGTATCGAACACAATAATCTTCTACTTGTAAATCATGGCAATTATGATATCTTAAAAATTTTCATGCATTTTATAATTCAATCAAATATATTTTTTGCTATACACTGATAAGATTTTCATGCCAACTTAGAAGAAATTTAATAAAATTGTATTGATAGGTTATTGAGTATACAGATTTTAAAGCCATGCCTCAGATCAAGATTTAAGAAATAGGATGTAAAAGATTTAATAACAATTATTTATACGATGAACATAAAATTGAAGAAGCTGCAAGACTATAACAGACAGGCGCGACTCGTAAATGCGACAACAGCTTTTTTATTTATTTTTTTCACGTGTACAGCAATCTTAGATCAATAGGGTATTGAACTGACTCGCGACTTTTTATAACATTTCTCAAAATTATGAAAAGACAAGACGGAACAACAAACTGGAGCTGTAAGCGTTTTCAAATTGATGAACAAAGAGTACAGTTGGTCGATTCTGTCGACATCTCACCGTGATCACTTAGGTGGAGTGAACGACAAGTGAGCTGTCATGCCATCTTGTTTGTATGGTTTGAACACTCACTTCGTGATCACTTCACCCACGCCTTCACTAACTACGACATGTTTATAGAATCGACCAGCTGACAACGTGACTCGCAAGTCAAGCCACAGTGATCTTGCGCCATCCAGTAAAAATAAATACTGGCCAAGTGCGAGTCGGACTCGCGCACGAAGGGTTCCGTACCATTATCTATAAAAACGGCAAAAAAATCAAGTTTCTTGTATGGGAGCCCACTTAAATATTTATTTTGTTCTGTTTTTTAGTATTTGTTGTTATAGCGGCAACAGAAATACATCATCTGTGAAAATTTCAACTGTCTAGTTATCGCGGTTCTTGAGATATAGCCTGGTGACAGACAGACAGACAGACAGCGAAGTCTTAGTAATAGGGTCCCGTTTTTACCCTTTGGGTAGAGACTTCTCTAACTTTCCATCGATTATTTTCACTAAACTTTTTCAAAAAGTTACAAATTCATATAGATTTATCAATTGTAGTCAAATACCCTAATCCGATAAAAATCCAAGTAGTTGCTGTATTTTCGCCTGTCTGAGCCTATAATCATGCTTCTAAAAGACAGAAAAATAGTTTCACGAAGAAAAGACCAATGAAAATTATTTACAGAAAACTAAAACTCATTTTTAAAAGACCAATCACAAAAAACACATTTTCATTTTAATAAAAAATAACTTAACCAAAAATCTACGCAGTCTCTTAGACTAAATCATTCGAAAAAAAAAACTTCATTCATTCGGGAAGCGATCATTCACTATCGTTCATTTACAGTTATCATTCCTGAATGAGTCTTACCATAGATTTGTATTAAATATGACGACTTTGCTTTCCGGGCTGTAGGGAACACAAGATTTGTCAATATTTAGATATTATAAATCAATTTTATTCTTTTTATTCAGATGAATTGACAAAATAGTAGGTACAATCGCGAAACCAATAAAATTATAGAGTTTAGACCACAATGGACCTTTGTCCTTTGACTTTTCAATAGGCTAGTTTACACAGTGCAAGCTGCTGACAGACATATACAGCTTCTCGTATACCCGTAGCTCGGCTCGCATTAGCAGTCTTCCCGATGATAAAAACTGCCCAGTTTCTTGCGAAGCGCAGCACACAAAGAACAGAAGTGAAAACAGAAAATGTTGAAGTAACTAGGATGCGAGATACTCCAACTCGCACGGCAGTAACGCTTAAGGTGAATGCTCCAACCAGCCCGCGAAATTCAAAATTTCTTGCGTTTTTTGCAAATTGCAGGCCAGTGCTAGGTTGTATGTTGATTAAAATATTATTCGCGGCTGTAAGACGTATGTAGTTACAGAATTATAATCATCAAAATCACCAATACAACCCTCCAAGTTTATAAAGGCCTAGGAACAAAAAAAAAAAAAAAAAAAATTCCTAGAGCTTTATGAATTTAGAACCTTGTATTGATGATTTTGATGATTATAATTCTGTAACTGCATATGTCTTACAGCCGCGAATAATATTTTAATTAATAAACAACCTATCACTGGCTTGCAAATTGCAAAAAACGTAAGAAAATTTGAATTTCGCGGGCTGGTTAGAGCATTCACCTTAAGATACGTTAAAACGATGCGAAAAACTGTACTACTCGGCAGGCTGATTCGCACATTAACTCGCAATGTGTAAACTAGTCATGAGAGATACTTGTATCTTGACAGGTTGACGCTGGCAGAATATTTGCTTTCCCAGCTTCTATAATAAACTTTTACGATTTAAGGCGAGGTTGCAGGACTGTGTGTACTGACGAACGGCAGCGACTGTCCGGCGAGCGAAATAATGCCTAAATTTTGATTGTTTTTTCTTCTTGGCGAAAAATTATAAAGAAATTATACAATATGGTTTCAACATTTACTTCGAAATAAAAAGCTTTATCTATTGATATAACTTTTATATATTCGTGATGAAATCTCTTAGCAATACACGTTTAAAATTGTGATTTAGTGTCATGTTTGATAAATAAAAGTATCGAGCCAATCATTTTAAATCGCGTTTTTTATCTATGATTTACTTGAGGGTATGTCCAATGATTTTTATTTACTACAAAACTCATATTAATTAGATTTTCAGACGTTCAAAAATCTTAAAAAGTACTGCAACCTCGCCTTAAGCAGTAAGTCAGATTATGGAATGTTTTGCCCGATTCGGTAATCGATTTCGGTGCCGAATCTTTGATCACTTTTAAACCCTTGGTTAAAAATCACTACCTCTCTCCTGAATTAGTCGTTACTGTAACTTGTAATATTCTATGCTAACTTCCCAAAGTAAAACATCCACGTACCAGCCGGTTCATCCATAGTACTGATCCTGACCGGGAACTCCTCCCGGCCGAGCCCGTTGTCCACTCGCAGGTAGTACGTCCTGTCCACGTCATCCTTGGTGATGCGCGCCACGATCAGCGTGATGTTGTAGTAGCCGTTACCCTGGGAAGTAGAGGATATTTTAAGTTCCAATGCAATTCAAATAAAAATAGGAACGTCAATGACTTCTATCTGTCAAATGACTCATGAAAAGTACGGTTTGAAAAGAAAACTTAGTTGCATATCAATGACGGTTTATTTTCAATAGTAGAAAATTATCTATATAATTTAATTATTTAAAGTCTTTATAAGTTATTTTAACCATACCATGACACTTTTTTCACTCAATATTTGTAAATAATAATTTAAAAAAACTTTTTAAGTACAAAAAAATACAACCGACTTCCAAAAAAAAAAAACTACAAAGTAAAAAATAACTTTAATTTTGGAAGTCGGTGTTTTTGTTAGTTTCTTCGTATTTTGACACCGACTTCCGAAATTAAAGTTATTTTTTACTTTGTAGTATTTTTTTTTTTTTTGGAAGTCGGTTGTATTTTTTTGTAAAAAGTTTTTTATTTTTCACTTTTTAGTGGTACCCCACACCTAACAACACCACTGAAAAATCGCAGAAAAGCAAAATACGCAATTTCGATTACTTGGATGACATAAAAATATCATCCAAGTAGACGAATTCCAGCTATTTCGATTTAAAATCCAAAGTTCGTAACCGATTTTCATAAAAATTAAATGGGACCAATCTGCAAGTATAGGTATCCTTTCAGATAAAACAAGATTTTTTCGAAGAAATCGGTTCATAATTGTCGGAGTTATGAGGTAACAAACATAAAACAAAAACAAAAACATGGTTGATTTGTACACATCTGCGTACACCATCAGCGTACCGGCGTGATGTTATGTCATGAACTGATGCAAACAATAAACAAACTTCATTGCTGACACTGACTAATTTGTACAAATTAGTAGGATAACTTAAAATCAAAAAAACTTTTTACAAAAAAATTCAACCGACTTCCAAAAAGAAAAACACTACAAAGTAAAAAATAACTTTAATTTCGGAAGTCGGTGTCAAAATACGAAGAAACTAACAAAAACACCGATTTCCGAAATTAAAGTTATTTTTTACTTTGTAGTGTTTTTCTTTTTGGAAGTCGGTTGAATTTTTTTGTAAAAAGTTTTTTATTTTTCACTTTTTAGTGGTGCCCCACACCTAACAACACCACTGCAAAATCGCAGAAAAGCAAATTACGCAGTTTCGATTATCAAAGAATCATCTAAATAGTCAAATTCCACCTATTTCGATTTAAAATCCAAAGTTCGTAACCGATTTTGATATGATTTAATTGGGACCAATCTGCAAGTATAACCTTTCAGATAAAACAAAAAAATTTCAAATCGGTTCATAATTGTCGGAGTTATGAGGTAACAAACATAAAAAAAAAAAAACATACAACCGAATTGATAACCTCCTCCTTTTTGGGAAGTCGGTTAAAAAGTAATTTGTAAATTCTTCGTATAGCGTAATGCGAACAGCAAAGGTGTGAACTCTCTGCCTGCGTCTTTGTTTCCAAACACTTACAACCCTAATCTCTTCATAATTAAAGTGAACAGGCATCTTGGGGGTAAGCTCGCTCAATCGTCGTCACCTTTGACCTAGACTAGACTCCAGAGCAAACCCATCTACACTTAATTTTATAAAGAGGAAATATTTGTTTGTTTGAAATTAATAGGCTCCGAAACTAGCTCCGATAGTCCATTTGTCGAGGAAGGCTATAGGCTATATACTCGTATATCACGCTACGACTAAAAGGAGCGGAGCACTAATGGAAAATGTGGCGCAGACGAAGTTGCGCGGGTCAGCTAGTCTATACTAATATTATAAAGAGGTATCTATACTAATATTATAAAGAGGTAAAAATGTTTGTAAGTTTGTATGTAGGGGGTAATCTCAGGAAATACTGGTCCGATTTGAAAAATTCTTTCAGTGTTAGATAGCCCATTTATCGAGGAAGGTTATATGCTATATATCATCACGCTAAGACAAATAGGAGCGGAGCATTAATGAAAAATGTGGCGCAGACGAAGTTGCGCGGGTCATCTAGTCTCAAATAAAAAAAACACAAAAATCCCACTTACCAGCAACAAAGGCTCAAGAGCCGTAAACTCGCCGTTCTCAGTCCTCCTCGGGGCGATCAGTATCTGGTCAGCTACGGCCCACTCCGCAGTAGGCTTGGGGTTGGCTCTCACAGTCACGTTCAGACGTCCCTCGGCTCCCAACTTCAGGCCAAAGATGGTGATTGGGCCGGCTTCTAGACGTTTTGGAGGGTCTGAAGGAGATAATAAATATTAGAAGATTGTTTATCGCATAGGAAATAATAAGTGGGGTAATAGGTGGATATAAGCGGAGTAATCATGTGTGAGGGCAAAACTTGGAGCACAGATATAGATAGACCTAGATAACGCAAGAGCAACTACTTCGCGTGCCGATTTTTGTACGTAGTTAGCTACGTACAAAAATCGTAAGTGGCCACTTTCGCGCTCAGTCTGCATCGGTGTAGGTATAGCTCTAGTCGGACGTCGGCTGGGTGAGCGCGGTGCAAGGTGGGGGGTGGGGCGAGGTGGGCGGCGTCTTTGAATCGATTTGATTTACCCATCTCTAAATAGTGCTTGTGACGTCTTAGTAGTCGGTAGTCAAAAAATGGCACGCTTGGTTTTCATACAGATTTCAGAGAGGAAACTCCAAGTCACAGATATAGATAGACCTAGGTCTATCCACATCTGTGACTTGGAGTTTCCTTGCGTAATCGAAGCAGAAATGATGACATCCGCAAGAGAACCAAGGTTACCGACATAGCCCGAAGGATCGTTCTGGCGTGGCAACCACGTACCGGAAGACGCAACGTTGGAAGGCCTCCCACAAGGTGGACTGATGTCCTGGTGGGGGTCGCGGGTAGCCGATGGATGCGAGACGCACAGGACCGGTTGTTGTGGCCTATGTCTAGCAGACGTCTTCCGGCTGATATAATGATGACCCTAATATAACCATTACCAACACTTACACTGCACAATCAGCTGCCTCCTCGCTTCCTTAGGTTGCAGTAGCGCCTCATGCTCGGCCCTGCAGACCAGCATCTTGGTGTCGTCCTCGTCCGTCAGTATGCGGCTGACGTTCTGACTGATAGTCTGAAGGTCTGATCCTGGGTCTGACGTGATGATCGGTTGATGCTTGCCGGCGAGGAGCTCTTCGGATCCTGGAAATGAGAGGTGAATCTTAGAATCTTATTATACAAAATTCGAGTTACTGACAGACTACGCACAGCCGAAACTACTGGTTGTAGAAAGGTGAAGTTTGGCATGTAGGTTTCTTTGAGAGTGTAAGTTGGACTTATAGACGATTTCCCAAAATTCCAACGGCAACGAGAAAAACAGATTATCGCGTACGAACGAGCAAGAACTGGTGTGTAATAAAACCAACATCCTCAATAGGGAATATGCATGCGATTTTTTTATTTGCAAAATAAAATACTTATTAGCTCTAGTAAACATCATCTGCCTAGGCTTTTCCCAACTTTATTGGTCGGCTCCCAGTCAAACCGGATTCAGCTGAATACCAGTATTTTACGTGGAGCGGCTGCCTACCAGACCTTCACAACCCATTAACTGGGTAACAACCCATTAACTGGGTAACAACCCATTAACTGGGTAACAACCCATTAACTGGGTAACACGGTACCTCTTGGTAAGACTGGTGTCAAATTTTCTGGCTTCTGACTATCCCTAACGACTGCCAAAGATCTCCAAATGACAGCCGGAACCAACAGCTTAACGTGCTTTCCGAGGCACGGAGGAAACTCGGTATGTTAAGATGGTCACCTATTCACAAACCAACCTTGGCAAGCGTTGCTTAACCTTGAAGATCGACCTGTGCGGCTGTTATTATTTAGCCACAAGCTCCTCAGTAGACAGAGATCCAAGACAGCAAAATAATTTGAACTGCTTAGACTGATGGGCAAGTCTACTTACCCAAGAACCAGGTAATCTTCGCAGCTGGTCTTCCTTTTGGCACGATGCACTGAGCCATGAACTGGTCTCCATCCTTGAAGGTCGGCTGTTCTGAGGAGTTCAGGATTGGATCTCCCGGAGCACCTGAGGATGTCAGTTTAGTGGTTAATATGGTTTGCAGTTTGTTCGAAAGAGTTACCGCGATCCTGGAACACAAGGGCGTTGGGGAACATGCGTTGATTTTAGTAACACCGACTTCCGAAATTAAAGCTATTTTATAATTTGTAGTTTTTTTTTTTTGTAAAAAAGTTTTTCTTTTTCACTTTTTAGTGGTAACCTAACAGCACCACGTAAAAGTCGCAGGAAAGCAAAATATGCAATTTTAAATTGCATATTTATAAAAGAGTGCCGGCGGCGGAAGTGAAAACTTGAACATTAACGTTGTGCATTTTTGAATCATCCGTTTTACGAATTTTCGATCAGGTCACGTGTCCTGACGCGAGTTTAACATTTTATACCCATCCCAAGAAAAGTTCTCAACGCCGCTAAAGAAGTTTTCACTTCAAAATACAACTGAATAGAGAACCTCCTCCTTTTTAGGGTTCCGCAGCCCGTCCGTAGTAGTATGTCTGTCTGTCTGTCCGTCAAAAAAAGTCATTTTTACGAAACTATAAAAACTATGCTGTTGAAACTTGGTAAATAGATGTATTATGTGAACCGCATTAATATTTTCACACAAAAAAAAAAGAAAAAAAAAAACAATAAATTTTGGGGGTCCCTAAACTTAGAACAGAACTGAAACTCAATTTTTTTTTTTCATCATACCCATACAGGTATCTGTGGTCTTCAAAAATGATAGTGATTCTAATATCATTTTTTTTTCTAAACTGAATAGTTTGCGCGAGACACTTCCAAAGTGGTAAAATGTCCCCCCCCTCAGTAACTTCTAAAATAAGAGAATGATAAAACTAAAAAAAATATATGATGTACATTACCATATAAACTTTCATCGAAAATTGGTTTGAACGAGATCTAGTAAGTAGTTTTTTTTTAATACGTCATAAATAGTAAACCGCAATTTACCTTTCATTCAATCAAATCAAATAAAAAAAACATCTATCAAAGTTGCAACCAACTACAAGAACTATAAATATTATGTTATTGCTGCTACGGAACCCTTCATGGGCGAGTCCGACTCGCACTTGGCCGGTTTTTTTGAAGTCTGTTAAAAAGCAAGTTAAATGTTTAAAGCTTGTTACAATACTCACGCGCGACAAGAAGTTTCATGGTTCCCACCAGCTCGATACTGCTACCCGAAGGAGGCGGCAGCATGCAGCTGATGTTGCCGTTCCATGCCTCCTGGATACTCTTTATGGATGCACCGCATTCACCAGTCTGGGGTACAGAGAATCATTAGGGTTATCAATAATAGTAGTAGTATATTTTCATAGTGGAATAATTATTGTAAAGTTAACAAATGTTGCATCACTACATATAATAAAACAAAGTCTTCCACCGCGTCTGTCTGTTTGTTCGCGATAAACTCTAAAACTCCTGCATCGATTTTCATGCTGTCTTCACCAATGGATAGACTGGTTCTCGAGGAAGGTTTTAGTATATCATTTGTCAAGTGGGCGAAGCCGCGGTCACAGCTAGTTTACATATAAATAAATAATATGCAATAAAGACTAGTGAACTTCCCCTGACATGATTTATTTGACGACCGCCATAATTTGGCGGCCGAGACGGCCAAGACCACCGGCTTATACGTGCCTTCCGAAGCACGGAATCACCTTTTTATCAGACAAAAAAGTGATTCAAGCCTGCAATGTCCTAGCCAAATTGGAAACAACTTTACAAAGTATGCTTCAAGTGGGAATCGAACCCACTACCTCCGGCACAAGGCAAACGCCTTAAACACTCGACCACGAAGGCAATTACAATAATGTTGTCGGATTTGTGTCCGGCTTTTGAGGGCGGGTTGTATCAAACGGTTGGTTAACGTAACATACGTACGTCAAAAAGTAACAATTACGGAAGATCTTTAACGTTCCTTAAATAAGAAGCGTTGTTTCAAAACATTCTGGCATACATTCCTGCTCATCCCAGTAGCTAATTTAATGACACGGGTCCTACCTAAATAGCTTTTTTTGCATTCCACCACTTATTTGTGTCATCAGAAAAACTGGTACTGAGGAATTAAAAGAAATTTCACAATATTGTTCTATTTGACGTAAAGTAAAGTAACGTTAACCAGTGCTCAGACCATCTGTTAACGTAAACGTTATATTTTACGTGCGTTAACACTGACATTTTGTGAAACAACCCAATTTTTTTTAACGATAGTTAGCACCATTTTTAACGTTTACGAATGCGTTAAGTGAACGTGAAACAACCCGCCCTGAGTATCCATAACGAAGTTAAAGGTGTACAAATGACAACCTACCAATGACTCCTCCCACTCTGGGCAAAGCAGGAGGGAGTGTCAGACTCTTACTGACTAAAACCCATCCGTGTTCCTCCTAATGCCCTTTGCGTTCCAGGGCCGCGGTGACTCTTTAGAACAAATTCCGCAGCCCCGGCAGACACTGACCCTAACGGGCCCCATCTTCTTTGCTGACAGCTCTTTACGTCCTTTACAGGGCTCGGAAGGGTCTCGGTATGTCACCCATCCACAAACCAACTTCGGCTAGCGTTGCTTAACCTTGAAGATCGACCCGTGAGCCTGTTAATATTAGCCACGAGCTCCTCCAATTAATAAGACCAATGAAGTGAATGAATTGGTGCAATGTGATAACAAGATCCTTACAAAACTTTCCATTTTGCTTATCAACTTTTCAAATTTCAAATGTCCTTGTAACATAGCCCGCATGCCAATTAACAAAATTATCGAATTAATGCTGTAATTTGCACAACAACTTGACACACAAACGGTAATTTAATCCAAGGAAAGTCTTATCAAATGCGAAGCGTAAAAAAAAACTTTATTTTCGGAAGTCGGTGTCAAAATACGAATAAACTAACAAAAACACCGACATCCGAAATTAAAGTAATTTTTTTCTTTGTACTGTTTTTTTTATTTATTTGGTAGATGGTTGTATATTTTTGTAATAAGTTTTTTTTTATATTCAGTTTTTAGTGGTACCTGATCAGTCCTAACAACACCACTGCAAAATCGCAGCAAAGCAAAATTCGCAATTTCGTTGGATGACAGAAAACCATCATTCAAGAAAACGAATTCCTGCTATTTCGATTTAAAAGCCAAACTTCCTAACCGATTTTGATCAAACTTAAATGGGACCAATCGACAAGTAGGTGATATACCTACTTTCAGGGAAAACCAAAATTTTTCAAATCGGATCATAAATGAGGAGTTATGAGGTAATAAACAAATACAACCGAATTGAGAACCTCCTCCTTTTTGGGAAGTCGGTAAAAAATAGGCAGCCCCTCTATGTTAAAATATTGGTAAGTATATTAGCATCGTTTGCCGAGGATTTGTAGATGGGTGAACCTTATAACATAGGTCCCGCGATACTTCCTTGCTTGGGAAAGCACTTTAAGTCGTTGGTCCCGACTCCCGGCTGTCATTTGTAAATGGTACGGAACCCTTTGTGTGCGAATCCGACTCGCACTAGGCCGGTTTTTTAGAAGCTAGTAGATTAATAAATAATAGAAGCTTACCGTAAGTCCTTGGCCCTCGTAGATGACATCTCCTTGACCGTTATTGGGTAGCAGTCTGTAGGTGGTCGTGCCGACGGTCATTCTGGAACGTTAAAGAGAGATGCATTATTGGACATTCCTCGTTCGGTAAAGTATTTGTTATATAATATACCATATTGTACACCTCATGACAAATACAGGAAAAACGTTTATTAAAAACCTGTGTACAATGGGCGGTCTTATAGCACAGGGCAATCTCTTACACACAACCTTCGGATGGATTTAACGAAAGAAGTTAGATTTAGGGCGGTCGGTGTACAAACATCATAATTAGACGTAGCTTCCAAGCGTCTTTCATAATGCGCAAAGCAAAGGAGTGGAACTCTCTGCCTACGTCTGCGTTTCCGAATGCTTACAACCCTAATCTCTTCAAAGTAATTATGAACACGCTTCTTCTGGGTAAACTCGCTCCATCGTAGACTGTCTGTCATCTCTGATCTAGGCTAGAGTCAAGAGCAAACCCATCAAAAATTAAAAAATAAAAGTCAAGAGTAAATAGGTTACGTCTAGGCAAGCATGCTGCATCGCCCACCATCAGGACGTATGATTGAGGTCAAACGCGAACCAATCAAAAATAAAGATAAACCCAACCACCGTGAAGTATAATAAACGATCCATCTTAGAAAGAATGAAGGCGTTACATTCTTAAAGTTAAGCAAAAGCAAACGGCCAGATTGGCATCAAATCACCATCATATTTACCAGGAAGACGTACATGGCTGGGCCTCCACAAAGTGTCAACACAACGATCGGTCGTATGCCTCCCTACAACAAGTCTTCGACCCAAATATTGAGGAGCCTTTTCAACCACCAAGTAAGTCCTAGCAACTCCTACCACCATATTTTCTGTCACCAAGCAGCGTCTCTGTCTTCCGGTGTGAAGGGTATGTTTGCTGGCTGGTGTAGTTACAGACACATGACAAATGTCAGCTTTGTCTCTGCCATGGCAACACATCTGTGATGTCTCTGGCGTTGCAGAGTTCCAGAAGACTACCCACCACTGGAGACGAAACTACATACCATTTGCTGGGGTATCTTTTTTTGTCAAACTTCACTATTCCACTTCTTGGGCAAAGGTCTCCCCAAAAGCCTTCCACTCTTCCCGGTGGCTTGCCTTCTCCGACCAATCCCTCATGAAAACCACTCCAGTCGTCATGCCTTCCTCGGCGATGACGCATGGTTAGCCATAAAATAACATGAACACCAACTAACCTGCATGAGTCTATGGGGTAGGACACTTTGCACAATACGCTGAGCTGGTCTCCGATCCGTCTAACTGCCTCGCGAGGTGTGATCTCCACCGTTTGACCTGGAAACAAAAGAAAATATATCGTTAGATTCCGATCCTCCATATCGAGTCTGTATAACTTAGAGTTATTAGAGGTTCAGACAAAGTGTTTTTCTGTCAGCGAATGCGATTATCGAATTGGCAAAATAGAAGGGCACGCGACATATCGACAGATCATGTCAATGTCAAAACACACAATACCAACAAACAACAACTACCTACATTTTGGAAACAAAACTGCAAGCTACTGGACTACACTAACATTCACTATGCATTTATTCGTTAAGTGAACAATGTATGTTCTTTTAGAATAAATAAAGAATCTTTAAACCGAATGTCATTTTTGACGTTTTGACAATCGCAATCGCCACGCTACCGCTGCAGCGCTGGCAGAATGTTACTTGTCTTGACCATCAGCCAGTCCCTTAGTTTGAGTGAGCATCTGTTTGATCCTTGGAAATAACTGACATTCTATCTTGTTTTTATGGATTAACAGCTCACTTCATGTTCGCTTCGCCATAGTTTTCACGGTGAGAGCTGACCTCTTATTCTATTGCAACTCAGTCTACGCTCGATTTTCCATGTACAGTGAGAAACTGGTTGTAATTCATACGTAAATGCTGCTAATTTTTAAGTGAGAAATAAGAATTATGGATTGCAATCACTTTGTTACCTATACGAACTTATCAAATATGAAGTTCTACATGAAATAGTCTATGGAAATCCGGTGAGCACCGCCCGAAATCGGATATATCCGGCTAGAAGCGGATTGCACTGGAATAAACCGGTACGATGCAAATGGCAGAGCGTATAGTTTTAGATGTGTCTATGTTTGAGATAGATAGGGTAAGTCTATGGGAATACGTAATCCTAGAGGATTTAACCTAGAATTATCTGAGCTTTGGAGAAGGGCGACAGGCGCAAGCGATAATGCGACCAAGAAGTGATATTTCTTTTTGATAGAAATTGAGTTTAAGCAAAGAGATAACGAAGACGAGCTTATGTCTCGTCGTACCTACTTAATGTCGCGACATGCCTATCTACCGGAACCTTGGATAAATACTTAACAACAAAAAAAATAATCACTGGCTTCACCAGACTACTGTACCCATACACGGTTTCAGACTTTAATCTATCCAAGTGTAAAATTATAAAGCTGAAGAGTTTGTTTGTTTGCTTGAACGCGCTAATCTCAAGAACTACTGGTCCGATTTGAAAAATTGTTTCAGTTTTAGATAGCCCATTTATCGAGGAAGGCTATAGGCTATATATCATCATCGCTAAGACAAATAGGAGCGGAGCGTAAAAGGAAAATGTGAGGCAGACGAAGTTGCGCGGATCAGCTAGTCTATGTGTAAAATTTCATTCAGACCTGTTCATCCGTCCAAAGTAGTAAGATGCATTAGTCGAGCGAATCCGCGGCACAAAGTTAGTCGCCCAATATACAAGCTGATGTTATAACCGTCCGAAGAACTCCAATGGAAGTAATGTAGATGTGCACTAGTGCCTAGTTTCAAAACTTAAGGCATACGGAACTTAGTAGATATGGTACGAGTATTATGCAGATTCTAGATTGTAGACTCGGGTGGGTAAACTTTGAGGAGTAGGTATGTTTCGAACTTAGGTGGTCAGAGTTTGATGTGGACTTGTGATTACGTAGCTGGCAGTTTTTTATTGTGAAAATCAATTCATGGTAAGTGCCAGATCAATGTACGATAACGGTCATTGACCCACATACATTTATGGATTTTCTTAACATAAAAAAAAAATAAAGCTATTCTGAATCTACTTCGATCGTGATCCTTTAAACGTGATCCTTTGAACGCAAAGGAAAACGGTTTATAATTTATTGTACGGGTATCTACGAAGGGATTTTGGGGGAGGTCAATGTACTTTATTGCAAGTTTATCTGGCGCCTATCATAGCCAGGTTGTCCCATGTTGGGGTCAGCTTTCAATCTGACTGAATGCAGTTGAATATCGGTACTTTACTTGGAGCGAGTATTAGAGGTGTAAAAGTTGAGTTCAAAAGTGTGCCTTCAAGGCCAAATCCGAAACTATGATGAATATCCAAAAACACAGAAAGCCGATCTTGTTGAAAATTAAAACTGCATCATTGGAAAAATCTTTAATCATACCGGGAGTTGAACCGATTCATTAAAAAAAACAGCCTGTATTACACTTAAAGTGTAGCTAATAAGGATCAAATTCTGGGAAATAAGAACTCATAGCAAACTAAAGCAAAGCTCTCATTTTGAACTAAAAAAAAACAAAAGATACGTTAAAAATGAAGTTGGAAAATGATTAAACCATCTAGGTTTGCAAAAAATATTAATATATCACGTCGAAAAAAAAACAGCCAATGTAGATAGATGCAAAACTATAATGCCGTTAAAGCAAATGACAACTTTATATCATTTTAATGCAGAACACATCAGAAAGGAAGTTCAGTATGAATCCCAGCAAAGAGAACAGTCTTCAGAATGCTAGGAGCATCCGCATCGCTCGCGGCATCGGAAGTTGTCGACGAGACAGCAGCTTTCAACAACATACACATTTCTAGAAAGCATTATTAACCTACTAGCTAGAAATTTTCCCAAGGGAATGTACTCCCGGGAAAAACGAATGTCCTTTGTTATTCTCCAAGGTCGATCTTTCTCTATATCAAAAACACCCGGCAGAGTGTGAGTTGGATTCGCGCACGAAGGGTACCGTACATAGAAATAAATATATATGGTTCCGTACCATTATCTAAAAAAACGGCAAAAGATCATGTCTGTTGTATCTTGTATCGGTGCCACCAGACAGTTAAATATTTGTTAAAATTTGTTTTTAGTATTTGTTGTAATAGCGGCAACAGAAATACATCATCTGTGAAAATTTCAACTATCACGGTTCATGAGATACAGCCTGGTGACAGACGGACGGACGGACAGCGCAGTCTTGGTAATAGGTCGTCCGTGGTTCGAGTTCCAACCCACCATCTACAGATCTTCTTGAAGGAGGACTTTTGACCGTAGGTGACGTATTTCGACGATTCCGAAGACGTTACGCGACACGACGCTGCGACAACATAACGTGTAGGTACCTATAGCTATTTTATCAATATGTGTATTAGTTCATTATTGTTTTTTGTATATTTTAATTTTAGATATTTATATCCATGAGTCTAAGTTGCCTGATAATAAAATGATTATGATGGGGTCCCAATTTACCCTTTGGGTACGGAACTCTAAAATTCACCAAAATTAGTTCAGCGGTTTAGGCGTTAAAACATAACCATAGACGGACAGAGCTAGCGAGTATCTCTGTCGGTCTTGAAAACAACAAATTCTATCAAAATTCAATAGCTCCCAATGTACGAGTATATGTCACCGGAAAATGATAGACTCCGTAAAATTGTAATACATCTTGATTAGATTATATTTTGTCGACATAATATATCGCATTCGGTAACGGATAAATTTTTAAATTCGAATATCCGATAAATCCGTTACGTTTACAGAGCTCCTTAACAATATCCCTGCTACAGTCTGCAGTCCTAGAGATGGCATACATGTTTGAAACTTAATACTGAGAGCGAGAACTATTGCGATATCGCTTAACGAACTATGTGGATACTTAGTGAGGATGTGCAAAGTTTCTAGCGTTCTATACAGGTGAGGTTTCTACTTGACAAGGTAGGATTCATATGAAGTAGTAATATTGCAATATTGTTGTTTGTATTGAAACTGAATTTTAGCAAACCAATTAAACTTGGAGCAGTACCGCCAATATCAATGCTAATTGGTTGTCATTATTTGCTCTGACTTCTTTCCACTTTCATGGTCACTTACATTAGTATAGTTCATATAGGGATTTCTACTATGCCATCCAATCCAACCAACCAAATACAAAAACAACAATAACAATCCACCCGCAAGATCTTCAGTTACTCCGTGATCATGGCGCTTGCAACAGTGCCGAAATATCGGAAACTCGCAAATAAAAAGGTACATGGTAGCAATCCCGATATGAACTATTCTAATGCAAGCTTTCTTGTTTCCCAAAGTTAAGTATAGACAAGAGGATATTTTCAAAGTTAGAGTGAGCAGGCTACTTCTGGGTAAGCTTGTTCCATCGTAGACTTTGTCTCCGTCATCTCTGACCAAGACTAGAGTCAAGAGCAAACCCATCTCAAATAAAACAAATAAATAACCTCCTCCTTTTTGGGAAGTCGGTTAAAAACCACTACAACGTAAAAAAATAACTTTAACTTCGGAAGTCGGTGTCAAAATACGAAGAAACTAACAAAAACATTTTACTTTGTAGTTACACGTTATTTTTTACTTTGTAGTGTTTATTTTATTATTTGGAAATCGGTTGTATTTTTTTTATAAAAAGTTTTTTATTTTTCAATTTTTAGTGGTACCCCTAATAACACCACTGCAAAATACGCAATTTCGATTACTTGGATGACAAAAAACCATCATCCAAGTAAGCGAATTCTAGCTATTTCAATTTAAAATCCAAACTTCGTAACCGATGTTGATAAAATTTAAATGTGACCAATCTGCAAGTATATCCTTTCAGATAAAAAGAATTTTTCAAATCGGTTCATAATTGACGGAGTTAGGAGGTAACAAATATAGAAAAAAAAAAAAAAACTGAATATAAGTAGAACCTCCTCCTTGTTGGAAAGTCGGTTAAAAAAGAGAATTTGAATCAATCTGAATAAACTTCCTTTTACAACAGCCTCTGTGGTCGATGGGTTTGGGTTTTGCCTGGTGATCCGGTGGTCGTGGGTTCGATTCCCATGGCAAGCAGACTTTGAAAAGTTGTTTACCAGTTTGGCTAGGACATTGTAAGGCTTGAATCACCTGGTAATCTGATAAAAAGATGATTCCGTGCTTCGGAAGGCACGTATAAGCCGGTGGTCCCGGCAGCCAAATGGTGGTCATTAAACCATGTCAGAGGCCCTTGAGGCGGTTTAGAAACTCTGACACTAGGGTGTGTGGGGCACGTTAGATAAAAAGAGGAAATTCGTCAGTTGGGGTCGTCTTCCTCTCTAACTGGATGTAGCTGAGTACCAGTAGTTTACATGGAGCGACTGCCAATCTGACCTCCACCACCCAGTAACTGGGTAACACGATACATCAGCAAGACTATTGTCAGATATCCTTTTTTTTAGGGATGGGAACTCATCAAATGACTTCTCCCGCTCTGGGCGGAGCGGGAGGGAGTGTCAGACTTTTACTGGCATAGACCCATCCATGTTCCATCATTGCCCTTTGTGTTCCGGAGACGCGGTATCTCTTTCGAATAGTCCCGCAACTCAGGCAGGATTGGCAGATTTCTTAGCTTCTGACTGTCAAAGATCTACAAAACCTTGCATCGACTTGAGCGCGGTAGAACGCGACGCAAAGACGCGGGGAGTTTTTAAAGTGAACGCGACGCAAAGACGCGGGGAGTTTTTAAAGTTAATGTTCTTATCATGTGTATAAGTTGCTATGACTGTATATTGCAAGGCACATATTGAAGCAGGGTAACGCCGGGCGTCTGGGCATGTATTAAGCTTTCGCCCCTGCTCCGAAAGGGTAATTTATTTAATTGAGCTATTCAGTATGAAAACACTGCATAGCTCAATAAAATGAAACTACAAATATATCTGTAACTAGCCCCGCGCGACTTCGTTTGCGTCACATTTTCCATCAATGCTCGGCTCCTTTTAGTCTTAACGTGATGATATGTAGCCTATAGCCTTCCTCGATAAATGGGCTATCTAACACTGAAAGAATTTTTCAAATCGGACCAGTAGTTCCTGAGATTACCCCCTACATACAAACTTACAAACAAATGTTACCTCTTTTTAATATTAGTATAGATAGAAGCATTTTCTACAATTTATGGAAAACGTGAAGAACACGGTGTTTATTAGGATAGTACACTATGTGTAGTTGAAGCTGATCCTGTACACTATCACACGTTATTATCCTGTATATTAAAAACTGCGCACCTCGGGTCACCGACATGTCCCGACATGGCCGTGCACTAGCGCGAGGAAGTTTTCAAAACGTAGTCACGATGTGGCCTAGGGCGGATAGGATATTGTAGTTGGGACAGTGGCTCTCAAAGTTGTGATTCTATTTTCAAAATATGAGTGACCGTAATGTCGTTATTCGTTTCAGTGGGACTATACTCGAACCCCGAAGTCTGTAGTTTCGGGCTTAGTTGCGGGCGTATTATACTCCGTATCACCTAACCGCTAAGAATTAATGATAAAATGGTTTGACAATTACTTTCAAGTCGTGATTAAGCCCGAAACTACGGAGTCACGGACTTCGGGCTTAGTTGCCACCCTGAATCAATTATTTCAAGAAAGTTACACTATCTCTGAAGATATCCCGAAAGGCTTGTTATACCTAAATAAAAAAACGCGCGGTTACGGGTGGATAGGCCACGAGAGTCACTTAAGAGATAAGACTCCTGATTCAGCGAATGAGAAACTGCACCTTTTATTAAGCCTTTGTCCAAAGCTGGGCAAAGGCCTTCCACTCCACACACTCTCTCATTTCCAATACAACTCCGTCCTTCGCTAGTTTGGCTCAGACTTTTCAGTAAGAGTCGAGTTCGTCCCGCCATCTTCACCTTGATCTGGTTGAAACTACAGCGTTTTGAGATAATTATGCCATTTGCATAATTCGCCTTCATAACAGCAATTTCTAAACGTAACTAGAAATACTACCTACTCACAAGAGAATTTCAAGAAACAATTTGCAATTCAACTCACAATTCAAACTAAAATGAGCAAGAAGCAACAAGATACGTTTAATTTAAAATATAAATAATCATTAAGCCCTTGCTTCCCCAATAAGGGGGAAAGGGGACTAAATTATGCCCCATTAACGGGTAATGGGGATCATAAGATAGGTCTAATAGGGAATTACCTTATCAAAATAATATAGGTGTTATATAACGGACGTTTTCGTTCATATCGGCAGAAAGGTTCACTGTTGGGCTGCTTAAGTATCTGAATGTGGGCTTAATTGTCGTAGATGACTTGCTTATTGATAAAACAATCAGGAAAACATATCAGACAAGCTTTTGCCCGAAATGAGATTTTCACAAAAAAATAGCCTGTTATTGTATCTAGGTCTTGAAAATTCATCATAATCGGATCAGCGATTGAGGCGATAAAGGGTGACAAAAAATCTTGAAGGATTCACAAGGATGGAGTGTGTTGATAAGGTTCGCTGTTGGGCTTCTTAAGTATCTGAATGTGGGCTTAATTATCACAGATGACTTGCTTATTGATAAAACAATCAGGAAAACATATCAGACAGTCTTTTGCCCGAGATGAGATTTTCACAAAAAAATAGCCTGTTATTGTATCTAGGTCTTGAAAATTCATCAAAATCGGATCAGCGATTGAGGCAATAAAGGGTGACAAAAATCTAGAAGGATTCACAAGGATGGAGTGTGTTGATTGCCGTGCAGCCATTTCATATGACTAATAAAGAAGTTGTGATTTCATTCATATAATTTCAACGCGATGTCAACAAATCTTTGTAACAATTTAATATTTTTAAAAGAGTGTCTGTGGAGTTTCTTGCACTTTCTACTCCATAGAGATCTATGCTTTGGAACGTGCAAGTAGCTTCATCTTTTTTGGACCGACCGACCTTGACAATTCAAAAGTGCCTGTAAATGGTTTAATTGAAATAAATGTTTCAGTCTTTGAGTCATTATACGAACAATATAACTGCATCAGTCAATTTGACATTGATTTGACAATTTATTTCCTTGACTATACATAATATTAAAATTAGGTATTTGTCATAAGTGCAATAGAATTACTTTTAGACTTATTCATATTTGAGGGTGTAAAATTAATATTTTAAGTAATCAGTAATGATTATAAAAACATGACAGTTCTTATTAGTAAAAGAATTGGCAAAAAATTGTTTTTACTTTCTTAGCAATCATACTAATGCGGCAATGTAAAAATAATCACCATGTTTGGAAAGCAAATTGGTGATCGTAAGTTATGGCACATTTACTTCCTTTGCTTAATTTTAAAATTGGCAAGAGTTAAAGAAAAGGACGGTGATCATATCACTCAATACAAGATTGTTCATCTGTTCACCAATACAATCATTCCACTCAACATAAAAAATATTAAAATTACAAAACAATGAAACGAAGCGCCTCTAAAAAACAAGAACATTCTTAAAAACTGCTTCACGAAACTTTAAAATTTAATTCAAAAGTAGTAAGTACAATGTGAAAGTTTAAGAACCGCTGTTTTCAGCAAATAGTTTGTTCTTGCCCGGAGCTAGGTAGTAATAAAAGTAGTTTTATACCAAATACTCTTTCGAAATTTTTATTTACTTTTAAAATATTGAATTTTGTTTTGAAAGAAATGCCTACGGGGTTTTTCCATTGGTAGATTCTGGTTCTTAGGACAAGTTATGATTGGTAATTTAGATTTTTTCGTCTCTACTTCTTTTCGGATCAATGGTCAACCAAACAATCCAAAGAGGTGTCTTTATTTTAATGATAGCATTTGATTTTTTTTTTTAATCCTAAAAAAAAAAGTGCGCCTTCATCCTCTCTCCTTTGTAAACCACCACCAACTATATAATTATGTACACATTATGGAATGCAATAAAGTATTGAGTATTGATGTAAAAAATAAAAAAAATCCGTGACTATACACCGTTGCCTAAGTGCTTACTCTTTCTTGGTATACAACCGCGATGTATATTATTTAGTTATAGTATGAACCCACATGAAGCTACAAAGTAACTTCGAAGTTAATCCGAGGGTATTTGGAAAATCTTTTGTTTTTCCCAGATTTGAGGTCCTCAATCCGATTAAGGGATTTTCGGATCGAAATTGCTGAGAACTGTAGTTTGTTATTTTTTGTAGTTTGGTAAGAAACTATGTTTTTTTTGGGTAACCTTTAGTTCGGGTGTTTTTCTTGGGTTACATAGTAATATAAAAATTAACTCGGCTTTCCCTAACTGCCTGGCAGGGTTGCGGAATTTGTTCGAAAGTGTCACCGCGGCCCTGGACGCTAAGGGCATTCGAAGGAACACGAATGGGTTTTGTGGTCGGCTTCCAGTCAAACCGGATTCAGCTGAATACCAGTATTTTAAGTGGAGCGGCTGCTTCCCAGACCTCCACAACCCATTAACTGGTAACACGGTACTCCTTGGTAAGACTGGTGTCAGATTTTCTGACTTCTGACTATCCGTAACGACTGCCAAAATCTCCAAATGACAGCCGGGACAAACAGCTCGTGCTTTCCGAGGCACGGAAGAAACTCAGTTTGTTAACATGGTTACCCATCCACAGACCAACCTCGGCAAGCGTTGCTTAACCTTGAAGATCGACCCGTGCGGCTGTTATTATTTAGCAACGAGCTCCTCAAGAGTTAATATCGTGTAGTTTCGATATGACAATCACGTGTGATGTGTGAGGCTTCGCGTCGACAATTTGATTGAGGGGCATTAATATGACTTCGTTACAAGCAATTGGGATGACGAAAATAAGGATAGATGTGCGGTGGAGTCGAAGAAGCGAACACATTTTATTGGAACTTACATTTTGTAACTGCAGCGTGATAAAAACTGTTAATCATAAGAGAATAAAAACGAAGATGAAAATCGTTTATTCTAGAGTATAAAACATGATTAAGACGTACAATTTTCCATAGCATTTTTTTTGCGAATATTTCAGCTTGCAATGAATAATTCGAAAAAAAAAACACTCATCTGAGAAAAGGAACACAGCGATTTTTTTAATTGCATAATGAAATACTTATTAGCTCTAGAAAACAAGCATGAAATTATTTTTTTAATACCTTCATCAGCTATGAAGTTATAAAGCTTCAAAAATTACAATTACAAATAGAAGTCCGATATGAGCTTTGACGTCATATTCCATTACGTCTATAAAACAGCGATTTCTTTCGTGAGAGGGACAGATATATTTGTTTAAAATAGTTATACTCGTATCTCCTAATTTTGATTCTATTTTCACTGTTAGTATTATTTTTGTATATTTTTAGATAGAATGTGTAGATAATAAATATATTTTTCATACATATTCCCATAGTAAATCAGAAAATCATCATTGCATCCATTATCATCCGCATCATCACAGTCCAACTTTATCCACACTGCAACCACTACTAGACATGGCCATGCTCTCTTTGTTTTTAGAAATATACACAAAAAGGTTCTACACGCGATGGATAAAATTTCATCAGCACATTAGTGGTGTGGCGACCTCTAAACACACTACACAACTGAAGGATTCGATATAATTTAATAAGCCGTGTAATTATTTGGCGTATTATAAAGAATATTCTACTATTCAGGAAGAATGAAGAACTTTCTAAGTTTCTACCCTGTTCCCCAAGCCTCCATACTGGGCTCACTTCTAACCCTGTCTCCCAAGGGACCATTTGAAACAACTGTGAAAAACTGTCAAGCCCTTTTACGTTTCCCTGAAGAGCGATAAAGGGAAGTTTTTGACAATCTAATTCATTATTTGACGATGTATGCTGATTGTTGTGATGTTTAATGGTTGTGTACAGTGGGGGTCGCAGATTGTTTAGTAAATTGACTAATTCAGCTTAATGTTTAAAGCACTTACTTGTCTCACAACCGTCGATTATTAGCGAGTAGCGAGTAAAACTTGAAATTCGAAACGAGTTGGCGAATAGCGAATGAAAAGTTTCGATAGTTTGGACGCTCGGCTTCATTAGCGAGTGCTTTTGTGCGACGGGATTATACTCGGATTACTTGCTCTGGCCCGCACTAGAGGTAGAAATTACCGCTGGTTCTGACCGCCAAGCGAGCATCGCCGAGCGAGTGTCGTTGAGGGAGTACGATGTTTGATAGCTCTCGAAAGGCCACACCGTTACACCATTTGCAAATTAGAGTTATCTGGCACGAAAACTTTATAAAGCAAGGCGGCTCCACGCCTCTTGTTGTTCCCCCAATATTTGCCAGTATGTATGTCATAAACTCGATTGTGGCGCATATTATCGAGTCACACGGCTTTGCTCGTTATGTGACGTCGTGTAATATTGTATTAATTTTATTAATATCTCGTTGGTACTTGACGCTAGTGCTGAGCATATGGTACTGGGATTCGATTCCCGGGTCGAGCAAAGTGGTTTTGGTTTTTTCTACCTAGATTTTCTCATGACGTAGACAATCCCATACGGATTGTCTAAGTCATGAGAAAGTCTAGGTCGGGGTTGGGGTCGGCTTCCTGTCCATCTGGATGCAGCTGATTCCCAGTATTTTACACAGAGGGACTGCTTGTCTTACCTCAACAACCCATTAACTAGGTAATACGGAACCACTTGGCAAGACTGATGGTCGAAGGGTCTAAAAAGTTCTGGAGTGGCGACCGCGTACCGGAAGACGCAACGTTGGAAAGCCTCCCACAAGGTGGACCGGTGAACTGGTGATGGTCGCGGGTAGCCGATGGATACGAGACGCACAGTGACCGGTCGTTGAGGCGATGCTTGGGGGAGACCTAATGTCTATTTCTCCAGCAGTGGACGTCTTTCCGCTGATAAATAATGGCAAGACTGGTTTCACTTATCTGACTTTTGACTACGTAAAGATGCGTATAGACAAACATACTTTGTGATCACACCGTCCGCCTACCCCCCGAAGAATTAATTATACAGGTGTGATATTATGATTTTGACTTCGTACAAGCATTATCCCGTTGCTCCGGTTCTTATAGGAATTTTGGGAAATCTCTTAGGCTGGTTTTAGAGTCACGCTGACCGTCAGCGCTGACAGCCAAAATGTATGAACTTCTAGGAAGCGTTTTAAAATAACGCGTAGCTATCAGCGCGTACGTTGGTCAGCGCTGACCTGTCAGCGGGCGTACGCGTCGCTCGTCGGCGCCGCGTAGCCGTCGGCGCTCATCGCCGCTCGCGCGCCTCTGTCTTCAGTGAGCGTTCTAGTGTCGAGTGTCGAGCCGAGTGGACGCCGTCAGCGTGCGTTTGTACTCCAAAACGATCAGCACAATACTAAAACGTCTCGCGCTGAACGTCAGCGATGACAATCTACGCGCTGAGCGGTCAGTGCTGACGGTCAGCGTGACTCTAAAACCAGCCTTAGTGCTCTCCTACCATCGGACCAGTAGTTCTTGAGATTACCCCCTACATACAAACTTACAAACAAATGTTACCTCCTTATAATATTAGTATAGACTAGCTGACCCGCGCAACTTCGTCTGTGTCACATTTTCCTTTAATGCTCCGCTCCTTTTTGTCTGAGCGTGATGATATATAGCCTATAGCCTTCCTCGACAAATGGACTATCTAACTCTGAAATAACTTTTCAAATCGGACCAGTAGTTCCTGAGATTAGCGCATTCAACCAAACTAACTCTTCTGCTTTATGATATTAGTATAGATAGTATAATGATGATGATAAAAAATGGAAACAGCACGACCTCTGCCTACCTTCAAGTATGCAAGCGCGATTTTTTAGGATAAGCAGAGATGGTCCATTCAGCATAAGTGCTATTGCGTACTCCGCTCGGTTTAAAAGCTTAGTTTGAGAGCGTTTGCCTGTACTGTCCGACTCGAGCCGTGATATAGTCGAAGAGATATACAGAGTATACGCGGACCTCTTAGTTGAACGAGGGGCATGTATTAGATTCTTGAAATATTAAAAATAAATGCATCTGTTCAAAAACTTAACTAATTACTATTATAAATCTCTTAAGTAACTAAAAATAATCTAAAATATGGCGTCGAAAATTCCTCCGAATCGCTATCCACTGGTAATGTACCCAAAAGACTGTCAGCATTGCCAAGTTGTATGGCAATGCTTATCCGAGGTAGAAGCCATCCCTTGGGTCACGCGAAGCGTCAACACAGATCTTTAAAGCAGTTGTGAGCACTCGGACTCAACCCGAGAGTGTCAACCCCAAACCCCTCATGGACCTTGTATTTATTTTTTTATTTGAGACTAGCTCTACCCGCGCAACGTCGTCTGCGTAACATTGTTCATTACTGCTCCGCTCCTATTGGTCTTAGCGTGATGATATATCTGATCTATTTAATTTTTCATTTTTCAAATCGGACAAGTAGTTCCTGAGATTAGCGCGTTCAAACAAACAAACAAACAAACAAACAAACTCTTCTGCTTTATAATATTAGTATAGATGGGTTTGCTCTTGACTCTAGTCTAGGTCAGAAATGACAGAGACAAAGTCTACGATGGAACGAGCTTACCCAGAAGAAACCTGTTCGCTCTAACTTTGAAGTATTAGGGTTGAATGTGTTAGGGAACACAGAAGCTGGTAGTAAATTGTATCGCTACTGTCACCGACAATCGTAATGTCTGTGAAACTTCGCTGACAATCAAAACATCCTATTTATTAACCACTGCACGAGCTATTATCATATGGCTAATACCGTAGCCACTAAACCAAATAACCAATAAAATTACATTATTTTTATTGCTAAACCACTTAGCAATTTCACTAACCCTTAGCATCATAAAAAGCTTAATAATTGCCCCAGACTTCGGGCAATCGAATCTACCACCCCTAATCCCTAGGGCTGGCTATAATATTCATATATCATTGACAAATCGTACAATTTGTTTTTATTACGTAGCGCCCATAGACCAAAGAAATTCATAACGGACATTTTGCTAGAATCGTCAAAAGGTTCCATACAATACAAGCCAAACGTTCTGGGAATCTTGTTGTACGTAGAGCTACGGTGTGGAATTCGCTGCAGGAGTATTTGCATTCTAATAAGTACTACAAATTGAGGGTCATAAGGTCTACAGTGAATTGAATAGGGCGCGCTACATCGTCGACCACATCATCATCACCTGATGGAATGCGATGGCTTTCCATTAGGTGAGATTGTGGTCCCGTCATACGCCTATCAACAATAATAAAAAATAAAATAATTATAAAGAAGAAAGAATGAAATTAAATGAATTACTCCTTATCATTTATATCTCCTTAACATCAGCTGCCAGTGAAAGTCAAAATCGGTCCAGCCGTTTCGGATATAGACCGTGAAGAACATCATCTGCCCAGCCTTTTCTCAACTATATTGGGGTCGGCATCCAGTGAAACCTGATTTAGCTGAATACCAGTATTTTACGAAGACCGGCTGCCTACCAGACCTCCACAACCCATTATCTGGGTAACACGGTTCTCAGGCAAGACTGGTGTCAGATTTTCGGGCTTCTGACTATCCGTAACGACTGCCAAAGATCTACAACCGGGACCAACCGCTTAACGTGCTTTCCGAGACAGGGAGGAAACTCAATATTATGTTAAGATGGTCACCACATATGGTTGATTAACCTTGAAGATCGACCTGTGCAGCTTTTATTATTTAGCCATTTTTTTTATTTATTTGTATGACCGTACCGAATGTACCGAACTCTGTGGTGAAAACCATTGTCGGACAGTCAGGGTTGTCACGTACCCCGAAGTAAGTTTTAATTCATTTCGAGTGAGTTTTCTAATTTCCCGTTATTAATTTAATGTTGAGTTAACTTCAACTTTCGTGGAAGGGAGGTTTTGGGTGAAATGATAATTTAGTTTTGTTGTTTGTTGATGATATAATTAATAAAGTGCCTGAAACAGTGCCCCAATAGTGGTGGGTTTTTAAAACTTTTCTGTAAATGTGCTGTCAAATGATATGATTAGGTAGATGATTTACTGGGGCTCTGCGACAATCATTTGCTGGCCAAGGTTGTACTGGTCAATCCCAGTAACTTTGGACTTCCAACAACCTTCTCATCGCTTTCCGTCAGGTGAGACAGCGGTCAAACGTATGGCCTATCAATATAAAAAAAAAACCAGCGGCCAAGTGCGAGTCGGACTCGCGTACCGAGGGTTCCGTACAAACCTGTAGGTATATTTTATATGCAAAAGATAAGTACGGTTTGCAATTTATGACGTATTAAAAAAAACTACTTACTAGATCTCGCTCAAACCAATTTTCGGTAGAAGTTTATATGGTAATGGCAGACAGGACATGACGAATCTATAAGGGTTCCGTTTTTGGCATTTGGCTACGGAACCCTAAAAACATGAAAGAGAGGGACAGCCCTAACTGTTTATTGTATTGCACTTACGTGTAAATTAGGTCTTAAATGGCAACAGTATGTGGCAGATTTACTTACTTATATTGAAGAAATAAAGAGTGCTCGTGTTGAGAACATTATACTTTTCGCATCGTAAAAGCTTTTTGAAATGAGCTTTGAAAAAAAATATTTGGGTCGATTTCCAAGGTTAAGCAACACTTACCGAGCTCGGTAGACTCCTCCGTTCGGTTTTCGAAGTTAAGCAACACATGCTGAGGTCACCCCGTGGATGGGTGACCATCCATTACACACCGAGACCTCCGTGCCATTTTATTAGGGGAGGCCGTGGTCCAGCAGAGGACGTCTGCAGGCTGATATCAGGATGATGATGATCGGTTTCTTTGCTTAGATTATATGATGATAGGTAGGTAGTGAATTATGGAAGCGGAAGCGAGAGACTTATTGCGTCAACCCCAAACAAATCGGGTAAGTTTGTATTGGATAGCACAAAAATATGTCTAGCATCTATTTTATTTATGGACGCGTCCTATACCAACATTACAGCCAGCGGCGTAGCTCAAAAAGGGGCTCTGTATCAAAATTCTGGGGGCGGCCGTTTATAAAAGTTTTTTTTTAAACAAATAAGGCCCTACTAGCTCAGTTCTGAGCTAGTCATGGCAGGTCACGAAGGAGATGGCGGGACTAAATTTATTGCTTTGCATCCACAAGTCGGGCCCTTGTAGTTAGCAAAGGTAGTATTCTTGTGTATAATATTCTTTCTTTCTTTTTATGTTGGCATTTCGTCTATTATGCGATATAACGTTATTCTGACCATTGTTTAGTTAACAAAAGCCTAACACACGTACAAGTAACTTATTAGATATTTCACAGTTCACTATTATTTTGTTAACAACAATGTTTTCTAATGTATTGCAAATTGACTGAAGAGCGTGTATTCCGTCCACTAGCGCCGCCAATCGTTTTTTATTATTTGTGGTAAATTTAAGACACGTAGATAAAAAACCGCTCTGTAGTGCACTGAAGAAATGTATTTATTATGTTTTGAGAGTTATGTTTTGTACTTTAGAACATAAATAGTTGCCAAAGTCGATAGTTTTGCTAAAAGTGGCCACTTTTAGCAATTATTGCCGTTTTGGCTATTTAGCCATGAGTTTATTAAAAATAGCTGTCAAAAAATAATAGATACATTTCTTTAGTGCACTACAGAGCGGTTTTTTATCTACGTGTCTTAAATTTACCACAATTAATAAAAAACGATTGGCGGCGCTAGTGGACGGAATACACACTCTTAAACAATATTACCTTACAACAAAATATACGGAATATTTAATTAACATAGCTATTTGCCAGCCCTACGCTACATTCTCACAGACTTCATCAAATTACAGTAACAAACGAAATTGCCACTTACACCGCTCAATAGATGGCGCTGTTACAAGTATCGCAAAACATTTGAATACAGAACAATTCGTTTGAGATGCCTGAATCGCGCAAACGAAATTTTCGTAAAATTTTATTTCATTATTTTGCTTTTGTACGTAAGCGTGTCTGAAATTTTGCTTATTGTAGCTGGTTTAAATACAGTTATTTCATGTGGGAAGTGCTTTCGTTGTTTTTGGCTCGAGGGATGGTAATTTTATTTTATACTAGCTGACCCGCTCAACTTCGTCTGCGTCACATTTCCCATTATTGCTCCGCTCTTATTTGTCTTAGCGTGATGATATTTGTCTTCAGGTGAAGCAAAAGGGAGTGTCAGACTCTTACTGACTAAAACCTATTCCGTATAAACGTGTTTCTCCTAATACCTTTTGCGTTCCAGGGCTGCGGTGACTCTGTCGAACGAATTCCGCAACCCTGGCAGAATTACTAGTGTCTATGTTTGTAACGTCTACACTTTATAAACGAGTGCCGGATAATTCCAGTCTAGTTTATTATGCACGTATTTAATAAATAGGAAAATACGTATGTCTGTTTGTAACGTTTTCCTGGACTAATGTACCGTTTTCGAAGAATTTTAGTATTGAGATAGGTTGGACTTGAATACTTCATCCCGCGATTATTTTCGATTGGGATAAGCTACTACGTAACTATACGTATACTACCCACACAACCGTCTGCTAAAAAACCAATTTATTATTTTTCTTAAAAGTTTTTTATTTTTTATATAGCGGCAATAGAAGTAAACACTAAAAATTTCAACTGTCTACCTACTACGGTTCTTGAGAAACAGCCCGCTGACAGACAGACAGACAGACAGACAGATAGATGGACGGAAGGACGGAAAGCGAAGGTTTAGTAATAGGGTTCAACAGTCACCCTTCGGGTACGGAACCCTGAAAACACGAAAAAAATATTTGTAGAAATTTTCAAGGAAATTTCCTCTCAAAAAACATTAAGCCCTTAAGTAATATTACAATCCATCCAATAAAAAATATAGAAGACAAAGAACCACAAAAAAAGCAATAAATAATATTAAAAACACCCCTCTGTACCCTCAAACAGACTAATTGCTAATCGACCCCACCCTGTATAGGGCGCACTTAATACAATCACTTTTGGAACACCCTTTGTGTTACATTGCGGGTTTTTGATTACGCGTCCCCTTTGAGCGAGTGGAGTGGGGTGCCGGCTCTTTGAAGGTACGAGGTTCGATTCTGATTTGGGGTACGTGATTTAGTTTTTAAAAAATATATTAATACCGCGTGTATCTGACATCGACGCACAAACGATTTCCATGGGTCCAGGGCATGATTCTGGACACCCCAGAGTTGGAATTTTCGTCGGCTTTTTTCTAATTTTTTCATTTTTTTCAAGAGTTTTTTTACTTTAGACTGCTCATAAATCATAATCGTTATTCTGACCTAACCCAATGAGATTTTTAATAAAAAAATAATTAATTAACTACTTTCACTAAAAAGAGCAATCTGAATAAAACGACAACTAGGTATCTAGGCTCAGCTGAGCTGATACCTATTTGTGGTACTCTTGAAAAAAATTAAAAAATTAGAAAAGAACCGACGAAAAATTCAAACTCTGGGGTGTCCAGAATCATGCCCTGGACCCATGGAAATCGTTTGTGCGTCGATGTCAGATACACGCGGTGTCTAGTCATCATCGTCATATCAACCTAACGATGTCCACAGCTGGACATAGGCTAGGCTCCCCCAAGCGTTGCCACAATAATCGGTTCTGTGCATCTCGCATCCATCAGCTACCCGCGACCTTCACCAGGTCAACGGTCCACCTTGTAGGAGGCCTTCCGCCGTTGCGTCTACCGGAACGCGGTCGCCACTCCAGAACTTTTCGGCCCCATCGACCATCTGTTCTGCGAGCAATGTGCCCTGCCCACTGCCACTTTAGTTTGACGATCCTTCGGGCTATATAAAGTAGCTAGCTGACCCGCGCAACTTCGTCTGCGTTACATTTTCCATTAATGCTCCACTCCTATTTGTCTTAGCGTGATGATATATAGCCTATAGCCTTTCTCGATAAATGGGCTATCTAACACTGAAAGAATTTTTCAAATCGGACCAGTTTCCTGAGATTTGCGCTTTCAACCAAACAAACAAACAAACTCTTCTGCTTTATTATATACCAATTGTTAACTAGCTGACCCACGCAACTTCGTCTGCGTCACATTTTCCATTAATGCTCGGCTCTTTTTAGTCTTAGCGTGGTGATATGTAGCCTGTATCCTTCCTCGATACATGGGCTATCTAACACTGAAAGAATTTTTCAAATCGGACCAGTAGTTCCTGAGATTACCCCCTACATACAAACTTACAAACAAATGTTACCTCTTTATAATATTGATGATAATTATTATCAGATAGCGTGTACCAACGGCTTCGCCCGTGTGATTCCTAGGGAAAATACTCCCGGAATGTATTTAAGCTTTTTACCCTCAAAGTTCCCGTTCCCGTGGGATTTCCGGGATAAAAACTATTATATGTCCTTTTTCGGGTCTCAAACCATCTTTCTACAAAATTGTATCCCAATCGTTTCAGTGGTTTAGGCATGTAGAAGAGACAGGCAGAGTTAATTTCGCATTTATAGTATTAGTAAGGATTCGCTCTCATACCAGTTAATTCAGCTTAGTAGACGATTTTCGTGTTAAAAGTCTACTAACTAGACTTTGGGAATGGTAGATTAAAAAACAAAACCGGCCAAGTGCGAGTCAGACTCACACACGATAGTCCCGTACTATAAACCGAATAAACGATTGTTATTGACTTTAATTTAATTTTACAATTTATAGCGGCAATAGAAATAACACTCTGAAGGCCAATTCTACTAATTTTGAAACAACGTTCGCATTCGCATGTCAATAAAAAAGCCTTAATTTTCATACATTTTTGACAGATTGCGATTGAGATGCGAATGCGATGCCTATGTGAAAATTAGTAGAATTGGCCCTCCGGTTATATCAACTCTCTACTTATTGCGGTTCATACAGACGGACAGACGATCGAACGGACGGACAGGCAGCGTAGGCTTAGGGTCCCGTTAGAACCCTAGGGGGGGGCGGAACCATCAAAGGTATGCAACTTGAACAATTTTTTTTTAATATTGATAGTCATACGTTTGACCGCTATCTCACCTGATGTTCTCTCAAAATTTTCTCAAAACCACTGTCATTTCTCCGTCAATATCATTATTCGTCAATATCAATATCATCCCCTCACACGGGACTCCCTCAATAATGAAGATATATTATTACCAGAACGAGATCCGTCCGAGATAAAATGTGAAATAATTTTTTCAACCCAATTTGCCAAATGTGTTTGTGACTATTGCTGCCATATGGCCACAACTCTAGATCCTGGACTGTTCTTAACAATTTCTACATAAAAAATACAATAATAATAATTAAATCTTTATATGAATATAAGCGAAGATATTGAAAAATATTGGGTGAGTTTTCTGTTCTCCTTGCTCGATTGCTGAACAATAACGCATTGGCTTGACCCCGAAATCGAGCTCAGGGCCCAGCAAGGATTTTAAACCCATAAGACCAATGAGACTGCCTCTCCATCATTAATTTATCAGCATGACCCAAAAACTACTTTCTATTAGAACAATGCGCCACGGGTCATGGTTAACATTTTGAGAATATTTAATTGTGCAGATAGCTACGGAGTGGAATTGCCTGCTGGAGTCTGTGTTTCCTGATAGCTACGACCTGGGAGCCTTTAAGTCAAGAGTGGTTACTTCTAGGTAAGCGTGCTCCATCTTAGACCGCATTATCGCTTACCATCAGGTGAGATAGTGGTCAAACGCCTGCCTATCAATAATAATAAAAATAATAATGCTACTTTCTAAAAAGACCATTGTCACATTTCTATCAGTGTCTTTATTATCAATATCATCCCCTCACAAGGGACTCCCTCAATAATGACGATACATTATTACCAGAACGAGATCCGTCCGAGATAAAATGTGCAATAATATATTCACCCCAATTTGCAAGTGCGGTTGTCATTGTAACACACCCTAGCTACTGTGGCCACGTTTTGTGGTGGACTTGATATGGATAACCGGTTTTTTTTGTGGTTTTATTACTTTTTTTGTTTTGTTATGAATGAAATGGGAAAATATACTATATTCACAGGGCAGGTCAAGGTGATAGTTTACAGTTGCACCGCATATGATGCCTGACGTTCTATTTTCCATTCAATTCAATTCAATTTGTTTATTTCAGATAAATTACAAACACATTTAGCGATTGCAACCATCCATAAAATATACAAAACACAAATTACAACAAAACAAGGACACAAAACAATAGAAACATTGGATCAGGATCGCTCCACCCGTACATGTAGTCTTGTCCAATGCTCCATGAAGGAAGAATCTACATCCATTCTCCCTGCAATGAGTTGCAGGAAGCCGTTGGAACTGTCCCGTATGCGGCGCATCAGAGACGCTACTCTTTTGCGATGTATCGCCTAAAAGCCATCAACTTGAGCGTCTGCAAACATACGATACTGATGCGCTACAAAAGCGTGGCAACCCCATCAACATCCTGAAGGCATTATTGTTTTGGACACGCAGGGCACTGTAAGTCCTCTGCGTATGCCTCACTCATAAGCTGCATGTATAAAAAGATTGACAGTACGCCTTGAATAAAGTAATTTTTACCTGTGCAGTGCAGCGTGCAAATCTACGGGATTTTAAGAGTTCTGTGCCCGAAGGGTTACCAAGAGAACCCTATTACAAAGCCCTCGCTGTCCGTCCGTCCGTCTGTCAGCGGGTTGTATCTCAAGAATCGTAATAGATAGATAGTTGAGATTACCACAGTGTGTTCTTATTTCTATTGCCGCTGTAGCAACAAATAATAAAAATTATAAATTAACGGAGGCTTCCATACAAAAAACGTGTTATTTTCAGTTTTTGGTACGGGACCCTTTGTGTGAGAGTCCGAATTGCACTTGGCCGGTTTTATTTAATCGGTTAAAACCGGAAAAATCCTGTTTGTGTGTCTGAGTGTTTATTTTTCTTTCCATTGTTACAAGTAAAATGTTAATCTCATATCAGTCTTGTGACAATAGCTTTATTACCTTCTCTTTCATCATCGTACATTTTTAGGGTTCTGTCTCCGCTGTCCGCCCGTCTGTAACCAGGGGCCCAATTCTGCTAATTTTATTTAACTCACATGCTATTGATATTCAATTGAGAGTCAATCACGACTCCATTACGATTAGAACAAATTTGGTATTCTGCAAAAACTTGTATGTAAGCTCAATAGAGTCGTAATGGAATCGTAGTGTAATTGTAATTGACTCTCAGTTGAACAGTTATAGGTGTTGCCATTCAAAATCTACCAAGAAAATGAATGAACTATTGGTTTGATTTAAATATACGATTTATCCATTTCTGTGATTCAATTACGAACTAAATTGTCTGCAATGAATCGCCTTGTCGATAAAACATAACTTTAACGATGTTAGAAAGAGTTTATTTCAAATACGGTGGCTAGGTACGAACTTTGGATTTTAAATCGAAATAGCTGGAATTCGTCTACTTGGATGATGGTTTTATGCCATCCAAGTTAATCGAAATTGCGTATTTTGCTTTTCTGCGATTTTGCATGGTGTTGTTAGGTGTGGGGTACCTACCACTAAAAAGTGAAAAATAAAAAACTTTTTACAAAAAAATACATCAGACTTCCAAAAAAAAAAACAGTACATACTAAAAAAACGTTAATTTCGGAATTCGGTGTCAAAATACGAAGAAACTAACAAAAACATCGACTTCCGAAATTAAAGTTATTTTTTACTGTGTAGTGTTTTTTTTGGAAGTCGGTTGTATTTTTTTGTAAAGTTTTATTGTATGAGTATTGTATACTGCGCTGTAATATTAAAGCATATTAACTGTTTTCTTCTATATTTTAGGCTAATAATATGAGCGTCCAACAAATTGAAGCTCTGATAGAGTATTTAGAAGGGCAGCAGGAGCTAGCCCTTGGATGCTGCTCACGGTCCAAAGAAGGGCGCAGTCTGTCGAAAAGGCTTTGGCAAGAGTGCGCCGGAGTTCTTAACAGCATATCGTCAGACTGCGTCCAAAAGACAGGAGAGCAATGGCCTCTCTCCTCTCTCCTTTCCATTCCATGCCTATAATAATTGTCAGGGCTCTCACTTCCACTTTTCCAACGCGGAATTCCGCATTGGGTAAATCTTCCACGGCATCCACCGTTGCCCTCATCGAGGCCCGCTTTTTACGGCGCTGAGCCAAAAGATGACGACGCCGACGGCGATCTTGCGCATTAGCTAATGCTAGAATACGCCATCGTAACAATAACCGCAGCATCTTTTCAGTATTTTTTTTAATATTTTTCGTTGAGTGGCTTGTAAAATCCTAAGATTATCTATTGTTGCACAATCGTACTTCAATCGTAAAATTGACACTCAGATTCAATTGAGTGTCCATTGATATAAATGTCAAATAAGAGTAGAATACCGATAAAGTCCACAATCGATTTACAATTGTAACACGATTGAAGAGCAGACTAGCAAATATTCCAATAGCAGTTCAATGGAATGTCAATGGAAAACCATTGGTCTTAAATTAGTAGCGGAATACCAAATTTAGTTAAAACTGCTACTGAGATCCAATTGATATTCAATTGAGCCATTCTTAAATTAGCAGAATTGGGGCCCAGGCTGTATCTCACGAACCGTGATAGTTAGACAGTTGTAATTTGCACAGATGATGTATTTCTGTTGCCGCTATTACAACTAATAAAACAACAAAAAAACCGGCCAAGTGCAAGTTGCGACTCGCGCACCGAAGGTTCCGTGCAAAACTGTAGGTAATTATAAGCAAAAGTTGCGATTTACGATTTATGACGTATTAAAAAAAACTACTTACTAGATCTCGTTCAAACCAATTTTCGCTGGTAGTTTACATGGTAATATACATCATATATTTTTTTCAGTTTTATCATTCTCTTATTTTAGAAGTTAAGGGGGGGGGACACACATTTTACCACTTTGGACGTGTCTCTCGCGCAAATTATTCAGTTTAGAAAAAAATGATATTAGAAACCTCAACATAATTTTGAAGACCTATCCATAGATACCCCACACGTATGGGTTCGATGAAAAAAAAATTTTTGAGTTTCAGTTCTAAGGACCCCCAAAATTTATGTTTTTTTTTTCTATTTTTGTGTAAAAGTCTTAATGCGGTTCACAGAATACATCTACTTACCAAGTTTCAACAGCATAGCTCTAATAGTTTCGGAGAAAAGTGGCTGTGACATACGGACGGACGGACAGACAGACATGACGAATCTATAAGGGTTCCGTTTTTGCCATTTGGTTACGGAACCCTAAAAACAGAATAAAATAAATATTTAAGGGGGCTCCCATACAACAAATGTGATTTTCTGTCGTGTTTATAGATAATGGTACGGAATCCTTCGTACGCGAGTCCGACTCGCACTTAGCCGGTTTTTAAACTCGGTTTCTACCTCAGTTAACACAAAAGAAATCGTTCTTATAAATAGGGATAGTAGGATCACTAACCAAAAATCAAAATCAAATCACAATTCAACAAACGTACAATTAATTACCATCATACATGAATCGTGTCAAGACAAGAGAGCATTCATTAATTACTACTGCTCGAGATACAAAGGGCGGGAAAGCAAATATATGCACCCTTTAGTGCGAACAACCCTCACACCCTTAGGCTTATCCGTAGCTAGTTAGCAACCATGGGAGATAGCAACAAAGTAGGTACCTATGGTAAGTTCTACCTATACATATATACCGACTTTACAAGCTGACCCCTGCAACGTCGTCTGCGTAACATTTTTTATTACTGCTCCGCTCCTATTGGTCATAGCGTGATGATATATAGCCTATAGCCTTCCTCGATAAATGGGCTATCCAACACTGAAAGAATTTTTCAAATCGGACCAGTAGTTCCTGAGATTAGCGCGTTCAACCAAACAAGTAAACAAACTCTTCTGCTTTATAATATTAGTATAGATACCTATTACGGTTCTTAAGATACAGCCCGCTGATAGACAGACGGATCGACGGACGGACAGACAGCGGAGGCTAAGTAATAGAGTTCCGTTGGGTACGGAACCCTAAAAATTTGTAGAATTGGCCCTCTGTTGACTGGCTACTAGGTTGTAAAGATCAGATACCAATAATCTCACGGGACCACAAACTCAGAGATAATTCACTATTACAAATGCACCCTCATGCGGTCACCACCGGTGATCTCACCCCAAATGACGGCTGTCTATTTCTATAGTATATTGATTGTAATAGTCGAGTTATAATTGCACAACATTCATCATGATTTGTAAGCGAGAGCTACATTTTGTGGAATTCGTTTCGGAAAATCAGTTACTGGTCAGTTATTGAATTTGTGATGGATTTGTGAGGTGGAGTGATGAGAAGCATGTGACTAGTGCATGAGAAGTAATTTGAATGGATAAGGAAATAGAGCAAAGAAAAATTGGATGTGTTGTGTCAGAGATATAGTAGACAGATTTTTTTTTTTTTATATGCGTTCTTTTGACCACTATCTCACCTGTTGTTAAGCGATGATGCGGTCTAAGATGGAGCACGCTTGTCTAGAAGTAACCTATTCACTCTTTAATTAAAGACTCCCAGGTTGTAGCTAACAGGAAACAGACTCAGGCAGGGAATTCCACTCCTTAGCTGTACGCAAAATGAATGGATTATTTTTGACTGAAATCGAGATTGTGAGATTTTTAGATACTTCTAATATACTAGAGCTGAAAAGTTTGTTTATTTGGACGAGTTAATCTCAAGGACTACTGTTTCGAATTGCAAAAAAATATTTTATGTTGGATAGCCCATTTATTGAGGAAAGCCATAGGCTATAGAACATCACGCTACTATCAATAGGAGCGTAGCATTAAAGAAAAATTTGACACAGACAAAGTTCCGCTTGTCAGCTAGTTTCTGATATATTAGGATAAAGCCAGGAAGAAAATGGTGAGAACAGTGATTTTTATCCTATGTAAACTTATAACAACTAAACTTTTTTAATATTTACTTCACAGTAACGCTGAAAACTGTTACTAAAATCTAAAAACTGTTTAAAGCGGCACCTTGGTTTTAATTCTACGCCCAAATACACAATTAGGATCTAGGCATTAGGAAAACAATTATTAGGTTTCGGTTGAAAAATATTTAATTATCAATACAAGCACAAAGCAGATTACTACATAACAATTAATCATCTTGTGGTAAACGAATCATAAACTCGCGTTCTATTCTTTATCTACAATTATCTAGCCCATTTATCTCCATTACAAGACTGCATTCCTCAAACAATACACTCTACTTCACAAAAAACTACTCCAATAAAAGCCCGCACAAAAAGGGACCACAAAAAATCCAATAAATCTTGCGACCACAGACTATCCGACTAAACACCACACGTGTGGCCACTCGAGTCATAATCCCCGAAGTACGGACACACAAATAATGCGTATTTGTGCACGGATTAGCGCGTCCGTGTCCAATTACTGGTACAAAGCGTGGTCACCCCATAGTAGGTATTCAAATAGACTTGGGGCGAATCCTTTTATTGGCGAGTCTTTGTCTCTCTTTGTTGTGTGATGTGGTCACCCTAGTTTTAAGCTGTGAACTGTATACAGGATGCTTTATTTGAGTTACTGGTTGTTCATTTTATCTATGCGACACTTTTTATTTTGGATGTACGCAGACGAAGTCGCGGGCACACAGTAAACTGTGAGATTTGCTACTGGAATAGACAAATTGGATTATTCAAAACTCATTTGAAGTTGGCAGACGGTGACGTAGTGCGGGATGCCCTGAAGCACGATGGATCGATGATTTGAATGAGGTGGCTGGCATCGCATGGATGGATGCGGACTGATTGGCGCTCTTTGGAGGAGGCTTGCGTTCAGTTAGACGTGTTGCGCCGACCTAAAGTAACATGGGGCAAGCGCAGGAAGTTGATGATAATTTAAAAGCTTTGTATCCTCAGACTTGTCAGTGTAGACCACGGTATCATGATGGCATTGCCACGAAGTAGCAAGGGATTGACTGTTTTTTTATTTTTTTTATATGGGTTTGCTCTTGACTTTAGTCTTGGTTGGATGACAGAGACAAAGTCTACGATGGAGCGAGCTTACCTAACTAACTTAACTTTGAAGAGATTAGGGTTGTAAGACTTCGGAAATACAGACGCAGGCAGAGACTTCCACTCCTTTGCTGTGCGCATTATAAAAGACGTTTGGAAACGCTTAGTGCGAATTTCTCAGTAGCAGACAGATTCTGGTTTTATTTCCTGGTCGTCCCTTTCAAGTTGGAGTCAGCAGTTTTTTGGATGAGAAATCATTAAATGACTTCCTGCACTGGGCGGAGCTGAAGGAAGTCAGACTCTTACTGACTAAAAGCCATCCTTGTTCCTCCTAACGTGCTTTGCGTTCCAGGGCCGCGGTGACTCTCCGAATAATTCCACAATACTGTCTACCTACCGCCTACCTGGCCCTATGGGAAAACAGGCGAATACCTTAGCTTCAGAAGTTACGAAAAGCTTCACATTTCGCTATCAATAACCGGGCAATTAATAAAAATACTCATCTTACAGGCAGCAGACCGCCCTCTTAATAATCTCAAATATCAAAGCTGCATCCCTAACGATTGTCTCTATTGTGTTGTGATAGGGATGGGAAAAAGTATCGATATCGGTACCTTGGTAGAATTCATAAATAAAAAAAAACTTTTTACAAAAAAATACAACCGACTTCTAAAAAAAAAAACACTACAAAGTAAAAAATAACTTAAATTCGGAAGTCGGTGTTTTTGTTAGTTTCTTCGTATTTTGAATTTTTTTGTAAAAAGTTTTTTATTTTTCCCTTTTTGTGGTGCCCCACACCTAACAACACCACTACAAAATCGCAGAAAAGCAAAATACGCGATTTCGATTATCAAAGAATTATCTAAATAGTCAAATTCCAGCGATTTCTATTTAAAATCCAAAGTTCGTAATCGATTTTGATATGATTTAAATGGGACCAATCTGCAAGTATATCCTTTCAGATAAAACAAACATTTTCAAATCGGTTCATAATTGTCGGAGTTATGAGGTAACAAACTTAAAAAAAAATAAAAAAAAAACATAACCGAATTGATAACCTCCTCCTTTTTGGGAAGTCGGTTAAAAAAGCTGAATAAATAAAATGTTTTTATGACTCAAATTGTTCTGATAAAAATTGAGGCAGCATAGTGACATAGACAAAGTGGTGGGGTTAGTCTCGCTCGTAATTATGATTTGAGAATAGAGTCAAAAGTTTTACACCATTGGAAAAAGAGACAAAATTATGCTGTTATAACTCGTTTATTTCTTAACAATATACATTGTGAAGAAAGAATAATAATTACATTACAAAAAAAAATCCTCCAATAAAAAATATATGTCAAAAATAAAATAAAGTATTAAGTATAAAAAGATCAATAATGTCACATATTATGCAACAACATAAAACTCCAAATTATTCAAACCAAAATAATAATAAAAAATGTCAATAAGAAACATGAATGTCAGCCTCGGACTGTTGCGACTATGGACTATAAAAATGAGGTAAGAGGCAACTCATGTGATGCATCCTTGCGCACAAAAATATTTCCTGGCTAGACAACTAATTATATCAAAATGCACAGTCTCGTCAGTCGTACCTCATTCTCAAGTCAGTCAATCCAACAAGCCTGGAGAGAGATCAGGCTCTAAACTTTTATTATTAGACTAGGTGTTCCGCGCAACTTCGTTTGCGACACATTTTCCACTATTGCTCCGCTCCTATTTGTCTTAGCGTGATGATATATAGCCTATAGCATTCCTCGATAAAGGGGCTATCTAACACTGAAAGAATTTTTCAAATCGGACCAGTAGTTCCTGAGATAACCCCCTACATACAAACTTACAAACAAATTTTACCTCTTTATAATATTAGTATAGATATATCGATACGATAACAATTTTATCGATACTTTTGATTCGCTACCATACCCCTAGTCGTTTATTGTCGCCCCTGGCAGTATCTCGTTGAAAATTGTCACAATAACCACTTATATACGACAGATGTGGTTTTTTAAAGAACTTTTGGGGATCCGTATCAAATTGGTAAAAACGACCCGTATTCGCGTCGCGCGTCGGTCACAGGATCTGATGGTTGTTTAAGCAACTTATTATGGTATTTTAGTATATTCAGAAAAATGATTGTTTTTTTTTGTTGGTAAAATTCTGCCTGATTTTTGTTGCTTGTATTTTTTTTAGGTATTTTTTATTCGAGCATAGGGGTTGTCACAAAAATTAGACTCAAAATACGAGAAACGTTAATATTTTAGAAAACACTTATCTATAGGTTTCTTTTCGAAATAAAAAGTCTAATTTTGTAAATTAGTTAAAAATTACACCTTTAACCGTCAACCTAAGTGTGCAGTATCCAAGAAAACTCATAGAACATAACGTTTCCTACAAATGCAATCAGAAAGCAAATCGAGCTACTCGAAACTGATTTTCCCAATCAACCTTGAACCAAAGCATAGCTTTAGCGATACAGATGAAAATTAAATTTGACAGATTTTTGTATAATCTATACTAATATTATAAAGCAGAAGAGTTTGTTTGTTTGTTTGTTTGTTTGGTTGAACGCGCTAATCTCAGGAACTACTGGTCCGATTTGAAAAAAAGACTTTCAGTGTCAGATAGCCCATTTATCGAGGAAGGTTATAGGCTATACCTATATCATCACGCTAAGACAAATAGGAGCGGAGCAATAATGGAAAATGTGACGCAGACGAAGTTGCGCGGGTCAGCTAGTTAATATTATTATTCTACTAAAGTATCCTATTAGACCAGTGGAACCCTCGTTAAGCGAGTCGGACTCGCACTTGGCAGCTTTTTTATCTCGTTACATTTTTTTTTGTTAAGCCCAATGTCAATAAAGAGATTTGTCAAGGTATTATCTTTTTGTGTAGAGATTAAATCGCCCCATTGGTAACTGTAGTATATTGTGGAGATTTGGGGCCACAGAATTTTATTTAAGGTTTATGCTTCATTTGTTGTACAACTACCAATATCATCATCTGCCTAGCCTTTTCACAACTATACTGGGGTCGGCTTCCAGTGAAACCGGATTACGCTGAAAACCAGTGTTTTACGTGGAGCGGCTGCCTACCAGACCTCCACAGCCCATTAACTTGGTAACACGGTACTTGTGGGTTAGACTAGAGGCAGTTTTACTATTTTCTGACTATCCGTAACGATGGCAAAATTGGCAAAGATCTACAAATAACAGGCGGGACGAACGGCTTAACGTGCTTTCCGAGACACTGAGGAAACTCGGTATGTTAAGATGGTCACCCATCCACATACCATCCACTATCAATAAATTACAAATCTATTTAGTCCGTCCGTTAGAGTATTGAAAAATAATGGACACGTATTTATTGAATACTAGCTGACCCACGCAACTTCGTCTGCGTCACATTTTCCATGAATGCTCCGCTCCTATTTGTCTTAGCGTGATAATATATTCCTCGATAAATGGACTATCTAATACTGAAAGATTTTTTCAAATCGGACCAGTAGTTCTTGAGATTACCCCCTACATACAAACTTACAAACAAATGTTACCTCTTTATAATATTAAGTATAGATTTAATTAATGGTGGTGTATTAATTAAATATTACGTATTACGTAATTAATATAACGTACGTATTTATTTAATCCCGATTGATGATGTAAAAGAGTGTCCGTAGAGTTTCTTGCACGCTCTTCTCCATAGAAATCTACGTCTTGGAACGTGCAAATTAGCTTAATGTTTTTGACTAATCGACCTTGACAATTCAAAAGTGCCTGTAAATGGTTAATTTGAAGTAAATGCTTTGAATCTTGAATCTTTAGACTTTAGGCCTTCGTGTTAAGGGGCCGTTAGTAAAAGATAATCTTTAAACTTTGTTTTGAAGTTACAAGTTAAACTTGCCACTTAAAAGTTTTAACACAGTACAAGTAATATAACTATCACTGCTTCAGGGTTCAGACCAAGTTTTAACTGCTTTCTGTACGGTAATGGATTCAACTTTGTTCTTAGCAGATCTTGAAATAGTTTAACTAAGATTTTTGTTTTGGTATCTAGTTTTGTCGCTCCGAGGAGATCGCACGCACGGGTCGATCTTCAAGGTAAGCAACGGTAGCCGAGGTCGGTTTGTGGATGGGTGACCATTTTAACATACAGAGACTATTCCGTGCTTCGAAAAGCAAGTTAATCCGGTGCCTTCGGCTGTAATTTGTAGATCTTTGGCAGTCGTTACATATTATCAGAAGCCTGAAATCTCGTAACAGTTTTACAAGAAGTACCGTGTAACCCAGTTAATGGGTTGTGGAGGTCTGGTAGGTATTCGCTACATGTTAAATAACCGTATTCAGGCACATTCAGTATACTGGAAGCTGTACCCTGTGGATTTGTTTCGGTTTTTCTTTTTTTATTTGAGATGAGTTTTGCTCTTGACTCTAATCTAGGTCAGAGACGACAGAGACAAAGTCTACGTTGGAGCGATCTTACCCAGAAGTAGCCTGTTCACTCTAACTTTGAAAAGATTAGGGTTGTAAGCGTTCGCAAACACACGACGCAGGCAGAGTTCCACTTTGCTATGCGCTTTATGAAAGACGCTTGGAAACGCTTAGTGCGAATTGGTGGAATGCTTTTGGATGTCCGATGGTACAAGGGGACTGGTGGGATGAGGTCGTGGAGTTCTTGGGCACACTCTCCGAAGTACGATCTAGTATCTGTAGAAGACCGACAAGAAGGCAACCTTGCGGAGATGAGCCTAAGCTGTGTAGCTTGGCATCCAGTTTTACGTCGCCAATGAGCCTCTGAGTTCTGCGTACCTTCCAGTCAAGCCATGCCAAGTCTTTCCGGGTTTTCAGCTAGGAATTACCCGCCCTATCTGGTTGACTCACTAGGTCTTTTTATGCAATTTTTTATCAAAGAATATAGGATACAACAAAGTGGAATTAGATGTTGTCAGCATAAGACAGGATGTGTGCCTGATACAAAATTCCAAAGTAACTTCTAAATTATAAAATCTCTGTCAAGAGCTGATAAAGTTGAAGATATATTATTATTAAGTATTATCTTATCTCTTATAGTTAAGTCTTACCAATACTTTAGTTAGCACAGAATGATGTGAAGATTTTGTACCTGAAACCAAAAAATAAAAATTATAAATACTTGTTCAAGGAAGACTGGAGACTATTTCTAAGTTAAAGTATTTACGCTTTGGAACGTGCAAAGCTTCATGTTTTTGACTGATCGATGTAGGCAACGCAAAAGTGCCTATAAATGGTTTTTCTGCAATAAATGCTTTCACTTTTCCAGTTTTCAGCTGGACACTTGTCCAGTTTTCATAAATTCAAACTAAAAGTGCGAGTCGAACTCTCATACGAAGGGTTCCGTAACAAAAACCGAAAAAAAAAACACGTTTCTTTTAATATTTTTTTTATTATTTGTTTTTATAGCAGCAACAGAAATTCTGTCGGACAGCCGAGACTAGGTAATACAGTCCTTTGGGTACGGAACCGTTAAAATGCACAAAATATTTTACATTCATACCAACCCTTCATTGCGAGGTTGCCAAAGAGACCAGCCCCTCTTCACGGCTCACTGCTAGGGGTAAGCAGCAATAGAAGTATGGATGTGTGAAATTAGCAGTACTTAGTAGTTATTGGGCTGGAAATTATTTATTTTAATGGGATATGTGTATGGAGCGCATTTGCATGGCGAGCTCGGTAGCTCTTTCAAATTTTTGTGGTAGTTTTTCGAGTGTTTTTTTTTTGGAGAATTGGTTTGCGGGTCATTTATATTTATACTCGTAAATGTGTGAGATTGTGAAGTAGTTTAGTGGCCACAATGTATACAATTGAACAGTACAAGATTTGATTTTTAGGTCTAGGAACTCTCTATTGTTTTTTAAATGACCCGAAATAACTAGGTTCAAAATAAAGTTGTTTTTTTTTTTTAACAAAGTGATACTGGAACAGTGAGAGCAATTTTACGTTATCTGTGAAAAATCACTCCCTCTATGTCTCTGAACTCTTTCATTAAAAGTTCCTCATTCACTTTTAGACTAAAATATCCGATTCTAATCAAAATTTCATTAAAATTGGTTCATTCTGCTGGTCCAAGAATAAGGATTGCCAAAAAGTAAGTGTACCTAGCCCCTCTGCCGAGCCCGTTTAGCAATACAAGCGTGATAGCACTCACTAATATTCTGCTAAAGCTCCCAAACAACACGACACTGACATACGAACGGAACCTAATAGCAAAAGATAATCCGAGCTTACAATTTTTAACAATAAATACAGGATTTGAGATCCGCAAGCGTGACGGTTCTCTTTCATAAGAGATTTCAATTTTAAAGGGTTCCGTAATCTTGTTACGATGTTGACCTCATGGTAGGGTTTAGCGTAATACCGTTAAATGGTATTAAAAGAATGGGTAAAGGGAATTTTATATTTCCTTTTAACTTTTGGGTTGAAACGGTTTGAGTACAAACGTATAGGATGCGTCCAAGGTCCAGTCTCCGACAGGGTTGCGAATTTGTTCGAAAGAGTCATCGCGGCCCTAGATCGCAAAGGGCACTAGGAGAAAGATGGAAGGGTTTTAGTCAGTATGAGTCTGACACTACAAGTCAGATCATGCTTTCTCAGCCAAACAAAATTAAGGAGTAGTTTGAAAAAAAAAAATCGGCTCGCACTGTTCGTAACTACATAGTAGCGAGTTTTTGGGTACGACATTTGAATATTCACAGAACATAATATATAACTCAATACATAATTTCATTAACGGTCATTTAAAGACTTTCAATCCATAAAAAATGCGTCCAAGATATGCCTAAAATCTTACAAGCCTTTTCCCAACATGTCGTGGTGGCTTCTAATCTCACTGAATGCAGATGAATACCAGTATTTTACATGGAGCAACTTTCTTTTGGACGTCCACAACCCAGTAAGTCAGTAATACTACCGTATTTTCCTTTAGCAATACTGGTTACTTGACTTTCTGGTTTCTGACTAGACCAGTAACGACTGCCAAAAATCTACAAATGACAGCTTAACGTCAATGGGGTGGCATTATCAATGGATATGACCACTAGAACCTTCGTCTCGATATGTAATACTTACCTCAGCAGACGTTGCTTGTACATCCATTATATCTGACTAGCTGACCCGCGCAACTTCCACACATTTTCCATTATTGCTCCGCTCCTTTTGGTCTTAGAGTGATGATATATAGCCTATAACCTTCCTCGTTAAATGGGCTATCTAACACTGAAAGAATTTTTCAAATCGGTCCAGTAGTTTTGGAGCCTATTCAATTCAAACAAACAAATCTTTCCTCTTTACAATATTAGTGTAGTAGAGTAGATAATGTACGGGCCCAGAAGTAATTTAAGCGTTAAAATATACTGTACAATTATCGCAGAGTTCGCCTTATTTAAATACTAAGATACGAACAATATAGACGAGTGGGAGTCGACGCTCGCAGCGAAAAAATGAGACGGTACATTATTCGAAGATGGCCGTCTGTCACACCGAGATCGAACTCTGGAAGTGTAACGTGTGAGTTACAGAATATAGGCCGGCTTAAAAAGACGTGGCGAGACGACCTAGACATCTACTGCAAGGGCTGGTTCGAGATGGTGTGGGAAAAGAATACCCGGAAAGATTCAGGGGAAAACAGATAATTGATTCTACTCGGAACGCTATTCATCAAAGCTTCAAAATATATAATTGACCTCGCTTGGCAACGATGAGTTCTTGCTATGTTATAGGTAGAATAAACCCTAATAGCGGTTCGGAACACTGTGCCAGTAGTAAATTCAAGTGACAACAGCCGTACTGCTACTGCCTGACGAAAAGCGAACTTAGCAGATGTCGTTGATAACGTGAAATACTTATTTCTGAAATAGACAGAAAATCAAACAGCCAACAGACTACACAGAATATTGAAATACGGTATAATGTTCTCAGGGCATAATAATTGCGACTTTTACATTTCTACGAGGTTTAGGAAAAACGTGTCCAACTAGATAGTGGCCGAAGAACCACCAACTCTAGCACTAGCTTATAAAATGACTAGTTTATCACACACGTTACGCTCCGGTGTGACTAAGTTTCACAAGTCAATGAGTTCTAATTTGCATCAGTGGAGGCGCCAATATCTCCATGCTTCTGTAATTTGTTACTGTCGCCGTATTAGAAAGGAATCCTCAGTAGAACGTGTTTACTTGAGGTTATTGTTATGTTCTTTAACTTTGCGAGATATTAACATCACGGATCGTTTTGCGAAGGGAGCTGGCGTGTTACCTCTTTTTCTGTATGGGATATCATCAAATGACTCCTTCCGCTCTGGGCGGAGCGGAAGGGAGGATCAGACTCTTACTGACTAAAGCCCACTCGTGTTCCTTCAAATGCCCAAGGCCGCGGCAATTCTGCACAATAGGCTAGTTTCCATCATCCACAAATTGCAAAACTATTTAGTCCGTCAGTTAGAGTATTGAAAAATAATGGACAAGTATTTTTTGTTTTTGTAAATCAATGAATATTGACAAAGATAAAACGCATCAAAATTCGGGAGTGGGGGCTCGTGACGTCACGACTCACTAAAAATTAAGGCGAAGGTGTGGCGTATTGAGAATTTTAAAAGCGTCGTAACTTCGTTAATTTCGGTTCCTGTAACAAAAGCAAAAACGGGTCGAATATTTTTTGATAATCTAACTCACGGACTAATTAGATTTTTTCAGGACACAAGCCCATTCTGTCAGACACAGGGGTGTCTAGCATCCCTGGTTACCTAATGATTAGAATGTGGTTGTGAGGAGGAAGTATTATAGGCAGTCACTCCATCTACAGTTAGGATAAGGCAGGCAGTTGATGATGATTTTTGGTAGAATGTTTAGTACCTTCCCAAGCCTCAATTTGTCAGGTATATTTATTAAATAAGGGGCTAAAATAATTCCAATTAACATCCCATAATTTTTAGAGACGTTTGCATTCGTATTGCATTTGCAAACTGTCAAAAGCACATCTAATTTCCCATTTGACATGTCTTTGTGTTTTTCGCTGACATGATATTGCGTGTAACGTTTTATTAATACGAAAGTTGGCCGTCTAGCTGCTGCAGAAATTTCTTATCTTCTTCCCCACACATCTTAGTGTCAGAGTTACTAAACCGCCTCAAGGGCCTCTGAAATGGTTTAACGACCGCCATTTGGCGGCCACCGGCTTATACGTGCCTTCCGAAGCACGGAATCATCTTTTTATCAATAGGGTTATTCAAGCATGCAGTGTTCCATCCAAACTAGAAACAAATTTCTTATAGAAAAAACTCAATAGCGTCCGACCTGGGAATTTCACCCAGCACCCCACACTCAGCATTCGCACTTACGATCTCTATCTCCACAACTAATATACCATTAACATAGCTATTTATCTTAGACGCAACATCCTTATTCCCATTGCTTCTTTACCATAACAAAAGAATGGCACCCCTACCCTTCGGCTAATATCTTCCTCACTCCTTAACTACAGGAACCGGAAGACATTGATCTTCGGTCCATAAGCTCTGTGCATTTGTTTATGGTCTGTGCATTCTTCATTTCCGGTTAATATATTTGAGTGTGCTTTTTTCACTATTGTGTGAAGAGAAGTATTGCTCTTTGGGATAACTACCCCTCACATTCGCTTCAATGCAGAAAAAAAATGCTTTGCGATGGCCGAGCCTGGTTCTTTTCCCTCAGTGGAAGACGACTCTAAAAGTAAGTTAAGGATAATTTTATGGAAAGACGAAAATCAGCCTAAATTAATTTAGCTAGTTGGGAAGATTGCGAAGTATCAGCAGGCTAATCAAGATACTGAGCCTTCTCCTTCTTTCTTAAGATATTCATCATCATCTGCCTAGCCTTTTCCCAAATCCCAATTATATTGGGGTCGGCTTTCAGTCAAACGGACTCAGCTGAATACTGCTTATACCAGTATTTTACGGGGAGCGACTGCCTACCAAACCTCTACAACCCATTAACTGGGCAACACGGTACTTCTTGGTAAGACTGGAGTCAGATTTACTCGCTTCAGACTATCCGTATAACGACTGTCAAAGATCTACAAATGACAGCCGGGACCAACACCTTTGCTGTGCGCAAAAGACGTTTGGAAACGCTTAGCGCGAATTGATGGAATAGCAACGAGGTAGGTATGGTAACTTGAAGTGCGTCTGGATGTCCGATGGTAGAAAGGGGCCGGTGGGATGAGGTCGTGGAGATTCTTTGCCCCGATAGGACCTTTCCCCTTCCTGTTATGTTATTATGGTATCAGAAAGCGTGTGTCTGTGTGTTACTTACGTGTCTGCCTACCTCACGTACCAAGTGAGCAGTTACTCGGACCACATAGCAGACACTGGAAGCCGCGGACATTCCGTTACGTGTGCGTGTCCAATGGCATACGGCACGGGATATGCCTGTTGATTCTTTTTTACGTTGCTACTAGAACGCCAAAGAGGTATTAACGATGAAGATAGTTGAAAAGTGTACAATTTATAGCATTTGTTGTGGGCTTTCGAATAGACACGTGGTGAGGAATTTAGACTAAGTGACAGTCCATCGACAATAGCGACATTTCGGAAGTGATTGTCTATCTCACCTAGTTTTGACAACAACCGTTATTTTATTCATTAGAGGTAAAAAAATAAAAAAAAATTTAGGTCTTGTTGTTTTACGGGGCGAAATTACTGCCGTCATTCGGGCTCAATTCCGGATTTTATTTGGGTTTATCCAGATTATTTTTCAGTACCACCTGAAATTTATATTTCTGGAAAACCTGACCTCAGAACCTAAAGTGATATCTATGAGCAGTTAAGAGAAAAAAATTTTAGCGTATGGCAATCCCGTTATTGGACCTTTTGATAACCATTGTTGTTGGTAGAATTCTACTGTGTGCCATTTGAGTAAGGATTCCTGAGGGCTTACCCAATCAGCCAAAATTATTATATAATTCAGAATTCTTCATTCATAAACAACTCCTCTATTATAAATATGTATATAGGGATAGGTTTATATTATAGTAAATATGTATGTATGTGAATTATAAGTTAATAACTTATTTATGCACCGTGTATTTATTCTATTTATTTATTTTTCTATAAAAACATTGAAAATATAAAAAATAGTAGCCCACCGGTATCGGGAACAGGGTCCAAGCTACCGGTGGTCAGGGTTTCCGAGAGAGGAACCTCCTCACTAAACGCGCCGTGTCCAAGAGCACTGCCTTCTGGATCAAGCCCTTGATCCAGCTTGCCAACGAGGGCCTCTTGAGATGTTGGTCGAGGCTTTTAGCAATTATGCCATTGGCCGTCACGACTATCGGCACAATGACTGCTAGTGCTGTGTTCACATCCCACATGTCGACAACCTCGCGAGCCAAGTCAAGATACTTACTTTGTTTCTCTTTCTCAGACTTCACGAGGTTCTCGTCATGAGGGACTGCTATATCAACAATCATCTATTCTATTTATTATTATGATATATTTTATGAACATTTTTTTATCATTGTTCCTCTCAAAGAGAGCACCTGTCATCTAATCTTTTCACCACTCTTGGTTGACTGGTAGAGAATGCCTAAGGCATTAAGTCCGCATAAATAATAACGCCTCTGTGTCCATGAGTGGGTCAACGGCCGTCAGAGACAATGGACACAGTCGCGTCACACAATATTTATGCATTCGAGATCGCGGGCATGATTCCAATTCGCAGAAAAATGTATCGAAACGACAAACACGCTTATTTAAGGTGTCTTTATACATGTGCATATTGTACCGTTCTATACATGTGCATATTGTACAGTTCCTATGGATAAGTTAATAAAAATGTATGGTTGCTTTCGACAACTGTAAATTTCCTTTCTTTCGTCGTATGGCGATGCGTCACCAATAAATGTCGACAAAAATAGACACATAACGTTTTTTATTTTTCACTTTTTAGGGTTCCGTACCCAAAGGATAAAAACGGGACCCTATTACTAAGACTTCACTGTCTGTCTGTCTGTCTGTCTGTCACCAGGCAGGTATCTCAAGAACCCCGATAGCTAGATAGTTGAATTTTTCACAGATGATGTATTTCTGTTGCCGCTATAACAACAAATACTAAAAAACAGTAAGGTAAGGGGTAATATTTACGTTATTATAGATAATGGTAGGTACGGAACCCTTCGTACGCGAGTCCGACTCGCATTTGGCCGCTGGTTAGTAGTACCCCACACCTAACAACACCACTGCAACATCGCATGAAAGCAAAATACTGAATTTTGATTACTTGGATGACAAAAAACTATCATCCAAGTAAACAAATTCCAGCTATTTCGATTTCAAATCCCAAACTTCCTATGCGATTTTGATAAAATTTAAATGGGACCAATCGACAAGTATATCCTTTCAGATAAAATAAGAACTTTTCAAATCAATTCATAAATGACGGAGTTATGAAGTAAAAACAAACCGATTGAGAACCTCCTCCTTTTTGGGAAGTCTGTTAAAAATATCTTTAAATACAGAGTTATTTGGTTACTTTGCTCTAGCTCCCGTCATCCCATTCGAACCTAACCTATCTGTGTCGGAGTGCCTTAAACCTAACCTCGACTAAATTATTAAGTGAACAAATCTACGCCATGGCTACGACATATAACTTGCACTCATGCGCATATACTTTTATATTTATCTGCCATGTATTACTTTAACGTAATGGTATAACTACACAAGTTCATACAAAGTTCCGAATACAGGCTTTCTCACGCATGACTCATGCGCTGATAACAATGTCCAACCTACTTCGCGGACGAGAGGTTATGTTGCAACTGCGCCCGCGCCGGATCGTGACAGAACTGCTGTTTAAGCGTTTTATTGTCTCTACACCGAAGTAGAGGAATTTGAACCTTAGTGACTGGGGAGCAGATGAAAATGGGTCGGTTTTCCAATGTGGAAGGATTTCTTTGTTTTATAATATTGTGTTATTGTTATTCGAGAGACATGACTTGTAACTCGTCGGTAAATAATAACGTGATAGTTCGAGGTTAAGCAACGCTTGCCGAGGTCGAGGCGTAGATGGGTGAGCAAGTGACCATCCAGTACTGCCCGTCGATTCTGTCATTCTATCTTAATTAGGTACATGGATTAACAGCTCACTTCGCGATCACTTCACCCAAGTCTTCACTTTGACATGTTTACAGAATGGACGGGCAGCACTTTCGGTTTATTCTGTTGACATCTCTCCGTGTTCACTTAGGTAAAGTGAACAACAAGTGAGCTGTCATGCCATCTTGTTGGTATGGTTTGACATCTCAACTGTCTTTCACTCCACCTCTTTTTTTTTAGGTATGGGTAATCACCCAATGACTCCTCCCGCTCTGGGTGTAGCGGGAGGGAGTGTCAGACTTCTACTGACTAAAACCCATCCATGTTCCTTCATTGCCCTTTGTGTTCCGGAGCCACGGTGTCTCATGCGAATAATCCCGCGACTCCGGCAGGCGTCGGCCCTTTCGGGCCCCTGTGTGTTGCTGACTCTCTTTGAGGCGCGCGTGGAACACTAACGCGCCGTCGACACGGTCTGTCGTCACTCGTTCACTCCGCCTAAGTGTTCACTTCGACATGCTTACAGAATCGCACCGCTGTCATTCTATCTTATTTGTATAGTTTGACAGGTCACTTTTCGTTCGCTTCCCCTAGGTGTTCACTTCGACATGTTTACAGAATGGACCGGCAGCACTGTTTGACCGAGAATCGTCCTTACCTCGAAGAACATGTTAAGCCATTGGTCCCGGCTGTCATTTGTAGATCTTCGGCAGTCGTTACTTGTTTCCGGGAGCCTAAGAATGTGACACCAGCCTTGTCTAATGGTTCAGTGTTGCCTAGTTGCTGGGTTGTGGACTTTGAAAAAAGCTGGTACTCAGCTATATCCAGGATAACTGCAAGCTGACTCCATCATAGTTGGGAAAAGGAAAGGCAGAATGACAAACATCATCACGTTTATCTATGGTAGGTGCCAGATAAACGTGCAGCAATAAAATACATTGACCTTTCCCTAATATCCCTTCGCAGATACTCGAACAATCTACCCTAATATTATAAAGAGGAAAGATTTGATTGTTTGTTTGTTTGTTTGAATTGAATAGGCTCCGAAACTACCGGACCGATTTAAAAAATTCTTTCACCAATGTGTAGAATGGATCCGTATGAAATACCCGTACGAAGTCGGGACGTGCAGCTAATAAATTATAAACCGTTTATTACTAGAGAACGTATCTCAAGGATTACTTACTGTTTCTGACATTGAGAAAGTCAATTAATGCATGTGGGTCAATGACCGTAATTGCACGCAAATAGTTATATCGCAGCACAGAAGCGTTTAATGTCAAGTATTATACACAAAACTGCCTCCGTGGTCGAATGGTTTAGGCGCTTGCCTTGTGACCTGGTGGTCGTGGGTTCGATTCCCACGGGAAGCATACTTTGTGAAGTTGTTTCCAGTTTGGCTAGGAAATTGCAGGCGTGAATAGGCTTGTTTCCTGAAAAAATCTAATTAGTCCGTCAGTTAGATTATCAAAAAATATTTGGCCCGTGTTTTTCTTTTGTTACGGGAACCAAAATTGACGAACTTACGACGCTTAAAATTCTCAATACGTCACACCTTCACATAATTTTTAGTGAGGCGTGACGTCACGAGCCCCCACTCCCGAGTTTTGATGCGTTTTATCTTTGTCAATATTCATTGATTTACAAAAACAAAAAATACGTGTCCATTATTTTTCAATACTCTAACTGACGGACTAAATCGTTTTGCAATTTGTGGATGATGGAATCTAGCCTATTGTCTGATAAAAAAGATGATTCCGTACTTCGGCACGTATAAGCCGGTGGTCCCGGCCGCCAAATGGTGGTCATTAAACCATGTCAGAGGCCCTTGAGGCGGTTTAGAAACTCTGACACTAGGGTGTGTGGGGCCGTTAGACCTTTCTGCTACTCGATAAGAAGGAACACAAAAGGTTCCGAATTTACGACGCTAGATGGCACGATTTCTCCGTGCACGTACCCCATTCAATCCAGTTAGTTCAATCAACATGCACCCACAATCTACAACAGTTTAAACTGCTAACTTGAACCGTAGAGTTACAGCCCCGAGTCGGGAGTAGCGTCTGAACTATAGTTAATTTCCTGAACCAGTGGCTGACGGTCGGCTAAGTTAACATGCAGTTCTCGTAATATAACTACAGTTTATGTAAGTAAACCGCAGGTTACTTTACTCTTACTGTGCTATTGTATAACTTAGTAGTGTTTGGTTTCTGAAAGCGTAATTCAATTTTGGTTGTTGTCATGACAAATATTTAGTTTAGGTCTTCGCTGAAACTACAGATGAGTGCCAAATCTACTAATTTTCACATAGGCGTCGCATTCGCATCTCAATCTGTCAAAAATGTATTTTCATACATTTTTGACGAACGATTAAGGCTTTTTTGACAGTTTGCGCTTGACATGCGAATGCGAAAGTTGTTTGAAAATTAGTAGAATTAGCCCTCTGATCAAGAAAATTACTTTACTGATGGAAAGCTGTCGCCAGGTTAATAATCTATTTTTTAGGGTTCCTTTACCAAAGATTAATAAATGGAACCCTAAGCTACCGCTTCCCGTCTATCTGTCACTGTGTCTCATGAACCGTAATAAATAATAATAAAGTTTAATAATAACTTTATTATTATTTAATACGGTCCATATATGTATTATTATATTATTTATACGGTTAATAGGTGGGTTCGATTCCCGCACGGAACAAATATTTGTATGGCCTACAGACAGTCGTTCCGGGTCTGGCTGTTTGTGTATTTGACTTTGTATGTTTGCAAACGCACCCACGATACAGGAGAAATTCCTAGGGGGCAATGTTTGAAAAAAAAAAAAACAATTCAAAATTACATTGTCACCTATTCAAGATTCGTAATGTGTTTAGTTAATGGCACGGAACCCTTGGTATGCAAGCACGACTCGTAGTGACCCAATTTTTATACCAATTTCTTTGAGGAAGTGAACGCAAGCGAAGCCACGGCTACACCCACTACTCAACACAATCAACATACAGAACACAGAGCAGTACAGTCGCAGGCACGTCTCGCAATAGTTCTCGAACTTTAATATCCTGGCGCTAAGTTTACGCTAGATGTACCGAAGTTTGTGACTTTCTGAATATTACGCTGGCATTGTCGACATGTCACGCTAACGTGAATTTACGCTGTAATGTGAAATGTTTAGATTACTTCATGTCATGTGTTCTTTGAGGGTAAGCAGAGCTGCAAAAATTCAAAAGTCATTTATTCAAATTAGGCTGAGAGCCAGCACTTTTTGAACGTCAAGTTTTACAAAAGACAGTCCCCCAAAGCGCCCGCCCGTCACCACTTCCTAGTGTTTTAGCTGTGGAGAAGAAGTGGCCAACAAACTCCCCATTTGTCTGTTACGTTTTAGGGACTAGAATTTATACAATAAGTAGTATGCAAAGTAATTAATACATGACACAAAAAAAAAGTTAAATATTATTTATCATTACGATTACGATAAATCGAATGATAACGATTTAGTAATAGGCTACTTCTGGGTAAGCTCGCTTCATCGTAGACTTTGTCATCCTCTGACCTCGACTAGAGTCAAGAAAAAACCCATCTCAAGTAAAAACAAGAGATCGTTCCAAGCAGTTATTATTTAACCGCAATCTCCAAACAATCGGTAAACCAATCAATAACTGGCAACTATGCTAAACCTAAGCTCTTAAACTAAGCATCTTAACCCCAATCAAAGTACGTTTTAATTAACCAAATACCAGTTTGAACCGATGTTTAAACCCTTGTCAGTGCGACTATTTGACGAGATTAATTATTTCAGTTAAGCCGGAGCGATTAACCGGATTTGAGAACGACTTTGATTGTATCCGTTCATCAAAACTTAGTGAGGTGATGTACGGGGCATGTCAAGATGACAGTTAACAGTTACGACATTTTTTTTTTGGAGATTGGTATAAACCATAATTAAAATTCATTCATTTATATCATCGAATCAAGCCCCTCATCGGAAAAAATCGTTCTGTATATGTATAATATATCCCTTTAATAGTTTCCAATACATGCGTCTTATTCAGAAAAAAATAATTACAATTTCAAGCGATATATTTTTAATGTTACGGTGTTTGGCATTTTCCTGTGACATAATAAATTAATAAAGATTTGTACTCCATTTTGCGAAAGCTTAATTTATAATTTAATCGACACAATAAAGAGCTAGCTATACTCAATTAATTTTTACTTTGACGTCGAATTAAACATAATGAAATCCTGCCCTTTCAGGTGGATATCAAAGCCGTATTGTCGATTCCGTGAAAAACCATGGTTTCATTGTAATTGTCTATGCAGTATCATGCGGCAAATAAAAGGTTAAACGCTTTAATACAGTTAAATTATGACTTTGATTGCGTCATTCTGTCTGTCTTTGAGCTGGCTGCTTCATATCGGAATCCTTTAAGTGACTAATGCACTATGCATGTGGTATTGCAGTTTTGTGGAAACATACAGGTTTCGAATACGGACGGGACCGCTCTGCTTGGTAGAAAAAAAAAAAGACGCAACGGAACGAGAAAGAGGCTCTCGAAAAATTGCCGTTCTATCAGCGATAATAATTTATTTTCAGAAACTTTTCTTTTTTACCTGTCTGCGCCAGAAGGAGGGTTATGTTTTTCGAGAGTATGTATAATTATTAGGCACGCTCTGCAGCCTGAACGGCTTGATGGATGTTAGCTTGAGAGGTGTCGTTAGATTCATATTTACTGTGAGAGTGAAACTGGGTATATAAAAATAAAAAAGAGAATGGCGGATTTTTGGCGCCATGTTATGGATTAAAAATAATCCTCAAAACAAGTCTAAGTCCAAGTATCAAGTGGGGTATATCAAAATAAAGGGCTTGCGGAAACGATTCCAAAAATGTAACTCACTAAAATCTATACTTATATACTTATATAATATTATAAAGCAGAAGAGTTTGTTTGTTTGTTTGATTGTTTGTTTGGTTGAACGCGCTAATCTCGGGAACTAATGGTCCGATTTGAAAAATTCTTTCAGTGTTAGATAGCCCATTTATCGAGGAAGGCTATAGACTATATATCACCACGCTAAGACAAACAGGAGCGGAGCAGTAATGGAAAATGTGACGCAGACGAAGTTGCGCGGGTCAGCTAGTGTAGGAAATACCTAAAAAGTTCAATCACAGATCTGATACCAACTGCATCAGATTGCTTGAAAAGCGTCTTGTTTGGGACTTTTTAGTCATTTGTTTGGGACTTTTTAGTCATTTTTAGCGGGCGGGTTTTTTGACTAACTCAATTTTTCAGTGCCTTTCCGCTAGCAATTTAAAACACTACCAAACATTTTTATTGTCGATATGCTGTAAATTTTCTCAGGCTCTTTGGATGAGAGTTGCACTGAAAAGGTGAGTCTGCCACAAAAGATAGGCTTACCTACGTCTTAGCAAAAGTAATACGATGTTAGCTTAATAAAATGTTTTCAGTGTTTTTTTTGCCTTAATTTGTGATGCTATATAAATATCGTCTACAAAACTCAAATGTCTCGTGTGTGTACTAAACCGGCACACATATCCTTCAAACCACAATACAGCGACGCTTTCAGTCTCCTAGTAGTAATACTTCCCCGGACGAGCTGCTACAACGCTTCACAAATAACCCTATACTTTTTACTCTCACGTAAGTAATCTATCAGCCTAAACTTTTCCTATCTATGTTAGGGTCTGCTTACAGTCTAACCGGATACAACAAAATACCAGTATGCACGCTCAAATTCTCAGTCCGTATGTTTTCACCACAAAAGAAAATTACCCATACATATTCTGGTGGTGAACGCCGTATTACCATCAATGGGGTTGAATGAGTTATTATGTATTCCCCACTGGGGGGTGAAAAGGGGTGGAAATATACAGCAAGCCATGAGCTATGTGCAAATGTAAAATTGCTAATGCAAATTCTGTGTGGGTTCGATTTGACTGAAAGTTGTACATTAATGTAACATTGTGGGTTGGGTTCCCCACGCAACCTATCTGCAACGCGGAAATGCGACAGCGATTCACATAATATTAACCTAATATGTAAATTCTTCAGTTACTGATTGATTGACTGACTGGCTGACTGACAGACAACGCACGGCCGAAACTACTGGTCGTAGAAAGCTGAAAATTGGCTTGTAGCTTTTCTATAAGCGATCACTATGAAAGAATTTCCCGAAATTCTAACGGGAGCGGGAAAAACAGGGATATAAGTACAAAGTCACGGACAAAAGCTAGTTATATATAGCGTTTTTCATAGAAATAATTCTATCTGTAAAGCACTTTCAGAACTATCTATGTGCCTAGCCTTTTCCCAACAATGTTGGCGTCAGCTTCCCGTCTAACCAGGTGCAGTTTATATGGAGCCGCTGTGTATCTGACCTTCACAAAACAATAACTTGCTAACACGTTACCCCTTGACTTGTGCCTGATGTTCTGGCTTCTGACTACCCGTAAGGACTGTCAAAGGTCTGTTAATGACAGCCGGGACAAACGGCTTTACGTGCTTTCCGAGGCACGGTGGGGTCACGCATGGTCAGGAATCCACAGACCGACCTCAGCAAGGATGCAGGGAAATCATCAAATGACTCCTCCCGCTCTGGGCGGAGCGGAAGGGAGTCTCAGACTCTTACTGACTAAAACCCATCCATGTACTAATGCCCTTTGCGTTCCAGGGCCGCTGTGACTCTTTCGAACAAATTCCGCGAAAAGGTCGCGATTTGATCATCAATAAATGACCTACTCTGAACCCGGAACCACTTAAATCAGTCTTTAACCAAAGACAATATATCGTTATACTGCCAACACCCTTTACAAAACGAGTCTTGAAGATACTGCCGCCATAAATACCAACATTACGGCCGCCGCCGGATGCGAGGCAGAGACAAGTAGAGCGTAACCATTGACAATGAGTAGCTGACGATAAACAAACCGGTTAGTTTGACAGGAACGATCGAACTGTAGTTTATGGAGAGTTTTATCAATTTTGGGTTGGTAATTTTATAGTCTGGTGTGTTGGTCTAGTGGTCGTGAGTTCGTTTCCGAAGCCAGAGTGGTATTAGGGTTCCGTAGCCAAATGGCAAAAAACGGAACCCTTATAGATTCGTCATGTCTGTCTGTACGTCCGTATGTCACAGCCGTTTTTCTCCGAAACTATAAGAACTATGCTGTTGAAATTAGAATAGCTAATAACGGGATTGACCATGTACCTTTTTATTTGCACTTTGGAAGTGTCTCTCGCGCAAACTATTCAGTTTAGAAAATATCAACGGTGCTTCTTATCATTGAGCCAGTGAGTTTAATACAATGACAACAAATTAATCATGTTTTTTTGTTTTTGTACTGACATGACAAGTAGAAAGTAGTTCAAGTGAAGAAGTTATCACTACATCAGTATGTGTGTCATTGTAACGTCGAAAATTAATGGTACCTACATTTTTAATTGCAATTATTTTGATAAAGTTGGTGTTACTTTGACTGTATATTTACGAAAAGGAATAATAAAGGTAACTTAAATTACTTCGAAAACTAAACAACAGTTATTTCTATACACTCCAGAACTCCATAGTTTTTCCTTCTCCTGAGAGCCAGAAAAAATATTGACGACCTAGAGAAAACGGCTGACGAGACCAGCGGGTCTAAAAATACCACTTTAGAGGAATCAGCCACCACATCAACCTTCAACCTAATGCTTTAGAAATAAGATCATCATCTGCCTAGCCTTTTCCCAATATTATATTTCCCTATATTGGGGTCGGCTTCCAGTCAAACCGGATTTTAGCTAAATACCATTATTTTACGTGGAGCGAATGCCTACCAGACCTCCACAACCCAGTAAATGGGTAACACGGTACTACATGGCAAGTCTAGAGTCAGATTTACTGGCTTCTGACTCCGTAACGACTGTCAAAGATCTACAAATGACAGCCGGGACCAACGGCTTAGCGTGCTTTCCGAGGCACGTAGGAAACTCGGTATGTTAAGATGGTCCACCCATCCACAGACCAACCTTGGCATGCTTAACCTTGAAGATCGACCTGAACGGCTGTTATTATATAGCCACGAGCTCCTCGAGCTTTAGAAATAAATATGAAAATGAAATTCGGCAGATTGTTGACTAATTAAGATACATCATCTTCCTGCCCTTATCTCATGTTACTTGGGGTCGGCACAAAACGGTTTTTTCTTCCACTCTACCCTATCAGCCGTCAAACTTTCACTCCTCACACAATCCATTCAACTTTTCTTTGGCCTTCCTCGACTCCCTCTTAATATTATGATCCTAATATGAAGTATACGTGAAGACCTTTGCCAAGCATTGGTACATTGGTATGTTGACTTAAAAAAACTATCACATGTATCTATACTTAATATTAATAATAATAATAATATCCTTGGACATTTCACACAACGCCATATTATAGTCCCAAGCTAAGCAACCTAATGCTTGTGTTATGGTAACGATATGGCTGATAAACTACCTAAATACATTTTTTTTTTGTAAATACATACATATTATAGATAGAAAAACACCCAGACTCAGAACAAATACATGTAGGTCGTACAAATATTTGTTCCGTGCGGGAATCGAACCCGCGACATATTATAAAGAGGGTATCCCCTACAACCTCACAAACTATCTCTGGATCTACTCAACCGATTAAAAAAAAATTAATAACAATAGAAAGCCACGTTATTTGTGAGTGTCATAGGTAAATTCTTTGAACAATAGAAAACAACGTTATTTGTGAGTGTACCTATGTAGTTTTTTTTCTTAACCCGAAAAATCAAGTCATTTATTTTTATTCAAGACACAAAAGTTACTTAATGCTAGGGTTGCAGTGTAGTAAGAACATCGAGTTAACTTTGTGAGAGACTGGTGCCTGAAGTAGGTCTCTATAAAGACCTGTATCACAAGTCACCAGGGCCCTTCCGCAACTGTTAGTCTGCCATGTCCTACTTTTAGATAAACAATTTTTGTTCCTGATAAGAGTGCAGGAAACGAAGTAAGGTTGCAACATAAGATACAAAACAAAAATACAAAATGGTTGTGCGTATCTCAGTTATATGTATATAACTAAATGAGCTAAATGTGATTAGATGTGTGTGTGGGAGGTTGCTTGAGTGACTGTGGTACGAGAATGATTTATAGCATATGTGGTGCGAGCATGATTAATAGAAAACTGCGATTCAAGTACAAAAGTTTTTAAAAGTAGCAGAGAGGATGGTAAGGTAGGAGAGATTGTCTAAAAAACCGGCCAAGTGCGAGTCGGACTCGCGCACCGAGGGTTCCGTACAAACCTGTAGGTATATCTATACTAATGTTATAAAGAGGTAACATTTGTTTGTAAGTTTGTATTTAGGGGGTAATCTCAGGAACTACTGGTCCAATTTGAAAAATTCTTTCAGTATTAGATAGCCCATGTATCGAGGAAGGATATAGGCTACATATCATCACGCTAAAACTAAAAGGAGCCGAGCATTAATGGAAAATGTGACGCAGACGAAGTTGCGTGGGTCAACTAGTCCTAACATAAGACTAATCCAAGATCTAGCTATAGGCCAGCTAATCACAAGATTCTCAATGACCTACCGGATCAATTGGGCACAATATAAAAAGTCCGTGTGAATAGTCGAGGAGTCGCGTCCCCAATTGAGGCCAATCTTGGATATCAATTACAGAATGAGGCGACAATGTTAATAGGCTTAATTTAAGCGTCATCTCTTAAGCTCTTGGACTATTTGGGCTAGAGAACGCCTACTGCATTTTTGGTGGTTTTTCACACGTATGATATTTTCTGTTTATTTTTTAGGATTCCGTACCCAAAGGGTACCTACGGAACCCTATCACTAAGGCCGCTATCCCACTGGCGTTTTGCGAGCGTTGGCGTTTCTTCAACGTCCAAGTCTGTAGTGGCAAACGTTAACATCGCGTCAACGTGACGTTAACGTTGTGTTTTTACCAACAGGTAAAATCACGCCATCCCGCTCTTTCCGTTTGGGCGCGGACGGGACGGCGTGATTTTACCTGTACAACAGGTACATCCTGTTGCCAAAAACTGCAACGTCAACGTCGCGTCTGCGCAGCGTTGACGTTGCTTAGACTTTGGAGAAACGCCAACGCTCGTAAAACGCCAGTGGGATAGCGGCCTAAGCCTCCGCTGTCCGCCTGTCCGTCTATCTATCAGCGGGCTGTATCTCAAGAACAGTAATAGGTAGATGCTTGAAATTTTCACTGAGTGTGTATACCGCTATAGTATTAAAACAGCTGATAGGATGTCAATTCATTAACAATATTAAGACATCGTTAAATCACTGATTAATTTAAATCAAAACTAATTTAAATTATCTTTCCATTGTTGATCGTTAAATTCTAACTGGCTATGTCCTTGTCAGTTCAAAAGTGCTTGTTAATGGTTTAGTTGTTATAAATGCTTCGAGTTCCTGTTTGCTGAGAAGGAATGACGTTTTAAGTATGATGAATGTTAAATTATCAAGTGGTGCTGATCGGGTTCCAAGCTTCTAAGTCATGCCAGGGTAGCGGAATTGTCCGAAGGGTACTTGAAGGAACTTGTATGGTTTTTAGTCAATAAGAGTCTGACACTTCTTGTCGCTCCGCTAAGAGCGGGAGAAGTCATTTGTAATTTCACAACCAAAATAAAAGCGGTTGTAATTTTTACCCGACTGCGCCAGAAGGAGGGTTATGTTTTTCGAGAGTATGTATGAATGTTTTTTTTTTTGGGCTTGTCCGCCACACATTCCCAACTATTGCAACTCCTGAAAGCCAGAATCAACAGCGGTAGCGGTTGTAAGCCCAAGTTTTAAATAGAAAAAAAATCTCCATGGTTATGTGTTTTTATAAATACCTTACTTTATAATAACAGCACAACACTACAATTAAAATTGTAGTGTCTGGCGAAAAATCGATCATTTATTTACCTGAAACAAAACACAAAAAAATCATTAATATTTTGCTCAAAGTACAATCGCATTCAAAACTCACTCCTAGTACAATACAAATTTTCGATGAAACACATAATATACAGTTAGACAACACTAGGTCCGAGACAATGAAGATATCTGTCAAAATGTATAGAGATTAACATCAGAAAGTTTTGCTATTTTGATAGATAAATCCATCTGACCGAATTCCAGTCACGGCAGCCAATCTCGACGTAGATAAGCCAAGTACGCAGGCGATGTTACAGTGCACTAGAGCGTTCTGTCTTACTCACATTGGCACGTGCGACCGCGACCAGTGTTCTATAATAATTATTCACACAAAGCAGTAGGTCGCGGACCCACTGCTTTGTATGAGCGCGACCGGTGTCTACGACGCGTTGTAGACACCGGTCGCGGTCGCCAAGATCGGAATTGTACAGATGCCAGCACATCAAGCTACAACCATCTGTCAAATTTCTTACTGTACATTTACTTAAATGACAGGCGGCAGCAACTTCAAGTCCTAGATGATGTCCCCGAAGGGGGATGTCAGTTCACGGGGTTTAGAAGTCAAATTGGGTGTACCACAAGGCTCCATATTGGGTCCTCATGTCCCTCAAGTCTTCTTCGAGGGAGACTTTTTTTAAGTCTGAGAATCTTTACTGATAGAATTTTGATTCATCCAGGAGTCGAAATCAGGATTTCACGCATTTATAATCAGCAACCTTTTTGGGAATATTTCTACTGTGCATACAGCTATGGAGTGAAATAAGCTCCGCGCTAATAGCGCTTCCGGAGTCGCTGTTTGCTGATAACTCCAACCTGGGAGTTGTGAAAAGGTTACTCCTGAGCAACCGTGCTCCATCGTGGACCACAAAATCGCTTACCAACAGGTGTGACTGCGGTCAAACGTGAGCCTATTCATAAATAAAAAGGAATCCTACGAAACAGTCAAGTTTGATAACGACGCTCTAAAAAATCTCTAATCCCCTCATAAACCGAAAATTTTAGTTACGAAAACTTACACAAGCTTTATTTAATAAATATACAGAATAAACTTATCCTTGTAAAACCACACCACGAAAAACTAATGAGCTGCCATAAAACAATGAACTTCCATACACAATGCACAATACACAGTACTACACAGAAAACTACAATAGCCAGACCAAAGAAAAGGACAGAAGTCCGACTCCAAACAACGAGTGAAAATACACGAAAGCGAGAGCAAGTGCATTTGCGATCAATATTTGTTTGAGATCGCCGTACGAATGTACGCCTGTTTATGCTCGATATAATTAACTATCGACTATTCAGCCTCTAAATATCTAATGTTTGTCCACAAATTAATTGTGACCACTAGCTGAACTACGAAACCGGGTGTCCCGTTAAACGAGGTGAATAGAAAAGCGTGAAAAAAGTTTTGCTAGGCCCAATTAGTTGACAGGACTATACAGGAAACATAACTAGTTTCAGTTGCCACTGGTTCTGTCTGTCTAAGCATAAAATCAGTAGTCAGAAAAATATTGAGAGAAATCCGTCGCATGTGGTGTTCTAGCTAGTAGCTAAATACATAGTAGTATTGTGGAGCCGGCCATAGAGTAAAATCATTATTTCCTAATATTTGAGGCCACTTAATGGTGCACAGCCGAAGACTAGGCGGTCATACCCATGGTCTGTTTGAAGGCCTTCAATTTAATTGAAAGTTTTGAGCAAACACTGACAGCTATCGACACGTTATGTCGAGCCACAAACAAACTGATTTTCCCAATAAACTTGCCAAAAATCTAAACTATTAGATTTTTAACATAACGCTCTGACTGAACATGTTTGTACGTATAATATGATTATAACCGTGATTACAACGTTAGTGATGTCCCTCATCTACTAAGGGTTCTTGGTGCTATAAGTCGCCGAGTGGAGTAGGGTAAACCTTTTGTACTATTCTGCGACACGACAGTACACTCACAACCACAATACCAGACTATGTACTCTCAGAGTAGTTTCAGGGCATACAAGTGAATTTAATATTCATACATTTAATTAAGCTTTTATTATTTCCTCACTGCTGCAACGGTTTTAAAAGAATATTCTCGGTAATGCGGGTTCGTTTCGGAGAACTTCATTAGCAAAAACTGAATATTTTTTCACGGAAAATGTAGTTGGGTTTTTATTAAAAATTATATTTTTTGTGGGAAGGTAGATAAACTGATACATTGTTTTTTTTTCCGGTTAAAGAGGTATTTCCGGTAACGTATTTTTATTGAAGTTAGGGTCGCATTTAACTTCTATGTCACCTGATGGTAAGCAAAGACGTAATCGTCGATTTGAGTTCGTTTATTATCAAAAGACAAAGCCAGTTTGATGATCATTGCCTATTCGTAACGTTTCCAACTTGCGAGTTCTAGTCGCGGATTCCAGCACAGGCCGGTTCTAATATCTTTTCGATTTGTCCTTTATCATCAGCTCTACTCTTGAAAGGGTGAAGAAAAACCTCGAAAGGAAACTGGCATTAGTACCAATAATTTGAAGACGTATGACATCCACCACCCCGCACTGTGTCCGCGAGTTGGATATAGCCCTCTCACTCTCACAGAGAGGAGACCTTAATCCATTCCCAGCAGTGGGAACAATAAAGACAGAATATGTTGTTAAGTCCGCGATATGGCTCTGAATCTGAAAGAGTATGCCCACATTCTTTAAAAAAAAAACTAAAATAAAAAGTACTAAAACCCAAGGATCAAATAAACGTGATATAACAGAAAACTTCGAGCAACTCGCTCGTATGTACAATCGCGTATAAAAGCGTTACCATGTACAACATACTCGTTAGAAAATTTAACGAGTACCGGAGTTTCGCAAGAGCGTTTTGTTCGTCGAACACTCGAGCGCTTTTGCTCGCGATTGTACTTTGTTCGAAATAAAAGGTTTGGAAAGGTGTCTGGTTGTGAGTGTACTTTTGTTTTGCGCTGGACAGTTTTGTTGATGATTGTACTTTATAGAATTAAATGCTATCTGAGTTTTATTAAAACTACTGTTTGGCCGCGGGTTTACTCAGTAATGCGGTGTTGTTAGATTATTTTGATGTTCACTGCCGTCTATGGACTTCTCCAATACCAGAGACATCGCAGATACGTCTACTCTATCCATTGGTGAAAACAGAATGAAAATCGGTGCAGTAGTTTTTGGGTTTATCGCGAACAGACAGACAGACACGCGGCGGAGGACTTTGTTTTATAATATTTCGCAATTTTTTGTTAGACAGCAGTTTGAGCGTAGCCCATAGAAACTAGACCTTATTGATAACTGAGCTTTCTACTTCATAAGCTAACCGTTAAACGTAAGTCGTACAGACTTTTACCAGTGATAAATCTTTGTGAGGTTATCTATAATCTTGTCGAAAGGGGCCGGCGCGGGCAGACAGAATGTGCAGTAGAAAGTAAGTTTATGTACTGTAGTACTGACTACTAAAATTATTAAGAGGAAAGGACTATATTTTATGTAGTTAGCCAACAATTTAAACTACATATGCAAGGCTATTTGTAAAACAACGATAACCTCTCAGGACTAATGTTACTAACATCATAATCAACCAATTTTAATCTATGACTTAAAATTCATCATATAGTTCATCAGGTTTTCATACAAAAATAAAAATATTTAAATTGAACACTCTAAATGTAACGATAGAAATGCGAAGCAAAAGAAAAAGAAAGAGCTTTTTTTTTCTTTCTTTCTAGATTTCGTAATATTTCGTTGGTCGGTGTTTTACAAATAAAATAACCCTGTACCTATCTATCTATATCTATCTATACTTATAATAAATCTGTAGAGAGGTCAATTCTGTACATGAAATATATTTTCAAAATAACTATCAGGGGGTGATAAGGGATCGATACTGATGCCAAAAATGCAATCAGTAAAATTTTTGTCTGTCTGTCTGTCTGTCTGTCTGTCTGTCTGTCTGTCTGTCTGTCTGTATAACCGTTATAGAAACAAAAACTACTCGATGGATTTTAACGAAACTTGGTGCAATTATTCTTCATACTCTTGAGATGGTTATAGTATACTTTTCATCACGCTACAATCAATAGAAAAAATAAAAAAAAATAAAAATGAAAATGTGAAAGTTTGGTTGTTTGTTACTCAATCACGCCAGAACGGCTTAACGGATCTTAATGAAATTTAGAACAAAGATAGATTATAGTCTGGAATAGCACATAAGCTACTTTTAATCCCGGAAACATGTTCCCTAGGGATCACGCGGGCGAAGCCGCTGGCAGAAGCTAGTATACAATATAATAAAACTCTTAACAAACTAAATAAATGTATCAAATGGCGTAGAAAAAATCGTCCGCATCGCTAGACACTGGTAATGAGCCCAAAAGGCTGGCAGCATTGCCACGTTGTATGGCAATGCTTATCCTTTGGCCGAGGTAAAAACCAGCCCTTGGGTCAGCGAAGTGTCAACTGAGCGTCTTGACAGATATTAAGTGAAATAGTTTGTTAGTTAGGTTGTGGAAGATAATAGATTGTTTTTTTTTTCTAGCTTTTGGCCGCGTCTACGTTGCATTTAAATATATTCGCAAAAAATTTATCAAAATCGGTTGAGCTTGAAAGGCAAATTATTTTGTTGTTTATTATTGGTAGTTTCGCGTTTGACCACTATCTCACCTGATGGTAAGCGACGATGTGGTCGACGATGGAGCACGCTTGCATAGAAGTAACCTATTCACGCTTCACTTTAAAACCCCTAGGTTGGAGCTATAAGAACATGGGCTTCTAGCTATAAGAACTTGAGTTGTAGCTTTAAGACTTCAGCATAACTGGGACTTAATGTGGAGAAAAACCCCATTGAATTAAAAAAACTGGCCAAGTGCGAGCCGGACTCGCGCACAAAAGGTTCCGTACCATCTATACTAATATTATAAAGTTAAATATGTAAGTTTGTATGTAGGGGGTAATATCAGGAACTACTGGTCCGATTTGAAAAATTCTTTCAGTTTTAAATAGCCCATGTATCGAGGAAGGATAAAGGCTACATATCATCACGCTAAGACTAAAAGGAGCCGAGCGTTAATGGAAAATGTGACGCAGACGAAGTTGCGTGGGTCAGCTAGTTATCTATAAAAACGGCAAAAATATCAAGTTTGTTCTTTAGGAGCCCCCTTAAATATTTATATTATTCTGTGTTTTAGTATTTGTTGTTATAGCGGCAACAGAAATACATCATCTGTGAAAATTTCGACTGTCTAGCTATAGCGGTTCTGGAGATACAGACTGGTGACAGACAGACGGACAGACAGACAGCGAAGTCTTAGTATTAGGGTCCCGTTTTTAACCTTTGTGTACGGAACCCTAAAAAGGAGGAAAATCACCATCGATTTCTAAAAACGAAATATTATGGCATTTTATCACCACAGCAACGTTAAAATTTACAAGTTAAGCCCTAAATACCTAAAAGAAAGTCATTTAAAAGGCCTCCATCTAAAATTTTACACCCAGATTTCCCCCGACTTTTAGTACGTAACTTAAAAGCTTAATTTACGTGAATTATGATTCACTCAGTCAGCGTAAAAGCCTGGCATGTTTCTGTAATGTCGTAAAATATGTGTCGTGTTTAACTTGGACACATTGGGGTCGCGAGGAGTGGTCTGTGTCCACAGTCCGGCTATTATTGTGGTGATGGGCAGGTGTACTTGACATGGGTGTGCTAGGGGGAGTCAGTATTACCATCCACTCTATATGATGAACTAGCTGACCCGCGCAACTTCGTCTGCGTCACATTTTCCATTATTGCTCCGCTGCGTGATGATATATTATATAACCTATAACCTTCCTCGATAAATGGGCTATCTAACACTGAAAGAATTTTTCAAATCGGACCAGTAGTTCCTGAGATTAGCGCGTTCAACCAAACAAACAAACAAACTCTTCTGCTTTATAACATTAAGTATAGATTATGGAGCCGAAACGTAGTCGCTCACAACGGGCCTCATCAGAAGACACTCAAAGGGTGAGAGGGCAATGCTTGAAGTTTCCTTGCGTGGTCGAATCAGGAATGATGATATCCGCAAGAGATCCAAGGTTACCGACATAGCCCGAAGGATCGCCAAACTAAAGTGGAAGTGGGCTGGACATTGCTCGCAAAAACAAGTCAATCTATGGGGTCGAAATGTATTGGAGTGGCGACCGCGTGCCAGAATACGCAACGTTAGAAAACCTCCCACAAGGTGGACATATGACCTGGGGGGCTACTCTCTAAGCCCGATGTCCGTAGTTTCGGGCTTAGTCGCGGGCGTATTCTGCTCCGTTACCTAACCAATAAGAATTAATGTCAACACTGTTGGAAGTCGCTGTGAAATCGTGTTCTCATTCTCATTCATTTTTGGTTCGGGTTTGGAATTAATCGTAAGTCCGTAATTAATACGGAGTAGAAAACGCCCGCAACTAAGCCCGAAACTACGGACATCGGGCTTAGAGAGTAGCCCCCCTGGTGAGGGTCGCCTAGCCGATGACCAGTTGTTGTAGCGATGCTTGAGAAGCCTATATCCAACAGTAGATGTATTTCGACTCACATGAATCATGATGTTGAGGATGATGCACTCTTCAAACAAGTCAATACCTGATTTTAAGTTTGTAAACTAGTAGATATTCAATAAGTGGGTGTCCGTGTCGCCTAGAGTTAGACCGAACATAAGTATCAAGTTCTGCCAGACACATTTAGGTCACAGGCTTGGCCTAGCACTTAGGCCGCGACAAACAAAGTATCAAATGGTACACCGAATGCATTAAAGAGAAAGAAACCCTTTTATAGTTCGTTGAGGTACTCTTTCAAATTGATTGTAACACGTTGAGTTACTTTGCAACGAAAGTGGGACATAATACATAAATATCACGGATGTATTCTGAAAAGGGTTGGAAGTGAAGATTTCTTTTTGTTTTACTATTGATAGGCATACGTTTGACCACTATCTCACCTGATGTTAAGCGATAGTGTGGTCTAAGATGGAGCACGCTTGCCTAGATTTTTGTTTTTGATTTGTTATATAGAAAGAGTCACCGCGGCCCTGGCACTACGAGGAACACGGATGGGTTTTAGTCAGTAAGAATCTGATACTCCCTTCTGCTCTGCCCAGAGCGGTAGGAACCATTTGATGATTTCGCATCCTTAAAAAAAAAGTTCTTTATCCGAAGAGGAGGGCTAACGGCAAAGCCTCCGCTGGCCCTCCACTGGCATCTCTATAGAACCTAAGACGATAGAGTGCCCCAATGCCCCATACAAGAAACGCGATTGTTTTGGTTTCAGCCGGTCGATTCTGTTAACATGTCGAAGTGATCGTGGGTGAAGTGATCACGAAGTGAGCTGTCAAACCATACAAACAAGATGGAATGACAGCTCACTTGTCGTTCACTCCACCTAAGTAAACACGGTGAGATGTCAACAGAATAGACCAACTGAGCCCTTCGTGTACGAGTCCTACCTACTCTCACTTGGCCAATTATTTGTTGTTGGTAGGTTCTCGTTTGAATACTTTCTCAACTCATTGCAAGCAAGGGTCTACGATGGAACACTCCTGACTCAAAGCCCCCAGGTTATAGCTCTAAGGAAACAAACTTGCTCTCTAAGGCTACCCTGGAGCTTCCACCTTAAATAAAATATTCAGCCCCACCTTTTTGACCTAAAAACCAACCGTTTTCAAAAATCGGTCAACAAGCGAAAGGGTGTGCCAATTCGAAATTACACCACAGGGTGTAGCATAATTTTCCGTGCAACTGAAAACCAAACACACCTTCCGCAAAGTAGGTTAATGACACAAACCGAAATCACCCATTAGCAGAAGTGACAATCTAATTAATTTAATCATAAAAACCTGTCACTTTTTTCGCTAACGTGACATTTCTTGCGTGCTGTTGGCAAATAAATTCCGTTATTTTTTCACGTAAATTTTTAATTGTTTTTACACATGATATTTAAAGAAATGGGACGCATGTTATTAAGCTGCTGTATGTGGCAATTGGTGTCGTGAAACTAGGGAATTTGAGGGTAAAATATGCATATTTTCACGAATATATTTCCCGTAGGGTTGGAAGTTGGAATCCATATTTTGCCAGTTATTTTGTTGTATCGAAAAGGTAGGGTATTTATTATTATTATTTAGTAGACTAGCTGACCCGCGCAACTTCGTCTGCGTCACATTTTCCATTATTGCTCCACTCCTATTAGTCTTAGCGTGATGATATATAGCCTATAGCCTTCCTCGATAAATGGGCTATCTAACACTGAAAGAATTTTTCAAATCGGACCAGTAGTTTCTGAGGCTACGTACCCGTTGGACCTCCAAGATTAGACCCTATTACAAATTTACCCGTTAGACCTAATTTTTAGGTCCCTTTGGACCCTCTTCAAAATATAATAATCAATGTGCCCATTGGACCTCATTTGTAGTACCCGTTGGACCTTCAAAATTAAAACCAGTAAAAATGTAAACGTTGGACCTCTTTTTTAGTACCCTTTGGACCTTAAAAAAATATGTGTTTATTTGTTGTTCGTTCAATGTTATTTAGTTGGGAAAGGGGTACAGTTATGTAGAAAATTGTTAAACGGAAATCTAAAAATTTGACAAAATAGGTACCTAAGCAAATACACGGTATTACTATTATTATTATTTTAGTTACCTTCATGTGAAAGATCAATGAAACTTGTGTATATAAAGTGTAATATGTTTTATAAGTAAAATAGACAGTCGAACATTATCATTTTTTGGACATACGCAAGGCAAACTCGCGTCTAAGCTAGACCTTTCCTCGCTCTCTACGGCACGCGGGCGCAGGGAATAGACAAAGGGGTATGGTGCGGGGTAAGTATTAGAGGGATCGCAGGCCAGCAAAAACAAAACAGTGACATTTTGCATTACATTACAATTAGTTGAAGCTTTAAGTCGTTGACGTGTGTGCATTTGTGCAATAAAGTTCCGTGTGGTAAAAGTGTGATAATCACAAGTAAGAAGAAAACAAGGAAACGTTTAATTAAGTACCTGGTAAGTATTAAATTACTTTATTCGTTGCATGTTTAAGTGATTTTATTTGGACGTATATTTCAAATCCTCCATGGCTTCTTTTCTGATAATTTTATCACTATTATTTCTATATTTAAATTGTCTCTGCTAATATTCAACAATTATTACTTACCATGCTGTGAATTTGTAAAATTAGCCATGCTAGCATTCCACCTAATTATTATACATTAATTAAATTGTTCATACACAAACGACTTAGCCGACCAGCTGGAGCAAAATGTGTCATTAATAAAAATAAAAAATAATAATAATACACTTTAGTCTTCTTTGCAACTTTATTTTAAAGACACTCTTCAGAAGTTACCTAATATTATTGTTATAGATTTTAGTCCAATTCTTTTTCTTATTCTTAATTTCTTATTTATTTTTCTTTTAGCTGAGTTTATTCAATTAGTTGTATTTTATGTTGTGGTAGAATTACTCACTACTTATTTCGTGTAAAACAATAACTTGAATAAAACGAATATTTAATGGCTTGTTTCAGATTAAAGAAGAATCGTTGTGAATAATGTCTCAAATAGAACTAGTCCCTTCAACAAGTCAACAAAATAATATAGATAAAACACAAGAACTTTGTTTCGTGACATCTAAAAGAGGTGGTGAGATTTTGCTAAATGATGGTTATCAGTACTATAAAAAAAGAGATAATAGAAATGGGTCCTCACGGTGGAATTGCAAATATAAATCGAAGTGTCGCGGCACTATAACAATTAAAGGAAATACGATATTCCAATTAGATGATGACATCTAATTGGAATAGGTGATTTTATTTGTATTAAAACGTTGTTGCTTTTATATTTTTGAATAAACATATTGATTTATTTATTCCATCGTGTTTTATTTTTGATAAAGTGTCTCACTTTTGTGCACGATTGTACTTTAGCTTTTCATACGAAGATGTAAAAAAATGGGTCTAACAGAACACGTTGTTTGATAGGGGGTCCAATAGGCATTAAAGTATAGGCAAAACCCAAGTTTTAAGGTCGAAACGGCACAAGGAGGTCCAAACGGTCATATTAGTCAGTGAGGTCCTAACTTGGAGGTCCAACGGGTACGTAGCCGTTTCTGAGATTAGCGCGTTCAACCAAACAAACAAACAAACTCTTCTGCTTTATATTAGTATAGATAATATATAATATTATATTTAGTAGATTGAAGCAGCTACATCGCTAAAATATAGGGGCAAGTCCTGGGCTTGGGCTTGTGTCCTGAAAAAATCTAATTAGTCCGTCAGTTAGATTATCAAAAAATATTTGACCCATATTTTTTCTTTTGTTACGGGAACCAAACTTGACGAAGTTACGACGCTTTTAAAATTCTCAATACGTCACGCCCTGGCTTAATTTTTTGCGGGTCGTGACGTCACGAGCACCCACTCCCGAGTTTTGATGCGTTTTATCTTTGTCAATATTCATTGATTTACAAAAACCAAAAATACGTGTCCATTATTTTTCAATACTCTAACTGACGGACTAAATAGTTTTGCAATTTGTGGATGATGGAAACTAGCATATTGTCAGTACCCAGTAACAAATCCAAACTCAAAAAAAATCTGAAACATCTGGAAGATCAAAGAATCTTAGCACGACATTCTTAGTTGCCAGGTTTGCAATCATAGCACAATTTCATAAAATTTCTCTATTTCCTATCTCTTACCATTTCCTCCTCAGCAGTATTGACAGACAAGGATCACATAAGTAATTACGGGTTACACCTCTGCTCACACCACAGGTATTACGCCACAAAGATACAGAGTAAATCTCCCCATGATACCGCATTAACACATACAAAATGACATGCAACAGGTTAGTTCAGAAAGGTCATATTGTGAAGGAACAGGAAATAAAATAGAAAACTTTTAATCGGCACATGCACAAAATACGGACAACAATAAAAAATCGTGGTTGACATTATTGTTCACTAGTTGACCCGCAGAATTTCGTCTGCGTCACATTTTCCATGAATGCTCCGCTCCTATTTGTCTTAGAGTGACGATAAGCCTATAGCCTTCCTCGATAAATGGACTATCTAACACTGAAAGTATTTTTCAAATGGGACCAGTAGTTCCTGATATTAGCACGTTCAAGCAAACAAACTTCAACTTTATAATCTTATATATAAAATTCTCGTGTCACAATGTTAGTTACTAAGACTCCTCCGCAACGGCTTTACCGATTTTTACCAAATTTTATATACGTACTCAGTAGGGCTGAGAATCGGCTACTATCTAATTTTTATACCCCTAAGTGATAAGGGTTGTCCACCCCTAACATTTTTTTTAGACAAATAATTTTATTTTTATTTTTCTATAATGTGATATTAAAAAATACATACAGCCCTACATTTTCAACCTTCTTCCATCATCCTTTATTTTTAATAGCGATATTATTAATGAATATTGTGACGCAAACGAAGTTGCGCGGGCCAGCTACTCGTAGTATTAGTATAGATTCGTTTCGAGCAAATGGTCGAGATCTACAAATAGCAGCCGGGACCAACAGCTTTTTTACTCTTCTTGGGTAAAACCCACCCTTATTCCTTCAAATACCCTTTGCGTTTTTGGGCCGGGGTAACTCTTTCATACAATTCCACAACCCTGGCAGGAGAACCAACAGTTTACAGAGCTTTCTGAGGAAAGGAGGAATCTCGGTATTTTAGGATGTTCATTCTTCCACGGATGTTATAATATATTATTTAGCCAGGCGCTCTTGAAATACTGATACTGATGGAAAATTATTTAACCCAGAGAAAGACCATCTCCGAGAGCCTTAACCTACTTTTTACCCAAAAAAAAAATGTTACCCCACGAGAGTGGAACTTCTGCTATCTTCCTATACCTACTTAACATATATGTTATGAGTATCTGTGTGTCTATATTTACCCCGTGTCGCGGTGGGGCTAATTGAGTTCACAGTAATGCGTCCATTTCGCCCCAACCAGATTTGTAAAAGAGTAATTATATCCGTTATTGATGGTACATGAGGATTATTGTGTTATTTGCATTTAATAATTGGTGGTGTCCGCGAGTAGTTGTAAATTTGCTATAATTTTGGCGACCATAATTATTTATTTAATGAAGTCGGTAAAAAGAGATTGTCACTCAGGACTGTTGGAGATGACGCTCTAAAAAATAAAACTTAGAACTGTCTTTCCAATCAATCTGCCTGCTTTTCCCCAACTAACTTTTGGTAGGCTTCCAGTCAAACCGCCTGTGTGAACCAAACCAAAATACCAGTATTTTAAATGGCGGAACTGTCTATCTGAATTTGACCGCCACAAACCAGCAGCTTTATTTATTTATTTATTTTGCTTTCAGCAACTTTCAGCTTGGTAACATGATTTATTTCAAGACTGGTTTTCACACTGTAAGGCTTCGGACTTCCCGTAACGACTATAAGTGCAACATAAACGCTCAATTATTATGTATGTACGTACGTTGTGTGAATGTTGAGTATTGAGTACATGCCACCAAAATAATATTGTAGTGTCTGTACCCGGTCAGTCTGTAACCAGAATTATATTTATGAAAATAAAGTTTAGTCTATGCCAACCCACACTATTCGTTTCACCAGGTTATGGGCCCAGCACTCTTCCAGTATGAGTCAATCTCAAAAACACGTTGTTTAACCTGGGTGTATGAGCTGTTGGGTGTATGGATGTATAAGTGAGTAGTACTTTTTATACCTCTATCGATTCCCCTGAGGAAAACAAGCTTTTTGATACATTATTTAAGTAAGTAAGTAAGTCATTAAAAAGATATCTAAATCAATCTCGGCACAATTTTACTGCCAATAAAATTCTTAACTAGTAATATTATACTGTTTCCCTCTACAGGGGGCTAAAAGGCCTACAAAGGGGTGTTTTCAAGGCTCGGCCTGTCACACCTTACCTCATAAACAGGCTTTTAATAAACACAGACACGCGACCTTTTTTCTGGGAACTAATAGAATGAAGAGGGAAAATTGTTTATACGTTTGTTATATCTGGAAGCACAGATTCAAAAGCCAATACCTAGTTTAAAAACTGGCCAAGTGCGAGTTGAACTCTTACACGAAGAGTTCCGTACAATAAACAGGAAAACAAACATTTTCCTGTATGTATGGGAGTCCCCTTTAATTTTTTATGTAATTAATTTTAATGTTCATGTTTTTTTTGTTATAGCCGCAATAAAAAAAAAACTGGGAAGATATGCGTCAAATCCGCACAAAACGGCCATCTCTCACTCAGCATAATGCTGGTGGCTGGGACTCGTGTGCGAGACAGAGCCACAGCGCTGGTTTTCAGACAGCCGGCAGAAAGACCGCGAAAGTAAACCTGCAGAAAAATACTAGTAAATAATATTACTTTACTACTAGTACATAAACGTGGGCGAGTCCATTTAGAAGTGCGTGTTTACAGTTATTACTTTGAATGACTTAAATAAATTGGATTAATTTGTGGACTGTGGCAATGTCATTTTTTATTTCAAACCATTTGGGTTTTATTTTATTTTGATCAATCAATTTGCCTCGCCTTTATATAGCCGGATATTTTTTTCATGAGAGCCTTTGCCCGCTGGTACGGAAAGCAGACTTTTGCAAAAAAAAGGTTCTATCGAGGCATTAATCTAAGATTTTAGCAAAACAAAAAATTGTCTATAACCGTGTCCAGGGTCTCATCTATCTCTATACCAAAATTCATCAAAATCAGTTCAGCTATTTAGGGTAGAAAGAGTAACAAATAAAAAATAAACTCACTTTCGCATTGATAATAATAAATAATTAGTTAGGATTTTTTCAGAAAAAGATAGCCAATGATTTATCTATATCTACTCTTACCCCATGTTACTTGGGGTCGGCGTAACACCGTATTTTTCTTCTTCTCTGTGCGATCAGCCGTCAAACTATCACTAACTCCCTTTTCTTCCATATCGCTCCTCACACAACCCATCCATCTTTAATGGTATGTTACGTCATGCTTGGCGCAAATACTTTTAACCTTTCTTTCAACGTTTTCTGGCTGATATTTTAACAGAACTCTATGGGAGTCTAAAAAAGGCCACTTTAGCAGAATAAGAAAGTACATCACGCTACCCGTCACTGTCTAATTTTCCCAATTAATCTTGAACCTAAACGTTGGCGATAAAGATGCAAAAGAAATTTGTGTTGTGTGGTTAATATTATATCTGCCTAGCCTTTTTCCCAACCATATTGGGGTCGGCTTCCAGTCAAACCGGATTCAGCAATACCAGTGTATTACGTGGAGCGGCTGCCTACCAGACCTCCACAACCCATTACCTGGCTAACACGGTACTTCTTGGTAAGGCTGGAGTCAGATTTACTCGCTTCTGACAATCCGTAACGACTGCCAAAGATCAACAAATGACAGCCGGGCCAACGGTTTAACGTGCTTTCCGAGGGACGGATGAAACTCGGTATGTTAAGATGGTCACCCATCCACAGACCAACCTTAGCAAGCGTTGTTTAGCCGTAAAGATCGACCCGTGCGGCTGTTATTATTTAGCCACGAGCTCACTGGTTAATATTGTGATACTAATATGAATCTGCTGAAGTGGCCTTTTTAGACTGACTGTACTTCTACAGTTACATACTATTCCCATACATAAGTCATCACAGTCGTACATCTAGTTTTTCCTTTTCCAAAGCTATGGTATAGTTATTAGTGATGTAGTATTTATAAAGCTGTAGTGAAAGCAGTGAACTGTGTCTGTCGGCTTAAAACCGGTCACTAGTGATGTGGATTGTGACTCAATATCGATTTAAAAATTGCGTTAGTCATTTTTTTGTTGATTCATTGTAAAGGCGATTAATCTAATTTTGTAACTAAGGGCTTGTGACTTGAAGGGTGTAGTTTTCCAGTTAGGAATGATTCACGTGTAAAAGGGGGCGAATAAGTTGCTATGAACCCGACAAAATCCAGACACGTAGACCGTGCGATTTCGTGGTCCCATACTAAATGTTCTTCATAAATAATCCACCGCATTTATTATACGCATAGCTAAAGTGTGGAACTTTCTGTCTGCATCTGTTTTCCCTTCCACATATAACCCGTCTGCCTTCAAAGCAAGAGTAATCAGGCATCAGGCAAACGTTTTGGGAATATATTCATTGTGCGTACAGCTAAGGAGTGGAACTCCCTGCCTGAGTCTGTGTTCCTGATAGCTACAACATAGGAGTCTTTAAGTCAAGAGTGATTAGGTTACATTTAGGCAAGCGTGCTTCACCTTAGACCGCAACATCGCTTAACATCAGGTGAGATGGTGGTCAAACGTATGCCTATCAATAGTAAAAAAAAAACTTCTGGGTACGCTCGCCCAATCATTCATTGCTTTCCATCAGGCGTGATTATAGTCAAGAGCAGGCCCATTCCCCATGAGGGGTGATGCAGGTCTTGCGTTTATTCTGTAACACATTATTTAATTATCGATATCGGCAGTCGATACCTCGTCCCAGCACTAGCCAGGTCACGGGGCGGGCTCTTCTCACGATCGCAATGTACTCAATACACTAGGTAATCAAGTGATACATACACGCAACGCTATACAGTTTTGTATTAACAGCAACTTTGGTACAATAACATCGGGTTCTTGGAAAATGACATCTGCTTTCTTTCAAAACTGGCAAGTACATTCAACAAAAGATACATGCGAAAGCAATGGGAACAAGCGTGCTCTATCTTAGACCGTACCATCGCTTAACATCAGGTGAGATAGTGGTCAAACGTATGCCTCATCAATAGAAAAAATATGGCCGCTACTTTAACTTTTTTTTGGAATGTTGCCTATGGTGTCCCACAGCTGGACAAATCCAATCAACCCTAACCCTATCTTTCCAGATACTTCTTTCATGCGCCACCTCAAACCAGTCTTCGTGATGTACCTTCAGGTCATTTTGACATCACGTTTTAGGCCGGACGTCCTCGTCGTCCATCCTATGGTACCAATTGCGTGGAAACTATTTCTAACTTACTACAAAAAACCCGGCCAATGGCGAGTCGGACTCGCGCACGAATGGTTCCGTACCATTATCTACAAAAATGGCTAAAAAATCACGTTTGTTGTATGGGAGTCCCCTTAAATATTTATTTAATTCTGCTTTTTAGTATTTGTTGTTTTAGCGGCAACAGAATTAAGTCATCTGTGAAAATTTCAATTCTCTAACTATAACGGTTCATGAGATACAGCCTGGTGACAGACGGGCAGACTGAGGACACCGTAGTCTTAGTAATAGGAACCCGTTTTACCCTTTGGGTACGCAACCCTAAAAAGAGACACGCTGCACAAGTCTTGGCGGTTATTTTTACAACAATTTGTAACAGTGACATTGAAAACGCCAATCAACGTCCCCCCATCGAAGAGAAGACGAGAAGTGAGTAACTCTGCTAATCAGCTAATAGAGGAACGCACGCGATTGCTGGTGCTCGAGCACTTAGATAAGACAGAACTGACGACCGTCGTCACAGTATGTTCCATAAACTATAGATGCAAATGGCAACATTAAAAAAAAGTATCCACCGCGGTACTACACGCCGCGCGCGTTTAGCTTGCTATCTTGCTACCGATGAGAACCGAAACTGTTTTTAGAGCATGTGATTTTGGTTGCACGAGCTGAGGATAATAAGTTGTGACAAAAAAATCAAAAAAAATATTTACGAACCTAACTATTCTCTCTTAATTTAAAGACACCCAGGTTGTGGCTATCTGGAGACATAAACTTCGGCAGGTAATTCCACTCCTTCGCTGTACGGATAGTTATTGAAGATTGAACATAACATTTCCCCTAATTTAACCCAACGTGCAACGGTTAGGTAGATGCGAACTTTTAGTACATCTACAGCTTTGCCACTTACGTTAAGTCATATGTAATAGAGGGCGACCGATTGTCATCAACAGAGTTCAAACCAACTGCTACTGAGAAATGGACAAAACATGGAAATATTAAGCTTATTCGGCACAAACATCTACAAAAACACTGAATAAAAATATTTCTCGCCAAAAACAAGCAAACTTAAACCAACAAACTTTTATACGAGGACTCCAAAGTTCTAAACAGCCCATAGACACCGTTACTCGTTCCATTTCACGACCGCAGTCATACCAACATAATGATTATTTTACATCGCGTGCTGCACGCAAAGATGGCGGCCACGCAACCGAAATTTTGAGCAGTTGTGAATACATCCGAGTATATCTAAGTAATCTTTCGTCTAGACTAGAAAGAAATATTTAGGTTGGATTCATTGAGTGTAGGCCTGAAATGTCTAGATTAGACCATATTTTTGGATTAACGACTTTTGTCAAGTGGGTGGGGGCATCCTATTTAGCGTTAATCAAGCTTCAACATTAGCAATCGTACGGATTACGGCCGATTTTCTAGTAGTTTTTAGGTTTTATTACTTAGGTAGTATCAATTAACTATCTCGTCTAGGGGAGTGCTACCACCACCATACAAATTTCTGCCGCTATGCAGAGGAGAGCACGAGTTTCGGTATTGTTTTTTTTTTATTTGATTTGGGTTGCCAAATCAAATAAAAAACCTAGACTCCAGTCTAGGTCAGAGATGACAGAGACAAAGTCTACGATAGAACGAGCTTACCCAAAAGTAGCCTGCTCACTCTAACTTTGAAAAGATTAGGGTTGTAAGCGTTCGGAAACACAGACGCAGGCAGAGAGTTCCACTCCTTTGCTGTGCGCATTATGAAAGACGCTTGGAAACGCTTAGTGCGAATTGGTGGAATAGCAACAATGTAGGGATGGTAAGGTGCAGTGCGTCTGGATGTCCGATGGTAGAAGGAGGCCGGTGGGATGAGGTCGTGGAGCTCTTGGGCACTCTCCGAAGTACAATTTGTAGAAAACCGACAAGCAGACAACCTTGCGGCGATGAGCCAAGCTGTGTAGCTTGGCATCCTCTAGTTTTACTTCGCCAATGAGCCTCTTAGCTCTACATTCAAACGAATCAAGCGCGGCAAGCTGGTGATACTTATATGTATGGTTACAGATCTCAAACATATCACAGAGACATATCACACATTTTTGCGTCATTTTTGGGATGAGAATCCATAAAATCAGTTCATCTGAGTAGCCTTTTCTCAGCCATGTTCGGGTGGGCTTTTAATCTAACTGGATGCAACTGAATACCAGTATTTTACATGGAGCGGCTGCTTATCAGACCTCTACAACCGCCCTTGACGACGCACAAAATCGAACCAGCAAAATCATTAGAGCCACTTTTTCCCCCTTAACGCCATAAATTCGTCCGTTCCCCCGACATTTCTTTTTTAAACGAACTACATTAAATACACCCCTTAATAAGAGGGGCGAGTTAAAAAATGTCCGTCATTAGTAACAGTTTAAAGTTAACTGTCCAGTTAACAGGTTAACGACAAGTTTTATTGCGGTAATCAGTCTATGTAGGTGTAGTTTAATTAAAATAAAATGTGTTAAATAAAGGTAGTGCAGTGGGGTACATTTTAACACCACCTTTGAGGTTCCTACTTGCTTCTTTAATTTTTTATACAAGGTCTATTAACTCAACTGCGTCCTAAGTGCCAATAAATAAATAAATCCATGGCAAAAAAATGTTGGGTTTTGTTTTGATCCGATTTCGTGTTTGTTTGTTTGTTTGTTGGTCAATACCTGGTTATTTAGTCCCGTAAAAATTTTATTCAGTTTGGCTCAGAAGTTTTTATTTTATGAGCATGTTTGCTTATTTCAATTTCTGCGTAAACGAAGACGTCGTCCAAGTATCATCATTTAAAAGTGAAAAATAAAAAACATCTTTACAAAAAAATATAAGTAGATACCTAACCACTTTAAAAAAACACAGCAAAGTATAAAATAACCTCAATATCGGAAGTCGGTATTAAAAAACCAAGGTAAAAACCAAAAACACGGTTACATTTTTTTTTTGGAAAAAAGTTTTTTATTAAATAGTGAAACTTCTAGGATTTATTGGGTTCCTGTATATCATCATCATCATCCTCCTGCTGCTCTTATTCTGTCGGCGCAGCATGTTTTCTTCCATAATTCTTTATTTGCCACCATCGAAATAGTAACCTCATTTCAAGATTCATTATCTGCTTCATTCAGCTTTGTCTCTGCGCTGGCTCTTGTCTCTAGACAAATATACATTTACCAGTGATTACGACTGATAAAAATACTAAGGGCGGGTTGTTTCAACTACACTTAACGCACGCGTAAACGTTAAAAATGGTGCTAACTATCGTCAAATCAAAAAATTGGGTTGTTTCACAAAATGTCAGCGTTAACGCACGTAAAATATAACGTTTACGTTAACAGATGGTCTGAGCACTCGTTAACGTAACTTTAGTTACGTCAAATAGAACAATATTGTGAAAATTCTTTTGAATTCCTCAATACCAGTTCTTCTGATGACACAAATAAATGGTGGAATGCAAAAAAAGCTATTTAGGTAGGACCCGTGTCAATAACTTAGCTATTGGGATGAGCAGGAATTTATACCAGAATGTTTTGAAACAACGCTTCTAATTTAACGAACGTCAAACATCGTCCGTAATCGTAACTTTTTGACGTACGTATGTTACGTTAACCAACTGTTTGATACAACCCGCCCTAAAAGTTTGGAATGCCACGCGAACAGTTGATCATCATATCAGCCGAAAGACGTCCACTGGTCCAACCGGTCCTGTGCGTCTCGCATTCATCGTCTTCTCACGACCTCCTTCCAACGCGTCTTCCGGCACGCGGTCGCCACTCCAGAACTTTTCGGCCCCATCGACCATCCGTTCTGCGAGAAATGCCCTGCCCACTGCCTTTTCAGTTTGGCGATCCCTTAGGCTAATATTGGGAAGTTTGGGTGGTGCAAAATTGATAGTGCAAACCAAATCATAATCTTGTCAAACGTTATCGCTGAAGAATATATTTTTGTCTGGGACCTCTAGAATTGCATGTCTAAATGCGGCGGTCCCTATTCAACATCAAGTGTGTTGTCAGCTTGCATGCCATCAAATAATGACAAGCTTGAGAAAAACGGTAAAAAACGGCATCGCAAACACAGACTTTCTACATGTTTTATAAATGCCTGTGTTTAGCTTGATTGATAGCTTGACGCGAGTTCAAGTGAAAGGGATATAGCGGTATAAGTACACACAGTGGTACTGGTGGTTTTTATGTGTTTATTGTATTATGCAGATGATGGAAGGCTGTCCAGTTGATTTGGTGGTAGAAAGCACGAATTCTGAGCCTTTTTTTGTGGATAGGAAATCATCAAATGACTTCTCCTGGTCGTGGCGGTGCGGGAGGGAGTGACAGGCTTTTAGTGACTGAAACCCACGCGTGTTCCTTCAACTGCCCTTTTCGTTCCAGCGACGGATTATAAAATAGGGAATATGCGTGCGATTTTTTTATTAGCAAAATGAAATATTTATTAGCTCTAGTAAACAATCATGAAATTATTTTTATAATATCTTCATCAGCGATGAAGTTATAAAGCTTCAAAGATGAGATAAGTCCGATATGAACTCTGACGTCAAAGTCCATGACACCTTTACAGTTGCCATAGAAAGCAGCGTTTTCGCGAGAGGGACAGATATTTTTGTTTAAAATAATTATAGGTAAGTATCTCGTTTGTTTTTGAGCAATTTTGGTTCTATTTTCACTGTTGGTATTATATTTTTGTATATTTCTAGATAAACTGTAGAGATTATAAATATTTTTTTCATGTATATTCCCTATTCTTCCAAACAATGCCGCAACCCTGGAAGATGAATACTAAGGGTCTAAAAAGGCCACTTTAGCAGAATCAGAAAGCAAATCACGCTACCCGTCACTGTCAAATTTTCCCAATCAACTTTGAACCTAAAGCGTTAGCGACAAAGATGAACATGAAGTTAGACAGATAATTTTGTGATTAATATTATGATTCTAATATGATTCCCCTAAAGTGGCCTTCTTAGGTTACTTTACTCTTCATATCAAAATGCTCGGTTTCCTTTCACTTTCATTTTATATTCGTTTCACGTTTATGCCATAAACAATAGAGATCGTTCCCACAATTATTCCAAACATATTTGACAGGTGTGACCACCATACCTCACAACCAAAATTAATTATTCCCGATAAAAATTCAGAACGCGCTCAATTCAAAAAATATTCCCCCATAAAAGAGTGAAATGACGCGACAGAACGCGGGAATAGTGACAGCTGTCAACTACGCAAGATGGCGGCCGAGACTCATTAGCGGGGCAAAGGATTAAACCCATTATGCCTTTGGGACTGGCTTTGTGCAACCATGAAACTCGGACCGCTGGAAATACGTGTTAAAATCAACGATATTTCGTTTTAAAGCTTATTTTGCGTTATTCTGATTCCGGAGGGAGGATCCGTAATTACCAGCTGTATTGGGGAAATTATTTGGGCACAAAAGAGTAATTGTAGCCTTTGGGATAACTGTTATAGGGAATCTGGGAAAGTTTTCATGATACGGCCATAATCTCGACGCTCTGCAACGACTATCTTTGTGGTTTAGTGGTCGCAAACTCCCAACTACCGTCGCGCGTCGTCCTGAAATCGATCCCAAGTCGTGCAAAGTTTTCGTTAACGTTTTCGATTTATCTGCAAGAGTTCTTTTATAGATAATGTTACGGAACCTTTCGTGCGCGAGTCCGACTCGCACTTGGCCGTTTTTTGTTCCCTATATCAGTGTGTATGTCATCATCCGCCTAGCCTTTTCCCAACTACAGCTTCCAGTCAAACCGGATTCAGCTGAATGCCAGTATTATACGTGGAGCCCTGCCTACCAGACCCCCACAACCCATTAACTGAGTAACACGGTACTTCTTGGCAAGACTGGAGTCAGGTTTCTGGCATCTGACAAACCGTAACGACTGACAAAGATCTACAAATGACAGCCAGGACCCACGGCTTACCGTGCTTTCCGAGGCACGGAGGACAATTGGTATGTTAAGATGGTTCACCCATCCACAGACTGACCTGGGCAAGCGTTGCTTAACCTTGTAGATCAACCCGTGCGAGTGTTATTATTTAGCCACGAGCTCCTTTATCTATGTGCATGTCAATAATCATATATTCCTCTATTTGCTTTTTTATTTTTTGCAACAATACTAAGCTTGCTCTCAGACGCTGATCAAGCAGTACCTAAGCAATTATGGCAATAAGGACGTATGGCACCGGAATGTTGAATTTGGATGGGATTTATTGCATACAAAACGAGATTTTCATCATAATATAGAGAAAATATAATCTAATCAAGATTTATTACAATCTTACGGAGTCTGCTATTTTCCGGTGACACGTATTTGTCCAAGTAACGAATGTTTGTCTGTTTGTTCGTCAGTTCATTAACGAATCTGATTGTCTTGTATCCACATTATATGTATATTCTACATGTAGGTATATGTGTGAAGCCAGAAATAATATGATAACAATACCTAATTCCGGATTCGGATGATGTCACAATGTTTGTCTCTTGGGGAATTCTTTCTGGATCGTTGAATGAATGAATGAATATAAGTAAGTCATTTATTTTGCAGATATGGGTACAGTACATACATGGTGATAAAAAGATAAAAGGTAGGCTCAGCCATATTTTAATAATTTGATGTCAATAAATACAATTAATATAATAAGGGCCAGTTTCACCGGTTACGGATAAAGTGTCGGTTAGCCTATTAGGAACTTATCTGGCAGATGAACTAAAACTTTTGGTTTCACAGGTGTCGGATAGCGATATCTGGCAGATTTATTAAGTATTTGAGTATTATAACCGGTGAAACTGGCCCTTAATATATTAAATTGATTTAAATCACAAGTTATCTAGACTGGTTCATTACAATTCACCTATAGATCACTATACACCACTTTTTTAAATTGTTTCTCAGTAAGGAATTCGCTGACAATATAGTACGCGTTAAAAAGCTTCGGAGCCTGGTTTTTGAACAGTGATAACGTATAGCGATGTGTTATTGGGTTTAACCGACAGGAATGATTAAATAGCAGCTCTGAGTCTGGGTTCTGTTCCCGATTATGGTTCAAGGTCCAAGTAAGTAGGTATGTGTTAAAAATATAGGCTGACGCAAAAGTACCGCAATTTGTGATAACCTTTTATCGGATATAATGTCTTTTGCCAGCTTCACTCGCATTCATCACACATATCTATACTAATATTATAAAGCAGAGAAGAGTTTGTTTGTTTGTTTGATTGGTTGAACGCGCTAATCTCAGGAACTACTGGTCCGAATTGAAAAATTCTTTCAGTGTGAGATAGCCCATTTATCGAGGAAGGTTATAGGCTATATATCATCACGCTAAGACAAAAAGGAGCGGAGCAATAATAGAAATGTGGCGCAGACGAAGTTACGCGGGTTAGCTAGTTATAAATAAAACAAAGTCCTTCGCCGCGTCTGCAGCTGTCTGTTCGCGATAAACTCAAAAACTACTGCACCGATTTTCATGCTGTTGTCACTAATAGATAGAGTGGTTCTCGAGGAAGGTTTCAGTATATGATTTGTCAAGCGGGCGAAGCCGCAGGGATCAGCTAGCTATTTATTTATAGCAAAAACCGGCTAATTGCAAGTCGGACTCTTACTCGACGGGTTCCGTTTCATAAACCGAAAAAAACGTTTCCTGTATGGGAACCCCCTTTATTTATTTTAATTATTTGATGTTACAGCGGAAATAGTAATACGGTACATAATTACTGTTCTTGAGATACAGATGCCGCTGCCAGACAGACAGACGGACGAACGGACGGACAGCTGAGCCTTAGTGAAAAGCTTCCGTAGGTTACCCCTCGGCTACGGAATCGATAAAAAAAAAACAACCGATCAACCGTGGTTGACGACGTGTTCTTCTACGCAGATATTTCAATGAGCAAAAATATTAAAAAAATAAAAAATACTGAGCCCAACTGAATTAAATTTTTACGGGACCAAATGGCAAGAATGCAGCATCGAACAAAAAGAATCACACAAATCTAATCCGCAACTTCGGAGTAATCGGTGAACAAACATAAAAACGCTTACAACCCATATTAATCTCTTCAAAGTTAGAGTGAACAGGCTCCTTCTGGGTAAGCTCGCTCTATCGTAGACTTTGTCTCTGTCATCTATAACCTAGAGACAAGAGAAAACCCACCACAAATGAAAAAAACAAACGCCGAATTGAGAACCTCCTCCTTTTTTGGAAGTCGGTTAAAAAGAATTTAAAACACCAAGATTCACGACACCCTTCGCGAGTTCGCTCATGGTAAAAATTGCTTTCTTGTACTGCTCATTAAATACACTTCGCTGGCACTCAATAAAGGGGACTTGGTTAATAAAAATTCCGTTGGTTGCTTGGGTGATTCTACATTGTTTTATAAGGTAGCTTCCCCCTTGGCTTCACTTGCACATATTGCATGTAGTTTCAGTGTTAAGTAGACGATTAAAACTCGATAAATCGGGATAACATTTTATTTTCACATATATGAGGTTAAAATTAAATAAACCAATTCGCACTAAGCGTTTCCAAGCGTCTGTCATAATGCGCACAGCAAAGAAGTGTAACTCCCTGCCTGCGTCTGTGTCCGAAGCTTATAAACCTAATCTATTCAAAGTTAAGAGTGAACAGGCTACTTCTGGGTCAGCTCGCTCCATCGTAGACTTAATCTCACTCATCTCTGACTTAGACTAGAGTCAAGAGCAAACCCATCTCAAAAATAAACCGGTTCCGAGTTATCTAGTGTTAACAGTGTCCATGGAGTTCCTTGAACATTCTTCTCCAAAGAGATTTTCGTTTTGGAACGTGCTACAAACTTTATGTCGAACTGACCCACAACCAACGAAGAAAAAGTATCTGTGTGTGTCTAGAACCCAAGTAATATAGACAAACACAGACGTACATTTTTTTGAAGTGAAAGCTTCTTTAGCGGCATTGAGCACTTTTCTTGGTAAAAAGCTCTTGACAAGTGCCTTTAAAATTACATTGGACTAAATGCTTTGAGATTGTTTACTTGCTCTTGTTCATGCACGTTCTGGGTATACTTTCATTGTACATACATCTAAGGAATGGAATTCCCTACCGGAGTAAGTATTTCTTGTTAGCTACAACCTGGGGGTCTTTTAGTCAAGAGTAAATAGGTTACTTCTAGGCAAGCGTGCTCCATCAAGGGCCGACACCTCCACCAGTTTTTTCCATCCGTTCGTGAGCGGCTGGAGAAGACATGGTTGGAGGTGGATCACTGTGTTGCCCAATTTCTCACAGGTCATGGCAACTTTAAGAGTAAATTATTTTCCTTTAGGCTTGTGGCCTCACCTTTATGTCAATGCTCTACAGCTGACCTTGAATACGAACAATCCGCACATCACATCTTGTGGGAGTGTATTCTTTGGCAGACTGAACGTAATGTTATGTTAGATAGTATTCAGGTTAAATCTGGAGTAGTTTACTATACGGACCTTGTAGAAACCAGAACAAATTTCCGTGCGTTCAGGCGATTTTGCCATACCTATTACTGGAATCAAAAGTAGCTCACAATTTAGGACCCATTAGTTTAAATGTTAATATATAATCCGTGGTGCTTGGCAACTGGGCCTAACCCAGTTGTATATGTCCCTTGGTGCCTATTGGCCTAGCTCTAATCTGTCTCCTGCTTGATATGGAGGGAAGTGGAAATTATATTTATTTTTCCTACTCCTCCGCTGTACTCTTCTGATTAATTTCGTTGCGGGATCCAAGACAGTTGAATCGTTTCTCCGGGACTCGTCGGGTTTCATTAACTCGGCGTTTTTCTGGTGGTCGCCACTGTTGATTCTGGCTTTCAGGAGTTGCAGTGGTTGGGAATGTGTGGCGGGCTTGTCCCATTAAAAAAAAAAAAAAAAAAGCGTGCTCCATCGTCGACCACATCATCGCTTACCATAAGAGAGCCAATAGGCTAGATTCCATCATCCACAAATCGACCTCGAATCGTCCTCTCTGGTTTTTGACACACTGTGTCTACATTTTTTTTTTTTTTTTTTTTATTAAATTCTTCTGTCGCAGGTCTGCTGGTAGAAATTTCTTTTGAAATAAGCAGTACCTTTGTGCTCTTTTCTCTGTACAAAATTATCTTTTTTCTAAGTATATTGTGTGTACATAAATAAATAAATAAATAAATAAATAAATAAATTGCAAAACTATTTAGTCCGTCAGTTAGAGTATTGAAAAATAATGGACAAGTTTTTTTTTGTTTTTGTAAATCAATGAATATTGACAAAGATAAAACGCATCAAAACTCGCGAGTGGGGGCTCGTGACGTCACGACTCAATAAAAATTATGCGAAGGTGTGACGTATTGAGAATTTTAAAAGCGTCGTAACTTCGTCAGTTTTGGTTCCCGTAACAAAAGAAAAAACATGGGTCAAATATTTTTTGATAATCTAACTGACGGACTTATTAGATTTTTTTAGTGCCAATGCGAAAGTTGTTTGATAATCAAAATAAAAGTCAATCGAAAAATGTCAAAAAAGCCTTGATTTTCATACATTTTTGACAGATTGCGATTGAGATGCGATTGAGATGCAAAATTAGTAGAATTGGAACCCTGGTGTGATTTTGATTAAACACAAGCCTATCAATAATTATAATAATAAAAAAACCTACACCCGAGCATAGAACCTCCTCCATTTTGAAGAAGTCGGTTAAAAATACACTAGGTCTTCTTCATTTCGATCCGAGGATTAATTCTTTAGGATTACTTATAAGTCGGTTAAAAATACACTAGGTCTTCTTCATTTCGAATCGAGTATTAATTCTTTAGGATTATAAGTCGGTTAAAAATACACTAGGTCTTCTTCATTTCGATTCGAAAATTAATTCTTTAGGATTATAAGTCGGTTAAAAATACACTAGGTCTTCTTCATTTCGATTCGAAAATTAATTCTTTAGGATTATAAGTCGGTTAAAAATACACTAGGTCTTCTTCATTTCGATTCGAGGATTAATTCTTTAGGATTATAAGTCGGTTAAAAATACACTAGGTCTTCTTCATTTCGATTCGAAAATTAATTCTTTAGGATTATAAGTCGGTTAAAAATACACTAGGTCTTCTTCATTTCGATTCGAAAATTAATTCTTTAGGATTATAAGTCGGTTAAAAATACACTAGGTCTTCTTCATTTCGATTCGAGGATTAATTCTTTAGGATTATAAGTCGGTTAAAAATACACTAGGTCTTCTTCATTTCGATTCGAAAATTAATTCTTTAGGATTATAAGTCGGTTAAAAATACACTAGGTCTTCTTCATTTCGATTCGAAAATTAATTCTTTAGGATTATAAGTCGGTTAAAAATACACTAGGTCTTCTTCATTTCGATTCGAGGATTAATTCTTTAGGATTATAAGTCGGTTAAAAATACACTAGGTCTTCTTCATTTCGATTCGAAAATTAATTCTTTAGGATTATAAGTCGGTTAAAAATACACTAGGTCTTCTTCATTTCGATTCGAGGATTAATTCTTTAGGATTATAAGTCGGTTAAAAATACACTAGGTCTTCTTCATTTCGATTCGAAAATTAATTCTTTAGGATTATAAGTCGGTTAAAAATACACTAGGTCTTCTTCATTTCGATTCGAGGATTAATTCTTTAGGATTATAAGTCGGTTAAAAATACACTAGGTCTTCTTCATTTCGATTCGAAAATTAATTCTTTAGGATTATAAGTCGGTTAAAAATACACTAGGTCTTCTTCATTTCGATTCGAGGATTAATTCTTTAGATTGTTTAGGCCTAGTAGGTTATGTTAATTGCCAAAGAGCCAAACTCGTATACCTCGAAAGAGAGGTTACAACAATAAGCTAAAAACTGCTGACATCAATGTTAGAGACATCTTACATAATAGTTTCCCACATATTGTTGTATTGTCAGCTCGTTTCGTATGGTAACTTGTCTATTTGCAACCAGGCGGCTTAATAAATCATAATTTATGAAGTTGTAGCAGCATCAATGCTGATAGAAGAAAAACTAAAGCGGTATGGTCAAAAACATTGGAACACCATCTATCCCGTCAGCAGCGAACTTGTAACGAACTCCTGCATCTATACTAATATTATAAAGCAGAAGAGTTTGTTTGGTTGACCGCGATAATCTCAGGAACTACTGGTCCGATTTTAAAAATTATTTCCGTGTTAGATAGCCCATTTATCGAGGAAGGCTATAGGCTATAGGCATCATCACATAAGACCAATAGGAGCGGAACAGTAATGAAAAATGTTACGCAGACGACGTTGCACGGGTCGGCTAGTAGTAAAATAAAATAAAATATACAACAGTCCGAATATCAACTATCGGGCTTTTGCCCACCGGACATGACAACCGTCTGGTCGGATGGTCCTCCCTTTTTAATGGATGTTTGCGGGACTTTACTCTCTGTTCCGGATTGTCTCGCATACCTCTATAATCTATAAAGTCCTTTCTTAAGTAGTAGTAACTAAATGACATGGTGTTGGACAACACGAGCAACACGTTTTTTTTCTCGATTTTGTTCATCACCCATCACGCTATCACTGACTCTCTTCTCATATCCATCCCTGGATCTACGATTTTTCCGAACGGGGGCAGAAACTTGATACTGGCGCCCCCCTCCCCTCCTCTCTTTCTTCGATGTTTTTGGTAATTTCTTCGTATTTGAACACCGACTTCCAAAATTAAAGTCTTTAGGGTTACGTACTTACATTTTTAGCACCCTACAACCACATCGGATATGATTTCATTTTCAAGCATTTGAATTTGGCGCCCCTTGAATTTGCCGCCCAGGGCACGGGGGCTGTTCATATCCCTTCTCATCTTCATGCCCTATTATGATACCAGACGGTGAAGCAACACTTAGACAGCCAATCGCAATTATTGCCACCATTTCTCCAACAGTCGGTAAAAAAAACTGTAGTTATTATAAAACCATTATGCGACCACGTCTGCTGTAACCGGAAGTACGTTGTGATTATAACGGACGGTACTTCCGGTCGACACGGTTCGCCTGGTCGCCGGTGGGAAGGGACTGAAACATCACGCTGTGGATAGAGGGAGCATGGTAGATATATAGGGTCATCATGACACAATGCTACTAAAAATTTCGCTATTTCGGGGTTATATTTTAAGTGCCATTTAGTAGGAGTCCGGGCAATTGTATTGCCATATCTGCGACCAGAGTGCCATTTCTACTAATTTTCATATTCGCATCTCAATTGCAATCTGTCCAAAATGTATAAAAAATAAAGGCTCTTTTGACAGTTAGCGATTGACATGTCAATGCGAAAGTTGTTTAAAAATTAGTAGTATTGGCCTGCTGGTATTTAAAACCAAATTCGATCTTAACTATCGACGCTAAACTATCTCCTCAAATAGTTTCATGGGGATTCCGTTGCCCAAACTGACAAGATGGACATTGAAGCCTCATACCCACTAGGCAACATTTGCCGCGCGACAGGATGCAGGTAAAGAGGAACATGTTGCGCGCTTGCTAGTCGCGTCAGATCATCATCATCTGCCTAGCCTTTTCCCAACTATACTGGGGTTGGCTTCCAGTCAAACCGAATTCAGCTGAGCAGCAGTGTTTTACCTGGAGCGGCTGCCTACCAGACCTCTACAACCATTAACAGGGTTTCACGGTACTTCTTGGTAAGACTGGAGTCAGATTTCTAATGACAACGGCTTAACGTGCTTTCCGAGGCACGGAGTAAGCTCGGTATATTAAGATGGTCACCCATCCACAGACCAGCCTTAGCAAGCGTTGCTTAACCTTAAAAATTGACCCGTGCGGCTGTTATTATTTAGCCGCGAGCTCCTCATATTCGATCTTAACTATCGACGCTAAACTATCTCCTCAAATAGTTTCATGGGGATTCCGTTGCCCAAATTGACAAGGTAGACATTACTCACTAGGCAACATTTGACGTGCGACGCCATGCACATCAAGTCGAACGATAACGCGTCACATGATGCGCGTTAAATGATGCCTAGTGGAAACGAGGCTTATACATATACAATAGGAGTCTATTGTCATCAACGTGGCAAAAATCCAGGTTTCATGATGCTACAAAGACATTCAGCGTGTCTGAATTCTTAGCTTCTGACTATTCGTTACGACTGTTAGGGCGGGTTCCACCAATGAAACAGCCGGTCGATTCTGTCGACATCTCACCGTGATCACTTAGGTGGAGTGAACGACCAGTGAGCTGTCATGCTATCTATGATCTATGATGTCAGTTCTCGAAATAAGCGCCAACGCTTTAGGGTATGCCCCACTCAAAGCTGTAGGACTGCACTTGCTCGGAGACATTTTTATGGTAACGGAAGTCACCTATACAATGAAACCAACAAATATTGCTCGATTTATTCCACAACTCTTCAGAAATGTAAGAGAACGGTTTACGCCTGGTTACAGATGCAGACCTATGACGAAACAGAAAAACTCCTAAAGTTATCATTTCTTTAATACATGACCTATATAATATTAATTCTTATCATTGCAACATCCAACACACAACCTCACTGAGGCACAACTCCTTATTCGAAACACTCACACATGACAGGGCTACCTCTAAATTTATCACTTGTTCAACTTTTAAACCTTCTGATGTAACTTATAATGGTAAAAACTAGCGTGAGAATCCTGGTACCCATAACACAAGTTAAATCTTTCCTTGGGTACCAGAATTCAATACAAATACTACTGACACTAATTGTTACTCTCCAATGTCTTTGTTATAGTTGCATTATAGTTGTTCGTTAGTGTTTGATTGTACAATATTTTTAGTTCAATAAACAATTTTATTTATTTATTTATTTATTATTTTATCTTGTTTGTATGGTTTGACAGCTCACTTGTCGTTCACTTCGCACTGCCGATCGCGATCAAGCTGCGTTCAGTGAGTGGTCAGTGTCAATATTCCATAGAAAATAATGACACTGAGCTCGTAAACGTGGTATACATATGTTATCTAATCGCGTTCAGTTTCAGATTGATGAAATCCGCCCTTAATAATCTACAAATGACAGCTGGGTCCAGCATTTGAACAGACTTTTCGGATCATGGAGGACCCTCGGTATGTTAAGATGGTCAATCCACTGACTATCCTTTAAAGACATTGCTTATCTTTGAAGAGCAATCCTTGTGGCTGTTATTATTTACCTACGAGCTCTTCCTTGTTTTATCCATTTAGATAAAACATTGGAAATTAACCTAATTACTCTCTTTTAGACCAAGTTGCGGAAATTGATCGAAAGAGATCGGCTCTGGAACGCGAGGGCATTAGGAGGAACACGTATGGGTTTTATTCTGTAAGAGTCTGACACTCCCTTATTCGCCCGACAATTGATTTCCCATTCATAAAAAAAGGAACTTAACTCGTCAACGACAGATAAGACCAGCAAGTCACTTAATTATTACTTAATTAAGTAATCTTGGAAATCATAAAACATAATTATCTACTTACTAAAATTATAAATCATATCATCAGTACATTTCCGTGGGGTACCTCAGTACCCACACCACACCAAGTCACAATAAATGAGTACGATTGCACCCCACTTAAAATAAAACAAATGACTCCACTTCAGGGTTGACCAATGTTTTTACTTTTTACGGTAAAAAAAGTCCGTTATCTGTCCATCTCATTTCCCGCCTAGTTTTACGGTTCGCCGGTGCCAACTCACGCTTCACCGTTTTGTACCCTTTTGCAGGTAATTTTTGGTAATAACAAAGGGTCTGCGTTTGTCTATTTGTAACAAGGGTGCCCGAATTTATTTTGATTTTCGGGTTGGGGGATTATTTAAATGGTTTTTTTCTTCTTTGTTTTCGAAGAAAGTGAGGGAGCTCGGTCTCGCTCGACATGACGTAACAAGTACAGCAATTGAATAGCCGCAGGTTAAGCAAAGTTAGCCAAGGTCAGTCCATGGATTGGTGACCGTCTATACCAGGGGTGGTCAACTGGATGAGATCCAAGACAAAACCCTGTACGATCTACTAATTACATTGGTACTTCTTCTCTAAAATAACAGATGAAACAGTAGATAAAGACATTTGCATAGTATTTTTTATTTTATTAACATAGTTTTTTTATTTTGCCTTGACTGGACTAATAGTCGCGATCGACCAATTATTGGCCATCCCTGGTCTATACATAATAATACCCAATCGAGACCCCTCTACGCCAGGAAAAACGGTACAGGTAGTCAGAAGCGAGAAGTTCCGGTAGCCAATCTTATCTAGAACTAGCTGACCCATGCAACGTCGTCTACGTAACATTTTTCATTACTGCTCCGCTCCTATTGGTCTTAGCGTGATGATATATAGCCTATAAGCCTTCCTCGATAAATGGGCTATCTAACATTGAAAGAATTTTTCAAATCGGACCAGTAGTTCCTGAGATTAGCGCGTTCAACCAAACCAACAAACTCTTCTGCTTTATAATATTAAGTATAGATTTATGTATCGTGTTAACCAGTGATAGGGATGTGGAGGTCACTAGTACTATCTATCTATATATAAGTATATATATATAGACTCTATCTGACATAGAATACAGTCACTCTGTGCAAAATACAATGTACAAAATCCTTTTTTATCAAATAGACCAGTTACAGGCACTTTTGAATAGTCAAGGTCTGTCAGTCAAATAGATGAAGCTAATTCTGCCGCGCTAGCGACAAGAGCAGCAAGTTTTTCTGAAAATGTATGAAAATTAAGGCTTTTTTGACAGTTTGCGATTGACATGCGAAGCCGAAAGTTGTTTAAATATTAGTAGAATTGGCCCTCTGTTTTAAAACCACCTAGATATAAATGATATTTATTTTGTGAGTTGGTTAAAAATGTAACTTTTACACGTGAATTTTTCTTGTACATTTTTAACCAGATGAGACAATTTCACCCATCTCCCAATTTTAAATATTATTTTATCATCTACAAGCCAAAATTAAAAAGCCTAATCCATTTAACGAAGCCTCAAAGCGAACCATAAGTTTATTCTACCAATATTGAACAATAATTATAAAAACCCAGAACCTTCGAGTCAACCATCTACCCAAAGAAGCCGGGCACAATATTAAAATTCGTTTTTTTCACAAAAAGATTAGGCAGGTAAGGTATTAAAATTCAAATTGACCTCCACTGGAAACCCAACCTTATACACTTTTAAATTGGGCAGAAATTCCTTTGTCGTTTAACCTTTAACCCACATGGTGCGACAGGTGGTCAGAAAGACCCTTCCTTTTATTGTAAGAATATTTTTTTTTGTTCTTTTTTTATTTCTTCGTATATTTGGGTACATTTCAACCAGCGGGTGTAAAAGGAACTGAGTTTTATGTGGGGAATGTTGGAATAAAGAATAAACGATGCAGTTACTAGAACAAAGAGCCTTTTGAGTTGAATGTGTGATGAAATTGTGCTATTTTACATATTTCTAAAGTTAAACGCAAGCATTTGTAGTCTTGTAATTTATTACTCGTTTGACTAGAGAAAGTCTACGAAAGAACTGTAGGTGATTGGTTACCGTCGCCTTTGGACATCTGCAGTACCAAAGACATTGCAGATGCGTTGCCATCGCAGAGACAAAACTGACATGTGGCATGTGTCTGTAACTACACCAGCACACATACCCTTCACACCGGGATACTGCGACGCTGCCTGAAATATTATGTCATGTATGGTGGTAGTACTTTACTTTTGAAATAAGATCTCTTAATTCAAATGACAGGCATATTAACATAGAGCGACTGCCTTTCCGACTTTCACAACACATAAACAGGTAACACTTTAACCTTGATACAGATTTTTCGGCTTCTGATGATCTGTCATGCCAAAGATCAGGAGTATGACAGGCGGAACTTAACGAGTTACGGAGGAATCTCGACAATAGGCTACTTTTATTCAGGGGAAATAAACTGTGTTTAGGTGCACCGGCACACATACCCTTCACACCAGAACACTTCCATGCTAATCATCAAATGGCTCCTCCCGATCTTGGCGAAGCGGATGGAGTGTCAGACTCTTACTGACTAAAACCCATCCGTGTTCCTCCTAATGGCCGTTGCGTTCCAGGGCCGCGGTGACTCTTTCCAACTAATTCCGCAACCCTGGCACGGTGACGCTATTTGGCGCTAATGGTAGGTACTTCCACGAAAACACAAAAGCTCAGAGACTATTTTAATGAAAATGATATGAAAATGTACTACCCTGACTGAATCAACTTAGAGCTTAATTCTGCTAGAATATTCATAACAGCACCCAAGTTGACTGGGTGACTCCTGTGCATAACTAGCCTAACTTCAAGCTGAGGGGTAAGTAGGCCACCAGGCTCCTAAGTTGTGCTAAGTTAAGCTTCTAGGAGACATTTTGTTGGACGGAAAATATAAGGTAAAATGGAATAATGTGACTAGATTTTGGGTAGTGCTATCTTTTACTGTCTAGTGTCTATTGAAAGAAGAAAGAGAAGGGAATAAAATGTTTTAATACATTTTGCTAGAAGGAAAATATTAGGTAAGGTTACATATGAAATTAGCGTTTTGTCGTACTGACCACTTTGATCTGAAATATCTCCTCTTTGGTTAAAAAATCCAAATTCAAATTTATAAAGTCATTTAGCTGGTACATTTGAGTTTTGAAAACAGTCATTCATTTGTTTTTTCCTCATTATTTTTTTCTTTTGCGTCGCTTATTACCGCACAGTGGAAAACATGAAATATCGGTATATTTACGAGTACGAGTTCTACCGTGGCACCAGTGCTGCAGAAACAGCTCGAAGGATTAATTATGTGTACGGTGCTGGTGTCGCAAAAGAAAGCACGGTACGTTTTTGGTTTCAACGTTTTCGTTCTGGAAATTTCGACCTTCAGACCCAACCCCTTGGATGGCCGGAGACCAAAGTGGAAAATTAAGAATTAAAGCCTTTTGTGGAAGCGGATCCATCACAAAGCACTTCAGAGATAGCTGCAGGCTTCGGGGTAAGTGATAAAACTGTATTAATCCACTTGAAGCAAATCGGGAAAGTAAAAAAACTTGAATGATGGGTACCTCATGAATTGAGTGAATGGAACTTGCAAACACGCGTCGACTGCTGTGTTACTTTGCTCAACCGACACAATAATGAAGGGATTTTAAATCGAATCATTACTTGTGATGAAAAGTGGATACTGTACGATAATCGGAAGCGCTCGTTGCAATGGCTGAACCTTGGAGACCCAGCCAAATCCTGCCATAAACGAAAATTGACTCGGAAAAAGTTACTTGTGAGTGTTTGGTGGACTAGTGTCGTTCACCACAGCTTTCTAAAATCTGACCAAACGATTACGGCAGATATCTATTGTCAGCAACTGCAGACCATGAAGGAAGAACTAGCTGCAAAACAACCGAGATTGGTCAATCGCTCTAGGCCACTGCTGCTTCACGACTACGCGAGACCACACACTGCACAACACCCCTAAGTTAGATGAGCTACAATTGGAATGCCTGCGACATCCACCGTACTCCCCGGACCTTACTCCAACAGATTACCATTTTTTCCGGAATTTGGACAACTTCTTACAGAAGTGATCCCATAGTAATATGATGAGTACAATGACTCCCTTAAGTGGTATTGCATTTATTCTGTTACTCGCCATTTAAGGTATGTATGTAGCGATTCCGTGTACTAACTTGATTTTGAGTCAATTTCAATATGCCTAGCCTTTTCCTAGAACCATCATTGACCATATCGTCGGTCCGAGATCTTACTGGAACATTTCCAAATGAGCACTTTTGAGATAATGAGGAAATTAGATTTGCAAAGTAACAAAAGTTTGTATTCCCAAAAAACTGTAAACATGTTGCGATCCGTTTTTCGTGTGTAAATAGTAAAACTATATGTTTTTAAAATTACTTATTGGACATTGAATTCTGATGCTTAGTTTTCAAGTTATTATGTCATTTTACAAAATGTTCCAGTAAGTACTGATAACATTGATTCCATCTTGAAACCCTACTGGAATAATTTGAAATATTCTAATTTAAAATTAAAGAATGTGGTCTGATTATAAAAAAATAAGTATTGTATTTAGAAATGTACCATCTTAATCCTATATTTCAACTTTAAAAAAACCTAGATATACATAAGTGGATGTCCTAAAAAAACTGCAATTCATCATTAAATGTTTATTTATTAAATGGAAGTTATACAACTAAATCTCTTATAAAGGTTTATACCTATTATTAATTTGTGGGATTAGTTAAACATAAGAAATTATACGTTTAGTTGAAGTTAAAGTTAAAATAAATACGTTTTTCATTCCTCTCGTTCATGTTCATCGAAATCATTGTTGTTTGAAGTGGCTGGTAAATTCTTATAATCCCAATAAACTCTTGGAATGACTTTCGACTGACACAGTGAAATTAAACCTTTCTTTTTTAATTTCAAATAGCTGGACGAGTTGCGAACTTATTAGTCAAAGTTAATTCACGATTAGCCGGTGTTCTCATCTTATGACGTACATTAAAAGATTTCATAGTAGGTACTATCCATAAGATAAGTATCTAAATAGAATACTAAGTTTATTCTTGTTTGCAGCAGAGTTAGTATTTTGTACGGTCTCCAGATTTTGTTAGAGCTCGTCATCTGTAAGGTAAGTAATAGCCGATAGTAGTAATAGTAAGCTGGACAATTATTACTTATTATTATTATAGATAAACTAGAATACATACTGTTAGTATGGATTTTGTAGCAAAATTTAGCCAAGATTACCTAGAATTACATTTTCAATTTCTTGCACCTTTATCATTGTTTGCAGCAGAGTTAGTATAGCGTACGGTCTCTAGACTTTGTTCGAGCTCGTCATCTGTAAGGTAAGTTATAGCCAATAATAGTAATAGAAAGGGGGACAAACATACAGACATAACAGCATAACAAGTACACCTGCATTACACACATGCATATTTATGTAAATTCTATAATTTAAGTTTTATCTAAGTTCCTTTTTCGCATAATTCTTTTCCTCTAGTTATAGTCATATAGCTAGAACCCATTGATTCGTTGTAAATTTGCATATCGAATTCCTCTGTTAGTATTGATGGTGAACCATCAGTACTGGAAGCTGGCTGATGGACTGAAGACATGGCTACTGACTTCGTGTATCGGGCATAGTATTGACGTCTCTCAGTTATAATACTGGAATCTGAAAAATAACTTAGGTATTTAAAACATCTTACTACTGCTTATTTGTAACTCCAATAAAAAAAAATATTGCAATTCGACTTCTAGTTTCTGAGCAATACGCGGACAAACATACATATAGGTACATACATACACATATGAAATTTGGCACACGTGTTGTTTACAAGCTTGGATTAACGGACGTCATTTGAACAAAATTTTATTTTATTACCAAACTGATTCGACTGTTACCAAGTTTTTGAATAACCATACATGGATTTATACCTAGGTACTTAGGTACTTACTGTACCTACGTAGTCTATTTCGACTTAAGACTAAAAGAAGGGTTAGGTTAATATAGGTAAGTTAAGTACATAAAATTATTAAACATTGAAACACTTACTTGTAGTTTCACGAATTTCACTCGGATACGTGTTTATTAGAGTGTTTACACGTTTGTTACGAACTTTTCAGCCACTCATCATTAAAATATTTTCGCGTGGAGTCCCGTGTAACAAAATAACGTCTTTACCATGCCCCGACAAAGCACAAGCTAAATGAATTAATTGAATAACTTTTAATTCAACTCCCAACTTTTAGTGCACTACTGGAACATTTCGAAATGTACTGGAAGATATTCTTGATTTAAAAGTAACGTTGGAATATCTCTAAATAATCTATTATAGAATTAAAAATGAAGCTTAGTGCTGTAGTGGTATATCGTGATTAGTGCTGTATAGACACAGAATTTGAGATATTCCGATAGTGATTTGAAAAGTCCGTTCGACGTGTAATCGTATGGCATACTTAAGTCAAAACCTTAGTTTTTGGAGATGTTCCAGTAAGGTCTCGGACCGACGATATTTTGTTTGTACCTAGTCATCTCTAAATACGTGTCACCTGTAATTTGTGTTATTTTGTCAAATCTTTGCATTGTATAGACTCATTAAATAATCTAACCATGATTTTGTAAAAAAGGCAGTGTTTAAAAGAGTGTCCATGGAGTTTCTTGCACGTTCTTCTCCATAGGATCTACTCTTTGGAACGTGCAACTGCCGCGCTGGAGATAGGGTCGGTGAGTTTGTTTTGTTGCAGAATAACTTGCTACCTACTCTTGTCGCTAGCGCGGCAGAATTAGCTTCATCTATTTGACTGACATACCTTGACTATTCAAAAGTGCCTGTAAACTGGTCTATTTGAAATAAAGGATTTTGTATTTGTATTTGTATTTGTAAATAAAATATATATTTATTTTAGTTACATGCGTTCCATCCTTCCTCTTCTCATGACCTAAGATATGGAATTAAATTTTGTCAGTAAAAACTTGTACGTAGGCAGACAAGTTACTTAAAGATTTGCATAATAATCTATTCCTGTCATGTTCCTCGCGTCGACAGTTCAATAGAATTATGTAGGTCTGGTTTTTTTCCTTTATATTATACTAGGGAACATTCAAAATAAGAATCGTCGTATTTAACTTGCAAATCCTGATTCCCGACCTGCTTCTCAGAATTTCCTGAAGATATTTTTTCAAGATTTCCAAGAAGCAGCTCCTAATAATACTGTCTGACTTTTGGATATGAACCAAGGGGACATATACAGGCATGGCGCATGCTATTACTTGAACAACGAGTCAGTTAGAGTTCCTTTCAGTTATCCACTTAAGCTGCGAGCGCAAGTTCGAACGTGTATGAAGTGCTCTCATCTTTAGGACGGATCTGCCAAATACCAGCTTGATGCCCTTGAGTCAGTTGAGAAACGAGCCAAGAGGATCACCGGCAATGAAAGGCTGGTCGAATCGAAGCTCCAAAGTCTTGAGCATCTGCGCCAAGTTGCTAGGCTGATGGTTTTCTACCGGTTGCATTTTGGAGAGTGTGCGACGGAATTGCATAGTTTTATTTCGTCAAGCCCGTTCCATCATCGGACCGCAAGACTTACGGCGATGCGCCAATGTAAATGGTGGAGATCCCACCCATACGCACAAAACGTTTTGGGAACACTTTCATTGTGCGTACAGCTAAGGAGTGGAATGCCCTGCCTGAGTCTGTGTTTCCTGGTAGCTACAACCTGGGAGTCTTTAATTCAAGAGTGAATAGGTTACTTCTAAGCAAGCGTGCTCCATCTTGGACCGCATCATCGCTTACCATCAGGTGAGATTGTGGTCAAACGTATGCCTAAACGGTGCAGTGCGTCTCGCATCCATCGACTCCTGCGGCCCTCATCAGGTCATCCATCCAGGATGCCACGCCAACGCTGTGCCCTTCAGTACACGATCGCCGCTCTTTAACCTTTAAACCTCATCGACTATCTTTTCTGAGAGCATGCTTCCCTACCAATTGCTAAATAAGTTTGGCAATTCTTCGGGCTACGACTCCGAAATGTTACTAAACCCGAACAACACTGCTCGATCCTGGAATCAAACCCAGAACCACACTCTCTACAATCGTACTATTAATCACTAGACCAACAAAACAGTACGAGATAACTATTAAGTAATAATTTAGAAGAAGCTATTAATTTTAGAAGTATCAAGTAACTTTTACGATGTAAATGGAAACCCATCGCTAGAGCCTTTTACGGTAGTAAATTATTGAGTTTATTTCTAAAAGGGAAATTGGTTCATTAACTCGCACTCTGAGATATCACTTCAAAATAATAATGAAAACTGTAGTTTTTATTGGACTGCCTTTCCTATTGCAAGAGAGTCGCAATTAAGAAGCATTACTATGGGAAAATTTGAGGTCCACTCCACGTGAAGCTATAAAGGAAATGTTCGATTTTAGGCTACCATCATCTGCCTAGCCTTTTCCCAACTATATTGGGGTCGGCTTCCAGTCAAACTGGATGCAGTTGAATACTAGTGTCTTACGTCGAGCGGCTACCTACCAGACCTGGGTAACACGGTACCTCTTGGTAAGACTGGAGTCAGATTTACTGGCTTCTAACAAACCGTAACGACTGCCAAAGGTCTACAAATGACAGCCGGGACCGACGATTAACGTGCTTTACGAGGCACGGAGGAAACTCGGTATGTTAAGATGGTCACCCATCCACAGACCAACTTTGACAAGCGTTGCTTAACTTTAAAGAATCCTACCCTTAGCTACCCTTGCGGCTTTATTTAGCCACGAGCTCCTCGATTTATGGCTACCACTATGTACTATATAGATAAATAAGAAAACAATAGGGGAATTTCATAAAAATACTTAGGTACAAATTAATTAGAAGAAGCGTTAAAAATTGTAATTTTTATGGTTTTTTAATATGATAATAACTCTATTTTTAGGGCAGCCATGACAGTTGTTTGACATTACGTTGGACGACTTTGACAGTTTAAAGAAGTGACGTTTTTGAGTCTTTTCAAAACGTTTACTATTATGTATTATTTTGTTATTCAAATGATTTTGTTATTCTCATTCTAATGATGAATAATTATAATTTATTGTAATGATGACCCATAATTTTGACAACTATATTCGTACGCCGGAAACGACAGAATATTTTGGACGTAATACATAATGCACATAACAACTTTGTACAACATTCTGACAAATACATGCATTCTATTCTATCCTTTAGAGATACTTGCATATGTACATAGTGCTAGCCCAGGCTCGATACATTTCTGGAACATCTCCTTTGTAAACTTACATTAAAATATTTGTTCCCTAAGTCAGACGCCTACCTACCACAAAACATTTGACGGCAGATTTTATATCGATAAAATATTACCCGACCAAGTGACATTGCTCGTTAGTTTCGTATTACATGTATGCTATATGATTTGATTGCATTTGGGATTATTTGCTGTCGCTACGTTACTTAGAAGTTCATTGTTTCCAAAAATTTTATCTTCCCGTGACGGGAGCTCTAGTCAAATGTAATTTTTGATTTTATTTTACACACTTTCGAGCTGCAAAATTGTCACTTTGTTCTAAGTCAAAATTATTATATTTCCAAGTAAAATTGTTCTTGGAAACTGAGGCTGCTGCGTTGTTTAGAATTTGTCTCCGATTCAATGTAACAAGAAGAGCTGAAAATGATTATCAACATATCTGAAGATGCTTCTTATAGTTTAGGCTTACCAACGTAATAGGTAGTTCGTATGATGTTATAATTTAGTACCTGAAACAAAAAATAATAGGATTATAAATATTATGTTCAAGGAAACCTCACTTAAAACCGCATACCTGTCTTTATAAGATAATTATTTTGATCTAGGGCTAGCTTTAATAATAAAATTGACGTCTGAATGTCTTATGTTTTGTATGGAACATATTTTTTTTTATCATCAATTGGAGGATCAATCAATCAATGAATGCAAGATAAACTTAAGTGCTATAGCTTAGCTGTAGTTGTTTTTTCTAAGAACTTATAGGCCCGCGACTTCGTACGCGCAGATCCAATTTTTCACGTTACCCTTTTTGTTCCGGGACCGCGGTATCTCTTCGAATAGTCCCGCAACTCCGGCAGGCGTCGGCCCTCTCGGGCCCCCCATTGTGCTGACTCTCTTTGAGGCGCGCGTGTAACCTACCAAGTTGGGCTGCTCAGATACCTACTTAGCAGGTATAAAGTATGATGAAATACCAATTTCAAAGTGAAATACCTAAAGGTCCATTGACACTCAGAAGGCTGTCCACACATTCGCAATGACAGCAACTTGAGATATGTACTTATAACAATGGCACACGTTTTTAGAAACCACCAGCTATTCTTATGCAAAGCGGTGGTCAGTGTCGGGCTGTAAAACCAGCGGGGGCATAGGCGGAGCGGTGAGCGATTTTAGCGAAAATATGGTAATTAAATTTTACTGTGACTTGTGAATGCCGGAATATTTGAGTGACGTTAGTTTGACCGTATGTAGTTCAATTTGATGATTACTAAAATTTAAAAGCGTTTTTTGAAAAAACAAATCAATAATCAATGGTCAAATAAATAACTGTTACTTACTATGTTTCTAAAATGTTTTAATAGTACCTACGATTTTTTAGCGGTTAACACAATCATCCCCACACCCGCAAATTACGGATAGTATTCAATCATGGTCTTCATAAAAAGGTCTGTAAACTAATTTAAATACAATACACGATCATAATATTACTGCCTAACCTTTTTCCAACTATATTGAGGTCGGCTTCCAGTCACACAGGATTCACCTGAATACCAATATTTTACGTTACAACAACTAGCAAAATATAAACAATTATTAAAGGGTAGTATTTAATCCTACAACTGTAAATCCATTTTTTTCTATTCAAATATTCGAAGTTACCACCAAAAATACTGAATTTCACACTAAATTTGCTCATCCAATAAATCAAATCTATTAAACTGTTTGATTGATCTATAAAGCTAAACTGTTTTACTGAATGTCCGTGACGTCGACCGTCTAGGGTTAGCGTTTCCGTCACCAAATCGACGGAGCCCCGCGCAGCTCCTATTTCTGTCTGCAGGGTTTAAAGGAACCTAACTAACCGAACCTTGGGGTGCCCTCGTACGTTGACCGTCATTATTTAGTGTCGTCGTAATTTAGTGTGCAAATCAGTATTTCTGTTTACAGTGGGTAATTAGTTGGTAGATTTAGTTTGCTTGAATTTTAAATAGAGGTGCAATTAAATATTCTTTATTATTAAATGACCAAAACAATTTCACTAATTTGATGATTGGTTAAATTAATTGATACAAAGCAAATAAGCAAAGGTGTCACTCAACCCGCAAGCCATCACCAACTAATTCGCATACATTATAATTATTATAATCACTATTAATATTCTGTCAGTGTCGCATAACTTTGACGTTCGTCACCACCTCACCGCAATGCATTGTTGTAGGGCTGGCTGGGGCCACGAGAGACGCGATTTCGAAAGCGATAATTGCCATCGCTAATAGAAAGGCTGTTTTATCTAGCCTCTTTTTTTAGGATGAGCATTGATGATTGCTTATCCTAAAAAAAAATAAAACCGACTTCCAAAAAAAAACACTACAAAGTAAAAAATAGCTCTAATTGCGGAAGTCGGTGTTTTTGTTAGTTTCTTCGTCTTTTGACACCGACTTAAAGTAATTTTTTACTTTGTAGTGATTTTTTTTTGGAAGTCGGTTGTATTTTTTGTAAAAAGTTTTTTATTTTTCACTTTTAAGTGGTACCTCACACCTAACAACACCAACAAAAAATCGCAGAAAAGCAAAATACGGAATTTCGATTACTTGGATGTCATAAAACTATCATCCAAGTAGACGAATTCCAGCTATTTCGATTTAAAATCCAAAGTTCGTAACCGATTTTGATAAATGGGACCAATCTGCAAGTATATCCTTTCAGATAAAACAAGAATTTTTCAAATCGGTTCATAATTGTCGGTGATGAGGTAACAAACATAAAAAAATAAAAAAAGAACACACAACCGAATTGAGAACCTCCTCCTTTTTGGGAAGTCGGTTAAAAAAAGACAGCAATGTGCCCTGCCCACTGCGACTTCAGTTTGGCGATCCTTAAGGCTATGTCGGTAAACCTTGGTTCTATCATTATTCCTGATTCGACCACGCAAGGAAACTTCAAGCATTGCCCTCTCCATTGCCCTTTGAGTGACTTTAAGCCTTCTGATGATAATGTTAATGATGATTCAATACTTTCTATCCACCACGGGATGTATTACGTTCTAATACGAGCGAGTCATGCCTTAAAAGTAAATAAAAGTAAGAGCTTTTAGCTATACGAAGTTAATACTCTAATGGAAAAGCGACATTTGATAGCTTTTATACTGCTTGCGTCATTTTTCATGGGGCTGTGTCTGATGTAAGTTTTATGCCATCGAATAGCAGGTGTGCTATGCTTGTTTTGAAGGACCATGAGACATCACGGTAGAATACTATGAAGATGAACCTATGAACGGGCTAGCAGAGTTCCACTCGTCTGGCTGAATTGAAGAATTGTTCGAAAGACTGGAACGCAAAGGGCATCTGAAAGAACACGGGTGCGTTTTAGTCAGTAAGAGTCTGACACTCCCTTCTGCTCGAGCCAGAACGGGAGGAGTCATCTGATGATGTCTTCATACATAAAAAAGTATGGTTTCCTAGGCACAGAGATCTCGGTACGTAACAGAAAATCGCTACATCCTACTATCCTTATTCCTACTAATATTATAAATGCGAAAGTTAAGATGGATTTTTGTTACTCAAACGCGTCGAAACGGCTGAACGGATCTTGATGACATTTGGCACAGAGTTATATAATAGTCTGTAATAACATATTGGCTTTATATATCCCAGGAGAAAGTATTTTTCCCTAGGGATCACGCGAGCAAATCCGCTGGCAGAAGCTAGTTATATTATAAATGCGAAATTAGGCTACTTTTTAACCCGGGAGTATGTTCCCTAGTAGTGTTGCCAGGCGTCTGGATAAAGCCAGACACATTCAGGCTTTTTGGTTGCATGTCCGGCCAAATTAGACGGTGTGAGGCCTTTCCGACTTTTGGTGTTGGGTGTCCGCTCCGCCCGCAACACCTTGTATCGCTAGCACAAGCGAGCAGACTAGCACTTTTTCATTGAAATTAATACTGCAATGAATATTGAATGATAAATAAAAAATAAAACTGATTCACTAAACTTTATTGTTGTTTTTACTTAAAACTTGTGTTAAATTAAGACAAAAAAATTAAGAGTGTCCGGTCTTTTTAACCCAAATGTCCGGCTGAACTGGCTGTCCGGCTTTTTGGTTTTAGGACCTGGCAACCCTATTCCCTAGGGATCACGCAGGCGAAGCCTCTGGCAGAAGCTAGTCCTAACATAAAATAACCACAATAATATAAAACCGATGAAATTACATCGTAAAAGACATTACTTTCATTTTAATACGACAGTCATGACGGCTTTACATTATTTTGAACGATATGCTTTCAAACTTTAATGGCTAGATTATGGATTCAGGGCTATTAAAAATGATTGGAGTTTTGGGTCATTCTTTTTATTTTGTTTATTTTTCTTTCACTGTATTACACAGATGATTTAAAGCTGAGGCACAAAAAGAGAAGCAAGGAAATAAGAAAAACAACAAATTTGATTGATGCTCTAGAACACTGCAAAAGACTGAAATGGAAGTGGGCTGGCCATATTGCACGTATGAAAGACGACAGATGGGCAAAAAAGATAACCTCTTGGAATGTACCCGCAGGTAAGAGAACCAGAGGCAGACCGGCGGAGAGATGGCTCGATGAAATTTTGAAAACAGCGGGAAAAGAATGGGCTGATAAAGCGAGAGACAGAACTGTGTGGAGGAAAATGGAGGAGGCCTTCACTCTATAGAGAGGTCCTTAAAAATAAATTAAGAATGCAATACATACAATTATTATTATTTAAATAAATTGAATTTGTTAAGAATGACATTTTAAATATAATTATAATTTTGAATTATACTATACATAAATTGCATGATGTTTATTGGTAATATAATTATTGTAAATTCAAGTTTTATTAAGGCAATAAAAAAGGCTTTAATAATAAAATAATAATAATAATTACACAGATGACTTCTCTAACTAAGAAGAAACAGAATTGATGACAATGATTGAGGACGAAATGAACGTCACTGAAATGAAACACATCTCTCTCTCGTCTGTTTCCGAACGCCTACAACCCTAATCTCTTCAAAGTTAGAGTGAACAGGCTACTTATGGGTAAGCTCGCTCTATCGTAGACTTTGTCTCTGTCATCTCTGACCAAGACGAAAGTCAAGAGCAAAACCATATCAAATGAAAAAAACACATGTAACTAAAAGAGTGATAAATGTTGATGGATGGAGGGGGAGAGGAAGGCCAAAGAAAAGATGGATGGATTGTGTGAGGAGCGATATGAAAGAAAAGGGAGTTAGTGATAGCAGCTGACCGCGTGATTAAAATGCTCGAAAGAAAAAATAATAAATAATAATAATAGTTCCATATTCTGCAATAGTCCTGCTCCAACCGGGGATTGTCCTTGGGAATAATTTCACAGTGCATACAGGGATAATCGCCGGTTGGTGCCCCATTACATTTGAAATGTCTAACGGGACCTCTGCGAGTTGGTTTCGGCCCCTCGTACGCCTACCAAAGGACCGGGTCTCCAGGGACCCGAGAAAGAAAAAAATAATAATAATAATAGGACAGAATGTAACAAAATTAAATTTAACTTGTTTCTTTGTGATTTTTAATAAAGCTAATATAGTTTTAAGACCTTTGTTACTAACAATTATGGACATAATTAGTCTGAAAAAAAAAATTGGCTTCGTTGGAACTTTTTAGCGGTCGGACTTTTTGCATTCCAGAGCCGCGGTGGTTCTTTCGAACATAATCTCCAACATTTGGATCAACATACGACAGGCTGCTATGTATAAGCACTAGGCAACAGAGATCCAATGCCATAACTCTACTTCGCTTGTACTACCACAGCGGGGGGTAGTTACGAAAGCTTCTACGTCATCAAGTGGAGTGACGTCAGAGTGCTTTTAGCGTCGCGTTGTCGCCCAGTCGCTGATGTTGCTGCCATGTCAACCGAAACCAAGTACCCCCGAGTATTTGGCTTTTGTTTGACTGGTAACGGTGTCTGATTGAGTTACGTAATTCAAATATAACGCCTTTTTTTAGCCAGCTACATGCCCCAGTAACTGTTAATGTCTACTAACATAGGTGTTAAGTTTTATTGTATTTGTGTACAAACATAGTTGGTAAGTTGTAATGATTCCTGGTTGTTGGTTTGTTTCCTGATAGCTACTACCTGGGAGTCTTTAAGTCAAGAGTGAATAGGTTACTTCTAGGCAAGCGTGCTCCATCTTAGTCCGCATCATCGCTTATCATCATGTGAGATACTGGTCAGACGCGTGCATATCAAAAGTAAAAAAACAAAAACATGTCTAACTGAAATCATTTGTAACATCGGTAGAACAAGAGGCTCTGGATCTGGCCAAAGTGCCATTCTATCAACGAATGCGATAGTAGAAATAATGCCAATATATCAGGGATTGATCACGTAATATTTTGACAAACGTATATTTTTGACGTTTTGACAATCACCTTCGACACAATAGTATCTAGTCTTCCGCTGACAGAAAAAAACGGGCCAAGTGCGAGTCGTACTCGCACACGAAGGGTTCCGTACCAACAACCTTAATTGTTATTATAGAGGCAATAGAAATACACGAAAGTTTAAACTGTCTACCTATTACGGTTCATGAGATACAGCCTGGTGACAAACGGACAGTGCACTCTTAGTATATGGTGCCATTTTATAGTTTACCCTTTGGGTACGTCACCCTAAAAAATCAGCAAGTCTTCTGATAAACAAATTGCAACAAAGTATTTTTATTTCCATTGTCAAACAATCAAACAAGAAAAGAGGAAATTACATTTCTCTGATTACATTGTACTGGAAGTTATTTTCTGCAACAGAGTAAGAAAAACTGCAGAGATATGTAGATAAAATGAAATGGTGGCCTTATCACATTACACGATTTCTTCCATTTCAACAAAGTAATATACGATACTTACAACAAAAATACAATTTTTTGTCTGTCCGTCCGTCTGTCTGTCTGTCTGTCTGTCTCTCTTCTAATAATGCTAATCTCCGATTCCGACGAGACTTACTTTCAGACAGCAGATTTTTAATACAAATGAGATTACTTCTAAGCAAGCGTGCCGCATTTTCGACCGCATCATCGCTTACCATCAGGTGAGATAGTGGTCAAAAACATGCCTATCAATAGTAAAAAAACCACTTCCCACATGGTAGAACCCGCGCGCAGAATCTAGTCTATCTTTACCTATATATTATAACTAGCTGACCCACGCAACTTCGTCTGCGTCACATTTTCCATGAATGCTCGGCTCCTTTTAGTCTTAGCGTGATGATATAGGCTATCCTTCCTCGATACATGGGCTATCTAATACTGAAAGAATTTTTCAAATCGGACCAGTAGTTCCTGAGATTGCCCCCTACATACAAAGACTAGCTGAACCACGCAACTTCGTCTGCGTCACATTTTCCATTAATGCTCGGCTCCTTTTAGTCTTAGCGTGATAATATAGACTATCCTTCCTCGATACATGGGCTATCTAATACTGAAAGAATTTTTCAAATCGGACCAGTATTTCCTGATATTACCCCCTACATACAAACTTACAAACAAATGTTACCTCTTTATAATATCTATAGATACTATAGATGAGCAGTAAAGTTTGTGACGTTGTTGTGGGTCATCTGGATCTACTGAACCGGTTTTGAAAATTGTTTTACCAAAAGAAAGCCAAGTTATTTGTGAGTGTCAAAGGCATAATATTAATCCTAAAATACCGCTCAACGAAGTGGGTAGAGGTCAGCTAGTCATCTGCATAGCCTAGCCCTTTCCCAACTATATTGGGGTCGGCTTCCAGTCAAACCAGATTTAGCTAAAAAACCAGTGTTTTACGTGGAGCGGCTGCCTACCAGACCTACACAACCCATTAACTGGGTAACACGATTCTCCTTGGCAAGACTGGTGTCAGATTTTCTGCCTTCTGACTATTCGTTACGACTGCCAAAGATATCCAAATGACAGCCGGGACCAAGAGCTTAACGTGTTTTCCGAGGCACGGAGGAAACTCGGTATGTTAAGATGGTCACCCATCCACAGACCAACCTCGGCAAGCGTTGTTTAACCTTGAAGATCGACCTGTGCGGCTGTTATTATTTAACCACGACCTCCTCAGCACGGGTCAGCTAGTAATATGTACATAAATATTGCAACCAATCAAACACAGTCAACTCGGGAGTTTTTTTATCCGTGCAATACTGCAATGCATGATTATTTCGGATATTACAGCTGGCACTGCGCCAGACAGCTTCTGACGGCTATCATAACATATCGGAATTTTTAATTAAAAGCCCTCATTGTAGCGCTTCAACTGCAGCGGGGTTTTTTACGTGATATTTTAAATATATTTTTGAGTAGGTTTTGCCTGTGTGGTATCGCCCATGTTTACTTCGGAAAAATCCTTCTAATCATACTCCTGAGAAACCAAGGTATAGGTAGGAAAGTCCTATACCAAGGTGTAGGACCTAGTTTTCATCTCACCATCATCATCATATCTGCCGAAAGACGTTCACTGCTGAATAAAAGCCGTGTCGCCACAACGAGCGGTCCTGTGCGTTTCGCAATCATCGGCTACCCGCGACCCACACCAGGTCATTGGACCACCTTGTGGAAGGTCTTCCAATGCTGCGTCGTCCGGTACGCGATCGCCACTCCAGAACTTTTCAGCCCCATCGAGCATCTGTTCTACGAGCAATGTGCCCTGCCCATTGCCACTTCAGTTTGATCCGTTGGGCTATGTCGGTAATCGTGGTTCTCTTGGAGATATCATCATTCCAGATTCGATCACGCAGGGAATCTCCAAGCATTGCGCTCTCTGTTTCCCTTTGAGTGTCAAGTCCCAGAAATGCCAAGTTTCATAAAAATACGTTCGGCCGTTAAGGCATGAACAGGTAACAGTAAACAAATGGACAAAGAGTAGCATAAAATATGAATTAGTATGGATTAACGAGAAGTTCATAATATTTTTGCAGTTGAATAATTGAACATCACGCTTCGACCCTTAAGAGCCGACCAAAGAGATAACAAGTCAAGAAGAACGCTAGGCGAAATACAAGTTATAGCGCTGCCAGGATAAGCCGCAGGTCCCAGTTAGCTAGACAAATATAGAAATGGATAATATTATCAAAGCGATTTAGCTTAGAAGAGTACTACGCAATGAGGGTACGGAAGTCACGAGCAATTTAATGTACTCTCCGGAACTCTACGAGGCTCGAAAGGTCATGGATAATAAAGGTTTCTTGACCTTGACCCTCTATTTGTATTACCAAATTTATTTATTTTTTAATTATTTGAGTAGGGTTTGCTCTTGACTTTAGTCTTGGTCAGAGATGACAGAGACAAAGTCTACGATGGAGCGAGCTTACCCAGAAGGAGCTTGTTTACTCTGTTCCTGTTCGGGAACACAGACGCAGGCAAAGAGTTCCACTCCTTTACTGTGCGCATTATAAAAGACGTTTGGAAACGCTTAATGCGAATTCGTGAAATAGCAACAAGGTAGGGATGGTAAGTTGCAGTGCGTCTGTCTGGATGTCCGATGGTAGAAGGGGGCCGGTGGAATGAGGTCGTGGAGTTCTTGGGCACACTCACCGAAGTACAATTTGTAGAAGGCAACCTTGCGGCGATGAGCTGTGAAGCTTGGCATCCATCAGTTTTTCGTCGCCGATGAGCCTCTTAGCTCTGCGTTCCACCGAGTCAAGCGCGGCAACCTGGTACTTAGCTGCGCCATCCCAAAGGTGGCTGCAATACTCCATGCAGGATCGGACTTGTACTTAGTAAAGGGTTAAAAGCTGTCCAGGCCTGAAGTATCACTTCCCTCTATTCAGAATGCCCAGCTTTTTGGCTGCAGTTTTTCATATGGAAAGGGAAGTTATGACACTCCCTCCCGCTCCACCCAGAGCGGGGGAAATCATTGGATTTCCCATCCATAAAAAAGGGTATTTTTACTTAGGAGTTTTTTTTTTCAACCTATTTTACTCGGTGAGTCGTAACAGGTTAATATTAGAATAAAATTTTTTGAATGCAATTGTTAACTGACACCTTGACCTGCCAGCACATCACCTGGTAATGGCTCCTGTCTGGCAAAACTGTTTACTTCACAAATCCATCACCAACCATGAGTCATTTGCATAAAATAACTTTAGAATGCTCTTCATCTTTCACTCGATGCAAATGCAAGCTGTTGGCAGGCTGCCAATGTTGAATTAAACACTTGAAGTTACGGTTTAAATATAGACGTTAATAAATAAGGTGAAAATATATCAGTTATGAATTGATATGGACTTGATTGAGTACTTTTGGGGTGTATTCAAATAGCCTCTGCGAGAGCGTGTGTGTTCTTTAAGTCAAGAGTGAATAGGTTACTTCTAGGCAAGCGTGCTCCATCGATCACCACATCATCGCTTTCCATCAGGTGAGATAGTGGTCAAATGCGAGTCTATCATAAAAATGTATATAAACACTTGGAAAACTCAAGGTGTAACTGTTCTCACAGACGTACGACAGTTTTGAGCCACACCCTAGTTGACCAATCCAGTTTTTGACCTAGTTAAGTAGCTTATATTTGCCCTAATAATTAGAAGTAGGGCTGGTCAAGGTGGCAGTTTTCACTTTTACTTTTAATATTGACGAAGTCAGGCAAAACATTTTGGGTTGTTATGCATTTTTATATGGAGAAAAGAGGGGAGGGTTCGTAGCTTAAGTCAAGAGTGAACAGGATACTTCTACCCAAGCGTGCTCCATCTTCGACAGCATCATCGCTTAACATCAGGAGAGATAATGGTCAAACGTAAGCCTACAAATAGTAATAATAAAATCAAACAGCCGCACGGTTCCATCTTCGATGTTAAGCGGCTCTATTTGAGGTCGCTACATTGGTTGGTGTTCAATGTAGGCTAAATAAGTAAATAAATAAATTGATTAGCTTTTGTACTTTTTACAAAATAGGCAACGCAACGGTTGCCGAGCCTGGTCTATGGATGAGTGACCATAATATTATCGAGTTTCCTCCGTGCCTCAGAAAGCACGTTAAGCCGTTGGTCCCGGCTGTCATTTGTAGATCTTTGGCAGTCGTTACGGATTGTCAGAAACTAGTAAATCTGACTCCAGTCTTGCCAAGAAATACCGTGTTACCCTGTTAATGTGTTGTGGAGGTCTGGTAAGCAGCCGTTCTACGTAAAAACTGGTATTCAGCTGAATCCGGTTTGACTGGAAGCCGACCCCGATGCAGTTGGGAAAAGGCTAGGCAGATGATGATGACTTTATAGCATTAAAAAAACAGCCCACAACGCTGTCAGCTACATTGCCACGTTGTATGGTAATTCCTAAGGAAAAGCCAGATTGACTATAGGAGCAGCAGTCTTATGAAATCCCAATATATATTTAGGATTTCTTACCTTTCATAAAACTAAGGAACATAAGTTTAACAAAATAAACTTGATACTTTCAGTTGATCTTGAGTTTCACAAATTCAGTTGCCCTCAGGGAAATTATGGAGTAATCAATTTATGTTAGAAAAAGTTTCGAAAAGTATTCCTTTTTCAAGTAATTTTACTTATGATTACTACCGACGAGGTAGCAGCAGGTGAATTAGATTTTCCTTAACAAGAATTTAGTCCAAGATCTCAGAGCCTCCAGAAATTATTTATTTTATTTTAAGTTATTTTTTGTTTATAGTATGTGTTGGTAGTTATGTATGAGATTATTATCCTACTAATATTATAAATGCGTAAGTTTGTGTGTATGTATGGATGTTTGTTACTCTTTCACACAAATACTACTGAACCGATTACGATGCAATTTGGTATGTAGGTAGCTGAAGACCTAGAATAAGACATAGACTTTTTATCCCGAAGTTCCCGAGGGATCGGGATTTACACGGGAATAACGAGAATTTATACGCGGACAAAGTCGCGGGCGGCCTTTACTTTTGGAATAAATATCATCATTTCAGCAGAAGGACGTCCACTGCTGGACAATATGGAATATGCACGCGATTTTTTTATTTACAAAATTAATTACTTATAAGCTCCAGTAAACACTCAAGAAAATATTTTTTAAATATCTTCATCAGCGATGAAGTTATAACGCTTCAAAGATTACTATTAGAACGAGAAGTCCGACATGGAATTTGACGTCACATTACGTGACGTCTATACAGCTGCCATAGAAAACAGCGTTTTCGCGAGAGGGGCAGACATATTTGTTTAAACTAATGATATCTCGTTTGTTTTTCGAGCAATTTTGATTCTATTTCCACTGTTAGTAATGTATTTTTGTATATTTTTAGATAAACTGTTTAGATAATAAATATTTTTTTATGCATATTCCCTATTGGACATAAACTTCCCCGCGCGTGTCGCCACAGTGTGTCCTGTATGTTTAGGAGATACATACAGGACACACTGTGGTCCTCCCTCACCAGGTTATCAATCCACCATGTAGCCAACGCTGCGTCATCAAGTACATGGTCGTCACTCCAGGACATTCCGGCTCCATCGACCATCTGTTCTGCGAGCAATGTGCCCGCCCTGTCCATTACCACTTCAGTTTGGCGATCCATCGGGCTATGTGAGTCAATATAATTATTTATATTTTATGTTATGGATAAAAACAGTTACATGCAAATCTTAACTAAAGAGTCTAAAATTAGAACAAGACTTAGATATAAATTTACATAACGTATTCCATATTTATATTAGATACTACACATGTAACCCATTATCTACGAATTCACGAAAATTTAAAAGAAAACAGACATACAGTGTGCGTCTTAACTATTAAGAAGAATAAGAAAGAAAGCGAAAATAAATTAATATACTTAAGAATTCTGTACATCTATTGCTCTTGCCTTGAAACGGCGTTGGGAAAGAGTAAATACATCAAGCCCCATACAGTAAGTATTGTAGGCATCAACGGGGCGACGAAGAGGCAGGCGTACTTCAGCATTAGTCCTACATAAATTCGTGTGGAATAGCCGAGGCACACGTACCCCACGAAGCATGACAGATCTAGGTACTATATAATGTAGACTATTTGTTAAAGGAATGCAAATGAATCTATTATTACATCTACCATGCAGCATCATTAATCCCAAAAGCAATCGTCAATAATTAGGGACAATTCTAAAGCCATCAGCCGCGCAAAAATCCGAACTAAGGGCATACTTTTGAAGCATAGTTTTCTGCCTAACCCTTCCTCAATACAGCGTTAATAAATAAAAATCCATTCACGTTTTAACTACGAATGACACGAATAATAAAGCTGACGTTCAGTATAAACCACATCCAACCTCCCTAAACATAAATTAATTTGAAGAAAACCTCCTAGGGTTTCACGTTTCTTTCTATCAAAAGAAAGTGAAACCATTTACCTCAAAGTCGTCTCTTGTCTTTTATTGGATCTCCCAGACTGTATATATGTAAGTATATAAGTGTAGTATATAATGCCAGTCTGCCAACCAAGGTGAACGTACTGTCAGTCAATGCACTCGACCAAGCTTATTTTACTAAACAATTTGTATAGAAAAGACTAGCTTTTAGAACTAAAGCTTTTTGAGATTTCAATTGAAGTGGGAACTTCTACGTAAGCATGCTCCATACCATCGTTTACTTCCAGGTGAGATGGTGGTCAGCGCTATCTCACCTAGAGGTAAAAGATAAGCGCTATATCAATAAGTAACTAGCTTTTGCATACAACATCGTACGCGGATATCTCGCTCTTTTCCTTTCCAGTAGGAATTTCGGGAAATCCTCTCCTTTGTGTTCCCTTACACTCCCCAAGGAACCTACATGCCAACTTCAGTTTCTACGACCAGAAGTTTCGTCTGTGCGCTGTCACTGACTCACTCAGTCTGAAAGAGTCTCACTAAGAACTGGAAAAAACAGCGGGGAAAATCTAGTAAGCAGTATATTCTGCAAATGCCCATAACCAAGTAAAAACACAACCTAAGTTATTCATATGCCTACACACGTAAAGGTATGTCTCTACTTCGCAAGGGCGTGGGTGGTAATACCCGGTGAGTCACCCCGTGGCCTCAGACGGGTATTTTTATTAAATACCTCCCATTTTGTTAGCCGAGCCTTCGTTATTGTCAAGTTGTTACAAGGTTTTTTTAATTTGATATGGGTTTGCTCTTGACTCTAGTCTTGGTCAGAGATGACAGAGACAAAGTCTACGATGGAGCGAGCTTACCCAGAAGTAGCCTGTTCACTCTAACTTTGAAAAGATTAGGGTTGTAAGCATTCGGAAACACAAGACACAGGCAGAGAGTTCCACTCCTTTGCTGTGCGCATTATGAAAGACGCTTGGAAGCGCTTAGTGCGAGTTGGTGGAATAGCATCAAGGTAGGGATGGCAAGGTGCAGTGCGCCTGGATGTTCGATGGTAGAAGGGGGCTGGTGGGATGAGGTCGTGGAGTTCCTGGGCACAAGTACAATCTATAGAAGAGAAGCAGGCAACCTTGCGGCGATGAGCCAAGCTGTGTAGCTTGGCATCCACCAGTTTTACGTCGCCAATGAGCCTCTTAGCTCTGCGTTCCAGGTGGTCGGCTTCCACTCTTACTAGATGCTACTTACTTATAAATAGGTATAAGTCATTATCACATCAGCCAAAAGACGTCCAGTGCTGGACATAGGCCAACCCCAAGCTTCGCCACTACAACCGGTCCTGTGCGTCTCGCATCCATCGGCTAGCCGCGACCTTCACCAAGTCATCTGTCCACCTTGTGGGAGGCTTTCCAACGTTGCGTCTTCCGGTACGCGATCGCCACTCAAGTTTTTGGCCCCATCGAACTGTTCTGCGAGCAATGTGCCCTGCCCACTTCCACTTCAGTTTGGCGATCCTTCGGGCTATGTTGGTAAACTTGGTTCTCTTCATCATTCCTGATACGAGCACGCAAAGAAACTCCAAGCATCCCTTTGAGTGACTTTAGGGGCTTTTGATGAGGCCCAATGTTCGCGACTATAGTTGTAAACTGACTGTGTCTGTGACATAATAACAGACACGCAAGTGAACCAGCGTCAGGCAGCACCTAGTTGTCTGGCAGTTTTGATGAACTGGACCTATTTGGCGCAGCCGCGGGGCACATAATGTTATTGTTTCTGAATTAAGTTCCCTTTTACTTGAATATTACCCTACATTGTGTATCTGTGTGTGCCAAATAAATATGTTTTCTTTCTTTCTTTTGGTCCTATAGGGATTCTGTTTTGTCTTATACGGACTGTGGTGTAGCCTCAGTCGAGTATTCTTATTAAAATAAAATTTTGCTGACCGAGCCTTCGTTATTGTCAAGTTGTTCGGAAGGTTGTGCTCGGCGTTTAGTCGTAAGAGATGCTACTTACTAGATATCAATCTATACAGGGTTTTTTGTAAAAAGTCTAACTACCTCTTATACAGTAAAAGAGTCTCCATGTAGTTTCTTATAGGATCTTCTCCATAAGATCTACTCCTTAGAACGTGCAACTGCCGCGCTGGATAAGGTCGGCGAGTGAGTTTTTCTGCAGAACAACTTGCTGTATCTTGTCGCTAGCGTGGCAAAATTAGCTTCATCTATGACTGATAAACCTTGACTACTCAAAAGTGCGTTTAAATGTTATTTTTTAAATTAAGGAGTTTGTTCAGATTTTTCCATTTTTCATTAGGACGAACAAGCCCCAAAAAACGCCCAAAGAATGTCTAACCCGTGGATCGAACCTAGACCCTCAAAATTAGACCTCACACTACACCAACAAACCAGCGAAGTTATTCGAAGATAAACCGCAAAGCAAGTAATTCACATGTAAGTACTTAGAGTGTGAACGGTGATAAATCTCTATAATACAGTACATAAGACGTAACGCCGTATATAAAGCAAATTATGTCTGTATGTGGATTACGAAATACACACGGTCGCGGAGTTCGGTGAACTAAAAGATGGTTGGGTTCTTTTTTGTCGCGAGGTATGCATAAGATTTAAATTCGCAAGTTAGGTAAGGCAGTGGTAAACCAGGTTGACCACCAAGACTTATTTAGTTACCAGTTCCCGCGCTTCACCCGCATTACATCGTATTACTGCACATTATCCCCTTCTTACCTTAAAACACGTTTTAAGTTCCTTCATGACACACATAATAGATATCTGAGGTCATCGGAAAACTTGGGATTAGAGATGCCGATGCATTCCACCAGCTTCAACGACAAATGTTTTATGGTTCAAGCGGTTAGGCTAGGGAATGCATTGCCCATGTCAGTAAGACGTGATCAATCTTTGTCCACTTTTAAAACCATGGTCAAACATCACTACCTTTCTCTTTGACCGTTTTTGCTTGGGTTCTATGTTTCATAAATATAATTGTATTTATTAATCAATTATGAAGATATTTATTCATATACACCGTACACCTAAGACTACCTTCTGTACTGTATTTCTTTTCTCTTTAAAATCCATACAAAGGTTGTCTTGAAAAGATAGCTCTTATAGCGATAAGACCGCCCATTGTGTCACCCTATGTAATGTTCTCTTCATCTATTTTTTCTGTAACTTATATGGTGTACATAATAAAGAGTATTCTATTCTATTATAAATTGCAGGCAGTGTGTTATTCTGATGTACAGGCGAAATTACTGTAGTTACTAATAAAATAAAACTACCCACCAACGTGTAGGTAGTGGCTCATTTTGTGAAATCTGTTCAGTAGATTTTGCGTGAAAGAGTAAGAAACATCGAGTCTTGTGACAGACAGGTAGACGGCAGGACTCACAAGTGAAGGTTCAGTCATATAGACATTTACCCTTAAAAACTCCCCATCATCTACGATTAGCATAACATGTCTTCTTCTCTCATCATCTCACAGTTCACCCATCGTTTCTTCCTCATGATACGGCGCCATTTTGAATTTCATCCGCCATATTGGCCGCTCTATCCACCCGTGTGTGCCACGGTTAGAATCGTAGTAACAAATGCAATCTCTCAGTAATGTTACCTCTGCTTTGTATGCTACGCTGTAGCAGTAGAGGGGTTCGAGGGGTAAGCTTGGATGTGGGAGATAATTTGAAGAATTTAGATGGAAATAGTGTTATTAATTAAAAGAGTAATGAACATAAATGTATGGATGGAGAGGGAGAGGAAGGTCAAAGAAAAGATGGATGGATTGTGTGAGGAGCTATATGAAAGAAAAGGGAGTTAGTGATAGTTTGACGGCTGATAGGGTAGAGTGGAAGAAAAAAACGTGTTGCGCTGATCCCAAGTAACATGGGATAAGGGCAGGCAAACGAGGATGATGAGATGGAAATAGTGTTTAAGTTGTCTGCATTATCTTTATCTCGAAGAGGAGAATAGTATCTTCATGTAGCTCGGGTAAAATCGTGTTTATATTGAACATCTCACCTGATGGTACGCGATAATGCGGTTGAAGATGGAGCACCTTTGTCTTGGAGTAACCTATTCACACTTGACTTAAAAATCCCCAGGTTGTAGCCATCAGGAAAGTGGAGACACAGACTCCGACCACAGCTCAGGATTGGTCGATCTATTAAGTCTGGCAGAGAGTCTTTGTCCAGCAGTGGACAGAATAATGCAATCTAAATGGTGTCTGACCAATCAAAATCAAGTCATTTATTCAAATCAGACTAGCACGTTCCGAACGTCAGTTTTACATAAGTCCCCCATCACCACTTCCCAGTTTTTCAGCGGGGAAGAAGATGACGTGCGCAACAAACTCCCAGCAAGCAACATCCTAAATAGCTGTATCAAATTAGATGAAACTGTGAACATGAACAACAGTTAGGCTATTGTTTAGATTTGAACCAGGAAAGAAACATGCATCTAATCGGTCAGCCATTGACGATTCGTTACTGTTTCAAACAATGTTTAATTTCAGTGTCAATGGAAAAGGATGTTTTATGCTTTTTTTTGTCGGTTTGTAAAGGTCGTTGCGTTAAAATAAAACTGATTAAAATAATCTGTTTTCTTTAAAGGAATTCCTCTTTTTAACCGACTTCCCAAAAAGGAGGAGGTTATCAATTCGGTTGTATGTTTTTTTTATGTTTGTTACCTCATAACTCCGACAATTATGAACCGATTTGAAAAATTCTTTGAAAATTTTTATGAAAATCGGTTACGAGCTATGGATTTTCAATCGAAATAGCTGGAATTCGTCTACTTGGATGATAGTTTTGTGTCATCCAAGTAATTGGAATTGCGTCTTTTGCTTTTCTGTGATTTCGCAGTGGTGTTAGGTGTGGGCCGTGTGGGGTACCACAAAAAAGTGAAAAATAAAAAACTTTTTACAAAAAAATACAACCAACTTCCAAAAACAAAAAACACTACAAAGTAAAAAATAAGTTTAATTTCGGAAGTCAGTGTCAAAATACGAAGAAACTAACAAAAACACCGACTTCCGAAATTAAAGTTATTTTTTACTTTGTAGTGTTTTTTTTTTTGGAAGTCGGTTGTAAGTTGTATTATAAATTTGTGGAGTGGTGATCTCGTACCTACTGAAAGACGCAACGTTGGCAGGCCTCCCACCAGGTGGACCGATGTCCTGGTGAAGGTCGCGGGCAGCCGATGGATGCGAGACGCACAGGACCGGTCGTTGTGGCGACGCTTGTGGAGGCCTAAGTCCAGGAGGGACGTCTTTCGGCTGATATGATGGTATTAACTTCCCCCAACTTCTTTCAATTTTATTTTATGTGAAACGAATATGTATAAAGCTGCTTTCAGACTACGCTATAATATATAGCATAGAATATATAGCTCATAGCACAACAATATCGCGCACCATACATTGTTGTATATAGTACATTACAGTGTGAACGTGTCCATAAAAATGTATGGTGCGCGATATTGTTGTGCTATGAGCTTTGTACTATATGCTATTAATATTATAGCGTAGTCTGAAAGCAGCTTCAATTACTAAACTTCAAGGCCCATTTCAGTCCAATGTAAATTCCATTTCACTCAATAAATCAAACTATTTACTCTACAATACAGTTCCGTATTTAATTAAACAGTGATCGCTCCGGTACTCCAATATTTCGATAACTTTATACAGGAATAAATAAATATGAAGTCTGTTTGTATTATCAAAATTACAGCGGGCCAAGCGCGAGTCGGACTCGCGCACGAAGGGTTCTTTATCTATAAAACGAATAAAAAAATCAAATTTGTTGTATGGGAGCCCCCTCAAATATTTATTTTATTGTTTTTAGTGCTTGTTGTTATAGCGGAAACAGAAATACGTCACCTGTGAAATTTTCAACAGTCTAACTATCACGGGTCATGAGATACAGCTTGGTGACAGACGGACCGACAGCGGAGTGTTAGTAATAGGTTCCCGTTTTACCGTTTGGGGAGGGAAAACTATTATTTTTTTTTAGTTGTCGTCAGTGCGTCTTTCTGCAGGTCTGTTTGTTCTGAGTAATCTCCGAAACGGCTGGTCCTCTTGACGGGAGTTCCACTAGCAGATAGCTGATATTATAAGGAGTCCAAGACTACTTTTGGAAAAATATACTTTAATGGAATTCTGTACAAAAAAAAACTCCCATGAAATACTACCCACAGTCGAAGCAGCAGGCAGTAGCCATGAAAAACTTTTCGGACGGACTGAAATACTTTTCGGACGGACTGAAAAACTTTTCGGACGGACTGAAAAACTTTTCGGACGGACGAAGCTGCGGGCTAGAGCTAGTATGAAATACATACATTTAGTATCAATTTCGAGTGCACTGGATACATTTCTCTGGACGCTAGCCAAACGTTCGAAACCGTTATTGGAATACTTTTACAAGTGATATTATTTACCGATTACTGTGAAACCGGTTTTAGGATATGACTGCTGTTTTACTTAGACTTTAGCTTGTACAAAAGTACTTACTCACTACACAGTTGACGCGCCACTTCTTCCAAGCTAAAATAACTAGGAAGTGGTGACGGGCGTTTTGGTGGGACCGTCTTTACGTAAAATTTGACGTTTTTATTTTTTTATTTGTGATGGGTTTGCTCTTGAGCTTAGTCTTGGTCAGAAATGAGAGACAAGTCTATGATGGAGCGAGCTTACCCAGAAGGAGCCTGTTTACTCTAACTTTGAAGAGATTAGGGTTAAACCGTTAAAAATTGCTGGCTCTCAGTCTAATATGAATAAATGACCTCTGACTTTCGAGTCGGAACGCGATGGAGCACCGTGAATGGGTAGCATTAAAACTGTTAAGTTTCCTAAACACGGGTGCAGCGGAAGGGAGTGCCAGACTCCTACTGACTAAAACCCATCCGTGTTCCTCCTAATGTCCTATGCGTTCCAGGGCCGCGGTGACTCTTTCGAACAACTTCCTCAACCTGAACAACTATGCTAAGATATCTATCATTCTCAACAAAATAAAAATCTGCATGCAAAATGCAAATTGCGATTAGGCAAACATGACCAACATTAAAAATTTCGTTACGGGTGCGTGCAAATTAAATACTTATCGCGTTTAACCACAGCTACGCGCAAAACACCTATCATTGTATAAAACTCTTCCCTTACTGACTGGGTGACAGACAGAAGACGCACAGCCGAAACTACTGGTCGTAGTAAGCTGGAATTTGGCTTGGAGGTTCCTTGAGGAGTGTAGGGGGGCACTAAGACGGAATAGGAGAGGGAGAGGCGGAATGGGAGAGGGAGAGACGGAATGGGAGAGGGAGAGGCGGAATGGGAGAGGGAGAGGCGGAATGGGAGAGGGAGAGACGGAATGGGAGAGGGAGAGGCGGAATGGGAGAGGGAGAAAACCTCTCGTCCCGGCCGTCGCGGTAGACGCCGCGGGCGTCGGAGGCCACCGTAGGCACGGACCTGTGGGCGGTGAGCTATGGGTAGCTCGCCGTCCGTCGGTCTTATGACGACAGGCCGTGTCAACCGACGGCGCGTTTGTGTTCCACGCGCGCCTCAAAGAGAGTCAGCATTGAGAGGGGACGCCTGCCGGAGTAGCGGGACTATTCGAAAGAGATCCCGCGGCTCCGGAACACAAAGGGCAATGAAGGAACATGGATGGGTTTTAGTCAGTAAAAGTCTGACACTCGCGGGAGAAGTCATTTGATGATTTACCATCCCTAAAAAAAAGGTGGGGCAAGAGACGTAGTAAGCTGGAATTTGGCATATGGTTTGCTTGGGGACTGTAGGGGGGCACTAAGAGAAAATTTTAGGGAACGGAAAAACGCGCGCAAAAGCCAGTTTCTGATATACAGATACAGTCATATTCCTGGTTCCCAAGTCCAATGCTAATAACAAGTGTCAGCACAAACTCTGCGAGTCCCACATTATTATTAAGTTAGCGACATGATACGCGACGTTCCTTTCATGTATTCACTGGATCGCTCGACATTGTGCGAGGGCTGTCGCCTTTGTAAGTGTGATTTATTTTTAACAGAGCTGCAGTGCTATTCTGTAACATTTTCGTGTCTCGACAACGGATTTCGCGGTTAGGATATTTCGTATTCTTCGAGGAAAATTCGTATTATTTTAAGCCTTCTTCTCCTTCTCGTGTAGGCTGTAAGGTCTAACGAATACACATTCCCTAGCGTTAGAGTATCTAAACCGCCTCAAGAGCCTCTGACATGATTTATTTGAAGATCGCCATTTGGTGGCCGGGACCACCGGCTTATACGTGCCTTCCGAAGCTTAATATTATGCGTGACAAAGCTCATTTAGTGAGCTTATCACTCACGTGAAGCTTGATGTAGAATCGAAATACATGGTATTTACAGAATAACACTGCTGTGTGTACCCTCAGATCTTTAAAGGCAGAGTGAATATGCTACTTCTGGGTAAGCTCGCTTCATCGTAGACTTTGTCTCTGTCATCTCTGACATAGACTAGAGTCAAAAGCAAAATCAAGGCAAATAAAAAAAAAAAAATGCAGGCCCTGAGGAGATAGGAATTTCAAACAGAATATACATATATAGAGAAGTTTATCAGACGTTACATTTTTGATAATGAGACTGATGTTGCGAGTAAGCGATAGTCTGTATTGATGTGCGTAACTTAGTAAAGATTTTTATAACCCATGTTTAGGTCACAAACCCCGCTACCTATATTTGCAAAAAACCGCACCTTTCGAATTGGAAACATTTCCAATTTCAATCTTTCTTTGATTCGATTCGGAAGCACTCTCACAAAAGGTTATTCATCACATTAGATATTTGGTTTGTCTATGGTAAAAAATTGCGCGTGCCAGCCCTGCCCATCTGTCTGCGGTATGTCGTCTCGCTCCAGAAAGCGAGCAACACTGAACCGTCACGCGTACGCTGTCGAATTTATTCTTCATAACTCGAGCTGCAGGAAATGGGAAGCCTTGTCGCTGCCATACTCGAGGAGGAGACAGCATACGTGATTTGGGAAACATATTTTGTGGACAGATTTTTATATTAATTTTTTAAAGCTCGATGCTAAATAATAGTAGCTCCACGGGCCGGTGGAGGTTAAGCAATGATTGCTAAAATCGGTCTGTGGATGGGTGATAAAATATTAAAAAGGATTTTTACGATTTAGTCTTACCAAAACTTTTTGTTCCTAATAATGATGTAATGATAAGTACCTGTAACCAAAAAAATATAATTATTAATACATGTTTAATTTATCGTAACAATCTACCAAGTCTATTTCTGAGCATGGAATCGGCTTCCAGTATACCGGATACAGTTGAACACCAATATTTAACGTGGAGTGCCTGCCTCCGGACTTGCCAAGAGAGAAAAAAGAAACAAAGATAAATAGTTTATTCCTCCTAAATAGACGCACATTTTTTTTTCTAAGAGAGTTTCTAAATCACCTCAACGACCTCTGACATGGTTTATTTGACGACCGCCATTTGATGGCCGGGACCACCGGCTTCTGAAGCACGGCATCATCTTTATCAGACCATCAGGTAATTATGACGACACGGTTGGCGCAGTGGTTGAGCGATTGACTGCTGCGCAGCATGTCGCGGGTTCGATTCCCGCACGGAACAAATATTTGTACGACCTACATGTATTTGTTCCGAGTCTGGGTGTTTTTCTATCTATAATATGTATGTCATCATCTTCCTGCCCTTATCCCATGTTACTTGGGGTCGGCGCAACACGTTTTCTTTCTATAATATGTATGTATTTACAAAAAAAAATATATATATAAGTAGTTTATCAGCCATCTCGTTACCATAACACAAGCATTAGGTTGCTTAGCTTGGGACTATATGGCATTGTGTGAAATGTCCAAGGATATTATATATTATTCAAGCCTACAATATCCTAGCCAAACTGGAAACAACTTTTTCCCAAGGGAATCGAACCCACGACCACCGGGTCACAAGGCAAACGCCAAAACCGGTCGACCACGGACGCAGTTAAAAGGAAGACCAGAAAAATGGGGTAACACGACAGTGTCAGAAATTCTGGTTACTAACTACCCTTAACTACTTTACAGATCTATAAATGACAGTCGGGGCCATCGGCTTAACATGATTTTTGAGGCATGGAGGTGTATCGCTAATCAATCGATGGTCACCCATCGTACCGTTCGTACCGTGGCAAGGCTGAGGTGAGAGGTGCTCGTGGCTAAATGCGCTCAAGTGCGAGTCGATCTCGCGCACGAATGGTTCCGTACCAATGTCTATAAAAACTGCAAAGAAATCACGTTTGGTGTATGGGAGCCCGCTAAAATTTATTCTGTTTTTTTTAGTATTTGTTGTTATAGCGGCAGAAATACATCATCTGTGAAAATTTCAACTGTCAAACTATCACGGTTCATGAAGCAGCCTGGTGACAGACGTCCGGACAGAGGAGTCTTAGTAACAGGGTCCTGTTTCACCCTTGGGATACGGAACCCTAACAAAAAAGCCGTCTTTGTTTTTACACACTGTGTCTATGTTTCTTTTCCTACTCTCCTGTCGCAGGTCTGCTGGAAGAAATTTCATATGAAATAAGCAGTGCCTTAGTGCTCTATTCGCTGTATACTTTTTCTTTTTTAAGTTTCTTGTGTACATAAATAAAATAAAAAAAATTTACTCAAGATTGAAACTGTAATACTTTCAATTGTGTGTTGCGTCACAGTCTATGGGTTTACTGAGTAGTGTCGACGGCCATTTGCGACTACACGTGGTGCCCAACCCACCGTGAAAACACGTCACGCGTTCTGCGTCGGGGACATGTAGAGGAGTATTGTTTTGTCGTGTTTACAGTTCCGGGGAGGCACTGTCTACTTTTACAGTAGGGCAATTTTGGAAGGAGTTCGTGGCTAAATTAAAAAAAAACTTTTTACAAAAATTACAAATCGGTTGTACATTTTTTTTTTTTCACTTTTTAGTTGTACCCCACTCCTAACAACGCCACTGCACAATCGCAGGAAAGCAAAATACGCAATTTCGTTTACTTAGATGGCAAAAAAACAGCCATCCAAGTAAACAAATTCCAGTTATTTTGATTTAAAAGCCGAACTTCCAAACCGATTTTGATTAAATTTCTATGGAAACTAAACTATCCTTTCAGATAAAACGAATTTTTCAAATCGGTTTATAAATGACAGAGGTTATTACCATAAAAAAATACAACCGAATTGAGAACCTCCCCCTTTTTTAAAGTCGGTTAAAAACAGTCGCACGGGTCGATATTCAGGTGTAATTTTTACAATTCGCACTAAGCGTTTCTAAACGTCTTTTAAAATGCTTACAGTAAAGGACTAAGTATAAATCTCTGTACCTGCATCTTTGATTCGGAACGTTTGTAGATCATCGTAAGATTGTAAAATATCGCGTGAAATTGTAAACTATTTTCTCTAAATAATTAAACTCTAATATTGAATGGGATATATTATAAACAAAACGATTTTTTCATATTATGTATGTCGAAAAATTCTAATCTAATCAATATTTAGTAAGTTTACAACATACGGCAATCTAGAGGAAAGTGCCAATTTTTTAAAATCCACGCACACTTTATATATCCACCTTGTTTACTTTTTCTCCCACAGCAATTCAGTCTTCTAAATAAAAAGCGACCAAATAAACCCCCAATATAAGACTATCTTCCGCCACTTGTTGCTACCCTGGAACCCTGCCAACCCCCCAACGATGAAGTGAATGTAATCATATAAAACGGTGTAAAACTTCCGTCTCACTTAATAAACCGTTATATTATTAATTATAGAACTTACCGAGAAAGTAGGAACTAGTTTGATAGTTAGGAATTGAGAGAATCAAGTTAGCGTTGTGCGCGCTATGGTTTAGGGATGGGCGCTGTACTTTTTGTTGAGATATCGATAAAATTCGTATTAACGTAAAGTCGATAATCTGATTTTAAACATGTATTTTACCAATGAAATGTAAACTAGAGAGATCGACGTAGTCCTCTAAAATGGCAACGTAAAAGAAGGTGACTACCGCGATTCTATAACCAGTTCGTGGATATTTAGCTATCGTGCTACCGATTGCGATTTTATTTAGAGCTGTGATATTGTTGTATGACACATCTTTATGTAATAATTACACTATTAACTTTAACTAATGCATGGCCTTAGGCCGTGTCATATTTAAGTAAAAAATATTTTTCTTTCTAGTGGTACCCCACACTAACAACACCACTGGAAAGTCGCATGAAAGCAAAATACGCAATTTCGTTTACTTGGATGACAAATAATGTACGTCATCCAATGATCCAAGTAGGTTAACAAATTCCAGCAATTTTGATTTAAAAGCCAAACTACTAAACCGTTTTTGATGAAATTTATTTTTATGGGACATCTGAGATCTACGAGTACCAAACAAAAAAAAAACAATCATCAAAATCGATTCATTAGTGGAATGATCGCAACACATACATTATTATATATTTAGCCTGTACTGTTCCACTGCTGGGCAAAGGTATTCCCCAAGTTCTTCCAAATATTATTTTCCCGCGCCACCTAGTTCCAGCCCTCACGGTACGCGTCCAGCTCGTCTCGACACCTCTTTCTGGGCCGGCCTTGGTGGCACCTTCCATCTTCGGGCAGGGCACCCATTGTGTGGAGATTTTTGCCCAACGGTCACTGTGCATGCGGCTAACGTGACCCGCCCAATCTCACTTGAGCCTGGCAGCCTTCTTACCCACATCCATTATTCCAGATTTGGAACGCAGCGCGGTGTTCCGGATTCTGTCCGTATGTATGTTACAAACATATAATAAATAAAATAAAACAATTAAGTCGAGAAAGGGACCGCAATTCCGTGCCAGCTGCTTTCTTCAAGTCGTCATTCCATCTTGCTGGCGTACGTAGAAATAGAAAGTATGGAGAAACATTTTATAAATCCAGAAATACCACTTTGAAACTTTCGTTCAGTAAGTTCTTGGCAACCAGTTTAATTAACTTCTTACAGTTGCACTACTGGGCCTAAGAAAATTGACAGCACGGTTGGCGCAGTGGTTGAGCGATCGGCAGCTGCGTCGCGTGTCGTGGGTTCGATTCCCGCACGGAGCAAATATTTGTATGACCTACAGATAGTTGTTCCGGGTCTGGCTGTTTGTTTGTGTATGTGACTTTGTATGTTTGTAAACGCACCCACGATACAGGAGAAATTTCTAGTGTGGGACAACGTTTCTAAAAAATAATTAAATTCTGTCAGTAAGTTTCGACCTGCTGAAATGAAGGTGGCGATTAGTTTGTTTTTTTATTTTATTTTTTTATTTATGCAAAACGGGGAAACTCTTGCACCAAATCTCACCTGATGGAAAGTGATGATTAGGCCGAAGATAAGGAAGCGAGTTTCACCCGGAATCCTCTTACACAGAGGTTTTTGTACCTAATAGTTACCTATCATTATCATCGTTTTTTTTTTATGGTCTCAATTCGAGCACTAACTCTTTGGCCTGATGTAAAGTGACGATGTGGTTTACGATGAAGCACACTTGACTAGAACCTATTCACTCTTGACTCAAAGTTATAGCTATCAGCAAACACTGCCTTGAGCCTATTCAATTAAAAAAAAAACAAATATTTCCTGTTTATAATATTAGTGTAGATTAGTGTAGATGTAGATTTGGATGTTTGTTACTCAAGCACGTCACAACAGCGTCAGAAATTTGTCATAGACATCTATACTAATATTATAAAGCAGAAGAGTTTGTTTGTTTGATTGTTTGTTTGGTTGAACGCGCTAATCTCAGGAACTACTGGTCCGATTTGAAAAATTATTTCAGTGTTAGATAGCCCATTTATATCATCACGCTAAGATCAATAGCAGCGGAGCAGTAATGAAAAATGTTACGCAGACGACGTTGCACGGGTCAGCTAGTAGATTATAATCTTTATATGTATTCCGGAAGCATCCTTGGGATAATATTTTCCACATCGACCTGGGCGTACCCGCTGACTGAAAATAGTATCTTCAAGATATAAAATATCAGTTATTTTCCTAAGCCTTACGTAAACTGAGCTCTTGTCAAAAACATCGTTCTAGTCGTCTCGGCCAATCACCGAATTATTTGAATTAAGCGAAACTTTGTGCCACTATTGTTAAACGAGGAGAATCAATTTTATGTCCCACAAACGGTGTTGTTTAAAACGCGGAAGATTATGGTCAAAACTTGTTTATTTCGTTTTAATATTTGATGAAGAGCGAATACTCCAGCCTTTTCTTTTTCTTGTATTTTTATTGTCTCTGTGCAAGTCTTCTCATTAGAAGAAAAAAAACTTTGTCAAAAAACCCGACCGTTAAACACGATTAAAAAGTTCCAAACAAGCTTAAAGTAGTCTGATGTCACCAAGGCATCGGAGGGGGGGGAGGGGGGGGCATTAAGGCCACTTTAGGAGAATCATAATATTAATCACACAACAATCTGTCAAATTTAATTTTATTTTTTAACGCTAACGCATTAGGTTTAAGGTCGATTGCGAAAATTTGATAGTGACGGGTAACGTGGTTTGCTTTCTGATTGTGCTAAAGTGGTCTTTTTAGGCCCGCAGATCTGTGATTGAACGAAAAAAAAAACTAGTGGTAGAAGATCTCTAGTTGTGTGTATTCGAAATCCGAGACTATAAAGAGTAATTCCTAAGGACACGGGACAAGACAAGTAACTTCGGGAAAAACCCGGATTTCCCGGCTATCTGGCACAGCATTTTTCATTCTTGTACTCTTCCGTTTGAATCAATTATTATTTTCTCAGACAATTAGTCAATTTGTTGGTAATAAAAATATCGTACAAACTATGTTAGTAGATACACATTACATACATTTGGTAGGTTGGTATTAGTCATGGAACCTTTCGCTCGAGTTCAGCCTAGACTGTATCGCTATCCGACCAGAATCCGAACAAAAGCCTTCATGACTGCCGAGTCATATTCAACCGCCATGCTACTATTCAGTCCATTACAAACCCTACAGCACCCAATAAAACTATCGATATAAAAATCGCATCACTAACTCCCAACAATGGCGCTGATGAACATTCTACCGGCAAAGGTTTATCGCTGCCGCAAATTGTGCCAATTTAGCCATTTGTCACGCTCAAGTCTGACGATAAGAACTGTGATTTGAACTGGGCGATTTTATGTACTGCAAGTAAGGTACATGGGTGGTAATGTGGTATATTGAGGTTTTGTTAAAGTTCTGCTGGTCGATTCTGAAAATTCGAGGGAGTTGTCATTACATAATGATACTTAGTAATGACAATTTACTTCAGGCTGACTTCACCAAGTTTCGACCGTGAACATTCACACAGCAAGTGTAGTGAGCGCGAAGTGAACGACAAGTGAGCTGTCAAACCATACAAACAAGATGGCATGACAGCTCACTTGTCGTTCACTCCACCTAAGTCATCACTGTGGGATGTCAACAGGATAGACCGGCTGTGTCATTCCATCTTGATTTCTTGGAATGTCAGGTCACTCCATGATCTTCATCCAAGCCTTCGCATGTTCACAGCTGGTTTGTAGAGGGATCTCTGTCAGTCATTAATGGATGAGACGTTTTTTTCAAAAGCTTGATTGGCAAGAGTTTTTAGTATGGTGGCTCGCAATAAGAAGTTCCTAAATCAAAGGACCCAAAAGTAATTGGAATTGCGATAGCGGACCAGGAGGCGTTTGAAGTGCCCTAACAAAGAGGATCAATGATCTGGCGGAGATCGTGGGCATCCGCTGGATAGGACTGCTCGTTGTGGCTTTGCTTGGAAGAGATCATATCCAGCAGTGAAGATCTTTCGGCTGAATTAAATCCATCTCCTACATCAGGAAAAAATGTCGTCACATTGTACTAGAATTTATTTGTATTCAAAGAATCTGAGAGCTTTCCTCACACACACCACCACAACAAAACTGGCTAATTGTCGGGTCCACACAGGCCACATCACTATTATTTAGTCTGTGGCACAATCACGTTATGTTGTTGTGATTGTCACTATAACAGATTGAGTTTCCCATCCACGATTACATTAGCTTAACAAACAGAGCACAGGTTTGTCCAGCAGGTTCACTGAAACTCTTGATTAATTCAAACTGCATATAAATATGGGGTTAATAGATACAGGGGTAAATCGATACAAAGTATTGTGATTTCGATAGGGATTTTCATTAGGATTCCATATTATTATTGTTTGTCAATCTTTGGTGTAGCAAACAGTATTTAACGTGAAAATCCTCTTTATTTATTTATTATTTTTTTCTTTGACTTTTTGTGGAGAGTCAATCATCTAAACCTCATATTATATAGCAATTTTGGGGTCTGGTTCATAATTTAACTCACTAGTGACTAGAAGATAGTTATTAAGCTGGTTTTTAACACTGACGGCTTCTGGTCGTATCCAGTATTCAAAATGGCTAATAGGACATACATACCGCAGTTACTGGGTAACATTGTACCCCTTGCCTTGGCAAGATTTTTGCCTTCTACCAACCCATAATGACTGCCAAAGATCTACGAATGACAGCCGAGACCAACAACTTAATTAACGATGTTTTCCGAGGAGCAGAGAAGTCTTGGTCAGGGGCCCCGGTAGCTACCGCCGTATCAACCATATCAAAGATAAGGGGCCCCCGGTCTACAAGGGCCCCGATATGTGGACGCAAAGCTATACATTTAGTCCCGCCGTCTCTTTTGTGGCCTGCCATTACAGTCTTTAGCTAGAAAGTCCTACTTTGTTGTTAAAATAAAAACGCTTAAAATGGAACCCCCCCCCCCCCCCCCCAAATGTTTGATACAGGGCCCCTTTGAGTCTAGCTACGCCACTGGTCTTGGTAATGTAAGTAAAACAGGTGTAAGACCTTCAGGCTTTTGACAAACCTTTCAAATTTCCCTGGTCATATCGAGTGGATATTCTGTCTCACCTGGATGTTGTTTAAAGTCCAATTTACATAGCTAAGCGGTCCAATATGTCCTCATAACTTTGAGCGGGCACTCAGTCGTGTTGTCTAACATGCAGCGTAAGGAAATAAGATTAGATCCTTTGAGGAACACGTTTAGTCGGACTTAATAACTGTGGTACTTGTTGGTTCGTGTGATTCTTGTGCCAACATTGGTTGATTTAGGCAGGTTTATTAGCCTTTTTTGCCGAAAAAAGTTCAGAGCTGTAATTAGGTGTGCGTAAACAAGCGGATGTATGTGAATTTGTATGTTTTAATCACGCTTTAACAGCAATAGTCTAATTCAAAACATTTTGCCAATACTCTAATTAAGGAGCTGAGGAGTGGAATTTCTAGTGAGATTTTGGTCAAAAGAGAGCAAATCAATAGTAATAAATAATGAAACTTAACACACAGGTGTACCAAGACATGATTTAGGACATTTAGGTAAATAATTTTTATTCCTACATTACGTACCCTTGACATACTTTATTTTTTCTTATAAGTTGTAAATCCTAATAATTATGTATACAATTTTTTTCCGTTAGCGAGTGAGCGACTGACAGACAACGCACAGCCGAAACTACTGGTCGTAGAAAGATGAAATTTGGCATGTAGCTTGACATTTCCCGAAATTCCTATGGGAACGGGAAAAAATGGGATAAGCGCGTACAAAGTCGCGGGCAAAAACTAGTCTTAACTTAATATTGTAAACTAGCTGACCCGCGCAACTTCGTCTGCGTTACATTTTCCATTAATGCTCCGCTCCTATTTGTCTTAGCGTGATGATATACAGCCTATAGCCTTCCTCGATAAACGGACTATCTAACACTGAAAGAATTTTTCAAATCGGACCAGTAGTTCCTGAGATTAGCGCGTTCAACCATACAAACAAACATACAAATAAACAAACACGCAAACAAACAAACTCTTCTGCTTTATAATATTAGTATAGATGCGAAAGAACTTGAAATACAACTGAAAAAAGTCCCTTGGGATACTTACTTTCCTTACTTAGTAGCATATAAAAGGTGCAAAGCTACAATATGTTTGATGTACCGGAACCCCAATTGTTCCAGTCCAATTCGCAGTGTTTTTCTTCCGTCTATTATTTTTAAGTCGCGTTTTATTTAGTGGGGTGTACATGAACAAGTGGCGCCCTCTGTAATGACGGCGAGACTGCACGTAGCAGAGCGTTTCCACTGCCTTTTTTAAATGAGAGTTAACGTTTTGGGAACACATTCATTGTGCGTACAGCTAAGGAGTGGAATTCCCTACCAGATTCTGTGTTTCCTGATAGCAACAATCTGGGTGTCTTTAAGTCAAGAGTGAATTTATTTATTTTTATAACAATTGCTCCCTATACTAACAAGCCAACAACGAAGTATAATAATAAAATTCATCTAATAAACTAAAAAAAAAATCTAGACAAGCGTGTTCCATTTCTATCTATGTACATAGATAGAAATAGAACACGCTTGTCTAGATTTTTTTGTATATATAAAGTGAGTAATCAAACGTAAGTCTATCAATAGTAACAAAAATATATATGTATAAATAATTTAGTTCGTAGACAAACCATAAAAAATAATTTAAGAATGTAGTCTACCAGCGAAGGCGATTGTCGAAATGCCAAAATTGATCACGTCACGTTTCGACAGCGTTTGTCAATCTTATAAGTTATTGAAGTTTTGACAAACGCTTACGACACGCTACCGCTGACGGAATGTCGCCTGCCTAGAGCTTCAGTTGTAAAATAAGCGTAGATACATAAATCTAAATACTTACTTAATTACGGGTGTTTTCTACTCCGTATCACCTTAAAACTAAGAATCAATGACAACACGATTTGAGAGTTACAGTTACTTTCAATTTCAAATCCCGATGTCATTGGTCTTAGTTCGGGTTCGGGACTAATCGTAACTCCGTAGAAGATACGGAGTAGAAAACAGACCTAAGTAAGATCGAAACTACGGACTTCGATCTTAGGGAGTAGAGTATTAGACCCCCAGGTATCTGCACTAAGCTGACACATAGCATTTCAGCAGTACGATTCTGTAAACATGTCGAAGTGAAAACGAAGGCAAAGTGAGCTGTTAAACCATACAAACAAGATGGCATGACAGCTCACTTTTCGTTCACTCCACCTAAGTGATCAAGGTGAGATGTCGACAGAATCGGCCGGCAGGAATCAATTAACGCAAAATTAATTTTACGCAATCTGTCTGAATGTTGCGTTAGGGATTCTGGGTTGATTGATAGCTCCCTTGGGACATTCATGGGACATACCTATGGGTAATACATGGACCTGCGCGGATCTCAAACATAATTGGCGAAATATGTATTACACAGGTGCATACACGATATTTGAGCCATTGTATGTGTTACTTTATGAACTATACTAGAAAGGTTTAGTTATATCAAGGTTAATTATCTTGTTGTCTTTTTAATTTAAAAACAAAATGCAATTAAAACCAATGTAAATACCACAATAACTGTTACTAAATAAATTAAAACATTTGTTTAAGCAATAGTTTATTACTACTACCTAAACCTTTCTACTATAGTCCACTACGAAATACGACAAATAGAAAAATTACGTACCGTACAATGGAAACAAACTCGAATACATTAAAGTGTACGGAAAATGTAGCGTTTCTGCCTTTCACAGGCAATAAGTCTACAATTTCCATTTTGTTTCGCAAAAACTTCTCGAAGCTTCCACGCTAATTTTAGGATAAAAAACGTGAAAAACAAATACAACTTGTTTTCAGTCGCCTTGTCTTGCTGAGAAAATTGATCTTTTTAAAGAAATACAGGCTTTTTGGGTCACCCGGCTTTTGCCTTGTCGCTGGGGAGTTTTTTTAAGATACATACATTAGGTAAGTACTTATTTATGTATTTACAGATGTATTCCCTAAAGGGTAAGACTGAAGACATAATATTTTTAACGACTTCAAAAATGGCAGAGGTTATGCATTAGGCGAGATTCTTTATTTTATTTCACCTCTGATGTAGACTCGACTAAACCCATCTCAAATAAAAAAAAACAGTGAAATCGAATGATATTCACCTACAAACGGGGTGAATAGAAATGCAGGGGTGAATCGAAACAAAACTTCGAAGGGAATATTCCCGTTATTTAAATATTTTTGGAAGCGTTTACGGTCTCTAATTTTAGTTAAAAGAAATAAAAATACAGAACTTTCTCTTGGGTACCAGCTGACAGCGTTGAGGACGAATTTTTAGATGCCATATTTTTATTTTTTGTTAGTTTAGTATATTTGTTAATTTTTTGTAAGTTATTGTGCATTTAACACATAAAAGTTGCTTTCTTAAAAAAACGACTAATGAATGAACATTGAAAATCCCCTTGAAGTTTTATTTCGATTCACCCCGTACCTAATTACCCCGTTTGACGGTAGTTTTCATTTTTAATTTTTGTCACATAAATAAACTGGTCAACCACTTGATAAAGACACCAACTTCCGAAATTTGACTTAATTTTCAGTTTGTGTATTATAGTGTATTTTGAAAACGTACGTAGCGTCCAAAATTGCACAGAAGTGACATTTCTTCGAGCTTTTGATTCTAGGATTAGCCAGTTTCCTGCGTGCGGATGAAATTAAGAATTAACTTAGTATAAAAATGTAAAGCCTCGGTTGGAACACACAATTTACAAATAACAAGTCGGAAAACACCTGATGTAAATGTCAATAAATAAAACATATCAACTCGATACATTATATTTTGACACCTCTATCTCAAAAAGAAAAGGGTGCAACCAAGAGCAGCAATAAATTCCTCCCATATTTCAACCTTGATATTTTTTATGTTTTCTGAACGTATCACGTTCATACGTCACATCCGTCGCAGATGGGAAATGACGTCACTTACAGGGGTCGAATAAAAGGCGATGATGTATGAAGGATATTGGTTTTCAGGAATTTCAGGCGTTTTTTTTGTGAGGTTCTATGTTTTATAGGAAAGAGGGAAGGGTCTCTTATTGTAAATGCGAAAAGGTCGGTTCGTGAAAGCCTGAAATCAACGTGAACAGTTGATCAAAAGAAAAACAATAAATCATAAGGGTTGGGTGCATTAAAACTGACAAACCCTTGGGTATTAGTCCCGAAAAAACTGACATAGTCTGAGTCAGTCCCGAACACTAAGGGTCCCGTACCATAAACAGAATGATTCATTAATCGTTTCTTGTATGGAAAGCCAGTGGAAAAAGTAAAAAACCGTAAGATAAGTAATCATCATTTGGTCACCATATAGGGGTCAGCTTCCATTCAAACCGGGTTTAGCTGAATACCAGTGTTTTACGTGGAGCGGCTGTCTACCAGACCTCCACAAACCATTGAATGAGGAATCTCGATATGATAAGATTGTCACCCATCCACAGACTGACCTCGGAAAGCGTTGCTTAACCTTGAAGCTCGACCTGTGCAGCTGTTATTATTTAGCCACGAGCTCCAAGACAAATAAACGCGCTTATTTCCAACGACAATTTTTCAAGACAATCTATTTTCGCAGCGGTGCAAAACCATTTCGATGAATGTCGTAACATAATGAAACTGCAACCATACTACCTAACGTTAGTGCTGTGCATTCGTTCGCGGCTCCTTAGCGAACTAGAGGTTAGAAAAAAGCGACATTCTGTCAGCGGTAGCGTGGCGAAAGCGATTGTCATAACGTCAAAAGTGTATGGGACTGTCGAAATATCACGTGATCCCTTGTATTTTGGCATTCCGACAATCGTTTTCGCTGATACTCGAACAACGGTACTTTGTCTTGAACCTTAATTCTAGTAGAGCTTTTAGTTCGTCAGCTCCCGTCTCGAACCAGAGAAAGGCAGCTCGCTCGCTCGCTATGCCACTGTTAACCATAGATAACACATTCAACAGACATGACACCATGAACGATGAGAAGCGGAGGTGCAGGTAAGTTAGCGTTAATAATAGTTCGGCGAGGACCACTCTCTTTCGCTATTACAATTAAGTCAGTCGTATCTAACGAAATACCAGACGTACTGCAGGGTACCATCCGTACTCGGTCGATATCCCGACTAGTCGTACCCAGCGCTCTCTGCCAACGTCTGTATTCCCGTCCTCATATAACCCGTCTGCCTTCAAAGCAAGAGTGAACAGGCATCTTCTGGGCAAGCTCGCTACATCATAGACCTCATCCATCGCTTTCCATCAGGCGTGATTGTGGTCAAGAGCAAGCCCACTACTTAATAAAAAACAAACCATCCGTGGAGTGATCCTACGCCCTTTGCGTTCCAAGGCCGCGGTGACACTTTCTAAACATTCCGCTACCCTCAATACTGATAGATCTGGGATCTCAGGCAGGCTAAGCGAACTATCGCTTAGCTCGTCCTAACTAATTTGTTCGCGAACTGCACAACACTACATAATGGCGAGACCACGTAATTGTCCGAAGTGAGTCAATTCCGTGACTCGTGACCGTTGCCTCAATCTGCAGCTGACTCATCCAATTGCACCTTTGTTTCGATCGGCGCGATGCAGTCGAACTGGTTTTTGTTACGAAAATAAATAAAGTTTTATTTCTGACGTGGTTCACTTCCGTAAACAGTTAAACAGTGTAGGAATTCCATACGCAGAACTCACCCAATTCTACTTTTGCCTGACAGGCGACCTTGTGGCCTCTTCGGCGATCCCTATTTGGATTCGTGGTATTAGGGATTCGACAGAGTTTTTGGAACGCAAAGGGCAATAAGAGGAACACGTATGGGCTTTAGCCAGTAGGAGTCTGACAGTCCCTTCTGCTTCGTCTAGATCTGGAGTAGTCATTTGATGATTTAGGGGGCTGAGTCACCCGCGTCCGTAGGAGAATACCCTTCAGCGAATCCCTACACGTGGTCCCCGGGTGGTGCTAAACAGGTGACACTAACCGCCTCCGTGGTCTAGTGGTTATACCACCTGATTCAGACCCAGAGCTCCCCGGGTTCGATTCCCAGCGACGGCAAATTTTTTGCTCGGTTTGGGTGGTGGTAGGACTTGTTCTAAGTCCGCCTGGCAAGCTACCACCATCATGTCTAAGTCTGTCGCCATAACAACAATGTTAACAGCATTGTTGTGTTCCGGCAATTAGAGGTATGATAGCCAGTTCCTCTATGTTAGAGGATTCCGGGTAAAGCTCGCTTCCGTCTTCGGCCTAATCATCACTTTCCATCAGGTGAGATTTGGGCCAAGAGTTTCACCGATTTGAATAAAAAATCACCTGGATGGGACGTTGGATTACATCCGTGTGGAACGTACTTTCGCCACGAACTCCTCTAAACCAATTATGAACGCTAGATTGACGAGGCAGTTAATTTCTTTGTTTCTTTTTATTCTCAAATGGTTAATACCAATCGATCGCGTTGCAATAAAACTTCATTGCAGTAGTTTTATCGACGACGGTCAATATAACTCGTAATTAGCTGTTCTTTGTGATTCAGCTGTTGAGTCACTGGACCAGCTTCCACTGAGATGAGGCATAATAGAAATCTTCTAGGTTTATTAGTAATTATGCGGTTCTAGGATATTTCCGGTGTTATGAGGCATATAGGTCTTCCGTTGCAGGTGTGACACGTCTTAGTGCGTCCTAGGAACTGCATAGGTATACCTATGCAGTTCCTAGGACGCATTAAGACCTTCCACCCATAATCAATCCTAATATATAAAACTTCCGTTACTGAGTGACTCAGTAACGGTAGAAAGCTGTAATTTGGCAAGTAGCTTCCCTACATTCTGTAGGGGAGCGCTACGATTTCCCGAAATGCCTACAGGAACGGAAAAAACGGTGTAGCGGCATCAATGCCGCCACAAGAAAAATCAACAGAAACAAATCTGCATCGCAGCAAAAAGAACCGCGACGCCATCTATCAACTGGCGGCGAACTAAAAAGTCCTAAATCGCGCAATCAGAGTTTACCATGCGATTTGAACATATACATCCACCCGAATATGAACTATCGGGCAGTAGCCCCCCAGGCACAACAACCGCCTGGGCGGAGGATCCTCCTTTTCAATGGGGATATGCGGGACTTTACTCTCTGTACCGCATACCCCCCCAAAACGGAATATGCACGTACGTAGACGCGAGCAAAAGTTCAATAGCATAAATGTGGAAAGTAACTCTGCGTGTCTGTTGTTACCTCTTTTCATCCTAACGGCTTAACGTGTTTGGATAAAACTTTGTGCACGGTTAGACCATATCCTATAAAGTCTAAAGGACATAGGATACTTTTCGTCCCTGAGTTTGCTCTCTTGGGATAATTTTGGACTAGCGACAGGCCGAGCCGCTTGTAGAAGCTAGTACTATAATTGCGTAAGTGACTGTGAGAACCTGGGGAAGGCTAATGTATTTTGTAATGTGTGTGAAAGGGACCCTTGCTCACAGCAGATTATATAGATACGATTCAAAAACTCAAAAACAACAGCTATCAATAGGACGTATACAAGATGCACAGACAGGTATTTAATTTTTTGTTCCGTGCGTCTTGATAACCCTAAGCTGCGCAAAAACGGACCGTGCTGTCAAGCGTGACGGTTACAATAATCTGACCGTTCATTCAGAGACAGAAACTCTTTTCAATGTCCCTAGTTGACTCAATAAATGGCTTTTTTATATATGAGGCCTTAGACACAGTATAAAGATATCTTTACCGTGCCTTTGAGCCCGGGCAATGTGATATTTTGTGTATAAGCTACAACGGTTGTCAGAAAGTCCAAAATATATGGGTAGCTGACCCGGCTGCGTCACATTTACCATTAATGCTCCGCTCCCTTTGGTTGTAGCGTGATGTTATGTAGCCTATGGCCTTCCTCGATAAATGGGCTATTCAACACTATTTTTTTTACAATTCGAACCAGGAGTTCAATCAAAGAAACGAACTCTTCAAGTTTATAATATAAGTACTTAGGTATAGATAGATTGACACATCGTCAGAACGCCAAATGCTCTTAAACGCTCCTCTCTCTTTCTAGGAGGAACGGAGATAGGAGGAGAACCTCAGTTTATTCCACCTTGAGCCAGCTTAAAACTCTGGCATAATCACCACCATGGCTTGTCCACTGAAAAAATCTAATAAGTCCGTCAGACTATTAAAAAAAAATGACCCGTTGTTTCTCTTTTGTTACGTAAACCAAAATTGACGAAGGTACGACGCTTTTAAAATTTTCAATACGTCACGCCGTGGTATAATTTTTGGTGCGTTCTGACGTCACGAGCCCCAACTCCCGAGTTTTGATGCGTTTTACCTTTGTCAATATTCATTGATTTACAAAAACAACTGACGGACTAGATATTATATAATGGTGGAAACTAGGGTATTCACTTGCCGTTATTCCCATTATGCTGCTCATTCCAACAGCTTCTTTACCCAAACTTCCCATAGTGACATGAATTAATTTAGATGAGACATCCCCATTATATGTGAAATGTGTATGTCTCATATGGAATGCGCAAATGTACCGCACCTTTGCCCCGGCTGTACAGTCACTAATTATTATTTATTGACCCATACTATAAAGCAACGTTTGAAGACCGTTTCACCTCACAGATCGTTCGTCGGAATTAGCACATGTCTAAGATGAATCACAGACTCACAACACAGCACACAATCAATCTGTACCAGTATTCTACATGGAGGGACTTCCGTTTGACCTCGACAACCCAGTAACTGGGAAACACGATATCGCTTGGCAAGGTTGGAGTCGGGTTCACGTGTCTTCCGAGGCACGGAAGGCTCTTGGGATTTTATACAAAAGTTGTTACATTTTGATGATTGACACTTGTGTCTGTTTTTAGTTAGCTATGAGCTCTTACCGTAAGTAAAATACATGTATTAGCCGGCACGAGGAGAGAGCATAGATGCATAGTAGCGGGGTGATCTCGCCAATGTACGGTGGGCAAACAAAATTTGCAAGTGCAATCGTCGATGAGCATTGACTGTCGAACCAATAACGTGAAACGTCAAAGCTGTCGTAGTCAATTCGACGAATGGCGAGTGTGCTCACACTTATTATTCTGGTATTCAGCGGAATCTGGTATGACTAGAAGACACCCTTAAGATACCTATGTGGTTGTGAAACGGCTCCAGCATGTGATGAGCGCCTATCATTATTAAGGAATATGACATCTCCACTTATATTAAAAAGCTACGTTTGTTTGTTTGGTTGACCGCCTAATCTCAGGAATTTTAGTCTTGCCAATTACCCATTTATCGAGGAAAGCTATAGGCTATACAACATCACACAATGGCAATAGGAGCGGAGCATTAACTAACCGGTTCATTGTCCGTACAGCAGAAAATAGTTAAACGGTGGAGACCACAAATGTGGTTTATGGGACAGTGAACCGGTTAATGTAAAATGTGACGCAGACGGAGTAGACCGGGTCAGCGTTTTTTTTGAAGTGAAAATCTTTGTTCCGGCGTTGAGCACTTTTGTTGGGATGGGTATAAAATGTTAAAGTCGCGTCAGGACACGTGACCTGATCTAAAATTCGTAAGCCTGATGACGCGTCAGGCTCAGGACACGTGACCTGATCGAAAATTCGTAAGACTGATGACGCTTCAGGCTCAGGACACGTGACCTGATCGAAAATTCGTAAGACGGATGATTCAAAAATGCACAACGTTAATGTTCTAGTTTTCACTTCTGCCGGCACTCTCGAAGTGCAACCCGTTTTTTTTATTTAAAATGGGTTTGCTTTTGACTCTAGTCTAGGTCAAAGATGACAGAGACAAAGTCTACGATGGAGCGAGCTTACCCAGAAATCCATACTAATATTATAAAGCCGAAGAGTTTGTTTGTTTGGTTGAACGAGCTAATCTCAGGAACTCCTGGTCCGACTTGAAAAATTCTTTCAGTGTTAGATAGCCCATTTATCGAGGAAGGTTATAGGCTATATATCATCACGCTAAGACAAATAGGAGCGGAGCAGTAATGGAAAATGTGACGCAGACGAAGTTGCGCGGGTCAGCTAGTAATCCATAATTGCAATGCATCTTTATATCCTTTGCTACAGCTGTACCTACAGCCACTTATTATATCATTGACCTACACAACGACCGCATCACCGATCGATCTGGCAACTGGTCCATGACTGAGATGAGTCACAACACCCTCCAGTCATACTCTACGTGACATAGCGGTGACTCAGTACGTGATAACTGGCAGGTCTAAGTTAATTACTTAATTACACGTACCAAAAGTAATTAGGTCTCTTTCCTGGCTAATTTGGTGTGGGATAAAAGTTTTCGGTGGTCTTGTTGTCAGGCTAGTTAAGGAATTGTTCGAAGGAGCGGCCCTGGGGGGGCTACTCTCTAAGCCTGAAGTCTGTAGTTTCGGCCTAAGTAACGGGTTTTTTCTGGTCGGCATCATCTATCAGCTAAGAATTAATGACAACACGATTTGACAGTCTTAGGCCGCGGACACGAACTCAGCTGCGGCGGCGGCGCGGGCAGTTCCATATCATCATCTGCCTAGCCTTTTCCCAACTTCATTGGGGTCAGCTTCCAGTCAAACCAGATTCAACTGAATACCAGTATTTTACGTGGAGCGGCTGCATACCTGACCTCCACAACCTATTAACTGGGTAACACGGTACTCCTTGGCAAGACTGGTGTCAGATTTTCTGGCTTCTGACTATCCGTAATGACTGCCAAAGATCTTCAAATGACAGCCGGGACCAACAGCTTAACGTGCTTTCCGAGGCACAGAGAAAACTCGGTATGTTAAGATGGTCACCCATCCACAGACCAACCTTGGCAAGCGATGCTTAACCTTGAAGATCGACCTGTGCCGTTGTTATTATTTAGCCACGAGCTCCTCGCGGGCAGTTCCATATAAATCAATGCAATTGACGCGACCAGCGGCGTGTGCATAGACTTATGGAACTGCCCCCGCCACTCCTTGCTCCTCCCTGATGAGTTCGAGTCCGAGGCCTTAGACAGTAACCCCCTGGACCGCAAAGAGCCTAAGAAGGGACACGGCTGACGGCTTTTAGCCAGTAAGAGTCTGACACTCCCTTCCGCTTCGCCTAGAGCAGGAGTCATGATTTCCCAGGCAAAAAAAAATTGGCTACACAGTTAAGCCATTAGTTCTGGCTGACATTCTTAGATTTTTGACGGTGACCACGGGAAGAAGCCTGAAAGTCCGCTTAAGGGACTACACACACTTATTCAGATCCATTCGCGTTTCGCTGAACGGTTCTGGTCACACTTATAAAGTTCTGCTTCTATCAGCCGCTTACAGCGTCGTAAGAATGAGAAGGCGTCAGCGGCAGAACAGCGCTGAACTCTATCTATAGCGCTCGTATGATAATAACACATTTGTCTTCATTTTATACTTGTTTGCCGCGAAAGCTGAATTGATGCGGAAAGCTGAACGGATGCGTACGCGTCTCCATACAAAATCGCTGATTTCTATGGGCATAAGCTGAATGGAGCTGAATAACTGAGTGAGTGGTCCCTAACTCCAAGCTACACCAACTTTGTGATCACACCATAGACTGAATATATTACCGGAATGTCAATGTCATGACGTCTGGCAGTGACTGCGACCTCATTTCTTGTACAGGCTATCTCTGTCCAGGATATCGCGGAATGCGATAAGGCCTCTAGTTGTATGTTATTTGTTTAAGTATTCCTATATTTAACAACAATCTTTGTGTACAATAAAGTATAATATCAATAATTTTGTAAAATAATAAATCATTGATATTATTATTGATTAATTTGATATTACTGTTGTCCTAATCCAGTATTATTATGCGAAAGAATGTTTATTTGTGCTTTCAGTTATTCTGTTACGCCTAAATCGTCGAACCGATTTTTGTTAATTATGTACAGACAGTAATGGGACCCTCGAAACGATTATTCGCTACCTTAACGCGAAAGTTGTTGGAAAGAGTCACCGCGACCCTGAAACGCAAAGGGCACTAGGAGGAACACGGATGGGTTTTAGTCAGTAGGAGTCTTTTTTTTTAGGGATGGTAAATCAAATGACTTCTCCCGCTCTAGGCGGAGCGAGATAGTGTCAGTCTTCTACTGACTAAAACCCATCCATGTTCCTTCATTGCCCTTTGTGTTCCGGAGCCGCGGTATCTCTTTCGAATAGTCCCGCAACTCCGGCGGCGAGCGAGTAATTTGATACGATGCTCTACAAAGCCAAGCTTTTGCTAAATATCATCTCAATCCGTACTGACTTTGAACTTGACTCGTCTTCTAAAAGGGAAGCAGGTTTATCTCTGTTTAGTCTCAAGTGTGAGGTATGTTTACGTTGCGACCTGCCCCACTGCCTCGGTCAGCATGTGTCTGGGAAGTAACACCTCTATACATGTATACAGGCTGTTTGTTTTAACGCTAGCAGATTGATCTTGCATTGGTGTAGTAAGCCGAAGTCTTGTTGCATTTATGCTATACTCCCGGAACTTCGTTTGAGCATATCCTGTTTCTTCTCGTTTCCGTCAGAATTTCGGTCTGGACTGGTCTTAGAAAGCTGAAATTTGGCAAGTAGCTTCCTTACACACCGTAGGGGTGCACTTAGAGAGTATTTCCCGAAATTCTTACGGAAACGGGTCGGGAAAGTAACAGAAAAATAAGTAAACATTACATCATGGTGACACATTGGAAGCGAATTTTGTTTTTTCTTACTGCCTTGGACTACTCCTACAACTAAACAATCGATCTGCCTCGGGGAAACCTAGGTAGAATGATTATTTCTAGGGCTTTGGACCCTGAGAGAGAGTGCAAGAGAGCTGAATCACTTTTCCAGGACTCGTCGATCTTCACTGCCGCTTCTATAGCATTGAACTGCCGGTCGATTCTGTCGACATCTCACCGTGATCGCTTAGGTGGAGGGAACGACCAGTGAGCTGTCATGCCATCTTGTTTGTATGGTTTGACAGTTTGTCGTTCACTTCGCCTAAGTGTTTACTTCGACATTGCAGAATCGCACTGCTGTACTGAAAACATGGCTGGTAGAGCCAAGAATCAACTGCAAGTCCATAGGTAAAAATGTTGTCTTTTACAAAGCCTTAATTTCGTATTACTACTGACGTGGTTGTACACACTATGATGTGTTGTTAGCGGTGAATACGAGCGCCATGTTTGTTTTCCTTTTATACACAATGGAGCCATGCTTTGGTCATCAGAGCCAAAACATTGCAACGTGTCCGGTGTCATTTATGATTTAGGTGAAGGACTTTAAGGATGGGAGATCCTTAAAGAAAAGGTAATATAAGAAAAGTACCAGGTATGTAGTTTTCTGTAGTTTCGACCTACTCACCATGGTAGAAAGGTATTTGTCTATACTAATCTTTACTTCTATACTAATATTATAAAGAGGTAACATTTGTAAGTTTGTATGTAGGGGGTAAACTCAGGAACTACTAGTCCGATTAGAAAAATTCGATAGCCCATTTATCGAGGAAGGCTAAAGGCTACATATCATCACGCTAAGACTAAAAGGAGCCGAGCATTAATGGAAAATGTGACGCAGACGAAGTTGCGTGGGTCAGCTAGTTTATAATAAAAGTAGTTGTTCAAATTAGACACTGAATGCCAGCACTTTTTGAACGTTAACGTTCACATAAAGACAGTACCCGAAACGGCCGCCCATACCACTTCCTTAAAGATTAAGCTGACAAGAATGGGTGCAGCAAACTCCCCAGCAAAATACCTGGCTGGTAAGTTCGAAGAACTGGAATTTATAATATAAAATGCCAAGTATTTAAAGACTAAAAAAACAATTAACACAATATTAAAAGAATAAATAAATAATTGGTCATATAAATACTTAAATGTACCTTCTTACATACTTGTAGTAAAAAGCAAGATAGAAATAAAAAATATTAACAAGAAAAATTATTAAAGCGATCTTCATCTCTCCTATTTATGTAAATTTTTCCTGTGTCTGACAGACTTCATAATTGTTTTTTTTTGTTAACTTGTATGTATTACTAGCTGACCCACGCAACTTCGTCTGCGTCACATTTTCAATTAATGCTCGGCTCTTCTTAGTCTTACCGTGATGATATGTAGCCTATGTCCTTCCTCGATACATAGGCTATCCAACACTGAAAGAATTTTTCAAATCGAACCAGTAGTTCCTGAGATTACCCCCTACATACAAACTTACAAACATACAAACTTACAAACAAATGTTACCTCTTTATAATATTAGTATAGATTATGCTAAATATTTTGAGAGGCGAAGTATCCATTAGAACGTGACTTTTAGCAAAATCTATTTTTTAATAAATTATCTTTATAATAATATCTAGCTTTCACCTTCGACTTTGCATATCCCGATTTTTCCCGTTCCCGTAGGAATTCTGCGTTGATATATCAGTCAGTGAGTCAGTTTCGCATTTTGCATTATATAGATTTATTTATTTAATTCCGATTATAAATGCGAAAGTTTATGAGGGAAGGATGAATGTTTGATACTCTTTCACGTCAGAACGCCTGACAGGATCTTCATGAAATTTGACACAGAAGTAGATTATGATCTGGAATAACACATTAATCTCGGGACTATGTTCCTTAGGGATCTCGCAGGCAAAGCCGCTGGCAGAAGCTAGTTATTCCGTAAATCAAAATAATTAAAAAAAAAATCTTCCATTCGAACAGGTGATTTTTTTACATACTCGGTGCTCAGTAAGTCGGCAAGTTAATATGAAAATAATTAAAAATATATCAAAAGACCTGGCCACTAACAAAAAACTAAAAAAAAAAAACAACCTGTATCTGACTCCGAAACTGTTTACCTAACAAGTTTAAATCTGACTTTGTAAACACAACGACCGACAGAGTTGTCTGTGGACGTTTACCGAAAAAAAAAAAACATAGGGCTGTCACTCACACAAAAAACCGTAAACGCAAATTCTCTTTGAGGAAAAACGTTACGGTATTTTTTGATGATTGTTAAAATATCAAGTTAAATACTTTTGCATTTGCTTAATAATTGTACCTACTACACATTTAAACAGTAAAACCACAAAACGGTTGAATCGTCTATACATATTTTTATAGAATTGATAATAAAATTATATACTCGCCATACCTACTCTAAAACTCATATTCAGTACCTACAGTAAAATGAGTTAACATAATCTAGTTTAACAATAGAGTAAAGGCAAACATGAACATTTCACCACGTGATGATCAGGGGTTGCATCTGAAAGTACTTGAAGCATCACAGGTTCATTACCATCCTAGAAGGTGAAAGAAGATAGCACGCTTCTTCGCGGCAGCAAACCAATGAAATCAAGTATTTTTAAAGATGTCTGGCAGTTTGAATACTTTTGACGACCAACCGCAATGTCCTTACTTTGGTATTGTTCATCAAATCGTCGAACGGCCAATAGGTTGAATGAATTCCAAAATCAAAATTCCAAAATTCCAGTCAATAGTTTTTGAACGTCATCTTTAACACATAACACAAAGACAGCCCCCTAAGGCCGCGAACACGAACTCAGCGACGGCGGCGGCAGCGCGGGCAGTTTCATATAAAACTATGCATTTGACGCGACCAGCGGCCCGTTCAAATGCCTAGATTTATATGGAACTGCCCGCGCTGCCGCTGAGTTCCTGTCCGCGGCCTAAGACGCGCTCCCGTCATCACTTCCTACTAATTTAGCTGGAAGATTTGTCTTCCAGCTAAATTAGTAGGAAGCAACATCAAATAAATGGAATAAGGGCAGAATAATGATCCTAATCTAGTTAAATCCAGAACCATTATTCTATGGACAGTCCCTCTCAGAATATGGCACGCAATTGTCCAGCTTGTCAAATGTATTACACGTCAAACGGACTATTCAACCGCTTAGCTTTCGATCTGCCGGCCAATATCTTGTTTCATGAGATATTCATCACTTGGAATCGGTAGTAATATATCATCTTGTCTGTTGCTCGAACGGGGTAGACAGTGGCACTCAGGAATGGCCTTTTACACCCACTTTTCGCTCAAGATAACTCTTCCAGAGTCGAATGTTTAATTGGGCGTTGAGATGTTTGTTAAAAGTATCCTCATTTTATAAATGTGAAAGAAAGTTTAAAGTTGAATTTTTCGATGAAAATTAGGACAAGTGATGACCTAATTCAGGACATAGGATATTTTTCTACCCGACCAACGGCTTCACGTGTTTTCCGAGGCGTTTGATATGATCATCCATCCAGGAGAGACCTCGGCCAGCGCCGCTTAAGATTGAAGATCGAACCATGAAGCTATTATTATTTAGCAACCAGGTCTTATTCTGAGATACACCGAAACTAACTCTAAGAAGGGGTATAGGTATATGCCACCGGAAAATCTTATATAATAAGATTGTGATTATAATTTCTCGACATGATGAAAAAATTGTTTGCCAATTTTAGAAATGGTGCATTTTTGACTCATCCGTCTTATGAATTTTCGATTAGGACACATGACCTGACACGAGTTTAACATTTTATACCCATCCCAAGGAAAGTGCTCAACGCCGCTCAAGTTTCACTTTAAACCGTTTTGTGTCCAGTGCCTAGTGTATTGCACAAGCATAAGTTGGTTGATTAATTAAACAGATACCAATAAGGCTATCTAAATTATCATTTATGCATCGCTCAGCCATCGGGACCGACTGACACACTTGACTGATCGTATCTGATGCGGCAGGAATGCATAATGTATGCGTCAGTATTGCTTGACGGCTCTATTGTAGGACAAAGACCTGGAGTTACCTTTATGACTATTACGACTTTCGTAGAAGAAGGTATAGGCAGACGCATTTTGAAAATAAATTAGTAAACGCATTTAGAGAAAATAGATCGTAGAAAAAGTAATAAGTTAGTATTATACATAAAACATAGCCTATGTTAATCAGGGATAATGTGCCATTATTATGGTGAAAGAAATTTTGAAATCGGTCCAGTAGTTTTTGAGCTTGTTCGTTGTAAACATGCAAATATACAAATCATCCGTCTTTATAATATTAGTGTAAAATTTCATCAATAGTTTTTGCATGAAAGAGTAATAAAATAACATCCATCCATCTATCCTAATTTTTACGTAGTAATATTACTCTTAGTATTAAAATACGATTTTAGTAACTCAACAATAACGTTTGCGAAGTTTCAACAACAATCCAAAAAACCGACTCTATACATTTCAAGTTTCGACAACCCTACTCTACAAATAAAAGCATAAAAATCTTGTCGATGGTACACGGCGGAAGAGATTGTTTGTGTCTGCTCGCGTCGATGACAGAAATTATAGTTTTAAGGATAACAGTAACCGGAGTTTGAATAATAAACCCTTGCTAGGTAAATTAATTGATGGTTTTACAAGTGGTTCGAGGTTTCAGTAACTGAGATTACTCGTTACGGAGATTTCATTTTAAATTCTAATGAGTATAATTTGGAAGTCAAATTAGACTCTACTATGCTCTAAAATTTAGATAAAACAATACATGATCACAAAAATACGACTTGTGAAAAATTAAAAATAGGCAAGTTTAACTTTTCAAGCATTTTGATGGAGTTGGTAGTTTTCTGGGTTCCGTAACCAAATGCTAACAAACGGAACCCTATTACTATTAAGCCTCCGCTGTTCGTCCGTCCGGCCGTCTGTCAGCGGACTGTATCTCAAGAACCATAAAAGGTATAAAGTTGAAGTTTTTACATAGTGTGTATTTCTATTGCCGCTAAAACATCAAATAATAAAAATTCAATTACAAGTAAATAGGACCCATCCAAGAAACATGTTTTTTTTTTCGGCTTACGGCGTACGAAAACTTTCGTATACAAATCAGACTTGCACTTGGCCGATTTTATCTTTATTTCAATAATAGCAAAACCAGAAAGCAAATCACGCTACCCGGCACTGTCGGTTTTTCCCAATCAACCTTCAACCTAATGCGTTAGTCGTAAAGATCGAAATTAAATGTGATAGATTGTTGCGTGATTAATACATAATTATGATTGTAACATGATTCTCCTTAAACTGCCTCTGGTGTCCAGATTCCATGGCTTCTGACTACCCGTAACGACTGTCAATGATCTACAAATGGCAGCCGGGACCAACAGGTTAACGTGCGTTCCGAGGCACGGAAAAATCTCGGTATGTTAAGATGGCGGCAGCGCTTACACATGTCGTAAAATTTTACAAATAATTCAAAGCCATTTAAAAACCCATGTAGAAGCAAGAGAGTTAATTCAACTCATTTTTAAACAACGTTCGCATTGGCATCTCAGTCGCAATTTCTCTACCATTTTTTTTGACATTTTCTGATATGACGCCTGTCAGTCGCAATACAGGCGTCATATCAGTCATTTGCCATCCACTGCTGACCGTAGGCCTGCCCCAAAGAGCGCCAACCATCCTGGTCTCCACTCTAACACAATATGTCTGCTCCATCGACCGTCTCTCCGTCTACAGACATGTTGTTTTTAAAATAAGTAGAATTGGCCGTCAGATTCGCAAAACCCGGTTTAAGCCCGATTCTTGGGTTTAAACCCATCTCTAAAAGTCACTATCTCCAAACCCTACATTTACGTGTTTCGCGTCCAAGAACGAAAAGCGAATAACCCAAAAAAATCGCTAAATTATCCTCGAAAAATATTCTGCACGTTCGTGAGTTTTCAAGAAAATATACACCGCACACAATTGCGCAGAAATTACAATAGTCTCGACTTCTCGAGTCAGTTTATGACTTCGCCACCAGAATACAAAATAGGGATATAATAAATATTACCATTCCACTTACATAATGTTTTGTTGCCTTTTTACGAATATTAATGACGTCGAGCGTTTTTTTTTTGTTTGTGGTAAAAATATCAGCTTGGAGTTCCATTGGTACCTACTCTACTCAGCTACAAAAATAACCATTTTCGTGGAGAAATCAATAGGGAATTAGCATGAAAAACATATTTATTATCTATGCAGTTTATCTAAAAATATACAAAACTATAATACTAACCGTGAAAATAGAATCAAAATTACTCGAAAAAAAACGAGATATAATTATTTAAAACAAATATATCTGTTCCTCTCCCGAAAACGCTGTTTTCTATGGCAGCTGTATAGTTAATGTTGCAAACCAATTTCAAGTTAAAAAAAAAACCCCTACGGTATTCGGCGCGACATTCAATTCAGTTTATTTTAGTCTTATATAATACAAAATCAATATTCAATTTTGTGTAAGTAATTTACACCTACGAAGGTTATTATTTCACCAGTGGCTGGTTGTTTAGTCTGGTTCACGTTATTCTTTGAATTTCTTTGTCTGAGTCTAATATAGACAAGTGTAACTAATGTTTATATGAAGAAAAATAAGGGAAACCATTCAGTTACACCTTTGTATGAACATTTTTCTTCTTTAAGGTTTCAGTCAGAACCTTCCACTGATCTTTTCTAATTTCAATTTTATTTATTTTCTGTACACGTACCACAGTATAGTCTTTTTTAGGGCTCCGTACCCATAGGGTAATACGGGACCCTATTAGGTACCAAGACTGCGCTGGCCGTCCGTCTGTCACCAAGCTGTATCTCATGATTACTCATGAACCGTGATAGTTGGATAGTTGAAATTTTCACAGATGATGCTTTTCTGTTGCCCCTATAACAACAAATACTAAAAAACAGAATAAAATAAATATTTAAGGGGACCTTCATGTCATACATAATTAATTATTTTGCCGTTTTTATAGATCGGCACAGAACCCTTCGTGAGCAAGTCCGACTCAGACTTGGCCAGTTTTTAATTTTATTTTTACCAAAAAGATTACTGTTAGAGAAAGCTTTCTTGCATTAAGTCCGCCCATGTACCACTACTGTACATTACGTTTAAATAAATTGCTTTACGTAATATTTAGCAAATTTCGAAGGATTCGTCAGTGTTTTATAGCCACACATTTCTCCAGAATTGAAACTCAACCCGCACAGGACAGAGTGGATTTATCTTCATGAAAACGGGTTTAAACCCGTCTTTTGCCAATCTCGTAATACGAATCCACCTTTATGGGGTTGGGATGGGGTTCCCGGTTCTTTTAATTAAGAGTCAACATACTGTTTCTCAGGCACAGTCGCAGGGAAACTGCTATTAAACAAGCTGTATAAAACAAGTCATAAGCCGCACAGCAATATTATCTGGTCAGAACTCTGGGGTCTCCAGCAATGGGCTCGCAAAACGGTTTCGACTTTGTGGCTTCTTAGAATTAATTTTGTTTGGCGAGATTGTTAAGATGAAAACGATGGTGGGTACATAGGCTTTAAATGGGATCAAATAAATTAAACAACGCGAAATTCGTCATGATTAGGTTAGTGACTCATTGCTTTCTTTATTTTATTTTTTTCTTTTGATAGGTATGCGTTTGACCGCTATCTCACCTGATGTTAAGCGATGATGCGGTCTGAGGTGGAGCACGCTTGCCTAGAAGTAACCTATTCACTCTTGACTTAAAGACTCCCGGTTGTAGCTATAAGAAAACACAGACTCCGGCAGGGAATTCCACTCCTTAGCTGTTATTATACGCACAATTAATGTATTCCTAAATTGATGTGCGTATAGGTGGGATGTCCACTATGTACCGGTGGCGCATCGCCGTACGTCTTGTGGTTCGATGGTGGAAATAAATTGGTTTAAACATACAACTTTAATCGTCAACTACATGGAGGTCGGTAAACGAATCCGACTGCTCTGAATAAAATTGACAACGAAACAAAATTAGAGGTCACCGTCTCCTTTGACGTCCAGATATATTCGTCTACGTCATAACTCATACGTCATAATCCTACCTATCTTAAATGCCTATCTAATCTAACCTTAGAAAAATGTCAGGTCAGTCATGCATAATTACCTACATAAAAAAAACTAAATCTTACCTGACACAACAGCAGCCAAAAACAGTCCAAAAAGCGCGGAAAGGACAGCCATCTTGAATCACTTTCTCAATTCAACCAATCACAGAACACTTAGAGCACACTCCAAATTCGAACTAGCATACTAGGATGCGTTCGAAACGGGCACTTAACCGGTTTGATTCAGAACTTTTTTCTCGCTCGCACTCGTGTTGAATCTTTCGGTGGCTCCTTCACTCTGTAACAAAAAGGCAAAGATGTAGAGCTTTCTTTTTTTTTTCATAGACAAGGTGTAGGATTATTTCTTGTTACGTAATTTAAGGCGTCCAACGAACGAAGGGTGGTTTTCGATGGAATTAAACGCTTGGGGCATGCGGTCAGTCGCACCTTAGTATAAAAACTTGATCTACGAAAACCGGTCTTGTTAGTACGAAATAAAGATGCTGTCAATCTTTAGCCGTATAGATGTGGTTGTCTGTACGTTATTTTGTTTTTATTTTTATGTCCGTAAAGCTTTTTCTATTACGAAGGGGACTGGACTTGCTTGTCCATAACTTTGTTATTTGATGTTTGTTGCCTCGAGCAGGAAGTAAATAATCTAAACCGGCTTTTGCCCGCCTTAAAGTAAAAAATTAGCCCATCGGGATGAAAATATCATGTGGTCCTAAATTCCTAGCCAATCATGACGTTGCCCAGAAGGCCGTTAAGCTTAAGTGGGTCTGGGCCAGACATGCCTGCTGCATGTCATGGATTTGCTCGACTCTAGTCTAGTTCAGAGATGACAGAGACAAAGTCTACGGATTTAGCGAGCTTACCCAAAAGGAGCCTGTTCACTCTGACTTTAAAGAGACGAGGGTAGTAAGCGTTCGGAAGCACAGACACAGGCACCGCAAAATTGCAGAATCCGTAGGATCGTGGTAAATCTTCATAAGATTATAATTTATTGACATAATTATTATGAAAAAATAATTTTATTTTTTCTTATATTATTTCGATAAATTCCAATTTATCCGTGTATAATTTGGAAAAAATGGTTTGTTTACAATTTTACGCGATATTTTACATTATTACAACGTTTGCTATTTTCCGGTGACATAATATCCAAACAAACATACTTTTCACATTACAAATATAGTTTTATCAAACATCTCGGAGACATCCACTTAAAAGGTTTCAAAACTTTGAGAAAACTACTGTTACAACAATTTTGAGAGGACTATTTAATTTGTTATTCTGAAAGCGTGGATACCTAAGTACTGGAATTAGGATAAAACTTTTTAATCGTATAATTCACTACGTCAGAACTCAGTGTCTCGGAAAAGATGGGTTGAGGTATAACTGCGGCCCTGGAACGCAAAGGGCGTTAGGAGGAACACGGATGGGTTTTAGTCAGTAAGAGTCTAACTTTCACTCCGCCCAGAGCGGAAAGAGTCATTTGTATTTTTTTTTATTTTTCGGGATGGGTTTGCTCTTGACTTTAGCCTTGGTCAGAAATGACAGAGTCAATGTCTACGATGGTGCGAGCTATACGATAATTGAATAGATTAGGGTTGTAAGCGTTCGAAAACATAGACGCAGGCAGAGAGTTCCACTCCTTAGCCGTGCGCAATATAAAAGACGTTTGGAAACACTTAGTGCGAATTCGTGGAATAGCAATAAGTAAAGGATGGTAAATTGCAGTGCGTCTGGATGTGCGATGGTAGAATGGGGCCAGTGGAATGAGGTCTTGTATTTTCCCTCGATAAAAAATAGGTTAGAATTAAAATAATGTTTTACTTCATGACGTAATTAATTAATTATGCCTACCTATTGAATACAAACCTATATGGTCAACAGGAAAGCCAACACACTCAAAAGGCATGAGGATAACATAACGTTACACATAAAACCGCAAAATAACGCAAGCAATTAGATAAATTCGCCTTGTTTAGTCCGTCAATTAAACTAAAAAATATTGGTCCTCGCACAGATTACCTAATTTAATGTTATTATTGTTAAATAACTTCTGTCTGTTTTGTGCGAGTCACAAATAAAGATCTTTCTTTCTTTCTTTACACACTACCTATCCGTCAAATAGGGACAGATTTTTGTCTGTCGAAAAGCAAAATAGCCCACTTAAACAACCAATAAATAAATCAACATCCTCTAACCAAGATTAATGATGAGATGTAGTCTTTTTAACCCAAAGGTCAACACTGGTAGAGAATGCATTGTTGCATTAAGTCCGCCCATGTAACACTGTTGTACATAAAGTTTAAATAAATAAATTAATTAATTCCATCAAAATTCTTCCCAGTCTAGTTAGTAGTACCAACCTAACAAAAATCTCATAAGGCATAAAAACCGTAAACCGTAATTTGTACGTAAAGGTCAGTACACAGCCCTAGCATAAAGACGGGGTCAATCCCTACCTGCTTTGTCTATGAAAGATGGCGCATCAAATTGGCGCCGAAACATTTTTGAGGTTATGTTTTTATTAAAAGGGCAGAATATATGGGGCGGTTGTTTTATCATCTTATTATAGTTACGGCGCTTTTTCTTGGGAATTAAAAGGAGAGCAAGGGTTCAAAGTAAAATAACTTAGAGAAACTAGAGTTTGTTTGGTTGAACGCGCTAATCTCAGAAATTACTAACTAGTAAGGATTGAAAAATGTTTTAGATGTTGGATATACCATTTATCGAGGAGGAGATAGGCCATATAACATTACGCTACCACCAACAGGAGCGAAGGTTACGAAGATGCGCGGGTCAGCTAGTATTCAACATAACAAAGATTTGGAAAATAGGCTTGTGTCCTGACAAAATCTAATTAGTCCGTCAGTTAGATTATCAAAAAATATTTGACCCGTATTTTTTCTTTTGTTACGGTAACCAAAATTGACGAAGTTACGACGCTTTTAAAATTCTCAATACGTCACACCATAGACATATATATTACTCCTTTTGAAATCATTGCGTCACACCTTCACATAATTTTTAGTGAGACATGACGTCACGAGCCCCACTCCCGAGTTTTGATGCGTTTTACCTTTGTCAATATTCATTGATTTACAATAACAAAAAATACGTGTCCATTATTTTTCAATATTCTAACTGACGGACTAAATAGTTTTGCAATTTGTGGATGATGGAATCTGGCCTATTCTTTTTGTATAATGATAGCCACAGTCGTGAAGCTATACCTAGCTGTACGAAAAAGGACAAAAGCAAGTCCAAATATATAAAATTCTTCCGTTACTGAGTGACTTACAGACAACGCACAGCCGAAACAACTGGTCGTAAAAAGCTGAATTTTGGCGTGTAGAAATATCTACATTTAATACAAGTTAGTACAAGGTATTTAAAGAACAAACTATATACACTTAAAATAGAAAAAAATAAAAACTCCTAACTAAAAAATGGCATCAAAAAATTCGTCCCCATCGCTATCGACTGGAAGTGAGCCCAAAAGACTGGCTGCATTGCCACGTTGTATGGCAATGCTTATCCTCTGTCCAAGGTAAAAGCCAGCTCTTGGGTCAAATTTGAAATTTGGCGTGTACGTTCTTTGGGGAGTGTAGATTTCCCGACATTCCTACGGGAACGAAAAAAAACGCGATACGCGCGTGCGAAGTCGCGGGCACAAGCTAGTTTCAAAATAATAGAAGTTCCCAGGCAGATTGACATCGAAAGACACTTCTATAATGAATGTAGGTATTCGTTGAAAATTTCCCTCTTAATCAACACAGTTACGGGATAGCAACAGAATTCAATTAGCAAGTATAACAGACTTGGCGGCCATCTTTAAACTTTCACAGAGAATTGTTAATCTTTAGAACTTAGATTTAAGTGGTCTAAGTTAAAAGCGGGTTTCTAGAAAGTCTTATAGAAGTCTGAACATACATATGAAAAAACCAGCCAAGCAACTGTACCTTTATGAAACACCTTTACTGTTCCTTTTGTTTTAATTTTGTGTTTGTGCGTCACTTCTGGCGAATTAAAAGTATTTTCTTTCTTTCTTTTTCTTTCTTTCTTTATTTGTGATGGGAATGCTCTTGACTCTAGTCTTGGTCAGAGATGACGGAGACAAAGTCTACGATGGAGCGAGCTTACCCAGAAGGAGCCTGTAGATTAATAAAAACATTGATCTTAGGAAAGGCGTCGGCAAGCGTTGCTTAACCTTGAAGGTCGACCCGTGCATCTGTTATTATCAATTAGAAACGAGCTGCTCAAAAGTATCCCAATGCAATTTCTCAGCAGCGACTGGATTTGTACTTTGAGGGCAAAAGACCTATTACAAAGGACCTAGCCTTTTTCCAACTATGTGGCTGCCTACCAGACCTCCACAATCCATCAACTGAGTAAGACGGCACTTCATGACAAGACTGGAGTCAGATTTACTAGCTTCCGACTATACGTAACGACTGCCAAAGATCTACAAATGACAGCCGGGACTAACGGCTTAGCGTGCTTTCCGAGGCACGGAAGAAACTCGGTATTGTATGGTCACCCATCCACAGACTAACCTTGGCAAGCATTGCTTAACCTTAAAGATCGATCCGTGCGGCTAGTATTCTTTAGCCACGAGCTCCTCAAATAAATTAATTTGAGAAATGTATGTACTATACTGTAGGTGTAAACACCTCTGCCCATCCCTTAGGATAATAAAACCGTGATGCTATGTTATCCCTACCTACCTCTAAACCCATCCACATCAGAGCGTTGACTCTGAAACGTATCTGTTTATTTGTACGTCCCAGTCTCCGTTCTCACGAACATGTGGTGTAGCGATAGCAAAACAAATTGGAGAGCGGAGCGTTGATTGAACTTCAACTGTTTGTTTTGCTGACGGTACACGAGTTTTTTGGGTAAAGGTATTTCGTAATTCGATTTTAACAGGGTTTCTTTTTAGGATATATTTCAAAAGGTTTTGATTAATTTAATGTTAGTTTAGGACGAAAAAGTGTCTATTTTTTTTATATATAAATAAGCTTTTTTTGAATAACATCTCGCCTCTGTTCTTTGGATGGGTAAGCAAAGTTACAAATCTACACTAATATTATAAAGAGGAAAGATTTGTATGTTTGTAACGCTCAAAAACTACGGGACCGATTTCAAAAATTCTTTCACTATAAGTATGCTACATTATCCCTGAGAAAGAAAAAGAGAAAATTGCAGCGTGGACGAAGTCTCTAGCCATTTTCCAACTATAGTGGGGTCGGCTCCATCTGAATACCAGTATTTTACGTGGAGCGGCTGCCTACCAGACCTCCACAATCCAATAATGGGTAACACGGTAAGCTACTTCTTGGTAAGACTACGTCAAATTTTCTGGCTTCTGACTATCCGTAACGACTGCCAAAAGACAGCCGGAAACGTGCTTTCCGAGGAATGGAGGAGTCTCAGTATGTTATTTTGGTCACCCATCCACAGACTGACCTCGGCAAGTGTTGCTTAACCTTGTAGACCGACTCACGCGTCTGTTATTATTTATTCGTCCCCATAAAACCAATTATATTAACCAAGTAACTTAGTTGTTTACTATCATTCAATCAACAATGACAATTTACGACAACACCCGATCAACGACACGAAGTATAACGAACGAGTAACCGTCAGCAGAACAAGGTTAATTAAATTAACCAATCGACCGTTAGCTGCTGACGGTACTTCGGCATCCGGCTAACCGAAATAAATATGGACGTCATGGCATAACTTTTTTTTAAGGGCATTTGGAGGACAGGAGCCAAGGATCGAGATTGTTTGGACACGGTTAGCGCAGTGGTTGAGCGATTGACTACTGCACTGCGTTTTACGGGTTCGATTCCCGCATGGAACAAATATTTGTATGACCTATAGATAGTTTTCCGGGTCTGTTTTTATGATTTTTTGTTTTTCACTTTTGATAGGCACGCGTTTGACCACTATCACACCTGATGAAATGTACACGATACACTGAAAACATTGTAGGTAAAAACAAAACATGACATCAAAATAATAACTATAACAACAACAAAATTAAGTTAAGCTTTATGGTACGGAACCCTTCGTGTGCAAATCCGACTCGCAATTGGCCATCTTTTATTATTTAACAGAGAAACGCTACAAAATCATGTAAAACAGCTGTTATTGACAGTTTAACAATGTTTTCGCCTCGTATTACGCGTGTATGGAAAATTAAATAAATGTATGACAAATTGTATTAGACACAGTTTTGCTTCGCATATTATTTTACACTTATATTGTTACAAAATAACTCGAGTATTGACGTCAAACAATGAAACATGTATGTTGTTATAAATGGCGAGGTTGCAGTACTTTTTAAGATTTTTGAACGTCTGAAAATCTAATTAATTATGAGTTTTTTAATAAATAAAAATCATTACATAAAAATTTAACATACCCTCAAGTAAATCGTAAAGATAGAAACGCGATTTAGAATGATTGGCTCGATACTTTTTTTATCAAACATGACACCAAATGACAATTTTAAACGTGTACTGCTAAGAGATTTCATCACGAATACATATAAAAGTTATATCAATAGATAGAGCTTTTTATTTTGAAGTAAATGTTGAAACCATATTGTATAATTTCTTTATCATTGTCGCCGAGAAGAAAAAACTATCAAAAAGGCATTATTTCGCTCGCCGGACAGTGGCTGCCGTTTGTCAGTACTGCAACGCCTGAATCGCTGAACCTACTAGCTAGGCTGTTCCAAAAGTCATAATAATCGGGTATTTCTCTTTTCGCCCAGTGCCTTCGTGCCCTAGCGTGATACTGTCTGTATCCTCCCTCAAGAATAGGGAATATTCATGAAAGAAATATTCATTATCTTTAGAGTTTATCTACTAAACTAGCTGACCCGCGAAACTTCGTCTGCGTCACATTTTCCATTATTGCTCCGCTCCTATTTGTCTTAGCGTGATGATATAGCCTATAACTTTTCTCGATAAATGGGCTATCTAACACTGAAAGAATTTTTCAAATCGGATCAGTAGTTCCTGAGATTAGCGCGTTCAACCAACCAAACAAACAAACTCCTCTGCTTTATAATATTAGTATAGATTAATTATGGATCAGCCTGATATTTTGATGAACTTTGTTAAGGAATAAATGGAAGCCAAGAGACGGTACAGGCTTCTTGAAGCAAAAGCTAGTCCTGCATTAAACTTACAAAACTTATAAATGTGACGGTTAGTTTGTAGGTATGTTACACTTCCGCGCTTAAATCACTGTACCGAATTTGATGAATTTTGGTACAAAGATAGATGGAAGCCTGGAAAAGGTAATACGCTTATAACTTTTGTACAAGCAAATCCAAGACACAATTGGCTTGTAAACTGTAATCAGTCCGTCAGTTACATAATCAAAACATATTTGACCCGTGTTTTTTCTTTTGTTACGTAAACCAAAATTGACAAAGAAACGACGCTTTTAAAATTCTCCATACGTCTCGCTGTGGTATAATTTTTAGTGGGTTCTGACGTCGCGAGCCTCCACTCCCGAGTTTCGATGCGTTTTATCTTTGTCAATATTCATTGATTTACAAAACAAAAAATACGTGCCCATTCTTTTTCAATACTGTAACTAAATAGATTTGCAATTTATTGACGGTGGAAACTAATCTATTATAGGCTAATACTTTTTTGAGAAATTATATATTTTCTATCTATCTCTCCTATCAGTCGTAGCGTGATGTTATGTAGCTAACTAGCTTCTGCCTGCGACTTCGTTCGCGTGGTCCCTAGGGAACATACTCCCGGGATATAATATAGCCTATGTGTTATTCCAGACTATAATCTACCTCTGTGCCAAATTTCATGAAGATTCTTTCATGCGTTCTGACGTGAAAGAGTTACAAACATCCATTCTCAAACTTTCGCATTTATAATATTAACAGGAAGTAGGGAAGTAGGGTAGCCTTCCTCGATAAATGTAAAAACTCTCAAAGAATTATTCAATTCGATCCCGTAGGTCCTGAGATTTGCGCGTTCAAACAAACGAACTCTTCAGCTTTAAACTCTAGATATATTTCATCCATACCAAGTATTAATTCAGTCTACATAATTAAAGCAGGCATTGGTGTGTGGCATCCGTCGGGGCCAGAAATAACCCTCTTTGTCCCAAACCGCGGTGAACTGCGTCGGAAATAACCGGCGATGCGCGAGCGCAGACACACGTAAATACGGTGGAAAGCAATTCAATGGTATTTATAGAGGGTTCAGCTTGTATTTGGTTTGTTGATTCCAGTTGGATTGGTTTGGTAGTTAAATGCTGTTTTATCTTTTGTTATTATACTTCGAGAGACAGGAAAAGCATTTGCAAAAGCATCTGCGGAGATAAAGATGCTGAGATGGTCCGGAGAGGTGACAAGGCTGGAAAAACCGGCAAAGTGCGAGTTGGACTCGCACACGAAGGGTTCCGTAACAAAAGACCTAATTTTTATTGGGACGCCTTTTCCCATCTATTTTGTAGGAAAAGGCTAGACAGAAGATGACTGACTAAGAACTGTAATTAAATTGTGGGCACTATTTAGCAACCTGTACAGCTCTATCATCAGGTTCATTAAATGCTGTAAGGTTCGGAGGAGTGTGTAGTGTGCACGACGGGTATCAAAAGCTGGGAGTTTTTTTAACCCTTTCTTCCCAGCTAAAGCACTAGAAAGTGGTGAAGGAGGGACGTTTTAGGGTATTGTCTTTGTGCAAAACTACTGCTCAGAAATTGCTGGCTCTCAGCCAAATTTGAATAAGTGACTTTTGATTTTCGATCAGTAGGTAATAAGCAGATAGTACCTACTCGTATTCATTAAATAATTGAACTTTTTCATACAACATTGATGAATGATTGGCATCACTGTTCTCCTGACATTCCATCAATATTTAATCACTGCACAAAGCTTTCATAAAATTGTCATTCATGAAAAAAATCATCGAATTGGAAAACCGATCGACAGGTTTTTACGCAAAAACTCTGGTACTCGTACATACAGCATGCCAGAGTACGCGTAACGGCGAGAATTGAAAATGTTTGTTCAAAAACAATTTGTAATAAAACGTGTCAGTTTTTGTTGAAACATACGGGGCGTTAGTTGGGTAGAGCGCGCTGCGAGAAGTTTTATTTTTGACCGCGACTTCATACGCCTATGTTATTTCCTGATAATTTAGCTTTCAATTGGTGAAAAAATTGTTAAAAGCGGTCCAGTAGTTTCGGAGCCTATTCGGTACAAACAAACAAAAATTTTCTTGATAATATTACTATTAGTCGCTCTTGACCTATCGCCTTATGGTTAACAATTGATGAGGTCTACTACGTCGGAACAACTGTCATATCATAGGCTTCTTCATAGGTCGAAATATTGCATGGATTCTGTGGGATAAGCCTAATTACTAGAAAAGTATTGCACTGTTATTTTAGCTCTAGGAAATCGAGACTTTATGCGTGAATTACATCATTTCAATTTCCATTTCCTCTTAATGTAATTACGGTTCATTATATGTAATTATCAAATTTCTTTGTTTATCCTGTATTCAAAACCAGAGGAAAAAATCAAACTATAATATTTTAATATCACTAACACGCGTAAGTTGATCACATTTTTTTAAGCCTGGGAAATCATCATATTTGCTTCTTCGCTCTGGGCGAAGCGGAAGGGAGTGGCAGATTTTATCTGACTAAAAACCATCCGTTTCGTTCTGGGACTCTTTCTAACAAATTCCGCAACAAGTCAACCCTATGGGTACATTTAGGGCGGATTTCATCAATGAACTAAACGTGATCAGCATCTCCTGCTCCTCCCAGAGCGAGAGGAGTCATTTGATGATATCCCATACTTAAAAAAAAAGTAATTCATAAGATGGACGTCCGCGTTCAAACTACGCCGCCGTATATTTCCAATTCGCCCGCTGATTTCAATAGCTACGCAGTTACACTGTGGCCACGCTCGGCCGGCCGCAAATTGCGACAGACTCTCACTTGTACCACGAACGTGTCACAGGCGAGAGAGATGGAAAAACTTTGCAGGGAATTGACCAGTGGGGAATTGAGGCTGTGTGTTTAGGTTTGTTTCCTGATAGGTACAATCTGGTGGTTCTTAAGCCAAGAGTAGGATGGGCTGCGAAATTTTTTTGAATGAGTCACCGCGGCGCTGGAATTCCCTCCTGCTTCGCCCAGAGTCATTTGATGGTTTCCCATCCATTAAAAAAAACAAGAGTAGGTTACTTCTAGGCAAGTCCGCTCGTGTTAGATGCTCGATAGAAAGAGTCACCGCGGCCCTGGAACGCATAGGGAACACGGTGGGTTTTAGTCAGCAAGATTCTGACACTCGCTACCGCTTAGAGCTGGAGGAGTCATTTGATGATTAACTTTCCACAAAAATTGGCTAGCGTGCTCCATCGCTTACCATGAGGTGAGAAGGTTGTTGAACGAGAGTATTTCAATAAAATGTTATGAAGCATGATTTACATAAAATGAATTGATAGCAAGATGAAAATTAATTAAAGTACCGTGCAGGACATTTCTAATATTATGTGATAATTGTGATATGAACCTTGAGTTTGACAGCCAAACGTCCGTCAGAAGTAACAATATGAGTCATTCCAATATTAATCAGAATAATGGAAAAAACGACAATTTTGTTAATAGCAGAAATTATTTCACACTATTTTAATCAAGAAATGAAGTCACATTTAATTTATTACAAAATAAATAATTAATTCTTTGACATTTTTATTGATAGTTCTATTACGGAATGTTTGGGCAAGATAATTAAACTTTTCTAGACTATTTCTAATGACCTAACTTTTATGAGAAATGAAGAAATTCATGAATATACAATTGGATGACAAACAAACTGACTGTTCACCACACGCTCTAGACAAGAAACATTCTGTCAGTGGTAGCGTGGCGAAAGCGATTGTCAAAACGTCAAAAATGTATGGGATTGACAAACGCTATCTAAATGTCACGAGATCAATCCCTTAGGCCGCGGACACGAACTCAGCGAGCAAGGAAAGGCGGTGCGGATAGTTCCTTATAAATCTCAACATGCATTCGGGTTCCTGTCCCTGACGGGACGGAGATAAAGCAAGTTCGTACAAATCGTATGTAACCGATTTCTCTCCGTCCCTTTCTCTGTCGGGGACCCGAATATGTGTGAACGGCACCTTAGAACGCGACTCTGGTCGCGTCAAATGCATGGTCTATTTATATGGAACTGACCGCGCCGCCGCCGCTGAGTTAGTGTCCGCGGCCTTTTGTCTAGAGCCTCTGATGGCGTGGTGACTACCTATAGATATATGCATTACCAGACAGAGAGACATCGCAGATGCGTAGCGTCGCAGAGACAAAGCTGACATGTGTCAAGTGTCTATCTACACCAGCACACATACCCTTCATACTGGAACACTGCTTGGTGACAGAAATGCTGGACATAGGCCTACCCCAAGTTTCGCCATAATAACCCGTCCTGTGCTGTGTACCTTCATTATTTACCTAATAATTGGGTTTTAAGAAAAAACGAGAAGAGCTCGTGGCTGAGTGAGTATAACAGCCGCACGGGCCGATGTTCAAGGTAAAGCAACACTTGCCGAGGCCGATCCGTGGATGGGTGACCATCTATTACTTTCGGAGTGTTGAAATAGCTTTTAATTTATATTTTATTTTGCCTAGTGCAAAGGCCTCCCCAACGCCTTCCAAGAACATTATCTCGGGCAAATAAAATATTTTTACCCGATATAATGTTCATAAAAAGATATGAACAAAAATTTACGTTTCTACATTCTACAAGTTTTTTCAAGTACAGAACAAGAAACTAAGGAAAGTTCAAAAATAACGACCAAATTTTATGCAACACTAATGAACCTGTCCAACCGGCCAGGTATATTGCAGAAACGAAAAATAACTTCAAGCAACCTGTTACTTCGATAACAGCTACAGTAAAAACTATCTACTCGTAGGATATACCAGTTATATCGTTATTAAGTTTTTATTAATCAAGCTGTGGGTGAATGACCCCGATCAATGGCTGCTTGGCAACTGAGTGACAACAATGACGTCATCGGAACAACATGGCCGCCAATGGGGTGGTTGCAGGGTAGTGTTTTTCCGTTTTTTCTGCTTAACATAACATAACATAACAGCGCATTTTATTAATTGAACTCTTTTTACTATTCCATGTTAGAATGAATGTCTTTTTTTATCGTATCAATAAAAGAAAAACACTGCGTTTTCAAAATAGAGATATTGTTTACAAAATTTAATAAATACTGTTTTAGATAAGGATAGTCGCGTTACCGACGCGGACGCTTTGTTGCGGTAAACACACAAAGATAATCAAATTAATTAACCATGATTTATATTTAGGAGGAAAATCAGCATTTAAATGCTCAATACCAAATACTCTTAAATACAGCTTTTAAAACGCCTTTCCTTGTTTACATCTTGATAGGAGAAGTCAAGAAATTCCCCATCATCACCATTTTTCTTTCCTGAGACTGTGTTAATATTAGGTCCAGATAAATCAAAACCGTACTGACGCCAGCATATTTAAGCTGCAACAATCTATCTTTCTTCAATAGATTTTAAACTTAACAAATATATCTATACTAATATTATAAAGCAGAAGAGTTTGTTTGTTTGTTTGTTTGGTTGAACGCGCTAATCTCAGGAACTACTGGTCCGATTTGAAAAATTCTTTCAGTGTTAGATAGCCCATTTATCGAGAAAGGTTATAGGCTATATAACATCACGCTAAGACAAATAGGAGCGGAGCAATAATGGAAAATGTGACGAAGACGAAGTTGCGCGGGTCAGCTAGTATATATATCTAACTATAAATATAAGGTTTAAGGTTGATTGAAAATTTGACAGTTTCGGGTATCTTGATGTGCTGGCTGTACCTAACAAATTAATAATTGATTTCGTTAAAAGAAAGGTATGGCTTTTACACAAAGTGTTACAAATTAAACTATAAGGTTCTTTGTACTCATAATTTAATTATATTTAAACTACTTTCCCTACGAGACCAATACCAAAATCGCGAAAAGAAAATCAGGGGAAGTTGTTTTCTTTGCCGATGGCAGTGTTGGTCTCGTTGAAATATTGAGTTTATTCTGTTCCACGTTAAATTCAAAGTCCAATAAAAAACATTGTTCGTCCAGAAAAAAAACGCAACCCCATACAAGAAAGACCCAATATTATTGCGTTTTTTGACAGACACTGCCTTGCCTGCGTCTGTGTTTCCGAACGCATACAACTCTTCAAAGTTAGAGTGAACAGGCTCCTTCTGGTTAAGCTCGCTCCATCGTAGACTTTTGTCTCCGTCATCTCTGAACTACAAGAGTCAAGAGCAAACCCTTCTCAAAAAATAATAATTTAGTAATGCTTTAAAAGTTTATAGACATACTTACATTACTGTATGTTTCTAGTTCTTCGCGACTTCCAACGAAAGCACTTTTTCCACAAATGACCTATCTTTCAATCAGTTCTGTGTCTCATGTCGAAGAGCTAAATGATAAATGGGCAAGCGCGAGTGCAAACTATTTAGCGAGAGTTCCGTATCTTATGAGCAAGTTTCTGCGACCTAATGATGCTGCCGACGACATTTTTGCAACGGACAGCGTCGTTATTTTCTCCAATATTTTAAAAGCAATCAGAGACAGCAATACTGCGACGTTTATTTTTGTATCGTTTTCGACAGTTTTGGAGAAATAAGACATAAAAATAAATAGCTAGATGGACTCTTGGAAAATAAATAGATGGACTTTATGAAAGATTAGCGGCTTCACCCGCGTGTTCCCTGGGTCCATCTATTGCATATTGGTCGTAGGGAGAGGAAGTACTCCCGGGATATATATAGCCTATGTAATATTCCAGACTGTAATCTAACTCTATGCCAAATTTCATCAAGATTCGTTCTGACGTGATTGAGTAACAACATCCATTCAAACTTTATAATACACTTGCTGATGCCCGCGTCTTCGCCGCTTAACAAATTATATACTAAAACCTTCCTCAAGAACCCCTCTATCCATTGCTGAAAACATTATGAAAATCGGTGCATTAGTTTTTGAGTTTATCGCGAACAGACAGACGTGGCGGAGGACTTTTGTTTTGTAATATATAATAGTGATAATTATTAGTATTAGAAGATGTAAACCACGACAAACCACGGATCCCTAAAAAAGTAAAAGCATAACATTTGTAATTAAATACGTTAATTATAAATTGAAATGAGCATGGAAATAGGTTGGGTGAAACAATACCGTATTATAGAACTAGTTAGTACATAAAAGCGCAAAATAAAGTAAGTACATAATCAAGTTAGAACTAGGTCTTAGATAAACTTTATGAGTGTGGCAACACTAAGACTGAGTTATCGTCCGGGCTGTGCTATTTTCTTGTTAGTTTATCCAGGAATTTTATGGGAAGTATGTTTGTTTATTAAATACTGCGGTTTTCTAGCGGCTTTGCCATATTTAGAATTTCGTCTTACTTTTCTACGGAGTATAAAACAGTCTCTTTTCGCCGTTTGTCCGTCTTTTGTACGCTTAGATCACTTAAACTTGACAACGGATTCTAATCTATAACTAATATTATAAAGCAGAAGAGTTTGTTTGTTTGTTTGTTAATTCGTTTGTTTGGTTGAACGCGCTAATGGGAAATAATATAAAAAAAAATACAACTGACATCCAAGTAAAAAATAACTTTTTACTAAATATCCTTTTGTAGCATTCTCTTTTTTTTTGCAAGGATGGCAAATCATCAAATGTATCCTTTCACTCTGGACGAAGCGGAAGGGAAGTGTCAGACATTAAAACCCATCCGTGTTCCTCTTAATGCCCTTTAATCTGTCTCCTGCTTGATAAGGAGGGAAGTGGAAATAACATTTATTTTTTCCTATTTATCCGCTGTACTCTTCTGATTAATTTCGTTTCGGGATCCAAGACAGTTGAATCGTTTCTCCGGGACTCGTCGCTACTGTTGATTCTGGCTTTCAGGAGTTGCAGTGGTTGGGAATGTGTGGAAGGCTTGTCCCAAAAAAAAATAGTTGCAGATCAGACCATGACAATATGGTAAACATGTTAGCACAACTCCACTTGTATCACCTTGCATGCATTTATTTATAATTGTATGTAGGTACACACATGTTTGAGCAAATAAATTTATCTGAATCTGAATCAGATTCGTATGTTCTGAAAGCATTCTGAATTTTGCTATGTCGCCCTAGTACTTTTCCCATGGCAGACGTTATAATGTCCCCGCGTAACGGTGCTCAAACCAAACAATTTGTATGGACGAGAATATAATTTTGTACGCACTGTCGCCAAGTCATTTACTATGCATTAACTTCGTATAACGGGTCTCTCGCAAGGTCGCTTTTATGAATGTTATAAGAAAGAGAGATAAATTATTTTCATATGAATGAAAATGTTATTTCCACTCTATCAGAATCAAAGTTGTACAGCAGTGCGACTGTGTAAAATATATCTTACTGGGCTTAGGTGTTTCCGTACTTCGGAAGGTACTGTCACGTTCATGTGTATCCTTGGTTTATAATGCTCTTGTGTGTTCCGGGTTTATCTGGGGTGCACAGCACCCCTACGGAGTGTAAGGAAGCTACATGCAATATTTCGGCTTTCTACGAACAGTAGTTTCGGCTTGCGTTGATCGATCAGTCAGTGAGTTTTTGCTTTTATAGAATAGAATAGAATAATAATAATAAACCCACCGCAGTATCTCTACGTTGACATCGTGGTGGGGCTTGCGCGTCCCGATGGACCTTAGGTCATACCTAGGGTGAGGGGCCAGACAAAGAGATACAATCCGCAAGGCAGTTTTGTGGCGAACTGTTGGGCAGTAGCGACCCCACGAACCTAATCTCTCGGGAGAAGTCTTTGTTCCTCATCTCCGGCTTGCCTTTGTTGGCTGGCCAGAGTGAACACTGAAGATGAACAGAGCTCCCACCTCTTTCTTGCCTTAATCGGACGGTTTGAGTGGAGATTCGCTAGAGCAAACGTGCTCGGGAGAAGGATGTTTAATCCAGTAAGATGCTGGTAGGGATCTTGACCGCACTTCCGGAATTGTCCTGATAGCCGTGGTATACCTCTCCACTCCTCTAGCACCTCAGGCTATGTTGCCTCCTTGGCGCTACGTCACTTTGTGCTAGCGACCGTTTTCGGGGGCACATTCATTGAGTGTGCAAGTCACCCCTTGCCATTTAAAAGCCGTGTATATTGTTAGTGGTCAGGCAGGGACCAATAGTTCTTCTATAATAAACGATTATCAGTCCACTAAACCACCCAAACCTATAGCGTTTAATTTTGTTTCCATAATTATTCTGCAATAGTACTGCTCCAACCGGGGATTGTCCTTGGGAATACTTTCAGTGCATACAGGGATAATCGCCGGTTGGTGCCCCATTACATTTGAAATGTCTAACGGGGCCTCTGCGAGCTGGTTTTGGCCCCTCGTACGCCTACCAAAGGACCGGGTCTCCAGGGACCCGAGAAAGTAAAAATAAACCCAAACCCATAGCGTTTCATTTTTTGTTTACATATTCTACAATAGTACTGCTCCAACCGGGGATTGTCCTTGGGAATACTTTCAGTGCATACAGGGATAATCGCCGGTTGGTGCCCCATTACATTTGAAATGTCTAACGGGGCCTCTGCGAGTTGGTTTCGGCCCCTCGTACGCCTACCATAGGACCGGGTCTCCAGGGACCCGAGAAAGTAAAAAAAAAAAAAAAAATAATTTTTATTTAAGTATATGTATAATATGTCGCCGGAAAGTGGCAGACTCCGTAAGATTGTTAGATTATAATTTCCCGAAATATTCTGAAAAAATCGTTTTGTACATATTATAGAAATTCATATAATCGAAATTCTATATATTATATAGCTTCCAATACATCCGTGTCTTATTTCGAAAAAACAGATTACAATTTCACGAGATATTTTACTATCTTACGGCGTTTGGCCATGTTCTGGTGACATATTATGTATATAATCATCACAATCCTACTTCTTTATATATATATTTTTTTTTTTAACTTTATGCGTAACTCATAAATATAGGCGAACTTAATAGGTACCTTAGGCATTCACTTTCAATCGACCAAAATGTGGTGGGTAAATAAAAACAGGAAAATTGTGTTTTGTTCACAATTTTGCATATCAAATAGTTTATGGGCCGGAAAATATCATAGACTACTTTGTATTCCGGAAAAACCCGTTTCCCTAGAGACAGTCCGTATTGGCGAGGCCACAGATAAAATCCTGGGTACTAGTATTTTGGTAGATTTATTTGATTTTATCGGTTATATCGGTACAACCAATGGGGTTGTGTCCTGAAAAAATCTAATTAGTTCTTCAGTTAGATAATCAAAGATATTTGACCCGTGTTTTTTCTTTTGTTACGGTAACCAAAATTGACGAAGTTACGATGCTTTTAAAATTCTCAATACGTCACACCTTCGCATATTTTTTAGTGAGTCATGACGTCACGAGCCCCCACTCCCGAGTTTGAATGCGTTTTATCTTTGTCAATATTCATTGATTTACAAAAACAAAAAATACGTGTCCATTATTTTTCAATAGGTACTCTAACTGACGGACTAAATAGTTTTGCAATTTGTGGATGATGGAATCTAGCCTATTCGACTCGCTATCAGTGATCAACTGTTACATAAACTCTGTCACCCTCCCTCTCCGTTCTAACACCCTTTTGGCCGACGTCATCATATGGTGGTGACGTCACAAGCGTTTCCGCGACACATGTCAAGTCGTTCTCAGGGAAGACAACATGCTTATTGTAAACACGTGTCTTTTGTTTTGTTGGAGAAATTCTCGACATGTGCTTGTTGCTTGTAAATTTTGTTAAGTTATTTCTGCTAGCACTTTCGCCTGTCGGAAATTATCACAAGAGAGCATACTCACAGAAAGAAACAAATAAGTACCAACCGCCAACCGAAGTTTTTCCAACAATTCCAACTTAGGCAACAATTTCAACCTCATATTGCTTACACATACAATAGAAATGTAAGTCATCAAAAATGCCTACAATTAAAATACACCTGCAAAACAAAAACAACGATGCAAGAAAACCCGCGACACAAAACTAGTTCATTACTTCATTGTGACCCACTTCAATAAGTGCTGGCGAAGCATAACAATGTAGTAGATACATAATCACTACATAACGCATTATATACTAATACTAGGTCAGTTCACAACATTACAATATGTACTCTATTTGTTAAGATTTACGGTCTTTTACCTCAATTTGTTATTTACTAGGTTTTACTTGCGGTTTCGCTCCCGTCATCGTCCCGTTATTTTTTGACTGAGTAAAACTAAAAACCGGCCAAGTGCGAGTCGGACTCGCGCACGAAGGGTTCCGTACATCTACAAAACGGCAAAAAAAACACGTTTTTTGTATGGGAGACCCTTAAATATTTATTTCATTCTGTTTTTTAGTGTTTGTTTTTATAGCTGCAACAGAAATACATAAACTGTGATCATTTCAACAATCTAACTGTCACGGTTCATGAGATACAGCCTGGTGACAGACGGACAGACGAGTCTTAGTAATGGGGTCCCATTTTACCCTTTGGGTACGAAACCCTAAAAAGCAGTCAATGAAAATCATCGATAGTGTAGCAAACTAGCAAGTAAATCTTTCTTTTGGCCCTTCTACAAACAAACATATTTTAAATCTTCACTATACATGTTACTGTGTTCATTTCCGTCATCTTGATCAGATTATAAACTCTCAATATATTATAAATAGCCAATCTATTCTGTCAACATGTCATCTTGCCACTTACGTGACATGAGCTCCAGCTGAACTGTCATTCGTTCAATTTATGCAAATGAGTGACTTACTGCATGTACACTTCACCTAAATATTTACGTTGAGATATTTAGGGCTTATCTCGTATACTTTTGACGTATAGTGTAACGTAAAATTTAAACGTAGCTACAATACTCGTTTCGCACACAATATTTATTTGAATTAGATCCTATATTCATATTTATACAAATACAAATTGTTTTTATTGGGAACAACTTAAGGAACCAATTTTGTTAACTTAGTACAACTTACACACTAGGGTTAGTAAAACCAGTTTAAAAAACTTTTTACAAAAAAATACAACCGACATCCAAAAAAAAAAAACACTACAAAGTTAAAAATAACTTTAATTTCGGAAGTCGGTGTTTTTGTTAGTTTCTTCGTATTTTGACAACGGCTTCCGAAATAAAATTTAAATGGGACCAATCTGCAAGTATATCCTTTCAGATAAAACAAGCACTTTTCAAATCGGTTCATAATTGTCGGAGTTATGAGGTAACAAACATAAAAGAAAACATACAACCGAAATGATAACCTCCTCCTTATTGGGAAGTCGGTTAAAAATAATAAAAATATGAATGATTTATGAATGATATTAACTGTGTATGTCCTATAAAATTAAACCAAAATACTATGGGGTTGTAGTTTTTCATATACATACGTCAAAATATTCGTGCTGGTAGTACTCTCTGACCATTTCAAGTAAACCAAAATACCTTGCAAATTCAAAAGTTTACAATATATAACCGTATCTTATCAAGAAGAAAGAGGTTACAATTTCACGCGATTTATTACAAACGAAGTGTTTGCAATAACCCAGTGACATACATGTTCGTTAAGATTACGATTATGGAAAACGAATGGGACTGGTATACTGGATTTTTCTATACTGTGGTCAAGCTAGTGTTCGTTTATACACGAGTAGCTGTTGCCTGCGACTTAGTACGCGCACATCTCGTTTTTTCGCCTTCCTCTCGCCTCTGAGGAGTGTAGGAAAGCCTCATGTAAATCAGCTCTCTACGACCAGTAGTTTCGGCTGTGCGTTATGTCTGTTTGCCAGTCAGTCAGTCAGTCAGTCACTCAGTAACGGAAGAATTTTATATAAGTATGTGTGTGTAAGATTGTTATTAATCTTAATTAGATTATAATTTCTCGATATTATTATGAGTTCAGAGAAAATAGTTTTGTAGCTGTTATATAATTATTATTTTTTGTTTTGTGTCATGTACTAATTACTTTGCATTCTACTCAGTGTATAAATTCGAGTTCCTAAAACGTAACAGACAGATGTGTTGCTGGGGAGTTTGTTGGCCACTTCTTCTCCACAGCTAAAACACTAGGAAGTGGTGACGGGCGGGCGTTTTGGGGGACTGTCTTTTGTAGAACTTGACGTTCAAAAAGTGCTGGCTCTCAGCCTAATTTGAATATGACTTTTGAATTTTGAATTTAATATATTCCATCCAATTTCAATAGTTTCCAATACATCCGTGTCTTATTTAGATAAAATAGTTCACAATTTCACGCGATATTTTACAATCTTACGTGTTAGCAATTTTCCGGTGAAAATATATAAGGACGGGGTATAGGTACTTTATTAAGCTGTGGTCACGCCAGTAAACGTTTTAATTTGCAGTCAAAATATTGTATTTTTGTACAAACAAAACCAAATTTTTCACTACATAAATTCTATTTCTTTTTGTGGTGGTATTTCCTCTGAAGATTGAGGAGGGAATTTAATGATGTGTGAAAGTAACTTTTATTGGATGTATTGCAGGCCCGCCTCAATAGCTTAATGAATATAGATATACTTAGCATCGGGACACAAAAAGTTTCCCAAAGCTTGGATTAAGATAAAGCTACTTTTAAACCGACTTCCCAAAAAGGAGGAAGTTCTCAATTCGGTTGTATTTTTTTAATGTTTTTTACGTCATGACTCCGTCATTTATGAACCGATTTGAAAAATTCTTGTTTTATCTGAAAGGATATAATATTCTCGATTGAATTTATATTTTATTAAAAGTGGTTAGGATGTTTGGATTTTAAATCGAAATAGCTGGAATTCGTTTACTTGGATGATGGTTTTTTGTCATCCAAAGTATTTTGCTTTCCTGCGATTTTGCAGTAGTGTTGTTAGATACCACAAAAAGTGAAAAAAAAAATACAACCGACTAGGTACCAAATAAAAACTTGACTTCCTTAAAAAGTTTTTTTAGTCATGGTATCTGTAAGTAATTGGATAAAAGGTAAGTAGGTGTTTTTTTTGTATTCCCACCGTGTTATTAATAATTTCGATTGTAAAAATCTATGTTCTATAACCTAGCTGAGTCATAAACTCGAACTCGATTATTGAAGTACATTTAATAATGTACCCACGCCAGCTAAGTATAATAATAATAGAAAAGACATTTGCCCCTGGCAATTGCTTATTCTATTAATTAATGGCAAGCAGATCCCATGTTTAATATCCTGCCAATGTCTAGCTTGACAAGTAAATAATAACAATTTGCAATTTGAATTAACGGTCAATTTGAGTTGACATTAATTTTGCTATAAGACACCGACTGGATGCAGTTAAGTTAAATACCATTCAAACTAGCCTCCATACTCGGAGGTCAGTGGCCTATAATGTGAGGTTATATTTTTTGTGGCAACATTCTCGATCCAAGATGGCGCATGCCCCTAATTGCGCGGGAGTTAGATGAACAGGATGCTTTGAGTGCAGTTGTTGTATTTCTCTTTGTGGGGAATAGTTTTTGGTTTACATAACAGATGATTGAGCATAAAATAGGTACCTAAGTGTTTGGTTATGTTTTCCAGCAAAATGTGGGTGATTTCTGCGTAATTCTCATGTATAGAGCGTGCTTTAACATAGTTATAGGCATCAATTAGGCTCTAAATCAGGTTTGTTAAAGAAATAAATCCATATGCAAAAACACTTTGGTCAAGGGATAAAATACTGTCAGAAATTGCCCGTCATTGATAGGCCTCCAGTGTAGGTAGGTATATGTCACCGAAAAAAAAAACAGACTTCGTAAGATTATAATAAATAGTTTACAAATTCACGCGACATTTTACAATCTTACGGCGTTTGCCATTTTCCGGTGACATAAGTAACACAGATAGATTTTGCCGGTATCCACAAGACCACAAATCAGGATCTGGGAGGCTATTGAGAAATTACTGATGAAATAAGCAAATAACACTGTCCGATCAGACCATCCATGGGTCTGATCGGACAGTGTTGCCAATGGAGCCGAAAAGTTCTGGAGTGGTGAACGCGTACCGGAAGACACAACGTTGGAAGACCTCCCACAAGGTGGACTAATGACCTGGTGAGGATCGCGGGTAGCCGATGGATGCGAGACGCACAGGAGCGGTCGTTGTGGCGACGCTTGGGGGAGCCCTATGTCTATCAGTGGACGTCTTTCGGCTGATATGCTGATGATGATGATCAGACCCAAAATCCCATGCTCAGCAGTTACACATGCCAGCACTACACCTACGAAGCATTCATTTCATAAAACCAAAGTGCTCCTGTAAGGGTTCAGTTTTTTTCCTTTTAAGATACTGAACCATAAATAAACATAAACGACCAAAATTTGGGAACTTATGCTTACCCCCAAACCCATGTTAAAACTGCCAAACCTACAAACCTGCCTAAGTGCTTACCCCCCAAGCAAAAACGCGACGCTAGCCCAAGATCTAAGCAACGATGCGCTCACCCCGGCCGCCTTTCACTCGCGAAGGGCAGGTCGGATTGCAAAGCTGTGTCCTACTGACGGACTGTGCTTCGGTCTACCGGTTTGTGTGTAGTATTTGAGTAGTTGAGGTAAATATGTACGGTGAGTGTTATGGTATGGCTGCGTTTCCTCTCAAAGGACTGGCCCGAAAAAGTGAAAGTGGGAAATACCCTTGCCAGAGTCTGTGTTTCCTGATAGCTACAACCTCGAGGGCTTTAACTAAAGAGTCAATAGGCTAGTTTCCATCATCCACAAATTGCAAAACTATGGACACGTATTTTTTGTTTTTGTAAATCAATCTATATTGACGAAGATAAAACGCATCAAAACTCGGGATTGGGGGCTCGTGACGTCACTACCCGCTAAAAATTATGCCGGAGAGTGACGTATTGAGAATTTTAAAAGCGTCGTAACTTCGTCAATTTTGGTTCCCGTAACAAAAGAAAAAATACGGGTCAAATATTTTTTGATAATCTAACTGACAGACTAATTAGATTTTTTCAGTAAACAAGCCTATTGTTAGGGATAGTCAAAAGTCAATAAATTTGACAGTGGTGATGCCTAGGGATATTGTATTACCCATTTGCTAGTTGTGAAGGTCAGATTCGCCATCGCTCCATGTAAAGAAGATAAATTGATAAGACGATTGATTTTTAAATTGTCTTTACAAGGTCGGTCTTCTACAGCTTGTACTTTGATGAGTGTGCACAGGAACTCCACGATCTGATCCCACCATCGCTCTTTTACTACCGGAATACCAGACGTACTGGTATATCCGGACTAGTCGTACCCAGCACTTCTCCTCCACATATATTATGCGCACAGCCAAACTGTGGAACACTCCGCCAACATTGTGTTCCCGTCCACATATAATCCGTTTGCCATCAAAGCAAGAGTGAACAGGCATCTTCTGGGCAAGCTCGCACCATCATAGACCTCATCCATCGCTTTCTATCAGGTGTGATTGTGCTCAATAGCAGGAACATTCTTCTTCTCTGTCGTTTCGCTCTTGGCAGAGCGGTCGTGGTCACGTTGAGGCGTCCACATTGGTGATAGAGGCGGACACAGCTTTCTTAACGATCTCCCGCCATCTCTCTCTGTTGGAAGTCTGTCGGGCGCAGTCTGACACGCAGTTACCCACTGCGGATTTCACCTGATCAGTCCATCGCATAGGTGATCGGCCGCGCAATCTGGTTCCCTCCACTTTTCCTTGTACGACTAGCCGCTCTATTGAGTTGTTATCGCGTCTAGAGACATGGCCAAAGTACTGCAGTATGCGCGTCTGTACTATGGTCGATAGACGCTTTGTGATGCCGAGCTCCTGAAGTATGGACACATTGGTGCGGAACTCTGTCCAAGATATGCCGAGCATTACATAATAATAAAAAAAGGTTCTTGATTTTCCTGTGATTTGAAAACCCAGTCTTCATCATATTTCACGGCCCGTCAAATCAGAAAAGCAAAAGTATATCGCCGAAATGTTCACACACAACGCGGATATGAGAAAGCATTGTTCTCAAAATTATCATCTACATGAAATCGGTCAGTCAGTCAGTACTTTCATTGGAATTGCAGCAATTCTTAGAATATGTTGCTGTATGGGAAAGTATGACGAGCGTTAGTCATAAGAAACCAATCTTATCACTGGACAAAGGTGAAATGATACACGTGGAAAATTTACCAAGAGGTTACGATGATTCTCATATACCAGAGGCCTTAGTGTGAGTTTTTTCGACTCACGTTCGAACGCGTTCGATTGCGAGCGCGTTAGAATTTAGTATGGGAAATTAGGTTCTACGAGTGACCACCAGGTGGCACTATAACTAAATTCCCATACTAAATTCTAACGCGCTCGCAATCGAACGCGTTCGAACGCGAGTCGAAAAAACTCACACTAAGGCCTCTGCCCCGTATGTAAAGGTACATTAATGTCCCGTGCCAATTATGCTAAATAAACGTTTGCGATAGTTGATAGTGTGATGGCAATGCAGAGACATAATGGTAGGAGCTAATAATTTACCTTATCATCATACACATCATCTGGAAAGTGGCAAACACCGTAAGATTGTAAAATATCGCGTGAAATTGTAAACTATTTTTTCTAAATAACACCCGTACGTATTTGAAACTATTGAATTTGGATGGGATACATAATATAATATAATATGTATACTTAATATTAAATAATTTATGTAAGTTTGTATGTAGGGTGTAATCTCAGGAACTACTGGTCCGATTTGAAAAATTCTTTCAGTATTAGATAGCCCATGTATCTAGGAAGGATATAGGCTACATATCATCACGCTAAGACTAAAAGGAGCCAAGCATTAATGGAAAATGTGACGCAGACGAAGTTGCGTGGATCAGCTAGTCAGACATAAAATTGTTCGTAAAAAAAATCATACACATCACACCACCAAGTTTTGCTTCTACAGACGTACTCTCCACCAAAAGGTCTATTTCTACAGTTATTTTGCCTTATACTCTTTGGTCAACTGCAGTGTGATTCTGTAAACATGTCGAAGTGAACACTTAAGCGAAGTGAACGACAAGTGAGCCGTCAAACCATACAAACAAGATGGCATGACAACTCACTTGTCGTTCACTCCACCCAAGTGATCACGGTGAGATGTCAACAGAATCGACCGGCTGTACATTACCAAAGAGTTGTATCTCTCCGCGAGCGATCGTTTCGTTGTAGTATCTGTGTCAGCTGTATATTAACGATGATTACTCGATGGTGACTCATGGTGTACTATAGCCATAGCGGATGTGGAATTACTAAGATACATGAGTTTCTTACAAACGAATTAAGGAGTTTATGGTTTGTTTTGGATAGTAATTGTAAGTATGCCAGTAGGAACACATAATGAGCGGCTAAATAACAACAGCCGTTAAGCAACGCTTGCCGAGGATGGTCTCTGGATGGGTGACCATTTTAACATACCGAGTTTCCTCCGTGCCTCGGAAAGCACGTTAAGCTGTTGGTCTCGGCTGTCATTTGGAGAACTTTGGCAGTCGTTACGGATAGTCAGAAGCCAGAAAATTGACACCAGTCTTGCCAAGGAGAACCGTGTTACCCAGTTAATGGGTTGTGGAGGTCTGGTAGGCAGCCGCTCCACGTAAAATACTGGTATTCAGCTGAATCCGGTTTGACTGGAAGCCGACCCCAATATACATAGTTGAGAAAAGGCTATGATGCCAGTAGGAACACTTAATCTACAAAAATCTTTCTCCCACGAAATGTTGAGAGAACTAGCTTTTGGCGCGACTTCGTACGCGCGTTTGCGTAAGAACTTCGGGAAATCCTTTCTGTGTGTGCTCCCTCACACACCCCATGGAACCTACATGCCAAATTTCAGCTCTATACGACCTGTAGTTTCGGTTATTTTTTGTCTGGCAGTCACTCAGTAACGGATGAATTTTATAATTAGGAAAGGAAGGATACTTCAAACTTCTAACTGATCGGTCGGGTAAAAAAAGGTCCTGGAGTGACGATCGCGACCACAATGGGCTTGCGAATAATGAAAATATTTGACCAGTGTTTTTTCTTTTGTTACGGGAACCAAAATTGACGACGCTATTAAAATTCTCAATACGTCACACTCCCGAGTTTTGATGCGTTTTATCTTTGTCAATATTCATTGATTTACAAAAACAAAAAATACGTGTCCATTATTTTTCGATACTCTAACTGACGGACTAAATAGTTTTGCAATTTGTGGATGATGGAATCTAGCCTATTTGGACCGATAACCTCGAAAGGCAAAATCCGCTGGATGCGACACGCACAGGACTGGTCTCTGTGGCGACACTTGGGGAAGACCTGTGTCCAGCATTGGCCACGTTCGAGCTGATGTGATGCTGAGGTTACTTCAAGACAACGACCGCACCATTGCTTACCGTTAGGGGAGGTTTGGTCAAACAAGAGCCTGAACCGGAAGGGTTATTTTGATAGCTCTTCAGGCTGTGTTAAGAAGAACGAGGTTGGCCAGATTGATAAAGAAATGTTTGCGCTTTATTTCCTAGTTTTCATTGTATCCATCTTCATAATAATTTCGTAATTACCTGAAACAAACAAAAAAATAACAATAAGTATTTTGGTTTTGAAGAGATCTGTTGACACTTATTTATCTGCTAGCAGAAGAAAATAAATTATAATATTAGCATTATACTATAATCGTTAAAATAGCACATAGCTTCCGATATCAAGAACATAGATCAACTATGACACATATCACAGTTTCTCAAAGCTCGATGTGCCATACATAAGAATAAAAATCTTTGTTTATCTTTAGTACAGGCTATTAAATAAATAGCCTATTTAAGAGGACAGTACCCCAACCATTTATGTTGTATACCAGTGTTAATTTGTAAACTGTTTCTTTATTGTATTTACTGCAACACCTTTTATGCGATAAAGTTTTTATATTTATATTTTTTAAATCAGCCAATAATGTTCTCGCTGCTTAGACACTAGGGAATGAAATCCCGATCTCGCGGGATCCCGATCTCGCGAGATTCCGTGTAATTTTTCGAGATCAATCCCGAAGTCTAATATGACGAGATCCCGTTCGAGATTGACGGGATTAGGCCGGCAATAGTCAGCTGTTATATTTGAAAAGTCCAAATATTAATTATCAAGATGATTTGGAGCAATGGAAAGGCAACGAGACTTTCCAATGGCCAAGTAAATATCACAAAATGAAAGAAATTAAAAATATAATCACACGATTAAATCGTAAAGAACCAAACCAAACCAAATAGAGATTAATACGACAGTATTAAACGAAGATGACTTGCCACTTTCCATGATAGCGGAAGATATAAAAAGTGCTACTGCTACACAAACTAATACTTCACTTCAAGAGGAATTAGAAGAAACTCTGCGAGCATTAAAATTTTAATAACATAGTAGTAACGACGAAGTAATAGTTAATAACGACTGCCAAAGATCTAAACATGACTTCCGAGGCACGGATGAATCTCGATGTGTTAGATGGTCACCCATTCACACACCGACCTCGACAAGCGTTGCTTAACCTTGAAGATTGACACGTGTGGGCGTTATTATTTCGGCCTGCCTAATACAGACTATTTATTACTATAAGTGGACACCCAATGATAAAACATGACGTTTTCAAGACTGTAGGTCAGAGATAACGTGTGAATAGATAGCCCTGATAAGCTGATAACAGTATTGATAGAGATAAGTTCTACTGTTAGTGAAAGTACGGTATTTTATATGTTGGATCAGCTGTTTTACTTCATGACAGTTGGCAAATTAGAGCCAATAGGCTAGATTCCATCATCCACAAATTGCAAAACTATTTAGTCTGTCAGTTAGAGTATTGAAAAATAATGGACACGTATTTTTTGTTTTTGTAAATCAATGAATATTGACAAAGATAAAACGCATCAAAACTCGGGAGTGGGGGCTCGTGACGTCACGACTCACTACAAATAATGCGAAGGTGTGACGTATTGAGAATTTTAAAAGTGTGGGAACCAAAATTGACGAAGTTACGAACTTCGTCAATTTTGGTTCCCGTAACAAAAGAAAAAACACGGGTCAAATATTTTTTGATAATCTAACTGACGGACTAATTAGATTTTTTCAGGACACAAGCCCTAACTTGAAAAAACCGGCCAAGTGTAATTCAGACTCGCGCACGAAGGATTCCGTAACATAAACAAAAAAAAAAATTTGTTGTCATAACGCTAATAGAAATAAACAATCTGTGAAAATTTCAACCGTATACCTATTACGGTTCTTGAGACAGGCCTCTGACAAACAGACGGACGGAAGTACAGCGGAGGCTTAGTAATAGGGTTCCGTTGGTTACCCTTTGGATACGGAACCCTTAAAATGGATGAAAAACATAGATTAACGAAATTTTTATCAAACTTTAAGCATCTTTTTCAATTATGCTCAAAAACTTTTAAATGTCAAGAGGTCGGTAAGTCAGGCATAAAAAATTAAGTAAGTTGTTCGATTAATTTCCAAGAAAATCATAATCTCGCTCCGTCTTCGACCTAGACTAGAGTTAAGAGCAAACCCAGCTCAAATAAAAAAGGACCGTGTAAATAACCCAATGATGCTCAGCGTGCAATGGAGAGAGCAATGCATGGGGTTTCTCTAATGGATAGAATTCGCTAGGAAGTCATTCGCCAGAGAACTAAAGTCACTGACACTGCGCGTAGTTTCACAATATTGTAGCATACAACAACTAGTCGCCAATAATGTCTATGTTTTTTTTTTTTTTTTTTTTTAACAGATATTACACGTATGTTTATTTCTACTTTAACATCTAAGTCAACTAAACCTAACTATATACAAATATATATATTTATGTCTATGTATGGTCTGTATGTTTCTTTATTATTGAGAACATAAAACTGACCCCAAAACTACGATAACTGACGTATATTAAAATCTACTTTCGAAATCAGTGTAACAATAAAAAAACTAACCCGCATTCCAAACCAAACGAAGTCTAACAAAGGATCAACCATTAAAAACCAATCTCACTGTACAATCAGCCACACGTACCAAAGCATTCTTTAACACCGCCTTTATTGCGTAGCGTTAAGGTCGGTTTTCTTTGATCATGTCTTGAGCATCGACGCCGAGTTGCTAGCCTGTTGGTTTTCTATCGGTTGCATTTTGGGAAGAATGCGACGGTATCGCATAGATTTATTCCGCCAAGCCCGTTCCATCACGGATCACAAGACGAACGGCGATGCGCCACCGGTACATGGTGGACATCCCAACCACACGCACAAAACATTTTTGAAACACATTCATTGTGCGTTCAGCTAAGAAGTGGAATTCCCTGCCGGAGTCTGTGTTCCCTGATGGCTACAACCTGGGAGTCTTTCAAGTAAAGAGTGAATAGGTTACTTCTAGACAAGCGTGCTCCATCCAACACGGCTTACCATTAGGTAAGATAGTGGTCAAACGTGTGCTAATCAATAGCAAAAAAAATATCTTTTGACACTGCTTGTATTGTGTAGCAGTCATCTGGCTAACCTATACCCAACTATAGGGTCGGGGTCGGCTTCCAGTCAAACCGAATTCAGCTGGATACCAGTATTTTACGAGTGATCTACACAACACATTAACTGCGTAGCACGGTACTTCTTGGCAAGACTGGAGTCAGATTATCTGGTTTTGTAAATGACAGCCCGGGCCAATGGCTTAACGTGCTGTCAGAAGCACGGAGTCGAAGGAGTCTAGGTATTACAGTATTTTTTATTTGGGATGTGTTTGCTCTTTACTATGGTCTTGGTCAGAGATGACAGAGACAAGGTCTACGATAGAGCGAGGTTACCCAGAAGGAGCGTTGTTCACTCTAACTTTGAATAGATAAGGGTTTTAAGCGTTCGGAAACACAGACGCAGGCAGAGAGTTCCACTCTTTTGCTGTGCGCATTAGAAAAGACGTTTGGAAAAGCTTAGCGCGAATTGGTGGAATAGCAACAAGGTAGGGGTGCGTCTGGATGTCCGATGGTAGAAGGGGGCCGGTGGGATGAGGTCGTGGAGTTCTTGGGCACATTCACCGAAGTACAATCTGTAGAAGACCGACAAGCAAGCAACCTTGCGGCGATGAGCCAAGATGAGTAGCTTTGATATTTTGATGCCACCAATTTTAAATCACACTGCTTGAAAAGTGACTTTGGAACTTCTTATTCATTTTTGCGGTCGGATATGTTTGTACATGGCAATAATATTTTTTTCCAACATTTCGGTTTTAGTGAGGTGATATTTAGGCACCCATCCAATGATGGACCTGGGCAAGAGTTGCTCAACCTGAAAGATAAACCCGTACGGCTGTTATAATTTAGCCACGAACTCGAACAGTAAGGTCGGTTTTCGCAGTCTCTTAGTTTAGTTAACAGTACAAGTTAAATCATAATCTCATGCTGTACGAGTATTTTATTGTGAGTAATGGGTTTGTCAGATGTAGGTCGAGATAGTACTGTGACGTCACAAATGGGGTTATTTAGTACCCCATCTTTTATAATCTGTGGAGTGATAATCTGGGGCGAATCAAGATTTGATAGTTCTATCTTAGAGTTATGGTGAAGGTAATTATTAAGTTTGAATTAATGATAAGTTTGATTTTAGTGATGAGATATTTTTTTATTATTTTTATTAATAGCACTGGGTTTAAAATAATCATTCAATTATAAATTTAAAATGAAAACTAAGTTATCTTTATACCATGTCTAGCTAGTTATTTCTTGCGTACAGTATAGAACGTAAAGTTTAGACAACTAAAGTTCAATTTTAACTTGGCGGTTATTCCATAACAGCCAAATATTATTATATTACATATTTAATATTCTTACCTTTAATTCTGAAGCCTTTTAAGGTGGACCCAAAGTGCGAGCATAATGCTTAAAGTAAATTGTGGGCTGATGGTTTTTAAGGCATGCATGGCAAAGGTAGATTATCTTGACCTTCTAAGCGATACGTTGACAATAAATTCTGGTCCATAATATATCGAGGCACGGTCTCAACTGGCTGCCAAAATCTTAGCAAAATTAAGAGGGTACTGCACGCAGGAACAGCTGCTCAAAATTTAACAAGCACAAGTTCGATCGTGTATGGAGTACTGCTTTCATATCAGGGGCCCGAGTCTGCTATTTTTATAAATATGTCATTCCGACACTATCCCATCCCACTATCCCATTGTCATGCCATTGTCATTTTGCTAAAAGTTCGTAATCTGCTAAATTCATAATCGCACGGTCACTGGCACGTCAGTGGCCGGTCACTGTCACGTCAATGGTCTCGTAATAGAATTGCGGTAGGAATGCCGTATTGCCATTATTATAAAACCGAGCTAAATTTGAGCATTAATTCTTGCCAGATTTTATTTATATTTAGTGTTACATATTATTTATTAGTGTTATAAGCAATCTGAATTAGTGAGAAGTTCGTAAATACTAAATCTGTCATTATGTACGAGATTACCATTCATATGGCTTTCTTTCAATGGCGTGTCAGTGGCTGATTATTGGAATGTCATAATGACGCCATTATGATGCCATTATGTTAGTAGATTACCAAACTTGTCAAAATCAACCATTTTGAAATCAGTGATCGACCATTCTGACACTATTGTAATAGCAGACTCGGGCCCCTGGACTGATGCTTGATGCGCGTGAGTGGACTGAGAAATGAGACAAGAAGCTGATTGGCAATCCAATGATGCACTGCGAGTCTAAAAAGACCACTTTAGCAGAATCAGAAAGGAAATCACGGTACCCGTCACTGTCAAATTTTCCCAATCAACCATGAACCGTAACCGCGTTAGCGATAAAGATGAAATTTGACTGATTGCTGTGTGATTACCAATAGGTAATCACACAGTGACTCTAGAATGATTCTCCTAAAGTGGCTTTTTTAGACACCCTGGACGTGTCAAAGCTCTAAAGTCTTGAACATCGATGCCGAGTTCTCTTAACCGGTTCACAGTCCCATGAACCACATGTGGTTCATGCTGATTGTTTAACTATTGTATCTGCTTTGCGGACAGTGAATGTGTATACCACTGTACCAGATCAAGGGGTTGCATCATGGACTCGGAGATCAGCAGCTGCACTTGCAACCACCACACCAACGATTCCATCCATTTTTAAATCCAAATAGCTTTTACAGAAAAATAACGCATGAATAAAGCTTTGGTTCGGCTTCGGCTATCATCGGCTTATTCCGGCGGCGTTCGGTTATCGGATTATATCCTTAATAGCTTTTTAATGGAGCTCTTTCCAATGTATTTTTTACCTCCAATCTTTGTGTTACAAAGTTTTAAAGTTTTTAATCATAATGAACTGGTGGTTTAAATGGATTATTTTATGCTAATTAAAGTGGTAAGACTTTGCATTTTCTTTTAAGTCATGTAGTTCAGTGGTTGGCATTGAGGAGCTCGTGGCTGAATACCAACAGCCGCAAGGGACGATCTTCAAGGTTAAGCAACGCTTACCAAGGTTGGTCTGTGGATGGGTGACCATCTTAACATATCGAGTTTCCTCCGTGCCTTGGACAGCACGTTAAGCCGTTGGTCCCGGCTGTCATTTGTAGATCTTTGGCAGTCGTTACGGATTGTCAGAAGCCAGTAAATATGACTCCAGTCTTGCAAAGAAATACCGTTTTACCCAGTTAATGGGTTGTGGAGGTCTGGTAGGCCGCCGCTCCACGTAAAATACTGGTATTCAGCTGAATCTAAACTAGGATACCCTGTGCTATGGACTCTTGGCCACCCTCGCCGAGATTGGGGTTAGATACACGCACAATGAATGTATTCTGAAAACGCTTTGTGAGTAAGTGTGGGATGTTCACCATGTACCGGTGGCGCAAAAATTGACTGAAAAAGAAACAAAGAAATGTGCCGAAATAAAAAAAATCTACCAATGACCTAACCTTTTTTAAATTCAAACTAGCAACCCCCGTTACGTTTTACAGTATGGCAACACCGCAAGGTCGTCTTTACAAATGATTCACTCGCCGTTCACCTAAATGAGAAGTCATTGCCAGAAACAAAAACTTTAGAAGGTCGCAATACAGTTATTTTAATTATCTTTTGAATTTCCAATTGGCGTGCGCAGTTAGGTAAACTTTTTAAATAGTCGGTGTGCGAGGTGAGTAAAGAAATACAAACCGGATAAGTACGAGTCGGACTATCAAGCGAAGGGTTCCGTGCCAGAAACCGGAAAACGCGTCGTTTCTTGTGTGTCATCATCTGCCTAGCCTTTTCCCAACTATATTGGGGTCGGCTTCCAGTCAAACCGGATTCAGCTGAATATCAGTATTTTACGAGTGATCTCCACAACATATTAACTGCGTAGCACGGTACTTCTTGGCAAGACTGGAGTCAGATTTTCTGGTTTTGTAAATGACAGTCCGGGCCAATGGCTTAACGTGCTGTCAGAAGCACGGAGTCGAAGGAGTCTAGGTATTACAGTATTTTTTATTTGGGATGGGTTTGCTCTTTACTATGGTCTTGGTCAGAGATGACAGAGACAAAGTCTACGATAGAGCGAGGTTACCCAGAAGGAGCGTTGTTCACTCTAACTTAGAATAGATAAGGGTTTTAAGCGTTCGGAAACACAGACGCCGGCAGAGAGTTCCACTCTTTTGCTGTGCGCATTAGAAAAGACGTTTGGAAAAGCTTAGCGCGAATTGGTGGAATAGCAACAAGGTAGGGGTGCGTCTGGATGTCCGATGGTAGAAGGGGGCCGGTGGGATGAGGTCGTGGAGTTCTTGGGCACATTCACCGAAGTACAATCTGTAGAAGACCGACAAGCAAGCAACCTTGCGGCGATGAGCCAAGCTGAGTAGCTTTGATATTTTGATGCCACCAATTTTAAAGCACACTGGCAGCTGCTTTGGAACTTATTCATTTTTGCGGTCGGATATGTTTATACATGTCAATAATATTTATTTCCAACATTTGGGTTTAAGTGAGGTGATATTTGGTTACCCATCCAATGATGGACCTGGGCAAGAGTTGCGTTGTGGAGCGGCTGCCTACCAGACCTCCACAACCCATTGACTGGGTAACACCGTACTCCTTGGCAAGACTGGTGTCAGATTTTCTGGCTTCTGACTATCCGTAACGACTGCTAAAGATCTCCAAATGACAGCCGGGGACCAACAGTTTAACGTGCTTTCCGAGGCACGGAGGAAACTCGGTATGTTAAGATGGTCACCCATCTACAGACCAACCTCGGCAAGCGTTGCTTAACCTTGAAGATCAACTTGTGCGGCTGTTACTGTTGTCTGTTACTGTCTTGTGTGCCAGCCCCCTTTTATGTTTGATTAAATTTATATTATTTGCTGTTTTAGTGGCAATAGAAATACACTCTGTGATAATGTCAACTGTCTACCTATTACGGTTTTTGAGATACAGCCCGCTGACAGTCATATGGACGGATGAACGGATAGACAGCGGAACTCTAATAAAAGGTGGCTGATGAAAGTATTGCATTGCAATGCTTTTTTTTGTTTTGTTTTCTGTAGAGTCGTTTGATTGTGCTGTGCTAATTGCTGGCGAGTTGGTAACTATTGTTTCGTCTTCAATAAGGAGGACGTTTTTAATCGAAAAACAAATTCGATTGTTTTTTTTTTTACTTTTTAATTGTGGCAGTATTTTGAAAGACAGTTCTATTGACAACTGTGACAGGTGTCAGAATTTAAGCACGTTGTCACTTCGAATTGGGACGGGTGAAAGTCAGATAAGATTTTTTAAAACGTCATCTTTTAAATAGCTTGTTTAATTTTACAAAAAAAAAAACGTCGTCTATTTAAAATGCTGAAAGTCTAAACATTTAAATCGAGACAGCTCGCGTTTTATAAAAAGGAAAAATCATGTGAACCATTTAAGTCTCGTCAAAGACGGTATTAAATATTTTTTTATACCCGTGAAATTGGCTTTGGATCGCGAATTACGCAGGCACGTACGGAAATCGCAAAAAATACATGATTCAATTAAGGCTCACGAATTCATGATTGACGATTCACTCAAAGATCTAAAACCGATTCAATTATCTATGTTAAAAGATTTCGTCGCTTCAAACTGATTTCAATGCACAATGTCAACGAATTAAGTTACCTAACGTAAATTTTTTGTCAAGATAAATTCTTTGTAAGTTAAGTAAGTAGGTGAACTGTCAACTGATAGGCTTTAAACATTGCAGTTACAAGCTACAAAGAAAAATTCACAACCTAATTAAAATCTCTTTAAAAAGCTAAATTTTTTTCACAAAACATATTCAGAGCACATTTTTTTAACAGAAGAACATAACCTAAAAACTTACAAAAGCGAATTTCGCAAACAAAAGGTTAACAAAATTAAAAGTTGATACCTACTTCAATCAAAATTGAACCCTGTTCAGATCGTTTTAAAGGTTATGAAAGATGCAAATACAAATTGGCAGGCGGGGTCTTTAACCTACGCTAACGGAGAACACCGTTAGTTCCCGCGCAAACAATATGGCCGACGAGGCAAAGGCTCGTGGCGTAAGTCCTATATTTTTTTTATTGTGAAATCTATTTTTTACAAATAAAAATGAGGTGCGATACGGCTACTAATTATTTTATTTGTTAGCTTAGCAATTAAAAATTTCGGCTGGCGTTCTGTGGCCATTTTAGAAGCGGGAAAAAATCTTTTTTGTCTTTGTTTGGGAGTTGAATGAAATTTTAAAGATAATAGAAATGTAATGCAACAATTTCATATATTCGTATATTTAAAAAGATTCAGGGAATTCGGGGAAAACAAAAGTGGAATTTTCAAGTCGATGACGCGACAGTCTAAACATACTGTAAGCTGTGGGTTCTGTGGCCAAGTTTATTGCAGCGACCAACGGCTCTAAAAAAGTCACTTTAACAGAATCAGAAAGCACATCGCGCTTCCCGTCACTCTAAAGTTTTCTCAATCAAAGGTGAACCTAATGTTAAATTAATCAAATGAATGGAATCTAAAGCTAAAAATACAACACAAAACTTGGACACATTCAAAAGAAAATAGCCATGAAATGTCAAAATTCATTTGCCAATAGCAATAATTAATTGAAACCTAGTTAAATAAGCAATTTATGCAAATTTGTCAAGCACGAAATATCAACTAAAGTTGGGAAAGTCGCTGTCGAGCCGTCGAGCGCTTAGCTGTCCGGTTCGCGTTACTATAGCAACGCTAATTTACGCTAAGGAAATAATTGGGTTAATAAGAGTATATTTTATCCTACAAAAATGAGAAAAAAAAGTAGGCACAGTATTTATAGAGAAATTAACACATTTTTTTCCATAGTTGTTCCAGTTTCAGCAGTAGAAAGTTTTTCTTTTTTAATAGGCTCGTTTTTTACCAGATTACCTGGTGGTATGATAAGCCATGATGTGGTCGACGAATTCGATGATGGAGCACGCTTGCCTACTACAAGTAACCTATTCACTTTTAACTTAAAGATCTTTAATTCAAAATTTGAATACTATACTGAACTGAACCAAATTTCTAATCGACTGTGGGACACCACTACTATTTATCCTGCCTGGATAGAAAAAAAAAAACAATAGGAAATTCGGAATTTGAATATCGTAATCGAACGTTCTCGGAAACCATTTAATATTTTCCTAGACAGAAAAATAATAATTCTATTTGGTCCGTCAGTTAAAATAATACTATAAATCTATACTAATATTTTAAAGTTAAGAATAGTTCAGAATTTGATAAACTTAAGAATAGTTTAGTTTAGAATTTGTTCGAAAGAGTCACCGCGGCCCTGGAACGCAAAAAGCACTAGGAAGAATACGGATGAGAAGTCAGTAAGAGTCTGACACTGCCTTCTGCTCCGCCTAGAGAGTCATTTATTTTCATGATTTCCCATCCTTTAAAAAGGCAGTGGGTAATTTCCACTTTTCTTCTTATCAAGCAGGAAACAGAACATAGCTAGGCCAATAGCACCAAGGGACATCCAGCTGATTACAGCTAGAGTACCTAAGCCTACTTGCCTAGCATAACCAAATTGAAATTAACATGAATACCTAACCATATAAGACCTATATAGAGCAATGTGTTATTATACCCATTCACAACACTATAATGCAGTAATCTATTACAGTATATATCCGGGCTACAATGGTCAGTGATTAAAAGGCATGATTCACACTGTTGTACTATTGTTACAGACGTAGGTCAGCCATGAGTGACGAACCGGCCTAGTTTTGTGTGCTGAATGATTTTACGTAGCTGTTGGCAAGCAGGTATAAAAAGAGGGGGAAAACTCATTTGGGCATTTTTATTTTTGACTGAAGGATACAATTATTATGATTCTGTCCAGGAAAATATTAAATGGTTTCCGAAAACGTTCGATTACGATATTCAAATTCCAAATTTCCTTTTGTTTTTTTTTCTATCCAGCCAGGAATAAATAGTACCTAGTGGTGTCTCACAGTCGATTACAAGTTCGATTCAGTTCAGTAATGCTAGGGTTGCATGTCTAACGATCATAGTGTTGCCAGCTTATCGTCTAATAGCATCTAAGTAACCCATTTCTTACCCCGATCACTGACGTTAGCAAGTTTTGTAGGAATCCATTATTTGTGCAACGAAATGTAAATCTAAAATTCTGTCAAAATTATTAGCTGTGTGTGCGTATGCCACGCACACAAGGCGAAGATAATGCCAAAAGCATTCTCTACCAGTCAATATTAGGATGATTCAGAGGCAAATAGTGGTCGATGCAAGATTGAGAATATAAAATGCTATTGGATGACAATGGAAATCGAGTTACCCCGTTACTGGGTTGTGGAGGTCAGAAAGAAAGTCGCTCCATGTAAAATACTGATACTCAGTGCATCCGGTTTGACTGGAGCGGCTCCCAATCTAACCATACATTTCCCAACTTGGCAGATCTAATGGCAACTAAGTGAAGGTGAATCTTGAGACATCGTAGATGCGTTGCCATCGCAGAGGCAAAGCTGACCCACGCTGGTAAAGCCTATATAGTGACTTTTAGACCACTGCTGACTTTCCAGTTTAGACTATAACTTTTAGGTTTAAAAAGGGGTGATCCAATTACAGCAAGAGACAGAGAGGCAAAATAAAAAATATCTTTTAATAAATTACGTAAACCTCTTTACAATAAATAAAATATCAAAGTGATAATAATTTCTATTTGTAATTTAAGCAGGAAAGAATCGTATTATATTTTAACCTGTCCCTTCGAAATAATTAATTTTAACTCAAGAAATCGCTCCATCGTAGACTTTGTCTCTGTCATCTCTGACCTAACAAGAGTCAAGAGCAAACCATGAGCAAACCCATCTCAAATATATAAAAAAAGATGTAGAAATTGTATTTGTATGATCACATCAAGCTATCCGAAACTTAAATTTTCCCAATTAACCTTGAACCTCCATCAGCGGTAAAGTTGAAAATATATTAAAGAATTTTGACAGATTGTTGTAACTTGATGTACCTACTTGATCTGATTACAACAATTCTATCACTGATAGAAACCTAACTACACCATCGCGGAGCGTATTAGGCTCTGTGAAAATTCCACTGTGTACATATTACGGTTCATGAGATACTGAGTGCTGACAGATAGATAGATTGACGGACAGCGGGGGATCGGTAATACGATGTCGTTGTTTACACTTTGGGTACGGAACCCCAAAAGAGCAAGACCGCGGAAAAAAAGTCTCTCACAATTTTAACTTAACATTTAAAGCATCGTTATTCCCTTCAACCTTACCCTCAAAATAATTAATTATAAATAATAAGATAACCTCAAAAGGAAAAACTCTTTTGTCTTTTAATTTCTCGTTTGGCGGGAAACCGTAGCTTTTCCTTAATTTATGGAAGTTTAATACTTCCTGTGGAACTTGGAGGATCTCTTAGTATTCGTAATTTGTATTTAGAAGAGATAGATTCGTTTTTAATTATGAAATGTCAGATATTAAAATAATATTAAGCTTATTCGAATGGAATAGAACACCCGGTCTTCTTTTTTTTTTCACTTGATAGGCGCGAGTTAGGAGCTCGTGGCTAAATAATAACAGCCGCACAGGTCGATCTTCAAGGTAAAGCAACGCTTGCCGAAGTTGGTCTGTAGATGGGTGACCATCTTAACATACCGAGTTTCCTCCGTGCGTCGTTGGTCCCGGCTGTTATTTGGAGAACTTTGGCAGTCGTTACGGACAGACAGAGGCCAGAAAATCTCACACCAGTCTTGCTAATGAGTACCGTGTTATCCAGTTAATGGGTTGTGGAGGTCAGGTAGGCAGCAGCTTCACGTAAAATACTGGTATTCAGCTGAATCCGGTTTGACTGGAAGCCGACTCCAATGTAGTTGGGAAAAGGCTAGGCAGATGAGGATGGGCGCGAGATTGATCACAATGTCTCCAGATGGAAGAGAAATGATTGGATTGGAGATGGAGCTCGCTTGTCTAGAAGTTACCTATTCCCTCTTGACCTAAAGATCCCCTGTAGCTAGATAGCTACAGGGGATCTTTAAAACTCAAACATAGATATGTTTGAGTTTTGGCTGTTATTTTTATTTATTTTATTTGAGATGGGTTTGCTCTTGAATCTAGTCTTGGTTTGAGATGTCAGAGACAAAGTCTACGATGGAGCGAGCTTACCCAGAAGGAGCCTTTCCACTGTAACCTTTGAAGAGAGATTAGGGTTAAACGTTCGGAAACACAGACGCAGGCAGAGTGTTCCACTCCTTTGCTGTGCGCCTCAATAAAAGACGTTTGGAAACGCTTAGTGCGAATTGGTGGAATAGCAACAAGGTAAGTAAGGATGGTAAGTTGCAGTGCGTCTGGATGCCCGATGGTAGAAGGGGGCCGGTGTATCAAACATCTGAAAAACCCTTGCGAGGAAAACAGACAAAATTGTTTCATACAAACATAAAATTGTAACGAAAAAGCGATATACATTTTATTACGCTACCACATCATCGCTTGACATCAGAAACATTCTCATTAAAATGCTAATTAATAAATTAACATGATTTTACGAATTCGTGTTCATTAAGTAGGTAGGGGGAGGGGGAGGCGTCCCCCTGTGAAAGTAATTGATAATCGATAATATTTAGGGGATGGGGTATGGAGGAGAAATAGAGCGCTTGAAGGTGTATTTTGGTAGTCAATGGTCATTTGGGGCAGTTGTGAGGACTAAGTCAAGTATTCAATCTGCTACGTCGTTTGAACGGTGCATGTTCACAAAACAAAAAAATAAATACAATCTATGGATCATTGTAAAAATAAACGTTTTTTTTTTTTCATAGCCTTTTATTTAAGTAACACCATAGTGTGTGTGTGTGTTTGTGTTAGTAGGTATGTATATGTTGAATTGTTTATACATTAAGCCGCACTTTTCACATGCAGTTTGATGAACCGATTGAACTCGGACGCGTCTAACCTACCCGCTATCATTTTCTGGATGCTGTTGCTACCCCCGCACAGCCCTCAAGACCCGACGCTGTTTTCTTTAGCTTAATTGCATTGAAATGATCTACATGCGCACCCGCAAACATTATGGGGAGTCCTTTATGGGAAGCCAGAAAACAGACTCTGCCCAAGGGGTATCGTGTGCCCGGTCATTGGGTTGTGGAGGACAGATAGGCAGCCGCTCCATGTAAAATACTGGTATTCAGCTGCATCGGTTAGACTGGAAGCCGACCCCAACATCGATGGGAAAAGGCTGCTTTATTGGTAGGTACTTTTTAGTTTAGAGGAGTGTTTATGTAAAAATGTTGAGCGCAGTGACAAAAACACAGTCGTTGCCCAGTCCCTGGGACGGCTTACAGACACTCTATTACTAATTCATACCCAAACGGCCAACATTTCATTTGTGATAAACCATATTAACGGATATTAAGAAGGTTTCTAAGTGCTTCAGAAATAAGATCGGACTTGGAGTAATGTAATAAATTGCATTTAATTGGATATAGGCTCGGTGTTATCTGTTAGGCAGGGAGGACCTAATATCTGTTACTTTCATTAGGAAAGTATTAATTAATGTTTTTTGGGCTGATGAAATTGGCAAAATCAAAGATTTGTGTCTTTGGTACCATCGTGTCTCGTTGTTTCTATTTCGAATGGTTCGTAAAAAAAATCTACACAACAGTGAACCGGAAAAGATTTGGGAGCTCAGAAACAGCTTGCTCAAACAGTTTTAATTGAAAACATTTTTGCAGCACGGTAAAGATCCATAAAGTAGTTGAGCATTTTCATTTAGGAGTTTAGACAAGAAACAGGGAGTGATTTTAAGTAGGTACTTATCGTACCCGTACAGGTTCGTTCGTTCGTCTTCTTATTTTGACAGCTGATCAATAGAATAATATGTGACAAGACAACTGTCAATAAAGTGAAAACGAGTTCGATTTTTAAACTTTCATAAACTCAGAATATTCCGAAAATCCAATTTCAGACCGTACAATATCACCAAAAGATTAAAATTCTTCTATTATTCTCAGCCTCGCACATCCGCCCAGCTGACGACGTTATGCGCCAACGAACAGGAAGGAATTTTTAAAAAAGGAACCCTAAGTTTCCCGCGTGTCATTGACAGATGCGTCCAAAATGGCCGCTAGCGGTGTTGCCAGTAATAAATATTCAACGATTTATTGCGTGTTGTGTGTTTTAAGGTTTTAACAAATGGTGGGGTGTGTATTGTGTTTTTAGTATTGAAATTAATTAACTTACAAGAGTTATGTATGGCTGGTTGCGGAGAATATCTAATGCGGAAAATAGGTCAGTTCCGGTTCTCATGGGTGTAGTAAAATTGTGAACGGAGGTTTTCCGACAGGTGAATAGATGTTAGAAAGCAACCACTTTTGTAATCTATCATTTTGGACTTGTATTCAATCAATATTTGACATACACTTTCTTTTTAGGCCGTTAACTCTCTGGGGTTTCAAGTTCATTTTCGCTTCCATTCTTAAACTTGGGCATTCAATAGCTGACAGTATCGTGAATGCTCTTTCGTCTATGAATGCAGTCGACTGCTGCAATAAAAGATTCTCTCTCTCTTTCAAAACACAACCTCATAGAGAACTAAGCCCGTCTTATCAACGCAGCACAGGCAACACTGAATACAATCCACACCTCTCCTCATTATTTTTAACCCTGGCAACTCTATTCAGGTTCCATTTTTAATTTTTAAATCGACTAACAAACGCGACCACGTCGAGTCTTGTTTTCTTTTTAGTCGATTTTTTTAAAACAAGATGGCGTCGTTGAGTGGTGTCGCTATTCAGTTGCTCTTAATTAATGTTTGTAAAGCAATTTATTCGTTGTGACGTCATTTGGCATGTGAAGGGGAATTCTGGGTACTGTTGGGTTACATACAGTACAAACTGGTACTGTTGTAATATGATTAGGATATGTCACAAATAGGGAGAAATTATGTTTCATACGATGGGAATTTGAGGATTTCGTGGTTAAATAATATCTGCCGCATATGCTAAGAGGTTAAGCAACACTAGCCGAGGTTTGTCCGTGGATGGGTCACGATACGATACGCAGAAACTCACTGACTGATCGATTAAGAGTGTGTATTCCGTCCACTAGCGCCGCCAATCGTTTTTTATTAATTGTGGTAAATTTAAGACACGTAGATAAAAAACCGCTCTGTAGTGCACTAAAGAAATGTATCTATTATTTTTTGTCAGCTATTTTTAATACCTACATAACTCATGGCTAAATAGCCAAAACGGCAATGATTGCTAAAAGTGGCCACTTTTAGCAAAAATATCGACTTTGGCAACTATTTATGTTCTAAAGTACAAAACATAACTCTCAAAACATAATAAATACATTTCTTCAGTGCACTACAGAGCGGTTTTTTATCTACGTGTCTTAAATTTACCACAAATATTAAAAAACGATTGGCGGCGCTAGTGGACGGAATACACGCTCTTAACGCACAGCCGAAACTACTATTCGTAGAAGGCTGAAATTTTGCATGTAGTTTAGTTTACTACCACAAGGGAGGATGTCCTGAAATTCCTACGGGAACTGGGAAAACGGCGTAGGTAATCGTGGGTGGGGTAAAATACGCGCGTGAAAGCTAGTATGATATTATTATATGAATGTGGCAACAATTTTATGCCGTGTTTCGGAAATGTTAGGAGGAGCCGCGTCATAATAATAACAGCCGCGTGGTTTGATCTCCAAGGTTAAGCAACGCTTATCGAGGTCGGATGTTGGATGGGTGATCACCTACTACATACCGAGAGTACCGAGACTACAAATATTCATCACCTTATGTGTATTAAATATGTAGATAACTGTTAAATTAATAAAATATTAAATAAAGAGTACCACTGAATAAGCAACGCAAACAGCCTTATTTAATTGAGATCGCAATTACAAATTAATTGCGTCTGCTCAGCAAATATTAGGTTTTAATATAAACCTGTGACTTTATGAACACCAATTTATTTCTTAATTTGTAATTAAGTATCTACTCATAAACGTATAGGGTTTTCGTATTATTAGATGTTGTAATTACTACGTTAGGGTAGTAGTAACATTTTTTTTTAAAGGATAATCATCAAATGACTCCTCTGCCTCTGGGTGAAGAGAAAGGGAGTGTCAGACTCTTACTGACTAAAATCAATCCGTGTTCCTCCTAATGCCCTCCGTGTTCCGTGGCCGCGGTGACTCTTTCGACCACAGAAATATGAAAACACTAGCTGACCCGCGCAACTTCGTCTGCGTCACATTTTCCATTATTGCTCCGCTCCTGTTTGTCTTATTGTGATGATATATAGCCTATAACCTTCCTCGATAAATGGGATCTAACACTGAAAGAATTTTTCAAATCGATCCAGTAGTTTCGGAGCCTATTCAATTCAAACAAACAAATCTTTCCTCTTTATAATATTAGTGTAGAAGTTTTGTCTATGCTTTCGACTAAGGATGGGAAAATCATGAAATGACACCTCCCGCTCCGGACGAAGCGAAAGGCAGTATGGCTCTAGACAGACGGACCGCATTTCAACTGCAATCCAACCGCAAATTGCAGTTCGGATGCAGTTTGAATGCAGTTGACACGACTGCAATAGAACTGCAAACCAAACGTGCAGTTCTATTGCAGTTGGTGTGCAGTTCACACGATTGATTGCACGCCGACTGCTATTAAACTGCAATCGGACTGCACGGTTGGTTTGCAGTTCTATTGCAGTTGTGTCAACTGCATTCAAACTGCATCCGAACTGCAATTTGCGGTTGGATTGCAGTTGAAATGCGGTCCGTCTGTCTAGAGCCCTATCACTCTTACTGACCCAGGCGTGTTCCTCCAAATGTCCTTTGCGTTCCAGAGCCGCGGTATCGGTAGAATCAGAAAGCACATCACGCTACCCGTCAGTCACTGTCAAACTTTCCCAATCAACCTTGAACCGAATGCGTTAGCGATAAAGATGAAAATGAAATGTTATAGATTGTTGTGTGATTAATATTATGATTCTCCTAAAGTGGCATTTTTAGCCCCCCTGGTCATTTTATATAACCTTTTCTTATTCTTTTGGTCACGTTTGACCACATTCTTCCACCAATTCGCTCAGCAAAGGAGCGGAACACTCTCTGTCTGCGTCTGTGTTTCCGAACGCATACAACCCTAATCTCTTCAAAGTTAGAGTGAACAGGCTCCTTCTGGGTAAGCTCGCTCCATCGTAGACTTTGTCTCTGTCATCTCTGACCAAGACTAGAGTTAAGAGCAAAACCCACCTCAAGTATTTGATGGATAGTGTTATTTCTCTTTCTAAGTAATTTCTAAACAAAAACAACCACACCATGTGGTTGTTTTTGTTTAGAAATTACTTAAGAATAAAAGTCCCCCAGATGATAGCTACCAAGAAAAACTCAGGTCGGAAAAATGTAAATAACACATTTTTAGGGTTACGTACTCAAAGGGTAACCAACGGAACCCTATTACTAAGCCTCCGCTGTTCGTCCGTCTTTCTGTCAGTGGGCGTGGTGTGTATCTCAAGAATCTTAATAGGTAGACATTTGAAATTTTCAGAGTGTGTATGTATTTCTATTGCCGCTATAATAGCAAATAATAAAAATTTAATAATATGTCTAAAAATGAAAGGGGATTCCCATAAAAGAAACGTGCTATTTTCGGTTTCTGGCATGAAACCATAGTAATATAAAAAAAAAACTTTACATCTATGAACGTTTGAGAGTCCGACTGGCACTTGACCAGTTTTAATTTTCACAAAGCCTTAAAAAGGAGCTTTACAACGTTAAGAAGAAATTGACATCAATAACGTTTCAAATTTATATAAAATAAAAACCTTTTTAACAGTCTACGGCCTTTGAAGAAAAGGTGAGACTTGAACTAACAAACTTCTAATGAATTCTATTCAGTTTAGAAAAAATAAGGTAAAGTATTCGAATAAAAAACCAAGTGAAAAGAAGGTAACTTTTGATCTTACCTAAATTCAAATTACCAAATAAACGAGTGGAAATAAATCCATATTAGGTCTCGTTTACACTGAGCGACTAAAGTTGAAGGATGCTAACTGTCTTAGAAAAATATTTATAGGCAAAAACGGACAGGAAGCCGACAAGTCATTTATTCAAATCAGACTGAGTGCCAGCACTTTGTGAACGACAACGTTTACAAGTAGACAGTCCCCCAAAAACGCCCGCCCGTCACCACTTCCTAGTGTTTTAACTGAGAAGAAGTGGCCAACAAACTCCCCAGCGCAACAGACATATTATGTGTTATATGTCTGTTGCGTTAGAAGTATTTATACAAAGTATTATTACAAAGAAAATAATAAAACATGGGTAACAAATACAACCTAAAAACTAAAATCATTCGACACTTGCAAGCTAGTAAGTGAGAAGAAGGCATAGCAAAGACAGGGTTGGGCAGTATTTGAATTACTTGTAATTAAAATACGTAATTGAAATACAAATACGTATTTGGTATTTGTATTTTAATTACTTCTTTAAAATGTAATTTGTAATTCGTATTTCAAATACCTGATGCCGAGGTATTCTGTAATTAGTATTTCAAATACATTAGGCTTCAAAATACATTTTAACAATAAAATACATTTCACCATCATTTAGCGATCGTGAGTGTGAGTGTGAGTGCGAGGCGAGACCGCGAGAGTGTAATGATGGTAAAGCAGCAACAAAACGCAAAAAACCGGCCAAGTGCGAGTCGGACTCGCGCACCGAGGGTTCCGTACAAACCTGTAGGTATATATTATAAGCAAAGTTGCGGGTTACGATTTATGACGTATTAAAAAAAAACTACTTACTAGATCTCGTTCAAACCAATTTTCGGTGGAAGTTTAGGTACATAGTAATACTCAGTTTAGAAAAAAATGATATAAGAAAGTTCAATATCATTTTTGAAGACCTATCCATGGATACCCCACAAGTTTGAGTTTGATGAAAAAAAAAATTGAGATTCAGTTCTAAGTATCGGGCCCCCCAAAATTTATTGTTTTTTTTTCTATTTTGTGTGAATACATCTACTTCCCAAGTTTCGACAGCATAGTTCTTATAGTTTCGGAAAAAAATGGCTGTGACATACGGACGGATAAACAGACAGACAGACATGACGAATCTATAACGGTTCCGTTTTTTTCCATTTGGCTACGGAACCCTAAAAATCAATGATCCACCATTCCGACACAATTGCAATAGCAGACTCTGCCCCCTGGTCTAGATTACTTATTTTGTAATTTGTATTTCAATTAAAAATAGCTAAAATACTGTATTTTGTATTTTATATTTCAAATACCTTACCTTAAAGATATTTTGTATTTCGTATTTTAATTACTTGCGATACAGTATTTTGTAATTTGTATTTCAATTAAAGAAAAGCATGTATTTTGCCCAGCCCTGAGCAAAGATGACGATGAAAGTTTTGAGTGTAACGAATGTGGATAGCTACAACTCTACAAGGCGTCCGTTAGCCTATACTTAGTATACGACCACAAAAACGATGGATCAACTGTGTGAAAGCTAGTGTATCTAGAAAAGGGTTGACTAGGTGATGAGCTGATAACTTATGGAAATGTATGAGAGAAGACCATGCTATTATAATATTGTTTTTTTTTTTTACTATTGATAGGCATACGTTTGACTGCTATCTCACCTGATGTTAAGCGATAATGCGGTCTAAGGCGGAACACGCTGGCCTAGAAGTAACCTATTTACTCTTGACTTAAAGACTCCCAGGTTGCAGCTATCAGGAAACACAGACTCAAGCAGGAAATTCCACTCCGTAGCTGTACGCACAGTGAATGTATTCCGTATATTATATATAAACGTTTTGTGCGTATAGGTGGGAGGTGCCACCATGTACCGGTGGCGCATCGCCGTACGTCTTGTGGTCCGATGGTGGAACGGGCTTGGCGAATTAAATTGTTTGTCTACATCACCTTACACAGATCTGCTGAATGAAAATTCTTAAGAAATAAACAGTACCTTTGTACTTGATTTTTTGCATTCTCATTCTTTATGAGTTACTGTGCGTGGATAGGTTATTCAATAAATAAATGTTATTCAAAATTTTATTTTATTTAATTATGGATTTTCTTGAAATAAATGATGACATCCTATTCGATAAAGAAAAAAGACTGTACCGCTTTCTAGAAGGCAATCAGTCAATGTAACACGAAGTTGCCCGCAACACTACCGCTCAACAAGAAAGTTGCCGCCTTCGCAAACACCCTAAATTCCTGACACTACCTCAATTATCTTAATTACGGCTTTTTCTTTTCTATTACAACGTTTCTTTCTATTAGAATAGCTCTCCTTTGTTTCGCAATTAGCTGTCGACTGTTAATGAAATTAGATGCTTTTTGCTAATCAACTTTGTGTGGTAGACGGGAATATCAGAAAGGGGGATCTTTCAGGCATTTACCCGGTATTTAGAACGGAGAATATGAAAATGTTTTTTTAAAGGTAAGAGGATACATCAAAACTTTGAAAAATGTTGAACTGCCAAAATTAAAGAAACTGCGCCCAAAGGGTAACCAACGGAACCTTAATACCTGCCTCCGTTGAACGTCCATCCGTCTATTTGTCAGCGGGCTGTATCTCAAGAACGGTAATAGGTAGACAAATATGGTACGGAACCCTTCGCGTGCGAGTTCGACTCGCACTTGACCAGTTTCATGAGATACAGTCTGGTGACAAACGGACAGATGGCAGGACAGCGGAGTCTTAGTTATAGAGTCTCGGTTTTACCCTTGGGGTACGGAACCCTTATATGTTTGTTGTTACATCCAGATGGAAAAAAAAAGTATTCATTACCTATTTTATCTTTCTGGCACATTAAATTTTTAGTTACGCAAGATATAGCATGGCTGATGTCCTTTAAAGTAACAAACGGTTTAAAACAAAGCTTTTTGTTTTAGATTACTTATGACGACAGAAAAGGGTAGCCCATTGTGTCGTCCGTAGCCTCAGGTAAGGTAAAAGGTCACAATTTTAACCATCCGTCATGTTACCTACAACCTGGGGGCCTTTAAGTCCAGAGTGAATAGGTTACTTCTAGGCACGTCAACCACATCATCGCTTAGCATCAGGCGAGATTGTAGAGAAACGCGCGTCTGTATCAGAGGTATTTTTCAGTCAAGAGTGAATAGGTTACTTCTGGCAAGCCTGGTCAACACAAGAAGACGCCCGGGGCGTCGAGAGTCGCAGGGCGTTTCCCGGCCACCGCAGGCGCGGGGCTGCGGATGGAGAGCATTGGTTAGCTCGCCATTCAATCAGATCCAGGCCTAGGTATCCAGTAACTAAATTGACAGGCACATAGTTTTGAGCGTCTGTGTTTCCGAACGCTTACAACCCTAATCTCTTCAAAGTTAGAGTGAACAGGCTCCTTCTGGGTAAGCTCGCTCCATCGTAGAGTTTGTCTCTGTCATCTCTGAGCAAGACTAAAGTCAAGAGCAAAACCATCTCAAAAAAAAAAAAAAAAAAACATATTATGCATCGCTCAAAAATATGTGTAGTCTATTTTTTACGTCTATACAGACAGAAAATAAACCAAATCATTATCCTCCTTACAATATACAGGTAAGAAACATTTCCGCTTACATCCTAGATTACATTTTGTCCATCTTCATTTTGTAATTACCTGAAACAAAAAAAAAAACAGTTTTTATAAAACTCAGCATGTCTACAAATATGCGTGTATCACCTACACGGACTAACGATTAGTCCCGAACAGTCCCGAACCCGAACTAAGAATGGATGACAACACGATTTGACAGCAACTGTCACATCGTGTTGTCATTCGGAGAGGAGTTTAGTCAGTTGGTGAAACGGAGTAGAAAATGTTACGGACATTTTCTACTAAGGCCGAAACTATGGACTTCGGGTTTACAGAAGAGACCCCAGGGATCGAACTTGAAATAGGATCAGCAATCACACTTACGACCAATGACTTATTATATATAGACACGTCATAAACCAACATCGCGGCGCTTAAAAACGGCGAAAATACTAGATAGCTACTAATACGCATGAAGAAAGGGAAAGAAAATATGTCACCGTACGGCGGGATGCCTGTTGCTAGAGGGAGATAAATACCTATACATCTTCAGTTACGTCACAGGATAAGTAATAGTCAAATTGACATCAAAACAAACGTAGTGTCGCGCGACAGGTTGGTGCGTAACTAAGCGCGATGTGGCCAATTGGCTTCACTTCATGTGGTCATTTTAGAGTGCGGACAACGTATCTATAGTTTTATATATCATTGCTTACGACCGCATAAACCAACAAAACTTAGCACCCGTACTAAGTCGATATCCCGACTAGTCGTACACAGCGCTTCTCTTCCACATTTATTATGCGCACAGCTTAAGTGTGGAACTCTCTGCTAACGTCTGTGTCCGCATATAACCCCACTGTACTTAAAAGTAAGAGTGAACAGGCATCTTCTGGGCAAGCTCGCTCCATCATAGACCTTATCCATCGCTTTCCATCAGGCGTGATTGTGGTCAAGAGCAAGCCCATCTATATAAAATTTATAAAAATGAATTGCTGTTCGTTAGTCTCGCTAAAACTCGAGAACGGCTGCGCCGATTTCGGTAATTCTTTTTTTGTTTAGGACGCCAGAATATACATGTAAGGTTAACAAGCAAAAAAAAAGATTAAGTAAGGTAGCCAGTTAACGGGAGCTAAGCCGCGGGGCACAGCTAGTAACGTAATAAAAATTACTTGACAAAATAGGAAAAACCGACCCAAAGCCTAAATCAAACTATTTAATTCGAACGCAAACCCGCAAATAGTCTATTACCCATAATTACTCGTCAAAATTAATCCTAAACCGCTGATCAACAAAACACACAGCGTTTGTCAAACAACAATAATCGTTTTCATAATTAGTCGATTTAAGCAAATCACTCACCCCGCACCCGTTGTTAGCCTGACTATTGAAGCAAGGGTGATTTTTACCCAAATGGTAACCCCTATTGCTAAGCCTCCGGCGGTGTCCGTCCGTCAGTTTGTCTGTCAGCGGGTCGTATCTCAAGAACCGTACGTAATAGGTAGACAGTTGAAATTTTCACAGAGTGTGTATTTGTATTACCGCTATAACAACAAAAATATTAAATTTTCACAGAGTGTGTATTTATTACCGCTATAACAACAAAAATATTAAATTTTCACAGAGTGTGTATTTGTATTACCGCTATAACAACAAAAATATTAAATTTTCACAGAGTGTGTATTTGTATTACCGCTATAACAACAAAAATATTAAAAAAAACACACACAAAAAACGTTTTTTTTTTTTGGTTTATGGTACAGACCCCGTGTGAGAGTGCGACTTGCACTTAGCGGTTTTCATAAACCTAATACTTACTGTAATTTTAGTTTTTATAAAAATTTGACGACTCGGTTGGCGCAGTGGTTGAGAGATCGGCTGCTGCGCTGCGTGTCGTGTGTTCGATTCCCGCACGGAACAAATATTTGTATGGCCTTCAGATAGTTGTTCTGGGTCTGGCTGTTTGTGTATGTGACTTTGTATGTTTGTAAACGCACCCACGATACAAGAGAAATTCCTAGTGTGGGGCAACGATAAAAAAAATAATAATAATCGAACCCGAGACTAGAGCATTTTTCGCTATTCGACTCTCATGTGTCGTATTTGAAAAACTCATCCTGTTTATAGTATAAAATAAAACGCGGGAAATGTATTTTCTAGTTCCTAACCGTCATTTATCATAGCTGCACGTGTTCTGTAGGGTTGCCACTTGAGAAATTGTAAATGGGTTTAGATTTTTTTTTTGAGATTACTTTTTTTTTACCTTGGTGGTCTGTTATCTGTTTTGCTTTTTGTTTTGCGAAAAAGTTCAATATGAATGAGTGATTGATAGTTTCTATCTTCAGGCGTTTTGGCTGTGTGCTGTCTGTCAATCAGGCTTCATCTACTCTCTGAAAAGTGCTGGAGATGGGGTTGGTGAGTGATTTTTGCAGAGCAAACTATTTGCTTAAAAGGATGCTCCATATTGTAAGTAGAATAAGAAATTGAAGTAGACGCAATAAACACTTTTTTTGTTTAGTGTTGCAGCAGAACATACTTGCATTCTTGCTTCAATTATTTGACTGACAGACCTTGACTATTCAAAAGCCCCTATTCAAAAACCATTTGTTCATTTGAAATAAAGGATTTTGAGAAAACCACTTAACTGTTTCATAACATATTATCATTCTGGCTAGCCTTTTTCCAAACATATTGGGGTCAGCTTCCAGTCAAACCAGATTCAGCTGAATACTAGTATTTTACGTAGAGCGACTGCGTATCTAACCTCCACAACTCAGCAAATGGGATTCATAAAGAAGGTTTAGGTGCAAAGTAGGAAGATGATTGTTGAAATCGTCAGAAATAACCATGACGATTGTAAATTAGCTCTGCTGTACGAGCGAAGCCGGGGTGGGTAGCTAGTAATATAAAAAAGGCTGCACCAAAGGACTTATCTAAAAACTAGCTGATGCTAGCTTCACAAATTATATACTAAAACTTTCCTCGAGAACCACTCTATCCATTGGTGTAAACCGCATGAAAATCGGTACTGTAGTTTTTGAGTTTATCGCGAACAGACAGTCAGACAGGCAGACAGACGTGGCGGAGGACTTTGTTTTATAATAAGGAGTGAAAAAAAAATGCCTACCCTATTTTTGTTGTTTAAAAAATCTTTTTCTCAACTGACAACCCTACGTATCTCTCAAATGGACGGAGTCTGTCCCGTTCCTAATTACTTGAGAACTTTGTTCTTACTCAGTTTATATTCGTACCTTCCGCTTTGCAGGACAAGTCGGGTGTAAAGCGGAGCTCGGGCTTGTTTAATAGCTATTCAATAGCGGTATTACTCGACATTTTATAGCAAAAAAAAAAAAGATTTTTTTTGTTAGGTTGGTTGTATGCAGTACGGTCTTTCCCTATTTTTTTGTCTATGGGCATATGATGCGGAGGAATGAGGAAAGTATCGCGACGAAAGTCTTCCTTTTTTTTTGGATGGGGAGTCATCTACACTAATATTATAAAGAGGAAAGATTTGTTTGTTTGAATTGAATAGGCTACGAAACTACTGGACCGATTTGAAAAATTCTTTCAGTGTTAGATAGCCCATTTATCGAGGAAGGCTATAGGCATACATATCATCACGCTAAGACAAATAGGAGCGGAGCATTAATGGAAAATGTGACGCAAACGAAGTTGCGCGGGTCAGCAGAAATATATTATACTAATAATATAACTAATAATACTACTAATATATATTTCTTCACGTTGTAGCGGCTGAACAGATTTAGACAAAGTTGTCATACCGTTAGACCCTTGAATACGGCATATCATAGGAGTATGAACTTAGTTGTGGATAGATGGAGAGGGAGAGGAAGGCCAACGAAAAGATGGATGGATTGTGTGAGGAGCGATGTGAAAGAAAAGGGAGTTAGTGATAGCCCCAAGTAACATAGGATAAGGGTAGGAAGATGATAACCCCAGGAGTACCTAAGTATCCGATAGGAACATACAATATCCCGTATGTTCCTATGGGATATTTTTTAACTATATAAACTCGGGCAGTAGCTAGTCTTAGATTGGTATTTCACTTTTCGCTCAACTCTCCATGAACTGAAGCAGAACCGCTTCTCACAGGCCAATACAAATACTTTTAGAACTTCGCAACAGAATTCTGTTCTCAGTTATGTTCGGTACGTACTTGTTCGAAATTAACATAATATTAATTAGTCTTTGAGCGTACGTTGAGGCTATTAGTGTATAATTACTGAATTCTGGTGCTAGACTGAAATTTTAGCTGTAATAACTGTGTAATGATGTAGCAAGCATTGCGGCTGGTTTTCCTGCTAAGGGTAGGCAGAGGCGTAAGCCACTACTACTCTTATTGCAATAGGGAATATGCATAAAAAAAAAAAAATATTATCTAAACACTTTATCTAAAAATATACAAAAGTCTAACAGTGGAAATAGAATCAAAATTGCTCGAAAAACAAACGAGATATAACTATTTCAAACAAATATATCTGTCCCTCTCGCGAAAACGCTGTTTTCTATGGCAGATGTTTAGACGTCACGTAATGTGACGTCAAATTCCATGTCGGACTTCTCGTTCTAAAAGTAATCTTTGAAGCGTTATAACTTCATCGCTGATGAAAATATTAAAAAAATATTTTCTTTGAGTGTTTACCTACTGGAGCTTATAAGTAATTCATTTTATAAATAAAAAAATCGCGTGCATGTTCCCTATTGCTTCAATTTACTAGGGTTCCATGCCAGGGTTTGTGGAATTTGTTCGAAAGAGTTACCGCGGTCCTCGAAGGCAACTGGGATTTAAAGGAACATGGATGGGTTCTATTTAGTAAGAGTCTGACATGACATAAAATGTTAAAAAAACAAAAAAGGGGCGTCGGCATAACACGTTTTATTAGGTATTAGATGATGCCCGCGGTCGCCCGTTTGACAAATTATATACTAAAACCTTCCTCGAAAACCACTACACCCATTGGAGAAAACAGCATGAAAATCGGTGCAGTAATTTTTAAGTTTATCGCGAACAGACAGACAGACAGACGCGGCGGAGGACTTTGTTTCATAAAATGTAGTGTTTTTTTTTTTTTTTCATAAAATAAATCTACGTACGGGGTTTCTGTGCTACATGGCCTCCTTTACATCTCTAATGAGAGTAAAACCGAACATACACAAATACATAATACATTAGAAACAAAACATAAGACCACATAATCTTAAGCAAGTAAAAGGGTAAATTAATTATTCTATCCTTACCACTTAGGAAGGGTCAGCCCTATACATTATGCAAAGCCCAAACAGTATAACCTCAAAAAGCGAAGACCATAGAGATAATCATCAGCCTTACGTGAAAAAAGAGGTGTAATTACATAAGCTTGTTACACACAAGACAATAGTGCGGAACGACAGCCGTCTAGCTTCCATAGACAATCACTTTCCATGTCGCGTCAGTTTTTATTTTACCCGCAAACGTGGGAAATTTTAGTGTGTTAGCAACACTGTTTATTGGCGGGAATGGAAATTGTTGTGTTGGTATTTAGTTTGCGTTTTTAATTTATTGTGGGAGTGTCTTTGCTTTATGTTGAGGTAGGCTTTTAAAATGTGTCAGTAAACATTAAGTTTTATTGAACCATCCGTACGCACAAAATGTATACTTAATATACATATTATAAAGCAGAAGAGTTTGTTTGGTTGAACGCGCTAATCTCAGGAACTACTGGTCCGATTTGAACCATTCTTTCAGTGTTAGATAGCCCATTTATAGAGGAAGGCTATAGGCTATCATCACGCTAAGACCAATAGGAGCGGAGCAGTAATGAAAAATGTTACGCAGATGACGTTGCATGGGTCAGCTAGTGTTGTCATATTTTTTATAAGTACATACAGTTAAGGAGTAGAATTCCCTGTCGGTGTCTGTGTTGCCTGATAGCCACAACCTCGAGGATCTTTAAGTTAAGAGTGAACAGCTAACTTGGTAAGCGTGCATACCCCATCGATTTCGACCAGATTATCGCTTCCATTCAGTTAAGATTGTGAACAAACACGAGTCTACCAAAGATAATTTAATAAAAAAAAGCCAGGAAATTCGGTCGATAATCATTGCTGTTACTGAGACATTCCTGATAGATGAATCCAATAATAATACTTTGCCCTGCTTGGGCGTTGAGAGACCCTAAGCAGCTGCGGTAAGCCAACATAACAGTCGTAAAAATAATTTACGTTCACAATAAATAAAAATCCTCCATGAAAACTCCAAAGGTCATTGCTCTCATTGTACAAAAGTAAAAAAGCCATTAGACTAGCAACATTAACCGCCAAACAAATACATTTTATTCAAATTTAAAAAAAAGAACCACCCGCTACCAACATACAAACGTCAAGTTTTTTCAGCCAGTTATATCTTTGCACGAAAAAAAAAAAACAATAATTTAACCTGTTGCTCTCGAGTAGGCCTTTTAATGTACGAACTTTTTTAGGGTCCCGCACGAATCTCGGGGGAGGAGAGTTCCTGTTGCCAGCATGATTTATTTGATAAGTTTTGTTTTATTTCAGTGTTGCCAAGATAAACATAGTCTGAAGTTGTAAAAACGTCAACGGGGGTTAGTGATCGTGTTTTGTGTGGGATCCCTCTTGATGTATGAGTATACTTTACTCCGGGGTCTTTCATAATCATTTGCATGAGAGATGGAGCTCATGTCTAAGTTATAACAGCGGCACGGTTCGATCTTCAATGTTAAAAAAAACGTTCGTGGATGCGTGACCATCCACGAACAGACTGAGCTCGTGAAGCTGTAGTTCCCGGACTCCCAGCTGTCATTTGTAGATTTTCAGCAGTCGTTACGAATTGTCAGGCACCAGTCTTGCCAGGAAGTACAGTGTTACCAGTAACTGAGTTGTGTAGAGGTCAGAAAGGCAGTTGCTCCAAGTAAAATACTGGTATTCAGCAGCATCCTGTTATACTGAAAGCCGACCCCAGCATAGTTGTAAAAAGGTAAAGCATATTTGACATATTCCCATGCAGGGCAAGTCAAGGACATTTTGTCAGTTAACAGTTCGTGAGCACATTTGCAAAGTCGTAGGACCTAATAAGATTGACCTCAGTTTGGTTAGTATTAAATTGTCAATTTTTTGTTTCGACAAGGTCTTTTCATTCATTTTGGACGCTCGCTATTGTATTCAATTTACGTTTATTTATTTATTATTGTACACCAAAAATTTAATAAAAATATTTATGTGATTTTTTTTAAGTTAAATTGCGACTATCATTGATTTATTTCGACTTCATGCACATTATTTTTATTTATTTATTTATATATATGCTTTATTGTACACCAAAAAAAATAAAAAACAAAGAAAACCTTAAACTAAAAAAATATACAAATGGCACCAAGGTGGACTTTATGCTCTAAACATTCTCTAACAGTCAACCAAGGGTGGCATCTTCTTTCCGCCATAGTCCATCTTACGTACTTGGGGTATGCACAACACTTTTTCTTCTGTTCTCTCCTATCAAATGTAACGCTGTCAATTTGCTTTTTATACACAACTTAACCACAAAGTTACAGCAGCTCAGAGACCTGCTTAACCCAGACCAGATCCTCAGCGTAATCATTCCTCACTAAGCCCTATTTTCGTTGACTCGACCAAAATTTGCAAATCCAAACCAGCAACCAAAATCTATGATTTGGCTCCCAGAAACGATCACTCATGCATTAGCTGTTGGCTAGCTGCTCAAAGACTCAGCCAAATCGATTAGGTTTAATCAAAACGCGTAGAGGCATAACCGGTCAACGTTTCACGCCTGTATTCCGGTCACGTTGCCGTGATATTTGTCAATTGGCGGAGAGGCAACATCGCATAATGAGACGTACATGTTCCATGGAATTATTTTGGGAAATAGGCTTTTTCATCGAAGACTGGCTCAAAAAACGGGGATCAGAAAAGGCTGCCAGAATATTTGCGGAATAGTTCAAAAGAGTTACCGCGGCCCTGGAACGCAAAGAGCATTTGATGGAAGACGGATCCGCCCAGAGCGTGAAAAGTCATTTGATGATTTCTCATAAAAAGGCGAGACACACACAATTCCATTTGAGTATTGGGTGGGTTTCGTCAACCGTATGTAAGTACCTAGAGACTGCTGAGCAATATGCTAAACAAATTGGGTGTCTGAGGCCGATCGAGAGGTTGTTCGAGGAGACTCGAGAAAAAAAATACCTGGAAGGATTTTGGAGAGGCCTTTACCCAGCAAGAAAATTATAAAGAAATTCGATAAGACAGCGATTTCGAGACACAAGTTTTGACACAGAAAATAACGGTGTTATTAGTGGTTCTAGGCTATGATGTACTTTACAAGTTGACAGTGACGGCATGGGAATGCGGTCATGTGTTTATGGTGTAACATACAGCATAATGAGGCTAGAATGTCTCACTCCTGGGACTTACATGTCCTTTATTGAAGGGAGCCATTTCTCGTTGAATTTTACACCAGAGGGCCAATAGGCTAGATTCCATCATCCACAAATTGCAAATCTATTTAGTCCGTCAGTTAGAGTATTGAAAAAAAAAATGGACACGTATTTTTGGTTTTTGTAAATCAATGACTATTGACAAAGATAAAACGCATCAAAAATCGGGAGTGGGGGCTCGTGACGTCACGACCCGCTAAAAATTATGCCAGGGCGTGACGTATTGAGAATTTTAAAAGCGTCGTAACTTCGTCAATTTTGGTTCCCGTAACAAAAGAAAAAAACACGGGTCAAATATTTTTTGATAATTCAACTGACGGACCAATTAGATTTTTTCAGGCCACAAGCCTATTGTACTAACTTTAAACAATCACAAACATGTCACAAAAAATTGTCGTGACAAAATATTTTTCGTTTCTGTTAAAAACGCCTCAGTTTTCACACATTTTTGAAAGATTGCGAATTTGATGCGAATGCGAACGTTTTTTTTAAAACTAGTAGAATTGGCACTCAGGACATAACGATTTCTTCCACGAATTTTTGAAAAACCATCACCATGAAACACAGATTTTATCGTAACGCTTCTAAAAGACTTTTTTGTTCTTTTTTCTGGTGGAGTGAAATATAAATTAAACTGCTATAAAAGGAATTGAATTTACGCTTAGACTAGAGTCTCAGGCAAAAATGCAGATAAAATACAAAGACTTTTTAATAAAAAAAATTAAAATGTGAGCTTTCAGGTAAAAACTAATTAAATTGCTTGAGCATAAGCTAATAGACGTTTCATAATGTTAAAATTCTGTAAACCAAACCTACGGACCCAATTAAAAGCGCGCTTCCCGCGCAAGCCGACATTCTTTTTTTTTCATTCCTTTTTCAAACGCACCTTTTTTTACGGACGCCCGGTAGCCATAGATAAGAAGAGGGAAGAAAAATAAACTTTTTTCTTTAATAATGTGGTCTCGGCAAAGGCTTTTTGTTATTGTAAGTGTAAATGCCTGCGTTATGTCATTTAGAAGGTTCATGATTTGTCTCTGGCTCGACGATGAATTATAAAAAGTTCGTTAAGTATTTGAAAGAGCAAAATTTATTAACGAGTCCCCGTTTATCTTCTGTTTATATTTTAGGTTATCTTTAGTGCAATTGACGGGCGTAGTTCGCGCGTAAAATTGAGTGAATGTGTGGGCGGAATGCCAGTAAATATCTCGGCTACTAACAGATTATTTAAACAGTCTATGCTCTTTGGATTAGTCAGAGGTCAAGGTTTTTACTGGGCATTGGCCTTTCTGTCTCCAAACTTCTTCAAGACATTCGGCTAGATAAATTTTTTCAATTATTTATTAAGGAATAATTCGAGGCGTACCTAAGTTTGAAAAGGGTAGAAGTTGCCGACTATATTTCTCAGTGTTCTCGCTAGATATTCGAGAGACATTTTGACGTAAAAGCGATTCTATGACACGTTATTATTGATAACACAATGGGATATGTCAGGGATCCAGTGGAGTGTGTTTTGTAATATGTAGTAAATAAACATCGGGCAAAGAATTGTATTTGATACATTATGTTTAAAATTCTCAGTATTGACTGAATTCGTATTTGTTCGTCGGATCGATGTATATTTCGCTTGGATCATGCTTGATGACCTACGAGTTTTATACACGGTAACTAAACTAATAAATAAGTAGTTTTTATTGTTTCTCATACAATTGTTCTACAGCACAAATTGAGGCAGCCCCCAGGCAGCTTTGGAACGTGCAACTATATTCATGTTTCTGACTGACCAGCCTTGATAGTTCAAAAGTGCCTTTCAAAACTGTCTCCGTGGTCGAGTGGTTTAGGCGCTTGCCTTGTCACTCTGTGGTCGTGGATTCGATTCCCACGGGAAGCATACTTTGTAAAGTTGTTTCCAGTTAGGCTAAGACATTGCAGACTTGAATCACCAGATCGTCTGATAAAAAGACGATTCCGTGCTTCGGGCCGGTGATCCCGACCGCCAAATCTCATCGCAGAGGCCCTTAAGGCGGGGTTGCAGTACTTTTTAAGATTTTTGAACGTCTGAAAATCTTATTAATTATGTGTTTTTTAATAAATAAAAATCATTACATAAAAATTGAACATACCCTCAAGTAAATCGTAAAGATAGAAACGCGATTTAGAATGATTGGCTCGATACTTTTTTTAATCAAACATGACACTAAATTACAATTTGAAACGTGTACTGCTAAGAGATTTCATCACGAATATATATAAAAGTTATATCAATAGATAAAGAGCTTTTTATTTTGAAGTAAATGTTGAAACCATATTGTATAATTTCTTCATCAGTTTTCGCCAAGAAGAAAAAACAATCAAAATTTAGGCATTATTTCGCTCGCCGGACAGTCGCTGTTGTTCGTCAAATCAAAACACACAGTACTGCAACCTCGCCTTAATTAAGGCTGTTTAGAAACTCTGACACTCGGGTGTGTGATCGTTCACGTTCGACCTTATTACCCACACAATAAGAAGAAGAATGGTATACTTCATCGGTAAGATGTTTACAGGATCGCACTGCTATTTTCTCCTAACTCGAAGATCCATATCCCTTTCATTACATTTCCGTTGAGAAATTAGATTTTTTCACGGAACCTACATCATCTTGGTACATTTATAATTTATTGATATCTTAAGAAAAACCTTTTGAGGGTCGCGAAGGTTAAATGTCAACCTGTTCATGAAAAATGTACAAAAGGAGTAAGTTCCTATGTTATTAATAATTCTTTGGGTAGTTTTTTATGTAAGTACTCATACAAAAAATGTGGAGTGAGTTATATGTAACATGTTCTGTGAATATTAAAATATGGAACCTAGAAACACGCTATTATGTAGATACGAACAGTTGCGAGCCGTATTTTAGGGTTCCAAAGGGTAAAACGGGACCCTATTACTAAGAATCCGATGTCCGTCCGTGTGTCCGTCTGTCACCAGGCTGTAGGTATCTCATGAACCGTGATTGTTAGACAGTTGAAATTATCACAGATGATGTATTTCTGTTGCCGCTATTAGCAAAACCAAAACAGAATAAAATAAATATTTAAGAGGGCTCCCATACAACAAACGATTTTTTTTGCTCGTTTTATAGATCATGGTACGGAACCCTTCATGCGCGAGCCCGACTCGCTCTTGGCCGGTTGTTTTTCAAACGACTCCTTCCTTTTGTTTGGCTGGAAAATCATGACTCCTCCTGCTCTGGGCAGAGTGTGGAAGGAAGAGTCAGACTCTTGCACTAAAACCCATTCGTGTTGATTCTAATGCCCTTTGCTTTCCAGAGCAGCGGTGATACTTTCGAAAAAAAATCCACAACCCTGGCATTTAAGGCGTATGACCACGGAAACCATACATTTTTCAGAGATAAAAAGTAGTTTATTATTACAATCCGCGAAAGAAAGAATTTTAGTAATCTTATCATCACTGTTAGAGATAAGTTGTGAATTGCAGTGACCTATTTGGGAAGCACTGCTTAGATACTAGTCTGGGAACAAATATATTATTTTTACTTGAAATGGGTTTGCTCTTGAGCTTGACTCTGGTCTATGCCAGAGGTCTAGACAAGCGTGCTCCATCTTAGGACAGTGGTCAAACGTGTGCCTATCAACAGTTAAAAAATAGGTAACATAACTTGCCGAAATGCAAATCATCGTTTCATCCAACACCCCGTACCAGTGCTCCTGATCATTTGCAGGAATGTCCTAAAAGCAAGTCCACCTACACCCTTGACAATCTGTACCTATGTCTTCCTTCTGCTTTTATAAACGAGGCCACCTACTGGGCCCAAACTGCACCCACATACACATAGTTATCTACATACGATACGGAAAGTAGCTCTCAAACTTTGACATAATACGACACAAATATGACGAAGCTAGTCAGTAACGAGATCCTCTATACGTATCAATTTTCTGAACATGCACTCAATGCTCAAGGTCTCAAAACCAAGTAAAAAAAACAAGTAATAATAGACAACACAGAGCTTGACGGTTGAGTTCGAAATTTAAATCACGGGCGGGAAAGCCACGCGCTTATTACTGGCCATAATCTCCTAGGACACTGGTTCTCAATAAGTGGCCCGTGGGCTGCGCTATTGTGGCCCGCGAGAGCTAAAAATGAATAGGACCTACGCGAAATAATTGAAATTTAACCGCATCAACACAAAATTCACATTTTACTGCAAAATTAATAAAATTCGATTAAATGTGAAAGTGATTTCGTTTCACTTTTTATCCAAATCGCTAAACCGATTTTGATGAATTTCGGTACGAAGATTGATGGTACCCTGGAGAAATTTATATGCCACTGGTTGCGACACTCATTATCACTGCATATTATAAAATAAAGTCCTCCGCCGCGTCTGTCTGTCTGTTCGCGATACAGTCAAAAACTACTGCACTGATTTTCAATCTGTTTTCACCAATGGATAATGGTTCTGAATGAAAGTTTTAATAAGTATATAATTTGTCAAGCGGGTGACCGCGGGTATCAGCTAGTCTATAATAAATACGAGCATGAATGTGCCCAAAAAGTACATTTCTATAAAAACGATAAATTGCCCACGTACCATTGCCATTGCCATGCACCACGAAGATTTTAAAGCGGTCCGAAGTTGAGAACCACAGCCCCAGCATCTTGTCAGACAACATCCAAAACTGGTTTCCTGTATATTATTTTTAAATCTTCCTAGGACATCGGGCCTTTCATTCAGAGTGTTACCATCTCTTTCCCGCCAACTATTTGTTGCTTAGAGACCGTTTAAGAAGTTTATTGGCTTAATAGATTGATTTAAGAGCGATATTTCTAAAAGATGGGGCAATTTTTGCGAAAATCTAAATAAAGCATCTTATTTCTTTCTTTTTTTCTTTACTTTCCTTATCGCATTCTGCGCTCTGGTTTAATGAATACTATAGAAATTGTTTAATCAACTTCATTAATAAATTGATACCTAAATTAACAGCAAAAAACAATTCAAAACAGCAAAAAATTAACTCTTCCTAGAATATCGTGCCTTTCACTCTGGTGGCCGCTATCTCTTTCCCGCCAACAATTTGTTGTTTGGACCGTTTGAAGTCGTTTATTGGCTTAATCGTCCAATGAATGATTGTAGGCGACTGTTAGTTATCTTTACAAGTTCTATAAATATATTACTACGTCGCATTGTCAGTTTACTTTCCTTTGTAGGATTTTATCAATTCAAAGATTCAAAGGGAAACGGCGGCCATTGCCAAGCAGTGGATCATAACGGACTAGATTGGATTCTCAAACGAATCTAAAAAAAAATTGTATTGAGATCTTCCTCTTTTTATGAAGTCAAAAAGTCAGTCAAGTATTAAAAACAAAATAAACTTTTTTCGCTATTTAATTTAACTAATTCATGTTATGTTATTCCATGTTCCCAGTTATGTCCATGTTAGAAAAAAAAACACTACAAAGTAAAAAATAACTTTCATTTCGGAAGTCGGCTGTAATTTTTAAAAAGTTTTTTAATTTTCACTTTTTAGTGGTACCTACCCCACACCTAACACAACCACGGCAAAATCGCAGAAAATCAAAATACGCAATTTCGATTAGGTACTTGGATGACAAAAAACCATCATCCAAGTAAACGAATACCAGCTAGTTCGATTTAAAATCCAAACTTAGTAACCGATTTTCAAATTATTTAAATGGTACCAATCTACAAGTATAGGTATATATCCTTTCAGATAAAACAAGAATTTTTCAAATCGGTTCATAATTGACGGAGTTATGAGGTAACAAACAAAATTTAAAAAAATACAACCGAATTGAGAACCTCCTTTTTGGGAAGTCGGTTAAAAACTCATCGTTAGTAAAGTTGTTAGTAATATCCAAAATCCGTTCACAAAAAATAATCATAATTCCTATTTCTGTGCAGGTTTACACTTGCCCAGTAGCTACACAGTAAAAGGACTGTTTATTTTGCACGCCAACCTTCTGATGCGGATATTTTAAAACCCAGTTTAATTTATAGATAAGCGAGTGTTTGACTATTTCACTTTAAGCTATGATGTGGTCGAAGTTGGAGCACGCTTGTCTAGTCTAGAAGTAACTACATTTATGTATGTAATCACTTATTTACACTTACGGCTCCAGGCAAAGTGTTAGCGGATGACACTGGCGAACAAAATGCCAAAATATACGTGATTGATCACGTGTCATTTTGACAGCGGCTGTCAAATCCATAAAGTTTTGACGTTTTAATAATCGCCTTCGTCACGTTACCGCTGACAAAATGTCACTTCTTGTCTAGAGTTTCTGCTAGATCGTTTCATTCAAATTCTACTCCTTTATTTTTTTTATCTATACTAATATTATAAAGCTGAAGAGTTTGTTTGTTTGCTTGCTTGAACGCGCTAATTTCAGGAACTACTGGTACGATTTGAAAAATTATTTCAGTGTTAGATAGCCCATTTATCGAGGAAGGTTATAGGCTATATATCATCACGCTAAGACAAATAGGAGTGGAGCAATAATGGAAAATGTGACGCAGACGAAGTTGCGCGGGTCAGCTAGTAAAGATATAAAGGAAGCTGCGGCGAGTCTACTTTAGTACAAATTGACTTTGGTTTCCATAGATAAACCGGATGTACAGATGTGTGTTTTTGAATTGAATGTGGATTTCCGGTAAATTAAAATAGAAGCGTTACCATGGAAATAAAAACTACAGTCGTTGGTTTAGTGGTAGCAAGCGCTACGGCTGAGAATGAAGTCTTGGGTTCGATTCCCGGGTCACGAAAATTGTATTTGGGTTTTCACATGTCGAATTTTCCAGCAATAAAGTCGCAAATGAATGATTTCTATTTCTATTACATGAGACTTATGTATCAATCTGCCTAGCCTTTTCCCAACTAAAGGTCGGCTTCCAGTCAAACCAAATAACTAATAGTATTAGCTGAATTCGGTTGCCGTACAGATATTCATAGATGGTAACAATGTATGTTAGGTGCACACCCAGTGTGCAGTAACTAGGTAACACAGGAGTCACATTATCTGGCTTCTGACTTTTTTTTTAACTAATGAGACGTTCGACAGCAAAATAGACAATATTACAGCCCTCGCCAAACTTTGTGACCGCCCTGAAGTTAGTTTTTCCGATGCGCAAGCCTCGCGCGGTGCTGTTTTTGTATGAGATTTATTACTGCGCCCCCGTTGTAGTTAACTTCAGAGCGGTCACAAAGTTTGGCGAGGGCTGTACTAGTCGCTATGTATTACACAAATCTTTGATACACTTACTAATATATGCCTTGGACAATCATAGTGATACTCATATTGAGTCTAAGTAATATTGAAAAATCTCGTGTCGAAATTACGAACAAAAATATGGGGGGAGGGGGTTTATGTAGGGTTCTTCCCTTTTTTTTCTTATTATTGATTTGATGGCTCGCATTTGATAAATCTCACCTGATGGTAAGCGATGATGCGGTCTAAGATGGAGCACGCTTGCCTAGTTACCTGACTATCTTTAATGACAAAGTCAAAGCTGTGTTGAAATGACAGCAAAGACCAAAGGCTTAATGTGCCTTCCTAGCGTTGAGGTGTCTCTGTCTCGGTATGTTAAGATTGTAACCCATCCACTGACCGACCTCGTCAAGCGTTGCTTAACCTTGATGGTAGATGTTATTAAATGGCGAGTTAGTTTTTTCAGTGTTGGCAATCTTTCTGATGAGGTCTTTCAACTTAATAAAATAAGTTTAATTCGATCGATCGAGTTTTCGTGATAAAATTAGACAGTGGTAAGTAGGTATTTTAATGGACTCACTGCCAGAATAACGGATACTAGAACAACGGTGTTTTCAAATCTAATGCAGACGCCATTTTTTATTCGGATGTTGATCACTAACCGTTCTAACTGTTTTTTTTTTCTTATAATTGTGTGAATTTTTGAAGTTGCTAGGTGGTCTGATTTTTGGAAGAAATTTGTAGAAAATGATACTACGGGTTTTTTTTTACCTATAACTAAATGAGGCCGGTGTTTCCTAGCTGACTGCTCTGAGCAGAAACACCGAAACAAACTCAGAGATCTAAGTCTCTTTTAAAGTCCATACATTCGTACTGGTCAAATCATATTTGGACCATGTAGGTTAGTCTGAAGTGGAATTTTGAGGAAAGTACCACACAGATTTGAGTGGACCTGTCCGGACAGTGCAAGCATTTCCCAGTAGCTCTACGAGCGACCTGACGAACTATACCAAAGTAAGGACATTTGTGTAGGCCGCATAAAGAACTCAAACCGCCGCGGTGACTCTTCGAAACAATCCGGAACCCAGGCAGGACCTTGACCTGCCAGCACATTAACCACCCTGCTAATGATAATGGTACAACCCTACGATCCTCTAAATCGCTGAGTTTGAAAGAATCCTATCCCGAATATATTTAGCCTTCCCAAAATACCGTTAACCCCAATCATTCAGAACCAAATGAGCCCGGTCTTGGATAATACGACAGTAACAGACATATATGGATCGGGATCTGGCTATAATAGGTAAGATTTTTAGGCTTTCGTACCCAAAGAGAAACCTGTAAAAATTACAACTGTCTACCTTTACGCTTCTTGAGATACAGCCCGCGGACAGGCAGACGGACGGACGGACGGACAGCGGCGGCTTAGTCATAGGGTTCCGTTGGTTACCCTTTACGGGACCCTAAAAAGACAAGGCACGCATATTGATTGATTGGTCGGTTTGAACGGTCAGCTTTAAAATGAGAATGCTCCTTAAAACTACGAGAAACGCCTTTTGGTTATAAGTAACTCCAAACGCAATGTTACCAACATTAGAAACATCAAAAGCCGACCACTTCAAAATAAGAACGCGCAAGTCCATCAAATTGTTCCATCTTCAAACGCGGTTACTCATGCGTTTTTAAACACTCTTACTCTATGGTTTAACCATAGAGTTACCTCATACATGACATACAGTTTTACTCTAGTAATGTAACGGACTTTGGCGGCATCTTTATTACGTAAACAGTAAGGTCGATTTTCCTTATTCTAGTGATACTTAGTACTTCATAGAAGTTGACCGACTTTACATAAGCCGTTATGTTACACATTAGGTAAAGTTTTATATAAATATTTATTGTTTTACTTACCGAGCAAGTTTCACTTGTAGTTTTAATGTTAGACTGGCTTTGTGTACAATTTAATAACGAACAACTTTTCATAATTATCAGCGAGTTTGTGATGCATAAGTTTTTTTAGGGATTATGACCTTTTTCAGCTTAGTGTCTATTCTGTCTTTCCGATACAGACTTCCACAATTATAATTCTACTGAATTTCTTCCTTCTTTTCTTAATTATAATTTATTTTAAGCCTATCCCGTACCACGGCAGGGCAAAAGCAACCCTTTCTAAAGCACGCGTTTGAAAATTTCTCACATTATTTTGCGTTATTGTGTCCTTCAGGAAATGTACTTAATAAAATATTTTTTATCTTCTTCTTATATATAAAAATGAATTGCTGTTCGTTAGTCTCGCTAAAATTCGAGAACGGCTGGGCCCAGTTGAATAATTCTTTTTCGTTTAGTTCGCCAGAATACAAAAAAATAGGTAGGTAGGGTAGCCAGTTGACGAGAGCGAAGCCGCGGGGGACAGCTAGTTTTGAATAAAAAAGGTTACAATATCTGTGAAGTCCCTGACTTTTGCGCTAGGTTGACCTGTGTTACAGGAGCCAGTGCCCTCTCCCGAAGGGGGATAAGTCTCAGGCATTTTTTTTACGTAACTAGGGTTATGAAGTGTAGGAAGTGGCACATAACTGGGCCTAATGGAAGAACTGGATGGAAGTGTAACAATCTATACTAATATTATAAAGCTGAAGAGTTTGTCTGTTTGCTTGAACGCGCTATTCTCATTAACGTCCGATTGTCCGATTTGAACATTATTTTCAGTGTTAGATAGCCCATTTATCAAGGAAGGCATTAGGCTATATATCATCACGCTAAGACAAAAAGGAGCGGAGCATTAATGGAAAATGTGACGCAGACGAAATTGCGCGGGTCAGCTAGTAATGAATAATAATGAAGGCAATCAGGCAAAGATACCTTATATTATTAAGTGTCTCACAGAGGACCACATAAAACTAACAAATACACATTATATAGTGCGACGAGACAACTATTCTAAGAAAACGAATAGTCGGTCCAAGCCCGCAGGTTATGAGAGCCTAAAAAATTGTGCAAAGAAAACGAACTCATCTTTACGAAATTCCGTAACAGGAAAAATATACAATAAGCCTGATGAAAATATCTTTACCTCTGAAACTTCTCATTTTCCTGAATATACAACAAGGTAGGAAAATAGGTAGTTGAGAAAATATTGGAAAAAAGGTACCTTTTGTGTTGTTTCCGAGTAAGGGCTTGCACACACAGACGCGGGACACACATTTTAATATTTGAACCAGCGACGTCAGTTTAATCCGAAAAATATTTTTGTGTATCGCCAGGGTCGTATGTTTACGACCAAATATTTGAAGAAAAATTTGCTGTAGTTTTTATTGTTCGATTCACTTTGGCGGGTGCTGCGCTGGGGGCATGACACCGTCGAAAACTGATCGATTTAGTCGGGCGGTTAAAAGGTGAAGAAAGCGACACAATCTGTCTGCCTAGTCTACGTTGTAGTTCTGGCTTCCAGTCTAGTCAGATGCTAGAAATATCTTTCTAATGCAAGCCTGATTAGTAGATATTTGACAGTCGTTACAGAAAGTCAGAGAATCTGACACCAGCCTTGCCAAAGGTTACTGTGTTCCCCATTTACAGGGTATGTGGAGGTAGGATAGGCAATCGCTCCATGTAAGATACTGGACGCTGCATCAAATAGCTCTGGTTTTCGCAAGTGGGTCGTAGAGTAACCGCTGTTCATCGAAATGTGTGCACCTCGGAAGTTGCGTCGCGTCTGTGTGATCGGACCCTAATGAATGTGTGGGCAAGCAATTTGTATAGCTAAATAGCTATACCAATTTGTAGGCCGAAAGCTTCGTTATTTTTAGAAGAATTATTGGAATTTCTGTGGACTTCGTACTAATATGGTTAAATTATTTAAGTAATTAGGTGCATTGAAGGCCTAACAAGGTGGACTGATGACCTGGTGGGGGTAGCAGGTAGCTGATGGATGCGAGACGCACAGGACCGGTCGATGTAGCGACGGTTGGAGTCTGGGAGAGGTGTATGTCCAGCAGTGACCGTCTGCAGACTGATAAATGATGATGATGACCTCATCACCTCACCATCATCATTTATCAGTCTGCAGACGCAGGCATTGTGATGATGGAAATTGGAATTGTATGCTTCATATAAATCATTAAGTGCACATTAGGTATACCTATGTATTTTTAAAATCACGTTTCATCATCTAGGTAAATGTATTTTTAATACCTGCCCTTATCCCATGTTACTTGGGGTCAGCGTAAAGGTGGGTACTGACCAACGTTACAAGGTGTAATCTAACATCCGCATCGAGCGTGTTACTCATCGAGCATGTTACGCAGTGTCCTTAAAATCGACGTAACATGCTCGTCAAAACTCTGTGCTCCGTCGCCGCCAGTTCACTCCGAGATGGCCGACAGCGAGGACGTATTGGGAACTTTGATTCTACTTAGTTATTGTTTCATCCAAGTTTATACAAGTTTTTCTTTATTCCACTCCATGCTTCTTGAAACTTGATATAATTACGAGAGGAATAACGGGTGATCACTTGCGATGTCCACGTGCGCTCGTGACGACTCGCAACGGCGTACTGACTGAACCGCGTAACAGTCAAAGGATTCGCCAAAAAACCGACAGCCGGGTGGAGCACTCAAAGCGAGCAACGAGCGGCTCGTTGCTTGCTGGTTTTCCCGTAACACGACGTACTGACTGCATGAATGCTCGCTGTGTAACACGTTACATTACGCCCCGTAACGCCGGTCAGTACCCAGCTTAACACGTTTTTTTCTTCCACTCTGCCCTATCAGCCGTCAAACTTTTAATATCACGTATGTGGGAATATAAAGGCGTGACGTTAAAAAAATATAACCGACTTCCAAATAAAAAAAAAACATACCATATGAAAAGTCAAAAAACAAAAATTTTAATTTCGGAAGACGGTGTTTTTTTGTTACTTTCTTCGTAGTTTCGAAATTAAAGTTATTTTTTACTTTATGGGAGTTCCGCAGGAAGTATAAAGCCTAAGAGAAGATTTCCTGGAATTCCTTCGGGAACGGAAAAAAGCAGCATACGGGCGTATGCGAAAGCTAGTTACTTATCTAACTAATATTATAATATTATAAAGCAGAAGAGTTTGTTTGTTTGTTTGGTTGAACGCGCTAATCTCAGGAACCACTGGTCCGATTTGATTCTTTCAGTGTTAGATAGCCCATTTATCGAGGAAGGTTATAGGCTATATATCATCACGCTAAGACAAAAAGAAGCGGAGCAATAATGGAAAATGTGACGCAGACGAAGTTGCGCGGGTCAGCTAGTGATCTATAAAACTAGGGCTGGGCGGCACTTTGAACAGAAGAGATGATAGCCACTTAGCCAGTGCCTTGCATAACAGTCTGCCAAATTCCCAAGTCTAAGAGGAGTCAAGCAATGCTAGATATTGACTGTTTGTATATTTTATCTTAGCAATCTTACATAGCAAAATACGCGAACGAAGTCGCGGGCAACAGCTAGTCAACTATAAAGTCTTATGAATGAGGCGTGCGTCACAGTAAGTGTGTACCAAACCACACCTTGCCACAGCAGACTGGCAGCAATTTATTGCGAACTACCTACCTATACATAGGTTATGTATGCATTATGATTACATATTTATTACGTAGTCTAGCAGTACCTACTTCTGTTGCAATATCAAAGTTGCAGTTACCAGTTGTACAGGTTTTTTTGCTTCGTTAACTTATTTAAACTGACAAATACTACACGCACAAAACGTTTTGGAAACACATTCATAGCGCGTACAGCAAAGGAGTGGAATTCCATGCCGGAGTCTGTGTTTCTTGATAGTTACAACCTGGGAGTCTAGTGAATAGATTACTTCTAGGCAAGCGTGCTTCATCTTAGACCGCATCATCGCTGAGATAGTGGTCAAAAGCGTGCCTATCAAAAGTAAATTAAAGTAGGGTATAACATACAAAAATATCACTTCGTTTGCGCTACAATACAAACTATTAAGATTGTATTTAGAGGAGCTCATAGCTAAATAATAACATCGCACGGGTCGATCTGCAAGGTTAAGCAACGCTTGCCAAGGTTGGTCTGTGGATGGGTGACCATCTTAACATATCGAATTTCTTCCGTGCCTCGAAAAGCACGTTAAGGGTCCCGGCTGTCATTTGTGGATCTTTGGCAGTCGTTACGGATTGTCAAGCCAGTAAATATGACTTGCCAAGAAGTACCGTGTTACCCAGTTAATAGGTTCAGGTGGTCTTGTAGGCAGCCGTTCCACGTACAATACTGATATTCAGCTGAATCCAACAACAAAACAACGTAAAAGACAACTCTTGAACGCAGCTTAATCGTGATCAGTTTCATTGTTGAAATACGCTCGAGGCGTTCATGACGGATTTGCCCGGAAAGGCAACACACCGCGAAGAGTGGAAGGTTACGGGGGAGACCTTTGCCCAGCAGTAGGACCCTATAGGCTGATAAAAAGTAATCCGTCTGTTGGTGGGAAACCTTTCACCACGCTTGTATTATCCGAAGGGATAGGATTCTACCTGTAGTACCTACACTACCTACTATACTGTTTTCCAAGCCACGTAATAATGGGCGTGTATCAAACGGGCACTAAACTTAAATCCCCGCTATTGAGAAAATTGAATTCAAGATTTTAAAATCCAATAACATTTTACCCTACCCGGGAATCGAATCCAGGACATTAGCTAAATAGTAGCGTTTGTAACCACTACACTAGCGGCGCGAACTATATAGGATTATAGGTAGGTAGGTGCATAATGCTATCTTAGTTAGTATGCATACCCGCAAAATACGTACTACCAACATAAAAGTACCTAAAGTAAACTTTCTACCAACATAAAGACGTAAAGGTAGGGTAAGGGTAAAGTACGCGAAATTAAGATAACGCGCCAACTGACTAAGTTCAACTTATCCTAAGTACTTTATAGAGAAAGTTCTGATTCTTGAGCAGTATTGAGACTAAAACAAGTGAAGTTCTATTTGACTTTCACCGACTTTGTTAACATTGAACGCTTCAATAAAAACCTACAGATAATTTCGTGTGCAAAACACGCAGTTTACAAGAATATGGTCGGTTTGGGTGACACACCCAAACGGTATTTTTGTTCGTCTTATATTAGACAAGGATGTGGTTATACGGTTATGACAATAACTACAATCTTCCTGCTTACCATCTAAGTTTATAACGTGGTTTGATTGTCGAGAAAAACTATTTAAAATTACAAGTTCGCAGTTTTATATTTACCTGCATCCGTTTGCAAAAACATGGCGAAATAAGGAAAATAAGATTACGTAGTTGTTCGAAATTATAATTTAAAGGCGTACACGGAACAAAGACATTCCATTCTACTGACTTGACAACCAATATTTGCTAAATTCAATCAATCCGATCGAAAAATCTCGTTGCCAACTTGCTAATTTTTAAATTGCCCACTTTTATTTCGATAAAAAAAAAGAAATAGGCACAGTCGACCGGCTTTTTGACACCTGTACGATTTCGGCTAAAAGAAAAACGTAACTAAGTAACTAAAATGATAACAAAACAGTAATTTATTATCTATTTTGATTAGGTACCTACCTCGATTGATAGCGCGGGATCCGATTACTCACAAAACACTTTAAAAGTTAATTTTCAAACACAAAAAGTTTAGTTTTGGAACTGTAACAAGAGTATTTTATGGTTGAACGCGGCACTGTTCGCCCACGCCACACCTCAGGCACTTTCGAACCGGTTTTGTACGAACCACGTAAAAGTATCACGTATTACGGACGGGGAGCGACGCGTGGCCTCCCAACGAACAACACAAGGGAACTGGCTAAGTGGCTACGGAAAAAAAAAGATACGTTGGGTTGCCAGCGCGGGTTTCGAAAATGCACTTTTGCGAAATGGTACGTTTTTGAATAATTTAAGCATTATCTTTTGAAATTAGTGCAAGTTATTAGTGTAATGTTTTGTTTATGTTTGGCCTTGACTTTTCTTGTTAAAATATTTGTTGCACCAGTTCCGATGTGTTCACAGATGTGACTTTTACTTTTGTGCTCATTTTATTCAAAACGAAATGATTTTTAATTGAATTTTAATTAAAGTTTTTACTAAGACACACGAGACATACGAGTTTCGTATTATTTTTATGAATTTATTTCTAGTTTCAGTTGTAACCTGAATACGACACAAATACCAGGACAATCGATATTTCCTCAGTACTTCTCAATTCAATAAAGGTTAACACAACAAAGGTTAGCCATAATGTAATAAATAATTACTTGGGCATTCATTTATCGCTCACTGTTTTTATTTTATTTTGACATTTTAATTTTTTTTTTTTTTTTTTTATTTATTTGTTATATCGTTATACTATGGTGGTATATACAAATTTACAATATTTCCCGAAACAAAAATAAGGAGTTTCAGTTAACGAATCCAAAAGTACTAATACTCCATAGCAATCGAAAAAAGAGTCATTAGATACTGAAATAACCAGCCGTGAGTGTGTGACAGATGTAGGAACAAATGCATGCAGTCACACCATGAGTTGGACTCGCGTGCAAAGGATTCCGAAACAAATTAATTTTTTTAACAATTTTTTTTTTACACCATAGATTTCTTATAGGTTTTCCTGTAATCTACAGGTAAAGATTCATAATGTTATTTATTTTTTTAAACTCTAAGGCTCAATGGTTTTGGTGATAGGAGGGGATGGTAATTTTTCGTCTAATTTCTTGAATAATTTAAAAAAAAAATAACTTACATTTTGTTAGTCTTTTCATTTGATACTTCACACGATATTGTTCAATAACCTTTTTTTTATTTCCTAGTTAATAATATACGTAACGCATTTGGGTCACAGAAGTCCATTATGTGTACTTTTAAAAACCCTAAAAATAAATATTTTGTAATAATTCCACACTCTACTAAATCTTTTTACTTGGCAACCCTAAAATTCAACTTTCAACGAGCGTTCGGGCAACTTCGTACAAGTCCGGCTAAGTTCGGCTCCACGGTTCACGGCTCCAACGGTCAGTCTCTTACAAAGAAAACAAAAGTTATTTTTTATTATTTTTTGTTAATAGAGTATAACTCTTCCTTGAAATGATTTTAGATCAGGTAACTTTGTTCTATCCGCATTCTTTGGAACCATTTTGAACTTCGAATGTGTTACAAAATGTATAAACTTTGAATTTTTTTTCGAGTGAATTTATTTTTGTAATGCTTTTTACGGTTGATAAAATTGTCAGACTGCTTCGTATGTTAATTTTTGGATCGTTGCAGCAGATGACAAAGTTTTTTGTTTACCCCCAATGGAGACTGATATTAAACTTTTTTTTTTAAGCTTGTAGGTGGGAAATTATTCTTTTCCGTACCTACCTATTGTAGGTATGTAGTATTGTAGTAAACCCTTGATTATATATTTATTTCATTTTAATATATTCAAAGTTATATTGTAGTAGGTACCTAGTTGCCGTACGTAGTCATTCATAGACATAGATTGGTATGTACCTAGTTGTATGTAGGTTTGATAAATAATTATCATGATGGGTGCTTAGAATAATAACGCGATGGGTGCTTGTTCTAACTGTACATCATCACCATAGATTAATAGATTAAGTATTCTAAAGCAGAAGAGTTTGTTTGTTTGTTTGTTTGTTTGTTTGGTTGAACGCGCTAATCTCAGGAACTACTGGTCCGATTTGAAAAATTCTTTATGTGCTAAATAGCCCATTTATCGAGGAAGGTTATAATATCATCACACTAAGACAAATAGGAGCGGAGCAATAATGGAAAATGTGACGCAGACAAAGTTGCGCGGGTCAGCTACTTCTTGATATAAGATGATCCTCCCTTCTTCTATCCGACTTATAACTGTAAAATTAAATTCAGTTTGGCTCAGTAGTTTATATTTTACAAAAATCGGATGTCGGTGTTCAAAAACAAAGAACCAAAACCACACACAGACTTCCAAAAATAAAGTTATTTTATAGGTAAGTATGGGAAGTCGTTTTTTTTTTTTTATGGTTTGAGTTCCATCTACAAATGCTCTTACTCTACTCAGCCATACTAAGATTTAGCAAGCGAGCTGAGCTGTCATCAGTCATGCTACATGCATGCCAAAAGTAACTTTTAATAAACGTCAAAAAAGCCGCAAATTCTGTTAAAAAAAAAAACAAATAATATTGACAGATAACTCCAAAATGCGTGCGTCCTTCTTCCAACTTTCAGTTTTGTAATTTCGCTTGTCATGTACGCCTGTGTAAGTACCTAGTAGTCTAGTTCACATGATGTGATCTAGGAATTTCAATGTAAAATTTCAACAATTACAAAGCATTTTTTTTGGATAAAAATACTTTTGCGTTTCTCCATCGTACATTCTTAATAGGTAGGTATGATATGAAAAGAAAAAGCTTTTATTTGCGCTAGTATTGACGTAGACCTAGGTACCATTAAAGAAACAAAAATCTGGCGAAGTCCTAGTCGGATTCCCACACGAAGGATTCCGTACCGTTTTCCATAACATAAAAAACACATGTAGGTATGCTCCCTTCAATATTTATAATTTGTTGTTATACCGGCAATAGAAATATTACGGTTCATGAGGTACAGCCCGCTGTCAGACGGACGGACGGCTGGACGTACGAACGGATGAACGGACCCCTTAAGGCCATACCCTGACCAAATAACCATGAGTATTTTCCCCTCAATAACAGCGCAAGAGATATTTTGCGCAGATTTGACGCATATCTTCCTAATTTTTTTTTATATATCATATTTAGTTGTAATTTTGGTATGCGTCATGTTGACCGCAAATAAACTCTTTTTCTTTCTTTTCTTCTAAGATACAATAGCGAATACGCTCAGAATGTTGAATAAAATAGTTATAAAATCTAATTTTGGCCGTTTGAAAAAAATATTTCTACCAAAATGTTCATAATTAAATTGCGTATCCATTAGTGTAAGTCCAAAACCAAAATAATCATTAGTTTTCGAGAAGATGCATGCGTTTTCAATAATTATTTCTCATTTCTGCAGTGCTATTCTGTAACAACATTTTCGTGTCTCGACAGCGGAATCCGAGGTGAGTTTCAAATTCGTACAAATATAAGACCTTATGATGTGTGAAATAAAGTTCACTTTGTAAGCTTAGTCACTCAGGTGAAGTCGATATCGAAGTGGTTATTTACAGAATAGACTAGCTGTAGTTTCGTTGTGAGGAGATTACTTAAACATTATACTTAGTAATAACAAATAAAAATCTACCATTTTGAAGCCAAGATTATGTAGAAATTTAATGTATTTTTTATAAGTTGATATTTCTTTTGGTTAAAGAGTATATAGCTCCTAAAAACTGCACAAAAAACGGCTAGCGCTGCGTTTTGCACGGGGACACGCCATAAAATGGATGAACCAAGTAGCCCAAATGTTTGAAAAAACAAATGGGGTCGGCACAATTTACTTCCTCAATACTCTTCTAACAGTCGATATCCGTACCCCTTTGATCGAAAGAGTCACCAAGGCACTGGAACGCAAAAGAAATGTTCCAAAATGTATGGACCCTGGGCCAGATCCTTGTACACTACTAACACTTGAATGAAATTCTCTGAGAGTGGAATTCTCAGCCTGCGTCTGTTTTTCCGAACGCTTACAACCCTTATCTCTTCAAAGTTAGAGTAAACAGGCTCCTTCTGGGTAAGCTCGTTCCATCGTAGACTTTGTCTCTGTCATTTCTGACCAAGACTAAGGTCAAGAGCAAACCCATCACAAATAAAAAAAAAATAAAATAAAAAAAAAACTTGAAATTGCAACACACAACAACAACCCGTAATGGCGGTAACGCCATGTTGAAAATCGATAAAAGTAATTTATAAACATCACAACAGTAAACATTTAAATTAATTATGTGTTTTTTTCCTGAATTCTACAGATTTTTCTCTTTTCTTTGAGACCTGGCCCATTTTGAAACATCTCCTCATTTGAAGGAACACGGTTTATGTAATCAGGGGTCTGACACTCCCTTCCATTTGAAGATTTCCCATACTGGGAAAAAAGCTCAGACCAAATTGGTCTGAGGAGAAAAGGTTCACTGCGAATCGGAATACTTCGGATACACGAACAAAGCCGAATCTTCCCGAGTACCGGCGACCGCAAGATGTAATTACAAAATTGACCAATCATTCAAAAACTTTCTCCAGTACAAAAACAAGGCGCCTACTTGTCAAAAAAGTTGACGATTACAGAAATTAACCGCAAAAACTAATGTTTTTTTTTTTCAAGTAAGTAGTTATCTAGTTGTTGTCATGATGATGATTTTTAGGGTTCCGTACCCAAAGGATAAAAACGGGACCCTGCTATTACTAAAACTTCGCTGTCTGTCTGTCCGTCTGTCTGTCACCAGGCTGTATCTCAAGAACCGCGATAGCTAGACAGTTGAAATTTTCACAGATGATGTATTTCTGTTGCCGCTATAACAACAAATACTAAAAACAGAATACTTAAAATAAATATTTAGGGGGGCTCCCATACAACAAACTTGATTTTTAGGGTTCCGTAGCCAAATGGCAAAAACGGAACCCTTATAGATTCGTCATGTCTGTCCGTCTGTCTGTCTGTCCGTCCGTATGTCACAGCCATTTTTCTCCGAAACTATAAGAACTACCCTGTTGAAATTTGGTAAGTAGATGTATTTTGTAAACCGCATAAAGATTTTTACATAAAAATAGAAAAAAAACAATACATATTGGGGGTCCCCATACTTAGAACTGAAACTCAACATTTTTTTTTTCATCGTACCCATACGTGTGGGGTATCTATGGATAGGTCTTCAAAAATGATATTGAAGTTTCTAAGATCATTTTTTTCTAAACTGAACAGTTTGCGCGACAGACACTTCCAAAGTGGAAAAATGTGTCCCCCCCCCCCCTTAACTTCTAAAATAAGAGAATGATAAAACTAAAAAAAATATATGATGTACATTACCATGTAAACTACCAGCGAAAATTGGTTTGAACGAGATCTAGTAAGTTGTTTTTTTTTAATACGTCATAAATCGTAAATCGCAACTTCTGCTTACGGAACCCTCAATGCGCGAGTTCGACTCGCACTTGGCCGCTGGTTTTAAAACTCTTTCCTCGATGACACTATTTTTATTTATGACAAGCTGACCCCCGATTTTTGGGTTCATGAAAGACTATTCTATTATTATATTATCTATGGGGTTAATATACCTATAGCCTACGAAACTCACAAATAACGTGGCTTTCTATTGCTAAAAGAATTTTCAAAATCGGTTTTTCAGAGATTACACGGATTACACCCTACAATGTCACAAACTTATTTATAAACCGCTATTGATATGCAACTAAGTTTTCTATAAAAACCGTACTTTTCAATAGACATTTGACATGGCAGATGTAATTGACGTTCCTATTCTTATTTGAAACGCGTTTTACATATCTCATTAAATATAAATATAAAAAAAAAAAAATACATATCTCATATTTATTAAAAAACAAATATAATTCTGTGACGTTACAGGACCTACCTATATGTTATATTTATTGTTCCCACAAAATTTCACACCGATACTAAGAAAGATAGCAACTTGTAAAGTTGTAATGAAAGTACAGCTGACTTCAACTGACCACTTTCATATCTACAGTAATAATTACTCAGACAAAGCATGGTATGGTTTGATTCTCATACTGTCACTTTTCTATAGAATACGGAGCTATAACCGTATTTTGTTCAACATATAGCTTCACACTGACCGGAAAATTGCAATAAACATAAAAAATATTTGAATTTCGCGGGCTACCCTGGAGCTTCCACCTTAAAGGGCTCGAAGTAGTTTAAATACGTACGAGTACAAGTGTGAGTCGGACTCGCGTGCAAAGGGTTCCGAAGGATATTTTTTTAAATGTTATTTCATAATCATAATACAGATTTAAAAGAGTGCCCGTGGAGTTTCTTGCACGTTCTTCTCCATAGAAATTTACGCTTTGGAACGTAAAATAGCTTCATCTTTTTTTGGACCGAACAGCCTTGACAATTGAAAAGTGCCTGTAAATGGTCTAATTGAAATAAATGCTTGAGTTTGAGTTTGACAGTTTTTTTCTCTTTTTATTACTAGTTTTAGATACTTATAAGGAGGGTGAATGGTCAATTTTCATCTATTTATTTATAGTAACCCCGCTGGAGCATTATTAGATTCTTCTTCTAAAACTTACTCCAGCTAGTCTATTCTGTAAATAACCATTTCGATATCGACTTCACCTGAGTGACTAAGCTTACAAAGTGAACTTTATTTCACACTACATAAGGTCTTATATTTAAACTAGCTTCTGCCAGCGGCTTCGCCCGCGTGATCCCTAGGGAACATATTCCCGGGATGAAAAGTAGCTTAATTGTGTGCTATTCCAGACTATAATCTGTCTTTGTTCTAAATTTCATTAAGATCCGTTAAGCCGTTCTGGCGTGATTGAGTAACAAGTAACCAAACTTTCACATTTATAATACTTATTACTCGTTTGGTGTAAAGCGAAATTATAACCATCTTCCCCTCGACATTATAATTATTAAAGGATATTGCAAACTGTCGTAAGCCGTTTACGAAGGCACTCGCTAGCCTCTAGGCGCCAAGCAAGCCGCCTGCCTGTGCGTTCGCGACCTTATACAAAAATAATCCTTATAGCATGATTCAGTATTCACGCGCGATGGCTTATTATTAGCGTACTAGCTGACCCGCGCAACTTCGTCTGCGTCACATTTTCCATTACTGCTCCGCTCCTATTTGTCTTAGCGTGATGATATATATATATATATACCTTACGCCTATAACCTTCCTCAATAAATGGGCTATCTAACCTCCTAGTTCCTGAGATTAGCGCGTTCAACCAAACAAACAAACTCTTCTGCTTTATAATATTAGAATCACGTTCAATTCAAAAAATCTACGTTCAGTTACGTATCCTGATCTCTCTCTCGAATTAAGAATATAATTATGAAGAGGTTTCCTAATGCAGGGCACTGTATCATCTCTATCGGTTGAAATGCCGATCAGCCCAGGTACCTACCTAATCTCCTGGTACAAACTAATCTTGATCAAAATCAACAAAACCAACTATGGAACGAATGGTGCTGAATCAAGTGGATTCTTTATTTCGTCCAGAACAGTCCAAAAAGAAACACATTTTCTCCGATTTTTACTGACAATATTGCTGATTGTAGACCACTGATTAATTTAGTTTGTTTTAACATTTTATAATATCAAAAAAGTTTTACTGGGTGTAGAATCGATTTATTATAGAGGAGCTCGTGGCTAAATTGAAACAGCCGCACGGGCCGATCTTCAAGGCTAAACTATAACAGACGAACGCATCGATCTTCAAGGTTAAGCAACGCTTGCGAAGGTTGGTCTGTGGATGGGTGACCATCTTGACATACCGAGTTTCCTTCGTGCCTCAGGAAGCACGTTAAGTCTTTGGTCCCGGCTGTCATTTGTAGATCTTTGGCAGTCGTTACGGATAGTCAGAAGCCAGTAAAATCTGACTGAAATCTTGCATTGAATTAGTTGTGGAGGTCTGGTAGGCAGCCGCGCCACGTAAAATACCGGTATTCAGCTGAATCCGGTTTGTTTGGAAGCCGAGCCAATATAGTAAGGAAAAGGCTAGGTTGTTATAATGGTCACCCATTCACAGACCGACCTCGGCAAGCGTTGCTTAACCTTGAAGATCGACGTGTTCGGCTGATATAGTTTAGCCACATTGAAACATAAGACCAAATATTCACCTCTTCTGTTAGTAAAACAGTTTACTTATGGATTCAGGTAACTCTCCGGAGGAGACTCTCCTCTCCTCCCAGTAAATCGAAAAACAATCTAGTCATTAAATCAAATCCATACTACTATAGCTATATATATATAATTTCATTTCAATATTAATTATACGACAAGTTACTCCACGTAAAACATGGGGCTGACCTCATGCTACTGCGGAGAATCTTAACACCGCGATTCAGAAAAACGCGTCATAAGTACAACGCCATCTATCGATCTACAACGTAACTGAACTGTCTTTATACTCATAACTACTCATAAGTTCAAACTTAGAAGCTTACACGTTACGATAAATAATGATAATAAATAATAAAATGTTCACTTTTATTGCTACATTTTAAGTTTCATTAAAAAATAACTCAAAAATACATTGTTTCGGGGTCTTTTCACACATTTCTTATTAAAAAATTTCTCAATAGATGGCATTGCAGGTATCTGAAGTCTCAATGTTAACAACCTATTTTAGCGCTCGATGAAGTTTCTTCGTAAACTTTAAAATTCGATATCTTTTGATTTTGTAGGTCGATTTTGATGAAATAAACACTAAATGTTGCTCCGATTATCACTTAATATTTAGAAGTACCTAAATTTTGAATCCAATCAGTGGTTTATGCGTGATGCTCCTCCAAACGCACAGACAAACAGACGCACAGACAAACAGACAAACAGAAAAGAATTTCAAAAACTGCTTTTTTGTGTTCTATGTCATTTTTCTGACATTTCTATGTATTTTTTATGCGAAAATATTAAATGTACAGACACGGCAACTCTACGATTTTATTATATGTATAGAATAGAATAGATAGATTTCATGTATAACTTTGGTGTTTCTATACCGATTTCTATGATTCTTTTTATGGAATAGTTAATAATGTTAACTTTTTTAATTAGGGGTGACTGAGAGTGATAAAGACGTAAGAGTAGATAAATATAATCAAAAAGCGGGAGTTACTCGTGTTATTGTGCGTCAATCATAAAAGATAGACATAATTATGCTGTCGTGGGATATTTTTTTTATATAATTTTAAGAACATTTCCGTCATACATGATTTCTGTGTAGCTTTAACCATTAAGGTTGCACACGTGACGGAAGCTTAAAAAATGGAGAAACTTCTCCCGTTTTCCCAACATTTCCTTGCACTGCTCTGCTCCTATTGATTGTAGCGTGATGAAAAGTATACTATAACTAGCTCAGGAGTATGAAAAATAATTGTACCAAGTTTCGTTAAAATCCGTTGAGTAGTTTTTGTTTCTATAACGGTTATAAGTACAGACAGACAGACAGACAAAAATTTTACTGATTGCATTTTTGGCATCAGTATCGATGCCTAATCACCCCCTAATAGTTATTTTGGAAAAATATTTCATGTACAGAATTGACCTCTCTACAGATTTATTATAAGTATAGAAGATAGACGAATTTGAAACTCACCTCGGATTCCGCTGTCGAGACACGAAAATGTTGTTACAGAATAGCACTGCTGTAGTAAACAATCCACAAGTTTAACAGATAGAATAATTACCAAGCTTTTGTCAGGACGAGACATGCATAAACATAGCCCACCCACTTAGCACTGGAAACTTGTTTACTGTTTGTAGTTGAGCGTCTGGAGTCCTCAGTCCACCCAGGACCGTCCTATTATTACAGCCACACAGTTCGATCTTCAAGGTTAAGCAACGCTTACCGAGGTTGGTCTGTGGATGGGTGACCATCTAAACATACCGAGTTTCCTTCGTGCCTCGGAAAGCACGTTAAGCTGTTGGTCCCGGCTGTCATTTGGAGATCTTTGGCATTGTCACGGATAGTCAGAAGCCAGAAAATCTGACATCAGGGTTGCCTGAGAACCGTGTTACCCAGTTAATGGGTTGTGGAGGTCTGGTAGGCAGCCGCTCCACGTAAAATACTGGTTTTCAGCTGAATCCGGTTTGACTGGAAGCCGACCCCAATCTAGTTAGGAAATGGCTAAGCAGATGATGAGAGTTTCAACCTTTTCTCGTGGTATTGAAACCACAGCGCATACCTGACTGGCTGGCCTTCTGGAGCCAGGATCGATCAAATGCGTGCCTTGTCTTTTGAGGGTTCTGTACCCGAAGATTAACCAACGAGACCCTGTTACTAAGCATCCTCCGACTGTCCGTCTGTCACGGACTGTATCTCATTAATCGTAATAAGTAGATAGTTGAAATTTTCACAGAGTGTGTATTTCTATTGGCACTATAATTAAAAATTTAATAAATAAAATTATAGGGGGCTCTCCTAGAAACTTGTTGTAGGTACTAGAACCGCCACATATACTAGAACTAAATGAGACGAAATTTAAAAACTGTGTAAAACGCACACGCCACACTATGCAAACAAGCATATTATAAATTAGGGGAGTACATTGACGACAAAAATGCTTAACTCAATGCTGGTCCGCTCCACAACGACTAAAATGCCCGAACTTTGATGAAGATGTGAAAACATTGTTGGACCTGCTGAAGATTGTAAGATTATCTTTGCATATTATAGACTCATTAAATAATCTAACCATGATTTTGTAAAAAGGCAGTGTTTAAAAGAGTGTCCATGGAGTTTCTTGCACGTTCTTCTCCATAGGATCTACTCTTTGGAACGTGCAACTGCCGCGCTGGAGATAGGGTCGGTGAGTTTGTTTTGTTGCAGAATAACTTGCTACTCTTGTCGCTAGCGCGGCAGAATTAGCTTCATCTATTTGACTGACATACCTTGACTATTCATAAGTGCCTGTAAACTGGTCTATTTGAAATAAAGGATTTTGTATTTGTATTTTGTATTATTTGTAGAAGGCGTCTTATGCTCGATCAATAATGGTAATTAATCAGGTAGACGATTTAAATGCTCACAGAGTTTGTATCGCTAAACTTGCTAAAAAAAAACAAAATAAACAGACATAGTTAGGGTTCCGTTTCGGACGTTCAACAACAATTTTTATTAAAAAAAGTAGTTTCGACTTTCTGAAAATTCTTAAATCTCCACAACAAAATCCAATCAATAAAAACTTTTTGCTTTTCTTTTAGCCTAGCGATGGCCTCAAAAACCTCATGGTTTTACAAATAAACGTACAAAATAAAGTAATTAGTTAGGCAGGTACCCACACCATCACTTAATGCTTTTACTATAGCTAATTTAAAAACAATTTCACTTTCATTCAACATCAAAGCTTTAGAGAATTTTTGATGGATTCATAATTAAGTTTAGAATTTGCCATGTCATGTTAAATGGAAACTGACACTTGTTTTGTAGGTAAATCAGAAAGGTAAAAGCTTACCTACTGTTGTACAGGACGACATCATCATCATCCAAAGACTATTAAATACTCTATGTCATCATCATTATATATTTAGGTAATTTACTACTATTGAACGTTTTTAAATTTGATTAACAAAGTAAAATAAACCGTTATCGATATGCAACTATGTTTTTTAGTTTTCTTTGCAAACCGTACTTTTCAAGAGACATTTGACAGATAGAGGTCATTGAAGTTCCTATTCTCATTTGAAACGCATTATACAGATCTAGGTATGTACAGCAGCTAAGGAGATGAATTAACCCTGCCGGAGTCTGTGTTTCCTGACAGCTACAACCTGGGAGTCTTTGAGTCAAGGTTGAATAGGTAACGTTACTTACTATTAAGTGAGAATTAAGGACGGATTTATTCAAATTCAACCTTTAGAGTGTTTTTCCACCAGAGATGTGCTATGCTATATACGTTGCTATGGATGTGTTTGTGAGCGGGAACTTTACGCGCGCTTTTCTAGGGTTAAGTCAAACTTTTTACTATGGTTGCATGAGTAAAAGTAACGAATTATACAGCCAACTTTGCAACATAAAAAAAAGATAATATTCTATAGTTTTATTATACATACCTACATAGGTAGATAGACTATTGAAATAAATAGGTAAAATTGTTTGTTTGTTAATATTTTTTTATAGATCATCTGGAAGTAGGTAGGTACTAATACATGGTATAAGTACCTAATACGATATTTTTCACAGATAGTAAAGCTAACAGGCATGGGATTTTTATAGGAATACTGTTCGTTTCCTGCTTGATATTTAATAGGAGCGAAGCGGTAGGTACCTAAAAGTGAATAGGCTTGTGTCCTGAAAAAATCTAATTAGTCCGTCAGTTAGATTATCAAAAAATATTTGACCCGTGTTTTTTCTTTTGTTACGGGAACTAAAATTGACGAAGTTACGACGCTTTTAAAATTCTCAATACGTCACACCTTCGCATAATTTTTTATTGAGTCGTGACGTCACGAGCCCCCACTCCCGAGTTTCGATGCGTTTTCTCTTTGTCAATATTTATTGATTTACAAAACCAAAAAATACGTGTCCATTATTTTTCAATACCTACTCTGACGGACTAAATAGTTTTGCAATTTGTGGATGATGGAATCTAGCCTATTGTAAGCTAGATTTACCCCGCGACTTCGTACGCCCATATCCCGTTTTTTCCCGTTCCCGTAGGAATATCGGGAAATCCTCTTTTAGTGCTCCCTCACACTCCACAAGGAACCCACAAGCCAAACTTCAGCTTTCTACGACCAGTAGTTGACTGTGCGTAGTCTGTCAGTAACTCAGTAGCGGAAGAATCTATACTTATACCGCGTGTATCTGACATCGACGCACAAACGATTTCCATAGGTCCAGGGCATGATTCTGGACACCCCAGTGTTGGAATTTTTCGTCGGTTCTTTTCTCATTTTTTTCAAGAGTACTACAAAGTATCAGCTCAGCTGAGCTGATATCTATTTGTGGCTTTATTCAGATTGCTCTTTTTAGTGAAAGTAGTTAATTAATTATTTTTTTATTAAAAATCTCATTGGGTTAGGTCAGAATAACGATTATGAGCAGTCTAAAGTAAAAAAACCCTTGAAAAAAATAAAAAAATGTGAAAAAATCCGACGAAAAATTCTAAGTCTAGGGTGTCCAGAATCATGCCCCGGACCCATGGAAATCGTTTGTGCGTCGATGTCAGATACACGCGGTATACTTATAATATTATAAAGCAGAAGAGTTTGTTTGTTTGTTTGTTTGTTTGTTTGGTTGAACGCGCTAATCTCAGGAACTACTGGTCCGATTTGAAAAATTCTTTCAGCGTTAGATAGCCCATTTATATCGAGGAAGGTTATAGGCTATATATCATCACGCTAAGACAAATAGGAGCGGAGCATTAAAGGAAAATGTGACGCAGACGAAGTTGCGCGGGTCAGCTAGTTTTATATATTAGCCCTCTATAACTCAAGAACATGGATTTTTTATTTTTTGTGGTTTACGGGTAATTAAAACAAAATAAGATTATACGTGTTTCATAGTTTTTCATTTATTCAATTATTTTCCAAAAAAAAAAGAAAAACAGGGAGCGTTGCCTGAGGGCAACATTGAGACATAAGCTTAAAAACTATAAATATAAAATGAAGTTATGAGAGGTGGAAGTTCCTGAAGCAGTTCTTGGTTTTGGTATAGCATAGAGCAACCCCGCATTTTTCGCATGTATTGTGAGTGAAACCAGTACACTTTGGGAACTTGCACCTAATTTTTTTGTCAGACCATTGGGGCCAGTGCCCAATCTGGTCTTGCCGAACTGCCATAGGAGGTGCGTGCTGTGCAGGTCCTTTATGTTTTTTTGCTTGTATCTCGTTCTCTAACGAACGACGACTAGACATACTAGGTTTTATACCCAATTTACAAAGAGTTACGGCAACATCTAGACGAAAATCTGCTGAAGATAAACGACATGAGAGGCCTTTGTCTTTACATACTCTTTTATAAAGCAACCATGCGTTTGCCATTGTGAGATCCAAGTAATGATAGAATAGACGTATTTGCCATCGTTTGCTACGCAACTGTATCTTGTATATACCCATGATGCTGTCGATCAGGTCAACACCACCCATGTGGCGATTATACTCTCCTACAACACTCGGTCGTTTTATGGTCACGTATCTAGAGTTCTGTTTGTCCCATCTGCGAACATCAGTTTCAGGCAGTATTCCAGCAAAAGTAGACGCCAAAGTGACAATTTTATTGTCTTTCCATGCCACATTAGCTATGTCGGTGCCGTTGACGTCAGCTACATATTCTTCTGAATAACCTCTGGGTTTTTTCAATATCACCTTTTCTGGTAGCAACTTACAGTCTGGGATTCGATTTCCTAATCGTACCAAGACTGTGAATGCCTTCTTTGGCCAAATATTCCAACAGACGAAGAGAGGTAAAATAATTGTCAAAATACAATTGGTAATTTTGATGCTTTGGAATCATGCGCGCTAATCTCATGACGACGTTGGATGCTGCACCCAAATCTGGCTCTTCTGGAAGCGTAACGTTTTCCTTCCCAGTTTCAATTTCTGTTTTATAGGCGTAACCAGAAACGCCACTCAACACGTAGATTTTATAACCCCATTTATGTGGCTTTTGAAGGTTGTATCGCTTCAACACATTCCGTGCTTTAGTGGAACACATTTGCTCGTCAACACAGAGGTGTTGACGAGCACGAACACGGAACACGGAGGTGTGTCACACGAAAAGTGCTATTAGGATCATTCTGAACTTGATAAAGATTGGTCTCCTCTGAAATCATCTTGATAAGTTCTTGTGGAAAGAGGTAAAAGAAAAACTGGATAGGGCTTTCTAACTCTAGAAGTTCAGTGCCCAAGTTCTTATTACCCTTGAACCTAAGCTGCTCAGTATTTAACTGAAGACTCTTCTTCTTCCAGCGTAAATTCAATTTGGTAGGTTTCGTTGTAGTTTGTTTTGATTGATTGCTTTGAGTTGATGAAGGTTGAGGACCGTTTGATGCAGTCTCAGTGCTTGGAGGTGATGGAACTGAGCTTTCATGGTTATTTTCTAAGGTTTCTATAATAGAATCCACATCGATATCTAAGGTAGAAGTATTGTCTTCAAAAGTTTCTAATTCAGGTGAAAAATCTGGGTCTGCGAGACTGTCATCATCAAAATCCAAACCGTCCTCACTGTCATCACCATTCTGCAGCACCGAGGTAATATCCTCCTCTAAAAGGACTCGAAGAGGACGCTTACGAGCTGCCCTGGAACATGATATCGAGCCATCACGATACAATGTATACACACACAAACTAATATAAAATAATACCCCTATCCGTCAATGTAGCTTACGGGCAACAAACACAAATTTACAAAAAAGAGCTAAATAATGACAATAAATGTTATTGATAACGTCAAATATCAAATATTTAAACACTTACCTGTCCATATTATTCACAATAAAGCCTCAAAACACGAAAAAACTATTTTTAAATAATTTTCAATTCGGATCACAAGCGAACTTGTTCAAACCACTAACGACTTTGCGAAAAAACTTTAATTCGTGACAAGTAACGCCATCTAGTGATAAGTTTTAGTACCTGTTCGTTACTTCTGTTTGTAGACTACGGTATACAGTGCAATATAATGTCAAAAAATGAATCGTATGAATTTAGTGGTAGGTCGAACGGTATGTTGCTTACAGTCTACATCATGATATAGAGGGTTAGGATTATTAGTTACTAGCATGCCCGCGGCTTTGCCCGCTTGACAAATCATATACTAAAATCTTCCTCGAGAACCACTCTTTCCATTGGTGAAAACAGCATGAATATCCGTGCAGAAGTTTTTGAGTTTATCTCGAATAGACAGACAGTTAGGCGCGGCTTTATCCATCAAATAAGTGTCCATTTAGGTTGATAATACCCTATTATGTACAATGATATATAAAACTATATATATATATATATATATACAATGATATATAATACGTCATTGATTATGTACAAATTACATATCAAACAAACGTAAAAAAAAAACAAAAAAACTTTTTACAAAAAAATACAACCGACTTCCAAAAAAAACACTACAAAGTAAAAAATAACTTTAATTTCGGAAATCGGTGTTTTTGTTCGTTTCTTCGTATTTTGACACCGACTTCCGAAATTAAAGTTATTTTTTACTTTGTAGTGTTTTTTTTGGAAGTCGGTTGTATTTTTTTGTAAAAAGTTTTTTATTTTTCACTTTTTAGTGGTGCCCCACACCTACCACACCACTGCCAAATCGCAGAAAAGCAAAATACGCAATTTCGATTATCAAAGAATCATCTAAATAGTCAAATTCCAGCTATTTCGATTTAAAATCCAAAGTTCGTAACCGATTTCGATATAATTTAAATGGGACCAATCTGCAATCATATCCTTTCAGATGAAACAAACATTTTTCAAATCGGTTCATAATTGTCGGAGTTATGAGGTAACAAACATAAAAAAAAAAAAAAAAAAAAAAACATACAACCGAATTGATAACCTCCTCCTTTTTGGGAAGTCGGTTAAAAAAAACAAAAGCTGTTTTCTATCATCGCCCCTACCAGTACCACAGACAAAAAAGACCGTCACTAGGTACCTAATTTTTTTAATCCTCGCACACATAGCTGGCCGCCATTTCTCCGTGTCCACTACAGCACATAATCTCGAGCTAATCCGACAAGTACTTGTGCAAGTATCGATAAATAAACTACTTTCACCGGCGGAGGGATTGTGTGGTACAAGGCGGGAGCGGGCGCGAAAGAGGTAGGCGGAGCGAGAAGCGTTTGGGTATTTATTGATCTGTCTTACGAGGTTTTTGTATTTATTGATCTGTCTTACGAGGTTTTTGTTGTCTGGTAATAGAGAGAGGAAAAGTTAAACGAAAATAAGTGTTATAATATAACGTCTGTTAAGTGAGCTTTTCACTTCGAAATATTCCACCCGTCATTCCCGCTGTCACATGATTTTGCTACAGCGAAGCGACTCTGCCAGTGTTTCTACCAGTAGTTGTAGATTTTCTTGCGTATGTGTATAAATTATACTCGGTTCATTCATTACTAAAATGTAAGGCCTGTCCAATTTTTAACCGACTTCCCAAAAAGGAGGAGGTTCTCAATTCGGATGTTTGTATTTTTTTTTATGTTTTTTTCGGGCATAACTCCGTCGCTTGCCAACCGATTTTAAAAATGATTTTTTTGTTGGAAAGGGAATACTTCCCAAATGGTCCCATGATAAGGAAACCAGGATCTGATGATGGCATCCCAGAGAAGTCGAGGGGAACTTTCGAAAATCGTATGGGCAACTGGTGTGTTTGTATTTTGCTTGTGTTGTTAGGTGTGGGGTACCACTAAAAAGTGAAAAATAAAAAACTTTTAATCGACTTCCCAAAAAGGAGGAGGTTCTCAATTCGGATATTTTTGTATTTTTTTTTTTTTTTTTATGTTTGTTCGGGCATAACTCCGTCGCTTGCCAACCGATTTTAAAAATGATTTTTTTGTTGGAAAGGGAATACTTCCCAAATGGTCCCATGATAAGGAAACCAGGATCTGATGATGGCATCCCAGAGAAGTCGAGGGGAACTTTCGAAAATCGTATGGGCAACTGGTGTGTTTGTATTTTGCTTGTGTTGTTAGGTGTAGGGTACCACTAAAAAGTGAAAAATAAAAAACTTTTTACAAAAAAAATACAACCGACTTCCAAAAAAAAAAACACTACAAAGTAAAAAATAACTTTAATTTCGAAAGTCGGTGTCAAAATACGAAGAAACTAACAAAAACACTGACTTCCGAAATTAAAGTTATTTTTTACTTTGTAGTGTTTTTTTTTTTGGAAGTCGGTTGTATTTTTTTTTGTAAAAAGTTTTTTTTATGAAATACTGTAAACGGTCTTTTTTAACGGGAACCATTAATTCTAAGATTCGTCATAACAAAAATTATCAGCTAATGTTCTTAATATAACATTGTTGTGATATTACTTTATTTATGGTTATAATATAAGTTAATTACTGCTGACCTAACAGGGTAAAGTAGTCATACAGTTAAGTGTAGTCTGTAATTGTTTTTACATTGTTTGCAATCAGCCAATAGCCGTCCACTGCTGAACGTAAGCCTCCCCCAAAGAGCGCCAACTATCCCGGTCTTGAGCAGTCAGCATCCATCCGCTGCCAGCCACCTTCTTTGAATCTTCGGTCCATCGTGCCGCAGGGCGTCCCGTGACGTTTGCTCACACGCGGTCTCCACTCTAACACTGTCTGCTCGATCGACCATCTGTCCATCTACAGACATGGCCGGCCCACTTCCACTTCAGCATGCTGATTCTACGCGCAATGTCGGTACCTAACTTTAGTTCTCTGGCGAATGCTTTCCTTTTCTTGTGCAATACTAATAAAATATTATAAATGCAATAATAAATAAAGAAACAAATTCCACCAATAAATACAACACCGCTCTGACCTCTTAACTCGCACCAAGCTCAAAACGCTTGCAAATCGTTCACCTTTGCATTGTGGAGCAAAACTTTCGGCCGCGTGGTGTGCCGCCGTGGGAGAGGTGTAACTTCCTTGCTCATTGATTACCTACCATCCAAAGATTTTTTTTTTTATTTGTGATGGGTTTGCTCTTGACTGTAGTCATGGTCAGAGATAATAGAGGTTTCGCATCATTTCATTCATCAGTCATTTAGGCGAGAGGTCCTTTGCGAATGTAACTTTTGTTATAAAGGGCGAACTTACTGCCATCAATTGAGTTCAAATCCGATATCCGGGCCGCTATTTAAACATTTTTGTTGGAAAAACCCAATGACACTGCCTGACGCCTGAGCTGGTCATCGAACCCAGGATTTCCTACTTAGCAGCAGCGCTTGCGACCACAAGTAGCCGGTTTCCGATTGATTTTAGAGTTATGAACTCGTCAAATCCTTTTATTTTTAAGGATGGGAAATCATGAAATGCCTCCTCCCGCTCAGGGTTCCTCCTAATGCTCTTGACGTTCCAGGGCCGCGGTGATTCTTTCGAAAAAATTCAACCCCGGGCAGCGCCTACGCTGGCCCTAGTGGGCCCCGTCTGATTTACATTTACAGCCAACTCTTTGCGCGCGTTGAACACAGCGCGCCGACGACCCGGGCCTGCTAGTCTATTCTGTAAATAACCATTTCGATATCGACTTCACCTGAGTGACTAAGCTTACAAAGTGAACTTTATTTCACACATCATAAGGTCTTATAGGTCCTTTTGTTTGTATTCAAAGCTCATGTTGGTTTTGCATTTTGAAGTTATTTATTTTTGATCGCTGTGCCGTGCTGTGCCTAATAGTTTATTGTAAATCATTACCTTCTACCTCAGTAATATCACTTTATCGAAAAAGTAAATACTGCTCACAATTTTTAGCTAATAACATAATTTGGTTCGCCCTGTTTAAATATTTATTTTATCATGCTATAGTTTCTACTTGCGATGGCTAATCTTAATGTTTATTATCAGAATGTGCGTGGTCTGCGTACGAAGACGAACGATATATTTCGAAAAATATCCTCTAGTGCTTATGATGTTATTGTTTTCACTGAGACGTGGCTTGTGGATGATATCTTTAGTAGTGAGATGTTTGATGGTCGGTATTTAGTTTATATATATGCTCTCAAAAGCGGGGCGGTGGCGTTTTGATAGCGGCAAGAAGTGAGCTTACTGTTGTGGAGCAGTATGATTGGCGAAGTTCTGCGGAAGATATTTGGGTCTCACTTATTTTAAAGAGATCTAGACCTGAGGTAAATTATAGTTTACACATTTGTGCCTTATATCTTTGTAAAGAAAACCTTGGCAATTCATATTATGATCAATTACATAATTTTGGTACTAATGTTAATCACTTGATATTGACCCACCCATTAGATAAATTCATAATTGTGGGTGATTTTAATTTTGGTAATAATGTAGACTGGATAAATGCTGACAGTAATGAACTAGTCCCAGAAAATGTATCATGTCACCACTTGAGGGAGTTTTTTGATGGAATTCTCACTTCTAACCTGTCCCAATATAACGGCGAAAGAAACAGCAATGGTAGATTGTTGGACTTGGTTTTCTCTAACGACTCGGTCAATGTTACTGAATGTAACGATCCTTTGGCATTGCCTGTGGACCTACACCATAAACCATTAACGATTAATGCTGCGTTTGTTGAAATTCACAAGTTGACTGATAAATTGACACCGAAGTATGTATTTTCTAGGGGTAACTACGCGGCTATTAAATCTGAACTCGACCAAATCAGTTGGAATGAGTTTTTACTTGCTGATTCGTTAGATAGTGCTGTTGAACTCTTTTATAATAAATTGTATGAGCTTAGAGATATGTATATACCGATTAAACCGGTTAGAAAATCATCTTATCCGCCCTGGTATGACTCGGCTTTGGTCAAAGTACTTAAAGAGAAATATAAATATCATCGCAAGTACAAAACGTATGGAAATATGTCAGACTTTAACTCTTTTTCTGTTTTACGGAATAGAGCAGTTAAATTGGAGAAAACTTGTTTCAACATTTACATGAACAAAATTGAGTCGTCAATCATTGAGAACCCAAAATCATTTTGGTCGTATGTAAAGAGCAAAAAAAACTCTGGTACTTTTCCTAAGGTAATGCATCACGGTGATATAACCGCGAGTACAGGTGAGGAGATCAGCAATTTGTTCGCATCCTATTTCCATTCCACTTTCTCAGAACCCGATCCTGTGCCCATGCCCACTACATCAGGCACCATTAGCGTTGAACATAATGCGTCATGCATCGGCTCAATTTGTGTATCTCATTCTCAAGTTTTGAAGTTATTAAAGGCATTGGACCTTTCAAAATCCGGCGGTCCCGATCTTTTACCTGGGTCATTGTCATAACCCTAAAAAAAACTGTTCATACGAATCATAATAAGACACTTAATAATTGCATAAAAGAAAAAAAAGAAAGAAAAAGAGTTTATTTGCGGTCAACATGACGCATACCAAAATTACAACTAAATATGATATATGAAAACAATTAGGAAGATATGCGTCAAATCTGCGCAAAACGGCCATCTCTCAGCATAATGCTGGGACTCGTGTGCACTCGTGTGCGAGACAGAGCCACAGCGCTGGTTTTCAGTGACAGCCGGCGTTGACGGTTTGACGTCGATCGGAGCAGTATAGAAAGTCAAAAATAATTAAATAAAATACAATACATATGACTCACATAAAAAGTAATAATAATTAAAATAAATAAATAAACAAATAACTAACGAATAAATAAAAACATAAGTGATAAAATTGACGACTGTTGCGCAGACGTTGATGTTGATCTTAATTTTACATCATAATATTAAGTAAATGAAACATAATAGACCATAGCTGTAAGAGATTAACTATAAATTTATTTATTTTTTACTTTTTCACCACCATGTAACCGCATTGTCCACTTCGGTGGACTGTTCGGATTCTACCTTTCAGTAGAATTTACATATAATAAATACGTAATTTTTATTATTTTACAAAAATCATACATTTTACAAATCTACGCATGTTTTCCATTTAACGTTAAAAGTATTAAAAAATTTGATAGAAATAAAACACACTTTTTGCATCATTTAATCTTGTCACAACATTTTTTGTCTTTCCGGTGGACATTACTTTCGATACTGACCAAAATGAAGTAAATGTCAAATGATGGAACGGAACGTAAAATTGAACGCAGCCAATATCGTACTATCCCTGACAGCACAGAGTACAGTACGAATATTATAACTTTACCCATGCGAAGTTGGCTGTTAGTGACGACCGCGCAGGGTCCATCGCGTAGAAAAGTGTTACGTTCGTAGATTATGTTTTTTTTTGTGTACGTGTTATATTTGAATTTTGAAAAAATGCATGCAATAACATTAACACGATCACAAAGTAACACAACAAACACATACACTACAAGAAAACACAAAATACAAGTCAAACAGTAAGAAAAAACCAGAATAATTAATTAAAACAATAACAACGTTTAACACTTTTCGCAGCAACAGTCGTATTGCATTGAGGAAGCGAGGCACAAGTATGCATCAAACGTGTACGAGTGACTGAGACGGCATACGCGACGTACCCGCGCATGCGCTTTTCTATGTTTCTTGTCAAATTGACATCCTGCGCAATCGATTGCGACGTACTTCGCATGGGTAAACTTAGATTATTCGTACTGTACATTATACTATAGGACACTGACAGCGGCCATTTGTTGTACCTACTAAGAATTAATATTTAGTGGTGTCAAAGTTGAGTTGTCTTTCCGGTTACTGCTGTATTTTGGTAATTAAATTAATATAAATTCATCAAACATTCTTAATAACTAGTTAAACAATGATACTTTATGAATATACCTTGGCTTTTAACATAACCTATAAACGGCGCAAAATATGAATGAATTTGCAAAAAATCTCCGTTCGGTGGACATCTTTTTGGTGGAACTCTTGTCCACCGAAACGACAGATGTCCACCGAGTGGATTGGAATGCTTGAATGTGGGTTATTTAGTTATTATAACTTACAAAACTGCTTCTGATTACTGGTGTTTTTATCAGTTAAGGAATAATTACTTATTTTGCAGCATTTTTATGAGTAAACCTGTATTAAAATATGTTTTAAACCACCAATATCGACTTGTAGTTAATGTAGTTATTCATAGCTAGGGTAAGTGCTCCAATGAATGAACACCCCCCAGTGAATGAACAAAATACAGTTTTATCAAAATAATAAGAAATTGGAACGTTTCTACCATATGTAGTATTTTTTTTCATAATTGCTACTCTATTTCCCAATTAACTGGTCAAATTCACGTTGAATATCAAAGTTCATTTCGAAATGGCGAGTGGTTAAAGTTTAAGTCGATAGTGACATTTTTATTTGTTCGGGCTAGAGTTTAGGACTGAGGTAGGAGGAATCATTTTTGATTTGACATTGTAATGTAAATAACAATATTTTCGATGGGTTATTTGTTTATTATAGTAGAATAATAGTTTAATATAGTGTTTCAAATCCAGTTACTTGCAATTTTTGCCAGCTAGATTAAATTATTAAGTGTCCCAGCATTCGAACAAGAAATCATTAAAATTCCAGTGAATGAACGGGTGTTCATTCACTGGGTAATCGTAAATATCATATTTTGGTTGAAAAACATAACTTACGCTAACGTTATAAGGTTCATGTTTTGGGATCTATTTCATAAATAGATTTCCGATCTTTTGGCCAGTATTGGGACAGGTATGTTCATTTACTGGTTCTTGAAATCCAGTGAATGAACACTTCATATTTTAGGCAGATTTCTACTTACATGTAGTAAAAAAATATTTAGACTTTGCTGATTGCAAAGTCTAATTCAATCTAAATATTAAAGATTAAAATTGTTCAGTTATCTCTTGTCCATTTAGATTACTATAGATCACAAAAAGAAGTACTTACAATAGGTTTCAATACAGTTAACAAGCAGTTGAAGCAGCTCTTAAGTCAATTGCTAATGGAGAACTAAGTATCAATGAAGCAAGTAATGTGTATCGGACACCAAAATCGACTTTACATAATAAATGGACGAACAAAGTTCCTTTGCAAAGAAAATTGGGCCTTCAGTCCGAACTTAGTGTATTCAGTACAGTAATATATGTACATATTACTGTCCTGAAGAAGCTAAGATTTCTGACTGGATTATAAAATAAAGTCAAATTAGATTTTCCAATGCACCCAGTGGAAGTTTTCGATACTATTGAAAATGTTATGACCAGTAACAATGGGCGAAATAAGTTTATCGGGAATAGACCAGGAAGAAAGTGGCTCACTTTATTCTTAAAAAGGCATTCTGAGATTACAAAAAGGAATGCAGAAATAATTTCTAAAGGCAGAGCCGCAGGAACGGAATCTACTATCAGGGCTTCGTTGAGGGAACTCGAAGAGTTCTTAACTGAAGAACATGTATTGATATAAAAGATGATCCCAGTCGAATATTTAATGCCGACGAAACAAGTGTCTGCCCGACCTGCCCGACAGCCGGAATTATATTGGTTCAGGCTTACTTGACCAATATGACGCATCAGCACGCATACTTTTCACTCTGGTTCAAATGTCGCAAAGAACTCGATGGTCTTAGATATGTCTAGAGGAGCATCAATGGGCCTGCATCAGATGCTAACAATTTGTCTCAAAATGCTCCTCTCGATTTATCCAATACGTCGACTTCTATACTTCTATCATTAATCTAACACAGAATTATTGCTACAAGACATACAACCCACGAAGAAGACAAAATCTATCTAAAAAAGGAGATTAGATGCTAAATAAAGTGAAAAAAGAAGAAAACTGGAAGAAAATAAGCAAAAAGAAGAACAAAGAAGAAAAGCTTTCACAAAAACGCAAAGAACAGAAAAAAACTGCAAAAAAACACGTCATTCTGTGGAAAAAGTCCTTAAGGTAAACGATCAAGAACAGAAATGTAAGATAGATTTTCTAGCTAACAGTGCTGTTAACTTTGTAAAACTAAATGTACCTGATATGTCTGAAGTTGCTTTTGAAGGCATTAGAACGTGTATAAAGTGAGCCTGAATATTCCAAACGTAAATTGAGAAGAACGACGAAGAAGAAGACGTGCATTTACTGCAATTATAAGACTGAAATCGTGTAATTAATAAACGAAGAAATTGTGTTCATTCACTGGTTTCATTTTGTTCACTTACTAGAAAACGCCGTTCATTCACTGGAGTTTTGGGGTATTTTCTGATTGACTGCTTAGTATAATAATACTGTAAATTTTAAGTTGTAAAACGTACCTAAAAATGATTTTTGAATATATTTTTAACATTATAAAATACATTTTGGGCACATCCATAGTACACACCTACAGTAAATATTTTTTGAAGTTCGCAAATTGCTTAGGTGTTCATTCACTGGACCCATTACCCTACATACTCTAAGTTAACAATGATTGGTACCTGTAATATATTTCTGACGGCATGGGAAATAATAGTTTTTTCATACGGTCGTTTTTCCAATGCAATTTTTTTTACTAACAAAATCTCCTGCTCTTCTTTTGCATAGCTTTACTTTCTTTTCGTTTGTGTGCCTTGCTTGTTCTGATTTTTCAGGCGATGGCGAAAACAAAAGGTAAACTTACCGATACCCAGAAAAAAAACGACGCCGTGAGCAAAAAACACTGAGTATGAGGAAAGCGCGTGAAAAACTTAAACAGGATCCAGAAGCCTTGGAAAAAAAGCGAAGGAAGGAAAGAGAATATTACTATCGGAAGAAAGCCGAAGGGAAAATAAAAACTATAGATTTACCAGATGTGCAAAAAAAACTTTTGAGGAAGAAATGGAGAGAGGATGCTAAAAGACGCAGAGAAAAAGTCAAAATACAAAAAGAAGCTTAAAAGTACATTGAACGCGAAACGCCGCCAGTCCAATTACTTCAGTATCATCAAGAGCTGAAATAGGTGCACGTATTGCATTGAGAAACAGAAGAAGGTTGAAAGTAGAGAATGTTTTACTGAAAAAGAACTTGACGAGTTTAGAATGTGTTTACACAGATTACAGAACAAGTAACGAAAGGATGCAAATGAAGCACAAAAAAGAAAAGAAATAAAGGTTCTAAGAAGGACAAGGAATTGAGAGAAGTCCAAAACATACTTATATACCTTACAGTTTAGGTAGTAAAAAAACTTGACATAGCACTATGTCCCAGACCACTCTAAAATAATTACTCAAATCAATCAAGTCCAGCCTTGACGACTCCTCTGCAAAGTCCTACTCGGAATGACACACCAGCTACCGCCGAGAGGATGAATTCACCGAGTCCAACCTTGACTCCTATGCACAGTCCAGTGCCAAGCCGATGGTCCAGTCCAATTGCGAGTCGCTCGATGCAGCAACCATTGAAAATTGGTGAGCGCAGACCATCACTGCTGATTTGCGGTAATGTCCATAAGCACATACAATTTTCGGACGTATATTCTGACAGCTCAGATACGTCAACGTCAAAACCAGAGAAACCACCATTCCCCCTTTCTCTGGCTGGACTTATTGAATGTTTCTGGTCTTCTGACGACGAAGACATATTTCGACCACCGAAATGAATTGTCTTTTCGGTAGACAGACACAAAACATTTTTTATTTACTTTTTGAATGTTTTTAAGTCACTAATTTGCTTGTGATGATATGAAGATAGCATTAACGTTATTTTTGTTCCAGATGTTTATCACTTTTTGTTTTGTTTTTTTTTTCAATAATTAACATTTTAGTCCACTCGGTGGACATATTATTCTTTTCGGTGGAACCGAAATATTGTTATTTCCTTATAAATCACCTTTTTCGAATTATTGATCTCAGACTGATACTTACTTTTGTTGTTACTTAAAGTAAGAGTAATTATATACCTTTAATTTTTATAAATCACGTGTTTCATTTTTTCGCAAAAAAAAACACTAAGCTTGACAATGACCCACCTCCAGCTTTCATTGTAAACTGTGCCGACAGCCTAGTTGTGCCACTGTGTATTTTATTCAGGCGGTCACTCTCAGAAGGTTTAGTTCCGAAAATTTGGAAATCGGCATTCATTACTCCAGTTTATAAAAAAGGTAATAAGTCGGATATCTCGAATTACCGACCAATATCTAAGATATGTCTGTTCTCCAAAATCCTAGAACGTATAGTGTTTACTGATGTATGTATGTTGACGTTATTTATACTGATTACAGTAAATGTTTTGACCGTATTGACCATAGACTGCTCATGGAGAAGTTATTAAAGGCCGGAATACATGGAGATTTGTATCGCTGGTTCTCCTCTTATATTGATAACAGAACGCAGGCTGTGGTGCTGCAGGGGTACACATCTGTATGGTATTCTGTCCCTTCAGGAGTGCCACAGGGTTCCATTTTAGGGTCCCTGTTGTTTACTCTATTTATTGCTGACGTGAAGAATTGCTTTAAAAATTGCTATATTTTACTTTATGCTGATGATATGAAGGTTCATAAAACCATCAGAACCATATCTGATATTCACCTGTTACAAGCTGATCTGAATAGATTTGAAGAATACTGTAGACGTAACAGGCTTGAATTGAATGTTTCGAAGTGTTTTCACATGACTTATACACGACAGAAGTCTGTAATTGATTCCAACTACACACTGCAAAATATTGATATAGGCAAAGTCAATAGTACTATGGATCTTGGGGTTATACAGGACAGCAAGCTACTATTCGATCAGCATATTGATAGTATAGTGAATAAGGCATCGAGAGCACTTGGCTTCATAATGAGAACCTCTGCATGTTTCAGATCACTAAAACCCATCAAAGTCTTATATTGTTCATTCGTACGCAGCCACCTTGAGTATGCATCGCAGGTCTGGAACCCTCAGTATGGGATCTACAAGTCTCGTATTGAGGGCATTCAGAGAAAATTTCTTAAGTACTTGGATATTGGAAAATTTCTTAAATATCTGTTGACTACAATCACCGTTGTAGAAGGTACCATTTTCTGCCGCTGGAACAAAGACGTCAAATTAATGATATTTGCTACTTACTGAATATCGCAAATGGTTCAATTGACTGCCCCGAACTTGTTTCAAAATTAAAGATACGCACTAATCAGATGGGGCTACGTCAGCGACCACTTCTGCATGTGCCTCGCGTAAACAGTAATTACAGGCGTAATGCATATTTTCAGAGAGCCAGTCGCAGCTTTAATGAAATTACTTGTGAACAAGGCATTGACCTATTCTGCACCAATGCAAGCACGCTAAGAAAGCTATTGGCAAAAACATTTTTTGAACAATAGGTACCTGAATACATTTGAACCAATTGCTGTATAACAAACTTACTTAAAATTTTACGAAACCAATCAACTTTGAGGGAATTTCTAAGTTAAATATAAAATTAAGATGTAACTTGGTCTATGAAGGAATTATCTAGTTTGTATTTATCTGTGGAGACTTGTTATTAGCAATTTAGATATTATTTTGTCATTTTAATAATATTAGTCTGTAAGTCTTCCGAAAAATAAATAAATAAAATAAATAAATATTTTTACGAATTTGAAACTCACCTCGGATTCCGCTGTCGAGACACGAAAATGTTGTTACAGAATAGCACTGCTGGTTCTGATCAGATGGCGAACCACCCACTGCTCGCCGTCCGCAGGCCCGCGCATCTCGTCAAACCCTACATTAGTGTATTTCGCCTAAAAAAAGTAAGTAAGCAGGTACCTACCTAGTACTTATTTGACAAAATAGTATATCTACTCTAGCCAAAGAAATTGTCACTACATGTTATAAAACAAAATCCTCCGCCGCGTCTGTCTGTCTGTTCGCGATAGATAAACTCAAAAACTACTGCACCGATTTTCATGCTGTTTTCACCAATGGATAGAGTGGTTCTCGAATAAGGTTTTAGTATTTTTGTCAAGCGGGTGAAGCCGCGAGCATTAGCTAGTTCATCATATTTGGATTACTGGTATCATCCTATCCTATTATTTTTCAGGGGCAGACAGCCGGATTTTGGTGCCGATCTATTCTGCAGTGGTGGATCAAGTCAGCGCGGGTCCTGTAGCAAATTGTACCAAAGGATACAACCTTGTACCTCCTAAAAACCTTTGTAAAATTAAAACGAAAATAGGTATCCGTTAGAACAATTATAACCTCCTTTGTGTTCTCACGGGCTCCGGGGCCCTTATGTAGCGCCTGAACCCATAATTTTGCCTAAATTGTCTGTACTGTCCGGATCTGGGGCTGTTTAGAGTCGGACGGTATGGTAGCTTGTAATAAAAAAATAGCTTATTTGCGCGAAGTAAGCCAAATTAGGACTTTTATGTGAGATAGATCCAAGGCATTGCGCTGGTTTCCAGCGGCATGTAAGTATTTGTTAGCCCTAGTGCAGTGTCCCCCAATACGCAGGGCCCGTAGCATTTGCTACTCTTGCATCTTACCGCCGGCCGTGCAAACTCAGGTGCAAGCAGTGAGCTGTCGTTCCATCTTGTTTGTAATTGTATGGATTGGCAGCGAAGTGGCCCTTGGTGTACTTATTACTTGTAAAAACATAAGTATATATATAATAACATCGAGCGCGTCTACAAACAACGAAGAACTCATTAAAATGTGTGCACCTCTAAGTAAATTGTGATTTTAAGACCATAGGTATACCAAGCTCAGTTCCTAACTAATTTTTAATGATATTTGCACATCACATAGTCATTAAAAGTTGAAATTAATTTAAGCATTTTATTCAGGAAGTCATAAAAGATAATTGGCTGTATGCATTAATACTTACTCGAGTTTACGTGAAAGTAGAAAAGTTTAACTGTAAATTGCAATGTTGCGAGCGTTAATAAATAAAGTTTAAGAGCAATAAATTGTGACATAAAGTGCAACTTCATTGGTGTTTTTAGGATTGTTATTTTATAGACTTTGTTCGATAAAACGGATTGAGACTAATGTAAATAAGGAAAGAGAAAAAAGTTGATTGTTTAACAGTAATTTTTGCAGAAAAGGAAGAACATTTTATAGTACCTACCTACACAAAAAAAATACAACAAAGTTTTTTATATAGCTTTATTTACAGTGATACAATAGCCGACTTAATCTTATTCCAATTAGTAATATACATTCGTCCTGTCAGCCACCTATTTTGAAATATATCTCTTAATAATTATGGATGGAACAAACTGTTTCTGTCACCGCCCCGCTCTTCTAAAACTATAAGTATAGAATAGAATACTCTTTATTGTGTACACCATATATAAGTTGCAGAAAAAAATAGATGAAGAAAAAATTAGTAAAGGGTGACATAATGGGCGGCCTTATCTTATCGCTAAGAGCGATCTTTTCAAATCAACCTTTGGATGGATTTTAAAGAGAAAGGAAATACAGTACTTTAGGTAGTCTTAGGTGTACGATTTATATGAATAAATACATGATAGATAAATAAATACACTTTTAAATTATAATTATGAAACAAAAAGCGTAGAATTCAAGTAAAAACGATCAAAGAAAAAGGTAGTGATGGAAGCCGCGTCTAGAACAAAACCCGAGCAAAATCGTGTGTCCACTTCATTTTCTTTGTGTGCGTGAGCCGAATGTGTCTACGTTCCTCTAAAGCCTGCAATACATGTTGGCCAAGCTTAGACCAACGCGAGCCTAGACAAATGGGCACAAGGCAAGCGCTACCGTCTAGACGTTTGGCAAGTTTGAAGGAAGCCAATGCAAATGGCCAATGTAGACGAGTTTTGAAGAGACGCCCACATGTTGGGCGCTGTCAGTTTTTATTGTGCATTGAAACAATATGGACGACGATGTGGAAATTATTTCCGCCGCTGAAACAAACGCTGAAAAAACAGAAATGACTCCATGGCATTATAAAATACCCAAATGGGTCGGTATACATCCTCTTCACCACACCCAGAAGATCTTGAGGCCTTTTTTTCTTTAAATGTTGCCTAAACGTGGCCATTAAAGCCTCCTTCTTTTTTTGAGCTCAGGAATAGGAATCTCCATTTCATTAGAGCACCTGAAATTTAAAAATAATAACATAAAAAAAGCAAGTTAAAAAAGTGTACCTATCTCATAACACGCTTTTACATCTATACTATATATATAATATTATAACGCAGAAGAGTTTGTTTGTTTGTTTGATTGTATGTTTGTTTGTTTGGTTGAACGCGCTAATCTCAGGAACTACTGGTCCGATTTGAAAAATTCTTTCAGTGTTAGATAGCCCATTTATCGAGGAAGGCTATAGGCTATATATATTATCACGCTAAGACCAATAGGAGCGGAGCAGTAATGAAAAATGTTACGCAGACGACGTTGCACGGGTCAGCTAGTGATGAATATTTTGGAACACCAAAAGTATCAAATATCATTGGTGCAATATGCAATTCAACGCAAATGAACTAGTATTCATTGAATATGCTGCCAACTGTTTCCATCATGTCAAACCTGGTTCCAAATTGTATGATAATTATTACAAAACCGTTCTCTAAATTGCGAAGATTTAAAAAAAGATCGAAAATAGATCGTAAGTGACACACCACCAAGACTGAAAGATTAATTTTCTTGTTAAGAGTAGGTAGCTAGGTACTACTTTTTTATCTTTGTGCTGTATGTTTTTGGGATTCCAAATAACTGGTTCATTCTGGTAAAACTCCAAAAACTTAAATACATCGTCATTCGTAGAAAGCGACATTTTGTACGTATGCCTACGATGGACGTCAACCGCATACTAGCGCGCGGACAAACATGTGAACACCATTGGCCGAGCGCGAGCGAGCCGAGCGCCTTTGATTTGTGCAGAAAAACCGACACCGCTCCGAAGTGAGGCAAGTGATCGCGAGCGACTGCAAGTTGTGACAAGCTACGTCAAATGAGGTCTATACACATTGGCGCTTGTCAAACTCAACAAACCTAGGCAAGTGACACCGACCGATAGCAAGACAAGGCAAATATACCGCCTACATGTTTGTATTGGCCTTCACTCGACAACGCTCGGCCAACGTGTATTGCAGGCTTAACGCACACAGATATAGCTTTCAGTGATACCATTACCAAGCCGTTACCCACAAAATATGGGAAGACGCATTACTATTTTGCTATCAAGGCAAGTATTTTATGTTGTTGGGAACTGGAAAAAGTAAACAGGATTTTTTTATGTAATATGACATATTTTTTCGGAAGGTAGGTAAGGTTAATTCAATTTATTTAAAAATAAAAGGAAATAAATCGCATAAAGAATGAGATACTGTTCAATGCGTTTAGAATGCTTGATGGGTTATCAATGTTAAAACATCGGGTTTGATATGAATTAACAGTAAGTATTGTATTTTAAAATTACAAAAATGAAAAAAAATAATGTAAGCAATGTGGGTATTTTTTATTTTTTCCTCACAAATAGCAACACTGTGTTATGACAAGTTAGGTTATTAGAATTTTGTTTTATTTATCGATTTACGTAAAAATAGTGCATAGAATGTGAGTACTTATTTGTGAAATGTTATTTTATCACATTTTTTTTTTGTTTTCCTGATGTGCTTGTACGGTTCGTACACTTGCAGAGTTGTTCTCGTTGAGGATGGAGCGCGTAGAGAGAAAAGATCACTTAAGTTTCCGTAAGGTTTTTTACTTGTAAAAGGTGTTTACAAAGAAACTGTTGACGATTCCTTTCTCTAATGTTAGTCACCGCGTAGCAGTAATTGCACTCACTCATTTATTGTTATGTATGTTTATTTATAGTAATAAAGTGACGCACGTCGGGTGCGAGCCACCGTGTCAGCAAAACATGTACAGTTTAAGACTGTACAGTGCTATAACACCCTTTCACGCAACAAACTGTCATTTTCAATTATTTACTCGCGAGCTGTGTTCGACGGAACGTGACCTTGAGTACTGACGGCTATGACGGATTGACGGATTAGGCTAAGTTTTAGTTGCCTCACTTTTTGCACTCGTACTAGGTTTCTATGCGTTATTATTCTAAGTGTTTGACCATTGTTTATAAAATGGATAAAGATTGAGCACGTCTTACTGACTCGGGCAATGCGGAATGCATTGCCCGAGTCGATAGCCGCCCGCTTGAACCGTAAAAGATATTTTGTCGTAGAAGCTGGTGGAATGCATCGGCATCTCTAATCCCAAGTGTGATTATAATTATGTACGGTGATATTATTATCTTAACAAAACCGGTCAATCCACTATCATTCCTCACTATCCCTTGAATTGCGACTGTCAGGAATTTGATGGAAAGAAGAAGGAGACGTTTAAGGAGTGGAATTCCCTGCCAGAGTCTGTGTTTCCTGATAGCTACAACTTGGGAGTCTTTGTCATGAGTGAATAGGTTACTTCTAGGCAAGCGTGTTCCATCTTAGACCGCATCATCGTTTACCATCAGGTGAGGTAGTGGTCAAACACGTGCCTATCAAAAGTAAAAAAAAAAACATTTTTCGTAGTTATTCTCTTTCTCTATCTGGCAACACCGTGCCTGTCACTGTCAATTGCTATTGTCATAATATTTTTTGTTGATCCCACTCGTCACTCTTGCTTCTGTAATTCTGTTAGAAAAAAATAAGAATAACTTTATTTATTTTAAATATAGAAAGTTGTAATTACAAAATAAACCCTGAAAGTGTATAACAGTGATGTGAGAGTCGTATACTACGTTGATACGGTGAGTTATTTATCGTAAAAAGTTTATACTCGTACTCAAAGTGGTTTATATCATTCATTCAATAAATTATGTTGATTATTTGTGTTATTTGATTCGCGGACGCTTGTAATTTTATCTCAATTGAGCGCACTGTGATCTCGCCTACGTTTTTCAATTGTGATTTCGGCAGTAAATAAGTTTTGCGCTGATAAATAAGATGACCTCAGACTAATATATACAATTTTATACAGATACATTCATTTATATTTTATTAAACTGCTGCACATAGTTAGGAGAAGAGACTAATAAATGCGAAAGTAATTCTGTCTGTCTGTTTCTTCTTCATGCCTAAAAACCACTGAACCAAATTGAATAAAATTTCGCACAAAAATAGTTTGAGACCCGAGAAAGGACATAGGGTAGTTTTTATCCCAAAAATAACTCGGGAACAGGAACTATGTGGGTAAATAGGATATATATAGGAGCCCGGGAGCATATTCCCTAGGGATTAAGCAGGCGAAGCCACTGGCACACGCTAGTTATACATAATGATGTAAAGATTTAACATTCTTGCCTTCATATGAGATTACCTAGTGATATTGAAACAACAGGGTCGTTTTCTTATTAAATTATGGATTTAATCGAGTTAGAACATAATTGTCCTAGAAGTTGTTGTTTAAGCAAACTTTTTAAATTTAGAAAAAAAAAAAATATTTAATTTAGTGAAACTGTCTTAATAAGATGTCAAATCTTATTAAGACAGTTTCACTAAATTAAATGCTTAAACTAAATATATTAATAATTTCTTTGTTTTCTTATCAACTAGATACTGTGCTATCTATAAAGAAGTTAGCAAATGTAAATAAGAGGTAAAATTCTTTGTTAGTTTTTATATTAATATAAAAGGTGATTACTGAAAGTATTAACTGAAAACAAAGTAAGTAAAATCATTTAATTGATGATAGTCCAGACAACCACGGGAGTCCACTACTCGAGTCGATTGATTGGCTGGTTGGCAATCCCTGTTAAAAAGCTGTCCTTTCATTTAATTTCTCATTTATTTGCATAAAATGTAGCACAAGTAGATGTTACAATAATACACACGTTCCACCATTTAATAATGGCATACAAATATTAATCTATTAACTTGTCTTAGTGTCACTAAAATAGTAACACACAATAGTTACATATAAATGGGCTAACCAACACAAAAATATTTTTTTAATTAGATTTAGTAGTTCTTGAGTTTAGTGTCAACCAAACAAAAAAACTCTTTAGCTTTCTAATATTTTTATTTATATCAACTATGTCTGATCCAATTAACAGCAACCTACTCATTCAATATAATAATGCACTGAGAGTGCTGCTGCAGCTGCCATGGGGGGGTAGTGTGTCAGGGATGTTTTCAGATAAAATATTGATGGTTTTACCACCATTATTAGGAAAAGATGTGCATCCCTGATGTCTCTTGTTCGTGGCAGCACCAGCACAGTATTCTCAGTGTATTCGCAGATCGGTGGGATTCACAGATGTTGCGGAGGTGGATGCGGCTCCACACCGAAATTTAATTGTATATTTTTATGTGTCTGTAACCTACTGTCTGTACTATTAAAGTAAAAATTGTTACTAACCCTATGGACTCTGGTCTGAAATAAAATTATTCTATTCTATTCTATAGATGTGCCATCATAAGACATTATTAAGCTAAGCAATAGGCGGGTCAACAGCGCGGCTGGCTACTTTTCCAGTTTAATATGCAACCGCTAGTGATTGAGCACACTTAACCGCCATTAAATGACAAGCGGTTGCAAACTAAATTTGAACCCCGCGGTTGACCACCCCCTTTTATTTTAATACATGCAAACAGAGTCAGGCATAGAAACCACATAGTAATTCATATGGCTATAAAAATACTTTGTGTTAGGAAATATGATATTGCTCACAGACTTGAATAGATTCGTATAAAAGTGATATGATAACAGACTGGTTTCAAATAAGAAAACTGGTTTTTACACTTAAATTTGTGTTTATGTGGGGTTACTGTCTTGTAGATCTGTAGTTGTCACCATTTATAAATTTTATAATAGGCTAGTTTCCATCATCCACAAAATGCAAAATTATTTAGTCCGTCAGTTAGAGTATTGAAAAATAATGGACACGAATTTTTTGGTTTTGTAAATCAATGAATATTGACAAAGATAAAACGCATCAAAACTCGGAAGTGGGGGCTCGTGACGTCACGACTCACAAAAAATGATGCGAAGGTGTGACGTATTGAGAATTTTAAAAGCGTCGTAACTTCGTCAATTTTGGTTCCCGTAACAAAAGAAAAAACACGGGTCAAATATTTTTTGATAATCTAACTGACGGAATAATTAGATTTTTTCAGGACACAAGCCTATTATCTAGGGGTCACAATATTATGTTGTCCTGCCCATACACCACTCCTAAAACGTAACAGACAGATGTGTTGCTGGGGAGTTTGTTGGCCACTTCTTCTCCATAGCTAAAACACTAGGAAGTGGTGACGGGCGGGCGTTTTGGGGGACTGTCTTTTGTAAAACTTGACGTTCAAAAAGTGCTGGCTCTCAGCCTAATGAATAAATGACTTTTGAATTTTAAAAACAATAGATTATCATAACAAAAAAATATTCTAGATCTCTATTTTACCAGAGGTCTCTCTAATCCCGAAGTCCGGGTAAGCCCGGTTTTGGGCTTAGTTACGGGCGTATTCTACTCCACATCACCTACGGACTTACGATTTGTCCCAAACCCGAATTCAAGCTGAATGCCAATACGATGTGACAGTAACTATCAAATCGTGATGTCATTAATTCACCCATCAAAATCAGTCCAGCCGCTTAGGAGAAGCTCAGTGACATACAGAAAAAAATATACTAAGTATAAAGATATACAAACAGTAAAATAAATGATCGAAAGTAACATTTTACGGACTACTAGGTTTTTCCCGCGACTTCATAAGCGCATTTTCTGATTTTTCACATTCCCATAGGAATATCGGGAATTTAGCTTTCTAGGACCAGTAGTTTCGGCTGTGCGTTGTCTTTCAGTCAGATTCAGTATAGCACTCATTACAAACAACAATTTTAGGGTTCCGAACATACGTAAAAAACGGAACCCTTATAGGATGACTCGTATGTCTGTCTATCTGTCCGTCCGTCTGTCTGTCTGTCTGTCTATCCGTCTGTCGCAGCCAGTTTTTGCCGGATCTACTGGACCGATTTTGTTGAAATTTGGTATGCATATGAATTTCTGTGACCCAAACACGGACATGTTACGTAATTTTTGGACCCGTCACTTGTGGGGTTCAAACAAGAAAATTCAAAAAAAAGTTTCAAACTTTATTGTGTGAAATATTAAATAAAACGACTTACTGTGAGGGTTTTAATTATATTAGTTTTGAAGTTATTCATGACTTGGTCAGTTTTTTTTATCTTCATCAATTTCTTCTTCTTCTTCAGGTCCTCACCATGGATGATTCTGGCACAGACGCCTTACGGAAGCTAGCTCCAAGCTGGACCCTAGCCGGAGATGAGAAGCTACTTAGCATATTACAGAATACACATCAGGTATGCCCCTATAACATTGTTAAAAAAAAAAGAAAACAGTATATTTATTAGAATAAGTAGTTCATATCGGGATTGCTACCATGTACCTTTTTATTTGCGAGTTTCCGATATTTCGGCACTGTTGCAAGCGCCATGATCACGGAGTAACTGAAGATCCTGTGGGTGGGATGTTATTGGCAGACATATCGGTCTACCCTCTTTCTTAGTCTTTTATTACGACCATCTCCGGGACCACTGTCCACAAACTGACTTTTTTCCCCGCAACTGTTCTCGACACACAACACTAACCGTATCTGACCGCGATGTAACACTTTGTTGAAATCTCCGGTTTTTACACAAAAAAATTGTATACTTATTTTTTCGAAGATAGTATGTCATTGAGAAATAGCGTCGTTTTTCACTGAAAAACGTCCACTGCTGGAAATAGGCCTCCCCCAAGTGCCACAACTACCGGTCATGTGCTTCATTTTAAGTGGATTCTGTTCTCAAAAGATATCGCGGTTCTTGAGATACAGCCTGGTGACAGACAGACAGCCAGGTCTTAGTAATAGGGTCCCATTTTTACCCTTTGGGTACGGAGCCCTGAAAAGCCCTGAAAACACAGTAGTAGTGATAAATCTTGATTTTTTTTTGTTTTAGCGGCAATAGAAATACACAATCTTTGAAAATTTCAATTTATTCTTCGTCTTATCGTGTGGATAACAAGATCTAACGACCCCACACACCCAAGTGTCAGAGTTTCTAAACCGCCTCAAGGGCCTCTGACATCTGCCGGAGTCGCGGGACTATTCGAAAGAGATACCGTGGCTCCGGAACACAAAGGGCACTGAAGGAACATGGATGGCTTTTAATCAGTAGAAGTATGACACTCCCTCTCGCTCCGCCTAGAGCGGGAGGAGTCGTTGGATGATTTCCCATCCCTAAAAAAAAAAAGGGTCTCTGACATGGTTTAACGACCACCGGTTTATGCGTGCCTTCCGATGCACGGAATCATCTTATTATCAGACAGTGATTAAGAGCGTGTATTGCGTCCACTAGCGCCGCCAATCGTTTTTTATTATTTGTGGTAAATTTAAGACACGTAGATAAAAAAAACTGCTCTGTAGTGCACTGAAGAAATGTATTTAAGTATTATGTTTTGAGAGTTATGTTTTGTACTTTAGAACATAAATAGTTGCCAAAGTCGATATTTTTGCTAAAAGTGGCCACGTTTAGCAATAATTGCCGTTATGGCTATTTAGCCATGAGTTATGTATTAAAAATAGCTGTCAAAAAATAATAGATACATTTCTTCAGTGCACTACAGAGCGGTTTGTTATCTACGTTTCTTAAATTTACCACAATTAATAAAAACGATTGGCGGCGCTAGTCGACGGAATACACACTCTTAAAGCCTGCAATGTCCTAGCTAGAAACAACATTGCAAAGTATGCTAGCCGTGGGAATCGAACCCACGACCACGACTCACAAGGCAAGCTCTTAAATCATTCGACCACGGAGACAGTTTCAACTGTCTACCTACTGTTCTGGTTCATACTGTAAATTTTAGAAAGGCTCGTGGCTAAATAATAACAGCCGCACAGGTCGATCTTCAAGGTTAAGCAACGCTTGCCGAGGTTGGTCTGTGGATGGGTGACCATCTTAACATACCGAGTTTCCTCCGTGCCTCGGATAGCACGTTAAGCTGTTGGTCCTGGCTGTCATTTGGAGATCTTTGGCAGTCGTTATGGATAGGCCAGAAAATCTGACACCAGTCTTGCCAAGGAGTACCGTGTTACCCAGTTAATGGGTTGTGGAGGTGTGGTAGGCAGCCGCTCCACGTAAAATACTGGTATTCAGCTGAATCCGGTTTGACTGGAAGCTGACCCCAATATAGTTGGGAAAAGGCTAGGCAGATGATGACTGTATAGAAAGGATCACCTTTCTATCAAATGACGCTTAGATCCCCACAAGGTGGCCCGATGTCCTGGTGAAGGTCTCGGGTAGCCGATGGATGCGAGACGTACAGGACCGGTCGTTGTGGAGACGTGTCTTTTGGCTGATAAGAAGATGATGACGAAGCCTGGGTATGGGAATACACATACCTATAATATTTTTATTATAACTCATTCGTCCCTACGCCATTGTTTGAGCAAGTTTACCTTGTTTATATATATTGCAATAATATAAATAGGAAATTCTATTGTTTCCCATATAGCTTGGGATTTTCTCTATACGTGTATGTATTGTTGTTATTTGTTAAAGAAAATAGATACTGTTAAATAATTATTTTATTGTAAACTACGTTATAATAAGCCACGTACGGTACGTGCCATGGTATGGTCCCATCGCGTAAAAAAGTGTTACGTTCGTAGAATATTTTTCTGATTTATATGATTTGTATTATAAATGAGTAAGAAACACAACCAGTAACAATAACAAGGTCACAAAGTAACACAACAAACATATACACCACTAAAACAAATGAAACAGTAAGAAAAAACAAAATAAATAATTTAAAACAATAACAACCTGTAACACTTTTCGCGTCAGCAGTCGTATTGCATTGAGTAAGCGGGACACAAGTATGCATCGATCGTATACGAGGGACTGAGACGCCAAGCGCGACCTACCCGCGCATGCGCTGTTCTATGTTTCTTGTCAATTTAACATCCTGCGCAACCAATTGCGACGTACTTCGCAAAGATAGAAAGATCATACTGTAGTTACGCGGTCGCCGCTCCAGAACTTTTCGGCCCCATCGACCATCTGCTCTGTGAGCAATGTGCCCTGCCCAGTACCATTTCAGTTCGGCCATCCTTCGGGCTATGTCGGTAACCTTGGTTCTTTTGCGGATATCATCATCGTCTTTAGTATTGTATCCTTCTAAGTTATATCCTCTTCTTTCAGCGGCTCGTATCAAAATGCCAGGAAGCCAACAGCCAATTGGAACAGATGGCCACTGCTCTGAATGACGCCAGCATCAGCTTACAGAATGTTAATAACCAGTAAGTCCTGTTTATTATTTTTATTGGAAAACAATTTGTGATAAGAGTAGTCAGAAGCTCTAAAATCTTACCGAGGGATATCTGGTTTTGGGGTACGGTACCTCAAAAGGAAAAAAAAGTAACCTTTTTAAGATTTAATAGTATGACTTCGTTCTCCATCTGTCTAACTGTCTCTCTGTCTGTCAGTCTGTGTGTTCTGCTTAGGGTTTTGCCAAATATATTCGTGTCGGGGGTGAGATAGTGGCCAAACGCGTGCCTACCAACAGTTAAAAAAAAACTACGCCGCCGTTATTCGTAAACTTTAGCAAACGCTTCTCCAGCTTTAACGATTGATTCGTTAAAGCTGTAGAAGCGAAGATGGAACACCGGGGTGGTTTTAGTCAGTAAGAGTCTGACAGACCCCTCCGCCCGCCCCAGGATGGAGGACATCCATGAGGATTTCCCCCGTAAAAAAAAAGTGCTGTGAGCATGAAGTGAACTGACATTCCATCTTGTTTGTATGGAACTATGGATTGACATCTTAAGGATGTGAAATTATTAATGTTCCTTACGCTCTTAAGAAACGACTCTTAAACGTCTTTTATAATGAGCACGGCAAAGTAGTCTTCTCTGCCTGCTTCTGTGTTTCCAAGCTTATTTTTTTTACAACCCTAATCTCTTCAAAGTTAGAGTGAACAGGCTACTTCTGGGTAAGCTCGCTCCATCGTAGACTTTGTCTCTGTCATCTCTGACCAAAACTAGAGTCAAGAGCAAACCCAACACAAATAAAATAAAACTGGCCAAGTGCGAGTCGGACTCGCGCACGAAGGGTTCCGTACCATTATCGTATTATAGGATTTATGACGTATTAAAAAAAACTACTTACTAGATCTCGTTCAAACCAATTTTCGGTGGAAGTTTACATAGTAGTAATGTACATCATATTTTTTTTTAGTAATTCTCTTATTTGAGAAGTTACAGGGGGGTGAGCACATTTTACGACTTTGGAAGTGTCTCTCGCGCAAACTATTCAGTTAAGAAAAGAATGACGTAAGAAACCTCAATATCATTTTTGATGACCTATCCATAGATACCCCACACGTATGGGTTTGATGAAAAAGAAAAATTTGAGTTTCAGTTCAAAGTATGACCCCCAAAATTTATTGTTTTTTTTTTCTATTTTTATGTGAAAATCTATATGCGGTTCACAGAATACACCTAATTACCAAATTTCAACAGCATTGTTCTTATAGTTTCCGAAAAAAGTGGCAGTGACATACGGACGGACAGACAGACAGACATGACGAATCTATAAGGGTTCCGTTTTTGCCATTTGGCTACGGAACCCTAAAAAGATCCGCTGTAGGCGGAGCAGAAGGGAGTGTCAAATTCTTACTGACTAAAACCCATCCGAGTTCCTCGTAAGGCCCTTTGCTTTCCAGGGCCGCGGTAGCTCTTTCGAACAAATTCCGCAACTCTGGCAGATGTTAACTTCACCTAAGCTGTGAGTGCTGTGAATTGTTTACAGAATCGTATTCCTGCTTAGCTCAAATTTATTTGCAAAAAAATTTAATCAGAGGAGAAGGTACATTTTTGAAATGGTGATACTTTACATAACAGTATAAAAATAATGCTAATTGTTTAGTGAAACTTTTCTAATTAGTGAGTCAAATTAGTGTTAATTTTGGCGGAAAATCAGCCAGTGTGAAGAATATTGTGAATTTTGATAGGCCACTCTCTTTAGAATACACTAGTACTTCTCCCGCGAATTCGTCTGCGCGGATTTAGTAGAAAGAATTTCCCCGTTTTCATCCCCTCAAAGGATGTATTTCCAAAAATACTCTTTAAAAAACCCTTTTTTACTCTTTAAATAATCGTTGCCTCACACTAGGAATTTCTCCTGTATCGTGGGTGCGTTTACAAACATACAAAGTCACATACACAAACAGCCAGACCCGGAACAACTATCTGTAGGCCATGCAAATATCTGTTCCGTGCGGGAATCGAACCCACGGCACGCGGCGCAGCAATTGATCGCTCAACCACTGCGCCAACCGTGCCGTCTAATAGAGGAGATCTCTTTTTAATAATCTTTCATTCAGGGCATCCGCCCTAAGAGATCAATCTGAAACTGAACGCGATGAAAAAATGTGACGCAGACGAAGTTGCGCGGGTCAGCCATCCTAAATACTCAAATTCCTAACTGCTTAGGCCACACGAAGAAAATACTCACTGTGAAAGTGTGAATTATGAATCGCAACGAGAAAGCTTCATTCTATTTTTCAATGTAAAATAATAACAGCCGATCTTCAAGGTTAAGAAACGCTTGCTAAGATCGGTTCGTGGATGGGTGACCATCTTAACACAACATTCCTCCGTGCCTCGGAAAGCTAGTTAAGTTGTTGGACCCGGCTGTCTTTTGTAGATCTTCTGGCAGTCGTTACCGACTGTCAGAAGGCAGTCAAATCTGTCTCCAGTCATGCCATGAAGTACCGTGTTACCCAGTTAATGGGTTGTGGAGGTCTGGTATGCAGTCGCTCCACGTGAAACAACTGGTATTCAAGCTGAATCCGATTTGACTGGAAACTGACCCCAATGTAGTTGGGAAAAGACAGGCTGATGATGACGACCTTTGCCGAAATCTTTCCGTGGATGTTACCATAAAAAACATACCAGGTTCCTCCGTGCCTCGGAAAGCATGTTTAGCTGTTGGTGCCGGCTGTCGTTTATAGATCTTTGGCAGTCGTTACGGGTAGTCAGCTTTTTTTTTTTTACTTGATTTGGGTTTTCACTCTAACTTTGAAAATATTAGGGTTGTAAGCATTCGGAAACACAGACGCAGGCAAAGAGTTCCACTCCTTTGCTGTGCGCATTATGAAAGACGTTTGGAAGCGCTTAGTGCGAATTGGTGGAATAGCAACAAGGTAGGGATCAGGGATGGCAAGTTGCAGTGCGTCTGGATGTCCGATGGTAGAAAAGACCGGCCCCTCTGATTGAACTGGTAGAGAAGAATATCTAAAAGAAAATCGGACGAATTGCCAAGCGGATGTCGAGGACGTATCATAATGTCAAGACATCAACATGGAGCAGCTGCCTATCGAGGCCATTGGTCCCGGCTGTATAGTAGTCAGACACCATACATAATTTTTGTTCAGGGCTCCGTACCCAAAGGGTAAAACGGGACCCTATTAATAAGACACCGCTGTCCTTCTGTCACCAGGCTTTATCTCATAAACCGTGATAGTTAGACAGTTTAAATTTTCACAGATGATGTATTTCTGTATATACAATAAACGTGATTTTTTTGCCTATATTATAGATTAAACTAGCTGATGTACGCGGCTTCGCCGGCTTGACAAATTATATGTTAAAACGTTTTCAAGAACCACTCTATCCATTGGTGAAAACAGTATGAAAATCGTTGCAATAGTTTTTGAATTTATCGCGAACAGGCAGACGCGGCGGACGACTTTGTATTAAATAATATGTTGTGATGTTACTGAACTCTTCGTGCGCGAGTCCGACTCGCACTTGGCCGGTTTTATTGTTTTACTATTGATAGGCATACGTTTGACTACTATCAAATCTAATCTCTGCCAAGAGTATACTGTGTTGGGGAGATCAAGTAGGCAGTCGCTCCATTTAAAATACTGGTATTCACAGTCCTGAAAAAATGTTAGGGATTTTAGCAAAAACGTGAGACGGTACTTCACGCCGAAAAAGCTGCTCAAACTCTATCAAGCGCAATTTCGATCGTGTATGGAGTACTGCTCTCATCTTTGGGCTTGGATCTGCCAAATACCAGCTTGATCGATGCCCTTGAGTCAATTGAGAAACGAGCCAAGAGGATCATCGGCAATGATAGGCTCGTCGAGTCAAAGCTCCAAAGTCTCCGGTTGCATTTTGGCAAATTTGCGACGGAATTGCATAATTTAATTCCGCCAAGCCCGTTCCATCATCGGATCACAAGACGAAAGGCGATGCGCCACCGGTATGGTAGGTGGGATGTCCACCACATGGTTGACATCCCACCCACAAAACGTTTTGGGAACACATTCATAGTGTATACAGCAAAGGAGTGAAATTCCCTGCCGGAATCTGTTTCCTAATAGCTACAACCTGGGAGTATTACCTAAGTCAAGAGTGAAGAGGTTATTTCTAGGCAAGCGTGCTCCATTTTAGACCGAATCATCGCTTACCATCAAGTGACATAGTGGTCAAACGCGTGCCTATCAAAAGTAAAAAAAAAATCAGCTGCATCCGGTTAGACTGGAAATCGACCCCAATATAGTTGGGAAAAGGCAGGCAGATTTGTGCCTCTTGGGTGTCTCCCTTCGATCCAAGAAGTAGTATAGAACCGAGGCTGATGTTCAGAGGCCTTAGTGTGAGTTTTTTCGACTCACGTTCGAACGTGTTCGATTGCGAGCGCGTTAGAATTTAGTATGGGAATTTAGTTATAGTGCCACCTGGTGGTCACTTGTAGAACCTAATTTCCCATACTAAATTCTAACGCGCTCGCAATCGAACGCGTTCGAACGTGAGTCGAAAACACTCACACTAAGGCCTCAGAATGGACGGAGGTCTTCCCACTTAGCGGAACGGTATGGACTAGGTTTTTTTTTTTAAGGATGGTTAATCATCAAATTACTCCTTCCGCTCTGGGCGTAGCAGAAGGGAGTGTCAGACTCTTACTGCGTAAAACCTATCCATATTCCACCTAGTGCCGTTTGAGTTCCAGGGCCGCGGTGGCTCTTTCAAACAAATTCCGCAACGCTGGCAGACGGTATAGACTAGCTACAATTTGTTTTTTTTTTTTGTAGATTTATGGCGTTAAGTAGCAGCCAGTTCATAGAAAGCCGCGTGTATGATGACGATGACTTGGCAACGGACGTGCCAGCAGTCAAGGTAAGAACTAAGGATACATAAAGAAAGAAAGAAAACTAGTTTATTTGGCTTACACAGCTACACATACTGTATGAACAACAAATATAAGGGAACAATTTGGAGCTATGCAGAACAGAGTGTAAGAGTGTAAAAGCCTCCATTGAAAAGGGAGGATCCTCCGCCCAGGTGGTTATTGTGCCTGGGGGGCTACTGCCCGATAGTTCATATTCGGGCGGATGTATATGTTCAAGTCGCATGGTAAACTCTGCTTGCGCGATTCAGGATTTTAGTTCGCCGCCAGTTGGATCGATAGCGTAGCGATTCTTTTTGTTGCGATGTAGATTTTTTATGGTTTTTCTTGTGGCTGCATTAATGCCGCTACAGTATCGACACTCAATTCAGCTGATAAAATACCATTATTTATAAAAAAATATCAACAAACATAGTGCAGGTTTTAAAAGGTGTAAAAAGATGTGGGCTCAGACAAAAAACCGACGATATTAGTTATAATATTAATTAAGAGCTAGATTTGCCCGCCCGCGACACAAGTATTCCCATGGTGTTTTTTGCAAGGTACCTTATTATTTTCCTGAAATAAAAGTAGCTTAAATTAAAACATTTCCTTAAATCTCCTTAAATCATCAGCTATCTCCCAGTGTAAGACTCGTCAAAATTGATCTAGCCGTTTCGGAGATTAGCCAGAACAAACATACATACAAAAAATATAAATTGTTTTTTGTTAAAACAATCGCAAGTAACTTACAAAAATAACAATATTAATATGTTTATTTTAATAATATATTTAAATAAGTAAATAATTTATTTTAGTAAATCAACTATCGGGATGCAAATATAAAACGCAGGGATTCCCTGAGCGTAAATAGATTGTGGTTCGTATACGTCATACATTTTATTTATAGGGCTGAATTCAAAATGTTTAGATGTATCGGCAAATTAATATTGCTGATTCGAATATACCGGAAAACCTATGGTACCGCCTATATATCGGTATTGGTATCTGTTGCATCCCTAGTCAGAACTATGGTCGACATCAGATAAATTTCAGAGGTCAAAGTCTCTTTTAAAGTCCATACAATCATACTGGTCAAATCATATGAGAACCATGTAGGTCAATGTCTGAAATGGTATTTGGGACTCACACTGTATACAGATTTACTGTATACAGCAGTAGTAGTGCACATTATAAAGATTCATACTGTATACAAACTTCAACTGTCACTTGCTCAGGAAAAGTGAAATCACTGACATTGACTTGGTTCCATTCCCTAAAAGACTAACGAATCCATATAGGAATTGTGTGTCAGTCAAAGTCAGCCATTTTTGTTTGACAGTGTTTGGTCAAGAAAGTCGAGTGAATTAATTAGCTATGAGTTGATTTCGAAGGTTCAACTTTAACTACTGTTATTATAATAATCAGTAAACAGTTGACTCGACACAGAGGAGCTCGTGGCTAAACATTAACAGCCGCACAGGTCGATCTTTCAGGTTAAGCAACGCTTGCCAAGGTTGGTCTGTGGATGGGTAACCATCTTAACATACCGAGTTGCCTCCGTACCTCGGATAGCACGTTAAGCCGTTGGTCCCGTAAATCTGACTCCAGTTTTGCCAAGAAGTACCGTGTTACCCACTTAACGGGTTGTGGAGGTCTGGTAGGCAGCCGCTCTACGTAAAATACTGGTATTCAGCTAAATCCCGTTTGACTGGAAGCCGACCCCAATATAGTTGGGAAAAGGCTAGGCAGCTGATGAGTAAACAGTTGACTGGCACGTGAGTCTAGCATTTACAAGTGTGGCTGTTGAATGTAGATTCTACAGCGTTCTGGGCCCATAACCTATACTTCTTCTTTCTTTCGAGTCTATGGTGCCCCTCTCAATTTGTGCCCAATAGGTGGCTACATATTACACTCCATCAAGTGGGCCATATTTTGGACGGCGACCTATTGAAACGCGCTAACTGTTCGCAACAGACTAGACTATTTTTTTTTTTTTTTAATGCGTTGCTCTACACTAGTAATTTCTCCTGTGTTGTGGGTGCGTTTACAAACATACAAATTCACATACACAAATAGCCAGACCCGGAACAACTATACTAGGCCATATAAATATTTGTTCCGTACAGGAATCGAAACCACGACACGCAGTGCGACAGTCGAAAACTCAACCACTGCGCCAACCGTGCCGACTTTTTATTAATATCCTTGCCGAATTATTAAAAACAACATTTTCGTTCCATAGACAATATTATTAGTCGCTATGTATTACTTAAATCTTTGATACACTTACTAAAACATTCCTTGGACAATCACAGTGATACTCGTATTGAGTTTTTCTAAGTAATATTAAAAAAATCTCGTGTCGAAATCACGAGCAAAAAAAAAGGGGGAGGGAGGTAGTAAAAGGTTCTTCCCTTATTTTTTAATTATTGATTTGATGGCTCGGATTTTATCAATCTCACCTGATGGTAAGGGCTTGCCTAGAAGTAACCTATTCAGTCTTGACTTAAAGACCACTGAAATTAAAAAAAATCTGCAACTTCTCAGGAACCACCAAAGCCGGAAGTTCCAGACGAGCTGACATCTTTAAAACGCAGTATTTCAGTGTTAGAGAATGCTCATGAAATCATCACCATACTACAGGATAGTGATACTGAATCTGACACCGATGATGAAATGCCTGCCAGGTGAGTTTCGACCTTATTCTTGTACTTAAAGAGTTGTTTGTGAAGGCAAGGTCCGGGGAGTTGCCTAATACCGATGGTAAAAAGCCTGCCAGGTGAGTTTAGACCTTATCCTTATACAAATAGAGCGCATGGTCTGTGGATGGGTGACCATCTTAACGTACCGAGTTTCCAACGTGCTTTCCGAGAAGCACGTTTAGCTGTTGGTCCTGGCTGTCATTTGGAGATCTTTGGCAGTGGCTTTTCTGTTCTCCATATTGCACCTACCACTATTTGTCTCTACATCACCCAAAGGGTCAACCTTTGTTGAGAGTTTTTTTGGGTAGAGAATGCCTATGGCATTAAGTCCGCCTCTGTACATTGTGCTTAAAGTGTTAAATAAATAAATAGTCAGAAGCCAGAGAATCGGACACCAGTCTTACCAAGAGTACCGTGTTACCCAGTTAATGGGTTGTAGAGGTCTGGTAGGCAACCACTCCACGTAAAATACTGGTATTCAGCTGAATCCGGTTTGACTGGAAGCCGACCCCAATATCGTTGGGAATAGGCTAGGTAGATGATGATCCTCAGCACATTGATGTTTTGTATAAGAACTTTTTCTTTAAATTCTACTGTATCAATACTGCTAAAATTTATATTTGTATACACAACAGAATGGTGCTGAAACCCAAGGACATGTACGCGAACCGACCTCTCCCCTACATCATCGGATCACAAGCCTGGAAGAACAAGTGGCATGCTGGTGAGTCTACCCTCATTTTACACGAAATATATTATTTACAACCTTCCACTCTTGAAACTCCGTGCACTTTTACTTCAGAAGTCTTTAGAAAAAATCATATCAAACATTTTTGGGGGGTAAAATGTATCCAATCAAATACATAAATGTGAAATTGGGAACCAAGTTTATATCCGTGATTGTCGACTTCAGAAAAAAATAATCGAGATCTAAATGGGCGCGGAGTTCTTTAGATAATCCTGAAATAAGATTAAGATTCAGGACTTTACCCACACCAGGAAAACCTTCAAGAAGTCTATGATTTTAAACTAACATGCAAAAACAGTTAGGATCCGTTTGGAACTTTTGCGCTCGATACCGGCTCACATTAGGCCGGTTCTATATAGTATATACCCCTTTGACTTTAATTGATTAAATCCATTACAATTACAAATTATCTCTATTCCAAAGGCCTAATCCTAGAAGACAGCGACTCGGACAGCTCAGCCTCTAAAGTAGAACACGACAGCGACCAGTACTCACAGTCGGAGCCCGAAGACACACACACAGACAAACTGCCCCTGCCTATACATACGCAGAGCACTGTAAGTAACATTACCTGTCTTACCCAACTGTGTCACAGCGAGCAGTACTCGCAGTCGGAGCCCGGAGACACACACACGGACAAACTGCCCCTGCCTATATATACGCAGAGCACTGTAACATTACCTGTGTTACCCAACTGTGTCACAGCGAGCAGTACTCGCAGTCGGAGCCCGGAGACACACACACGGACAAACTGCCCCTGCCTATATATACGCAGAGCACTGTAACATTACCTGTGTTACCCAACTGTGTCACAGCGACCAGTACTCGCAGTCGGAGCCCGGAGACACACACACAGACAAACTGCCCCTGCCTATACATACGCAGAGCACTGTAAGTAACATTACCTGTCTTACCCAACTGTGTCACAGCGAGCAGTACTCGCAGTCGGAGCCCGGACACACACACGGACAAACTGCCCCTGCCTATACATACGCAGAGCACTGTAAGTAACATTACCTGTCTTACCCAACTGTGTCACAGCGAGCAGTACTCACAGTCGGAGCCCGGACACACACACGGACAAACTGCCCCTGCCTATACATACGCAGAGCACTGTAAGTAACATTACCTGTGTTACCCAACTGTGTCACAGCGAGCAGTACTCGCAGTCGGAGCCCGGACACACACACGGACAAACTGCCCCTGCCTATACATACGCAGAGCACTGTAAGTAACATTACCTGTGTTACCCAACTGTGTCACAGCGAGCAGTACTCGCAGTCGGAGCCCGGACACACACACGGACAAACTGCCCCTGCCTATACATACGCAGAGCACTGTAAGTAACATTACCTGTGTTACCCAACTGTGTCACAGCGAGCAGTACTCGCAGTCGGAGCCCGGACACACACACGGACAAACTGCCCCTGCCTATACATACGCAGAGCACTGTAAGTAACATTACCTGTGTTACCCAACTGTGTCACAGCGAGCAGTACTCGCAGTCGGAGCCCGGACACACACACGGACAAACTGCCCCTGCCTATACATACGCAGAGCACTGTAAGTAACATTACCTGTGTTACCCAACTGTGTCACAGCGAGCAGTACTCGCAGTCGGAGCCCGGACACACACACGGACAAACTGCCCCTGCCTATACATACGCAGAGCACTGTAAGTAACATTACCTGTGTTACCCAACTGTGTCACAGCGAGCAGTACTCGCAGTCGGAGCCCGGACACACACACGGACAAACTGCCCCTGCCTATACATACGCAGAGCACTGTAAGTAACATTACCTGTGTTACCCAACTGTGTCACAGCGAGCAGTACTCGCAGTCGGAGCCCGGACACACACACGGACAAACTGCCCCTGCCTATACATACGCAGAGCACTGTAAGTAACATTACCTGTGTTACCCAACTGTGTCACAGCGAGCAGTACTCGCAGTCGGAGCCCGGACACACACACGGACAAACTGCCCCTTCCTATACATACGCAGAGCACTGTAAGTAACATTACCTGTGTTACCCAACTGTGTCACAGCGAGCAGTACTCGCAGTCGGAGCCCGGACACACACACGGACAAACTGCCCCTGCCTATACATACGCAGAGCACTGTAAGTAACATTACCTGTGTTACCCAACTGTGTCACAGCGAGCAGTACTCGCAGTCGGAGCCCGGACACACACACGGACAAACTGCCCCTGCCTATACATACGCAGAGCACTGTAAGTAACATTACCTGTGTTACCCAACTGTGTCACAGCGAGCAGTACTCGCAGTCGGAGCCCGGACACACACACGGACAAACTGCCCCTGCCTATACATACGCAGAGCACTGTAAGTAACATTACCTGTGTTACCCAACTGTGTCACAGCGAGCAGTACTCGCAGTCGGAGCCCGGACACACACACGGACAAACTGCCCCTGCCTATACATACGCAGAGCACTGTAAGTAACATTACCTGTGTTACCCAACTGTGTCACAGCGAGCAGTACTCGCAGTCGGAGCCCGAAGACACACACACAGACAAACTGCCCCTGCCTATACATACGCAGAGCACTGTAAGTAACATTACCTGTGTTACCCAACTGTGTCACAGCGAGCAGTACTCGCAGTCGGAGCCCGGAGACACACACACGGACAAACTGCCCCTGCCTATACATACGCAAAGCACTGTATTGTTACGAGCTTGGGGTTCGTGACAGTAAAAACAGCCGATTAATTAACCAAAAATGACACTTTAATAATCAACACTAATTAACACTCTAAACGCACTAATTATAGCACACAATCGCACTATTAAACACTTCACTTCACTTAATTCGCAGTTGAAGATCGCTTCCGAAGATTCGCTTGTATCGCCAATTCAATACTGACCCAGTCGCGAGCGATGCGCACCTTATATAGTCCCTCAATTTCCAGAACCTTCGAGAATGGAAATATCTAGAAAGTTCGTGAACATACCGGTCGCGACTGACTAGGTGTCGAAACATCGAGAATGTTCTAGCATCGAAAAGTCTAGAAAGATCGTGACCCAATTAGTTCCACTACTCGATACTAGATGGCGTTAGTAGTACGTTGTGTACCCGGCATTAATTCTGGCGCGTAACAGTATTCTTATGTTGACTAGTTTTATGGCATAAAAAAACAGTCACAAACTGTAATTTCCTGAATTTTGTTCAGTCAGTGAGTTTTTAGTTTTTGAGCGTAAATATTTTCTACCAAATTTTAAATATTTCATTATTATTTAGATGTCTTCTGTTGACCTTTTAGAAGTTAGTGTAGCTAGTTACATAAAAAAAAAAACAAATTTTGCAATTGATTTGGAACCTTGTGTTAAACATCAAAGAGTTTTTTTTTATTTGAGATGGGTTTGCTCTTGACTCTAGTCTAGGTCAGAGATGACGGAGACAAAGTCTACGATGGAGCGAGCTTACCCAGAAGGAGCCTGTTCACTCTAACTTTGAAGAGATTAGGGTTGTAAGCGTTCGGAAACACAGACGCAGGCAGAGAGTTCGACTCCTGTGCCATATAACTTGATAAATACCTACGATTCAAAATTAACACATAATGTTTGTTACAGGTATCAGAAACGAGTTCAGAGCTGCCTTCTGAGCAAGGTTCAGTTCCAAAGCCGACTCCATCAGATGTCGCAAGTGAGATAGCCAGGAGGCTGGGCGCCAGAGAACCTGTTAGGGTAAGTTCATAAGGCAATTTATTCGAAATTCATACATTTTTAGAGCTAGGCAATTTCAAAATGACCATCGGGCATTTCTGACAAGCCCTTGACTCAACAGCTAATAAAAATACACTATTTTTGCTGCTCTTTGTTAGTTAAATTTGTGTATTGAATAAATCGCGAAATAGAAGTCACCTATATAATAACCTCACAAGGCAGTATAGAACAACCCTCTTTGGAAAAAATGTGTTTGCTATGGCCACAAAGATCTACAATAAAATACCTAATTACATAAAAGAATGTAGCAATGTTCATGTTTTTAAAAATAATTTTCTGGCGGAAAATAAAAATCTACCTACTAAAAAATCGACTCAAAACATGTCCACGCAAATATAGTTTATATTTAATGTTATCACAACTCAGGACCCCAAGTTACAGATATTATAAATGTGAAATACTGGTTAGGTTAATATTTGTATGTAACAATGAACTTGTAAACTTAATTCTTATTCTTACTGTGTTCCTCAGATGGTAGAAAGGGAGCCTGAAGAGGAGGAACCTCCCAAACCAATAGTTCGCAAAATTTACAGACCACAGGATCCCATCTCGAGTAAGTCATTAACTTTTTCTCAAACATGCTTGAAAATTTGAGCATTATTTTGACAACCTTCGTCGAGATAAATCGAAATTGCTGTACAGGCCGAGCAGCGACAGGCAAAAGTTGTATGAAAAACCATATCAGTCGTGTTTTCGGACAAATAAATTACATAGTAAACTCTGTATGTATAGTAAATATCTGTCGTGTAATTTAAAAATGGAACGATCTTTTATTCCGAAACATGACAACCAAGGAGGTAACTTATCAAAGGTTTTATTTAAATTACGAACTGGAAAGGTTTTTTTAAAATTTCGAACTAGCTAATAGAACGCTGTTTATTGAAATTAAAATAATACTTTTTACGTTGGAATAATTATTGTTGTTGGTTGTTCGTTATTGATTTTGAAAAGTAATTGCACATCAATTTCCGCGCATTATTTGAGAAAAGTACTATACAAGCCTTGGCCACAACTAGGCATTGATGGACTTAGGTATGTGTGCCTCGCAATGCAATGCCTCTTTTGCTGGCCGCTGCAGTAATGTAGGTACTATATCTTTACATCTACACCAATTTTATAAAGAGGTAAAGTTTGTGAGGCTGTAGGGGGTAATCTTTGGATCTACGGAACTGGTTTTGAAAATTCTTTACCTATAGAAAGCCACGTTATTTGTGAGTGTCATAGGCTGTATCTTAACCCGAAAAATACCGCTAAACGAAGAGGGGGCGGGTCAGCTAGTTATTTATAATTTTGCTAGCTTTTGTCTACGGTTTTGACCGCGTAATTGACTGGCCAATGCCCGGGGCGTCTTCTTCTGTTGTGGTCGCCGGGGCGCGAGGCAGTGGCGTAGCTAGACTCAAAGGGGCCCTGAGGCTGTTGCAAACATTTTTGGGGGGGCCCTTTTTCATCGTAGTATTTTTTAAGTGAGTTTTTAAAGACTTCTTTAGCGGCGTTGAGCATTTTTCTTGGGATGGGTATAAAATGTTAAACTCGCGTCAGGACACGCGACCTGGGGCCCGAGTCTGCTATTACAATAGTGTCAGAATGGTCGATCACTGATTTCAAAATGGTTAATTTTGACAAGTTTGGTAATCTACTAACATAATGGCATCATAATGTCGTCATTATGACATTCCAATGATCAACCACTGACACGCCACTGAAAGAAAGCCATATGAATGGTAATCTCGTACATAATGACAGATTTAGTATTTACGAACTTCTCACTACTTCAGATTGCTTAAAACACTAATAATTAATATGTAAAACTAAATATAAATAAAATCTGGCATGAATAAATGCTCAAATTTAGCTCGGTTTTATAATAATAGCAATACGGCATTCCTAACGCAATTCTATTACGAGACCATTGACGTGCCACTGACCGGTCTCTGACGTGCCAGTGACCGTGCGATTATGAATTTAGCAGATTACGAACTTTTAGCAAAATGACAATGGCATGACAATGGGATCGTGTCGGAATGACAAATTTATAAAAATAGCAGACTCGGGCCCCTGATCGAAAATTCGTGAGACGGTTGAATCAAAAATGCACAACGTTAATGCTCAAGTTTTCACTTCTGTTGGCACTCCCGGAGTGTGATTCGTTGTTTTTTTCTAAACAAAGTAAGTAGGCGCTTCTAGCTAAAGACTGTCACGGCAGGCCACGAAGGAGACGGCGAGATTAAATGTATAGCTATGCGTCCACACGTCGGGCGCGATTTGTTCCAAGTCCGCCTGGCAAGCTACCACCATCATATCTAAGTCTGTCGCCATAACAACAATGTTAACAGCATTGTTGTGTTCCGGCAGTTAGAGGTATGATAGCCAGTTCCTCTGTGTAAGAGGATTCCGGGTGAAACTCGCTTCCATCTTCGGCCTAATCATCACATTCCATCAGGTGAGATTTGGGCCAAGAGTTTCCCCGTTTTTTATAAAAAAAAAGTAAGGCTGATACGGTAGCTACGCCCCTTTTGGGATATCTTCAAATGACTCCTCCCGCTCTGGGCGGAGCGAGAGGGAGTGTCAGACTTCTACTGACTAAAACCCATCCATGTTCCTTCAGTGCCCATTGTGTTTCGGAGCCACGGTATCTCTTTCGAATAGTCCCGCGACTCCGGCAGGTAGCTACGCCCCTGGCGTGAGGTTTCCCTCTTTCTCCTTCGCTAGCGTTACTGCTTCAGTCTAGTATTTAATTCGCAGCTACAATATTCCCCGACGAGCCGCCCCCGCTCTCGTCCCAGTCGGACAGCGACTCCGACATATTCGCGGCGCTGCACCGCGCCCCCCGCGCCCCCCGCCCCCAGCTCTACGACAGCTCTGACGTCGCTGCACAGCTTTTCCCGGACCAGGCACACAGCGACCACGCAGATATCTTCAGCGATTTCGCTAACAAGGTATGATATTCCTAGATATCATTTTTTTTTATATTTTCTTTTGATTTTTTTGCTTTGATTATTTTATTTTGATTCTTTTTTTATTAATTTTTTATTTGGTAATTTCTTTTGATTACTTTTTTCTTTTTTTATTTGATAATTTTCTTTTGATTATAATTTTTTTTTTCTCTTAATTATTTTAGTTTGAAATTTTTTTTGATTTTTTTTTTCTCTTAATTATTTTGGTTTGAAATTTTTTTTAATTATTTTGGTCTGATAATTTTCTTTTGATTATTTTATTCTGTTTTAGAAAAAAAAAATTTTGTCTTTAAAATTATTTAAAAAATCACAAGTTTTAGTTAAACCGAACATGTTTACTTAAGTTAAGATTTTGATGGTAAACCCTCGACATTAGTACCCAAGAAACAGACTTGCCTAGTTTGGGGCCAATGTAAAAAACCTAAGTACAGAATATTTTTTGTAATAAACGTTTCTATTCTATAAAGTATCCCCCTATTGGATCAGTGGGACTACGTCTTGTCCGACTTAAAATTTAATTTATTCCTCATCATCAGGAAAGACGTCCACTTTTGTACATAGACCTCATTCATATAACGGGTGTAAGGGACAGCCCTCCTCAAACTGATAGGGTGATTTCAGTATATCGTACTAAGTTGACCGGTACATGAAATTATTTCAGGAACTTAATGGGAATCCAATAAAACTGATTTGTTTAATTACCTCATTCGCAATGTATCGCTACCTCTGCAAAACGCACGCAGCGAACGGCAGCGCAGCGGACTTTCGAAAGGATAGCTGCGCCCGCGCTACGTTTTAACAGCTGATTTCATGCGTCGTTCATGAGATTTTTTTTATTTTTTCATTTTAGCTGTGTTATTTACATTAATGGAGTTCTGCATACAGATAATGTAACTTTACATTGAAATAAAGCAAAAAAAATGAAAAATCGAAAAAAAAAATGAAAAAATTCCTGAGGAAATTTCCACTGGAATATGATTCAAAATAAGGAGCTGATTGCACCCTGTTAATTTATGGAAGGCTGTCCCTTACACCCTGTATAGAGCGACCGTCACATAAATACGTTATCGTCGCCTTACTTTGTTCGGCGGAATGTCCCTTACTGTTAGCGCATCAAAGAGAGTCAGCAACACAGAGGGGCCCGAAAGGGCCGACGCCTGCCGGAGTCGCGGGATTATTCGCAAGAGACACCGTGGCTCCGGAACATAAAGGGCAATGAAGGAACATGGATGGGTTTTAGTCAGTAGAAGTCTGACACTCCCTCCCGCTACACCCAGAACGGGAGGAGTCATTGCATGATTTCCCATCCCTAAAAAAAAAAAAAAAAAATGGTAACGAGATGGCTGATAAACTACTTATATACAGTTTTTTTTTTGTAAATACATACATATTATAGATAGAAAAACACCCAGACTCGGAACAAATACTTGTAGGTCGTACAAATATTGGTTCCGTGCGGGAATCGAACACGCGACATGCTGCGCAGCAGTCAATCGCTCAACCACTGCGCCAACCGTGTCGTCAACACTTGAACAATTCATTCTGTGTTCACGTCTGCTTTAAACTTCGGGGAGTATAAAATTGATATTATTTTAATATAGTGTTATCTTTTTCACAGCCTGCATCAAATTCCACCGCCAACTCGAGCTCTATCTTCGACGCGGGCCCTGAACCCAACATGTTCGTCAAACACTCTGACAGCAGACATACATCTGACCGTCATAGAAAGCATATACAAGACGCAGATCATACGAGACACGCATATGACCATGATGACAGCGGGAACGTGTATGAGGGACGGGGGGGTGGTGATGATTTTAGAGGGAGGGGTGAAGAAGAGGCTGAGAGGGGTGTAAAGGTATGTTTCTGTTTTCACTTAACGTGTGTATTTTTTTAAACTTGCCGCACACTATTAATTCCTCCTGTATCGTGTGGGTGCGTTCACAAACGTACAAACTCACATACACAGACAGTCAGACCCGGAACAACTATCTGTGGACCATAAAAATCGAACCCGTGACACACAGCGCAGCAGCCAATCGCCCAACCACTGCGCCAACCGTGTCGTCAAATTGATTATAGTTTACGCCAGATAAACGTGGAATAAAGTGCATTGACCTTTCCCTAATATCTCTCCGTAGATACTAGAACAATAAATTAAGAACTGTTTTTCATTACTAAAGAACGTAAAGGATCACGATAGACGACTTCTATCCTGATCTTCTATCTATTCATGACAGCTTTATGTCATTATTTCTGATTTTGATCTTAAAAAAGTCAATAAATGTATGTGGGTCAGTGTACTTTATTCCACGTTTATCTGGCGTAAACCATAGTAGTTTAAACTAACCCGTACTTGCTTCGCTCGCAATGTCATAACATCTACGTAAAGACACAAGCACCACTTAATACCTGGAAGTGACGCAGCAAGTAACTTTCTTGATTTGAAGTAGCATAAAAAATCTTGTTCCGTTTTTTTTTGTTGGTCGCAAGTTTGAATGCAAGGGCATCCCAGTGAACCGTTTTTTCCCAATTTGTTTTCATTAGCACTTGTTTGAAGACAATACCCTTTTACTTAAACTACTTAAAAAAAATCCTTAAAAAAGGGGGATGTACTATACAACCTCTTATTTAATTTTTAAGGATTGGAAATCATAAAACGAGTCCTCCCGCTCTGGGCACATTGTGCAGGAGTGTCAGACTCTTACTGACTTAAACCCCATCCGTGTTCCCCCTAATGCCCGCTGCGTTTCAGGGTCGCGGTGACTCTTCCGAAAAAAATCCGCAATTACTATACTGCCCTGTCTCCTTGGGGGTATACATGCTTGATGTTATGGTACTTTGTCCACAGAAACCAATCGGAGGCATTTCCGTATTCGGCAACAAGGGAACCGAAAGCATCGGCGCTGCCATCTTGAAGCGCAATCAACGAAAATCTTCCACTTCCGCTGACGAAAGCGGAAGTGACTCTCGTTCAGAGTCACAATCAAACCAACAGATAAGAACAGAAAAAGATATATTCGATGACTTATTCGCTAGGTCTGAAAGTCAAAAAGTTACGAAAGAAAAAGATTTGAATAAAGATTTAAAAAACGAAATTAAAAAGAAAACTGAAGTAAAAGAGAAAAAGATTGAAAAAATAGAAAAACCAAAAGTAGATTTATTCAGTGATAATCTTTTCGATGATATTGACGATATCTTTTCTACGAACGTCGTTAAAATGCCTGCAAAAGATACTGCTAAGCCGAAATCTATATTCGAAGATGATGACGATCTTTTCGCTGAAATCGCTGCGCCAAAACCGATGAAGGTCGAAGTAGCGAGTAGTAGTAATAAGAACAAGAAAAGCTTATTTGATAGTGATGATGAGTTGTTTTCAGAAAATACACCAGTTGAAAAGCCTAAAGAAAGTCCCAAACCCGTAGAAATAAACAAACCTAAGGTAGCTGAGACAACTAAAGTAAATGAAAATTCTAATGTTAAAAAAGAAATTACTAAAAGTATTTTTGATGATGATGATGACGAAGATGATCTATTTAGTGATTTAAAAACGAATGAAGTTAGTAAAGTACAAAATAAACCAGTTAGTTTAGAAAACTCTCGAGATGTTGCTAAAGAAGATAAAACGAAAGTAATTGTAGCTTCTACGAAAAATGTTTTTAAAAGTCCGTCACTTTTTGATGACGATGATGATGTCGAATGTGATCTGTTTGCTGAACCAGCAAAATCTTCAAACATCCGAAATGTTATAACAGTACCTATTAAAGAAACAAAAGTGTCAAGTCAAAGTGATGACAATACTCCTCCAAAACCGTCACGCCAATCTCATGAGGAAACTTCTACAAAACTGTCAAGCCAAATTGAAGAGGAAATCTCCAAAAAACCTTCAAGCAACACCGATGAAAAAATTCTTACAAAACCGTCAAGCCAAACTGAAGTGAAAATTCCAGAAGAAATCGTTTATGCTTCACCGTCAAGCCCAGTTCAAAGTGATGAAAATAAAGAAGTTATAGTTGAAAGAAATATTGATATAAATAATTATAATAAAAAGTCTAGAGAAGACAAAATTGTTAATACTTCTGAAACAGAGAAGAATTTTGAAAATAAAAATTCAGATTTACCTGTAAACAAAAATGTAGATAGCAAAAGAGGAAATGTAGAATCAAATGCAGCTAGAATATTTGACCATATAAAGAATATAGAACAAAGTTCTTCAGATACAAACAATGATTTCAGCGACCAAGATTTTGATGATTTACCTCCTAAAGAAGAAGACAATAAAACTGTAGTTAACGATAGTAACAAAATAACAGAAAAACAAAATATTTTTGATAAAGTCACATTAGAAGAAGATATTGATGAATTATTTGTCACATCTCAACAGAATACGGCAAAAACTGAAACCATATTTAATACAATACCAGATTTTATAGAACCTATCACTGAAAAGACTGAACCAGACAGTAAAAAGGAAGAAATAACCCCAAAGACTATAGAAGCAGATATTTTCAGTAACATTATTACGGAACCACCAGTTTTTGAAAAACCCAAAGAGCCTAAAAAAAGTAAAAACGTCAATGCGTTATTTGATGATGACTCGGACGATGAGAGTCTATTTTTCAAGAAGAATGATCCGATTTTTGTAGAACATCCGGCAGAATTTACTCCAACACAGGACAGGATTTTCGGTCTGTTCACTGATGAGCCGCCAGATGATGGATTTAGTAAAATCAGTGATGAATTTGATGATGACATGTTTAGTACTGTACCTAAGCCGAAAATACCACAGCATGAATACCCTCCTATACCTAATACTAAAAATTTTGATGATAGTACTTCTACTAAAAATAAAATACCTGAGATTGTAAAGTCCGATCCAGTCAAAGAAATAAACAGTGATTTTCCCAAAGATGAAGAAAAACCAGCTGTTGAAATTAAAAAAGAACATACTTCAGATACAGAGAAAGATATATTTAAACAACCAACTGAAGAAAATATTGATAAAGGACAAAATTCTTCGTCAGTACTGTCAGTGGATGAACAACTATTTAAAATAACATCTAAAGAATCTAAACCAGTTTTAAGAGAAAAACCTAGCTTAGATTTTCTATCAGACGATGACAACCTTTTTGCTTCGAAACCTAAAGTAGAAAAACCTAATTTGTTAACACCTAAACCAGAACCTGTGCCTCATAGCAAAAACATTACAACAAAATATAAAGCTACTGCTGATTCCTTTTCTGATGATGAAAGTTTATTCGCATCGAAAACTACTCCAGAGAAACCATCTTTGGAATCAACTAAAGATGATAAAACTGAAAATAAAAACCTATTTTCTAAAAACAAAGCTAGCCTTGATATTGTCTCTGATGACGAAAACTTATTTGCACCGAAACCTACAATAGAAAAATCTCCTATGGAACAAGAAAAACCTGTACCTGAAAATATAAAACCAAGTTTAAAAGAAAAACCCAGCTTAGATTTTCTGTCTAATGATGAAAACCTATTTACAGTAGAACCTACATTAGAAAAACCTCCTTTGGTTCAAACTGTACCTAAGAATGAAAACATAACGGATAAACCTACCAGTAATTTATCATCCGATGAAGAAAACCTTTTTACATCGGTACCTACATTAGAAAAACCTACTAAACAAGTAAAGCCAGTCCTCGGAAATCAAAACCAAGAATCGGTTAGTAAATCCTCAGACGATGAGCTATTCTCGTCCTTAGAGAAAACAGAAATACCTAAATTATCTGAGAACAAACTACTTCAACAAGATTCAAAATCCGATGAAGATTTATTCAAAGCACCTGCGAAACCTGAATTCGTACCTAAATCTTCAGATTCAAAGCCAGAAAAATCAGAAAAGAAAGTTGGTAAACTAAAAGTTGGTCTAAATATAAACGTGAATGCTTTGCTCCCAGGAGCTTCACCAAAAAAAAACAAACCAAACGACCAACCAGATGGTCAGGTCCAAAGTGAAGTTGAAAGCCAAAAGTCAGAACCTAAAATTCACTCTGTAGTTCGAAAACCAGAACCTAAAATCCACTCTGAAGTTCGAAAACCAGAACCTGAAATTTCAAGTCAAAATACCGATTCTAAGTTATTGAAATCTGTGAGTTTTGATGGGAAACCTGAGTCAGATGTTCTAGATAATAAATTGTCTAAGGAAAGGGCTAAAATTCAGGTTAAAAGACGTCCCTCAACTAGACGAGCTAGAAGGGAGGCTGTAAGAAAATCTGGAATCGATTTTGGTGAAGATTCCACTGACAATTCTAGTTCTATAGATGATCCTCCTAGAAAACAGCCTGAAGTTAGCAAAGAAGTCGCAAAGGCCAATGACATTACACAACATATACATCCCGATACACCTGGGGTTCAAGCTAAAGTAGATGATATGACTGTACAGGCTAAAGCAGACCCTATTGTTCTCGAAAAAGAGCCTAAAGTTGAACCTGAACCTGTTGCTGTCGAGACACAGCCTAAAATTGAACGAGAAGTTACAGACAAGCCAGCTTACTCAAGAGACATAAAATCTAAAGTAGTTTACATCTTAAATGACGAAGATATATTTAATACTAGTCCTGTCGAAAGTATTAGCCAAAACATAACAAAAAATCTAGACTCAAACATAGGTGTTTCAACTTTAGGTAAAGCCTATCCTGAACGAAGTGCTAAAAAAGACGCAAAATCATCGCTTTTCGGTGAAGATAATGATGAAAAGATGTTTAAACCGAAAACAGTTGTAAAAAAATCAACTATCTTTGATTCTGATAGTGAAGAAGACTTATTTGGCTCGACGAGTAAGAGAGAAGAGAGAAAAGTGGAGAAAGTGGAAGTTAAGAAGGAAATAAAAAGAGAAGTGGTGAAGGGATCTCTTTTTGGTGGTGAAGATGAGGATGATGACCTGTTCGGGGTTAAGACTAAGATTGTTGGTAAGTGATTGTTTTTCACTAGTATTTTAAGGGTTATGTAACGAAGGGTCACCAACGGAACCCTGCAACTAGACCTTCGCTGTATATCTGTAAATTCGTTCATATATCCGTCCGTCAGTCTGCCTGTCAGCAGGCTGCATCTTATATACCAGATTTATCATCAATAGCTTGTATATATGTATGTCGCAGCCAACTGGCTTAATCGGCCATCTAACTAGCTGCCTAGCCTTTTCATTGAACTCACTGTACAATGTACATCACACAGTTGACTGTTAGAGAAATGTATAGTCTTCTTATCGTGTCAGCAGAAAGGTCTAACGGCCCCCCACACACCCTAGTGACAGAGTTTCTAAACCGCCTCAAGGGCCTCTGACATGGTTTAACGAACGATTTGGCGGCCGAGACCACCGGCTTATACGTGCCTTCCGAAGCACGGAATCATCTTTTTATCAGATAATCAAGTGATTCAAGCCTGCAATGTCCGAGCCAATCTGGAAACAACTTTATAATGTATAGTAATAACATGACATTTTTAATTCTATTTCTCACAGATCAAAAACCGCAGCCAACCAGACCAACAGTTAAAGAAACGCCCAAACCTTCTGAACCAGTGTTTGAAGATCCGCTTTCAATGTTCGGAGACGACGACTAGTGTTACACTCTGACGCTAGATGGCGCTAGTATGTATGGAGGTTTGAATCATCCGGATCCAGCTGAGTACCAGTGTTCGCACTAGGGTTCAAAATGGCCATGGGCCATGTTTTTCGCGCTGAGACCACGTGCAATTCGCGGCTAAATTCAAGCCCAAGTGTAGAGCCTGAAGCCTGTTTAGACCTACGGAGTATTCGCTATCCAAAGCTGCAAAACGAAAACCGGGTATGCGGTAATCTTACTGTTCAAACAAGCGGATATCGCTACCGCTGTAGATAGCGCATCTTATGAAACTAATTATTATTAGCGCGCCGCAAAAGTCAAAATGTTTATTTCAATTAGGCCATTAAACGGCACTTTGAACGTCATCATTACATTTAAAATTATATAAATAAGTGACTACCGTCCATTCGGAAAGGTAGATTCTGATGGAGAAGAATGGACAAGAAACTCCATAATTACTCTTTTTTTTTCAAATAGTTGTTTTTACAATATTTGTTGTACTTGTACAACATAATTTAATATATGTGAGGATAATGCACCTACGAAATATACTACTTATAGGAACAAAGTATTCCCAGCAGAGGTTAACCGCCGCGGAGGTTGCGCTATTTTCTGGTTTCGTTTCATATATCAATATCGCGCGAAAATCGCTAATGCTCCGTATAGCAAATACCGTGTGGGGTCTGAACAAACCTTTTTAAGATTGACCACACGTTAAGATTGATTGTCATACTTTCGTTTGTTTGTAATTTTGATGGCTGCATGACACATTGAGCTTTAGAAAAGTTCAGCTTTGTTGAGCGTTGTCTCTGTCTCTCTTTCTAAAACACGATGCGTCATAGTACCCGGGTAGTGCTAGATAGCTTATTAATTTATTATGCTGGCTAAGTTGATTGGTTTATTTTAATGCTTCGTATTTTAAACTTACGTAAAGTCTGTTAAAATGTATTTTGATTTGCTTTTAGCTAGTTATTAAGTAAATTAACAAAACAAAAACAGTTTAATTTGTAAAAACTGCTTAGATCAGGTGAGATTAAAATAGCCTTCGTTATGAATTAATTTATTTAGGCCCACATACAAAAAAAAAAGATAAATGCATTTAAAGTGTGTTTTTGAATCCCTGAGGCTAAATTGACAAGTGCAAATTTCAAAACTGATTTATATGCTATTGTAATGTATGTCAGTTTGCCATTTGCACTTGTCAATTCAATCTCCGGGATACAAAAATCATCAATCAATCTATTTCTGTCAATCTTTTCGACAAACATAAACTCTGGGCCCATAACCTGTACTGTGTCGAGACAGAGCAAACTAATAAATAAGTTCTTCAAAAATATATATTTCTTACATTCAAAACATTAGTACTCCATGGGGTTATCAGATGGACTGTAAATAATGATTTGATATAAAACTAACAGCATTTTTAGGTTACTTCTAGGCAAGTGGTCTTCATCCTCGACCACATCATCGCTTTCATCAGGTTAGATAGTGATCAAACGTGAGCCTACTAATTAAAAATTTTTTTTTTTTTCTTGTGTTAAATGCATTTAGTGATTTTGTTGCCTTGTGGGCTTACATGTACAGTTATTCGGAAATTAATAACTGTATTGTTCAGAAGCTTTTAAGATTCGTCAAAGACGATGAAGTTTATACCTTAACTAGTAAAGGTGGCCTTTTAGTGACAAAGCACGTAGTGCAAACATCAATATTGATAATACTATTGTGAGCATGGCAGCGATTGGAGACGCCATTTTCTATAATATGTGGCAGCACTGAGTTGTCAAGTCCAGGTACCTGTCAAAACGCTTTTGTTTTCCGACATTAGAAAATGACAGCCTACTGCCATTAAGGGTTTAGTTGTGTGTTGCAATTTCAAGTAAGTTCTTGTGCTTTACCAGCAAACAAAGCAAATTTTAAAGAAATAGGACAGTCTGTTTTAAATGTATTTCCCTATTTTTTTGTATAATGCACAAGGACCTGGCCCAGGCTCCATACATTTTGGAAAAAATCCTTTACGTCAACGTCTTTAATGCTGGACGCAAACGTATGGTTTTCTGACCAGGGGGGCTACTCTCTAAGCCCGAAGTCCGTAGTTTCGGGCTTAGTTGCGGGCGTATTCTGCTCCGTATTACCTAACCAATAAGAATGAATGTCAGCACTATTGGAAGTCACTGTGAAATTGTGTTCTCATTCATTTTTAGTTCGGGTTTGGAACTAATCGTAAGTCCGTAATTAATACGGAGTAGAATACGCCCGCATCTAGAGCCACCACAACTAGGGCTTAGAGAGTAGCCCCCCAGGATTACAAACAAGAAATTCGGATTAGGAATTCTGTGAGATTAGCATAGACGTGTGTTTTTTTCTTGTGTGTACACTGCCATCTTCTAGCGTTTGCAAATTTATTTGGAACTTCACTACATATTATAAAACAAAGTCCTCTGTCGCGTCAGTCTGTCTGTTCGCGGTAAACTCAAAAACGAATGCACCGATTTTCATGCTGTTTTCACCAACGCATACAGTGGCTCTCAAGGAAAGTTTTAGTATATAACTAGCTGTGCCCCGCGCTCCCGTCAACTGGCTACCTTACCTACCCATTTTTTTTTGCTTTTAAACCTTCCCTGTATACTGGCGAACTAAACAAAAAAAAGAATTACCGAAATCGGCCCACCCGTTCTTGAGTTATAGAATTACAACGAAAAGTGGCATTGATGTTTATATAATTATATATTGATTGATTGATTGATTGATTTGGCAGGCGAAGCCGCGGGCATCAGCTAGTATAAGTATAAAATACTTGACATTGACGCATCAGTGCTGCCACCAATAAATAGTTCCTGCACGCTCCCCACAATGGTAACTCTAGTATTTGCTGCCGATGTGTCTCTGTGTTATTGTCCAATGGGCTTGTGCCCTGAAAAAATCTAATTAGTCCGTCAGTTAGATTATCAAAAAATATTTGACCCGTGTTTTTTCTTTTGTTACGGGAACCAAAATTGACGAAGTTACGACGCTTTTAAAATTCTCAATACGTCACACCTTCGCATAATTTTTACTGAGTCGTGACGTCACGAGCCCCCACTCGCGTGTTTTGATGCGTTTTATCTTTGTCAATATTCATTGATTTACAAAAACAAAAAATACGTGTCCATTATTTTTCAATACTCTAACTGACGGACTAAATAGTTTTGCAATTTGTGGATGATGGAATCTAGCCTATTCAATTTTGCATAATTAATATGAGATTATGAGCTTTGAACTTATTTAATATAGAATTTATATAAGGTAGATGTTATAAAAGTCTCGTTTAGAGCCAACAAGGAAACCAAGTGTAAGCTTGTCATTCTTTAAAGCAAATTATGTTCTACTTATTTGAAATTAAGTTAGTTTTAGGCTAAACTTACTGAGATAGATAAATCTTTATATTGCCAACATACATACTAGCGTTATGGTGACAGAGCTCTTTAAATGAGCTCATGCACACTGGCCATTTTTGTGTACAGTCATGAAAATGAATTGTTTGGCAATTTGGCTATATCGTTAACAGTCATAAAAATGTTTTTTTTTTACTTTTTGGGACAAGCCCTCCACACTATTCCCATCTAGCCAGAATCAACTGTGGTGACCACCAGAAATACGCGAAGTCAATGAAGCCCACAACGAAATTAATCAGAAAAAACAGCGGAGGACCAGGGAAAAAGTGGTTACCTAAGAAGTTATGTGCCAGTCTGCTAAACGTTCTCTTCACTGTACATCTAAATGTTGCCAGATTTGGCCAATAAAATGGAGCCTAACAGAAATATTTAAAAAAATGTATTTATTAAAAGAAGAGTTAATTAGTTCAGCGCCTTATTTTTATGCTTCTGCCACCAAGCGAACATTCCAATGTTATTTAATTTTATTTTTAAATTTTTATTTTCGTTAAGAATTTAAAAAGTTATTTTTTCTTTTTTAACTCTGTGGTAAGAATTTCAGTTTCTTGCTGTCGTGAAATAAAATTATGGATATTTTTCCCAGATATATGAAATTATGGAGATTAATTTACTTAAATGATAATAATAATAATTGCATGTTTTTTTCTTAAATAATATTTTTATTCTTAATTATTATATTTATAATTATGATATGATTGTAAATAATGTTGTTTCTATTGTTATTTCGTTATTGGCTCGTTAAAGCTTGCTATACAAAGTGCCTACGGAATTATTCTTGTATGAAATGTAATAAAATGTTATACTTTTGTTTCGGAATTTTCATTTTGAACCTTAAAACCACTGTAGAAAGTGCATAATGCTGCTTTACGCGCTAATACGTCACCGAGAAGCGACGCTGTGCACATTCTTGTTCATCCTAAGCCAACGTACGCACTAGTGGTCAGCCGCGGGTGAGGCTAACCGCGTGGTTCAAATTTAATGGCGGTTAGGTGAAAAAGAGGCTCGCCGCGCGGTTGTACCGCCTAGTGTCATTCAATGGCGGTTAGGTGCGTACAATCACTAGCGCAAAGAGTAAAATAATAATATGGGAGCACTAGCGGTTGCATATTAAACTGGAAAAGAGACCCGCTGCGCGCCGTTAGTGCGTATGTAGGCTGAGATTTAAAATTCTTCCGTTGCTGACAGAGTGATAAAATCCCAATACATAAAATTCTTTTGTTACTGATTCGAGTGAATGACTGACAGATAACTCACAGCCTAAAGAACCGGCTGTAGAAAAGCTATTTGGCATGTAGGTTGGTGAGTGTAGGGGGACACTACGCGAGGATTTCCCGATATTCCTACGGGAACGGGAATAAATGGGATATGCGTGTACGTAGTCGTGTGCAATAGCTAGTTTAATATAACTGTTCTTTCGATACAATATCGAACTTTATTACCTACTCTATACAAAATGGTACACGACAGCGGGTTGAGCTTGACTACCGCCAGGATTGGATCACACTTGCCCAAATCCAGGAAGAATTGATTGCCCTGTAGTAGGACGGAATAGGCTATAAAAAATGTACGGTACTTCAGACAGTAAGATTGAATACATTCCATGGCGTCGTCATACTACTTCGTTAGTAAACGTGCTAAGCAAGAGCCGATTAAATTAGCTACGCGTTACGTCTGATGGCTTACTAATCTGCCGATTCTTCAAACATCGTCTCGTCCAAGCAAGTCCTTTCGGTCCTAGCCGACACTATCGGTACAGGCTTTATTATATATATCGTTACATGAATCAAATTATTCACATATTCCAATAGGGGTAGGTTTAAATTATGTATAAACAGACTAGTAGAAGCATAGGTAGAATCGTGTGATGAATTTCGAAATTCTAGAAGTCGACTGTTGTGAAAGCAGAAAGCAGTTTGATTTTGCTATGACGTTGGCAATTTAAAAATAAAATAATGTAAAAAAAAATGTGTCACTGTCAATGTCAAAACGAATAAACGCCATCGTCGCATGGCAATCACACGGTGGTCGATTGTTTTTCTAAATAAATACTGCTGAAATGAAGATCCCTGAGAAAACTAAAGAAAAAAAGGAGAAAATTAAGAAGAAGGAGAAGATAAAACCTAAAAAGGAACATGTTTTAATTGTTGCACAAGAGATTAAATTCGCACGGCTGTTGTCGGGCAACGAAAAGAAAACCCGAGATAAAGTGCTGAATTCGCTGAAAAAATGGCTTCTAAACTGTTTTGAGAAAGGATATGGTTAGTACCTTTATTTAAGTAATTATCTTTTATTATAATTTGTGGCATTTTGACGAAAAAAACTGCATCTAAATGTCAGTTAGTACTTAACCTCAAAAAGTATTAAATGTGCGTTGTATATATTTTGCACGCTGTTTTCAAGTTAGTTTGTCGTTCCAATGACTGAAGAATGCCATTTATGCATACTAAATACGTAATTAGAGACTTATTTGTTAAAAGAATGTCGAATTTGCTCACGGAACGCCCAAAAATACCATGCTTACTGAAATGTTAAGGAAAACTGTTTGGTAATTCTATTGATTTATCCGCCACTTACTTGTTGCTGATAGGCTAAGCTAAGGAAATGGGCCTTGTGAATAAAAATAGATCCTGTTGCCTACTGACAGAATTACATGTCTTTTTTATTGAGTTGCTTGCTTGCAAACATATTGTGGAAGTGTCTCATACAACATTTATGTTGAACATTCAAATCACAAGCATTTTGATTCTTATGATCCATAATGTTACATGTGTATAACCCAAATGGGTAGGCAGAAGCACTTGATTATACCAGTATTTAGTCAGATAGGTTGTAAATCCTTAAAGAGAGGGGCAAACCAAATATTTAATGTCTGACACATACTGATTTATTACTGTTATTTTTAACAAATTATAGTCCAGTGTACCCCACATGGTCCATTTCTGATGGTCCTACCAAGTCCTTGTACCCATAGTAGACATACTCAGTGAAACTCAAAACACTGTACAAAGGAAGACTTAAAAATTCAATACAATTAACAGAACAATTTCAAGTAATACTTAATGATCTATTGATTTGATTTTTAGGGTTCCGTAACCAAAGCGCACCCAATGGAACCGTATTACTAAGCCTCCGCTGTCCGTCTGTCTGTCAGTGGACTGTATCTTATAAACCGTAATAGGTAGACAGTTGCAATTTTCACAAATTGCGTATTTCTATTAATGCTATATCAACAAACAATAAAAATTAAGGATTATGCTACGGAACCCTTTGTGTGCGAGTCTTCTCGCATTTGGCCACTTTATTAAATTGTAATTTATCAATACAATTTCTACATACCTCTGATGTTAATTGTGAAATTATATTGTTAGTGTATTATAGCTGAGGGGACAGTAAAATAATGTATTTAATAAATTAGTTTTTAACCGACTTCCCAAAAAGGAGGAGGTTATCAATTCGGTTGTTTTTTTTTAATGTTTGTTACCTCATTAAATCATATCAAAATCGATTACGAACTTTGGATTTTAAATCGAAATCGCTGGAATTTGACTATTTAGATGATTCTTTGATAATCGAAATTGCGTATTTTGCTTTTCTGCGATTTTGTAGAGGAGTTGTTAGGTGTGGGGCACCACTAAAAAGTGAAAAATAAAAAACTTTTTACAAAAAAAATACAACCGACTTCTAAAAAAAAACACTACAAAGTAAAAAATAACTTTAAATTCGGAAGTCGGTGTCAAAATACGAAGATACTAACAAAAACACCGAGTTCCGAATTTAAAGTTATTTTTTACTTTGTAGTGTTTTTTTTTAGAAGTTGTATTTTTTTGTAAATAGTTTTTTTATGGCAGATACAGAAAAGATTTCTGAATGAGAAGTAATTTAATGTTGACAATTTCAGAATTCAAAGAAGATGATTTCATAAGGGTTTGGAAAGGACTTTTCTATGCTGTGTGGATGTCAGACAAGCCTCTTGTACAGGTAATCAGTAATTTATTTAGTTTCATTTGGATTTTAAGAAACAAAAGCAGGGGAAACAATGGCTTCACAAAGTATGATGCCAGCCATGTTCTGTCTCTGCAACACCTTAAGGCCCCGTCTCCATGAGCGACAGCATCGCGGCGATATTATCGTCGTGCCATGTATTTCTATCAACAACCCCATGAACGTGTCTCCACACGATGATATTATCGAGGCTATTCGACGAGTGAAAAAACGTCAACCCGCGGCGATTCTCTCGCTCGTGGAATCAGCCCTGACCGACTGATGGAAAGAAAGAAATGTCTAATACCAAAATTATTACAAGTTTTTTACATTGGCCCCAAACTAGGCAAGCCTCTTGGGTAACATATTGGGGATAGAATATGACTAATCGTCGTCGTCGTGGTCGTTTTTCTGTCTGTTAATCACTAACTAACCAATGGCTTCATGACAAATGTCGTTTACAGAAAGACGCACGATAAAGTACCTACCATGTATAAGCGTGCTATGATCCCATTGTAACTGCTGCTATGCAACTGTTTAATAGACTCTTTTAATTTATTTCTCTCACAGGAGGAGCTATGCGAGAAAATAGCGGGGGTCCTAGACCTGTTCCCTGAGGAACACTTGCGTCACGCGCTGCTGATGTACAAGGCAGGGCTCCGCATTCTCGCTACAGAGTGGTACGGGCTCGACCAGCATCGGACTGACAAGTTTCTAATGGTATGTGCAAGTTAATTTACTGCTATAGTCTTATTAGAAGAAAGCAGGGGTCCTAGATCTGTTCCCTGAGGAACACCTGCGTCAGTTTAGTTTTGAAATATTAATATGGAAGGACGGTTTTTTCATCCTGAGTTCTCTGTTGGTAAAAACTTAGTTGGTTTTATTATCTTACTAGCTGACGCGCGCAACGTCGTCTGCGTTACATTTGTCATTACTGCTCTGCTCCTATTGGTCTTAGCGTGATGATATATGGCCTCTGGTATTAGCCTATAGCCTTCCTCGATAAATGGGCTATCTATAACTGAAAGAGTTTTTCAAATTGGACCAGCAGTTCCTTAGATTAGCGCGTTCAACCAAACAATATCAATATCTGTTATAGAATATTGCTGGCCAAGCCGCGAGCATTAACTAGTTTTGTATAATGTGTAGTGATAGTGATGTATACCAGAACTGCTTTTACAGTTTCTTCAGGAATCTATTGGTTTTATTTTCTATCAAATAACAGGAGGAGCTTGTGGCTAAATAATAACAGCCGCACGGGTCGATCTTTACGGTTAAGCAACGCTTTCCAAAGTTGGTCTGTGGATGGGTGACCATCTTAACATACCGAGTTTCCTCTGTGCCTCGGAAAGCACGTAAAACCGTTGCTCCCGGCTGTCATTTGTAGATCTTTGGCAGTTGATACGGATTGTCAGAAGACAGTAAATCTGACTCCAGGCTTGCCAAGAAGTGCCGTGTTACATAGTTAATGGGTTGTGGTGGTCTTGTAGGCAGCCGCTCCTTGTAATACACTGGTACTCAGCTCAATTCGGTTTGATTGGAATCGGTCCCAATGTAGTTGGGAAAAGGCTTTTCAGGTGATGATTTTCCATCAAATAACACGTGATAATGTCTACAGTTGGTGCGTCGCTACCTGCGCGCCAGTCTCCGATGCTTATTGCGCAGTAACTGGAGCCTCAAGAGCTGTCAGATGTACGCCAAGACCTTGTCTGGGAGCGATGGTGAGACTCATTTAGTTTTATTGATAGGCTCGCGATTCTGTGCAATTTGGTGGTACCTAAAACTTTTTTTACAAAAAAATAAAAATAAGTAAAAATCACTACAAAAAGGTACAAAATAACTTTAATTTTGAAAGTCCGCGTCTCTTCCAACCAGTGCATAATATATGTATTAAATAGTTTATCATCAACATGGGACCATTTTGGAAAAAAACCTCTTTCGAACAAAAAAAGAATTGGCAAATTCGTCCACACAAAAAAAACACACGCATTGATAACCTTCTCCTTTTTTGATGTTGGTTATATAATATAATAATAAAAGCTTATTCACAGCTTATTTGGCTCTATTAGCACCATATTTTTGGAGTTGGCTCTGCCCCACTGATTCAGTAAAATCTGTGTGACACTTATCAAAAGGCCACCTCGGACCTAATACTTCTCATAATAATATGATGACCTGTACAATTTGAATGGACTGTTTCTTCTCAGGATAGTCAACTAGGAAAGACCGGCCTCATCTAGTTTAAAATAACCAATAAAGATTGACATCTAAAATTGTTATGTTTAACCTACTTATAATTATAGATTATTATATAGTGTAATGTAGATTGCTATGTAAGGGGTTCATTTCATTTAACATTAGTCTGGTGGTTTGAGTTCTTTATGCGGCCTACACAAATGTCCTAACTTTGGTATTGTTCGTGAGGTCATTGAAAGTTCTAAGTTTGAGCTACACGATTACTGGCTAATGCTTGCACTGTATGGACAGGTCCACTCCAATCTGTGTGGTACATTCCTCAAAATACCAGTTCAGACATTATACTACATGGTTCTCACATGATTTGACCAGTGAAACTTGGACTTGGTGGAGTGGACTTTAAAAGTGACTTTGACCTCTGAGTTTGTTTCGGCGTTTCTTCTAAGAGCAGTCAGCTAGGAAACACTGGCCTCATCTAGTTTAAAATGCCCAAAAAAGATAGACGTTCAAAAGTGTTATTTACAACCTACCTACTTATTAAATAAATATTAATTATCATTGTCATTCATTTTAGCGGGGCAGATTCCACTCGCATGAAGTACTAGTTTTGCCCCAATAGGCACTATTGGAATTAATTTAGCAAATTGTATTTGTTTTAGGCATATTAGCACTCAAGACGCCGCACTACGCTCGCAACTCTATGTCAATGTTGTTACACATTGTTGACTGCTATCTAGAAGAAATTGCTAAGGTATGTTATATTACCGTTTTATACAAAAAAAAAAAAATATGATCCGTATAAGCCCAACCGTCACAAACAACAACAAAGTTCTTAATCAATCACAATATATCTTTACATATATTACCGTTTTCCTCTTATACAAAAAAATATATGATCCGCATAAGCCCAACCGTCACAAACAACAACAAAGTTCTTAATCAATCACAATACAATCAATATAACCATTATATATTGCCAAGCTTTTTTGAAATACCCTTATCAATAAGCTAACAAGACGATGTTTTTTTTTTTATTTGAGTTGGGTTTGCTCTTGACTTTAGTCTAGGTCAACTTGATTCAACTCAAACCATATAGTTTAAATAAACCATTTACAGACACTTTTGAATTGTCAAGGTCGGTCAGACAAGAACATGAATTTATTAGCATGTTCCAAAGCGTAGATCTCAGGTCTGAGCTGACAGAGACAAAGTCTTCGACAGAACGAGCTTACCCAGAAGAAGCTAGTTCACTCTAACTTTGAAGAGATTATGGTTGTATTTAATCAGAAACACAAACACAGGCAGAAAGTTACACTCCTTTGAAGATTGATAGTGTCCACAAATTCAGGCTACTTTTGAACCATCCAGGTATCAAACGGTGACATCCCGGAAGCCAGCCTCGTGGAGCTCCTGCGCCCTGTGTGCACGTACATGTGCGGGGGCGAAGCGCCCGTGTTGTGCGCCGCCGCGCGGAGACTCCTCACGGCGCTCGTGAGGCAGAGCGACCAGGGGCTGCGCTACCAGCATGCCACTGCTGCTTGGCAGAAGGTGGGCTATGATCTTCTATTATTAATTATTTTTAGCCTGTTATATCCTACTGCGAGGCTCTTATTACGCTGCAAGGCCTTTTGAGGCCTTTAGGTGCTGTCCAATAAGGACCAGGCCTTGGTCGACGGCGTGTTGTGTTCCACGCGCGCCTCAAAGTAATGTCAGAGAGCCCGCTAGGGCCCGTGCCTGGCAGGGTACAGGGATTGTTCAAAAGAGTCACCGCAGCCCTGGAACGCGGGTATTTGGAGGGACAGGTATGGGCTTTAGTCAGTAAAAGTCTGCCACTCCTGCACAATGTGCCCAGAGCGGAAGGAGTCATTGGATGATTTCCCAACCTTAAAAAAAAGAAGGCGGATTTATTGATTGATTGTATGTTTATATTACAGATGGGCTGTCCAAAAGGCGGTCCCGAGGCTTTAGAACTGGTGTCTGATTCTGAAGATGATGAAGAAGTTGCTGATCAACAAGACAGCGAGAATGACACTGATGATGAGAATGGAAGGTAAATAACTAGTGAATAGTTTTTATAAGTCATTGCATACAGCTCATCATCTTCCTGCCCTTATCCCATGTTACTTGGGGTCGGCGTGTCAGCAACACGTTTTGTTCTTCCATTTTTTCTTTATTATTTAAATGTCCATTATTTATTTGTCGTATCAGCCGTCACGCTGTAACTAACTCCCTTTTCTTTCATATCGCTCCTCATAAACTCCATCCATTTTTTCTTTGACCTTTCTCTGTGAATTATAATTTTTATCCAAGGAGTATGTTTCCTTCTCATAATTTCCTAAATTAAGCCGACGTTCTTAAGGACGTAGAAATATCCTGGCGGGATTTTATCGCGCAAAGGATGTTCAACTCTCGGTGCTGGGTCGAGCGTTGAGAATCCAGTAGAGTGAATCCCAGCGTGTCGAAAGACACACTTCTATTGGGTGGTTAATTTTCAACTCTCAGCTTAACACTGAAGGTTCAAAATTCACTGCGCAGTAAAATTCCCCGAGTATATTTTTACGTCCGTGCGTTCAAACGGCGGCAAATTCCAGCGAAGCAACTATTGTGTCAACTAATATAAATGCGAAAGTGGGTTTATGTGTTACGATTTGTTACGTTTTGGTACATATATGCGACCCTAACGACTACTTTTTGTAGCTAAGCCTTTGGCAGAAACAACCCTACAAATGTTAATAAAAGTAATCCTGTTGTCCTGTTAATATTTATATATTCAACTAGCTGACCCGTGCAACGTCGTCTGCGTAACATTTTTCATTACTGCTCCGCTCCTATTGGTCTAAGCGTGATGATATATAGCCTATAGCCTTCCTCGATAAATGGGCTATCTAACACTGAAAGAATTTTTCAAATCGGACGAGTAGTTCCTGAGATTACCGCGTTCAACCAAACAAACAAACAAACAATCAAACAAACTTCTGCTTTATAATATTAGTATAGATTATATTGTACAACAAACATTGTTAAAACATTTATTTTAAAAGAGTAACTATAGAGTTTCTTGTCCATTCTTCTCCATCTGAATCTCCCTTTTCGAATGGACAGTAGAGTCACTTTTTATATGTAACTTTAAACGTAACGATGACGTTCAAAACTGCCGTTTAATGGCCTAATTGAAATAAACATTTAGACTTTGAATCTTTGCAGGTCGGAAAAGCCGCTAGACCCTCGAGCTGGTCGCGTGAACGTGGAACTAGCGTGTCTGCCGGTGCCCGCTGATCTGCTGGCCGACATGCTGCGGGCCATGCTCGCCACGGCAGCCTCAGGGAGGCACAAGAGAGTCAAGATCTGTCTGGAACGGTAAGTAACAACCTATTTAGAAATCGTATAAGACTAAAATCCATCTGGCCCAGCCTTTTTTCGGTAACAATTCACAGACCGACCTCGGCAAGCGTTGCGTACCTTGACCCTGACGAAGTGTGTTGTGTTTCCTGATAGCTACTACAATGTGGGAGTCTTTAAGTCAAGAATGAATAGGTTACTTCTAGGCAAGCGTGCTGCATCTTAGACCGCGTCATCGCTTACCATTAGGTGAGATAGTGGTCAAACGCGTGCCTACCAAAATTTAAAAAAAAATATCGACCCGAACGACTGTTATTCCTTAGCTACGCAAGAATTCCTCGCTCGCACAGAACAAAAAAAAACAATAAAGTGATTCAATATCTTCTTTAGATATACAAATTAATTGCTGTTCGTTAGTCTCGCTAAAACTCGAGAACGGCTGGGCCGATTTCGGTATTTTTTTTTTCTGTAGTTTGCCAGAATACAGGGAAGTTTAAAAGCAAAAAAAAAAATGGGTAGTTGACGGGAGCGAAGCCGCGGGGGACAGCTAGTCTTCTTATATATAACTAGCTGTCCCCCGCGGCTTCGCTCCCGTCAACTGCATTTTTTTAACTTTCGTTTTTGCTTTTAAACCTTCCCTGTATTTTGGCGAACGAAAAAAAAAGAATTACCGAGATCGGCCCAGCCGTTCTCGAGGTTTAGCGAGACTAATGAACAGCAATTCATTTTATACTACTTTTTACAATATAAATTAACATGTGCGGAATGGAACGATGAAATGTGTGTTTTGAACTATTAACAGGTGTTTCATAATTCTAATGCATTCTGTATTTAATTGGACTAATTATTAAAAAAATATCGCGCCTAAGGGTAGTTTATATCGGGTACATTAAGTGGGCCGCTTTTGTAAGACGAATAAAATGGCATCGCGTATAAGTTGCGGAATTTGTTCGAAAGAGTCACAGTGGCCCTGGAACGCAAAGGGCACTAGGAGTAACTCGGATGGGTTTTAGTCAGTAAGAGTCTGACACTCCCTTCTGCTTCGCCCAAAGTGGGAGGAGTCATTTGATAATTTCTCAAACATAAAAAAAAACTATACTAATATTATAAAGCAGAAGAGTTTGTTTGTTTGGTTGAACGCGCTAATCTCAGGAACTACTGGTCCGATTTGGAATAGCACATAGCTTACTTTTTATCCCGATAAAAGGCATAGCTTAATGGTGGCGGAGGAGGAAGTGGAAATCAGACGTTTCTGCTGCCTTAGTACTTCAGATTCACAAGTACCAGGAGAGCATAAACATGTCGAAATATTTTCGGGTCTGAATTTGTAAGCGCCAAAGATTCTCGAGTACCAGGAGAGCAGACATAATATGTCAAAGTATTTTTGGTCAGGTTTTTTTTTTTTGCTGGAAAATAGATTGGCTTTCATTGCAAGCGTTCATGTTTGTATGTTTGTCCGTCAATCACGCAAAAACGGCTGAAGGGATTTAGATGAAATTTGGCACATATGTAGGTCACATCCTGAAATAAAACATAGGCTACTTTTTATCCCGGTAACATACATGACTTAATGGAGACAGAGGAAGAAGTGGAAGTACAAAGTTTCTGCTACCTTAGTACTTCAGATTCAAAAGTACCAGGAGAACAGAAACATGTCGAAATTTTTTACCGGGGTAGAATTGTATTACGAGTGCTAAAATATTCACAAGTACCAGGAGACCAGCAACATGTCAAATTATTTTTGGGCAAGTTTTTTTTTTATTAGTAGAGCAGAAACTTTTCGAAGTATTTTCGGGACTGGAATTCCGAGCGCTACAGATTCACCAGGAGAGCAGAAACATATCGAGGTATTCCGGGGCCGGAATTACGAGCGCTACAGATTCACAAGTACCAGGAGAGCAGTAACATTTCGGAAGTTTTTTTGGGGCTTGATATGAGCGCTTTAGATTCACAAGTACCAGGAGATCAGAAATATGTCGAAGCAACGCTATCCATTCACAAGTACCAGGAGAGCAGAATCATGTCGAGGTATTTCGCCAGAAAATTACGAGCGCTACAGATAGATTAAAATACCAGAAGAGAAATATCAGAAAGTGTTTAAGTTGCTGGAATTATGAGCGCTATACATTCACAAGTACCAGAAACATGACGAACGAAGTTTTTTTCAGGGCTGCAAATTGTAAGTGCTATAGATTCACAAGTACCAGGAACGCAAAAACATTTCGAGATATTTTCGGTGCCGGAATTGTGAGCGCTAAAGATTTACAAGATGAGATGGGATGAGATGAGATGTGATGAGATGAGATGAGATTTTTCTCACCACAATCCTACTAATATTAATTAAAAAAAAACCAGTCCAAGTACTTTTGAAGCTGGAAATATGAGCAGAGAATATGGAAAAATGGAGTTGACGGGAGCGAAGCCGAGGGGGACAGCTAATCTTAATATACAGGGAAATTGAAAAAATACCCGAAACCTCTTAGGCAGTGAAAGTACACATGATTATAAGCAACTTTTGTTTTGGTAAAACTCCGAAACCTCGAAAAAAATATCAGCTGTTTCATACATTTTCATTGGCTAAATACTGCATTTTGTATGAAACAGCTGATATTTTTTTCGAGATTTCGGAGTTTTACCAAAACAAAAGTTGCTTATAATCATGTGTACTTTCACTGCCTAAGAGGTTTCGGGTATTTTTTCAATTTCCCTGTATATAAATCTCGTGTCACAATGTTTGTCCTCAATGGACTCCTAAACTACTTAACCGATTTTGATCAAACTTCGTAACTATCTGTTATTTGATCCAACTTAAAAGATAGGATACTTTATAACATCACGCTACGAACATTAATAAAAAATGTGACGCAGACGAAGTTGCGCGGGACAGCTAGTTAACAATATACATGTGCGGAATGGAACGATGAAATGTGTGTTTTGAACTATTAACAGGTGTTTCATAATTTTAATGCATTTTGTATTTAATTGGACTAATTATCAAAAAAATATCGCGCCTAAGGGTAGTTTATATCGGGTACATTAAGTGGGCCGCTTTTGTAAGACGAATACAATGGCATCGAGTATAAGTTGCGGAATTTGTTCGAAAGAGTCACCGCGGCCCTGGAACGCAAAGGGCACTAGGAGGAACTCGGATGGGTTTTAGTCAGTAAGAGTCTGACACTCCCTTCTGCTTCGCCCAAAGTGGGAGGAGTCATTTGATGATTTCTCAAACAAAAATAAAATCGTGTATAAAACACTGGTAGTGGTATTGTTTTGGTAAGGGAACGTGTTTCAATATCTTTGAACCTTTATTGACGTGATAACGTCTAATAAATCGATGAACGCCGGCTTCACGCACGAAAAAGGATGGCTCATTGCCCCGTTACGCTCTCGTAACGTTACGCTCATTGTACAGTACGATTATTTTATCTTTACCTATGCGAAGTACGTCGCAATCGATTGCGCAGGATGTCAATTTGATGAGAAACATAGAACAGCGCATGCGCGGGTAGGTCGCGTATGCAGTCTCAGTCCCTCGTATACATTCGATGCATACTTGTGTACCGCTTACTCAATGCAATACGACTGTTGATACGAAAAGTATTATTGTTTTAAAATATTTATTTTGGTGTTTCTTACTGTTTCATTTGTGTTTTGTGTGTTTTTGTGGTGTATATGTTTGTTGTGTTATTTTGTGACTTTGTTATTGTTACTGGTTGTGTTTCTTACTTGTTAACCTCCTCAGAACTGAAGTCCCGTATAGGGGACAATTTTTCGAGTGTCGCCGCCTTGCGGCGAATGAGTTAAATTTTGACATAATAATGACATGAACATGCTAACAGATGGCGCTTTTACCAAATCCTAAATCTAAGCAACTAGCGATCTCGGTGTTTTTGTTTTGACGGATTGAATGCGCGCGTGAAATAACAGGTGTAAAAATGGCGGCACGAGGTAAGTTTTTTTTTGTTTTTAAATAAATTAACGCACTTAGTTTGTAAAATCTGTGTGTATTGTGTTATTTAGAGTATATGAGATTTAGGAAACACTTTTTGTTTGTGTTTTGTCAAATAATTTGATTGTATGGTTTCCTTACGTACGTTGGTCCCTTATAGGGGACTCTGGGTTCTGGTCCTTATGTTTTTTTATTATTTGTTGTACTATTCTGGTATATTTCTAATGCAATATTTATTTACAGGATTAAATGCCGAGGACATAGCGACAATTCTGGAATTCGATGATAACGACTCCATCATTGATGGCTTTTCTGATGATGATGACGACCCCGTATTGGCTTTTACTCATGAACCAACCTCGCAAGAAGGTGAAAGAAGTAGTTCCAGTGAATATTCAAGTGACGACGAAGTGCCACTATCCACATTTGCAGCTACAGAGCCTTTTCAAGCTACAAATCGTGGAGTATATTGGAAGCATCAAGACAGTTTTGCACCGTCTCCCTCAGGAGTTTTTTGTCAACCTCTAGCCAGCACTCGGGTCGGAGTATTGCAAACACCATATGCATACTTTACCAGATATATTCCTGAAAGAATATACGAAACATTCAGCGTCTGTTCCAATCAAACCTATTTGATACAAACAGGTAAGAACCTAGGCACTACAAAAGACGAAATAAAAATCTTCTTCGGTATATGTTTCGCGATGAGCTATTTGCGATTGCCAAGAATTAAGATGTACTGGATGGCTAAGACTAGAATCCCAATGATAGCTGATCGAATGACCAGGGATCGTTTTTTCAAAATTCGAACAAACCTGAAAATAGTAAATGATTTGGATGTTAGTTCGGAATCCAAACAAAACAAGTTTTGGAAAGTGCAACCCTTGATTGAAACTGTAAGAGCGGCTTGCCTAGAAAACCCCAGACCTCAAGAAGTTAGTGTCGATGAGCAGATGATACCATTTTGGGGTAAAGTATCAATGCGGCAATTTATTAGGGGAAAACCTAACCCTTGTGGCATGAAAAACTTCGTGTGTACTGCTCCAGATGGCATACCCTTGGATTTTTTTTTGTACGAGGGCAAAGGCGACACCATACTGTCAAACGATGAAGCTGAATCTCTGGATATTGGAGGAAAAGTTGTTTTGAAATTGGTTCACAACTTACCTGAAGGCACAAAATTATACATGGATCGTTATTTTACGTCAATTGATTTATTGGACAAACTACGTACAGAGAAAAAGATGCAGGCAACAGGCACTCTTAGGAAATCTAAAATTCCTAAATCATGCAATTTTAAGACCGACAAGCAATTGAGGGACGTGGTTCTTGTGATCAGTTGGTGCGCAACGATGGCCAAGTAGCATGTTTAAAGTGGTTTGACAACAAACCGGTGGTAATGGCATCATCTGGGGATTCTAAGCAACCGGAAAATAAGTGCAGGCGTTGGTGTAAGAAAACGAAGCAATATATTGAAATTGATAGGCCGTTTGCTATAAAACAGTACAACGAAAAGATGGGAGGGGTAGATATGCTGGATAGAGTAATCAGTTTTTATAGAAACAGCGCACGAACCAAGAAATGGACTGTTCGTCTAATTTTTCATTTTTTTGATTTTGCTGCGGCTGCTGGATGGTTAGTCTACAGAAAAGAGGCTCAACTGTTAGAGACTCCTAAAAAACACACTCTAGACTACCTAGACTTCAAAGCAGACATAGCAAATTCATTGCTTTACTTCACTTCATCTCGAGAACAAATACAAATGTATGAAGAAGCAGATACTTCAGCTGAAACACCACAGGCATCTACCAGCCGTAAAAGGAAATATGTGCCTCAGCCCCCTTTGCAGCTAAGGACTGCCATGGCGGGACATTTGCCAATGATTGCCGAGTCTGGGGATCACAGATGCCGCTTGCCAGGTTGCAAAGGCAAGAAAGCAAGGGTATATTGCTCAACTTGCAATATGCATCTGTGTTTGGTGGCAGGGCGAAACTGCTACAAGCAGTACCACGAAAATGTTGGCCTTTAAGAGATATAATTATGCTAACCACTTTTCTTCTTAATTTTTTACAGTTATGTTAATAAACATTGATTATCTTGTATGATTTTTCAGTTTCATTACCAACCTTTTTTAAAACATGTAAACCGACTGTCCCCTATACGGGACACGCAATAAAAAAAAAGTATAAATACTAAAATCATAAAACACTCTCATTTTGCTTCTTTGTGGGTCTCTAAGTAAGCCTGAAATATTTTTATCCAAGTAACATTCAAAATAATATCTCAGGACTGAGGAGGTTAATAATACAAAATGTATAAATCAAAAAATATTCTACGAACGTAACACTTTTTTACGCGATGGGACCTGCGCGGTCGTCACTAAAAGCTAACTTCGGAAAGAAAAAATAATCGTACTGTAACCCCCATTGCAAAGGGAGGATCCTTCGCCCAAGCGTTGTTGTGCCTGGGGGGCTACTACCCGATAGTTCATATTCGGGCGGATGTATATGTTCAATCGCATGGTAAACTCTGCTTGCGCGATTTAGGATTTTAGTTCGCCGCCAGTTGGATAGATGGCGTCGCGGTTATTTTTGTTGCGATGTAGATTTCTTTCGTTGGTTTTTATTTGCGGCATTGATGCCGCTACATTATCGAAAATGATTCAATTTTATTCATAAAAGTATGCAATCATCAATGTTTTTTCCGTATATTTATTCCTTTCATATCGTTTTCTTTCAGTTTCGAGCAACTGGCCCGCTCGGAGTACCCCCTCCGCGTACAAACCCACACAGAAGACAGTCCGGCGCCCAAGACGAAGCAGAAGAAGTCCATACAGTCGCTGCACGCGCTGGAGAAGAAACTCGTCGCCGCGAGCGATGAGCTGGCGCTCAGAGGTTTGTACTTGTGATGTGCCCACTGCTGGGATGTGCTGGATTAAGGTGAATGCTCCAACCAGCCCGCGAAATTCAAATTTTCTTACGTTTTTTGCAATTTGCAGGCAGTGCTATGTAAAATATTATTCGCGGCTGAAAGACCTATGTAGTTACAGAATTATAATCATCAAAATCATCAATACAACGCTCTAAGTTCATAAAGCTCTAGGAATGACTTTTTCTGTTTTTTTTTTGACGGCTCGTTTGGCGCAGTGGCTGAACGATTCACTCTGCGTATCACGGGTTCGACTCCCGCATGGAATTAATTAATATTTGTATGGCATACAGATAGTTGTTCCGGCTGCCATTTGTAGATCTTTGGCAGTCGTTACGGATTGTCAGAGGCCAGTAAATGTGACTCCAGTCTTGCCAAGAACTACCGTGTTCTCAGTTATAGGGTTATGGAGGTTGGTAGGCAGCCGCTCCACGTAAACTACTGGTATTCAGCTGAATCCGGTTTGACTGGAAGCCGACCCCAATATACTAGGTAGTTTTTACGGATCTGATTTATTTGTATCTGAGTTTAAGAGCGTGTATTCCGTTTACTAGCGCCGCCAATTGTTTTTTATTATTTGTGGTAAATTTAAGACACGTAGATAAAAAACCGCTCTGTAGTGTTCTGAAGAAATGTATCTATTATATTTTTAGAGCTATTTTTAATACATAAGTCATGGCTAAATAGCCAAAACGGCAATTATTGCTAAAAGTGGCCACTTTTAGCAAAAATAGCTTTTTGACTTTGGCAACTATTTATGTTCTTAAGTACAAAACATAACTCTCAAAACATAATAAATACATTTCTTCAGAAAACTACAGAGCGGTTTTTTATCTACGTGTCTTAAATTTACCACAATTAATAAAAAACGATTGGCGGCGCTAGTGGACGGAATACACGCTCTTAAATGTTTGTAAGCACACCTGATACAGGAGACGCCACTGTTAAATATAACTATAATTAAAACATCCATTACTTTCCAGGTCTGAGTCGCAAGCACAGAAAGCGTCTGCTCGCGAAGAGTCGCTCTGGCACCAGCATCGTTGAGGAGGTTGAGACTGTCCGGCAGAAGCTCAGCACTAATGTTACTGTGAGTATTACTGTCTGTTACAGTGGCGTAACTGGCGTAACCACTGGCACCGAAGATTTTTTGACGCGCATATCCCATTTTCTACCTTTCTCGTAAGATTTGCGGGGAATCCTCTCTGAGTGCACCTTTACACTCCCCAAGGAACCTACACGCCAATTTACAGCTTTCTACGACCAGTAATTTTCTACTTTTCTCGTAAGATTTGCGGGGAATCCTCTCTGAGTGCACCTTTACACTCCCCAAGGAACCTACACGCCAATTTACAGCTTTCTACGACCAGTAATTTTCTACTTTTCTCGTAAGATTTGCGGGGAATCCTCTCTGAGTGCACCTTTACACTCCCCAAGGAACCTACACGCCAATTTACAGCTTTCTACGACCAGTAATTTTCTACTTTTCTCGTAAGATTTGCGGGGAATCCTCTCTGAGTGCACCTTTACACTCCCCAAGGAACCTACACGCCAATTTACAGCTTTCTACGACCAGTAATTTTCTACTTTTCTCGTAAGATTTGCGGGGAATCCTCTCTGAGTGCACCTTTACACTCCCCAAGGAACCTACACGCCAATTTACAGCTTTCTACTACCAGTAATTTTCTACTTTTCTCGTAAGATTTGCGGGGAATCCTCTCTGAGTGCACCTTTACACTCCCCAAGGAACCTACACGCCAATTTACAGCTTTCTACGACCAGTAATTTTCTACTTTTCTCGTAAGATTTGCGGGGAATCCTCTCTGAGTGCACCTTTACACTCCCCAAGGAACCTACACGCCAATTTACAGCTTTCTACGACCAGTAATTTTCTACTTTTCTCGTAAGATTTGCGGGGAATCCTCTCTGAGTGCACCTTTACACTCCCCAAGGAACCTACACGCCAATTTACAGCTTTCTACGACCAGTAATTTTCTACTTTTCTCGTAAGATTTGCGGGGAATCCTCTCTGAGTGCACCTTTACACTCCCCAAGGAACCTACACGCCAATTTACAGCTTTCTACGACCAGTAATTTTCTACTTTTCTCGTAAGATTTGCGGGGAATCCTCTCTGAGTGCACCTTTACACTCCCCAAGGAACCTACACGCCAATTTACAGCTTTCTACGACCAGTAATTTTCTACTTTTCTCGTAAGATTTGCGGGGAATCCTCTCTGAGTGCACCTTTACACTCCCCAAGGAACCTACACGCCAATTTACAGCTTTCTACGACCAGTAATTTTCTACTTTTCTCGTAAGATTTGCGGGGAATCCTCTCTGAGTGCACCTTTACACTCCCCAAGGAACCTACACGCCAATTTACAGCTTTCTACGACCAGTAATTTTCTACTTTTCTCGTAAGATTTGCGGGGAATCCTCTCTGAGTGCACCTTTACACTCCCCAAGGAACCTACACGCCAATTTACAGCTTTCTACTACCAGTAATTTTCTACTTTTCTCGTAAGATTTGCGGGGAATCCTCTCTGAGTGCACCTTTACACTCCCCAAGGAACCTACACGCCAATTTACAGCTTTCTACGACCAGTAATTTCGGCTGTGCGTTGTCTGGCTGTCACTCAGTTACCAGTAACGAAAGAATTTTATGAGAACTGCTGATCCGCGCAACTTCGTTTGCGTCACATTTGGATTAATGCTCCTTTTCTATTGGTCGTAGCGTGATGTTATAACCTAAAGCCTTCCTTTATGAATGGGCTATCCAACAATAAAATAATTTTTCAATTCGAACCATTGGTTTCTGAGATTAGCGCGTTCAAGCAAACAGACTAATTCTTCAGCTTTGTAGTATTAGTATAGATGTAACTTTAAGTACAAAAATTAGACTGTGATATTTAAGGTGAAGCGGCATTCCTCGGATACTTTGGCCTTTTTTTGCGAATTGTCTAAGGCATTTGATTGCGCTCTCCATGAGACATTAATCAGCAAACTGCACCAATACGTAATCCGGGACGACTCTCTGGATCTCTTACTTCATACTTGAGTAAGGATTCAGAGAGGTGATATGAACAGTAAAAGATCTACCGGATCTGTAGAGTCATGATAGGGGTCCCCCTGGGCTCAATTTCAGGCCCAGGTCTAAGGACTGTGGGTAATATTGACGTAAATTTCATATAAAAACGATAATATCGAAAGCAAAACTGACTATTACGCTTTCGCCAAAATACTAAGTAATATTGGCCCGTAAAGTTGCGGGTGCTTTCGAAATTTTTATTCATAAATTGCATTTACTTTACATTGACAGTTGTTTCGTTTATTCGTAATAATTGCTACGGTCAAATCTTTCGTAGATGGAAGACTGCCTTCATGAAAATGTATGACGTTCAAAATGTGCTGATTTTTAGCCTAGTTTGAATGCTACACTTAGTTTTTTATTTTATTAAAGTAAGGTCTCTCATGTTTACCTATTACAGAACGGCGGCTGGAAAGTGGAAACAGCAGAGCCCGAAGCCAAGAAATCTAAACAGAACTCAACAAATAAGGAAAACAAAAAACGCAAGAACATCACAATTGAACGAGACGTCAACAAGAAACGCAAAGTTGCACCCACAGTCAACGGCGACGCCACACCCAAGCAACTTAACGTTGCCAAGAAACAAAAAGTTGCTAAAGACAGCAACAGTGTAGTTAATAAGTTAGATAATGCTAAAAGGATAGAAAATGGTCAAAAGAAAGATAATACAGCTCAAAATGGTCAAAAGAAAGAAAACTTAAGTCAAAATGGTCAAAAAAAAGATAAAACAAGCCACAGTGGTCAACAGAAAGTAGGTCAAAAAGATAAAGTCATCAAAGAAAATGGTGTTAAAAATGATAAAAGTAAAATTAGTGTTAAATTACTAGATAGTAAGACGGAAACCAGTGATAAAGACAAAATTAATAAGAAAACAATTAAGAATAACGATAAAGTAATACTAAACGGCAAGAATAAGAAACCTGAAAGCCCATCGTCACCAAAAAACTCAAAACCGGCAAAAAATCCAACATTACTAGTAAACAAAGTAAAAAAACATGAATTTCAGAAACCGCAAAAGAAATTGGAGAAGAAAACTGAAAATGATAATTATGATACGCCGAAAAAGGTGAAATTCGTGTTGAAAAACAACTCGATGCAACAACCAGTGGATTACTATAAGAGTGTCAGACAAAGTCCCAGCATACCATTTGATAGTGCGAAAATGCCCAGTAAGACAAATTTGAAGCCATCAACGCCATCGCCCATAAATCCGTTCTTTAAAAAGAAACTAAGACTAAAACATTGAATTTTAACGTAATTTATTTGACTAGAAGTATCAATCAGTATGTTAGAAGCCGGTTTTATTGTCTCTGGTTCATTAATTAATAGGTAAATTAATCTTTGTGTTATAATATTGTAGTGGCTCTAGAAAAAATTGCATTCTATCAGCGAAAATCATTCCCACACATTTTATATTATAGTGCGTACAGATAAGGAGTGCATTTTGAGCGATGTGCGACGGAAATGTATAATTTAATTCCGCCATCATCGCACCACAAGACGTACGGCGATGCGCCACCGGTACATGGTGGACATCCCACCTATACGTACAAAACGTTATGGGAATACATTCATTGTGCGTACAGCTGAGAAGTGGTATTCCCTGCCTGAGTCTGTGTTTCCTGATAGCTACAACCTGGGGGTCTTTAAGTCAAGAGTGAATAGGTTACTTCTAGGCAAGCGTACTCCATCTTTGACCACATCATCGCATTCAATCAGTGTAGATTGGGGCTATCTATTGGACTAGCTATATCTATTGGACTATCAATAGTACCTACTCAGGAAAAAGATAGTCAAAAAGTCCAAAATATTTTCTCTGATAAAATGTCATTTCTTCTAGAACCCAGGGGTTTTAAAAAGGTCACTTAAACATAATCAGAAAGCAAATCATGCTACCCTGTCACTGTCAAATTTTCCCAATCAACTTTGAACCTAATGCGTTAGCGATAAAGATGAGAATGAAATTTGACAGATTGTTTTGTGGTTAATATTAAGATTCTAATATGATTCTGCTAAAGTGATATTTTTAGAACAAAAAATACATCCTCTGATGTTATGTTATCTGCTAATTAAGTAAAGACAAGTTATCCGGCTTTATCCGGACGTGGTAAAAAGAGACTAGTGGTTTTGATCGCATTCAAACTCGTTAACCGAATGCAGATGGTCCAGAAAGGACGGTATTGTTTTTTTATTGAAGAAAATCCTTACTTTGTGCACCTTAGAAATACAAATAATACTTGTTATGGGAACGTTGTATGTAAAAAATTACGTCTTTGAAGTATTGCTAGTTAGTTTAAAAAACCTGTATAATACTGGTTATGTTTCTATATGAAGTTTTAATTGTTTTTCTATGCCTCTTCTATTTAAGGAACATATCTCTCTCTAACTTGGAATGATAATTTTCACAATATAATGTTGAACTTGTACTATGGTAGGCGCCAGATGAACTTGCAATAAAGTACATTGACCTTTCCCTAATTAATATCTCTTCGTAATACCTGAACAATAAATTATTAACCGTTTTTTATTAATAAAGGATCACGATAGAAGTCGATTCAAGACAGCTTTATTTCTGTTTTTGATATTAAAAAAGTAAATTATTGCATCTTAAACTAGCGCCTGCCATAAAAGCGAATATCATATCTATCACAAAGAAATAAGGTTGAATTTGGCACAGCTATACATTCAAATATCTTAGGCGCATGTATTCTTATTGTATCTGTTTTAGCATAATTCTAGTTACTTGTTTAATGGTCGAGGCCGCGTTTCGGCTTGCAAGTTACTGGCATGCAAGTTTAAATACGTTGCGGGGCACGGGCAAGCTATTGATCACCAGTGATCGGAAAAAGGTGAGCTAAGTTCGAAAAAGAACAGAGACAAAGTGGAGACGCCTTACGACAAAATATTTTTTCTGAATGTCACGGGTTTCGAGCTAAAATTACTAAGTAAAACAACTATCGAATTCATTTCCTGTTTAAAAAAAGAGTATGCACGATGTTTATTGTTTTCAAAAAATAAAGATAATCTCTTTATCTTCATCAATCATCTTATCAAAGATGTAAGTAAGCGCGGAAGTTAATGTTATTTACATGCCAGCTTTAATAATTGTAACTAACAAAGTTTACATAAAATTTTCATACCATTTATAATTTTTAGTCGCAAGGAAGACTCCACTTTTTCTGTTCTTTGAACTTTAGGTATATTCGCTCTACCTATTCGGATCACTGTTGATCTTCGGTAGCCCTCAATGCTATGCTACTTGCATTCGAGTTGGTTTTAATTCGAAATGTGGCCTTACTAATAGTCCAGAAAAATAAGCTGTTAAACTTATCCACTACTCTGTATTTATGGTATGGGAAATCAAATGACTCCTCTCGCTCTGGACGGGACGGCAAAGGATTTTTGATTTATGAATTGACTTTAATAGTTATCCAATAGAAATAAGGTATATATTTCAGTGCTTGAGAGAAAACAGCGCTTCGATGCTCCGAGGTCGATCATCGAGCATTGAAATACGTACCTTATTTCGATTGGATAACTATTAAATTTAATTGAAAAATTAAACAGCCGCTAGTCAGCGCAGGGCATTACTGACTGAAACCCGTCCATGTTCCTCCAAATGCCCTATTCTCAAACATGCTTGGAAATTTGAGTATTATTTTGACAATCTTCTTCGAGATGAATCGAAATTGCTGTTCTGGCCAAATACATGCGAGCAGCGTCCAGTAAAAGTGGTATGAAAATCCACAGCTGTCGTGTTTTAGCGGCCATATAAATAACATAATAAACTCATCTGTCGTGTAATGGAAAAATGGAACGATTTTTGACACCGAAACATGACAACAAATGTTTCGGAATAAAAGATCGTTCCATTTTACATTCTACTACAGTATGCAATTTATTTGGCCGCTAAAACACGACCGATATGGATTTTCATACAACTTTTGTTGGCCGCTGCTCGGCCAGTACAGCAATTTCGATTTATCTCGATGAAGGTTGTCAAAATAATGCTCCAATTTCCAAGCATGTTTGACAAAAGTACTATACAAGCCTTGGTCACAACTAGGCACTGATGGACTTACGTATGTGTGCCTATGCTTCGCCTCGGCCCACATTATACGTTCGTCCATCAATGCCTCTTTTGCTGGCCACTGCAGTAATGTACTATCGCGTTCCAGGGTCGCGGTGGCTCTTTCCAACAAATCCGTAAGGGAACTATATTTTCTATCACCAAAATTTATATTTGTCATCAAGTTGTATCACCTAATAAATAGATCTATCGCCACGAAATATTTTCGTTCTCAGATAAACAAAAATTGTTCCCAGGTATGAATAATTATCAAAGTTTTATTACTTAAATAATAGCTTTGTACTCAGAATGGTAGATCTGTCACCAAATAAATTGATTTATTAAAAGAAAAATGGTTAGGTTAGGTTAGAACTGTGACCTACGCACGTCTCCATGATTTTAGGTGATTTATTGTGGAATTGATTTTATATTATTTGGTGACTTGATTTTGGTGACAAATCTACTATATTTTGTGGGCAAACCCTATTATTTAAGAAACACAAAACTAATTAAATTGGCGATAGCTTAAATTATACCCAATCCGTAACCCCGGTAGGCACTAACCCTAGGAAAGAACCTACCACCCAGCACTGCGTTCTCGTGGTGAAACACAGACCACTGCCTCATACAGAGAGGTTTGAGGTTTTCATTAGCATCTGTCTAGCCTTTTCCCAGCTATATTGGGGACGACTTCCAGTCAAACCGGATTCAGCTGAATACCAGATATATACGTGGATAGCTGCCTATCAGACTCCCACAACCCAGTATCTGGGATACACGATTTTAGGCTGATGAACTTATTATTCTGGGCCATCATGACATATTGGTTACATTATGTATTGTATTGTACTTTTTAAATAAATTGATTATGAAGTTTTTATGTAGTTTATTATTTGGACCCATTATTACATGTTGTGTAGGTCAAGCGTGTGTAAACACACGCTTGACCTACACAACCCTTTATTAAAATACCTAAACCTTTCTAGTATAGCATAGAATATGAACTATCGGGCAGTAGCCCCCCAGGCACAACAACCGCCTGGGCGGAGGATCCTCCCTTTGCAATGGAGGTTTGTGGACTTTACTCATTAATAAATTTCTTAACATTCTAAAATATAACTTAGGACATTTTAGGTTTATTCTGAAAGCTTTTCCACCCACTTTATATTATATTTATTACAAATTCCGCCTAACTCCAAAGCCCCACGCGACTACTACATCACATTTTGAATCATGAATGCTCCGCTCCCATTGGCCGTAGCGTGATGTAAAATAGCATCCGTTAAATGGGTTATCCAACACTAAAATAACTTTTCAATTCGGAGTACCTGAGATAAGCACGTTATTTAACATCACGCTACGACCAATAGGAGCGGAGCATTAATGGAAAATGTGACGCCGACGAAGTTGCGCGGGTCAGTTAGTTTTTAGGGTTCCGTACCCAAAGGATAACCAATGGAACCCTATTACCAAGTCAGCGGGATTATCTCAAGATCCGTAATAGGTATAGACAGTTGAAATTTTCACAGATTGTGTATTTTTATTGCTGCTATAACAACAAAAATAATAAAAATTAAAGACTACTCTCCTACAAGTACCTAATGTGTTTTTTTCGGTTCGTGGTACGGAACTCTGTGTGCGAGTCCGACTCACAATTAGCCGATTTTTTATAAACATGTAGGTATTTAGCAAATATTTAGAACGGTCACGTAGTTTCAGATAAGGTGCAACTATGAAATATGTTACAAACTTTCTAGGTACTAGTAGTAGTCTGCAAATACGTCGGACGTGAGATTATGAAGAAGCACGAATATCGGGAGAATTCCTATCTGTCCTCAAGTGGGGACAAATGGGAATTTTCGTGTCCCCAAATTAGGACAGACATATTTTTTAACTCTGCCCGCTTGAACTTCGACATGTTTCTGTTCTCCTGGTACTTTCAATCATAACCGCTCACAATTCCAACCCCGGAGATACTTAAGACGTTTCTGGTTTCCTAGTACATTTTAATTAAATTGTCTATCTCTAAATGGGACACCGAAAATACTGGTACCTATTCAGCTGAATCCGGTTTGACTGGAAGCCGACCCCAATATAGTTGGGAAAAGTCTAGGCAGATGATGAGTAACGTTTTAGAAAAGAAAAAAACAGAAATTCTAACAATCAATGGCCGTTTCTACGTTGTGATCGGCTTCTAGTCGAGCCTAGTACCTACAGCTGAACTATTTTACATAGAGCGACTGCTATCTGCGGGTCTAAAAAGTAAAAAGGCCACTTTAGCAGAATCATAATATTAACCACAACAATCTGTCAAATTCTATTTTTATCTTTTAAATAGCTTTTTTTTGTAATATTGATAGGCGTACGTTTGACCGCTATCTCACCTGATGTTAAGCGATGATGCGGTCTAAGGTGGAGCACGCTTGCCTAGAAGTAACCTATTCACTCTTGACTCTTAAAGACTCCCAGGTTGTAGCTATCAGGAAACACAGACTCAGGCAGGGAATTCCACTCCTTAGCTGTACGCACAATGAATGTATTCCCAAAACGTTTTGTGCGTATTAGGTGGGATGTCCACGGCAGGGAATTCCACTCCTTAGCTGTACGCACAATGAATGTATTCCCAAAACGTTTTGTGCGTATTAGGTGGGATGTCCACCATGTACCGGTGGCACATCGCCGTACGTCTTGTGGTCCGATGGTGGAACGGGCTTGGCAGAATTAAATTATGCAATTCCGTCGCACACTCCCCAAAATGTAACCGATAGAAAACCGACAGGCCAGCAACTCGGCGTCGATGCTCAAGACTTTAGAGCTTCGATTCGACGAGCTTATCATCGCCGATGATCCTCTTGGCTCGTTTATCAATTGACTCGAGGGCATCAAGCTGGTATCTGGCAGATCCGTCCCAAAGATGAGAGCAGTATTCCATACATGATCGAACTTGCGCTTGATACAGTTTAAGAAACTGTTCCGGCGTGAAGTACCGTCTCACCTTTGCCAGGATCCCCAACTTTCTAGCAGCCACTAGAGCCTTGGCATCTATGAAGGGGCTAAAATTGAGGGTAGATGTTAATGTAGCACCAAGAAGCTCAAGTCTGTCGGTTATCGGCAGGGACACCGCGGAGAGATGGAGCAGGGTCGAATTGACTCCTTTTAGCGGAAAAAAGACACGCTTGGGTCTTCGCAGCATTGAACTTGAACCAAAAATTATGGTGAGGCGTGTAAATAGCCTGCACCTTTGTGAAGGGAGAACCTATGTTTTATGTGTAATGGCGGACCTCAAAATAATTCAATTTCCATAATGATGAATCCTCGACAAACCAATACAAGAGAATTATTAGCAGCAAAACATGCCCACGTACCTTGGCAATCCAGAGATCCCACTCAGACCCAGGGAGATGGGGAAATACCTCGTTCATGCGCGCGTGATCACTCGCTGATATGAGCTGCCGGTCGGCGAGCCAAATCTTCTTAAATCCACCGGTGGGATGGTTGAAACTCCAAAAATCAACACTGCACTATAAGTTCCCAATGAAGCACAGATGCAGGTTCATTTGAGCTAACGCATTAGGTTCAAGGTTGATTGGGAAAATTTGGCAGTGAGGGTAGCGTGATGTTAAAGTGGCCTTTTCAGACCCACTGACCTCTCTAACCCAATACCTAACATGAACCCTAAAGGTACGGCCGCTTGGCTGACTACCTACATTTAAAGCCCGGCAAAGATAAAATGAAACTAAATCCTAATACATATTTAAAACTGTTCCGTTACAGAATTACTGACAGACAACGCACAGCCGAAACTGCTGGGCATAAAAAGCTGAAATTGGCGTGTAGGTTCCTTGGGAAGTGTAGAGGAGCACTGAGAGAGGTTTTCCCGAAATTCCTACAGGAACGGGAAATATCGGGATATGCGCGTACGAAGTCGCGGGCACATCAAGCTACCAATCAATTTAATCAGCTAGGGTCAAAAGTTTCATTAGAAGAATAAATTTATCAGCTGGGGTCAAAAGTTTCATTAAGAGAAATTCTCAAAGAGATTGGAATTCTCACGGTAGCATCTCAATTTATTTTTGCAAACATTTTATATATTAAGCAAAATATACATTAATACAGTAAAACGAGTGACATCCATAACTTTAATACCAGAAACAAGCACAAGCTACATGCTGCTTCACACCGACTTCGTAAAGTCCATGATTCATTTGTGGGGCTCGGTATCCGTTTATACAATAAACTTCCACTTTCTATTCTTGATCTGCCTTTTAAATCATTTAAAGCTAAAGTAAAATCTAACCTCTGTTCGAAGGCATACTATTCTGTTAATGATTATTTAGAAGATAAGAATAGTTGGTTGCTGTGTTGAACGCAAGACATATTATCATGTTCTTTTTCTATAAGTAGTTCGTTTATGACAGGTTATATGTGTTCATATAATATTGTTTTTATTTTTTTAAATATTTTTTTGACTGTGACTATGTAGGTCAACCTTAAAACGTCAACACTTGCTTGAGTGTTGTGCTGTTTTTTGTCTTGTATTAATTAGGTACTTTGCATTCTGCTTATTGTATAAATTCTAGTTCCTAAAACCTAACAGACAGATGTGTTGCTGGGGAGTTTGTTGGCCACTTCTTCTCCACAGCTAAAACACTAGGAAGTGGTGACGGGCGGGCGTTTTGGGGGACTATCTTTTGTAGAACTTGACGTAAAAAAAGTGCTGGCTCCCAGCCTAATTTGAATAAATGACTTTTGAATTTTGAATATCAATTAATCTTAAATGCCGGGATACATGTATCCCGCCCGGAAGGAAAAGGTTAATATCTTTATTGTGGATCATAGGTAGGTAGGTACATAATACAGGTCATAATCAAATAATCGGTAATCTATCAAATTTTTTTGGTAGATTTTTTCTAAAATTTATTTTTAAAATTGGGTTAAAATTTGATTGGGAAATTTTGACAGTTTCGTATAGCCTGATGTGCTGGCGACTGTACATTTATATAAAAAATCGCAATAATAGGAACTGCTTTTGCTATTAGAATATTCTTTTTTTTTGTGTTGGAAATTTTGAAAATAATAAACATACAAACGAGTGAAATTGGGGCGAGTCACTAGTAAGTAAAAAAAAACATTTATTCAAGTAAAAATCAATTTATTAAACCTCATAACAACTTCTCAATAGCAATAGCAAGAAGTAGGCGCACACCCGCACGCGGGGGCGGCGTACATTGGGGGTGGAGCCAATGGGGCGGCGTAGGTCACAGTTGGGGCTGCGCATGGGGCAGGCAGGGCGTATGGAGCAGGCAGCGCCAAAGGAGCGGGCAAAGCGTAGGGCGCTGGGGCGGGCAAGGCCAGAGGAGCGCCGTATCCGCAGCCAGGAGGCAAGGCAGCTTCTAGCAAAGGTCCAGCCGCAGACAGCACTGAAGACAACACAGTAGGTAACGCAGCGTCAAGCAGAGGAGGCAGCGCGGTCGCGATTCCAGCAGAGATTGTGTTGGCTAGTGCGGGCGCTAGGACGGGGAGAGCGGGCGCCAGAGCGGCGAGTGCGGGGGGGACGGCGCACGGGTTGGCGGGCGCCAGGGCACCGGGAGCGGGCAGCACGAGCGGCGCCGGCGCAGCTGCCTGGCAAGGGTAGGCATACTGGGAGTACGCTACCTGCATTCAACACAAACATCATCATATAAATCGCTTTGGTTACCTTAATTCTGGGGGAATGTTTTGGGAAAAAAGTGGGTAAGTTCGCATACATTACATTTACTTTGACAACTTTATAACTAAAACAAAACAGGATTAATGTTATACGAAAAAAAAATATGAATAAAAAAAATATATAAAAAAACAGTAAAATGTAGGGAGTAGGTAGTTACTTAGTTTAAAACGAAAACTAGTTCAATTCTTACCTCCACAAAAGCGGCGAAGCAGACGAAAGCGACGAAGGACTTCATTGTGCTGTCAGTAGAACAGTTGAGTTCGATATGTCAGTGTTCCATTGCGGCGCCCTATATTCAAACCCTTATCGCGGGCGCCAGGGAGTTGCGCAGTTCGTTGGCAATAGTAAGTTAGTAACACTATAGCAATGTGAGTTTAACGTAGGTTTTCGTTGCACTATGTAATGTTTTTGCTTTGTGAAAGTTTGATAGGGTAGTAGCTCGGTGTAAGAAGGATAGTTGCTGTCTTAAGGGGCCTTTTTCGGCGTTTTCGAGTAGTTCGTTACCTAGCTTAAGAGATAGGATAATTTATATCGCGTTAGTATGTTCCCGTGAGATATTTTAAGACTGTGCCTTAAGAAGTTACTTCGTACCAAATTTCAAGATTCGGAGTCCCTGTAGGTTTTGACTCCCCTTGCGAGTGTCTAAAATTTGCGGCATAAACGGCTGTATTTTTTTATTGAATTGGCTTTGAAGTCCAGTTTGATACCTCCACGCGTTTCTGAGAAAAAGGGTCTTGACCGACAGACGGACGGACAACAAAGTGATCCTATAAGGATTCCGTTTACGGGAACGGGAAGATACTGGATGACTCTGCGTACGATGTCGCAGGCAAAAGCTACTTAGTTTAAAATAATGCTTTGGATCTTGGATCTCTTTAAATCTGTGCGATATACAAAAGCAGAGAAATGTGTATAATGACGTTCAAGGAGACAGGTAGTGAGACTTGCTTGACAATTTAAAATTTGTTTTTTTTTTTTTCTAAGACAGATTACCAACAACAGGTGCTTTCACCTATAACAACACAGAGTTCGATATTCATGCTCCAACACTATCTCACGTTTGTAGTACTTACTTATTTAAAAACATGTAATACCTAGAAAGTACACAATTTTTTGTAAAATATTTCATAGTTTTACCTTATCTAAAACTACGTGACCTTCTTACTAAGTTTATATTTCAAATTATTTTGCTTGCCTCATGATTTTTACGTAGGTAGGTACCTATTTAAGATTAGTGTTGTAACAGTCAATGCTGGATAAGGGCAACGGGGGGCAAATTTGACTAAGGAACCCTAAGTGTGACTATAAAATTTTAAGAGTTCCCTCTATTTCTCCAGGATCCCATCACCAGACCTTTGCCAGACCCTGACCTGATCATGGGATCACCTGGAAATGACAAAAAAAAATAATTTTCCAAATCGGTCCACGCGTCTACGAGTAATCGGGGAACACACAAAAAAAAACTCCTTTTTGAAGTCGGTTAAAAATTGAACACGAAAATATAGGGAGCGTTGGCACGGCTTCGGGTTTTAGTCAGCAGGAGTCGGACACTCCTTTCTGCTTCAGGGCGGGAGGAGTCATTTGATTATTTCCCATAAAAGGGCAACACGTTGATAGCTGAGTACTTAGATTCGGCTGAAAAATTACCAAAAATTTATCTGATAAGGTTAAAAAAATATATAATATATATATTTATTTCAGAATCAAATTTCATATTTATACAACATTGTTAGTACCTACTCATTACAGCTTACCAACTATGTTAGTACACAAATACAAAGATGTTAGTAATATAAAACTTAAAAAGTACCTTACATTATGTTAGTAGACATTAACAGTTACAGGGGCATTTAGCTGGCTTAAGTACAGCATCCCTGAACCAACCCTGTGATCAGAGACCCATATTCTGATTTGCAAAAAGCACACATGATCCTCAGAGCCGTTCATTTTGATATCATCGGATACGACTAGACTCAAAATGATTTAGGCAAATCTGACGAAGAAATTCTGGGCTTTTTATAAATCTGAAACTCGACTTTGAAAACTCCTATGCGACCGCGCGAAGCGAAGCGTTGCCGAGTAAGCCACCTAGGAACTTCATGAATAAATTTTACACAGAGTGATGCCAATTTTGGCTATTTTTTATTATTTACTTTGGAAATAATTTTGATCAACATTACATCTACGATTATGCGTTACATTTTCTTTGCAAGGCTAGATCAGTCATTTATGTGGTGACAATTCAATTTTCTAATTCATTATTTTAGAAAACTTGATAGGTACTTATATCTAAACAAAAAATGAATTAAGTACTTGTACTTTGATGCAGTTTCTTTGAAAAACAGTGTAGCAAGACCGTGAACTTAACATGCAACACATTGCTATAGTGTTAGGTTCTTACTTACCTACTAAGTATTGCTAACGAACTGCGCAACTCCCTGGCGCCCGCGATAAGGAGTTGAATATAGGGCGCCGCAATGGAACACTGACATATCGAACTCAACTGTTCTACTGACAATACAATGAAGTCCTTCGTCGCTTTCGTCTGCTTCGCTGCTGTTGTGGAGGTAAGAATTTAAAACATACATCTTTTTGTAACTAAGACATTTAAACACAAAATACGTACCTTATCAATATCTATTAAAAGTACCTGAATCAAGATAATCGTCTGTTGGTTTTTGGAACAGGATCAAAGTTACCTTACCCCTGTATGCCATTTTTTTGAAGCTGATACGGTGTGGTCGAAATCTATTTCGCTGTAAGTTATCGCTGTATCCTCTCCTAGAGACAGCTATTTTATTTTGTGTACTCCGTTGCCTAAATAAATATGCCTAGACACTGCCCCCCTCTATCTGCATACTAGGTGACTCTTGAGTTCAAAATAATGATATGTTGTTTACAGGTAGCGTACTCCCAGTATGCCTACCCTTGCCAGGCAGCTGCGCCGGCGCCGCTCGTGCTGCCCGCTCCCGGTGCCCTGGCGCCCGCCAACCCGTGCGCCGTCCCCCCCGCACTCGCCGCTCTGGCGCCCGCTCTGCCCGTCCTGGCGCCCGCACTAGCCAACACCATCTCTGCTGGAATAGCGACGGCGTTGCCTCCTCTGCTCGACGCTGCATTACCTACTGTGTTGTCTTCAGTGCTGTCAGCTGCCGGACCTTTGCTACAAGCTGCGTTGCCTCCTGGCTGCGGTTGCGGCGCTCCTCTGGCCTTGCCCGCCCCAGCGCCCTACGCTTTGCCCGCTCCTTTGGCGCTGCCCGCTCCATACGCCCTGTCTGCCCCATGCGCAGCCCCGACTGTGACCTACGCCGCCCCATTGGCTCCACCCCCAATGTACGCCGCCCCCGCGTACGGGTGTGCGCCTACTTCATGCTTGTGCTATTGAGAAGTTGTTGTGAGGTTTTAAGAAATTGATTTAATATAGAAGTTGTGTCTTATTAGCGAAGTATTTTTAATTTTATCCAAACAAACATAACGCAATATAAAGACGGAAATTCTTTATTTCAAAATATAACGTAACCGTCGGTGTAATTGCTGGCTCTTCAAGATAAAAAGCGGCAAAGTATGTTTCGGACTCGAAAACAAAGGGTATGTACGATCTATAAACCGTTAAAAACGCCACCTTTCCGCACCTCAAAGGATAATCGAAACCCTTATAGAATCACTTTGTTGTTCGTCTGTCTGTCAACACTTTTTACTCTGTAACGCGTGGAGGCTAGTTGAAATTAAAACCATAAACTCAAGTCTACAGTCCCTTGAAGCTGTGGAACTTTTAAGTTAGTAAAACAAAGATACGGCCGTTCATGCCGCAAAAAACGTTTATTTCGGCAGTCTCGAGGGAATTAAAATTTGTAAGGAGAAGGTTGTTTTGAAAGAAAAAAAATAAGAATGCTGCAGTTGTCGGGAATGAAGCCGCGGGGGCTAGGCTAGCTAGTAGCTTTCTCAATTTTTATCTTTCATAAGAACCTTCTCCTGACAGTAACAAACACGTATTAGCGAAATCGGCCCAGCCATTCACGCGTGATGCGATGACCAAAGGAAATAGGGATTCATTTAATGTTTTATGTCACTGGAAAGTGTCAAACTTCATCTATAAGTACTAATATTATAAAGAGGTAACATTTGTTTGTATGTAGGGGGTAATCTCAGGAACTACTGGTCCGATTTGAAAAATTCTTTCAGTGTTAGATAGCCCATTTATCGAGGAAGGCTATAGGCTATTATATCATCACGCTAAGACAAATAGGAGCGGAGCATTAATGGAAAATGTGACGCAAACGAAGTTGCGCGGGTCAGACTATAACCTTCCTCGATAAATGGGCTCTCTAACACTGAAATAATTTTTCAAATCAGACCAGTAGTTCCTGAGATTAGCGCGTTCAACCAAACAAACAAACTCTTCTGCTTTATAATATTAGTATAGATTAAATGTTTCCGACTCCAAAAATAAAAACACTCGAAAATAATTAAATAAAATCATTTAATAAACTTTGGTTAAAGAATTTAAACAGGACGCTAAATTCTAAACAACGCTGAACGGTCGGCGCTGATTCGCGCGCTTTTTTGTGTCAAAGACAAAAATGGCGGAATTGGCGCCAGACCGGACCCACAACCAACATACAACGAAATAATTCAACCCCCGACTTGTTAAACGAATATTAGGACTTAATTGCACTACAACAATAAATACATTTAAAACACAAAACATTTATAATTTAAAGAAAATTTTGTCTATATAGCGCACAGTTCAAGGCGAACAGTTTGCTGCTCTGAATTCATGTTATTCGATGCTTATAGCATTAGTAGCAAACAGAGCAGAGGGGCTACTCTCTAAGCCCGAAATCCGTAGTTTCGGGCTTAGTTGCGGGCGTATTCTACTCCGTATCACCTAGGGGCTTACAATTAGTCTCAAACTCGAACGAAGAATGAATGACAACACGATTTAACCCTAACTATCAAATAGTGTTGACATTAATTCTTAGTGGTTAGGTGATACGGAGTAGAATACGCCCGCAACTACGGAATTCGGGCTTAGAGAGTACCCCCTGTGTTATTTGACGTAAACTGTAGTTATAATAACCAGCACGAGTCGAGAGGACACTTTCCTTTGGTAGAATTGACGACGACGCTTAACGGTTTTGATTCGTCAGTCAATGCTCATCGACTATTACGCCTGCAAGTTCCGTTCGCCCGCCGTACATTGGCGAGATCACCCCGCTACTATTCATCTGTGCTCACGGCTCGTGCCGTTTCCTGTTCAGTTAGATGTCATAAGTACAGTCGCACTCTTTCATAGCTAGTGTTCAATATTTGTTTGTAGAAGCGGATAAGGTTTTCGAATGATCTATGGCATTGAATCTAAAGTCCCACGTAGGGACGTATAAATTTAACTAGTCTTAGGGCTGATTTTTCAACAATCCAATAACTTTTATCTTAGGAATAAAAATGTCCGTTTGACAGCTTTTGTATAGAAAATAATGTCAATCCCAAGTAACACAGACGTGCTGAATAAAGATTGAGTAAGAGCAATAATCAAGAGCATAAGCTGAATACTAAGCTGAATTACGTCTGAGTACCGTCTATTCAGCTGTTATTCAAGCAAAAAGGGCCCCAATTTTGAATGCTTAACGCTGAATAACATCTGAGCAACATCTGAGTAGGAGCTTAATAACGTTTTGATTAGCTTAATAACTTTTGAATAACAGTTCACATTGTTTTTATTAAGCTCTTACAACTGAGTTATTCAGCTTAGTCGAATTGGTTATTGTATTCAGAATGTATTAAGCATTTAAATTATTGTTCACATTTTTGCAAACTATATTCATACAAATTGTGAAAAGAATTCAATTGGATTAAATATTTTAATGTCGATGTCGAATTCAAATGTTGATTTGACATGGTGAACTTAAAATCGGTAAGTAAATTTTAATTTACCCGTTAGAGGTCTGCTATATGTTAATTGTTAGTGCGCAAGTAACTTTGTCGTGAATAGTATGTTTTTTTTTTCATTATTTATGACGCGCCGCGTGAATAATCAAGATAACAGATACTAAATAGTATTTTCATACATACATACTAGGTCTGACAAAAGTACATGTGACGAAATAGCTAAAACTAGCCATTTTAACCCCACAAAATAACATGAATCGAGTTGAAAATGTTGTAGTTGTAAGATTAAGCATTTTGGTGATTTCGTAAATTCCTGGTAAGTATAAGTTGCAAAGATTTTTAATGGCGATCGATGGTTTTGCTTTGTAATGCTGAATAAAAGTGCACACATGTCTTGTTACTAAGCTATAACTTGAAAAATAGTAGTCTCATTACACTAACTTCTGAATAACAATTATATAGTTGATCACATTTCTACATTACTCTGATTTTTAGGGTTCTTTAATCGAACCAACAAAAACCTTTTATAATATGGAATTTTTCCGCCCAGGTTTCACTACATTGATTAGGTATCTACATTTAAAATTAAAATACGTCTTAGTTTGAATTTTTTAGTGAAAAATAATCTCATTTCTTAAAATAAAAAAAGCTCATACTACATACATTGGAATAAAAAACATAGCTGCTATCAATGACATATAAACTATATGACGCCATTGGCTGCTATGCTATGTATTAAATTGATACCTATTTCGAACAGACAATAACCGAGACCTATATTTTATCCCTACTTCGCCACTAATATTAGCATAGTTTTTTTTAGCATGCCTTCGGAACTCGCAGGCTTCGTAATGCAGCGTTTTATGTAGGTAGGTACGCATTTTTGCGCGGGAATCTTTTTCTCGGCGCGCGTCGTAGAGCACGTTTCTTCTTGCAGCGTATTTGTTGGCTAAAAGCGTTGGTATTTTAACTTTTATAATAGGAGTGATATTGTATCTGTTACGTAGTGACCATTATCTAATCTGTGATATAGGTACGGGTAAAAGATACTCGTGCACCCGACTACCCGACAAACAATACTGCGCGTCCTAAAAGTGCCTAGTACGCCGGTTACTTGTCTACGATTCCTTCAGTGATCCCCGGACGCCTTTAATTTTTAAATAATATAAAATAATAACAGGTACTTTTGTTGCAGATCGATCCTATGGCGCATTTAGCAAACACCAATTCCTGTGTTTACTCATACAGAAAATGTTATCTATAAAGTAGGTAGTCTCCGAAGGAACCCCAAGGCAAATTGAACACGTAGCCGCGCAGCAGTCACTTAGCACTGGTGGACACCAGACCCTAGAAGGATATTGTGACTTTTGTTGTTGATAAACAATTTTGTAGTTGAAATAAACGATTTTACTTTTAGACTTAAATTTATTAAGTTTTAATTTTACTTCGAACTTAAACTATATACTATACAGTGTGCAATAAAGGTACGAAATATAACTCATTCCTATATTCATTACACACAAACTTGAATTTTACATCTTGAGGAGATAGGCATATTGAGGCACGTGTTTCAGTTGGCACTTTAGATTTAAATATGTTAAAGTAACTTGATTTTACTGGCTGATCAAAAACTTCAGTCAAACCTGAAACTTTGAAAACGTGTAAAAATGTATTGTCATTTTCTTTAAGTATTTTCTCAATTTCCATGATGTCATTTTTCATGCTCATAAAAAAACTTATCTTTGCTTTTGTTGTTCAATTTGAATTCCTTAAATTGAATTCCAGTTTTTTTTTTTTGTGAATTTTTATGTCAAAATCACATTTAGTTTCCTTTCTTTCATTACTGGTAATATTTTTCCTTTCTCGAGCTTCTTCGTTAAGCCTATTTGCTACTTGCCTCAATGGTTATTTCATCTTTGAGCATTCTCTTAATCAAGTATAGCTTATTTTCAAATGGATAAGCATTGAATGTCTGAAGCGAGCCAAATCTTTGCACTTCATCTACCACATGAACTATGTTATGAACATTGCTAGTAACATAACCAGCACCTTAATGATCCTTATATTGTTCAACAAAATAAAGTAAAAGTTTTTCTGCCAAAGGCAATAGGTTTTCGTACATCTTAGAAGAGCATATCGTTATACCGTAAAATAAACATAAAAAATGTGAGTAAGCCTTTTCATGCATCACTTGCGGTAGTATAATAATGCTCAAATAATGTAAAAATGTTCTATATTCCGAGGCTTTCCAGTGAGCATGTACATAAGTAAATCAACAATTCTATTTCTACGTGTTGCTTTGAAGTTATTGGAAAATACTTATTTCAAAAATTAACCTTTTAACCTTTCTCTGCTTTTATTATAGATATGATGAATTTGTCCCTAGCTTGAGCAAAGATTGGTTCCACATACAAACTTTCATCCATCGTCAGTATTTTTTTCGCGACATAAATTAACTTATGTCCTTTTACAAGATCTTTTAACAAAAAATCATCAAAATCTCTTTAGTTGTTTAGGCGTGAAAATATAACAGACAGTCGCGTTTTTGTACTACCTACTTTAAATTTCAAATAGCCATCAGATGCACTCTCTTCTTGCGTGAATCGCAATGCTGTTTGACTTTTTTGAGGGACGGAACCCTCTTCATTACACGGTAACGTCGCATGATGGCTGGGACCGGGTTCAGTTTTGTTCAAACTCTTTTCACAAATCCTTTGATGACCAGAAACACTTGGACAATTACTACTGCTGATATTTAAATATTCTTACGTTTTTTCCACGACTTTCGATCCATAACGCAAAAAATAAATACGTACAATAATATTTTATTTAAGCTGGTATTAAGCTATGAGCGCTATAACAATACAAATATGGTATTTAATTTGAATAAGTAAGTTTGAAACTCTCTATTATACTGAAAAAAGCTTAAAAAGAACATAAATAATATTGTTTATTCAGCAGCTGAATAATTAGTAAAACACAGAATCTTATCCAGTTTAAAGATAAAATAAAGACAATTATTCAGTATCAAGCTGTCTAATAGAATTATTTAACAATATTATTCAGAAGGTGATACTTTATTCAGCAATTAGCTGTTTCAAACGCTACTAGCTTAGTACTGCTTTAATAATAGCAGTACAGACTATGGTTATTCAGATAAATGCTACCGATGGGGCTGTTCTTCAGCTTTAAGCCACCTGGAATGCGTAATGCTAAATAACGTCTGTATAATAATTTTACGGTGATTGGTTATTAAGCGTAAAGAAAGAAAGGACATAAATACAGAATTTATTAAGCGTTAAGAATTTTAAGGCTCCGAACTCAACCTAATTCAGCATTTGGCTATTCCCAAAGCTCTTATACACACTATATTCATCTTTGAACTGTAAAATATTCTAAATGTGTACTGTTATCTTGCTTATGTGTTACTTGGGATATAACATTATTTAACCAATAAAAGTTATCTGACCATTGAAATCAGCCCTTATACCATTAACTATCTTCAACAAATACATTTAGATAGTAGCTTTGGTCAAGTGCTACTGCAATTTTGACCCCTGGCTATAGTTTAATAAACCATAGAATGCTGAAGACTACGGTGATTTATTTTTTATTGAAAATCATGGACAACTTCATTAGAGATGTAAATTCGTTTTGAGCTAAATCTATTTAGTGAATTTAGTGCAAGCAGCCCTTTTCAATAATCAGCAAGAAACTGCGGAATTACTTGTGATTCGACAAATTTTGTTTTAACTTTTAGTTATACTTGTTCAAAGATTTTTACAGTATTTTATACATTTATAATATTACTTAAATATTCATTTTATAACATCCGTTTCCTAAAATTAACATTTGGTTTTTCTAGTATGTGACATTTAACATTATTATTTACATTTGTACTGGATCTTAGAATTACAATAGGACAACGGTTATCATTTGAATTTTGGACCATTTATTCCCAAGCAAATTGTTTACCGTTGCACCATTGGGGTTTTTTCGTAGTTCACATTCATATTAGGTTAGTAAAAATAATTTAACGATTTATTTTTTAAACCTGAAACAAGTATAACTAAAACTTTATGTACACTCAGTAAAATAAATTGACTTCCTATTCATATTATCTGTATTTACCGCAAATAAACTCTTATTCTTTCTTTTTTCTTTCAAATCACATACGGCCAAATTACGTAGTCTGTCAGTCAATTTGCGCAACAATATATTTCCGTGAGTGTACACTAAAATTATAGCCAGTGGCAAAGCTGAATAAAATAACATTGAATAGAAAAGTCGGGGGAGTCATAAAATAAAAAATAAAATAAAACAATTAATACTAAGATATGCATTAACTAAGCGACTATCTAAGTCAACTGGGGCGGGACATTGTGGGACGAACAATCGATGATAATTTTGGTCACTTTGAAAAAACGCTGGGACTGGCTTTCAATTTATTGGCTAACTTTCGGGGGGGTGAAAATAGGTATTCATGAATATGAAAAACCTTTACGGGACCAGTACTTTATTTTGTCTAGTAGCGATATTTACGAATTGATTCCATGGTAAAATGTTATTAAATAAATTAGTACCTATTTTCACCCTCAAAAATACTAGCCAATAAATTAAGTCACCCTAAAGGCTAAAAAACGAAGACACATTTCCAGGTTATTTCAACGGGGGTACACCCCAAAATGTCCCCACCCCAGCAACAATACCACAGTTTGAGACGCTCAACAGTGCAACACTGCTGTTCTGACTAGATTGGTGAACCAATAATATTGAACTTCAATTTATTTTGACGAGATTCGCAAATATCTCAGATCATAATAACGAAATATTTATAAATTATTGAGGTAATTGTTTAAACTTAATAAAGGATTGAAGAGAAGAAAAATTTATTTTAGAAACATTATGAGAAAGAAATAATGGAGTTTTCATGACTAAAAAATTGCTGATTGAACTTTTTTTTTATCAATTTATAAAATTGATCTGAGCAAGTTTTTGACAGACAGGGGAGCGATTTTGTGACTCAATCTGTGAAACAAATCTATCTCGGAAAACTGCTCTAATTTGTGAAATAATTTATTTGAATTTTAATACTATAGTAGACGGAAATTGAAAATACTACTTAGTTAACTAAAAAATCAGTCTAATTCGTAAAAACTACTAAATTATTTTGTGAAGGATTCTATAATTTTGTGACTTATACTAGCCACTGGGCTACAAAAAAAAAATAAAGCCCAGTGTTGCCAGCTCAAAATTGCGATTTTCTACTATAAGCACACAACCGCCCCCTGTCGTAAAAGCAGAAGGCATCAAACTGTGGCGTCGCTTCATTTGAGACTGAAATACTGCATTTACACTGTGGCCGAAAATGGTAGCAAAATACTGACCAGTCAGTTTTATAATTTGTGTAAGGGTCTCAAGAATTTGAATGTTATTTTTAAACTCGTAACGATCATATCCGGATGAGGTTACAGAATACTGGTATTAAACTGTATCCGAATTGACTCGAAGCCGACCCTAATATAGTTGGGAAAGGACAGGCAGATTTATTGAGTCACATTATTCTACAATGGTCGACCAAAGTGTAAACGCAGAAAAAATAATATTAATAACTTAACATTCTAATTTGGCAACTATATTGCACTAAGAACTAATTAAAAATAAACAATGGCTCCGATATGACACGATTTTGTATGCGTTGACACTCTTAGGTTAAGCGATGCTTCTCGAGGTATGGAATTGGATCGGTGGCTTTTTGTTAAAGTAGGTAACTTAAAAGCAACATTGAAGAGTTTAACGCCCTGACAGGCGTGTTGAGTAGCCTAAAATAATAGTAATAATAAATATCTTACGAAGTTTTGAAATTTCGGTTAATTTTGAATTTGCATTTAGGTCAAAGATCTATAAAGCATTGGGATATCTTACCAATTTAGTTTTCTTTAGGTCCAAACTCGAGAAGACTTAATTTGGCACTACACTGCCGTTTTAAGGCACTTTTCTATAATATCGTATTTTTGAGTGTCAAAATATGTAAAATGTAGGAAAGTCAGAATTTAATTTAATAACGGATTATTAAGGTAGTCTTTTCCTACAACTAAACTAAGTTTCCCTTAGTTTAGATAGGCGAATGCCTGTTTTTACTAACAGTAGGTGACACCTAAATGTGATATTAGATATGGGCCGAATAAGGACTGGGTAAAGTAAGCATATAGTCTGTTGACTAGACGACTAGTATGCTGACAAGTCAACTAGTATGTAAAATAGACGATTAGTGCGCTGACTAAGCGACTAGTCTGCTGACTAGTTGACTAATATGCAGAATAGGCGATTAGTACGCTGACTAGGCGACTAGTTTGCTGACTATTAATGTGGCTGGATACTCGGCTTTCTAGACTAGTAGGTTGAGGTTCATCTCTGATAATTATGCACTGCCGGATTTTTAACTCTTAGTAAGTGAACTGAGCGTTGAAATTCCAGCAGTGCGTTTTTATTTAGGCTTTCTGAAGTCACCTAGTATTAGATAAAACAGGCATTCAACTAAAAAAAAAATCGAACAAAAAGTAACATATCTTTTTGGGCAAAACAAAAAGAAATTACTTATATTTTATATAAGAAGCTACAGAAATAGGATACAACAATAAATTAACCAGAATGGTTATTTTTAAGCCCAGCTTCTAGAACGAAAATTATTGCAAAATAAATGTGTCAAATTTTCAAACGCGATCTAGCTCTGATTGGTTGAATAATTTTCCAACAGCCAATGGCATCACTTAATAAGCGTTTAATTTTTGATAAGTCGATAATTTCTTTCCAGAAACCGAGAGTAAATATGCTTCCCACATTTTACACATTGCAAGTTAAATGATATGTTCCACCAATTATTATTGCTATTTTAAACATTTCCCTTTCCCATAAAAATCATAGAATTTAAAACACGTAGTATTATATATAGTAGTATTATAAAATAATATTGCACTACTCAATGGAAAGTATATTTTTAAATAATTATTTTTTATTGATTAATTTATTTCACTTTCATTTTATAATTAAAACGGTCGGCTTTGAAGTACTTACATATTTAACAAGACAAGAAAAAAAAATGTGAAGTCTTGCAATATTATTTTATCGATGCATCATTGAGAAGTGACGACAAAAACTATAAATACAAAAGTAAATCTGTTTGTTTGCACCTATTAACGGCTGAACGCATTTGGATGAAATTTAACACATGGGTAGACTATGCCCTGGATGAAAAGTGCCCTATGTCATATCGTAGGACACTTTTCATTCCGTAAGTTAATCCCTTTGAAAATCTTTGACAGTCACTACGTGTCAGAAAAATCTGACACCAGTCTTGTCGTTACTGTGCTACCCAGTTACTGGGTTTTGAAAGACAGATAGGCAGTCGCTCCAATCTCCATGTAAAATATTGGTCTACGGCTGCAACCAGTTTACTGGAAGCCTGATATACGAGTAGTTGGGAAGGCGATAGGTAGATTGATATTATCAATATTGAATATGACGTCAAAATATTACATCATAGTATTGCAACAGTTCTTCATGACGTTAGTAATATCGTCACTTCTCATAACATGTTTCTATCGATTTATCAATGATTATAAAGTTTCTATGCGTGTAGACAATGTTATATTACGACTGAATGGATTGACAGAGGTGTCTTTGGTACATCTATATTTTTTCAGTTAGGTAAGTACATGTGTTTATAAGAGAGAATTAGGGCAGGAAGATGATGATATGTTTAAGTCGACGAACAATTCCGCAATACCCCGTAATACTACGGGGTATTGCGAAATTGTTCGAAAATCATTCGGCCCTGGAATGCAAAGTGCATTTTGAGGAACACGGGTGGATTTTAGTCAGTAAGAGTCTGACACTCCTTTCCACTCTAAAGCGGAAGGAGTCATTTGATGATTTCACATCGTATTTTTTTTTTTATATAAAACGTGTCGAGCAAATAAGTTTTTTTTCTGTTGTTACTATTGACGTAAAATCTTACACTCAGCCAGTGTGTTTGTGAAAAACCATTTTTTATTTAGTGAAAACTACGCGCATAGAAAATTTATTCGTATTGATAAGCTGCTTAAATGTATGGCGTAGAATTCTTTTTACAATGACGTCAGTTGCATATCAATGATGAATTTCTCACACTCAGCCAGCAATCTGGGCGTCAACTAATAATTTATATTGATGCTATAAATTGCAGATTTTTCCAAATAAGCATAATTTATTTTAAAAGTCGACTACGCTATTATTAATGCATTTCAACTTCCATTTTTGTAAAAAGAATACCACACTTAAGCTAGGAACAGACCTGCAACACACTACACCAAAACATATTTACTGGCGTGGGGTGTTACAAATAAATCCCTACCCAATTCCGATAAGCTAGGAACACACTTGCAACACACTACACCAAAACATATCTACTGGCGTAGGGTGCCACAAATATACCCCTAACCTCGCAAATTGTCCCTGTATTTTTATTTACCCAGGAGGCCATCCCATCTGCCTGCCTCCAAGCACATGAAGATGTAGATGGTACACGGACTGGGCGCCGTCTCGACCGTTGTTGACGACTAGTCGCCAGCCCGAAGGAGCCCGAGCGGACCCGAGCGAGCGGGCCACCAGCATTAGATGGCCGAGTAGCTGGAACGGAAAAAGGTGACAGTTTTGAGAGATGGATTTTGTAGTGAAAGTATAGAAGAATAGGTTAGATGGTCTTTGGTAGATGGATACAAAATCTTTATTGAATACTAGCGTGTGCCAGCGGCTTCGCCCGCGTGATCATACTCCCGGAATATATAATTATAACAATCTTCTCCTACTATGTCCTTCTCATACTTTTTTTTTTTTTTTTTTTTTATACAAAACGGGGAAACTCTTGGCCCAAATCTCACCTGATGGAAAGTGATGATTAGGCCGAAGATGGAAGCGAGTTTCACCCGGAATCCTCTTACACAGAGGAACTGGCTATCAGTGGCGAAGGGTGAATTTTCTAAAAAGGGAAGCCGGACCAAAAAATGCTTACCTTGCTCAAGTGTGATGCGTAAATTCCAGCTGTGGCCCTGTTTCGTCAATCATGACTATTCATGACCGATACAAACTGAGCTTTATTTATTTCAAATTTAATTTGGTCGCGTAAAACGAATGCGATACTTTGTATTAAATCATTTTGTATACCTATCACTCGAAAGGCCAGAGAATGTGGGATTGTGTTGAGGAACATTGTTCCAAATGCGAATTGATTACAGTATCATACTTGCTTAAATATAACAACGTTTCGATATAGTTACCGCGGTTATCGGATTTTCGTGGTGGCCGCGAAAAGCTAATTCTTGTTTACCTAGCAAAATTACTGTGTCGTTGAACCGTTTCATTAAACTTCTATTCCGATCTACTTTTCTATTATGAACTTCATACGTATTAGCAAAAAAGGTTTCTATCCTACGATTTCCCCGAAATCATGCAAAGATATACAACTTCGGATAATTTAATTATAACTTCCCGTAAGCCACGGGTATTTGTCGTACAAACAACTGTTAAAATGTTTGAAAAAACCATCGCGTCGTTTATAATTTATAATCATGTCAGGGCGAGCACGGCCTATCTGAATTACATGTTTATTTTATTTCCAAAACTCAACTTTGAAAAGGATGTTTCCTCAGTCAACAAATAATCTGTCAGACAGCATTCTACGTTCACTAATGCCGCCATGCTATCGAACTTACTTAATAACAACAAAATCATTACTTATATAACTTCTTTCTAATAAAACTATAAACTAAAAAAACTATCTTACTCCTTACTTACCTAAATACCTATTTAAATATCCGATCACCAAACAATACAACGCCACTAACCATGTTTTCACTACGCAAAACTTTCACTAGTTTACACAAATAACTCAATTTCAACAATAATACACGAATAATGCTATAAGATTCTAAATTATGATACCAATATATCAAATCAAATGAAAATGAACAATGATATCAATAAACATGACACTTAAATTCGCGCGAAAGAAATCTGTTGTGGATCTGTCATGACTGTCATTCAAATATTACTATCCGAACAAATTCGATTTACAACTTCAGTATACTCTGTCTACGTTCAGTATCATTCCATCTCGTTCTGGCGTACACATTTCCTATCTCTGTCCTGATCGTAACTCGATGATTAACGGCTTGCTAACTGCCTAAATCTAGCAGTGTTATATTGTGGCCTCAAGGTCACGATCGCTACAAGAGACTATGAATTAAATGTACTGAATTCCTGTTTGAGCGGCCGGCTTATTCTAGGCTGTAGTCTTACATTCAAGTTCATTGTTAGTTTTATTAGTTCATAATTACTCGATAGATGGCGTTGATAAATTACGTCACTAAACTGAATCTCGGTGTTAAGATTCTCCGCGATTCAACGACCTCCTCGTGCTTTTATTGAAATAAATGTCTTCGTATTTCTAAGTTGGTTTTTGTTCAAGGCACTGATATTATTTCTTTGATTGTTTTGTTAGTATTGTTACTTTTTTAAAGCAAATTTTATACCTGCAATATAACTTCGTAAATAGTTATTTGTTTAAATGATGATTGAAAACAATATAATTTGATACTAGTATTTGCCATATTTCGAAAGGGAAGCCGATAGGAATCGAGTTGTATGGACCCTTCGCCACTGCTGGCTATCATACCTCTAACTGCCGGAACACAACAATGCTGTTAACATTGTTGTTATGGCGACAGACTTAGACATGATGGTGGTAGCTTGCCAGGCGGACTTAGAAGAAGTCCTACCACCAACCAAACCGAGCAAAAAATGTGCCCCCGCTGGGAATCGAACCCGGGACCTCTGGGTCTGAATCAGTTGGTATAACCACTAGACCACGGAGGCGGTTAGTGTCACCTGTTTAGCACCACCCGGGGACCACGTGTAGGGATTCGCTAAAGGGTATTCTCCTACGGACGCGGGTGACTCGGCCCCCGAAAATATACTTCTGACTTTGTACATTCTTCCTTTCATATTCAGTCTATTCTTCTCTGGAACTCGCTACCTCTTGATATCAGGACGACCACCAGTCGGTTTGCATTTACGCGGAAATTGCAGAGCTATTTTCTAAATAAATAGCGCAGAGTTATTTTAACACTTCTTTCTCTTGTTTTTGTATACAATACATGTATATAGTATAGGTATATATTATAGTAAATATGTATGTACCTATGTGTATTATAAGTTTATAACTTATTTATGTACCCATTCTATTTATCATTATGACATCTTTTATTTTATTTTTTTATCATTGTTCCTCTCAAAGAGAGCACCTGCCATCTAATCTCTTCACCACCCTTGGTTGACTGGTAGAGAATGCCTAAGGCATTAAGTCCGCCTTTGTACTTTTTTTTGTGCGGAAAGTTTAAATAAATAAATAAATAACCTATTTACCCTCATAGTTCCCGTTCCCGTGGGATTTCCGGGATAAAAACTATCCTATGTCCTTTCTCGGGTCTTAAACTATCTTTGTATAAAATTTCATCCAAAAAAGTGGTTTGGATGAATTAGAGACAGACAGACAGACAGAGTTACTTTTGCATTTATAATATTAGCAGCGATTAATATGATGAATAGAATGCAAATAAAATAAACTAAGGAGGGCAGACAGAAGTGTATCTGTAGTACAGTCGGCGACACATTTAGCTTTCCGAAACTGTAAAATTTTCCCAATTAACCTTGAACCTAATGCTTCAGCGATAAAGTTGAAAATCTATCAAAGAAATTTGCCAGATTGTTGTAGCTTAAGATGAATGCTCCAACCAGCCCGCGAAATTCAAATTTTCTTACGTTTTTTGCAATTTGCAGGCCAGTGCTAGGTTGTCTGATGATTGAAATATAATTCGCGGCTGTAAGACATACGTAGTTACAGAATTATAATCATCAAAATCACCAATACAACCCTCCACATACTTGCAAAAAACGCAAGAAATTTTGAATTTCGCGGACTGGTTGGAGCATACCGCGTGTATCTGACATCGACGCACAAACGATTTCCATAGGTCCAGGGCATGATTCTGGACACCCTAGACTTAGAATTTTTCGTCGGCTTTTTTCTCATTTTTTCATTTTTTTCAAGGGTTTTTTTACTTTAGACTGCTCATAATCGTTATTCTGACCTAACCCAATGAGATTTTTAATAAAAAATAATTAATTAACTACTTTCACTAAAAAGAGCAATCTGAATAAAAGGTGTGTTACTCTTGAAAAAATTAAAAAATGAGAAAAGAACCGACGAAAAATTCCAACAAAAATTTCCAATTTAAATATGTTATATTGACATACCGCGTGTGTCTGACATCGACGCACAAACGATTTCCATGGGCATGGCATGGTCCAGGGCATGATTCTGGACACTGGGGTGTCCAAAATCATGCCTTGGACCCATGGAAATCGTTTGTGCGTCGATGTCAGATACACGCGGTAGGTATTGTGCTGGCGTCTGTACAGTAGTACACCCACATATTGGAGTTTTTTTTTTTTTAAGTTCCGTGCGACTGACAATTTTAAGATGGAAAACCAATTAACATTTGGACCGACCCGCGTATACCCAGACTCATTAGAAGCTGAGCATTTGAGACCGTTTTCAAACCGTACAAATAAACGCAAAATTTCATGGATTCTTCGAAAAGGGCATCCTGCGGGGGGGTTTGTTTCTGGCGCGAATTTTCGATCAATCAAGTGCCTTCAGAGGTCACAAATACCTACTTGTCTTGACATCGAACACGAATTCCAAAAAAAATCAGCCAAGTGCGAGTCGGACTTCCACAAGTACCATCCATATAAACCGAAAAAATCTCGTTTCTTGAATTTTAATTTATTTTTTGTTATTTTTGTTGCTACCTTATTTATTATATCTATGGTTGCTACAGTGCCAAGAAAAATACAAATTCTATGAACATTTCAACTGTCTACCTAATACGGTTCTTTGGGTACAGTCCGCTGACAGACGGACGGACGGACGAATAGCAGAGGCTTAGTAATAGGGTTCCGTCCGTCAGTTACCCTTTGGGTACGGAACCCCAAAAAATGTCTATGATTGAACTGAAGCAAATATCACGAACTGTATCAGATTGAAGCGTTGCCTGCTAGTTGGTCTTCTACAGATTGTACTTTGATGAACCACGATTTGTTGTACTCCACGACCTGATTCCACCATCGCCCTTTTACTACCGGAATACCAGACCTACTTGGCCGATATCCCGACTAGTCGTACTCAGCGCTTCTCCTCCACATTGATTATGCGTACAGCTACACTGTGGAACTCTCCCAACGTCTGAGTTCCCGTCCACATATAACCCGTCTGCCGTCAAAGCAAGAGTGAACAGGCATATTCTGGGCACACTCGCTCCATCATAGACCTCATCCATCGCTTTCCATCAGACGTGATTGTGGCCAAGAGCAAGCCCACAACTTAATAAAAAAAAAAGATTGCTTGGAAAGTGACTTGTTTGCGGTGTTTACCCTGAAAACCAATTAAACCATGGTTGCACAGCTTGTGAATAATAAAAGAACGAAATGCCCTTTTCAGCCATGTTTGTTTATTATAACTAAATTCTAGATAAAAACTAGTCATTTCATTTAAAACGTTCTTATTATGCGCCGCGCGTTATCGCTATCAGCGAATTCTTGAGACAACCTTTCGTTAATGTTTACACACCTCTTTTGCGCAACAGATAAGGTGATAATTAGTAATTATTTGTAATGTCTTTGTGGTAGAAATTAATGGCTAAGAAGGATAGATGGCATTTAAGCCGATATGAAACACGTTTCTTGTATGGGAGCGCCGCCTTTTAATATTTATTATTCGTTGTTATTGGTTATTTCACAAAGTGTGTATTTGTATTTTGCCCAGGGGCAGCACAAAATACAAATACCTAGGTACACACTGTCTTGAGATACAGCCTGCTGATGCTGACAGACAGAAAGAATTTGAAAAATTCTTTGTGTTAGATAGCCTATTTATCGAGGAAGGTTATAGGCTATATATCATCACGATAAGACAAATAGGAGCGGAACAATAATGGAAAATGTGAAGCAGACGAAGTTGCGCGGGTCAGCTAGTTTTAAATAAATACCTACCACCTGTGTTTATTATAAAATCTTCTATATCGGCACTTCAGTATCGTTGTCCTATTTTAGATTCGTTTCGTATTCACCTTTAATAAAGGTCCTTATAGGATTTGACAGTTTTGGGTAGTATGAATTGCTGGCAGATACTGCTAAAGTGGCCTTTTTAGAACCGCTGGAAACTGTTGCCGACGGACCGCACGCGTCTCAGTTCCAAAAGGTCGCATCCCAGTCTAATCGTGCACGAGTTAGGCCTAGCGCATGCATACAACTTCTACATCGACTAAACTGTTTTGTCGCTGTGTACCTACTTCTCGTGAATTCCATACAACTAAACTATTTAGTCGATGGAGGTGCGCATGCAATTGATGTAGTCGATCGTCGATTTTTTTTCTCCTAAGCAATTCTAAATACGTTGTTAGTTTACAAACAAATACAAGTTATGCTTTGCTCTATAGACATTTAAAAGAAATAAGAAAAGTAGATACTTTGTACATCCTATACTCAGTGTTCTTCAGACTCTTTAGGTATAGCGCAGGGGCCTTTTTTTAAACTCCTATAATGCTAATGCGAGACTGATCAGTCGCGGATCGACTGTTCAGTCGATGGTATGCGAATAGCGATAGACCGCAATAAAAATTGAAATGAGCGATTAATCGATAGTTGTCCAACTTTTTAATCAAAAGCAAATTGACACAGCTTTTTGATTTTTTTGTCGAGCCACTATCGAGTTGACAGTTTGTGCAGGTTCTATGATCTCAATATATTTTTGAAAACTTTTGACAAACAACAAAACAATTGTTCAACTAAAACTTGTGAGTATGCGCTAGGCCTTATAGTCTAAAACATTATGCCGTCTAGATACGGCCCAACATCACAGTCACAGCCGCGCGCTGAATTCCTCGCTTATCAGCGATGGCGTTATCAGTGCATGCCTCGTTCGTTAGTCACGGACGGTCAAAGAAAACGTAAGCTGATCGATTTACGTAGTATTTATCATGAATGAAGAAATAAAGCAAGAATTTTTTGACTTTCTGAAGTAAATTATGCGAGAAAATAAAGATGGCCTTTCAACATAGACCCCATAATACTAATTTCTACTAATTATTAAAAGGCATTTAGAATATGTACTAAAGTATAATAAATCCATGTACTAAGTCATAAGTCATAAGTCATAAGTCATAAGTCATAAGTCATAAGTCATTTATTCATCATCGTCGTCGTTCATCGTCGTCATTTTTTTTTTTTTTTTCTAAATAAATAAATATCAGAAATTACAGCCAATACGAAATAAAGGGATTAAGGGACGCTATTTTTTGTGGTTTGGAAATTAGAGATGGCTTCTCCCACTATGGGCAGTGCGAGACTGTCAGACAGTCAGACTCTAACAGACTAAAAAAACTTTTTTATAAAAAATATAACCGACTTCCATACAAAATACTACAAAGTATAAAATAACCTTAATTTCGGAATTCGGTGATTTGGTTTTGTATCTTTGTTTTTAACTCCGACTTTCGAAATTAAGTTTATTTGTTTTGTTTGGAAGTGGGTAATATTTTTTTGGAAAAATGTTTTTTATTTTTCACTTTTAAGTGGTGATACTTGGAAGACGTCTTTGTCTACGTAGAAATTGAAATAACTAAAAATGCTCATAAAATAAAAACTACTGATACAAACTTAATTAAATTTTTAAGGTACCAAATGGCAAATATTATGAAACTGAAAAAGAATCACACAAATCGGATCAGAAACCTCGGAGTAATTGGTGTACATACATGAAAAAAAAAACCGCCGAATAGAGAACCTCCTCCTATCTTGGAAGTTGGTTAAAAACCAAACCCGTCCGTGTCCCTCCAAAGGCTCTCTTCGTTTCAGGGCCGCGGTAACACTTTCGAACAATTACGCATATACACCACATAATAATACACCTATTAGCAACATTTGTGCGACATCTTTAAAAAGCGAGGAAGTTGAGCCTAAATAATAACTGTTTTTTTTTTTTTTTGATATGGTTTGCTCTCGACCAAAGACAATTACACCACTAAGATGGGACATCATTATAGAATAAGTCTGAATTTTCTTGTACATTGCGAAAACTTTGTTAGGCCAACTTATAGCTTGAAAATCTAAAAAAGATGACAGAGTGGTGAGCAGTGAATCTACAATAAAAGGAACAGCACTATTTGTCTGTCACGTCACTCACAAGCCACGCCATGAAAGGCTCCTTCTGGGTAAGCTCACTCCTTCGTCGACTTTTTCTCTGTCATCTCTGACATAGACAAGAATCAAGAGTAAATCCATCTCAAATAAAAAAATTGTAAAAGGAACTAAATGATTTCGAACACGGCCAGAATTTTTAAATAATCCCGCCTTATTATGAACAGGTTCTACTCACGTCCATATCGTTCTGTTCCGCATCCTGCAACCTTGGAATCCTTCGCTTTGGTATCACTAGGAAATGCACGGGAGCCTGCGGAGATATATCGTTGAACGCCAAGCACAGGTCATCTTCGTAAATAATATCCGCTTTTATTTCTTTAGAGATTATTTTGTCAAATATAGTCGGTCCCGGCGCAGCAACGCTTTGTGCCTGCGCACGTCGTACTTCGTCGCTATACGGTCTACGCACCGCTATAGCTGAGCCACGAGATAAATCGTATATATTCGTGGGATAAGTCTTCTTCAATCGGAATTTCAGGGCGCGTTGCAGCACTTTATTAAACATTTTTATAGTTTTTCACATCCGAATTCCATCGTCACAGAATCACGCAAGTTTTGGTTTTGTCAGTTTTGACATTGACACTTTGACAGTACGGTTGACAGTGTAAAACTAATTGACAATGACGTGAGAAGGAATGTTGCTGCGTAATAAAAATTAAACTACCATATAACTTGCACAAACGGAAAAAATGTTTAAATAAAATATTTTGGAGATCATCCGGGGTCACCCATTCAAAGGCTATGTAATAACAGACCCATGACAACGGTAAAACCCAACAGCTTTGACTTTGTCACGGCATTGCATCTGCAAGACCTCTGATAAAATGCAGATGATGGACCGTCTACAGCCGTCTACTTAATAGCGATCCTATAATCTTTAACATTATTTCTGCTGAAAGACGCCTACTGCTGAATTTTAATATTGAAAGACTCATAAAAGAAGTAGCGGGACTGCAAGCCATTCTATAAGCAACACCATAGAAATATAAAAAAACAGTCGTCGTCTCGGTCGCATCGTGATAAATTGTAAGAATGGGGTAAAAAACTGCTCATTTCTCACACTAGATAAAAAAAACAACAACTTTACCAGGGAACACTCAACAGTAGCGACCTGTTGAGTGTTCCCTGGTAAAGTTGTTGTTTTTTTTTTATGCGAAACGGGGAAACTCTTGGCCCAAATCTCACCTGATGGAAAGTGATGATTAGGCCGAAGATGGAAGCGAGTTTCACCCGGAATCCTCTTACAGAGAGGAACTGGCTATCATACCTCTAACTGCCGGAACACAACAATGCTGTTAACATTGTTGTTATGGCGACAGACTTGGACATGATGGTGGTAGCTTGCCAGGTGGACTTAGAACAAGTCCTACCACCAACCAAACCGAGCAAAAAATTTGCTCCCGCTGGGAATCGAACCCGGGACCTCTGGGTCTGAATCAGGTGGTTTAACCACTAGACCACGGAGGCGGTTAGTGTCACCTGTTTAGCACCACCCGGGGACCACGTGTAGGGATTCGCTGAAGGGTATTCTCCTACGGACGCGGGTGACTCCGCCCCCAAAACTGTTAAACTGTTGTAAACAAGTGTAATATTTTTGTTATATTTTCTGAATATGACAGTTTGTGCTGCTATTGATTGCAAAAATACAGGGATACATTTATTTCCTAAAGATGCCAAATGAAGAAAACTGTGGGAAAACGCTGTTAGGAGAAAAAATTGGAAGCCTACAAAATGGTCGAGGCAAAATGGTCGAAAATTTGCTTTTTTGCCAGCTGTGGAAGCTTTTCTCTTTACACTCCAAGTCGCGTACATTTTAGCAATTTAATTCATAAACAAACTAAGACAAACAAGTCGCATACAAACAATATGGCGGTTGGTTAGGAACACTCAACAGTGTCGCCATCTACATTATGTTTGTAGTTTATAACCCCATTCATTGTTGTCCAGTAGTTTCTCGTAAAAAGGAAGCCTAAACCAAAACTTTGTGAATCATGGAATAACTTCCCATATTTGAGTATATGTATTTTACTATATTTGTTTTTAAAAACCATGAAAAACAACAAATCGTAAAATTTGTCTAGCTTTACTATGACATGTTATTCTTGTTTTCAAATATCACAGCAACTATACTATTTTTGCAAGGAATACATTGCTCCTTAACTACTACCTAAGTTTGTCACTAAGTGACTGGACAAGCAATGTAAAAATCACAAAACGATATTTTATGGGGATACAACGCTTGGTACGGCCGCTGCTTCTTGCGACGAGTTAGTGTTGTGCTTGCTCAGATTCATTTACGTAGTCTATCGACAACAATGTCGATTGACGAATGAACTTTTGCTGAAATAGTTTATTTTTCAATTTGTCAACCGTTTTATTTTAGCGTAGTAGAGAATTGCGTAACCAGCTTTCGTAAAGTAAGGTAATTAAACTTTAGGTTAATAATGGGTGAACTGTTTATAATATTTTCTGGACGTGCCGTTTTTATTTAATTTTTTTAAGAACGTCAAAAATGTTGTACAAAAATAAACGAAAGGTAATTTTCCGATTTATTCAATCACTAGAGAAAATGTAAAATAAATTGCTTTTGCATAACACAACGATAGCGGCCGCTGTTTTTGTGTGCGTGAGTTGTACGGTGCACGGTAAATATAGGCTGTGTTTGATGGGATAAGGGTTTAAATATTGATTGTTTAGTACGTTCTGTTTTGAGAAATGCGAGTGTGTGTACTGCGTATCTATTGCTTTTACTGAAGCGCATGTAGTAGTTGCCGTGTAGAAGGGGTTTAATGGAGACACAGGGTTCCGATACATTTTCGTCCATCGGGCATAATTGTTTATTATATCTATGCGAAACACCTTATTAGACTTCAGCGTATGGGATTATGAATAGAAAGAAAATAACATGATAATTATAAAAATATGTATAATACTTTGATTTACAATACATTTGCTGATTGCCTATCTATTATTATAAAAACCAACATTATTAATTTCAAACAGATCCTATCCTTTCCATATTTCATAAATTGAACTTACATAACCATTACCCGTAAATAAACATGCATTCATAAATCTTAAAATGTATAAATCTAACTAAATCTGTCTGTACCCACATTCTTACACAATGTTCACTTAAATACTTAAGAATATTATTTATTGAGCAATATTTTCTCGGTACATAACTTATCAATAGTTTTTATACAAGTTAATAATAATAGTTGTCTATATTATAATTCACTTCAATACCTAAATTCCTGAAGTTTAGATAACACCGTTAAACTAGCACCATTATAGTTGTTAGTAAAATTTATGTCACAATTACATTTTCAAACTGTTTATTTAACATGATCATATAAAATACGAAAATATCAAATTATTTAAATTACAATTATCTAGGTTTTCCACCAAAGGCAGGCTATCGAACTATCTATTCTAAATTATTTTATCATCACTAGGTATACTTTATTTTGTATTCGAATTCACAACCGCACTACACAAGTTTAATTTAAACTGTGATAACTACTCTTAGCACAACGAAATAAAGTTATTTTCAGAGTTCAAAGTGTTACTAGATTTTGAGTGCTGTTGTTCGCACTTAAGTGCTATAACTAATTAAAGTTTTGTGTTAATTTGCTAAAACTTGACAATGATTGTTATAAATGTCGGAAAAAAAATCATGCCCAGCTTATTATGCTCAGCGGTTGCTCGTTATTCTATTATCATTCTAATCCTCCATCCTCAGCTGCTCTGTCGTATGCGCATATAAGCTGTGCTAAGAATGGTGAGCAGCATCCTGAAGGTACGGTAGACAAAGGTTCTGATGTACTGGTTTTGGAGCGCGAATCGGCAGAGGAGAGTTACCACGAAGAACATGACACCTTGGTGTACGTAATACATCCTGCAAAAGAAAAATGTAAACTTTTCATTAGGGTATTTTCTTTCCTTCATAGAATTTGTCTCTGTCATATCTGACCTAAATTAGACTAGAGTCAAGAGCAAATCCATCGCAAATAAAAAAAAATTACATGTCTAGCGGTCATTGAAAATTGTACAGCCATTTGAAACGGATACTGAACGTTAGTCAAAATCACCTTGGTAAAAATACTCCCGCGAACAAAACATAATCATTACAATCGTTTGGCAATTGGCGAAAAACATATTCAAAAATGTACAGTAGAATAGACCAACCCTCAATATTTTTTGAAGTAAATAAAAGAAATAAAAAAGTTGATTCTAATTTAGTATACAGACGCAACTATGAAAAAAACACAAAATGTCAAATTTTCCCAATAACTTTGGACCTAAAAGCTTTACAGATATACTTGAAAATCTATTAAAGAAAAATTACAGATCTGTTCATTTGCAAAGGTAGAAGAATAGACAAAAAGAAACATAAGAAAAAATGCAACTAGCATAATTATATGGATCCATAGAAAACTTGTTTAGCCACGCGCACGACTATTGAGACAGTGCACTGTGCAGTGCTGCTGCAAATCGAATTAAAAATACTTAAAAGGGTTCTCACTTGCGCAAGTGCTTCTTTGCTACGTCGATATCTTGGTCTTTTTCTTGTAAAAGATATTTTCTGGTTCCTTTGACGAAATTTTCGTAGTGATCATCCCAACTGCAATTTAAAAGTACAATAAATAGGTTGACCAATATTCTGGGTTACTTTATTTGATACACACTCTAATAATAATAAAGATGTTTTCATTGGTGGTTCCACAAAATATAAAGTCCATTCATTCCTCTATTGAAAACGGAGGAAATTGCGCGGAGAACTTTGGTATCGCGATGAAGGATTTATGTAACCTCAGGACCTTAGATACATTTTGATTTACCTTCATAATTATTACCTATACAAAACTAGAAAAATAACATAAAGAATAGATTTATCTTTTCTTACTTGATAGTGTGGGGATCCAAATTGTAGATAGCAGCATCTTGAGGTGACAGTCTTGATTGTAATTTTCTCACATTGTCTGTTGAAAAGTGCCATTCCCGCACAGAGAAGAATCTTAATACCTCATTCATAGCTATAAGACGTTGGCTGACAGTTATGAGGCTCATCCTAGAACAAAACAATATTTTAGGAACCAAGCTACGATATGGATTTTTTTTATATAGGCTAAAACAATTCTAATGTGACAATTAAACTACCAGTATGGTAGAAATAATTTACTAATGGCAACATTTCTATGAGCGTTTCCTTGAACGCTATAGATAAAAAGAAAACAAAGATTATTTTTTAATTACCTTGTTTTTATTCCAAGAATTTTTGTAATGTATTCAGCGATGTGAAGTGGCGCAGTTTGCAGTACTGTTTCTAAAGTTTTTTGTGTGACCCTGTGAAAACCAAACTTAATTTTAGTTCAGAATTTTCTTGATAGATGGCTCTAGTGTTGCAGCTAAGTTCTTATAACAGACTAGCTGACCCGCGCAACTTCGTCTGCGTCACATTTTCCATTATTGCTCCGCTCCTATTTGTCTTAGCGTGATGATATATAGCCTATAACCTTCCTCGATAAATGGGCTATCTAACACTGGAAGAATTTTTAAAATCGGACCTGCAGTGCGATTCTGTAAACATGTCGAAGTGAACACTTAGGCGAAATGAACGACAAGTGAACTGTCAAAGCATACAAACAAGATGGCATGACAGCTCACTTGTCGTACCTAAGTGATCACGGTGAGGTGTCGACAGAATCGACCGGCAGTAGTTCCTGAGATTAGCGCGTTCAACCAAACAAACAAACAAGCAAACTCTTCTGCTTTATAATATTAGTATAGATAAGTAGGTACCAGATAATCTTCTATCTATATTTATAAAAATGAATCCCTATTTCCTTAGGTCACAGCATCACGCGTGAACAGCTGAGCCGATTTCGCTAATTATTTTTTTGCTGTGTTTGTTAGTTAGAAGAAGGTTCTTTTGAAAGAAAAAAATAAGAAAGTACCGGTTGACGGAAGCGAAGCCGCGGGGCACAGCTAGTATTAAATAAGGATAGTCAAATTCATGCTGAATGCTATACGCTATACAGGAACGGAACGAAAAAACACAGGACATGACATGCGCGTACCTACTAAAGCTCGCGGGCAAAAGCTATTTGTTTATAGTTACACGGGCAGGACACAAAGGAATTCTGCTGCCAAACTTACCCACACAGCACACTGACTCTTATCTACACTAATATTATAAAGAGGAAAACTTTGTTTGTTTGTTTGTTTGATTGTAATGAATAGGCTCAAAAACTACTGGACCGATTTTAAAAATTCTTTCACCATTCGAAAGCTACATTATCCACGAGTAACATAGGCTATATTTTATTTTGGAAAAAAATAGGGTTCCGTAAGATATTTGGGTTTTTCAGACACAAGGTGTAAAAATCAACCAGAAAAGTTACTTATTTTGCGTACGCTGCCTAAACTATAAAAGATAGAACCATGAATTGTTCTAATTAATTGTAGATCTTATAAATATCTACAAAAAAGTCCGCGACATACTATACCTATCTATGTCGAGTGAGGCACAACAACCACTTTTATATTTCACTAATATTATAAAGAGGAAAACTTTGTTTGTTTGTTTGTTTGATTGTAATGAATAGGCTCAAAAACTACTGGACCGATTTTAAAAATTCTTTCACCATTCGAAAGCTACATTATCCACGAGTAACATAGGCTATATTTTATTTTGGAAAAAAATAGGGTTCCGTAAGATATTTGGGTTTTTCAGACACAAGGTGTAAAAATCAACCAGAAAAGTTACTTATTTTGCGTACGCTGCCTAAACTATAAAAGATAGAACCATGAATTGTTCTAATTAATTGTAGATCTTATAAATATCTACAAAAAAGTCCGCGACATACTATACCTATCTATGTCGAGTGAGGCACAACAACCACTTTTATATTTAAAAATCTTGATTTTTTTTTGGACTATATTTAAACGCGTTTATTTTACTCATGCTATTAATCCTTATCAAAATAAAGTATTTCATCACTAATTACAGTTTATGTAGATAATATTTGGTCTTTGAATGATTAAAATCGGACGTTTGGTTTTGAAGTTATGGCGAAATTAAAATATTACGATTTCTGCTGCACGGCCCGTTGCGAAGTGGACGTCACCAAGGCCCCCGGGTGCGCGTGCGGGACCCCGAGTTTAGATCTATGAGTAATAAAGTGTCCTCCACACTACTCCGAAGTTGCACGAGGCGAAGTGCTCTCCGAAGTTGACCGAATTCCGAAGTAGGTGTCCACACACTCGAGCAACTTCGCGAGGAGCTCAGTCGCCCGTTCCCCCGTTCCCCTCACGATAGGCATAATGGATAACGTTCATGTGGCAACTGCCGTTGCAATGTGTACTCTCGCATAATACAATTCCTGCGTATTTACTATGGCTGACGCGAACCGAAGTGAGCCGAGTAGTGTGGACAGACGCTTCGTGTTCGAACTTCGAGTCGTTTGACTCGGGCGCAAAAACCGACAACAACTGGAAGTCGCCCGGGGCGAAGCGAAGTGCCCTTCTACACTATCGTATTCGCTCAACTTCGATCAACTTCGGGAATAGTGTGGAGGCTACTTAAGGTACACGCGTGGCTCAGACGCGAGGTCGGCTCCCTACGCAGCGGTCGTGCGCGAAGTCTAATAATATTCGTGCGATTTTTTTTAGATTTCGTTCTTAGAACTATACCTACGCAAAAGTTCTTCTCAGAGCTAAACAACAGTTCTTCTCAGAGCCAAACAACAGTTCTTTTCAGGGCTAACCAACAGTTCTTTTCAGGGCTAACCAACAGTTCTTTTCAGAGCTAGAATATTACACGCTATTAACATTTTCTTAAACATTTGAAAATGCCTAAGAGAGCCAGGTCTCAACTTACTAAACATAGTTCTCAAGCACGGGCAGCAAGAATACGCCGTATGGGAGAATCTTCACCTGAACGTTCACAACGCCTTGCTGAACAAAATCAGAGACACTCTCTGGTACGCGCTCGAGAGTCGAGTGTCGAACGTTCGCAACGCCTTGCACAACAAAATCTGAGAACCTCTGAGTTATAATATTATAAAGCAGAAGAGTTTGTTTGTTTGTTTGGTTGAGTACGCTAATCTCAGGAAATACTGGTCCGATTTGAAAAATTCTTTCAGTGTTAGATAGCCCATTTATCGAGGAAGGTTATAGGCTATATGTATATCATTAGGCTAAGTCAAAAAGGAGCGCAGAATTAATGGAAAATGTGACGCAGACGAAGTTGCGCGGGTCAGCTAGTTCATTAATAAAATGACTATAAAAAAAATAAGGGTTGGTGACAGCAGGGTAAAAATGTTAGTTGTATGTATTTTTTAATGCCACATTATAGAAAAACTAGCTGACCCGCGCAACTTCTTCTGCGCCACATTTTCCATTATTGCTCCGCTCCTATTTGTCTTAGCGTGATTTAAAGATATGATATATATAGCCTATAGCATTCCTCGATAAATTGGCTATCTAACACTGCAAGAATTTTTCAAATCGGACCAGTAGTTCCTGAGATTAGCGCGTTCAACCAAACAAACAAACAATCAAACGAACAAACAAACTCTTCTGCTTTATAATAAGTACTAGCTGCCCCGTGCAACGTCATCTGCGTTACATTTTTCATTACTGCTCCGCTCCTATTGGTCTTAGCGTGATGATATATAGCCTATAGCCTTCCTCGATAAATGGGCTATCTAACACTGAAAGAATTTTTCAAATCGGACCAGTAGTTCCTGAGATTAGCGCGTTCAACCAAACAAACATACAAACAAACAAACTCTTCTGCTTTATAATATTAAGTATAGATTAGTATAGATTAAAATTTTTGTTTTAAAAATTAAAACAAAAATGTTAGGGGTGAACACTTATCACTAAGGTGTATGAAAAATAGATAGTAGCCGATTCTCAGACCTACTGAATATGCATATAAAATTTGTTAAAAATCGGTAAAGCCGTTTCGGAGGAGTAAGGTAACTAACATTGTGTCACGAGAATTTTATACAACCTGTTTTTTTGATATCCCATAACTCTAGGGTTATATTCTGTAGGTAAAAATAATACTAAAACTCCTAGAATAGGTGGTCCAAAAATGCATCGTTTCGGAGATATCATCAATCATAATTAAATTAGGTCAAAAATTGTCACCAGTATGACGAATCTTTACTTTTGCGAGGTTGCCAAACTTCGCCGATAATAGACCCTCGATGTGTCTAGGTATCTAAGTTTCATTGATAAATACAAGTAATGCATTTTTATTCAAACCGATCATTCATATTCATAGCTAAGAAAATGCGACGTTGTCACATTTCACGTAAGGGTGTTTTACATTAATAATCGTGACTTTGCCGAATTATTTTGTATGAAAAATGAAAAAAAAAAACTTTTTACAAAAAAATACAACCGACTTCCAAAAAAAAACACTACAAAGTAAAAAATAACTTTAATTTCGGAACTCGGTGTCAAAATACAAAGAAACTAACAAAAACACCGACTTCCGAAATTAAAGTTATTTTTTACTTTGTAGTGTTTTTTTTTGGAAGTCGGTTGTATTTTTTTGTAAAAAGTTTTTTATTTTTCACTTTTTAGTCGTACCCCATACCTAACAACCTCCTTTTTGAAGTCGGTTAATAATTATACAGAAGAAAATTCGCAAAAGAAGCTCACTTTAAGAAGTATTTATTAGTTTTTAGACTAGATGCTGATAATCCAGGCTGCAGCATCAGGCCAGACTTATGTCACAATTGCATTGAACTTAAAATTTAGTCCTGTTTAAAATGAGCCCAAACACGACTATGGTGCTGTAATTTCAAGGTTCGTACTTTTTCTGATGCTCCTGGCTTCAGCATCAGGTCTCTATGTACTTCGGTGTTCCTCATTAACAGTACGTTTATCCACACATCGAGCCCACGAATCACCCTTTTCAATGATCCTAAACACGATATATCTGCTGTTAGTTGTCGAAGAGTTAGGTACTCTGCAGCATCAGGTCATGACTTGATGATCATGAGACCAAATGTGGCAAATGCCCTATCAAACATCAAAACAATTTACTAAAACAATCCTTGCCTGTTCGAGTAACTTCTTACCTACTGTTAAGGAGTTGTACCTTCCATCATCAGCCCAGCTACCTGACATGGTAACAACCATACGCAAATACACAAGATACTTCATAATATATGCAAAAAATAATGAGTAAGCCTATAAAATTTGAGGTTTGCCCTCGATTTCTCTAAGATCCCATCATCAGATCCTAATTTGGTGACAATGGGACCACCTCAGAACTATCTACTTTCGAACAAAAAAAGAATTTTGAAAATCCGTCGACAATTGGCGGAGTATTCGATGAACAAACATAGAAAAAAAAAAAAAAAAGCATACAAACATCCGAACATAGTACCTCCTCCTTTTTGTGAAGTCGGTAAAAAAAAAAGCATACAAACATCCGAACATAGTACCTCCTCCTTTTTGTGAAGTCGGTAAAAATAACGAAGGATTGGAATGGAACATAACTCATATGCCAGTTGATTCTTTGATATGGCCTCAATCATACCCTAGAGTTATGGGATATCAAAAAAAAACACGTTGTATATAAGATTTAGAACGACAGTACCCCAACCATAGGTAGGTATATGTTGTATACCAGTTTGTAAAGTGCAACTGTTTTTTATTAGGTAAGTAGGTATATTTACTGCAACACCTTATATGCAATAAAGTTTTTTTTACTCACTTATTCTCAACGGCTAGACCGCTGGGATACCAGAAGGTGTTGTCAAGGGGATGTCCTCTCAGGTTCTTGCGCAGTCCCACCTCGAAGTCACCCCAAGTGGTCGGGTTCTCATAGGTACTACAGTTGTAGACACGGACTTGTTGCGGCCTGAAACATATATCACGCTTGTAGGTTTTAAGCTACAGATAGTAGGTACCTACAAAGTAAACAAGTATAAAAGATTTTAATTTGCTAATGGCAAAACAAGCTTTCTTTAATTACCTACTTATAGTAAATTCCTCAATACAGGGCTGTAGCTAGAGTTTTAGGTAGGGCAGCATTGTTTACAGGTAGGGCAGAAGTAAAAAAATATCATAAATGATCTGCTCCGAAGCATAATATATGGGCTCCTAAATCAATCACCAATTTATATCACTGACCTCTAGGTCAGCAGACTGTGGTATGTTCGGAAAAGTTTAGATACCTATCGCTGCAATTTTTTTTTATCTCAAACTATAAACAAATAATTGAACTAAAGTCATTTATCTTAGTTTTTGGTATTTTTAAGCCTGGCATTGTAATTTCAAGGTAGGGCATTGCCCCCCAATGCCCCCCCCCCCCCCCTAGCTACGGCCGTGCCTCAATAGCTTCGTTAAGTTGTAGACTACCAAAGAAAACTAGGTCTTTCGAGGAGTGCTTGAGCCCCTTAGCTTCATGGCTTCGCCAATGCTTGAAATGTTCCTGTTGAGGGAATATTATTTATAGGCTGACTAATGCTATGTTAAAGTGGCAGTGGGTATGGCACAGGACACATTTGCTCGCAGAACTGATGGCCGGTGGCAGCCCCGCCGGACCTGCCTCGAGTTGCGTGTAGCCGATGGATGCTCTCGGACGGGAGCTGTTGTTGTGACGACACGCGCGGGGAGGCCGCCACCAGCAGTGGACCTCTTTCGACTGATATGATGATAATGAAGAAAGACTGTCGTATATGAGGGGGCTGAACTGTATAGGTAACTCTATTTCTCAAACATGCGTGGAAATGTGAGCATTATTCTGAAAACCTTCTTCGAGATAAATCAAAATTGCCGTACTGGCCGAGCAGCGGCCGGCAAAAGTTGTATGAAAATCCATAATATAGATCTACATAATATCGTGTTTTGCTGCCAAATAAATTACATACTAACTCATATCTATCGTGTAATTTAAAAATGGAACGATCTTATATATTGCGAAACATAGCAACCAAGGAGGTAACTTATCAAAAGTTTTATTTAAATTTCGAACTGGCTCGTAAATAGAAAGCTGTTTATTGAAATAAAAAATGAACACTTTTACGCGGGAATTATTATTGTTGTTGGTTGTTCGACATTTGTTTTCAAAAATAATTGTATTTTAATTTCCGCGCATTTTTTCGTCGTCCATCAATGCCTCTTTTGCTGGCCGCTGCAGTAATGTAGGTACTAATACCTAAAGTAATAAAGGAATCGCTATCACTTCCAACTTTTAAAAGGCATTTAAAGCGTTTTTATAACATAATTTTAGTTTACTACTAAGCGAAACCGTCGCTTATCTTAATTGTTGTTTTTCCTCATAGAAGTGAATAACTGCATTATTTTTGAAAGAAATAAATTTCTTAATCCGTATGATGAATGCAATGCTAAAAATCGCTACCTAAAATAATAGTCAATGCTGGAAACCATAACCTACACCACAGTACGTTACAGAAAACCGGAAAATTTATCCGGAACACAGATAATAAGGTCGCCCACGCAGTAACATTGTTCCAGAGACAATCGCCGCTCCATAATTTTATTAATATTAGTCTGTAGACATCTTTAAATATGGCGTCCATTTCGCAAGCCATTTTCCGGGTGTTTTAATCGTTATTTTGTCCTTCTACTTTTATTAAATTGTTTGAATAAGTACAATGACCCGGCTGGCTAGTTGAGCCACAGTTATTAAACACTACCATTCAAGCGAAATGTATGTTTAAAAACGTTTGCCAGAGAAAGAATCCTATGACTTTTTTATTGAGCCTACTGCAATGAACGGAGCACAAAATATCTCAAATTGCTACGCTAAAAAGTTGCAAATGGAATACCTTACCCAATACTTGGCCCGATTTGGATCCGAACCTGACACTACGCGAATTCAAAGTTCAAAAATTCTAACCAATTATTGTTTTGCGAAAGTAACTCTGTTTCTAGTCTGAGTATCTTCACGAGAGAGATCAATATCTCTCTAATAGGCTAGATTCCATCATCCACAAATTGCAAAACGATTTAGTCCGTCAGTTAGCGTATTGAAAAATAATGGACACGTATTTTTTGACACGTCGTATCAATGAATATTGACAAAGATAAAACGCATCAAAACTTGGGAGTGGGGGCTCGTGACGTCACGACTCACTAAAAATTATGCGAAGGTGTGACGTATTGAGAGGGTTAAAAGCGTCGTAACTTCGTCAATTTTGGTTCCCGTAACAAAAGAAATAATACGGGTCAAATATTTTTTGATAATCTAACTGACGATGACGGACTAAGTAATTACATTTTTTCAGGACACAAGCCTATTGCAAAACTATTTAGTCCGTCAGTTAGAGTATTGAAAAATAATAGACGCGTATTTTTTGTTTTTGTAAATCAATGAATATTGACAAAGATAAAACGCATCAAAACTCGGGAGTGGGGGCTCGTGAGCGGCGTGACGTCACTACCCGCTAAAAATTGTGCCACGGCGTGTCATATTGAGAATTTTAAAAGTGTCGTAACTTCGTCAATTTTGGTTCCCGTAACAAAAGAAAAAATACGGGTCAAATATTTTTTCAGTAAACAAGCCTATTAGAAACCCCTGAATATCCATACTTCCATTACATTCTATACTATTTATATATTTAAAATGTATGATGGGCGCCGGCAGTACTATTTTCAGGGGTTGTAACTTCAGAACCCCTCCTCGAATAGGAAAGGTTTTCTTTTACCCAGACTAAAGTAAAACCTTGCCTGGGGTCTTCTAGGTACATTACGCTTAATGTCTATGTTTTCGTATGTTTTATTGAAAAGCAAGGGGTGTCAGTGCACTCCTTCCGAGCGCCCATGAATGATGACAAATATTTGAATATGAATATTTTTGAATTCGGAAAATTGCGAGACCTTTAGTATTGGTGTAGCGATGTGGATGCTAAAGTTAGAGTCGATATGAAAAATAATATGAAAAATATAAGTCCGTTTGTAACCTTTTCACGCCTTCACGGCCGAATAGAATGGGATAAAACTAGGCACACAGCTAGACCATGTCCTGAACATTGGAAATTTTCCCGGGAATTTTTCAGTTTTCCTGGGACCATTTTTCACGCAGCCGCAGCCGCTGGTAGAAGCTCGTCCAAAATGTTATTGTTGCTACAAATATTAAAAAACCCTCCTTCTATAGCAGTCTGATGGACAATGAGTAAAATAAAAACTTAGGTATCTAATTTATTACGCTTTTAGCGATAAGGTCTTTACACTCTATATTTTACTAGCTGACCCGCGCAACTTCGTCTACGTCACATTTTCCTTTACTGCTCTGCTCCTATTTGTCTTAGCGTGATGATATATAGCCTATAACCTTCCTTGATAAATGGGCTATCTAACACTGGAAGAATTTTTCAAATCGGACCAGTAGTTCCTGAGATTAGCGCGTTCAACCAAACAAACTCTTCTGCTTTATAATATTAGTATAGATATAGATAGTATAGATTAAGTTCCTGTAGTGTAATTTGTCGTTGTGGCGACGCTTGGGTGAGCTCTATGTCCAGCAGTGGACGTCTTTCGGCTGATGTGATGTTGTTGAATGTAATTTTTTATGCTGTAGGTACCTACAATAGAGAGTACTTTTATACTTTTCCAGAGGCGGATAAAATGTTAGCGCCCTAGGCAAACCTCATCGACGCCCCTGAGATAAGGCAGGAGCAAGCGCGGATCCAAACAATCAGGGACTTGGGAAAAAATTGTCTTTAAGTGAAGCCTCCTTGAGTTTATTGAAAAAAAAAATGCGGATTAACAATTTATCTACACTAATCTATAATATAAAAATGAATCGCTAAATGTGTTGGTAAGCGCATAACTCAACAACGCCTGGACCAATTTGGCCAATTCTTTTTTTGTTGTGTTTGTTATAATCAGGAGAAGGTTTTTATGTGGTTTATAAAAAAAAAATTGCCAGTTGACGGGAGCGAAGCTGCGGCGGACAGCTAGTATATTATAAAGAGGAAAGATTTACTTGTTTGAATTGAATAGGCTCCGAAACTTCTGGACCGATTTGAAAAATTCTTTCAGTGTTAGATAGCCCATTTATCGAGGAAGGTTATAGGCTATATATCATCACGCTAAGACAAATAGGACCGGATCAATAATCGAAAATGTGACGCAGACGAAGTTGTGCGGGTCAGCTAGTACGTTAGTAAATTATAGCGCGCGTAGCGAGCATGCAAAATTACTAATAGAAAAACAGAATGACACTGCCCAACCCGGGAATTTAATCCAGGACCCCACGCTTAGTAGCCGTATGCCGTGGATTTGTGACGACAAGATCTCCGAGACAGTCGTATTCAAGCGAGAGCTAAATTGTGAATGTCGTAAAACAGTTTGCAAATGATTGATTTTTGGGATCGGGCTATGTAAGAGTAATCAAGTAGTAATAGTTGCTTACTTCGCAATCTCTTAGATACAAATATTGTTTTTTTTTCATGTATGTAATAGTAGGTAGGTACTTTTTTCGTGTTAATTTTCCTCGCCGCCTCGGCGACCATAGGCACGTGCCCACTTTGCTTTAGGGATAATCCGCCTCTGTTCTATTCTATTCTAACCATACAAATATTGCAATGGAATAGAATGGAAATACTCTGTACCTACTTGCGTAGTAAGTTGCCGTGTGGTAGGGGCAAACTGGAGACACAAGTTTCCGGTATATATTTTCGTCTAACGGACATATTTCCTTGTTTATTAGTGATTCTAACTTTTCATGCATGTAAAAAGAAGAACAAAAAAAAAAAACACTCACCGATCCACAGCAGTCTCCCAGGCAACAGCCAACAGAGTATCGATGGCTATATCGACAGGCAACATGTCTGCCCGCGCCGTCTCCTTGCAGCAGAACACGTGGAGCACACCTTTGCCCGCCCCGACCACCACGCCACTGGGGCCGTTCAGGTTCTCTATCCAGCCGGGGAAGGGGTGGCGGAGAGAGGAGATTACTGGAAGAAGAAGGCGGTAAATGGAGAAAGACATGGGCTCCGGCAGGGCCATTTTTAGGGGGCGCGTCTTCAAAACCCCGCCTCGAATAGAACTAAAGAAGATGGATAATTATGTCACCGAAAAATGGCAAACGCTGTAAGATTGTAAAATATTGCGTGAATTTACAAATTATTTTCTCTAAATAAGACACGGATGTATTGAAAACTTTTGAATTAGGTTGGGATATTTTATATACGAAACGATTTTATCATAATACTAGCTATCCCCCGCGGCTTTGCTCCCGTCAACTGGCTACCCTGCAACTTCCTTATTTTTTCGACCGAAGAACCTTCTCCTGACAGTAACAAAAAGAGAATTAGCGAAATCGGTTCAGCTGTTCTCGAGATTTGCGCTTAGCAACACATTCAGCGATTCATTTTTATATTATAGACTTCGGGAAATTATAATTTAATCAAGATGAGGAGGAGGAGCTGAACGCGGGATTTGCTAGGTCTTTTTAATACATTCCGCTTTTCTATTTTTTTTTTATATGTGTTCGTATGTTTTATTGAAAAACTAGGGGTGAGAAGTGCACTCCCTTGCACCCTCCTCCCGGCGCTTATGAAGAAAGACATACTTAAGAATGCAATGCAAGCGCCATCTGTATTGAAATTTATGAACTACTTAGACGGTCTACAGTTGTAAATAGATGACAGCACTGTGATTTTATACAATTCTGATGGCCTCACGATAGTGGAGGTTATGCCATTTTTACTAGAAAGGGCCATTTTATAGCCTTTATTTACTTAGAATTCATGCACATAGGTACAAAAAGCAGTCTTAATGCCCTAGGCATTCTCTAGCATTCAACCAAGGATGTTAAAGAGATAACATGGCAGGTGAATTTTGAAAAGTAAGCTCTGTCAAACTTACCAATAGTTGGCCTGAAAATGGCGACCGGATAACCTTTGTTTCCATGTTCTTGCACCACATTCTCTGCCAGCGCCTTTGTGAAAGTGTAGGTATTGGGTTTCGGTGAGATGTACCTGGAAATATGCACTTCCGTTTAGGCTCCAAACAACTGAATACACTTTACTGATAAGGCTGGTTAGCCTTGAGTTGAGCAGTGTTGCTGCTGCAAGGCCCGAGAGCTCTACTGTATATAAGAATTAATTTGCTGTGTACAATAGTAACCAAAAATGCATAAGCATTCTTACGCACTAACAGCTTGACGGTTAGTTTGACTTACGACCTTCTATTTTCCAGCAGTAGTCAACAAACGGTTGTGGTTTATAATTTCGTGATTACAAAATGAGCTCAGATAGCCCAACGGTTTAGCGCCCTCAGAGAAATTTAAAAAAAAAAATTCAAAATTCAAGCATTTATTTCAATTAAACCATTTACAGGCACTTTTGAATTGTCAAGGTCGGTCGGTCCAAAAAGTTGAAGCTATTTGCACGTTCCAAAGCGTAGATCTCTATGGAGAAGAACGTGCAAGAAACTCCACGGACACTCTTTTAAAAATAATATTTTTTTACAAAGATTTATTTACATCGGGTTGAAATTATACATACATGTGAGAACGATGTAAAAGACGAGCAGGATAAAAGCGTCCGGAATAAAAGAGGAACAATTCAAAGAAATAATTCAAATTAACCATGGCAGCTAAGAAATGACCAGTCCCGACTGACGGCGCCCGTTCACGAACATGACGCATGCGCCAGCACCATTCGGCTCAACCATTTTGAAGGGAGCCAAATGATCCAACGCATACGCCACCATCAGCTAGACTTTTGAGTGAGCATGACACTCCCAACCGCCAGGGTACATTCAAGTCAAAAACATACCTAAAACTGATAATTAAAGTTAAAGGTACACAGTACTCACACATGTGCTGTTAATGGCTGAAATTATACAATGCTAAGTAAGTTGATTCTAACAATGCAAATTTTTCTTACAATCTTCAGCCGGTCCAACAATGTTTCCGAACTATTTACAGATTAGTTTGGGCTCCCTAGTGGCTGTGGAGCAGGACCAGCATTCAGCCAAGCATTTTTATCTTCAATATAATCCCCCACCTTATAATATGCTTGCCTGCATAGTGTGCGTTTAATACAAGACTTGAATTTCGTCTCATTTAGTTCTAATATATGGGGAGGTATCTTATTATAACATTTTAAACAGTACCCCATGAAAGATGAGGCTACTTTAGCCAGTCTGAAGCCTGGTTGAACTAACTGGTCCCTATTTCTAGTACCATAATTATGTCTCTCGCCTCTTTTACTAAAAAGATGTGAATTCTTTCTGACATACATGATGTTTTCGTAAATGTATTGACAAGGTACCGTCATGATGTTAATAATCTTAAACAGTTCCCTGAGAGAATCGCGCCGGCGGAGATTATATATCGCTTTGATGGCTCTTTTCTGCAGAATAAAAATAGACTCGATGTCTGCAGCCCGTCCCCATAGTAAAATACCGTAAGACATGATACTGTGAAAGTAACTAAAATATACCAGTCGGCGACATCCGTTAGTTGGCGGATTTTTCTACCAGCATATGCTGCTGAACTTAGCCGTCCGGAAAGAGATGTTATATGAGGGCCCCATTGTAGCCTGGGGTCAAGCGTAATTCCCAGGAAAACCGTTTTATCGACGAATTCTAGTTTTTCCTTGTTCAATAATATGTCACAATCACTGCTTTTGACATTAGGTAAGGCAAATCTTTTGCACTTTGTTTTCTTTTCATTTAGAACTAAATTATTCGCCGTGAACCAATTTTGGACTTGCATTAGGGCATTATTTATGTCATTACCATTGTTCGTCCTTCTATTTATCTTAAAAATTAAAGAGGTATCGTCAGCAAACAACACCATATCAAGATTTTGTTGCAATAAATAAGGTAAATCATTAATATAAACCAAAAATAAGAAGAAGAGAGAAGTGTGATCCAGTGTGTCGTAAGTTCAAATCCCACACACTACCAGACTTTTTGTATGTTCTTATTCACATTGCAATAAGTTAGAAAGGTAGATCACAAAAAAAATACAAAATAAGAATTTAGATTTCTGCGAGGTAGACATCAGTTATTTATAATTATTAATATTTAACTTGAACCAAATGAACTGTCGGTTGGTTGTAGTTGTTGGTTAGTGACGTGTGGTTAGCAGTAGCGTAATTATTCACAAAATGCAGGCAAACATTAGTATTGAAGTGAGGGCGACTATTTTATTTTATTAATAAAACTCAAATATCTGAAGAAACCGGACTGAATGTGAGTAAAATATTTATATTTGAATTGTAACTTTATAAATTTATTTAGGTATTTATTTACACATCATGTTTTGACGAATTCAAAAACGAGAAGATATGAAATGTATTTAAAGAACAGACTATATACACTTAAAATAGAAAAAAAAAACTCTTAACTAAAAAATGGCATAAAAAAATTCGTCCCCATCGCTATCGACTGGAAGTGAGCCCAAAAGACTGGCTGCATTGCCACGTTGTATGGCAATGTTTATCCTCTGACCAAGGTAAAAGCCAGCTCTTGGGTCACGCGAAGCGTCAACTAAGCGTTTTGCAAGATCTTTAAATAGGACGTGAGCACTCGGACCCCACGGTCCGAGAGTTTCAACCCCAAACGGCTCAAAAATGTAGTTGCCAATAAGGCTACTATATTTCCGCCGTTTGAGGTTTTCAGCAGCCGAAGCCGCAGAACCAGCACAGCACGACGAGCTAGGAAGATGGGATGGCGCAAGAGAATCGACACAAGTAGCGTCCCACACTAAAGGCCTACCCATCTTCCATGGAAATAAAGACATACCGTCCGGTCTTTTGCCATCGTCGCGTGCCAGGCCAATGGGTTCTAATACGGCTGGCATGCCGACGGCGACAAGAGCACGTCGGATAATGTCGTTGATATTTGCGTGCCGTGCTATGCGACCCGCACTTCGACTGCATGACAGGCCGTGGTGCCCGAGGCTGTTGACAGCTTCGCCACAGTGGCAGCGATGAGGAGAACAACAAGATGCGCCTAAGCGAAGGGAAGCAGCGAGGCGGAAAGTAGTATCGTCGAACAAGGTGCCTATGTTCGACGACGGTAGTGCGTGAAGCCAGAGGCCCGACTCCCACTCACCCACAGCCAGCAGGCGTGCACGCTCCGCAGAAGTGGCAGCAGAGGCAATTAGGTTATTCTGAACTCCTCTGCAGAGCGGCTCATCCCACCGTCTCTGGTATGATGGGTTGTCGGGTAAATTTTGATTCGGGCAAGCGAGTCTCCAGGCATTTATAGCCTCGGTAAAGTACGGCACATCAAAATCAGTCAGTGTAGAAGCTAGGATATTCCTGACTAATTTTTCAGTGCCGTGAACCGAGGATATAAAAGCCGGTAAACTTATACTGGTAATTTTGCGGACGCCAAGGCCTCCCATGCGGATGGGAAGAGTGGCTTGAGCCCAAACTCGGTCGTCCATGGCCACATTTAAAATTGATGATAGCGTTTGCTTTATAATTTCGTCCATTTTTTCCAGAAGGTGAGGGTGCTTCCATAGATGGGAAGCACGAAGAAAATATGATAATTTAGGGCCGAAACAGCAGTAGCGAATTATGGTGATGGCCGAATGCATGTTAATTTTCGACAATCTTTCCGAAACATCATTGAAATTTTGAATTTTTTCATCAACAAAATTAGGAAAAGAATTCTCAAAGATTGGCGACCCAAGGAGGCGAAGAGAGCTTTTATCCATTATTTTGATTTCAGGGGCTATTGCGTTGAATTTTGAAAGAATGAGTTGTCGGTCAGAACTGTCAGATAAAAATAATTCACATTTAGAAAAATTCAGATCAAGTCCTATGGAATGAAACTGAGTTTTTAAAAATTGTAGATCATCTAATACCGAAATTACATCGCCACCAAGGGTTCCATCATCGAGATACCAAACATTAAATTTTGAATTTACCTGTCGAATAATTGGATGAATAGCTAAACTAAAGATCACTGGCCCGAGGGGATCACCTTGTTGACAGCCAACAGCGTATTCCAAAAGGTTGTCCTGGTAAAGTAATTTAGATGGTTGTCTATAACATTGCCAAAGAAAACTGAAAATTTGAGGTATTTCTTTTTTAGATTCTGCCAGCAAGGTGTCCCTATTAACAAAATTAAAAGCATTTTTGATGTCAACCTTCAGGATGACCTCTCCTTTGCCAGAATTTACGTAGGTCGACTTTATAAATTAATCTTTTAATATTTTAACTAAAAATTTATACCTGAGATTATTTGGTAGAATATGGCTTAATTCTTTTTATTATTTTTTGAATCCATCCATCACTTTATGAGGCTTAAAAGCGAAATATTAGTGTTTATTATTGGATTTATAAATACGCAGTGCTTTTTAAAATTATATTAATTATATATGAGTATTAACTATATAAAACTGGCCAAGTGCGAGTCGGACTCGCCCATGAAGGGTTCCGGTACCATTTATCTATAAAACTACGAAAAAAACACGTTTATTGTATGGGGACCCCCCTTAATATTTAATTATTTTAAATTTTTAGTGTTTGTTGTTATAGCGGCTACGGAAATACATCATTTGTGAAAATTTCAGCTTTCTAGCTATCACGGTTTATGATATACAGCCTGGAGACAGACAGACAGACAGACAGCGGAGGCTTAGTAATAGGGTCCCGTTTTACCCTTTGGGTACGGAACCAAAAAAAATGAAGCCACTTTAGTATTTTGTTAAGTATAGCGACATAATATTTTCATTTTTTTTTGTTTTAGAGAAATACTGTAAGTCTTTGGATAAAAAGATATGAAGAAGAGGGTAGCCTTGCTAGTCGAAAGAGAAGTGGAAGACCGACGCTTATTAGCAAAGCGCAGTGACGACATATGGTGGACGAGTATGAAAAAAAAAGTTTCACACCAACGAGACACTTTGCGGAATTATTCGACACATCGTTGCAAACTGTTCGCCGTGCGCTCCACGCTGAAGGTGTGCATCACAGAAAACCTGCTAAAAAGCCTTACTTGACAGAGAAACATAAACAAGAACGATTACGTTTCGCACGGGATTATTTAGATTTCGACTGGAATACCACCATATTTTCAGATGAAAAAACATTTAAATCCAGTCAAAAGGGCAGACTTCATTTATGGCGAAAGGATAACACTCGATGGTGTGATAAAAACGTAATCCCTGACACCGAATCAGGTCGTATTACAATTAATATGTGGGGGTGGATGAGTGCAGCAGGACCAGGAGAACTGGCTTTCATTCCTCCACGCGCAAACAGTTCGACTTATGCGGAAATATTAGACTCCATCATGCTACCTACTACTGTGCGCAACATTTACCCTGCTGATGCGTTAGCACAATTTTCATTTGTCCAGGACAATTGTCCTATTCACCGGGCGAGTACTGTGCGTGAGTGGTTTCACAATCACCCGGAGGTTATTGTTGTTCCATGGCCAGCGCGATCACCCGACCTCAACCCCATAGAAAATCTATGGGGTTCGATGGTGCAAAGGTGGGACTCACGGAATGAGAGGTCCACGGAACAACTGAAAACCCATTGCATGGAGGTGTGGGAAAATTTAAGAGGGAGCGAAACATGCGGTAATATTGTTGGGTCCATGCGCAAACGGCTACTTGACTGCATTGAAAATAATGGGGTTATAAAAAATATTAATATTCATTAAATTAAAATATCTTTGTTTTAGTTTTAATAATCAGACGGTGTAACTAAATATTTAGTAGGTCATTTTAAAATATTAATAATGTTTAACGAAACACTAGACATAATATTAATTATGTTGTGTTGACTTTCGTTTAAAACAGCTATTTCTTTTAACTTGTGCCATCGCCTTATCTTAGGAATGCAGTGAACTCGCTACTATCATGATTTTATTTTGTGTTCTGTTTCTTCTACCCGCATTGTTGTAACATAAATTAATAGTTAGATTTATTTTTCTCATCTAATTGACGATTGTCTTAATTTCTTTGAACTGAACTTGAGGTATAGTTTCAATCTTCTTTTCGCCAAGAAAATGAACAATTAAGCTATAACCTCAATACATTATTTGTGACGTTACCTAAAAATAACATGTTTACAAAATCTAAACCATATATCAGTTTTCAATAAAACTGGTTGAATAGCAATACTTTTAATAACTAGCTATCGACAGTTATATTTTGTGGTATTAAAATATCCTTTCATTGTTATTATGAATGGTCTAAGTGGGTATATTTCCAACAAACAATGTTATCAACGGTTACAAGAGAACTTTGTTTGTCTAGGTAACAATTTAACGAATAAACATTTGTTTTATCATTTACCACGACTTTTTTATTTCTACCTTACAACATCGAAATGATGAATAAGATCACTACTAAATAGTTGCAAATTACGAATACGATAAATAAATCATAATATTCGTAATTTGCAACTAACTAGTACAAAAAATACAATATATAAAATACAATTGTAGTTTCAATAGAAGAAATATAACAAAAAAAACTTATTTATTATATGGTATTTTCAATAACAGAAAAATCAGCTACGGACCAGGATTTGAACTCGGACCTCGTTGATTGCGAGTCGATTACCTAGCCCTGACGGCTACAAGCACATGAGTGATTAGCGCGAATTTTATCAATCCAATGGTCGCCTCAGCTGTGACTGTGTAAGGCATGTTCTTAATGACACACTAACGCGCGTAGTGCGACGACAGTACATTAGTGTGTGTTATCTGTGGAATGTTGAGATACTCATACAAGCAACGAGTATTTAGTGTTGACGACAACGTGAAAATAGAAGGTAGTAAGTCAAACTATACGTCAAGCCAATTACTTTGAGAGATTCTTATCGACTTTTGTAGTCTGACTGTACATGTCACCGAAAAATGGCAGACTCCGTAAGATTAATAAATCATGATAAGATTTTAATTTCTCGATATATTATGAAAAAAATCGTTTTATATAGAGTAATTCCCATACAAATTCAATAGTTTCCAATATCTGTTATTTCGAAAAAAAAGTTTACAATTTTACGCGATAAATGATATTTATTTTGTAAGTAGGTTGTAAATAACACTTTAACACGTCAATCTTTTTTTGGTAATTTTAAACTAGATGAGGTCGGCGTTTCCTAGATGTCTGCTCTGAGAAGAAACACCGAAACAAACTCAGAGGTCAAAGTATATTTTAAGGTCCATACAATCGTAGTGGTCAAATCATATGAGAACCATGTAGGTTAATGTCTGAAGTGGTATTTTGAGGAAAGTACCACACAGATATTCTACAATCTTACGGAGTTTGACATTTTCCGGTGACATACATACGACCTCCACTGCCGAGATAAGATCTTCTAGACTTTCGTTGGTAGTGGTGAAGGCTAAACACGTGCTTTTGTCAGTTCTACGAATATTTTAGTTTTTGGTGTTCTTTTAAAGTGTGAAACTTGTCCGAAACTGTATTTTGTGCTTGTGTTGTTGGTTCAAGGTTTGTTTTGTAGTTGTTATTGTCCTATTGTAGATAGAATAATTCAAAATGAACTCCGAAAAGCCCCCGGACCCTGACCCCCCGGATGAACTGTTTGTACTCTCCCCTTTGCTGACTGTAACCCTACCCCATGACGCTGAAGTGCCTACACAAGACCCTAGTATGGAAATACAGACCACAATTAATCGTAAAAGGGTCGCAGGTTCCCCGCCCCTACTACTTCTAAAATTCCGACAAAAATCGCGAAAGACGTTGTTGGCAGACTTGTATGTACACCATGAGAGACAACCCACCATACATTGTTCATGTTTCTCTCAAGGATGAACAGACGTCAGGCACTGTGCTGCAACCAATCAAGTTTGGTATGTTTGTGACGATGAATAACGTCAATAACGTACGTCTCGATGGGATCAAACGCATAAACGCATAGGTAGAAACAGAGTGTCAGTTGAGTTTAAGTCACATCAGGATGCCAACAGTTTTTTGAGTAACAAAATTTTAGAGACATACCGGTTGAGTGGTCGGAGGATGAAGTTATCAAATATATCCAGGTTCCGGAGAGTTGTGGCCCCGTTATCAAGGCTAGAAGAATGAGCCGTAAGGTGACTTCTTCTGGTGTGACTGAGTGGAGGCCTACACAAACTGTAGTGCTTACTTTTGATGGACAAGTCTTACCCAAACGTGTATACAGTTTTTATTCCGCTCTTCCCGTGGAGAGGTACACATATCCAACCATACAGTGCTATCATTGTTGTCGTTACGGTCATACTCAAACTGAGTGCCGGTCAAAACCAAGGTGTTTCAAATGTGGTGCAGATCATCCAGGCTGGATGTGACGTTACCCCTGAGTTCAGCTTTTGCGTTTCATGTACTGGTAACCATTTTGCAAATAACAGTGCCTGTCCAGAATTGGGCCGACAGAAGAGCATCAAAGCTCTGATGGCGGAGAAATCAGTAGCATACGCGGAGGCAAGTCGGGTTTTCCCACCTGCTTCAAGATCTTATGCCAAAGTTTCCAAATCATCTCGCAGCAAAGTTAACAAACCCCAATCCCAATCAACAAGTCCCATTCCTGCAACCCAAAATTCACACCGGAAAACGGTATTCCTTAAACCTAAACCCCACCTACCCCTTTCCCCTGGTTATAATATACAGGCTCACCGTGAGCTTACCCAAAATTATTCATTCTCCCCACCCAGAAATGGCTGTGCTCTTCCAATGGAAGCAGCGGAGTCAATGACTTATAGGAAGGATAACTCAAGAAACATTTTAGAACTCATCACAAATATGTTAATGTCTGTACTCTCCAGTCCGTCCCAATCAATACCTGACCACGTTGCAACAAAACTGACCTCGATTTTAAATTACATCAACAATGTTCCATCCCCTGACATTCCTACAATGGAACGTGAGGAGTATTACTCCCAGAAAGTCTGACCTTTCTTTTTTAATTAATAAATTTAAGCCATCAATCTACGGCATTGCTGAGACATGGCTCATACCTGGAAGTAATTTCAGGTTGCCATGTTTTGGCAGTGTCCGTGATGATAGATCCGATGGATACGGAGGATGTGCCTTGCTCATCAATAGCAAGGTATCATTCTCCCAGATTCCTCTAACTTCTGTTGGCGACAACATAAATGTTGTTGCTGTTAAGGCTGAGGATATAAATATATTTTTTCATTCTATATTGCGCACCCACAACTTGAATACCTTCCGATGATTAGAAATTTATTATGTAATGTTAGCGGTCCAATAATTGTCATGGGTGATTTCAATTGCCACCATTATCGTTGGGGGTCGGATACTTGCGATAACTTTGGCATAGGCTTACTTGATATATTGGATGATCTCAACCTCTGCCTCATCAACGATGGTAGTGCTACACGCAGAGCTACACCTGGGCAGAGCAATAGTTGCGTCGATTTAACATTCTGCTCATCCAATATGTCTAGTCTCCTCATTTGGCGTCGCTTGGATATGACCTATGGAAGTGATCACTACCCCATCATTATCGAATTCCCATCCAAAAATATTCCTATTAAAAACTCCCCCCCTCTGTTAAAATTCCAACTGAATTCAGCAGACTGGGATTTATATTCTAAGATTCTAGATCTCAGAATATCTGCCCTTCCAGAGATTAGCAGGGATAATGCCCAGGATTGCTTTTCATCCTTTTCTTCCACCATTTCCTCCACAGCAGACGATTGCTTCTCCTCCAAAAAACCCCATTCCGGTAGACTCCCTTCCCCGCCATGGTGGGATAGGGAATGCACTGACATGATCAAGGCCAGGAATGAGGCTGAAGTGGCATTCAACTGCAATATGAACCTGGATAACCTCATTGTCTTCAAGCAGATACTAGCTAGGTCCAGGAAATTTTTGAAGAGGAAAAAACGCGAAGGTTGGTCAAAATACTGTAGTTCGCTGAGTCCGTCCACCCCGGTGTCCGTGGTGTGGCGTAAGGTTAAACGGTTTAGGAGTAGTCTAGCACCTGCCTCCCATAACAATCTCACCAAAGAACTGGGATACCAATTTTTCTCCAAAATTGCTCCAGCCTATGTTCCAAGTATTGAGGAAACCAGTGTTGACATCTATGATGCAGACGACACTGACGACCCAATGAACATGCCATTCAGCTTGGAAGAATTAAAAACCGTGGTGTCTCAGGTTAAAGATTCCGCGCCGGGAGCGGATGGATTCCCGTATTCTTTTATTTCCAAAGCCGGACCAAAAACTCACAAATATTACCTGCACCTAGCTAACTTCTGTTTTACTACTTATATTCCCACAGAGTGGAAGGTTCAAGTTGTTATTCCCATTTTAAAACCAGGCAAAGATCCCAATGATCATTGCTCATATAGACCTATTGCTTTATTGTCCATACTCATTAAACTTTTGGAACATTTAGTTAAAAACCGGTTAGTATGGTTGGTGGAAAACAGGAAACTGCTTCCAACGACTTAAAACGGCTTTAGGAAAGGTCTGGGCACAGCTGATAGTGTGGGTATCCTCACGTCAGAGGTCCGGCTGGCCCTCAGCAGAAATGAGTCTGTGGTTGCTGTTTTTCTGGATATATCAGCTGCATATGATTCGGTCCTCCTCCCTAATCTCAGGCAAAAGCTGCACGAGCTGAGACTCCCGGCTAGGATTTGTCGCATCATTGGTAGCATTTTTACCAATCGTAGTATTCAATTGAGAATACCCGGGGCTGACTCTGAACAAAGATCGGTCTGGAGAGGATTACCCCAAGGATCTGTTCTTAGTCCCCCATTGTATAACATCTATACAGCCGACCTGCCTTCTTCCCTTAATTTTGACTGCAAAATCCTTCAGTATGCTGACGATATTGCATTAATGGTATGTGGCAGTGCCATTCAGGATGCCGCTCTGTCGATGAATGTCTCTCTAGCTTCATTAAACCAATGGCTACTTGAAAATGGTTTGTCTTTAAGTGCGCCAAAGAGTACAGCTGTCATTTTTACACGCAAGCGTTCTGTACCCCCAATAGATATTAATAACGGACAAAGCATCCCCGTCCTAGATAAGGCTAGGTTTCTGGGAGTAACCTTGGACTCAAGATTGTCTGGCGTCGACCACATTTGTAAAACGCTCCAAAAATGTGAACGCTCTGTGTCGGTTCTTAAGGCTTTGGCTGGAGTGTGGTGGGGAGCTCACCCCTACACCCTTAAACTTATATATAATGCGCTGACTAGAAGTGCTATAGACTACTGCAGCTTCCTTCTTGAGCCCTGCAACAATCACAGTGTCCAAGCCAAATGTCTGAGAATAATCATTGGGGCCATGAAATCTTCTCCCATTAATGCGCTGCAAGTTGAATGTGCAGAACCGCCACTACACCTTAGGAGACAGTATTTGGCAGATCGCTTCCTCTCGAACGTTTTTTCCCTTTCATCCCATCCCTTACTCCCAATTTTAGAACAAATTGACCTATCCTATACTAGTTCCTCCTACTGGAACCATAAATCAACCCATCTGTTGATGAATAGGTACAGAGAACTTAAACAACTCTTCTCGCCTATTTGTCAATACCCTACTCTCCCCGTCTTCTCTGCCGCATATGAGACGATTAATTTCGAACCAAAAGCCGTTTTGGGACTTGGTATATCAAAGAATTCCCAAAGCGCTGGTGACGATTTTGATTCGGCTGTCAAGCGTTATTGGGAAGGATGGAATTTCTTTTTTACTGATGCCTCAAAATTATCTAAAACAGGTTGTACTGGTGTGTCAGTATACTTTCAAAATTCGAAAATTGCCCTACTTTTCCAATGCCCACCAGAAACATCAGTATTTACAGGAGAGTGTATTGGTATTTTGGAAGCCATACACTATATTAAATCCCATCAAATAACAAGATCTGTAGTTTTTTCAGATTCTCGTAGTAGTATCCAGGCCTTAATACAAAATCAATTTTATAGTAAAATCCATAGTCAAATCATTGCAAATATTAAGACCTTGTTATTTGATTGCTCCCAGAACGGCTTGGACATCGAGATAGTCTGGATCCCCGGTCACTCGGGTATTGTTGGCAATGAGTGCGCTGACTCGTTAGCAAAGTATGCCACATCGAATCCGGTTGATCGAAAACACTACGTGGCTCATAACTACGATTTGCGAAATGGTGCCAAACCCAAGTTATTTAACTCGTGGGCTGAAACATGGAAGATGACCTCTAAGATATTCATTGCTTGACGTTGCTATTAAGCGGACGTGTCGTTTAAATTCGGATAATATGAAGTATCATTAAATAGCTGCGACTAATGTTGTAATAATTATCTGCGGCGTCAGTTGTATAAGTAAAGTGTGTCGCGGGTGATTAGTAGCTAACTACCAACTGACTCAATGCGAAAGATGAACTAATTTTATAGACAAATAGTGTTTGTGTTAGTTATGTCTAACCCAGGATCTAGTCCTTTTGGTCGGAGCCAATTAATACGGCGAAGTCCCCCACCGACGCCAATCGAAGAAACCCATCCTAGAGATGCAAGTCCACCAACATCCATGGAGAAGAATGAATTACCGAGTGAAGTTATCTCTACGCCCAAGATCCAGAAATGGATGGCATCTATAGATACCATTCTGAACGAAGTGTGTACTATTGTCACGGAGGGAAAAATGAACTCGGATCAGAAGCTCCGTGTTACTACTCTTTGCCGAAAGGTTTCAAGTGGGACATCTCAGATGGCCGTCTTGTACCAATCCTTGAAGCAGAAAACCATCCAGGCACACAGCACCATCCAGCACTTACAGGAACACCAGAACGTTTCGAACTCCCTTCAACAGTTCAAAGAGGTTGTCGAAACCAAATTCAAACCTGAAAATTGCACATATGCCAATATGGTGAAAAAAAGTTCTGACAACTATATTCGCCCAACAAACCTGAGTACTGTTGCCATCTATCCCTCTGACAAGACGAAGACTAGTGATGACACAAAGTCCCTTGTACAGAAAATCATCTCGCCGGAAGAACTAAAACTGCATGTACGGGGCCTGAGAAAAGTCAGAAACAGGGGTGTCATCATTTGCACCGATAGTAAAGGCGACATTGAAAAACTGAAAAAATCAGAAAAGCTAGTTTCATCGGGCCTCACAGTCGAAGAACCATCCAAGCGCCGTCCTAGGATCGCCGTCATTGGTGTCCCCGTAGCCCTTACTGAGAAGGAAGTATTTGATTGCATTTACGAAGAAAACATCGCTGATAAGTTGCCGAATACTAACCGTGAGTCCTTTCAAGAAACCATCAAATTGAGCCATAAATCGGGTAAGAAAAATCTTCCTACCTGTAACTATATATTGGAAGTACCCGCTAGTACCAGGAAAATTTTAATAAACCAAGGCCGAATTTTCATAAACTGGACGTCTTGCCCCGTGAAAGATTTCACGATTGTCACAAGGTGCTTCAATTGCCAGCAGTTTGGACATGCAGCCAAGTTTTGCCGAGAAACTAGTCCTACATGCAACCATTGTGGGTTAACTGGTCATTCATTCAAGGAGTGTAACAATAAATCTTCTCCCTCCCAATGCGCGACGTGTAAACGCTTCAAAAGGAAATGTGACCATCCAACTGGTGATGTAAGTTGCCCAGCACGTAAATATGCAGAAGATAATTACATTAATTCAATCGATTATGAAGGTGCCTAAGAGCGCCACCTATCAACTTATTAAGTAAGCACTTAGACAGTAGTTTACCTTATATTTATTTGTTAGTTTGTAATTAGAATGACAGATCATCTAATCTGTGATCTGGATAGTTTTTCTGTCTGAAGCAAAAATTTGTAATGTTGAGGACTGTAAGAAACTGATACCTGTTGGAGGAAAAAGTTTAACCTTCCTTACACAAAATATCCGCAGCCTAAACCGAAACATCAACGGTTTTGAAGTGTTGCTACAGAACCTTGACGTTAGTTGTAATATTATCGTCCTAACAGAATGTTGGCTGTCAAAACTAACGGTTTTACCGTCTCTTGACGGGTATTATTCACAAAGAACTGGTAAAACCATCAACCAAAATGATGGTCTGGTAGTATATATAAAAAATAATATAAATACAGTAGTAGATGAACCAATATTCCAGGACAGTAATTGCTTATTGATTAAAATTATTCCTGATACAGTAGTATTGGCCATTTACAGGCCTCCTTCTCAAAACATTGACAGTTTTTTGGACTCACTCAACATGAATTTAACAAAAATATCTTCTTTTAAAAATATAATACTTGTAGGTGATATTTATAAACATTAACATTGCTTCCGGGAAAACAAATAGCCATGCTCACAACTACCTGAATATTTGCGCGTTTCATGGACTGTTGCCCACTCATTATCATCCCACGCACCAGACCGGATCATGTTTAGATCATTTCATTATAAAATCAAAGAAATCAACCCAAACATTTGTTACTAACTCATCGCTTACAGATCATCAAGCTGTTTTACTAACATTGCAAATTTCTTTACCTAGAAAAAACTGCATGCGTAGCGATACTAAAGTTAATATGAAAAACCTTGAGAATGACATACGCGCTATTAATTTTGACCCAGTTTTGAATTCAAACGATGCAAATATTTATTTACAGTATTTTATACATTCGCTGCAATATGCAATTAAGAAAAACTCATTCATTAAAATAATCCCTAGGAAATATTATAACATTAAACCGTGGATCACACCCGGTCTCGTTCGATGTATGAGACATAGGGACAAACTTCATCTAAAATCTAAACTTGCACCTGATGATGAGTCACTTACTGTTACATACAAAAGGTACAGAAATTTCTGTAATAATCTTTTGAAAAAAATAAAAAATCAGTACGATAAAAATGAACTACAACAGGCAGGAAAAAACAGTAAGCTTGTTTGGAAATTTATAAAAAATAATACTTTTAGGTCTAAAAATTCCGACCCTCCATTAGATTTATTATCAACAGAAATAAATCCATCCGAAGCAACGAATAAAGTTAATAATGTTTTTGCTAACGTCGGTAAAAACTTGGCAGAAAAAACTTTAAAGTCTAGAATTTTTCCTCCTCAAAGGTCGGCTGTGACAACTTCTACACTAAATTCTTTTGTTTTATTTGAGACCGATGAAAATGAAGTATTAAGAATGATAACCGAGCTTAAGGATGCTTGTGCTATTGGCTGGGCTAACATACCGAATCATATACTTAAAAGATTTAAATATATAATTACGCCACCGTTAACAAAAAATTTTTCAGTTATGTTTATCGCAAGGAGTATTCCCTCAATTACTTAAAAAAGCTGTGGTCACCCCTGTATTTAAATCTGGAGACAAGAACTGTGTTAATAATTATAGACCTATTTCAGTCTTAACGGGACTGTCTAAAATTTTAGAAAAAATCATAAACACTCGATTAATAAAGTATCTTGAAGACAACAAATTGCTTTCGGAAAGTCAATTTGGTTTTAGACCCAGAAGATCAACTAGCCAAGCAGTCCACCAATTGACAAATTATATAAGTACAAACATGGATAATGGTATGCACACCATTGGTATCTTTTTGGACCTTGCCAAGGCGTTCGATACTATTTCTTGTTCTATACTATTACATAAGCTTGAAACGATTGGGATAAGAGGAACACAACTTCATCTTTTTTCTGATTATCTTAGCGATCGTTATCAATGTGCAAAACTTGGTCAATTTATAAGTTCCGAGGTTAAAAACAGCTGTTACGGATTTCCGCAAGGTAGTATTTTAGGCCCTACGTTGTTTTTAATTTATATAAATGACCTGTGCAGCTTGACACTCAAAAATGGTATCATTCTGTCATATGCTGATGACACGGCTCTATTGTTCTCAGCTAAATCAAGAATCGAGGTTTATGAACACGCTCAGAATGGTTTCAATATTGTATCTAATTGGCTTCATAACAGTCTTTCAACATTAAATTTTGATAAAACAAAATACATTTTATTTACGATTAGAAAAAATAACCTTCCGCATACTAACTTAAATATTTTCGCACATAATTGTAGAACTTACGCTGACAACGCATGCACTTGTCCCACCTTAGTTAAAGCTGACTATGTTAAATATCTGGGTGTCACGATTGACACAAATCTAAATTTTCGTAAACATATCGATGTACTATGTAGCAGAGTGCGGAAATTAATATACATTTTCAAATACTTACGTAACGTTGCCAATTATGATTTAATTAAGGGGGTTTATTTGGCTTTGTGTCAGTCCATTCTAACATATTGCATAACTTCCTGGGGTGGTGCTGCAAAGTCGATTATACTTCCTCTGGAACGAGCTCAAAGAGCAGTTCTGAAGGTTGCTACATTTCGCTCTTTTCGATTTCCCACACACCAGCTTTACATAGCATGTAAGGTACTAACAGTACGTCAATTAGCTATTCTAAACATCATACTGCATCAGCACACTGAACTGCCTTATGAACGAGTACCTTCAGGCAATAGACGAAAAGATTTGGTTTGTATTAAGTCTCAAACCAAACATGCTTTTGCACATAATTTTTTTGTGTTTTTAGGACCTTACCTATATAACAAGCTCAACAAGGTGCTCAAAATATATAGTTTAAATTATAAAAAATGTAGTTCTACGCTTGCGGAATATTTATCGAAACTCAATTACATTGACACAGAAAAATTGATAGAAGTCTTAGCATGATAATTGTTATTTAATATTACTTAGTATTTATTTATTTTGCATAATTTTGAAAAAGTTTCTATTCATCTTTGTAAAGTTTGCTTATTTTTATAGTCGATTAAGATCTATTATTATATTGATTTAGTTTACATATTTGTCTGACCAATTTAAATTGCGATGAAGTGTTGGCCTGAAACACAGGTAAAAATAAACCTAGTTCGGGCAGGTCGCTACATATATTTTAAGTTCCTAGTTAAATATCTTGTACTTACTTGTAGTTAATTTTAGCCGTAAACTAGATTTAAGATAGCCATTAATTACCTTTTGTAAGATCTTTACTATATATTATCTTTTTGTGACTATTTATACACATTTTACTGTTAAAAATATGAATAAATTGATTTGATTGATTTGATTTGATTTGATTTGAAGATCAAAGGTATTTACTATGCCGCTATACAGCCCGAAACTCAGCGTAGACCTTGGTTTTTTAAATACCCTAAACTATCGAAGAGAACTGTTTCATCACTCTGTAGACTAAGACTCGGACACTGTTGTAGCCCAGTGTTCCTGCATAAGATACATGTCCGGGATAGTTCCCTGTGCGAGTGCGGTCTTGCGGATGGCACATTGGACCATATTTTCTTTTCCTGCTCCTTAAACAATAAATCCTTTGACCTGTACCATAAAATCTCTAAATGCAACATTCCTCTCCCAAGCAACTTCCATTCCCTTCTTTCCCACTTCTCTCCTAAACTAATCCACTTTTTGGCTACATTTTTAAAAGAAAACGATTTGAAATTTTAATTGGTGCGCAACTTATGTAGCTAGTTTGTAAATAGTAGTTTATGTTTTAGTATAATATATCATATCTGTATATAGGATTTAAAATTATATGTCTATTAACCCATGTGTTCGTCATTGCAGTACTAACAACTACCATGAAGTAAAACGTTCGGCGGCCTGCCTCCCTGTGCTACCGTCACCACGTGACACTGGCAGAATAGTCGGAACCGGCTCAGTTGCCATATAGGAAAAAAAAAAAAAGATCTTCTATGCGGAGCATGTAACCTCCAATAGTGAGCAAAAGGTCTCCTCTTCTGAGTTCTGCTCTAACCTGTATAGCTTACTTAAAGCCGCATCGGCTCAGTATGAGGCCTCCATTGCTGATCCATCTCTGGTCATGATCTCTTTCCATTCAGCACGATAATTAGGTCTACTCACTCTGTATTGATCTTCGACAACAACTCCTCCGGCAAGGTATCTGCAACGGTGAACGCCTGCTCCAGAGGAACTGGTGGAGGGTAGACACGTTCCTCCACATAGGTCAGCTCAGCATTACTGTAGGCTGTTGAGACGTGGATGAAGGCCTGGAGAGAAATCATGGTTAAAGTGGATCATCAGTGTGTCCAATTTGGGTTAAGGGGATTAAGCTTCTCGCCTCGTTTTTAGCCTCATGAAGGATTTTACGAAAAGTAATCCAAGTAGGCTTCTTAAGTTAAATAAAATGATTTGAGCTTTATAGTGTTGCTACTTTGCTAAAAACCTACTCTCAGGGGTGTCAAATGGCCTGCCGGAGTCGCGGGACTGTTCGAAAGAGATACCGTGGCTCCGGAACACAAAGGGCATTGAAGGAACATGGATGGGTTTTAGTCAGTAAAAGTCTGACACTCCCTCCCGCTACACCCAGAGCGGGTGGAGTCATTGGATGATTTCCCATCCCTAAAAAAAAGGGGTGTCAAAGGGGGTTAACCCTTTTAATTAAAAAAATATTAAATTAGAAAAGAACAAGGAATCTTCTTTTTCATCTTAGAACGTCGATGGCACAATTATAATTTTAAGAATTTAAGAAGTATTTTTTCAGCTTGGCACTTTAATTGACACCAGATAGATGAGGGATTTAAAATAACGTGGCATGATTAAAGTAATTATAAGGACAAGGATATTAAGAAATAAAATAAGGCTTTAGAGAAGATCACTACTCAAATTACCGCTAGAAACGATGTATAGAAGAAGAAGACATGCTGTGCCGACTTAAAATAAATTGGTATAAAGACCAAAGATCCATGTGTTTGTATTCATACCTCGATGCTAGGCAGCTTGTCACAAATTTCCAGCAGTCGTTGCACAGAACGAACATTCTGGTCAATGGCAACCCGCAGAGGTTCATCAAACTTCAAGGTAGCCGCCGAATGGAAGACTATGGACACCTATAACAAATGAGATAAGTTTAAGGAGAGCGATAACAGATGGCACTGTTTGCAGTTTTGTTGATTGGTAGGCTTGTTTTGTTGTGGATAGATGGCGCTGCTTTATTTAACGAAAATTCCTGTTAATACCCTGTAAGTGTATTATAGCCTTACTCGAGAACCACTCTATCCATTGGCGATAACAGCATGACAATCGATGCAGTAGTTTTTGAGTTTATCGCGAACAGACAGACAGACAGACGCGGCGGAGGACATTGTTTTATAATTATGTAGTGACAGGAGTATGCGAAAATGCAGATGCACTACCTCTTTTATCAATCTCGTAGTGCGATGGAATGGTAGTAGTGTTGCCAACCGTACTATATTATATAGTCAATTGTAGGTACTTACAGTCGTCTCTGCCAATTTCTGTATGAGATTTTCAACTTTATAGCTAAAGTGATTAAGTTTAATGTTGATTGGTAAAATTTTACAGTTTCGGGTACCTCGATGTGCTGGGGTCTCCACCTATATATGACATGACCGGACACCGGAGGAAGATCTGGCGTAGGCCCTACGACTTTTTTTAGGATGGGAAATCATCAAATGACTCCTCCCACTTTGGGCGAAGTGATAGCTATAATGTGTTCATATAATATTGTTTTTTTTTTATTTCTTTTCATTTTTTATAAATTTGTCTGACTATGTAGGTATTTTTCTTTTGTTTATACTTATTTAATACACATACGTCAACACTTGCTTAAGTGTGTATTTTGTTTTAGTGTCATAGTGTGCTAGCTGATATTCAATATATTTTTTATTTATTTATTTATTTATTTATTTATGAACACACAAGAAACTTAAAAAAAAGAAAAAGTAAGTAGTAAGTTTTTGTGTCATGGTACGTATTAATTACGGTTCACCCTTGTTTGGTATAACAACGTTTTGTCGAAAATCGCTCCGGCTAATTTCAGTTACAATAAACTCATTTTGTATAATTATTCATTTGGCCGAATAAATAATTGGTAGATTTTTATTTAGCATATTTATTTCTTTGAAATAATGTCATTTGACCGAATGCACTAATTTTATCTAAACTAATGTTTCTCTAGACTAATAATGATTTAGTCGAAAGATCGTATCGAATATTAAGACTCTCAATTACGACTAGATTATATAGACAAAAGAGATTATTTTTAGTAGGCTAGCGAGAACCGAACTAGTTAGGCGGGGTTAATTGTTAAAAGAAAAATGGTTAGGTTAGGTTAGAACTGTGACCTCCTACGCACGAGCCGAGCGAGCGAAGCGAGCGGTGCCGCGGCAGCGGCCGGCGAGTGGCAGAAATTAAATAATTCGTAATAAAATACATGTTATACCACCTGAAAATTACATCAAATGAACATTATACCTTTTGATCAATAGCGCAAATGTAGTTATCTCAAATAAATATTCGATGAAATGAAAATTATGTTAATCGAAATTATACAAATTGATTATTTTCTTAAACGTTGTTCGAATTAGTAACATTACATCAAAAGTTGTTATACAAAACAAGGGTGAACCATTAATTACTTAGCATAATAATTATTGTAAAATTTTAGTTCCTAAAACGTAACAGACAGATGTGTTGCTGGGGAGTTTGTTGGCCACTTCTTCTCCACAGCTAAAACACTAGGAAGTGGTGACGGGCGGGCGTTTTGGGGGACTCTCTTTTGTAAAACTTGACGTTCAAAAAGTGCTGGCTCTCAGCCTAATCTATCTTCTATACTTATAATAAATCTGTAGAGAGGTCAATTCTGTACATGAAATATATTTCCAAAATAACTATCAGGGGGTGATTAGGGATCGATACTGATGCCAAAAATGTAATCAGTACAATTTTTGTCTGTCTGTCTGTCTGTATAACCTTTATAGAAACAAAAACTACTCGACAGATTTTAATGAAACTTGGTACAATTATTATACATACTTCTGAGCAGGTTATAGTATACTTTTCATCACGCTACAATCAATAGGAGCAGAGCAGTGAAGGGAAATGTTGGGAAAACGGGAGAAGTTACTCCATTTTTTAAGCTTCCGTCGCGTGTGCAACCTTAATGGTGAAAGCTACACAGAAATCATGTATGACGGAAATGTTCTCCTTAAAATTATGTAAAAAACATCCAACGACAGCATATGTCTTCTTTTATGATTGACTCACAATAACACGTGTAACTCCCATAGCTTAGCAGTTCGAAGCTTTCTGATTGTATTTGTCTACTCTTACGTTTATAAAACTCTCAGTCATCCCTTAACATTAATAAAAGTTAACATTATTAACTATTCCATAAAAAAAGAATCATAGAAATCGGTATAGAAACACCAAAGTTATACATGAAATACGCTAATAATAAGCCATCGCGCGTGAATACTGAATCATGCTATAAGGATTATTTTTGTGGTCGCGAACGCACAGGCAGGCGGCTAGCTTGGCGCCTAGAGGCTAGCGTGTTGTTTCGTAAAACGGCTTACGACAGTTTGCAATATCCTTTAATAATTATAATGTCGAGGGGAAGATGGTTATAATTTCACTTTACACCAAACGAGTAATATTATAAACTAGCTTCTGCCAGCGGCTTCGCCCGCGTGATCCCTAGGGAACATATTCCCGGGATGAAAAGTAGCTAATGTGCTATTCCAGACTATAATCTATCTTTGTTCTAAATTTCATTAAGATCCGTTAAGACGTTCTGGCGTGATTGAGTAACAAACAACCAAACTTTCACATTTATAATATTACTCGTTTGGTGTAAAGCGAAATTATAACCATCTTCCCCTCGACATTATAATTATTAAAGGATATTGCAAACTGTCGTAAGCTGTTTTCCGAAGCTACTCGCTAGCCTCTAGGCGCCAACGCCAAGCTAGCCGCCTGCCTGTGCGTTCGCGACCACAAAAATAATCCTTATAGCATGATTCAGTATTCACGCGCGATGGCTTATTATTAGCGTTTTTCATGTATAACTTTGGTGTTTCTATACCGATTTCTATGATTCTTTTTTTATGGAATAGTTAATAATGTTAACTTTTATTAATGTTAATTAAGGACGACTGAGAGTTTTATAAACGTAAGAGTAGACAAATACAATCAGAAAGCTTCGAACTGCTAAGCTATCGGGAGTTACACGTGTTATTGTTCGTCAATCATAAAAGATAGACATATGCTGTCGTTGGATATTTTTTATATAATTTTAAGGAGAACATTTCCGTCATACATGATTTCTGTGTAGCTTTCACCATTAAGGTTGCACACGCGACGGAAGCTTAAAAAATGGAGTAACTTCTCCCGTTTTCCCAACATTTCCCTTCACTGCTCTGCTCCTATTGATTGTAGCGTGATGAAAAGTATACTATAACCTGCTCAGGAGTATGAATAATAATTGTACCAAGTTTCATTAAAATCCGTCAAGTAGTTTTTGTTTCTATAACGGTTATACAGACAGACAGACAGACAGACAGACAGACAGACAGACAAAAATTGTACTGATTGCATTTTTGGCATCAGTATCGATCCCTAATCACCCCCTGATAGTTATTTTGGAAATATATTTCATGTACAGAATTGACCTCTCTACAGATTTATTATAAGTACTAGCTTCTGCCAGCGGCTTCGCCCGCGTGATCCCTAGGGAACATATTCCCGGGATGAAAAGTAGCTTATGTGCTATTCCAGACTATAATCTATCTTTGTTTTAAATTTCATTAAGATCCGTTAAGCCGTTCTGGCGTGATTGAGTAACAAACAACCAAACTTTCACATTTATAATATTACTCGTTAGGCGAAATTATAACCATCTTCCCCTCGACATTATAATTATTAAAGGATATTGCAAACTGTCGTAAGCCGTTTTCCGAAGCTACTCGCTAGCCTCTAGGCGCCAAGCTAGCCGCCTGCCTGTGCGTTCGCGACCACAAAAATAATCTTTATAGCATGATTCAGTATTCACGCGCGATGGCTTATTATTAGCGTTTTTCATATATAACTTTGGTGTTTCTATACCGATTTCTATGATTCTTTTTTATGGAATAATTAAATAATGTTAACTTTTTTAATTAGTGATGACTGAGAGTGTTATAAACGTACGAGTAGACAAATATAATCAGAAAGCTTCGAACTGCTAAGCTATCGGGAGTTACATGTGTTATTTTTCGTCAATCATAAAAGATAGACATATGCTTTTGTTGGATATTTTTTTATAATTTTAAGGAAAACATTTCCGTCATACATGATTTCTGTGTAGCTTTCACCATTAAGGTTGCACACGCGACGGAAGCTTAAAAAATGGAGTAACTTCTCCCGTTTTCCCAACATTTCCCTTCACTGCTCTGCTCCTATTGAGTGAAGCGTGATGAAAAGTATACTATAACCTGCTCAGGAGTATGAATAATGATTGTACCAAGTTTCATTAAAATCCGTTGAGTAGTTTTTGTTTCTATAACGGTTATACAGACAGACAGACAGACAGACAGACAGACCGACAGACAGACAGACAAAAATTGTACTGATTGCATTTTTGGCATCAGTATCGATCCCTAATCACCCCCTGATAGTTATTTTGGAAATATATTTCATGTACAGAATTGACCTCTCTACGGATTTATTATAAGTATAGATAGATATAGATAGATGTGAAAGTTTGGTTGTTTGTTACTCAATCACGCCAAAACGGCTTAACGGATCTTAATGAAATTTAGAGCAAAGGTAGATTATAGTCTGGAATAGCACATAAGCTACTTTTAATCCCGGGAATATGTTCCCTAGGGATCACGCGGGCGAAGCCGCTGGCAGAAGCTAGCTTAAATAAATGACTTTTGAATTTTGAAGGGAGTGTCAGACTCTTACTGAATAAAACCTCCTAGTGCCCTTTGCATTCCAGGACCGAGGAGACTCTTTCGAACAAATTTCGCAGCCCTGGCAGGCACTGGCCCTAGCGGGCCCCGTATACTATGCTGACATCTCTTTGAGGCGCGCGTGGAACACTACGCGCCGTCGACACGGGCCTCAGGTTCCCGGCGAGCCACCCAACGCTCGCCGGAAACTCTCTGCCTGCGTCTGTGTTTCCGAACGCTTACATTACAATCCTAATCTTTTCAAAGTTAGAGTGAACAGGCTACTTCTGGGTAAGCTCGCTCCATCGTAGACTTTGTTTCTGTCATCTTTGAACTGCAGTGCTATTCTGTAACAACATTTTTGTGTCTCAACAGTGGAATCCGAGGTGAGTTTCAAATTCGTATAAATATAAGACCTTATGTCGTGTGAAATAAAGTTCACTTTGTAAGCTTAGTCACTCAGGTGAAGTCGATATCGAAAATTTCGATAACCATTTCGATTCGAAATGGTTATTTACAGAATAGACTATTATAGCTGACTAGAGTCAAGAGCAAACCAAAAATAAAAAACAAATAAAAAATAAATAAATTGGTAACAACAGAGATTGCGTTAATTTCGTGCGTAACCGCGTATTAGTGAAAGTTATACTCTACACGCAACTTAAAAATAGACAAACAATCACCAAACAAGGCTACATAAACTAAAAATGAGTTGAGTAATTCATAGATATTATAATTAATGGTTGACATGACATGCGATGTTGGCAAAAAATAATAAGAGAGCCGGTCAAATGCAAAAACACCTTCTCGAAGTACGAAAACTGTCCTTACTGCTACGAAATAAAGATGCTGACAAGATACAAACTGTTGCCATTGCTGTGGGTATGACTGTACTGCTGTACAGTGTACAAAATTAGATTATAAGTAGTTTCCTAACTCATGTTGTAAGTTCGTAAGAGACTGCCAGCTGCCAATCATCGTAATTGCATAGGTAGATTATGTTGCATTACCTACAAAATACTTATTATGTTATGTGGATTATATTGTAACACGTATCATTTTGTTGTCATTTCAATTCTACAGTGTCAAATTATATACTATGTTTAGGCTCCTTAAGCTGTTACTAAGACTCCGTTGTCCGTCCGTCTGTCACCAATTCACCATCTCATGAACCGTGATAGATAAACAGTTGAAATTTTCACAGATAATATATTACTTACTGTTGCCGCTATCACAGCAAATAGGTAAGTAATAAAAAACAGACTAAAATAAATAATTAAGGGGGCGGGTGCCCCCTTAATTAAGGGGGCACCCATACAGCAAATGTGATTTTTATGGATAATGGTAGGTACGGAACCATGCTATGTGATTCAAATAAGAATAGGATTGACTTAGCGCCATATTGTGACGTCATAGCTGTCAATTCAAACCAATTAGGTACAGGTAGGTATAGGTTATCAAAGATAGGTGAGCAAAGCAAAATTATTATTTTTTAATTATTGCTTACACATTTTGAGTGAAATAAGTGTTATGGTATGGTTTAAAATAACTTATAATGACTTTAAATAATTACATACCTATTATATTTAGCTAATTTACTGCTATAGAAAATTTTTATTTAAATTTGATTTAAGACTTACTTAAACAAAGTAAAATAAACCATTATTGAAATGCAACTAAGTTTTCTATGCAAACCGTACCTAACTACTTTTCAAGAGACATTTGGCAGATAGAGGTCATTGACATTCCTGGTTCTTATTTGAATCGCATTGCACGTGCGCGAGTCCGGCTCGCTTTGGCCGGTTTTTTTTTTTTTTGCGTACACTTATGTCCTGCTACTAGGCAAAGGTCTCCCCGTTCCTGTCCAAACCTCTCTGTCTTGAGTGATCTCTGGCCAAAGAAGACCGAATTTTAATAAAAACACATTAGGGTACAGCGGTCGTTGAGCCTAGCCCGAGTCAGCTGTACGTAGGTAGGTACTTGAAAGTAAAGCGCTTAAGGAGCAGGGATGGATTTTAGTCACTAAGAGCGGATTTCACCAATGAAACTGATCAGATCAGATTGATGAAATCCGCCCTAAGAGTCTGACACTTAGGGCGCATTACATCAGTCTGAAACTGAACGCGATACGACAGAACCACATTTACGAGCTGTCACTGATGTTATTTTCTATGGAATATTGACACTGACAACTGTTGAACGCAGATTGATCGCGATCTCATTGGTGAAAACCGCTTTAAGGCACCTAAAATACTTTAAATAACTCATCTATACTAATATTATAAAGCAGAAGAGTTTGTTTGTTTGGTTGAACGCGCTAATCTCAGGAACTACTGGTCCGATTTGAAAAATTCTTTCAGTGTTAGATAGCCCATTTATCGAGGAAGGCTATAGGCTTTAAATCATCACGCTAAGACCAACAGGAGCGGAGCAGTAATGGAAAATGTGACGCAGTCGAAGTTGCGCGGGTCAGCTAGTAACTCATAAAAAATATCGTAACTCTATCAAAATATTTATAAACATAAAACAATTTCGATATAGTTACGCCACGCCATCGATAGTATGTTTCTATTACAGTTTCGCAGTTTTAAATTGAAGGGCCATTTCTGGGCTAAGGGCATTCTCGATAACATCTATTTAAAAGTTTTAGAACGCGGCCACGGACGCTTGGATTAGGAAAAGGCATTCTCTCGAATAGCGGAGTAACTCGAGACTTTTGTGACAGGTAGGCAAGGGCCTTTACCGCTCATATTTTTTATATTAATAGTCAATGATCTGTGACATACATGTTGCATTAATTAAGAAACATGGAGCCGTTATCATTCATTCTTATAACAAGGTACCATTCACTTCACGAAAATTTAAGTGACAACAGATTTTGTATCATTGAGGAGCTCGTGGATTAATAATTATAACAGCAACACGGATCGATCTTCAAGACAACGTTGGCCAAGGTTGGTCTGTGGGTGGGTGACCATCTAAACATACTGAGTTTCCTCCGTGCCTCGGAAAGCACGTTAAGCCGTTGGTCCCAGCTGTCTTTTGTTGATCTTTGGCAGTCGTTACGGATTGTCAGAAGCCAATAAATCTGTCTCCAGTCTTGCCAAGAAGTACCGTGTTACTCGGTGTTACCCAGTTAATGGGTTGTGTAGGTCTGGTAGGCAGCCGCTCCACGTAAAACACTAATATTCAGATCAATCCGGTTTGACTGGAAGCCGACCCCAATATCCAACCCAACCGAACCAACCACCACCACCACCACCATACCAACACCACCCGAACCACCCGACCATGAACCGATCTAGTATCGTATGCGGCAGCTGCCCTAGATATGGTCAAAAATCGCCCGTCACTTTAATTATTGTCAATTTCCTTCTTAGGGTCAATTCTAATAATTTTTAAGCCAATTTTGTATTCGAATGTTAAGTCGACTGTCTAAGAACCAGCCAAGCTTTTTATTATTTGAAAATTTCAACTGTGTACCATAATTACGGTTCTTGATATACAGGCCGCTGATAGACAGACGGACGGATGGACAGCAGAGGCTTCGAAATAGGGTTCCATTGGTATTAACCCTTCGGAAGGGAACCCTAAAAAGCCTTAATTTTCATATATTTTTGACAGATTGCGATTAAGATGCGCATGCGAACGTTGTTTGGAAATAAGTAGAACTGGCCCTCTTATATTTTCTGTAAAACGGGGTTAATAGACACACGGGGGTAAAAATAAACAAAGCTAAGATTTTCACGTTATTTAAAAATAGTTTGCATCATTTAATTTAAGTATGGGTTCCAATTTTTAAATCAGTTTAAATTTTAAAAGATAGATGTTTTTTGAAAAAGTTAAATTCCAATCAAATTACCTATGTTTCTATTCAACCCGGTGTTTCTATTAACCCAGTTTTACTGGTACTTAATAATTAGTTATCACGTGTGGTAGTTAATATTGATTATATCTATAGACTAAGCAGATACAAGACTACCTACTTTACGTAGGAGAAGTCGCATTTAAATTGCAGACATCCATACTGCTGAAGCAAGATTATAAAGCTGAAGAATTTGTTTGTTTGCTTGAACGCGCTAATCTCAGGAGCAGGTCCGGTTTGAAACATTCTTTCAGTGTTAGATAGCCCATTTATCAAGGAAGCTAGAGGCTATATATCATCACGCTAAGACGTAGGAGCGAAGCATTAATGGAAAATGTGATGCAGACGGGTTAGCTAGTATAATATACTCTTGAAAATAACCGTGCAGTCGTTGGGCCGAAACGTTGACGGCAGGTTCAAGAACTTGAAACAGAGAGAGCATCCGGCCACGGTACGCAGTCAGGTTAGTTCCCCCCTCTGTAGCCCCATAGCTTTGATTATATACATGTATGTAATGACATGTATATGTGTATGTAATGACATGTATTTAATCAAAGTTCCATAGTATGAGTGCATGACGTTTTCGTTGATTTATTTATTTATTTATTTTTAGGGATAACAACAGCTTTTAACTCTTAATAAGTACTAATCTAATATTACATGAGTAGCCAATAATAGTTATCCACGGCAGATACATACGGTGGATGAATATGCTATTAATTTACAGACTTAAAATTAAAGATGATTGGGCAACTATGAAGAGATCAGTATATAAAATAAATATCAAATAACAAATAAATATACTTACAAATAACATATAGGTACAAAAATATGTGATATGTATATAATTATATATGAATAAAAATAAAAATAAAGTATATACAGGGTGTAAGGGACAGCCTTCGACAAATTATCAGGGTGCAATCAGCTCCTTATTTTGAATCATATTCCAGTGGAAATTTTCTCAGGTTTTTTTTTTTCGTTTTTTCAGTTTTTATTGCTTTATTTCAATGTAGAGTTACATTATCTGTATGCAGAACTCCATTAATGTAAATAACACAAATAAAATGAAAAAAAAAAAAAAACAAATGAACGACGCATGAAATCAGCTGTTAAACAAGTGGCGCGAGCGCGGCTGTCCTTTCGAAAGCTCGCTGCGCTGCCGTTCGCTGCGTGCGTTTTGCAGAGGTAGCGATACATTGCGTGTGAGGTTATTAAACAAATCGGTTTTATTGGATTCCCATAAAGTTCCTGAAATAATTTCATGTATCGTTCAACTTAGTACGATATACTGAAATCACCCTATCAGTTTGTGGAAGGCTGTCCCTTACACCCTGTGTATAGAAATGAAAATAAATACCTAAATATTAATTATAAAACCAGCCATTTACTGTAATATTGATGAGTTATTTAAAATAGCCTATTATCAATCAGTCTAATACCTGAAGCAATTCTCATACATATACCTATGTATGTATAATATAATCTGAGTCTCGGAAACAGCACCAGCGATTTTTATGTGGAGGGAGTTTCGGGGGCGATAAATCGAACTAGCTTTTTTTTTCGAAAACATCGTTTTGTCCGGGAGTTCGGCCAAAAACGACCAAAGCTCGGTCATCCAGGTCCTGATAATAATTCTAGCAAAACACGTTTTTTGAAATCATTCTTGGAACCAATGAATAAGTCCACACTGTTAAAGTGTTTATTGTAAGAGTCGAGTAAGCGTGGTATTACACTATTTTTACCATAATTACTGGAGTAAAATGGAGTGCAAAATAATGTAGTATGTCTAGTGCGTTTCCTTGGAACATTGAACTTAATATTATTTAAAAGCATAGGGCAATCGGTCCGTCCCCGTAAAATGTCATATAGTAATCCCATATCCATGAGAATACGCCTTTCCTGCAGAGTTAAAAGATTGTATATCCGACAGTTGTTCTCTTTGTAATCACGTGAGCAGTGATGAAATTTGAAATTAAGGTGATCTATAAACTTCTTCTGAATGCGTTCAATTCTATTTTTATGTATTGCGTAACAGGGAGACCATATCTGACAACAGTATTCCAGTAAACTTCGAACGAAAGCAAAACTAAACTACTTTATAGCTTAACAAACTTTTAAAGGTAGGCAAGATCTTAAAACAAAACCGAGATTGCGAAAAGACCTGCTGCATATCGCATCGATGTGCTGACGCATGGACATCTCCGAATCTAATAGTACACCCAGGTCCCGCACCAACTTGACCCTCTCGATTGCAACGCCGTTGAAACTGTAAGTTATAGGATTTCTTTTACGAGTAAAGGATATACTTTGACATTTCCTTATGCTAACCGTGATATTGTTTTTATTGTAATAGTTAAATAAAGAGTTGAGATCTTCTTGAAGCAAGACACGGTCCGATAACGAGTTAATGGAAATATAAATCTTTTTATCATCAGCGTAGAGAATATGATGCTAGTGCTTTATGTGGTGAGTGATGTCAAAAATATAGGCGTTATAGAAGAGAGGGCCAAGGTGCGATCCCTGGGGCACACCAGAAGGGATGGATACGAAGTCACATTTAAACCCGCCCAATACAACAGCTTGAGATCGATTAGTTAGGTCCGATTCAATCCACCTGAGCAAGTCTCCATGAATTCCCAACGCGTACAGCTTACGCAACAGGATGACATGATCCACACGGTCGAAAGCTTTTTCGAAATCAGTGTACACCACGTCAACCTGACCACCATTTTCCATTTCACTCACTACATAGTCTGTGAAACAAGCCAAAGGACATTGTTCAGTGCCCATACATCGTTCGCCTAAGAACCAACAGAGACGTGAATTTACTATCTGTGTTTTAAATAATGCATATGTTCGACTGAAACTAAATTAAAATCACGGACACTTTTCAGAATTGTAAAACATCCAAAATGATTTCGGATTTTGAGGTTATAAAACATACCAAACAATAGAAACATACCAAATGGACTAAGATCCCAGAGCTGCCAGACTTTTTATCTCACCAAAAAATGGTGTAGAGTAGTGTTACTATGTTGTTCTAACATACGAAAGCGTGGTAACTTAGGTCGACGGCCGATTCCCTGATATCAGGTGCATAATACATTACATCAAAGTGTCAACTGTCATTTCATCGACTGTCAGTGTCAATAGTGTTCGTGTCATACAGCGCTTTAATCGCTTTATTCTTTTTGTAGGTAACTAAAAATCTTGCAGCGCTGAGACTGCTTTGTTTCATTTTAAAATAATGGCGCCGGATTATAAAACCCAAGTGAGTTACTTTTTAAAACGGTTTCGTAATTAAAAAGTGTCCGTCCTATTCTAATCATTAAAATGTAATTAAAAAAAAAACTAGGAATAATGGTAAAGGTTTCGCATGTGTTGATTCATAGGCCACTTTTTACCATGTCCTTTGAAGCCGTGGAACGTCTTGGCATGAATCTGTGCTGAGATTCAGGAATGCTGAGACTAACAACTGGGTAAATATTAGCAACGATAATTTGTTCAAAAACCTTTAGAAATAGGGCGGTAATTATCAATTTTAGATTTGGAACCCTTTTTATGAATAGGTATGACGTACGCTTTTTTCCACAGAGAGGGAAACACACAATTGTTTAGTGAAAGCTGAAACAGTAGGGCAATGGGGTGCGATAAGCTCTTAGCGCAAGACGACCAAAATATAGCGGGAATTCTGTCGCAACCAGCATCTTTATTTTTATCCAAACTTGAGAGGTGTTTGAATACCGTCTCTTGCGACACAGTAATGGTAGAAATAGCATCACAGCCGTAGTCATTTTGCAGACCACAGGGAGTATTAGTATGTGACGAGGACTGATTTTAAATGTTAAAGACGCTGTAAAAAAAGTTATTGAAAGCGGTACATATTTCCTGACCATTATTATATTGTGTGTTTTCCAAGGTAAAATAACGCGGATAAGCGGAACCAGCTTTTATGAGATGGATTGTGTCCATCGCATGCGCTAAAAAAATCAGCAAATAATAAAATTAGTACATACCTCCCTCAACTGCGAGATCGTATCAGCATCCATGCCGAGATGAGGCTTGGAGACGTCACCGCTGACTGCGAACAGCTTGTCCAGCTGACGGTGGTTGCGGGCGCGGACGCCGTCGAACACCTGCGGATAAACAGTATAGTAATCTATCTGCCTTTAATTCTTATTTGAAAGGCATTGTACCTACACACACACACACAAACTCAAAAAATATATACCTAGTTGACCTCTTTTTTTTTTGTTTAAGATAAGGAACCTTTCTTGTGGGATTCAGACTCGCACTTGGCCGGTTTTTCCTATTAACTAGTAATTGTTAATAACTTAAACTCAAATTAATCGTCGTATTGTACCTATACCACGTATTTTGCGTCAGCACTGCAAAATAAAATGGCTTATAAATTACTTATGTCATAAAACATTATTTTATTGATTAGGTATCTAGTAATAAAAATACGTAGGTATGTACCTAATAAAAAAATAATTATTTGCCATAAATAGGTACTTAAGGTCAAAACTTGATGACACCGTTCTTCATCACATCACATCATCCATCCCATTAATTGCCTTTTATTGCTAGGTACCACTGTTTGGTCTCTGCATCACAAAAAGTTAACTGGTAGAAAATACCTAAGAAATTAATTAAGTCCACCCCTGTACTTTTTTTTGCGTTAAGTTATGTTGTAGTATTATGCATCGAGGGTAAAACCAATGATGCATGAAATAGTACATTGTTATCCTAGGTTTGAAAGTAACTTATTTAGACCCGAAACGGGCGTTTGGCGCCCGAACGTAGCGAGGGCGTCAATAGTTTGAGGGACTATAAGTCTTTCATCCGATCTTTATTCCTTTTATTCGTAATGAAAAACACAGTGCTCACACTGTGTTTTTCATTACGAATAAAAGGAAAGTAAAAAAAAAACACGAATTAGCTAAAGAAAAATTCCATATCTGAATCTGATGGACTTATCTTGTTAAAACAAATCTCTGATATACGAAAGTATGAACAAAGCTCGAAAAAACAAGAAGATCAGATTGCCGCTTGCCAGACTATTTTTTTTACATTTTCATGATTGTTTTTTTTTATGATTTTACGGCTGTCAGTTGAAAGCGATTCTCCCTAGGGCCGCAAAGTAATACTTTCAACCCGATCCAGGCAAACTTCAGGCCTTCTTTCCGAGTACATGAGTAATGAAAATAATATTTACTACTTAGGTACCTATACAGTTTATCTAAAAATATACAAAAAAAATAATCCTTACTAATAGTGAAAAGAGAAACAAAATTACTTTTTTTTTATACAGAACGGGTAAACTCTTGGCCCAAATCTCACCTGATGGAAAGTGATGATTAGGCCGAAGATAAGCTCGCTTCCAGCTTTACCCGGTACAGAATCATCAGAAAAGAGTGTCTTTCGAGGTTCGATATGTTATTTAACGGTCGGTCTCTTTACATACCTGTGATTGCTTGAGCTGTGCTAGCCTCTTCTGGGGTGAGTGCCCTTTCTTGTCTCTCATCAGTAGGTGTAGACGCCCCACCTCGGGGCATGTCGCTAGAATGCGTTCTACCAGCACCTGTACGGAAAGATGTTTATTAAACACATTAAGAACTTGCTTGTAAATCTTACAGTTACTTACTGTTTAATTGCGTTAATTAAATTGTATCCTGGGTCTCTGACTCATTGTAGCGGTACCAACAACTACTTTTTTTTTTGCCTGGAAGAGATCGCGGCCGCCAATCAAGTATGTTTTGCTAGTTTAAGGTTTCCTTTATGTATATTTCATTTGGTGTACAATAAACTATATCTTAATATAAAATTCTCGTGTCACAATGTTAGTTACACGGTTGGCGCAGTGGTTGAGCGATTGACTGCTGCGCAGCACGTCGCGGGTTCGATTCCCGCACGGAACAAATATTTGTACGACCTACAAGTATAAATGTTCCGAGTCTGGGTGTTTTTCTATCTATAATATGTATGTATTTACAAAAAAAAAATGTATGTAAGTAGTTTATCAGCCATCTCGTTACCTTATCACAAGCATTAGGTTGCTTAGCTTGGGACTATAAGGCGGTGTGTGAAATGTCCAAGGATATTATTATTATTATTCCATTTATTCATTGTATATACATATTAATTACATTTTTAAATATTTCTATAAAACTTATTAAAAAAAACATTTAAAAATATAAAAAATAGTAGCCCACCGGTATCGGGATTGGGTCCAAGCTACCGGTGGTCAGGGCTCCCGAGAAAGGAACCTCCTCACAATACGCGCCGTGTCCAGGAGTACTGCTTTCTGGATCAAGCCCTTGATCTTTATTATTATTAGTTACCACGGCTTTACCGATTTTTACCAAATTTAATATGCATATTCAGTAGGTTACTATCTATTTTTCATACCCCTAAGTGATAAGGGTTGCCCGCGCCCAACTTTTTTTTTTAATTTGGGGCAAAATGTTTTTATTTTTATTTTTCTGTAATGTGGCATTAAAAAATACATACAACCCTAAATTTTTACCTTTCTATCACCAGCCCTTATTTTTTAATAGTCATTTTATTAATGAATAATGTGACGCAGACGAAGTTGCGCGGGCCAGCTGGTATAAATATAAATAAATAAATATACATTGATAAAGTACTAGATTTTCATCAGACCGATCTAAAGGTTTACATTTAGCAAAAAACACTGATGGAGTGTTTTGGCAAGCACTAGCAAGCATTTTTGGCGTTTTTCTGGTGATCGCCATTGTTGATTCTGGCTTTCAGGACTTCAGCGGTTAAATTGGGAATGTATGGCGGGTTAGTTTCACAAAACAAGCATTGAATCGGTTGCGCACTCAGGTAGGCCGCTACAAACACAACTTGGCGAAAATTTACTGGGTTTTATAGACTCACCGGATACTAATGTGAGTGCAGCCCTGTTCAGAAGTTCTGAACGGGGCATGACATGTAGCTCAAGTTCTGAATAAGAACATGAGCCACATGTCAGAGAGTCCCCTAATCACTTCAAAGTTAGAGTAAACAGGCTCCTTCTGGGTAAGCTCGCTTCATCGTAGACTTTGTCTCTGTCATTTCAGATCAAGACTAAGGTCAAGAGCAAACCCATATCAAATAAAAAAAAAATAAAAAAAGTGCCCATTAACCTGCATTTTTTAAAAATTTGGGATGGGTTTGTCTCTCGACTTTAGTCTAGGTCAGAGATCAATTTTGTCTAATGTAATGTAAAAAGAGACTTTAGTCTAGGTCAAAGACAATCTATGATGGAGCGAGCTTACCCAGAAGGAAGGGGAAATAGAAAAAAACAGCAAACTCCACTAACCAAGAAATCTAAGGAGTTTACTATCTACTCAAGAAGAAGAAGTCAATCAAATTATGGTCACAATAATGAGCTTATAATATTTCCACTGCTGAGACTCGCGCCTCCTCTTTGAAAGGAAGTAGAAATTATTTAGGGATGGGAAATCATCCAATGACTCCTCCCGCTCTGGGTGTAGCGGGAGGGAGTGTCAGACTTCTACTGACTAAAACCCATCCATGTTCCTTCATTGCCCTTTGTGTTCCGGAGCCACGGTGTCTCTTGCGAATAATCCCGCGACTCCGGCAGGCGTCGGCCCTTTCGGGCCCCTCTGTGTTGCTGAATGGTGACCGTCACGTACCTTGCCCATAAACCCGGTGGCTCCAGTGATCAGGATGGACCTTCCAGCGTAGAAGCGAGGCAGCAGCGGCTCTGCAGGGTTCGGGGATATTGGCCGAGGTACCATGGTTGCTGGAAAAAAAAATGCGGTTAGGATACGGTAAAAACTATTTACCAAAAAATATAGTAACAATGTAAAAAATTTGTTTAGTTTCTTCGTATTTTGCACTTTTTACTTGGTAGTTTAGTTTGTAAGTTTTTTTCTTGATATGGGTTTGCTCTTGACTCTAGTCTTGGACAAAGATAACAGAGGCAAAGTCTACGATGGAGCGAGCTTACCCAGAAGTAGCCTATTCACTCTAACTTTGAAAAGATTACCTAGGGTTGTAAGTATTCGGAAACACAGACGCAGGCAAAGAGTTCCACTCATTTGCTGTGCGCATTATGAAAGACGCTTGGAAGCACTTAGTGAGAGTTGGTGGAATAGCAACGAGGTAGGGATGGTAAGCTACAGTGCGTCTGGATGTCCGATAATAGAAAGGGGCTGGTAGGATGAAGTCCTGGAGTTCCTGGGCACACTCTCCGAAGTACAATCTGTAGAAGAACGATAGATAGGCAGGCAAGCAAGCAAGTCATTTGGAGATTTCCCATCTATACCTACTATATCTATACTAATATTATGCAGAAGAGTTTGTTTGTTTGGTTGAAGCTATATATCATCACGCTAAGACAAATAGGAGAGGAGCATTAATGGAAAATGTGACGCAGACGAAGTTGCGCGGGTCAGCTAGTCCAGAATAAAAAAGGTTTCTTAGTTGGTCCGCGACCTTTTCTTAGGCCAGCCTAGGCGGCGCCGGCCTCATGCATCCAATTTATAGAGACTAGCTGAGCGGTCACTGTAGGTGCATGAAATTGAAGTTGATCGCCCAATCAATTATCTGAGTTTGCTAACACTTCAAATTGCTTATTTTACATGACCTAAGCACCCACTTCAGACGTCCTTGTCACTGAAAATATATGTATATCTAAGTACCACTTCGCTCAGTTCTGAGTGCCATAAGTAGTACTAGAAGAAAATAAATGAAACCTTGGTCTTCTCGCAAGGTTGCACATATAATACCTAAGCAAACGTCTAGGTGTAAACATAAGTATGTACATAAACGGACAATATTCCACATTCTTGGAAATATCGTGAGTTTGTAGCCAGTTTAACTTGGCACTAGCGCTTTGTCAAAACAAATATTGATCTGCAGTCAAACAAAAAAAAATTGAGTTTCAGTTCTGTATGGGGTAAAAAAGTATGGGGACCCCCAAAATTTATTGTTTTTTTTCTATTTTTGTGGCGGTTCACAGAATACATCTACTTACCAAGTTTCAACAGCATAGTTCTTATAGTTTCGGAGAAATGTGGCTGTGACATACGGACGGACAGACAGACAGACATGACGAATTTATAAGGGTTCCGTTTTTGCTACGGAACCCTAAAAATTGCCCCCAACGCTGTCAGCCTAGGCGCGTACTGGTGACTTTTGTCACCGTGACACTATATAGATACTCTCTCTGTTGCACTTCACAACTGGACAAAATGTCACCAGTGCGCGCATAACCTAAGCGGGTAATTTACGAAGTAAATTGATTATCACAACAAAGTCTCATCATAAGAACTAATCCATTTGCACTTAAAATAAATATCAAACGTTACTTTATAAAACGCACTGACATTTAAAATTGTAATAAAATATCGTTAACGATTTGTTGATTCCTCTAATTAATAAGTGTAAATACTTAAGTATCTAATAAAATAATTTAATAATTATTAGTAGAATTAACGGTTAATCTTGACACGTTTTGCGATTCTTTTAAAATTACATTGTTTAAGGACTTACCAACCGTTAAAATGGGTTATAAATAGACAAATTGTTAGAATGGGGTATAAATAGAAACGCACGGGTGAAAAGAAACAAAAGTTTGAATGGTAGGTTTTTTTTATTTTTTATTTGTGATGAGTTTGTTTTGACTCTATTCTTGGTCAGATATGACAGAGACAAAGTCTACAAGCGAGTTAGGCCAGTTTATGCTTCATTAAATTATTGGTTTCTAAAGTAATTTCTGTATTGATTCAAAAATTTGAGTCTATGCTGCAAGCAACGACTACAAAAAAAAAACACTACAAAGTATAAAATAACTCTATTTTCTGAAGTCGGTGTTTTTGGTTGTTTCTTTGTAACTAACACCGACTTCCAAAATTAAAGTTATTTTACACTTGGTAGAGTTTTCTTTTTTTGGAAGTCGGTTGTATTTTTTATAAAAAATATTTTATTTTTCACTTTCTCGTGGTTCACATTGCTTACGTGCCGTGCCGGCGTGATGTTATGTTATGAACTTGTGTTTAAACAATAGACAGACATAAGATTTCAGCAAACCCAATCCATTTCCTATCATTTAATGAGGAGTTCCGTTGCCTATCTCCGAAGTTCTTCATCACATCTTTATCAAATTGAAATAGGACAACTCCGAGAAAGTTCTCTTCTAAAAACTACCCAAATCACTTCAAGTGGGCCTTTATTTGAAGAGTTCCCTCTATTTCTCCAGGATCCCATCGTCAGATCCTGACTTGGTGATCATGGGACCACCTGGGAAGTACCTACACCCTTTCAAACAAAAAAAAAACTAATTCGGTCCAGCCATCTTTGAGTAATTGGGGAACATATACATAAAAAAGGTTCCAACGAGTTGAGAACCTCCACCTGTTTGAAGTCGGTTAAAAATACCCTTCGAAGTTGTAATAAATGTGGTTTACGATATTCCTCTAATACTTATTTAATCCTACAACTGTAAATCTAATTTTTTCTATTCAAATATTCGAAGTTACCAACAAAAATACTAGGCACACTAAATTTGCTCATCAAATAAATCATACTGTTTGATCTATAAAGCTAAACTGTTTTACTGAATGACTATCTGTTAACTAAAAATTATCTAACTCCCCGTGACGTCGACCGTCTAGGGTTAGCGTTTCCGTCAGCAGGTCGACTTCTGTCTGCAGGGTTTAAAGGAACCTAACTAACCGAACCTTGGGATGCCCCTGACTTTGACCGTCAGACAACCCTTATCACTTAGGGGTATGAAAAATAGATAGTAGCCGAATCCCAGACCGAATATGCATATAAAATTTGGTAAAAATCGGTAAAGCCGTTTCGGAGGAGTATAGGTAACTAACATTGTGACACGAGAATTTTATATATAAGATAATATTATAAAGCTAAAGAGTTTGTTTGTTTGCTTGAACGTGCTAATCTCAGGAATTACTAGTTCGATTTGAAAAATTCTGGGGTATTTTTCCTTTTGAAAGCTTCCACTGCGAGCGCTGAGTATACGGTAACAGTTTCGCAAAAATCATTGGCGACAGAATTGTTCCCCTTTAAAAGTTCTACAAAAAATCTTGTTTGTCTCTGTCACTTCTGAGGTCAAGAGCAAACCCATCTCAAATAAAAAAAAAACTGCGTCAACATAATGTCTATATTTTAAGGTTGGCTAGTTAGCCAACCTTAAAAGTTAGGGTTATCATAAAAAAGGGTTATATTGATAACCCTTTTTTATGATAACCATATTTGTTCTAAAATAAAACTGTCATTATTTGCAAAGGTGTTTTTAAAGACATGGTATTAATCCTTTTCCAAATAAATACGTTATTCATCACAAACATTTTAGTTAAAAACAAAATTGCCCTTTATAATATCATTCGACTAGCTGACCCGCGCAACGTCGTCTGCGTAACATTTTTCATTGCTACTCCGCTCCTGTTAGTCTTAGCGTGATGATATATAGCCTATAGCCTTCCTCGGATCGGACCAGTAGTTCCTGAGATTATCGCCTTCAACCAAACAAAAAACAAACAAACAAACTCTTCTGCTTTATAATATTAGTATAGATTTCAATATCGCAGTTTTAAAATAGCATCGCGGCAAAATAATGATCAAGTACTGCGTGCGCAATTATGCTAAAATAGCTCCTAAACGTACGTATCATTTAAAAATATTTTCACCTTCTACGTAAACGAAGTCGCGGGTTAAAGTTAGCGTTAGCCTAAAGTAACTAAAAAAAATAATGTTTCCCTCACGAACGATTACCATATAATACCATAGAACCATATACCATACCATAGAACTACTGGTGGAGGGCTGTCCCTAACACCCTGTATACGGTACATACACCAAAATGACATTTTTTACAATTTTTGTCTGTCTGTCTGTCTATTTGTTCCGGCTAATCTCTGAAATAGCTAGACCAATTTTGACGATACTTTTTTTGGCAGGTAGCTGATGTAATAAGGAGTAACAAAGGCTACATTTATTTAATTTTTTTTAAAGAATCGACTGTTAGGCGGAACGAAGTTCGCCGGGTCAGCCAGTCATTTATATTTTTTACTAGCTGACCCGGCGAACTTCGTTCCGCCTAACAGTCGATTCTTTATTTTTTTGTTTTTTTTTTCTAAAATATACGTCTACGCCTAAGTTACTCCTTATTACAGTTATTACATCAGCTACCTGCCAATAAAAGTCCCGTCAAAATCGGTCCGGCCATTTCAGAGATTAGCCGGAACAAACAGACAGACAGATAAAAATTTAAAAACATGTTTTTTTGGTGTATGTAACGTATAGGTATATATTCATGTTCATGTATCTAGTCAAAAACGGTTATTTCAATATTACAAAAAGATACTCCAATTTTATTTATATGTATGTAATGTACAGATTTTGTTCTTAATTTACACTTAAATTCTGTTTTCTTCGCTACCATTTGCTATTGTTGACACGTCCCGATTTACTGCAACTATGGCTTTATTTGTCTACGAAGAGTCACTGACTCCTAAGTCACAGGCGTACACCTAGTTTAGGAGTCAGAGTATTTAAAATATTTGTAACCTAGTAATAAGCCTGAAATGTTCCTGCTTTTGTTTTGATATTTTAATGTGATGGCTTATTGTGAAATAAAGAATTAATTTATTTATTATTTGTAACTATTCAACGCGGATGAAGTCGCGGGCAGACGCAGTTCCTTTATATGCCGATATAACGCACGGTGCGGTGTCCACGGAAGCGACACTGCGGGAAAATAGCTAATACAGGACATTAAATTATTACGTCGCAAAACTGTGATTACAAATAAAGCCTACATGAAAATAAAAACGTATAACAAAACGATACATCATTCTCTAATTCGGAAATCGCAACACTTAAAGTTGACACATTCAATAATGTCAACATTCCCTCGTCATTGGCGAGCAAATATTAGAAAAAACGTCAATATTTGACAACAAGCGGACGTCAGAGACAAGTTCAATGATAGTTCAGAAACATGACATCAACGTACCTAATAGGGTAATATTGTATTTTACTAGATAGAAAAAAACTGGTCAAGTGCGAGCCGCACTCGATTTAATTTTTTCAACCAATTTTATTTTTTCAACATGTTATTTTAACACTACGATTTCTTATAGGTTTTCCTGTTATCTTTAGTTAAAGAACTACTATCTGCATTTTTTTCAACATTTTTGGCTTAGTTGTTTTGGAGATAAGGATTGGTCATTTTGGTCTTATTTCTTGAACAAAGTTTAATAAACTTTTTTTTATTTTCGACCTTGATCCCCGAAAGTGACCCCAATACTCAAAATTTATTATAACGCGTCCGTGTTTGGGTCGCAGAAGTCCATGTATGTTTACCGAATTTCATCAGAATCGGTCCAGTAGATGCGGAGAAAATTAGCTGTGACAGCCGAACAGACACACACGATCCTATCACGTTTCCATTGTTGGTTACGACTTTTCCGAGCTTTAAAGATGTCGCAAAAAATCCTGACGTCAAATTCAGTGACCATACACTGTGCTATAGCTTATTATTATATGATCAAACATAAACTTACATACATCACAAGAACTGTGAATTACGCATTGAAACATGTAGATAAATTATCACATTTGACACTGTCCAATTTAGCTATCATAGCGGCGCTGCCTCCTAAGGAGACTGTCAACATTAAGCACGTTTAGCGTGGTTACATATTTCTCCGCGGTTTAATTTAAAATGGACACTTGATGGATTCTTTACATCAATGTGAATATTATACCTGAATGAAGATGATACAAAATGGTGACATAATAGAAGATTATTGCATCTAGGGGATAAAGTAGTGTCTTATGTCACGGGCGTCATGTAGAATCCCGACGAACTTTAGCGGTCCCCCGACGCGAAGAACGCATGGAAAATAAAAATATTTAACTTATGTACATAATAATATTATGTGACGATGATAATAATAATTATAATAGGTTTTAAAAATTATTTGTTAGTTTTTAGAGTTTATTTTTTGTATCTTGTATTGTGTCAAATAAAAAATAAGAAGATTTTATTTATTTCTTATTAATAAAATGCATTACATTAAAGTCCGTCCTGACATTTTAAGTGTCCTTTTTAGGGTTCCCTAGCCAAATGGCAATAAACGGAACTGTTTGTGTCTCTGTCTGTCTGTCCGTATGTCACAGCTACTTTTTTCCGAAACTAAAAGAACCGGTTAGTGAGTAAATTAAAGAAGGTCATCGATATGTATGAATCAGTCGCTTTTTAGCAGTCATTGGAATTTGGTCGGATGACCAGCCGTTGTTTACATATTTTGGTTGTTTATATTTACTTAATGCGAAAGATTCCAAGCTCTCTATTTTCACCATATATTTTTGACTAAAGGCACAAGATTTTGGTTTACACCTACACATCTGGGATTGAGCCAGTTCCTTGTATTTTGCCGTCAAAGTTATGACACCATAGTTTTGACTTTTAGCAAGATTATTCAAAAACGCATGCATGAACAGTTTTGAAACTTTGTATGGTTATTATTAGCGTCAAGAAGGACCGAATACAGTTTTCAGCGAACTTATGCCTTGTCTCACTTAGGCGCTGCGATGTTTTTTCGGTTTTGCATAAAACCGCGATAACTTGAAAACTATAAATATTTTCTTAAATCTAATTAGGGCACTAAGGGGCACACATTAAGAGCTACTCGTGTATGTTTATTCTACAGGGGCACATGCAATGGTTTTAGAGATATACGATTCATCAAAATGTTACTCCAGCAGGAAATGCAATATCTCGTAAATCTGAAGGGGCACTGATTTTATTTTTGAGGGCACATTTTGTCACACAAATAAGCTCTCTGGCCATGCACAATTTTTCTCTCTCCGATCATTCGTTTAGAATTTTCCTGCTACCCGCTGCTGCTGTTCGGTGTGGTACCCCACACCTAACAACACCACTGTAAAATCGCAGAAAACCAAAATACGCAATTTCGATTACTTGGATGACATATAAAACCATCATCCAAGTAGACTTTTGAGACGAATTCCAGCTATTTCGATTTAAAATCCAAAGTTCGTAACCGATTTTGATAACATTTAAATGGGACCAATCTGATATCCTTTCAGATAAAACAAGATTTTTTCAAATCGGTTCATAATTGTCGGAGTTATGAGGTAACAAACATAAAAAAAATACGAAAAAAAATACAACCGAATTGAGAACCTCCTCCTTTTTCAAAAGTCGGTTAAAAAGGTAAGTACGTATCAATCCCGTAATTAACTATTCTAAATAATAGTAGCCATAATTACTCGTATGTTCGGTGGGGAACTTTGAACTCATCTAGTTTTAAATCAACATCTATCAACATTATATGTAATGCATGTTGTACTTAACTGTAAGGAAAATACTAGTGTCACAGCACATTATAGGTAAATAGTTGTGTCTTGAAAAAATCTAATTAGTCCGTCAGTTAGATTATCAAAAAATATTTGACCCGTATTTTTTCTTGTTACTGGAACCAAAATTGACGAAGTTACGACGCTTATAATATCCTCAATACGTCAAGCCCTGGTATAATTTTTAGTGAGTCGTGACGTCACGAGCCCCCACTCCCGAGTTTTTATGCGTTTTATCTTTGTCAATATTCATAGATTTCCAAAAACAAAAAATACCTACTTATTATTTTTCAATACTCTAACTGACGGACTAAATAGTTTTGCAATTTGTGTTTGATGGAATCTAGCCTATTGGTACCTACACTAGTCTATAAGTTTGTATGATGTATTTCTTATCCTTGTATATCTATACTAATATTATTTATAAAGAGGTACTTAACATATTTTGTTTGTAAGTTTGTATGTTTGTAAGTTTGTATGTAGGGGGTAATCTCAGGAACTACTGGTCCGATTTGAAAAATTCTTTCAGTGTTAGATAGCCCATTTATCGAGGAAGGTAAAAAAGAAGAAGAAGGAGAGGAAGAGGAGGAGGAGAGGAAGGTAGGGCTATAATATATCATCACGCTAAGACAAACAGGAGCGGAGCATTAATGGTAATTGTGCCGCAAACGAAGTTGCGCGGGTCAGCTAGTGTGTAAATAAAAATAAATAAAAAAAGGGCTGCCTGAAGGTAAAATTTCTCAGTTGAGCTACACGATTAACTGACAAAAACCAGTTCTGTCCGCGTCATAAATCTACCTTGTTCCCAGGCCTTCCAACACTGCATCTTCCGGCATGCAGTCGCCGCTCCAAAAGCTTTCGACCTCATCGACTATCTGTTCTGCCTTTTGGCGATTTCCTCGTAAAACCACCTACATTGTATTAATTACGATCTGACCATTACATTAATTGAAGGTCTGTTAAAAGAGTCGTTGACCTCTGAGTTCATTTCGGTGTTTTTCTCAGAGTAGGCAGCTAGGAAACACCGACCTCAACTACATACTCTAAATTGATATAAAAGGTTACGTGTAAAAGTGTTTTTATGGTTCCGTACCCAAAGGGTAAAACGGGACCTGCCATAACCACTGGCAAAAATCTACAAATGATAAATAACCCGGACGTGCTTTTCGAGGCACACTTGATGAATCAAAAAGTCATTTATTCAAATTAGGCTGCGTGCCAGCGCTTCTTGAACGTCAACGTTTACAAGTAGGTAGACAGTCCCCCAACCATGCCATCGTAATCAGACAACACAAGCATAAAAAACAATTTAAACTAAACTTAACGAGACACAATAAAGGGCGTGCCCGCCTACACGTGCAGGGGTAAATCTAACAATATCTGTGACTCGACACAAGTGCTCAGGATAGGATAGATAAGTAATATAAATTACTAGCTGACCCGTGCAACGTCGTCTGCGTAACATTTTTCATTAGGTACTGCTCCGCTCCTATTGGTCTTAGCGTGATGATATATAGCCTATAGATAGCCTTCCTCGATAAATGGGCTATCTAACACTGAAAAAATTTTTCAAATCGGACCAGTAGTTCCTGAGATTAGCGCGTTCAACCAAACAAACAAACAAACTCTTCTGCTTTATAATATTAGTATAGATTATTTAAATAACAAGTCACTATATCCCATGTTGCAATACACTCAAATGTAAAAAAAATATATTGAGAGTATTATGCATTATAAAAAAGAAATATATATGTATGTACATGAAAAAAAAGAAAAAAACAAATAATTGCCCTCAATGGATATATATATAAATATACAAATATAATTATATTATGAACTCGTAGAAACTCATAAGTTTTGGAACATTAAAACGAAGAATGTCTTGCGTTCAACACTGCGACCAACTATTATTATCGTCTAAATAATCCATGATTGAATAGTAAGCCTTCGAACAAAGAAATGGCCACCCATCCAACCTCGGCAAGCATTGCTTAACCTTTTGATTTTTTTATTATGTAATTAATAGGCTTGCTCTTGACCACAATCACGCCTGAAGGTAGGCGATGGATGAGGTCTATGATGGAGCGACCTTGCCCAGAAGATGCCTGCCCGTAATAAACCCGTCTCCCTTTAAAAGGCAGACTGGGTTATATGCGGATGTTTTTACCTAACCGAAACGAACTCTTCTGTTTTTTAACCGACTTCCCAAAAAGGAGGAGGTTCTCAATCCGGCGTTTTTTTTTATGTTTGTTACCTCATAACTCCGACAATTATGAAACCGATTTGAAAAATTCTTGTTAAATCTCTAAGGATGTACTTGCAGATTGGTCGCATTTAAATTTTATCATAATCGGTTACGAACTTTGGATTTTAAATCGAAATAGCTGGAATTCGTCTACTTGGATGATGGTTTTATGTATTGCGTATTTTGCTTTTCTGTGATTTTGCAGTGGTGTTGTTAGGTGTGTACCACTAAAAAGTGAAAAATAAAAACTTTTTACAAAAAAAAATACAACCGACTTCCAAAAAAAAAAACACTACAAAGTAAAAAATAACTTTAATTGCGGAAGTCGGTGTCAAAATACGAAGAAACTAACTTTTACTTTGTAGTGTTTTTTTTTTAGAAGTCGGTTGTATTTTTTTTACTTGAACAAAAGGTAAACCAGACAAAGATTGTAATTATATGTGCATCAAATGTATTAAAAGTGCAAGTTCAACATATCGGAATCTTGCAAATATCGATGACTCAAATTATTTAATGTCAAAATGTTATCTGTAGCACGTTTTAATTGTTGTTTGTTCAAATGTAATAAGTTGGTGAGTCCATTGTTTGCGCGCTCAGTGCTCAGGGTCGCGAGTTCGATATCCGATGCTGTGGCACGCCTCTTGCTTAAATGATTACTGTTAATACTATAATAGGCTTGTGTCCTGCAAAAATCTAATTAAATACAAAAATTAAACACTACATCATCATTGTTGTGTTCCGGCAATTAGAGGTATGATAGCCAGTTCCTCTATGTTAGAGGATTCCGGGTAAAGCTAGCTTCCATCTTCGGCACCACTCCGGCCGGCTTTTCATCACTTTCCATCAGGTGAGATTTGGGCCAAGAGTTTCCCCGTTTTGAATAAAAAATTAAAAAAAATATATTTGACCCGTATTTTTTCTTTTCTTACGGGAACCAAAATTGAGGAAGTAACGACGTCTTTAAAATTCTCAATACGTCACGCCCTGGCATAATTTTTAGCGGGTCGTGATGTCACGAACCCCCACTCTCGAGTTTTGATGCGTTTTATCTTTGCCAATATTCATTGATTTACAAAAACAAAAAATACGAGTCCATTATTTTTCAATACTCTAACTGACGGATTAAATGATTTTGCAATTTGTGGATAATGGAAACTAGCCTATTACCTACTTTTAGTAATTTTACGTTGCCCCACATTAGGAGCTTCTCCTGTATCGTGGGTGCGTTTACAAACATACAAAGTCACATACAGAAAAGCAAAGGAAAAAGAAAGAGCTTTCTTATGCTTCGCATAGACTTCTTAACATTTAGACCGAGAATATTTTTTTTTTTGTATTAAAACCTGATGAACTAAAATATGATGAATTTTTAAAACTCATAGAACAATAGTTTTTGATTATGATGTTAGTAACATAGTCCTGCAGTGCTATTCTGTAACAACATTTTCGTGTCTCGACAGCGGAATCCGAGGTGAGTTTCAAATTCGTATAAATATAAGACCTTACATAGTGTGAAATAAAGTTCACTTTGTAAGCTTAGTCACTCAGGTGAAGCTCGATATCGAAATGGTTATTTACAGAATAGACTAGCTGAGAGGTTGTCGGTGTTTTACAAATAACCCTGTAAATGTTCGGCTTACTTTTCTATGAGGCAAATACATGAGTTTATAAATCTGATTCATCATATTTGGGTCATCGACAGGGGTCAAGTGACCATTATGTACCGTATGAAAATCCCTAAAAATAAAATAAATTGCCCTACCGCAGTATCTCTACGTTGAAGCCGTGGTGGGGCTTGCGCGTCCCGATGGACCTTAGGTCATACCTAGGGTGAGGGGCCAGACAAAGAGAGATACAATCCGCAAGGCAGTTTTGTGGCGAACTGTTAGGCAGTAGCGACCCGCCGCGTAACCTAATCTCCCGGGAGCAGTCTTGTTCCTCATCTCCGGCTTGCCTTTATTGGCTGGCCAGAGTGAACACTGACGAGAAACAGAGCTCCCACCTCTTACTTGCCTTAATCGGCCGGTGTGAGTGGATATTCGTTAGAGCAAACGTGCTCGGGAGAACGATGTATAATCCAGTAAGATGCTGGTAGGGATCTCGACCGCACTTCCGGGATTGTCCTGATAACCGTGGTATCCTATCCACTCCTCTAGCTCCTCAGGCAATTTTGCCACCTTGGCGCTACGTCACTTTGTGCTAGCGACCGTTTTCGGGGGCCCATTCATTGAGTGTGCAAGTCACCCCCTGCCATTTAAAAGCCGTGTATATTGTTAGTGGTCAGGAAGGGGCCAATAGTTCTTCTATAATAAATGATTATCAGTCCACTTAACCACCCAAACCCATAGCTTTTCATCTTTTGTTTCCATATTCTGCAATAGTATTGCTCCAACCGGGGATTGTCCTTGGGAATACTTTCACAGTGCATACAGGGATAATCGCCGGTTGGTGCCCCATTACATTTGAAATGTCTAACGGGGCCTCTGCGAGTTGGTTTCGGCCCCTCGTACGCCTACCAAAGGACCGGGTCTCCAGGGACCCGAGAAAGTAAAAAAAATAATTGACAACAAAGGAGCATATTAATTTGATGGCTGTTATTTTGATTGTTTTATATTTTTATTTTACCTTGAGGTTTGATTTTTTTAATTAATTTTGAGGGCTCCGGCTCCGTACCCAAAGGGTAAAACGGGACCCTATTACTAAGACTCCGCTGTCCGTTCGTCTGTCACCAGGCTGTATCTCATGAACCGCGATAATAAGACAGTTGAAATTTTCACAGATAATATATTTCTGTTGACGCTATAGCAAAAAACAATAAAAACCAAAATAAAATAAACATTTAAGGGGAAAAGGGCTAAAAAATCATTTTTGTATGGGATTATGGTAACAACAAACGTGTTTTTTTACCCTTTTAATAGATAATGGTACGAAACCCTTCGTGCGCGAGTCCGACTCGTACTTGGCCGGTTTTTTCATTCTTTCTTAACAAACAGATCCTTCGCCACGCATCCTCGCACCTCTCAAATGTAATGTAAACGCAGCCCTAGGACCGAATTCGTAGGTCAACCGTTCTGAAGTGCGGTTGACCGTACATGTCAAGTGAATCAAGGCATTGCCTTCGGGTGTGTGTCAATGTTGCGCGAGCGCAGGTCGTAGGTACGTGACCGCGGTATAATAGGCGTTGGGCAGAGGTTAGCGCATCTTATGGGCGAAGAATTTATTTTATGCGACTGCCTAAATACCTGGCCAAGTACAGGTCGGACTCGAAGGGTTCCGTACCAATAACCGAAATATACACGTTTCTTGTATGGGAGACCCCTTTCAATTTTTATTATTTGTTATTATTATTATTTATTCATAATCAAGCAAGGAGCTCGTGGCTAAATAATAACAGCCGCACAGGTCGATCTTCAAGGTTAAGCAACGCTTGCCGAGGTTGGTCTGTGGATGGGTGACCATCTTAACATACCGAGTTTCCTCCGTGCCTCGGAAAGCACGTTAAGCTGTTGGTCCCGGCTGTCATTTGGAGATCTTTGGCAGTCGTTACGGATAGTCAGAAGCCAGAAAATGTGACACCAGTCTTGCCAAAAAGTACCGTGTTACCCAGTTAATGGGTTGTGGAGGTCTGGTAGGCAGCCGGTCCACGTAAATATAAACCACGTGGGATTCAGCTGAATCCGGTTTGACTAGAAGCCGACCCTAATATAGTTGGGAAAGGCTAAGCAGATGGTTTTTATGGGATACAGTTAGGGAACCCAAGAAAGGAGAGTGATGTTTTCATGGTTGATGTAATGGTTTGTACCTATGTTTGTTTGTGAGTTTTTATAGATAGATCTAGTCTGCGCTGGATTTTCAATAGGGGCAGTCGAGGCTAGTGCCCAGGGCGGCAGAATTTGGAAAGTGAGTGTTTTTGTTAGTTTCTTCGTATTTTTACACCGACTTCCGAAATTAAAGTTATTTTTTACTTTGTAGTGTTTTTTTTTAGAAGTCGGTTGTATTTTTTTGTAAAAGGTTTTTTCAAATACTTAACACGTTTATTTGATTATTGACAATTTGTTCTTTGATAAATACACTATGTCAGCGCTAACCGGTAGCGAATTTTATTTTGTGCCCTTAGCATTTATAATCACAGCTTACAAACATTTTGATATATTACTGAGGGTGCGATAAGTATATAAAAATGAATCCCTATTTCCCTTGGGCATCGCATTACCTACGCGTGAACGGCTGGTTCTTGTTGTGTTTGTTATTGTCAGGAGAAGTTCTTATGAAAAAAATAAGAAAGTTGCAATTGACGGGAGTGAAGCCGCGGGGAACAGCTAGTTAGTTTTTTTTTTTTTCTATTGATATTCATACGTTTGACCACTATCTCACCCTATAGTAAGCGATGATGCGGTCTAAGATGGAGCACGCTTGCCTAGAAGTAACCTAATTCACTATTGACTTTTAAAAGACTCCCAGGTTGTAGTTTATAGTTATTGATTTTGTTAGTTGCCTAAACTAAAAAGAAAAAGAGAAATAAAACTGTTTATTCGGGACTCGCATAATACACATAAACTAACTGTGTTATCTATACTAATATTATAAAGAGGTAACATTTGTTTGTAAGTTTGTATGTAGGGGGTAATCTCAGGAACTACTGGTCCGATTTGAAAAAATCCTCTAGTATTGGATAGCCCATTTATCGAGGAAGGCTACATAGGTAATAATATAATCACGCTAAGACTAAAAGGAGCCGAGCATTAATGGAAAATGTGACGCAGACGAAGTAGTGTGGCTCAGCTAGTAAAATATAAGTTTGAAAGGATAAATAACAATAATCTTGGCATGAATTTTGCAAAAAGGGAAGGTTACCTTTGCGTCTTTTGCTGGCGAGTTTGTCGTGCCACTTCTTCTCAGCTAAAACACTAGGAAGTGGTGCCGGCGGGCGGTTTGTGGGACTGTCTTTATGTTAATTTTGACGTTCAAAAGGTGCTGATTTTTAGCATAGTTATAATACTCAGACTCACTTACTCCGTGATCATGGCGCTTGCAACAGTGCCGAAATATCGGAAACTCGCAAATAAAAAGGTACCTACATGTTAGCATATGTTAGCAATCCCGATATGAACTATTCTAATGTCAACAATATAATATGTAGTTATATAGTTATAATAACTAAATATCTTTTATTTGTATTTTTTTATCTTTACTGGTTATAATTAGATTTCAGCCATTGTATTTACTTAACATCAGATATTTTTTAAACATTAGAAAAAATATTGCTAATTTTGAATACTTCAAAATTATTTTTAACTCGCGTGCGACTTCGTTCGCGTGTAAAAATATTTTAGTTTTTTTTTATAATTAAGAAGTATCCTATATGTTACTTTTAATACCTCCAAGAATATGTGTACAAAGTTTCATGTTGATGGATAAACTAGTTTTTGCGTGAAAGTGTAAAAAACTTACATTCACATTTAGAATATTAGTAGGGTTACTTGTGAAAAGAAATAAAAAAAAATATTGAGTTATTTAACTAAATTTTTTTAATATTTATAATTAATTGTACTTAATAATAATAATAAAAAAAACTTACCAAATCAAAAAGGCGGCAAATAGAAACAAAACCACTTCGAGAATCCGACAACACAGATTAGTAAAAAAATAAAATTTAAACTACAATAATTACTTATTTAAAAAACAACAGTGTAAGTAAGTACTATAAACTTTATTGATTTCCGAAATTTAAATCGTAACAGTGTACGTCAAGTTTGCGCGCCAAAAGTGAACTGGCGGGCGCGTCCATTGATCGCGCAGAAATGACAAGACACTGTAAATACATCTGCGCACGATTCGATGGTGGAACCAAGAGCCATGTTTAAGTAGCCAATTTAAGATAGAACTTAATTGTTTTACATAGGTTACTGAGAATGCTCTGCTTGTGTTTAGTGTCTTGGTTATTATATTAAGTGTTGAAGAAATAGGTAGGTAAGTCGTTAAATCAAGAACACATTCAGTACATTTTTATTTATTTAAACGTGATTTACTGGAGTGGTACATGGTCGGACTTTATGCAACAAGGCATTAACTGTACCAGTCAACCTTTTGGTAAGTACAACAAAAAAAAAACAGAAAATAAAAAAAAACTTTTTACAAAAAAATACAACCGACTTCCAAAAAAAAAAACACTACAAAGTAAAAAATAACTTTAATAGCGGAAGTCGGTGTTTTTGTTACTTTCTTCGTATTTTGACACCGACTTCCGCAATTAAAGTTATTTTTTACTTTGTAGTGTTTTTTTTTTTGGAAGTCGGTTGTATTTTTTTGTAAAAAGTTTTTTATTTTTCACTTTTTAGTGGTGCCCCACACCTAACAGCACCACTGCAAAATCGCAGAAAAGCAAAATACGCAATTTCGATTATCAAAGAATCATCTAAATAGTCAAATTCCAGGTATTTCGATTTAAAATCCAAAGTTCGTAACCGATTCTGATATGATTTAAATGGGACCAATCTGCAAGTATATCCTTTCAGATAAAACAAGAATTTTTCAAATCGGTTCATAATTGTCGGAGTTATGAGGTAACAAACATAAAAAAAAAAAAAACATACAACCGAATTGATAACCTCCTCCTTTTTGGGAAGTCGGTTAAAAAGAAAATATCGCTCTTATAGCGTAACGCTCATTGTGTCACCCTATGTAATGTTTCTTAATTTATTTTTTCTGTTACTTAATTGGTGTAGGTATATAATAAAGAGTAGGTATTCTATTCTATTCCACAGTTTTGTTTCAGAACGAATATGCAAATAATAAAATACATACTATATTATATTTCTAACGGGGCCTCTGCGAGTTGGTTTCGGCCCCTCGTACGCCTACCAAAGGACCGGGTCTCTAGGGACCCGAGAAAGAAAACAACAAATACATATAACATTTATGTTTCTCACCTATTGATCGAAGCGTTTTGTTATAATAAATAACCAGATAGGTTATTTATTAGAGCCTTCCTTGATAAATAAATGGGTTATTCCAACACAAAAGTATTTTTTCAATTCGAACCATGAGTTCTTGAGATTCAGCGCGTTCAACCAAACAAACCCTTCAGTAGGTACTTAGTGCTATTCTGTAACAATATTTTCGTGTCTCGACAGCGGAGTACGAGGAGCTCGTGGCTAAATAACAACAGCCACACAGATCGATCGTCAAGGTTAAGCAACGCTTGCCAAGGTTGGTCCTGTGCATGGGTGACCATCTTAACTTACCGGGTTTCCTCAGTGCCTGGTAAGCACGTTAAGTTGTTGGTCCCGGCTGGTCATTTGTAGATCTTTGGCAGTCGTTACGGATTGTCAGAAGCCAGCAAATCTGACTCGTCTTACCAACAAGTACCGTGTTACCCAGTTAATGGGTTGTGGAGGTCTGGTAGACGGGCCTCAAACAAAAAACACAAGCTATAGGTACATTTAGTACCGCCGTCAATCAAGCTCGCACCAAATAAAAAATAAGTAATAATAAATGTTTATTAGGAACAACTTAAATGTGCACATTCGAAAGTAAAACGAAGATAGGTACAAAAGTAAAATATTTTGGCGCAGCTGTCAACGCCCAATTCAAAATACACCGTGTATAACTATTCAGACATTGTTCCAGTTTAACCTGAAAGTAGGTAATATACTATCAATCATTCTGGCGTCACATTCACTCAAGCAACGTCCCACAAACACACCTAATCACATTTTGCTCATTCACGTACAAACAACCATGTTGTTTTTAACCGACTTCCCAAAAAGGAGAAGGTTATCAATTCGGTTGTATGTTTTTTTTTTTTTATGTTTGTTACCTCATAACTCCGACAATTATGAACCGATTTGAAAAATTCTTGTTTTATCTGAAAGGATATACTTGCAGATTGGTCCCATATAAATCATATCAAAATCGGTCACGAACTTTGGATTTGAAATCGAAATAGCTGGAATTTGACTATTTAGATGATTCTTTGATAATCGAAATTGCGTATTTTGCTTTTCTGCGATTTTGCAGTGGTGTTGTTAGGTGTGGGGCACCACTAAAAAGTGAAAAATAAAAAACTTTTTACAAAAAAATACAACCGACTTCCAAAAAAAAACACTACAAAGAAAAAAATAACTTTAATTTCGGAAGTCGGTGTTTTTGTTAGTTTCTTCGTATTTTGACACCGACTTCCGAAATTAAAGTTATTTTTTTCTTTGTAGTGTTTTTTTAATTCCAGCTAGGTATTTCGATTTAAAATCCGAAGTTCCAAACGGATTTTGATAAAATCCAAAGTTCCAAACGGATTTTGATAAAATCGAAAAGTAAGTATACTTATCCTTTCAGATTCAACAAGAATTTTTCAAATCGGTTCATAAATGACGGAGTGATGTAACAAACATAAAAAATACAACCGAATTCCGAACCTCCTCCTTTTTTAGAAGTCGGTTACAATTATTATTTTATTTATAACACCGGTTTTTATTTGGAAGTCGATTTTTTCACCATCCACCTGTCGTTCGATTCAGCAATGCGGTTCAGCGGTGCGATTCTGTAAACATGTCGGAGTAGTGAACGACAAGTGAGCTGTCAAATCATACTAACAAGTAACAAGATAGAATGACAGCTCACTTGTCGTTCACTCCACCTAAGTGATCACGGTGAGATGTGAACAGAATCGACAGGCTGTAAACTTGTCGAAGTGAAGGCTTGGGTGAAGTGATCATGAAATGAGTTGTCAAACCGTACAAACAAGATGAAATGACAGCTCACTTGTCGTTCACTCCACCTAAGTGATCACGGTGAGATGTCAACAGAGTTTTATGATTTATTTATCTGACTACATAATATGTACCTAGGTCAATCTCTTTTTTTTACTTATTTATTTAATCTTCACGTCGACACTTGCTTGACTGTGTATTTTGTTTTAGAGTATCATAGTGTGCTAGCTGGCAAGCGAATTTTTTTTGTCATCTGTTAATTACTTTGCATACTAATTATTGTAAAAATTCTAGTTCCTAAAACTAACAGACAGATGTGTTGCTGGGGAGTTTGTTGGCCACTTCTCTACAGCTAAAACACTAGGAAGTGGTGACGTGCGGGCGTTTTGGGGGACTGTCTTGTGTAAAACTTGACGTTCAAAAAGTGCTGGCGCTTAGCCTAATTTGAATATATGACTTTTGAACTTTTTGAATTTTGAATAGACCGGCTGTTCAGTCTGTTCACGGTGAATAATATTTAATTTGTGTTAATAAGTAGGTAAGCTTTACTAAACATAAGAGAATCGGGCAGTGAATGGCGTGACAGTGATTTCGAGATTTAATGACGCTGATACAACTTGCAATATATTGTTTTACTCAAAAGTATGTTCGAATAGCTAATCAGGTCGATGTATCTTTCCACTTATTGCATTGTTTAGAAAATTCAATAAAAAAGGTTAAGGGTTATTATTTTTAAATATTAGTGATTTGACTTTTAAATAATTTTTTGTCAGTTTGACGTGTGTGATTTTGGGAGGTAATGGGTCATGAAGTCAAAACTATGATAGAGATCGGATACTTGGATGCTCATTTAAATAAAGTTAATCTTTAACCAAAATATCATGGCGGCAGCTGCTTGGATTAATTTGATTAAAAACTAGCTGTGCCCGCGACTTCGTTCGCGTGGATGTCGGAAAATGATGTGATGTGTTGCATATATATACGCATATGAACCTATCCAACAAAACCAACTATCGAATGAATGGTGGTAGTCTTCAAACTACGAAACAAATAATCTGATGACTCAAGTTTATTCTTAATTTCGTCCAGAACAGTCCAAAAAGAAACACAATTTCGCCGATTTTACTGACAATATTGCTGATTGTAGAACTCAGAAGGATTTAATTTGTTTTAACATTTTACGTTCAAAAAGTGCTGGCTCTCAGTCTTATAATTTGAATAAGTACCCATTTTGTAGTTTTTTTTTTATTTGTAAGTCGGTTGTATTTTTTGAAAACAAAAATAGTATTATTTTTTTTTTGTGCAAGTTACCTACGCTCATTTTTTCGAATTATTTCACTATTTATAACATAAATCCCAAATTTTATAACTGCGACCGCTTGACAAATTATTGTATATTAAAAGTCTAAAACCTTCCCCGAGAACCACTCTATCCATTGGTGAAACAGCATGAAAATCGGTACAGTCGTTTTTAAGTTTATCGCGAACAGTACAGCCAGACGCTGCGGAGGACTTTGTTTTATAATTTATTATGTAGGTACCTAGTGATTACTACAGCGGCCAGCAAAAGAGATATTGATGGACGAACGTATAAACAAGGCCAAAGCAGAAGCGAAACCGAGGCATACTGTATGCCTCGGTTCGCTTCTCTCTCTTCTGCAAAAGTACCATAATAAGCCTTGGCCACAACTAAGCATTGTTGGACATACGTGTATGCGGCTGTATGTACTTTTCTCAAATAATGTGCGGAAATTATAAAATACATTTACTTCTAAAAATCAATGACGCACAACGAACAACAGTAATATTTCGCGCGTTAAGTGTTCATTTGTTTTTTTGACACACACACATGAAAAACTTGTGCGAGGCCAGAAAGAAAGCCTCCTATTGAAAGTATTTTTGGAAACAAAGGAAGGGTAAATGTGAAGTACTACTCAAAGCAGCGTGCATAGCTAGTTTAACTGGGTGGGTGGGTGGGTTTAGTTTAGCTGGGTAATTTTCTGTATCTAATATCGAGTAATATAAATCATCTTTACAAGCTCTGCGTGCTGGTATGTAAAGCTAAATCATCTTTACTGTCGCTATCTAAGTATGTTATGTTGTAAATCGTAACAATTTGTATTTTCTGAGTTACTACATAAATAAGTTGTATAACTTGCCATTTAGGGGGGGGGTTCTTCTCACTGACTGTGTTAGGTGATAGACTACAAAAGATACGCTGTGAACCCTTCATGTGCGAGCCCGACTCGCACTTGGCCGGTTTCTGTTTTTTTTTTCTTTTGAGATGTGTTTACTTGCTCTTGACCTTAGTCTTGGTCAGAAATGAAAGAAAGAAAAGAAAGAAAAAGAGTTTATTTGCGGACAATATGACGCATATCAAAAGTACACAAAAAAAAAACAAAACACACAGACAAAGACAAAGACAAACACAAACAGCAAAACATGAGAGACAATTAAGTCTACGATGGAGCGAGCTTACCCAGAAGGAGCCTGTTAACTCTAACTTTAAAGAGATTAGGGTTGTAAGCGATCGGAAACACAGACGCAGGCAGAGAATTCCACTCCTTTGCTGTCCGCATTATAAAAGACGTTTGGAATCGCTTAGTGCGAATTCGTGGAATAGCAACAAGGTAGGGATGGGATGTTGCAGTGCGCCTGGATGTCTGATGGTAGAAGGGGGCCGGTGGAACGAGGTCGTGGACTTCTTGGGCACACTCACCGAAGTACATTCTGTAGAAGACCGACAAGCAGGCAACCTTGCGGCGATGAGCCAAGCTGTGAAGCTTGGCATCCACCAGTTTTTCGTCGCCGATGAGCCTCTCAGCTCTGCGTTCCACCGAGTCAAGCTGGTACTTAGCAGAGCCATCCCAAAGGTGGCTGCAATAATACTCCATGCAGGATCGCCGATCGGACTTGTGCTTTGTAAAGGAAGCTGTCCAGGCCTGAAGTATCGCTTCACTCTATTCAGGATGCTTTTTCTGTTTTTGAGAGTGCATTTTAGCATATCGTTTCTTTGATTGATTATATGTGATACCTACTTTGGGAAGCATACTTTGTAAAGTTGTTTCCAGTTTGGCTAGGACATTGCAGGCTTGAATCACCTGATCGTATGTTGCTTCGGAAGGCACGTATAAGCCGGTGGTCCCGGCCGCCAAATGGCAAATCAAATCAAATCAAGCATTTATTTCAATTAAACCATTTACAGGCACTTTTGAATTGACAAGGTCGGTCGGTCCAAAAATTTGAAGCTATTTGCACGTTCCAAAGCGTAGATCTCTATGGAGAAGAACGTGCAAGAAACTCCACGGACACTCTTTTAAAAATAATATTTTTTTACAAAGATTTATTTACATCGGGTTGAAATTATACATACATGTGAGAACGATGTAAAAGACGAGCAGGATAAAAGCGTCCGGAATAAAAGAGGAACAATTCAAAGAAATAATTAAAATTAACCATGGCAGCTAAGAAATGACCAGTCCCGACTGACGGCGCCCGTTCACGAACATGACGCATGCGCCAGCACCATTCGGCTCAACCATTTTGAAGGGAGCCAAATACGCCACCATCAGCTAGACTTTTGCGTGAGCATGACACTCCCAACCGGCAGGGTACATTCAAGTCAAAAAAATACCTAAAACTGTTAATTAAAGTGTAAGTTAAAGATACACAGTACTCACACATGTGCTGTTAATTGCTGAAATTATAAATGCTAAGTGAGTTGATTCCAAACAATGCAAATTTTTATTACAATCTTCAGCCGGTCCAACAATGTTTCCGAAATATTTACAGATTAGTTTGTGCTCCCTAGTGGCTCCACAGCCACTAGGGAGCACAAACTAATCTGTAGCAGTAGCAGGACCAGCATATGGCGATCGATGAACCATGTCAGAGACCCTTGAGGCGGTTTAGAAACTCTGACGCTACCTAGGGTGTGTGGGGTCGTTAGAACTTACTACCCACACAATACGAAGAAGAAGCTGAAACCTGGAAAAAAAAATGTCTGTTCATTTTAAAACAACCTCGTACATTTACTGTGAGTTTACTCTCTGTTCCGCATACCACTATAAATGTGGATATAGGATATTTTTGTTTTCGCAAATTCAGGGCCTCACAGTAAAAGTTGTTCGTAATAATGAGGAAACATATCACCAACGTTTATTCGTTTTGATTTTGAGTTCCCGTTCACTTAACGCACGCGTAACGTTAAATCAAAAAATTGAGTTGTTTCACAATGTCAGCGTTAACGAACGTAAAAAAATAACGATTACGTTAACAGATGGTCTGAGCACTGGGCCCGAGTCTGCTATTACAATAGTGTCAGAATGGTCGATCACTGATTTCAAAATGGTTGATTTTGACAAGTTTGGTAATCTACTAACATAATGGTATCATAATGGCGTCATTATGACATTCCAATGATCAACCACTGACACGCCATTGAAAGAAAGCCATATGAATGGTAATCTCGTACACAATGACAGATTTAGTATTTACGAACTTCTCACTACTTCAGATTGCTTTTAACACTTATAAATAATATGTAAAACTAAATATAAATAAAATCTGGCATGAATAAATGCTCAAATTTAGCTCGGTTTTATAATAATGACAATACGGCATTCCTACCGCAATTCTATTACGAGACCACTGACGTCCCAGTGACCGGCCACTGACGTGCCAGTGACCGTGCGATTATGAATTTAGCAGATTAAGAACTTTTAGCAAAATGACGATGGCATGACAATGGGATCGTGTCGGAATGACAAATTTATAAAAATAGCAGACTCGAGGCCCCGTGCACGAAATCAGCTCATTTCGAACAATTTAGATCACTACTTGTGTGAAAAGCAAGAAGAATTAGAACCTTTGTTTTTGTTATTATAAGAGACGAGTTCTTGTTCTTTTACATGGCTTGATTTAATTTTTAAAATAATGTATATAATAATGGCAATCACCCATATTCCAACCCCCTTTTCCGCAAAAGTAACGAGCGAGTGATGGTTTGACTTCGTTGGACAACCAAACTACAAAATATTGTGCACATTAAAAATTATTTATAACATCATTATATAGTCTACTTTTACATGGATTGAAAACATTATTGAAATCAATACGAATTAAAGCAGAAAAAAATTTTGAAAAACGAAAGTTTTGAGAAAACGTTTAGACAAATAAGTATTTTTTACTATACTAAACAAACACTTTTAGGAAAATTTAAAAATTACACATAAATCTTAAGTTAACCTTTTAATAAAATCTAAATTTTATTATATCAAAAATCAATAACTTCATTTCGTAAATGATAGGCAAAGTGAACTATATTATCGACCGCGCGAACCCGATCGCGTCAGTAACGACCGGGCTCTCCCAGCGTGAACACGTATCACTTTGCTTCGCAGGCGCTCGCGAGTTTTGCGTAAATATTATTCTGAGATTGTACGCCGACTACCACATTTTGATCCAGTAAGTATTAATTTTGATGTTAAGTATTTTTGCTTGTTTTTAAGATTGTAAAATGTATTTCGTCTTCAAGCCTAATATTATGGAGGTAACGTTTCATTGTTTGTTTGTATGTTTGTAAGTTTTTTAGTTTGAAATCTGTAATTTTTTGCAGATAATGGGTCCAAAAAGGTCGAATTACGAATGCGTAACTAAAAAAAAAAGGAAACAAAACTCAGCAACTCGCTACGGTTTCGTTCCCAGCACATGTAAGATTTTACTTTTGATCAGTGCTAGAACTGTAGAAGTGTTTACGAGTACATACTAATTTTAAAATGTTGTTCATTTTAGGAAATCGATGAAATTGGCAGTTCTGAAATGACTGTGGTTACTGCAAATGCTGACAATACATTTCAACTAGATCTAGGCATGGTAATTATATATATATTATATAATTATACTTTGTGTAATAAAATATCAAACGATGTATAAATAATATACCTACAGTATACACCTTCCTGTGCAAAATTTGCTACTTGTACTTATTCAAATATATACTTTCAGAATGAAGAGGATAATTCGAATACACCGCAAGATTCAGTAGTTACAAATGTTGAAGTACAATCGAGAGGTCGCCAAAGAGCATAACGTTTATGCCGCCAAAGGGTTCATTGGAATTCTTTAGCTGGCGTAAATGAGCGTCTATCATACACAACCAGAACCATAAATATCTCGTCCACGTACAAGAACTCTACATTTTGCCACTGTAGACGCATAATTCTCAAGATTTTCCGGAAAGTTGAGGCATGTACACCAGTGGCAAAGGCTCCATACAACTCGATTCCTATCGGCTTCCCTTTCGAAATATGGCAAATACTAGCATCTATTGTTTTCAATTTAGCATTTAAACAAATAATTATTTACGAAGTTACATTGCAGGTATAACATTTGCTTATGAAAGTTACAATCAAAGAAATAAATCTACGCCGACATTAAGTTGAAATAAGCCGGCCGGCGTTTTAGGAATCCTAGAACATGTTTCTCTTGTAGCGATCGTGACCTTGAGGCGACATCATACCGCCAGATATAGAAAGGTGGCAAGCGCGATTTTTCGAGTTACAATACGGACAGAGATAGGAAATGCGTATGCCAGAACGAGATGGAATGATACTGAAGTTGTATATTGAATTTGTTCAGAGAGTAATATTTGGATGACACTTGACACATTCACAACAGATTTCTTTCGCGCTTATTTATGTGTCATATTTATTGATTGCACTAATTATTCATTTTCATTTGATTTGATATATTCGTACCTATCATAATCTAGAATATTATAGCATTATTCATGTATTATTGTTGAAATTGATTTATTTGTGTAAACTAGTAATAGTGCAGTGAAAACAAGGTTAGTGGCGTTGTATTATTTGGTGATCGTCTATTTAAATAGGTGTTTACCTAGGTAAGTAAGGATTACTGAGATAGCTTTTTTAGTTTGTTGTTTTATAAGAAAGTAGTTATTTCAGTAGTGGTTTTGTTATTATTGAGTAAATTCGATAGCATGGCGGCATTAGTGAAAGTAGACTGCTGTCTGAAAGATTATTGTTTACTGAGGAAATATCCTTTTCAAAATTAAAAATCAACCCAGCTTTATGATAACATTATCATAAAAGCTGGGTTGATTTTTATTTTTTTACATTTAGGACATTTTGTAAAAAAGAATAGACGAATAGTTTTAGAGTATAAGTAGAAAAGTAGTTAGTCAAGAAGTGTGTAACAGTAAAGTAGATACATATTTTATTTCTTCTTTTTCTTATAATTTTAACGACCTGAGTGTCACAATTCGCCGTTGCGCGAAATAGTTCGATTTTCGCATCAAATCATAATTAATACTTGCATGCATGCATGGTTTTGTTTGTATAAGTTGTAAAAATTATAGTTGCACTTTATTTATCTTTTAGAAAGTTGTGGCTTTCTAAAAAACCCTCATCACACTTGAGCAAGGTAAGCATTTTTTGGTTTCGGCTTCCCTTTTACGAAAATTCACGCTTCGCCACTGATGTACACTAAGACGCCATCTCTTTAAACTGGTAATTTGAGCAAGCTATGCAGTGTAGAGTCACCTATAGTCGTGCTGCAACTCCAGTCAGAGCGCCAATCTTTGTAACCTGCTTCCCGTAACATCTGTTCACTTGATTTTTCAACAAGTTCAACAGAACGTCTTTCCTGTTCCAACGCCACCAGTTACGAAAAGTTTAAGCCTTTGTTGAGCGCCCATTTACAAGTCAATATATAATAGGTTTGTTATAACCTTGAAACCTGATCGTGTTCAAAGTCTATTACGTGACCTTTCTCACAAGTAGAAACACGACTATGATACGACATTCCATCATGGAATACCAGTTCCTACCTTACGGCTTCATCATCAAACCTTGAAACTTAATCGTGGTCGAAGTTCATTATAAGACCTTTCTAACAAGACCAAACACGGCTATGATACGATAGTCCATCACGGCATTCCGCATTCCATTCCATGGCATTCCAGTGCCTACCGCGTGTATCTGACATCGACGCACAAACGATTTCCATGGGTCCAGGGCATGATTCTGGACACCCCAATGTTGGAATTTTTCGTCGGTTCTTTTCTCATTTTTTCATTTTTTTCAAGAGTACCACAATTAGGTATCAGCTCAGCTGAGCTGATATCTATTTGTGGTTTTATTCAGATTGCTCTTTTTAGTGAAAGTAGTTAATGAATTAAAAATCTCATTGGGTTAGGTCAGAATAACGATTATGAGCAGCTAAAGTAAAAAAAACCCTTGAAAAAAAATGAAAAAATTAGAAGCCGACGAAAAATTCTAAGTCTAGGGTGTCCAAAATCATGCCCTGGACCCATGGAAATCGTTTGTGCGTCGATGTCAGATACACGCGGTATATTCTGGCTTCATCATCAGACCTTGAAACGTAATCGTGGTCAAAGTTCATTATTAGACCTTTCCAACAAGCCCAAACACGGCTATGATACGATATTCCATCATGGAATGCCATTGCCTATCTTCTGGCTTCATCATCAGACCTTGAAACGTAATCGTGGTCAAAGTTCATTATAAGACCTTTCTAACAAGTCCAAACACGGCTATGATACGATATTCCATCATGGAATGCCGTTGCCTATCTTCTGGCTTCATCATCAGACCTTGAAACGTTATTGTGGACAAAGTTCATCATAAGACCTTTTTAACAAGCCTAAACACGGCTATGATATGATATTCCATCATGGAATGCCAGTGCCTATCTTCTGGCTTCATCATCAGACCTTGGAACTTAATCGTGGTCAAAGTTTATTTTAAGACCTTTCTAACAAGTCCAAACACGGCTATGATACAATATTCCATCATAGAATACCAGTGCCTATCTTCTGGCTTCATCATCAGACTTTGAAACTTAATCGTGGTCCAAGTTGATCATAAGAATTTTCTAACAAATCCAAACACAGCTTTGTTACGATGTTCCATCATGAAGTTCCAGTTCATATCTTCCGGCTCCATCACCAGATCAGTTCGACAGTACCATATTATTGTATTGTCATCAAAACTACATACAGCTGCCAATTTTCAAGACGCTACGATCCTTGGAAGATGGTTAAATTCGTTACTTTAAATTCCTTAACATAGTTAGTTACATACAGGTCGACGTTATAAAAGCTTGTAAAAATGTGCTAACCATCAGCCTAATTTGAATAAATGACTGTTTTATTTTATTTAGGTATAAATTACTTTTACCAGATATGTTTAGCTAATATTTTTTTCCTTCTTTTCCGCTTTTATAATAATAGCTGATAAGTTGAACCTGGATACCTGGACTTGACTTGACATAATAAATATATTTATTACGCAATGACGTTATTTGGACTATGAAAAACATTATTTTAATTGTATTTGTTGTGAATCACCAAAAGGAAAAAAAAACTTAAATAGTGTGAGGACTATTTAGTTCATTTTCTTTCCTTTTTGTTACTTATGTTTCTGCACGATGATGTGAAAGTTGGAGTCATTTATGTGGATTACGTGAATGTCCTTTCTTTGGTATTGTTCGTCAATTTTAAAAATAATCGGCAGTTAAGTCATTTGTTTTTGACGTGTAAAAGTGTTATTTACAAACAATTTACTAAAATAAATATCATTGTATCATCATTTTTATTAATCGTATCTAAATTCATGTAACACAAAATTGAACCATTTTTTTGTTGATCGTGATAATATACACAGTCCACACTTACATTCCGGACTTTTATTTCTAAGCTGTACACTATATAATTATGTTACTTAAAATAATATCGTCTAAAGGATCAAAATTGTTTAAGCGGTCACTGCGCTCGAACTTCACCCGCGTGTGTGTGTATCTGCATAAACGGTGCACACAAACATAGAATCGCATCGAATTTACCTAAACAGTAGCGAGTGAATTTTATGCACGGCCTCTTAACGTTACTTTAGTTGCGTCAAATAGAACAATATTGTGAAATTTCTTTTCAATTCCTCAATAGCAGTTCTTCTGATGTCACAAAAAACAGCGGCCAAGTGCGAGTCGGACTCGCGCACCGAGGGTTCCGTACAAACCTGTAAGTATATTTTATAAGCAAAAGTTGCGGTTTACGATTTATGACGTATTAGTTTTGAAGACCTATCCATAGATACCTACCGACGTGGACGTATGGGTTTGACAAAAAAAAATTGAGATTCAGTTCTAGGTAGGTAAGTATGGACAGAAAAGCTGAATAAATTTTGCGTAAAAGCAATTCTTTTGACTTTAAGCTGGATAAAGTATTTGTATAACTTCTGTGTAAGCGCTTATACAGATGATATTCAAGCAATTTGGGCACAAAATATCTTGCTTCAATTTGGATAACATTTGAATAATAGCCACATATCAGCTGAATAAATGTACAACACACTGAATATCTTCTGCATAACTTCTGATTTTTCTTTAGTCCAGAAATTATACATCTTTTATGCAGTTGTTAATTTGTGAGTTCAGATATTCAAATGATATTCAAAATTCCGATCTCAGGAGTAGTTTTACAAAGAAATTATGCAAGTAAAAAAAGTATAAATGTATTTTTCATTGTGACGAGATTATTTTGTGGTACTTAGTTAAAAAAAATTGTAATGGTCGCTGATCACGTCTTCAAAAATTTGGTAAGTAAGTAAATTGTTTCATACATTTGAAGTAAGTTTAAGGTGAATTATATAAACGCATGGCACTTTACTGTGAATTATCAATATGATAATTGTACATTTTTTGAGCGCCTTAAGTTAAAGCTACGATTTAAAAGGTAAACAAATATGAAATAATATTTAAATTTAATTATCTTTACTTTTTGTAAAATTTCAGTCCCAGCAAATAATGAGAATCAAATTTTGTATAACTGCTAATGTTTCCTACTCACTAAACAAAGTGTTTCATAAGAAAATGTTGAGGATTTTTATAAAAATAGGTTATGTCGAACGTTAGTTAGGGCGGACGGCCAATTTGAATAAAAGTGTCTATTTCAATAATTATTTTGCTTATTTCTGCATAATAGTTCACATACGACTACATATCCAGAATTGATTTGGTTTAAAGTACAATAATTATACATTTCTCAGAGAAAGGTCTTAAATTACATAATGCAGTATATTTTTATTCAGCTTTTTAGGGTTCTTTTTTATAGAAAATAAATCCATGAATGTTTAAGGTTGATGGGACCTATAGGTACTAATGTAAGTAGGACCACTATTAGGTATTTAAAGTTATCTACAGTACTACTATGAATGACGCATTGCCGTTGCGTAATATTTAGTTAGACAATTGTTTATTTTACCAACTAAAATATACATATAAACACACAGCACATTGTAGGTAGTCGCAACCAAAAGTAGCTAACTCGGCTTACGATCGGTTTGCGCTCGGCCACACTCGCTGCGCTGTTGTTTTACTCATTCCAAATTGTAACTTTAAATAGAGAGGTCCCCGTTATCGTAGCTTCCTTGTCGCACTCGTGTAGTCAATGAGTAAGATACAAACGTAAACATCGAGGTTTATTATAATTATAATGTTAGTATTTATAATAGTGTTGTTGTTTGTAATAGTGTTGTAGTATTCTTGAAGTGTTATAGAAAAATTATATTTCTCTCTCTATTTTTCAGAAACATGTTCAAAATCGTTTCGACTCGTCTCCGCTCGTTGCCGGGTTGAATTATCAACAGTGCCTGCTTTTTGAGAGAACAAAGGGAAGTTATACTGGCCAAAAAAAATGGCGAGCTACTTTGCAAGAAGGGTTCTTGCAAAGTAGCTCAGTCCTACCACAACCGGACTGGAACACCTACAACTGTACATTAAAACTCAATCATTTCAAAACTTTTGAAGAAGCTGAGGAAGAATTATCTCAAATGTTGAATAGAACTGATACGGATGATACGGATTACGAACAACAAGATCCACGCGTTAATACATCTTCTCGTATTTCACAAAATAAAGATTTTAATTCGATGGCAAAAAATTTGGTCTATTTGTTTGAATCACTAATCCTGATGGTGATGCACAATCATCGTGTACAGAACCCTCTTCAACTGTATTGGTAGCAGGAAGGATAAAAAATAGAAAAGAGGAAAGATAAAAAATAGTATCTGTGCAGTAATAGAAAAGGGTTTGATAACTGATACAAATAGGCACGGGTCAAGGCCTATTTGTATCAGTTATCAAACCCTTTTCTATTACTGCACAGATACTATTTTTATCTTTACATACTCTCGTGAACACTTTCTTCTTGTTCCTCCCGTTCTCTTTCTTTTTTTCCATGAATCATTTACGCTTTTGTTATTATTTTTCTGAGGTGGCATATTGTTGATGCAGCATTATCAGTTTTGTCACAAAATGGTGAAATATCTGATATAAACATACGATATCTTCAACTAATCAGTTATTTGCTTAAGATACCCACATTTGTAACTGATATTGTTTTAAGCTGAACATAAAGACAATTGTACGCTTATAGCGCTATAAGTTAGGTAAAACAAGGAATTTATTTTCAATTATGCAGAAGTCAGCTGTGTAAAGAAGAAAAATCCTAAAATATTCAGCATCTGAATAAATTAGTACCATTTCGTACACTATGCAGCTTAAAGAAAATATTTCGTCTAATATTCAGCGTTTTGCTGTTTAACTGCTTTGCTTAAATATGTTATACAGGACAATGCAAAAACTTCAGCTATTATGCAGATAATAGCTGTTTCAATTACTTTTATTTGAATATCGCTTGTTTAGCAGATTCTACTCTTGATTACTATTCAGCTTGAAAAATACCGCGAACTTTATACAGAATTTAGTAAGCTTACAACATTATTTTAATTTAAGAACTCTCTTAATCAAAATAAAGCCATAACGTCAGCTGTAATACAAAAGTAATAAAGCTTGACACTGCTTATTGTGGTATATTTTCGCTACTATCTGGCTTATGTGTTGGCTGGGGGGGACCCCCAAAATGTGTTGTTTTTTTTTTTCTATTTTTGTGTGAAAATCTTAATGCGGTTCACAGAATACATCTACTTACCAAGTTTCAACAGCATAGTTCTTATAGTTTGAGCTACTATATGAGCAGGAATTTATACCAAAATGTTTTGAAACAACGCTTCTTATTTAGCGAACGTTAAACATCTTCCGTAATCAGTAGATTTTGGCGTACCTACCATAGGTAATGTTACGTTAAACAACCGTTTGAAACAACTCGCCCTAAGATTTGTCTAACCCTTCGGGGACAAGCGTTATAATGTCAGAAGAGATATTCCAAATGGGCCAGGTAGGACTAAGACTTTTTTTAATTTTCTGTTAACTATTATGATTTGTCCTATCACCCGATTTCGGCTTTACGTTGAGTTCTGAGACACCCTGTATATAGATAAGGACCTGGCCCAGGCTCCAAACATTTAGGAACATTCAGTTTACATTTATTTATTTGCTTCTTTTTGTGTTACCCATATATCGTGTTGTGCCTTGTGTTGTATCAAATAAATTATTTTTCTTTCTTTCTTTCTTTAGTAGTGTTGTGCACAGAGTCGTCGGTTCGATGCTCAGCTCAGATAAGTCAAATTAATTAAAAAAATACACGATTTGTTAATTATGTACTCGAGACTTGTTGAGCAATTTCATCTGCGAAACTGTTTTCTAAACTTCCGAAACTATTACACACATTGTACCTACTTAGATATTAGTTTTCGCAAGAGTGTGTAAAGTTTTTTGTGTTGCTTCGTGAGTTCCTTTACCCCTGTTTCATTACTTTGCGCAGTAAGGAGAGCGAGGAGAGAGGAGAAGCTGATACATCTATACTAATATTATAAAGCAGAAGAGTTTGGTTGAACGCGCTAATCTCAGGAACTACCGGCTCGAATTGAAAAATTATTTTTGCGTTGGATAGTCCATTTATCGAGGAAGCCTATAGGCTATATAACATCACACTATGACCAATATGAGTGGAGCAGCAATAAGAAATGTTGCAAGCGGGAAAAAAGCTTCCGTTGCGTGCGCTGCGTAAACGGTTTAAGTTACGCAAAAATCAAGTTGGTATTAAGAAATTATTCCCCTTTAAAACTTCTAAAAAAAGTCCTCGACAGCATATGTCTATCCCTTTAGGTTAACTCACTAACTATAACCCTTTTTATGGAAATCAAATTTGTTCTAAAATAATGCATTGAAGAGTTTGTTTGAACGCGCTAATCTCAGGAACTACTGGTCCGACTTGAAAAATTCTATCAGTGTTAGATAGCCTATTTATCTATATATTATACTAGCTGACCCACGCAACTTCGTCTGCGTCACATTTTCCATTATTGCTCGGCTCCTTTTAGTCTTAGCGTGATGATATATAGCCTATAACCTTCCCGGATAAATGGGCTATCTAATGCTGAATGAATTTTTCAAATCGGACCAGTAGTTCCTGAGATTACCCCCTACATACAAACTTACAAACATACAAACTTACAAACAAATGTTACCTCTTTATAATATTAGTATAGATATCATCACGCTAAGACACATAGGAGCGGAGCATTAATGGAAAATGTGACGCAAACGAAGTTGAGTGGGTCAGCTAGTTCTAGATAACTGGCTTTAGCGATAATATTGCGTTCCGTATTCCGGCCTCGCCACCGAGGCCCATCGTGACGCCTGTCATATCTCTCAACTACTTTTACCTAACGAGCCAGCCCGCGATGGATCTTATGAGCATTTTTATAGGGTGGGAAATCAACAAACCTTGCTCCCGGAGCGGGTGGGGTGTAAGACTGTTATTGTGTTCCTTCAAATGCCCTTTGCGTTCTATGGCCGCTGTAACTCTTTTGGACAATCCTTGAACTCTAGCAGGGTGGACCTTATGATCGCAGGCAACACATTACAGTTAAATAATTTCAAACATGACGTTATTCTGCACTAAAACCGGATGTAGCAAATCGCTAAAAGTACGCTCTAAGATACGTAAAACTAAGCAAACATCATTTAGAAAAATATGTAATGTTTGATGTCTAAATATGTTCATAGACCGCACTTCAGGTAGTCAGGCTTGGAAACACGTGACGTTTAAGAAAATGTCAATGCACTTGACAAGTTACCTATACCTATCTACTTACCGAGTACCAATACATAGGCATGGAACATGGTACCTACTAAAGTAGATATAAGTTGTGTGTATAATTCGAGCCGTTATATTTACAACTCGCCGAAAAATATTGTAGGTAGTACAAGAAGTTGTTCATGTTTTGTTAACCTATTTATTTGTAAGTATTATAAAATGTTCTGGCTAAAATAAAATAAAATAAGTAATTGATTTTCAAAGTTTTGTTTTAACTTGAATTCTCAATTTGCAATGGGCAAAGAAGAAGAAAAACATACTTTCTCAAAAAGTTGACTTGTCTTGCTGAATTCGCGCCAAAATCTATTTTGTTTCTCAGCTGTCACACCTGAGCAAAGGCCTCTTTCATATTCTTCCACACTCCCTGTGTTGCCATAGGCTAGATTCCATCATCCACAAATTGCAGAACTATTTAGTCCGTCAGTTAGAGTATTGGAAAATAATGGACACGTATTTTTTGTTTTTGTAAATCAATGAATATTAACAAAGATAAAACGCATCAAAACTCGGGAGTGGGGGCTCGTGACGTCACGACTCAGTGAAAATTATGCAAAGGTCTGACGTATTGAGAATTTTAAAAGCGTCGTAACTTCGTCAATTTTGGTTCCCGTAACAAAAGATAAAACACGGGTCAAATATTTTTTGATAATCTAACTGACGGACTAATTAGATTTTTTTAGTGATCTACCCTATCATTTTTTACCTCAAACGAATTGTCACAGTTATGAATAATTATAAAGTAACAATTAACGGACTGTAGTTTCCTTATTGATTCTCAAGTGCTAACTTCATTAGAACTATTGTCAATGGAACTGTGTTAGAACAAATAAGGAGTATCTATTCACAAATCCGGTAGCAAAGAAAAACACGTGCATCTGCAAAAGGTTTTCCTTTGAAATGCTTTGTCATAGGTTTTAAAAAGATAATGTCAGTAAAACATGGGTTATTGTTAGTTATTCAGTGGTTATCTAAGTTCTATAGAATAGTCTCAATGGGAAATAATAATGTAGGTACTTGCGTAGGTTATTTAAAGCAGTTATTATTAACTACCTATCAGGTTACATCTGGGTTTTTTTTTAACAAATTTATTCACACTGCCTCCTATCACGGGTTTTAGGCACGCAATTAAGTATATTTCACATTTATGCGGAAAGGTACGACGGACAGCTCCCAACTATTCAATTGATTTCAGGCTGGTTTGATCTTCTTGGCCAAAGAAACTCCTAGGGCATCTATCTTGAAGTGTGACTTCATTAGCTCCTCCACACGACGTACATCATCTGTCTGTCTCGCTGCAGACACGTCGCATAGGTGAAGCACAACTTGTCCCCCTTGTTTCTTCAGCGTGGTTCGCGGTGCAGTCCCGTGAATCACCCATCCCAACTGAGTGTAAGAAGCCGCAGGTTCACTCTTCTTGCCCATACGTAACTCCCGTGTGACTATCAGGTGCCAGTTGTCGGCAGCTATGAGGATCATTGGTGTGGCTTCTCCATAATTATAGTGCGTCCGCCTGTATGCCTTGGAGGTGTGGATAGACTTGCACCGGAGGGAGGATGTTACGGACGTCTTAGCTAGGTTAGGTTTAAGTAATTGTAACTCTTATGTAAATAAATAATCCCGATAGAAATAGGTATAGATAAGATAGACATAAGTTGCTCGTGCTACTTGAGTAGGGCAGGAGAGGAAATGAATAATACCACGTGCTGTGTAAAGTTTGACTGTTATCTAAGTAGTTATAAATACATAATGATTTCTTTATAGGGTTCATTGTAAGATTTGCAAAAACAAGCCTAATGGCTTGTTTTACTCACCTAAATTTAAGTATATGAGTAAAAATTGATGTAAAGGGGCAGCGCGGGCGAGTCCAAATATGTTTGGGACGCAAGCTTAAGACAAAAGGTCGCGCTGCGTTCCGATTGGCCGACGGCAAACCGAGACGCGCTCTGCGCCTCCCGCCACCTGGGTGAAACCACCGTTACCCGGAATTGTATAAATAAGGGTGGCTTGCTGAACATGGTCTCTTTTAACATCCGTCACCCAAACAGTCAGCATTGCTGCTGACTGTTTGGGTGACAGACGCCAGCCCTGAAGACAATAAATTAGGAATAGTCAAGCTTGGTGTTTTACTCAAGAAAACATACAGTCCAGTGTCCACCTCGACAACTGGTCCTTCGAGCGCCGGATTCAAGAAAGAAGAACCCGCAACCTACGTTCGAAGATTGTTATTGAAGATTCAATCAAGACCAATCCCGACATCAAGCATGAAGACTAGAAGCGTTGCAGCCAAGGAGAGCGAATCGGAATCGGGCTACGATAGTCGAAGCCCCCGCACTTTCGAAGAGTTGCCTAGGTCACCGTCGACAGCCGCGTCCGCGCTCCCGCGCACCCCGAGCGGTGCGCCCGCGGCTTGGGTCGAACCCGCCGCCCCCGCGCTCGCGTACGCACCCCCTGCTACCGCCGCGGCAGGGACAGTTGCGCCGACGACATCCGATAGCACATCTGCCGCGCCAGCTTGTAGAGCCACCGCGACCGCGCTCGACTACAGTGAATCGCTCGCCACGCCATCCGCGTCGCGTTATCCATCGACGCTCTCCACGCTGCGAACACAGGACTCGGCGAGAACTATAACAGCTGCACACAATACTTCTCTGAGGGATACAGCAATTACGATACGTTCTAGAAGGTCGCCCCGTAGTGAAGTGGCAAGGGTGAAAAAGGCAGAATACGAGGCACAGAAGAGAATCGCGGAAGTTGAAAAGGCGCTCATCACCAAGCGACTCGAATGTGAAGTGTCGGCGATTGAGGCAGAGGCAGAGGACCGTGAAAAGGGCTTCGTGCGCATGAGTGCAAGACAGGGTGGACGAGTGGCTTCAAAATATGGACCGAAATCACCATCCAGACGCGGCTCGATTGCAGAGAGAGTAATCACCGCATCCCGCCGCCATGCATGCCGGCCGCCGCCCCAGAGACTGCCGCCAACGTCGAACCCGCCACGTATATTGATGCCGTCGCACCTGCCAGGAATGATCGAAGAAGACAACGATTAGCCTCGCGGTCACCTACCAGGGGAAAACGCCCCGGGATTGAACAGCTGGCTGACACGTTGGAGAAGATGATACGCGTCCGGCCGCCGCCAAGTCAAGTGACTGAGCTGCTTATATTTTCGGTCGCGGTGAAGTTGCATAAATTCGATGAGTCGTTGTACATCGTTACCACGACAAGTTTACAAAGTGAAAAAACTATAAATCCAGTCCCAATAAGGTTACTGTTCAGAACAAGTTTCGAGTTAAAACAAACACCACGTGTGCGATTTTGTTCTACAACACATACTTAGGATCCTATGTCAAGCTTCAAGTTTCATTTTATGTGAACGACATACATGCACTTTATATATTCGTGAATACTGTATTCAACCGACGCTACAGATAGCATCCTAACGTCCACGTGCCGCTAAAATGTCTGCCAAGGCCGAAGTAGATCTTCGCGATGGACTCTCCGCAGCACAGATCTTCGAAAACCGCGAGGGACTTACCTACAATGATTTCCTGTTGCTACCCGGATATATAGACTCCACCGCTGAGGATGTGGACCTAACGTCGTCGCCTCTTACTAAAAAAATTAACCTTTAACCATAGGAGCGGATACAAGCGGTGATCTCATCGCTTGTATCCGCTCCTATGGACACCGTGACCGAAGCCGACATGGCGATAACGATGGCGCTCTGCGGCGGTATCGGCATCATCCACCACAACTGCACACCGGAGTACCAGGCCAATGAAGTACACAAAGTGAAGAAGTATAAACATGGGTTCATCAGGGATCCTGTATGCATGGCCCCCGACAATATTGTAGCTGATGTTATTGAAGCAAAGAAGAAAAATTGTTTTACTGGATATCCCATTACAGAAAATGGCATGCTGGGAGGGCGACTCATTGGTATAGTCACTTCTAGAGATATCGACTTCCGGGAGGGAGATCCTCAATTGAGTCTGAAGGAAGTTATGACACCTATTCATGATATGATTACTGCACAGTCTGGTGTCACTTTACAAGATCCCAATTACATTCTTGAAAAAAGCAAGAAAGGTAAATTACCTATCATCAATGGAGATGGTGAGCTGGTAGCCCTTATTGCAAGAACTGATTTAAAGAAGGCTCGCAGCTACCCTAACGCTTCTAAGGACTCCAACAAGTAGCTGTTGGTAGGAGCTGCAATTGGAACTCGTGAATCCGACAGAGAACGTCTCAAGTTGCTAGTCAATAATGGAGTGGATGTGATCATTCTTGATTCATCTCAAGGAAATTCAATATATCAGATTGAAATGATAAAATATATTAAAAAGACCTACCCTGACATCCAGGTCATTGGTGGTAATGTTGTGACAAGAATACAAGCCAAGAATCTTATTGATGCTGGTGCTGACGCCTTGAGAGTTGGTATGGGCAGTGACTCCATCTGCATCACCCAAGAAGTCATGTCCTGCGGTTGCCCTCAAGCAACTGCAGTCTATCAAGTTGCATCCTACGCACGCCAGTTCAATGTGCCAGTAATAGCAGATGGTGGAATACAATCTGTGGGCCATTGTCAAGTCATTAGCACTGGGAGCCACCACTGTAATGATGGGCTCCCTACTAGCTGGAACATCAGAAGTACCAGGAGAATACTTTTTTTCTGATGGAGTCAGGTTGAAGAAGTGCAGAGGAATGGGCAGTTTAGAAGCTATGGAGAACAAAGATGGGAAGGGGGCTGCAATCAGCAGATACTTCCACAAGGAGTCAGACAAGCACAGAGTGACGCAGTGAGTGAGTGGCAGCATTGTGGACAAAGGCTCAGTCCTGCGGTTCCTGCCATACTTGCAGGCAGGCATGCAACACAGCTGCCAAGACATTGGAGCGCGCTCAGTTGGCATTTTACGTGAAATGAGCTACTCTGGTGATCTGAGATTCATGAAGAGGATTTACCTACTCGGCACAATTGGAAGGCAATGTGCACAGCTTGTTCTCTTATGAGAAACGATTATTCTGAAAAAGTGTCAAAATGTCCGAGGGACATAAAGACTAAATCAATATATGTATATCAGTAGGCTAATTCACGTAACTAAATAAGTGCTGTTGAAGTGCAGTTGAAGTTAAGTTTCGATCAAAAGAACGCTATTCGTATTCTCTACCGCTGTCAGACACGCTCGCGTCAAGTTTGCGTCACGCGACATTCTACTGTTGCGCGTCTTTGGTGCGTGCTTCGGAACGCAACATGATCGGTATTCTACTATTTGTTTGACGTCCCAAAATGACAGCTTATAAGCTTAAGTTTAATTTTTGAATATTATAATAACGTCTTATTCATTGAAATTTATTCGTTTCTATTCGATTATTTAGTGAATAATATGTTTTCTCTCCACCGTCAGTAAGTTTGGTAGTTTGGTTGTCGTGCAGTTCACGCGCAGTTCAAAGATTACAAAAATACCGTTTAGGCTTAGAATAATAACGCATAGAAGCCGCGTCTAGAACAAAACCCGAGCAAAATCGTGTGTCCACTTTTTTTCTTTGTCTGCGTGAGCCGAATGTGTCTACGTTCCTCTAACGCACACAGATATAGCTTTCAGTGATACCATTACTAAGCCGTTACCCACAAAATATGGGAAGACGCATTACTATTTTGCTATCAAGGCAAGTATTTTATGTTGTTGGGAACTGGAAAAGGTAAACATGTAATATGACATATTTTTTCGGAAGGTATAATTCAATTTATTTCAAAATAAAAGGAAATAAATCGCAAAAAGAATGAGATATTGTTCAATGCGTTTAGAATGCTTGATGGGTTATAATTATAAACAATGTTAAAACATCGGGTTTGATATGAATTAACAGTAAGTATTGTATTTTAAAATTACAAAAATGAAAAACATGAATGAAGGCAATGTGGGTATTTTTTCCTCACAAATAGCAACACTGTGTTATGACAAATTAGGTTATTAGAATTTTGTTTTATTTTTCGATTTACGTAAAAATAGTGCATAGAATGTGAGTACTTATTTGTGAAATGTTATTTTATCACATTTTTTTTGTTTTCCTGATGTGCTATAACATCCTTTCACGCAACAAACTGTCATTTTCAATTGTTTACTGGCGAGCTGTGTTCGACGGAACGTGACATTGAGTACTGACGGCCTGATGGCTAAGTTTGACCGATTAGGCTAAGTTTTAGTTACCTCACTTTTTGCACTCGTACTAGGTTTCTATGCGTTATTATTCTAAGCGTTTAGGTATCACTCGAACAACTGCACTAAAACTTAATCGGCGCGTCATACCTAACATTACGTGAATTAGCCCTCTGAATGTAAGGAAAGATCTAGTTAATTTTGTTTAATCATAATCATAATCGTCTATTTGCTAATATGGGTAATTACATAAAGATATTGAAAATATATTAGCACAGTCCAACCATATTACACCTTGAGGCATGCAAATCACAAGCTTTATTATTATAATACATTTTCTTCCAATATTTTTTTAAAATTAATAGTACAATTTAGTTTATTTCACCATAGCCAATAACAAAGAAACATAAAATGAAAGTTGATAATACCTAATGTCATTTCAAAAATTGAAGTTTAAAATGTCATTTGTTTACTAATAAATCTAATAATGTCAAGATACAATGTGAATAAATTTCAAAGTAAGAATAGTATATAAATAATGATGTAAAATTAAATTAAATTCGTGCATTATTTAGTAAATTCACAATGAAAAATAGTAATGTCAAAAGTTTTATCAAAATGTGAATGTCATGTAGGTACTTATTAAATGGAAATGTCAAGATATAGGTATTTACAAATAAATGTCAAAGTACATAAAATCATACAATTAATATTAATGAAATAATTAAATTAGCTCAATAGTCGCTTCAATATGTCCATACATCCTCCATTAAATAATCATTAACACTATAGTAACATTTACATAGCAAGAAGCTCTGTAATTTCTTTTTGAATGCATCGATTGATGAAGTTTCTAGTATGGACTTTGGCAAGTGATTGTATATACGCGGCGCCATACTGAAAATGCTTTTAGAATATAGGGCCGTCTTGCTAGATTTGCAACAAATTTTGTCACTATGCCGTGTACTTCTGTACTTAACTTATCAAAAAGATTTTTGTTACTTCTTGCAAAGCTAGCAATTTCATAAATGTAAACACACGGCAATGTTAATTGATAAGGATGAACTTAAAAATGTAATTAGGTGTTAAAAATAAATATATTATTATATATAAGTGTGTTATCCATTGCAAAAGAGTATTCCATTTTAATATTTTATTATGTTTATTTCTTGATGTTTTAAGATATAAGCAATTTGTTGCTTTGTGATAAAAATCAAGTTTTAAATAAAGTGTGAATTAAAAAAAACATACAGTCCACCTCGACAGCTACAATGATAAAGTTTTCGCATTTGTATCAAAATTATACAATACTTACCTATCTACTACCACTCACTAAGACCTGCGTCATGTATGACCTAAAGAATGCTTCTGATTCAGGGGGGCTATTCTCTAAGCCCGAAGTCCGTAGTTTCGGGCTTAGTCGCGGGCGTATTCTACTCCGTATCACCTACGGACTTACGATTAGTCCCGAAACCGAACTAAAAATGAATGACAACACGATTTGACAGTAACTTTCGAATTGTGTTATCATTAATTCTTAGTGGTTAGATAATACGGAGTAGAATACGCCCGCAACTAAGCCCGAAACTACGGACGTCGGGCTTAGAGAGTAGCCTCCCTGATATAAACGTCCAAACTATCTATATTAGGATTTACCATAGACTTAAAACGAAAAAAAAAAATACATTAGATAGAAAAGAAAATGAAAAACTCTAAATTATTTTCCAATCTTTAATATATTATTCAGCACATACAATTTTACAAAGTAATAGAAATCACAATATATTATAAACGTCAGATATCTGTAGAGACACGCACCGGTACACATTATTTTATTTTTATTAATAGATATATTATGTCGCGGGTGTATACGGGAATCGGACATTTTGGTGAAACACTACTTAACCGATAAGATTAAAACAACCAATAACTTCTTTAAACAATTATATCGGATGTTGGTGCTTAACTAATCTATCTATTAAAAATCAATGAGTACAACAGCTCCAATAGTTAACGGTGGCAAAGTTTTCAGTAGTCTTATTCTGTGAAAATCTAAAGAAAATCTAAAGAGCCCATGAAGTGTGCTGTCAACCCATACAAAGAAGGTGGAATGACAGTTCGCAAGATTCAAGATTCAAAGCATTTATTTCAAATAAACCATTTACAGGCACTTTTGAAATGTCAAGGTCGGTCAGTCAAAAACATGAGGCTATTTGCACGTTCCAAAGCGTAGATCTCTATGGAGAAGAACGTGCAAGAAACTCCATGGACACTCTTTTACTTCACCTTTTCGTTTCATCTCAATCAACCTAAGATTTCGAGATTTACACTTGCTGACTAGCTGGATCTTCAACGGCCGAGTGTGGGGTCCTCGGTTCGATTACCAGGTCGGACAAAAATTGTTACTGGTTTTCTTTAATAAATTAGGGATTTCTCAGTAGCAGCCCGGAGGTGAAAAGTTGCTACCCTCGAGCCTTGGAAAGCACGCAAAGCCGTTAGTCCTGCGCCCGATCTCTCCCCGGTCGTGTCGTGATAAGATGGTAAAGGAACAGAGAGGAGACCAGTTGTGTACTACATCTCTGGATACTTGATCTGTCGAGATTAGCCACCCGCGACCGAAGTACATAGTGTTTTCAGAAAATGTCCGATTCCGGTTCGCATCCGCGACTTCAGGATTTAAACACCAGATTTAACGTTAGTTTAATTTATATAAAACACACCAATGACAGGCAGTATGCAGTTGTCTGTAGTCAGGGATATCTAATATTAAATAGAGGGTTGACACTGTTTCAAATTCTGACTGACATTGACCACCCTTCGGTCGCCATTCTCTCTTGTATACAAAGGTCATAGAAAAAACAGATAGACAATAAAGGAATTGAAAAAAAAAATGTATATTTTTAAATTTTGAAAAGTGAAATTCACTACAAGTGTAAGCTAATAAACATGTTTCCATACTCAAAAGGTAACAGAACCCTATTTCTAAGCCTCGTGTCCGTCTGTTTTTCTTTCTTTGCTTGGCGCAAATAAACTCTTTTTCTTTCTATCAGACCGAGCCAGCCAAGAAACTTAATAGGTAGACAGTTGAAATGTTCACAGAGTGTGTATTTTTATATAAAAAAAAGAAAATTTAAGTTTATGGTGCAGAACCCTGCGTGTGCGATTCCGACTGCCACATGGCCGGCTTTTTTATTTTGTAAAATACTTAGATCTTTAAATAAGGTATGTATAATTATTACCACTGACTACAGACCACCTAAGAATTGTATAAACTTTAGCAACACTTCATAAAATACTGTAAAATGCAGACAATATCAACACTACCCGGTTAATGAGAGGGGACATAAACTGCAACGGACAAAGTTGATACTGGTCTGTATTATTTTATTCAACTTTTATCACTATGACGACAATACGAGTATAAGGTCGGGGTATTGTTAATTCCTTGTGGTATTATAAGAATAATATCATCGGGTTAATGTTGAAAACGACTGAATAGGTACATATTAATCTAATTTAATACGCTAATTCCTTACTCTAATGACATAAATGATATCGTTTATCAGCAAAGTTGCTAAAATTTTCAACATTAACCGGACAACGGTATCATTCAACACAATCATTAGCATTTTGCACACACATTTAATATTATAATTCCTAGTTAAATGCGAGAATGTCAGCATTGGCCAGGCAATTTAATAGAGTTGTGCTTTGCCCGGGTAATATCAGCAAGTACCTACCCGTAAAGGAAATGTATATATTGTATAATAATCTAGTAATAGTATAAGTTCTAACATTTTCCATCGAATAATTACAATAATTAATTTACTTATTTTTAATTAAATATACCTAAAAATTTGGTGTTCTTGTTGCATTATAAGTAGAATTACACATAAGTTTAACCGATAGAAATAAATAAACGCATATACTTATAAATTTACTGGTAGATACCTAACCGTATTTTTTATTTTACTAATCTTTCACTGACATACCTAATTAAAAAAAAAATGTAGTTGCAGTTTGTCACGGAACAGAAAAAAAAGCAGTTAGTCATATTTTCAAGTACGACCATTAAATTTTAGTTTGACACATATTTTGTTTAATTATTTAAATTAAGATTTAGGTCAGTGACTACTGAAATGTCGCGTGAACCCCATAGGCGCATAAGCGCTAGAAAAACATTTATAATCAGAAAAGGTTTCATTTGCTAGATTTTCCTCGATTCCCAGCCACGTTAAAATTGCACATTACCAAAATAAATATATTATTCATAAATACGTAGTTTTAAAAAAAGCATATGCGTTTTTATTAGCTATGTCTTATATGTTTTTGTTTATCAGATTATACTCATATTATGTACCTAACTAGAACACATATTGGAGACACTAGGAGATACTGACGTATTAGTGGAAACATAAGTACATACAACAATTTAGGTTCAGCAGAAAAAATCTAAAAAAAGACAATACATTGGTATTATTTACTAGCCTAAAGTATCCCCAAACACAGCGTTTATTTATTTCTAACGGCGAATTATCTAAATTAACTACTTTTAAATATTTAATCATAATTTGCCTATAACTATACACAAGATCAATCACACTATCTATTCCGGCCGGACAGGCACGCCAATTTATATTTTAGTGTTTAAATAAACTCCCATTTTAAATGGTAGTGTTTCAGGCTGGTAACCCAGAGATGGAATTGTGGGCATTTTGAATTTTTGAGCTCAGTAGATGCAGGTTTGAAATATCGATATTCAATAAACTTGTCAAAGTTTGATTGAAAATTTGATGACATATCTGTGACGGGCGGAATTAGATCAAACTTGCCACACGGGTAGACCATGGTGTTCCCTTGGGATAATTTTCGATGGGGTGAGGCTGCAGGCAGAATCTAGTACCTACCTAGAATACTTACTATTATTTAAAACGAAATAAATCAATAATTTAGGACATCGGTAAGTACTTACCTACAAATAGACCAATAAATCAATTAATCAGATACCTACTGGAAAAAGCAAACAGATGCGATCATCCGACGCATTTATTTGCACAGTTCAATCGATCGATGCAATAAAAACATTCAACTGAATGACTGACATTCGGTGACCTCTAGTCGGATAGATCCAATATGTAAAGCAGGGCTGTCCAAAGCCGCGGGCCGTATGGGGCCTGCGGCTAATATTTATGCGATGTATCGTATGTACCACAATAAAAATTATAGGTATGTTTAAATTTTATTTATTTAACAGTTTTTGCACACACACGCACACGCAAACTTTTGTTTCTTTTAGTAAATTTACATACAATTATACTTCACATTATTTACTAAATAGACAAAGATTCAGTATTTTTTTCTTTAAGCATGTTATTTAAATTTGTAATTAGTCTGCTTTCTTCAAAATAAAATAAATAAATAGAACTGCGGTTAAAAAGTGCTAGTATCTCTACTGTATTGGCCCACGATCGTATGTGGACTCGACAGCCCTAGTAAAGATCCATACACAATCGTCGAGACGTGCATCGTCGTCGAAGGCTGGCGGACTGATTCAAACTGTCAATAGGGATAATTTGAGGAAAACACTCCGACAGCTGGCTATTGTTCTAAATAGAAAGGTGAAGGTTCCAAAACTGTGGCATGGCCTCAGAAATGTTCGATATTTTGTTCGCAATTTTGTCGATCGATCAATGTAATCAAGCCAATGAGGGCTGTCGCGTTTGAAGCCACTGGAGGCACTAGTGTAGCGTGAGGTCTTCGCTATGTCTTTCATTGTTGGTTTTATTTTTTAAGCACTATTGATAGGCATGGGTTTGACCACTATCTCACCTGATGTTAAGGGGAATGCTCCAACCAGCCCGCGTGTATGTTGATTATAATATTATTCGCGGCTGTAAGACGTATGTAGTTACAGAATTATAATTATCAAAATCACCAATACAATCCTCCAAGTTGGGGGCCGAGTCACCCGCGTCCGTAGGAGAATACCCTTCAGTGAATCCCTACACGTGGTCCCCGGGTGGTGCTAAACAGGTGACACTAACCGCCTCCGTGGTCTAGTGGCTATACCACCTGATTCAGACCCAGAGGTCCCGGGATCGATTCCCAGCGGAGGCAAGTTTTTTGCTCGGTTTGGTTAGTGGTAGGACTTGTTTTAAGTCCGCCTGGCAAGCTACCACCATCATGTCTAAGTCTGTCGCCATAACAACAATGTTAACAGCATTGTTGTGTTCCGGCAGTTAGAGCTTAGGTATGATAGCCAGTTCCTCTGTGTAAGAGGATTCCGGGTGAAACTCGCTTCCATCTTCGGCCTAATCATCACTTTCCATCAGGTGAGATTTGGGCCAAGAGTTTCCCCGTTTTGAATTAAAAAAAAAAAGTTCAAAATGTCCTAGGAACAAAAAAAAAAACAGAAAAAGTCATTCCTACAGCTTTATGAACTTAGGGCGATATAGATAGATGATTTATGCGTTAAGCAAAATAAAGTTTTATGTTTTTTAGTGTTTACTTTGCTAAAAACCTACCCTTGACTCAACGGGGTCAAGCCCCTCCCCCAAACGACCATCCTGGGTCGACCCCTGATGACATACAATAGTGCTATTCTGTAAAGAAGTGAACACTTAGGCGAAGTGAACGACAAGTGAGCTGTCAAACCATACAAACAAAATGGCATGATAGCTCACTTGTCGTTCACTCCACCTAAGTGATCACGGTGAGATGTCAACTGAATCAACCGGCTGTAAAGAAGTGAACACTTAGGTGAAGTGAACGACAAGTGAGCTGTCAAACCATACAAACAAAATGGCATGACAGCTCACTTGAGTTGTCGTTCATTCCACCTAAGTGATCACGGTGAGATATCGACAGAATCAGCCGGCAGATCTGATGTTCCGGGTCTGCCTGTTTTAAGTAGGTAAGTTTACGTTTAAACGCAACGCTACGAAACAGGAGAAATTCCAAAAAGATTAAAAAATTCTGATCTACAGCTACTCATGACTTCAGTCATCTTTAAAATCCTTATTTTGCTGCGCAATAAGTAGGTAGATCTCGCCAAGATTGTCAATCATCTGTTGACATTCCCGCCAAATGTGTGCGTAATTCATTTTCACGTTGGTCACCTTGTGAAGTGCTAAGCAAAAATATGTTTGTCGGTAAACAAGTAGGTACAGCTAGTTTCCGTAAATTATCACATGCAAATGTGAGACAAAATCAGTTTTTAAGGGGTTCCGCACGTCCTAATGAAAAAATGGAACCCTTTTATGATCACTTCACACTTGGGTCTCTATTTAAAGCAGTTGAAAAGTTTAAGGTAAAAATGAATCTCCTAATCACTATCACTACATAATTATTATAAAACAAAGTCCTTCGCCGCGTATGTCTGTCTATCTGTTCGCGATAAACTCAAAAACTATTGCACCGATTTTCATGCTGTTTTCACCAATGGATAGTGGTTCTCGAGGAAGGTTTTAGATAACTTGTCAAGCGGGCGAAGCCGCGGGCGTCAGCTAGTGTAGGTACCTACGTATATTCCTTTTACACGCTTCTGTAGCCTAAACGGCTTGATGGATTTTAGCTTGAAAGGTTTCGTTAGGTTCGTCTTGATTGTGCGAGTGACATAATCTCAGAGGCCTTAGTGTGAGTTTTTTCGACTCACGTTCGAATGCGTTCGATTGCGAGCGCGTTAGAATTTAGTATGGGAATTTAGTTATAGTGCCACCTGGTGGTCACTCGTAGAACCTAATTTCCCATAAAAAAATCTCCTGGCGCAGTCGGGTAAAGATTTAGTGGTATCAGAGTCATAAACAACAAATCCTAGATTGAGGCCCCGCTTTTCGAACGAAAATGATTACAAAATTGTGTCGTAATAAAAACCATATCCTCTAAAACGACCAAGATACTTTTTTCCAGGCATATAATAGTCCCTTGGTATATTTTCGATTTTACGCGTGCGAAATCGCTAGTAGCGTTTTTGGCTAAGAAATCATGAAACTGATTTCTCCCGCTCTGGGCCGAGCGAAAGTGAATGCCAGACTAACTGAAACCCAATCCGTGTACAGACGCCACAACAACAAGGTATCCGAAACTATCAAATTTTGCCAATAAAAATTAAACTTAAACTGTTTGTGAATAAAGTTGAATATCTAATACAGAAATTTGACAGATTGTTGTAGCATGTGCTGGCGATTGTACCTTCAAATGCTCTTTGTGTTCTAGGGCCATGGTACGTCATGCGAACAATTTCGCAAAGCTGGCTGAAGCTAGTCTAAAAATAGGTAAGAAGGTACAAGAAATAAAAAAACCGAACGAAAAAATGCTTATAAAGTTAAATCCGCGCATTTGTGAGTTATATCCGAAAAAATAAACTACTAAATTATGGTGCGTGTATAATTAAGATACCATCTATTCCCTGTTCGAGGTCACCGAGCCGGATCACATTAAAGATGGTAATTTCTTTTTTAATTTGTTGTGTTTGATCTTCACTCTAGTCTTGGTCACAGATGACAGAGACAAAGTCTACGACGGAGCGAGCTTACCCAGGAGCCTAGATAAGGGTTGTAAGCGTTCGGAAACATAGACGCAGGCAGAGAGTAATTCTACTTCTCTGCTGTGCGCTATTTAAAAAAAAAACCTTAAAACAAAATACAACCGAAGTCGGTGATTTTGTTAGTTTCTTCGTAGGTATTTTGACACCGACTTCCGAAATTTAAGTTATTTTTTACTTTGTGGTGTTTTTTTTTTTCATTTGGAAGTCGGTAGTATAGTTTTTTTTTTCACTTTTTCGTGGTACACCTAACACCACTGCAAAATCGCAGAAAAGCAAAATACGCAATTTCGATTACTTGGATGACAAAAAACCATCATCCAAGTAAACGAATTCCAGCGATTTCGATTTAAAATCCAAACTTCATAACCGATTTTGATAACATTTTATTGGGACCAATATACAAGTATAAAAAATTTTCAAATCGGTTCATTATTGGCGGAGTTATGAGGTAACAAACATAAAAATAAAAATAAAATATTTGCGAATTGGTGGAATAGCAATAAGGTAGGGATGGTAAGTTGCAGTGCGTCTGGATGTCCGATGGTAGAAGGGGGCCGGTGGGATGAGGTCGTGGAGTTTGTGGATCATGATTTGTTTTATTTTTATTTTTATAGGGTTTCTGACGGACGTGTTACGGAAACAGCAATTTAAAACACTAACTTCTATTTCTTCTTGCCTGCGAATCTAGACCAGGGTTCTCAAACGCTGGGATATACCTGGCTTGGGGGCGTAGTGTTAGCACTGGCCTGCAAATTGCAAAAAACGTAAGAAAATTTGAATTTCTCGGGCTGGTTGGAGCATTCAGGCAAGGGGCGCGTAATGATTTTAGAAAAACAGTTGAGACGCGTGTGTCGTAGAGATTGGGGACCACAACTGTAGCCAAGATTCTGACTACAGTAGGCTTCATGAACATGTAACTCTCTGCCTGCGTCTGTGTTTTCGAACGCTTATAACCCTAACCTCTTCTAAGATAGAGTGAACAGGCTTCTGGGTAAGCTCGCTCCATCGTAGACTTTGTCTCTGTCATCTCTGACCAAGACTAGACTCAAGAGTAAATCCATCACAAATAAAAAAAAATCTTCCAAACTGTTATTTCTTTTGTTTCAGCTGTACGGAACAGAACAACGCGAGTCCAATTCGTACTTGATACGTTAATTTTTTAAATCAACTATACCCATTGAATAAACTTAAATCTTTTTTTGCGTTTAAAACATTTTTTTATTATGAAGAAAAAAAACTACTACTTACCTACTGTGTGATCGCTAAAATTAGAATATTTTGTGCGAAAAAATGCCCAACATCTATATCTATATATATAAAACAAAGACGGGTTTGTTACAACACTTATAACTCGAGATCTGCTGAACCAATTTTCATGGTTATTGATTCGTTGGGATTTGTCTCCGACCCGAATAGCAGAATACATCTTAAAAACAATGAAAACTCGATATGTGCAATGAATACTTAATTGACGGGAGCGAAGCCGCGGGGGACAGCTAGTTATGAAATAATTAAGAACTTGAATCTATAATAATTATTCTCAAGGTTTTCTGAAGTGTAATTTTTAAGGCCGAAGGTCCATCCTATTTAGCGTCTCTTTTTGTTGTTAAACTCATTTATTTTTTTTACTTCGAGTTTTCTTTCTATATTTGTAGATATGCTGTTTTCAATCACACTGGTAGGCTTAAATCTACCCATTAGCTTACTAGTACTGATGTTTATCAGATTTAAAATTCAAATTCTTTAAAGAAAAATTGAATTAAGTTCCCATAACTTGATGGAAGAGAATGCCTATGCCTCTAGGAATTTGATAATTATTTAAAGTAATCGTATGGTATAAAAGTTTTTGACGTGATAACGTCTTTTAGATCGATGAACGCCGGCTGCACTCACGAAAAAGCATGACTCATTGTCACGTTCCGCCTGAGCCGAGCGTGCAAGCGAGAGCGCGGAAGAAGCGATACAGAGGCACGATCGGCCTAAGCGTTCGGCTTATGACAAATCTATCTCTCTTCCACTCCATCGGCCGATGGTACGAGTAGAAGAGAGAGACAGCGGCAGCATACAACCGACACGTGAACTGTTTTGTCAACTGTTCATAAAGTGAAGTGAAAAGATAATGTGGTTTTCATCAATGTTTTCTTATGACGTTATCACTTAAAATTATCGTCCGTAAACCGAATTTACAGACACCCATTTTGTTTTATGTATAAGCTTGTGGATGTCACCTAACTGACCGCCCAAATATTATAGCACTGTTGGATTTTAACGACGCTGAGCCAAGTGCTGAAAATCCAAGAGTTAGGCTATATAGCTAGCGCAGATCGGCAGAAATGGCGGCAGAGGATTTACGCCCAAAGCTGCGATACTGCGAGGCCGATCATCGAGCATTGAAATATACATACACCGTGAAATGTTAATGAATGTTTTCCCGTAGCGGAACGAATAGCCATCAGTGGTACTAACGAAACATAAAAACTTAAAAAAAAAAACTGTTTTCATATAATTAAAAAAAAGTATTCATAAACTCCACAGCGTGAAAAACAATAGTAAATATACCAGCACATCAAGGTACCCGAAACTGTCAAATTTTTCCAGTCAAAATTGAACTTTATCGCTACAGCTATAAAGTTGAAAATCTGATACAGAAATTTGACTGATTGTTGTAACATGATGTGCTGGCAACAAAGGCCTTAATTAAGTGTGAGTTTTCTAACGTACTCGATCGCGTTAACGTAAACGTTTGCTTATGTCAATGTGTACAGAAAAAAAGAGTTTATCTGTTATTCTCACCAGGCGACGCTTATTCAGTTTCAATACAAATTGGCATTTACGCTAACGCGATCGAGAACGTTAGAAAACTCACACTAAACCCTCTGTACGCTAGTGACGTCGGTAAGTGACTACTCAAAACGCATACGCTGCCCATAAGTGAATAGCAAAATAAGCTCATGCGTAGGTATAGATACGTCAGTAACTGCACGCACCCATCATTAGTTTTTTTTTAAATATAAATCGATTGTATTGCCAAGACAAAATCATTTCGTTGTGGGAAAACAACCATTAAAATTCCACGGTGTATAGGTATACCTTATTTCGATTGAATAACTATTAAATTCAAATGACAAGTTAACAATCTGCCGTCCCGTCCGGAAGTACGCGCAGGCCGTTAAGAAGGCATATATTTATGTACTTGTACTTTAGTAACAGTTAAAAAGAGCGTCAATGCGTAAAAGTAGTTATTGGGTGCCTGTCCCTACGAAACACCAATAATTAAAAAGTTATATACATACATCCTTTTACTATAAAAAGAAAACTGAACGAAAAAAATAAATCAAAAATAAAATAATTTTGTACTACTATATTTCACTGCATTAATTTAAAAAAAAATACACATACACACATAGTATATGATATACATTAATATTTTATTTATTTATTTTTAAATGCCTTCTAAAATCCTCGTAGCCTATTTTTACAAAGAAAAAAATAAATAAAAATAAAAAATCTATCTACTTACAGACAATAAATTATTACTCCTATTACTATTCATAATCTAATAAAATATTAATTTAAAACTATAAAATACACAACGAATTCGCTTAAATATATTAAAGAAAGAAAAATTGTGCGATTCAAGAAAAAGGACTAAAAATTATTTCTACACACAATTATTTATTATTGATGCTGGCAACATTGCTTGTTTTTTTGGCAAAATACTTTCCTGTCACTGGCAACTCTAATCTTAGATTTTCATGGAGATCGACTCTCAAACTAATAAAGAATTAAATACAATAATATTACAGAGATATGGTTATAAAAAAACTTATTAATTCTGAAACTTCAAAGCCTTTATGCGGCACGATATTTCATACAATTTTTCAAGTTAAAATTCTTGGAACAAAATAAATATAAGCGTTTCCAAGCGTCTTTCATAAAGCGCACAGCAAAGAAGTAGAACTCTCTGCTTTCGTCTGTGTTTCCAAACGCTTACAACCCTAATCTTTTCAAATTCAGAGTGAACAGGCTCTTTCTGGGTAAGCTCGCTCCATCGTAGACATTGTCTGTCAACAAGACGTACTAGTGGTCCGATGATGGAACGGGCTTGGCGGAATTAAATTATGGAATTTCGTCGCACACTCCCCATAAATGCAACCGATAGAAAACTGACAGGTCACCAACTCGGCATGCTTAAGACTTTGGAGCTTCGATTCGACGAGCCTATACTTAAATTAAAATGTTTGTATGAAATAACTACCGTGGCGCGAAAACGCTCTCTTCAATATATCATTAGGTTAAAATTGATAATTCTACCTAAAAATCTATTTACAACCAAATGTTGTTAGGATTTAGAAAACATAGTTTTCTATTGGCAAAATAAAAAGCAACACCTGGCACAAAAAATCTCAAGTATTAGTACACAATTGCCAGTACAAAAAAAAACAACACTACAAAACCAGTGTTGCCAGCTCTCATAATATTATTACTTATTTTTCGTCTTTCACACAAATCTTGACTAACACAAAAACTTAACTCTAGGGTGAAACTAACAAATGTTGGCCATGACTTCGTAATTAAAGAATATTGTCAATACAATGTACAGAAAATATAAAACATTATTTTAATGAGAATATGAATTCATTAGTATTGTTAATATTTTTGTCCCTTACTATTATTATATTCGGTAACAAAAAACGGCTAAATTGTTTCATTGGTCTGTGAAAAAAAGGTCAAAGTAAAAATCGCTTAATTAAATTAAGTAGGGTTTGTTACGTTTATTTTTACTGAAGTAATGGCCAACGCTTGTCTGTTCGTCTGTCTGTCTATCAGCAACAATGTTCTACTAAACACGGTGCGTTAAAACAATATATTTATATAAACATCAGCTCTTTTACACCACTTGTGCTTGTAAGTCTGTGTTTGTTATTGCTTTTATGGTTTTCTTGAGTAGTTTTTAAACATTCAGTCGAAGTCATCCTCTTATTTTAAGGTCAGTTAAAAATTGCGTAATTCACGTCCGTTCTGTTGGCGTCTCTTAATAGTATGTAAGTTGTAAGGGCCTATCTTCTTTTAATCAACAAGACATACATTATTAAGTATAATTATGTTGTCATAGAAGATTAAAAAAAAAATTAGAACTGTGATTAGCAACTTGAATAACAATGCTAAAATAAAAACGAGTTATAGCGCGGAGGTACAAACCTCTGAGGTTTGGTTGACATTTCCAAGATTTCTTCCTCATATTCTGTTTCATGCGACACGTAAATGATTAAAATATTGAAGTATTTTGAAAAGGGGGACTTTTTATCTATACTAATATTATAAAGAGGTTAAATTTGTTTGTAAGTTTGTATGTTTGTAAGTTTGTAATCTCAGGAACTACGGGTCCGATTTGAAAAATTATTTCAGTGTTAGATAGCCCATTTATCGAGGAAGGTTATAGGCTATATATCATCACGCTAAGACAAATAGGAGCGGAGCATTAATGGAAAATGTGACGCAAACGAAGTTGCGCGGGTCAGCTAGTGTATTATAATATTACTCGTTTTTGCTTGCGACTTGTAATGTTCCATCGTAGACATTGTCTGTCAACAAGACGAATCGTTTTGGCCCGATGATGGAACGGGCTTGGCGGAATTAAATTATGTATATTAGGACTTATAATGTCGGAAAATCCTCGTTTAGTACTCTCCTACACTCCCCAAACAACCTACAAGCCAAACTTCAGCTTTCTACGACCAGTAGTTTCGGCTGTGCGTTGTCTGTCTGTCACTCCTTAACGCAAGAATTTTATATGTATTGATTAAAGAAACCCACATCCATCAACAGGTGTAGCTACCCTAAATACTTAATTCAAGGCTGTTTTTCAAGTGTATGTTCAAATAAAACTTTTGTTTATTTAATCACACAATTGAATTATTTGTTTGCATTCCTATTTAGGTATAATACACTTGATGCCCAAATTAAAGCCTTATTAAAATATATACTACGCCTTTGAATAGATAAATTGAAATAAATATTGGTATCTAAGACCAGTTACTGGGCAGTCGCGCGTCATTCATAGCGCGATGAGTTTCATCATCTGCCTTCTTGTTTTAAGGATGGGAAATCATCAAATGAGTCCTTTCGCTCTGGGCGGAGCAGAAGGGAGTGTCAGACTCTAACTGACTAAAACCCATCCATGTTCCTCTTAATGCCCTTTGCGTTCCAAGGCCGCGGTGACTCTTTCGAACAAATTCAGCAACAAAATTGAGCCCTATGCTGTCGAAAATAAAGTTGACAATTCCTTTACTTATTGTGTATAAGGCATTATATTTTAGTCGCTTCTTGTATTATTTGCGCAGCTTATTAACACGTTCCAGTTATCTTTCCTTGGCGTTATATTAAATAATATTTATGTTATTCCTTTTAGTTAGTAGTTCAGTAGCAGTATGCAAAAGTAAGTAGTATGGAAAATAAATCTGTATTTTCCACAGTTTTATGGAAAATCTTGTGTACACAAGAATAATGGTCATTGTTAATTTGTTTTTCAGCTAATATGGAATCAAAATGGAACATTGAGGAGCTAAGGATGACGATAATTTTGATCTATTGCTAGCAATTCAAGTATCAACTTTATATGTGTGTATTTTAAGTTGATTTTCGAGTGATAGTAGATACCTTGCTAAAGGCGCCAATCCACCGCGGCGCACGGAGAGCCTACGCACGTTTGTTAAGCTTTACTTAGCAAGAAAATTTATGTGATCGTGTCCACTGCAACCCACGGACACGCTACTCATCAATTGACGTCATTGGTACATACGTGGCTTGCTCGAAAATGGCGCTCACATAGCTCAACACTGCTAACACCATGCACGCTGTGCATGCGGTACACGCTGTACCCATGACTATGTCAACTGTATCGCAGCTCAGTTTTGAGATACGCCTTGTGGAACGGAGGCGTGTGTAATGTGTACTGCAGTGAATATGTCCAAAGGTGTCAATCAAATGAAGCTAAAATGCGCCGCGTATCCGTGCACAGCGTGTGTCGCGGTGGGTTTGCGCCTTAATACAAATGTGTATTAGAAAGGCCCTAAAAATAGTTTAGTAGCAATGAAATTAGGACGTTGTCTAGTACCACATAGTTTGTTGTCCCAAAAATTGATAATTATTTAGAATTCTGAATTCAAAAATAGAACATTTTTATTTTTATAGTCCACTTCATTTTGACACCACCATAAAAACAATAACAAACACATCCAATTAAAAAAGTCCCTAAAACAGCTATAAAGGTAAGCAAGCCTGCTCATACAAACACAAAACCTTATGAATCAATTCATACTGCTCAGAATTTTGAACCATACCGCCTCGGTTCAACCTCATATTACACACTATTCCCAACACATCTACCTTGTGTTCTATTGTCAATTGCTTGATACCATTCAGGATAGCTAGAAGACACCCCGTCCGACCAATCCCAGCCGAACAATGCACTATAGTTGGCGGAGTAACCATCTCACTAGAAAAATCAAACGGGCTAGACATATTCACCGTAACTTCACACGGAGCAGGCTGTTCTAACGGTGGAAACACAAACTTAGAATCCTGCTTAGGAGTCTCACACTTGCACATGTCATCATCATAATCCGTTGCACCGCTAAAATCGTACACACTGTCTTTTAAAACGTCCAAACTTAGGTTCAGTAATGCGTTCACGTCTTTAGGACACTTGTGATCGGCCCAGTTGTGGAACCAATAATGGTATACAGCCAATTCACTATCACTTACACACTTTTTGTATATCACTGTCAGTTTACGTATGGTATAACCAGGTTTCCTGATCATACCACAGTTTTTGATCACAAATACATCGGTATCATCGTTAGGTTCTTCAAGATTCTGTATGACTATTTCTTCGTTTAGCTCCAGGGGGAAGTATTTCTCGCATTTTTGTCTGTTGTTCTCTATGAAGTTTGTTAGCATGACTATTTTTTGTATGAGGGACGGCTCTGATCCGTCCGCTGCTATGTCTGACAGACCGCAGTGGTCTAACATGTTCTGATAGACCATCAGCCAGAAATCATGGATGGTGTTATGTAGGGGACCCTGGGTTGCGATGTAGGTGTTCTTGGTGTATTCATGCCCCTGAAAAATGGTGAAATAAATAGATTAATATTGATGCTCTTACTTAAAAAGCGTTAAAATTCAAGACACAATATCTAAGGGACAGTCAATATCAAAAACTTATCAAACTCGTTTTTTAATTTTATTTTTGCAACCTGGTTAGATCATATTATATCTTACGCACTGCTTCGAAAAAGTAAATCAACTATCATGAGATTTGGTTCATTGATTTCAAAATTAGACTTTAGAAAAAAATTATAAAAAAAGCAGTTACCTTAATATAATTGGCATTAATGTACCCTTCGGTAGACCCAGGTTCAGCCCTCAAGATAAACCTCGAATGCTCATTGGGCAGGATAGTCTTATACCGATTCTTTGGATGCGACCCAGAAACTATAGGCTTCTCCTGAAAATTCGTCGGCATATCCCAGAATTCCTGATGTAGGTTCCTTAGCAACATCTTCTGGTATTCTGAGCACGGTTGAGAAGGTACAGGGTCTGGTATCACCATTTGTGGGTTCTCTTTGGCTATATCTTCGACGCGTCCAGTACAGCAATGCTGGCCTTCTCCCAAAATATGGCATTTGACTTTTGAGTAGCCATTTTGGAATACGTCGTTCAAATCGCGTAGGTTTTGTCTCGATAGGACACTAGATGCATTCTGTAAGTGCTGCATGTTTGCTAAATACAGTCGGAAGTCTTCGGAAGTGCTCTGGGGGCTAAGAGGTTTCGTGGTTATATTTCGAGTAAAACCTGGCTGGAAATTCGGATCGTCTTGTCTGCCGAAAGCGTATATGATCTCATTTTCCTGATCTCCACAGACGTAGGTTAAGTTTTGAGGGTATTCTTGCTCTGTAGTATAAGAAGTCGACCAGAGATTGTCATGGGACCCAAATCCTACACCTTTATCAGTTGAGCGTAATCTAGTTCGGTTTTTGTAAGACTTCGGTATCAAGTTCTCAGTGCTTAACGACTTTCTGTGTTTATCCCTATGCGGCAAGTCTTTCAGATTCGATTCTATTAAGGTCTCATCGATCTCCAAATCTCTGGGCTCTTCCCTCGGTTGTATGTTTAGGGTTAAAGACGTATTTGAGCTGCGTCTTTCAAGGATCCCCTTTCGGGGTTCCGCTGGAGGGTTGTCAATACTAATGTTGCTGTTATACCTACTTAAGTTGCAAGTTGAGCCGTTTAAGTTATAGTTTGAGACGCTTAAGCCTCGGTTTACTGAGAGTTGTGGGTTCGATTGGTTAATATTCAAAGTAAGGGAGGTATTCGAACTCCTGCGTTCAAGCAGACCTTTTTTCTGTCCAGGTTTGGCTTCCTTGTTCAAGGAACTGTTACTTGAGTGCCTGCTCAAGTTATTAGAAGATAAAATGTTTAATGTTAGACTGTTATTCGAACCCCGTCTTTGTAACAAACAGTTTTTCGACACTTCTCCCGAGACATTCGAGTTTGAAGTACAAATGACGCGTCTTGAAGGGGTCAAATGTTCTGTGTTCGCCAAAGAAGTGTTTGAATCTCGACGGTCTATCGACAACTTCTTTTGCCGATTATCGGAGTTGAGGCTAAAATTCGATATGCTGGTCCTCACAGTTGCGAGGTTATGGCAGGAGGCGCCCGAACTGTTCAATGAGCAATTGGAACTTTGCAGACTATGCGTGCTAAGCATAAGACTCTGGTTAGAGTTCCTTCTGTGCAATTTCTTCGTCATTTTCTCGTCTTCCGCACTGGGTTCAAAGTCATCAGAAGGGACTCCTTCGGGCAACGTCTTCAAGTTAGTACTAGATACGCTAAGATTCTGCTTATAGTTTAACAGATTCGAGCCTAGATTCTGTCCCGTATCTACATGGTAACTTCTATTGTCAGCCCCGGATATATTGATTTCTGGAGTGTTTTCAAAGTCTGCCATATTTTCGTCAAACGAGCCCATGGTTCGGGATCCCATGCGGGATGTACCAGGCTGGTATAACATGAGGGTAGCATGGTTTTCTCTGAGATATATACCACTGTCTTGCCCTTTCATGTATAGACGACGTTGTTCCGCATTCGATTGAAGAGAGTTATACCCAAGTTTCGCGCCCGCAAAATCGTGTTTGTTGATATTCTTTTGTGCTAGTATCCTCTTCAATTGTCTTTTAGGAGTATTTGGCATGGAAACTGAATTCTGAGGGACTTCCAGAGTCTTTTTCTGCGGCAGAGAGAGATTTACCGTCTCGGAAGAGTCTAAGGAAGTCGCTTTGACTTTCAATGTCGGAGTTTTGACTTTCTTCTCTTCGGCATCTGTGTATAACTTCTCAAATTCTAAAAGTTCCTTTTCTAAATCACTGTCTCTTTTAGTTAGATCTATTCTTAAGTTTCGCAGATTCTTTCCTTTCTTTTTTGTTTGTGTTTCGGCGGCTATAGTAGCACCTTCTTCGGTCGTGACAGTTATTTCGAATTCTTTCGGCGAAAACCTTGGCATGTCTAAGAACGACTGTGTATCCGAACTTTGTCGAAGAGTCTTTTTTAATTTTACATCAGGAGATTTAGGATCTTCGGTCTCTGGGATCTTTTCTTTGACTTCCCCTTCGAATTTAAACATGGGCCTTTCGTTGGTCGGTGTTTTCTGAGCGTGGTATCGTTCCATGCTTTCGCATGATGTGCTGGTCTCCTGATTCTTGTAAGCCTCATTCATTTGATCTTTCATCTGCTTAGCTATGGGTAGACCTAGGTTTTGTTCTATAATTTTCGCGTTATCAGAATCTAGTGATATCGATTTGAGCCTTTGCCTTCTGGCTTGAGCGGAGTTTGAAGGGCTGGGTGCCGTTTCAGGTTCTTCAATAACCTTCGGTTCAATTTCCAGAGTATCCATCTTAAGGCAGCAGTCGGGTACATCTTCACCTATCTTAGTTTCTGCGTCTTTATTATCTTCACATTTACTTATATTAAGTTCTATTGTTTTATAGTTAGTTTCACAACTGTGATGCCGTCTGTATTTCCTTACTTCCTTGTCAGCGGGTGGAGTGAATCTTTCTTTTTCTATTGAATTCCTTCCGCCATACCTTTTGGGTCTGGCTGCTCTATCTTCTAAACAAGACTGCTCAAAGGTAAAATAGTTCTCTTTGTTGTAACTGTGGACTTTAGGACTTGGTTTGTTCAACACTCTTGGAGAACAGGGTTTCTCTGTAACCCCATTTCTATTGAGATGATCTCCTAAGGCCCTCGGTGATTGCGGTACTGGCACTTCAGCATCTCGTGGAGTTTCAGGGAAGAACTTAGGAGACCTTACTGTGTCGTAATACACCGATCTAGGCGATGGTTCAGCGAAGAACATGGGAGAAACCGTTTCTGGAGGTGTGAAGAATCTTGGAGAGGCCATTGTTTCCGCCAAGAGTTTTGGTGAAAAGTCGAATTTCGGTGCGGAAGACTTTTCTTTCGCTGAACTACATTCTAGGACTCGTGGAGAGTTCTGCATCTCTAATCTCTCTTGTTGCCCCTCTAAATGAGGACCCTCATTTACACTACAAATGTTTAACCTAGTACTGACTGATCGGAACCTCCTCAAATTGCTCGGAGACGCCTCGTCACCCTCCGGAGACCTCTCGCTCATTTTCTCGCTCAACTTTTCAACAGCTTCCGTATCAAAACCGAACACCTCCTTATCCGTCTTTGGGGTAGCGCTTACTAAAAACGGCGACTTATCGTCTTTCTCTAACGACGGCGACCGGGTTGCACTGAATTTTTTGGCGCGAGATTCCTGCGTTAGTTCCGCACCTAAATCAGCGGAGATTTGAGCTAGAGGGTGGGGGATGTTTGTGTATTTGTAGTCTAGGCGTTTATGTAACCACTGTTCTGGTAAGGGTAGTTTGGGGAGGTATTCAGAGGGTGGTGGTTCTGGGGGTTGGGATGGGGCTGGCGCGGGGTTGTTTACGATGATGATCTGTGGAGGTATGTTCTGGGGGTCGTCGGCAGGGGCGCCGGAGAGGGCGGCACGGGCGCGGCGCGGCGCGGCCACCGCGTGGCCGCACAGGGACACGCGCCGCGGGACTGTGAGCCGCGGCACTGAGCCACGGACTATGTGCACCTGGAATAAAAAAAGGAACGGTTCAAAACTTTGATCTTACTTATTGCCACAAAACAGTTTTAATGCAAAATCATATTCAAGGAACAGGCTGTCATTTGTAGATTTTGGCAATGGTTACGGATTGTCAGAAACCAGTAAATTAGACTCCAGTCTTGCCAAGAAATACCGTGTTACCCAGTTAATGGGTTGTGGAGGTAGGCAGCCGCTCCACGTAAAACACTGATATTCAGCTGAATCCGGATTGACTTAAAGCCAATGTAGTTGGGAAAAGGCTAGGCTGATGATGATATTCAAGGAACTGAACTAACACCGATCTTCAGTGTTTGTGTGGCGTTTTGCGGCAGGCCACCTGTACATGTGAGGACCTTATAGCTGTGTCAGTGAATGCTGTTTTGTTTGGTTTGGATTTTATGTTTGGCTTTAGTAGTGAGCCAAACATACAATTTAATCACACTATTTGCTATCGACACGCTAAGAAGAGGTGGTGTTCTGTGCGCGCCGCTCACCAGCCCGCCTGCGGGCTTGCGTGTGTGTGTACTGTACTCACGTGATGCGTGCTGGAGACACGCTTGCGTGTGTTGCGGCGGCAGCGCGCGGCGAGCAGCAGCAGCAGCAGCGCGGCCGCCGCCAGCGCGCCGCACCACCAGCCCGCCTGCGCGCCCCACATGTCACGCTCACATCTAGGAATAAAGAAAAAGAATTAATAAATTTAGAAAAAGTTATGAGATGAGGAGCTCGTGGCTAAACATTCAACAGCCGCACAGGTCGATCTTCCAGGTTAAGCAACGCTTGCAAGGTTGGTCTGTGGATGGGTGACCATCTTAACATACCGAGTTTCCTCCGTGCCTCAGAAAGCACGTTAAGCCGTTGGTCCCGGCTGTCTTTTTGTAGATCTTTGGCAGTTGTTACGGATTGTCAGAAGCCAGTAAATCTGACTCCAGTCTTGCCAAGAAATACCGTGTTACCCAGTTAACGGGTTGTGGAGGTCTGGTAGGCAGCCGCTCTACGTAAAATACAGTTGGGAAAAGGCTAGGTATATGATGAAAAAAAGTTATTGAGTTTCGTGTGCACAAAGTCACAGTATATCGTCAATGGGACCAGTTTTAAAGATAAATGAGTGTCGCGCTGCCGAAAAGTGGTCCCGTTACGAGAGGTATACCATCGTCAACAAAGGTGTCCCATTTACAACATAGGGGTTCCGTTGACGACAATGGTGCCCCGTTGACGAAAAAGGTGTTCCGCTGAAGACAAATGTGTCCTGTTGACGAAAAAGGTATTCCCTTGACGACGAAGCTAACCCGTTGACGACACAAGATATCTCGTTGACGAAAAAGGGGACACTTTTCGAAGCAAACACGCCACATTACTCCGAACCACTGCAACTCCTGAAAGCCAGAATTCACAGTGACCAACAGAACCAACAGAAAAACCGCCGTCAATGAAGTTCGACGAGTCCTGAAAAAACAACTATCGAGATCGATAGATGGACGAAATTAATCAGAAAAGAACAGCGGAGGATAAATGCCAGTATGGATTTGATAATGATAAATGATATTTATTTTATAAGTAGGTTGTGAATAACACTTTTACACGTCAATCTTTTTGGTCATTTTAAACTAGACGAGGCTGGTGTTTCCTAGGTGACTGCTCTGAGAAGAAACACCGAAACAAACTCAGAGGTCAAAGTCTCTTTGAGAGTCTATGCAATCGTACTGGTAAAATCGTATGAGAACCATGTAAGTTAATGTCTGAAGTGGTATTTTGAGAAAAGTACCACACAGATTTGAGTGGACCTGTCCAGACAGTGCAACCTTTTGCCAGTTTTCGTGTAGCTGAAACTTAGAACTTAAAGGAGCTCATTTGAAGGTCGAAACCCCAAATCAATGGACGTCAACTTTAATAGTTCAGATGTTTCAATACCATTTCACGATACGGTAAACACTCTATTAATAAACTGTAAACAACCTATGGATTAATCGGTTCGTAAATGTACTTTACCACAGTGCCAATTGTAAGGGTGAGTTTATACAGTGAGTTTCCTTCATGAACAAACGATTCTAGGTAGTATGAAAAAGTTAAAAAGTTAGGCACCCGTAGGCGCTAAGATACGACAGAGGGTACTCAGTTAATGGGTTGTGGAAGTCTGGTAAGCAGTCACTCCACGTAAAATACTGGTATTTAGCTGAATCCGGTTTTACTGGAAGCCAACCCCAATGTACAAAAACAAAAAATACGTGTCCATTATTTTTCAATACTCTCAACTGACGGACTAAATAGTTTTGCAATTTGTGGATAGCCCATTCTCTTACTGATTTAATCACGCAAGGAAACTCCAAACATAACCCTTTCCATTGCCCTTTGGGAGATGTTGCTTTTTATTTGTAAAAAAATGTTTTTTTTTATTTTTAATTTTTTTAGAATACTAAACAAATACTTTTTTTTTTTTTTTTATTTTTTTTTTTTATTTATGTTAATTTTAGTAGTTACTGTAATTGGTTTCCAACTAATAATTTAAAAAAATATATATAATTACAGTAAGACATTACTTACTCACAACACTGAGTGATTATTAGCAACTGAGATTCCATTTTGAGCAATATCTTTAAACTTATCCTACCAATATGTTTAAAAAAATCTTAATTTAGTAAATATTTATTTACAATTCCTACGTTTGTTACCATTGATAGCTGGTATGTTATTGAGTGAATGAGCATAATGTACAGAGATATAAACACCAGATAGTGACACATACACATTATGCTGACTCACTGATCACCCTTCTGATGGGTAAACAGTATGAATCATCGTTCAAATTGCAAAATATAGCCACCCTGTTGCACCCCTTCCTACCAGGGAATCATTTTGCAGCTTTTTAAATTAAGTAGTTGTTGCATCATCAATAAATTCATCATTCATCAGCCTACTCGCGCTTAGTCGCGGAGTTGCGGAAACCAACCCGATTTATATACATACATGCATCATCAGCCTTTTCCCAACAAACGGCGATGCGCCACCGGTACATAGTGGACATCCCGCATAAAACGTTTTGGGAACACATTCATAGTGCATACAGTAAAGGATTGGAATTCCCTGCCGGAGTCTGTGTCTCCTAATAGCTACAACCTGGGAGTCTTTAAGTCAAGAGTGAGTAGGTTACTTCTAGGCAAGAATGCTCTATCTTAGACCGCATCATCGGTTACGCGATAGTGGTCAAACTTACGCGTACCTATCAAAATTAATAATAATAAAAAATCCGTTTTCAGGATCGGCTTCATTTGAATACCAGTATTTTACATGAAGCCACTGGGTGCTTTTATAATTTACCGTGGCACGGCACGGTACGGCACGTTTTTATCGTCACGGTAAAGTAGGAAAGCAAAATGTATGCATTTGTATGCAAACGCTTTTAATTTACCGTCCACGGCAACGGCACGCCGTGAACAGCAACGATCTACCGTGCCGTTGCCGTAGCATACTGCGCTCCCTATCAAATCGTCGCGGCATTGTTGAGAGTGTAGTGTGTGCGTACAAGAAATTTGTATGTGTGCGTGCGTAGCGTAGCCAAGAGGCGCGGGTGGCAGGGCGGCGCCGGCGGCGGCCGCTTCAGTTTTGCACAAATAGTACAAGCAAAATGGCGTTATTTAAATACGATGTGGTGACTTTATTGGAACTTGTTGAATCAAGACCATGCCTATGGGATAAAACGTTAGAAGCTTATAAAGATAAAACTTGTTAAACAAAAGAAAAAAAAGAAAAGAAAAAAGTAGAAAAAAGAGAAAGAATGTAATAAAACGATTTTGTTGACATCCGAAAATAATTGAAAAACTTATTTGGGTCTTCCTTGAGCTTATCAAATAGCGTATAGTATGACCCTTCTAAATATTTTACTTTTAAAAGCGGATGTTGCCAATACTTTCTAGTAATATGTCTTTTTTTACGTCTTAAATATAACAAATAGAGCATAAGTAGTCGCTGTCTCTTCGAGAACATGTCTGCACTTTGAAGACCCGCAAAGCGTAATAATTTCACGGCGAATTATAAAATCACCCTACGGCACGGCATGCCGTCCACTGCCACAAAACTTCTATCTCGTCCACGGTAATATCGTGCCGTGCCGTGAAACGGCAAATTATAAAAGCACCCACTGCCTACCTGATCTCCACAACCCAGGAACTGGGTAGCACGATAGCCCTTAGTAAGACTAGTGTTAGGGCGGGTTGTTTCAACTACACTTAACGCACGCGTAAACGTTAAAAATGGTGCTAACTATCGTCAAATCAAAAAATTGGGTTGTTTCACAAAATGTCAGCGTTAACGCACGTAAAATATAACGTTTACGTTAACAGATGGTCTGAGCACTCGTTAACGTAACTTTAGTTGCGTCAAATAGAACAATATTGTGAAATTTCTTTTGAATTCCTCATTACCAGTTCTTCTGATGACACAAATAAGTGGTGGAATGTAAAAAAAGCTATTTAGGTAGGACCCGTGTCAATAACTTAGCTATTGGGATGAGCAGGAATTTATACCAGAATGTTTTGAAACAACGCTTCTAATTTAACGAACGTCAAACATTGTCCGTAATCGTAACTTTTTGACGTACGTATGTTACGTTAACCAACTGTTTGATACAACCCGCTCTTAGATTTCTCGTTTTTTGACTACCCTTAACCACTATATAAAATCCACTGCCTGGAACAACAGATTAACATGCTGTCCGGGGCACAGAGGAATATTCGTTTTTGCATAAAAATAATCTCCTTTTTTACTATTATTCTTTTTGAAGTTGATTTGAAAAGCGTTGTCTTATTTCTCTATATAATATAGTTACTAGCTGACCCGCGCAACTTCGTCTGCGTCACATTTTCCATTATTGCTCCGCTCCTATTTGCCTATAACCTGTAAGAATTTTTCAAATCGGACCAGGAGTTCCTGAGATTAGCGCGTTCATCCAAACAAACAAACAAAAAAACAAACTCTTCTGCTTTATAATATTAGTATAGATATTTCTATGAAGGTGTAGCTAATATTACACATCTCAATGAAAGGGGTGAAAGGGGACTATGTTTAGTTTTAGACCAGACTGCAGGGACCAAGCTATTTAAAACCCAAATCAATATTCTAGCTATGTTACCTCACGATGCAAGCTGCAAAAATAAAATCCAGGCTTAAATTTTTACCTGGAGAAAACTAGAGCTTTTACGTATTTTGTGACAGGGGAGCGATTCCATTCCCAACCACTTATAAGGTTCTGAAAGTTAGAACCAACAGTGGTGACCACCACGTAATTTTTTTCTTTTTTTTTTATTCTACTCATTGTACAAATTAAACGTAACAGACAGATGTGTTGCTGGGGAGTTTGTTGGCCACTTCTTCTCGTTGCGTTCTGGGCGGGCGTTTTGGGGACTTTTTGAATGTCAAGTACTACAAAAGAATATCGAAGTATTAATTTATTATCATTATATATTTAGTTAAATCTATTTGTGTATATTTGTTTGTATGTCTATTGTAATTTTATGTGTATTTACTTAGATTATAATTTGTTTTAGTTAAGTTAGTAAGTACTTATAGTTTGTTTTAAGATTCCTTCTCTGCTTTTCGACACACTGTGTCTACATTTCTTATTAAATTCTTCTGTCGCAGGTCTCCTGGTAGAAATTTCTTTTGAAATAAGCAGTGCCTTTGTGCTCTTTTCTCTGTACAAAATTTTCTTTTTAAGTATATTGTGTGTACATAAATAAATAAATAAATAAATAAATAAATAAATAAAAGACAGTCGTCTGCTGGCTCTCAGCCTAATTTGAATAAATGAATTCTGAATTTGAATTTCTTCCCTGGTGGTTTCTACTGGCTCTGAAGCTTGATAAGTCCCTGAGAAACTATTCAAGTTTTTTGCACCTCACAGCTAAATGTATCTGCCTCTGTGACCAAGTGGTTAAGGTGTTTGCCTGGTGACCCGGTGGTCGTGGGTTCGATTCCCACGGGAAGCATACTTTGTAAAGTTGTTTTCAGTTTGGCTAGGACAATACAGGCTTGAATCACCTGATAAAAAGATGATTCCGTGCTTTGGAAGGCACGTATAAGTTGGTTGCCCCGGCCGCCAAATTGCGGTCGTCAAATAAACCATGTCAGAGGCCCTTGAGGCGGTTTAGAAGCTCTGACACTAGGGTGTGTGGGGACGTTAGACCTTACTGCCCTCACGAGAAGAAGAATGTATCAAAGTTCAGAAAAGAGAGGTTTGATCCAGAGTTGAGCAGTTTTATTGACTTGTCAATAATTGACAAATATGGCTCTGTCTGGACGGAGACATTAGCCTACATGGTTCTCGTATGTGTTGACCATTCCATTAATAATTTTAATTTGACAAATAAGATTGATATGTAAAAGAGTTGATAAGATTCTATGAAGTACAAATACAATACAAAATCCTTTATTTCAAATAGACCAGTTACAGGCACTTTTGAATAGTCAAGGTCTGTCAGTCAAATAGATGAAGCTAATCCTGCCGCGCTAGTGACAAGAGCAGCAGGTTGTTCTCCAACATAACACACCCACTGACCCTGCTGAAGTAACCTGTAACATTTAAAAACCGGCGAGTGGGACTCGCGCACCGAGGGTTCCGTACAAACCTGTAGGTATATATTATAAGTAAAAGTTGCGGTTGTCGATTTATGACGTATTAAAAAAAACACTTACTAGATCTCGTTCAAACCAATTTTCAGTGTAAGTTTACATGGTAATGTACATCATATATATATTTTTTTTAGTTTTATAATTTTTTTATTTAGAAACCTCAGTATCATTTTTGAAGACCTATCCATAGATACCCAACCTGTATGAGATTGATGAAAAAAATGATTTTTGAGTTTCAGTTCTAAGTATGGGGAACCCCCATTTATTGTTTTTTTTTTCTATTTTTGTGTGAAAATCTTAATGAGGTTTACAGAATACATCTTCTTACCAAGTTTTCAACAGCTTAGTTCTTATATTTTCGGAAAAAAGTGGCTGTGACATACGGACGGACAGACAGATAGACATGACGAATCTATAAGGGATCCGTTTTTTGCCATTTGGCTATGGAACCCTAAAAATGAAAAATTGTAACTAAAACTAAATGTGTATTAGAGTTAGGTACTCAAAACCTATTTGCAAAGATTAAAAGTATAGGTTTACCTCCTAACCTCCTACTCCTTCAAGAAATACAGATGTTATATCATGTTATTAAAACAACAGCTGATTGACGATTTTATCTGTTGATTGAATTAATTAATTGATTAATAAGACACAAGATAAAGACTGTTATGTTACCTTAAAAACTGAAGCATAATATTTTAGCAAGAAAACTGCAACAAAGTTGATTTAAATTCACAACAGATAATTTTACACAAATATTAACATAACATCAGTTATTTTTTAATTTTCAATTCATGCACACTTTATTACAAGTTTCAAACTGAGACAAAGAGTTTTTATGTTATTATCTTTCAGGACTTGTTGTATTATGACATAAATAATCTTTTTATCACAATAGCAGTGCATTGCCTAATAATTTGTCAATATGTATGAGTATTGTAATATTATTGCACTAGAAATGGCAATCACAGGATGACAGGACAAGCATAAACAAGTATTTTTTTTTTAGTTATAATACCTGTTAGATTTTCCTCACAAAAATACAAACAATTTTGCCTTTTTAATATGTTAACTAACCTTATAAAAAGGATTTTTTTGTGTGTTTTAAACTAGCTACTGCTAGCGGCATCACCTTGAAAATTGTACGAAGGGAGTACAAATTACTGAGATGACAAGAATGTCTATTCTAGGGCCCGTATTAATAAACGTTACTCAGCCCGTGAGACCGCACTTGATTTGAATGTTGAGATGCTGATCGTATTAATAAACGTGATTCTTTATGTTCTCAAGTTGTGGATTAGGCGTACGTCATCAACTGAGTGATGGACTGATTAATAAACGAAACTCGACCCACGAGCGCGGGTTGCTGAGATGCTATATCGTGAGTGCAGATAGACCGTGACTTGAGGAGTGATTAGCGTGGCGCGAAACATGGAGTTTGAAAATATTGAAGTAAAATTAATTATTATTACGATGAAATAGATTACTATGTCGATATTTTGTGGCCTTTGCAATTTCGTTTACCAAAGAGTTTGGGATATTTCAAATCCTTTTGAGTTACCTAGTGAAAATTAAAAAAATACCGGCCGTACCTTAAACATTTTTTTTAAATTTCATTTCATTTTTATTATTTGTTGTGTGTCTATTATGGTTCATGAGATACAGCCTGCTAATAGACAGACCGACGAACGGACGAATAGCGGAGGCTTAGTTATAGGGTTCCATTGGTTACCGTTGGGGTACGGAACCCTAAAAAGTATAATTCATGATAGTTAAGTAGGTACTACTAACTAATACTTCCTGATATATGTGGGTACCTACCTATAACACATTTAATTTATTTGTATTCGTGCGATGTTCGTGTTAGTAAACAAAGTAAACAATTAATGTTTGGCGTTCCTTTTTTGACACTGATGCTACATTGCGTTAGCGGAGAAGCAAGGCATCGAGCGTCCGCCGCCGCGTACAACAGTATGTCATATTGGGAAATAAATACACAACCTCAATCTTCAACCTCTTTTTATCAATTTAACGCTTTCTTGGGTAGCAAATAACTTTATAAATTTATAACGTGTACCTATTACCGCTATTCATTAAAGATTTAATGAAATACAAGGATTAAAATCAAAAGTTTTACATCTAATAACATGGCATTATCGAAATGCGACAAGTCTCATTCAAAACATCGGTAAATGTGACGTCATCGTTCACGCGATCAAGGCATCAAGTACAGCTAGGTGAGGAGCTGATCTTGGTAACTGAGATACTGTATTTATGTGTCTATTAATAAGGAATAATCTTGAGATGCTGATGACGTCATAATGGCGTATCAAATGATAACGCACTTGAGTACGTTGTTGAGAGACGTTTATTAATACGGGCCTAGGACATGGTTTACTACAAGTTTCTTTCACATTAATATGATACTAGAACCGATTAAGTACCAGAATGTAAAAAAACTTTTTACAAAAAAATACAACCGACTTCCAAAAAAAAACACTACAAAGTAAAAAATATCTTTAACTTCGGAACTCGGTGTTTTTGTTAGTTTGTTCGTATTTTGACACCGACTTCCGAAGTTAAAGTTATTTTTTACTTTGTAGTGTTTTTTTTTTGGAAGTCGGTTGTATTTTTTTGTAAAAAGTTTTTTATTTTTCACTTTTTAGTGGTACCCCACACCTAACAATACCACTGCAAAATATATACCATACGATTTTCGAAAGTTCCCCTTCTTCTCTGGGATACCATCATCAGATCCTGGTTTCCTTATCATGGGACCATTTGGAAAGTATACCCTTTCCAACAAAAAAATCATTTTTAAAATCGGTTGGCAAGCGACGGAGTTATGCCCGAAAAAACATAAAAAAAAAAAAAAAAAAAATACAAACATCCGAATTGAGAACCTCCTCCTTTTTGGAAAGTCGGTTAAAAAGCAAAATTAGTATGTAAGAAACATAGCAAATAGTGTTTTAAACTTTCATGGTCACTATGGTACATGGTAGCAATCCCATAATTAACTATTCTTATAGCAAATAGTGTTCTGTTCTTTCTATCTAACCTAATGATAAAAATGCCGCAAGTAAATTGGAAGTTTAGATCAATTACAAATGAACTATGTATGTACGTATGTAAATCGGGCTGGTTTCCGCAACTCCACGACTAAGCGCATATTTTGCGTGTAGGTGGGACAAATGTGTCATTCGATCCACCCCAGCTCCCCGAGGAAGGCCAGCAACGCCTTGATGTTACCAACTATTTCACAGAGTGTACCTGGGTTACCGAAGTACTTGGCCCTGTAATCCGCGACTACCGGGCAGCTTAGAAGCAGATGTGCTGCTGTCTCATCCTCCTCCATACAGGCTCTGCACAGTGGGCAGTACAAATGAACTAGGCTAGATAATTAAGTAATAAGTTAATGAGATTGACATCATGATCAAGTTTTGTTTATTTAATTTTATAATGGTTTCATTACCATTTTAAAAGTAAATAAACAAAATTTTTAATTGTAATAAGTATATTATAAGCTTATTCACATTACTTTGCAACACTAACATTGAGCATTGCCATAGAAAAAAAATATTTGCTTTAAAGTGCTGAAATTACTCAGAATAAGTTTAAATTGAATGATACCAAACCTTTTTTCTTGTTTTTATTTTATAAATGAAAAACTGTAATCATGGCCAGGAATCAACAATCCCAAATTGACAGCAACACAGAGAATTGACACTTATTTTCTATCACATAACAGTGAAAATAGATCATCTCATAAAAATCTGGGATGTTAATTGACTCAGAGGTATTTTCCTGAGAAAATTGTGGATTGGGGGAACTTCATAATACTTGTCATAGAGGGAAAACTGACTAGTGAGAAATCAAGAGCATTGCTCATACTTTGACATAAACCTATTTCACAACAGTTTCCAATTTGATGAACAATGAGGATTGAAGACTGCAGTAGACCTAATTATTTTTTTGGTTCTTTTTGGTGGGGTTGTAGCAGTCATCCCAATTAATTGTAAGAAGTGAAATTTGACTAAATAGGAACATGAATGAATATTTGAAAGATTGTTTTGTTAGTTTTTTAATTAATTTTTATGAGATAAATAAAATTAATTTAAAAAAAAAAATGTTTTAATCAGTTTTACTAAAAAACAGGACTTTTATGCACTTCACATTACACATAAACACACCCTTCATAACCTCGCCCTTTTTTCCCCTGGCCATAGGCAGAAACTTCAGTTCTTGTAATAACTGCTTGTTTGTTTGTTGGGAGGAACTACCTCCAGAACTCAGTAACAACGTACCACTTTACCCCTTAGCAAAACTGAAGTTCGCATCTGTAACAACATTTTCGTGTCTTGACAAAATCACAGGTGAGATTCAAATTTGTATAAACATAAAACCTATATGTTGAGTGTAATTAAAGCTTACTTTGTGAGATTTGTCACTCATTTGTTATAAAATTTACAGAATAGACTAGCTGGTATCAGATTTTTTGTCTTCTACCCATAACAATGGTTAACCGGTTAGATCCGGAGGTCCAGAGGAACCATTGGCGCAATTGATTTTATACTTTATTTTTTATGACATTACGATTTATATCAGTGACGTCAAGTGGAACCAATGGTTCCACTTCGGGTGCAACCGGTTAAAGCAGACAACTCTTCAAAGTTACAGTGAGCAGTAGTGCGATTCACTAAGGCAGAACATCTTTACAACCAAGAAATTATCGTTGAAACATCTGATGAATAGATGCCTCATGAGATGTTTCAATGATGATTTCTTGGTTGTAAAGATGTTCTGCCTTAGTGAATCGCACTACTGGCTTCTTCTGGGTACGCTCACTTCATCGTTGACTTTGTCTCTGACCTAGACTAGAGTCAAGAGCAACCCATCTCCAGTAATAAAACATGATCTTGAAATGATAGCTGGGATCAAATGCTTAAAAGAGTGTATTCTGAGGCATTGCTTCATTCAAATGACTGGTTTTCTGCAACAACCAATTGGACTCGAAGCCAAACTTTACAATTTGAATCAGTCATTCAATTTATAAAGCAACAGGTGGAAGTTTCATGAATGAGTTGTTCCATTGAAATGAAAAATGCTGATTTTTTTTTATAATTTTGGATTCTGATGTGTACATATTCATTGTGGGATGAATGCATCTGATTTTAAGGATACTTTTAGCGTGTTTCCTCTACATTGAAATAGATGTTTTTAATATGAATAAGATTAGGGAAAGCGCGCGACTTTGTAGAACTATAGAGATTGTGCTACCTTTAACAGTGTTTTGTTTTATCAAATTATGTCTCGGTTTACTCTAAAAATTAATATTAAGTAGTATAAAAACTAATATTTCTGCCATTTATACTGTTTCTGATTATAGTCGTGATAATATGCACTGATTATCAGCTGATGCATTTCATTTCACTTTCATTCAAAAGATTGACAGATAAAAAGTGAAATAAGTATTTATAATTATGTTTTGTTATGATCAACTAACAATAAACCTTTTTGCTGTAATTTAAGCTCTAAACGGTGCGACGGTGACACCAAAAGACATACAATGGAAAATATAATCATAATTCTATTTATGGTTGTGACAAGTCCTACCTACCACCGAAAAAAATACGTCTGAATATTCAAGAGTATTATACTTTATCGCTGTTTCTGCATTCTCACCTCGTTCTATACGTACTATCAAGGCTGGGGCACAGCTTTGACGACGAAACACATCGTTTCCGGACATCAAAACCTTCAAAATATACATCGAGAAGATATTCCAAGTAAATTATTATTGAATGGATGCTTTTCATGGAAATTAACGTAGCGTCTTAAGTATGACGGCAAATGACGTATTCTAATTCCTTTTAGCGCGTATTATAAGCTTTATAGCGCTAAACATAACATAAAAATACTTACTGTGCATCTATTTAGCAGGTAGTAACTACACAGTAAAATCCGTCACCATACGATTATAAACAGTAAATTCACTGTAGAACACTGGATTATAGACACTCAAACACGTCACCAACACTAAAACGCACTTTTTTCACTATTTCAATGGTATTTTACACGTTTTTACAATAATCTCTCGCCCTAAGAGTTTTGACATTACGTGAGTCGGCCATTTTTCTTTCTGGGGACAACAAAAGCGGGGAGTGTTGCCAGTATATAAAGTAAAATCTTCCTTCACATATTAGTCATCAGATACAGGATTGTTATTTTTACACGGTTTGTCACAGTTTCTTCAATGACCATGAATTTGCGCTTTGAACTGATCACGAAATGACTCAAAATTTTAGAAACAAAGATACCATTTTTTCCCACTTCAAATAATAATATACAGATTAGAACTTCATTTGTTTGCAGACTCTACAGATTTTTACTTTGAAATTTTAATACGCGAATATTTACCACAAAATCGAGCAATATTCTAATATTAATTCATGTTGAGCCATTGTCATGGAGCGTAGTCTGGTTTTCCATTCAGCGCTGCTATGCACATGCGCGGTTCGAGGCCCGGCCACGATGTAGGCCACTAGGGCATCGACTGTCCCTACGTGCAACGCTCCTAGGTCAAAACATACAAGTTACATACTTATCTACTATCTAGGTCGCGAGGCCTCTGAACTAAATTCAATAAAACACATTAAAATCATATTCAGTAGGTATCAAAATGAGTTTCAAATCGACTGTTCACTTGAACTTGGCGTAGTTAATAAAATCACAAAACGTAAAATTTAACATCAATATAGCATGAAAAGTAGAAAAACACGACAAAGTATTGTGGTCATTATTCTGTATCTTAGCAACGTGAATCATCACGCTTGCTTGCGATATTTTATTCAATGTTTTGTCCTTCATGACGTGGTGTGGTGTCATACAGACTCAAATGTAGGTACATATCGTCATGAAACAGTGGGTGTGTACACCCACCTGCACACACTTCTCTGTAATTTCTTTGTGCAAAATACTAGGCTAGGTAGTAAGAGGAGGAATATGGATGACTGTAGAGTTCGTTTACATTTTTAGCTCAGTAAGTGGGTGTTATCTGATAAGCTGTCGATTAAACCTAATTTCCTAATTACTGCCTCGTTGAGTTAGGTAATGTTTGTGTCTCTGTTTATATAGGAAAAGTTCCTGGGTACGATCCTAAAATATGGAAGAATACCGGTTGCATCAATCACTAATAAATTGGATTAAAGACAGGGCCATGAGGTCGAGATAGCACTCTAGGAAAATTTCAACTGTCTTTCCATCCGCCCGCTGACAGACAGATCAGACAGATGGCCAGTCGGACAACGGAGTCTTCGAGAGTTCCATTGGTTACCCATCGGGTACGGGACTCTGACATGTTCTTAACAGGAGAATGATAGTTTGCTGTAGCAAAAGCAGTTTCAAGTCGTGACATCATCTATCGATGTCTGTTTATAAACGAAGGCTAACAAAAGCTTTCGACAGTCAAGTGCCTACCTACGGTGCCTGAAATAAGTTGTTGACGCCATCGTACAGTATCTGATCGTGTTTACTTACTGATAGTGGTAATACACTATTGAGATTAACCGTATACCTAAGTATTTACAACACATGCCTAACCTACACTGTCATGGACGTTATCTAGATGTAGGCATTGTTATTAGATGACCTTAGCAAGATAATTAAGACCTTTTTTGGGACTCTGTTTTATGACCTCTTTTGGGACAAGATTCCGTTATGGCATGTCACACTAGTCATTGAATAACTTAATGGTCGCCTGGCCTGAACCAGCAGTGGCAACCAACCGTAGATAAAACTGTCTTTGGATCCTGTAGATAGCAAGATTAATCAGAAAAGAACAGCAAATTAACAGCATAGCTTACCTTCTAATAAAAACTGGCCAAGAGCGAGTTGGACTCACGCGAAAAGTGTTCTGAAAGTTAGGTACATGTCACACGATACACTTTGAAAAACATTTTTAGGGTTCTAAACAGTTCTAAACGTCCATTATGAAAAATGGAACCAATGGATCACTCCTGTTTCTCTCCGTCCGTGTGTCACAGCTAATTGCCTAACTCCGAATCTGTCGAACCAATTGAGATGAATTTCGGTTAACCTAATTATTAACCTTAAATATTAATTTTATTCAGTTTTTTAGTATTTGATGTTATAGAGGCAACAGAAATACAACTGTCTAACTATCACGGTTCATGAGATACAGCCTGGTGACAGACGAACGGACAGCGGAGTCTTAGTATTTAGTCTAGTATAGAGTCTTATTATAGGGTCTCGTTTTACCCTTTGGGTACGGAACCCTAAAAATTGACAAAGTTCTTTTGATTCAATAGACAAAGAGTTATTTTAATTCAACAAAGATTTGTTCTGACGAGATTTTGTACCTAAAAACTTCATAGCCGGGAAATTATAGGTACCTACCTACTTTCAAACAATAACAATGAATTAGAGTTTGTAAACTCTATTCGAGAATAGACACATAGATACCTCAGCGACCCAGCTAGGTACGTATGTAGGTAACCCGTACCGTACCTAGCTGGGTCCACTCCACCCTACACTGTAGGGTGGAGTGGAGCTAGCAAACTGACCTGCAAATATAAAAATAACTTAGGTCAGCCGTCGCTCCATTTAGGTCATATCATAAATACACGGCTGCAAGTAGGTAATCAATACGGAGCGTAGGTAGACACGGCTTTGCTCTGTTACTCTGTGACTGTGACATCGCGATTGTATTGGATCAAGGGATATATTTGCTGCCTAATAACCTAATTGGGAGTTAATATTTGAGCCTTTTGGCGTTTTGAAAAACTATGCCCATGGGGTCCGAGTGGACATTGAGTTTTTCGGGACATCAGCAAACAACTTGTCGACGGTTCAAGTGACAGGGATGGGCTTTTCTTGGGCCAAAGAATCAGCATTGCCATTAATCGCGGCAATGCTGCCAGTTTTCTGGGCACTTTTGCCACTGACAGCTATGTGAATTATTTTTTTGATGCCCAATGATTTACCTATTTTGTTTTTATACGCGTTTGTGCATAAAGTAGATATAGTAGGTTCTGTAGATTTATCTTTAGTTTATGTTTAAGCCTATTAAAAATGTGTAATTTTTACGGGGATATCATAGATGTTTAATACGTTGTTATACAGTAGGTAAAATTAATTCTACTAGCGAGACTCCTTTAGTACCTAATGTACCTATAGAGATTCAAATAACTTCAATGAATGACGACAAAGAAAGAAATTCTAAAATCTACATTAAGTAACACACTACCAGCGGCTGTCGACCCCCAGTTAGCTGTAGTTATGAAACCTATGCCACCGGAAAATAGCAAACGCCGTATGATTGTAAAATATCGCGTGACATTGTAAACTATTTTTTCTAAATAAGCACGGATGTATTGGAAACCATTGAATTCGGATGAAAAATATTTGTTTTACAAAACGCTTTTTTCAAAATACTTTGAGAAATTCTAGTTTTAATCAAGATTTATTACAATCTTACTGAGTCTGCCAATATCCGGTGACACCTAAAAACTGGCCAAGTGCGGTTCGGACACTCACAGTCACATGAAGGGTTCCGTACCTGGGAGCTCCCTTTACTATTTATTATTTGTTGTTAAAGCGGCAATAAATAGGTATAGGTACCTGATAGCTGATGGGCTTGTCCCAATAAAAAAAAACCTGATAGCTACAACCTAGGAGTCTTTAAGTCAAGAGTGAATAGGTTACTTCTAGGCAAGCGTGCTCCACCTTAGACCGCATCATCGCTTAACATCAGGTGTGATAGCGGTAAAACGTAAGTCTATCGATAGTAAAAAAAAACCTTCATTCTCTATGAAAATATAACTGAAGAACTATAACGGTTCTTGAGATATAGCCCGCTGACTAACAGACAGACACCCGCTCGGACGGACAGCGCGGAGGCTTAGTAATAGAGTTCCGCTGTTTAGGTACATTTTGGGTAGGGAACCCTAAAAAACCGGTCAAGGCGTGTCGGGCCACGCGCAGTGTATGGTTCCGTACAACGAATACTCATTAACTTGTAAGGTTGGCTTTACAACTACGTAGCTGTGATATATTTCCAAACGTCTTTCATAATGCGCACAGCAAGGGAGTGGAACTCTCTGCCTGCGTCTGTGTTTCCGAACGCTTACAGTCCTCTCTTGACTCTTCAAAGTTAGAGTAAACAGGCTCCTTCTGGGTAAGCTCCATCTTAAACTTTGCCTCTGTGATCTCTGACCAAGACTTAAGTCAAGAGCAAACCCATCTCAAATAAAAATTAAAAAAAATCTTTATGTTACAATATGCTATGTAGTATCATGTACTACCTCAGACCAACAAAAAAAAAAACAAACACAGGAAGGCGTCATTCTATTTTTATAAATTGTATGTTCAGACGACGACTCGTGACGTACCTACTAAGAGCGATCAGCATGGTTTTAGTGTAGGTGTGTGCGTGAGCGTGTGTTTACCTAACTTACCTTTTTTTTGTTGGGCTAAGTATACTAAGTACCATGATTTTTTGGCCAGGTTAGTACCCCACAACACAACATTTATTTTTTAAGTTTTTGTTTTAGGTACCACTTTGTCATCGTGATTAATATGTACTTATCCATCAATATTAAATTCCAACTTTCTAGTGTGAAGCGTCTCTGAGGCCTAAGCTAAACTGGCTTGCCGTCCGTCCGTCTTCTGACGACAGGCCGTGTCGACGGCGCGTTAGTGTTCCACGCGCGCCTCAAAGAGAGTCAGCACACAGAGGGGCCCGAAAGGGCCGACGCCTGCCGGAGTCGCGGGACTATTCGAAAGAGATACCGTGGCTCTGGAACACAAAGGGCACTGAAGGAACATTGATGGGTTTTAGTCAGTAAGAGTAGCTGACACTCCCTCCCGCTCCGCCCAGAGCGGGGGAATAAGTCATTTGACGACATTTGATGATTTCCCATCCCTAAAAAAATAAAAGGCCTAAGCTAAACCGCGGACAGACAGACAGACGGACCGGACATGGCGAATCTATATAGGTTCCTTGTTAACTACTTATTATAAGGAACTCTATAAATGCCTTATCATCGTAGGATAGGCTGTAGTTACACTTAGGTCATCTTATTTCACAACTATAAGTGTATCACCCTGAAACTGAAAATTGATTTTATACCTTAGCCACAGCGAGATAAGATTCAAAACCACTTGGTATCTTTATTCGTACTCAGATTAATTATTTGTTCAATGATAACAATGTTATGAAACTACTTTATTTTTATGCTGTGTAACGCTATTCGACGTCATATATTCAACGCATTATTAAACTTTTTGAATACATTTATAATCATGTGACATAAAATTATTATTATTAATTCATAATTTATAATGACTATTTACAATCTTTTGACATAGTACTTATATATCATTATGTTATGGACTGTTTTATTTTTGTTTATATATTTTTTGTGTTATTTAATGTACAAACCCATGATGTATTATTTTTAGCTGTAATTAATTAATTAATGTACTACATAATTCAAACACAATGTGAATTGTTTCATGTTTCATAACTAGCTGACCCGCGCAACTGCGTCTGCGTGAAATTTTCCATTAATGCTCCTATCCTCTTTGTTTTAATATCTTTTGATAGACTAAACCGATTGCAATGAAACAAAAACTAAATGTTACTTCAAGTTTTGCTCAATCCTTGTGTATAAAAGTTATCAACATTGCTTTCGCACATTTGACGTGATGCCCGAACAAATAAACAGACAAACACAAAAATTCTAAAAATGCTGGAAATGGGTTCTATTGGTTGTTCTTTAACACCCTAACTATTTTTTTTTAATTTTTTTTTCATGTACAAAAACCACTTTTCTACAATTTTATTATATGTATATAGATATAGATAGATATAGAAGATATAGAATAGATAGCTTGTTTTGAGCATAATCGTTGACGTGCTTGTGACGTTGTAATTGTTACAGCGATTCGCTAGTGTAACCGTGACTTACGGTAAAATATAGGAACTCAGTGCCGGGTTAATCCAGCGCGAGGCCTGTAGCAAATTTTACCAAGTGACACCACTTTTTTTTAGGGATGGGAAATCATCAAATTACTCAATTCTCCCGCTCTGGGCGGAGCGGGAGGGAGTGTCAGACTTCTAATGACTAAAACCCATCCATGTTCCTTCATTGCTCTTTGTGTTCCGGAGCCGCGGTATCTCTTTCGAATAGTCCCGCAACTCCGGCTCGTCGGCCCTTTCGGGCTCTTTGAGGCGCGCATGAAACACGAACGCGCCGTCGACACGGCCTGTCATAAGACGGACGGACGGCGAGCTACCCATAGCACCAAGTGACCCCCATAGTCCTTCGTAAAGTGCAAACGAAATTATCCGATTAAAACATTATAAAGAAAAATACTGATGGTGTAGACTAGCCTTTAAATTCGTCACCACCATGTTCCTGAAAGCTACAACCCAACAAGTACTTACTCTCCGAAGTTGACCGAAGTCTGAAGATCAGTCGCCCGTCCCCCTCGCGATATAGGCATCATGGATAACGTTAAAGTGGCAGCTGCCGTTGCAATGTGTACTCACGCGTATTAAAACTACGTGTGAATTTACTATGGCTCGACGCAAACCGAAGTGAGTTCAAGTGAGCTGAGTAGTATTGTAAGCTTACGTACGCTTCGTGTTCGAACTTCGGGACACTTCGAGTCCTTTGACTCGGGAGTAAAACCGACAACGACTGGAAGTTGCCCGAAACGAGGCAATGTTGCACGAAGCGAAGCGAAGTGCCCTTCTACACTATCGTATTCGCTCAACTTCGATCAACTTGAGAAGTGTGGTGGAGATATTGAAGACAAAAGTGAATAGGTTACTTCTAGGCAAGCGTGCTCCATCTTCAAAAAATATTGCTGGATAAAAATAAAAATGCGGTAAGTACCACCCTCCAAGTAAAGTTACTTGTAGGGTGGTACTTACCCCTGCCGGAATCGCGGGACTATTCGAAAAAGATACCGTGGCTCCGGAACACAAAGGGCAGTGAAGGAACATGGATGTGTTTTAGTCAGTAGAAGTCTGACACTCCCTCCCGCTCCACCCAGAGCGGGAGGAGTCATTGGATGATTTCCCACCCCTAAAAAAAAAAGGGTGGTACCAGCTACTTACCACATTTTTATTTTTCAAGATTTTATGTTACCACTTTTCGGCGTGATAAACGTGTGCGTTCGCCCAGCGGAATGTTGTTGAATTAAAAGATTTTAATTATGCAGATATTTAGTGTATGACGTCGTATAATTGTGTATGGTATAAAAAAATTTGTGCACGCAGCCATTGTGGAGAAATTCACCAAAAACTGATTCCGCTGGGCGAACGTTGTCCTGGCGGAACTTTTTTTAATCCATAGATTTTAGAAGAAAAGAGATGTGTCCAAAAATTAGTGTGTATTTGTGTGTAATTGTGTATGTATGAATAAAATTAGTGCATGCATAAACTTCGGAGAAATTCAAGTTTCCGCTACGCGAACGTTTGGCCATTACCTAGTTTTCATATAAAGCGCTCACATAGAGAGCTGTAGATTTTTACATAAGTTGTTTTGAATTTGTTTATATTTGTTTAAAAAATAGATTTAGAAAAAATCGTAGGGCTTAAAAGATAAAAATAGAAACGTAAAATACGCTTATTAGGTCTTAGTTCTTAAAGTATGCACTTTGGGGTCTAGATTTTCACGTTTATACAAACCTTGTAAGTGTCTGCAACATGTTGCCAAGTATCAATGATGTTCCGTTAGTAATTAAAGAGTTATAGGACAATTTACCATGAATTGATCACTGTTTACAAAGCAGTCAAATATCACGACGTTCTAAAAGAATTGCATGGTAAAATGTATGCCAATAATTAGTGTATTCATTCAACTATTCACATGCAAAATTTCATGTCATTAAATTCAGTAATTAAAGAAAAACAATTATAATACAGACGAAGCATCGAAAACCTACATAACCCGACCAAGTTCGAATAGCTACAAAAAAGCGGCCGTGCAATATATTTAGGTAACATCCCAAAATTTACAGTATAATATCGGTATTGAATTGGTATAGGTGATAACACAATTGTTGTTTCGATATAATCATGTCATTTATTTTTGTACACCTACTTTTTAAATGTATTTGACTATGACAGAAAGTAGGTACTATTTACGTAGGTACTTTATTTAAGTATGCTTTTAAGACTTTAGATATAATCTAGATATACCTATTATTTAAGACAAATAAAATTCATACAGCTAATAATTTCTATTGAAGATTTCACGGATCAGGATTCTAACTAAGTATAGACCCCTTAGGGAAATTAAATAATTACCACATGTAAGTACCTACTACTGTTTAGGTAAATATTTATCATATTGTAGCTTATTACACTATTTAACCAATGGACTAGGCATGCACGAGCGTTCCCCTTTGCAACTTTAGTGGATCAAACAATCTAATAATTAAAAAAAAACTACTTCTTGAATCGATTTTTTAATTGATGTATACCGTTGTACTGGTACTGACTTATGTATGTTGAGGTTATTTACTGTATTTGCTACTCATTTAAGAATATTTTCTTGAAAATACCTTTTTTATACCAATGTTTTAGTTTATAAGCACTTTTTTAATGTTGATCAAATCTAAACAACTGAATAGTCTAGTTATGTGATGTGATTTTAATTTTTATTGAAGTTCGAAATATTATACTTACCCTTATATTCATAATCGTTTATTAAACCTATTTTAGTTAAAACACATTTAAGTCTATTGCTGTCGTTGCAAGCGTTTGTTAACGTTATCATAATTACCTACTTACATAATTAAGTATTATATGTAATTAAAAATATTTTTGTACTCGAATATTTAAATAGAGAAGTACTTGTTAATTGAAGATTTATTTTTATCGTAGATAGTGGCGTTATTATTAAAAAAATAATTTTCATTCAAGAAATGCAATTGTTTTATTTTTTCCTAACGCTCGTGTACGTAACTGTACCATATTAATAAATACTATATTGCAAGGTTAAGAACGTTTCTAAGATATATGGCACGGCCGCTTTTTTGTAGCCATCCGAACTTGGTCGGGTTATGTAGGTTTTCGATGCTTCGTCAGTATTATAATTGTTTTTCTTTAATTACTGAATTTAATGACATGAAATTTTGCATGTGAATAGTTGAATGAATACACTAATTATTGGCATACATTTTACCATGCAATTCCTTTAGAACGTCGTGATATTTGACTGCTTTGTAAACAGTAATCAATTCATGGTAAATTGTCCTATAACTCTTTAATTACTAACGGAACATCATTGATACTTGGCAACATGTTGCAGACACTTACAAGGTTAGTATTAACGTGAAAATCTAGACCACAAAGTGCATACTTTAAGAACTAAGACCTAATAAGCGTATTTTACGTTTATATTTTTATCTTTTAAGCCCTACGATTTTTTCTAAATCTATTTTTTAAACAAATATAAACAAATTCAAAACAACTTATGTAAAAATCTACAGCTCTCTATGTGAGCGCTTTATATGAAAACTAGGTAATGGCCAAACGTTCGCGTAGCGGAAACTTGAATTTCTCCGAAGTTTATGCATGCACTAATTTTATTCATACATACACAATTACACACAAATACACACTAATTTTTGGACACATCTCTTTTCTTCTAAAATCTATGGATTAAAAAAAGTTCCGCCAGGACAACGTTCGCCCAGCGGAATCAGTTTTTGGTGAATTTCTCCACAATGGCTGCGTGCACAAATTTTTTTATACCATACACAATTATACGACGTCATACACTAAATATCTGCATAATTAAAATCTTTTAATTCAACAACATTCCGCTGGGCGAACGCACACGTGATAAACAGATATGTACAGGCGCCAGCACATCAAGCTACAACAATCTGTCAAATTTCTTCAATAGATTTTCAACTTCATGACCACAAATGATAAGGCTCAAAATTGATTGGGAAATTTTGACAGTTTCGGGTAGTTTGATGTGCTGGCGACTGTACCAATACACATACCAAATTTCTAGTGCTAAACGTCTCTGAGCTAAACCGCGGACAAACAGGCAGACGGACATGGCGAATCTATAAGGGTTCCTTGTTGACTACGGAACCCCAAAAATCAACACCAGATAGAGACAGACAGATTTACTTTCACGTTTGTAAAAAAAAAACCGGCCCAGTACGAGTCGGAACCGCGCATGAAGGGTTCCGTAGTCCGTACCATTGTATTTTTATTATTTGTTGTTGCAGAATAACACTCTCTAAAAATTTTAACTGTCTACCTATTCATGAGATTTAGCCCGATGACAGACAGACGGAAGGACAGACGGACAGCGGAGGCTTAGTAATAGGGTTCCGTTGGTTACCCTACGAAACCCTGAAAAGTAGTATGAATTAAGGTAAGTCTAATAAAAAAAAAAATACTATTCATAAGTTTCTTTTTAATCAAAAATTCACTATGTAACGCGTTTTTACATGCTTAAATATAAAAACTTATCAACTAAGTACAGCATGTCATATAACTAAGGATAAGATGAACGGTAAAAAATACTTTTGGGATAGAAAAACAGTAGCTCTGAATGCAAAAGTATACCAGCTACTTTTTATAATAACCGGCACGAGTACGAAGCACACTTTCCATTGGTCGGTTTGACGACGACAGCTCTAACACTTCACGTTATTGGTTCGTCAGTCAATGCTCATCGACTATTGCGCTTGCAAGTTTCGTTCGCCCACCGTACATTGGTTAGATCACCCCGCTGCATTCATCTGTGCTCACAACTCGTGCCAGCTACTTGGGTTACTACTACACAGATCTTGTCATATTTATTTTTGTTGTTCAATTCAATATTTTTAACCTTTTGACCGCTTGTGTCATATTTATGCGACACATATTTATACAGCACATATTTATGCGACACATATTTATACAGCACATATTTATGCGACACATATTGCCGTACCCCTACCGCTCGTGTCGTATTTTTGCGACAGAGAACAAGCATCATGATTTTTTTGTTCTATTTTCTTCCTAACTTCGTGGTACAATTAAAACCATTATTAAATAGAGATATTATTTGAAACAATTATTTTTTAATCGATACGGTTGCTCCTTATTTATTGTAGGTATTATTTTATCGATTTGTATCCGCGCGCTTAGAGGAACAGCAATTGATATTTAGCCTAGCGGTCAAAAGGTTAAAAAAACCCCTAAATAATATAAATTATTAATCGAACAGAAGAGAGAAAACACTTTGGAAATCACAGCCTCTTCTTTTACATTTTAATTTTACTTTTGAAAGCCTAATATTATTTGTCAATTTTTTTAAAACAATTCGAATATTACTACCAAATTAGTGTTACTAAAATTGAGCTTTACCGACGGCCGGTTTCTAAGGTAGACGCCAGCAATACATCAAGCTACAACATTCTGTCAAATTTCTTCAATAGATTGTCAACTTTATCATTAAAAAATAAGGTTCAAGGTTAATTAAGAAATTTTCAAAGTTTCGGGTAGCTGTTTTTACAATGATTGATAATAACAAACCAATGGAGCTTAAATCTAATATTTTTATATGAAAAATAAACAAAACATAGATCACCTAATAATACTTCATTCATAAAGCCTCTTTTTTCTGTAACTTATATGGTGTACACCAGCGGTTCTCAATCTTTTTTGGTGACGGAACCCTTTTGGATAGCGATATACTATTGATGGAACCCTACAATAAAACAATAGTTTTTAAAAGTGTAAAGCATAATAAAAGTATTTATCATGTAACAGTTACCAACTTACTAGGTACTTACTTACTTAACAAGTAAAATAATAGAAGATATTAAAAAAGAAAAAATATCTAACTAATGGGAGGTATGAAAATGCTTTTTATTTTTCATCAATCGGTTGATATCAGGTTTGATAGAGGACAGTTGAAGTCTCATATCAGGCTCGGCGTCCAGTCTATTGCGGTATTTTGTTTTCGTGGCTGCATAGGTTCAGAATCCTGTTTCGCACAAATATGTTGTTGGGAACGGGATAAAAATATTCAAAGCCATTTTGGCAAGCATTGGATATTCACCACGGATTCTGCACCAAAAATCGTTGAGAGGCGTCGTTTTGAACAGTGACTCCATACTTGTGTCTGATGACATTTCTAAAAGACATTTATACGAGTATATCTCGTTTGACATACTTTCGGGCTTTTGTAAGTTGGGTAAAAAAGGATTATGAATCCATGAATTCAGTTTCATTTTTGTTTTCTGTTCTTCTGGAAAATACTTCTCAAAAGATGCGCGCAACGAAGTGAGATATTGGACCAATTCTTCGAATACGCCATCTTGAAACATTTGTGAATCGTTATCGCTAACAAACTCACTGAGTGACGTAAAGCTTTCTATTTCTCTCTTTCCAACGCAAATAATCCAAAAATCTAATTTTCTTTTGAAGGCAGTTATTTTGTTACAGGCCTGGAACACTGTTGTCTATTTACGTTGCAATGACAAAATTAAATTCGTACAGTTTTTTAAAGATATCTGCCATAAAAGACAGTCGGAACAACCAAGATTTATCATAAAAACGGTCTTTCAAATTAAAAGAAGTATCTGAAAGAAACGTTTGTAAGTCGGCTCTAAGCTCAAATAGCCTTGTTAAAGTTTTACCCCGAGACAGCCATCGCACTTCTGTATGGAGCAGCAGTGTTTTATGTTTGCTGCCATAATCTTCACACAATAATGAGAACAATCGGGATTGTAGTGGACGTGAATGATACGCCGCGTCAGAACGGTCGACCAGAGAGGTGTTTTGATTTTATTTTTTCTAAATTCTTGCGGAACCCTTACAGGGGTATCGCGGAACCCCAGGGTTCCGCGGAACACACTTAGAGTATCGCTGGTGTACACAATAAAGAGTATTCTGTTCTATTTTGTAGGTAACTTATGATCTAACTAAACTCGCCTTTAAGGTGGAAGCTCCAGGGTAGCCCGCGAAATTCAAATATTTTTATGTTTTTTGCAATTTGCCGGTCAGTGTGAAGCTGTATGTCGAACAGAATACGGTTCGCGATCGTAAAGAGCATTTATCTAAAGGATTATAACCATTTGAATTATCAATATAACCCTCTTAAGTTCATACAACTCGATTGAATGTTATTTCGTAAAAAAGTCATTTTGAGTTGTATGAACTTAAGAGGGTTATATTGATAATTAAAATGGGTATAATTCTTTCGATAAATATGCGTTACTGCCGCGAATCGTATTTTGTTCTACATACTCCTTACACTGACCGGCAAATTGCAAAAAACATAAAAATATTTGAATTTCGCGGGCTACCCTGGCGCTTCCACCTTAAAAAACAAAAGTATTGACCAATGTCCATCTATTATTACCTACAACTTAAACTATTTATCTACTAAAAGAATAAAAATTGTTCTTACTATTTTATCTACATTGTAAAATAGGGTATTTTACTGATATAATCATAGATTGATTTTTAAAAATTATTGGACAGTGGACATATGTTTTCTTTTTTCTCGGCAATATGTTAAGACGCGTGTTGAAAGTGAGTTTACTCGAGTAACGTCGACGCGTTAGTAAAATTAATACTAAAACGAGACGTCACCAGCCCCCACTCTTGAATTTTGAAGCGCTTTATTCGTATCATTTTTTATCGATTGCTAAAGGCAAAAATACGCTGCCCAATAGTTTTTGAAAATCTAACGAACGAACTCATTGTATATATTTTTCTATCTAGTAAAATACCATATTGAAAACAATTGGTGGTATGTGTATGTCACCGGAAAGTGGCAAACGCCGTAAGATTGTAATGTATCGCGTGAAATTGTAGACTTTTTTTCTAAATAAGTCACGGATCGATTGGAAACTATTGAATTTGGATGGGATTTATTATATACAAACGATTTCTTCATAATATTTCGAGGAAATATAATCTAAACAAGATTTATTACAATCTTACGGAGTCAGCCATTTTCTGGTGACATGTACACAACACCCACAATAGGGAATATGCATGCGATTTTTTTATTTGCAAAATGAAATACTTATTAGCTGTAGAAAACAAAAATGTTTTTTTTTTTAATACCTTCATCAGCGATGAAGTTCTAAAGCTTCAAAGATTACAATTAGAAAGAGAAGTCCGACATGCAATTTAACGTCAAATTCCATGACGCATAAACAGCTGCCATATAAAACAGAGTTTTCGTGAGAGGGACAGATATATTTGTTTAAAATAGTTATAATATCTCGTTTATTTTTCGAGTAATTTTGATTCTATTTTCACTGTTAGTATTATATTTTTGTATACCTATTTTTAGATAGAATGTGTAGATAATAAATATTTTTTTCGTGCATATTCCCTATTAAATGCTTTCAAATCGTCAGATGACTTTTTATTTGTCGACTCAACAAAAAGCAACGGTAACGTCTACAAAATAAGGTCGAGATTTAAATAGAAAAGAAAGGATGACATACGTAATGTGAAAAAAAAATGGTCTGTCACTTAGTTGACCAATTGAAAAGGCGATTTGAGTACTTACGCATTAAAAATAGGTTAAACCATATTTATATTTACTTTTTACATAAAACTTATCCAGTTATTGAAACAACTGGCCTCAAAGATTATTCTATTTTGAAAAAAAAAGTTAGTATGAATTACAATAAATAATTAATTCAGTAAATTACAATGAATTAAGTTACTATAAAAAAAAATATTTCTGTCAAAATGTATCTAAATAATATTTATTTGAGAATTACAATTATTGTACAACTGTATCGACATAATGTAAAGCTTGACACAGACTTGCTACTCAAGCTACAATTGTACAACTGTGTGTCAACATAAAGCAGGCTTTATGTTGACACACAGTTGTACAATTGTAAATTGGGTAAATCGCTTCTTCTGTAACTAGTGTATTTCAAATACACTAGTTACAGAAGAAGCGATTTTATGAAAGGATTTTGAAATACGGAGAAAGTTCAAAATGGAGCTGTTATTTTTGGTTGACAGTCTTTCTATACACGGCTAGAAAGTTTGCTTTGCAAGCTGTTAAGGAACGTAGGAACATCGTACAGTTGTACAATGCGATTCAAATAAGAATAGGATTGACTTAGCGCCATATTGTGACGTCATAGCTGTCAATTCAAACCAATTAGACAGGGTGAGCAAAGCAAGGTTTTTTTATTATTATTTACAAATATTGAGTGAAATAAGTGTTATGGTATGGTTTAAAATAACTAATTTGACTTTAAATAACTACAAATTATATTTAACTAATTTACTACTATAGAACGTTTTTATTAAAATTTGATTTAAGACTTATTTACTTATAACTAAGTTTTCTATGCAAACCATACTTTTCAAGAGCTATTTGACGGATAGAGATCATTGACATTACTATTCTTATTTGAAACGCACTGTAGGATGGAGCATTCTGCGTTGACGAGATTGCGCTGCTCCTTCTAGACACGTCTAGAAGGTTGGCAAGCTGTTCCTGTGAGTGTTAGCGACTAGATCGTCGACAGTTAGCAGCATGTTGAACGAGAGGAACATGGCGGCCGCCGACATGATGTGCCAGGCGTCATGACTGTCGTATAGTTGTAGGATGGAGCATTCTGCGTTGTGACGTCGAGATTGTGCTGGGGTTTGCTAGAAAAGAAGAAATAAAGGATGTAAATACACCACATTTCAACTATATCGGTTCAGATTTGGCTGTGGTAGATAACCAGCCGGACAGACAGACGCATGAGTGAACCTTTAGGGTGCCTATATTCAATACGGACGATATGAGACACATAAGAGTGATGCAAAAGGGAGTGTGCACACACTCGTTCATTATAATATCACCCGTGCCGTTGGCTAGTCTCTTTGAGATTGGCGGCCAAGGTCCTTTCATTGGCATAGTTCGTCGAGTCGTCTTATTGGTTCTAAGTTGAGCTAATCGACTACTGACCAAGGCTTACATTGACTGGACAAGTCCACTCAAATCTGTGTGGTTCTCTCCTCAAAGACCATTTCCGACACTGATCTGCATGGTCCTCATATAACGTATTGTGAATATGAGGACCATGTAGATTGCTATGTTAGGGGTTCATTATATTTACGGCCAACAAAAACGGTAAAAGTGCGCGTGTGTGTTATTTACAACCTACTGACAAAATAAATATTATTTATCATTTAACTTATTTAGACCCGAGACGGCGTTTGGCGCCCGAACGTAGCGAGGGCGTCAATAGTTTGAGGGACTAAATAAGTCTTTCATCCTTGGTAAGCACTGCAGTGCTTTTCATTACGAATGAAAAAAAAGTAAAGTAAAAAAAAGTGTTATATACAACCTACTTACAGAATAAATAGCATTTATAATTTAACAAGGTCGAAATTAGAAACTTGTTTATATGTTTTGTGTTCAATAATATAATTTACTTTGTTGTACTCACCGACCACTTCGTTCGAGAATCCAAGAACAGCTTCAGCGCAGTGAACCACGCGACATGAGCGAGCACGAAGTAGAACCACGTGTACGCAGCTATCCGCTCCCGGTGGACTAGCTTCATGATGATGTAGAACATGATGTACAGGATCGCGTTCCCCATGAGAATGGCCAGCAGTTGGCGCGCGAAGTCTTTGTTGTGCACTATGGCGCTAGAAAGAGACACATAGCTACATGATGACGTAGAACAGAATAAACCCTAAAGAGAATAAGGTGAAAGAAAAAATAAACACACGCACAACAAACATTTAACCCCATTTTAAGCAGTTCCAATTTTAGCTGGCAACACGACGAGATAAAGTTAATAACAGACTTATAACATTCGGTGCGACAAAAATGTATGAGTGTATTTCCATATTAGCGATTCTTTATTTATAACAGTTTGAATATGTGTGTGCAAACAAATTAAGCTTCATTTATGATCATGAGGCAATTTGATTGCTGTACAATCCATTTTTGGCTGTTCAACAATGCTGTCGTAAATAACTAACTGCAGATACAATTATATTTTTATAGATAGCTATGAGCTGGTGTCATATTTAAATATGTCAGTAAGTTCTCTCATACATGCTTGGAAATTTGAGCATTATTTTGACAACCTTCTTCGAGATAAATCGAAATTGCTGTACTGACCACGTACATGCGATCAGCGGCCATAAATTACATAGCAAACTCATGTCTGTCGTGTAGTTTATAAATGGAACGATCTTTTTTTCCGAAATATGGCAGGAGGTAACTTATCAAAGGTTTTATTTTAATTTCGAACTAGCTTGCAAATAGAAAGCTATTTATTTAAATAAAAAATGAACATTTTTACGCGGGAAAAATTATTGTTGTTTGTTGTTCGTCATAGATTTTGAAAAGTAATTGTATTTAATTTCCGCGCATTATTTGAAAACAGTACTATACAAGCCTTGGCCACAACTACAACTAGGTGGACATTGATGGACTTACGTTTACGTTACAGTTTACACGTTCGTCCATCAATGCCTCTTTTGCTGGCCGCTGCAGTAATATGTGTGCAAAGTACCATTGAACCATTTCTTTCAATCCAAGATCTTTAACATTAATAATAATAATAATAATAATTTATATTTTTAAATGTTTTTTTTTAAATTAGTTTTATAGAAATATTTAAAAATGTAAAATATATGTACAAAAAAACAAATAAATGGAAAAATAATAATAATAATAATACAATAACATTCCCGTCATCATTTTTTTATTTGTGTACACACAATATACTTAAAAAGAAAATTTTGTACAGAGAAAAGAGCACAAAGGTACTGCTTATTTAAAAAAAAAATCTACCAGCAGACCTGCGACAGAAGAATTTAATAAGAAATGTAGACACAGTGTGTCAAGAAACAGAGGAGGAGTCTTAAAACAGACTATAGGAACTAGCGTAGCTAATACAAATTGAAAAAAAAAAAAAACATGAAATTACAATAAATATACAAACAAATATATTATGTCGTGGATAAAGATATCATTTGATTTGATTATTGTAGTAGTGGGTAGTGGTAAACGCCGTGACGTCAGTTGACAGTTGTAATGGCGGCACGTGGACAGAGTCGTATTGGAGAGTGGGGTCTTTGCCGAGCGCACTTTGGCTCGAGACACCGACTAGGACACTCGTCCAGAACGAAACTGTCGGTTTACCTATTTTAATTAAATTAAACAGACTTCTTTAATAATGTTATAAATGCGAGTTCTTCTAACTCAAAAGACAGATGTGTTGCTGTGGAGTTTGTTGGCCACTTCTTCTCCACAGCTAAAACACTAGGAAGTGGTAACGGGCGGGCATTTTGGGGGACTGGCTATTTGTAAAATACTAGCACTCAGCCACAGTTAATAAAGAGTGCTTAGTACTGTATTGAGTGTTTTATTCTACAATGATCCTGATACCACCGAACCCAAAAGATGATGGCGCTATCGCTCAGCCGTCGCTGACGCCTTGATATACACAAATAGATTTAATTAAAAATTATAATAAAGTAATTCAAACCTATAATATAAATACCATCATATGTATCACATTATTGACAGATAATGATCGTTAACTTCTTTTTTGAAGCGGTTAATATTTTTTCAATCTCTTATGTTAGGTGGGAGTGAGTTCCACAATCCTACTGTCACTGTGTGAAACCCGGAAGTCTGATGGCGTACCGACCATCTGCTTACTAAAAATGCGTGATTTCATGTATGTGTGTGTGATTCTTACCTGTATATAGCGAAGGCCCAGTTGGCTATATTAGCGATGAAAACTAGCGCTGCGCGAGCTCTATGTGCAGGCAGTAATGCGCGCCATCTGTCTGTGCGGACTACGCTTACTCCGCGAGATACTGCCGACCATTCTAAAAGGGAAATAGTATCAGGTACCAGTACGATTATATAGACTTTAAAAGAGACTTTGACCTCTGAGTTTGTTTCGGTGTTTCTTCTCAGGGTAGTCAGCTAGGAAACACCGACCTCATCTAGTTTAAAATGATTGAAAAGAAATTACCAAACAAAGATTGACGTGTAACAGTGTTATTTACAACCTACTTACAGAATAATTATAATTTATCAAGGATTACAATTTGTAAAACGAAAAATTTGTCAGAATATGCCATGTCTATAACATTATAATATATAACTTTTATATTTGTACTTAAAATGTCTATACAAATACAAATACAAAATGTTTTATTTCAAGTAGACCAGTTTACAGGCACTTTGGAATAGTCAAGGTCTGTCAGTCAAATAAATGAAGCTAATTCTGCCGCGCTAGCGACAAGAGCAGCAAGATGTTCTGCAACAAAACACACTCACTGACCCTGTGTCCAGCGCGGCAGTTGCACGTTCCAAAGAGTACATCCTATGGAAGAACGTGCAAGAAACTCCATGGACACTCTTTTAAACACTGACTTTTTACAAAATCATGGTTAAATTATTTAATGAGTCTATGTAATGCAAAGATAATCTTACAATCTTCAGCAGGTCCAACAATGTTTTCACATCTTCATCGAAGTTCGGGCTCTTTAGTCGATGTGGAGCGGAACAGCATTGAGCCAAGCATTTTTGTCGTCAATGTACTCCCCTAATTTATAATATGCTTGTTTGCATAGTGTGCGATTTATACAGTTTTTAATTTTCAACTCATTTAGTTCTAGTATATGTGGCGGTATTTTGATACAAAACTATAAACAGTATCCCATGAAAGATTTTGCTTTAGAAGTCTGTCTTAGTATAATTTTAATTAATTAAACTATTGAAGTATTAACTTAGCTAGATTTGTTTAAGTTGAGTGATAGATAACTTTTAAAATAGCCACTGTTACGCAATAGAATTCCTAATGCGAGCAAAATTTTGACTTTTGAGCTATTAAATATGGATAAATGTTTTAAAAATATTCCCTTTTCCTGAGAATGGGTTACCGTTATCGATAGAAGATATACGGAAAAGAGAAAGTCCCGCAAACCTCCACTGAAAATGGAGTATCCTCCGACTCTGGCGGGCAACCGCCCGTTAGTTGATATTCGGACTGTTGTATATGTTCAAATCGCACGGTAAACTTTGATACCGCGATGCAGGATTTCGTAGTAGCAGTTCGCTGCTTGTTGGATAGATGGCGGTGCGGTTCTTTTTGTTGCGATGTAGATTTTGCTAAGATGGTTGATCTTTTAGCGGCACCAATACCGCTACAACAACTTAATTAAATAATTGAACTTAACAACTTACCTAAATTAAACTTGCCAGCGTAGTAAATCTTCAATGTGAGCACGAAACACGTCAGCATGTGCAGTATCGTGAACAGGATTGAGAAAGGCACGCTGGGGAACAGTATGCCAAATAGACCTGCCAGAGAGGAAGAATGGTAAGCTCAAAAATGTCATTGCTGTGACATATGTGGTACATTATGACACTAATAGAATAGCTATGGGGTGACGGGGCTTAAATGATGCAGCAGTATGACACAAGTGTGACATATGTGGTACAGTGTGTCATAAGTGGCAAAGCTGTGCCAATAAAGATGTGGATGTGGCTTAAATGACACCGTAATGGCACAAATGACAGCTATCACGTACAGAAGCAATATGAACTTTATTATCCAAACCTGATGGTCTATTTCTGTCAGACTGTTTGATTGTTACATAGTATTAACTGGCACTTACCAAGAGTCATGATGACAGCTATAATCATGAAAGTGGTGTGCGCGCTGGGGATGATGTCAGAGTGTCTGTTCTGATACAGCTTGATCATCACCAGTACCGCTATCACGTACATGAATGATGAATCTGAAACAAACCAAGATGTATTAAACTTCTGCATTCGCTAAACAATAACAGCCGCACAGGTCGGTCTTCAAGGTTAAGCAACGCTTGCCGAGGTTGGTTTGTGGATGGGTGACCATCTTAACATATCGAGTTTCCTCCGTGCCTCGGAAAGCAAGTTAAGCTGTTGGTCCCGGCTGTCATTAGGAGATCTAGACCCAGAGAATGGGTTGTGGAAGTCTGGTAAGCAGCCGCTCTACGTAAAATACAGGTATTCAGCTCAATCTGGTTTGACTGGAAACCGACCCAATATGGTTGAGAAAAGGCTTGGGAGATGACGATGATTTGCTTGAGACTTCAGGCTAAATCTAGTTTAAGAGCTGGCAATTTTATTTTTCATACGAAAGACGGCCACTGCTGGACATTGGCTAAGGGAGTTCTATGTCTAAATAGCAATTTTTGTATCATTAATATTATGATCGTGTTATAATTCTTCTAAAGGTGGCCTTTTTAAACCTGCTGGAATTCTCTAAAACCTAAAATTTTAAAAGTTTTGTTTGCCTTCATCATCATCATAACAGCCGAATTAGCAATAGGATCGACTTAGCATTGTGACGTCATAGCTGTCAATTCAAACCAATTAGGCAGGGTGAGCAAAACAGGATTATTAGTTTTTAATTATTATTTACTAGCTGTCCCCCGCGGCTTCACTCCCGTTTTACCCGCACAGTTCCCGTTGCCGTGGGATTTCCGGGATAAAAACTATCCTATGTCCTTCCTCGGGTCTCAAACTATCTTAGTACAAATTTCATCCAAATCGGTCCAGTAGTTTCGGAGCCTATTCAAATCAAACAAACAAACAAACAAATCTTTCCTCTTTATAATATTAGTGTAGACAAATATTGAGTGAAATAAGTGTCATGATATGATTTAAAATATCTAATAATGACTTTAAAAAATTACATATCATATTTAGCTACTACTATAGAACGTTTTTATTTAAATTTGATTTAAGACTAATTTAAACATATCAAAATAACCCGAGATTGATATGCAAGTAAGTTTTCTATGAAAACCGTACTTTTCAAAAGACATTTGACAGATAGATGTCATTGACGTTCTTATTCTTATTTGAAAGGAATTGTATTGGCTGATTCCACTAAAGTGACCTTTTTACATAGACCCGCAGTTCATTCACAGGTAAGAAGAAACTCTTGAATACGTACCGAACTGGAAGTTCATCTTGTTGGGACAGAGGTGGTAGCAGCCGGACAGCAGACCTTCCATCACCAGGCCGAGCCCCATGGAGTACAGCAGACCGTAGTGCTGGGGCACGCCCATGTCCTGGGGAAGCAAGGCTTATTAGTTAAGAGGAAATCATCCCCGACTCCTTCCACTTTGGGCGGAGTGGCAGGGATCGTCAGACTTATAAGTCAGGGATATAATATTACTAGCTGACCCGCGCAACGTCGTATGTGTAACATTTTTCATTACTGCTCCGCTCCTATTGATCTTAGCGTGATGATATATAGCCTATAGCCTTCCTCGATAAATGGGCTATCTAACACTGAAAAAATTTTTCAAATCGGACCAGTAGTTCCTGAGATTAGCGCGTTCAACCAAACAAACAAACTCTTCTGCTTTATAATATTAGTATAGATAGGGGCCAAATATTCCGCGACACGTGTCAGCGACATGTCAATCGAATTTCGCTTGACTTATCTGGCGTCATTGCGCGACTTCAGTCGGTTGCGAAATCAGGCGAAGACGTGCGACTTCGCGAGACTTCGCCAGATATAGCTATCTGAACAATTTGCAACCTTATGTTGTTGCAATTTAAATGTTTTGAAGGGATATCGTGCGACTTCGCGCCACTTATGTCCGTAGCGACATCAAGCGAAGTCTTCCCACTTCACCCGAAGTTGCTACGGAGTTGAAGTGTCAACAACAAGGGGATCCTTTCGTATTGCCAAAATTACTTTGACAAAAGTTCATCAACCAAACAAATTTTAGCAACCTTTTTTATATTGGTATAAAAAAGGTTGCTAAAATTTGTTTGCATGCATATTTGGAATGATTTTAGTACCCACATTTTCATTTGGTCAAAGTTTTACTCGGCAGAATATTACCAAGGATAATGCCATTAAGGCACTTGGTCTTTAATGAAATGATTTATTACAGCAATATTTAGGCAATAAATAAACATTCAGTAAATATTTGTTACGACAAAACCAAATTTGCTAAAATTTAAGGTTTAGTGACAGAAATTAAACGCTGTAAATGTAACTCCACGTAGTCTCGTGTGCCCTACCCCTGTAGTGCAATTTAGAATCGCGTAGGCACGGAGGGACGAGGCGGCCTGCGAGTTGAGAAGCAACGCTTGTAACGCTCTCTCTCCGCCGCGGCTAAGGCTGGCTAACAAAGCTGGCAAGCAAGACGAAACGCTGTGGTACCGTGCAAAGACCCATAACATTAATGAATGTGGTCAATGACCATTTTTGCACATTTATCTGCTACCATATAACTTAAAACCACTTCCCATCCTCACCTGCGGCCTGGCTCTATTCTTCAGCTGCCTGTGCCGCACTTGAGCGATGAACACCAGGCCCAGCACGATGTAGCCCACGTTAGAGTACACGTGGTTGAAGTCAGAAAGGAAGCCCAGGGGGTGGGCACACAGGAAGTTGTAGTAGCACAGGTCTTGGTCACCGGTTTGGAACACCATCTGGGGGAGGAAATGGTTAAATTAGACTCTGTTTCCAGAAAAATGATAGAGAAATACTAGCTGACCCGCGCAACTTCGTCTGCGTCACATTATTCATTAATAAAATGATTATTAAAAAATAAGGGTTGGTGATAGAAGGGTAAAAATTTAGGGTTGTATGTATTTTTTAATGCAAAATATAAAAGTTGTCCACAAATTTAAAAAAATTGTTAGGGGTGGCCAACCCTTATCACTTTGGGGTATGAAAAATATATAGTAGCCGATTCTCAGACCTACTGAATATGCATATAAAATTTGGTAAAAATCGGTAAAGACGTTTCGGAGGAGTATGGTAACTACATAACATTGTGACACGAGAATTTTATATATAAGATTAAGATTTAGTCTTCGATTTATTTATTAGTAAAAAGAAAGCATGACGATTCCTATGATTGTTTATTTTTTTGCATGGAAGTGATTCTGTTTTTAGTTCAGTCTGTTGAAATCTGGAACCATAAGTGCTCGTTTACGGAGACGCGGGCGTGGGGCGAGTCCCGCTGCGAGCGTGGGGCGAGTCCCGCTGCGAGCGTAAATGGCTTCTCCGTAAACGCTCTCATACAACGCCATATGTTTTAATTTAGTGCAGACCCGCAACGTGCGACGCCGCGTGCATAAGTAAAGTAAGTTAAATTTTATTTGTTGAAACATGGTGTACATAATACATGCAAGATAACAGTGAAGTACAGAAAAAAGTTCTAACATGTTCAGCCGCATATCGTGGCGTAAAAATTGGTTGGAAGAGATGGTGCATAAGCCGTGATAATATTCATCAAAATTACATTTAAGACATTTTGTAGGTACTTATTAATTCACTAAAGATAATTATTACTCAGCAAGCATTTATAGATAAAAATGACAAATTAAAAAAAATGTCAACGTAGTCATTAAATAAATTAGTAGTCAATTAAATATGAATTACTATCATTAAATGTCAATTCAAAATTACAATCACATATTCGTAAACGGGACGCACAACGCCGTATCCGTAAACGCGCACTTAGAAGTAACATGCAAACGCAATAAAGTACAGTATTGGGGGCTAATTACGTCACTTACAGGTAAAAAGTGGTATATTTTTTTGCAACATAACAACATTAATTTTTCAACACACTCTATCGTCTCGATTATAGTTTACAAAAATACGCGTCCAATAATTTTTGATTATCTTAATGAATAGATTATCAGAAAGACGGATCTAAACATTTCTCTAAGAATCTTACAAGAGGCCGCCCGCGACTTCGTCCGCGTATAAATTCTCGTTATTCCCGTGTAAATCCCGATCCCTCGGGAACTCGGGTATAGAAAGTAGCCTATGTGTTATTCTGGGTCTTCAGCTACCTACATACCAAAGATCGTAATCGGTTCAGTAGTATTTTCGTGAAAGAGTAACAAACATCCATACATACTCACAAACATTCGCATTTATAATATTAGTAGGATTCCCAAAAACAGTGCCGCATTAACCACGTAGCAAGAGTAGCAAATCCCACGGGCCCCGCGCATTGGGGGGGCCCGCAGTTGGACTTACAAAAACAGGTCGCTTTTATAGCGACATGTTTTTGTTAGTCCAAGGATCATTCTATATCTCACACACTAGTCCTCCTAACTCCCAAAATTCTGCGTCCGCCGTTGTCTGCGGACGAAGTCACTAATTGGGTTTGCTTTGGTTATTTTGTTATGATATGGGTGATATTTCGCGCAAAAGACTCGTTTTCTTATGCTACCATACCGTTTGAAATCTAAACATCCCCGGTTCTATACGGATAATGTAGAACCTTTACGAAGATTTTAGGTTAGGATAGGAGGACCCTTGGTAAAATTTGCTACAGGCCCTGCGTTGGCATATCCAGCAATGCTCAAAAAGTGCTAGATCTCAGGCTTTATGACTCACCCGTTGATAAGTGAAGAGAAGTTGCACGACCGGCAATGCATACACGGTTGCTACTGTAAGCGCGCCCCAAAAGTATCTGTTAAAAACGACAAATACATACATTTCAGCAATACCTCTCAGGTTAAACCTGAATGCAGTTTTGGAAATACAAACTCACAGTCAAACATCACAGAGTTCAAACTAGGTTGAATCCGAACAATTTTAGGATATTTTAGAAGTTTTAACTACATAATTATGAAGTAGATAGTTACGCAAATAATAGTAATTAAATTTAATCGGATTGGACCTTAGGAAAGTGTAAGCGTGGCCCTTCTTGACATCGTGGGGTGAGGCAAACACCTCACTCCCCCACAGACCTGAGGAGGCCCGCAGAGGCGAGCCGGCATCAGCCGGGGATTGAGGAAGTCCCGCGGTTCCCGCGATCACCGGCGTAGGTGGGAAATGGAACACCGGGGTTGTTACCCCTTCGCCCGCCCCAGGGTAGAGAACATCCATCAGAATTTACCCCGTAAAAAAAAAGTGTACCTGTTAGACCTCCTGGTAAATGTTTCAGGAGGTGCCCGCGTCAACTTCTGAACTGTCAGCGGATTCGAGCGCGTCCATTGATCATCTGAAAACAAATGTAACTTATAAATTACATAGGCGCTCCATATGACCCCTCCTTCTTATGACAAAATGAGTTCTTACTTTAGTCCAAGTCTAAATGTTCCTGCCAGTGTATTTTGAACTTGATTATGAGAGCCCGTTGCTATAGGCCAACTATGTTGGTTAATTATATTTATTTTGTAAGTACGTTGTAAGTGAAGGAGCTTGTGGCCAAATAATAACAGCCGCACAGGTCGATCTTCAAGGTTAAGCAACGCTTGTCGAGGTTGGTCTATGGATGGGTGACCATCTTAACATACCGAGTTTCCTCCGTTCCTCGGAAAGCACGTTAAGCTGTTGGTCCCGGCTGTCATTTGGAGATCTTTGGCAGTCGTTACGGATTGTCAGAAACCAGTAAATCTGACTCCAGTCTTACCAAGAAGCCGTAACCGTTACCGTATTACCCAGTTAATGGGTTATGGAGATCTGGTAGGCAGCCGCTCCACGTAAAACACTGGTATTCAGCTGAATCCGGTTTGTCTGGAAGCCGACCCCAATGTAGTTGGGAAAAAGGCTAGGCAGACGATGTTACATTTAAAGTTTATTGTTTTATTTTTACGTATTTATAACTTTTACACACGGTGTCTAGATCTCTTTTATTTGGCTCTCCTTTCGCAGGTGCTGGAAGAGATTTCTTTAGAAATGAGCATCATCTTTGTACCTATTTTTCTGTTTCCTTTTTTATCTATTTGTGACTAAACTGTTAAATAAATAATTTTGCACACAGAACTTTACGTTACTCAGAATAAAGTTCAAAATACACCAACTGGAAGCTTAAAGCTTGAACTAAAGTGACAACCCGTTTTGCAATAAGACAGAAGGTCTAAAGCTGCTGGATCCGACTGCGTACCGGAAGACGCAGCGGCAGACCCCCCACAAGCCGTATCCACGACCTGATGGCTGTCGCGGCCCACTGGGCGCAGGAAGGGTCGACGGGGCGACGCTTGGGGGGCGCCTATGTCCAGCAGGGGACGACTTTCAGCTGAAATAATGATGATGATGAAGCTTCACATCGAGAGGATCTTGTCGAGAAGCCGTTTTGGGGGCTGAGTCACCCGCGTCCGTAGGAGAATACCCTTATTTATTTATTCCCTTCCCTTCAGCGAATCCCTACACGTGGTCCCCGGGTGGTGCTTAACAGGTGACACTAACCGCCTCCGTGGTCTAGTGGTTATACCACCTGATTCAGACCCAGAGGTCCCGGGTTCGATTCCCAGCGGAGGCAAATTTTTTGCTCGGTTTGGTTGGTGGTAGGACTCGTTCTAAGTCCGCCTGGCAAGCTACCACCATTATGTCTAAGTCTGTTGACATAACAACAATGCTAACAGCATTGTTGTGTTCCGGCAGTTAGAGGTATGATAGCCAGCTGCTCTGTGTAAGAGGATTCCGGGTGAAACTCGCTTCCATCTTCGACCTAGTCATCACTTTCCATCAGGTGAGACTTGGGCCAAGAGTTTCCCCGTTTTGATAAAAAAAAAGAAGTACTACCATCTATTTACCAAGTGGTGAGCTTCAGACTATGTCCCATTTGCTGGAGTCTTCCAAATGTCTTATCGTTGCTCTAAACGTGGCCAACCTTTTACGTATAAGAAATCATCAAACAACTTCTTCCCCTCTTGGCGGGAGTAGGAGGCAGTGAGACTCTTGCTGACTAAAACCTACCGTGTTCCTTGAGATGCTCTTTGCGTTCCAGGGCCGCGGTGACTGTTTCGGTAACCCTGGCTGATCCAGTCAAACCGCATTTAGCTGATACCAGTATTTTACGTGGAGCGGCTGCCTAGCAGACCTCCACAACCTTGAGATTGGGATTGGGTCTTGAGTTATTTATTTATTTATTTATTTTATTTCAATTACTCTCTGCACTCACAGTAAAAACCAACACGTACAGAGAGTCAACAAATTAATGAAATTTCCATATTCTGCAATAGTGCTGCTCCAACCGGGGATTGTCCTTGGGAATACTTTCACAGTGCATACAGGAATAATCGCCGGTTGGTGCCCCATTACATTTGAAATGTCTAACGGGGCCTCTGCGAGTTGGTTTCGGCCCCTCGTATGCCTACCAAAGGACCGGGTCTCCAGGGACCCGAGACAGAGAACAAAAATCAAAATAATTAAAAAATAATAAAAATTAGTTGCTGGGTTGTGGAGACAGGTAGATAGCCGCTCCATGTAAAATATAGACCCTTAGCTGAATGTGTTTAGACTGCCGATCCTGCCGACATAGTTGTTTAAGAATTAGGCAGATGATTATAGGTGTTTTAATAAGTTACCTGTAGCGTGCTGATAGCGAAAACGACAACCGACTTCCAAAAAAAAAACACAGCAAAGTAAAAAATAACTTTATTTCGGAAGTCGGTGTTTTTGTTAGTTTCTTCGTATTTTGACACCGACTTCCGAAATTAAAGTTATTTTTTACTTTGTAGTGTTTCTTTTTGGATGTCGGTTGTATTTTTTTTGTAATAAGTTTTGTTGAGTTGCCGATATTTATCGGCAGCGGTAGATACTTACCAGTAGAAGGTCCGTCGAATTACTCGATGATTTTTAGTTTTTTTTTTTTAATTCGTGTTAGTACTCGCTCCTAACCTCGATCTGGCCCGGTGTTAAGCGATGGAGATTTTTTTATATAACTAAATTGATAGGCTTGCATTTGACCACAATCTCACCTGATGGTAAGCGACGACGTGGTCGATGATGGAGCCCGCTAAAGGAACCTATTTACTCTTTACATAAAGACCAGTATGCTGTAGCAATCAGGAAACAGACTCCGGCTGATTATTTCACTTCAACCGTAAAGATGCAAGTACAGTCACCAGCACATCAAGCTATCAGAAACTTTAGCAATAAGGTTGAAAATCCATTAAAGAAATTTGACAGATTTTTGTAACTTTGATGTGCTGGTGTCTGTACTCTCTTGCTTTGATGGCTGCTGGGTCATAAGTTGAACGGGACACTTACGAGTACCTACGCTAGCAGATAGTTCCACGTATTGAAAAGACTTATTCTCTAAAGAAGATGTTCTTACCTTCTGGTTCATCATCAGAATCGTCCAGAATTGGGGCAGCTTCTGCAGTGCTGGCTTCTCCAGAAGTGGATGCGTGGGCTATCGGCTCTGATTCTACTATAGTAACTGTTTCTGTTGGGAAAATAAAAAAGAAAAAAGACATAAATAAAGTTATTAAAACAAATTCTGCTGCATATTTAACCTTCTTCCTTTTGTTTCAAATTTATTTAAAAAAAAAATACTAAGCCAACCTTGTGCCACTTCAATGATAGTCTTATATGGGATAATAGAACAAACATTTTAAAAACATTTATTTGAAAAGAGTAACGATGGAGTTTCTTGTCCATTCTTCTCGATCAGAATCTACCTTTCCGAATAGACAGTAGAGTCACCTTTTTATTTATAATTTGAAATGTAACGATTACGTTAAAAAGTGCCGTTTCGCGTTTAATGGTCTAATTGAAATAATCATTTAACTAAATTTCGTAAAAAATATCATGATTTAAAAGAGTGTCCGTGGAGTTCCTTGCACGTTCTTCTCCATAGAGATCTACGCTTTGGAACGTGCAAATAGCTTCATGTTTTTTACCTAGGCATTTCAAAAGTACCTGTAAATGGTTTATTTGAAATAAATGCTTTGAATCTTGAATCTTTTTTTAAATTTTTCTTTCGAACGTCTTTATGAAAAATACGGAGCTCTTATAGGATAACTCATGTTTGTCTTTGTCTGTCCGTATGTCACGGTCAATTTGGTCTGAATTTGCTTTGTGTGCATCCGACTCACACTTGGCTGGTCATTTTTAGTTCATCCAACTTTTTAAATCTTACTTTGAATTCTGGTTGAATAAAAAAATATTAATGAACTAACGAGTTTTTTAATAAGAAATAAAAGAAAATAAGACTGAATTATTGAAAAAAAAAAATTGTAAGAATCATGATAATTAAGAGTATTTTTAACCGACTGCTCCAGAAAGAGGCAAAATTTTTTGATGATTTATTGTGATGTTTAATTTGACATGGATATTAATTAAACTTACCAGTACACTGACAGCTACAGGCGGCCACAGCGATGGTGACAAGCAACGCCACGATGCAAACCAGTGCAAGCGTCACTAAAGCCCCGACCACGTATTCACGGTACGAGATCGTTGCTATCACGCGGAACCTGACAACAAATTACATTATAAGTAAGTTCCTAGATTGTCGGTAAGAGATGGCGGAATGCGATACGGCCGCCTATTGTGTTAAAAAACATAATAGTTAGTTTGTTTCCAGAGGAGCTCGTGGCTAAATAATAACAGCCGCACGGGTCTATCTTTAAGGTTAAGCAATGCTTGCCAAGGTTGATCTGTGGATGGGTGACCATCTTAATATACCGAGTTTCCTCCCTGCCTCGGAAAGCACTTTAAGCCGTTGGTCCCGGCTGTCATTTGTAGATCTTTGGCAGTCGTTACGGATTGTCAGAAGCCAGTAAATCTGACTCCAGTCTTACCAAGAAGTACCGTGTTATTCAGTTAATGGGTTGTGGAGGTCTAATAGGCTTTTGAATGCAAGCAAAAACAATGAAAACTCGATATGTGCAATAAATACTTAATTGACGGGAGCGAAGCCGCGGGGGACAGCTAGTTGCTTTATAACGTAATCTAAGACGGTTTACGGGGATCGACCATTTCTTATTTTTTCTTCAACAATCACAAAAAGGGTTATGTAGATAAATATTAATGATTCATCATTACCATCGTTTCAGCCGTAAGACGTCCCTACTGGACATAGGCCCAAGTGTCGCCACAACAATCGGTCCTGTGCGTCTCGCATCCATACGAATGATTAAAACCAAAATGGAAATGGAGCACGCTTGCCTAGCAGACCTATTCACTCTTGACTTAAGGTGGAAGCGCATATTTTTATGTTTTTTGCAATTTGCCGGTCAGTGTGAAGCTGTATGTAGAACAAAATACGATTCGCGGCCGTAACGCATATTTATCTAAAGAATTATACCCATTTTAATTATCAATATAACTCTCTAAGTTCATAGAACTCGATTGAATGTTATTTCGTGAAAAAGTCATTCAATCGAGTTGTATGAACTAAGAGGGTTATATTGATAATTAAAATGAGTATAATTCTTTAGATAAATATGCGTTACGGCCGCGAATCGTATTTTGTTCTACATACAGCTTCACACTGACCGGCAAATTGCAAAAAATATTTGAATTTCGCGGGCTACCCTGGAGCTTCCACCTTAAAGACCCCCTTGTTGTAGTTACGCACCTGAAGTTCTCATTGGACAAGAGGATCATTGGCAATGATAAGCTCGTCGAATCGAAGCTCCAAAGTCTTGAGCATCGACGACGAGTTGCTGGCCTGTCGGTTTTCTATCGGTTGCATTTTGGGGAGTGTGCGACGGAATTGCATAATTTAATTCCGACAAGCCCGTTCCACCATCGGACCACAAAACGTACGGCGACGCGCCACCGGTACGAACATCCCACCTATACGCACAAAACGTTTTGGGAATACATTCATTGTGCGTACAGCTAAGGAGTGGAATTCCCTGCCTGAGTCTGTGTTTCATGATAGCTACAACCCCAAGGCAAGCGTGCTCCAACTTAGACCGCATCATCGCTTAACATCAGGTGAGATAGTGGTCAAACGTATGCCTATCAATAGTAAACAAAAGGTTGTAGCTACTCACCTGAAGTTCTTCATTCTATCGTCGTTCCAGAGCGGTCGACGAGTTGCGTCGCTGGCTCCATTGCACTCGTCATCGTTCTCATTCACTATGAACACTATGTAGAAACCGTACGGGAACATTGTTTGCTGGAACAAAAATATCATTACTAGCTGACCAGCGCAACTTCGTCTGCGTCACATTTTCCATTATTGCTCCGCTCCTATTTGTCTTAGCGTGATGATATATAGCCTATAACCTTCCTCGATAAATGGGCTATCTAACACTGAAATCACTTTTCAAATCGGACCAGCAGTTTCTGAGATTAGCGCGTTCAACCAAACAAACAAACTTTTCTGCTTTATAATATTAGTATAGATAGTATAGATTATCAAGAGTCTAGCTTTACGAGAGTGGATAAAGTGGGAAATGACTACATTAGAGGAAGTTTGAAAGTGGCGCCAGTGACGGAAAACGCTTGTCTTGGTATGGTCATGTGAAGAGGAGGGAGGAAACGCATTTAACTAAAAGTGTAATGAACATAAATGTGGATGGATGGAGAGGGAGAGGAAGGCCAAAGAAAAGATGGATGGATTTTGTGAGGAGCTACATGAAAGAAAAGGGAGATATAGCCTAGCCTTAGCCTTCCTTGATAAATGGATGGATTGTGTGAGGAGCGATACGAAAGAAAAGGGAGTTAGTGATAGTTTGACGGCTGATAGGGCACAGTGGAAGAAAAAAACGTGTTACGCCTACAGACTTACTTTTAGTCCCGAACCCGAACTAGGAATGAAAGACAACACGATTTTACAGTAACTGTCAAAGCGTTTCATCATGATTCTTAGTGGTTAGGTGATTCGGAGTCGAATACGCTCGCAACTACGCCCGAAACTACGGACTTCGGGCTTAGAGAGTAGCCCCGTTCGTTCCTGATATAAGCGCTTTCAAACAAACAACTCTTCAGCTTCATTATGTAAATCTATACATATAATAAAACTGTAGAAAAGTGGTTTTTGTACATGAAAAAAAAATCCAAAAAAAATAGCTAGGGTGTTAAAGAACAACCAATAGAACCCATTTCCAGCATTTTTAGAATTTGTGTCGTGTAACGTCAATTTTCTGAATCGCGGTGTTAAGATGTTCCTTGAAAGAATGACCTTCGCCCATGTCTGCATTTGAGTCAAGTTGATTTATCTATTTTTCATCTATGCTAATCTATACTACTATTATAAAATAGAAGAGTTTGTTTGTTTGCTTGGTTGAACGCGCTAATGTCAGGAACTACTGGTCCGATTTGATCAATTCTTTCAGTGTTATATAACCCATTTATCGAGGAAGGTTATAGGCTATAATATATTATCACGCTAAGACAAACAGGAGCGGAGCAATAATGGAAAATGTGACGCGAAGTGCGTGCGTGTGTGTGTGTGTGTGTGTGTGCGCGTGTGTGTGTGTGTTGCGCGAAGTTGCGCGGGTCAGCTAGACTAATATAAATCTATTTCTGTATTTTGTTTGTATGTTTAATGTATTTATTAGTAGATAATAATATGTTTAAGTTAATTTAGTTTAGTCTGTTTTTAGTTTCCTTCTTTGTTTCTACACACTATGTCTATGTCTATGTCCTACTCTGCTGTCTCAGGTCTGCTGGAAGAAATTTTATATGAAATAAGCAGTACCTTTGTACTCTTTTTTTCTGTATACATTTTCTTTTTTTTTAAATTTCTTGTGTGTAGATAAATAAATAAATAAATAAAGTTTAGTATAGATTAATAAGGAAAATGTCTCACCGTTAGTGTGATGCCTCCCTTACTCATCATCGTCAAATGGTATCCTTTATAAAACACTTCCTTCTCGCTGTCAAATACTGGGCACTGCAACAAACAAGCGTCATCTATATCTATTATTTAGTTTTTTAACCAGGGGGATTTTTTAAAGTGGCCATGGCTAGCCAAACCCGCGGTTTACTTATAAGGAATATCTAAAAGTTGCGGCATTTGTTCGAAAGAGTCACCGCGGCCCTGGAACGCAAAGGGCATTAGGAGGAACACGGATGGGTTTTAGTCAGTAGGAGTCTGACACTCCCTTCTGCTCCGCCCAGAGTGGGAGGAGTCATTTGATGATTTCCCATCCAAAAAAAGATAGAGTTTTCTGCGAAGCAGCTCGTCTGGGTAACCTACTACCTTACATTCGACGATACGGTTGGCGCGGTGGTTGTTGTGGTTGAGAGACTGCTGCTTTTGATGATTTTCCAACCATAAACAAAAATAAAACGAATATCCAAAAATTCAAAGAAGTCTCGGACCGGAGTTTAATTTTTTTATTTTATTTGTGATGGTTTTGCTCTTGATTCTACTCTAGGTCAGAGATAACAGAGACTATGTCTACGATGGAACGAGCTTACCCAGAAGTAGCGTGTTCAGTAACTTTAAAAAATACCCAAATAGTAATTTCAGAAATAAAAGTAAAATGTGTAACATATATATTATGATAATCTAACTGTTGGTCTATAAACAGAATCATATATTTTTATCGAGGATGTATTTCCGTAATTTAAAACCTCTGATCCCTCTCTCGAATTCAGAAATTAAAAATAAACCGTAATAGGCATAAAAATAAAGTTTAAAATCAGTTGCTCCGGATCTAAGCAGAAAAAGAATAACAAATACTCAAGAAATTGTAAGTTTATCAAGGATTTACATACCGAATTATTCTGTATAGATACAGTAGCACACACATTGTCGTCTGAGTCGATCATTAAAATTACACTCTTTGGTATCGTGTAGTTGAATCTGCAACAAAAATATGCACAACATCACGACTATATCCTCAAAAGGGGTAAGCAGAGGAGAGCACACCCACATTTCGCCTACTTAAGTTTAAGTCCCAAGTCATAGGTACCACAGGGCCATAATTGTGGAATTTGTTCAAAAGACTTACCCTGGAACGCAAAGGGCATTAGGAGGAACACGGATGGGTTTTAGTCAGTAAGAGTGACACTCCCTTTCGCTCCGCTGACAGCTGGAGAACTCATTTGATGATTTTTCACTCACCAAAAAAAAAGTAATAGGTACAGAGACTTCATATTGCACCTACCACTACTTGTCTAAGCATCACCCAAAGGTTGACTTGTAGAGAATAGGGAATATGCACGCGATTTTTTATTTATAAAATGAATTACTTATAAGCTCCAGTAAACACTCTAGAAAATATTTTTTAAATATCTTCATCAGCGATGAAGTTATAACGCTTTAAAGGTTACTTTTAGAACGAGAAGTCCGACATGGAATTTGACGTCACATTACGTGACGTCTATATATGTGCCATAGAAAACAGCGTTTTCACGTTTATTTAAGATTTTTTTTTAAGAAAAAAACATAAGCGTAAGACAGACATGCACTCTACTTATTTTTACTAGTGATCACTAGTAAAAATAAGTAGAGTGCATGTCTGTCTTACGCTTCTGTTTTTTTCTTAATAACTAATCAAAAGGACATAAATGTTTTTGGATGCAATAAAATTTGAACTTTATCGTGCATAACATTGGGTTTTATTTCCGCATACGTTAGACCACTATCACATCTGATGGTAAGCGATGATGCGGTCTAAGAAGGAGCACGCTTGCCTAGAAGTAACCTATTCACACTTGACTTAAATTTTCTCAGGTTGTAGCTGTCAGGAAACACAGACTCTGGCAGGGAACTTAAATCTACTTTTTGCGATGTTTTGCTTCATTGATCTGGTGGTTGCGAGTGATCAGCTGAGAATGATAAGGTTCTGGATTCGATTCCCATGTCGAGCAGTGTTACAGCATTTTTCAGTTTTATTTTTTTCAGGAGCAAAGGACCTTTATTTATTTAGGTTTTATATTATAAATAACCAATAATTATCCATCGAAATACAATTTAAATAAATATTCCTAACTAAAATATGGCGTAAAAAATTCTTGCGCATCGCCGTCGACTGGCAGTGAGCCCAAAAGACTGGTGGCATTGCCACGTTGTATTTTTAATTTTATTTATTTGGAATAACAAACAATTACATAATATTGCATATTTTCATGAAAATATAAAATTAACAATAATGCAATCAACAGCGTTATTAGGTTAGGTAAGCGGAAAACAGGAAGAATATTAATTGCGCGCTTCTAAGACAGCTTAAAAGTTACAATAAATAATAATTAATATTCAAACAAATTAAGTGATTAAAATGAGAAAAGTTTCAGAGAAAATCTAATTAATTTCAATGATTAAAATCAAATAAATCAGAATTATAAAATCAAATGAATTGCAAAAATAAATACAAAAAAAAATAATATCCATAACATACCTACAACAATAAAATCCAATAATAAAAACAATTATAAAATAAAAGAAAAAAAAAACACCAATCAATGCTTACCTCGGACAGAGGTCCGAGGTAAAAGCCAGCCCTTGGGTCACCAAGCGTTATTTAGGTTTACAAATGTTAGGAACTGGATTATTTATTATAATAGAAAAAAACAGCCGTCGACTGATTTAAGAATAGGGAATATGCATAAAAAAAAATGTATTATCTAAACACTTTATCTAAAAATATACAAAAACATATTACTAACAGTGGAAATAGAATCAAAATTGCTCTAAAAACAAACGAGATATAATTATTTTAAACAAATATATCTGTCCCTCCCGCGAAAACGCTGTTTTCTATGGCAGATTTATAGTCGTATTAATAACTAATCAAAAGGACATAAATGTTTTTGGATGCAATGAAATTTGAACTTTATCGTGCATGACATTGGGTTTTATTTCCAAAACTTAAAACTTATCTGAATTAAAACATAGAACAGTTGCTGTGAGCTAGTAGGGTTCGCGCCAGAAATACTATTTCGCAAAAAGCATTGCTTTGAATAATCAATCACATTTTGGCAGACAAACTTGACCCAGAAGAAGTCACTCCTCCTAGCAGTAGCAAACAGTGATACCACTGCTCTGGTCGTCAAATCAGATATCCTGAAGTTTATCGCTCTTGACGTACTGATGAGGGGGATGATGTAGGGTTCGCCCCAGAATTACTCTTTCACAAAAGACATTGCTAGTTAGAATAAAAAAGAAAAAAAACTGGCCAAGTGCGAGTGGGACTCGCGCACGGAGGGTTCCGTACCATTATTGTATTATACGATTTATGACGTATTAAAAAAAAATAGATCTCGTTCAAACCAATTTTCGGTGGAAGTTTACATAGTAATGTACATCATATTTTTTTTTAGTTTTATCATTCTCTTATTTTATTTTACAGGAGACACACACACACATTTAACCATTTTGGAAGTGTCTCTCGCGCAAACTATTCAGTTTAGAAAAAAATGACATAAGAAACCTAGGCTGAATATCATTATGGTGGTCCTATCCATAGATACCCCACACGTATGGGTTTCATGAAAAAAAACTTTTTTGAGTTTTAGTTCTAAGTATAGGGACCCCAAAATTTATTGTTTTTTTTTTCTAATTTTGTATGAAAATTTTAATGCGGTTCACAGAATACATCTACTTACCAAGTTTCAACTGCACAGGTCTTATAGTTTCGGAGAAAAGTGGCTGTGACATACGGACGGACAGACAGACAGACAGTCATGACGAATCTATAAGGGTTCTGTTTTTGCCATTTGGCTACGGAACCCTAAAAACTCTCTATACTGACAGGCAGGCACAGCGGTGTCAATCAGGTGAATTATTTTGTGATAAAATCTAAAACCCTTGCTAAAAACTCACCGTGGCCTCATCTCAATAGGTCCAGTTTTGGAGATGTTCCATGGATGCTGGTCAAAGGAGAAGAAGAAATACTTTGGAGAACTCGGTGTCGCATTTAATGGTATCTCCTGGAAATAAAAAGGGCTTTAGTAGACTTGCTTGGAACTTTGGATTAAGGCGTACTCCTTGAAAGAAACCATTTAAGAGTGTGTATTCCGTCCACTAGCGCCGCCAATCGTTTTTTATTAATTGTGGTAAATTTAAGACACGTAGATAAAAAAAAATACAACCGACTTCTAAAAAAAAACACTACAAAGTAAAAAATAACTTTAAATTCGGAAGTCGGTGTCAAAATACGAAGAAACTAACAAAAACACCGACTTCCGAATTTAAAGTTATTTTTTGTTGCTGCCCCACACCTAGCAACACCACTACAAAATCGCAGAAAAGCAAAATACGCAATTTCGATTATCAAAGAATCATCTAAATAGTCAAATTCCAGCGATTTCGATTTACAATCCAAAGATCGTAACCGATTTTGATATGATTTAAATGGGACCAATCTGCAAGTATATCCTTACCTCCTATAAAAAATTTTCAAATCAGTTCATAATTGTCGGAGTTATGAGGTAACAAATATAAAAAAAAAAAAACATACAACCGAATTGATAACCTCCTCCTTTTTGGGAAGTCGGTTAAAAACCGCTCTGTAGTGCACTGAAGAAATGTATCTATTATTTTTTGACAGCTATTTTGAATACATAACTCATGGCTAAATAGCCAAAACGGCAATTATTGCTAAAAGTGGCCACTTTTAGCAAAAATATCGACTTTGGCAACTATTTATGTTCTAAAGTACAAAACACAACTCTCAAAACATAATAAATACATTTCTTCAGTGCACTACAGAGCGGTTTTTTATCTACGTGTCTTAAATTTACCACAAATATTAAAAAACGAAAGCGGCGCTAGTGGACGGAATACACGCTCTTAAGTAGAGACGAAGGACTTTAAAGTCACTAGCATAAGGTATAAATTGTATTGAAGAAAATCAAGGATTTTATTAGTGACTTGCGACTATTAAAAACTTTGATTAAAGGTTTAAACTGCAGTAAGCGTCAGTGTAAATAAAGTTAATTTCAGGATAACTCGCAGTATTGAAAAGGTGAAACAACTATGAAAGCTATAGTGGAAACTAAACTCTATTTTGAGGCTTTTTTGGGCTCTATTTTTTTTTGGTCCAGACCTTAATTTATTTCCAACTGACACATTCTTAGGATTAGATGATTGTGTGTGATGTGTGTATTTATATTGCCCTATGAACTTAATGTTTGTATGAATAAAGTTGACTTCACGTTAACTTGCCCTGTTCGTCATACAACTATGAAAGCGGCATTAGAAACTTAACTCTATGTGCAGCGTTTAAAGTAACTTTTCCCTTACCTTGTTAACGTCAACATAGAAGTCTTTTACCCGTCTCAGCTTAATATCAACTGATACATTATTTGGATTAGATGTAGTTATTTGTATCATTGGTCGGTTCTCTGTTTTTATGTCTGTAACAGAAATAATTTCTAAAGTGGTGTCAGCGACAATAAAACTGCAAAGCAGTGGAACTCTCTGCCTGCGTCTGTGATAAATGATATTTATTGTGTAAGTAGGTTGTAAAAAACACTTTTACACTAGATGAGACCGGCGTTTCCTAGCTGACTGCTCTGAGAAGAAACGCCAAAACTAACTCAGAGGTCTAAGTCTCTTTTAAAGTCCACACAATCGTACTGGTCAAATCATATGAGAACCATGTAAGTTAATGTCTGAAGTGGTATTTTGAGGTCACCCTAAGGTCGACTGGTAGAAAATGCCTATGGCATTAAGTCCGCCTTTGTACAGTGTCTTTACTAGTACATAAAGTTTTAATAAATAAATAATCATTACACACGTACAAAATGATATTGATATCAATATAAGTACAATTTATACAAACCTGGTCCAGCATCATGAGGGCAAAGCGTTCGCGCCATGTCGGAGAACAGTAGCGCGCCATTTTGTGTCTGAACGAGCAGTGGTATCTCCCACGAGGATACACCTGGGAATATTAAGAGGGCTGTCACAATTTTTCTTGAATTTTAGCGTTTTATTCGAGTTTTTAAGGCTAATCAGCTTTTTTTTTTTTTAAGGTTATATCTAAAGCAAAATCACACATCAATGATTTTGCTTTAGACATAGCCTTAAAAAAAAAAATGCCTAAGACAGTTTGATCATTTATCATGGGAGTGTTCTAAATAAATATTTCAATTTGTTCACGTACATCAGTAAAATCCTTGACTCCGCAAAGGATGTTTCACAAAATGTTGCTTTAGGGAATCTTTTGATGCCTTGGTACACCGAAGATATTATCATTTAATCATTTATAAAAATGTCCACGGTACAACTGTATCTTCAACTTTGGAATGTTCAAATCAATTTATTACGATTCATACAGTAATACACCAAAAATACTTCTGTAAAACTGAGAGTTATTGACAATTTTCCGTACGAAACTATAATTTTTATCTATGAAATTATAATCCAAATTCAAATAAAAAATATTTAATAATTAAGGTGGCGTTGCTATATTGCTTGAAAAAAAAAATGGTCTAATTAAAAGTAAAGTAAATATTTTTAAATAATTGTTGTATTAATTATTTAAAAATATTTACTTAATTTTAATAAAAATTAATATAAATCTTGTGACGCGCGGTATTCAACTTTAGTCAACCTGAGCAATTCGATTTTGTCAAAGCGCTCTTAAGCAATTATGACCAATGACGTATCACGGACGGGAAAGCAATTTTAACATGAATCGGTTAATAACAATGTACAGACTAGTACATCAAGCTGTAAAAATCTGTCATATTTCTTGAATATATTTTCAATTTTATCGCTACAGGAATAAGGTTCAAGGTTGATTGAGAAATTTTTTCAGTTTCTGGTAGCCTGAGGTGCGGGCTGTACGTAAAACGCGATAAGCCAGTCACATATATACAAAAATTTCGTGTCATAGACTCAAGGTATCTGTTATTGAACTCCCATTGAGATATGCGAAATTTTTAATAGTTTCTTTGCAAATATAGGGACACAATTAGCAAGCCAAATACCATGTACAAATATACACAACCAAAATTTATACATCTCACCCAAGCTCAACCAGCTCACTGAATATAGCACACTATCTCAATTTAAACCATGCACAGCATCTGAGATATCCAAAATCATAGATGACTTGGATCCCAATACAAGCACAGGAATTGATGGTGTTAGTACCAAGGCCCTTAAGTGCATAAAGAACCTGATTGTTCAAAAATTAACAGACTGCCTAAACCAACTTCTAATGGATGGAATTTTTCCAGAAAATTTAAAAGTGGCAAAAGTCACCAATTTACAAAGCTGGTACCAAATCAAATCCCGGGAACTATAGACCAGTCTCAGTCCTGCCAATACTGTCTAAAATATTAGAAAAGATTATATATAAGAGGCTAGACGAATACTTGACTGAAATTAACTTTATATACGACCAGCAATATGGTTTTCGACCCAAATCTAATACCCTTGGTGCAACTATTGATTTGATTACCAAAATAAAAACAAAAATTGACCAAAGACAAGTAGCAGTCGGTGTTTTTGTAGATCTTAAGAAAGCATTTGATACAGTCAGCCACTCTTCTATTACAAAAATTGGAGAGTATTGGTATAACTGGAACTGCTTATAAAATGCTAAAGTCTTACTTAAGTGATCGGTATCAAGTTGTAAAGATCGGAGATCACCAAAGCAGCTCCAAAACCTTAACATGCGGCGTGCCTCAAGGTTCTATTTTGGGTCCTTTGTTGTTCCTAGTCTATGTAAATAACATACACCAAGCAGGCTTACAAGGTCACCTTGCTCTTTATGCAGACGATACATGCTTGTTTTATTTTGGAAATGATATTAAAGAAATAACAAATAATGCCCAAGATGTACATCATTGGTACCAGTGCAATCTTTTAACTATTAACGCCTCCAAGACTTCATACATAATTTTTAGTGCTAGAAATAAAAAGCTACCTCAATACCCTGCTTTAAACATTAACGGAGTAGTACTACAAAGAAAAAATCAAGAAAAATACCTCGGACTGACTCTTGATAGCCATTTGTCATGGAAGGCACACCTTCACCACATTAAAAATAAACTTGCTTCATTGGTGGGCTCCTTACATAAAATTGTTAAATGTATTCCAAAAAAAGTTCGGCTAGTAATATACAATTCCCTTGTAAAACCACATTTATTGTATCTCATCGAAATATGGGGAAACTCGTCTAAAACTAGTCTAAAACCAATCCAAATTTTACAGAATAAAATAATTAAAATACTACATAATTACGAATTTCTAACCCCAACAAAAACTATTTACAAAGAGACAAAACTATTAAACATCAAACGACTCTATATATATAACACATGCATTCTTATCTATAAATTGATTCACAAACAAATTCACTCACGCATTATATTCACAACAGAAGGAGAAACGAGCAAATACTCATCTCGTCGAGCTAGTCACCTGGTTTTGTCTAGAGTGCGAACTAACTACGGTAAGAATAACCTAACCTATGGGGGAGCACAGCTTTACAATAGGCTTCCAAAATATATTAAAGAAGCGATTTCACTAAACATATTCAAAATAAAATTATTCAATCATATTTATAACGACGAAACACTGTACTAATTGTGATGTACTGTTTACTTTCGATTAAACAGGCAATAACTTTTAACTTGTACCACCGCCTTATCTATGGAATGCAGTGAAGTCGTTTCTAATTTCGTTGACAACAATGATTGTAGATTTTGTTATTTTTATTTTTTTGTCTTCTACCCGCACTGTTGTAACATAAACATATTATTGTTCTCATGTAAGTGACCCGAACTCCTCCGAAATGGTTAGACCGATTTTTATGATTTTTTTAGGTATAAATTTTTTTTAATGTCTGAGAATAGGTTGTCAGCATTTTTTTAATTTGGCAAAACAACGTCTGCCCGGTCAGATAGTATAGAAGTATAGATATTAGCAGTAGGCCTGTGTCTTTCATTTATACTGGATAAGCCAGAATGCTTCTGGTAAGTTATCTGATCTTGTTAACGCTTTTGACAACATTCATCATTAAAAAACCTTCAGAAAATTAATGTATTAAATATAGAATAGAGGATGTCAGCTTTTGGACGTTCTAAATTTTTCTTGCATGTATGAAAATCAGATAATCAAAAAAAAAATGAAAAAAGAAAGAAAAGGAAAAGAAAAAAAAAAGAGAAAAAAAGAAGAGAAGAGAAGAGAAAGAAGAGAAGAGTATTCTATTCTATTCTATAATCAATATCTGCGATACTAATATTTTAAGAAAAGCTGACCAAATGTTTTAGGTGTTCCACAGGGCTGAATTCTAAGTCTTGAACATAATATAAAAAAAACATGACACATTCATGTTTTATATTTTTTGCTTTGTAAAGCGTCCGCTGTGTTACTAATGCCTATATGATTACTTCGGAGACAATCCGCAAGTTTAACGTAGGTATAAGAAGACAAGATCACTATGACGAACAAAAAATTAAAAAACACGTAGCGACCATTAGCGTTTTTTATTGGTAATGTATTTTATGAATTTACCATAAAACCAATGTGCTTTATGAATCGTTTGTGTTTTGTATTTTAAATGTGCTTTTATGTATCGTTTTTGTGTTGTATGTTTGTACTGATGTGAGTTTTAGTAACTTGAAATAGTATAATTTAATAGTCCCTCTTACCGACACTTAACAACGAGATAAGTGATGTCAAATCTTCAAAAATACTTTTATTTTCGTGAGTTATGTTCTATTAACTATATTGATTGCATGGAAGCAAAAGGCGCACCGTCTCCCGAAGTAAACCTTTGTGTGTCTCTTTCTAAAGCCCAATCTCGCATAAACGTTCGGGTACTGTTACAACTTACCCTTTTGCTGAGTAGCTGTCACGAAGACAGGATTGTCAATGGTAAGCGTCTTGTTGGTAGAAACGTGCACGCGGGTGGGGTACCCATTCCATGCTTCAGATTCCTGTCACAAAAGAGAAAGTGACTATACAAAATTGCCTTTAATGGTTTGATTGAAATAAATGCTTGAGTTTGAGAGACAAAGTATAATTTCTGTTGCGAAATTGTTCGAAAGAGTTACAGCGGCCCTGGGGGGCTACTCTCTAACTCTGTAAGCCCGAAACTAATTCGGGTTTAGAGAAAAGCCCCCCTATAACGCTAAGGGAGGAATACGGATGGGTTTTAGTACTTTTAGTCAGTAAGAGTCTGGCATTTGATCATTTTATGATTTCCCATCCAAAAAAAAGATAGAGTTTTCTGCGAAGCAGCTCGTCTAGGTGGTTACCCATACGAGCTGCTTCGCAGAAAACTAGTAGGTTTACTACCTTACAAACGACGGCACGATTGGCACAGTGGTTGCTGTGGTTGAGCGATTGACTGCTGCGCTGCGTGTCGCGGGTTCGATTCCCGCACAGAACAAATATTTGTATGGCCTAAAGATGGTGTTGTCCCGGGTGTGGCTGTTTGTGTATGTGTATACATATATAAATGAGCCGAGAAGTGTCCGTGTAAGCGTGAGAATGTTAAGCTGTAGGTTCCGGCTGTAATTTGTAGATCTTTGAAAGTAATAAACTAGAACATACCTCAACGAAATCCATGATTTGCTCTGTAGTATCATTGACGACGACAGTAATTCTTGTGTCATAATTGTAGCTGAAATAAAACAAACTCACATACAGAAATTATTCTAATATACAGGTATTTTTTTCAAGTGTGCCATCAGGGCCAAATCTGAAACTATAAGGAATATCGAAAAACACTGAAAGGAGTCTCTTGCCCGATTGTTGTGAAAGCTAAAACTGCCTCATTGGATTTTTGAAAAATCGTTGTTCCTACCCAAGAATCGCGAACCGGTTGATTTTGAAAAAACACCCTCGTGTCTTAATAATAACAGCACCGGTCGATCTTCAAGGTTAAGCAACGCTTGCCTAGGTTGGTCTGTGGACGGGTGACCATCTTAACATACCGAGTCTCCTCCGTGCCTCGGAAAGCACGTTAAGCCGTTGGTCCCGGCTGTCATTTGGAGATCTTTGGCAGTCGTTACTGATAGTCAGAAGCCAGAAAATCTGACACCAGTCTGCCAAGGAGTACCTACCGTGTTACCCAATTGATGGGTTGTGGAGGTCTGGTAAGCAGCCGCTCCACGTAAAATACTGGTACTCAGCTGAATCCGGTTTGACTGGAAGCCGACCCCAATATAGTTGGGAAAAGGCTAGGCAGGTGATGACCCTGTATTATTACACCATTCGAAAGTCTAGCTAATAAGAGTCAATTTCTGGGAAATAATAACACATGGCAAACTAAAGGAAATAGCAAATTTTTAACAAAAACCTTCTTTACAAAGATAAAAACATCGTCAATTTTTTTCAAAAGTTGCACTTTAATTTTCATCAACTTAAGGCTCGAGAATCTACAACTACGTCATTGGATTTAAAAATATATCGGTTTACGGCCGAAACCAATATCCTATCTATCACATACTGGAGATAGAAAAACAAATGAAACAACAGAAAACCTATATAATTTTACCTCCAGTATGCCAAATCTGGTGATAGTTAGATTATTGGGTTCGGCCGTTAGATAGGTAGCTGTCTGAGTAGCTGTCTGAGTATTTTAAAACTAATTTAATTTGTTAAAAATGAGAGCTTTCCTTTTTTAGGATTTCGTACCCAACGGGTAACCAATCAGGTAGTTTAAAATTAAAATAAATTAATTAAATGGTCATGTGAAGAGGAGGGAGAGGAAACGCATTTAACTAAAAGAGTAATGAACATAAATGTGGATGGAGGGAGAGGAAGGTCAAAGAAAAGATAGACGGATTTTTTTTTTTTTGGGACAAGCCCGCCACACATTCCCAACCACTGCAACTCCTGAAAGCCAGAATCAACAGTGGCGACCACCAGAAAAACGCCGAGTTAATGAAACCCGACGAGTCCCGGAGAAACGATTCAACTGTCTTGGATCCCGCAACGAAATTAATCAGAAGAGTACAGCGGAGGAGTAGGAAAAATAAATATAATTTCCACTTCCCTCCATATCAAGCAGGAGACAGATTAGAGCTAGGCCAATAGGCACCAAGGGACATATACAACTGGGTGGGGAAGATAGACGGATTGTGTAAGAAGCGATATGAAAGAAAAGGGAGGTAGTGAAAGTTTAACGGCTGATAGGGCAGACTGGAGAAAAAAAACGTGTTGCGCCGACCCCAAGTAACATGGGATAAGGGCAGGAAGATAATGTACCCAAAAGGTAACCAACGGAACCTTTTTAGGGATAGGCTACATTGAGTTCGAGCGTAGGTACTTCCTGAATATTTTATTGTTTGACTAGCTTCTGCCAGCGGCTTCGCCCGCGTGATCCCTAGGGAACATGTTCCCGGGATTAAAAGTAGCTTATGTGCTATTCCAGACTATAATCTATCTTTTTTCTAAATTTCATTAAGATCCGTTAAGCCGTTCTGGCGTGATTGAGTAACAAACAACCAAACTTTCACATTTTCATTTTTTTTTTCATTTTTACTATTGATTGTAGCGTGATGAAAAGTATACTATAACCAGCTCAGGAGTATGAAAAATAATTATACCAAGTTTCGTTAAAATCCGTCGAGTAGTTTTTGTTTCTATAGCGGTTATACAGACAGACAGACAGACAAAAATTTTACTATTTGCATTTTTGGCATCAGTATCGATCCCTAATCACCCCCTGATAGTTATTTTGGAAATATATTTCATGTACAGAATTGACCTCTCTACAGACTAATAATCCAAAGCCGAGTTCTAGTGAACACCACAGCAGGTAATGGCTTGATGTACTGATCCGATAACAAAACACTATAGTGTTTTGTATCGCGGTTTAATCATATGTTTTTTACCCTGGAATAATTGGTAGTTCCTGTAAGTTATATAACAGGAGCAAAGCTGCAAAGAGTAGCAGATTATTTGCTGATATAAGCTTTTGCCCCTGAATTCGTGCGCACATATCTGTTTTTATCCTGTTCTCGTATAGCCAACAGCCTTCTTCATAAATGTGGCTATCATATACAGAAAGAATTTTCTAAATCCGACTGGTAGTTCCAGAGATTATCATCATCTTCTTCGTACGTAAATAGAAATGAATTTCTGTTCGTTAGTCTCGCTAAAACTCGAGAACGGCTGGACCCAGTTGAATAATTCTTTTTCGTTTAGTTCGCCAGGTTCAAAAGCAAAAAAAATGGGTAGGTAGGGTAGCCAGTTGACGGTAGCGAAGCCGCGGGGGACAGCCAGTTTTAAAATAAAAATTAGTATGTATAATTTTTCTATTTACTATCAACTCAAAATGCAATTCTTTTATCTATCGGCTCAATCATGTTATTGAAATAAAAGGAGACAGCAATGACTGATAACAGTGATAACACTTTATCAAATGTTTTGAATATTAAGTCATTAGTTTTGCAAGACTTGTATGAGGAATAGGCAATTTTTATCTTTATCTACTTATTGTTTTTTTTTTTATAATTGTTTTTAAAAACCATTTATTCTAAAATCATACTTATTGTGAGAAGTCTTTTAATACCTATGTCAAATATGACATTTTTTAACCAAGTGGGGGCGAACTGTCACACAGAGTACTGTACCAAAAAAAAACATGTTTCTTGAATGGGAGCCCCCTTTCATTTTGGTTTTATTTCTTTATTATTATTCATTATTATAGCGCCAATAGAAATACACACTCTGTGAAAATGACTTGAGATAGCTAACAGATGGACGGACAGGCAGTGGTGCCTTTGGGAAGAAAAATAATAGTAAAAGTAGCTTAATTTCATGACAAGATATTTCTGATGTTGTAAGTGGTACCTGTAGAAATTAGCATAACCTTTCTTATATGTGCACATTTAGGGAGTAAACACATTTATTCAGCACCTTTCAGCTTTTGCTTAAAGAAAACAACGATTTTGTATGAAGACGCGTATGCGTCTGTTCAGCTTTCCTCGTCTATTCAGCTTTCACGGAAAACAAGTGTAAGATGAGGACAAAATGTGTTATTATCATGCGAGTGCTATAGCGCCGTACAGCGCTGTTCAGCCGCGTACAGCTTTGTTCCGCCGCATTCAGCGTCGTATGCAGTAGATAGAAGCGTTTCAGCGGAGGTAGCACACTATGACGGCTTTTCTCATTCTTACGACGCTGTACGTGGCTGATAGAAGCAGAGCTGTATAAGTGTGACCAAACTCGTTCAGCGAAACGCGAATGGAGGTGAATAAATGTGTTTAGTCCTTAAATGTTCAAATCTCAAATCTCAAATCTCAAATTGTTTATTGCAATCCATAATGTACACATACAGGTGGTAAAAGAATAAATAGAACAAATTATGGACCCTGTCGGGCACAGCAAAACTTTAAATAATTAGGAGAGAGGAAGAGCGCTTTAAATAACTTTCCTTGCAATATAAATGTTTTATAAATTTTCAAATTTTTTATGCATATTATTATTACCTACATATTTATTTTTGGATTAATCACATACAAACACACTCAAGCCACACAAACCTCAAACCCCACACACAAACCTAGTTAGCGTTTGCTTGGGTGGTAACTCAAATTTGAGATCAGCTAGCCTTTGGAATATCCTGATAGTACAAATAATCTAATATCTTCAAAGTTAATGTGAACAACGGCTCTTAAAAGGCCAGATTAGCAGAATCATAATATTAACCACACAACAATCTGTCAAATTTCATTTTCATCTTTATTGCTAACACATAAAGTTCAAGGTTGATTGGGAAAAATTGACAGTGAAAGTAGTGTGATGTGCTTTCTGATTCTGCGAAAGTGGCCTTTATAGACCCCCAGGCTTTTTCTGGGCAATGCTCACTCCATCGTCGCCTTTGCCCCTGTCACCTCTGATATAAACTAGAGTAAAAAGTAAAAAAACCGGCCAAGTGCGAGTCGGACTCGCGCACAGAGGGTTCCGAACAAACCAGTAGGTATTATACTACAAGCAGAAGTTGCGATTTACGATTTATTAAAAAAAAAAACTACTAACTAGATCTCGTTCAAACCAATTTTCGCTGGTAGTTTACATGGTAATGTACATCATATTTTTTTAAGTTTTGTCATTCTCTCATTTTAGAAGTTAAGGGGGGGGGGGGGGGACATTTTACCACTTTGGAAGTGTCTCTCGCGCAAACTATTCAGTTTAGAAAAAAATTGTGAATTTGAGAAAACTCAATATCATTTTTGAAGACCTATCCATAGATACCCCACACATATGGGTTTGATGAAAAAAAAGTTTTTGAGTTTCAGTTCTGAAGTATGGCGGCCCCCAAAATGTATTGTTTTTTTTTCTATTTTTGTGTGAAAATCTTTATGCGGTTCACGGAATACATCTACTTACCAAATTTCACCAGCATGGTTCTTATAGTTTCGGAGAAAAGTGGCTGTGACATACGGACAGACAGACAGACATGACAAATCTACAAGAAGAGTTCAGTTTTTGCCATTTATTCATTTGGCTGACTTGCAGGTTGAACTTGGTACAATGTGCCGTGTTTAACATTTACATTTATTTATACAATCTGAATCCTAAGGAAACCCGGTAGTAAATTCCTAAGGCATGAGTAATTTTTTTTAGTGTTTTTAAATATGTACAGCATACAATTTAATTAAATTTATATACCATAGTATTTCTCTCAAATTAAAGCTATTAAAATGATCAAAACAAATACAGGAAAAGGAAAACCAATTTAATAATACCAAATAGAGTCAGCAATGTATGTGTGCTGTGTGTTCTTAGTGCTGTTATAGTCATTTGACGGGTCTTTTGTTACAAATACTAAGAAATTCGATTGTAATCGGCAAGGTTGGGCTGGGGATGCCCCCAAACTACTAGTGCAATAAATAGGCTTTTTGATACTTGTATTGAACATTGTGAACATATTATGTAGGTATTATTATTATCAGAACATAAAACTATATTGTTTGTTACTATATTATTATTTATTTATCAAATACCTTTTTGTACATCTCGTACTACGCTGATTTGAAAAAATGATGTCAAAGAAAACGTAAACAAAAATAATCTTGATGTAATTTACTTACGTATTGTAAATGAAGTTTCTTTTATTGCCTACACTGTTGTTCTGGATTGCACAAAGCACTGTTGAATATAACAAAGCACCGACTATTATTTTAAACATTTTTATAAATTTTGTGTTTTTTATTTTACGTTCGATCTTTACACGATCATCAACAGTCTCTATGTGGTCTGTGATCATCAACAGTATTGAAAGCGGAAGCGTTTTCATATGTCGTCACTGCTGACGAATTTTGGTTTTCAGGTATTAGGGCAAATAAAATATTGTAATCTAACGAGCATGGTAAAGAACTAACATCTGATCATAATAAATACTTTTTTAGTACTATCTTAAAGAGTTTTATAAACTCTAATCAAAAATTATTTTAATTTAATTTACAACAAATCTTTTTCAAATAACGTGCCATTACAAGAACCCTTTTACGTCAATCAGACAGACAAGTAGAACAAAAAATTATGACAATGATTCTTTCGTTCAGAAACATGCATGGGTGGAATTTGTAACTGATTTGTGTTCTATCAAAATGGAGAGAACTCAAAATAGAATTGTGCTTTACCAGGCACCCGTACTAAAGGCTTATTTTATTTGGTCGCTATACCCGTTACAGTGTAACCAAGCAAACGGTTAACTCTGTACCAACACTCCGGAGGCCCAGTCGACGGACGGTCCTACTTCTGAGTAGTTTATAAAAAATAACCACGAAGGGAGTGGCGGGGTCTATTCGCTCGCTTCGCTCGCTCACTCGACCCCGCCATTCCCTTCTAACCTGTTCGAGTCGGGGTGCCCATAAATCAAACTCAAACAGTCTAAGAGTCAAGTCAAAAAAGTGTTCAGTTCAACTGCACACGATTTTGTTAAACCTTACCCAGTGCCACTTGATCACAAAGGCGTGCTCAGTTGACGCGAATTGAACACGGACTCGTAGGATTCCGTAGTAAAACAAAAGCGTGTGGATTTCGCGAGACCGATGTCGCCAGTTGAACACGGAAAGGGAAATATGCAGTAAGAAGACGAAACAGAAAAACAGGCCGCCATTAACTTTGAATCCTAACATACCCTCGATTTATAATGCTACACCTTCAAACATTTTGTGCCATTGTCTGAAGACCTAACATGATTGTTATTCGACTTGTGCGGAGAACTTGCAAGTCGTGGTGCGCTGTTTGTGCCTCAGTCGCGTATCGCTGGCCATGTCTGACGCCTGTATATAATACCAAATCTGTGATTTACACAAACGATCACATATTGTCACTCATAAAAAATATATTGATTTTCACTAGCTGCTTTTACAAACTTGCGCAAAATCCCCTTCATCCCCTTGTCTGTCAATTTCCTCGCCTAGGTATCGAAAAATGTGTCAACGGAAACAAATAATATTCAGAAATAATGTCCGTAGCTCATAGTGGGTCAGCACCGATATTTTCAATGAATTTTTTTACTAGTTTTATTCCAGTCAGCATTGAAAATTTAATGAGACTAAGTAGATGTAAATTTTTTTTATCCAAATTTTTACTAAAACATTGCATCAACATAGTAATTTAATTTCGCTACATTTACCATTTGATTCAAAGATTTGATTCGGAATCTTTGTCTATGGATTTAGAGGATTGCATCAACGAGAACATACCAATTACCAATGGGCAATGATAAATAAATTGAAAATGGCGTCGTTTAGACGACCAAATGAATCAAAGAATATATTTTTCAATTAATTCAATTTATCAATTCGACATTTTACAATAAAACTTTGAAAACAAAACAATTTTACTAGATTACGCGTGTTTTACGCTTTTTTAACTTTTGAGAACGGTGCTAAGTGTAAGTGAAAGCAGAAATGGTGCTGTGTGTTGTGTCAGATAGATAACACGAAGTCTTGTTTACATGACTTCGGCGCGGATTTTTTTGGTAAAATGTTACCGACAGTAGAAGAAACTCGAGGGTATGACTTCCAGGACCCTGAGAATGTGGAAAAGTGGCGTGGTGTGTTTATAGCTCCCCTCCGAAAGGTATGTTTTAGGAACGATCCAAGTTCGGGCTCATCTCCTAATGTGTGCAAAATTTCGATGGTATTGTCGATTGACGTGCAATTTAACTATGTAAAAGTGCTAAACTATCCAAGAATTGTCTCTATGTTGTTTTGTTAGGGATAGTTTTGTCCAGATGTTAGTAAACTTGTGTTTTCGTGATATCTACCGTAGTGGCTATTGTCAAGGTTCCTGATAACTTATCAATAAAAAAAATCGCCAATAATTGTGATTACAAATGATCGCATTGTCACTGAAAGTAACTTCGTTTATATATTCGGTATTACTTAGCAAGTTGTAAAATAGTGTTTTAGTAAAATCGAAGTTATTAAATGTTGCTATGTATAAATAAATTTTCGATCTAATTGTCATTTGAAATATTGTTATAATTTCCCACAATTATTAGAAAACAAGGTTGTTATGTTGAAAACAATGTTGATAGCCAATATGCCTTATCTTATGTAAATAAAAAGCTTTTGGGGCATTAGGGTAAAAAAATGTTTTTCATAATAATGTTTTGTTAATGTCACCTTATTTATTGCTTTGGTATGTACATGTACACTAATGTACGGCATTGGCTGTGATAAAAATTTCCATATCACAAAGGTCAAAAGGACCTAACACGCCACCTTAGCATAATCCTATCAATTATCTTGCAAAAACAGTAGGTATTATGTATAATAACTACATTTTTGCATTTAATAAATTAACAGAGTCACATCACTACATATTAGAAAACACTTATGTCTGTCTGTCTTTTCGCGATAAACTCAAAAACAACTACACCAATTTTCATGCTGTTTTCACGAATGGATAGAGTTGTTGTCGAGGAAGGTTTTAGAAAATTTGTCAAGTGGATGAAGCCGTGGGCATCAGCTAGTTCAAAACAAAAATTTGGTTCAAATTATGCTGAGAATTGGCACTTTTAGAGTGGTCATTACAAATTTAAAAGTACCTAGAGAGGTAGCTCTATCAATCACTCCAATAGGGAATATGCATGAAAAAAGTATTTATGATCTGAATAGTTTATCTAAAAGTATTCGAAAATATAATACTAACTGTGAAATCAGAATCTAAATTGCTCGAAAAACGAACGAGATACAATTATTTTAAACAAATATATCTGTCCCTCTCGCGAAAACGCTGTTTTCTATGGCAGTTGTATAGTCGTCGTGTAATTTGACGTCACATTACATATCGGACTTCTCTTTCTAACTGTAGTCTTTGAAGCTTTATAACTAAATAAATGATGAAGGTATTTAAAAAATAATTTCATGATTGTTTACTAGAGCTAATAAGTATTTTATTTTGCAAATAAAAAAATTGTATGCATATTCCCTATTATGTTTATAGTTAGGCAACACTGTCCCACAGAAAGGTAAAAAGTCCCCTAATATGATACAGTCATCCTTTTGGACCTTGAACCAGAACTAAAAAGTAAAATATTGCATCATATCAAGTAATATAGTTCTGGGTTGTGGAGGTCTGGTAGGCAGCCGCTCCACGTAAAATACTGGTACTCAGCTAAATCCGGTTTGACTGGAAGTTAAGTTGGTAAAAGGCTGGGTAGATCATGATGATCCAGCAATAATTTTCTTATTTACTAGCTGACTCGCACAACTTCGTCTGTGTCAGATTTTCCATTACTGCTCCGCTCCTATTTATATTAGCGTGATGATATATAGCCTATAACCTTCCTCGATAAATGGGCTATCTAACACTGAAAGAATTTTTCAAATCGGACCGGTAGTTCCTGAGATTACCCCCTACATACAAACTTACAAACAAATGTTACCTCTTTATAATATTAGTATAGATTACTCATGCTTGTAATGTCACTGAAATAATCTGGGTGTTGGATGATACAAAGTCCTTGGCTCACTGTAAGGCTTGTTTCACCTGTACTATAACTACGCTACACCAATGCAACAAAAAGTGGTCAAGCTGTGACTGCAATGTGGTCGTATCACACACACAATGTATAATGACAGCAAAATGTAGTGTATGAATAAAACTTTTAATTTTCATTCAAATTATTAACACCTGGAAACATATTCTTGTGGTTGTGGTAGGTGTGTATGAAACTTCATAGTTATAAAGTTCCATGTTTAAATTTTGGTATATTAAGAGTTAAGAATACTACAATATCTGTTTCAATTAATTGATAGCATTCTTAACTCAGTTCAAATTATATACCTACTTAGACCTTCCTCGAGAACCACTATCCATTGGTGAAAACAGCATGAAAATCGGAGCAGTCTTTGTTTTATTTATGTAGTGATGATAATAGTGAGCCTATGAAGTGGTACAGTCATCTGCACATGCATGTATACAATTTTACCATGCCAGTACCTTTACTACTAAGAAGGAAGGGCAGTTTTTATAGTTGGAAGTGTTTCTTCTGATATTTGGATGACCATACCTGGCAACAATTAACAAGCCATCCTCCACACAACCATCAATATCAACTTAGTGTATCTGAAAGATAGTGAGTGTATTCTAAGCCTAATATTACTAAGCAGAAGTATACTAGACACAATTTCATTGATATAATAAATTAATATTAGACCATACTTCAAACAAAACAGAGTTTAAAATTGCATGCAAGAGTTAATTAACAATTATTTTACCAGTTAGTCTGTCCTGACCCTAATCTATACTTCTATACTAATATTATAAAGAGGTAAAATTTGTTTGTAAGTTTGTATGTTTGTATGTAGGGGGTAATCTCAGGAACTACTGGTCCGATTTGAAAAATTCTTTCAGTGTTAGATAGCCCATTTATCGAGGAAGGTTATAGGCTATATATCATCACGCTAAGACAAATAGGAGCGGAGCAGTAATGGAAAATGTGAAGTAGACGTAGTTGCGCGGGTCAGCTAGTTGAAAATAAATGTATACTTCTATACTAATATTATAAAAAGGTAAAGTTTGTGAGGTTGTAGGGGGTAATCTTTGGATCTACTGAAGCGATTTTGGAATTTCTTTTACCAATAGAAAGCCACATTATTTGTTTGGCTTTCATAAACATCAATAGAATTTGATCTGTGATCTGTGCAATGCAAACAAATGCCATACTATAATTTTTCATTTAGAGTTCAAAGCTTGTGCAGGCAAATGTTTTGTGTGGACCCACTATTAGCCTACGTGCGCAATAGCCGCTTTTCCAGTTTAATTTGCAACTACTAATGATTGTACGCACCTAACCGCGATTAAATGACAAGCGGTTGCATATTAAATTTGAACTGAGCAGTTTACTGCCCCCGCGTATGTAGGCTTAGATACAACTTTGTAACAAACTTACACATGTTTATCGATGCTATGCACTATACTTATTGAAATAAGGTTTATTTTACATTACAAGGTCATGTGTTTCGAAATACTGTGTTTTAATTAATATAGCAACCATGTATTGGCTTTAATATATACATTAAATTTTAATTATGCTTCTTGTTTGCTACAGATTTACCTTATTAACAATATCAGTCTGCCAAGCCCATTTCTATGTTGGCAGGGTTGCCATCCATGTGGAATTAACCTTATCACCATTTTATTAAAGTTCACTTTAGCTTGTATAATATTGATGTATGTTGAGGAAATAAAGCGTTTTAATTTATTCAAATTTAATAATAATATTTAGCTGATAATAAGTCTGAAATTAACGGAAACCACAGTTGGTAAAATGAGTTCGGTTCATCGAGATGTTTTTAACTGTTCTGAGTGAGTAATATATTTAGTTTTAATGTACATTTATGGAGGTTGTTACTTAATTTTAGGTTTTTGTTACCAAATATTATTTTTGTAATACTAGTATGTACAAATTATGACGGGAGATCTGGATATATTAATAAGTTATTTTTATCGTCCTCATCTGAATTTCAATAAAAATATAAGGAAAGAGTATTTATAGTTAATATAGATTTTGTAACGTAAAAAAAAATTACTGGCTTCAAATATTTTATATTATTTTAGGATTTTTTCTTGTATAAATAGAACTTCATATTTTAATTACAACAAATAATAGCATTGTTTAATAATAGGCTTGTGTCCTAAAAATCTAATTAGTCTGTCAGTTAGATTATCAAAAATTATTTGACCCGTGTTTTTTCTTTTGTTACGGGAACCAAAATTGACGAAGTTACGACGCTTTTATAATTCTCAACAAGTCACACCTTCGCATAAGTTTTAGTGAGTCGTGACGTCACTCACGTCACGAGCCCCCACTCCCGAGTTTTGATGCGTGCTATCTTTGTCAATATTCATTGATTTACAAAAACAAAAAATACGTGTCATTACATTATTTTTCAATACTCTAACTAAATAGTTTTGCAATTTGTGGATGATGGAATCTAGCCTATTGTGCAGTTAGTTTCATTTAATAAATAATAATGTGTGCACAATTGCATTTAATTAATATAATTAATAACACTGAACAAATTTGGTAAATTTTTAAATAACTAAAATGTTAGTTTGTTTTCGTTACCGGCTAATTAAATTTTTTTGTTTTTTTGTTTATGAAAATAGAAAAAAATGTGCTGTGAAATGATCTAAGTTTCCTAGTAGTCCTTATACAGAGTGAAAATAATAAAAAATAAAACCTACTTCAAGTAGGTTTTTTTTTACCCATAACTACTTATTTAATAACTGCCTAAATGAAATTGTAGTTTATTTTGTTAAAATAGAGATATTAAGGAAAACGATTATAAGGAAACCTGAACTAAATATTGTGTAGTTATAGTCTTATCACTTGCAACACACATGAACATAATGCCATTACAGAGAGAGAATATGAGATATCTTTGAAGCTTGGACCTAGGGTTCTCAACCATTTATATAAATTAAAGGAGAACTGACTGACTGACCCGCACAGCCGAAACGACTGGATCTAGAAACATGAAAATTTGCACAAGACTAACTACTGTTGTGATGTTGGGGAGTTTTTGAAATTCAACCATTAAGAGGGAAAAAAGGGCGAAATCATTTGTCCCAAATCTACTCAGGCGAAGACGAAATATTTCGTTAATAGATCAGCCGGGTCTAAAAAGGCCACTTTAGCAGAATCAGTCAGCACTTCAAGCTACCCATCACTGTCAAATTTTCCCAACCAATCTTGAACCTAATGCTTTAAGCAATAAAAAATGTTGTATGATTAATATTTTGGTCCTAACATGATTCTACTGAAGTTGCCTTTTTAGCCTCGCTGTTTTAATAATAACCCCGGTTGCCTGGAAGAGATCGCGGAATGCGATAAGGCCGCCAATTGTATGTTTTGTTAGTTTAATGTTTCCTTTATGTATTTTTCATTTGGTGTACAATAAAGTATTATAAATAAAAATATCATCCCCTTATAAATAAATAAAAAAAAAAAAAATGTAATTTTTGGGTGGAATGTAGATTTTTTTTCTTTGTGAAGCACTGACTCCTGAAATACAATTTAGCTAATATTAATAGTATTACATATTTAGCTAATATGTAATACCTGTATTTCAGGAGTCAGTTTCTTCTTAATACATGTTTCTTATTGTATGCAATAGGTAATTTAATAGAAACTCATATTGTCCTAGTCTTTTACAACATAATTATTAATATTGAAATTTATAGAGTTATACACATAATATATTCAAATTTAATTATAATTTAATGATTTTAAACTTGTAGTTACACATATGAATCAGAACTGTCAACTTCTCCCGTTCTGGAAGGTATTGGAACCATCGTACTTCTTTTATAACCTCATCATCTCCACAGGTTCTCGACCACGAGCATCCGACCCTCACAGCTGAAGAGAGCGCCCTTCAATATGTCGAGTCACTATGTCTTCGACTCCTTGCACTGCTGTGTGCTGTGCCCTCGCCGCTTACTGTACAGGTAATGTTAACTTAGTAATTTTAAAAATTTAACTTAAAAATTTAGAAGTTAAGAGGGGGGCACGCATTTTACCACTTTGAAAGTGTCTCTCGCGCAAACTGTTCAGTTTAGAAAAAAATGATATTAGAAACCTCAATATCATTTTTGAAGACCTATCCATAGATACCCCACACGTATGGGATAGATGAAAAAAAAGTATGGGGACCCCCATAATTTATTGTTTTTTTTTTTCTATTTTTGCGTGAAAATCTTAATGCGGTTCACAGAATACATCTACTTACCAAGTTTCAACATCATAGTTCTTATAGTTTCGGAAAAAAGTAGCTGTGAGTGACATATGGACGGACAGTCAGACAGACAGACAGACATGACGAATCTATTAGGGTTCCGTTTTTTGCCATTTGGCTACGGAACCTTAATAATCTTGATGAATCATAATAGTGGTGAAAAGCCTGCCTGCGTCTGTGTTCCCGAATGCTTACAACCCTAATAATCTTCAAAGTTATAGTGAACAGGCTCCTTCTGGGTAAGCTCGCTCCATCGTAGACTTTGTCTCTGTCATTTCTGTCAAGAGCAAACCCATCTAAAAAAAAAACAAAAACACCACAAAGTAAAAAAGATAACATTAATTTGGGAAATCAGTGTTTTTGGTTTTGATTCTTTGTTTTTTAACACCGACTTACCGACTTCCGGAATTAAGGTTATTTTATACTTGGCAGTATTTTGCTTCGGTATATGTTTTTGAAAAAAAGGTTTTTATTTTTCTTTTTAAGTGGTAGGTAATACATGGACAAGGTTTTCCTCTACGCATAAATTGAAATAAGCAAAAAATGCTCATAAAATAAAAACTTCGGAACTAAACTGAATGAAATCTTTACGGGACCAATTGGCAAGCATCGAACTGAAAAATAATCACAGAAATCGGATCCGAAAACTCGGGAGTTATCGGTACATACATTTAAAAAAAATACCAACCGAATTAAGAACCTCCTCCTATTTTGGAAGTTGGTAAAAAACAATTCCTGCTATTTGGTGCTCAACTGCTACCACCAACTCAAAGACTGAGTAGCAGCACAGCTTCCTTAAATCGACAGTCCCGCAGTCAGGGAACCCAGCTGATGTCCGCTGTAAACTGTGGCAAGACACTTCTCCCCCGTCCATGAACTGTTTGTCACCAAGCGAACATCTTCCTGGAGGGTCTTACCTTCCGTGGTGTGGACCACGGAAGGTAAGACCTCCTTCCGTGGTCCACCCTTGGAAGATCCTTGGAAGTTCCGGAACCGCATCAGAACGGAAGTAAAAAGATGTAATTACTGCCTCGTAAAGTGGGGCTACCATGACGAATTTGCAACTCGGCTCCACATCCACACCTGTTTTTTTTTTTTTGTTAGGGATGGGAAATCATCAAATGACTTCTCCCGCTTTGGGCGGAGCGGGAGGGAGTGTCAGACTTCTACTGACTAAAACCCATCCATGTTCCTTCAGTGCCCTTTGTGTTCCGGAGCCGCGGTATCTCTTTCGAATAGTCCCGCGACTCCGGCAGGGACATCCACACCTTGCAGTTGGTGGTTTTTAGGCTTGTCTGTCCGTCTGTCACCAGGCTGTATATCATGAACCGCGATAGTTAGACGTTGATATTTTCACATATGATGTATTTCTGTTGCCGCTATGACAACAAATACTAAAAAACAGAATAAAATAAATATTTAGGCTCCATAAGTCCATACAACGGACATGATTTTTTGCATGGTACAGAACCCTTCGTGCGCGAGTCCGGCCCCCACTTGTCCGGTTTTATTGACTGATTGAGACAAAGTAGAATTTAAGCCTACCTTAAAATATGGGGTCGGCTTCCAGTCAAACCGGATTCAGCCAAATACCAGTATTTTACGTGGAGCGGCTGCCTACCAGACGTCCACAACCCATTAGTTGGGTAACACGGTACTTCATGGCAAGACTAGAGTCAGATTTACTTGCTTCTGACAGTCCGTAACGACTGCCAAAGATCTACAAATGACAGCCGGGACCAACGGCTTAACGTGCTTTCCGAGGGACGGAGGAAACTCGATATGTTAAGATGGTCATCCATATCCACAGACCAACCTTGACAAGCGTTGCTTAACCTTGAAGATCGACCCGTGCGGCTTTTATTATTTAGCCACGAGCTCCTCACACATAGTGTAGGTACAAATAAAAGGAAACTTAATTTTAAAAATAATTATTATTCAGGACTTGATAGAGTCAACAAAATACTACAATCCTACTCACACTCGTTATTGTTACCCTATTTAGTCTGTTCGGCAATTTATCGGCTACATTTTTAACCTTATAAGGCAACAGAATAACAATAATGTGTAAGGTAAATCAGACCAGGCAAATCATATTGTATCGTGGTCGCTGCGATAGCGGAAACTTTCATAAAGGCTCGGTTTGCGGCGGTAGAAGCAGACTGTCTGGTGCATTCAAATACGCGGCTTCCTGCTGCGGATTTCACTTGGTCAGTCAAGCGCATAGGTGTCCTGTCGTGCTATCTGATTCCTCTTTTTTCCTGCACAACGAGCCGCTATTATGGAGTTGTTTGTATTAATGTCGCCACTAGAAAAACGAGCGCGCCATCTATCCATCATACAGCGAACTACTACGACAAGATCCTGCATCGCGGTATAAGAGTTTACCGTGCGACTTGAACATATACAACAGTCCGAATATTGAGGAGCTCGTGGCTAAATAATAACAGTCGCACAGGTCGATCTTCAAGGTTAAGCAACGCTTGCCGAGGTTGGTCTGTGGATGGGTGCCCATCTTAATATACCGAGTTTCCTCCGTGCCTCGGAAAGCACGTTAAGCTGTTGGTCCCGGCTGCCATTTGGAGATCTTTGGCAGTCGTTACGGATAGTCAGAAGCCAGAAAATCGAACACCAGTCTTGCCAAGGAGTACCGTGTTACCCAGTTAATGGATTGTGGAGGTCTGGTAGGCACGTAAAATACTAATATTCAGCTGAATCCGGTTTGACTGGAAGCCGACCCCAATGTAGTTGGGAAAAGGCTAGGCAGATGACAACAGTCCGAATATCAACTGCTTCCAAACGTTATTCCATCTTGACAACTTAAACTTGCCCTTATTTTCAACTGTTTCCTTTGTCCCCAGGATGTGGAAGAGCGTGTGGCCCGCACGTTCCCGACGCCTCTTGACAAGTGGGCGATCACAGCAGCCAGGGACCTCGTCACGATAAAGCGACGGAAGCCCATGATACCTTGCGATAAGCTGCATCATTTGCTGCAAAAGGTGAGTTATATTTTATCATCGTTTTAGATGAGAGAAGACCACATCTAGGCGTAGCCAAGATTTTTGAAGTGAAAACTTCTTTAACGGCGTCGAGCACTTTTCTTGGGATGGGTATAAAATGTTAAACCCGCGTCAGGACACGTGACCTGATCAAAAATTCGTATGACAAACTCGCGTCAGGACACGTGACCTGATCGAAAATTCGTAAGACGGATGATTCAAAAATGCACAACGTTAATGTTCAGGTTTCACATCTGCAGTGACTCCAGGAGTAACCCGTTATTTTTTTTTTAATAAATTTCAGCGGAGAAATATTAACTAATGATTTTGCTCAAAATCTCAGAGACTGACGCGAATCAGGACGACCAGAAAGGTCACTTTAGCAAAATCATAATAGTAACCAAACGACTATCTTTCAAATTTCATTTTCATCTTTATCAGTAACGCATTAGGTTTAAAGTTGATTGGGAAAATTTTACAGTGACGGGTAGTGTGATGTACTTTCTGATTCTGTTACAGTGGCAGTATGCAAAGTAATTAATACTATACCGCGTGTATCTGACATCGACGCACAAACGATTTCCATGGGTCCAGGGCATGATTCTGGACACCCCAGAGATGAATTTTTCGTCGGCTTTTTTCTCATTTTTTCAATTTGTTCAAGGGTTTTTTTACTTTACACTGCTCATAATCGTTATTCTGACCTAACCCAATGAGATTTTTAATAACAAAAAAAAAAAAACTACTTTCACTAAAAAGAGCAATCTGAATAAAACCACAAATAGATATCAGCTCAGCTGAGCTGATAACTATTTGTAAGAAATGAAAAAACGAGAAAAGAACCGACGAAAAATTCTAACTCTGGGGTGTCCAGAATCATGCCCTGGACCCATGGAAATCGTTTGTGCGTCCATGTCATACACCCGGTATAGACACACTCTAACTTGTCACTTGTGAGCTATGACACTTAAACAAAATACACACTTAAGCAAGTGTTGACGTATGACGTAATGCAAGTTACATGTGAGCTGGTTGCAGGTGAGCATGTGGTCTAAGACGAGGGCAGGTACATTAAGAGGAAGGCTTAGTATAATCGCCGGCACGAGCCGAGAGCACAGATGAATGCAGCAAGGTGATCTCGCCAATGTACGGTGGGCGAACGAACCTTGACATCGATGAGCATTGACTGAAGAACCCATAACATGAAGCGTCAGAGCTATCGTCGTCAAACCGACCCATGGATAGCTCACGGGTCGTGCCGGTTCTTATCTATACTATCTATACTAATATTATAAAGCAGAAGAGTTTGTTTGTTTGTTTGTTTGGTTGAACGCGCTAATCTCAGGAACTACTGGTCCGATTTGAAAAATTCTTTCAGTGTTAGATAGCCCATTTATCGAGGAAGGCTATAGGCTATATATCATCACGCTAAGACAAATAGGAGCGGAGCAGTAATGGAAAATGTGACGCAGACGAAGTTGCGCGGGTCAGCTAGTGTACCTATAAAGGCACATTCTAAAATCACTTCTACCTCTTCCCAGGAGGTCCTCCTCTACAAAATCGACGTATCAGTGTCGCAGTTCATCACGGCCGTGCTGGAGTTCATGAGCAGTGACATCCTGCGCCTGGCCGGCAACTACGTCAAGAAGATCTCACAGAAGTCCGGCTATGACACTATCACGTGCCGGGATATCAAGACTGCTATGTGCGCTGATAAGGTTGGTTCTTACTACAGATGTTTTGTAACGAAGTTGGCTTACAGTAGGCGTACCATGAGTGCGTGCATCAGTGAAAAAAACTTGTCAAAATGGCCTGTGTCAGCAAAAGAGCTCATCTACACTAATATTATAAAGAGGAAAACTTTGTTTGTATGTTTGTTTGTTTGTTTGTTTGTTTGTAATGAATAGGCTCAAAAACTACTGGACCGATTTTAAAAATTCTTTCACCATTCGAAAGCCACATTATCCACGAGTAACATAGGGTATATTTTATTTTGGAAAAACATAGGGTTCCGTAAGATATTTGGGTTTTTCGGACACAAGGTGTAAAAAAGCAACCAGAAAAGTTACTTATTTTGCGTACGCTGCCTAAACTATAAAATATAGAACCATAAAATGTTCTAATTAATTATATAGATCTTATAAATATCTACAAAAAAGTCCGCGACACACTATACCTATCTATGCCTAGTGAGGCACAACAACCATTTTTTTATTTTAAAAATCTTGATTTTTTTTGGACTACATTTAAACGCGTTTATTTTACTCATTCTATTAATCCTTATCAAAATAAATTATTTCATCACTAAGTACAGTTTATGTAGATAATATTTGGTCTTTGAATGATTAAAATTGGACGTTTGGTTTTGAAGTAATGGCGAAATTAAAATATTACGATTTCTGCTGCACGGAGTTGAGAAGTGGGCGTCACCAAGGCGGGGGTGCGCGTGCGGGACAGTAATTTAGATCTACTTATGAGTAAGGTACCCGTAGGTTGTACCCGCGCGGCTCAGACGCGAGGTCGGCAGGTCGGCTCCCTATACGCAGCGGTATTATAAATGCGAAAGTTTGTGAGTGAGTTTGTGTGTATGTTTGTTACTCAATCACGTCAAAACGGCTGAAGGGATCGGGGTGAAATTTGGAACAGGAATAGATTATGGTCTGGAATAACACATAGGCTATTTTTTATCCCACGGGAACGCGTACGAAGTGAAAAATAAAAAACTTTTTGCAAAAAATGTAAGCGACCTGCTTACATTTTTTACAAAACATTTTTTATTTTTCACTTTTAAGTGGTGATACTTGGACGACGCAAATATGCTCATACAATTAAAACTACTGAGCGAAACTAAATTAAGTTTTACGGGACCAAATGGCAAGTATGCCGCATCGAACTAGAAAAAGAAATCGAATCAGAAACCTCTGAGTAATCAGTAAACCGAATTTAGAAGAATGTTCGTTTTTTGGAAGTCGGTTAAAAATTAATTGTTCTGTCTATACTAATACTAATATTTATAAAGAGGTAAAAGTTTGTAAGTTTGTAGGGGGTAATCTCAGGAACTACTTTTCCGATTTGAAAAATTCTTTCAGTATTAGATAGCCCATGTATCGAGGAAGGATATAGGCTACATATCATCACGCTAAGACTAAAAGGAGCCGAGCATTAATGGAAATTGTGATGCAGACGAAGTTGCGTGGGTCAGCTAGTATATAATATTACTAGCGACCCGCCCCGGCTTCGCACGGGTGCAATGCTGATAATAAATACACTACAGAAAAACCGTGAGAAAAACTGTTACCAACCTGCCGCGCGGGTACCTTACATAGATCTAACTAAACTCCCCTCCCGCACGCGCACCACCGCCTTGGTGACCGCCGCAACAGCAGAAATCGTAATATTTTCATTTCGCCATAACTTCAAAACCAAACGTCCGATTTTAATCATTCAAAGACCAAATATGATCTACATAAACTGTACTTAGTGATGAAATACTTTAATTTGATAAGGATTAATAGCATGAGTAAAATAAACGCGTTTAAATGTAGTCCAAAAAAAATCTAGATTTTTAAATAAAAAAATGGTTGTTGCGCCTCACTCGACATAGATAGGTATAGCGTGTCGCGGACTTTTTTGTAGATATTTATAAGATCTACAATTAATTAGAACAATTTATGGTTGTATCTTTTATAGTTTAGGCAGCGTACGCAAAATAAGTAACTTTTCTGGTTGATTTTTACACCTTGTGTCCGAAAAACCCAAATATCTTACGGAACCCTATTTTTTTGCAAAATAAAATATAGCCTATGTTACTCGTGGATAATGTAGCTTTCGAATGGTGAAAGAATTTTTAAAATCGGCCTAGTAGTTTTTGAGCCTATTCATTACAATCAAACAAACAAACTAACAAAGTTTTCCTCTTTATAATATTAGTGTAGAAGTGTAGATAAAGCAGAAGAGTTTGTTTTTTTGTTTGTTTGGTTGAACGCGCTTATCTCAGGAACTGCTGGTCCGATTTGAAAAATTATTTCAGTGTTAGATAGCCCATTTATCGAGGAATGCTATAGGCTATATATCATCACGCTAAAGTTAATCTGTTAAAAATGAGAGCTTTTCCTTAGTTTGTCATTTGTTATTACTTCCCAGAATTTAATCCTTATCAGCTACACTTTCGAATAGTGTGATAATACAGGTCTGATGTTTTTTTTTTTCAAAATCATTGGTTTGATTCCTAGGTAGGAATAAGAATTTTTCGAAAATTTTCTTCAAAATCGGGTGCGAGAATCCTTTCAATGTTTTTCTATATTCCTCAGTTTCGGATTTGGCCATGAAGGACCACTTTAAAAATTCAGTCTGAACATGGCTTACTGAAAAATAATCTGCCATAAATTATTTTGTGAGTAAGGCACCAATCTCACCGCCGGCGACTCGTTACTCGCTCCGCGTCGTTTAGAGCTTCAAGCTTAATCTTTGTAAAAATTTATTATTTTTAAAAGAGTGTCCGTGGAGTTTCTTGCACGTTCTTCTCCATAGAGATCTACGCTTTGGAACGTGCAAATTTCAACTTTTTGGACCGACCGACCTTGACAATTCAAAAGTGCCTGTAAATGGTTTAATGGGCTTGTGTCCTGAAAAAATCTAATTAGTCCGTCAGTTAGATTATCAAAAAATATTTGACCCGTGTTTTTTCTTTTGTTACGGGAACCAAAATTTACTAAGTTACGACGCTTTTAAAATGATCAATACGTCACAGCTTCGCATAATTTTTACTGAGTCGTGACGTCACGAGCCCCCACTCGCGAGTTTTGATGCGTTTTATCTTTATTTACAAAAACAAAAAATACTTGTCCATTATTTTTCAATACTCTAACTGACGGACTAAATAGTTTTGCAATTTGTGGATGATGGAATCTAGCCTATGCTTGAATTTTGAAAATTGAACTCGCTGCTCGCTGATCGCCGGCGGTGTGAGACAATGTGCCTAAGAGAAGTAGTATTTATTTATTTATTCCGCCCATTGTATGTATTTTAGTTCTAAGTTTCCTATTGTATTTAATTTTTGGTGTACAATATAGTATATAATGAATAAGAAGTAGTAAGACAGTCAATTACGAGAAATTTCATAGTTTTTTTCGTAAGTTCAGTTAGAAAATCACGATTTGTCAGTTGGCTTCTGCATTTATTGTGACAGCTATCTTTTTTTGAATTTTGGTCTGTGTTTGTCTAAAATTCTTGTCCATTCCTCCAGGTGCTAATGGACATGTTCTACCAAGAGTCAGAGCTGGCGTCGGCAGAGAACGCTGCGACAGGCACGGAGCGACGCGGACGGCGCGGCTCCCTCTCGTACGCGGAGTTAGTGAGGGACCTCCTCACTGATGAGAAGCACTTCCTAAGGGACCTCAATCTCATCATCAGGGTGTTCAAGGATGAGCTTGAGAAGATACTGGATAGGGACAGTCGGGTGAGTCAATTATAAAGTAAAACTATGGCAGACGTCAGATACCCGTGTAATAACGGTCATTGATCCTCATACATTTACTGACTTTCTTAAAATCAAAAACAGAAATAAGGACATATACTGTCCTGAATCGATTTCCTTATGTTCTCCAGCAATGATGCGGTTCTTAATTTATTGTTAGAGTATCTACGAAGGGATATTAGGGAAAGGTCAATGTACTTTATTGCACGTTTATCTGGCGCGTACGATAGCCACGGTTAGTTAGTGAGGGACCTCCTCACTGAGATGAGAATTACTTCGTGCGCGACCTCAATCTCATCGTAAGGGTGTTCAAGGATGAGCTTGAGAAGATACTGGATAGGGACAGTCTGGTGAGTCAATTGTAAAGTAGAAATAGCCACGGTCGCAGAGCGCCGCGGTTACTGTTCTGAGGTTGTGGTTCGTCACAATAACTACAGCCGATTAAGGGACTACTCACACAGAGGCCCAAAATGGCCGACGCCTGCCGGAGTCGCGGGACTATTCGAAAGAGATACCGTGGCTCCGGAACACAAAGGGCAATGAAGGAACATGGATGGGTTTTAGTCAGTAGAAGACACTCCCTCCCGCTCCGCCCAGTGCGGGGGAAGTCATTGGATGATTTCTCATCCCTAAGCTAAGCCCATTTCGCTTAACGATTTTGGTTCTATCAGCCGCGTACAGCGTCGTAAGTAAACTAGTAGTAACAGCGCTGAACTCTCTGCAGCACTCGCATGATAATAACACATTTGTCCTCATTTTATACTTGTTTTTGCGAAAGCTGAATAGACGCGGAATGCTGAATAAGTGTGAGTTGTCCCTAAATAACCAAAAATTACACTTTCATTAAACAACACTAATCAACTTTTAAACATTCATTATAAGGTATAATTAATGTTTAAAAGTTGCAATTAGTGTTGTTTTCCGCACTATTCTATATATTTTCTGGCAAATAAATATTTCTGATTCTGAATCTGAAGTAGGTAAAAATAGACTGGGCAGATGTGGCAAAGGACAGAGCAGAGTGCAGGAAAGGAATTGGGTCTTTTTTTTTAAACGACTTCCCAAAAAGGAGGAGGTTATCAATTCAGTTGTATGTTTTTTTTTTTTATGTTTGTTACCTCATAACTCCGACAATTATGAACCGATTTGAAAAATTCTTGTTTTATCTGAAAGGATATACTTGCAGATTGGTCCCATTTAAATCATATCAAAATCGGTTACGAACTTTGGATTTTAAATCGAAATACTTGGAATTTGACTATTTAGATGATTCTTTGATAATCGAAATTGCGTATTTTGCTTTTCTGCGATTTTGCAGTGGTGTTGTTAGGTGTGGGGCACCACTAAAAAGTGAAAAATAAAAAACTTTTTACAAAAAAATACAACCGACTTCCAAAAAAAAATCACTGCAAAGTAAAAAATAACTTTAATTTCGGAAGTGGGTGTCAAAATACGAAGAAAGTAGCAAAAACACCGACTTCCGAAATTAAAGTTATTTTTTACTTTGCAGTGTTTTTTTTTTTGGAAGTCGGTTGTATTTTTTTGTAAAAAGTTTTTTATTGTTATACAAAACGGGGAAACTCTTGGCCCAAATCTCACCTGATGGTAAGTGATGATTAGGCCGAAGATGGAAGCGAGTTTCACCCGGAGTCCTCTTACACAGAGGAACTGGCTATCATACCTCTAACTGCCGGAACACAACAATGCTGTTAACATAGTTGTTATGGCGACAGACTTAGACATGATGGTGTTAGCTTGCCAGGCGGACTTAGAACAAGTCCTACCACCAACCAAATGGAGCAAAAAATTTGCCCCCGCTGGGAATCGAACCCGTGACCTCTGGGTCTGAATCAGGTGGTATAACCACTAGACCACGGAGGCAGTTAGTGTCACCTGTTTAGCACCACCCGGGGACCACGTGTAGGGATTCGCTGAAGGGTATTCTCCTACGGACGCGGGTGACTCGGCCCCCGGTCTTTGCCTTGCAGTGAGGCATTACAGGCTCATAACATAACATAACATACAATAAATGTATTGATTTACATGACTTCAATTGGTTGAGGAAAACCTAAATTTTGTAATTATCAGTCTCAATAGTATTTTATGTTCATGATTTCCTCATATTAAAGTTATTATTCCGTTAAATTTAATTAATGTAGGTATCGTACATATATATAACACTAGTTGACCCGGCAAACTTCGTTCCGCCTAACAGTCGATTCTATAATTTTTTAGTTTTTTTTTTCTAAAATAAGCGTTGCCTAAATTACTCCCCATTACATCAGCTACCTGCAAATAAAAGTCCCGTCAAAATCGGTCCAGCCATTTCAGAGATTAGCCGGAACAAACAGACAAAAATTGTAAAAAAAAATATTTTGGGTGTATGTACCGTATATATTCATATACATGTAGTAAAAAACGGTTATTTCAATATTACAAACAGACACTACAATTTTATTAATATGTATAGTTTTTTAATATACTTTAGCAAAACTCATAAAAAATAGTAGAGAACAGGGTTCAAGCTACAGTTAGGTCAGGTTGGGGCTGTAGAGAAGAATCACCATAAAATGCGAGCCGTGTGTGTATCGCTTTCTTTCTGAGCCTCTTTTAGGGATGGGAAATCATCCAATGACTCCTCTTGCTGTTTAGTGTCAGGCTTCTACTGAATTAAACCCATCCATGTTCCTTCATTGCCCTTTGTGTTCCGGAGCCACGGTATCTCTTTCGAATAGTCCCGCGACTCCGGCAGGCGTCAGCCCTTTCGGGCCCCTCTGTGAGCTGTCTCTCTTTGAGGCGCGCGTGGAACACTAACGCGCCGTCGACACGGCCTGTCGTCACTAGACGGACGGACGGCGAGCCACCCATAGCTCGCCGTCCACAGGCCCGTTTCTGAGCCTCCTAAGGTGTATAAGTTACAGTTAAAGCCTGTTCTCAGTTACACCGCGTTTTCTCTAGTTGAAACTAGTTTTCACTAAATGTCTTGGTTACAACTAGAATTCCCTATTTATAACTGGAACGTACTGTAAATATTTACAGTTTAGCTAAAGGTTGTTCTAACTTTTTAACTTAGTTAAAACTCATTAAATAAACTTGTTGGTGATTGAACCCGCCAATGAAGCCCACTTTGCCTCCAATGTTGAAACCTGATGGGTCGCTGGCTCACTCTGCAAATGAGAAAGCAAATTTGTTTGCATCTCTTTTTGCAAGCAATTCACGTCTGGACGCTGGCTCTAAGCAACCACCAACTTTACCTCGTTGTGATTCTTCGATGCCGGAGATCGCAGTCCACAATATAGAGGTCCGAAGAGTATTGTGCAGTCTAGACGTGAATAAGGCCAGCGGGCCTGACGGCATTCCAGCAAAAGTGTTAAGGCAATGTGCGCCAGAACTGTCTCCTGTGCTGACACGCCTGTTCCGCCTCTCTCTTGAAAAAAGAACGGTGCCAAAATCCTGGAAGCTTGCAAATGTGCAACCGGTGCCCAAAAAGGGTAACCGTGCAGACCCTGCTCATTACAGACCAATCGCCATTACCTCCATCCTTTGCAAGGTTATGGAAAGGGTATTGAACAGTAAGTTGCTGACTTACCTTGAAGACAATGATCTCCTCAGTGACCGTCAATATGGCTTTCGCCGGGGACGGTCTACTGGCGATCTTCTTGTGTATGTCACGCACTACTGGGGCGAAGCCATCGAGAGACACGGCGAAGCACTTGCTGTGTCTCTCGATATCTCGAAGGCTTTTGACAGGGTCTGGCACGCAAGTCTGCTCAGCAAGCTTCCTGCATATGGCATCCCAGCTGGTTTTTGCAGCTGGATATCGGACTTCCTTAGAGAACGGTCGATCCGAGTAGTAGTTGACGGCTGCTCCTCTGACCTCATGGCTATTGATGCCGGTGTTCCTCAGGGGTCTGTTCTCTCTGCAACTCTTTTCCTGCTGCACATCAATGACCTACTTCAGCCTGGTCTTGTTGGGTACGCAGATGACAGTACGGTTACAGAGAGATACTTGTCCGGCGCCACAACCGGCGGAGATGAAGTTCGTTCCTTGAGAGAGGCCATGGTAGAGCGGACAAATTTGACCTTAAGCCTTGTCTCCCAGTGGGGTGACGACAGAAAGACGACACTGTGTTTTGTTGGCGTTAAAAGAGACCAGTCTCTTTTAACGCCAACAAAACACAGGCGTGTCTCTTTACCGCAAAAAGGAGATGTTTCAACCCAACTCCTATTTTTCGGGGTGCATCTATTCCAGTGACTGATCGGCTCGAGCTCCTAGGCATGGAGCTGTCATCCAGTCTCAACTTCGGCGCCACCATTGAGTGCAAAGCCCAAACTGCGGCCAAAAAGCTGGGCATCCTAAATAAGGTGAAGCGATACTTCAAGCCTGAGCAGCTTTTGACTCTTTATAAAGCACAAGTCCGATCCTGCATGGAGTATTGCAGCCACCTTTGGGATGGCTCAGCTAAGTATCAGCTTGCCGCGCTTGACTCGGTGGAACGCAGAGCTAAGAGGCTCATTGGTGACGTAAAACTGTTGGATACCAAGCTACACAGCTTGGCTCATCGCCGCAAGGTTGCCTGTTTGTCGGTCTTCTACAGATTGTACTTCGGAGAGTGTGCCCAGGAACTCCACGACCTCATCCCACCAGCCCCCTTCTACCATCGGACATCCAGACGCACTGCAACTTGCCATCCCTACCTTGTTGCTATTCCACCAACTCGCACTAAGCGCTTCCAAGCGTCTTTCATAATGCGCACAGCAAAGGAGTGGAACTCTTTGCCTGCGTTTGTGTTTCCGAATGCTTACAACCCTAATCTTTTCAAAGTTAGAGTGAACAGGCTACTTCTGGGTAAGCTCGCTCCATCGTAGACTTTGTCTCTGTCATCTCTGACCAAGACTAGAGTCAAGAGCAAACCCATACCAAGTAAAAAAAAAAAAAAAAATGAAGGTCCCGTCAAAATCGGTCTTACCGTTTCGAAGATAAGCAGGAGCAAATAGACTAAAAATATTGTTTTTTTTTTCCTATGAAACTGTCGTATATACTTTCAAAAAAACAAAAAGCTGTTATTTAAGGTTTTGTAAACATAATATTATTTTGTCCGCAGGCGATATCCCTAATATTCGGTAACATAGTGGATATCTATGAGCTGACGGTGACCCTGCTGGGTAACCTAGAAGATGCCATGGAGATGTCTCAGGACTCACCAACTCCTTACATCGGCAGCTGCTTTGAAGGTACGTCTTCATTATCCATCTCCCTTGCATCTGTTGTGTCCATATCGTAGCCACCAGCAGACCGATCCGGCCGATCGTAGCAGATCTAACCATTATTATAAGACCTTGCACATTTTATGATGTATACTCATGTTTTACAATAAAATATATTCTATTCTATTCTATTCTATTCATTTCCTAGGATATGCGAAATAGGGTTTTTTTTTTAAAGTGAAAACTTCTGTAGTGGCGTTGATCACTTTTCTTGGGATGGGTATATAATGATAAACTCGCGTCAGGTCACGTGACCTGATCGATAATTCGTAAGACGGATGATTAAAAAATGCACACCGTTAATGTTCAAGTATTCACTACTGCCGGCACTCCCGGATTGCAACCCATGTTTTTTTTTGCGAATTGAATTACTTATTAGCACTAGTAAAAAATCATGGAATTGTTTTTTGAATACGCTTATCAGAGATGAAGTAATAAAGCTTCAAAGATTATAGTTGGGAAGAGAAGTCCGATATGAACTTTAACGTCAAAGTCCATGACGCCTATATAGCTGCTGTATCAAACAGCGTTTTCGTGAGAGGGATAGATATATTTGCTTAAAATAATTATATCTGGTTTGTTTTTCGCGCAGTTTTGACTCTATTTTAGCAGTATTATATTTTTGGATATACTTAATAGATAACAAATATTTTTTTCATGCATATTATATATTGTTCAAAAGAGTCACCGCTGCCCTGGAATGCAAAGGGCATTTAGAGGAACACGGATGCATCAATTTTCGGTGTTCAGTAAATTGTATTTACTGCGTCCTGAAATACAGGGTCGGCCTAGCAAAAAAAAAAAAAATCAAAAGTCATTTATTAAAATTAGGCTAAGAGCCAGCACTTTTTGAACGTCAAGTTCTACAAAAGACAGTCCCCCAAAACGCCCGCCCGTCACCACTTCCTAGTGTTTTAGCTGTGGAGAAGAAGTGTCCAACAAACTCCCCAGTAACATATCTGTCTGTTACGTTTTATTAACTAGAATTTATACAATGAGTAGAATGCAAAGTAATTAATACATGACACAAAACAAAAAAAAAATACTAGCTCAAGCGTAGTTGTCATTTTAATTCTTTTGCAAATATCAACACTCCAATTACAATACTGTGCAACTTATAACAATTTTTAGATGAATAAATAAATTATTTTGTTACAGAGCTGGCCGAAGTAGAAGAATTCCGAGCGTACGTTCGATACGCTAACATCGTCACTAGAAAAGAGTCGCGGGAAGCGTTGCAGAGCATCGTTGATGATCCCGTGGTGAGTTATAAGAGCTTATACATATAAGGACTGGTCTAGGTTTTATCACTTATGAAGAAAAAGGGTCGATATAACCCCAAGGCATTCAGTAATTAATCATATAACAAAAATTACGAAATGTTCGTAATCAAGGTCAAATGTAGAATATTGTCAGAAAGGCGAAGCGAAAGCTTAAGAGGAATAAAACATCAGAGTAACTAGAATATAATTTCTTAAGGGGGCCGGGGGGAAGTACTAATTCCAAGCGGGCGAAGCGGCGGGCGGAAGCTAGTTCGCGAAAGTAAGAGAACTTGAAATGAAAACATTTTTTTAATTCTCATTGTAAACACACCAGTCGATCATCATATCTAGGTCTTTTGAAGTAATTCAGCTTCCTCGTTTGAATTGACACACGCTCTCACTTTACTGAACTTGAGGTACAAACATGAAACATTCGCAGTAAAGAAAGCATTCAGGTATATCATTGACGAGGACCGTAAATAAAACTGGGCCGATATGAGAGCCCTTAGGTATACCTGCTGTAATCTTGCAAGTATCAGATTGAAAGCCCCTAACAGCGACAAAGAAGAAACGGTTTTCTAAGTAAGATTTCAGCTAAGCTAATAGATTATACCAGCAATACCAAAAGCCAGTAACTTTTAAAAGGATTTCGTGTGACACACGGTCGAAAGCTTCGCTGAAATCTATATAACGTCAAACTATTTGCCAGAGTCAATAGCATACAATTAAGATTCAGGGAAAGTCACCAAGTATGTACAATTGTACAAGTAGACGTGGTAATATGTTTCAATAACAGTAATGTGGGTATTGCATAATTTTGTTGTTATATCTTACACTCGGAATAAAGTAAATTATCTAGCAACAACGTGTTTTACTTCAGATCTGTGTCCGCGAGACCATGCTAGAGGAAACTAAGACAAACTTTCAAGTGTGACTGAATGATAGGACAGATCAAAGATTCAAAAACTTTAGCCAAAATAGGGAGATAGGCCTTTAATTAACCACATTTTCGCTGCCACCTTTGTAGTTAGAGGTATGCGGAACAGGGTCTAAAGTCCCGCAAACCTCCATTGAAAAGTGATGATCCTCCGGTCAGACCTATGTAGCGTCTGGTGGGCAACTGCCCATGGTTAATATTTGGACTATTGTATATGTTCAAATCGCACAGAAAACTTTGAAACAGCGATGCAGGATTTGTGAAATGAAATGAAATGAAATAATTTATTTGCTATGAATGTAGGTACAAAAATATGGTGTTAAGTAAGAGAGGGATCCAGTACATACTACCATGAGGCATGCAAATTTTTTATAGTATAATTAATTATGAAATAATATATATATATATATATATATATATATTTATATTGTTTTTTTTGTGTGATATTAGGTCTTTAGTTAGGATGTCGCAGTATAGACGCAGCTGCTGTAAGATTTTTGTAAGAATATACTTTACGATATTTTATCGTTCCAGTTATCAGAACGGCTGGACACAGCGGGTCACGGCTTCCGCCTTGCAGTGAAGTACTACCTGCCCAAGCTGCTGATGGCTCCTGTGGCCCACGTGTTCCTGTACCACAACTACGTGCTGGCGCTGCTGCAGATCGCTCCTGCCAGCGAGGATAGGGAGAGCTTCAAGCAGGTCAGTAGCTGGACAAAGTGAAGTACGATCTGCCCAAGCTGCTGATGGCTCCTGTAGCCCACGTGTTGTACTGGCTGTACGACATCATCATCAGCGTTACAGCCGTATGATATTCACCGCTGGACGTAGGTTTCCTTGCGTCGCCACATCTCTTGATCCTTTGCGTCTGGCATCCAGCGGATTCCGCGACGTTCACCTGATCATCGGTCGACCTGGCGGGAGTTTGCGCCAAATCTTCGTCTTCTAGTAAGTAATGGTGACACTCCAGGATACCATGATATCCTCGTATCGGCGATCGGCCTCTCGTGGCGTCTGTCGGCGTGAAGGTTGCATTGGGAAAAGTTACCTCTTTCTGCGAAGCAGTAAGGAGAGGCTAACGTCACGCCCAACAGCCGCCGCAACAGATGGAGACGGCTCAGGCGGCAGGAGTCGCAGGGTGATTCCCTTGGGACGAGGACACACAAAGATGGGTGGCTCCCCCCGATAAGGGCCAGGCCCGAGTCCCAGCGCGTTGTGTTCCACGCGCGCCTCAAACATAGCTCAGCTAAATTAGCGGTCCACTAGGGCCAATACCAGCCAGGGATGCGGAATCGAGTCGATCAAGAGGGCACAACTTTCTCCATTTTATTTGAATCTTTTTTTATTTAAAATTTAGTTACGGAAGAAAACGCAATATTTTTTTTTAAAGGTGTTTTGGTACCATAGCCAACTGAAACCATTTTTTTTATAACTTATCCAAAGCTTATCTTTGTTCCTCTTTGTTCCTCTTTGTTTGTTTATGTTTTATTTTTTTGTTTATCTTTATCCTGTTATTACAGATTACCCCCGCAGCTGAAGACAGAGAGAGCTTTAAACAGGTCAGTTGGCACAATATAGGGTGCTTAGGGTCAATTCTGGGTGCTTGTTTTTGGCTTCTTTTTTTGTAATGATTAAGTAAATAAGTTTTTAATGTATGTTTTTGTTGACAGGTGGAATGCAATCTACATCCTATCAAAAAGTTATTAATAAAAGCACTAGGAAATGGACCAAAAATGTGAGTATTATGGATATAACCAATCTTTGCCTTTTCCTTCAGTTTCCATGTGACGGTTGGCGCAGTGGTTGAGCGTTTAGCTCCGCTGCGTGTCGCGGGTTCAATTCCCGCACGGTGCAAATAGTTGTATGGCTTACAGATAGTTGTTCTGGGTCTGGCTGGTGTATGTGACTTTGTATATTTATGATACAGAAGAAATTCCTAGTCTGAAAAAAATAATATGTTACTACTTTCCAGAATTTCATCCTTATAGCAACACTTTCGATTGGTGTAATAATACTACAACATAAACGGGTTCTATTTCTGGTTAGAAACGTTGATTTTTATTAAATCAACCTGTTTACCTACATTATGGGCACATAAATGATTTGATTTGATTTGATTTACTTTACAATCAAAATTCGGTCACGTGATTTGAGAATTTTTCACCATTCCTCATTGGATTTTACCATCCCTGGATATCCAACTCTGTACTGCTTTGTACTTACCTCTTTGGGCAAATACAGTGTGTCCTATACAGGGTGTCCCAGAACTCAACGTCAAGCCGGAATCGGGTGATAGGACAAATCATAATAGTTACCAGAAAAATATGAAAAAAAATCTTAGTCGTGTATTTTTATCATGACTTTTAAAAATTCATCATATTTTAGTTCATCAGGATTTCATACAAAAATAAAAAAATATTTAAATAGAACGCTCTAAATGTTACGAAGTCTTTGCGAAGCATAAGAAAGCTCATTATTTTTCTTTTTCTTGCGAAGCATAAGAAAGATTCGTAGAAAGAGCGTTGAATTTAAATATTTTTTATTTTTGTATGATTTCATACAAAGTTCATCAGGATTTCCTGATGACTAAAATATGATGAATTTTTGAAAGTCATAGAACAAAAGTTGTTGGTTGTGATGTTAGTAATATAGTCCTGAGAGGTTGTCGGTGTTTTACAAATAACCCTGTGTATTGATTTCTATGTTACAGGGACGCAACACTCCGAATGGCGAGTCGAGCGCGTCGACAACTAGCTATAGAGAAATGTAACGAGCTCGCGCGGATAGTAGACAACTGGGACATCAGGGATATTGGCCAGTGCTGCAACGAGTTCATTAGAGGTATGTAGGCTGAGGAGCTCGAGGCTACATTATAACAGCCGCACGGGCCGATCGTCAAGGGTAAGCAGCGCTTGCCGAGGTTGGTCTGTGGATGGGTGACCATCTTGACATAACAAAACTCTTTCGTGCTTCGGAAAGCACGTTGGGTCCGGCTGTCATTTGTAGATCTTAGACTGTAAAAAGCCAAAAAATCTGACACCAATCTTTTTTTTTTTACTATTGATAGGCAGGCCACGTTTGACCACTATCTCACCTGATGTTAAGCGATGATGCGGTCTAAGAAGGAGCACGCTTGCCTAGAAGTAACCTATTCACACTTGACTTAAAGATTCCCAGATTGTAGCTATCTGGAAACACAGACTCCGGCAAGGAATTCCACTCCTTAGCTGTACGCACAAAGAATGTATTCCCAAAATCTTGTCAAAAATTAGCGTGTTACCCAGTTAAAGTGTTGTGGTAATTTTGTAGGCAGCCGGTCCACGTAAAAATACTGGTATTCAGCGGAATCCGATTTGTGTGCAAGCCAAACCCCATATAGTTGGGAAAAGGCAGGCAAGTTGTGATGTGTAACGGCCCTGTGATTTAATTAAAGGTAAATTTGGTACATGGTACTGCTCGACGATTTCTGGAGAAACGATTCAACTGTCTTGGATCCCGCAACGAAATTATCCGTCTTGAGTATCGACGCCTAGGTGCTGCCATGTCGCTTGTCTACCTTTTGCATTTTGGGGAGTGTGCGTCGGATTGAATATTTTAATTCCGACAAGCCCGTTCCATCATCGGACCACAAGACGTACGGCGACGCGCCACCGGTACATGGTGGACATCCCACACTCACGCACAAAACATTCATAGTGCGTACAGCTAAGGAGTGGAATTCCCTGCCTGAGGTGTTACTTCTAGGCAATCGTGATCCATCTTCGACCGCATCATCGTTTACCATCAGGTGAGGTAGTGGTTAAAGTATCAAAAGTAAAAAAAAAAAAAATAGCGGGGGAGTAGGAAAAAAAACGAAGGAAATATCAGGGTTGCGGTCCTTGGATGGGTGACCATCTGTCACAAATCGAGACTCCATACATGGACCGACCTGAGCAAGCGTTGCTTAACCTTGAACATAGGCCCGTACGGCTGTTACTACTGCGAATTCATAAGATTCAAGATTAGATTTATTATTCTGTTTATCTCAATTTCAAAACGTTTTTTAGGTAGGGGAGAGTCGGAGGTATTGTACCCCAGGATGAATCGGACCACCTCCAAATTTCGATACCAAGTTTCCACCTCCAAGTTTGTTTTAGCGTGATGATAAAATGTAACGCAGACGAAGTTGCGCGGGTCAGCTAGTCTAAAATATAAGTCTACATTGCCAGTGTAAAAAAATGCTGCTGTTTAGAAGAAAGGGAAATGCCCATTTGCTTAGGAAGTTTTGGCCAAGTTGTGCCCATGGAAGAAATAAATGATAGGCATTAGGATTGACATCATAGATAAGGAAACAACCGCTGTTTTTAACAAAGAACTCGGTGGGACTTCATAAATCTCAAATATAAACGAAACGATGAACGACTAATAAAACGATGTTGGTGACTTTATAATAATATTATTATTATAAAGTCACCAACTTATTATTTATATTATGTTCTTACAGAAAGTAAATAGGTAAATAACTTACTAGTAGTGGTGCAATCCATTGCTGAATTATAGATCGCACCTCCACATTGGTTACGGTCAATCTCTTAAGTCTTCGTGTATTTACACCACAATTGCAACAGAGATCGCTTCGTGGGAAACGTTCATGTAAATCAAGTTCCATGTTAGTGGTCTTTCGTGAGAAACAGGTACGGTATCCATTGACAAGCCGGTGTCGTCGTGAGAAGCGGGTACTGAATCCAATGTAAAGCCAAGGTCGTCATCAGTAGCGGTTTCAGGGTCCATAATCGTAAGCAAAGTCGTCAAAATATCCGATGTAAAACGCAAGATAAAACACAAGTCGCTTTAAAACAGCACCAAAATAACGAACTGTGATTTTTCAATGTCAATCAATTATTGACATTTAGGGATGTAGCTGTGAGATCGGTTTATGGACAAATCGATATTCTTGCGGATAACCGGAAACGCGGCATTGCTTCAATGGATCGTATAAATCGTATATAGAAGTCCATAAATTGATAAACATTTTTGTTTAACCCGTAAGAAATAAAATAAATGATGTAAACATTTAAAAAAAAAAAATTGCCAAATACCTACCGATTTTGGTAACCGGTATTTAGTGAATCGCCATTTTGTGAAAATTTAATTGCAATCCCTACTTTGAAACTGACAGGAATAGCCACCATTATCTACCTACATAATGCAATGAACGATTGAGTGTCTTATAAAGATCGGCTTTTGATTCCGGTGTTTTCATTACAAAACTGATAATAGTAATATTTAAGTTACTAAATTAGTATCTTTTTAGTCATTTTTACATAGATGGGCGAAACTTGGCCTAAAATGGGCGTTTCCCTTTGGAGGTGGTACGATTCATCCTGCGGTACAATACCTCCGACTCTCCCCTATATGCGTATAATATTTTTGTTTTATCTGATGGATAATATAAATTGTTACAGAGGACACACTGTCTAAGATCGGTCCAGGCAAGCGGATAGCGGAGCGCCGAGCGTTTCTGTTCGACGGACTGTTGCTGCTGTGCAAGCCTATTACTAGCATTGTAAGTGCGGATAACTTCAGTACGAATATGGGTTTTTGCCGCTCCGAAGTTAGGTTTAAGTGACGACCGTGGCGCAGGTGCTATCACGTAAACAAGTGTTACGATCGAAGAATATTTTTCTGATTTATTTATACGTATTGTACCTATTATAAGTATATATATAACACAACCAGTAACAATAACAAGGTCACAAAGTAACACAACAAACATATACACCACAAAAACACACAAAACATATCAAACAGTAAGAAATAACCAAAATAAATAATTTAAAACAATACCCACTTGTAACACTTTTCGCATCACCAGTCGTATTGCATTGAGTACGCGGGACACAAGTATGCATCGACGTATACGAGCGACTGAGACGCCATTACTGCCGCCATCTTGCGCGAGAAGGCGCATGCGCGACCTACCCGCGCATGCGCTGTTCTATATTTCTTGTCGAATGATATCCTGCGCAACCAATTGCGACGTACTTCGCAAAGGCCCTAGGGGTCTACTACGAAACTACGGACGGGCTTAGAGAGTAGACCCCCTGGTTCGTACTGTACGGAGCTTTATCATCAAAGAAATAACTTTTCATTTGTAAATACTTTTTGCTATATCTGAAGATTGATATAAAAACGCGACCTAACGAAAATTATTCATAATTTTTTTGACTCAACTAATTGAGGTAACTACGGATATAAATAGACCCGTTCTTAGCCGTTCTTAGCTCTTTTTATACGAAGAGAAGAGGGAACATGCATGGAATTATGAATTTGCAGGATTAAATCTTATTAGTTCTAGTGAACAATCTAAATTATTTTTTATTACCTTCATCTGTGATGAAATTATAAAACATCAAAGATAACATTAGAAAGAGAAGTTCGATATGGACTTTAACACCAAAGTCCAAAGAAAATAGCGTTTTTGCGAGAGGGACAGATATATCTCTCTTGTTTTTCCAGTAATTTTGATTTTATTTTCACTGTAACTTTTATTTTAATGCATTAACCCTATTTGTTTGTAACGCATTATATCTTTATCCCTGTAGGTACCTAACAGCAGTGCCAGTGGCGTAGGCGCGGGCGGTGCGCAACAACTCAAGCTCAAGGAAAAACTGCACATACGGAAACTGGAGCTCGTCGACAGGCCTGATACTGAAGGTAAATATTACGTGTATGTTCATTGGGACTATTGGGAGCCACGGGTTTTCTTTATTCTAAATTGGGATGGGAATATAAAAACTTTTCAGTAGCCTTTCTATTTCCCACGGGAACGTAGCACATTTTAGCTGCGTGGATGTATTTGTTTGATAACGTGGGACTTCGTCACCACCTTGCCAGGGTTGCGGTATTTGTTCGAAAGAGTCACTGCGGCCCTGGAACGCGGCGGGCACTAGGAGGAACTCTGATGGGTCTTAGTCAGTAGAAGTCTGATACTCCCTTCTGCTTTGCCCAAAGTGGAAGAAGTCATTTGATGATTATACATCCATAAAAAAAACCCGGCCAAGTGCGAGTCGGACTCGCGCACCGAGGGTTCCGTACAAACCTGTAGGTATTATATTATAAGCAAAAGTTGCGATTTACGATTTATGACGTACTAGCTGACCCACGCAACTTCGTCTGCGTCACATTTTCCATTAATTCTGCGCTCCTTTTTGACTTAGCTGAATGATATAGCCTATAGCCTTCCTCGATAAATGGGCTATCTAACACTGAAAGTTCCTCAGATTAGCGTGCTCAACCAAACAAACAAAAAAACTCTTCTGCTTTATAATATTATAACTCAGAGGTTCTCAGATTTTGTTGTGCAAGGCGTTGCGAACGTTCGACACTCGACTCTCGTGCGCGTACCTGAGAGTTTCTCTGATTTTGTTCAGCAAGGCGTTGTGAACGTTCAGGTGAAGATTGTCCCATACGGCGTATTCTTGCTGCCCGTGCTGAACTATGTTTAGTAAGTTGAGACATGGCTCTCTTTAAGCATTTTCAAATGTTTAAGAAAATGTTAATAGCGTGTATTTTTTTTATTTATTTATTAAACGATAAATAAATAAATAAATTACACGCTATTAACATTTTCAGGCATATCAGGCTTTCATAGTCAGGCATTAGCACCCATAACATTAAAAATTCAAAACTTAATCTAAAAAACCTTACTAATAAAACAAAACTTAAACTACCTACTTAGACTTACTACATAAAACACATCAAGCCAAAGCAAACGCACTCCCCCGTAAAATCAGTGAGTACATTGTAGTAATATTCTAGCTCTGAAAAGAACTGTTGTGTAGCCCTGAAAAGAACTGTTGGTTAGCCCTGAAAAGAACTGTTGGTTAGCCCTGAAAAGAACTGTTGGTTAGCCCTGGAAAGAACTGTTGCTTAGCCCTGAAAAGAACTGTTGTTTGGCTCTGAGAAGAACTTTTGCGTAGGTGTAGTTTTAAGAACGAAATCTAAAGAAAATCGCACGAAAATTATTAGACTTCGCGCACGACCGCTGCGTAGGGAGCCGACGTACTTATACTTATCTATGGAGCCGACCTCGCGGCTGAGCCGCGCGGGTACCTTACTCATAGATCTAAACTCCCCTCCCGCAGCGCACCCCCGCCTTGGTGACGTCCACTTCGCAACGGGTCGTGCAGCAGAAATCGTAATATTTTAATTTCGCCATAACTTCAAAACCAAACGTCCGATTTTAATCATTCAAAGACCAAATATTATCTACATAAACTGTACTTAGTGATGAAATACTTTATTTTGATAAAGATTAATAGTATGAGTAAAATAAACGCGTTTAAATGTAGTCCAAAAAAAAATCAAGATTTTTAAATTAAAAAAATGGTTGTTGTGCCTCACTCGACATAGATAGGTATAGTGTGTCGCGGACTTTTTTGTAGATATTTATAAGATCTACAATTAATTAGAACAATGTATGGTTCTATCTTTTATTGTTTAGGCAGCGTACACAAAATAAGTTACTTTTCTGGTTGATTTTTACACCTTGTGTCCGAAAAACCCAAATATCTTACGGAACCCTATTTTTTTCCAAAATAATATATAGCCTATGTTACTCGTGGATAATGTAGCTTTCGAATGGTGAAAGAATTTTTCAAATCGGTCCAGTAGTTTTTGAGCCTATTCATTACAATCAAACAAACAAAAAAACAAACAAACAAAGTTTTCCTCTTTATAATATTAGTGTAGATAAAAAAAAACGACTTACTAGATCTCGTTCAAACCAATTTTCTCTGGTAGTTTACCTGGTAATCATCAAATATTTTTTTTAGTTTTATCGTTCTATTATTTTAGAAGTTAAGGGCCCCCCCTCCATTTTACCACTTTGGAAGTGTCTCTCTCGCAAACTATTCAGTTTAGAATAAAATGAAATGAAAAACCTCTTTTTTTGTGTTTCAGTTCTAAGTATGGGGACCCCCAAAATTTATTGTTTTTTTTTCTATTTTTGTGTCAAAACTTAAGGTGAATGTTCCAACCGACCGTCCATACATTTTTGTCTCGGATTATACACTAAACACAGACACTCATTCTTTAAAATTAATCATTTTATCACTTCTCTACACTGAAATGTGTACGCGTGTGACCTTTTTTGGCAATAACTTACATTATTTACTGAGAAAAACAATAGTGAAATCCCGGAAAAATTTGACACTTCTTTATTAGTGTGCGTCGCTTTTGACAACTATTGACATGCAAACCAAACGCGTTGTTTAGACTAGACTCACACTAGATGGCGTGCAGACGATCTTATAATTCTAATAAATCAATATCTTAAATTCAATAATTGGTTATTCATTTCCTTTCCTTGCGTTCAAAAAAAAACAATATAAACAAATATAAAACTGATGACCTTAGACATCACTGTTTTGTTTTTTTTTCTTACATAATAATAATATTGTTGTGTGGCAACATAAATACGAATAGTCGTAATTCGTAGGTAGGTTCTAGGCAACGTTGCCGTTCTTACAACATGCTTACAACTTTGCAATATGATGACGTAAATAAAGCGTTGCCAAACTTGCCAAACATCATTCGCTTGTTTTCAGACTTACAATTTGAAACTTTCCTAGTTTGGTTGTTACGCGCTATGATTGCCGCGCGGAATTTCTTTCGTATTATTATATTTTTTTGTATGGTATGCATTTTTCATTGATTCAAATTGCAATATTTGTCTATTAGAGGTAGGTATATTTGATTCATATTATTTAATATGCTAATAAGTAATTTATCGTAGTTATAGTAATTAATTATTTTTAAAACGCAATTCTATTTTCAGTGGTGTTAGAAACAGCAAGTGGGCCCGTGATTTTAATGAAATCTCGTCACAAAACTAATTACCTACGTCATGCGTGTTAAATATGAAACACTGGCTTTGTATGAGTTTGAAAATGGTTTTTGGTCAACAATAAATAAAATTATTATAAATCGGTAAACTACCAAACTAATCACAAAATAAAACTTGGAAACTTGTGCAAAATATGGTTTTGCCAGGACACCTTTAACGCATTAGGCAAACAGTTTCAGCGAACAGTCAGACACACAAATATTTTATTTTGTAGTTGGTATTGGTAGTAAGTAGGTACCTATACCAGGCTATACCAAGCTCTCACTAGTTCACGTCAGCTGTTATGGTGCGTTCAGAAATAAACATAATTATGTTACTTGCAATCTGTTTTTTCCGTTCCGTGCTTTATTTATTATAAATAAAAACTTATACTAATATGTTTTTTTTTCTTATTTGTTGTGGACCATTTCTACCAGAAATATAATATTGAAATATAAAGATAAGTAAAATTTTACTGTTACATTTTATCTAGATCTTTTGTTTGGATGTTTCGGAACGCAACCCATCTAAGGAAGATTTATTATAATCTGTGATCTGGCTGGACCTATGGCTTTGGCTTGATTGCTTGCGATTTGTATTGCATCTTTCATAATGGTTGTAAATTACGATACTATTACATTTTATTCAAATACCGAGTGTTCAAAAGTAACATTCTTTTGTTTTTCATTTGTTTTTCTATATTTCAGATTTAGATTACGTCTACAATGTATGAATGTATGAACCTGTGGTTGAACCTTTAGAAATTAATTGGCCGAGTGCTGATCCTGAAACTGATTCTTTTCAATTGACTGTGGATATCTGGGTATCGCATTGTGGACTTGAAGCATGTAATAGAGTGGGCATTTCTTCTGGAAAGACATCGAAATATGTGTGTATCTTCACAAATTGAATTTGTTAGTGAAAGACATGATGGATTTCGAAGTGAATTAATTTTCAAGTGCAGCATGTGTGATCGAGCTTGGAAACATTGTACTGAGAGCAGTGTTAAAATAAATACTGCATTTGTGTGGGCAACTGTGACTTCTGGTAGCTTCTACACTCAAGCAGCTCACATAACAAGTCCTACGGATATTCCAACAATGTCAGCCAATAAATTTCGTCGTGTTGAAAGAAAATTAGGCAGTGTGTGGTTTGAACATTTGACAGAGGAAATTAAAACTGCTGGTGAACAAGAAAGATCAATTGCTATTCAAAAAGGTCACGTGTCTTCAGACGGTGTTCCATTTGTTACTGTATATGTAGATGAAGGATGGTTGGAAAGGTCATACGGGCATAACTTTGACTCGTCATCTGGTATGGTAAGTTAATATTTTACTAAACACAAATTTGGTTCTTTATGACTTTTTTATTATGTGCATTATTTACAAGTGTTGCTTTTCATTTCCAGGCCAGCATTATTGGTAAATAAACTAAAAAATGTCTATTTCTTGGTGTTAGAAACAAATATTGTTATACGTGTCAATATTATGAGAGAAGAAACATGGATATGAAAGCACATAATTGCTGCAAAAATTTTACTGGACCATCTACAGCAATGGAATCTGAAATGTTTGTGGAAGGCTTTCAAAAGAGTGAAGAAATGCATCAACTTCGCTATTTGAGTTTTATTGGTGACGGAGACTCCTCTGTGTTTGCAAAATTGAAAGAGAAAGTATCATATGGGAACATCATAAAAAAAAATGAGTGCAAGAATCACGTAATCAAAAACTATACCAGTGCACTCTACAAGGTAAATGAATAAATCAAATTTGTAAACTCATCTCAGGATCAGTGAAGCATATTATTCTGTATTTATATTTTGTTCTTTTTAGATCTTGGCCAACACTAAGCTCCCTCTTTCTGGGCGAAATATTTTGAAGCCAAAGGTTATGAAGCTAACACTAGTAGCACGGAAAATTATCGTGTGTAGCAGTGAGCATGCTACTACTATGGCAGCAGATTTGAGAAACGGCCCGCTTCATGTATTCGGAGTACATGATAACTGCAAGGATTATTACTGCAATATCAACAAAACATTGACAGATGGGACTGAAAAGAAGGAAGAAGATCTCGTAGAAAGTCTGAAAAATACTGCACCAGAGGTGTTGGAAATTCAAGCATCAGTTGGAAAACATCAGTTGGAAATTCAAGCAAAGAAGAGAAGTAAAGTTTTATTTTAGAGCAGCTTTGGAGATTGCCGGTAAATAATATTTTGAAGTGAATGGTAAATATTACACTTCTAAAAGTAACAAATATACTAAGCACCATGTTTTCTTTGCAGCAGCAGTGTAGCAGTGGTCTCAAGACAGAAAATTTAAAGGCAGAGAGGGTGAAATCAACAAGCCAAATGATTTTTGTTCTTATTGTATTTTGGTAGTGGTTTGTTTAGAATCTACATTATCATTGTATATTTCTTTTTATTATGTATCAAAAGGTGAAATAATACATCATTATGTCTACCTACATACTTCATATAGAGAGCAGCTTATTGAATTGAGCAGGCGTTTATAATAACAATAATAAAACCTTTATTTTCAGGCTACTTAGGCCCTTAGATCACCTTACAGATAACACTAACCTAACTACTTGCTCAGTTCAATAAGCTGCTCTTTAGATTTTCGTTTTACTAAAGCCTTCCTGGTTATCATCGCAAAAAAAAATCGTGTTTTAGATTTGTTGTTATCTCTTATATAAGAATTATAGTTTCTTTAATAATGTAATAGGCATGTTTCAGCATAATTTACTTCAAATACTTCTGTTTTGTAAAATAGTGTAGGTAATGTAATTTTTTTCTGACATTATTTTATAAAGTATTATTCATTTTATTTGATTATTGTGAAAATGAGAACCATGTGGGTCATTTTATAATAATATGCGACCTACACAAATATCCTTTCTTTGGTAGTGTTCGTCTTGTCGTTGAGTTGGGAGTTGTAAGTCGAGCTACACGATAACTGACATGTTTGCACTGACTAGACAGGTCCACTCAAATCTTTGTGGTTCTTTCTTCAAAAGACTATCTCAGATACTAATCTGCATAGTTCTCATGTGAGTTGAGCAAGATTGTCTGGACTCTGAGTTTGTTTCGGCTGTTTCTTCTCAGAGTAGTCAGGTACTAGGTAGTTTTAAAAAATATGATGTGTATAAGTGTTTATAAAAACCCTATTTGCAAAAATAAACATCATTTCACTTCATTTCAATAGAATAAAACTGTTTTATTGTAATTTAATGTTGACATTTATTTCTCAAAATTATTAATAAATGAAATAGTTTACGCCAACAAATATGACTTTTATTTTTATAACATTGTACATAAATATAATACCGTAGCAGGTGGTGTTCTGTAGTTCTGCTAACCCAATCTACCCATATAGACAAATTTAAACTTGTTTTTTTCATTCACGCCATCTAGTGTCAATTTTCGTAAACGTAGGGCTTAGGTACTCACCCACGTCTGTGTGTGTAAACGATACTATATTCAATAGCAGATGTCATAATCGGATTATGTGTCGAATTGGGTGGATTTTGTGGCAATGATATGACCCTATTCGATAGAGCGCAGTGTCCGGTAACCGCAACTGCTACTCCTACGACTTAATTATTTTCCAATTATACAAAAACCCAAATAAACTAAAAATGTTGACTTTAACGCCATCTCGCGGGAAAATTACAGGGAACAGCCCGTATGAATCACCTTAATGCGGTTCACAGAATAAAACTACTTGCCAAGTTTCAACAGCATAGTTCTTAAAGTTTCGGAGAAAAGTGGCTGTGACATACGGACGGACAGACAGACATGACGAATCAATAAGGGTTCCGTTTTTGCCATTTGGCTACGGAACCCTAAAAATTATATTAGAAACCTCAATATCATTTTCGAAGACCTATCCATAGATACCCCACACGTATGGGTTTGATGAATTTTTTTTTTTTGAGATTCAGTTGTATGAAAACATAATTTCGTTCATCCGCAGAGGGCCGGCACATGGTGGAGCTGTGCCCACGCGTGGGCCCGGCCGTGGTGCTGTCGTGTGCGTCCTGCGCGGAGAAGCGGAACTGGATGTGCGACCTCGTCATGCTCAACACCAAGCCCATGCTCGACAGGTTTCTGGACAGGTAAGCTGATACACCATGTTATGTTTTGTGTTTGAGATGCTTTGCTCTTGACTCCGGTCTAGGTCAGTGATGACAGAGACAATGTCTACGATGGAGCGAGCATACCCAGAAGGCCTGTTCACTTTAAAGAGATGAGGGTTGTAAGCGACTGGAAACATAGACGCAGGCAATGAGTTCCACTCCTTTGCTGTGCGCGTTACAAAAGACGTTTGGAAACGCTTTGTACGAATTCGTGGAATATCAACAATGTAGGGATGGTAAGGTGCAGTGCGTTTGGATGTCCGATGGTAGAAGGGGGCTGGTGGGATGAGATGCCTGAATCTGCCTGGCTTTACGACAGCTTCATCTAACCAATGATTAGTGCACTTTCATTAAAATAAATGATATTTATGAACATTTGAATTATTACAAAAATGTAAATAATATTCATTGTCATGACGCATGATGTTGTTTGAAAAATCCAGGAGCGAGCGCAATCCGAGCCTTGTGTTCCAAAGACGGCGCGGAATAGAACGGTGACATTGTTTGGACGTAAACATTATTAACAGGGTGTTTCATAATTTTTATGCGTTATTTTTTTTATTGCAAGTATTATTTTAATGAATTACCACAAAAAAAAAATGGCACTTGAAGGTAGTTTATGTCGGCTTTCATTAATTAAATCATAAAAATTATTTAGAGAGTTATATATTAGTACATATTTGTGGAAGTGTGTGTACGTGTAAGTAAACCGGTGATGTCCCCCCCCCAGCATCCTCCTGGACCTGGAGCGCAAGCACCCGCTGAAGCTGCCGGCCGCGAGCCTGTACCGGTTCGCGGTGGCGGACGGCCCGCACAACATCGTGCTGGAGGAGCACTCGGCGGCGCGCCACCAGGGGAACGCGCCCGTGCCTCTCATCAAGGTAATGCACACTTATGTTCGCGGTGGCGGACGGCCCGCACAACATCGTGCTGGAGGAGCACTCGGCGGCGCGCCACCAGGGGAACGCGCCCGTGCCTCTCATCAAGGTAATGCACACTTATGTTCGCGGTGGCGGACGGCCCGCACAACATCGTGCTGGAGGAGCACTCGGCGGCGCGCCACCAGGGGAACGCGCCCGTGCCTCTCATCAAGGTAATGCACACTTATGTTCGCGGTGGCGGACGGCCCGCACAACATCGTGCTGGAGGAGCACTCGGCGGCGCGCCACCAGGGGAACGCGCCCGTGCCTCTCATCAAGGTAATGCACACTTATGTTCGCGGTGGCGGACGGCCCGCACAACATCGTGCTGGAGGAGCACTCGGCGGCGCGCCACCAGGGGAACGCGCCCGTGCCTCTCATCAAGGTAATGCACACTTATGACCCACGGGACTTTGTGCACTGTCAGCACAGAGACAGGAAGTTAAGCTTGAGCAAAGAAGATGTTCCAAAATGGGTCAGCTCTACGTCGCTACCTCAAAAAAAATCCGTAGAATTCAGGAAAAAAATAAAGAAAATTCATTAAAATGTATACTTTTGTGGGTAGTTAATTGATGTTTATTCATTATTTTTATCGATTTTCAACATGGCCTATCACTGATTTAGTCACTCTCAAAGAGTAAAGTAACAATTTTCTACCTTCGACTTCCACAGAAATAAACGTGTCAAACGTCATTAATTAATCAAAATGACAGCTTACCGCCATGCCGGGTTTTGGCATTTTCAAGTGTAATTTCTTGGTTTTTACCTACAAAAAAGCCATTTTAAAGAAATCGGACAATGAAAATGTGTGTTTAAATGTATTTCCCTATTTTTAAGTATAGTGTACATAGACCTAACCTAGCCCGGGCTTCATACATTTTGGAACATCGCCTTTGAATTTAATCTGTAACGAACGGGCACGGCGTTGACTATGCCATCTAGTGTCGCATACTCGAAACTTAAAGGGTCAGAATACTTGTTATTGTTGCTTCAGTGGTGCCACCTGCGGTTCCTACACGCTCAGTTTAAAGGAAAGGCATGGGTAAAAAACGAAAAAGAAATAAAAAAATACTTGATTTTCTATTGCACACTCACAAAATATAAAACCAACAATAAGCTATATAAAACCACGACTCGGAAAACGAGTATTGGTTGATCCACCATGAACGAATATTATTTCGCCTTGATACTTCTAACATATGGCTTGTGTAATAACAATAAAGTGTGTAGACACCTTTACCGATCCTTATCTTACGATGTTTTCGACACAATAGAAATGCACAATGGACGCACAGGTGCGGCGCGCCGCACTCAAGAAAGATATGTAAATTGTAATGGACGCGCATACGCGTCGTGAGCACAAGGTAACAATCCGAAACACGCGCAGGCGCCTCGTCCGCACTCTATGCGTTAACGTTATGCAATCATTTAAAAATAGAATTGCCAGTCACTGAGTGAGTTTCACTTTCCAATATTTAGATTTCGAACGAGATTATTTGTGCATAGTCATACGACCTTGACAGCAAAAACTTGCTCGATAATTTTGTTACTCCGTCTGCGCTGATCCTTATTTGACTTGTTCGCAATTAATTTTTACTTTGGTAAGATGATAAGACCTTATTGAATTCAGAAGGTAAGAAGTAAATGATAAGAAAAACATTTGAAGATTTGCACCAGAGTTTGGTGCACCGTTTCAATGATTCGCCTAGAAGTTCTTCAAAAGCATGTGTACTGTTTTAAAACAACTTGAATTTCAGCTTTAGCTAGGACAGGTATAGATGTCGCAAAAAAGTTGTACAATAATTCTAAATTCTACTCAATTTTGTTTACCCAATATTGCTACAAAATTTTGAAACAAAATTTTCGTTTATAAGTCTACATTTGCATTAATTAATTATAAAATCATATGAGTATCCAAAAATAATTTACTTAAATTAGGCTAGGTATCGACGCATTTTTAAACGTTATTATGACTGGTAAATAATTTACTAGTACATAAAGACTCCCCCAAAACGGCCGCCCGTCACCACTTCCTAGTGTTCTATTTAGCTGGGAAGAACAAAGGGCGCAACAAAGTCCCCAGCCATCACTTTTAACCGACTGCGTCAGGAGATAGGTTATGTTTTCTTCTATCCGTTTTCATGAATAGGGTATTTGATTATTAAAAAACATACATGCAATTAATACTTAATAGATGCATGTTATTAAAACAGCACGATTGGTAAAAAATAAATAAATTTGAAGGAACCAGAATTTATGAGCTTTTGAAATTATTCCTCTATCCTTGTCACATAAAATGACGTCTGTACTGGATGGCTTCAATTCAATACGGCAGGGCTTGTAAGTGACGATATCACAGATTTTGAAACGCTGACAAAACACCATTTTTTTTAGATTTTAGGCAATATTTTTTAACTGCGTCTTGTATGCTCTCTAAGTTTTGAGAAATGTAATAAAAAAATGCAGTCAAATAGGTACCCTATTTACTGTTTGACGTTGTTAATTTTAAGCGTATATCTTGGACGTCATTTCAAGATTTTACTTAAACTTTTTATCCTTTTCACCTAAGTAAGTATGTAATGCGGCTCGCGATGTAATTTTACTGGCTGGTGGCTTCCGCAACTAACGGCATTGCGAGTAACCTGTTTAATTTAATAATAATATGTGCCCCATTACATATGAAATGTCTAACGGGGCCTCTGCGAGTTGGTTTCGGCCCCTCGTACGCCTACCAAAGGACCGGGTCTCCAGGGACCCGAGAAAGTAAAAATAATAATAAAATTGAAGGAGGCCCAATCAATAAATAAATATTTAAGCAAAATACTTTTTATTAAACAACTTTAGTGATAAAAGTAAAAAATAACCGTTTATTTTCTTGTACAGTAATGTATTTTTTTGTATTAAGCTACTTTTCGAAACAAAATGTCAAATAGTGATCAATCAGTAGATTGTACTAAAATGTAATTTTACTAACCATTTATTTTAAGATGTTTATAACTAACACAGATTTTGTTCCACATAAATAATAGATATTCCAATCTAACCGTGTAATGTGTGAGGAATGCAAACGGCTAAATAATTGACTTTTAATTGGTTCTGAACTTCAGAATAGAAAATATGAATTAATATCCTATGCTGCTGAATGGACACCTACAAAATTCAAAAAACTCCAGCCAAATATCGGTCTTCAAGGGAAATAATTTGTACGCGTTCTCACTTAAAGGTAGATTTAACACAAAGATTGATATACTGACAATTAATGTAAATAAATCATATTATTATATTTATATTATAATATTGTTTGAATTGTAATATTTTTTTACTAACATAGTGTAAGACTAGACTAATTTTGAACTTAAGATTTAATAGCAAAATAAATTGTAAAAAAATGAAAAGCCGCGCTTCGAACCGTCCGTCCTTAGGTACTCTTTGCAACTTCTGGGCAAGCTTGCTCCATCATAGACCTCATCCATCGCTTTCCATCAGGCCTGATTGTGGCCAAGAGCAAGCCCGTTTTTTACTATGTTCTTGGCAAGTATTTATTGTATTCTTATGCCCTAAAAATTAATACAATCGGACCTCGGGTTGAATACCAAAACTCAAATAATAATCAGACTAGCTGACCCGCGCAACTTCTTCTGCGTCACATTTTCCACTAATGCTTCGCTCCTATTTGTCTTAGCGTAATGATATATAGCCTATAGCCTTCCTCGATAAATGGGCTGTCTAACACTGAAATAATTTTTCAAATCGGACCAGTAGTTCCTGAGATTAGCGCGTTCAACCAACCAAACAAACAAACAAACTCTTCTGCTTTATAATATTAGTATAGATTAATATAGACGAAAAGAAAATTGATAAGCAATTTCTGACCTTCCTAAGCTTTGCAACTACGTAATTTTTCAACTTTTTGCATGTTTTCTCTTTGCAAAAGATTATAATAGGGACCCAGAGAGGTTAGAAATTATCAAGTGATTTTGTTCCTTGTCCGGTAAGACTATCAATAGTCTTTACTTACCTTGCAAATTAAAATAAAGAGTGGCTATACGCTCTTGCCTGTAGCTCTTGCTTACGATAAAAAAGGCAGTGCTATACGACTTTGTTCCATATGCGGTGCAATTATTTTCAACTGTTTCTTGTTTGATTCAAGTAGGCTCAGCGATCTGAGGGCTAACTCACGTATTTTTATGACGCGCCGATTAAGTTTTAGTGCAGTTGCAGTTAAGTTCAAGTTTGACTGATAAACGGTATTCTTGTAATATTTGAACTGCGCGTAAGCTGCGCGTTAACTGCACGACAGCCAAACTCTACCAAACTTACTTATGGTGGAGAGAAAATATATTACTCACTAAATAATCGAATAGAATCGATTACATTTCAATGAATATGACGTTATTATAACTTAAACTTTATCTTGTAAGCTGTCATTTTGAGACGTCAAACAAATAGTAGAATACCGATCATGTTGCGTTCCGAAGCACGCACCAAAGACGCGCAACAGTAGGTAGCCGTTATTGCGAGCGTGACGCGAACTTGACGCGAGCGTGTCTGACAGCGGTAGAGAATACGAAAAGCGTTGTTTTGATCGAAACTCAACTTCAACTGCACTGCAACAGCACTTATTTAGTTACGTGAATTAGCCTACTGAGCCTCTACTTCCAACAAAGGCAAAAACGATTCTGCAACTTTTGTTGTGCAAGTATTAAGTTTCAAATTGCACTGACTCTCAACACAGGTCAATAATACACTCAAAGGGAAGTGTCAAGCAAATTTGTACCTTATGCGGTGTGACTTTAAAACTGTGTTGAACTTGAACCACAGCTCAATATAAGACAAAACTTGCCAGGGTTGCGGAAGTGTTCATAAGAATCACCGCGGCCTTTGAACGCAAACGGCATTTGGAGAAACGCGGGTAGGTTTCAGACAGTAAGAGTGTGACACTTCCTTCCATCGAGGAGTCATTTAATGATTTCCAAAAAAAAAAGTAAGACTAAAAGGGTAGAATCAAGCAAATCTGCACCATATGTTGTGGTACTAGGGCCCTAATCACCTAACTTCAGATCTAGAGCAAGTCTAGGTCTAGCTAGGTCGTTTGGTTTCCTAGGCTATGATGTCGCCTCTGACGTGTTGCTGCGACTGCGGCCACCGAAGTTCTACGAAGCGGCCTCGGCGGCGGTCGTTGTGGCCGCGACGGAGCTCTGTGTGAGCGGGACGGAGGATGTATAGCGTAGAGGAGCTGACGCCGACGGCTCGCGATACCAGGGCGGCAGTCGGCACAGTGAGGAAGTGTGCCCTCCTCCCGAGGATGTATCAAGTATCTTTGTATCTTTCATACTTATTGCGTTTACTATATTGTGTGATATTTTTGATACGAACAAATTGACGGTTACATTGATATGAGCTGACCTGCCATAGTACGGAGTTCGAAGAAAGAGGTCAGCTTATACTGGCCCGCTGTGCTCCCCAGTTTTTAATCTTACTTTACTCAATAAAGGTTTCTCAGTCTTGTAATTATGTATCGGACTCATAAAACATCTCCTATATTTGCTTCAGTACACATGGAGTGTGCTGGTCGTGACATTGTATTTAATATCGCTTGAAACCACAAAAAATATGATTTGGACATAAGTGATTTTTGCGTGAATATTTTTTTAGGGTCAACTTGTCTGGTACGTTGGAATTTCACAAAAATGACAATGCAGTTTTTAATGTTACTTACTTCATAGTTTTAAGTTTTACTTAAAAACACAATAGGGAATATGCATGAAAAAAGTATTTATGATCTGAACAGTTTTTCTAAAAGTATTCGAAAATATAATACTAACTGTGAAATTGGAATCTAAATTGTTCGAAAAACGAACGAGATACAATTATTTTAAACAAATATATCTGTCCCTCTCGCGAAAACGCTGTTTTCTATGGCAGCTGTATAGTCATCGTGTAATTTGACGTCACATTACGTATCGGACTGCTCTTTCTAACTGTAGTCTTTGAAGCTTTATAACTTAATTAATGATGAAGATATTTAAAAAATAATTTCATGATTGTTTACGAGACCTAATAAGTATTTTATTTTGCAAATAAAAAAATTGCATGCATATTCCCTATTGTTATTATATGTATACTAAGGTATATTACTATTGATGTAAAAGAATGCATGTAAATCTCACGTGTTTTTTTTAATTAGTTTTGGGGTCAAAGCGAATGTTTTCAGAGGGTCGAAACTATTAAGAAAAAAAAAAAACTGAATTGGAAGATGTTATTAGTTAAATATTAACAACAAGTAGCATCGAATTAAAAAATAATCACACAAATCGGATCAGAAACCTCGGAGTAATAGGTGTACACACATAAAACAAAAAGAATACCTGGCAAATTGAGAACTCCTCCTTTTTTGGAAGTCGGTTAAAATTAAAATAGAAAAACTATTGTGGTGAGCAGCTGAATACATCACATTACTACAATCATGAATAATACTCATTATTGTAAAAAAAAATTACTACGAGTATAACCCCGAAATCCCAAAAATAAAAATCGACTACCCCAAACATTTAACTCGTGTAAAACTCGACAAAATGTACCACTGGCCTACAAGGACGTCTTAAAACGCTTATGATTATGGTGTTCAAAATTCAAAATTCAAAAGTCATTTATTCAAACTAGGTTGAGAGCCAGCACTTTTTGAACGTCAAGTTCTACAAAAGACAGTCCCCCAAAACGCCCGCCCTTCACCACTTCCTAGTGTTTTAGCTGTGGATGAAGTAGCCAACAAACTCCCCAGCAACACATCTGTCTGTTACGTTTTAAGAACTAGAATTTATACAATGAGTAGAATGCAAAGTAATTAATACATGACACAAAACAAAAAAAAAAAAAAATATATATATATATAACAGCTAGCACATTATGATACTATAAAACAAAATACACACTCAAGCAAGTGTTGACGTTGAAAGATTGACCTAATAAAAAATATATAAAAGTTAAAAATATAAACAATATTAAATGAACACATAACCTGTCATAAACTAACTACCTAGAGAATAAGAACATAATAATATGTCTTGCGTTCAACACAGCTACCAACTATTCTTATCATCTAAATAATCATTAACAGAATAGTATGCCTTCGAACAGAGTGTTTGAACAGGTGTGGGAGGGAGACAGAACTATACAAGACGCATAACACTATCCCTTTTTCACAGCTTAACCATGATCGTATTGGCACGTCATAGTAGGCTAGCAGAGCAGCTAATTTTATTCGCGGTTTGTGAGTTGATCTTATAGTAGGTAAGCAATTATTACCTTATTCTGTAATATGTAGAAAAATGCCATAACACTGTCAGCCAAAGGCAGGCTTTTTTCACGAGGTATAGTGTTGCCCAGTTACTGGGTTATCATAACCCAGTAACTGGCATGTCATATCACAGTATTTTACATGGATCATCTGACAACTGACCTTCTTTATGGAAGTCATGATCTCTGTAAAATACTGGTATTCAACTGACTGGAAGAAGACCCCGACATCGTTGGCTAAGGGACTACTCACACTTATTCAGCTCTATTCACGTTTCGTTGAACGATTTTGGTCACACTTATACATATAGTTCCGCTTCTATCAGCCGCGTATAGCGTCGTAAGAATAAGAAGGCTGCAGAATAGCGCTGAACTCTATCTATAGCACTCTTAATGATAAATTATATTTATTTACGTCAATCTTTTTTGGTAATTTTAAACTAGGGAGAATTTATGATAATAACACATTTGTCCTCATTTTATACTTTTTTTCCGCGAAAGTCTAATAGACGTGGAAAGCTGAATAAGTGTGAGTAGTCCCTAACTACAGGCTGAATTACTAATGTCCGGTTTCTGATGTACTTTATCAAAATCAAATCTAATCAAACTTGTTTATTTGTTAGAATATGGTACAATTATTGATGTTATTGATCGATGTTGTTGCTGTTGTTGTTGTTGTTGTTTGATGTTATCGCTTATCCGTCCGTTAACGCTATTTGGTCATAACGCCATTGGTTGGCTATTGGTGAACGCACAGCAAAGGAGTGGAACTCTCTGCCTGCGTCTGTTTTTCCGAACGCTTACAAACCTAATCTCTTCAAAGTTAGAGTGAACAGGCTCCTGCGTTCCATCGTAGACTTTATCTCTGTCATCTCTAACCAAGACTAGAGTCAAGAGCAAACCCATATAAAAAAAAAATTGTAAAAAGAGTCAAAGTACAGTCGCCAGCACTCCAAGCCACCCGAAACTGTCAAATTTTCCCAATCAACTTTGAACCTTATGGTTTTAAAAATAAAGTTGAAAATCTATTGAAGAAATTTGACAGATTGTTGTAGCTTGTTATGCTGGCGTCTGTACCTCAGAAACCGGCCACTAAAGATCTTTGACATATCGCTTTATTATTTTTGTTGTGTGTCAAAAGCGTTAATGATGTGATTTATCTGTGCCAAGGTAAAATTCGTGATATTATATTGAATACATAATGTATACTGTATTGGTATTGTATTTGAAATCTCTAAATTTATTTTGTGTATGTAGGCGTTATATCAGGATCGGACGTTTAAAAGTAAAAGTTACTTATTGTAGACTTTGTCTCTGTCATCTCTGGCCAAGACTGGTGTCAAGAGCAAACCCATCTCAAATAAAAAGAAAAAGTCTCCTTCGTCATCGCTACCGCTGTATTAATTCCTACCGCTTATTAATTCCCTACGAAATTTCTATTTGATCGAACTGTGGGTCTAAAAAGGCCACTTTAGCAGAATCAGAAAACACATCACGCTACCCGACACTGTCAAATTTTCCCAAGCAACCTTGAACCTAATGCGTTTGCGATAAAGATGACAATGAATTTTGACAGATTGTTGTGTTTAATATTATGATTCTAACATGATTCTACTTAAGGCGCGTCCCCGTGCAAAACGCAGCGCTAGCCGTTTTTTGGAGCTATATACTCGTTATCCAAAAGAAGTATCAACTTATAAAAAATACATTAAATTTCAACATAATCTTCGCTTCAAAATGGTAGATTTTTATTTTTTATTACTAAGTAGGTATAATGTTTAATTAATCTGCTCTCAGCGAAACTACAGAAATCAGGAAAAAATACTGAAAACATGCATCTTCTCGAAAAGAAACGATTATTTTGATTTTGTACTTACACTAATGCATAGGCAATTTAATTATGAGCATTTTGGCAGAAATATTTTTTTCAAACGACCAAAATTAGATTTTATAACGATTTTATTCAACATTCTGAGCGTATTCGCTATTGTATCTCTTGCGCTGTTATTGAGGGAAAAAATGCTCAAGGTTATTTGGTCAGGGCCTTAAGTAGCATTTTTAGACCCGCTGTTTGAGCAAATTACTTGAACGCATATCCCGCCTAACGTTACAAGGTACTGATTTTCAATGTTATTTTACTACGATAAAATCGGTTGTCAGTAATGACGGCTTTTGAAAGATAAAAAATGTGTTTATTGTCACAGAAAAAGTGATGTCGGATAATATAGAGTAAAGAGGTTTGGAATACCCCAAATAAATTGTGATTAAGAGTGGTGTTCACTGAAAAATAAGATGTTTATGTCAATTTTAATGTTATATTGCTGTAAGCATAGTATTATTCATATAAATGGAGTGGAACTCTCTGCCTGCGTCTGTATTTCCGAACGCTTACAACCGTAATCTCTTCAAAGTGAACAGGCTCCTTCTCGGTAAGCTCGCTCCATAGTAGACCAAGACTAGAGTCTAGAGCAAACCCATCTCAAATAAAAAAAATGAAATCCTAATAAAAAATACTGATTGTTAAGCAAAACTAAGGCCCTACTGTCTAAGCCCGAAGTCCGTAGTTTCGGGCTTAGTTGCGGGCGTATTCTACTCCGTATCACCTACGGATTTACGGTTCGTCCCGAACTCGAACGAAAAATCACGAACGAACGATTTCACAGTAACAATCAAATCGTGTTGTCGCCCGCAACTAAGCCCGAGACTACGGACTTCGGGCTTAGAGAGAAGCCCCCCCTGAAACGAACCGGAAACGAGATATGAACCACGGGTTCCTGTTTCAATCTGTAGGATTTAAAGAAACCTTACATGAAGGGTGAGACTTTAAATAAGTTCGCTCGCTCACTCTTCATTCACACCACAGCAAAAAAACACATTATAAAAAAAAGAGTAACAAAAACATAAAATAACTGGACTAGGCAAGACATTATACAAAATTAAACCAAACCATATGCCCCTGGTTAATTGGATGTGTAATCTGTATAATTGATATGAAATAATATTAAATTGATGTAAATAAATTGACAGGTGATATGTTTTTGATGTGTATTTAATAATATGTCAGTCGGGTAAAACAGGTATTTCAAAATACGTACTTGAACGTACGCGAAATTTACTGATCATCATTGGGTATTTTTGTCTTTTTGTAACATGAAAGGTTCTTAAAGGTGTTATGTACGTATTCGTGTCTGGTTGTCATTCTAGCTTTAAATTTAAATAATATTAAAAATATCCCAATAATCAATATCACGCTATATTTATTGTACATATTGATATTGAAGTAAAAAATACGTCTAATCTGTATAAGACAATATTCTATGTACATGTTTCTTAAATATATTTTAATATAATAGTGTAAGTGAAACAATATGAATATATACTACTCAATACTGAATAATTATACTAATATTAATGAATGTAAGTGAAAATAATACAAATACAAGTCAATAGTCAAAAGCATGTTTATTAAAATATTATTAGTTACTATGACAAAAATATAAATACTCGTCAATAATCAATATAATTACATGTTTATCAATATATTTTAATAATATAATGTAAGTGAAAAAAATACCAATACTAGCCAATTCTCAATATACATGTTCATTAATTTAATATATTATTAGTTATTGTGAACAAGATATCAATACTAGTCAATACCCAATATAATTATTTATTTCATTAAATAAACTTATTTGGTAGATTTTATAGACTTAAGATAGCTGTATTGTTAAATTAAAATAGTTGTTGTCAATGTAAAAGCCCAGCTCGAATTAAACCTCCGATCATAATAAAACTATATATTATTTATTTTCATCGCAACATAACATAATTAATACCACCACGAGCCGATAGAGGGCGCCTCTCGGTTTTCGCTTTCTAATAAGACGATGCCTGAGTCCTTCAGGCTTCCTGTCTGGTAAGTGTAAGTATGAACTGAGGACCAATAGGCTAGTTTCCATCATCGACAAATTGCAAAACTATTTAGTCCGTCAGTTAGAGTATTGAAAAATAATGGACACGTATTTTTTGTTTTTGTAAATCAATGAATATTGATAAAGATAAAACGCATCAAAACTAAGGAGTTTTTTTTTTTTTATCCTTGGACAAATATTTTTTGATAATCTAACTGACGGACTAATTAGATTTTTTCAGGACACAAGCCTATTCTACTCATTTTTATGCGTAGTTAGAATTTGCATATCAGTCAAAATCTGTCAAAAGCCTCAACAATAACCTCAACTTTCATACAAGCGAATGCGGAAGTTGCTTAAAAGTTAGTAGAATTGGCGCTCTGATCAGCTGTAGCGATGTCACTTAAGCCTCGGTCTCGAAGTCAGCGATAACGGGGCGGGGGCGGCGGTGGCGCAGGGAGTGGCGCAACAACGCACACCCGGTCTCGAAGCAGTCATCGTAGTGTAGTGTTATGAGAAATTAGTGTCTGTTTGCGAACGAAATGTCTAAACTAAACAACGACGGCATCATCTTTTTGATACAAATTTTGAAATGTGAGCGCTTTCAAATTTTTTCTTGAATTTTAGCGTTTTATTCGAATTTTGATGTGTGATTTTGCTTTAGATATAGCCTTATAAAAAATAAAAATATGCCTAAGACAGTTTTGTCAAAGCGCTCTTACAAAATCGAATTGCTCAGGTTGACTAAAGTTGAATACCGCGCGTCACAAGATTATATTGATTTTCGACAATTATTTAAAAATATTTACTTTACTTTTAATTTGACCAATTTTTTTTTCAAGCAATATAGCAATGCCACCTTAATTATTAAATATTTTTTTATTTGAATTTTGATTATAATTTCATAGATAAAAATTATAGTTTCGTACGGAAAATAATGTCAATAACTCTCAGTTTTACAGAATTATTTTTGGTGTATTACTGTATGAATCGTAATAAATTGATTTGAACATTCCAAAGTAGAAGATACAGTTGTACCGTGGACATTTTTATAAATGATTAAATTATAATATCTTCGGTGTACCAAGGTATCAAAAGATACCCTAAAGCAACGTTTTGTGAAACATCCTTTGCGGAGTCAAGGATTTTACTGATGTACGTGAACAAATTGAAATATTTATTTAGAACACTCCCAAGATAAATGATCAAACTATCTTAGGCATATTTTTGTTTTTTTTTAAGGCTATATCTAAAGCAAAATCACACATCAAAATTCGAATAAAACGCTAAAATTCAAGAAAAAATGTGAAAGCCCTCTTAAAAGCAAAAAAAATTGCCAACACAACGTCAATGCAGACGCGCGGGCACCGTTACGCACTCCGCGCCCGCTGAATTCGTATCCATGGCCTTAGAACAGCCAGTAAATTCTGACAACATTTCACTGTGTACACTTAGGTGGAGTGAGCATCCATGGTTGTGGAATTTAACTCCACATGGACTTTTATGCAAAATTTAAATTCTTTATTCCTGGATATCGAATAAAACGAATTTATGGTGGAAGCGCTAGGGTAGACCGCGAAATTCAAATATTTTTATGTTTTTTGCAATTTGCCGGTCAGTGTGAAGGCTGTATGTTGAATAAAATACGATTCGCGGCCGTAACGCATATTTATCTAAAAGAATATACCCATTTTAATTATCGATTTAACCCTCGAGTTCATACAACTCGATTGAATGACTTTTTCACGAAATAACATTCAATCGAGTTCTATGAACTTAGAGGGTTATATTGATGATTCAAATGGTTATAATCCTTTAGATAAATGCTCTTTACAATCGCGAACCGTATTCTGTTCAACATACAGCTTCACACTGACCGGCAAATTACAAAAAACATAAAAATATTTTAATTTCGCGGGCTTCCCTGGAGCTTCCGCCTTAATAACTTGGTACGCATACGCAAGGTCTTTATCAACTTTAAAGATCTGGGTTTTTTTTCGTAGCAAAAATGAATCCTTCCGCTCTAGGTAGAACGAAAGGCAGTGTCAGACTCTGACTAAAACATACCTCTGTTTTAATAGCCTTCCAGGACCATGGTAACACTAAAACAAATCCGCAATCATGGAAATCTAGGTATTTGCGTAGACATATCAAAATTAAAAAAAAAGCTTCGCGCAACTGATAATATTATTGAACCGTCTAAATGCGATTGGTCTCATCATTGGTCTGATGAATTCTAAATGACTATGTTATACTCATGTAGACTTCGTTAGGACTATCAGGGGGTCTACTCTCTACTCCGTATCACATAACCACTAAGAATGAATGACAACACGATTTGACAGTTAATTCTTAGTTCGGGTTCGGGTCTAATCGTAAGTCCATAGGTTATACGGAGTAGTAGTTGCGATGTCGACGGCGCGTTCGTGTTCCACGCGCGCCTCAAAGAGAGTCAGCATTGGGAGGGGCCCGAAAGGGCCGACGCCTGCCGGAGTTGCGGGACTATTCGAAAGAGATACCGCGACTCCGGAACACAAAGGGCACTGAAGGAACATGGATGGGTTTTAGTCAGTAGAAGTCTGACACTCCCTCCCGCTCCGCCCAGAGCGGGAGAAGTAATTGGATGATTTCCCATCCCTAAAAAAAAGGGCTTAGGGAGTTGACCCCCTGATGTATACTAGTTTATATGAACTACTCAATCTAACAAGCATGGCTGCCGTGTGGCCCACATAGGCGATTTTTCGCGAGCGAAAAGCTTTCCCCATTTCGTAACAAGTCCCAATTTGAAAACAATCCAATTTCAACCTTTACGTCTTGTTCACAGGGAGCAACACTGCTCAAGCTTGTCGAGCGCCTGACCTACCACATATACGCAGATCTCAACCTTGTACGGACATTCCTGACGACGTATAGATCGTTCTGTTCACCTGGAGAACTGTTGGAGTTGCTAATAGAACGGTTCAAGATACCGGAGCCTAGTGAGGTGTATGACACTCCTAGGACTGGTGAGTACTGTGAGTTGTTTCTTGATGTGGAGTATATTTGTGGATATGGGGTACATTTGTACCCCTGGGCTATACTAACCGCTCTATTGTTCATTTTTAGTCTCAATAGTAAAAGCTCTAGGGTACACCTGTATGCCTGAGAAACTTGAATGTTATTGAAATGGGACCTGTGTATGTGGCCAGACCCATGGAATATTTGTGATGTGTATGGCCTACATATAGTTGTTCCGGGTCTGGTTGTTTATGTATGTGAGTTTAATAATAATTAGTGTTCGGATATTCGGATGCATATTTGCCTGAAGTTAAGATCAGGCTATTTACTTTATTATCGAAAAAATCTCGGATAAATGGGATAAACAAATTTTATGTTATACGTACTCCTAAATAATAACAGCCGCACGGTTCAATCTTTAAGGTTGAGCAACGCTTGCTAAGGTTGGTCTGTGGATGGATGACAATCCTAACATACAGAGTTTCCTCCGTGCCTCGGAAAGCACGTTAAGCTGTTGGTCCCGACCAGTCTTGTCTGAGAACCGTGTTACCCAGTTAATGGGTTGTGGAGGTCTGGTAGGCAGGCGCTCTACGTAAAATATTAGTATTCAGCTAAATCCGGTTTGACTGGAAGCCGACCCGAATATAGCTGGGAAAAGGTTAGTCAGATGATGACGTACTCGTATGAGATGAATTGCACCTGATTGGACACAAATTACAGTTGCCTTGTTGTAACTTAGTGTGGTTGCTTTTCCCTAATTTTATTGTCAGGAAAAGTATGAAAGTGTGCCTTCATGACTAAATCCGAAACTATGAGAGATAAATAATAATAGAAAGAATAGCTAATAAGGATTTAATTGTTTTACAAAAAAAACCTTGAAAAACCTAAAATAAAGCTTTTGGTAGATATGCAGCTGATTATCCGATCTCTAGTAACGATTGTAAACACATTTCTAGTGTGGGACAATGTTTTTTTTTAACTTTGTGACTCGGCTAAGTATAAAATATGATGTGTATTTGCGCACGCTAGTCCCAAGGATCAAGACGCCAAAGAAGGACGTGAGTCCCAACTCGTCGCTGCTGGATATTGATCTCTGTACGTAACTAGCATAGTGATAGTATTCTAATGGTGCGTTTACAAGGGCTATTTTTGAGCTCGTCAACACCTGGTCAATCTGGAGCTATAGGGTAGTTGCCTCAAAATATCTTATTAATCCGTCACATAGATATCCGAAAAATATTGGTCACGTATATTTTCTTTTTTCTTTCCGAAACACTATCGGATAGTGATCTCACAAGCCCTCCCTCTCCCTAGTCTGTCTGTGATGCGTTTTATCTTCGTCAATTTTAAGTGATTTGATGAAACAAAAAAAATACATATCTAATATTTTTCGATAATCTCACTGACGGACTAAGAGCGAATTTCACCAATAAAAAAAAAATAAAAAAGACATTTATTTCGAGCAATCTTGACTCGTATCTTGACCAATGAAATTGATCGCGATCAATACATCTAAACTGCGTTCAAGAGCTGTCAGCGTCAATATTCCACATAAAAATATAGAATAGAATACTCTTTATTATGTACACCATAAAAGTTACAGAAAAAAATGATGAAGAAAACATTACATAGGGCACAATGGGCGGCCTTATCGCTAAGAGCGATCTTTTCAAGACAACCTTTGGATGGATTTTAAACAGAACAGAAATACAGTACTGTAGGTAGTCTTAGGTGTACGATATAAATACATGATAGATAAATAAATACCATTATTATTTGGAATCAAAAAGCATAGAACCCAAGTAAAAACGATCATAGGAAAGTGATGTTTGATCATTGTCATTTGTTGTTTGAAAATATTGACACACTGACAGCTCGTAAACGTGGTAAACTGGTCGCGATCAGCACATCGCGTTCATTGATGAAATCCGCCCTAAATCGAATCATATTTTTTATCAGGAAACATCCGTATTAGTGGAGCAATGTGCAGAAACTTCAACCAAAAGCGGCATTTGTACCAGCCATATTGTTCCTAATAGGCTTGTGTCCTGAAAAATATTGACACTGACAGCTCGTAAACGTGGTAAACTGGTCGCGATCAGCACATCGCGTTCATTGATGAAATCCGCCCTAAATCGAATCATATTTTTTACTCAGGAAACATCCGTATTAGTGGAGCAATGTGTAGAAACTTCAACCAAAAGCGGCATTTGTACCAGCCATATTGTTCCTAATAGGCTTGTGTCCTGAAAAAATCTAATTAGTCCGTCAGTTAGATTATCAAAAAATAATTGAACCGTGTTTTTTCTTTTGTTACGGGAGCCAAAATTTACGAAGTTACGACGCTTTTAAAATTCTCAATACGTCACACCTTCGCATAATTTTTAGTGAGTCGTGACGTCACAAGCCCCCACTCCCGAGTTGTGATGCGTTTTATCTTTGTCAATATTCATTGATTTACAAGAACAAAAAATACGTGTCCTTTATTTTTCAATACCCTAACTGACGGACTAAATAGTTTTGCAATTTGTGGATGATGGAATCTAGCCTATTGCACCATATTTCTCTCTGGGTTTTGTTTTTGTTTTGAAGTGAAAACTTTTTTAGCAGCGTTGAGCACTTTTATTGGGATGGGTATAAAATTTTAAACTCGCGTCAGGACACGTGACCTGATCGATAATTCGTAAGACAAACTCGCATCAGAACACGTGACCTGTTCGAAAATTCGTAAGACAGATGATTCAAAAATGCACAACGTTAATGTTCAAGTTTTCACTTCTGCCGGCACTCTCGGAGTGCAACCCGTTGTTTTTTTTTCACCATATTACGTGTATTGCCTAGTTTCGTGTAGTGTTCCCTATCGCACTTTTTGCGTTATCATTGCAAAAAGTTTAGACAAATTGACGTTTTCTGGCATTGCTTGATATTCTGTGACGTCAATAATTATACGTATAATTGATGACTTTTCATCGATGCTCGTGTAAACGCACCGTAAGTTTTGATTATTGACGTACCTCAACCGTCGTGGGTTTCTGGAGTGGCGATCACGTACCGAAAGACGAAGCGTTGGCAAGTCTCCTACAAGGTGGACCGATACCTGGTGAAGGTCGCGGGTAGCCGATGGATGCTAAACGCACAGAACCGGTCGATGAGGCGACTCTTGGGGAAGGCCTATGCCCAGAAGCGGACATAACTATCTCTATCTATTAAAGAAAAAGATGCAAATAGTTAGGAAAAGACTGCAATACCTTAGATAAAACCCAACGGTATCGAGAAGGATCAGCTATATTTTATGTATATTTCTTTAACAGCGGATAGTATAGAGAGCGTTGCGAGTACGGACGCGGAGAAACTTAGTAAAAATACAGCGAGGGAAGACTGGAAGAGGTACCGGAAAGAGTTCCAGCAGCCTGTCAAGTTTAGGTGAGTTTAGTAACTTTTAGTACTGTTTTACTTGCTTACAATGCTCTTCTCTACGCGTATGAAAAAAAAAAAATTAAATAAATCTTTATTTCAGACTATTAGTCCATAATTAAGTTAGTATTTTCGTGTTAGTAACAATGGCGCTTACGAAGTAGGTTAGTATTGTTAGTTTATATAAAATGTTTATTTATTTATGCCTAAGACTGTCCCCACCCAGTGTCCCTGGAAGGGACAGTCCGGTCTGGCAGCTAACATTTTCAGGATGCTGTTGTCACTACCGTGCAAGCGCTGTAGTAAGGAGGCCGCTTTCTTCCGCATGATGGCATGAGAACCATCTGTGTGAGCCTCCGCGAACATTCCTGAAGCACGACAACGCCATGGCAGTCCCAACAGCATCCTAAAAGCATTATTTAATAAGCATTATGAAACAAGGTTTTCGAAGAAGAAAAGGTCACGGATAAATAAAACTGCCCTACGTCCTACAGTAAAGAAAACTATCTAAAAGTTGTTTAAGGAAATGGATGAAAATACCATTGCCAGTAGCCCACCAAACACAAAACCTGTTTTGTCGGAATAAATGGAGGTTAAAAAAATAGTAACAAATAGAAGTAGAAACGTTTATTACCAAAAATATTGCATAGTTTCTTACATTAGCCCCAAACTAAGCATGCCTGTATCTTGGGTACCAATATCGAGGGTTAACCATCAAAATTTAAACTAAAGTACACAAATTCGGTAGTAACTAATTCGGAAGTCACAATTGAAAAAATACAGGAAATTAGTTCTTCTGTAGGAGCAGTCACTGTCGGTCACAATTGAAAAAATACAGGAAATTAGTTCTTCTGTAGGAGCAGTCACTGTCGTCACAATTAAAAAAATACAGGAAATTAGTTCTTCTGTAGGAGCAGTCACTGTCGTCACAATTTAAAAAATACAGGAAATTAGTTCTTCTGTAGGAGCAGTCACTGTCGTCACAATTTAAAAAATACAGGAAATTAGTTCTTCTGTAGGAGCAGTCACTGTCGGTCACAATTTAAAAAATACAGGAAATTAGTTCTTCTGTAGGAGCAGTCACTGTCGGTCACAATTTAAAAAATACAGGAAATTAGTTCTTCTGTAGGAGCAGTCACTGTCGTCACAATTTAAAAAATACAGGAAATTAGTTCTTCTGTAGGAGCAGTCACTGTCGTCACAATTTAAAAAATACAGGAAATTAGTTCTTCTGTAGGAGCAGTCACTGTCGGTCACAATTTAAAAAATACAGGAAATTAGTTCTTCTGTAGGAGCAGTAATAGGGAATATGCATGAAAAAAGTGTTTATGATCTGAACAGTTTATCTAAAAGTATTGGAAAATATAATACTAACTGTGAAATTAGAATCAATTAGACCATTTACAGGCACTTTTGAATTGTCAAGGTCGGTCGGTCCAAAAAAAGATGATGAAGCTATTTGCACGTTCCAAAGCGTAGATCTCTATGGAGAAGAACGTGCAAGAAACTCAACGGACACTCTTTTAAATCAATTGATGGACTTAATACAAAAATCATGGTAACACATGGTAACATATGGTAACAGTTGATCGCCACGGGCTGTTCTTCTGTAGAACTATGTTCCACGATGGAGCACGTTTGTCTAGAAGAAAACTTTGACGAATATAAACTGTGGGAAATCATCTAATGCCTCCTTCCACTTGGGCATATTGTGCGGGAGTGTCAGACTCTTACTGACTCAAACCCACCCGTATTCCTTCAAATGCCCTTTGCTTTCCAGGGCTTCGGTGAATCTTTCGAACGATTTAACCCTCAAAATATATTGAATTAATTAAGTTTTTTGTTTGGAATCTCCCTAGTTATAAACTCTGTTTTTACTTAATAGCAAAATGTTTTGATAAAAACCTGTCGGTTCTTCCGTGCGGTGGGGACCTGGTGATTTGCAATACTGGTATTTTATGCCTAACTCAGACACCAGGTCCTCACGTTGCTAATTAGACAAATATTATCTGAAACACCAAGAATAAGATTGTAATTGTGAGGAGAAATAAATAATTTTGATTTAATTTGATTTTAATTATTTGTTTGAATTGTTCCTCTTTTATTCCGGACGCTTTTATTTATCCTGCTCGTCTTTTCCATCGTTCTCACATGTATGTATAATTTCATCCCGATGGAAACAAAACTTTGTTACAATTTATTAATTTTAAAAGAGTGTCCGTGAAGTTTCTTGCACGTTTTTCTTCACAGAGACCTACGCTTTGGAACGTGCAAATAGCTTCAACTTTTTGGACCGACCGACCTTGACAATTAAAAAGTGCCTGTAAATGGTTTAATTGAAATAAATGCTTGAGTGAGTTTTACACAACCCTGGCAGGAGACATGATGATGTACTGTTCTTTCCAGGGTAATAAACGTCTTACGACATTGGGTAGACCAGCATTTTTACGACTTCGAGCGCGAACCAGCGCTCTTGGACAAGCTGAGGGAGTTCCTGGAGTCGGTTGACGGCAAGCCCATGAAGAAGTGGGTGCAGAGTGTCCTCAAGACGCTGCAAAGAAAGGTAGGAGTTGTTCAACTGCTGAGTGTTCATGGAACGTGTTAGTGCTACTTTGTGGGATCTAGGTTCTGTCCCACATTTCTTTTTGCGCTGGATTGGAGAATACACTAAAGAGTTCAGTGAAAAATCCTGTTGTTTGATTTGAAGATTTATTGTTCACAGTTTATAGTCATATACACAGTTACATAGGCACAAATCACATAGTCCATCAAAGTCAATCACATAAGAGTTTCATATAAGAGTCACATAAAATAAGGCACATAAGACAAGTAAATTAAAACATTAAAACCAGAATACTGAACCATACTATTTACAATAAGAGAGATCTGTAGAACTGTTCAACTGAATACTAATTTAAAACGCTAGGATTCTCACAATATATGCTCGTTCCTGTGGGCGCAAGTAGTGATAGATTTGCCCTATTGAAGACCAATCGATGTTCCGTGGGCTGAGCCCGATTTTGGTCTGACCAATCACATCCCTCTGTCCTTCGTTCAGGTCTGGACAGGTTCGGACAAGTTTCGACTTGTTGAGCAGACCGTTGGTGTTTCCTAATTAGCATATTATTTATGTGGGAAAGTATCTTATAGTTTATTTAGAGAGAAACTAAACAGAGATCAATATAAACAAAGGTAATTAAGATTATTAAAAGACTATTTACAGTGTGTTTAAGCTAATCAGTTGGTTTGTGTGGGTGTCCTACACAGCTACCTAGTGTGCTTTTGATGAGACTCTAAGTTTGTTTTGCATTTGTAACAAAAACACGTCTCTGGAAACCAGCGCAGCGCCTTGCATCTATTTCAGACACGAGTCCTAACTCTTACCATACTGCGATGGCCTTTTTTGCGGATGAAGTCACTAATTTTGTCATACTTCGCGCAAATAAATTTGTTTTCTTTCTTTTATTTCAAGCTACCGGCTGAACTCTAAACAGCCCCTGATCCGGTCTATACATACAATGTAGGCAAAATCTATAGACCCAGGCGCTACATAAGGGCCCCGGGGCCCGAGAGAAATAACAGAGGGGGGATATAATTGTTTTATTTGGATTTTTCCGTTATTATTTCACGAAGGTTCTAGGTTTAGGCCGCCCCTTGGTAAAGTTAGCTACAGGCCCCGCGCTGCCTTAAAACTTCATTGGTAAAAGTATTCACGATCGCCACCACGATCGACTGAGTTCAGCCTTTGTCGAGCACAACGTTCTAGATTCCTTTGAACGCCACTAGATGGCGTTGGCGTACCGATTGTTCAATCGACTGACGTATTTCCGACGTGTATATGTCAACGGAAAGTAGATGAACAATTTTTTCTTAAAAGTACACGGATACATTGGAAAATATTTAATTTGTATAGGATTTGTTGTTTTCAAAATTATATGTTCACAATTTATCGAGAAATTATAATCTAATAAAGATCTTTTATATTCTAACGGAGTTTGCCATTTCCGGTGACATGTATTTAATGTAAGCATACCTACGCCCGCTGGCTTGGGGTGACGGACACCATTGTCCCTAAAGCCAAGCGTGATCTTATGTTATTGGTGTCCTGTCTACCAGAGCCTACCCTCGGACTGCGACTCGGTGTCCAACCTGTCCGTGACGTCAGTGGTGTCGCACGTGTTCGACCGGCTGCCGCCCACGCCGCTGAAGCACGTGGCGGAGCCCGAGCGCAACGACTGGCACCCGCTGGCGCTGCACCCGCTGGAGCTGGCCAGGCAACTCACGCTGCTCGAGTTCCATCTGTACCGACAGGTAAGCTAGGAAGAAAAAAAATCTCGCGACGTTTTTTAACACTTGTGTTGAAAAACGTCATGAGATTTTTTTCTTCATTCTCGTCTACATAGCGCGTCTGCGACTCAGTTGCAAAATACTTCTGGACTTAGCTTAGAGCCGAAAAGCAAAAGAACAAAAAATACTTTTGTCACCAGTTTGGTCATAAACTCAACCTAATATGAGTCATTATTGCCCAGTGGGTTATAATGAAATTCAGCACAATACTATTGCCCGGAGGTCAATAATGTGATTTGAACTTTGAACTCAACTTAAGACCAACGGGATCCGCTCGCGTCGCCACTTTTCTTCGTGACTTTCGAACAATTTTCTCGCAGTAGGCTGTGTGAAAAGTAGAGTATGCTCCTGAGGGATTCGTGTCTTTGCCTTTGGCTAGCTTGAATCCCTCGCTGCGTTCAGGATTCTTGTATTAATTTCGAACCCTTCATACGGTTCGGGATTCAAAATGACGCCCGTGACATAAGACACTGCTTTATCTCCTCGGTGCATAATCTTCTATAAGGCAGCTGAATATACGGGCAATTTACATGAAGCGACTGCTTTGGGGCCGTTCAAGTATTCCGTAAGCAACAATGGGGGGTGGGAGACTTTACTATGCTTATTTTTGATGACATAGGGGCGGGGGGGGGGGTTTAAATGGTGATTACGTCAGCAATATTTATTTACTTTTTTGTTTGCAAATCTTAGTAGATTTTGATTTGGCATTACTCTCACGTGATGCTTCACAAGTTAAGTAAGAAATAAAAGAAGTTGAGGAAATAGGTCTCGCGCGAACAAAAACCACACCAATGCTTACGTAAGCATAGGAGGGAGGGGTAAGAGCTTTGATTACTATCGCTGACAAGGGGAGGTGTATAAAAATGACAAATTCTGCTTACGTAATACTTGAACGGCCTCTTTTGCCTGCACTTACAGGTAACCAAGCGATTTTGCTGCGTTTCCACCAGAGATGTGCGAGAATGTGTTTGTTAAGAACCAATAAAATAGCTTGCACTGAGCTATATATATATATATATATGAGGTTAGGTAAATGAAGACTGGTAATCAGCTGTTCGGTAAATATTGTCGACAATGTGCCTCATAGAGCGGTTGTGTATATAAAAAACAACTAGTTAAAAATGGCGAAAACAATTTTAAGTTAAAAATAAAACCAGTTTAACGGTTCGGATCTTTAAGCCTCACCTTGTAACAGTAACCTTCTCATAAAAAATTATACCCAGTCTAATGTGTTTCCCGTCATCTCCAGGTGAAACCTTCAGAGCTGGTGGGTGCCGTATGGACCAAGAAAGACAAGGAGAAGACCAGCCCCAATCTACTTAGGATAATTAAACATACCACCAATGTGAGTACCAAAATATGTTAATATCTTTTTCATTACTCATGCTCGGAAAGTAGACCTGAAGTTGCCTGAGGAGCGGGTTGAAAGTATTACATTGCAGCCCTAGGGAGAATCGTTTTCAACTGACAGCCGTCAAATCATGAATAAAAAACGAAATACTTATTAGCTCTAATAAACAATCATGAAATAATATTTTAAATACCTTCAGCAGCGATAAAGTTATAAAGCTTCAAAGATTACTATTAGAAAGAGAAGTCCGATATGAACTTTGACGTCAAAATCCATTGACGTCTATATAGCTGCCATAGAAGACAGTGTTTTCGCGAGAGGGATAGATTTATTTGTTTAAAATAATTATAAGTCGTTTGTTTTTCGGGCAATTTTAATTCTATTTTCACTGTTAGTATTTTATTTTTGTATGGTTTTAGATAAACTGTATAGATAATAAATATTTTTTTTTTCATACATACTAAAATTACCTTTAATTCACAGTTTACACGCTGGATGGAGAAATGGATAGTCGAAAGCGAGAACCTGGATGAACGTGTCGGCGTAGTATCTAGGCTACTAGAAGTGTGCGTCGCTCTACGGCACCTGAACAACTTCAACGGAGTGCTAGCTGTTGTGGCGGCGTGCGGCAGTGCCTCCGTGCACCGCCTCAGGGCTACCTTCCAGGTAAGACCAGCATCTACCATGGTGGTGGAATAGTCTTATCCACTGAAAAAATGTAACAAGTCCGTCAGTTAGATTGTCAAAAAATATTTGACCCGTGTTTTTTCTTATATTACGTAAAGCAAAACTGAAGAAGAAACGACGCTTTTAAAATTCTCAATTCGTCACGCCGTGGTATAATTTTTTGTGCGTTCTAACGTCACGAGCCCCCACTTCCGAGTCCCTGGTGATTGCCACTTATTCTGGCTCCTAGAAGTTGCAATGGTATGACTAAGTGCTTGTTTACGAAGACGCGCGGCGTCGCTAACACTATATTCAAGCATAATGGCGTTGTAGAAGAGCGAATTACGCACTTGGCGTAGAACGCGGCGTGGCCCGTGGCGCCTTACGCCCCGCGTAAACGAGCACTTAGTGAGATGGGCTTGCCCCAAAAAACATGCATGTACCGAATTTATTTTTCCATGTATATTCAACTCAATATCTTCTTGTTCAACAGATGGTACCAATCCGCCTCACGCGGGCGCTCGAAGAGTTCCGCGAGCTGAACTCGGACCACTTCCGAAGGTACCAGGAGCGCCTGCGCAGCATCAACCCTCCCTGCGTGCCATTCTTCGGCATGTACCTCACCAACATACTGCATATAGAGGAGGGCAACCTAGGTGAGCAGACATCAGAAATCATTTATGTTGCAATGGATGTGGTACAAAATAAGATGAAAATTGGTAGAAACAGTTCCTACGCATAACCTGACGGCATGCAAAAAAAAAAAATATATCCATTCAATAATATTAGACAACCAAACACGCAAAAATAAGTAGTTGTGTGGATCTACAACCTAAAACAAAACAAAATCAACAGTTTTAAGTCCATATTGGAGCGAGCTAACCCAGAAGTGCCTTTTCACTCTGACTTTGAAAAGATGAGGGTTGTAAGCGTTCGAAAACACAGACGCAGGCAGAGAGTCCCACTCCTTTGCTGTGCGCGTTTTTTTCTATCAAAATGCTTTTCGTTACAGACTATCTGCCCGACTCGGAGCTAATAAACTTCTCGAAGCGGCGCAAAGTGGCGGAGATCACGGGGGAGATACAGCAGTATCAGAACCAGCCTTACTGTCTCACGCCGGAGCCGAAGACCAGGGTATGTCTATACTGATATCAATTTTACTTCTATTATTATTATTTTAGCATTATTTTGTCAACCTTCTTTAAGATTAATCGAAATTGCTGTACTGTCGAGCAGCGGCCGGCAAAAGTTGTATGAAAATTCATTAAATTCAATTCAAAGTTATTTATTCTCTCTTCACAATGGTTGCCTTGCCTTAAATTAACATTGCTTATTACTAATTTATGTAACTACATTTCACCGTTGTAAGAGACTGGTGCCTGAAATTGGTTTTGGGAACAAAACCTGTGGTACAGGTCACCAGGCTAACTATTTTTTCTAATGCTGCAGGCCCTTAAACATTTTTTTAAAACGACCTTAGTTCGTACAAATATGCATCGTAAACAAAAGAAAATTAAACAAAAATACACATAATAGAAAGTAAACAAAAAGAAAAATCAAAACAATTATGTATTAAAAACAAAAAATTAAAAAGCATGTAGCTGAAATGAGTTATATGTGGTGATGCTTAAGTATTAAGAGTGCAGGTACAAGGGCGAGTATGTGATGTGAGTCGTGTATGTGATGGTGGGTCGTGTATCTGATGTGAGTCGTGTATGTGATGTGAGTCGCGTATGTGATGTGAGTTGTGTATGTGATGTGAGTCGTGTATCTGATGTGAGTCGTGTATGTGATGTGAGTCGAGGATGTGATGTGAGTCGTGTATGTGATGGTGGGTCGTGTATCTGATGTGAGTCGTGTATGTGATGTGAGTCGCGTATGTGATGTGAGTTGTGTATGTGATGTGAGTCGTGTATCTGATGTGAGTCGTGTATGTGATGTGAGTCGAGGATGTGATGTGAGTCGTGTATGTGATGGTGGGTCGTGTATCTGATGTGAGTCGTGTATGTGATGTGAGTCGCGTATGTGATGTGAGTTGTGTATGTGATGTGAGTCGTGTATCTGATGTGAGTCGTGTATGTGATGTGAGTCGAGGATGTGATGTGAGTCGTGTATGTGATGGTGGGTCGTGTATCTGATGTGAGTCGTGTATGTGATGTGAGTCGCGTATGTGATGTGAGTTGTGTATGTGATGTGAGTCGTGTATCTGATGTGAGTCGTGTATGTGATGTGAGTCGAGGATGTGATGTGAGTCGTGTATGTGATGGTGAGTCGTGTATCTGATGTGAGTCGTGTATGTGATGTGAGTCGTGTATCTGATGTGAGTCGTGTATGTGATGTGAGTCGAGGATGTGATGTGAGTCGTGTATGTGATGTGGGTCGTGTATGTGATGTGAGTTGCGTATGTGATGTGGGTCGTGAATGTGATGTGAGTCGTGTATGTGATGTGGGTCGTGTATGTGATGTGAGTCGAGGATGTGATGTGAGTCGTGTATGTGATGTGAGTTGCGTATGTGATGTGGGTCGTGAATGTGATGTGAGTCGTGTATGTGATGTGGGTCGTGTATGTGATGTGAGTCGTGTATGTGATGTGGGTCGTGTATGTGATGTGGGTCGTGTATGTGATGTGGGTCGTGTATGTGATGTGAGTCGTGTATGTGATGTGGGTCGTGTATGTGATGTGAGTCGTGTATGTGATGTGAGTCGTGTATGTGATGTGGGTCGTGTATGTGATGTGAGTCGTGTATGTGATGTGGGTCGTGTATATATGATGTGAATCGAGGATGTGATGTGGGTCGTGTATGTGATGTGGATCGTGTATGTGATGTGAGTCGTGTATGTGAATGAAAGTGCGTTCCAGAGCGAATATGACCTGTGAGTCTATGAGACGAGTTTATGAATTAGAAAGTGTACGGTAGCGAGTTTGGGGTGAGGGTCAGTCATGGGAGATGAGGGACGGGGCCTGTTTATTTCAGAACAGACAAAATATTCTCATTTTTTTCACAGTCAAGGGTTTGGAGGAATGCTTTGACGGCTTTTTTACATTGTGAATTAATTTAAGGATAATGTTAAAAGCCATATCTGTAGTGTTTTGCGGCCAAATAAATTACATAGTAATCTCATATCTGTCGTGTAATTTAAAAATCGAACGATCTTTTATTCCGAAACATGGCAACCAAGGAGGTAACTTATCAATGGTTTTATTTAAATTTCGAACTGGCTTGCAAATAGAAAGCTGTTTATTGAAATAAAAAATGAACACTTACGCGGTAATTATTATTATTATTGTTGGTTATTCGACATTGATTTTGAAAAGTAGGTGTATTTTAATTTCCGCGCATTTTTTGAGAAACGTACCATACAAGCCTTCGCCACAACTAGGCATTGTTGGACTTACGTATGTGGGGCCGAGGCACGTCGTCCATCAATGCCTCTTTTGATGGCCGCTGCAGTAATTTACTATAAAGCGACGTCAGGACAGCCCACAATATCATTTGGATCCCTATTTTATTTTACTAGGACATAGGTGTGGGTAGTCGGGCTAGGATAATTAAACGACGTATGTCACACAAAATATAATAAGAATCTTATTATAAAATTATTAGGAACAATGAAACATTAGACACTCTACCAAAAACGTAGCGCGTATTCTGGATGCGAATGGATTGCTTGCCGGAGTCGAACTGCGGGTCTAAAAAGCCACTTTAGCAGAATCATATTAGATTCATAATATTAACTAGCTGATTCTCGCGGCTGCGCCCGCTTTACAACTATACTTAAACCTTCCTCGAGAACGGGTCTATGCGTTGTTGAAAACAGCATGAAAATCGCTACAGTAGTTGTTGACAACAGACGGGCAGACGCGCCGAAGTACTTTGTTTTTAACCGACTTCCCAAAAAATAGGAGGTTATCAATTCGGTTGTATTTTTATTTTTTATGTTTGTTACCTCATAACTCCGACAATTATGAACCGATTTGAAAAATTCTTGTTTTATCTGAAAGGATATACTTGCAGATTGGTCCCATTTAAATTTTATGAAAATCGGTTACGAACTTTGGATTTTAAATCGAAATAGCTGGAATTCGTCTACTTGAATGATACTTTTATGTCATTCAAGTAATCGAAATTGCGTATTTTGCTTTTCTGCGATTTTGCAGTGGTGTTGTTAGGTGTGGGGTACCACTAAAACGTGAAAAATAAAAAACTTTACAAAAAAATACAACCGACTTCCAAAAAAAAACACTACAAAGTAAAAAATAACTTTAATTTCGGAAGTCGGTGTCAAAATACGAAGAAACTAACAAAAACACCGACTTCCGAAATTAAAGTTATTTTTTACTTTGTAGTGTTTTTTTTTGGAAGTCGGTTGTATTTTTTTGTAAAAAGTTTTTTATATAATATGTAATGATGACACAAGAACCTGTTGTTATATTTGCAGGCATTCCTAGAATCCCTGGACCCGTTCCCCGGCAAGGACGACAACGAGATCACCAACTACCTGTACGCCAAGAGCCTGGAGATCGAGCCGCGCCTCGCCAAGCAGATGCCCAAGTTTGTGAGTATGCACTATACTTCAAGCAGATGCCCAAGTTTGTGAGTATGCACTATACTTCAAGCAGATGCCCAAGTTTGTGAGTATGCACTATACTTCAAGCAAATGCCCAAGTTTTTGAGTATGCACTATACTTCAAGCAGATGCCCAAGTTTGTGAGTATGCACTATACTTCAAGCAGATGCCCAAGTTTGTGAGTATGCACTATACTTCAAGCAGATGCCCAAGTTTGTGAGTATGCACTATACTTCAAGCAGATGCCCAAGTTTGTGAGGTATGCACTATACTTCAAGCAGATGCCCAAGTTTGTGAGTATGCACTATACTTCAAGCAGATGCCCAAGTTTGTGAGGTATGCACTATACTTCAAGCAGATGCCCAAGTTTGTGAGGTATGCACTATACTTCAAGCAGATGCCCAAGTTTGTGAGGTATGCACTATACTTCAAGCAGATGCCCAAGTTTGTGAGTATGCACTATACTTCAAGCAGATGCCCAAGTTTGTGAGTATGCACTATACTTCAAGCAAATGCCCAAGTTTGTGAGTATGCACTATACTTCAAGCAAATGCCCAAGTTTTTGAGTATGCACTATACTTCAAGCAGATGCCCAAGTTTGTGAGTATGCACTATACTTCAAGCAGATGCCCAAGTTTGTGAGTATGCACTATACTTCAAGCAGATGCCCAAGTTTGTGAGTATGCACTATACTTCAAGCAGATGCCCAAGTTTGTGAGTATGCACTATACTTCAAGCAGATGCCCAAGTTTGTGAGTATGCACTATACTTCAAGCAGATGCCCAAGTTTGTGAGTATGCACTATACTTCAAGCAAATGCCCAAGTTTTTGAGTATGCACTATACTTCAAGCAGATGCCCAAGTTTGTGAGTATGCACTATACTTCAAGCAGATGCCCAAGTTTGTGAGTATGCACTATACTTCAAGCAGATGCCCAAGTTTGTGAGTATGCACTATACTTCAAGCAGATGCCCAAGTTTGTGAGTATGCACTATACTTCAAGCAAATGCCCAAGTTTTTGAGTATGCACTATACTTCAAGCAGATGCCCAAGTTTGTGAGTATGCACTATACTTCAAGCAGATGCCCAAGTTTGTGAGTATGCACTATACTTCAAGCAGATGCCCAAGTTTGTGAGTATGCACTATACTTCAAGCAGATGCCCAAGTTTGTGAGTATGCACTATACTTCAAGCAGATGCCCAAGTTTGTGAGTATGCACTATACTTCAAGCAGATGCCCAAGTTTGTGAGTATGCACTATACTTCAAGCAGATGCCCAAGTTTGTGAGTATGCACTATACTTCAAGCAGATGCCCAAGTTTGTGAGTATGCACTATACTTCAAGCAGATGCCCAAGTTTGTGAGTATGCACTATACTTCAAGCAGATGCCCAAGTTTGTGAGTATGTATTATACTTCAAGCAGATGCCCAAGTTTGTGAGTATGCACTATACTTCAAGCAGATGCCCAAGTTTGTGAGTATGCACTATACTTCAAGCAGATGCCCAAGTTTGTGAGTATGCACTATACTTCAAGCAGATGCCCAAGTTTGTGAGTATGCACTATACTTCAAGCAGATGCCCAAGTTTGTGAGTATGCACTATACTTCAAGCAGATGCCCAAGTTTGTGAGTATGCACTATACTTCAAGCAGATGCCCAAGTTTGTGAGTATGCACTATACTTCAAGCCGTGTCTGATCTTGAAGTGGTAGGGAGTTGTGTCAAGCATTGCGTCAATGGGCTTGTGTCCTGAAAAAATCTAATTAGTCCGTTAGTTAGATTATCAAAAAATATCTGACCCGTATTTTTGATTTTGTTACGGGAACCAAAATTGACGAAGTTACGACGCTTTTAAAATTCTCATTACGTGACGCCCTGGCATAATTTTTAGCGGTTCGTGACGTCACGAGCCCCCACTCCCGAGTTTTGATGCGTTATATTGATAAAAATGCAGATAAACTATATAACTGTATACCGTACCCAAAGATTACAGGAAAACATAAAGTCTGTAGTGAATTAATAATAATATGTTAAAAAAATGAAATTCGTTCGGAACCCTGTGCACGCGAGTCCGACTCGCACTTGTTTTCATCGAATTTGATTGCTGACTTTCCATAGACTTCCTCACTTCACAATAGGCAACATGCATGGTTTGGACTATGCCCCCTAGACGTTGCCTATAAGGAATTTAGATTTCTTCTCACTTTCGAGACATCGGGTACCTCTACAGATGTTTTGGGCCCAGTAGGACGCTGACTCTAACTGTTTGTTACAGCCGCGCAGGTACCCGGACCTGTCCCTGAAGCAGGTGAAGGTGTCGCGGCGAGCGCACGCGCATCTGGACAGCACGCCCGGCTCCGGCGCCTCGTATGGGAATGCGCACTGTGACGATACACTCAGTGAGTATATGTTTGTACTAACTCTGAAGCAGGTGAAGGTGTCGCGGCGAGCGCACGCGCATCTGGACAGCACGCCCGGCTCCGGCGCCTCGTATGGGAATGCGCACTGTGACGATACACTCAGTGAGTATATGTTTGTACTAACTCTGAAGCAGGTGAAGGTGTCGCGGCGAGCGCACGCGCATCTGGACAGCACGCCCGGCTCCGGCGCCGCCTACGGGAATGCGCACTGTGACGATACACTCAGTGAGTATATGTTTGTACTAACTCTGAAGCAGGTGAAGGTGTCGCGGCGAGCGCACGCGCATCTGGACAGCACGCCCGGCTCCGGCGCCTCGTATGGGAATGCGCACTGTGACGATACACTCAGTGAGTATATGTTTGTACTAACTCTGAAGCAGGTGAAGGTGTCGCGGCGAGCGCACGCGCATCTGGACAGCACGCCCGGCTCCGGCGCCTCGTATGGGAATGCGCACTGTGACGATACACTCAGTGAGTATATGTTTGTACTAACTCTGAAGCAGGTGAAGGTGTCGCGGCGAGCGCACGCGCATCTGGACAGCACGCCCGGCTCCGGCGCCTCGTATGGGAATGCGCACTGTGACGATACACTCAGTGAGTATATGTTTGTACTAACTCTGAAGCAGGTGAAGGTGTCGCGGCGAGCGCACGCGCATCTGGACAGCACGCCCGGCTCCGGCGCCTCGTATGGGAATGCGCACTGTGACGATACACTCAGTGAGTATATGTTTGTACTAACTCTGAAGCAGGTGAAGGTGTCGCGGCGAGCGCACGCGCATCTGGACAGCACGCCCGGCTCCGGCGCCTCGTATGGGAATGCGCACTGTGACGATACACTCAGTGAGTATATGTTTGTACTAACTCTGAAGCAGGTGAAGGTGTCGCGGCGAGCGCACGCGCATCTGGACAGCACGCCCGGCTCCGGCGCCTCGTATGGGAATGCGCACTGTGACGATACACTCAGTGAGTATATGTTTGTACTAACTCTGAAGCAGGTGAAGGTGTCGCGGCGAGCGCACGCGCATCTGGACAGCACGCCCGGCTCCGGCGCCTCGTATGGGAATGCGCACTGTGACGATACACTCAGTGAGTATATGTTTGTACTAACTCTGAAGCAGGTGAAGGTGTCGCGGCGAGCGCACGCGCATCTGGACAGCACGCCCGGCTCCGGCGCCTCGTATGGGAATGCGCACTGTGACGATACACTCAGTGAGTATATGTTTGTACTAACTCTGAAGCAGGTGAAGGTGTCGCGGCGAGCGCACGCGCATCTGGACAGCACGCCCGGCTCCGGCGCCTCGTATGGGAATGCGCACTGTGACGATACACTCAGTGAGTATATGTTTGTACTAACTCTGAAGCAGGTGAAGGTGTCGCGGCGAGCGCACGCGCATCTGGACAGCACGCCCGGCTCCGGCGCCTCGTATGGGAATGCGCACTGTGACGATACACTCAGTGAGTATATGTTTGTACTAACTCTGAAGCAGGTGAAGGTGTCGCGGCGAGCGCACGCGCATCTGGACAGCACGCCCGGCTCCGGCGCCTCGTATGGGAATGCGCACTGTGACGATACACTCAGTGAGTATATGTTTGTACTAACTCTGAAGCAGGTGAAGGTGTCGCGGCGAGCGCACGCGCATCTGGACAGCACGCCCGGCTCCGGCGCCTCGTATGGGAATGCGCACTGTGACGATACACTCAGTGAGTATATGTTTGTACTAACTCTGAAGCAGGTGAAGGTGTCGCGGCGAGCGCACGCGCATCTGGACAGCACGCCCGGCTCCGGCGCCTCGTATGGGAATGCGCACTGTGACGATACACTCAGTGAGTATATGTTTGTACTAACTCTGAAGCAGGTGAAGGTGTCGCGGCGAGCGCACGCGCATCTGGACAGCACGCCCGGCTCCGGCGCCTCGTATGGGAATGCGCACTGTGACGATACACTCAGTGAGTATATGTTTGTACTAACTCTGAAGCAGGTGAAGGTGTCGCGGCGAGCGCACGCGCATCTGGACAGCACGCCCGGCTCCGGCGCCGCCTACGGGAATGCGCACTGTGACGATACACTCAGTGAGTATATGTTTATACTAACTTTCTCCTACGCATGTCCCGTAATTCCCGTTCCCGTAGGAATTTCGGGAAATCCTCTCAGTGCACCCCTACGGAGTGTAAGGACGCTACATGCCAAATTTCAACATTCTACGACCAATAGTTTTAGCTGTGCGTTGATCGATCAGTCGTTTACAAATAGATAGTCCCCCAAAAAGGCCGCCGATCACCACTTCCTAGTGTTTTAGCTGGGAAGAAGTGGCCAACAAACTCTCCAGCAACAAAAAATAAAGAATATAATAATAAATAAGAAATATAAAACACACTTGGGCTCGAAGTCCTTCGGAGTAAAGTTCCAATTTGGAAGGTGACCCTTAAAAAAGGTGTAGTAAGATCTAAATTTTATTGTATTTGCAGGTATGTCCTCACAAATCTCTCCGACGAGTATGAGCCAATGGGATGGTGGATCTCTACAGTCCATGGATTTATGTAAGTACTAATGAAACTTAAGTATATGTGTGTATCGTACTGATTATAAGCTGCGAACAAATTTTTAAATACTACATTACTGCAGCGGCCAGCAAAAGAGGTATTGATGGACGAACGAGAATTCCCACGTATAAGTTTTCATTTTTGGAACGAAGTTCCTTATCGCGCGTTGTGAAAGGCTAGGGCTAGACGGAAAAACTTCTCACGAAAAGTTGTAACGACAATTTTTGCTATAGTAAGCTATTGTAAGCCGTGCGGCGTGCGCATGTTTCGCTGTCTGTCTCTCTCTCTCTCTTATAGAAAGCAAGCCAGTATTCAAATTCGTTAGCCAAATTCAGAATCAAAGTCTGAAGTCAAAGACAGCAGTCAAAGACAGAAGTCAAAGACAGAAGTCAAAGACAGAAGTCAAAGACAGAAGTCAAAGACAGAAGTCAAAGACAGAAGTCAAAGACAGAAGTCAAAGACAGAAGTCAAAGACAGAAGTCAAAGTCAGAAGTCAAAGTCAGAAGTCAAAGTCAGAAGTCAAAGTCAGAAGTCAAAGTCAGAAGTCAAAGACAGAAGTAAAAGACAGAAGTCAAAGACAGACGTCAAAGACAGAAGTCAAAGACAGAAGTCAATGACAGAATTCAAAGACAGAAGTCAAAGACAGAAGTCAAAGTCAGAAGTCAGAAGTCAAAGTCAGAAGTCAAAGTCAGAAGTCAGAAGTCAAAGTCAAAGTCAGAAGTCAAAGTCAGAAGTCAAAGTCAAAGTCAGAAGTCAGAAGTCAAAGTCAAAGTCAAAGTCAGAAGTCAAAGTCAAAGTCAGAAGTCAAAGTCAGATGTCAAAGTCAGAAGCCAAAGTCAGAATCGAAATTCATCATAGGATATTAGATACTAATGTGTTTTTGTTGAGTGTATACAGGTTTTTTGTACATAATAAATAAATGGAACTTCGATACATCCGGGTGTCCCTTGACACCTCTCAAGTTTTTTTATTATCATTTTTATTTCAATAAACAGCTTTCTATTTGCAACCCAGTTCGAAATTTCAAGAAAACCTTTGACAAGTTATCTCCTTGGTTGTCATGTTTCGGAATATAGGATCGTTCCATTTTTAAATTACACGAAAGATATGAGTTTAGTATGTAATTTATTTGGCCGCAAAACACGATAGATATGAATTTTCATACAACTTTTGCCGGCCGCTGCTCGGCCAGTACGGCAATTTCGATTTATCTCGAAGAAGGTTGTCAAAATAATGCTCACATTTCCAAGCATGTTTGAGAAATAGAATTTTATATCACTTCCCAAGCCACCTTGGCACGCTCAAAGTCAGCTGTTTTTTTTTTTCGCTATGGAATTACTTGTGCATGTAAGTATTGCCTAATTTCATTCCTATTGGTGTTGGTCGATGTAAATTGCGTGATATTTTGTGACGTCATATTATATTTGATCAATTTTCATTGCCCGTGTAAACGCAACTTTATATTAGTACCTAGACCAGTCTAAAAAGATCATTTTCTCTACAGTGTCGGGTAGCAAACAAGAACTAGTCAGTCCCCGGTTAGAGCGGTGTTCGCTCTCTCAACTGAGTCAGCTGAGCTTATTCGACAAGGGATTCGCGCTGTTTGACAAGAACAAACCCACTAATAATAACAAGTGAGTACATGCTGATAACACGGATGTTTTCCAACTACTAAGTTTTCTAAAGACGACATTTTCTATCAATGATGTTTTCTAGAAACGACTTTTTTCAACAACAGCTTTTTCAAACAATGACACTTTCTTACAAAGTTACATTTAGTATCAAGTTTTGTTTATAAGTAGACAAGAGCTAGCCTAGATCTCACTGAATGCAGCTAAATACCAATACCTCTTTATCAATTATTTTTTTTACTTGAAATGGCGTGCTCTTGACTCTAGTCGAGGTCAGAGATGAAAGAGACAAAGTCTACGATGGAGCGAGCTTACCCAGAAGTAGCCTGCTCACTGTAACTTTGAAGAGATGAGGGTTGTAAGCGTTCGGAAACACAGACGCAGGCAGAGAGTTCCACTCCTTTGCTGTGAGCATTATGAAAGACTCTTGGAAACGCTTAGTGCGAATTGGTGGAATAGCAACAATGTAGGGATGGTAAGGTGCAGTGCGTCTGGATGTCCGATGGTAGAAGGGGGCCGGTGGGATGAGGTCGTGGAGTTCTTGCGCACACTCTCCGAAGTCCAATCTGCAAAATACCAACAAGCAGGCAACCTTGCGGCGATGAGCCAAGCTCAATGTGCCTCTTAGCTCTGCGTACCGCCGAGAATAATTAAATATTAATAATACTTACCTGTTATATTGTTTCAGAAGCAGTACACGTGACGAACCACCTTCGCCCCGAGACCGACATTCACCTAGACACGATCGGTAAGTCGCTTTACAAACCATTTTTATGGCATTCTAGAATATAATAAACATGACATTTGAAAGACACCACACACACATAACACAGCTGTGTATGAATGTTTGTACGCCGTCTGGCTTAAATAGCGCTCTTGTATTTTTTTTACAATATATATTGTAAAATTATGTTAACAATTTAATAAATTACTTATGAATAGCTGAAACCTTGCACTTCTATCGTGCTTAGTATATTGTCCGGCGGTATAGATGGAGCTACTTTCGTTTTCGTTATAGTATAGATTCCGCTACAGTTTTATGTTAAGTTTTGTTGAAATACGGTATCCTAACGAAAATTTCGGTTTATACATAAGCTAAATTCAAAACACGCATATTGCCAGAAATCGTAGAATGCCAGTTACGCCAAAAGGCATAAACTCAAAATGCCAGAAATACGCAAAAAGTCAAGAATGTAGAAAGTAACGGATTACATTTTATATTACATTGTTTTTTTTTTTTTTTTTCAAAGATTGCTTGAAGTAACTGCTTCTATATACCACTTGAACGTCGGCCAATTTAGTCGAGTGCAATTTATTGGTTCTCAGAAATCATATTGTAGTGCATCCTTATTCTGGCACTATTTTTTGACATTTTGAGTATCTGTGATTCAGCTCATGACATTTTACATTTGTCACTAAGAATTTCTGACGATTTGTGAATTTGACATTTTGCGAAGCAGGCTATCAATCAAAAGCCGGTCATCATCTGCCTAGCCTTTTTCAACTAAATTGGGGTCGCCTTCCAATCAAACCGGATTCAGTTGAATACCAGTATTTTACGTGGAGCGGCTGCCTACCAGACCTCCACAACCCATTAACTGGGTAACACGGTATTTCTTGGCAAGACTTGAGTCAAATTTACTGGCTTCTGTAAATCCGTAACGACTGCCAAAGATCTACAAATGACAGCTGGGACCAACGGCTTAACGTGCTTTCCGAGGCACGGAGGAAACTCGGTATGTTAAGATGGTCACCCATCCACAAACCAACCTTGTCAAGCGTTGCTTAACCTTGAAGATCGACCAGCACGGCTAATGTTATTTAGCCACGTTCTCCTCTCCTCTCCTTTCAATGAAAAGCCCGTATAAACTAAAATGTCGTCACTTCCATAGACAATCGTCGACGTGCGAGCGCAAGCCGGCGCTGTCACCTCGCAACGCTATCGTGGACGCCGACACGTTCTACTCGCGCACCGTCGACCACCGCCTCACCGCTAAGAAGACTGAACAGGTCTGTACTTCTATACTTATCTATACCATTATATTTTTTTGCTAGCTGACCCGCGCAACTTCGTCTGCGTCACATTTTCCATTATTGCTCCGCTCCTATTTGTCTTAGCGTGATGACATATAGCCTATAACCTTCGTCGATAAATGGGCTATCTAAAACTGAAAGAAATTCAATTCAAACAAATAATGTACGCTAATGCTTACGAATTTTCGATCAGGTCACGTGTCCTGACGCGAGATTGTCTTACGATTTTTCGATCAGGTCTCGTGTCTGACGCCAGCTTGTCTTAAGAGTTTTAGATCAGGTCACGTGTCCTGACGCGAGTTTAACATTTTATGCCTCACAAGAAAAGTGATCAACGCCGTTAAAGAAGTTTTCACTTCAAAAAATCTATCTGACGGATTAATTCGATTTTTTTTATTCATCTCTACTATTAATAATGAGTAACGTTGTTTGTTACAGGAGCGAGTACCCCCGCTACTACCTCGCAGCGGCGAGCCCGAGCGGCCCCCCGCGCCTCCCCGCCGGCCCTCCTCCCCCTCGCACCAACCTACTAACAACGCAGCCGGTAAGTGATACAACTGTAGCGAGTACCCCCGCTACTGCCTCGCAGCGGCGAGCCCGAGCGGCCCCCCGCGCCTCCCCGCCGGCCCTCCTCCCCCTCGCACCAACCTACTAACAACGCAGCCGGTAAGTGATACAACTGTAGCGAGTACCCCCGCTACTGCCTCGCAGCGGCGAGCCCGAGCGGCCCCCCGCGCCTCCCCGCCGGCCCTCCTCCCCCTCGCACCAACCTACTAACAACGCAGCCGGTAAGTGATACAACTGTAGCGAGTACCCCCGCTACTGCCTCGCAGCGGCGAGCCCGAGCGGCCCCCCGCGCCTCCCCGCCGGCCCTCCTCCCCCTCGCACCAACCTACTAACAACGCAGCCGGTAAGTGATACAACTGTAGCGAGTACCCCCGCTACTGCCTCGCAGCGGCGAGCCCGAGCGGCCCCCCGCGCCTCCCCGCCGGCCCTCCTCCCCCTCGCACCAACCTACTAACAACGCAGCCAATGATATTTATTTTGTAAGTAGGTTGTAAATAACACTGTTACACGTCAATCTTTTTTGGTCATTTTAAACTAGACGAGCCTGGTGTTTCCTAGTTGACTGCTCTGAGAAAAAACACCGAAACAAACTCAGAGGTCAAAGTCTCTTTGAAAGTCCATACAATTGTTCTGGTCAAACTATATGAGAACCATGTAGGTTAATGTCTGAAGTGGTATTATGAGGAAACTACCACAAAGATATGAGTGGACCTGCCCAGACAGTGCAAGCATTTGCCATAGTGTATCTCAAACTTGACGTTCAAACTTAAACGTTGATACAACTGTACTATGAAATGAACACAGTGGAAGGAGACCTTTATGCTGCGTACACAGACATACGCAACGTAACATGAAATGGAAGAATTATAGAATTTATCTTTTAGCGATAACGAACAGATAAACAACCGATAAAGTACCTCAGAAATCGGACCTTAACAGTTTTTAGTAAATTATGTCGAGATATGCGCACAGAAATGTGTGAGGCAGTCGATTTTTTTCGCGATTTCAGTGAAAGTTGTTCTTAATGATGAGTAAAATGACCCCTTAAGAGAAATCGTAGAGTTCAATCGTATATTGTAACAACCAATGTCTTTGTTTATAGCTACGACGTCCACGAGTGAGTTGCCGCCCGAGCCACCGGACCGCCCACTACCGAGTCCGAAACACCAAGACCTGTTCAAGTGAGTATACTTTACTATAATAGCACTAGCTGACCCGCGCAACTTCGTCTGCGTCACATTTTCCATTATTGCTCCGCTCCTATTTGTCTTAGCGTGATGATATATAGCCTATAACCTTCCTCTATAAATGGGCTATCTAATACTGAAAGAATTTTTCAAATCGGACCAGTAGTTCCTGAGATTAGCGCGTTCAACCAAACAAACAAACTCTTCTGCTTTATAATATTAGTATAGATTTGGTCGATGTAAACAAAATTTTGTGATCATTTATTATTTTAAAAAGAGTGTCCGTGTGGTTTCTTGCACGTTCTTCTCCATAGAGATCTACGCTTTGGAACGTGCAAATAGCTTCATCTTTTTTTTTTGGACCGACCGACCTGACAATTCAAAAGTGCCTGTAAATGTTGAAATAAATGCTTGAGTTTTTTTTTTTGAGTTTTTGATACAAAAGTATTTATTCATTTTAAATCGTGAAATTATAATCTAATCAAGATTTATAACATTTTCCGGTGACACATGCAACACACACAGTGGGTCGCGGACGCACGTCGTTGTCGCCGGTCGCGGTTCCAACATCGGAATTGTACCTTTAGTATAAATAACTTGGGCAGACTTTGTTTTAATGGAGTCCATCGTGACGCCCCTGTAATTCTCCCCCCCCCCCCGGTCTTTTGCCTAACGAGCCAGCCCGCGTCGCTGAGCCAGTAGCTTTCAATTCCCAAAATAATAAGTGCCCCAGCCAGTCCCTTGCTGCCCCTCCCTAAACGACGCCACTGAGTCGAGGTCCGTACTCCACAGGCGGTGCCCTAGTGAGCGGAAGTTTAGTTTTAAATAAAAATAGCATCGGCTGGGGGCCTTAGATTCACTTAAGGCCCACACAGGCAAGTCTGATTAATTATTTACAACAGCGAGTGGCAATCGACAAAAAATGTTTTGACGGGGCTTAAGTTACATCAAGGTCAAAGTGTTATCATTAAACTGCATTCGACTGTACAACTATTATCCGGTTATACACACGTGGATAGCGTGATGTTCTATAACCTTCCAAAATATCGTTGCAGAGATAAAACAACACATTGCTGTATATCTAGTTACATTAATATAATGGCGCAATGTTTGGTAATACGATTCTGAGGCAGTGGGTGACAACATTTTCAGTAGTAAACTAGATATTTCCCGCGACTTCGTGCGCGCATATTCAGATTATTCTTGTTCCCGCAGGAATTTCGAGATATTCTCTCTTAGAGCTCCCCTAAACTCCCCAAGAACCCTAGGCCGTTCAAGTATTACGTAAGCAGAATTTTAGTCATTTTTAACCCCCTCTCTCCCCTTGTCAGCGATAGTAATCAAAGCTCTTACCCCTCCCTCCTATGCTAACTTAAGCATTGGTATAGTCGCGGGACCTATTTCCCCCACTGCTGTTATTTCTTACTTAACTATGAAACATCGCGTGAGAGAAAAACCAAATAAGTAGCCATAATTAAGTCAAATCAAATTCTACTCCGATTTGTAAATAAAAAAGTAAGTAAATATTGCTGACGTAATCACCATTAAACCCCCCCGTCCCCCATGCCATCAAAAAAAGCATAGTAAAGACCCCCCACCCCCCATTGGTGCTTACGTAATACTTGAACGGCCCCCTACGTGCAGTTTTGGCTGTGTGTTGTTTATCAAAATTCTTCCGTTACGGAGTGAATGCCGTAACGGAAGAATTTTATATACATATTAGGATAGTGTCTCGACCCGGCTCCGCCCAGATGTATCTTTTTTTCAAAATTTTCCCTCATGCTAACCTCGTCCCGACGATTACGAACACAACTATAAAAGAATTATCCAATTTGGATCATTCGTTACAAAGTTAAGCGCGTAGTTGAAATTGTCAAAAATTCTGATTACGTAATACCGGATGGTATTGCCTACTCTCGGCTCGTTCCCCATACAGGCGTGATGCCTAGCTCTAATCTGTCTCCTGCTTGATAAGGAGGAAAGTGGCAATTAGATTTTTTTTTTCCTACTCCTCCGCTGTACTCATCCTATTAATTTCGTTGCGGGATCCAAGACAGCTGAATCGGTTCTCCGGGACTCGTCGGGCTTCATTAGCTCGGCGTTTTTCTGGTGGTCGCCACTGTTGATTCTGGCTTCAAGGAGTTGCAGTGGTTGGGAATGTGTGGCGGGCTTGTTACAAATACCTAATGGAAAAGGTTTCAAATCCCTGTGTCAACACTATCATATAGTTATAGTAGGTCTGTGTGTTATTTGCGTTCTTTATTAACCGTACTGAGCTTCTGTCGTGTCGTTCGATATAGAAGTACGAAATAACAGTGTTTTCAGCATAAAGGTGCGGTTTTCCAAAAAAAAAGGAGGTTCTCAATTAAACGGGTATTTTTTTTTTTGTATGTAAAACGATAACTTCGGTGTTTTCAGACTGCCTGTGCAGGTTTCACATATAAAAACCGGCGAGTTCCTTTCGTGGGTACCCTAAAAATAAATGATAAATCATTTTTCATTACTGTAAAATATTCAGGACACTTTTATGTCTTTCATCGCGTTTACTTCCAACTTGGCTCGGCGCAACACGTTTTTTTCTTCCACTCTACCCTATCAGCCGTCAAGCTATCACTAACTCCCATTTCTTTCATATCGCTCCTCACACAATCCATCCATCTTTTCTTTGGTCTTCTTCTGCCTCTCCATCCATTTACATTTATAATGGCACCTTCGATAGTACTAAAATAAATAACAAATCTTCTGCTTATGGGCAGTAAGGTAATAATAATATATAATAATAAACGATTATCAGTCCACTAAACCACCCAAACCCATAGCGTTTCATTTTGTTTCCATAATTATTCTGCAACAGTACTGCTCCAACCGGGGATTGTCCTTGGGAATACTTTCAGTGCATACAGGGATAATCGCCGGTTGGTGGGCACCAACCGGCGATTATCCCTGTACGACATTACATTTGAAATGTCTAACGGGGCCTCTGCGAGCTGGTTTTGGCCCCTCGTACGCCTACCAAAGGACCGGGTCTCCAGGGACCCGAGAAAGTAGAAATAATAATAATATCCTTGGACATTTCACACAACGCCATATAGTCCCAAGCTAAGCAACCTAATGCTTGTGTTATGGTAACGAGATGGCTGATAAACTACTTGTATACATTTTTTTTTGTAAATACATACATATTATAGATAAAAAAACACCCAGAATCGGAACAAATACATGTAGGTCGTACAAATATTTGTTCCGTGCGGGAATCGAACCCGCGACATGCTGCGCAGCAGTCAATCGCTCAACCACTGCGCCAACCGTGTCGTCAAGGTCTAACGACCCCACAAACCCTAGTTTCAGGGTTTCTAAACCGCCTCAAGGGCCTCTAACATGGTTTAACGACCGCCATTTGGCGGCCGGGACCACCGGCTTATACGTGCCTTCCGAAGCACGGAATCATCTTTGTATCAGACAATCAGGAGATTCAAGCCTCTAATGTCCTAGCCGAACTTTACAAAGTATGCTTCCCGTGGGAATCGAACCCACGACCACCGGGTCACAAGGCAAGCGCCTAAAACACTCGACCACGAAGGCAGTAAACAGATTAACGATTGTGTGTTTTCAGAATGCCCGCCGTGTCTCCGAAACGGTCGCCGGCGCCGCAACCGCCGCCAGCCAGCCCGCTTGTGTCAACTTCCGACAGGTATATATATTTATTTTTATCAAACATGCTTGGAAATGTGAGTATTATATTGACAATTTGACAACCTTCTTCGAGATGAATCGAAATTGCTGTACTGGCCGAGCAGCGGCCGGCAAAAGTTGTATGAAAATATCTTAAGTGTTTTGCGGCCAAATAAATAACATAGTAAAGTCTGTAATTTAAAAATGGAACGATAAGATCGTATTCCGAAACATGACAACCAAGGAGGTAACTTATCAAAGATTTTATTTAAATTTCGAAGTGGCTTGCAAATAGAAAGCTGTTTGTGGTATTGAAATGAAAAATGAACACTTTTACGCGGGAATTATTATTGTTGTTGGTTGTTCGTCGTCGATTTTGAAATGTAATTGTATTTTATTTTCCGCGCATTTTTTGAGAAAAGTACTATACAAGTCTTGGCCACAACTAGGCATTGGTAGATTCACGTATCTGTGCCTCGGCCCACATTTACACGTCATCCAACAATGCCTCTTTTGCTGGCCACTACAGTAATGTACTATTTCTACTTATCGAACCTTCGCGTTCGGTAAAACAAGGACATTACTTTAGATTATTTTTTTCGGCAATTGTAGCCCTTGTACTATTGAAGGTGCGAAAATAATTACACCTAAACATATAAATAATAAATTAAAAAAACAGTGACGACGATCTGTTTAAATACTGTAATCACTAATGCTATAAATGTGTTCAATAAAGTTGAATTTTTCATCTTTGCTGAAGTAGATATGCCCGAGCTGCTAACCGAATAAACAAGACCTGACGTTTTGAGATCCATAAATACATTCTACCAAAAGTCAACTATTTGTATATTACGTTATGAGGGTTGCAGAATATTTATTACCTTACTAACTCAATAAACTTCCAGAAGACTTACAAACTTTGTATGAAACGAGTTCGAAAAGTTTTAGTACAAATCCAAACGTTTATTTACACAAATGTATAAGTGTAATCATGTAATTATTAGTTTAGGTAGGTAAAAAAATTTCAACGTGCAATATAAAAAAATATAAAAAATAAAATCTTGTGCTAGCGATTGTTTTCGGGGGCCCATTCATTAAGTGTGCAAGTCACCCCCTGCCATTTAAAAGCCGTGTATATTATTAGTGGTCAGGCAGGGGCCAATAGTTCTTCTATAATAAACGATTATCAGTCCACTAAACCACCCAAACCCATAGCGTTTCATCTTTTGTTTCCATATTCATACATACGTGATGCATACAGTGATAGTCGCCGGTTGGTACCCCATTAGTGAGTTAGTTTCGGTCCCTCGTACGAGGCACCAAAGAACCGGGTCTCCAGGCACCCGAAAAGTAAAAAATAAAAAAATCGACCAACAAAGGAGCACGGCTCTTGGTTTTGAGAAATGTAATAAACAAACCAGTCAAATGTCCTCCTGTAAAATGTTGTCAATGTACAGTACGTTTTTTTTATCTTTGCTTATGGGAAGTACGTCGCAATTGGTTGCGCAGGATGTCAATTTGACAAGAAACATAGAACAGCGCATGCGCGGGTAGGTCGCGCATGGCGTCTCAGTCCCTCGTATACGTTTGATGCACACTTGTGTCTCGCTTACTCAATGCAATACGACTGTTGATAAGAAAGTGTTTGACGTTGTTATTGTTTTAAATTATTTATTTTGGTTTTTCTTACTGTTTCATTTATGTTTTGTGTGTTTTTGTGGTGTATATTTGTTGTGTTACTTTGTGACCTTTTTATTGTTACTGGTACGTATAAATCAGAAAAATATTCTACGAACGTAACACTTTTTTACGCGATGGGACCTGCGCGGTCGTCACTAAAACCTATCTTCGGAGCGGGAAAGATAAAAAAATCGTACTATAATATTAATAGGTATGTGTGTGTGCACAGAGGCGTGGCGTTCAAGTTCGAGTGGCGAGGAGCGCCCACGCCGTCTCCGCCCGCGCCGCCGCTCACGCCGCACCACCGTGAGTATTCACTACTGGTTTTGTATCACTATTATTTATTTATTTATTTACTAGCTGTCCCCCGCGTCTTCGCTCCCGTATAACACGCATAGTTCCCGTTCCCGTGGGATTTCTGGGATAAAACTATCCTATATCCGTCTCCTGGTTCTAAGCTACACCCCACAATTTTCAGTTAAATCGATTCAGCCGTTCTTGAGTTGTAAATAGTAAAGTACAAGTAAAGACACTGAACAAAGCCATAGGTGTATGCTATTTGATGTGGTGACTTTATGTGCTCTCAAAAACACTACCTTTATGAAACGTCAAATTATGGTACATAAGACCGTGGAACAGGGTGGAGAAACCAGCTATCTCCATTGAATATTTTCATAATTATCACTTTTTTTAAAGAATTTAAAGTAGACATTAGAGAGATGAAGTGGGCTGTCGTTGTAAGACGACTAAAATGGCACCGCGTATCATCATCTGCCTAGCCTTTTTCCCAATTATACTGGGGTCGGCTTCCAGTCAAACCGGATTCAGCTGATTACCATATTTTACTTGGAGCGGCTGCCTACCAGACCTCCACAACCCATTAACTGGGTAACACGGTACTCCTTGGCAAGACTGGTGTCGGATTTTCTGACTTCTGACTATCCAATCTCCAAATGAAAGCCGGGACCAACAACTTCACGTGGACGAAACTTGGTATGTTAAGATGGTCACCCATCCACAGACCAACCTCGGCAAGCGTTGCTTAACCTTGAAGATCGACCTGTGCGGCTATTATACGAGCTCCTCAGCACCGCGTATACTGAAACTACATTTAACGCATATTATATAGTCGTATGTATAAATACTGGTTCTCAGCTGAATCCGGTTTGACTGGAAGCCGACCCCAATATAGTTGGGAAAAGGCTAGGCAGATGATGATTATATAGTCGTGTGTGCGTACAATGTCGTTATCTTGTGTGTAGCGGTGTCGTGCGGCACGCCGCCGCCGCTGCCGCCGCGCCGCAGACGTGACTCCGCCGCGCCGCCCACGCCGCTGCCGCCCGTGAGTACATACTGAACTTATGTCTATACACGGTTATTTGTAAAACACCGACAACCTCTCAGGACTATGTTGCTAACATCATAACCAACAATTTTTGTTCTATGACATTTAGTTCATCAAGATTTCATTAAAGAATACACGACTTATCTGCCGTGGATAACTATTATTGACTACTCATGTAATATTAGAGAAGTACTTAGTTAAGAGTTGGAAGCTGTTGTTATCCCTAAAAATAAATAAAAAAGAATACACATGATGGTCCTTTTTAGGGTTCCGTAGCCAAATGGCAAAAACGGAACCTTTATAGATTCGTCATGTCTGTCTGTCTGTCCGTCCGTATGTCACAGCAACTTTTCTCCGAAACTATAAGAACTATGCTGTTGAAACTTGGTAATTAGATGTATTCTGTGAACTGCATTAAGATTTTCACATAAAAATAGAAAAAAAAAACAATAAATGTTGGGGGATACTTAGAACTGAAACCCATTTTTTTTTTCATCAAACCCATACGTGTGGGGTATCTATGGATAGGTCTTCAAAAATGATATTGAGGTTTCTAATAAGTATAATTTTTTTTATTTATACCATGAAAACTACCAGCGATAATTGGTTTGAACGAAATCTAGTAAGTAGTTGTTTTAATACGTCATAAATCGTAAATCGCAACTTCTGCTTATAATATAATACCTACTGGTTTGTACGGAACCCTCGGTGCGCGAGTCCGACTCGTACTTGGACGGTTTTTTATTTTTTTTTATTATGTAATGGCCTTGCTCTTGACCACAGTCTCGCATGATCGAAAGCGATGGATGAGGTCTATGATGGAGCGAACTTGTCCAGAAGATGCCTGTTCACTCTTGCTTCGAAAGCAGATGGGTTATGTTTACTTATAGACAACAGTATAAACTATGAGAAGTGAGACGTCTTTTCAAAGTATAGAAATTCAAAGTATGAACGTTTGTTACGGCCAGTCGTCGTCGGTGACCGCGAGCTCGCCGCCCGTATACGGGTGTGCGGGCGCGGCGCCGCCCCCCGCGCACGGCACGCCGCCCCCCCTGCCGCCCCGCCCCGCGCCGCCGCCAGAGCTGCTGAGGCCCGCGCACTCCACCATACTGCAGAGACGGCATAATAACACGTAAGTGTACTCATAAATGTGTTTACCTCCTAACACAAGGCAATTCATTGTTTAAAAGGCGATCTACAAAATATGATTGTATCGAATAGGCTTGTGTACTGAAAAAATCTAATTAGTCCGTCAGATAGATTATCAAAAAATTGGTTGCCTGTAAAGTCGGTATACGGGCGAAAGTTTTACGTGACAACGACTTTTATGTCTGTCTCTCTCGCTCTTAGGCGGGCTAACCATGCCCGAGTGGAAGGGACGCGTGCCTCTCACTCGCTCTCATTGTGAGCGCATAACGTGAGCGGAGCGTAACGCAGTTTCTTGAAGTGTCACCCGGCAAACCAATTTATAAGACGTTGTCACGTCAAAATATTTGACCCGTGTTTTTTCTTTTGTTACGTGAGCCAAAATTGAAGAAGTTACGACGCTTTTAAAATTCTCAATACGACACGCTCTGGCATAATTTTTAGCGGGTTGTGACGTCACGAGCTCCCACTCCCGAGTTTTGATACGTTTAATCTTTATCAATATTCATGTGTTTTCTATTGACCTAGAATTACTATGAAATTTGGCAAGTAATACATTTGTAATTAAATCATAAAAAATATAGTCTTTATTTAAAGTTATATGTACCTACTGTACGGCGTCCTCGGTGGGCGATTTTGACATGCCATTGGCTGGTTTTTGAAGTGAAAACTTTTTTAGTGGCGTTGAGTACTTTTCTTTGGATGGGTATAAAATGTTAAACTCGCGTCAGGACACGTGACCTGATCGAAAATTCGTAAGACGTCAGGACACGTGACCTGTTCGCAAACTTAGTAAGATTAAAAAATGCACATTAATGTTCGAGTTTTAATTTTTGCCGGCACTCCTGGAGTGCAACCCGTTGATTTTTTTTATGCAATGAATCTGTTGTGTCCCCAGCGGCGCCCCCCGCCTGCCGCCCAAGCCGGCGCCGCCCCCGCCCGCGGCCCGCACGTAGCAGCACGCCCCCTGGCGCACGCTGCCCCGCGCCCGCACACTCTAACGTGAGCGCAGCACTCAGCACCACCGACATAGCCTTCAGCCTGCACTACAATACTCGCGAACTTACTTCGACGAAGTTGACCGAAGTCTGAACTACGTGACTATACACACGCAACCTCGCTCAGAGCTCAATGGGCCGCCGCCGCCGCCCGTACTACAGGTATTATGGATAACGTTCAAGTGGCAGCTGCCGTTGCAATGTGTACTCTCGCGTATTATAACTACGTGCGAATTTACTACGGCTCGACCCGAACTGAAGTGAACCGAATACTGTAGGATGACGCTTCGTGTTAGAACTTCGGGACGCTTTGAGTCCTTTTATTCGGCGGCAAAAACCGACAACGACCGAAAGTCGCCCGATGCGAGCCGAGATTGCACGAAGCGAACCGAAATGCCCGTCTACACTATCGTATTCGCTCCATTTCGATCAACTTCGCGAATATGCAGAGCAGGCTTTACCAACTGAAAAGGGTCAGTGTACTCATCATTATGAATAACTAGCTGATCCGCGCAACTTCGTCTGCGCCACATTTTCCATTACTGCTCTGCTCCTATTTGTCTTAGCGTGATGATATAGCCTATAACCTTCCTCGATAAATGGGCTATCTGACACTGAAAGAATTTTTCAAATCGGACCAGTAGTTCCTGAGATTAGCGCGTTCAACCAAACAAACTAACTCTTCTGCTTTATAATATTAGTATAGATTACCTTCTGCCCGCGACTTCGTTCGCGCATATCTCGTTTTCTCCCAACCCCGTAGGAGTTTCGGGAAATCCTCTCATAGTACACTCCCCAAGGAACCTACATGACTAATTTCAGCTTTTGACGACCAGCAGTTTCGACTGTGCGTTGTCTGCCAGTCATTCGGTAAGGAAAGAATTTTATAAATTAGGATTTTTGCTATGATACCAAACACGAAAACGCAAAAAAAAACATCTTTCAGTGTTGGTACTGTCACCAAAAAATCGCAGACTCCGTAAAATTGTAATAAATCTTTATCAAATTATGATTTCTCGATATATTATGAAAAAATCGTTTTATATACAATAAGTCCCACCCAAATTGAATAATCATAGGCTGAGTAGTTTACATTGCGACGCGGCTAATGTATTTGTGCGTTATAAATGGTATCTATTCGTCTTTTCGTTCATACAGAACTTTGTCTGTGGAACCAAGGGCAAAGTTTATACGAAGAATTGGGTAAGTCTGCCTCTGCCAATCCTAACCAGATAAATTCACTCACTGTTGTAAATTGTATGGTCAAGGAATTTAATTGTTTATCATGTTGAGGGTCACGTATTAAAATGACTAGCGGTTTTTGAATTAAGCTTTAATTGAAGATGAGTACTTAGACTATTATCTTATCCTGAAAACCATAAAGATAGGTTTGACACTACTCAAACCCTACTGGCAACAAATCGGATATTATTTATCATTTGTCAACAGTCGCAATGGCAACAGCGGGTCTAAAAAGGACATTATAGTATTATCATATTAAGATCCTAATATTAAATCATGACACCGGAAAATGGTAAACACCGTAAGATTGTAAAATATCGCGTGAAATTGTAAACAATTTTTTATAAATATGAAACGGATGTATCTTCTATATATATATATTTTTATACAAAACGGGGTAACTCTTAGCCCAAATCTCACCTGATGGAAAGTGATGATTAGGCCGAAGATGGAAACGAGCTTTACCCGGAATCCTCTTACACAGAGGAACTGGCTATCATACCTCTAACTGCCGGAACACAACAATGCTGTTAACATAGTTGTTATGGCGACAGACTTAGACATGATGGTGGTGGCTTGCCAGGCGGACTTAGAACAAGTCCTACCACCAACCAAACCGAGCAAATAATTTGCCCCCCCCCGGGAATCGAACCCGGGACCTGTGGGTCTGAATCAGGTGGTGGTGGTGGTGTGGTGGTATGGTTTTTTTGTTATCTACTTGTGTGTGTGTGTGTACATAAATTGTTAAATAAATAAATAAATAAATATAACCACTAGACCACGGAGGCGGTTAGTGTCACCTGTTTAGCACCACCCGGGGACCACGTGTAGGGATTCGCTGAAGGGTATTCTCCTACGGACAAGGGTGACTCGGCCCCGTTATAAAAATGAATCGCTGAATGTGTTGCTAAGCACAAATCTCGAGAACAGCTGAGCCGATTTCGCTAATTCTTTTTTGTTGTGTTTTTTATTGTCAGGAAAAGGTTTATATGAAAGAAAAATGGAAAAATTGAATTTGGATGGGATATATATTAAATTCAAAACGATTTTTTTCACAATATCTTACGGAATCTGTCATTTTGTCTTGGTTGACTGGTAGAGAATGCCTAAGGCATTAAGTCCGCCTTTGTACTTTTTATTTGTGCGAAAAGTTTAAATAAAAAAATAAATTTTACGGTGACAATCATACAACAATCTGTAAAAGTTCATTTTCATCTTTATCGCTAAAGTTTTAGGTTCAAGTTTGATTGGGGAAAAGTGACAGTTTCGAGTAGTTTGAATCGCTGGCTGATTCTGCTAAAGTGGCCTTTCAGACCCGCTATTGGGATTATTTTACTTTTGGCAACAATGGTATAAAAGTGGTGACAACTGGGAATAGACAAAAAAAAACTCAATTCAGAAACCCGTCAAGTCTTTGCGTTAAACTGTATGATAATTTTCAATAAGTGAAAAACAATTATTTACCTTACTATAAAAAGTAGACATTCCAATGTAAGTTACAAGTAGTAACTGGAAAATTAAACTATAAACCCTTGATTTCCCCCGCCATAGTCTACGATGGTGGAAATGAGGCCTAATACCATTTAAATGGAAATATATTAACGTTCCTGTGATCACACCTAATATGGAGTCATGTATAATGTGCAGTGCCAATAGTAAAGCAGTATATTTAATAAGCAAACTGAGGTTTTAGATAATATTATTAATGTGTAAAACGGATATAGTTGTCCTTTAAGCGTCCGGAATGGCGTCACTTACTCTCTGTTTATATTATGCAACGAATAACAGAATCAACTCAAGAAGTCGTTTTACTCATCATTTAAAATGGAACCAACACTCTGCCATAATAAGAAAAAGGACGTAGATCTACAAACTTAATTAACCGATTTCCGACATTAAGTAAATAAGTTAAGGTCGGAAATCCGTTACTTTGTTTTGTGTAGATACATCCTTCTTTTTTATGACGGCAGCCCTGAAATTGTGACACAAAAGTCGATTACGCCATACATTTATGTGCGCATAACTCGATAAAATATACTGAGCGGGAGGGGGGAGGGCTATCTCTAAGCCCGAAGACCGTAGTTGTGGGCGATTTCTACACCAGTGATTCCCAAAGTTGAGTGGACCGCAACCCACCTAACAAACACTACTAAATTCGGGACTCACCTCTTAGCGTAGTCACGCGTCATGAAGAAAAAAGGCGTAACTTTTATGAATGAGGGACTTACTTAAGAAACTTATCCGTTTACAAGGAGTGCTATTTCAATGAACATTATTTATTTTTACATATATTTTGTCACTAAACCGTTGCTGAAACGGCTTCTCAGGTCAGGGCCAATTTAATATTCCGTGGCAATCCACCAGTGGGTCTCGACTCACAGTTTGGGAAACGCTGTTCTACACTGTATCACCTAACCACTAAGAATTAATAACAACCTGATTTGTTAGTTACTGTCAAATCGTGTTATTATTGATTGTTTGTTTGGGTTCGGGACTATTCGTAAGTCCGTAGGTGATACGGATTAGAATACGCCCGCAACTAAGCCCGAAACTACGAACTTCGGGCTTAGAGAGTAGCCCCCTTGCTCTCGATTTAGGCCTTGATCATATAGTATTGATTTTTCATAACGATGAGTACAGGTACCCATTGCGTTAATTCTGTAACACGTTGTATACTGTGCAGTGCCAATAGTAAAACAATAATTAATAAGCAAAAAACAATTTTAGATAATTATTAATATGTCAAACAAAAAATGGTTTAAACTAAAGCGAAATAAAAGACGTGGCTTACACCTGGAGGGCCAATTCTACTAATTTTAAAACAACTTTCGCATTCGCATGTCTATCGCAAACGGTCAAAAAAGCTTTTATTTTTCATACATTTTTGACAGATAGCGATTGAGTTGCGAATGTGAAAATTAGTGGAACGGGTACTCCAGTTTGTATAAACAAAAACCAATTAGATGCTTATTGTAAATAAAGCCTATTTTGTGCATACTACTGCTTTTCAAACTAAAGGGTGCTTCAAAACTGCGTGTCATATATTTCAGGGACACGTACTGTAGCCGACGTTTAACGGAATAAACGCATTACCTCTAAGGGTAGTCCCAGGTAATGCGTTTATTCTGTTACGCATTGTAAATCACACAAAAAGTAACCGTTTTTTTAAATACTGATTTTAAATACAAAATTATTTATATGAATTATTCAGTATTGAAACAAATCATATGGATTTTTTATGATTATTCCTGAATTAATTAAAATTGATTGAGATATAATAATTCAGTGCATAAAAGAACTCATGAAATAAGAACCAAGAGAATCGCTTAGTTTACTTAGCATCGCTTAGCGTAAGCGATGCTATTCGTTAACGAACGCATACCTCGCGAGGATGCGTACCTCGCACATCTCTGCTGGAAACACAGCAGCCAGCCAGCTGTGAGGATGCGTAGCGAGGGATGTGTATGTTAAGAACCAATAGAATCGCTTACGCTGAGCGAGGCTAGGTAAATGACGCGATTCTATTGGTCCTTAACAAACACATCCCTCGCTACGCATCCTCGCACATCTCTGGTGGAAACGCAGCCTTAGTCCCATGTGCGAGTATTTTTCCATCAACCGAGCACAAATCACACTTAATTCTACTACTGATAATTTTTATAATACAATTTAATAACATAACTACCTAGATAAAATAATAACAGCAACACAGGTCCATCTTCAAATACGAAAAAAAAAACGGGTCGGTTTTTTTATATATTTTTATAGTCCAAAGTCAAAAGCCATTTATTCAATTTAGGCTGAGTGCCAGCACTTTGAACGTCAACGTTTACAAGAAGACAGTCCGCGCCCGTCACCCCTTCCTAGTGTTTTAGCTGGGAAGAAGAAGTGACCAACAAACTCTCAGTGCGAGTCGGACAGAAGTGACCAACAAACTCTCAGTGCGAGTCGGACTCGCACCAAGGGTTCCGTAACATAAATCTTATTTTTTATTATTTGTTGTTATAGTGGCGACAGAAAATACATATTTAAAAAAAAACTAAAATATCAAGTGTCTACCTATTACGATTCATGAGATATAGTCCGCTAACAGACAAGCCGACGGACAGTGGCAACTTAGTAATAGAGTGCCGTTCCTTTGCCTTGAGCATTCAATATTAACTTAATCTTTCATTTTTATTTTGTTTCCAACAGACAACCATAATTATTAGATCATATTCTCGTTGTGAGATTTCAAAATAGGTATATATCTTTTTTCACTTTCATATCTTGAAAATTATTAATAACAACAGTTATTTTTTCTTCTGGATCAGTGCATTCGTTCTTAAAGTCCATCTCTATTTTGAGAAATGTCTTCTTTATTTTTTTTTGTATCATTCTAATATTGTTTAATTTTTTCAACATTTTTGCATTCATTCCATTTTGTGGCATCTTCATGGTAACGCGAGTTACATTCACCGAAATCACACTCAGTCGTACTAACTATTAAGGAGGTATTGCTTTCATTTACTTTGTTAACTTAATTATTTCAAGTACCAAATTTATTTTGATTTAGTCTTTGAAAATTAAAAATATTTCATTATTTCAATGGTTTTTATTTCTTGTAAATTGTTTTTTCTTCGAAATCTTTACATTCATTCTTAAGATCTATATCCGTATTATTATACGCGATGTCTCATTTTCCTAATGCTGTAGAAAACAGTCGTTAACTTGTTCAATTGTCTTTCTTTTTTTATTCCCATTTTGTATATTGAGTGGAGCTTGTGACTCAATAAAAACAGCCCATCTCAACTGACCAGCACCAAATTATGCTGCTTATTGAATGTTTCTTTTTGTTTGGAAATGTTATGTCAATCCAAAATCTTTACTGTAGGATCCCCTCTATTTTGTGAATGGTCTACTTTAATTTTTGGTTTATTCAAATATTGTTTAATTTTTTCAACATTTTTGCACTCGTTCCATTTAGTGGCATCTTCATGGTAACGCGAGTTACCTTCACCGAAATCACACTCAGCCGTACTAACTATTAAGGAGGTATTGCTTTCATTTACTTCCAAATTTATTTTGATTTAGTCTTTGAAATCTCAAAATATTTCGTTATTTCAAAGGTTTTATTTTTTTTCTTGAACATTATTCGTTGTCTCATTATCCAAATGATGTAGAAAAAAGTCGTTAGTCTTCTTTTTTTATTTTCCATAATTATTGTATATTGAGTGGAGCTTGTGACTCAATAAAAACAGCCCATCTCAACTGACCAGCACCAACTTATGCTGCTTATTGAATGTTTCTTTTTGTTTGGAAACGTTATGTCAATCCAAAATCTTTACTGTAGGTTCCCCTCTATTTTGTGAATAGGCTTCTTTAATGTTTTGTATTATTGAAATAAGGTTTTATTTTTTCAACATTTTTGCACTCATTCCATTTTGTGGCATCTTCATGGTAACGCAAATTACCTTCGCCGTGATCACACTGTACAGCCGTACTAACTATTAAGACGGTATTGCTTTCATGTACTATGTTAACTTAATTATTTCTAAGGTTTCATTTTTTTTCTTGAACATTATTAAGTTTTTTTTTGGAATCTGTAATTATTCTTAAGATCTATCTCCATATTGGTATACACAATGTCCCATTATCCAAATGCTGTAGAAAAAAGTTGTTAACTTTCTTTTTTTTTTCCATATTGCATATTGTGGGGAGCTTTTGACTCAATAAAAACAGCCCATCTCAACTGACCAGCACCAACTCAATTATGCTGCTTTTTGAATGTTTTTTATTTGTTTGGAAACGTTATGTCAATCCGAAATCTTAACTGTAGGTTCACCTCTATTTTGTTTTTGTATTATTCAAATGTTGTTTAATTTTTTCAGCATTTTTGCACTCGTTCCATTTAGTGGCATCTTCATGGTAACGCGAGTTACCTTCACCGAAATCACACTCAGTCGTACTAACTATTAAGGAGGTATTGCTTTCATTTACTTTGTTAACTTAACTATTTTAAGTGCCAAATTTATTTTGATTTAGTCTTTGGAAACTCAAAATACTTTGATATTTCAAATGTTTTTTATGTTGTCTAGAACATTATTCAGTTTTTTTTTTTCGGAATCTGTACATTTATTCTTAAGCTCTATCTCCATATTAGTATACACAATGTCTCATTATCCAAATGATGTAGAAAAAAGTCGTTAACTTTCTTTTTTTTATTTTCCATATTGTATATTGAGTGGAGCTTGTGACTCAATCAAAACAGCCCATCTCAACTGACCAGCACCAACTTATGCTGCTTATTGAATTTTATTTTTGTTTGGAAACGTTATGTCAATCCAAAATCTTTACTGTAGGTTCCCCTCTATTTTGTGAATAGGCTTCTTTAATGTTTTGTATTATTGAAATAAGGTTTTATTTTTTCAACATTTTTGCACTCGTTCCATTTAGTGGCATCTTCATGGTAACGCGAGTTACCTTCACCGAAATCACACTCAGTCGTACTAACTATTAAGGAGGTATTGCTTTCATTTACTTTGTTAACTTAACTATTTTAAGTGCCAAATTTATTTTGATTTAGTCTTTGGAAACTCAAAATACTTTGATATTTCAAATGTTTTTTATGTTGTCTAAAACATTATTCAGTTTTTTTTTTTTTTCGGAATCTGTACATTTATTCTTAAGCTCTATCTCCATATTGGTATACACAATGTCGCATTATCCAAATGATGTAGAAAAAAGTCGTTAACTTTCTTTTTTTTATTTTCCATATTGTATATTGAGTGGAGCTTGTGACTCAATAAAAACAGCCCATCTCAACTGACCAGCACCAACGCATGCTGCTTATTGAATGTTTCTTTTTGTTTGGAAACGTTATCAATTTCAAATCTATACTGTAGGTCCACCTCTGTTTTGTGAATAGGCTTCTTCTTATTCTTTAATTTTTTGTATTATTTAAATATTTTTCAGCATTTTTGCACTCGTTCCATTTAGTGGCATCTTCATGGTAACGTGAGTTACATTCAACGTTATCACACTTAGTCGTACTAACTATTAAGACGGTATTGCTTTCATTTTATTCCAACTAATTTATTTTGATTTAGTCTTTTAAAACTCAAAGTATTTCTTTATTTCAATGTCATAATTTTATTTTTATACCTTGAACATTATTTACAGTTATTTTTCTTCGGAATCTGTACAAGATCTATCTCCATATTGGTATACGCGATGCCCAAACGCTGTAGGAAACAGTCGTGAACTATTTCAGCTTTCTTTCTTTTTTATTCTCATATTGCATATTGAGTGGAGCTTGTGACTCAATAAAACAGCCCATCTTAATTGCCAGGCACCAACTTATGCTGCTTTTTTAACGTTTTTTTGTTAATGGATAATTAATTTGAAAAAAAAAACTGTTTTTTTTTGTACTTAATTTTTTTTTTTTTGATAGTTTTGCTTAATGCTCTAGTCTAAGAGACGACAGAGACAAAGTATACGATTGAGCGAGCTTACCCAGGAAGAGCCTGTTCACTGTAACTTTGAAGAGATTAGGGTTGCATGCATTCGGAAACATAGACGCAGGCAGAGAGTTGCACTTCTTTGCTGTGCGCATTATAAAATACTTTTTCTCCTTCAAATTCTTTGCATTCATTCCATTTTGTTGCATCTATATTGTAACGCTATACATTCACCGTACTCACACTCGGTTTTATCTAAATTATTGTTTTATTATTTGTTTGGAAAGATTAGGCTTCTTTAATTTTTTGTATCATTCAAATATTGCTTGATTTTTCAACATTTTTGCATTCATTTCATTTAGTGGCATCTTGATGGTAACGCGAGTAACATTCACCGAAATCACACTCCGCATATTTGCCGTGCTATGGATTTATTTCGTTTTTTATTTTTTTTAATAGTGTCAGCCGTTCCATTGGGGTAACGTTGCCTTCTCTGTCCCATTAACAAATTTGATACAACGTGAGTTTGTAATCATTATCTCGTTGTTTCATTTCTGCTGTTACTACTAGTTTATAAAGAAAATAAATCTGGGAAAAACTAAAAGAAAAATATCTGCGTCGTATTCAGATGTATGTAAAAAACACAGATTTCGTAAAATAAAATCTTTCGAAGTTGCTTTTTAATATGAAACAGTCGTTTTGATTTCTTGTGTTTTAAACGGAAATCATTATGTTGTTCAAAAGTATAGTAGAACTTTGCAGAATTTGCTCTTGTGCATCTTATTTTTAATTGAATAACGTCGTTTGGTAAATTATTACAATACAAATTCCTTTATTTCAAATAGACCAGTTACAGGCACTTTTGAATAGTCAAGGACTGTCAGTCAAATAGATGAAGCTAATCCTGCCGCGCTAGCGACAAGATCAGCGGGTTGTTCTGCAACATAACACACCCACCGACCCTGTCTCCAGCGCGGCAGTTGCACGTTCCAAAGAGTAGGTCCTGTGGAGAAGAACGTGCAAGAAACTCCATGGACACTCTTTTAAACCAGTTGTCATTGTTTACAAAATCATGGTTACATTCGTTACGATATCATTTATGAGTTAAAATTATACAATGCAAAAGAGAATGAGTCTATACAGTGCAAAGATAGTCTTACAATCTTCAGCAGGTCCAACAATGTTTTCACATCTTCATCGAAGTTCGGGCATTTTAGTCGTTGTGGAGCGGACCAGCATTGAGCCAAGCCTGATATAAAAGAGAAGGGAGTTAGTGATAGTTTGATGGCTGTTAGGGCAGAGTGGAAGAAAAAAAACGTGTTGCGCCGACCCCAAGTAACATGGGATAAGGTCAGGAAGATGATGACATAGTCGTTAATTTAGCAAATCGAGTATTACCATAATTAAAGTTCGAATTTAGATCTGTGATGATGTCATATTGTGAATGAGGTTGGATCGAAAGGACGCTATAATCGAAAGTTTTATTTCAGTTTAAATGCCGAGTGACTTTTTCTTGCGTAACCACATTGGACGATATGATGTTAAAATTGTTGTGTTAACCCTTAATAGGGCATGGGCAAACTGTGGGTGTTTGAAACAAAAACGCAGTCAATTTGGCATTATGGATGTATAGTGTTGTAGGATAGTAAATAATTTGCTCCCCAAGTGTTTTCAGTTTTTTCAAAACTTATGGGAAAATAATTCCTCTTGCCCATTTAGATCAACACATGTAAGTGCAATGTGGGAAATTATTTCCCTACTGGGAAATATATTACATACACATCTAGTAGTAGGGGCAAGAAACTAATATATTGTGATTATTTTATTACAGGATAATTATTTTATGTAAATAAAACACAAATAAATAAAAATATTTATTTATTGGTGGAACATTTCAAAGCAAGGAGCAGCGCACAAAAAGACCTTACAAATTGTGCAAATGTATTTGCTGCGTTGTTCCTTTGCACGTGTACTGCACATCCTACACCTCCGAAATTTAGATAGTTCTGGCATGTGTGTTCCAACATCCGCTTTTCTTAGTTCCTCAGGTACTGCAGTGGCACCTCCTTTTTTGGTTTTGAATACTGTAGCAATTTTTTTTCGTGACGTAAAATTGTTTATTAGGCCCCGGCCTAATCGCAGACGAAATTCTCTATGAGTATTTCGTCGTTCCGAATGAGATGTCATATAAACAATGTATGCATTGATCACAGCTGCCTCCAGCAAAAACCAAAAAAGTCGGTGCCAATTCTTTCGAGATTTGCGCCCAAGTGGATATGATGCTCTATAGTGATCAAAGTGATCAACTCCTCCCATAAACTCAGTGTACTTCTTGATTGAAAGAGGGCAAAACATTTTTTTTGGTACCATCTTTTTGTTTCCGCTCAATCATTTCCACAGCTCGAGGATTGAATGCAGTCGTTGCAACGAAAACATCTTTTGTGTCTTTCCATTTGATAACAGTTCTTGGTCCATCACACTGGTATATAAATTCTCCCGGTTTCAGGACTGTTTCCTTTCTTTCTTCACTGTTTAGATTTTTTCCTGTCAACAAATCTGGTAAACCCTTGCGGTTTATTCTTACGGTTCCAACGCTATAAATATGTTTCTCAAATAAAATCTCCAATAATGGAAGGCTGGTGAAAAAATTGTCAAATGCTACCAATTTGTGGCTTGGCAAAGATTCACATAAATCCATTATTACTCTAGCACCTAAGTTCTCTTCTGTTCCACTATCAACTTTCCCAGTATAAAATTGAAATTCATATAAGTACCCTGTTTTTGAATCAGCCCTTGCCCAACATTTATCTCTCTTTATAGGTTTCTTGGGCATATATTGCTTCATGTGGCTGCGCCCCTTGAATCTTATCATACTCTCATCTATTGAATTAAATGCAGAAACTTCTACATTATCTTTGAATGTTTTGTTCAGTATTTCAATAGCAGGTTTAATTTTTCCTAATTTATCATAATCAGGAGAGTTTCGTGGTGCCTCTGTTGTAATGTTTGATATATGGAGATTTTGAGATATTTTTTTTAACCTTTTTGATGGCATTACTTTACAAATGTCTGGGTTTCTGAAAAACTCATCTGTTGACCAATATGTATTTATATCGGCTAACGGATTAATACTCATAAGCATAATCAAACCAAAGTATGCTTTCATTTCTTGTTCTGTGACATCTGTCCAAGCTTTAGAATGTGTGTAATTTGCAAACAAATTTGTGTTTTGAACAATAATATCAATTAGTTCTTCTGGAAAAAAATCAATGAAATAATCAAGTGGTTGAGATCTGTTAGTGTACCTCTTTCTCACTTGCATCTCTCTGTCAAAACTAGGCCAAGTATCATTTTCATGTATAAAGGACCAATTCCTTGATTTGTCTTGCAATGGCCTAAATGTATCTCGCAAGAAAGACAATGTAGTTTGTGCAGTATTTTGTTCATTAGACACAGTCACTTCAGGTAGTGGAAGAGAAGTTGATGTTGAAGCAGCTACAGAAATTTCAGGGATTGAACATATAGCTTCCTCTTGGACTTCAGCTATGACATCTTGTGAAGTAGTAGTATCTTGAATAAGTGATAAATCTGGCTCACCCTCCAATAAACTGTGCAATGCTTCTGTAGAAAGATTTTGAACTTCATCCAAACGCTGATCAAAATCGATATTGTAGGAGTCAGAGACAAAATAACCAACTGCTTCATCATCAAAGTCCTCATCCTCTGACGAACATAATAGCGCGGACAGTTGGGCTTCAATATCTGAATCGCGAAGATGTTTCTGAAAGAAAAAAAACACTACCAGCAGTGATTGTGTAACATAAACATTCCTTGCAGGAAAACATTTCCCACAATATAATAAATATTGAAACATAAACGGGCAACAAGCTAATATTTCCCACATAGTTTTGAGTGCTAAATTTCAGTCACTCATTGTTTTTCACACTAATGAACTACATAAACAAGTAACGTGACCCTTTATCTAATAAAATAAATCAATAGTCAACACTTACCGGATTTTTTTTCGGCATTATCACAATTTTTATCCGAAATCACACTAAAATCTGTCATCCGTTTGTAAAAACATTGAAAGTAAAACTTTGACACCACTTTTTTTTTACTTCGTTCGTTTTGGAAACGTGTCTTTTGGCTCATGTTGTAGGTTACCTATAAGAAAATTACAGTGACATTTTGTGGGAACAGTTACACGTTCGACCGTTTACGACAGCAAAATGATGTGGGAATAATGTTCATCTTGCCCTATTAAGGGTGAGTTATCATTATCGAGTGATTTCAAGACTTTCAGTGGAAAATTTGAAACAATTATTATTATTTTTTTTCTTTAAAATCTTTGCATTCATTTTGGGGGTCTATATTGGGTATTCTCATACAAGTTTTCTCCGATTTCTTTTTATTTTTTTAATGTTTTCATTCACTTCAAATAGGGACACCTATTTTCGAATGATGTCGCTTGGTGAATTAGGTCTTTGAGAATATTTTCATTTAATTCTAGATTTGTGTGCCTTTTAGAATAGAATAGAAAACATTTATTCGACACAGACACAGCAAAAAAAAACATTGTAAAAAAAAAGAGTGGCCAAAACATAAAGAAGCAATTAGGTACAAAAAAAAACTAAAAAAAATTGTGCTGAGCGTGCCCATTCCGAAAGGGTTACCATCTCAGCATATGCTGGGCGTCAGACACCCAGCGCTGGTTTTCAGTTGGCACCCTGCAGAGTGACACACGGACGAGGGTAAATAAAATAAATAGATACTACGAAATACATGTAATTAATATGTTAATGTAGAAAGTAAATAAAATAATGTTTGATAAAATATACATAAAAATTGTAAAAGTATGAGTTTTTTATGTACGCTACACTGTCAAGGCTAAATTTCAACATACCTGTAAATCAACAAAAAAATGAAAAAATGACGCGGGTCGGTCACCGAGGTGCCGTACTACCGTGCAGACGCCATCGCCTTAAAAGTAGTAATAAATGGGTATCATTTAAGCTATCGCCAATTTAATTAGTTTTGTGTTTCTTAAATAATAGGGTTTGCCCACAAAATAGTAGATTTGTCACCAAAATCAAGTCACCAAATAATATAAAATCAATTCCACAATAAATCACCTAAAATCATGGAGTCGTGCGTAGGTCACAGTTCTAACCTAACCTAACCATTTTTCTTTTAATAAATCAATTTATTTGGTGACAGATCTACCATTCTGAGTACAAAGCTATTATTTAAGTAATAAAACTTTGATAATTATTCATACCTGGGAACATTTTTTGTTTATCTGAGAACGAAAATATTTCGTGGCGATAGATCTATTTATTAGGTGATACAACTTGATGACAATTAATATAAATTTTGGTGATAGAAAATATAGTTCCCGTAATAAATCACCAGCAATGGAAATAAAAACGTTTTCTTTCTTAGAATAAGGATATTCGTCAGTAGGTGGATATTTCTAGGGCACAGGGCTTACCTGCCAATAGTCACTGTTTAAAATTTCAAACGAAAAGAGAACTTTTCTTCTCTTGATGTCATAAAAAACCGCTTTGATATTTCAAATAGACATCTGTAAACACATTTTACGATTTATTCTTTAAATTATTTCGCTTAACCGATATCCTAATTTTAGAAGAAATTTTCATTCAAATTGTTTTTTGTTTCTTCAAAATCTTTGCATTCATTTTTAAGGTCTAGTTTACACGAATAATTAATTTCCTCGTATATGTGCTTGTCTTCGTGTTTGAAATGGATATATCAATGGCACAGTGCCCAAGTGACATGGGACAAGGGCAGATAATACACCACGATGTTATTCCGTTCTTTTTACTGTTTTCAAAATGAGGAATTTTTTTATTTTATTTTATCGTTCTCATGTCTTTATTTTCGATTGACGTTGCCTGGTGAGTTCGATTTACTGTCAGTTTTAGTATAATTTTAGATTTGTGTGACTTTTCTTCTCTTCGAAACACAAAATATCTCAAATAAATTTCAAAAATAGTACACATTTGGCGATTTATTCTTAAAATGTTTGCCACTGAAATTTGGGAATCACTCATTTTAATAATTCAAACATTGTTTTTATTTCTTCAAAATCTTTGCATTAATTTTTAAGGTCTATATAGGAATGTTGTATTTTATCATATACTCGTTCACCGTTCGTATTTATTTCAAGTGTAGAGTGCAGTGCCCAAGTACCATGGGACGAGGGCAGATAATAAGTCCGTCTAAGGCGCACCAAGATGTCAATCCGTTCCTTTAACTATTTGCAAAAGAAGTAATCATATTTTTATATTATTTTAACGATGGTTTCTGTTTTCGAAATATGAATTAGGTCTATGATCGACTTTTTTTTATTCTAGATTTGTGTGTTTTGTATTTTGATACTACAAAAATACAGCTTTGATATTTCAAATAGACATCTGCAAACACATTGGCGATTTCTTCTTTAAATAATTTCGCTTTCACCGATATCCTAATTTTAGAGGAAATTTTCATTCAAATTGTTTTTTGTTTATCGTCAAAATCTTTGCATTTATTTTTTTAAGTCTAGTTTACACGAATAATTAATTTCCTCGTATATGTGCTTGTCTTCGTGTTTGAAATGGATATATCAATGGCACAGTGCCCAAGTGACATGGGACAAGGGCAGATAATACACCACGATGTTATTCCGTTCTTTTTACTGTTTTCAAAATGAGGATTTTTTTTATTTTATTTTATCGTTCTCATGTCTTTATTTTCGATTGACGTTGCCTGGTGAGTTCGATTTACTGTCAGTTTTTGTATAATTTTAGATTTGTGTGACTTTTCTTCTCTTCGAAACACAAAATATCTCAAATATATTTCAAAAATAGTACACATTTGGCGATTTATTCTTAAAATGTTTGCCACTGAAATTTGGGAATCACTCATTTTAATAATTCAAACATTGTTTTTATTTCTTCAAAATCTTTGCATTAATTTTTAAGGTCTATATAGGAATGTTGTATTTTATCATATACTCGTTCACCGTTCGTATTTATTTCAAGTGTAGAGTGCAGTGCCCAAGTACCATGGGACGAGGGCAGATAATAAGTCCGTCTAAGGCGCACCAAGATGTCAATCCGTTCCTTTAACTATTTGCAAAAGAAGTAATCATATTTTTATATTATTTTAACGATGGTTTCTGTTTTCGAAAGATGAATTAGGTCTATGATCGACTTTTTTTTATTCTAGATTTGTGTGTTTTGTATTTTGATAATACAAAAATACAGCTTTGATATTTCAAATAGACATCTGCAAACACTTTGGCGATTTCTTCTTTAAATAATTTCGCTTTCACCGATATCCTAATTTTAGAGGAAATTTTCATTCAAATTGTTTTTTGTTTATCTTCAAAATCTTTGCATTTATTTTTTTAAGTCTTGTTTACACGAATAATTAATTTCCTCGTATATGTGCTTGTCTTCGTGTTTGAAATGGATATATCAATGGCACAGTGCCCAAGTGACATGGGACAAGGGCAGATGATACACCACGATGTTATTCCGTTCTTTCAACTATTTTCAAAATGAGGAATTCATTTTTTTATTTTATCTTTCTCTTGTCTTTATTTTCGATTGACGCTGCCTGGTAAGTTCGATTTACTGTAAATTTTTGTTTTATTTTAGACTTGTGTGACTTTTTTGTTTTTCGAATAAAAAATATCTCAAATTTACTTCTGCAAACACATTTGGCGATTTATTCTTAAAATATTTGCCACTGAAATTTGGGAATCACTTATTTTAATAATTCATACATTGTTTTTATTTCTTCAAAATCTTTGCATTCATTTTCCAGATAATGAGTCCGTCTAAGGTGCACCAAGATGTCATTCCGTTCCTTTAACTATTTGCAAAAGGAATAATCATATTTCATTTTAACGATCGGTTGTGTTCAAAAAATGAATTAGGTCTAGATCAGATTTTTTTTCCATTCTAGAGTTGTGTGTTTTCACTTTTGATACTAATAAAATACAGCTTTGATATTTCAAATAGACATCTGATGACAAATTTGGCGACTTTTTCTTAAAATGTTTTCGCTTTAACAAAAGATTTTCGAATTTCAGTGGAAAATTACAAAGTGTTTTTTTTTTCTTCATTATCTTTGCATTCGTGCCTAAGGCTTGATGATGATTGCGTTTAAGTTGCACCACGATGGCATTCCGTCTTACTATTTCCAAAAGGAGTGATTTAATTACATTTATTTTTATATTATTCTCCAATTTGTTGGTACCTTGGAACTTCAAACTTTTGTTTTTAATTTTCGTTACCTTTGGCGTCTGTCTTTGCACGGCATGCCTATGACCACGACGAAGACACTACGTGTTTTTCTTGCAATTTGTATTCACGTTATACATCAGACTTCATTCAATCCACGAGTTTAATTTAATTGCTCCTGTACCTGAGAAATCAATGTAGCATCGCCTACAGCATCTAATGGCTGATTCTAAGACACATTTAGGGATATTTTAATCTGTTCTTTAGTCATTGCACATTTCTTTATTTTAAGTAGACATCTGCGGGCAATCTTTAAATTTATTTATTTATCGTGAAAACTTAGAGCTATCATTACAGATTTCTTAACCTAATGCGATAGTCTTACTTCTTCTAATCTATTATAAAACTATTTTAACTTAAGGTGGAAGCGCCAGGGTAGCCCGCGAAATTCAAATATTTTTATATTTTTTGCAACTTGCCGGTCAGTGTGAAGCTGTATGTTAAATAAAATACGATTCGCGGCCGTAACGCATAATTATCTAAAGAATTATACCCATTTTAATTATCAATATAACCCTCTAAGTTCATACAACTCGATTGAATGACTCTTTCACGAAATCACATTCAATCGAGTTATATGAACTTAGAGGATTATATTGATGATTCAAATGGTTATAATCCTTTAGATAAATGCTCTTTACGATCGCGAACCGTATTTTGTTCAACATACAGCTTCACAATGACCTGCAAATTGCAAAAAACATAAAAATATTTGAATTTCGCGGGCTACCCTGGAGCATCCACCTTAACAATACACACACTTTTACAAAATGTTATACAACACATTGTTATTTCCCTAATCTACCGTATTATAACATCAAAAAGCAGTCTCTTTGCGAATTCACTCAAATGACATATATAAATGTCTACTTCAACGTAGAGTTTATTATTGACCCGAATAGCCAGGGTAAGCGGTGCCTTGGCCAGTAGGTTGGTCCTGGCTACCGGCACAGCCAAGCAGTGCTATGTATGACAAAAATCTTGGTTGCGCCGGCCTCATCTAATTTAAAAAAGATTGACGCTGTAAAAGTTATTTACAAAAAGCAAACATTTATAACTTGTTCCCGAAGTTCTTTCCTTCCATTATATTTTGGTCACCTGTTGGATATTTTAAATAGGCGTCTACGTTCGCTACTTCATCTTTACATTTATACTAGCTGACCCGCGCAACTTCGTTTGCGTCACATTTTCCATTAATGCTCCGCTCCTATTTGTCTTAGCGTGATAATATATAGCCTATAACCTTCCTCGATAAATGGGCTATCTAACAAAGATTTTTTCAAATCGGACCCGTAGTTCCTGAGGTTACCCCCTACATACAAACTTACAAACATACAAACTTACAAACAAATGTTACCTCTTTATAATATTAGTATAGAAAACAAACTTATCAACAAGAACCCACAAGTACTAGTTTCATTCCCAGGTTTCATTTATGATTCAAAAAAAAAAAATCATAAATTAAACCTGGGAATGAACCAGAACTAGTACCTTGGGATGGTTTGGCATTAAAATATACTCGAACTCTGACACAATACGGTTCTTATTCCTGTGTAGGTAATTTAGTCATTCTTACGTTCTTTCAATTATTATGGAGTTAGGCCAAACTGACACTTCTATGACAACAAAAATAAAAATATTATTTTGTTCGACTCGAATATGTGTCTCTCGCTTCAGTTATACTTTACTTTTTGATTCTACGTAAATTAATCAATTTGAATGGAAATCGGCCAGCCACTTTATATCCCGGACTTAATGGTATACAAAGAAAAACATATTTTAAATTGACGGCAAAATGAAATAAGAGCAAGAATATTTATTTCTTTCAATTACTGTTTCACAATTCGTTTTTTTTTTCTTTTGAATACACTCCAAGAAACTTTTTCACATCCCTCTTCACTGTTTTCGAAATTCCTTTCTAACAGACTTCAAAAAAGATAGGTTGGCTATTCGATTTTTTTTGGGTGTGTTTATGTTTATTCAACAATATCTCCTTACGGTTCTGTAACAAAATGGTAATGAAGGAGAAACTTTTATCGATAAAGAGAAGAGCGATTTGTACACGGTTGATAATAGGCTCGACCAATATATCATGGGATTTACAAAATGGCGAATGTTCATGTACTATACTGCCATGATAGGACAAAAGAACGACACAACACCGATTTCCAACCTTAAGTTATTTTCTTAAGGTCGGAAATCGATTACTTCGTTTTGTTTCGATTCGTCCTTTTATCCCATGCTGGCAGAATAGGTACTTACCCTTCGGAGAGTACAGGCATGTTATTATGTTATAAAAACGTAGACTACTAGCATTATATAATTTCTACAGCTATACAAACTCCTTTCAGTATAGCTATGGAACTGAAACCTATGACACAAAATGCATTTATGTACATACTAAATATATACGTTGGTTGAATGATAGCTGTGTGGTACGAAACTGCTGAGCCGATTCCGATGAAACTGCCGCTACTACTTAGATGTAACATAATAAATAAGAATTTTGCTTATACCATCGGAGTCGGCCCACCAGTTTACGAGATATAAAGTAGAAAAATAAATTTAGTATGAAATGCTCTTAGAATAAATAGTAATTACTGTATGAAACTGTTAAAACAACAATAAAATTCCTATTACGTTGCCATAGTTAAATAATATTCGAGAATATTATTGTTATACAATGTTATTTTTAGTGTCGATATTATGAACAACCGGTCAGTGTGGAATTACAATTTATTTCAGGGCGAAAATTATCTATGTAATTCGCATATGAACCGGTCAATATTGTTAAAAACTATAAAGCAGCATTATAAATATAATTAAATATGTGAGATAAAACCCTTTGTATATTATATACTTGTAAAGTAAATGACAATGTTTTAGCGAAATTTAAATAAAATATGTACAGTTAGTTTTTAAGTGAGAAACAATAAATTTATGCAAATAAATGTATACTTATGCAAGAAATTATATAGATGTGATTTAGTAGCTAAGTGGCTAACGCCTACATAGCCGATTTATTATGGTGCTTATGTGATGGGCTGACATCTGTCACATTGATCCGTCAGTCAATGTATGACGAAATCCTGACAAAAGTCTTGGTTTTTTTGTAATTATCCCAAATAAAAATGTGGCAGTGAGCATTCCCATCGCCGTTTTCAAACAGTTCCCAATTGTGAACCAGCTCGGGTGCCGCTCCCTGGCGATGGACCCCGACCGCTTTATCTGCACATTCGGACGATGTATTGTAAGTCGAAATGGTGTTAGTACACGGTTCAATTCTGACTGACCAACTTTAACTGAGCGGACGTTAGCACTTGCTGACGCAGCTTTGTAAAGCGTCTGCAGTCTCTTTCTTTAATTCCGAAGTGCTATCAACACCCGCTCATTAAATACCTTTATTTTCTCAACCTTAACCGATTGGTTGAACCGTGTAGTATTGTCATATTAGTTGAAAGCTTGCTTTGAAGTCCGGACTATTAGTAATAATGTACAAACTGGCGCGTGCATACGAACGAGTTCTTTTTTGAAGTCTAGAATATGACTAATGTGGCTTCTGACTCTATGATTCGCTTTTTTTGTAAAATACTGATTAATTTAGAAACCACATTTTCACACTGCTATGGGAGCGATTTGGAATATCGAAAAAAGAATCTGCAGTTTCATAAAAAAATTGCAATATCTACTTAATGTATGAAACAGATATATTTTTCGCTTTTTCATAATTTGGACCCATAGCTGAGTTCCAAATCGAATGATATAAGTTTTTTAAGTTACAATTTGATATACACACTTAAGAAATTAATATTTTTTTAATCGTCCGTTCGTGCGCGCCCTGAAACAAGTTGACACTATATGATTGCTACTAATTTGTACATAATATAAAATATATAAGTCGTTTGTATATAGCGTCAAGGCGAATTGATGTAGAGTCAAAGATTTAATCTAAACTTGTATATAGCGTATTGATGCACACATTTATAACCATTTAAAAATTAGTAAAATGACTATTTACATTATTTTAATTAACTGGCCTCGTTAGTAGTGTACGTGGGTCACCTGGTAAATCTTTTTACTGAGTTTGAAAACTGTTATTCCAACCGATTGAGCTGTAAATTTTGCATACGCGTATATTGGATAACAATGTACGGTTAGCTAAGTGACATCTTTATAAATCGGCCAATGATTTTTATGCACCCTTTATCAATCAAATTTCTTTGTTAGAACACCAAGTCCCAATAATTTATGATAAGGGTATCAAATGAAAGGGTATGCTCAAAGAAATTAAAAAAAATGTTGTTCTTTTTTGTTATTTATTATCTGGATACAAATGTGTGCATTATCTCGTGGTGATAGGGGTCAATATGCTATGTATGTTATTAGATTTTCGCTTAAATTGTGCACCAGTTGGTCGAGACTAGGGGTGGGCCTTATGACCATTGATCACTATTGTAGTACAAATGATAAGAATTGTATGTAATATTGCTTCTGGCAATCATTTAAACAACTTGATGTGATTTAAAAAAGATTCTAAAAAAAGATGAAATTGAAAAGCGATTTTCTTTTAATTCAAGTTTCGTACAAACATGGAATGGAATAATAGTGCTTATGATTTAGAAGATAATCGCTTTTGAAATTTAAATATACTTATAATTTAAGAAACTGTAAACGCACTGCGAGTAAAAGTAGCATTTTAAGTATTTTGTTGTTTAATACCCTGTCCTTATCGTGTCGTTCGTGAGACAAACATATTTATTAATATCTACGGTTTTAGCAAGTAAGTATTTATATCGGGTATGCCTCTACTAGTTTCGAAAGAACTAGAGTTCTTCGAATTCGTAAATATTAATAAATATGAAAGCGAAAATACCATTCAAAGTTGATAACGTAAAGGTTATATGGCGTTGGGGGTATAACTTTGGCCCTAACTCGTTAATCAATTGGGACTCATCGCTCTGTGTTTACTGTGTTGCTATTGATTAAAAGTTTGGGAAAAAGTAGAGTGGGTTTTTTAGTAGTTTGGGACTACTATCTCAATAAAATTGTGTTGGTCGGCTAGGTTGCCTCCTTTTGTTTTAGTTTACTAAACATGTAAAATGATTCGCAGTGCGGGCCAAATTTTCTGTCTAACTTAACTGCCCACCCCAAACTTAAATAAAGTAGTAGAAAAGACGATATTGGGCCTAAGCGTGGACCTATACATAAATATATAAGATAGCAAGATATAAGCGTTAAGTGAAGCCTGTGAATATATTGTAAATATTATGTCAAAAGAATTCATATATACAGTTCTTTGTTGTTTCATTTCTTCTTATACCCTTAGAGATTGGAGTTGTCACTGGATGATTTCAAACTCAGTAAAATAATTAAATATCTTGAGAATTATAAAATAAAATATACTTACTCACATTGTGAGCTGATAAAATACCTGGTGAGCAACTAGGATACCGAAAGAGACAGTTGACGTGAGATACTGGAAGTGTTTTTTTTTTAGATATAAGCAAAATACGAAAAGCAGTTGATGGCATCCGATATGTGATTGAACTCCATCAGACTGCTTGAAAAGCGACTTGTTTGGAACTTTTTAGTCATTTTTAGCGGTCGGGTTTTTTGACAAAGTAATTTTTTTTATTCCCTACTTTTTAGTGAGTCACATTTTGGAATCGTCTACGCAAGCCCTTAATTTTGACACCCCACTTGATAGGTTTTGAGTAATTTTTAAGACACTATATGGCGCTAAAAATCCGCTATTTTGTTTTTTTTTTTATTTTGACATACCCAGTGTCACTCACAGTAAATACAAATCTAACGAAACCACTCACATTAAAATACGACAAGCCGTTTAGGCTCTAGGGCGTGCCAAAAACATGTACATACATACATTCACTCGAAAAACATAACCCTCCTTTCGCAGTCGGGTAAAAATCTGAAAAAAAAAAGATATTTCTCCCATCATCGCCGGCTCGTCTCTCAACCTTTGGGGAATTTTAGTACGTTCATCTGGACACCTCAACGGTAAGCCTATAATACGTACGCACAGTTAGCGGTTAACCGCGCGGCTGGCCGCTTTTCCAGTTTTTTTATGCAACCGCTAGTGATTTTACGCACTTCCACTGCCATTAAATATCGAATCGAACTGGAACCGCGCGGTTGAGCGCCCCGCGGCTGACCGCTAGCTCGTACGTAGGCTAACTGTACCAATTTCCAAAATAACGAATTATTTGATCTGGTTTCCTATAATAATATTATAACTATCAGGCTAAACAGCTCACACACTTATTTCATATTTGAATGGGCACATTCATCGTGCGTACAGCAAAGGAGTGGAGTTCCCTGCCGGAGTGTTTCCTGATAGCTACAACCTGGGATTCTTGTAAGTCGAATGAAGAGTGAATAGGTTACTTCTAGGCAAGCGTGCTCCATCTTAGACCGCATCATCGCTTAACATCAGGTGAGATAGTGATCAAACGCGTGACTATCAAAAGTAAAAAAAAAAACTTCTCCTGAGCTAGTTAGAGCGGGAGTATCAGACTTATAATGACTAAAACCCATCCGTGTATCTTCAAAAATGCACCTTGTGTTCAAGGGCCGCGGTAACTCGTTCAAACAATGCCGTAGATACCGTGGCTCCGAAACACAAAGGGCACTGAAGGAACATGGATGGGTTTTTTATGATTTCCAATCCCTAAAAAAAAAAAAAAACTGGTACAGCTAACCAAGTGGCTCCTAACTTCTAAGATGACGATTCAATGTACCTAATGTGTAGGTAACTATGTAGGGTTCCACACCCCGTAGGGTGACTAACGGAACCCTATTACGAAGCCTCCGTTGTTCGTCTGTCTATAAGTGTTATCTCACGAACTATAACAGATAGACAGTTTTTTTTTGTAGTGTATAACTATAAAAAATGAAAATGGTTAGGGACGATTTTTTTTTCGGAATTGGAAATCATCAAATGACTTCCCCCGCTCTAGGCGGAGCGGAAGGGAGTGTCAGACTTCTACTGACTAAAACCCATCCATGTTCCTTAATTCATGAGCCCTTTGTGTTCCGGAGCCACGGTATATCGTTCGAATAGTCCCGCGACTCCGGCAGGTGTCGGCTCTTTCGGGCCCCTCTGTGTGCTGACTCTCTTTGAGGCGCGCGTGGAACACGAACGCGCCGTCGACACGGCCTGTCGTCAGAAGACGGACGAACGTCGAGCCACCCATAGCTCACCGTCCACAGGCCCGCGAGGGTTAGGGACCCTCACGTAAGAAACATGATTTGTTTATGATACGGGATCTTTCGTGTGCAAGTCCGACTTACACTTGGCCGGTATTTTATTGTGTTGAAAATACGGTTCTTCCATATGAAGAAATCCTTTGGAAAATTTAACGGATGAAGAATTTAAGTTAAGATTTTTTATGGATGGGAAATCATCAAATGACTCCTCCCACTTTAGGCGAAGCAGAAGGTCAGACTCTTACTGACTAAAACCCATCCGTGTTTCTCCTAGTGCCCTTTGCGTTCCAGGGCCCCGCGGTGACTATCGAATAAATTCCGCAAACCTGGCAGAAAGTTTAAATACTTGGATCACTAGTAAAGAACGGAGATATCGTTTTTGATAAGAACACTTATCATATACCAAAGTATCATCAGCCATTTGTATCAATATCCGGAATCCATGTTGAGTCAAGTACCCGCCTTGCAGCCTGTTGTCAGCGTTTCTTTTGCCTCTCCGCTGGTGGCGCCCTCTACACTTACCGTTGTATCACTAAACTAAGAAAGCAGTCCTGCAGCATTATGCTGAGCAGCGTTGCAGCGTGTTGCGTGTTGCAGCGTTGTGCGTAAAAACGCGGATGTCACGTATATCTTCCCCAACATGCATATGAGTTACCTACTCATTGTTTGTTTTCTTTTATCGTAGGTTTACATCATGCAAATAAATTTACTTTCTTTTTTCTCTTATGCACAATTTTGTTACAAAAATTGGCTCCCTAGCCGTTTCACTTCAGCAGCAAATGGAGTCGAATAAAGAGCTGATCATCTTTCGGCTGACCCGATTTTCTCAAATAAAACTGAATCAAAATCTGTTCAGCCGTTTAGGAGCTACGATGCCACAGACAGACAGATACACACGTCTTTATAACACCCCTTTTTTTAGTCTAAGTATTCATCAAAATAAAACAACAATAAACGATGTTCGTACAAGTTTATTATTAATTATTTATAATCAGCGCAGCGAGCGCCCTCTACTACAGTTAAATAATAAAATAATGATATATATATATATTATTGTACATTTAAATATACAACAGATGTGGGCGCTACGTCTATCTATCGGTCATGTGGTTACACGGTACGCGGCTGGGCTCGAACGCGGTACCTTTAACAACAATACCACACTGTTAACAATTTTACTCATATGCACTTACTAATACATCATTCATATTTAGTTTGTAGGCAGTGCGAAAATCAAGAAATTATCCCAAGGAAACGTAATTTTGGGATAATCATATAGGCTAATCCAAGGCATTACCCTTGTGACAGACGGACATACAATTAGAGTAGGTAGGTACGCGTAGTATGAAACTTGAAATAGGTTTTTTTTTTTTGATCTACGGTTCTCCTCTCTAAGCACGAAGTCTGTAGTTTCGGGCGTATTCTATTCCGTATCACATACGGACTTACAATTAGTAACGAACTCCAACTAAGAATGAATGACAACGCAATTTGACATGCAGTAACTGTCAAACCGTGTTGTCATAAATTCTTAGTGGTTAGGTGATACGGAATAGAATACACCCGCAACTAAGCTCTCGGGCTTCGGGTGAAGAGAGTAACCCCCAGGTATTAGGTTTCCGTGTAATAGTTTCCGACCTGCACGCAAACTGCTGCTGCTGGTAATAATTATAAAAGACTTGTTTTCAATATTTTAAATCAGAAAACGGTTACGGGGATACGCTGTGAGGAAAGTCCCAATTTAGATAAAAGGCATTGGCAATTTCGCAATACGCAAAAGCATCCAAACGACTACTTTAGTCGATGATATGTAGTAGCTAAGACTTTTCTCCGATTTCTGAATTAAGCATTTAAAGTTGAGTATTTCTCAAACTGTAGTTTAGCCTGGAAAGCCGTCAGTCAAAAATGTAAGTATTTAGAGTTATGGCAAAACTCAAAATACTCAGAAACCGGAAGCACGGCTTGGGAACTTACATTCAATGTCACTTTTAAGGTGGCGATTCATGCTAGGATATGATGGTTTTACCCTTACGGGCATGAACCGACGGGCATAACTAAGTTTCATAAAAGGAAAACTGTACAGTTTTGTAACATAGACGCTAGGGCCTGTTGGTTATTGTGTAAGGTTATAACTATCATGCAAGCCCTGGTGTGTATGGCCGCCATTAGAATCCGAGGCATAGCTGTAAAAATGTAAGTGAATGTAAGCTTTTAGTTCAGAAGGGCTAGCACGAATATTTATAGTAACGTTAAGTGAATTTTGAATGTGAAAAATTACAACCCCATAGTATTTTGCTTCTATTTTATTGGACTTACACCATTTATATAATTTAAACATATTAATATGGTATCTAATTCAAATAAATATTATGTGCGAAACGAGTATTGTAGCTATGATAAAATTGTACGTTATGTTACTATACGTCAAAAATATTCGTGCTAGGTCCTCAGGGGATGAACGTTTCAAGAGACTCCAGTTGCCTTCATAGTTTTCTCCGGAATCGGTTAAGCGGTTTATTATCGAATGTTAATAAGATTAGAAGCAATAGTAAGTTATATGAGTAAAATGTTATCCCCAAGCGGTAACAACTAATTTTACAGTTAACACACATATACTTATATGTCACCGCGATATTACAAACGCCGTAAATTAAAAAAAAAATCGTGTGTGGTCGTAAACCCATTCCTCTCACACACGGATTTATTGTAATCTATTGAATTTAGATGGGAAATATTGTATATTTAAAATATTCTATTAACAATTTACAACCTTAATCTCTTCAAAGTCAGAGTGAACAGGCTCTGGGTAAGCTCGCTCCATCGTAGACTTTGTCTCTGTCATTTCTGACCAAGACTAGAGAGTCAAGAGCAAACCCATCTCAATTTTATTTTAACAACTTTATTTTAATCCTAGATAGATATTAGTACAATTTTACAGTGATTTCAATTATTCTATGACATACACAAGCCAATTAGGTAGTGAGATTAAGGTAAACCTTAGCAAAGAATTTGGGATCGGTTAGATATTTAAGCCAGGTGCCAAATTACTTTTGGATGCGTTTTTACTAACTCCAGTCTTGTATTGGACGTGATTGTTTAAAATTTTGCGAGTCAATGAAAATGAGTAAATTATATTAATAAAATTAACATCAATATCTGCCAGGTATATTTTATAGGAAAAGTTCATGAAAATATAACTTATAGTGACTGGAATAGGGAATTTTCCTGGTTGGAAACATAATAATTCAGTCAGCTAGATTTTCAAAAAATATTGGTCACATGTTTTTGGCTTTTCGAATCACTAAAAAACAAAAAAAAAATCAGGAGTGGGGTATAGTGACGTCACCAAACTAAGGTGAGACGTCATACATATATGTGAAACTAAAAGCACTGTTTCGTCTTCATGAAGAAAAATACATGTCCAATATTTTTGGATAGGTCGTAAATTTTTGACAGATTATGATTGAGACGCAAATGCGATGCGAATGTCAAAATTAGTAGAATTATTGACAGTCTGATTTTGTATTTAGGAAAACAGCTTATAAAATACACGGTTGGTAACGTTTGATTTCGATAAAACAAGCAAAATGATTAAATATCGAGCCCAGCCCAAAGTTTAAGATTTGAGGATTAAAAAGTTAAAACTTTATACAGGGATTCGATTGAGACAGTTGCCATACAAAACTTAGTGTTGCTAGACTTACTATCGACAAGCTTGTATTAATTACATTTATATCGATCTCTACAACGATTAACAGAATAAACGCAATACCTTTTAAAGGGTCATTGTACTCATCATTATGAACAACTTGCACTATGGGATTACCAATCACTGAAATTGGGAAGAAAAAATCGACCACCCCATACATTTTCGTGATTTCGGCATTAATCTCATAGTAATGATGAGTACAATAACCCTTTAAGATGTATTGCGTTTATTCTGTAACACGTTGTATAAACAATCGAAAGGGTTCGTCTGGACGTCAACAAAACCTGTAAATGTTTGGAAACGTATGTTGGTTTTTTGCGTATGAATAGTTTTATCGATATGTTCAACGAATCTCACTTAGATCAATATTCGATTCTAATCGATTTGTCGTCGATCCATCGCCTGGCAACACCCTTACAAAGGCAATACCTACTACAGACCTTATGTCTTTTGCGACTATGCCCATACAAACATGGAAAACAAAACATTTAGTGACACAATACCGACTTAAAACTTATTGCAATAAGGTTCAATTTTGTATGACAAATTATTGTAGACATGGTACAATGTAATATTAACCGTATAGTAAAAGGTTTTAGGGTTAAAAACTTGGAAGCATGGTTATTCTAATATTAGAGAGGCTACAGTTTATTCAATTTAGCACATAAGTTTACAATTTCATTATTTAATTTACTACAAAATTGTACTAAAATGCAAATGTTTTAATTATTATAGTAATAATAATAGTTGCACGTTGTCTAACGTCGTTGTCAGCCATTTTAGCAAACATATAAATTCATCATATTATAAAAATTAAATAACAAACAATAATTAATACAGGATGGATGTTCTAGACTACATCTACAGCAATTAAAATAAAATAATATGTAATTATTTTGAACTAGTTTTCACCTGCCACTTCGTACGTTTGTCGTTCCCGTAGGAATTTTGGGAAATCCTCTCTTAGTGCACCCCTACGGAGTATATGAAAGCTACATGCCAAATTTCCGCTTTCTACGATCAGTAGTTTCGGCTGTGCGTTGATATATGTATAAGTCAGTTAGTCACGCTTGCGTTTTATATATATATAGACAAGAAGATATACAGGGTGTAAGGGACAGCCCTCCACAAACTGATACGGTGATTTCAGTATATCGTACTAAGTTGACCGGTACATGAAATAATTTCAGGAACTTTATGGGAATCCAATAAAACTGATTTGTTTAATTACCTCACACGCAATGTATCGCTACCTCTGCAAAACGCACGCAGCGAACGGCAGCGCAGCGAGCTTTCGAAAGGACAGCCGCGCTCGCGCCACGTGTTTAACAGCTGATTTCATGCGTCGTTCATTTTTTTTTTTTTTTTTTTATCTGTGTTATTTACATTAATGGAGTTCTGCATACAGATAATGTAACTTTACATTGAAATATAGCAATAAAAACTAAAAAAAAACGAAATAAAAAAAAAACAAGAGAAAAATCCCACTGGAATATGATTAAAAATAAGGAGCTGATTGCACCCTGTTAATTTGTGGAGGGCTGTCCCTTACACCCTGTATATAGAAGATTTGGAGTAGACTATTGAGACTAATGTTGAAAATAAATACTGTCAACACATATTAAGACTAGAGCAACGCACTACTCACTAGTGGTAACAAAAAAAAAACAACGGGTTGCGGACTGCCGGTAGAAGTGAAAACTTGAACATTAACGTTGTGCATTTTTTATCCGTCTTACGAATTCTCGATTAGGTCACGTGTCCTGACGCGAGTTTAACATTTTATATCCATCCCAAGAAAAGTGCTCAACGCCGAGAAGTTTTCACTTCAAAAATGATTGTCTTTAAAATCGGTTTACGGACGATAATTTATGGAAACCACATTAACTTTTCACTTCACTTTATAAACAGTTGACAAAACAGTTCACGTGACGGTTGTGTGCTGCCGCAGTCTCTCTTCTACTCGTACCATCGGCCGATGGAGAGGAAGAGAGATAGATGCGTCACAAGCCGAACGTTAAGGCCGATCGAGCCTCTCTATCGCTTGTTCCGCACTCTCGCTTGCACGCTCGGCTTAGGCGAAACGTGACAATGAGTCATGCTTTTTCGTGCGTGCAGCCGGCGTACATCGATTTATAAAAATCAACTTCCAAACAATCAAAATAAGTCTGAATATTGTACTAAGTATTGCGTTAATTGTGCTCATTGCTAAGTAGTAACAGACAAACGGTTCTATCACCTAATGACAACACGATTTCACAATAACTGTCAAATCGTGTTGTCATTAATTCATACTGGTCAGGTGAGTACACCCCCTGTTGTGGAAAAAGATGGATATGTTGATATATTGCACAAGTATTATTGCGTGCTCATTGGCAAAAACAGATTTATTTATTTACAGTTAATTAAAACGGTCTAAGTCCAAGACAAGACAAGGCAAGATGTTACAATTACATTAATTAAGGCGAGGTTGCAGTACTGTGTGTTTTGACGAACAACAGCGACTGTCCGGCGAGCGAAATAATGACTAAATTATTGTTTTTTCTTCTTGGCGAAAACTGATAAAGAAACAATACAATATGGTTTCAACATTTACTTTAAAATAAAAAGCTCTGTCTGTTGATATAACTTTTATATATATTCGTGATAAAATCTCTTAGGTACACGTTTAAAATTGTAATTTAGTGTCATGTTTGATAAAAAAAAAGTATCGAGCCAATCATTCTAAATCGCGTTTCTATCTTTACGATTTACTTGAGGGTATGTTCAATTTTTAAGTAATGATTTTTATTTATTAAAAAACTCATAATTAATTAGATTTTCAGACGTTCAAAAATCTTAAAAAGTACTGCAACCCCGCCTTAACAGAAAAAAACATAACAAGATCTAAAATGTGTTTAAACTTGAAATTATAATTAAAAATTAACATGAAACAGTGGACACCCTCGCATACTGTCTCTCACAGAACACCAGACAAGCTCGCATTATTTTTCTGCATTCATCAGAAAACAGATCACATTCAGGATCATCAGATACTTAGCATACAAAGAAAAATCATGATCATTCTTATACTCCCTAAAGAGTTTTGCAGTTGTACCTATAGCACAGAAGCTAGCACACCAAGCTACAAAAAAATCTGTCAAATTCATCTAATAGATTTTCAATTTTATCGCTAAACCATAGGGTTCAAGGTTGATTGGGAAAATTTGACAGTCTCGGGTAGCTTGATGGTGGTGGTGTCTGTACATACATATTTCACAAATAGGGAATATGCATGTAATTTTTTTATTTGCTCTAGTAAACGATCATTAAATTATTTTTTAAATACCTTCATCAGCGATGAAGTTATAAAGCTTCAAAGATTACAATTAGAAAGAGAAGTCCAATATGGACTTTAACGTCAAAGTCCATGCCACCTGTATAGCTGTCATAGAAACCAGCGTTTTCGTGAGACGGACAGATATATTTGTTTTAAATAATTATGTTTCCTTTGTTTTCCGAGCAATTTTGATAATACATATTATCACTGTTAGTATTATATTGTTATATACTTTTTAACCAACTTCCCAAAAAGGAGGAGGTTCTCAATTCGGTTGTATGTTTTTTTTTTTCTTATGTTTGTTACCTCATAACTCCGTCAATTATGAACCGATTTGAAGTTTCGATTTTTAATCGAAATAGCTGGAATTCGTTTATTTGGACGATGGCTTTTTGTTATCCAAGTAATCGAAATTGCGTATTTTGCTTTTCTGCGATTTTGCAGTTGTGTTGTTAGGTGTGGGGTACCACTAACAAATGAAAAATAAAAAACTTTTTACAAAAAAGTACAACCGACTTCCAAATAATAAAAAAAACACTACAAAGTAAAAAAATAACTTTAATTTCGGAAGTCAGTGTCAAAATACGAAGAAACTAACAAAAACACCGACTTTTTTGTAAAAAGTTTTAGATAAACTGTTTACATATTATATCTTTTATTCATGCATTTTCCCTATTATGTTTAAGTCATGACGAGCCATTGTCATCCACCAAGCACAAGATCGATTCAAGTTTTGGTCAATTCAACTCTGTGTAAAGCTTTACCAAAAGACCACACACGCAAAACGTTTTAGGAACACATTCATAGTGCGTAGAGCTAAAGAGTGGAATTCCCTGCCTGAGTCTGTATTTCCTGATAGCTACAACCTGGCAGTCTTTAAGTCAAGAGTGAATAGGTTACTTCTAGGCAAGCGTGCTCCATCTTAGACCGCATCATCGCTTACCATCAGGTGAGATTTTCGTCAAACGCTTGCCTATCAAAAGGAAAAATAGACCACCTCATTTTAAACTACATGGCTCTCATATGATTTGACCAATACATTAACTGTGTGGATTTTAAAAGAGACCTTGATCTTTGAGTTTGTTTCGGTGTTTGTTCTCAGGTTGGTCAGCTAGGAAACACTGGGCCCATCTAGTTTTAATCAAAGAGAACACCGCTGAATCCGGTTTGATTGGAAGCCAACCCCAATTTATTTGGGAATAGGCTAGGTTAATGTAGCCAAATTTTGGGTTAAAAATACTACTTAGGTAGAGAATATAATATTATGAATCGTCTAGGTACCACTATGGTACATAAAGCCAGAATGAATAAATAATAAAAGAAAATAGACGCGTGAAAGGTATTTTTATTCAATTCACAATAAATATCATTACTCATAGATAGAAAGACATATATTCATAAAAAAATAACAGAAAAACAATGGAGCTAAAATATTATTATTTTACAAAATGGCTGACAAACGGCCTAAGGTTCATTAAATCCTAATGAGTTTATTAAATTGGGTAGATTTACAGATAAATAAAATTTTTGTGACTATCCGTAAGATCTACCATATTGCAATGTTATCAGCGAGATATTTACTTGTACCAAAGGGTCAAAAGAAATTATGGTAGGCGCCAAATAAATGTGCAATAACGGCCATTGACCCACATATATTGATTGAATTTCTATCAATAACAGGGGGTTTAAATAGGCCACTTTAGCAGAATCAGAAAGCACATCAAGCTACCCGTCACTGTCAAATTTTCCCAATCGACCTCGAACCTAATGCGTTAGCTATAAAGATGAAAATGAAATTAGACAGATTGTTGTGTGATTGATATTATGATTCTAATATGATTCTGCTAAAGTGGCTGAAATAAAGACATGAAGCATTTCTCTAGTAATGAAAAGCTGTTCATAATTTATTGATCGGGTATCCACGAACATATTATTAGGGAAAGGTAAATGTACTTTATTGCATATTTATCTGGCGCCTACCATAAGTAAAGAAACAACACATACAACAACAAAAAAATAACTCATCATTATGAACAACTTTTACAATGGTACCAACCGTAATATCGCGAAAAAAAAAATACACTGCACTGTTTTGCATAACTCGACAACAAGTATTCAACGGCTGATTTCACAATTGATCCAATAATAAAACTTGTTCATATCGATGAGTACAGTGACCCCTTTTGTGGTTTTGCAGGGACCGATATTAAACACAATCAAAACTATTTTCAAGGCATATTAACCGCTATTGCCACAACATAGTACACACAATTCTATGAAGTGATTGTTAATCAAAGCTGAAAGCAGTAAGCAGATCGCTTCGCTACATTAAAGTTTACTATGTTAGAGTGAGATAGTGTTATACAATTAAAAGCGTTAGAAAGAGAGCGAAATGAAATGAAATGCCTTATCTAACGAAACATTTTCAAAATAGCGGTTCAAGTAAATATCACGCAAAAACCTTAAGTATATATACAACAAGTTGCCGGCAACGTTGCACCACATTGAGCAACACTGCGCTACATCGTGTCGTACGTTGACACATAAATAAGTATTCTACAAAAAACCTAGTTTGGATGAAGTCTCCTATCAACGGCATTTGAACGTTCAGCAGTTTTATTCAAATATCTACTTTAGTGTTCAGTATTTTAAGATGATTTTTGAGCGACCATTTGTATTAAAAATTGAATTTGAACTCTGTCTAGTAGAACATTGAGTTAGTTGTTGCAAAACTTGATAATTTCTTTTGGACGGTAATTTAGGTAAGTCGTTGGCTTTGCTCTTTTGGGCCACACATGAAAAAAAAATACAATATCATTTTATTTAATGAATTTTTATTTTTATTAGACTACTGTGCGTTTGTTTTGGTTCCCATTTTCAATTTTAAATGCGTTGTTTTAATTTTCTCTTAAACAAACAATGTTTTTTTTAAAGTTATTTTTTGTAAAGTATTACTCTACTAAAGTACATGTTACTAAACTACAAATGCTTGCCAAAGTCTATCCCATACGCTGACACCAAATCTGTACAATACTCAATAAACAAGAAAATCGACTTTACATCAACGCTTGACAGGAGACTTACAGCCTACAATTGCCTCATATAAAATAGCACAAGAGTAGCGCCACGGTTGCCCCATAGTTGCGATACCGTCACACTACAGCCGCACTTTAGTTGAGCCACAGTTGCAACACCTTCGCGCCACAGTTGCACAACAGTCACGCCACAGTCGCGAAACAATTACACCACAGTCGCGCAACTATCACGCCACAGTCGCGCAACAATCGTGTCACAGTTGCGCAACAGTTGCGCCGCCGAAACTCACCTGTATGTCTACGCGAGATAAGAGTAGGTGTCGAGCGCGGCAGGGGCTCGCTCTAGGTACTGCTTGTCTATGAGCGCTTCTATGCACTTCTTAATCATAGCCACAGAGGGCGCGAACGAGCCACGCGCTTGGGATACCACCTCTTGTATTAGTTCTGTGTGGCGGAGTACCTGGGAAAGACGTACGTATTTTTTAATAAACAAAGGCAGAAGCTCGTGACTAAATACAGTGGCACGGGTCAATCTACAAGGTTAAGTAGCGCTTGCCAATGTTGGCTGAAAGTCGATGTGGCCTAAAGTTCTTGAGTGGCGACCACGTACCGGAAGGCGGCTCTGCGTTGTCTATCAGTCAAGATGCTTTCAGACTACTCTATAATATATAGCTCATAGCACAACAATATCGCGCACCATACATTGTCAATCTATACTAATATTATAAAGCAGAAGAGTTTGTTTGTTTGTTTGTTTGTTTGGTTGAACGCGCTAATCTCAGGAACTACTGGTCCGATTTGAAAAATTCTTTCAGTGTTAGATAGCCCATTTATCGAGGAAGGCTATAGGCTATATATCATCACGCTAAGACCAACAGGAGCAGAGCAGTAATGAAAAATGTTACGCAGACGACGTTGCGCGGGTCAGCTAGTAATATATAGTCCTCTTTAATACAAGTTGCTCAGCAAACTAGCTAGGAGAACAGCATCTCATCCAATAATTTGTAATTTATATGCACATATTCTTGTATACAAATTGTGTTTACTGCAAATGCAGTACGATATTTTATCTTTGCCCATGCGAATATACTGTAGGTACCTACCATTTTTAGCAATAAATTATTATTTATTTATAGTACAGTACAGTGTGAACGGGTCCATAACAATGTATGGTGCGCGATATTGTTGTGTCATGAGCTCTATACTGTATGCTATTGAATTATAGCATAGTCTGAAAGCAGCTTCACTCAATTCAATCAGTCAATATCGGAAGAATTTTATATCTACACTAGTGTGTTTCAGCGGCTTCGCCCGCGTGATTACTAGGGAGCATACTCTCAGAACGTATATAACCTATTTACCCTCATAGCTCCCGTTCCCGTGGGATGTCCGGAATAAAAACCATCCTATGTCCTTTCTCGGGTCTCAAACTATCTATGTACAAAATTTCATTCAAATCGGTTCGGTGGTTTAGGCGTGAAGAAGAGACAGACAGAGTTACTTTCGCATTTATAATATTACTAGCTGACCCGCGCAACTTCGTTTGCGTCACATTTTCCTTTAATGCTCCGCTCCTATTTGTCTTAGCGTGATGATATAACCTTCCTCGATAAATGGGCTATCTAACACTGAAAGAATTTTTCAAATCGGACCAGTAGTTCCTGAGATTACCCCCTACATACAAACTTACAAACAAATGTTACCTCTATATAATATTAGTATAGATTAGGGACTAGCTGTCCCCCGCGGCTTCGCTCCCGTCAACTACCCATTCTTTTTTTGCTTTTAAACCTTCCCTGTATTCTGGCGAACTAAATAAACAAATAGCGAAATCGGCCCAGCCGTTCTCGAGTTTTAGCGAGACTAACGAACAGCAATTCATTTTTATATATAAGAGAAGAAAAAGATACAATAGATTGATGTGAGCAATGCCTACCTTCCTCTGCTTCATGATGCGTACGATAGCAGCCTGGAGGTACATCTTCCGGTCATCGTCGCAATGCGCCGCCGTCTCACCCGTGTCCGCCGCACTGCCGCTATTGCTTGAGCTAGTGCCACCTGTAATGTTTGGTTAGTCAGTGGAAATGTTCGTTTATTGTTAAAAGAATTTCGACCTTGCAGTCAAAAATGAGAAAAAGTGCTCGCATCAAAAGGTTTGATGTGAGTGTCTCTGTGTGTCACCAAATGGTATGTTGTGGGTGTCTCCGTGTGTGTCACCAAATAAAAAATAAAAATATTTATTTCAGGCCATCAAACCCATAGAAAACTAATAGTTTCACATTAATTTCAGATACATACATTAATTAATTTATTATTGCGCACAATCATTATTATATTTATCGGACATTATAGATTTTTTTCACAAAATAAAACATAAAATAAACACAACAATTAAAATTTCCTAACCGGCACTGGAACAGCAACATGTCTGCCACAACAATGCCGTATATAAGGGCAGTCCAGACTGTTTGCGATCATTGCCAGGATAGAATGGTATGTTGTGGGTGTCTCTGCGTGTGTCACCAAATAGTATGTTGTGGGTGTCATCAAATAGTATGTTGTGGGTGTCACCAAATAGTATGTTGTGGGTGTCTCTGTGTGTGTCACCAAATGGTATGTTGTGGGTGTCTGTGTGTGTCACCAAATGGTATGTTGTGGGTATCTGTGTGTGTCACCAAATGGTATGTTGTGGGTGTCTCTGCGTGTGTCACCAAATAGTATGTTGTGGGTGTCTCTGTGTGTGTCACCAAATGGTATGTTGTGGGTGTCTCTGTGTGTGTCACCAAATGGTATGTTGTGGGTGTCTGTGTGTGTCACCAAATGGTATGTTGTGGGTGTCTGTGTGTGTCACCAAATGGTATGTTGTGGGTGTCTGTGTGTGTCACCAAATGGTATGTTGTGGGTGTCTGTGTGTGTCACCAAATGGTATGTTGTGGGTGTCTCTGTATGGGTCACCAAATGGTATGTTGTGGGTGTCTGTGTGTGTCACCAAATGTTATGTTGTGGGTGTCTCTGTGTGTGTCACCAAATGGTGTGTTGTGGGTGTCTGTGTGTGTCACCAAATGGTATGTTGTGGGTGTCTCTGTGTGTGTCACCAAATGGTATGTTGTGGGTGTCTGTGTGTGTCACCAAATGGTATGTTGTGGGTGTCTGTGTGTGTCACCAAATAGTATGTTGTGGGTGTCTGTGTGTGTCACTAAATGGTATGTTGTGGGTGTCTCTGTGTGTGTCACCAAATGGAATGTTGTGTGTGTCTGATGTATCTCACCTGGGTGGTTGGGCGCGTTGGCACAGGTTAGTCGCACCTTGGTGCGCTTGCAGCTGAAGGCGAGGTTGAGCGCGATGGTCGCTTCAGCTGATGTGTCGTCTTCTGTCTCCGAACCTACGTCTCCCGTCGCTATTAGGAGGCCTGTAGACAAAAATATTACTATACATATAAAAATGTTTAACTGTTATGTAGATTCTGTACTATATCGCGGGTCTAACATGTTCTTAAGATTCAATTAATTCAATTCTAATAAAACTCTATGAGACATCGACTTTGAAGTGACTCAAAGGACGTCTAGAGATGTTGTTGTTCACCCTTAGTGAGGCGGTTGTCATCAACAGAGTATCAATTCTACTATTTTTTTAAGCATCTTTCGTATTCGCATCTCAGTCCCATCTGTCAAAAATCTATGGAAAAAAGGCTCTTTTGACAGTTTGTAATAGACATGTGAATGCGAAAGTTGTTTAAAAAACTGGCCAAGTGCGAGTCAGACTCGCGCACGAAGGGTTCCGTACCATTATCAATAAAAACGGCAAAAAAATCAAGTTACTTGTATGGGAGCCCCCTTAAATATTTATTTTATTCTTAGAATTTGTTGTTATAGCGGCAACAGAAATACAACATTTGTGAAAATTTCAACTGTTTAGCTATCGTGATCAGTCTTGAGATACAGCCTGGTGACAGACAGACAGACAGACGGCGAAGTCTTAGTAATAGAGTCCCATTTTTACCCTTTGGGTACGGACCCCTAAAAATTAGTAGTGGCCCTCCAGGCATCCAGACTTTAGAGCAATACAAATCTGAAAAGGGATTATAATAGTTTTCCAGTATGGTAAGCGTATGTAAGGTACCGGCGTCGAGCAGCGGTCGCAGGTGGCGGTGCCAGGCGTCGGCCGCCAGCTGCAGCGAGTCGCGCAGCTCGCGCGCGTTCCACACGTCCACTGTCTCGAAACTGAGCAGCAGGGCGCACTGGTGACGATACAATCGATATCAAACACTCTGTTACTCAGACCAAGGTCGTGGGTGTCAACTATACAGGGAGAATTTCAATTATGCGTAGATAATAGGGAATATGCATGAAAAAAGTATTTATGATCTGAACAGTTTTTCTAAAAGTATTCGAAAATACTTAATAGTGAAATTAGAATCTAAATTGCTCGAAAAACGAACGAGATACAATAATTTAAAACAAACATATCTGTCCCTCTCACAAAAACGCTGTTTTCTATGGCAGCTGTATAGTCGTCGTGTAGTTTGACGTCACAGTTCGTATCGGACTTCTCTTTCTAACTGAAGTCTTTGAAGCTTTATAACTTCATAAATGATGAAGGTAATTAAAAAATAATTTCATGATTGTTTACTAGACCTAATAAGTATTTTATTTTGCAAATAAAAAAAACGCATGCATATTCCCTATTAATCTGAAACTATGGGGAATAACGAAAAACACTGAAAAGAGTTTTTGGGCTGATTTTGATGGAAAATATATTAACACAATAATTATTTGGGGGCCGAGTCACCCGCGTCCGTAGGAGAATACCCTTCAGCGAATCCCTACACGTGGTCCCCGGGTGGTGCTAAACAGGTGACACTAACCGCCTCCGTGGTCTAGTGGTTATACCACTTGATTCAGACCCAGAGGTCCCGGGTTCGAAGCTACCACCATCATGTCTAAGTCTGTCGCCATAGCAACAATGTGCAGCATTGCTGTGTTCCGGCAGTTAGAGGTATGATAGCCAGTTCCTCTGTGTAAGAGGATTCCGGGTGAAACTCGCTTCCATCTTCGGCCTAATCATCACTTTCCATCAGGTGAGATTTGGGCCAAGAGTTTCCCCGTTTTGCATAAAAAAAAAATGAAAAAAAAAAAATTGACAATTTTCAGCAAGGTGTTTGAAAAGGTAATGCTCAGTCAGTTTAAGGCGAATAACATTTTGCGCGATAAATTATTAAACAGTATGACATTATAAAGAGACGTTGTACAATTGACGCCGGTGTATCTTTATTTTACATTGTTAACGGCATTGTTATAGTATAGGTATATATTATAGTAAATATGTATGTATGTGTATTATAAGTTAATAATTTATTTATGTACTGCGTACCCATTCTATTTATCATTATGACATCTTTTATTATTTTTTTTTTTTTATCATTGTTCCTCTCAAAGAGAGCACCTGCCATCTAATCTCTTCACCACCCTTGGTTGACTGGTGGAGAATGCCTAAGGCATTAAGTCCGCCTTTGTACTTTTTTTGTGCGAAAAGTTTAAATAAATAAATAACTTTAACGAAATTAAGTGTGAACACAGGGATACCTCAGGGTTTCTAAGATCAATAGCATATACTGTTAAACAAATCCTACAGTTTACAAATGATGAAACCTAGTCTAGGTAGTACTGGTTTATTTAGACATAATACTATGGAAGCAACTAAGCTTCCATAGTATTATGTCTTACGGTATCCTAATATAGGGACGGGCTGCTGATAACGATTCAATTTTCATTCGGCAGAAAAATGACATTCCAGCCATTTACAATTTTCTAAAGCAGCTGTTTGAATTATAAATGACTGCTAAAGGAGAAGTGCAGGCCAATCGCTCTGTTAGTCTACCGTCTACGTGAGCGGCGGCAGGTAGTGTTAAAATTACGTGTCCAATATTTTTCGACAATTTAACTGATGGACTTAATCCAATCATATTATTTTTTATACTTAGGAATCATCCCTTCAGGGAACGTGCCGAAATTATAGTTGGCAGCACAGAAATGTCATCGTAAAGTATATTTTACTTATAGTTTCGAAATGGCAACCCTCGATGGCAGTCTACTTCGTGTACTTTCCCCTAATCTGAGCGTTCTCTATTCAAAAGCGCCTGTAAATGGTTTATTTGAAATAAAGGATTTTGGTGAACTAACCTGTGGCGTGGTGGCACTGATGTGGTAGAGGCGCGGCGTGTAGCGCGTGCGCAGGTCGCCGGTGCACAGGTGGTGCAGCCACGCCAGGCGCCGCCCGTTGAACGACGCGCGGTAGAAGGTGAACTAACCTGTGGCGTGGTGGCACTGATGTGGTAGAGGCGCGGCGTGTAGCGCGTGCGCAGGTCGCCGGTGCACAGGTGGTGCAGCCACGCCAGGCGCCGCCCGTTGAACGACGCGCGGTAGAAGGTGAACTAACCTGTGGCGTGGTGGCACTGATGTGGTAGAGGCGCGGCGTGTAGCGCGTGCGCAGGTCGCCGGTGCACAGGTGGTGCAGCCACGCCAGGCGCCGCCCGTTGAACGACGCGCGGTAGAAGGTGAACTAACCTGTGGCGTGGTGGCACTGATGTGGTAGAGGCGCGGCGTGTAGCGCGTGCGCAGGTCGCCGGTGCACAGGTGGTGCAGCCACGCCAGGCGCCGCCCGTTGAACGACGCGCGGTAGAAGGTGAACTAACCTGTGGCGTGGTGGCACTGATGTGGTAGAGGCGCGGCGTGTAGCGCGTGCGCAGGTCGCCGGTGCACAGGTGGTGCAGCCACGCCAGGCGCCGCCCGTTGAACGACGCGCGGTAGAAGGTGAACTAACCTGTGGCGTGGTGGCACTGATGTGGTAGAGGCGCGGCGTGTAGCGCGTGCGCAGGTCGCCGGTGCACAGGTGGTGCAGCCACGCCAGGCGCCGCCCGTTGAACGACGCGCGGTAGAAGGTGAACTAACCTGTGGCGTGGTGGCACTGATGTGGTAGAGGCGCGGCGTGTAGCGCGTGCGCAGGTCGCCGGTGCACAGGTGGTGCAGCCACGCCAGGCGCCGCCCGTTGAACGACGCGCGGTAGAAGGTGAACTAACCTGTGGCGTGGTGGCACTGATGTGGTAGAGGCGCGGCGTGTAGCGCGTGCGCAGGTCGCCGGTGCACAGGTGGTGCAGCCACGCCAGGCGCCGCCCGTTGAACGACGCGCGGTAGAAGGTGAACTAACCTGTGGCGTGGTGGCACTGATGTGGTAGAGGCGCGGCGTGTAGCGCGTGCGCAGGTCGCCGGTGCACAGGTGGTGCAGCCACGCCAGGCGCCGCCCGTTGAACGACGCGCGGTAGAAGGTGAACTAACCTGTGGCGTGGTGGCACTGATGTGGTAGAGGCGCGGCGTGTAGCGCGTGCGCAGGTCGCCGGTGCACAGGTGGTGCAGCCACGCCAGGCGCCGCCCGTTGAACGACGCGCGGTAGAAGGTGAACTAACCTGTGGCGTGGTGGCACTGATGTGGTAGAGGCGCGGCGTGTAGCGCGTGCGCAGGTCGCCGGTGCACAGGTGGTGCAGCCACGCCAGGCGCCGCCCGTTGAACGACGCGCGGTAGAAGGTGAACTAACCTGTGGCGTGGTGGCACTGATGTGGTAGAGGCGCGGCGTGTAGCGCGTGCGCAGGTCGCCGGTGCACAGGTGGTGCAGCCACGCCAGGCGCCGCCCGTTGAACGACGCGCGGTAGAAGGTGAACTAACCTGTGGCGTGGTGGCACTGATGTGGTAGAGGCGCGGCGTGTAGCGCGTGCGCAGGTCGCCGGTGCACAGGTGGTGCAGCCACGCCAGGCGCCGCCCGTTGAACGACGCGCGGTAGAAGGTGAACTAACCTGTGGCGTGGTGGCACTGATGTGGTAGAGGCGCGGCGTGTAGCGCGTGCGCAGGTCGCCGGTGCACAGGTGGTGCAGCCACGCCAGGCGCCGCCCGTTGAACGACGCGCGGTAGAAGGCCTCGAACAGCCGCGCCGGCCGCTCCAGCTGCTGGGGGGGCGCCAGCGGGGCCATCGCGCCGCCCAGGGGCCACGCGCCCGCTTGTAGGACCTGGCGACGAAATAATGAAAATAGGAGTTACATGTGGCGTACTAAACAAAATAAAATACTGATTTCGAGTCTGAGAGCCTTCTCTCTCTAAGCCCGAAGTCCAGTATATCAGCCTTAGTTACGAGTGTTTTCTACTCCGTATCACCTACGAACATACGATCACTACCGAATCCGAACTAAGAATGAATAACAACACGATTTGACAGTAACTGACACATCGTTTTGTCATTCATTTTTAGTGCTTAGGTTACACGGAGCAGAAAACGTGGACTCAGAGCTAAGTCAGCTCTCTTGCGGAAAAGCATATTCTGCAGAGTCCCACAAATCTTTATATATAAAAGAAAGTCGTGTTAGTTACACTATTTATAACTCAAGAACGGCTGAATCGATTTCACTGAAAACCAGGCTAGAACCAGGAGACGGACATAGGATAGTTTTTATCCCGGAAATCCCACGGGAACGGGATGTGGGTAAAACGGGTGCAAAGCCGCGGGGGACAGCTAGTTTATAATAAAACTAGTTGTCCCCCGCGGCTCGCTCCTGTCAACTAGCATCTTTCTCATTTTTTACGAAAAAAAAAAAAAACACTACAAAGTATAAAATGACTTAATTTCGGAAAAAGTCTTATTTTTCACTTTTTAGTGGTACCTGCGTACCCAATCACAGCGTACCGATGTGATGATACGTTATGAACTGGTGTAAACAGTAAACAGACATGCCATTTCAGCAATCCCGATTCATTTGCTATCATTTATTGAAGAGTTCCGTTGCCTAGCTCTGAAGTTCTTCATCAGATTTTCATGAAATTGAAATAAAACCAGTCCGAGAAAATAATCTCCCAAATAAGAATCATCCAAGTCGGTTGAAAATTGGCGAAAATATCGCTGAGCAAACAATTTTCATGGGATCCCATCATCAGATCCTAACTTATACCTTCCATCATCAGCTCAGCAACATGAGATGATGATTACCAGACACAAATATCTGAATTGCGTTCGAAATTGTTTCTATAATGAACAGATTCATGGTTTCTAATGTTTTATTATATGTTTAGACTAGCTGACCCGCGCAACTTCGTCTGCGTCACATTTTCCATTAATTCTTCGCTCCTTTTTTACTTAGCCTAATGATATACATATAGCCTATAGCCTTCCTCGATAAATGGGCTATCTAACACTGAAAGATTTTTTCAAATCGGACCAGTATTTCCTGAGATTAGCGTACTCAACCAAACAAACAAACAAACTCTTCTGCTTTATAATATTATAACTCAGATTTTGTTGTGCAAGGCGTTGCGAACGTTCGACACTCGACTCTCGTGCGCGTACCAGAGAGTTTCTCTGATTTTGTTCAGCAAGGCGTTGTGAACGTTCAGGTGAAGATTCTCCCACGTATTCTTGCTGCCCGTGCTTGAGAACTATGTTTAGTAAGTTGAGACCTGGCTCTCTTAGGCATTTTCAAATGTTTAAGAAAATGTTAATAGCGTGTAATATTCTAGCTCTGAAAAGAACTGTTGGTTAGCCCTGAAAAGAACTGTTGGTTAGCCCTGAAAAGAACTGTTGTTTGGCTCTGAGAAGAACTGTTGTTTAGCTCTGAGAAGAACTTTTGCTAGGTATAGTTTTAAGAACGAAATCTAAAAAAAATCGCATGAAAATTATTAGACTTCGCGCACGACCGCTGCGTAGGGAGCCGACCTCGCGTCTGAGCCACGCGTGTACCTTAAGTAGCCTTCACACTATTCCCGAAATTGATCGAAGTTGAGCGAATACGATAGTGTAGAAGAGCACTTCGCTTCGCCTCGTGCAACTTCGCTTCGCCCCGGGCGACTTCCAGTTGTTGTCGGTTTTTGCGCCCGAGTCAAAGGACTCGAAGTTCGAACACGAAGCGTCTGTCCACACTACTCGGCTCACTTCGGTTCGCGTCAGGCATAGTAAATACGCAGGAATTTTATTATGCGAGAGTACACATTGCAACGGCAGTTGCCACATGAACGTTATCCATTATGCCTATCGTGAGGGGAACGGGGGGAACGGGCGACTGAGCTCCTCGCGAAGTTGCTCGAGTGTGTGGACACCTACTTCGGAATTCGGCAACTTCGGAGAGCACTTCGCCTCGTGCAACTTCGGAATAGTGTGGAGGACACTTTATATTACTCATAGATCTAAACTCCCCTCCCGCACGCGCACCCCCGCCTTGGTGACGTCCACTTCGCAACGGGCCGTGCAGCAGAAATCGTAATATTTTAATTTCGCCATAACTTCAAAACCAAACGTCCGATTTTAATCATTCAAAGACCAAATACTATCTACATAAACTGTACTTAGTGATGAAATACTTTATTTTGATAAGGATTAATAGCATGAGTAAAATAAACGTTTAAATGTAGTCCTAAAAGAAAATCAAGATTTTTAAATATAAAAGTGGTTGTTGTGCCTCACTCGACATAGATAGGTATAGTGTGTCGCGGACTTTTTTGTAGATATTTATAAGATCTACAATTAATTAGAACAATTCATGGTTCTATCTTTTATAGTTTAGGCAGCGTACGCAAAATAAGTAACTTTTCTGGTTGATTTTTACACCTTGTGTCCGAAAAACCCAAATATCTTACGGAACCCTATTTTTTTCCAAAATAAAATATAGCCTATGTTACTCGTGGATAATGTAGCTTTCGAATGGTGAAAGAATTTTTAAAATCGGTCCAGTAGTTTTTGAGCCTATTCATTACAATCAAACAAACAAACAAACAAAGTTTTCCTCTTTATAATATTAGTGTAGATAATATTTCAATCTGAACTAACATTCCTTTTGAATTTTAACAATAATTAATAAAATAATGCTATTTCTAATTTATCACCAATGTAACATATTTAACACTAGCTGACCCACGCAACTTCGTCTGCGTGACTTTTTCCATTAATGCTCGGCTCCTTTTAGTCTTAGCGTGATGATATGTATATGAATTTTTCAAATCGGACCAGTAGTTCCTGAGATTACCCCCTACATACAAACTTACAAAAAATGTTAACTCTTTGTAATATTAGTATAGAAATATAATTCTACTCATAGCTATCTATAAAAATCTAATTGTATCTGCAGTTAATTTACGACAGCATTGTTGAACAGCCAAAAATATATTGTACAGCAATCAAATTGCCTCATGATCATAAATGAAGCTTAATTTGTTTGCACACACATTTTCAAACTGTTATAAATAAAGAATCGCTATTATGGAAATACACTCATACATTTTTGTCGCACCGAATGTTATAAGTCTGTAACTAACTTAATCTCGCCGTGTTGCCAGCTAAAATTGGAACTGCTTAAAATGGGGTTAAATGTTTGTTGTGCGTGTGTTTATTTTTTCTTTTACCTTAGTCTCTCTATTCTCTATTTAGCCACGAGCGCCTCCTCTGAGGTCAACAAAACGATTGTTTAATTAAATTAAATCTGTAGCTGACCTGTATAAAGAATCCTGTGCTGGTGGCCAGGTTGTTGTCCCTGAGATGCTGCTGGAACTTGGCGTTGAGGTCGGCGGACACGGCCACGTCCGTGAACATGCGGTGAAGCTTGTTCGTGAACTCGTAGCCGCACGCCGCCTTCAGACGGTTGATCATTGCTTCTTCCTGGAATTATTGTAGTTTTTTCAGTACAATGCTGGGTGGGAAGAAGTTTAAGGGGGTTTGAACTGTTTTCAATGCAAAAAAAATTGCGAAAAGAGCGAAACATGGTCGCTCACAGTGGGTCTCATCAGAAGACACTTAAAGGGCAATGGAGAGGGCAATGCTTGGAGATTTTTTGAGTGATCGAATTAGACATGATGATATCTGCAAGAGAACCAAGGTTACTGACATAGCCCGAAGGATCGCCAAACTAAAGTGGCAGTAGGCAGGGCACATTGCTCGTTGAACAAATGTTCGATGGGGCTGAATAGTACACGCAACGTTGGCGCGGCCTCCCACCGCGGTGTAAGCGGCGATCTGAGATCGATTAATCGCAAAATCGAAGTGTCAGGCTCAAAAGATCGATTTTTAAATCGATATGCAGTACAGAATCAATCGAGTGAATCGATATTTCACCCTTGAAAGTCGCTATTCGATTTTCTGAATCAAATAAAACTTATTTTACTGGTAAGAAATCATTAATTATGGTATATTTCTTGTTTTTCATAATAAGGATTTTATTTATATTATAAATGCAAACTTGAAAAAAACAACGATTTAAAAGAAATCGATCTTTTTGACCTCCATTTTTTTGTGAATCGATACATCAGCTTACGATTGAACTCGATTTAAAAATCGTTTTTTTTTTTTTTTTTCGGAAAGAATCACCATCCCTACCGCGATGGAGCTCACACCTGGCTCAGGTCTCTGGTAGAATGGTCTCGCACAGGACCGCTTGTTGTGGCGACACGCGCGGGGAAGCCGCCTCCAGCAGTGGTCATGTGCGACTGATATAATGACAGCTCACCTGCTCCATGGAAGCGCTGAGCTGGTGTATGAGCCTCCTGGCCAGCGCTCGGGCGTAATACTTCTGAAACACGTCCTTGTCGTCCACGTATTTGAAGACTACGATGGCGGCGGCCAGCTTGTCGTCTACGTCGGCGTCGCCGCCGGCTCTCTTGCGCAGGAGTGCGTCGCAGTAGCGAGCTAACAGTTCCGGAGCGCGCGCCGAGCCGTCTGTCGGGAGGCGGGAGTTGACTACTGAGCTGCAGGCCTAAGGAGAAAGTATACTGCGTTATGTATTTGATTAATCTATATTAATATTGTCAAGAGGTAAAGTTTGTGAGTATGTGAGGTTATTTATTTATTTATTATATACTTTATTGTACACCAAAAATTAAATACAATAGGAAACTTAGAACTAAAATACATACAATGGGCGGCCTTATCGCATTTCGCGATCTCTTCCAGGCAACCTGAGGTTGTAGGGGGTAAAAAAATACTTTTAGTTTCTAAAATCTAGTTATCTAAGTAGTCTATTGTTTTTTCCTTAACAGAATCCTGGCCATTCAAATATTTAAAAAAAAAATCAGTTACTCACTACCTGACCTGCTAAAAGTTTTACTGCCTAGAACACAAAAAAAATGAGTACCCTACGACCTATTCTCAAACCAACAGATTTTTTTACTATTGATAGGCACTATCTCACCTGAGGGCTAATTCACGTAATTTTATGACGCGCCGATTAAGTTTTAGTGCAGTTGCAGTGAAATTCAAGTTTGAGTGATAAACGGTATTCTTGTAATCTTAAACTGCGCGTAAGCTGCGCGTGAACTGCACGTCAACTGCACCACAACCAAACTTATGAATGGTGGAGAGAAAAAAAAAATATTAATTACTCACCAAATAATCGAATAGAACCGATTACATTTCTTTTTATTTTATTTTTTTATACGAAACGGGGAAACTCTTGGCCCAAATCTCACCTGATGGAAAGTGATGATTAGGCCGAAGATGGAAGCGATTTTCACCCGGAATCCTCTTACAAAGAGGAACTGGCTATCACACCTCTAACTGCCGGAACACATCAATGCTGTTAACATTGTTGTTATGGCGACAGACTTATTTATAATGGTGGTAGCTTGCCAGGCGGACTTAGAACAAGCCCTACCACCAACCAAACCGAGCAAAAAATTTGCCCCCGCTGGGAATCGAACCCGGGACCTCTGGGTCTGAATCAGGTTGTAAAACCACTAGACCACGGAGGCGGTTAGTGTCACCTGTTAAGCACCACCCGGGGACCACGTGTAGGGATTCGCTGAAGGGTATTCTCCTACGGACGCGGGTATATGACGTTATTTTAACATTAAAACTGAAACTTACAAGCTATAATATATTTTGAGACGTTAAAAAAATAGTAGAATACCGATCATGTTGCGTTCCGAAGCACGCACCAAAGACGCGCAACAGTAGGTAGCCGTTATTGCGAGCGTGATGCGAACTTGACGCGAGCGTGTCTGACAGCTGCAGCGGTAGAGAATACGAAAAGCGTTGTTTTGATCGAAACTCAACTTCAACTGCACTGCAGCAGCACTTATTTAGTTACGTGAATTAGCCGACTGATGTACACGAAAATTTCATAAAAATCGGTCAAGCTCTTTCGGAGGAGATCGATGAAAAAAACCGTGACACGAGATTTTTGATATTAGAAGAAGATTATAAAGAGGTAGTTTGTGAGGTAGTTGGGGGGCAATCTATGAATCTATTAGCTGAATCGATTTTGGAAATTATTTTACCAATAGAAAGCCACGTTATTTGTGAGTGTCATAGGCTACCCGAATACCGCTCAGCAACAGTTTTCAGTGTTAGATAGCCCATTTATCGAGGGAGGAAGGCTATAGGCTATACAGGGAAATTGCAGTACAAAATGCAGTATTTAGCCAATGAAAATGTATGATTCAGCTGATATTTTTTTCGAGATTTCGGAGTTTTACCAAAACAAAAGTTGCTTATAATCATGTGTACTTTCACTGCCTAAGAGGTTTCGGGTATTTTTTCAATTTCCCTGTATAATATCATCAAGCTAAGACCAATAGGAGCGGAGCAGTTAAGAAAAATGATACGCAGACGACGTTGTACGGGTCAGCTAGTATAACGATAAACCTTTTGCTGGGAAATTGTACCACTTTTTCTTCTCAGCTAAAACACTTGGAAATTGTTACGGGTAGGCGTTTTATTTTTATATTTAATTTATTAAAGTTATAATTTCGAGTGTTTTTGTGGGTACAATAAAAAAAACAACGGGTTGCACTCTGGGAGATCCGGCAGAAGTGAAAACTTGAAAGTTGTGCATTTTTGAATCATACGTCTCACGAATTTTCGAACAGGTCACGCGTCCTGACGCGAGTTTAACATTTTATACCTATCCCAAGAAAAGTGCTTTACGCCGCTAAAGAAGTTATCAATTAAAAAAACAAAAATCACATGATTTACCTTATCCAACGCGCCGACGAACGCCTGCGCTCCGCCGAAGACTTCGCCGAACAACTTGCTGTATTTACCGTGGAGCGTCAGCATTGCGTTCACGAAGTGTGTGTGAGCCTGTGTAGCGAAACATTATGTGTTAAAGAAGAAAGAAAACCAAGGGCATTGAACTTTATTGGCTTAGTTATCCATCGCCATTTTTATATTCCATTCATAGTTGTGATGGAAAATAATACAGCTGAAAAGACGGTGGAAGATCAACCTTCAGCCACCTGATAACCAATTGAGACATATTTTTGAAATAAAAGTGATTAATTTAATTAAAAATAGACACGAACAATTTTCGATTGGCAAGACTCATAGGTGTGGTCATAGATCCCTAAAATTTAATTAAAAAAAAAAAAAACTTTTTACAAAAAAATACAACCGACTTCCAAATAAAAAAAAACACTACAAAGTAAGAAAGAAAGAAAGAAAGAAAGAAAGAAACGTTTATTATCAAAATTAAACGTTTCTTTCTTTCTTTCTTACTTTTTAGTGTTTTTTTTTTCTTTAATTTCGGAAGGCGGTGTTTTTTTTTTCTTTAATTTCGGAAGGCGGTGTTTTAGGTAGTTTCTTCGTATTTTGACACCGACTTCCGAAATTAGTTATTTTTTACTTTGAAGTGATTATTTTATTTATAAGGAATTCGGTAGTATATTTTTGTAAAAAGAATTCACATATAAGTGGTACCCCACACCAAACAACACCACTGCAAAAACGCAGAAAAGCAAAAATACGCAAATACGACTACTTGTATAACATAAAAAAGTCATCTAAGTAAACGAATGGCAGGTATATTAATGGCGATTTAATATCCAAAATTCGTAACCAATTTTGATAAAATTGAAAAATTCTTGTTTTATCTGAAAGGATATACTTGCAGATTGGTCCCAATCTGCAAGTATGTCCGTGTATGCAAGTATGTTGCAATGTATGCTGCACATTGGTCCCAATCTGCAAGTAATCATGAAGGTCGATGTTTCACAGTCTCCTCTACAAATACTGGTATGTATGGGTAGAGGATAATATGTCACCGGAAACTGGCAAACGCCGTAAGATTGTAAAATATCGAGTGAAATTGTAAACTTTTTTTTTTCTAAATAAGACACGGGTAGATTGGAAACTATTGAATTTAGATGGGATTTATCATAACTAAAATGATTTTTTCATAATATATCGAGAAAATATAATCTAATCAAGATCTTACGGAGTCTGCCATTTTCGGATGACAGATACAAACAAAAAAAAAGTTATTACTAATATATTGGAAGAACTTTAAATTCCAATATCTCAGAATACCGTATCTAATGGACATCATGCATACCATTTTATGAACAAGAATAAAAATTATTAATATTAAAATTGAAAAAAAATAAATAAAAAAAATTTGGTGACGAAGTAATAATTAAGGCCGACCGTAAAAAAATACGGAACTGTTAAATTGTATTTTTTTTAATGTTTGCATTTAATGTTTTTAAATAATTAAGTAAAGGCTAAACTACTATAAAAAACGAGGTAGGTATTCCCACAGTCGGCTCCCATATCAAAGTGACCAATGTGTGTTTTATAAAATTCCAACTAAAATAAGAAACAGAACTGAGGAAAAAATATGGCTAGCGAGAAAATATTAACTACTTCGGTTTCTGAAAGCTTATTCAAACGAATCTTTTGTGAAAAAATATAAGTTACAATGCACACCTCTCGTCTGCCACACTGTTCGCTACTCGCTGATCGCCGGCGGTGAGACAAATGCCTTTTTTTTTTGGGATGGGAAATTATCAAATGACTTCCCCCGCTCTGGGCGGAGCGGGAGGGAGTGTCAGACTTCTACTGACTGAAACCCATCCATGTTCCTTCAGTGCCCTTTGTGTTCCGGAGCCACGGTATCTCTTTCGAATAGTCCAGCGACTCCGGCAGGCGTCGGCCCTTTCGGCCCCTCCCAATGCTGACTCTCTTTGAGGCGCGCGTGGAACACGAACGCGCCGTCGACACGGCCTGTCGTCATAAGACGGACGGACGGCGACACCGTCCACAGGCCCGTGAGATAAATGCCTTAGGTTGCTAAGGCACTTGTCTCACCGCCGGCGATCAGCGAGTAGCGAGTAAAACTTGAAATTCGAAATGAGTTGGCGAGTAGCGAGTGAAAAGTTTCGATAGTTTTGACGCTCGACTTTAAGTGAGTGCTTTTGTGTGACGGGTGATTACTTGCAATATTCGCTTCGGCCCGCACTATAGGTAGAAATTACCGCTGGTTGGTGAGTTCTGACCGCCAAACGAGCATCGCCGAGCGAGTGTCACTGAGCGAGTACAATCTGATAGTTCTTGCCACTGCGTTCAACTAGAGGTAAAAGTCGCTCGCCAGCAGTGTGAACAGCCAGCTATCGACTATGAATGTATGTGCCTCTTTTACTCACACGAGATCTATATCTTTTGTCCCTTTCCTCAGCGAGCGAGAAATGTCATAGGCTACTGTTTTTAAAAAATCGTTTCTGCTCTATGTTACGTTACCGTGGTATAAATTGTACCATCGTAGTGACGACACGCGCACTGTATCATTTTACTTTTTTTGTTTTCGTAAAAAAAAACTATTTACTAAAAAAATAAAACCAACTTCCAAATAAAAACACTATAAAGTGTAAAATAACTTTCAATTTCCGAAGCTTACATTTTTTTTTACTATTGGTAGGCATACGTTTGACCACTATCCCACCTATACTACAAACGCACGAATACCGCTAAATGTTCCCAACTTTAACAAGTCTAGGTATTTTGCCAGAAAATCCCAGGATCTCAGGCATGTTCATACTATGAAAACGTGTCGTAAGTACCAAAAATTGCTCTGCCTACTCCAATCACTGCTAATAAGAAATTTTATGGCTTTTCAATCCTGTTTGCACCATAAAACAAATTCCTTTGCCACTAAACGTAGACAACGCTTTAAACTTCAAGATTGAAACTTAGCCGAAGATTAAGCAATAAAAAATAACGCTCCTTTTTGGGAAGTCGTGTAAATAATTAGAACTGTATTTTAATAGCAATAAGAGGTAAAGGAGTTCTTAATATTTTCCATGGCAGCTGGCATAGCCCCCCGCAAGTATTTTTTTTTTCGTGATGGGTTTGCTCTTGACTCTAGTCTTGGTTCAGAGATGACAGAGACAAAGTCTACGAGTGAGTGTCACATGGCGACTTTACCTCGATATATCTCGGCGACATGAAACTTTAGGGCACTACGTTCCATTCATGCAAGATCATGGCGCATGCTCTTACATAATATATTATGGGTAGAGGACACTTCAACAAAATACATTCATATATGGGTACAGGATACTTCAAAAAGAGTAATGAACATAATGTGGATGGATGGAGAGGGAGAGGAAGGCCAAAGAAAAGATGGATGGATTGTGTGAGGAGCGATATGAAAGAAATGGGAGTTAGTTATAGTTTGACGGCTGATAGGGCAGAATTGAAGAAAAAAACGTGTTGCGCTGACCCCAAGTAACATGGGATAAAGGCAGAAAGATGACAATGACAATGCAACAAAAAAAAAATGGCGGGGCTATGCCACAATGGTTCTGTGTCCTTTTGAAATGATTTGTGGTGCAAGCGAGCATTACTGAGCAGAGATTTAATAAGTCTTTCAGAAATCGAGATTACATTAAATTTAAACGCACCTCGGCTCCATTTCCGTAATAATCAGCTGGCTGTGAAAAGAGATAGCGATACTTTCAAGAAATAAAGGTGTTTTCTCTCACTTGCACAGATCGACCCATATATTTCTTATATCAAATCTAATTTCTAAGTATTTAATCTTCGGCCCGCAGTTTGCACCACAAATCACTAACCACAGGATTCTGAATTGAGAATTTGGGAAATGCCAAATTTTTACAGATTTCCATGGTAGTGTAAATACTCTGCCTTAAAGTCTTCACTCAGAAATGGGGGCGAAAGTGAACAAACTGGTTTTTTAATCACCATACAAATAAAGCAATAGTTCCCTAAATTTTGACAATTTATGATAGTAAAATTGTGCGGAACACTTGATTTTTATTTTTAAGATTTAACTTTTACATAGATGATCGTGGAAAATATAGGAGACTTTTCCTAACTTTATTGGGGTCGGCTTCCAGCCAAGCCGGACTGAGCTGAATACCAGTATTTTATGTGGAGCGGCTGCCTTCCAGACCTCCATAACCCGGACAATGTAGTATGGTGATAAAAAACCAGACAGAATACATTTCTATACTCTACTGGCTCATTCAATTTCAAACGACTTAAGCGTATGTTTAACACAAAGTGATGATCACGCGAATACGCGATCACCGCATTCGACGAAGCTTTTGCGTTATTATTATATTCCAGAAAAATAACGAGCTTCCAATTCTTTTAGTGCTAATGAGATGTGGTGCAAGCGGCAAGTTGGTTTTTGGCCCTTTGGACGTGCGTATGCGCGCTGCAAACGCAAGAAGTGCCTTTTGAGGGTACAAAAAAGGGCGCGTATAAAATTGCTGTGTGTAAGTGCGCAGCGTGTATTAAAAATAATAAATGTCAGCACACACGAGAAACGATGTTTCACGCACTTTTTAAAATAGCGACACGATATACAGCGCGCAACAGGGGGTCTATAAGGCCACTTAAGCAGAATCAGAAAGCATATCACACTACCAGTCAATGTCAAATTGTCCGAATCAACATTGAACCTAATGCGTTAGATGTAAAGATGAAAATGAAATTTGACAGATTGTTGTGTGGTTAATATTATGATTTTTATATGACTCTGCTAAAGTAGCTTATAGATCCTCAGACTAAACGCAATATCTGAAAAGAAGTCATTTTATTTATCAATAAGAACAACTTTCAATACGGCACTAACATTAAAATTCGCGTGACCCTTTTCAGGTATGGATTTTATTCTGTACACGTTGCCCAGGACACGAACAGCAGTGGCCAGACTGGAAATGTCTTGTTCCGGACTCAGACTGGCCGCTGTAGAAGCAGTCCGGCGAAATGGAGTATGATAAACCCTTCTCAAACATAGTGCACACGTAGAGTAGCCCTGCAGCACGGTGAATCGATGATTTAGAGAAGGTGGCTGGCAGCGGATGGATACGGACTGCTCAGGATCGAGACGGTTGGCGCTCTTTAGGGGAGGCTTACGTTCAGCAGTGGAAAACAAAGTGCCAGTGTGCAGCCCCTTCGTAGGATATGAGCTAGTTCTTGCCCTTTATGCCCAAAGTACACCTTCCAGGACGTTGAAGAGGAGTGTGTGTGTGTGTGTGTGACATACCTCGTCCTTGTTGTGCGAGAGAGCCATCAGCGCCTGTCCGTCGGCGGCGGCCTGCGCGTGCGCCGCGTCCACCAGGGGGCGCAGCGCGTTGGAGCCCAGCGGCCGCAGCAGTGTGTGTGTGTGTGTTAGTGTGACGTACCTCGTCCTTGTTGTGCGAGAGAGCCAGCAGCGCCTGTCCGTCGGCGGCGGCCTGCGCGTGCGCCGCGTCCACCAGGGGGCGCAGCGCGTTGGAGCCCAGCGGCCGCAGCAGTGTGTGTGTGTGTGTTAGTGTGACGTACCTCGTCCTTGTTGTGCGAGAGAGCCAGCAGCGCCTGTCCGTCGGCGGCGGCCTGCGCGTGCGCCGCGTCCACCAGGGGGCGCAGCGCGTTGGAGCCCAGCGGCCGCAGCAGTGTGTGTGTGTGTGTTAGTGTGACGTACCTCGTCCTTGTTGTGCGAGAGAGCCAGCAGCGCCTGTCCGTCGGCGGCGGCCTGCGCGTGCGCCGCGTCCACCAGGGGGCGCAGCGCGTTGGAGCCCAGCGGCCGCAGCAGTGTGTGTGTGTGTGTTAGTGTGACGTACCTCGTCCTTGTTGTGCGAGAGAGCCAGCAGCGCCTGTCCGTCGGCGGCGGCCTGCGCGTGCGCCGCGTCCACCAGGGGGCGCAGCGCGTTGGAGCCCAGCGGCCGCAGCAGTGTGTGTGTGTGTGTTAGTGTGACGTACCTCGTCCTTGTTGTGCGAGAGAGCCAGCAGCGCCTGTCCGTCGGCGGCGGCCTGCGCGTGCGCCGCGTCCACCAGGGGGCGCAGCGCGTTGGAGCCCAGCGGCCGCAGCAGTGTGTGTGTGTGTGTTAGTGTGACGTACCTCGTCCTTGTTGTGCGAGAGAGCCAGCAGCGCCTGTCCGTCGGCGGCGGCCTGCGCGTGCGCCGCGTCCACCAGGGGGCGCAGCGCGTTGGAGCCCAGCGGCCGCAGCAGTGTGTGTGTGTGTGTTAGTGTGACGTACCTCGTCCTTGTTGTGCGAGAGAGCCAGCAGCGCCTGTCCGTCGGCGGCGGCCTGCGCGTGCGCCGCGTCCACCAGGGGGCGCAGCGCGTTGGAGCCCAGCGGCCGCAGCAGTGTGTGTGTGTGTGTTAGTGTGACGTACCTCGTCCTTGTTGTGCGAGAGAGCCAGCAGCGCCTGTCCGTCGGCGGCGGCCTGCGCGTGCGCCGCAACCACCAGGGGGCGCAGCGCGTTGGAGCCCAGCGGCCGCAGCAGTGTGTGTGTGTGTGTTAGTGTGACGTACCTCGTCCTTGTTGTGCGAGAGAGCCAGCAGCGCCTGTCCGTCGGCGGCGGCCTGCGCGTGCGCCGCAACCACCAGGGGGCGCAGCGCGTTGGAGCCCAGCGGCCGCAGCAGTGTGTGTGTGTGTGTTAGTGTGACGTACCTCGTCCTTGTTGTGCGAGAGAGCCAGCAGCGCCTGTCCGTCGGCGGCGGCCTGCGCGTGCGCCGCGTCCACCAGGGGGCGCAGCGCGTTGGAGCCCAGCGGCCGCAGCAGTGTGTGTGTGTGTGTTAGTGTGACGTACCTCGTCCTTGTTGTGCGAGAGAGCCAGCAGCGCCTGTCCGTCGGCGGCGGCCTGCGCGTGCGCCGCGTCCACCAGGGGGCGCAGCGCGTTGGAGCCCAGCGGCCGCAGCAGTGTGTGTGTGTGTGTTAGTGTGACGTACCTCGTCCTTGTTGTGCGAGAGAGCCAGCAGCGCCTGTCCGTCGGCGGCGGCCTGCGCGTGCGCCGCGTCCACCAGGGGGCGCAGCGCGTTGGAGCCCAGCGGCCGCAGCAGTGTGTGTGTGTGTGTTAGTGTGACGTACCTCGTCCTTGTTGTGCGAGAGAGCCAGCAGCGCCTGTCCGTCGGCGGCGGCCTGCGCGTGCGCCGCGTCCACCAGGGGGCGCAGCGCGTTGGAGCCCAGCGGCCGCAGCAGTGTGTGTGTGTGTGTTAGTGTGACGTACCTCGTCCTTGTTGTGCGAGAGAGCCAGCAGCGCCTGTCCGTCGGCGGCGGCCTGCGCGTGCGCCGCGTCCACCAGGGGGCGCAGCGCGTTGGAGCCCAGCGGCCGCAGCAGTGTGTGTGTGTGTGTGTGTTAGTGTGACGTACCTCGTCCTTGTTGTGCGAGAGAGCCAGCAGCGCCTGTCCGTCGGCGGCGGCCTGCGCGTGCGCCGCGTCCACCAGGGGGCGCAGCGCGTTGGAGCCCAGCGGCCGCAGCAGTGTGTGTGTGTGTGTTAGTGTGACGTACCTAGTCCTTGTTGTGCGAGAGAGCCAGCAGCGCCTGTCCGTCGGCGGCGGCCTGCGCGTGCGCCGCGTCCACCAGGGGGCGCAGCGCGTTGGAGCCCAGCGGCCGCAGCAGTGTGTGTGTGTGTGTTAGTGTGACGTACCTCGTCCTTGTTGTGCGAGAGAGCCAGCAGCGCCTGTCCGTCAGCGGCGGCCTGCGCGTGCGCCGCGTCCACCAGGGGGCGCAGCGCGTTGGAGCCCAGCGGCCGCAGCAGTGTGTGTGTGTGTGTTAGTGTGACGTACCTCGTCCTTGTTGTGCGAGAGAGCCAGCAGCGCCTGTCCGTCGGCGGCGGCCTGCGCGTGCGCCGCGTCCACCAGGGGGCGCAGCGCGTTGGAGCCCAGCGGCCGCAGCAGTGTGTGTGTGTGTGTTAGTGTGACGTACCTCGTCCTTGTTGTGCGAGAGAGCCAGCAGCGCCTGTCCGTCGGCGGCGGCCTGCGCGTGCGCCGCGTCCACCAGGGGGCGCAGCGCGTTGGAGCCCAGCGGCCGCAGCAGTGTGTGTGTGTGTGTTAGTGTGACGTACCTCGTCCTTGTTGTGCGAGAGAGCCAGCAGCGCCTGTCCGTCGGCGGCGGCCTGCGCGTGCGCCGCGTCCACCAGGGGGCGCAGCGCGTTGGAGCCCAGCGGCCGCAGCAGTGTGTGTGTGTGTGTTAGTGTGACGTACCTCGTCCTTGTTGTGCGAGAGAGCCAGCAGCGCCTGTCCGTCGGCGGCGGCCTGCGCGTGCGCCGCGTCCACCAGGGGGCGCAGCGCGTTGGAGCCCAGCGGCCGCAGCAGTGTGTGTGTGTGTGTTAGTGTGACGTACCTCGTCCTTGTTGTGCGAGAGAGCCAGCAGCGCCTGTCCGTCGGCGGCGGCCTGCGCGTGCGCCGCGTCCACCAGGGGGCGCAGCGCGTTGGAGCCCAGCGGCCGCAGCAGTGTGTGTGTGTGTGTTAGTGTGACGTACCTCGTCCTTGTTGTGCGAGAGAGCCAGCAGCGCCTGTCCGTCGGCGGCGGCCTGCGCGTGCGCCGCGTCCACCAGGGGGCGCAGCGCGTTGGAGCCCAGCGGCCGCAGCAGTGTGTGTGTGTGTGTGTTAGTGTGACGTACCTCGTCCTTGTTGTGCGAGAGAGCCAGCAGCGCCTGTCCGTCGGCGGCGGCCTGCGCGTGCGCCGCGTCCACCAGGGGGCGCAGCGCGTTGGAGCCCAGCGGCCGCAGCAGTGTGTGTGTGTGTGTTAGTGTGACGTACCTCGTCCTTGTTGTGCGAGAGAGCCAGCAGCGCCTGTCCGTCGGCGGCGGCCTGCGCGTGCGCCGCGTCCACCAGGGGGCGCAGCGCGTTGGAGCCCAGCGGCCGCAGCAGTGTGTGTGTGTGTGTTAGTGTGACGTACCTCGTCCTTGTTGTGCGAGAGAGCCAGCAGCGCCTGTCCGTCGGCGGCGGCCTGCGCGTGCGCCGCGTCCACCAGGGGGCGCAGCGCGTTGGAGCCCAGCGGCCGCAGCAGTGTGTGTGTGTGTGTGTTAGTGTGACGTACCTCGTCCTTGTTGTGCGAGAGAGCCAGCAGCGCCTGTCCGTCGGCGGCGGCCTGCGCGTGCGCCGCGTCCACCAGGGGGCGCAGCGCGTTGGAGCCCAGCGGCCGCAGCAGTGTGTGTGTGTGTGTTAGTGTGACGTACCTCGTCCTTGTTGTGCGAGAGAGCCAGCAGCGCCTGTCCGTCGGCGGCGGCCTGCGCGTGCGCCGCGTCCACCAGGGGGCGCAGCGCGTTGGAGCCCAGCGGCCGCAGCAGTGTGTGTGTGTGTGTTAGTGTGACGTACCTCGTCCTTGTTGTGCGAGAGAGCCAGCAGCGCCTGTCCGTCGGCGGCGGCCTGCGCGTGCGCCGCGTCCACCAGGGGGCGCAGCGCGTTGGAGCCCAGCGGCCGCAGCAGTGTGTGTGTGTGTGTTAGTGTGACGTACCTCGTCCTTGTTGTGCGAGAGAGCCAGCAGCGCCTGTCCGTCGGCGGCGGCCTGCGCGTGCGCCGCGTCCACCAGGGGGCGCAGCGCGTTGGAGCCCAGCGGCCGCAGCAGTGTGTGTGTGTGTGTGTTAGTGTGACGTACCTCGTCCTTGTTGTGCGAGAGAGCCAGCAGCGCCTGTCCGTCGGCGGCGGCCTGCGCGTGCGCCGCGTCCACCAGGGGGCGCAGCGCGTTGGAGCCCAGCGGCCGCAGCAGTGTGTGTGTGTGTGTTAGTGTGACGTACCTCGTCCTTGTTGTGCGAGAGAGCCAGCAGCGCCTGTCCGTCGGCGGCGGCCTGCGCGTGCGCCGCGTCCACCAGGGGGCGCAGCGCGTTGGAGCCCAGCGGCCGCAGCAGTGTGTGTGTGTGTGTTAGTGTGACGTACCTCGTCCTTGTTGTGCGAGAGAGCCAGCAGCGCCTGTCCGTCGGCGGCGACCTGCGCGTGCGCCGCGTCCACCAGGGGGCGCAGCGCGTTGGAGCCCAGCGGCCGCAGCAGTGTGTGTGTGTGTGTTAGTGTGACGTACCTCGTCCTTGTTGTGCGAGAGAGCCAGCAGCGCCTGTCCGTCGGCGGCGGCCTGCGCGTGCGCCGCGTCCACCAGGGGGCGCAGCGCGTTGGAGCCCAGCGGCCGCAGCAGTGTGTGTGTGTGTGTTAGTGTGACGTACCTCGTCCTTGTTGTGCGAGAGAGCCAGCAGCGCCTGTCCGTCGGCGGCGGCCTGCGCGTGCGCCGCGTCCACCAGGGGGCGCAGCGCGTTGGAGCCCAGCGGCCGCAGCAGTGTGTGTGTGTGTGTGTTAGTGTGACGTACCTCGTCCTTGTTGTGCGAGAGAGCCAGCAGCGCCTGTCCGTCGGCGGCGGCCTGCGCGTGCGCCGCGTCCACCAGGGGGCGCAGCGCGTTGGAGCCCAGCGGCCGCAGCAGTGTGTGTGTGTGTGTTAGTGTGACGTACCTCGTCCTTGTTGTGCGAGAGAGCCAGCAGCGCCTGTCCGTCGGCGGCGGCCTGCGCGTGCGCCGCGTCCACCAGGGGGCGCAGCGCGTTGGAGCCCAGCGGCCGCAGCAGTGTGTGTGTGTGTGTTAGTGTGACGTACCTCGTCCTTGTTGTGCGAGAGAGCCAGCAGCGCCTGTCCGTCGGCGGCGGCCTGCGCGTGCGCCGCGTCCACCAGGGGGCGCAGCGCGTTGGAGCCCAGCGGCCGCAGCAGTGTGTGTGTGTGTGTTAGTGTGACGTACCTCGTCCTTGTTGTGCGAGAGAGCCAGCAGCGCCTGTCCGTCGGCGGCGGCCTGCGCGTGCGCCGCGTCCACCAGGGGGCGCAGCGCGTTGGAGCCCAGCGGCCGCAGCAGTGTGTGTGTGTGTGTGTTAGTGTGACGTACCTCGTCCTTGTTGTGCGAGAGAGCCAGCAGCGCCTGTCCGTCGGCGGCGGCCTGCGCGTGCGCCGCGTCCACCAGGGGGCGCAGCGCGTTGGAGCCCAGCGGCCGCAGCAGTGTGTGTGTGTGTGTTAGTGTGACGTACCTCGTCCTTGTTGTGCGAGAGAGCCAGCAGCGCCTGTCCGTCGGCGGCGGCCTGCGCGTGCGCCGCGTCCACCAGGGGGCGCAGCGCGTTGGAGCCCAGCGGCCGCAGCAGTGTGTGTGTGTGTGTTAGTGTGACGTACCTCGTCCTTGTTGTGCGAGAGAGCCAGCAGCGCCTGTCCGTCGGCGGCGGCCTGCGCGTGCGCCGCGTCCACCAGGGGGCGCAGCGCGTTGGAGCCCAGCGGCCGCAGCAGTGTGTGTGTGTGTGTTAGTGTGACGTACCTCGTCCTTGTTGTGCGAGAGAGCCAGCAGCGCCTGTCCGTCGGCGGCGGCCTGCGCGTGCGCCGCGTCCACCAGGGGGCGCAGCGCGTTGGAGCCCAGCGGCCGCAGCAGTGTGTGTGTGTGTGTTAGTGTGACGTACCTCGTCCTTGTTGTGCGAGAGAGCCAGCAGCGCCTGTCCGTCGGCGGCGGCCTGCGCGTGCGCCGCGTCCACCAGGGGGCGCAGCGCGTTGGAGCCCAGCGGCCGCAGCAGTGTGTACATGCGCCGCAGGTCCATGCGACGCTGAGGGAAAGAAAATATCATTATTAGTTACTACCTTTCACCAGCGGCTTCACTTGCTTAGTTATCCCAAGGTAACAAGGTACAAGGTACTCTCGAGATGGAAAATACTCTATTCCAGGATATGTCTACTCGTACAGTACTTATTTTCTATGTTTGCCGCTCTGAAGTTAGGTTTTAGTGACGACCGCGCCAGGTCCAAAAAAGTGTAACGTTCGTAGAATACTTTTCTGATTTATACTTTTTGTATTAGAAATAAGTAAGAAACAGAACCAGTAACAATAACAAGGTCACAAAGTAACACAACAAATATATTCACCACAAAAACACATATGAAACAGTAAGTACCAAAATAAAATTTAAAACAATAACAACGTCAAACACTTTTCGCATCAACAGTCGTATTGCATTGAGTAAGCGAGACACAAGTATGCATCGAAGGTATACGAGGGACTGAGACTGCATGCGCGACCTACCCGCGCATGCGTTGTTCTATGTTTCTTGTCAAATTGACATCCTGCGCAATCAATGGCGACGAACTTCGCATAGGCAAAGATAGAAAAATCGTACTGTATGCAAAGTTTCAAACGCTAAAACGTCTGGCTGTGGCCACTGTGTACTGTGCTGTGCTGTATACTGACCTCGCTGGCAGAGGGCAGGTCGGCGGCGGCGTCCTTCATCAGCTGGTGCACAGTGGCGTGTAAGGCGGGGAGGTGGGCGGCCACTGCTGCCCGTTCGTAACATCCTCGAACTGCTTCCGCTGATGAGGAGTCCAGGAACCGAGCTCCGAGAGACACCTGGACAAAACAATGCGGTATATTAACAGATACGACTAAGAAGAAATGTAGTTACCAACACGATAGTAGCCAACTTTAAGTCCTGCAAACCTCCATTCACCAATTCGTATTAAGCGTTTCCAAACGTCTTTTATAATGCGCACCGCAAAGGAGTGGAACTCTCTGCCTGTGTGTGTGTATCCAAACGCTTACAACCCTAATCTCTTCAAAGTTACAGTAAGCAGGCTCCTTCTGGGTAAGCTCGCTCCATCGTAGACTTCGTCTCTGTCATCTCTGACCAAGACTAGAGTCAAGAGCAAACCCATCTCAAATAAAAAACTCCGACCGGACGGTTGTTGTCTAGTGGGCAACTCCCCGTTATATATATATATATATATATATATATATATATATATATTTATACAGAACGGGCAAACTCTTGGCCCAAATCTCACCTAATGAAAAGTGATGATTAGGCCGGAGATGGAAGCGAGTTTCACCCGGAATCCTCTTACACAGAGGAACTGGCTATCATACCTCTAACTGCCGGAACACAACAATGCTGTTAACATTTTTGTTATGGCGACAGACTTAGACATGATGGTGGTAGCTTGCCAGGCGGACTTAGAATAAGTCCTACCACCAACCAAATCGAGCAAAAAATTTGCCCCCGCTGGGAATCGAACCCGGGACCTCTGGGTCTGAATTAGGTGGTATAACCACTAGACCACGGAGGCGGTTAGTGTCACCTGTTTAGCACCACCCGGGGACCACGTGTAGGGATTCGCTGAAGGGTATTCTCCTACGGACGCGGGTGACTCGGCCCCCAAAAGTCCTGCAAACCTCCATTCACCAATTCGTATTAAGCGTTTCCAAACGTCTTTTATAATGCGCACCGCAAAGGAGTGGAACTCTCTGCCTGTGTGTGTGTATCCAAACGCTTACAACCCTAATCTCTTCAAAGTTAGAGTAAACAGGCTCCTTCTGGGTAAGCTCGCTCCATCGTAGACTTTGTCTCTGTCATCTCTGACCAAGACTAGAGTCAAGAGCAAACCCATCTCAAATAAAAATCTCCGACCGGACGGTTGATGTGTCTAGTGGGCAACTGGTCGTTAGTTGATATTCGGACTGTTGTATATGTTCAAATCGCAAGGTAAACTTTGATATTGCGATGCAGGATATTGTAGTAGTAGTTTGTTGCTTGTTGGATAGATGGCGTTGCGGATATTTTTTGTTGCGATGCAGACTTTGCTACGATGGTTTTTCTTGTGGCGGTATTGTTGTCGCTACACTACTACTAATTAGTATAAAAACTAGCCAAGTTCGAGTACAACTCGCACACGAGGGTATACGTACGTACTATAAACCGAAAAAGTCATGTTTCTTCCGAGGAGGCCCGCATTATTATTATTTATGTTTTTTTAGGAGTAGTAAAAACGCATAGGTACTGTTTGATTTTTTTTTAACTACCTAAGATTCCTATTGGACAATCATGCGATATAGCTTGCTGAGAGACTGACGGACAGCGGAGATTTAATAAAAATGTTAGGTTGGTTATCCTTACGGGTCATCATCGCCTAGCCTTTTTTCAACTATATTGGGGTCAGCTTCCAGTCAAACCAGATTCAGCAGAATACCAGTGTTGAGAGTCAGGGTATTGAAGAGAAACGACCAGTTCGGAATTTTAGATGGTTCCGTGTATATTCATTGATAGCAGTTACTTATTTACTAATTATTACAATACTAAAAATCAACATGTAGGTGGCTCGAAAATAACTATAAATAAAATAAACCAATCGGTACACTGCACGAGTAAGACTGTAGTTCACATAACTGACGACAGCGGGCGCCACCGTTGCGATGGCGGTAGCGGCGAGCTAGGGCTGCGGTCGTCTTCGGTACGATATGACTCTGAAGCTACACCAGTATTTAACGTGGAGCGGCTGGCTACCAGACCTCCACAACCCATGGGTAACACGGTACTTCATGGGAAGTTTGGAGTCACCTTTACTGGCTTCTAATAATCCGTAACGACTGCCAAAGATCTATGAATGACAGCCGGGACCAACATCTTAACGTGGTTTCCGAGGCACAGAGGAAATGTTAAGGTGGTCACTCATCCACAGACCAACCTTGGCAAGCGCTGCTCAATCTTGAAGATCGACGATATTTAACCATGGGCACCAAGGACCGATGTGCTGAAACGTGGTCGCTCACAATGGGCCTCATCAGAAGGCTTAAAGTCACTTAAAGGGCGATGGAGAGGGGCCCGAAAGGGCCGACGCCTGCCGGAGTCGCGGGACTATTCGAAAGAAATACCGCGGCTCCGGAACACAAAGGGCAATGAAGGAACATGGATGGGTTTTAGTCAGTACAAGACTGACACTCCCTCTCGCTCCGCCCAGAGCGGGAGAAGTCATTTGATGATTTCGCATCACTAACAAAAAAAAAAAAAGACCGATGGAGAGGGCAAAGCTTGGGAGTGTCCTTGCGTAATCGAAGGTTACCGACATAGCCGGAAGGATCGCCAAACTAAAGCGGCAGTGGACAGGGCACATTGCTCGCAGAACAGATGGTCGATTGCGCCGACAAGTTCTGGAGTGGCGACCGCGTACCGAAAGACGCAACGTTGGCGCGGCCTCCCACAACGTGGACTGATGTCCTGGTGAAGGTCGCGGGTAGCCGATGGATGGGAGACCCACAGGACCGGTCGTTGTGGTGACAGTTGGGGGGCCTATAACCAGCACTGGTTGTTTTTTTTTTAAATGCAAAACGGGGAAACTCTTGGCCCTAATCTCACATGATGGAAAGTGATGATTAGGCCGAAGATGGAAGCGAGTTTCTCCCGGAATCCTCTTACACAGAGGAACTGGCTATCATACCTCTAACTGCCGGAACAACAATGCTGTTAACATAGTTGTTATAGCGACAGACTTAGACATGATGGTGGTAGCTTGCCAGGCGGACTTAGAACAAGTCCTACCACCAACTCAACCGAGCAAAAAAATTGCCTCCGCTGGGAATCGAACCCGGGACCTCTGGGTCTGAATCAGGTGGTATAACCACTAGACCACAGAGGCGGTTAGTGTCACCTGTTTAGCACCACCCGGGGACCACGTGTAGGGATTCGCTGAAGATTCTCTTACGGACGCGGGTGACTCGGCCTCTTTTTATGATGATGGCTCTAAAAAAGTAAGAACATGGTAATCACCTCTCTGTCAAGTCCCGCGAGCGCATGCTTCGTGTAATGCGCCACATCGCCGCTGGCCAACAGCTCAGCCGCCAGCTTAGCGTGCGCCGCCGCCGCCGCTGCTAGGTAGGGCTCCAGTACCAGTTGCTGTAAGAAAACTTGTAGTTAGAAAATTCGACGCAAACAAAATATGAAGATAATAAAGTGTCTTGAAATTTACAAAAAATATTTCACTGATAGGAAGGTACTATTACTATAGTAAGTTCCAGATAATCATGCAATAAAGTACATTGACCTTTCCCTAATATCCCTTCGTAGATACCCGAAAATAGTATATTTCATTACAAGTGCGGAAAGGCTGTCATTGCAAAGAGTTCCGACAAATGTCTACCCGAGCCGAGGCGCAGCCGCAGGCGAGGGTTGACAGTCGGAACAAGTTGCAATGACGGTTCCGCAGGTGTACTGAACGACTATTTTTAATACAGTTGCGAAAAAATGAAGCAATTTAATAAAATAATAAAAACACAACAAACAACTAAACTCGCAAAGAAAATTTCTGGAAAATGGCGCCAACCGTAGAATATAAGCGGTTTTTTTTTCTTCACCCGTTTTGATAGGCAGAGGGAACTATCCATACAGCTTAGTTTTCATTAGATTTTTTTTATTGATATGAAATGAAAATTAAATATAATGAGGTGAAATGAAATGAAACCTAACCTAACTCATTCAATTAAATCTGATATTGAAATAAATTAGTAGCTTCTTTTAAAAAATATACGTATTTGTATGAATCACAAAAACTCTTTAGTAGGTATTTAAAACTTCATGGTTGGTTTTTCTTTCTAATAGACATTATTTTGACAGTTGGGAAAGAGAACGCACGAGTTCGGGAAAGGTAAAAAAGAAGCACTAGTATGTAATAGCCCACATCCCGAACGCTATACGTCCCTGCAATACACCACTTTTTGAGCAACTGTATTAAAAAATAAATTTACAAACCGTTTTGATTACAAGAGAAAGTAAATTATTACGATACAAGACGATTCAGGACAGCTTTAAGTCTTTATTTCTGCTTTTGATATTAGGAAAGTCACTAAATGTGAGTTGACCGCTATTGCACTTTTATCTGGTATAGTTACCAGATAAAAGTGCCTCATAGAACTACTTATTCTGAAAAAAAAAAAAAAAAATTACTGTTTAAGTTCGTCTCTTCACCTTGCTTGGTCTGTCATGGTGAAGCTAGTTCCACATATTACGTTACCTGGTAGAGCTGCAGCGGCGCGCGCACCCTGAACGCGCGCACTTGCACCGTGGAGTGGATGGCCTCGCGCAAGATCGACGCGTGCGCAGGGTCGGGCGGAGAGTCGCGCGCAGCCGCCAGCGCGTTCACTATGCGACCTGTTTAGACAATAAAATAGCAATACTCTTAATAGTAAACCATAAAGTGGGTCAAACGAAAACTCTGAATAAAAAATAAAAAAAACTATGGTAGGCGCAAGCTAAACTCGCAATAAATCCCGTCGTAGATACCGTAAAAATAAATTATGAAATGTCTTTCATCACTATAGAACGTAAAGGATCACGATAGATATCGATTCAGGACAGCTTTAAGACTTTATTTGTTTTTGATATTAAGAAAGTCTATAAAATAATATATGTGTGGGTCAATGACTGTTAATGCACATTCATGGGCCTACCATGTCACACCGACATTGATATGCATTGCTTTATTCATATATGTATGTACTACTATTATGCTTATCCTTCTGGGTAAGCTCGCTCCATCGTAGACTTTGTCTCTGTCATCTCTGACAAAGACTAGAGTCAAGAACAAACCCATCTTCTTATATAGAAAAATGAATTGCTGTTCGTTAGTCTCGCTAAAACTCGAGAACGGCTGGGCCGATTTCGGTAATTCTTTTTTTGTTTAGTTCGCCAGAATACAGGGAAGGTTTAAAGCAAAAAAAAATGGGTAGTTGACGGGAGCGAAGCCGTGGGGGTCAGCTAGTTAAAAATAAAAAAAAGACGTCCACTGCTTAGGCCACCCTAAGTGTCGCCACAACAACCAATCCTGTGCGTCTCGCATCCATCGGCTACCGGCGACCCTCACCAGGTCATTGGTCCACCTTGTGGGAGGCTGGAAGGACATTGCGTCTTCCGATACGCGGTCGCCACTCCAGAACTTTTCAGCCCCATCGACCATCTGTTCTGCGAGCAATGTGCCCTGCCCACTGCCACTTTAGTTTGGCGATCCTTCGGGCTATGTCGGTAACCTTGTACAGTACGATTTTTCCATCTTTGCCGCTCCGAAGTTAGGTTTTAGCGACGACCGCGCAGGACCCATCGCGTAAAAAAGTGTTACGTTCGTAGAATATTTTTCTGATTTATACGTTTTTTACTATAAACAAGTAAGAAACAACCAGTAAGAATAAAAAGGTCGCAAAGTAACACAACAAACATAATATTCACCACAAAACACAAATGAAACAGTAAGAAAAGCCAAAATAAATAAATTAAATCAATAACAACCTGTAACACTTTTCGCGTCAAAAGTTGTATTGCATTGAGTAAGTGGGACACAAGTATGCATCGAAGGTATACGAGGGACTGAGACGCCATGCGCGACCTACCCGCGCATGCGCTGTTCTATGTTTCTTGTCAATATGACATCCTGCTCAACCAATAGGCTTGTTTACTGAAAAAATCTAATTAGTCCGTCAGTTTGATTGTCAAAAAATATTTGACCCGTATTTTTTATTTTGTTACGGGAACCAAAATTGACGAAGTTACGACACTTTTAAAATTCTCAAAATGTAACGCCGTGGCATAATTTTTAGCGGTTAGTGACGTCACGAGCCCCCGACCCGAGTTTTGATGCGTTTTATCTTTGTCAATATTCATTGATTTACAAAAACAAAAAATACGTGTCCATTATTTTTCAATACTCTAACTGACGGACTAAATAATTTTGCATTTTGTGGATGATGGAAACTAGCCTATTGCGACGTACTTCGCATAGGCAAAGATAGAAAAATCGTACTGTATCTCTTGCGAATATCAATCATCAAGGAATGTTTTTAGGTTTAGTAGGAGTATTTAAAAAAAAAAAAATTGGTTGGTTACCTGTAAGCGCTGAAGTAAGCGGCTTGACCAGCACTCGCTCCCAAATCTCAAGACCAAGCTCACCAACCTGCACAGAGTTCAACAAAATACTACATTATTTATTTTTTTTTATAAATTGGTGGGCGCACGTTTGACCAGACCATCATCGTGCGGTCTAAGTTGGAGCACGCTTGCCTAGAAGTAACCTATTCACTCTTGACTTAAAGACTCTTTTTTTTTTCATTGTTTTTACCCGACTGCACCAGAAGGAGGGTTATGTTTTTCAAGTGTATGTACTTCTTTGGTACGTTTTTTAGCCTAAACGGCCTGATGGATTTTAGCTTGAGAGGCTTCTTTAGATTTGTCTTGATTGTGAGATTGGACACTGGGTACAAAAATAAAAATGGCCGATTTTTGGCGCCATATTATGTCTTAAATTTTTTTTCCTTTAAAAATCTATCGAGGGGTCTCAAGATAAAGGGCTCGAGGAGACGACTCTAAAAAATATAACCCACTAAAATACTTTTTCAAAAAACCCAACCTCTAAAACGACTGCAGTTGGTGACATTTAATTTAGTTCAATTACAGATTGAATCTTGTTTGGAACTTTTTAGTAGTTTTTTTTTTATTTCCTCGAGGTCTGTGTTTCCTGATTGAGATTGAGCTACAACTTTAAGGTCTTTAAGGCTAGGGTTTATTTCGAAAACGTCTCACCGTGACAACTTAGGCGGTGTGAGCGAAGTGAACTCATTATGTCTTGTTTGTTTGGATTGGCAGCTTACTTCGTGATCACTCCACCACGTTTACACGGTGAAATGTTTACAGAATCGTAATGCAGGTTACTTCAAGGCAAGCGTGTTCCATCGTCGCTTTTCATCAGGTGAGATTGCGGTCCAACAAGATTATAAAAAAATATATATACGGTGCCATTTTATTCGAGTAACATAACAAAGGCTGCCCACTTAACGTGACCGACATAAACTACCTTTTTTTTTCTTCTTTTTTTTTAGGGATGGGTAATCATCCAATGACTTCTCCCGCTCTGGGCCGAGCGGGAGGGAATGTCAGACTTCTACTGACTAAAATCCATGTTCCTTCATGTGCCCTTTGTGTTCCGGAGCCACGGTATCTCTTTCGAATAGTCCCGCAACAATGTGACCGACAAACTACCTCAAGGCGAGATTTTTTTTTAATAATTCATGAAACACCCTGTGAATAATAATTTAAGTATCAAAACAATGTCACCGTTTTACTCCACGCCGTCCTTGCGAAACATGGCTCAGACTGCGCTCGCTCACTACGTAATGCGTCATGATAACGATTAATATTTTCATTATTTAAATAATTCTTATGTTTAGTAAATATCTTTTTTTTTAAATGAATGTTGCATCGTTGTAGGATGACTAAAATGACACCGTGTATAACTTATACTAGCTGACCCGTGCACAATTCGTAGGGCGGTATTTTTGTGTTAATATATAGCCAATGACACTCACAAATAACGTGGCTTTCTGATGGTAAAAGACTTTTCTAAATCGGTTCAGTAGATCCTAAGTTTAACCCCTACAACTCCACAAACTCACAAACTTTACCTCTTTATAATGTGAGTATTGATTCTAATTTGTTTTAGTTTACCTCAAGCTGTCGTGCGTCATGCTCGGGACACGTCACAGTGGCTGAAGAACCGTAGATGATCTCAGCGTCTGATACCTGGGGACAAACAGACCAAAGTTAAATCTTACAAAAGAGCTTTGAAACCAAATATTACTTTTTACTATATTGCTACGAAGGGTTCAGCGGCAAAACAAGGAATGCCCCATAAAATTCATTGGACTTTTATTTTTTAGTAGCGATTTCCCGAGACTTCGTTCGCGCATATCCTGTTTTTACCTGTTTTCGTAGGAATTTCGGGAAATCCTCTCATAGTGGTTCCCTACACTGCTCCAAGGAAACTACATGCCAAATTGCATCTTTTTACCGAAAGTTTGGATGGATGGATGTTTGTAACTTAATCACGCCGGAACGGCTGAGCCGGTCTGGATCAAATTTGGCACCGACATAAATGAAAGTCTGGAATAGCACATTCGGCCTTTTTTCGAGGGAGTTTGATTCCCTTAAGATAATATTTATTTGCTTAAACATGTGCATATATACATACCTACATGAAAAGACATGCTTGCAAGATGGTAACAATATTTTTAATAGGTACAGAGATCCCCCCCCCCCCCCCCCCGGAATAATTAACGCTCACAAGGGCGAAGCCGCAAAATGACTAATATTCTGCTTACGTAATACTCGAACGGCCCCAAGGAGGAATTTGATGGACCCCAACATTATTAAAAATGATTTCTGAAAGGCCAGAGTCTGAAGTTCTGGGGAGATTTATGCAGCTTCATGTGACTTCATGTTCCGTACCCAAAGGGTAAAAACGGGACCCTATTACTAAGACTTAGCTGCCTGTGTCTCAAGAACCGCGATAGCTAGACAGTTGAAATTTTAAATCACAGATGATGTATTTCTGTTGCCGCTTTAACAACAAATACTAAAAACAGAATAAAATAAATATTTAAGGGCCCCTCCTATACAACAAACTTGTTTTTTTTTGCCGTTTTTATATAATAATACGATAATGGTACGGAACCCTTCCTGCGCGGCACTTGACCATTTTTTATAAATTTGAATTTAATTTTTATGATTGACTTGTTTTTGAATTGTTTCTATTTGATTTCTAATATTGACAAACATAGTTTAACACAACTATGGACATTATTAGCCTGAAAAATCAAATAAATGAAAAAAAAAAAAAAAAAAAAAATTAGGGATATAGATTAACTAATACAGATTAGATAAGGCAGTAACCTTTCGATTGGCCTTTCGTTTGATCGCTTTTCGCTTTGGAGCAGGGAAGCAGTGGGGACAATCTTCGCGAGGGGGCACCCAGCGGCCGGTTCGACCCTCCTATGGAACATCAAGTTAAAGGGGTATTGGCCATGGGTGCAAGGGGGTGCACTTGCACCCTAGCTGTTAGTAAAACATACGAACAATTTAAGATATAGAAAAATAAATAGGCAAGCGGAATGTAGTAAAGGAGACATAGCAAATCCCGCATTCGATCGTGTATCTGTCTTTTTAAGTTCTAGGAAAAAGAAAACCTATCCTATTAGATGCGGGGTTTTGAAGATGCACCCACAGAAAATGGTCCTGCCGACGCCATAGTGTTGGCGATGCAAAGACTATGCGCGCGCCTCTAGCGGCTAAATTTGGAAGCTGTCTAAAAACGACATTTTGTTATTAAAGTCGAGGTTAAAACTTACGACATGGTGATGATCAAGATTACATGAACAAAGATGTTGCTAAATAAAAGCAAAAATACTAGCTTTAGTCCGCGACTTCGTTCGCGCATATCTTGTTTTTTCTCGTTCCTGCCGGAATAGGCTTGTGTCCTGAAAAAATCTAATTAGTCCGTCAGTTAGATTATCAAAAAAATTTGGGCCCGTATTTTTTCTTTTGTTACGGGAACCAAAATTGACGAAGATTCGACGCTTTTAAAATTCTCAATACGTCACGCCGTGGCATAATTTTTAGCGGGTTGTGATTGTGACGTCACGAGCCCCACTCCCGAGTTTTGATGCGTTTTATCTTTGTCAATATTCATTGATTTACAAAAACAAAAAATACGTGTCCATTATTTTTCAATACTCTAACTTACGGACTAAGTAGTTTTGCCGGAATATGCATACAATTTTTTTATTTGCAAAATAAAATACTTATCAGCTCTAGTAAACAATCATGAAATTATTTTTTAAATACCTTCATCATTTATTAAGTTATAAAGCTTCAAAGACTCACAGTTAGAAAGAGAAGTCCGATACGTAATGTGACGTCAAATTACACGATGACTATACAGCTGCCATAGAAAACAGCGTTTTCGCGAGAGGGACAGATATATTTGTTTAAAATAATTGTATATCGTTCGTTTTTCGAGCAATTTAGATTCTAATTTCACAGTTAGTATTATATTTTCGAATACTTTTAGATAAACTGTTCAGATCATAAATACTTTTTTCATGCATATTCCCTATTTGTGGATGGTGGAATCTAGCCTATTGTGGGATATATTTTCTTAGAGCTCCCCTGAGCTTCCAAGGAACCTCCTACATGCCAAATTTCAGGTTCCTACAACCAGTCTTTCCACTGAGAGTTGACTTTCAATCACCCACTCAGTAACGGAAGAATTTTATAAATAAGGATTGTTCCGTTCCTAATTAGTACTTTCATCATACTTGTGGATATTCGTGAATAAGTTCTCATTTGTTTCCAAAAGACATTATTATGAAGAAAAATGGAAGATTGCTTTAAGAATATAGGTTACTTCTAGGCAAGCGTGCTCCACCTTAGACCGCATCATCGCTTTACATCAGGTGAGATAGCGGCCAAAAGTATGCCATCAATAGTAAAAAAAAAATGGGCAAGTCTATTTCATCATCATCTGCCTAGCCTTTTCCCAACTAAATTGGGGTTGGCTTCCAGTCAAACCAGTATTTTACGCGGAGCGGCTGCCTACCAGACATCCACAACCCATTAATTGGGTAAACACGGTACTTCATGGAAAGACTGGAGTCAGATTAACTGGCTTCTGACTATCCGTAACGACTGCCGAAGATCTACAAATGACAGCCGGGACTAACGGCTTAACGTACTTTCCGAGCAATTAATGTTTGTTCTCCTCGTTTTCAAGCTTCAGACTATTTTAAGAGACCAACTCTACAGTTTTATGATATTTTCGCAACGTTGGAAGGTTTCCCATAAGGTGGACCAATTACCTGGTCAGGGTCGCGGGACACGAACAGGATCGGTTGTTGTGGCCACCCAGCAGTGAATGTCTTTTATGGTATTTGCTGAAAACCAGCGCTGCTGACTGTTGGACTTGTCCAGAGTCGCAGCATATGCTGAGCAAATACCGATTCTTGCTAGGATGCGACGCACAACTTTAATTTTTAACCGACTTCCCAAAAAGGAGGAGGTTCTCAATTCGGCCGGTATGTTTTTCATTTATATTGTTCATGTTGTTTGTACATTTTTTTTTTTCTACTTTTATGTTGTCAACTTGTCAGGTTGTCAGTGTCAGTCAGTGCCAGATGTCACGGTCGCAATATAGACAACTGTTGAACTATGTTCTGAGTGTGTCTGTGGTGTGACCAGAGAGTCGTGGTAGGGTGATGCCCGACCTGACATAGACAACATAATTGTTTCTGGTTTTGTTTAGTTTTTAGTTTATGTTTTCTTTTAATTTTTGTGTTTTTTTTTAAGTTGGTAATTTATATTGTTATGTGTGTCGCTTCTGGCGGAGTAAATACATTTTCTTTCTTTCTTTCGGCTGATACGATAATGATATATATATTTTTATAAGTTAGTTATTTAATTTGGCTCAAGCTGCGACAGTCTGGAGCGGTGTTAGTAAACAAAAGAAATCGGTCCAAGCGCAAGTAAATTCAAGCTAAATGTCCATACATTTACAGCGGCGAAGACGAGGTTCTCGTCAGGCAATGAGATTGTTCCAGGTTCTAAAAGATATATGTTGTTCGCGTGTCGTGGGTTCGATTCCAGCACAGAACAAATATTTGTATGGCCCACAGATAGTTGTTCCGGGTCTGGCTGTTTGTGTAAGTGACTTTGTATGTTTGTAAACGAAGAAATTCCTAGTGTGGGGCAACGTTTTATTCTAAAAGAAAAGAAAGAAAGAAAAGATGTCGTACAGTCTCAAAATATTCGTAATATGAGCTATAATTAAAGGCCAAAAAAGTAACGTCACTTACAAATACCGCCATATTGAATTGAAGCCATCCAGTACAAATGACAATAGGCTAGTGTCCTAAAAAAATCTAATAAGTCCGTCAGTTAGATTATCAAAAAATTTGACCCGTGTTTTTTCTTTTGTTACGGGAACCAAAATCGACGAAGTTACGACGCTTTTAAAATTCTCAATACATCACACCTTCGCATAATTTTTGTGAATTGTGACGTCACGAGCCCCCACTCCCGAGTTTTGATACGTTTTATCTTTGTCAATATTCATTGATTTACAAAAACAAAAATACGTGTCCATTATTTTTCAATACTCTAACTGACGGACTAAATAGTTTTGCAATTTGTGGATGATGGAATCTAGCCTATTTGTGTGACAAGGATAGAAGAATAATTTCAATAGTGTATAAGTCTCTGTTTTTCGACAAAATTCATTTATTTTTTCACCAATTGTACTGTTTTAATAACATCTATCAAAGAAAGACGGAAGACAAAACGTTGGCACGTCTTCTACAAGGTAAACCGATAAACTTGTGAGAGTCGCGGGTAGCTGATGGATGAGAGAACCAGTTAATGTGGCGACCGGCGTTTTTTGTGGGCCAAGTCACCCGCGTCCGTAGGAGAATACCCTTCAGCGAATCCCTACACGTGGTCCCCGGGTGGTGCTAAACAGGTGACACTAACCGCCTCCGTGGTCTAGTGGTTATACCACCTGATTCAGACCCAGAGGTCCCGGGTTCGATTCCCAGCGGGGGCGAATTTTTTCCTCGGTTTGGTTGGTGGTAGGACTTGTTCTAAGTCCGCCTGGCAAGCTACCACCATCATGTCTAAGTCTGTGCCATAACAACAATGTTAACAGCATTGTTGTGTTCCGGCAGTTAGAGGTATGATAGCCAATTCCTCTGTGTAAGAGGATTCCGGGTGAAACTCGCTTCCATCTTCGGCCTAATCATCACTGAGATTTAGGCCAAGAGTTTCCCCGTTTTGTATAAAAAAAGGCGTGGGGAAGCCTGATCATCATCACCATATCAGTCAATTGCCGTCCACTGATCAACGTAAGCCTCCCCCAAAGAGCGCCAGCCATCCCGGTCCTGAGCAGTCCGCATCCATCCGCTGCCAGTCACCTTCTTTAAATCATCGGTCCATTGAACCGCAGGGCGATCCTACAACCCCCTCTTATCTTAATAAAGAACGTTTTAAGTTCCTTCATGACACACATAATAGATATCTGAGGTCATCGGAAAACTTGGAATTAGAGATGCCGATGCATTCCACCAGCTTCTACGACAATCTTTTACGGTTCTAGCGGTGAGGCTATGGAGTGCATTGCCCGTGTCAGTAAGACGTGCTCAATCTTTGTCCACTTTTAAAACAATGGTCAATGATCACTACCTTTCTCTTTGATAGTTTTTACTTGGGTTCTATGCTTTTTGTTTCATAATTATAATTATATTTATATATCTATCATTTATTTATTCATATAAATCGTACACCTAAGATTACATACAGGACTGTATTTCTTTTCTCTTTAAAATCCATCCAAAGGTTGTCTTGAAAAGATAGCTCATCGATAAGGCCGCCCATTGTTGTCACCCTATGTAATGTTTTCTTCATATATTTTTACACTATGTTTGCCCACACTTGGTCTCCACTCTAACACATGTCTTTCTCTCCAACGCCCGTCTGTCGCCTGCAGACATGGCCGGTCCACTTCTTTATGATGATGATGGTGATCAAATAAGTATTCATTAATGTGTCTTTTCAATCAATCAATCAAAAACCCTAGTCCACAACCCTGGCAGATTGATAACGTGTACGAAATAGCAGGTGGAGTTGACTCTTGGGCTCAATTTTCACCGCCACGGAACGGAAGCGTAAATCTGAAACTTAACATGACAAATTCAACCTTATTTCCACGACGTAATGCATATATTTCTTCTGAGATAAAAAGTCTAAGCGAAATAAAAGTCTGAGCGGAAGAAATATCTCAGAAGAAATATATGCATTACGTTGTGGAAATAAGGGTGAATTTGCCATGTTAAGTTTTAGATTGACCCTTCTTTTTCGCGGCGGAGAAAATTGAGCCTTAACAAGGCAAATTACCCCCATATTTTTCAGCTCCTTAATTAAATAATGAGTTCCTGGTAGGTATTCTATTGCTTTATAAAGGTTATTTAAAGACTTATCAACCACTCATCAAACATTCATCATCATCTGCCTAGCCTTTTCCCAACTATACTGGGGTCGGCTTCCAGTCAAACCGGATTCAGCTGAATACCAGTGTTTTACGTGGAGCGGCTGCCTACCAGACCTCCAAAACCCATTAACTGGGTAACATGGGACTTCTTGGTAAGACTGGAGTCAGATTTACTCGCTTCTGACAAACACTGTCAAATATCTACAAATAACACCCGGGCCAACGGCTTAAAGTGCTTTCCGAGGCACGGAGGAAACTCAGTATGTTAAGATGGTCACCCATCCACAGACCAACCTTGGCAAGCGTTGCTTCACCGTAAAGATCGATCCAGTTATTATTTAGCCACTCATCAAACATTCAAAGAACATAATTATTTGTTAAAAAATTTAAACTTATTTTCTGCCAATAATACCTATGCCTATTTGCCATTATTTTCGGATTTCTTTTTTTAATTTTTTTATGCATAAATTAAAAAAAAATAATCATTTAAAATTGGTTTACTCTTGACTCTAGTCTTGGTTAGAGATGACAGAGACAAAGTCTACGATGGAGCGAGCTTACCCAGAAGGAACCTGTTCACTCTAACTTTGAAGAGATTAGGGTTGTAAGCGTTCGGAAACAGACGCAGGCAGAGAGTTCCACTCCTTTGCTGTGCGCATTATAAAAAATCCCAAATCGTTCTGCCTTAAGGATTAACTTTTCGAGTAGTTGGTAACTTACTTTCTGCCGCTTGACGTGTTGTAGGTTCAGGTAGGAGTACAGACTGTTGAGGTAGGCCACGCCCTGGCTGTACTCGCGCCACGCTGTCACGTATCTGAAACGCAACATAACACATCAGGCCTGAATACTTCAAAAAAACTTTTTACAAAAAAATACAACCGCCTTCCAAAAAAAAACACTACGTCATAATACGAAGAAACTAACAAAAACACCGACTTCCGAAATTAAAGTTATTTTTTACTTTGTAGTGTTTTTTTTTGGAAGTCGGTTGTATTTTTTTTGTAAAAAGTTGTTTTATTTTTCACTATTTAGTGGTACCGCTCACCTAGAAACACCACTGCAAAATCGCAGAAAAGCAAAATACGCAATTTCGATTACTTGGATGACATAAAACTATCATTTATGTAGACGAATTCCAGCTATTTCGATTTAAAATCCAAAGTTCGTAACCGATTTTCATAAAATTTAAATGGGACCAATCTGCAAGTATATCCTTTCAGATAAAACAAAATTTTTTCAAATCGGTTCATAATTGTCGGAGTTATGAGGTAACAAACATAAAAAAAAACCTACAACCGAATTGATAACAATTGACTTTTTGGGAAGTCGGTTAAAAATATAGGCTTGAATCACCTTTGTCTGATAAAAAGATGATTCCAACAACAACAACCAACATTTCAACAACAAATACCATTTAGTCTTTTTTGTGATATATCCAGTTATATTCTCATGTAAGTGAATTGTAATTCTTCTGAGAATAAATGGGTATAATTCTATAGATAAATATGCGTTACGGCCGCGAATCGTATATTGTTCAATATACAGCTTCACACTGACTGGCAAATTGCAAAAAAACATAACGCTCTGTTAAGGGGAACATGCACGAAGTGGACTTTTCCATCTAGCGTTGTAATTTCGAAACTTATAGGTAAAATATACTTGACAATGACGCGTCTGTGTTGCCATCTTAATAGTTCCTGCACATATCCATATTGTAACCTCAAAGAATAATAGAGAATATGCATGAAAAAAGTATTTATGACAGTTTATCTAAAAGTATTCGAAAATATAATACTAACTGTGAAATTAGAATCTAAATTTCTCGAAAAACGAACGAGATACAATTATTTTAAACAAATATATCTGTCCCTCTCGTGAAAACGCTATTTTCTGTGGCAGCTGTATTGTCGTCGTGTAATTTGACGTCACATTACGTATCGGACTTCTCTTTTCTAACTGTAGTCTTTGAAGCTTTATAACTTAATAAATGATGAAGGTATTTAAAAAATAATTTCATGATTGTTTACTAGAGCTAATCAAATAAAAAAATTGTATGCATATTCCCTATTAGCTGTTTTGTTTTTTATAATATTGTCTAATTTGACCGGACTATACCCCGTGTATCTGACATCGATGCACAAACGATTTCCATGGGTCCAGGGCATGATTCTGGACACCCCAGTGTTGGAATTTTTCGTCGGTTCTTTTCTCATTTTTACATTTTTTTCAAGAGTACCGTAGTTAGTAAGAGTAAGTAGTAGGTTTTATTCAGATTGCTCTTTTTAGTGAAAGTAGTTAATTTTTTATTTTTTTATTATTAAAAATCTCATTGGGTTAGGTCAGAATAACGATTATGAGCAGTCTAAATTAAAAAACCCTTGAAAAAAATGAAAAAATGAGAAAAAAGCCGAAGAAAAATTCTAAGTCTAGGGTGTCCAGAATCATGCCCTGGACCCATGGAAATCGTTTGTGCGTCGATGTCAGATACACGCGGTATTATGATATTATACTAGAGGACGCCCGCGACTTCGTCCGCGTATAAATTCTCGTTATTCCCGTGTAAATTCCGATCCCTCGGGAACTCCGGGATAAAAAGTAGCCTATGTGTTATTCTGGGTCTTCAGCTACCTACATACCAAATTTCATCGTAATCGGTTCGTGTATAGTATTTGCGTGAAAGAGTAACAAACATCCATAAATACTCATAAACTTTCGCATTTATGATATTAGTAGGATATCTACTATACATCTTACAAATAATTTATTGCAGATAGATTTTTTGTTCTTCGTCTGACTTGTAAGTACTTGCCTGGTGAGTAGTCCATCATTGTGGTCATTATTGTCGAGCGCGACGGAGCCACGTACGCGCTGCAGAAGACCCTGCACATGCTCCTCCAGGAAGTTCCTGAAATAATAGCATCGAGTCAGTCACTTGGTGTAAAGGTGTAAACAAATGTGAACTTTATATGTATGAAGATTAGTTTGATTTTAGAATGACTGTCGAACATGTCTATACTAATACTATAAAGAGGTAAAGTTTGTGAGGTTGTAGGGGTAATCTCTACCTTCCGCCTGACGCAGGTACTCACCTGACACGGTTGTTTCGGGAGATACCTGTTTCGGATTTGACAGGAGGATCGCCCAGAGGACATCGTAGAACATACGGTGGAGATCTGCCCTGTATGGGCGGAGCACCACCACCGGGTCCTTGTCGAGGCGATCGGCGGCGGCGACCTCCCGCGACCTGCCCTGGTTCAATCTATGGTCCGGAGCGAGGACGCATTGGAAGCGGCCACCTCCTTCTGCGAGGAGGCCGAACGCGTGAGAGAGAGGGAAACCTCTAGCCACCACCGCACCGCCGCAACAGAAGAGACGCCCCGGGCGTCGGGAGTCGGAGGGCGATTCCCGGCCACCGTAGGCGCGGGCCTGCGGTCGGCGAGCATTGGGTAGCTCGCTCTCCGATCACAACCAGACCCGGGTCGACGGCGTGTTATATTTCACGCGCGCCTCAAAGAGATGTCAGCATGCTAGACGGGGCCCGCTAGGGCGTTCGTAAAAATTCGGAAACATGAAGATTGCAGAAGCGCAGACCGTTTCTTTTAGCATCGCTTACCTCGTCTCATGATACAGCGGCTCTGGGTGGGTGACGCATAGCGCATACACGTCGGAGAGAGGTTACTCTATGGTGTAAAGTAAGGCGTTCGGCGAAATTCGGAATAACGGAGATTGCCGAAGCGGAGACCGTTTCTGTTGCATGGCAACGCTTACCGGGTCTCATGATACAGCGGCTCTGGATGGGTGACGCACAGCGCATACACGTCGGAGAGAGGTTACTCTATGGTGCAAAGTAAGGCGTACGGCGAAATTCGGAATAACGGAGATTGCCGAAGCGGAGACCGTATCTTTTAGCGTCGCTTACCTGGTCTCATCGTGCAGCTGCTCGGGATGACCGACGCACAGCACATACATGTCAAATTATAGACTCTATGGCGCAAAGTAAGTCGTTCGTACAAACTCGCAATCACGAAGATTGCCGAAGCGCAGACCATTCTTATAAGTATTGCTTACCTGGTCTCATCGTACAGTTTATCGGCCAACGGCTCGGGATGAGCGACGCACAGCGCATACACGTCCGAAAAGCGAGTGTTCCACACGGAACGCTCAACCGCGCGGAGCCCTACGACGCCCGCCACCTGGAATATCACATGACACTTGTATTCCTCGGAAGACATGGCCAATCTGTCTTGGTTTTCCGAGGCATTCCTTATAGAAGAACCCAGTGATATTTAACTAGGTACAGTTGCTAGCACAACATGCTACTCGAAACTGTAAAATTTTACCAATCAACCTTCAACCTTATCACTATGATGATAAAGTTTAAAATCTATTGACGAAATTGTACAAATTTGTAGCTTGATGTGCTGGCGTCTGTACTAGGAAACACAGAGGGTCTAAAAAGGCCACTTTAGCAGAATCATATTAGAATAATAATATTAACCACACAACAATCTATCAAATTTAATTTTCATCTTTATCGCTAACGCATTAGGTTTAAGGTTGATTGGGAAAATTTGACAGAGATGGGAAGCGTGATGTGCTTTCTGATTCTGCTACAGTGGCCTGTTTAGACTCCTAGGAAACATCAACAGTGAATAAAAACAATTATTGAAATCGTACCGTCTCCTTGAGATGGGCCCATGTCTCCGTGAAATCAACGTTCCTGGGCTTTAGTGACATCATCACAAATAGCTACCATGTACCTGGAAATATATAATATATCAAAGTAACTTTCATGAACATACTCGCTTTACGCCACTACGATGTTACATATACTTGGATGGGAAATCATCAAATGACTCCTTCTGACTCTGCTCTGGGTGGAGCAGAAGGGAGTGTCAGACTCTTACTGACTAAAACCAATTCATGTTCTTCCTAATGTTCTTTGCGGTGCACGACTGTGGCGACTCTTTCGAATTAATGCAGCAACCTTGGCAGGTTTTTAACGCACTGTATCCTCTTCATTTTTGTTTGCGGCAAAATAGAAAATATGTCTCCAATGGTTTTTGGTAAACTATATGACGAACTAATTCGATTTTTACAGTAAAATACCCAATTTTATTTTGCAGTGTGACCTTCGCAGCATACCGAGACACCACCGTGCTTCAGAAAGCACATTAAGCTGTTGGTCCCAGCTGTCTTTTGTAGATCCTTGGCTGTTATAGATTGTCAGAAGCATAAAATTCTGACAACTCTCTTGACGAGAACTACCCAGTTAGGTTGGGTTGTGGAGCAGAGAGCAGTCAATCCAATTCAATTTATGTTATGGCTCCATTGTAAAACAGTCTATGATTTTGCCTACCTCAAAGTGCTGATGCTAATATTGGTTGGTACTCAATTACTGACTATAAATTACTGGTATTCAAGCTGGTGTTACTAGAAGCTGTGCCCAATATGGTTGGGTTCGATAGATGATGATTTATTTTATAGCTATGGTAGGCACCTGATAAACTAGCATTAAATACATCAATGCTTTGCCTAAAATCCCTTCATAGATACCAGAACAATAATTTTCATGCACAATGGTCCAACATCAGGACTAAGTGCAGAAACCAAACCTCCAATAGAATAGAATACCCGAACAATAAATATACTGTTTTTCATTACAAGAAATCTACAGGATCACGATAGAAGTCAATTCAGGACAGCTTTGTCTTTAATTCTGTTTTTGATATTAAGAAAGTCATTCAATAAATGTATGTGAGTCAATGACTATCATTGCATATTTATCTGGAGCATACCATAAAAAAATAATAGGAATAATAATAGGTTAATGTGACATAAACTAAAATTAAAAGCACTGTGTGGCCCAGACAGAAAATAAATGGATTATCTCTGATTAACCTAACAACATACCTACTTCTTTAGTTTTGTAACTCTACCCACACTTGTATCAAAAACAGGACTGCGCTAAATTAATGATAGTCATTCTCAAGCTTGCTGTTAATTTGTCATTGAGTACTTATTGAATGATTAAGCTTTTATTTAAAAATCAACAATATGACAACAACTATAATATTCAAACAAAGAAAAATCAGAAACTGATTTATTTTCTCTGAGAATCTTTTTCCATAGAACTATTAATTTATTATCCTATTAGTGTTTATGTGCAACCAGCCTGCTATATATTTGTTTTTAAGTGTAAGGTAGACAAAGAAATGAGGGGGTTCTATACCAGCCAGCATCAAACAGCTCTTCCAAATCACAGCTGAGGCCATAACAACCTCATTATTTACAAATTACATTTTAATTGTGTCGTCGTAAAACGATGAGTAGTATTCTTAAACTATATGGGTCAGTAACTTCACGAAAAGAACGCAAGTCATTGCGAACGTCCATTGTTTGTGACCGACTTCACGGCCCAGGGGTGCAAGGTGGCGACCTTGCTCCTCATTCCACCCTGAACACCACTTCCGTAGGTAAAACACTGCTTGATAAAGAATCGGCCATACGGCTCGTTGACAGAAGGAACGTAATTTTCACGCAGCTTTTGTTCTGTAAAAATTGGCACGCTGACAAGTTCGCAGCAACAAAGATTCCCGCTGAACGCCGCAGCATTCAAGCCAGAAATTACTCAGCAGGATTGGCACAAAACAAAAATAATATATATCGATGGAATGACAGCCACATACAAATACTCAAGATCTAACACTTTTTATATGATTTTTAATATCTTACCTCTGTTGTATAGTTTAATCCAATACCGCACTCGTAAATTTACTAGACAATCGTGAAACTTTCAGCTTATTTTTACGATAAAATTAATCATAATCAAATAAAATCGGGATCGCAGTTCTCTATCACTAATTTGAAGTTTGACTGAATGTTGCTAGTGTAAATAAATATGTGCTGGACTGCGTTTCGTTTCATTCAAAACACAGCATCGAAAGACATTCACTATAAAATAAAAAATCTAATCATTGTTTCATTCAAACAATATACTTATCGTACTGGTAAGATTATGGAAATCCTTGCACGGCACGGCTGTCATGGTCAGCTGTAGGAAATGAACGTAATTTTCAGAAGTTCCTAATGGCCGGTTGGTTGGGCCGACATCAACTGATTAGTTTCCGTTTTTGTACGCTTATGTTGACGTAAAGTTCGTGCTCGTTGACCAGTTAGAAGCTGCATTTATTTGTAAATTGTTTTGTTCAGCGCTTTTTTTATTTGTGAGCAAAGTTGCAAGCCCATAAATTTATCAATATTAAAGGCGGATCACCACAGATATAATAGATAGACCTAGATAACGCAAGTATCAAGATCTGTAGGAAAACAAAGCGTGCCATTTTTTGCTACCTTTAGTGATGGGAATATCAAATCAATTCAAAGACGCCGCCCACCTCGCCCCACCCCCCGCCTTGCACCAGCGCCCACCCAGCCGACGTCAGACTAGCGCTATTCACCGATGCAGACTGAGCGCGAAAGTGGCCACTTACGATCACAGAGTACATTATATTATATAGGTACTTACGATTTTTGTACGTAAGCTACGTACAAAAATCGGCACGCGAAGTAGTTGCTCTTGCGTTATATAGGTCTATCTATTAGATATCTGTGCGTGTGGTGTCCTCGTTTGCTGCTGGGTTCGTAAATAAAAGCCAAACACTGGTTTCACCAAGGAGCGCACGCACATCCGCACCGACCGACAGTTGAGCGAGCAATGCCCCTCCCGTCCCGCGGTCGTGCAATGCGCCGCTTGCACTTTATTAATACGTCACAGTGCGGATCACGCATATCCGGGTCCTGGCGCATCTCAACGTGGCCGGCACGTCCCAGACTCGGACGTGAGTGAACAAGTTATAAAAAATGTTCGTACTGGTATTTTTGAGCTTAGACGGACCACGGTTCGTCAGGGGCACAGCCAGGACATGTCTAAATTAACCTTAATTAAATCTTTGAATAGGTACGGGCTGGAAGTTTGAAAGTAAATAAAACAATAACTGCTTGTATAACTTTCCCTTTTTTATTAATTTTATTATTTACAAAATCATAACATTTTTTATTGACACACATTTATTTTCCATCAAGAACATAACTTTACCTACTACAAGCTAAATAACAAAATATCTAGCAAACAAAGACATTACTTATCATATAATGTAGGTACACGATTCAATTCAAGAAATTACAGACACGGAACAGATTTTTTGATCCTTGGTTACAAACCAGGGGTGCTAAAAAGGCCACTTTAGGAGAATCATAATTCTAGTTACACAACAATCTGTCAAATTTTATTTTCGACTTTATCGTTAATTATCGTATAAGGTTCAAGGTTGAATGGCAAAACTAGACAGTGACAGGTAGCATAATTTGCTTTCTGATTCAGCTGAAGTAGTCTATTGGCAAAAAAAAATCCGTTCGGTTTTGTTGAAACTACCGCGCACATTTATTTTTTGTGGCTTTATGTAACCAAATTCAAATGTCAAAGTATTTTGACAGATTGTACTGTCAAAAAATACTAAGCATGCTGCATTACAATCTTATACTAAGGGCCAGTTTCACCGGTTACGGATAAAGTGTCGGTTAGTTATGTGATGGATAACTAACCGACACTTATAATACTATAATACTCAAATACTTAATAAATCTGCCAGATATCGCTATCCGACACCTGTGAAACCAAAAGTTTTAGTTCATCTGCCAGATAAGTTCCTAATAGGCTAACCGACACTTTATCCGTAACCGGTGAAACTGGCCCTAAGTCTAGAATATAATATCATTCTAGGAAATTGGTTCCGCTATAATGCCATTTTATTGAATACAAACTTAGATAAGAATAACATTAAAAACCTGTATACCAATACAGTTATTACCAGCAGGACCATGTGGTTAACGAAACGTAATCTGGAAACAAAATAAAAAAAGTAAGAAAAAAAATATAAAAAGTTGAACTTGGGGAATTTGGGGAATGATGCATCTTTTTGAGAAATTTTACGATTAGGTACTGTAAAAATTTATGAAAAAATAACAGATTCTTGCTAAAAAAGCATGATTATTTTCAATTGAGGGTAGTTCTATACATAAATAATAAAACAGTAAATCTTGAGCTGTGTGTTTACGATTGACGCGAAAACTACTGAACAGATTTTGTTCAAATTTTGCATAAATAATTCAGGTTTGGTCAACATATAGGCTAATATATTATCACGCTATGTGCTATGGAGGACGAGCAATAGTCAAAAATGTGTGTTTTGAACGAGAAAGTGCACATGGTTCGAACCCCGCAAACAGATTTTATTTTTGCATTTATTTTATCTTTTGTACTGGGGCCCGAGTCTGCTATTTTTATAAATTTGTCATTCCGACACGATCCCATTGTCATGCCATTGTCATTTTGCTAAAAGTTCGTAATCTGCAAAATTCATAATGGTACGGTTACAGGCACGTCAGTGGCCGGTCACTGGCACGTCAATGGACAATGGTCTCGTAATAGAATTGCGGTAGGAATGCCGTATTGCCATTGTCATAAAACCGAGCTAAATTTGAGCATTTATTCATGCCAGATTTTATTTATATTTAGTTTTACATATTATTTATTAGTGTTATAAGCAATCTGAAGTAGTGAGAAGTTCGTATTAAATTTGTCATTATGTACGAGATTACCATTCATATGGCTTTCTTTCAATGGCGTGTCAGTGGTTGATCATTGGAATGTCATAATGACGCCATTATGATGCCATTATGTTAGTAGATTACCAAACTTGTCAAAATCAACCATTTTGAAATCAGTGATCGACCATTCTGACACTATTGTAATAGCAGACTCGGGCCCCTGGTTTTTTACACCATAATATTGCCAAACTAATAATAAAAATTGGTTTTTGCTTGACTTATAATTTGTCATTTTTCCAAATAGCTCAGCGAGGAATTGTTTTAAGAAGCCACAAACTGTTACAAAATTGCACATACTTATATCTAACCTTAGCAATGATTACCATCACGCTATACCTTTGGGGAGGTAAGCAGTGAAAAACCATGACATAAATATGATAGACTATTTTAAACTATTTGCCAACAGGCAACAGCAGTCGTAGCCCGTCGGGTTGAAGACTGCCTTTCGAACGACAAGGTGTAGGTTTGTATCTCATCCGTCGTAATTGTTTTTGGATTTTAAATAACTTATGCATTTCCTTACTTTTCTCATTCTTATTAATTTACCTAATATTTATTACATGTTACTGTTTTATTTTGGATAGTTTAGTATTCCAAAATATAAACGCCAGCGTTTTAAAGTATAAAACAGAACCAATTTTCTGTCTATCTGTAGGTATTCCTTTTCACATCACATTTAAAAAAGTAAAAAATCGGATGCATATAACTTTAACACATAAACCTGATAGGAATTGTAGCAATGTTTTAGAAGAATTAAACTTATCTACTACGTAACGCCGATACCCGTAATGCCATCTATTGACCGAAATAGTAGGTACCTACTATCAACAGGTTGAAAATTACACCAAAACATATTTTTTTAGTAAGTAGTGGTACTTTCCAAGGAATAAATCACCATTATATTTTTAAGGTATTAAAAAATGTAAGTACTTAAAAGTTTTCTTTAGAATGAACTTCTAATTTAATGTTAAAAAGAAACCGGAAAAGTGCAAGTCGGACTCGCCCACCGAGTGCAAGGTATTATTTGAAATAAAGGCAATTTTTTTAAAGTATTTATTTAATTGCATTAAATGATCCTATAAGGGTTCATTTTTTCCTTTTGAAGTACAGAACCCTAAACAAAAAACTCCGTACTTAAATTTGACAGTTCTACATCATATTCCATAGATGGCGTTATAGGTACATTTGATCTCACTTTTTTATCGTGGAATTTGTTCGAAAGAGTCACCGCGGCCCTGGAACACAAAGTGCATTAGAAGGAACACGGATGCGTTTTAGTCGGTAAGAGTCTGACACACCCTCCTGCTTTGCCCAGAGCGGGAGGAGTCATTTGATGATTTCCCATCCTTTAATGAAAGGGGTCACGTCATAACAACCACGATTAGATGGCAAAGTCCCATGGTAGAGGAGTCGAAAGAGTTGCAACAGCTCTGCTGTATATATTGGGTTTCTAGGTTTAAAAATATAAAATTATTACGATTTGCGTTCCTGGATCGAAATAAATTAAAAAATCAACTTGATTCATCAAGATTGGTGTGAGTTTCAAGAGCATGGTTAAGTCATTTTAGATGATAGTGCTGACCGGTTGCTTCACAGCCTGGATCCATTTCTTCTGTGCACGGGGAAGCAACAGCCATCAATACGCAGAATATTGTGTTTTTTTTTTTTCAGATTAAGTTTTATGATTTCTATTTAGAAATTTCAAAACTTTGCAAAGGCACTCGGCTGAAATTCACATATATCCAACAAACTGTTCAGTTTTAAAACTGTTCAATGCCCAGTGAGCCTATAAAACATCATGACCAGCCCAGGGCCCGAAATTATCCATTGCGGGCTTCACTCTCCAGTGAATCAAGGGGAACTGTAGATCCCTAGGCTTTTTTTTTAAACGTTGATCAACACTAGTGATTTCTCCTGTATCGTGGGTGCGCTTACAAACATACAAAGTCACATACACAAACAGCCAGACCCGGAACAACTATCTGTAGGTCATACAAATATTATTGTTCCGTGCGGGAATCGAACCCACGACACGCGATGCAGCCAGTCGCTCAACCACTGCGCCAATCGTGTCGTTCATTGACGACACAGACCAACTCGCTAAAATAGGTTTTGACGTAGTAGAGCTTTTTTTTAGGATGGTAAATCGTCAAATGACTTCTCTCGCTCTGGGTAAAACAGGAGGAAGTGTCAGACTCCTATTGACTAAAACCCATCCGTGTTCCTCCTAATGCCCTTTGCGTTCCAGGGTCGCGGTGACTCTTTCGAACAAATCCGCAACCCCGGTACTGGCCCGGCAGATAGGGCCCTTTAGCTCCATCTGTTTGATGAAAACTCCTTGGCACGCGTGGAACACAGCGCACAGCTTGACATAGCTATTTGCAGCCTGCAATCTATAGCCGAATTCACGTACGAAACTGAAAATACAGGTCCAGCTCTACCACCTTTGGGCACGCCACAATTGCGGCAGTAAGTCCCCTTTTTGAGGAGTGGCAAAAGCGGCGCCACAGCGTCCTCACCTTTCGCCTGACGCAGGTAGGTACTAACCGGTCACGATTGTTTCGGGAGATAACTGTTTCGGATTCAGTGGGAGGATACGACCGGGTGTCAACACTTTGAGGATCACCTGGATGATACGGTGGAACATAAGGTGGATGTCTGTCCTTCATGGGTGGAGCACCGCCGGGTCCTCATCGAGGCGATAGGCGGCGGCGACCTCTCGCGACCGGCCCTGATTCAATCTATGGTCCGGAGCGAGGATGCATGGGAAGCGGTCACCTCATTTTGCGAAGCAGTAAAATGCTAGCGAAGGAGGAGGCCGAAAGCGTGAGAGAGAGAGAAATCTCACGGCCCAGCCGCCGCAACAGAAGAAGACGCCCTGGGCGAAGGGAGTAACCGGGCGATTCCCTGTCACCGTAGGGCGCGGGCCTGCGGAGGGCGAGTGTTGGGAGGCACGCTGTCCGATCAAAACCAGGCTCGGGTCAAGGGCGCATTGTGTTCCACGCACGCCTCTAAGAGATGCCAGTATTGTAGACGGAGCCCACTAGGGCCAGTGCTTGCCAGGGTTGCGGAATTTGTTCAAATAGTCACCAAGGACCTGGAATGCAAAGGGCACTAAGAGGAACACGGATGGGTTTTAGTCAGTCAGAATCTGACACTCCGTTTTGCTTCGCCCAAAGCGGAAGAAGTCATTTGATGATTTCCAGTCCATAAAAAAGGCTGGCTAACTTAGCCAGGACACCTGCGCACAACGGATAGAATAGGAGTCTAACATGGTGCGGATACCGGAGTCTGTATAGTAGTATAGTAGTGTCGGTGTAGTATCTGTTGCAGGGGTAGGTTGCTGTTCCGGTTGGTGTCTTCCCATGCCCAACCCACGTTTCTCATAACGAAAAATTATTAGGGCTGGTGGAACAGAAGAGGTGAAACAGCCAGTGCCTTGCATAACACTCTTCCAAGTTTCTAATGCTAAGAGGAGTCAAGCAATACTAGATATTGACTGTTCGTATATCTCAGAGATCTAACATAACGACATTTTACTTTCCGACATACACGCGAACGAAGTCGCGGGCAACAGCTAGTTAACAATATTTTCATATTAAAAGAAAGCCTAATTACTTCCGATCATTCATGGATTAAATTAGTTTCATTGCGATTGATCATTTGGTTGAAAAGTTACACAGTATTGTTTGCACTGGGGTCATAGTTAAGGACACACTTAAAAAAAAAACATTAAAAAAATATAGGTACCTAAGTACTTTTGTTTTGCGTCGATAAAATAGGTAGGTTAGGTAGGTATAAGTAACGTGACCATTTATTTATTTTGTCAGACCGGGACATATGTAGTTATCTGCGGAAATATATAATAAAAAATGTTTACATTTTATATAGAAGATAGAATAACACAAAGCCACAAAATAATCACAGCTCTTAAGAGCGTGTATTCCGTCCACTAGCGCCGCCAATCGTTTTTTATTATTTGTGGTAAATTTAAGAAACGTAGATAAAAAACCGCTCTGTAGTGCACTAAAGAAAGAAGAGATTACAAATAAAGAAAAGACATGTTTGCCACATATTATGGCGTGCAAATATAGTGCATGTTATAGAATTGATTTTTTATCTAAATAGTCAAATTCCAGGTATTTCGATTTAAAATTCAAAGTTCGTAACCGATTTTGATATGTTTTGAATGGGACCAATCTGCAAGTAGGTATTATATCCTTTCAGATAAAACAAGAATTTTTCAAATCGGTTCATAATTGTCGGAGATATGACCCGACAGGGTCCATATTTGTTCTTTATACCATTTTAAACCATCTTTGTAATACATATGGAATGCAATAAATTATTGAGTATTGAGTATTGAGTATGAGGTAACAAACATTAAAAAAAAAAAAATAACAATCAACCGAATTGATAACCTCCTCCTTTTTGGGAAGTCGGTTAAAAAGTATCTAGTTATAAGAGTAAATGAAATAGAATCAGTCTTAGGCAAAATTGGAAAGGGTCATAGGTCATAGACTCGCAAAGAGTAGGTAGGTACCCAAGGAAGCGAAGCCGCGTGCGTTTGTAATCGACGCGAAATGCAATTGTACCTAGGTATATTTAGGTAGATACTCAGAAAAATAAGGGTAGGTATCCTAGTACTTAATATTATGAATAGGTATATAAAATCTGAATTCACAGCAGTGCTATTCTTTACAAGACAATTTCGTGGCTGTTCTAAAATTATATGCGACATATTGATATTAATATACAATTTGATTAAATTGCTTACTTTAAAATATTTTAAACTAGCTGTCCCCCGCGGCTACCTACCCATATATTTTTTGTTTGCTTTTAAACCTTCCCTGTATGCGAACTAAAAAAAAAAAAATAACCGAAATCGGCCCAGCCGTTCTTGAGTTATAGAATTACAACGAAAAGTGGCATTGATTTTTATATATTGATGTGTTTGTCTGATGTTGGAGCATTGTGCGTGCTGTATGTCAAAGACAAAATTAAAAAATAACGCTTGTTTATTCTAATTCGTTCATAACTAATCAAATATTAAGTTATGGGACTTGAGAGGCATTCCAATCGATAGATCTCGAAATTTTTACACTATATGGCATTAAAAGTCCATATTTCTTGATGAAACGCAGTTTAAAAATTAGGCTGAAGATGCTCGGGGCTCGGCTGAGTCGTCCTTCCACGGGGATACACGTACCCCCGCGGCGGGACGGCACAGGCCGCCAGGCATTTCTTATCGTGCAACCGAGCGGGTGGGCAGGTTGCGGATAGCCCAGCTCCGGCTGGGGAACCGCCATCTGACTACTCGATGTCGATCCCCCGGCCGGAGTGTCTTGAATAAGACAAGAGAAGTTTCCCGAAAGCCAGTGGCTCCGAGCCACAACCTGGGCCGAGCGGCTTAGGGGCGGCAAAGAGGGAACGCCCGGACGATACAGCCTCGCCAAGCACACTCCAGGGGAACCCGAAACGTGTGAGGATCCAGACCACTCAAGGGGAGCAGAAAACCTACGCGCGGGCAACAAAGGATACCCCGGCGCGGCTCGCCGTAGCGATCTGCTTCCCCCCCCCCCTCACGAGACCTGACACAAACTGAGGCGATCTACGTTCGGACTGAACTGACGAGACTCGTCATTGAGGCTGACACGACACAACCACTCCCGGCCTTCCGCGGTTACCCCAGGGTAGCGGATGGCACTGTGCAGATGTGGTGTGAAGACGACAACGCCCTGACTTGGCTTAACCAGACTGTGCCGCGAATGAGACTCCCAGACACTGATCAGATACTGACCGTCACGCGACAGGACGAGATACCGACCCGTGTCCGAGCCGCGCTCTTTGTTCCCCAATATAATGGGGATATAGCGCGGCTCCATAGTATTATGATTCGTCAGAATACTTGGTACGACATAGGGAGGTGGTCACTGTACAGGGCAACTTCGGTCGGTGGGGATAACCACGGGACATACTTGACCGTGGGAATCCCGGCCGATGAAGTCAAGAAGGTCCTGGGGCGGGAGCGGCGTATATCGTACGCCCTTGGCTCCATATACGTCCGCTTCTACTTCGAGACCCAGCCCTCTGACGTCAGGACCGACACCAAGACTGACACGGAGACGAACACGACCAAACCGACCCCGACTGACGACCGAGACATGGCACGACTGGAGGAGGAAATGGCGAGAGCAGCCATGGCCGATGCAGACGTCGACCCTGCTCCACCCAAATCACCCGGGTGGTCATCGCAGCTGCTCGCATCCTCACCCACCCGCGACAGCTGGCCCGGAACGGAGGAGGGAGGTAGACTATTCGATGGATCTGTCTCCTCCTAATTCTACAACACCGGCGTTGCCGCCCACACCTAACACCATCCAGATCATCCAGACGAATCTCCAGCATAGCCAGGCAGCCACGGCTAGCCTGCGCAGGGCACTGGAGGTACATCCCCGACAATCGCACTGATACAAGAGCCATGGATCAGAGGCGACAGGATATGCGGCCTTGGAAACATCGGAGGTAAATTAACACTTAACACGCATAATGCCCAAAAACCACGAACATGCATTTACACCCCCAAAGACGTGACTATCGCGCCCCTAACTCAATTCTGTTCCAGAGATCTCACAGTGATTAGACTCCACACCGGCAGCGATACCCCGGATCTCGTACTGGCATCAGTCTACATGCCCAGCGATGACGAGAACTGCCCACCAAAGGAGATGACTGATCTGGTCCAACACTGCGAGACCGCCAATCTGGACCTGATCATCTGCACCGACGCGAACGCCCACCACCCACTTTCGGGCAGTGAAGTATCGAACACCAGAGGTGAGACCCTAACCACATATCTATTCTCGACTACCCTTAACATCGTGAACCATGGCTCTGAACCCACTTGGGTCACTGTCAAACGATTATAGACCTTACTCTAGCAACAGAAAATGCAACTAACCTTATCTCGAATTGGCGAGTATCCGACGAGCCCTCTTGCTCCGACCACAGGAGAATTCGCTTTACTTTAGTTGCCAAAACAAAAGAGCCCACGCCCCGGCGAAATCCGCGACGCACCAACATACCTGAATTTAAACGCCTTCTAGCCTCTTTATTAGCCAAACATCGAATACCCCAAACCTCGATAACGGACTCCTCTGAAATAGAAACCACGGTAACAAAACTAACTGACTACCTACATAATAGAAGTATCACGCCTGTTGCAAACTAAAGCCAACAAACGCCAGGGGTAAGGATAACCCCTGGTGGAATGCTGAGCTTGGCAAACTCAGAAGCACATTACGCAAACAATTCAATAGAGCAAAAAACAGTAGACTTCCAGAGGACTGGGAAACATACAAAACTACCCAATACACTTTCAAAAAGCATATCAGAACCGCCAGTAAAAAAGCCTGGCGGAACTTCTGCGAATCCATAGAATCAAACAATGAGGCCGCTAGAGTGCGGAAAATTCTATCAACTGAACACGACCGCACTCTCGGCGCACTGAAAAATCCAGATAACTCCTACACACAAACAGATCACGAGACAAGTAGGGTGCTTCTGGAAACGCACCAAACTGTAACCTCTTAGAGGACAGGACGTGGACGGGCGACTCGGGACGGCCCCCTACTGACCAGGACTGGTCTACAGCACGTAATATAGTGACAAAAGAACGAATAACATGGGCCATAAAGACCTTTCAACCATATAAATCCGCAGGTCTAGATGGCATTCTTCCCGCCTTACTACAATGGGGGGAGAGTGTCATAACACCATGGTTGATAGCAGTCTACCAAGCCTGTATAGCACACCGATACGTACCCCTAGCATGGCGCGAGGTCAAAGTCATTTTCATTCCCAAACCTCGAAAAACAGATTACACACAACCCAAAGCATATAGACCAATAAGCCTAACATCCTTCCTACTAAAAACCCTGGAGCGGCTCTGTGATAGGTACATTAGGGATGGACCCTTGTGCAAATATCCGCTACACAGACAACAACATGCCTACTCCACGGGGAAATCCACGGAATCTGCACTGCACAGCGTAGTCTCAAAGATCGAATGTGCGATAAACCACAAGTGCTCTTCACTAGCTGCCTTCATTGACATTGAGGGCGCCTTTGATAAAACCATGTTCAGGAGTATTAGCGCGGCCCTTGGAAGGCACGGTGTAGACACAACCCTGAGTGGATGGATCACAAACATGCTCAAACAAAGAGCAGTACAAGTCACAATAAATAACACAACTCGGGCCATCGTGGCGAAAGGTTTCCCCCAAGGGGGCGTCCTATCACCACTACTATGGAACCTCGTCGTTGATAATCTTATCAGAAGACTCAACGATAAAGGCTACTTCACCGTTGGCTACGCTGATGACATAACCATAATAATAAACGGGAAACATGAGAACACACTATGTAATCTCATGCGCCAAGCCTTTAAAATAGTAGAGGATTGGTGCAGAGAATATGAACTGGCAGTGAACCCCACCAAGACTGAACTAGTTCTCTTCACCAAAAAGAGGAAGTTGTTACCACTAGTGTTACCACACTTCTTCGGAACCACCCTAAGCCTCTCAACTGAAACCAAATACCTGGGAGTCTATTTGGACAAGCAGTTGAACTGGGCAAAGCACACTGAATTCACCACCACAAAAGCCAGTATTTGCATGTGGCAATGCAAACGCATGCTAGGTAGGAACTGGGGGATTGGGGGAACTATACACCACGGTTATTAGACCAATAATCACATATGGCTCTCTAGTCTGGTGGCCCAGGACCGACTTGAGCACGGCACAAAAAGACCTTGAAAAACTGCAACGTCTTGCCTGTGTGGCAATCACTAGCAGCATGAAAACAGCACCCACTGCGGCCCTGCAGGCCATGCTGGGACTACCACCACTGCACCTTATAGTGCGAGAGGTGGCGGCCCTAGCGGTATTCAGGCTCAGCGCATCTGGAACCTTAGGTACAGACTCTAGAATAAAGCACACGCGCATCATGGAAGATGCTGTTAATTACAACCCATGATGACATCACCCAACGACAGAGTTCAAAAAACGCACCACTTTAAGAAACATTACAACATAGTCCTAGCAGAGGAATTGGACGACCACTCAGGTCCCAACGAGCTAAGAATCTATACTGACGGATCAAAGACAAGTACTGGTACGGGAGTTGGAATTTACTCCAATGACCTCAACATTAAAATATCCAGATCGCTAGGTAAGCTCAACACCGTCTACCAGGCGGAATGCGTGGTCATTATCCTGGCAGTTCATGCCATAGAGGCCATCCCTGGCCCGTGACTTCCCAGTCACGGATACCCACATCCGGATACTTTCCGACAGTGCCTCAGTCCTCCAATCCCTAAAGAAAAGCTACACTACCTCGAAACTCATACAAGAATGCCACAATGCACTCGAACACGTCACGGTGGCCAACCGCAACACCGTGACGCTGCAGTGGATAAAGGGGCACAGCGGATCACTGGGAAATGACGCGGCCGATGAACTGGCCAGGAGGGGATCTGGTGCTGTGGCTGTTGGACCCGAACCCATAGTACCACTCCCCTTCGTCCAACTGCGCACATGGCTGCGTGAACACACCCACAAACAAGCGGAACGCTGGTGGGCCTTAATTGGCACCAGGCTGCAGGCAGTCCAAGGAAGCCATGCCAAACCTGGACCGAAAACTAACCAGGCGCCTTCTGCGACTGGATAGGCGGAGCCTGCGAATGGTGACGGGGACCATCACCGGTCTCATTAAAGAAACACTTGCACGCGATAGGCATAACGGACAGCCCTCTATGCAGAGCATGCATGGAGGGGGAAGAAACGGTACCGCACGGACTCCTTGATTGTGAGGGCGTCGCCGAAATACGGAAGCAAACTATAGGGTCACCAAACTTGCTCACAGATATCCTGAACACGCCGAGAAAACTTATCTGTTTCTGGAGGGAGGTTGGATGGTTGGAGTGACGGCCGCCATGGCTCACGTACAATGGCCCAACGTCAGGACTAAGTGCGGAAACCAAAGCCCCCCAATTGAATAGAATAGAATAGGCTGACGATATATCTATTGATTTTAGTACCTACCTACATCATGCATTCGCGCGGACGAAGTTGCGTAGGTAATGCAGAAATCTGGACAAACTTCGGTTTCGTATTCTGTAGATCTTTCCATTGTGGTGTCTAAAGGATGATTTATATTTTTTTACCTGTCGATATGTTTCTTGGCGTGAGGGATGTTGTCGTCTTTTTCCTTCAGCAGGTACTTGCGGGTGCCCTTCACGAAGTTGAAGATATGCTCGTTCCAGCTACGGAAAGAATCATCTCTTCAATGGGGTTGGCCGGTGCAAGCTAAAAGCAGATGGCGCTAGCATAGTTTGTTCCCTTGTTATTTCTTTATGTTGTGTTAATTGCAGTGAAACGTCTAAATTCTTTACTTTGTAACATAAAGGCAGCTGTAAAACAATTAAAATAAGTGGAGCACATAATTATACGTCATGTTTTCTAACTGGCGAGTCAAGGAACTCAAAGAAAAACTTAAAAAACGTGGAGCTCCCTTACGAGGAAAGAAAGCGGATCTTATTGAAAGTTTTAGGTGTTTTGTTTTTAAATTCAACAAACAAACCATAATCATAGTATAGAATCCTTGTAGAACGACCTCCGTGAGAACGACGGGCGATAGATTGGCAAGATTTCGATTGATCGGGCAAGTGATTTTTAACATTGATATCACACAAGCAGGTACGAAATAGGATGAGGAGTGTAGGGATGGACCATGTCTGAAGTAAATAAATGAATTGAATTGAATAATCACTATCTACAAAGTGTTTCTACCCCATAACCTCGTACTTTTCGTATGAATCACTTTTTCACGACGGATAGCTTCTAAACCAAAGCGTTCGTATTTTTATATCCTTCGGTATTTGATGCGTTCCAATTTCAGAGCATTTAGAGACAATACAGCGCGTCATTGTAAATGTTTGAAATTATTTTCTGTATTTGACCATATGAAAAGGCAATGTTTTGGGAACAAACTACGCTAGCGCCACTTTGACAGTTACCAACCCCATTACTAACGAATGACATTGCGCATTGATGCGTAAAGCACATTCTACCATTCACTTACTTGACAACCTTCACATCCAGGTTGTACAAGGCCCTGTCTTGCGGGGACAGTCTGTCTCGGAGACGCTGCACGTTGCCTGTGCTGAACACCCACTCGCGAGTCGCGAAGAACGCTAGGACGCGGTTCATGGCTTTCAGGCGCTCACTGACAGTTACTAGACTCAGTCTGGAAACAAAAATGTATTTGTTGAAAGAAAAATGAAGATGGGTTTAGTCTGGCTTTAATGTGGGACGCAACTTGTGTCTATACTCTTGCGCTATCCCATCTTCAACGGCGTACCTAAATATAGTAAACTTATTGGCAACTATATTTTCGAGCCATTGGGGTTGAAACCCTAGGCCCGTGGGGCCCTTGTGGTCACAGGTTTTTCAAAATAAAACAATTAATTTTTGGGGTCCCTATAATTATTTTAATTTTTTTTTTTGTTTTTCTTATGTCACACCATAACAGCCCCAATTTCATGACCAGTCAAATACTGTCTCCATCCCAGGTTGCCTGGAAGATATCGCGAAATGCGTTATGGCCGCCCATTGTATGTATTTAATTTTAAGTTTAGTTCTAAGTTTCCTATTGTATTTAATTTTTGGTGTACAATAAAGTATATCTATACTAATATTATAAAGCAAAAGAGTTTGTTTGTTTGTTTGTTTGTTTGGTTGAACGCGCTAATCTTAGGAACTACTGGTCCGGTTAGAAAAATTCTTTCAGTGTTAGATAGCCCATTTATCGAGGAAGGTTATAGGCTATATATAATCACGCTAAGCAAATCTATAGGAGCTGAGTAGTAATGGAAAATGTGAGGCAGACGAAGTTGCGCTGGTCGGCTAGTAATAAATAAATAAATAATTTCTAAACCGAATAGTTTGCGCGAGAGACCCTTCCAAAGAGTAACTTCTAAAATAAGAGAATGATAAAACTAAAAATAATATATGATGTATATAATTATTATCATAATATGTAAACTACCAGCGAAAACTGGTTTGAACGAGATATGGTAAGTAGTTTTTTTTTAATACGTCATAAATCGTAAATCGCAACTTTTGCTTATATTATAATACCTACAGGTTTGTACGGAACCCTCGGTGCGCGAGTACAACTCGCACCTGGCCCGTTTTTATATTTTGATAGGCACGCGTTTGACCACTATCTCACCTGGTAAGCGATGATGCGGTCTAAGATGTAGCACGCTTGCCTAGAAGTAACCTATTCACTCTTGACTTAAAGTCTCCCAGTTGTAGCTCTAAGGAAACTCAGACTCCGGCAGGGAATTCCACTTTTCTCTTTAATAACTTTATAACAATTAATCAGATTAAGTATCTCGACTTAGCACACGAGGTTGTCGACATGTGGAATGTGGACTCGGCAGTCATTGTGCCGATTGTCGTTACGGCCAATGGCCTGTTGGGCTGTTGGCCAAAAGCTTCGACGACCACCTGTCGAAGCTGGCGTTGCGCAGTTGGATAAAGGGCCTGATACAGAAGGCAGTACTCCTCGATACGGCTCGTGTTGTGAGGAGGTTCCTTTCTTTGGAGCCCTAACCACCGGTAGCTTGGACCCTGCTCCTGACACCGGCGGACTACTATTTTTTTATATTTTTAAATGTATTTTTAATGTGTTTTTTTAAGATATATTATTTAAAAATGTTACAAATGGTATTTATATACAAATGAATAAACGTTTTATACAAAACTATGGTTTTCAATGATCTAGTTAAGGTCGTACCCTGACCAAATAACCTTGAGCATTTTTTCCCTCAATAGTAGTGCAAGAGATACAATCGACGGTCCCTACGTACAATCCCCTAACTGCAAATGTCAAACTTTACAGGAGAGCACTTTAAAGTTTTAAACACATGTAGTTCATATTCTACTTAGCAGAAAGTCATGAAATTTGGAATTCAGGTTTTATATTTGATCTATTTTATAACAAAAATAACTACAACTTTTAAAAGGCCTTTCGAGCGTATTATTTGTCAATTACTTACTTATACAGCGGAATCATCCCCTGTGGTAAATAATGTAAGTGGTACTTATTGAGTTTTACGCCGGAGGTATTAAATTAAACAAAGTCGCAATTGCCATTTAGAAAGATTTACGTGGGGATCATGGTACAAAAACTGTTATAAAAAGTAGATAAGTGATTGACTCACTCAAAAAAGACATTTCGTCACAAGATATACAAATTATTTGCATTACGTTTTATTTCGAAGCAGGTTAAATGTAAACAAAAACGTTATTTTATTTTTATATACTTATTTATTTATCGACAGTACGATGTATCTTCAGTATTTGTACCTAATTTAATCAGTCTTGATTTCGTCTCTAAAGCCGGCGCGAACGCTTATGTCTCGCAAGCGACAGTTGCGGGGGAGGTGCGCGGGGTTACAATGGATTGTCCCGCGTAAAATGACTGGATTACCACTATTGTTGTTCTACGTCGGAAGTTTTAGTCAATTTGGTAGTTATGCGAAATGTCGTGTGTGTATTTCAAGGTCAATTTGCCACCTTTTATTACTTTTTATTAAACTGGACGATAGTTTAGGTTTGTCTGAATGTCACGGAACAAAAAAACACAAATCACGTATCTACCACTTAGGTGATTATACGTAGGGACCATCGCAATAGCGAATACGCTCAGAATGTTGAATAAAATCGTTATAAAATATAAACGGAATAATAATCAAATAAAAATAATAAATTATCTTTAAAAATAATGAACGATTTTGTATGGCGGCACAGCTTGAAAATTATTTGAAAAATTAGTAAATTAAATAAATGTATTTTAGTTATTTTCACGTAACGCATCCGTGTTTGGGTCACAGAAGTTTATTTGTGTGCCAAGTTTTAACTAAATCGGTCCAGTAGATTCGGAATAAATAGGCATTGGCAAATAATAACAGCCGCACAGGTCGATCTTTAAGGTTAAGCAACGCTTGCCGAGGTTGGTCTGTGGATGGGTGACCATCTCAACATAACGAGTTTCCTCCGTGCCTCGGAAAGCACGTTAAACTGTTGGTCCCGGCTGTCATTTGTAGATCTTTCGCAGTCGTTACGGATAGTCAGAAGCCAGAAAATCTGACACCGGTCTTGCCAAGGAGTACTGTGTTACCCAGTTAATTGGTTGTGGAGGTCTGGTAGGCAGCCGCTCCATGTAAAATACTGGTATTCAGCTGAATCAAATAGTTGGGAAAAGGCTAGGCAGATGATGATGACTGATGAATAAACAGACAGACACATTAATAATCCTCTAGGGGTTCCATTCGTCCTTGTAAACGTTTGGATCCCTAAAAATCTCTCTCGGTCTATCAAGAGGTTTATCAACAGACTATCAGATTGAAAAGGAAATAGGAAATTGAAGTACTTATGGGTCGTCCGGCAGCAAGTTGGGCAAACGACATAGTCGCCTTCGCGGGTAGAACCCTGTTGAAGCTATAGAGGTATGCGGAACAGAGAGTAAAGTCCTGCAAACCACCATTGAGAAAGGGGGATCCTCCAACCGGACGATTTTTTTTCGGTGGGCATTCGCCCGATAGTTGATATTCGGACTATGTTGTCTACCAATATGTCCAAATCGCACGGTAAACTTTGTTACCGCGATGCAGGATTTCGTTAATAGCTCGTTGCTGGTCGGATAGCTGCGGATTTTTTCTTTTACTTGAGATGGGTTTTCTACAGAGACAAAGTCTACGATAGAGCGAGCTTACCCAGAAGGAGTCTGTTCACTCTAACTTTGAAGAGATCAGGGTTGTAAGCATTCGGCAACACAGACGCAGGCAGAGAGTTCCACTCCTTTGCTGTGCGCATTATAAAAGACGTTTGGAAACGCTTATTGCGAATTGGTGGAATAGCAACAAGGTAGGGATAGAAAGTTGCAGTGCGTCTGGATGTCCGATGGTAGAAAAGGGCCGGTGGAATCCTTTTGTTGCGATGAAAATTTTGCTACGATGGTTTTTCTTGTGGGGGTGGGCATTGATGCCGCTACAAGCCTGGCAGATGAACCTGGAGATTGGCACAGAAAGCAGAGGTCTATGCTCAGCCGTGGGTGACCATCTTAACATATCGAGTTTCCTCCGTGCCTTGGAAAGCACGTTAAACCGTTGGTCCCGGCTGTCATTTGTAGATCTATGACAGTCGTTATGGATTGTCAGAAGCCAGTAAAAAAATACCGTAATACCCAGTTAATGGATTGTGGAGGTCTGGTAGGCAGCCACTCCACGTAAAATACTGGTATTCAGCTGAATCCGGTTTGACTGGAAGCCGACCCCAATATAGTTGTGAAAAGGCTAGGCAGATGATGATACTCAGAAGAGGGCGTAGTCGGGCTGTGGACCGTGATGATGATGAGCAGGTTTCCAATATAATTGGATGGACTTACTGCAACTTGACTCCACAGGCCTTCGCAATGTAGTTGGCGACGTACAGCGGTGCCGTCTGCAGCATCATCTCCAGCGTTTTATACAAATATCTGTTGGAAACATGGACAACATTAATTATTTTAACACTATACAGCTGAAGAGTTTGTTTGTCTGTTTGCTTGAACGCGCTAATCTCAGGAAACACTGGTCGATTTGAAAAATTATTTCAGTGTTGGATGGCTCATTTACCGAGGAATGCTATAGGCTATATATCATCACGGTAAAACAAATAGGAGCGGAGCATTAATGGAAAATGTGTCAGCTTGTATTCTTTTAACTATGATGAATGAGAAACGCCACGCTGCGCTCAAAACATGGCGCCAAATACGTAAGCAAAAAACTGTCAAGCTTAAATGGTATTGGGCTGGTCACGGCAAGCGCACGCACAGTGACCGCTAGGCAATAGTCTCCACAACTGGTCTACTATGACGTCTTAAAACGATAATTTATAAGCTGTGGGAGGGACGGAGAGTTATATAAAGCGCATAACACTATCCCTTTTTCTGAGTTTAATCATGATCGCTTTGGCACGTCATAGAAGGTCCCAGGTCTTTAAGAGAGTTTAGAGAGTTTAGAGAGTTGTAGAGGTCTGGTAGGCAGCCGCTCCACGTAAAATACTGGTGTTCAGCTAAATCCGGTTTGACTAGAAGCCGACCCCGATATAGTTGGGAAAAGGCTAGGCAGATGATGATTCCAACCACTCTGAGCGGAGCGGAAACGAGTGTCTTACTCTTACTGACTACAACTCACCGAGTTCCTCCAAATGCTGTTTGAGTTCCATGTATGCAGTTCTTCCTTACCTAAAATTCCGCAACCCTGGAACAAGAAGAACTTACCCATTCTTCACTCCGAAGGTGTAGGGGTAATAGAGCACATTATCCAAGGGATGGGTCCTGGCGGCATCCAGAATGGTGCTACGGAAGTAACCCCAGCTGATGGGGTTCTCTTGGGAGCAGGAGTTGTAGACGCGGACTTCGGGAGACCTGGGGATAAGGATCACATATCAATACGACTTACAGGCATATCAATTTGCCTAGCCTTAAACCAACTGTGTGGACCAATAACAACTACTTGTTTACGGATAGTCAGAAGCCAGAAAATCAGACACCAGTCTTGCCAAGGAGTACCGTGTTACCCAGCAGAGAGAGGAGGGGGGGGGGGGGGGGTGTGAGGTCTGGTAGGCATCCGCTCCACGTAAAATACTGTTATTCAGCTGAATCCGGTTTGACTGGAACCCGACCCCAATATAGTTGGGAAAATGCTAGGCAGACAATGTTGTGGACGGCATCCAATCTTACCAGATGCGGTGTTGAGTACCAGTATTTTGTCGATCTGACCTCCACACCCCAGTTACTGAGTAATACATTCCTTGTGTGTCAGATTTTCTGGAGAAAATGACTTTTATAAGCTTCATTAGTTTAAATGACAGCCGGGACCAAAGGCATGCTTTCCGTGGCACGGAGGTAGGTATGTAAAGGATGGCCCATCAATAGTTCTCCTTTACGAAATTCGGGCGGATGTTATAGAGTTAACTCGTGTGCGCAAACACTAGTGCACTCCTTGTTCCCCCGCTTATTTATTTAGACTTACTTGTCCGTAGCGATCTCCCAAGCCGACGTCATGTGGTACAAAGTCTGCCCTGGCGGTTAGGTTCAGGTTGAAGGACTCTCTATTTGCCTCTCTTTGGCCATATTTGGAAGCTTATCATTGTCTATACTTCCTTGTTTATAGGGATCTCCCAAGGCACAGGCAGCATGGTGTCTATGGTGACATCAACTGGTACAAGGTCAGCTCTGTCCACTTGGGACTGAAGGACTCTCTATAGAAGCTTATCATTGTCTACACTTACTTGTCTGTGGCGATCTCCCAAGCCACAGCCAGCATAGTGTCTATGGTCATTTAGTACAAGGTCAGTGCACTGGCCGCTTGGGACTGAAGAACTCTCTATATGAAGCTTATCATTGTCTTTACTTACTTGTCAGTTACGATCTCCCAAGCCACAGCCAGCATGGTGTCTATGGTGACGTCAACTGGTACGAGGTCAGCCCTGGCTGTCTTGCTCAGGTTGAACGCGTGTAGCAACCCCTTCCCGATGCCCAATATTACCCCACTGGGGCCTGACAGGTTCTCCACCCAGCCGGGGTATGGGTCGCGGTGAGAGGATACCACTGGAAGAGAAATTGAATAATGCATTTGTTTCTATTTTCAAGAAATAAAATTAGATGAGTACAAGATCCTGTTTTCACCTAGTTCTCTGTGGTGAATCCAAAACATTAATGGTTTGTAGCAACCCAGAGACCCGCGAGTCGTCCAATAAGAGCGTCCCGCGGTCGTGTGCCGCTGCGATATACAGAATAGGATGTATCGCTCTCTCTTTCCCGCGTCGCGGTTGCAAACGTGTGAACGATGCGCGCAGCGCATCGCCAGTCCGCTGCTTACGCGCAAGGCACTCGTACGTGCCATATTTCCACTTCCCGCGCAAGTCGTAGTGACGCCACGCGCCATTATTGTCCGCGAATACTTATCCGAACTTTCTTTAAATGTAACACTGTGTGTGATTAAACTGTTTTAACTATAATTCAGAGACTAGTTTCCGTTTTCCCTGAAACCTCCTCTCATAGGTTTAAATTCTAAGAGATAAACATGGTTACACTTATGTTAGTTGTAATGAAAGGAGCAGCCTCACTTGGAACCACTAGAACAACGCAACAATAAAGAACAAGTTTCTCATCTAGAGGTAAAGTTTTTAAGGTTGCATAGGGAGTAATTTCTGGATCTAATGGTCCAATTTGGTTACCAATAGAAAGCCACGTTATTTTTTAGTGTCAGGACCCTTTTCCTATCATGCGTGTTGTTGCCCGCGCGTGGATCTCGTCCGCATGCGGGCTGCCCGCGTTCTATCATTTCATAAATGTTTTTCATGTCATGCCAGGAGCGTGCTATCAAAGCACGCTCCTGGCCACACGCAGGACAAAGATTTCGTTTGCCGCTGCAGTATCGTGCATGTCGCCAGTTACTGAACACGTGACGCGGGTCGCACGCATGGTCATGGTCTATGAACATGCGTGCGACCCGCGCCACAGAAAAAACAACACTGAAGACAGAAGAACGCCGCCCGCATCCGGATAGCACGCAAGCGGGCTGTACGCTCGCAGCCAATCCGCATTCCGCGGGCGTGCTGCCCGTATAACAGGAAATACGTATATGAAATTCTAGGATGCGGGCAGCCCGCATGCGGACCAGAGCCACGCGCGGGTGAAAACACGCATGACATAAAAAGGCCCCTTATAGGCTACACAGGGTTATTTGTAAAACACCGACAACCTAATGGTTTAGTTAGGATCCCGAGCCCCTTGGTAAAATTAGCTACAGGCCTCACGCCTAATCCGGCAGTGACTGGATTCAAACAAATTCTCAGTAATAGCTTAGTATCGATCGAGGGTGTATGTCCATTGTCATACCAGGATATTAATGGAGTGCAAGTAGTTCCAGTACATTGTGCGTACAGCTAAGGAATGGAATTCCCTACCTAAGTCTGTGTTTCCTGATAGCTACAACCTGGGAGTCTTTAAGTCAAGAGTGAATAGGCTACTTCAAGGCAAGCGTGCTCCACCTTAGACCGTATCATCGCTTAACATCAGGTGAGATAGCGGTCAAACGTATGCCTATCAATAGTAAAAAAAACTGACAGGAAGCTGAGAGACTCACCAATGGAAGGTCTGACAATAGCGGCTGCATAGCGCCTGCCGGGGCGCGAGTCGATCGTGGCCTCCGCTATCGCCTTCGAGAACACGTACGTGTTGGGTTTCGGAGATATGAACCTGGAAGACGCAAAATAATTGCAAGTTCTGAGTGATTTGTAACCGACTACAAAAAGGAGGAGGTTTTTAATTCGGCTGATTTTTTTTTATGTTTTTGCTTCATACGTCATTTATGATTTGAAAAATTCTGTGAAATTCTGAAAGATTATACTTTCTGATGGGCCACCATTTTAATTTCATCAAAATCGGTTTAGTAGTTAAGCTTTTAAATCTAAATAGCTTGAATTCGTTTACTTGGATGACGTAATATTTTGTTTGTCATGCAAATAAACGAAATTGCGTATTTTGCTTTTCTGCGACTTTCCAGTGGTATTTTTAGGTAAGAAGTGAAAAATAAAAGCTTTCTTTACAAAAAAATATACAACCGACTTCCAAATAAAATAAAAAAACACTACAAATTATAATAACTATAATTTCGGAAATCAGTGTTATAATACGAAGAAACAACCAAAAACACCGAATTCCGAAATTAATGTTGTATGTTGTCAATTCAACCCGCATTGGCGCGCATTGCGATTGTGAAGTGGTTTAATTTCATCGACGGCGCGTAGCCTTGCGAGCGGTGTGGGCGCAGCGGTATTATAATGTATAATCTATGCGCAGCGTATAACACGCTCTTCAATGTGGCGGGTTTCTGCGTTGCTGTAGGCCGTGGATACGTGGTTTAGGGTCTGGGGTATAGAATAGATAGGATGCCTAATTTGTGCAGCGACGGCAGGGCATCTACCACGGCACGTAGACTGAGATCCACCACAGCACAGCGTACATGCGCTTTATGATGTGGTAGGATCCCTAGCTTGTGCAACACTTACCTCTCAGTAAGCTCGTGCAGTAAAGGCGGCGGCAGGGCATCCACCACGGCGCGTAGACTGAGACCCACCACAGCACAGCGTACATGCGCTTTATGATGTGGCGGTGATGTGGTAGGATCTCTGGCTTATGCAATACTTACCTTTCAGTGAGCTCGTGCAGTAAATGCCACGGCACGGCACCCACCACGGCGAGTAGACTGGCACCCACCACGGTGCAACGTACAGGCACTCTTTGACTTGCGGTCATGTGGTAGGATCCTTAACTTGTGCAGCACTTACTTCTCAGTGAGCTCGTGCAGTAAAAGCGGCGACAAGTCATCCACCACGGCGAGTAGACTGGCACCCACCACGGTGCAACGTACAGGTGCTTTTCGATGCGGCGGTGTTGTGGTAGGATCCCTGGCTTATGCAACACTTTCCTTTCAGTGAGCTCGTGCATTAAATGCCACGGCACGGCATCCACCACGGCGCGTAGACTGAGACCCACCACAGCGCAGAAAACACGCGCTTTATGATATGGCGGTGATGTGGTAGGATCCCAGTCTTGTGCAGTACTAACCTCTCAGTGAGCTCGTGCAGTAAAGGCAGCGACAAGTCATCCACCACGGCGAGTAGACTGGCACCTACGACGGTGCAACGTACAGGCGCTCTTTGATGTGGCGGTGTTGGTAGGATCACGTGCAGCAGTTACCATTCTGTCAGATCTTTGACTAATGGCGGCAGCAGAGCATCCCCCACGCTGTGTAAATTGGCACCCAACACGGTGCAGCATGCACGCACTCTTCGGTGTGGCGGTGTTGTGGTAGGATCCCTGTCTTGTGAGGTACTAACCTCTCAGCGAGCTCGTGCAGTAAAGGCGGCGTTAAGTCATCGACCACGGCGAGTAGACTGGCACCCACCACGGTGCAACGTACAGGCGCTCTTCGATGTGGCGGTGATGTGGTAGGATCCCCGGCTTGTGCAAAACTAACCTCTCAGCGAGCTCGTGCAGTAAAGTTGGCAGCAGGGCATCCACCACGCCGTGTAAACTGGCACCCAACACGGTGCAGCACTCTTCGGTGTTGCGGTGTTGTGGTAGGATCCCTGGCTTGTGCAGAACTAATCTCTCAGTGAGCTCGTGTAGTGAAGGCGGCGTTAAGTCATCGACCACGGCGAGTAGACTGGCACCCACCACGGTGCAACGTACAGGCGCTCTTCGATGTGGCGGTGATGTGGTAGGATCCTTAACTTGTGCAGCACTTACTTCTCAGTGACCTCGTGCAATAAAGGCGGCGGCAAAGCATCCACCACGGCGCGTAGACTTGCGAGCGGCACCGGCGCAGCATACACACGCTCTTCAATATGATGATGTTCCGCGTTGCTGTAGGCCGTGGATACATGGACTAGGGCCTGGATCATAGAGAGGGTAAAATTTTAAATCAAAATTGCTCCATGATGTAGAAAATTGATCATTCTTGATCAATGCAGGGACTAATTATAATAAATTAATAATTTTAGTTTAATAGTTAGCTTTCATTACTCGCAAACATTCTTTCAAACGAGCAGTTTGGAAAGTACCACGTGGTACCTACGTGAATGCAAGCGAAAATTTAAATTCTGTATAATGCTCGCGTTCGAGAGACAAATTCGTGAAGAGATTGCTCGAAGAGTGTGTTGTGCGTGTTACTGTTAAGAGCCCTATTACGAATCGTAAATGCTCGTTTGCAATAAACGAAGTTACATTGGTCTGCGTTGGGAGTACATCTATAGTCCGCGAAACAATTTTGATACCTACTAGTCTGAATAGGATTAAAGTTTATTTGGGCGCTCCCGCGAGACTGAGGAGCGCGCGCGCTGAATTGACGCAGAATATATAGTACTTTAATTTTATTTATTGTAATTTTGTTTAATTATATTTACAAACGAAAACTAATGAAACGCATTCATTGTAGATTGAAATTTTATATCACATTAATTTATTTGATAAAATTGCCCTTATTTGGAACATAATGGACGCTGAATCAAGACATTTCTGGCTTAAATTAGGCTTTCTTTACGTTTTTTTCCGTGAAAACTCAAGGAATTTATAGAAATTCTAGAACTCCAATAAACAAGTAAAACATTCAACCCACCCTTTAGTAATTTTAGCTTTTAAAAGAATTGATTGTAACAATGTGAATTAGACCGTCAAAGTTCCATCGCCGACATTTTTTTTTGCAAACTGAGTTCGTAAAATATTTATAGTAAATTACACGAAAAGAAAAATGAAAATTTGTAACTCTAACTTACAAGAAAGAGACTGGCACTATCGTTATTCAGGATCAAATAATTAAAATATCTTACTGCTGCTGATAACTACAGCGGCAAAAATCATGAATTTCCGTAAAAAATGTAATAGGACTCTTAATGTCCGGAATAAATGTCATGCACTTGAATTTGTACTGAATATTATTAAAGTTTAGTTAAGGTTCACAATTTCTTAGTTATATTAATATAGGCAAATGTGACGTGACTGAACGGAGGTATTGTAAGCGACTGGCGTGCTCGGGTCTGACGTTCCTTTACCGTATCAAAAATGCAACTCAGCAACTCGCTTCGCTAGGGTCGCTACATCAAGTGTGTCATAGATACAAGATTCGCGGCAAAACCATTCGCAATTGTTTTTTATTCTTTTCCTTCTACCATTGGTGTTTCTGCTCGTATTACTAAAGACGGATGACTATTATGGTGGTATGCGATATATTGAGTAAAGTCCCGCAAAGCTGCAATAAAAAGGGTGGATCCTCCGACTAGGCAGTTGTTATGTCTGGCGGGCAACTGCCCGATACTTAATATTCGGACTGTTGTACTTGTTCAAATCGCACGGGAAACTGATACCGCAATGCGGGATTTCGTAGAAATAGTTCGATGCTTGTTGGATTAATAGCGTTTTGGTTTTATTGTTGCGCTGTAGATTTTTAATACGATGGGTTTTTCTTGTAGCAGCATTATTGCCGCTACATCTTTACCTCAAGTTTGGGCAGCTGATCGCAGAGGTCCATGAGAGCGATGACGGGCGTGACGTTCTGATACAGCGCCGTTTCCAGGCTCTCCCAAAACTTAATGGTCGCAGCGTTGTGGAACACCACCGACACCTGCCGATGAAAACATGTTAAGATTAAAGAGGTATGCGGAACACGTTGTCAAGTCCCGCAAACCTCCAGAGAAAAGGGAGGATCCTAACACCAGGCGGGTGTAATGTCCGGTGGGCAACTAACGCAGTAACTAATAAGGTTAAGTCGGTTCAGATATTTTTGGTTAATTGTGTGTAACTATAGGAATTGTGTGTAACTATAGGAATTATTGAAAAGCATCTGCTCAGATATTAAAGTAGTTAATATATGTTCAAATATGAGTGGTGACTTGTAGTGTTTGGAATTTATTGTCATTTTAAATTATTCACAAGTTTTTTTATTTAACATGTATTATCGTATTACATTTTATATACATAAACTAAAGATAAATCTACAGTATCTACATTATGTACAAACGCGAATAAAAACAAAATAAATCGTTGGGCATCAAAAAAATAATCCACATCGCTGTCAATGGCAAAAGTGCCCAGAACACTGGCAGCATTGCCACGTTAACACCTTGTCTGGTACAATATTTCTGACGGCGACTCTACATTAGAAGGGACAATTTCCAACAGCTAAGCGGTAGAGGCTACAAGAAAAAGATAGCCAATTACGCACCTCTTGTAACTGAGTAAGAGCATCTTCGGCGAGTCCAAGGCGCGGTTTCGCCACGTCTCCAGACACCACGCGCAGCTTATCTAGCTGCCACGGGCATCTAGCTCTGATGTTGTCAAATGCCTGGAATAAGGAACTTCAATTCAAAAGCCATTTATTCAAATTCTCTCTGAATTTGTTTCGGTGTTTCTTCTCAGAGCAGTCAGCTAGGAAACACCTGCCACATCTAGTTTAGAACGACCAAAAAAGATTGATTAAGTGTTATTTACAACCTACTTACAGAATAAATACCATTTATCATTTATCTGAACGTTAACGATTGTTTAGAAAAAAAAAAACGTCGTAGTGTTTTAACTGCCTCCGTGGTCGAGTGGTTTAGGCGTTAGGTGGTCGTGGGTTCGATTCCCACGGGAAGCATACTTCGTAGTTTCCAGTTTGGCTAGGCCTTTGCAGGCTTGAATCACCTGATTTTCTGATAAAAAGATGCTACGGAAGGCACGTATAAGCCGGTGGTCCCGGCCGACAAATGGCGGTTGTCAAATAAACCATGTCAGAGACCCTTGAGGCGGTTTAGAAACTCTGACACTAGGGTGTCTGGGGTCGTTAGCCCTTGCCACGATACGAAGAAGCTGGGAAGAAGAAGTGTCGTAACAAACTCCTGAGAAACACATCCACCTGTTAAGTTAGAAGCAGAACAAGTAACAAAACAATACATACAAGGGTACATCTTAGAATTTAATCATTATTTGTTTACGCCATTTAGCTTAGAAGGGAGCTAATACATGTCACCATCATCATCACCTGCCTAGCCTTTTGCCAACTACATTGGGGTTGGCTTTTTTATTTTTTTATGCAAAACGGGGAAACTCTTGGCCCAAATCTCACCTGATGGAAAGTGATGATTAGGCCGAAGATGGAAGCGAGTTTCACCCGGAATCCTCTTACACAGAGGAACTGGCTATCATACTCGTACCTCTACATGCCGGAACACAACAATGCTGTTAACATTGTTGTTATGGCGACAGACTTAGACATGATGGTGGTAGCTTGCCAGGTGGACTTAGAACAAGTCCTACCACCAACCAAACCGAGCAAAAAATTTGCCCCCGTTGGGAATCGAACCTGGGATCTCTGGGTCTGAATTAGGTGGTTTAACCACTAGACCACGGAGGCGGTTAGTGTCACATGTTTAGCACCACCCGGGGACCACGTGTAGGGATTCGCTGAAGGGTATTCTCCTACGGACGCGGGTGACTCGGCCTCCCGGCTTCCAGTAAAACCTCATTTAGCTGAATACCTGTATTTTACGTGGTGTGACTGCCTACCAGATCTCAACCCATTAACTGGGTAACACGGAGCTAATACATGTCTGCCATATAAATACCCATTGCCATCAACTAACTGGCTTGTCTACAGCCAAGGTGGACACATGAACAACGCCCCCACGAATTGAGGATACGAAGAACACCGCTCGTCATCGTCTATTCAAAGTCTTTGGAAAGGTGTTGCTTACATAACCTTCATTTTTTTTACTTGATATGGGTTTGCTCTTGACACTAGTCTTGGTCAGAGATGACAGAGACAAAGTCTACGATAGAGCGAGCTTACCCAGAAGTAGCCTGTTCACTCTAACTTTGAAAAGATTAGGGTTGTAAGCGTTTGGAATCACAGACGCAGGCAAAGAGTTCCACTTCTTTCCTTCATCACGTCTGCCGGTCTGAATAAAGATTTCTATGAGACGGAATAATTTTGTTTATTGTTTTTTATTTAGTTTAGGGTTAAAGCCGGATATTTACCATCATTTTTTAAATTACTTTTTATCTATCAATACAAAAAGAAAAATACTTTATTTTAAAAATGGGTAAGTACTTTGGTTAATCTTCAAATTTCACCGCCCATCACCACCACGAGGAGGGAGAAGAGGACGTCTTCTCCTACCTCGCCTTCGTCTTCGGAGCGGCGCAGCGAGAGGATCGACCTCCCGCGCGCGCTCCGACGCCTTAGCCTCCTTTTGCGAGGATGTCATCTCGCAAAAGGAGGCTACCCAGGCCCCCTCTCTCCCTAGCATGCGGGGCAACTATCCGTGTATTACCATAACATACATTTTAGTGCTAAATGCACTTGATGCTGTTATGCGACCCCGCACGATCGCTTGTTGTTTTCAGAATTTAAGAACTAGGCCCTAATATCAAAATTGTACCGGTGGTATCAAAGTTTCTTTTAATTCTCTATTCTGAAACTAGAGCGTCAGTGTACCCCATACCTGTGACTGCTTGAGCTGCGCCAATCTCTTGAGCGGCTCCTGTCCACGCTTGTCTCTCATCAGCAGATGCAGTTCATGCACGTCTGGACATGTCCACAGTAGCCTCTCTATCAGGACCTGTTAGGAAATTAATATTTTGTAAATGTTTTCTTCTAAGGCATAGTTACCTAATTTTTTGGGGTTCCAAACAAAAAACGGAACCGTAAAGGATCGGGTGTCTGTCTGTCTTTCTGTCTGTCCGTCTGTCACAGCCACTTTTCTCCGGATCTACTGGAAATTAGGATAATACATATGGACTACTGTGACCCAAACATGGACGCTTAGATTAAATAAATAAAATAAATACATTTTGAGTATGGGGGGTCACTTTTAGAAAAATTAGATTTTTTTAACTGTTTCGTTGACATATCTAATTAAAGGGCTTACTTTGAGGGTTTTAAATATTTTTTTTCATAATTTTAAAATAAATTGTTTTGAAGTCATACAAGGAATTAGACCAAAAATGACCATTCCCTCCCTAAGGGTGGTATTACACTTATCAAATATCTTGGTCCAATGAACATTTGATCAAAGAAATTGGACGACTTCACATACGACGTGCATACGACATACACTACATATAAATTTGATCAAATATTGAACATCATAATTGGACAAAGATATTTGATAAGTGTAATACCACCCTTATCGCCGAAACTAAAATGCAGATGATAGTTCTATACCCACAGATTACACTAAAAGAATTATAAGAAGTTTGTAGTGTTAGAATAACATGTTAAAAAATGAAATTGGTTCAGACCTCCGCACGTGTTTAAAAAAAGTCCTGATTGAACCCAATCTAGCTAACTTAAGAATCAAATCAAGGAGATGTTCCACAGGTGAAGATCCAAGCATGGAATGTTAGGTACTTGTGTTTTACTATCATATGAGGTCGAGGAAAGATTTTCGCAGAGTTATACTTTGTGCATTAGATTAGATTGGCATCATGTATCTAAGTAGAACGTACCTTCCCCAAGAATCCAGTGCCTCCAGTGATAAATACCGATCGTCCCGCGTAGAACGGGGGTAGCAGCGGCCCACCACCGCTCTCTGTGGCGACCGTCATTCCGCTGGAAAAAAATACAAAGTAAAACATTGTCCTAATATTCAAACTTCTTATATATTCTTAGATATTGTTCGAAGGCCTACCACAAGGTAGACCGAAGACCTGGGGGCCAATTCTACGAATTAAAAAAAAAAATCGCATTCGCATGTCAATAGCAAACTGGCAAAAAACCCCTAAAATTTATTTTCCTATTCTATCTCTCATTTGTTATATTTACATCTTAATAGAGTTCCGTACCTATGTGTATCCGTGGCATCACTTTCAGGCCCTGTCAAAATACCAGCTAGTGCTGTGATATTTATTTATTTACATATCGCAGCATACGCTGAGACAGGGACCTTTTCGGGCTCGCACAGATTTAGTGTTAGTTTTTTAGGATTTTTCTACCTGTCTACATATTTTTGCAACAGTTACTTTTACTTATTTTACTTTATGTGTTTGTGCGAGTCCCAAATAAAAACTTTTTCTTTCTTTCTTTCTTTCTTTCTAGATGTGAATGTGAAAATTAGTTGAATTGGCACTCTGGTGAAGGTCGCGGTTATCCGATGGATGAGAGAGGCTCAGAGGGCTTGGTGTGAGTTCTTTAGCGTTCTCGACCGCTTTAGCGTAAATGCCAATTTTTTTATATTTTTTGATCTCATTTTTTCTTCCACGTACCTCATGACACGTCAAACTAATTGGATAAATTCTCTAAATGGCTACTATAGGTGCACATCTTGTATGAGGGGATGAAATGCAATCCGAGATACAGGCAACCGCCTAAGTAGTTCGGATGCAAAAAGTCCCAAACTATGTAATGTATTATAAACCCTAAGCCAATGTTTTCTATACACTTTGACATTGGCAAACGTTTACGTTAAGGCCGTACCCTGACCAACTAACCTTGAGCATTTTTTCCCTAAATAACAGCGCAAGAGATAAAACAGCAAATACGCTCAGATTGTTGAAATCGTTATAAAATCTAATTTTGGTCGTTTCAAAAAAATAATTCTACTAAAATGTTCATAATTAAATTGCCTATCCATAAGTGTCAGTACAAAATCAAAATAATCGTTAGTTTTCGAGAAGATACATGTTTTCAGTAATTTTTTCTCATTTCTGTGGTTTGTTGTGAGGAGATTACATAAACATTAATACTTAGTAATGAAAAATAAAAATCTACCAATCAAGTTGATATTTCTTTTGGATAAAGAGCATATAGCTCCAAAAAACTGCACAAAAAACGGCTAGCGCTGCGTTTTGCTCGGGGACGCGCCTTAAGGCCGTACCCTGACCAAATAACGCACACTATGCAGGCAAGCATATTATAAGTTGGGGGATTATATTGAAGATAAAAATGCTTGGCTGAATGCTGGTCCTGCTCCACAGCCACTAGGGAGCCCAAACTAATCTGTAAATAGTTCGGAAACATTGTTGGACCGGCTGAAGATTGTAAGAAAAATTTGCATTGTTAGAATCAACTTACTTAGCATTGTATAATTTCAGCCATTAACAGCATATGTGTGAGTACTGTGTACCTTTAACTTTAATTATCAGTTTTAGGTATGTTTTTGACTTGAATGTACCCTGGCGGTTGGGAGTGTCATGCTCACTCAAAAGTCTAGCTGATGGTGGCGTATGCGTTGGATCATTTGGCTCCCTTCAAAATGGTTGAGCCGAATGGTGCTGGCGCATGCGTCATGTTCGTGAACGGGCGCCGTCAGTCGAGACTGGTCATTTCTTAGCTGCCATGGTTAATTTTAATTATTTCTTTGAATTGTTCCTCTTTTATTCCGGATGCTTTTATCCTGCTCGTCTTTTACATCGTTCTCACATGTATGTATAATTTCAATCCGATGTAAATAAATCTTTGTAAAAAAATATTATTTTTAAAAGAGTGTCCGTGGAGTTTCTTGCACGTTCTTCTCCATAGAGATCTACGCTTTGGAACGTGCAAATAGCTTCAACTTTTTGGACCGACCGACCTTGACAATTCAAAAGTGCCTGTAAATGGTTTAATTGAAATAAATGCTTGAATTTGAATTTGAATTTGAATTTTGAAATTTAACCTTGAGCATTTTTTCCCTCAATAACAGCGCAAGAGATACAATAGCGAATACGCTCAGAATGTTTAATAAAATCAATATAAAATCTAATATTGTTCGTTTGAAAAAAATATTTCTACTAAAATGTTCATAATTAAATTGCCTATATCCATTAGTGTCAGTACAAAATCAAAATAATCGTTAGTTTTCGAGAAGATGCATGTTTTCAGTAATTTTTTCTCATTTCTGTGGTTTCGTTGTGAGGAGATTACATAAACATTAATACTTAGTAATGAAAAATAAAAATCTACCAATCAAGTTGATATTTCTTTTGGATAAAGAGCATATAGCTCCAAAAAACTGCACAAAAAACGGCTAGCGCTGCGTTTTGCTCGGGGACGCGCCTTAACGCGATCGAGTACGTTAGAAAACTCACACTTAGGGCGGGCGGGTTGTATCAAACAGTTGGTTAACGTAACATACGTACGTCAAAAAGTTACGATTACGGACGATGTTTGACGTTCGTTAAATTAGAAGCGTTGTTTCAAAACATTCTGGTATAAATTCCTGCTCATCCCAATAGCTAAGTTATTGACACGGATCCTACCTAAATAGCTTTTTTGCATTCCACCACTTATTTGTGTCATCAGAAGAACTGGTATTGAGGAATTCAAAATAATTTTCACAATATTGTTCTATTTGACGCAACTCAAGTTACGTTAACCAGTGCTCAGACCATCTGTTAACGTAAACGTTATATTTTACGTGCGTTAACGCTGACATTTTGTGAAACAACCCAATTTTTTTATTTGACGATAGTTAGCACCATTTTTAACGCGTGCGTTAAGTGTAGTTGAAACAACCCGCCCTAAGCCCTCTGGACCGGTCGTTGTGGCGACGCTTGGGGGAGCCCTATGTCCAGCAGTGGACATCTTTCGGCTGATAATGATGATGATGATGACGTTAAAAAAATCAAACCTAATGAGATGGAGGGCAAAAATATTCAAACTCGCCTTACTCGCTTTAAATTTTAAAATATCTCAGTTCTTATAACCTTCCCTGTATGGGGCAAAAAGTTACTTCTAAGTAGATACTAGCTTTCTCGCGCAACTTCGTCTGCGTCACGTTTTTCATGAATGCTCCGCTCCTACTGGTTGTAGCGCGATATTATATAGTCTATTATAGCCTTCCTCGATAAATGGGCTATCTAACACTGAAAGAATTTTTCAAATTGGACCAGCAGTTCCTGAGATCAGCGCGTTCAGGGAAACAAAAAAAACTCTTCAGCTTTATGATATTACTAGAGGCCACCCGCGACTTCGTCCGCGTATAAATTCTCGTTATTCCCGTGTAAATCCCGATCCCTCGGGAACTCCGGGATAAAAAGTAGCCTATGTGTTATTCTGAGTCTTCAGCTACCTACATACCAAATTTCATCGTAATCGGTTCAGTAGTATTTGCGTGAAAGAGTAACAAACATACATACCTACACATACATCCATCCTCACAAACTTTCGCATTTATAATATTAGTAGGATATAATTATAAAGTATAGATTAAAGGCAGAAAATCAAACCTATCCGAAAAAGGGTGCCTACAAAAATTTTCGAGCTCGCTTCGCTCGCTCTTGCATTCAACAATCTCTAAATTCTTGAGCTTCCCTCCATCAGTCAACAAAGTTTTTAATATCGTCCCACTTAAATATCTATAACCGGCCTAAAATTCCACTTTTGATCGTGGAACCCGCAACGATTTTTCTTAGCCGTCGCATTTCAGGTTGGAGGCCAAGCCCTCCCTGGAAAAAAACCCTCGATACGCCAATGATCTCGACAGTGAGCCATGATGTGGTCGAAGATGGAGCACGCTTAATATAATTAACATGATATTATGTTAATGATGCGTCATCATCATCATTTCAGCCTGCTGATGTCCACTGCTGGACATCGCATACCTGCAGATGTCCACTGCTGGACATGGCATGTACCCGTGCGTGTTGTCACAACGACCATCGGCTTTTTTTTTTTAGGGATAGGAAATCATCCAATGACTCCTCCCGCTCTGGGTGTAGCGGGAGGGAGTGCCAGACTTCTACTGACTAAAACCCATCCATGTTCCTTCATTGCCCTTTGTGGTCCGGAGCCACGGTGTCTCTTGCGAATAATCCCGCGACTCCGGCAGGATCCATCGGCTACCCGCGACCCGAGCTCCACCGTGGTCGCCACTCGAGAACGACCCCATCAAAAATCTCCTCTGCGAGCAATGTGCCCTGCCCACTACGACTTTAGTTTGGCGATCCTTCGGATTATGTCGGTTAACCTTATGCAAGCTCCCTCGCGTTCGGCCTTGTATCTATACTAATAATCTATATACTAATATTTTAAAGAGGTAACATTTGTTTGTAAGTTTGTAAGTTTGTATGTAGGGGGTAATCTCAGGAACTACTGATCCGATTTAAAAAATTCTTTCAGTGTTAGATAGCCCATTTATTGAGGAAGGTTATAGGCTATATATCATCACGCTAAGACAAATAGGAGCGGAGCGGTAATGGCGCAGACGAAGTTGCGCGGGTCAGCTAGTAATATAATAAAAATAATTATCTATACTAATATTATAAAGAGGTAAAATTGTTTGTAAGTTTGTAAGTTTGTAAGTTTGTAAGTTTGTAAGTTTGTATGTAGGGGGTAATCTCAGGAACTACTGGTCCGATTTGAAAAATTATTTCATTGTTAGATAGCCCATTTATTGAGGAATGCTATAGGCTATACATTATAAAGATATCATGCATATTAGCCGAACTATCTCAATTTTTGTCTATCCAGGCGGAAAAAAATAGCTCTTACAACAGAGTTATTTGCGTGCGCTGCCTTAACAGTTGTATATAATTGAAAACAATGTATGGCAACCTGGTCCGCTTTGAATAGTTCTACAAAAAAGTCAGCGGCACCATATTTCTATCTTTTATATTTTAGCAGATATAGTAGCTTTTATGTGTTAAATAAAGTATTTCTCGATGTACTTATCTTTGAACGATTTTTTAAACAACAAAATATTAATCCTTATCGAAAAAAATGTTATAATGATCACAAGAACATCATAGAGATACGATTTGCCCAAAACAGTATGTCAATTGGTTGAATAGTTTTGAAGATAATATAAAATTACTAAATCGCAAAACGCCGCCCGCGCCGTCCATTTGTGGCGTCCATCTTCAGTTCGTTACTTCTCAGTTCAACTTAAACTAAAGCCTGCGCACGTGCGGGAGCCGCGGCCCCGGCCGCCGCCCGCTCACTCCCCGCGCACACCCGTACACCTCACCAACAGCGCCCGCGCGGCGCCGCGCGCGCTCGGCCGCGGGGCCTCTTCAGTCTGCCAAACGTCGCGCTACCGAATCCACGCACCTCCGCTCTTCGGGCGCGCCGCGCGATACACGCGAGTGATTTCGTGTTTGTACCTTAATCGTGATATCCTTCTGTGTAACTGTTCTTCTTGTTTTGTATATAATAATTGTTAGGTATAAGTGTAAATAAACTCCTGTGTGTTTGTGTATACTGTGGTTTTATTTGAGACTGTTGCTAAGGGCTGCGCCCACAGCTAATCAACCACCACTACCTACACTCCGGCTCCAATACCTACACTGGTGACCCCTCATATCGACACGCAACACCATGGATGAGCAGCAGCCGACTCCGTCGGCTTCACACAAAGCCGATGTACCTACTCACGGCGCCGAGGTCTACCGCGTCAGCCCGAAGTTTCTACCGTTCTGGCCCGAGAAGCCGGCGATATGGTTTGCCCAGATAGAAGGTCAGTTCTCCATATCTAATATTACTACAGATTCAACTAAATACTACCACGTGATATCGCAGCTAGAGCCCCAGTACGCCAAAGAGGTTGAGGATATTATCATCTCACCACCCGCAACCGGCAAGTACGAAAAGCTAAAGCTAGAGCTGATCAAACGCCTGAGTGCATCCAGGGAACGGAAAGTCAAACAGCTGCTCGATCACGAAGAGCTCGGAGATCGCAAACCCTCACAATTTGCAAGGCACCTTCAAAGCCTCGCCGGCCCGGAAGTACCAGCAGACTTCCTTAAGACTATCTGGATGAATCGGCTACCTAGTAATATCCAAACCATAGTAGCCTCACAATCAAACCTATCCCTGGAAGCCGCCGCCGAACTCGCAGATAAGATCCACGATATAGCGCCGCAGCGACCCCACGTCGTCGCCGCGATGTCACCAGCCATACCCGGCAGCATCATCTCGGATCTGGTATGCCAAGTAGCAGCGCTCACGAGACAAGTGCAGGAGCTGAGCACCCAGGTCAACCGATCCCGATCCAGCAGCCGTAGTGACCGCCGAGACAGCCGCCCACGATCGACATCTACATCATCACGAGGCAACCGAACAGACACCAACTACAATAAGTTCCCGGTTTGTTGGTATCACTACAAGTTCGGGGACGCCGCAAACAAGTGTGAAAGGCCATGTGACTACAAATTGGCGGGAAACGCGCCGGACAGTCGCTAATGGCGGCCAGCAACTGTCAGAACTCATCCGGTCGCCTGTTTGTTACGGATAAGAGAACAAAGATGCAATTTTTGGTCGATACCGGAAGCGACCTATGCGTCTTTCCCCGCACTGCCCTCAACGAACGAAGACCGAAAACCAACTATCAGCTATCGGCAGCAAACGGAACACCGATAAACACGTACGGATATACCCATCTCAACCTGGACCTGGGACTTCGGCGCGACTTCTCATGGCGTTTCGTGGTGGCTGACGTCACAAAAGCTATCATTGGTGTCGACTTTCTAGCTTTCTATAACCTAGCCGTCGACGTCCGTAACCAGCGCCTAATTGACAACACTACCACACTAAACGCCGTAGCTTCACCGGTACCGTTAGCAGAAAATATTTTTTCAATTAAAATTTTAACCGGCGATTCTAAATTTCATAAAGTGTTAGACAAATACCCTGAAATAACCCGCCCAACAGGTACCCATCAGGTACCCAAAAATAATACCGTGCATCATATCCGCACCACTCCCGGCCCCCCAGTTCACGCAACGCCGCGTCGTCTAGCGCCGGACAAATTGAAAATCGCCCAGCAAGAATTCGAATCCATGCTCAAAAGTGGAACTGCTAGGCCTTCAGAAAGTCCGTGGTCGTCTCCCCTCCATCTCGCACCTAAAAAAGATAACGGATGGCGACCATGCGGCGACTACCGAATGTTGAATTCAAGAACTATCCCGGACAGATACCCGATCAGACACATACAAGACTTCGCACATAACCTGGCAGGCAGCACCATCTTCTCAACGCTGGACCTGGTTAAAGCCTACAATCAGATCATGGTCTTTCCAGAAGACGTGGAGAAGACGGCCATTACCACCCCTTTCGGATTATATGAGTTCCCGTATATGACGTTTGGCCTAAGGAATGCTGGCCAGACCTTCCAGAGGTTCATGGACGAGATGACCCGCGATATGACCAGCTTCGTGTACCCGTACCTTGATGACCTACTGGTTTTCTCGAAGACAGAGCAGGAGCACCTGGAACACCTGGACAGAATATTCGCAAAGATGGCAGAATACGGAATCCTGATCAACACCGCCAAATGCGTTCTAGGCCAACCAGAAGTGACTTTCCTCGGGTACCGTATATCTGCAGATGGAACAACACCCCTGGAAGACAAGGTGAACGCACCGAGACTTGCAGCTTAGTACGGCCGCTACTCCAAATGCGTCCAGTGTGGCTACGTCCGAGACAATTGAGCCTAGTGCCTATGAGTTGCCTAAGACCCTACTGACCGAACCTAGCCCTACAACAACTACCTAGCACCCTAGTAACCCTGACGCCCTAACCTATCATACAAACCATATACCAAACGTATGTTACGTTGGATTTACGTGCGGGAAGTCTGTTACAAGGAGACCTACAGTAACAGACGGAACTGGGGTAGGAATAGGGGTTTTGTGTACGTCGTGCAATGTACACAGGAAATGGTTTTCTCACTGCCGATCCCACAGACTCATAGGATCGATTACGGCTAAAGGTGTCTTGGCCACAGTGAGAGGAGTTGTAGGTGATGAATCAAAGTCGACTCCAGCTTGATGACTAATTTATTTACAATGTTTAACTTAATTATATACAAATTTTGTGGTCAATACACATTGATACCTATTTACTAGTGTGTTGTGTGTGTATCGAGCCGATGAAGCGAAGATCTCACTAGGTCACTTCTTAGTGCTGACGGTGTGCCGGTGTTGCCGGCGCGTGGAGCGAATGTATGTCGCTCTAATGCTGACACTGTGCTGCTGTTACTGGCACGTGTAGCTATTGCATGTTCATGGTTGAACATTCTGGCGCCTCTGAGAACCTGGACTCCAGTTGGTATAATTCAACAGTTTCGTGTTGATGTGGTACGCTGTAGATAGGTTCCGTTGTGGTAGTTGGTTTGCCTGTTGTTCGTCGGGTAGATGGCTTGTTGGCAGCGAGTGAGTTCGGTTCTCCTGCTGGTTGGTTGGCTGCCTCGGTACTTGTTCTTCTGGTCTTGTGCCGCACTGTGACTCCAATCCATCTCAGTATTGCTGGGCCGTAGCAAACTAGAAATAACAAGGTTAAACACATGATTATGCACGATATTGCACTTGTTAAATATGTGTGAGCGCTAATCTGACTCCAAACACTACTATCTAATTCGGTTTGTAAGGCATTTTCTTTATTAATTAAATGCTGAAAGATCTCTTTTGAGTTTTCAATTACTTCTTCTTTGGTAATGTTAAGCATGGATTTCGTAAATATTTGCGTGTTAATGGGAAAGTCTATCTGTTTTGAGTATGATGTTACAATCGGTACTGAAACCATTCGTTTGGCAGTTAATATGTTATTAGTGGTTTTAATAATGCAGTTGTCTGCGATTTGTATTACACCGACATTTTGAAGCTCAACTTCTTCTCTTTGTCCATCGCAAAGTATTGAAGTCGTAATCCGATCTCTTACAATGAATAACCAAGTGTTTGGCATGTGGAGTTGTTTCCATATTATTTTATGGGATAGATAGAACGTCTTGGTAGGACATTTCGTCTGTGTCTGGTTTTTAAATAGTTGGTCTACAATGCAATTTTCATTTAATTGCATGTTTTTCACGGCCCCAGGAAAGCAAATAAAATGATTATTCCATTCTAAACAACGTTTGAACTCCTCATAGTTCAAGTCAAAATATAGTTCGTTGTTGTAATCTAGCCCTATGTAGGCTTTAGGTATTTCTAGAGTTTGTGCAGACTTATCAGAGTTTATCTTTGGTACTGGTGTAATACACATAAAAGTATATTTGGTTATCTCTTGTATGGGAAAATAGGAGTATACTTTTATGTGAGTAATGTTTGCAGATATTTTGGTGTCCAGTAACTGTTGTTGAAGGATTCTTAAATTAGAAGGTAACTTTTTGTTTGCTGATGATATCAGGTCACTGACGTTCTTTGGCGTTAGTACACTGTATACTGTTGCCTTGGTTAAGTATATTTGTAATACTCCGTTATAATAATCCATGATTTCTTCCATGTAATTATATGCTAATTGGTAAGTCTGCATAATACGTATGTTTACACTGTTATGGTCGACTGTACTGAACCAATGGTCGTAACTCCCCATGTAATCTATGACTTCGTTAAGTTTAGTTTGAAATCCTATCAGTTTCTGTTTTATTCTTTCTTCAGTTTTGTTGACTTGTGAGATTGTTGATATCATGAATTTAGTTTGATGGTTGGCAGCTTCAATTAATTTTTTTTGGTTTAAATTTAATGAGTCTATATCTCGGTATACCTCATCATTCACGCCGAAGATAGATGTTAGTAACTGCCCCAATATACCCCTCTTCTTCCTAGTTTGGTTCACTTCTGTCAAATATTCTTTAGTTCGCTCAAATTTGGATTTTTCTTCTAGCAAATGGTGATTTAATTGTTTGCAGAATGCGGAATCTGTTATTTTTGCTGCATTTGTGCATAGCTTACTAAATTGTGACATCATTGTTTTCATTTTTACAAACTCTTGCTCTAGGCGTTGTTTTTCATAGTTTATTTCTATCCTAAATATTCCTCTGTCAATGCTTGATGTTCCTATTTGTTCAACATAAAATCCTGGTGGTACCTTTTTTAACGAGTATGTTGTTGTAGTCGTTTTTGCTGAGCCTAATATTTCTAAAATGATGTATAGCAATGTGAACCATTTGGATATTTTGTTACATCGTTTGGGTTGTTTAGTTTTATTCTGTCTTATGATTGTAGCGGTATTAGTTTGTATTGTTTGGTTTATTGGTTCATTACTACTACTACTGTCAGTATTTGTTTCGATTGGTAATGGTATTAGTGTGTGGATTGACCGTTTTTGAGTTGTACCTGACGATTTTTTGAGTGTGACGACACGGGATAAGTCATCGTTACCCGGATGTATTTCCTTTATTTTTGCAAGTGGCCATTTGCTAGGAGATACTTTTTCATCTTTTATAAGTACTAGAGTTCCAACTGCTAAGTTTTCTTGATTAGTTTTCCATTTGTACCTCTGTTGTAGTTGGTGTAAATAGTCTTTAGTCCAGCTTTTCCAGAAATCCTTTTTCATTTTTTGGATCTGTTTCCATCTGTTTATGTGATCTGTATTGGTTTCTGATAGCGGGTATGGCGTCCCTACTGCTTCTCTTCCAATTAAAAAATGACTAGGTGTTAACACGACACTGTCGTTTATGTCTTCGCTTAGTGCACATAAAGGTCTGGAGTTAAGACATGCTTCAGTTTGTTGTAAAAACGTGCTCATTTCTTCATAAGTGAGCGTCTGCTCTCCTATCACTCTACGCAAATGGTGTTTCATAGATTTTACTCCTGCTTCCCAAATCCCCCCGAAGTGGGGTGACGATGGAGGAATAAAGTGCCATTGTGTTCCGATGTTGGTTAACGTGTTTTGAAAATCGTCTGACTGGGTTATGTCCAACATTTCTTTGTATAGGTAATTGGCTGTGCCTACGAAATTTGTCGCGTTGTCACTATACATGTGTGATACTGGACCTCTGCGTGCCATGAATCTTCGTAGTGCTGCTATGAACGTTTCTGTTGATAAGTCGCCTACCAGCTCCAAATGTACCGCTTTCGTGGATAGGCAAACAAAAATTGCAATGTAACCTTTGTACGACTTATGACCCCTACCTTTCATTGTTCTCACTGATATTGGTCCAGCATAATCAACGCCTGTGTGACTAAATGGGTACGATTTCGTCACTCTTGGTTTTGGTAATGAGCCCATTTTTTGTGAGGCAGTAGCTGATCTGTACCTGGTACACTTTACACATTTTCTTATGCTACTTTTTACTGTTTGCTTTCCTCCGAGTATCCAGTATTTCTGTCGTATAAACGATAAGGTCAAATTGTTACCTCCATGTAATGTGTTTAAGTGAGCATCACGAACTATGAGTATCGTTACATGATGGTCATGCGGTAACAGAATTGGGTGTTTTTGATCATAGGGTAGACTGGAGTTTTGAAGTCTTCCTCCTACTCGTAGTAAGCCCTCATTATCAATAAATGGATCAAGGCATGATAACCTGTTTCCTTTCTTTAATGTTTGTCTGGCTTTAATGGTTTTGTACTCCTCAGAAAATACTTCTTGTTGAACTAAGGATAGGACTTTTTTAGTTGTTACATTGATTTCCATTCGACTGAATGGTTTTTTGTATCCTTGTTTATTTACGAATCTGTAGCAATATGATAATACTCGTATCATCCTTTGGAAGTTTGAGAACCTTATCCAGATTTCGTTCTTCGGTATAATAGTTATATGATAGCATCGTTTTATCTCTTCACATATCTCTGGTACAGTTTTTGTACTAGGAATGTTGTTACATTTTAACCACTCTGGTCCATTCCACCACTGAGATAAGTTTTGTAGTTTATTTGGCGCAACACCTCTTGTAATTAGGTCTGCTGGATTTTGTAATGTATTTACATAATTCCATTTCGCTTGTGGTAATATTTTTTGTATTTCGGATACCCTGTTAGCTACGAACGTTTTCCATCGCTCAGCTTCACCTTTGATCCAACCGAGAGTAATCATTGAATCAGTCCAACAATATATATCTGTGATTTGAATTTCCATTCCAACCATTACTTTCTCCATCAGTTGCGTTAATAATACTGCAGCACATAACTCCAATTTTGGTAATGTGGTTTTCTGCTTTTTCGGCGCTACCTTTGATTTGGCTTGTAAAAGGGTTACGTTAAACATATTATTATGTTGCATCCGGCAATATATTACTGCACCATAAGCTTTTTCAGAAGCATCACTATACCCATGCAACTCTACTTTTGAATTGTTAGAAAAATGACACCATCTTGGAATGGAAATCTTCTCAATTGTCTTTAGTTGTTTTTGTAGTTCAATCCATCTTGTTTTAATATTTTCCTCTACGGGCTGATCCCACTCTGTGCCATTCGTCCATAGTTCCTGAATCATGAGTTTCATGTTTATGATAACAGGCGCTAACCATCCCAGAGGATCAAATATCTTAGCGATTTCCGATAAGATAAATAGTTTTGTTGGTTTTTCATTATGATTAATAGTAATCTGAAAACAGAAACTATCCTGTAACGGTGACCATAATACCCCTAATGATTTTCTAGTTTCATCAAGCGGTATTTTCATCACTTGGTCGTCTTTGTTTTCATTTGGTATATTTTCTAACAATTCGGTTAGATGACCATTTTCGTAATTTAAATCCCCCTTTTCGTAGCATATTTATTAAGTTTTCTTGGAGCTTTTTTGCTAACTCAATATTAGTGTCTCCAGACAAAATATCGTCCACGTAGAAATCCTGAAGAGCTCTTTGGCTGGCGATAGGGTAGCTCTTTTTTTCATCAATGGCGAGTTGTTGCAGAGTTTTAATCGCTAAGTATGGGGCAGCTGCAGTTCCATATGTTACAGTAGTTAATTCGTATTCGTCGATCATATGTTTCGGAGACTCCCTCCATACTATTCGTTGGTATGTATAGTCTTGTTCGTTAACTTTTATGTATCGGTACATTTTCTCAATGTCCGCCATAAATGCTATTTTGTGTTTACGCCAACGTAACAGTATAACTGCTAAATCTTGCTGTAGTCTGGGTCCCGTAAACATATTGTCATTTAGACTTATGTTGATATTTGACTTGCTCGACGCATCGAATACTACTCGTAACTTAGTAGTTAATGAATCTTCCCTGATTACTGGTTGATGTGGTATATAGTATTTACCTTGGTAATAGTCAGTTCTAGTTACTTTCCTCATATGGCCCATTTCTAAGTACTCTTTGAGGAACTCTCGGTATTTTTCCCGTAAATTCTCATTTTTTTCGAACTTCCGTTCTAATTGTAACAGTCTTGCAACAGCTTTTTTGCGCGAATTCCCGTAATCTAGGTTATGATTTTTAAATGGGAGTTTCACTGTGTATGTTCCATCTGGGTTTCTCATAGTAGTTTTCTGGTAATAGTTTTCGCAAGCCTGATCGTCATTGGATAGTTGGTATTTTTCAGGAATTTCTTCTAATTCCCAAAACTTGTTTAGTTGTTGAACCTCTGTAGTACGTGTCATCACACTAATAACTGTATTGGTTTTGGTAGTAGTGCCGTAAATACCGGATAAAATCCACCCAAACTCGGTATTTTGAGCGATTATTCCGTCTTGTATTTTGTGTAACCCGTTTAGTAGTAGGTTACTATATTCTTGAGCCCCTAATATTATATCTATTGGGCCTCTTTTGTAATACGTAGGATCGGCAAATAGTTTGTTTTGTAAACAATCTGATTTTAGTTCTGGTAAATTTTTCTCTGGTATACTTCCAGTTAGTTTTGGTAGTATTATAAGTGTGACTGGTAGCCTATATTCACTCGGAAATATTGGTTGTAGCATGACATTGATTGAGTTTTTCGATGTCTTTGGTTTTTGGTCAGCAATTCCGATCACTTCGGTATGTATCTTCATACGTGGGTATGATAATAGTTGGGCAACCTCTTCTGTGCAGAATGATGCGTCTGAGCCTTGATCGCATAGAACTCTTAGTAAATGCGATGCCCCATCTGACGAGTGAGTTTTTATCAAGGCCGTAGCTAGTAGTGTGGTTTTTGGTATAGTAGGTTTGTTTATAGTAGACATGTTAGATACTGTTTTCGTTTTACTCGCAGTTGGGATTGATATGTCATCCTTTTTTGACTCACTTTTCGCGTGTCTTATAGTAATGTTATTGTTATGTAAATAGGAGTGATGACCTTTTTTCCCACAGTGCCCACAACTTTTATTGCTGTGACATTTGATCGACGTTTCATGAGTCAGACAATTTTTGCACATCTGTTTTTCATTTACAATCTTGTTGCGATCTTGCACCGATAGCGTTTTAAAACTAGTACATTGGTAAATGCTGTGTTCGTAACTTTGACAAAACCAACATACACGTTTATCCACTTGTTTGGTTGTTGAATTGGATGACTCATTGCGCGAACTGTGAGCGAAAGATTCTTCCCTGAGAGAGCTTGAAGTTTCTAGACACTTAAATCTTTTTTCTAAGAATTGCATCATTGTCGAAAATTCTTGTACCTTGTTAGGCTCTTTCAATTGATGTTCGTATTTCTCATCAGTTTCCGAGTCCCATATTCTACTCAGTATTCTCGTCAAAATAGGATCCCAAGTTGAAATGTCGATGTTTTGACTTTTTAGTGCTTCTAGGTTCTCGTTGACTGTGTCATGGAGATTTCTTAAGTTCGAGGCATTGCTTTTCTTTATTTTTGACATACTCAGAATGTTGTCAATGTGCTTAGTAATGATCATTCTTTCATTTTTGTATCGCCTAGTTAACAGATTCCATGCAGTTATGTAATTTGCGTCACAAACGGTTAAATGCTTGATCAGCTTAGCGGCGTCACTACGTACATGCGTTTTCAAATACTGCATTTTTTCCGTGTCACTTAACGATTTATCTTCGTGTACTATTTTCAAGAATAAATCATAAAACGAATTCCATGACTCATAACTTCCACTAAATGTTGGTATGATTATTTTTGGTAACTTAACCGATGTTTTATGGTTGTTGTGTCGATTTTAGACCTATTATTGCAAATAACTTTTCCATTACAAGGTCGAATTCGGTTTGGGTTTTCTCAAACATATTCTCTTGAAAATAGCTATGTTCTAACGTACTGTCTTCCATCAGAATGAGCACATGTGTTTCTTCAATCTCTTGCCACTGTCTTTGCAAGGTAGTCATTAAAGATTCTAAGTACCAACTCGTTTTCTCTTCAGTCATCGATTGAGTTGCCGAATGTAACTTTTTCTGCAACTGATTAATTCGAAATAGTTGAATAAATAGTTTGGGTGAGCTAATGCCTCCTTCCTCTTCTGGTTGTATGTCTTCTAGCTCATATAGTTGGTTTACTACCTGTAGTCTTTTCTCACACATCAACAGGTATTCGATTGCCTGCGTATATTGTGTGTTGATAGAACCAAAGTAGTTGGTAGTGATGTATTTGTGATCACGCAACACATCTTGGTCTTTTATTAGTAAATGGTTTCTGGATGTTCTAGTAAATATTTCTGTGAGTCGAGCTCTTCTCTCCGTAATATATTTTTGGGTTTTTCTTGATGCTGAGTCTTTCTTGATGTTAGTGAATATTTGTCTTAGTTCATTGCAATCTGCTTCTTGGTTTCTTATCACTTCGTTGATTTCTTGTATGTCCATATTTTTTTACTGTCCCTGCCCACTCTATTTGTTTGAACCGTTTCCTAACTGCCCTTTGATACAATAAATGCGACTTCTCAAAATATCGGTGATCCCGCCTGTGGGTGCCGATTTCCGATCCGCAAACGTACAATTGGCGTTTTGTCAGTCCCTTATACAACAAACAGGCGCTTGTTGAGTACGCTAGTTTGAAGTACGTCTAACCGTCAGTCAGTTAGTTATCGCGTAGGACAAAAGAAGAACGTTTTTGATTTTATTGTTGTTATTTATCAATATTGCAATGTTAAAGTACCGATTGGACAATTTATCCTGGTTTCTCTAAAAATCGCTCGAAGGACCAAAATGAACGCACCGAGACTTGCAGCTTAGTACGGCCGCTACTCCAAATGCGTCCAGTGTGGCTACGTCCGAGACAATTGAGCCTAGTGCCTATGAGTTGCCTAAGACCCTACTGACCGAACCTAGCCCTACAACAACTACCTAGCACCCTAGTAACCCTGACGCCCTAACCTATCATACAAACCATATACCAAACGTATGTTACGTTGGATTTACGTGCGGGAAGTCTGTTACAAGGAGACCTACAGTAACAGACGGAACTGGGGTAGGAATAGGGGTTTTGTGTACGTCGTGCAATGTACACAGGAAATGGTTTTCTCACTGCCGATCCCACAGACTCATAGGATCGATTACGGCTAAAGGTGTCTTGGCCACAGTGAGAGGAGTTGTAGGTGATGAATCAAAGTCGACTCCAGCTTGATGACTAATTTATTTACAATGTTTAACTTAATTATATACAAATTTTGTGGTCAATACACATTGATACCTATTTACTAGTGTGTTGTGTGTGTATCGAGCCGATGAAGCGAAGATCTCACTAGGTCACTTCTTAGTGCTGACGGTGTGCCGGTGTTGCCGGCGCGTGGAGCGAATGTATGTCGCTCTAATGCTGACACTGTGCTGCTGTTACTGGCACGTGTAGCTATTGCATGTTCATGGTTGAACACAAGGTACAGGCCTTAAAAGACTTCCCCCTCCCGAAGACAGTGAAAGAACTTCGAAGATTCCTGGGGATGATAAACTTTTATCGAAGATTTCTCCCAAACGCCGCAAAGACCCAAGCGCCGCTAAACGATCTGCTGACAGGCTCAGTAAAAGGCTCCCACCCTGTAACCATAGTTGGTGAAGCCCTAGACGCCTTCGAAGCCTGCAAGAAAAGCCTGAGCGACGCAACAATGCTGACACACCCTATCGCCACAGCCAAACTTGGATTGATCACCGACGCATCTGATACAGCGGTAGGAGCTGTACTCCAGCAGCACGTCAACAACACCTGGCAACCACTGGCTTTCTTTTCCAAGAAACTGAGCTCGGCGCAAAGGAAATACTCTCCATATGATCGTGAACTCCTAGCAATTTACGAAGCGATACGCTACTTCCGGCATATGGTCGAGGCGACTGACTTTACTGTGTTTACCGACCATAAGCCCATATGCTTCGCATTCACCCAGCGAAAAGACAAGTGCTCCCCGAGACAGTTCCGACACCTGGACTTCATCTCGCAGTTCACAACGGACATCCAACATATCGCCGGAAAAGACAATGTGGTGGCAGACACGTTATCCCGAATAGAGGCTCTCGAGACACCCGTTGACCTGGTACTACTTGCCAAAGCACAACAGAATGACCCAGAAATCAAGGGCTTACTAGACGCACAGACATCCCTACGTCTGACTCTGGTACCCGTCCCCGGAACCAATGTTAAAATGTACTGCGATACCACCACGCAAGAACCACGCCCATACGTCCCGAAAGATCTGAGAGCGAAGATAATGAGAAACCTACATTCATACAGCCACCCCGGAGCCAAAGCGACCACCAAATTAGTCGCACAGCGATTCGTTTGGCCAAATATCAATCGAGACTGCAAGGAATGGACGCAAACCTGCCACGCATGCCAGCGCGCCAAAGTAACACGCCATGGATCAGCACCACTTGGAACATTCAAGATACCACGCTGCAGGTTCGAGGTCATCCACATAGACTTGATAGGCCCACTACCCGTATCGGAAGGAAACAGATACTGCCTTACCGCAATCGATAGGTTCACGCGATGGCCTGAGGCGATCCCCATCCCCGACATGTCTGCGGAAACGGTGGCCAAGGCACTAATCTCTGGTTGGATCGCACGATTCGGATGCCCAAGCGAGATAGTTACAGACAGAGGGGCGCAGTTCGAATCTGCCCTATTTGCCTACCTAGCAAAACTAACCGGTTTTAAGCACAAGAAGACAACGGCATACCACCCAGCCTGTAACGGCATGATCGAGCGCCTACACAGACAGCTTAAGACAGCCATAATTTGCCATGATAACCCAAAATGGACAGAAAGTCTCCCCTTCGTCATGCTGGGAATGAGAGCAGCCACCAAAGAGGACTTAAATGCATCCGCAGCCGAAATGCTCTACGGAACGACGCTGAGACTACCTGGTGAATTCTTCGGCAGTAACACCAGCACAACGACAGATACAACAGACTTTTCTGGGAGACTACAGCAACTAATGTCCAATATAAGACCGCAACCTGCCTCACGACATGGTGACAAGAAAATCTTCGTCTTCAGAGACCTAAACGAAGTTACTCACGTGTACCTGAGAGACGACACCGTACGAGGAGCTCTACAAGCAGCTTACTCAGGGCCACACAAAGTGCTTGAAAGAGGAGACAAGGTCTTTAAGATTCTGATAAATGGCAAAGAGAAAACGGTAACCATTGATAGGTTAAAACCAGCCTACGCACTCACCAATGACGACGCCAAACCCTTGAAGAACAGCCAACAGCAACCCGCAACCAAAAGTCAAAGCAAAGACAACGACGAAAGAGAACACCAAGATTTACCTGTTCCTAACGCCACACAGGAACAGCGAACGACACGTTCTGGAAGAAGAGTCAGATTCCCTAGTTATCTGGATTATTATCGCCCGTCCTAGGTCGGTCTCTGGAAGGGAGTGATGTGGCGTCCATCTTCAGTTCGTTACTTCTCAGTTCAACTTAAACTAAAGCCTGCGCACGTGCGGGAGCCGCGGCCCCGGCCGCCGCCCGCTCACTCCCCGCGCACACCCGTACACCTCACCCACAGCGCCCGCGCGGCGCCGCGCGCGCTCGGCCGCGGGGCCTCTTCAGTCTGCCAAACGTCGCGCTACCGAATCCACGCACCTCCGCTCTTCGGGCGCGCCGCGCGATACACGCGAGTGATTTCGTGTTTGTACCTTAATCGTGATATCCTTCTGTGTAACTGTTCTTCTTGTTTTGTATATAATAATTGTTAGGTATAAGTGTAAATAAACTCCTGTGTGTTTGTGTATACTGTGGTTTTATTTGAGACTGTTGCTAAGGGCTGCGCCCACAGCTAATCAACCACCACTACCTACACTCCGGCTCCAATACCTACACATTCACGAACCGCATTATTAGAACATGCTTTGTGCAATCACGTAATTTTTCTGAATCGTGGTGTTAAGTTTTTCCGCGGATTAATGACCCTCTCCAGTTATTATTTAACTTTTTTCGTTAGGTACGTGAGTTGTACGTAGTTGGTTGAATGTTGTTGGTCTATTGTTTTGGTTGCTCGGTTTCTCAAAACACAATTACAATATTACTTCGTTCTCATTCTTCGAGTTCGAAGCCTGCTGTGATATTTCTGTTTTTGGGATATCGGACAGTTTCAGCGATTGTTTATCATGCCTAAAAGGAAATCTCAATTCTCAACTTTCCCGTCAGACATCCCAGACATGAGACAAGAGCAGCTCGAGTACGCCGTACGGCAGAGTCTGCTCTTGATAATCATCTGCGCCTCTCGAGGAATAGAGAAAATATTTCGCAAGCACGCGCTGGGAAATCTAGCTCCGAGCGTTCACAGCGGCTTGCTAACCAAAGCTGGAGAACATCGCAGGTCCGTGCTCGGGAATCTAGCGCTGAACGTGCACAGCGTCTCAGTGATTTAAAGCAGCATGTCTCTGCAACAAGGGATAGGGAGACTAGCGCTGAGCGCTCGCAGCGGCTCGCTAGCCTAGCTACATACATAATATATGCAATAAAAACAAAACCCTCCTTTTGGCGGAAATAAATCATAGCACTCAGTACTAACCGAACCACACTCATCATTTCATCAGAAGTTAAAATCTTTACCGCCCAACGAAGTGGGCACGGGTCAGCTAGTAATATTATAAAGAGGTAACGTTTGTTTGTAAGTTTGTATGTAGGGGGTAATCTCAGGAACTACTGGTCCGATTTGAAAAATTCTTTCAGTGTTAGATAGCCCATGTATCGAGGAAGGATATAGGCTACATATCATCACGCTTAGACTAAAATGAGCCGAGCATTAATGGAAAATGTGACGCAGACGAAGTTGCGTGGGTCAGCTAGTATCCAATATCTTTAGTTCTAGCCAAAACAAAACCTATCCTTCCCGGAACCCATGTGCAATGTGCCCTGCCCACGACACTTCAATTTGGCGCTCCTTCGGGCTATGTCGGTAACCTTGGTTCACTTGCGGATATCATCATTCCTGATTCGACCACGCAAGGAAACTCCAAGCATTGCCCTCTCCATTGCCCTATGTGTGACTTTAAGCCTTCTGATGAGGACCATTGTTAGCGACCACGTTTCAGCCCGTCGATTCTGTCGACATCTCATTGTGACCACTTGGGTGGAGTGAACGACAAGTGAGCTGTCAAACCATGCAAACAAGATGGAATGACAGCTCACTTGTCGTTCACTCCACCTAAGTGATCATGGTGAGATGTGAACAGAATAGACTGACAGTTCCACATGTCATCACTGGCAACACGCACTAAATAAATAAATAAATGTTTATTGAACTAAAAAATTTGTACAATCAAACACTAATGAACGACTATCATGCAACCAGGACAAAGACATACAAGGAGAGTAACAATTAGTGTCAGTAGTATTTGTATTGAATAGCTGGTACCCAAGAAAAGATTTAAGCTATTTATAGTATTTTAATATCTTTACTGATTTATAACAATCATTTTCAAACGCATAATTATACTATTACGCTGGCGACATTGAAGAAAATTTATTTAATATAATTATTAGGTATTGCGTATTTCAAGTCAAGGTTGGCGACATCGGCAATAACTGAAGTAGGTTCCGCCAAAACAGGTTTTTTTCCGTTTTTCCGTTAGCCAGGTAATTTTTTGTCGACACGGTCGTCGCGGTGGTTGAGCGGTCGTCTGCTGTACTGCGTGTCGCGGGTTCGATTCCCGCACAGAATAAATATTTGTATGGCCTAGGTACAGATAAATGTTTAGGCAGTTTGTGTATGTGAGTTTATATGTTTGTATGTAAACGCACCCACGATACAGGAGCAATATCAGTGAGGGTCAACGTTTAAAAAAAAAGCGGAGCCCCCAGCAACAAATATTTTTACCAAGTAGGAACAGCAGTACGATTCTGAAGTGCGACTCTGCCGGTCGATTCTGTTGACATCTCACCGTGATTACTTATGTGGAGTGAACGACAAGTGAGCTGTCATGCCATATTGTTTGTATGGTTTGACAGCTCACTTGTCGTTCACTTCGCCTAAGTGTTCACTTCGACATGTTTACAGAATCGCACTGAAAGTAGCTGACTGAAGTGTGCAAAGTAAATAAATTACAAATATGTACCTACATCATACGAAGAGGGTATGTACCCATTCATTGAGATAGGTCAGATTGAGGTTCTGTTTCTAGGGTTCAGTACCAGTGTATTTTTTTGCTCATCGCTTGTGGTATTGTATATTCTAACACATATCTGTCGCCTAGATAGTCAGCAAAGAGTTTCAGCGGCGTTCCTCTTATTTCCATAGCCTCTAATTTGTTTAGGAGCATAGAAACAGACACTGTGTCGAAAGCCTTCGCTAGATCTATTGCCGCTATAATCCCATACGAGACACGTGTTTTTTTCAATTCAATTCAATTCAATATATTTATTGTGGATCATAGGTTTGTATACAATACAGGTCTTAAAATAATAGAATAGATCAGCTATGTCCCGCCCTTTCGGCATACAATAGTCATGTAGGAATATAGGTAAATTATTTAACGAATTATATATTTCACAAAAAAACAAACAAAACGAATTAAGGTCGGTATAGGCACAGATCAAACAGATCACTGAAACACATCATGACTGAGGGGGATTATATTGGAGCAGTGATTTGTCCAATAAGAAGTCTTTTATAGAGTAGTAACACTTATCTACTAACAGATCATGGAGACTCTTTTTAATTTTTTTCATTTCCGTAATTATTCTGATAGGCCCCGGAATATTTAAAGATTCGTGTAGCCATACAAAAGAGGCTTTCATGCATAAGATGAGTCTTACTAGCTAATGTACCTACGCAATTTGTCTTTGCGTCGAATACGAGTGTAGAAATTATACATGTCGATATTGTTTTTTACAAACACTACACACGTGTTTTTTACAAACACTACACACGTGTTACACACGTGTTTTTTTCAGTTGATAGTACGGAACCCTTCGTGTGAGAGTCCGACTCGCACTTGGCCGGTTTTTCTAATGACGGCAGAAGGGATCTACGCCATGTTACCCGAATTTATATCGACTGCATCATCACTTTCCACAGCTTGGCTCAGCGCCACAAGGTTGCTTGCTTGTCGGTCATCTACAGATTGTACTTCGGAGAGTGTGCCCAAGAACTCCACGACCTCATCCCACCGACCCCCTTCTACCATCGGACATCCAGCCAGACGCACTGCAACTTACCATCCCTACCTTGTTGCTATTCTACCAATGCGCACTAAGCGTTTCCAAGCGTCTTTCATAATGCGCACAGCAAAGGAGTGGAACTCTCTGCCTGCGTCTGTGTTTCCGAACGCTTACAACCCTAATCTTTTCAACGTTAGATTGAACAGGCTACTTCTGGGTAAGCTCACTCCATCGTAGACTTTGTCTCCGTCATCTCTGACCTAGACTAAGGTCAAGAGCAAACCCATCTTAAAAATAACCGAGTGTGGTTATGACCACACGACTGAAGTGAAACTTCTTTCGCTCCATCTGTATGTACTACTGACTGAGATACCGCGTGTATCTGACATCGACGCACAAACGATTTCCATGGGTCCAGGGCATGATTCTGGACACCCCAGTGTTGGAATTTTTCGTCGGTTTTTTTCTCATTTTTTTCAAGAGTACCACAAAGTATCAGCTCAGCCGAGCTGATATCTATTTGTGGCTTTATTCAGATTGTTCTTTTTAGTGAAAGTAGTTAATAAATTTTTTTTTTAATTAAAAATCTCATTGGGTTAGGTAAGAATAACGATTATGAGCAGTCTAAAGTAAAAAAACCCTTGAAAAAAAATGAAAAAATGAGAAAAAAGCCGACGAAAAATTCCTAGTCTAGGGTGTCCAGAATCATGCCCCGGACCCATGGAAATCGTTTGTGCGTCGATGTCAGATACACGCGGTATATACATAAGTATGTAATTTACTAGCTATAACAGAAAGAGATAAAGAAAATAAGCGCGTGCACTGCTCTCTCTTGCTGCCACACTGTGATACAGACAATAGGCCTGCACTAGATATTTTGGCTATGAGAAGAAAAGAGAAAGAAAATGTGCGCGCGCACTGCTTTCTCTTGCTTATATCCCCCACTTGCCCCCACTCAACTCCCGTTCGCCTCGCCCGATTACACTTTTCGTAACGCTTACGTCACGCGTTCGCCAGCTTACTCCCCAAGTCAAGCGTGCGTAAAGAAGTTTCACTTCAATCAAAAAAAAGGTGAGATTATGGCCAAACGCGAGCCCATCCATACATAAAGAATTCTACTTACCTATGCAGAAGCTATGGTAGGTTCTATGTAGAAATCTTCAAGTTCTCACACACTTCAAATCTTCCTATTGAGCACTATTTTCTTTGAAGTTCCTTTTCTTGTCTTTGCACTGTACGAAACTTTTACACATAACTTGGACAGCATTCACACAGGCTAAGATCCTATGCTGTCGTTTGTACTTCGCAAAAAACTGTGTCAGTTCTATCAATAAGTAAATTAATGCGAGAAAAGTATTATAGCTGCTACCTGTCGTTTTTGGCTATATCTATATAACTATCGGTAGGTAGTGTTACCTAGGGAATTATCGATAGAGCTCCTAAATATACGTCTCTTCGGACCGCGTCGTATGTTCGCGATTCGAAAGACGCGCGCGAAATGCACGGTGAGCCGTCTGTCGCATCATTTATCACCGCGGTTCTATGTAAATTGATAAGAGGCTCAAGACAACATTTTATTAGCGGATGCGATTCTCGAAATGCCAATATACACGGAGGCTCTAAAAAATCTGTAAGCGGTAGCATGGCATTAGAAATGTATGGGATTAACAAATGCTGTCGAAATGTCACTTGATAAATATTATATTATTATCCCAATAATTATCCCTTAAAATTTGGCAATCTACACTATTATTAATATTATAAAAAGGAAATATTTGTTTGTTTGAAATGAATAGGCTCCGAAACTACTGGACCAATTTGAAAAAATATTTCAGTGTTAGATAGCCCATTTGTCGAGGAAGGCTATAGGCTATATATCATACGCTACGACTAAAGGGAGCGGAGCATTACTGGAAAATGTGGCGCAGACGAAGTTGCGCGGGTCAGCTAGTTCCACAATAAAATTCGCTGGTAGATGGCATAGCGTGTCCGTGGGTTGCAGACTGCAGTGGACACAGTCACATTATACATTTTGATGAAATTTAGTACAAAGACAGTTTGAGACCCGAGAAAGGACATGGGATAGTTTTTATCCCGTAAATCCCACGGGAACGGGAGCTATGATGGTAAATAGGTTAAATATATCCAGAAGTATGTTCCCTAGGGATCACGCGGGCGTAGCCGTCAGGGACACGCTAGTTTTGTATGTTAGGATTAAAGTAAACACACTGAATGGTATCTTTAGCGCAGTGCTTCAGTTTATTGGGAACAAACAATAAATTATATGATACTATTAACTTGACGTTGCTACTATATTTACAATCTTCATAAAATACTTCCATAACTCTGTTGTGGTTACCCCGTTTCTTCATAGCTGTGAACAAAATAAAGATAGTTAAGGAATCGCTTGAATAATAAAAATAAATTCGCACAGCAAAGGAGAGGAACTCTCTGCCTGCGTCTGTGTTTCCGAACGTTTACAACCCTCATCTCTTCAAAGTTAGCGTGAACAGAATACTTCTGTGTAAGCTCGCTCCATCGTAGACTTTGTCTCTGTCATCTCTGACAAAGACTAGAGTCAAGAGCAAACCCTTCACAAATAATAACAAAAAAGTAAATTTTAATAAATAAAAATGCAGAGATTTATTATGAAGTAATATTAAGTTAATTTTACAGTGTTTGCAATATTGACGATCCTTTTCTATCATCGCATCACGCGTGAACGCTAATCCTCCTTTTTTTATTCTTTTTTTTTCGTTTGTAACTTTCAGAAGCCTTCTCCTCAACTGCAATAGGGAATATGAAGAATATATGGAGGGAATATGCACGCGATATTTTTATTTTAAAAAATAGCGACTTCGTCTGCGTCACATTTTCCATTACTGCTCCGCTCCTATTTGTCTTAGCGTGATGATATATAGCCTATAACCTTCCTCGATAAATGGGCTATCTAACACTGAAATAATTTTTCAAACGGACCAGTAGTTCCTGAGATAAGCGCGTTCAACCAAACAAACAAACAAACTCTTCTGCTTTATAATATTAGTATAGATGAAATACTGATAAGCTCGAGGCAACAATCATGAAATATTTTTTTTAATTATCTTCATCAGCGATGATGTTATAGAGCTTCAAAGATTACAATTAGAACGAGAAGTCCGATATGGACTTTGACGTCAATGTTCATGACGCCTATACAGCTGCCATAGAAACCAGCGTTTTCGCGAGAGGGACAGATATTTCATACAACTTTTGCCGGCCGCTGCTCGGCCCGGCCAGTACGGCAATTTTGATTTATCTCGAAGGTTGTCAAAATAATCACATTTCCAAGCATGTTTGAGAAAAAAAACACTGTCTTTAATAATTCCAGAGTATAGGCGATTTTTGTGGACCTCTAAATTTTGTGACAACTATCCCGTATTAGGATAGTTGCCTTATCCATTTAAATTACAATAGGATTGAGGCCCCACCGAGAAAGAAGACTTTTATCCCACAAAAACTTTGATCGCACTTTGCCTTCCCACGCAATCGCACAGACACATGCAAGTATGCCACGTAGTCAACTTAGTCGTGGTTGAAGGAGTCTCTCGATACACCGCACCTGCCTAGCCTTTTCCCAACTATATTGGGGTCGGCTTCCAGTCAAACTGGATTCAGCTGAATACCAGTGTTTTACGTGGAGCGGCTGCCTACCAGACCTCCACAATCCATTAACTGGGTAAAACGGGCTTTAAGCAAGACTGTTGTCAGATTTTCTGGCTTCGGAATATTCGCGACGACTGCCAAAGATCTCTAAATGATAGCCGGAACCAACAGCTTAACGTGCTTTCCGAGGCACGGAGGAAACTCGGTATGTTAAGATGGTCACCCTTCCACAGACTAACCTCGGCAAGCGTTGCTTAACCTTGAAGATCGACCTATGCGGCTTCTATTATTTAGCCACGAGCTTCTATTACAACTATACCCCTGGGGCAACTATACTGGTTTTACCATGCGAACAGATTTTCACTTTTATAATATAAGTAGGAAGTTAGTTTTTTAACTTAAGTTGAAAAAAAATATTAAAAAATTTCATTATTACAATAAGCGTCTTATTACAATAATTTCATTGATGTTTCCTCTGTGAATTCCACATGTTTTTTACACACAATTTTAGTTGTTACGTACGAGATTATAAATTATCATGTTCTCAAGTATTTTCCTGCAGTTACTCAAGGTCCAATCATTTTGACTTTATTTTCTTGGGACAAGTACGCCACACATTCCCAGCCACTGCAACTCATGAAAGCCAGAATCTACAGAGGCGACCACCAGAAAAACGCCGAGTCTGTGAAGCTCGACGAGTTCCAGAGAAACGATAGAACTGTCTTGGATCCCGCAACAAAATTAATCAGAAAATAGCTGACCCACGCAACTTCGTCTGCGTCACATTTTCCATTAATGCTCGGCTCCTTTTAGTCTTAGCGTGATGATATATAAATGAATAAATGATAAATGGGCTATCTAACACTGAAAGAATTTTTTAAATCGGACCAGTACCTCTTTCCTGAGATTAACCCCTACATACAAACTTACAAACAAATTTTACCTCTTTATAATATTATTATATTATATATAGTATAGATATAGACTACAGCGGAGGAGTAGAAAAAAAAATCCAATCACATTGACTGTCTAAACTTCACAGACTTGATGAGTATCAATATATTTAGACACAATAAAACCTAAAACATAAAAAACTTTTTACAAAAAAATACAACCGACTTCCAAAAAAAAAACACTACAAAGTAAAAAATAACTTTAATTTCGGAAGTCGGTGTTTTTGTTACTTTCTTCGTATTTTGACACCGACTTCCGAAATTAAAGTTATTTTTTACTTTGTAGTGTTTTTTTTTTTGGAAGTCGGTTGTATTTTTTTGTAAAAAGTTTTTTATTTTTCACTTTTTAGTGGTGCCCCACACCTAACAACACCACTGCAAAATCGCAGAAAAGCAAAATACGCAATTTCGATTATCAAAGAATCATCTAAATAGTCAAATTCCAGGTATTTCGATATAAAATCCAAAGTTCGTAACCGATTTTGATATGAATGGGACCAATCTGCAAGTATATCCTTTCAGATAAAACAAGAATTTTTCAAATCGGTTCATAATTGTCGGAGTTATGAGGTAACAAACATAAAAAAAAAAAAAAAAAAAAAATACAACCGAATTGATAACCTCCTCCTTTTTGGGAAGTCGGTTAAAAATAAATGGCTCCTTATGGCGTACCAAACACCATGTGGGGTAGGTATATATGACTGTTTCTATGTCAACTGTCGCAGAACAGGCGGTCTAAAGAGGTCACTAGCAGAATCAGAAAGGACATCACACTTCCCGTCACGTCGTTTGGTTAATATTATGATTCTGCTAAAGTGATCTTTTTAGACCTACAGATGCTCGATGGGGTCCATAAGTTCTTGAGTGGCGACCGCGTACCGGTGCGCGAAACGTCGGTGCGGCTTCCCACAAGATAGACCTCAGACCTGGCTCAGGTCGCGGGAAGCCAAAGGATGCGAGACGCACAGGACCAGTAACTGGTCCTGTGCGTCTGTTGTTGTGTTTTATACTTGGGAAAGGCCTCCTACAAAGTGGAAATTAGCCCTGGCTCGGGTTGCGGGTAGCCGATGGGAGCGAGATGGACAGGACCGGTTGTTGTGTTTATACTTGGGGAAGGCCTCCCACAAGGTGGACATCGGAACTGGCTCGGGTCGCAGGTAAACAATGGAGGCGACACGCGCGGTGAGGCCGCCTCTAGCAGTGGTCAATTCAGGCTGACCTGGATGCACGCCGTGCCGCTGCGCGCGCAGAGGCACGGCGTAGTTGAGCTCGTCACCGAGGATATCAGATGTGATACTCACGCCTAGAGGAAGTTAGCGCCGACGCCGAACTGCAGGCCGGCGGCGTGCACGTCATGCTGCTGCGCGCGCAGAGGCACGGCGTAGTTGAGCTCGTCACCGAGGATATCAGATGTGATACTCACGCCTAGAGGAAGTTAGCGCCGACGCCGAACTGCAGGCCGGCGGCGTGCACGTCATGCTGCTGCGCGCGCAGGGGCACGGCGTAGTTGAGCTCGTCACCGAGGATATCAGATGTGATACTCACGCCTAGAGGAAGTTAGCGCCGACGCCGAACTGCAGGCCGGCGGCGTGCACGTCATGCTGCTGCGCGCGCAGGGGCACGGCGTAGTTGAGCTCGTCACCGAGGATATCAGATGTGATACTCACGCCTAGAGGAAGTTAGCGCCGACGCCGAACTGCAGGCCGGCGGCGTGCACGTCATGCTGCTGCGCGCGCAGAGGCACGGCGTAGTTGAGCTCGAGGCGCGCGGCGCGGCCCAGGCGCACGCACACGCCGGCGCCGCACGACACGCGCGCCAGCCGCAGCGCCTCCAGCGACGCTAGCCCTGCGCCTTCTGCTATAACATGCCATTATTAGTGGTGGATAATAAAGCATATAGCATAATAAAGCACCGTGCTTATTATACATAACATTAAGCAAATGCTATCGTGGCTCTCACTTGCTGCTATTTGCTTTTTGCTTTACATCGCAGTCGCACATATCGGCACTCTATGCTATGTCTCTCTCTGTCCGCGCATAGCAGAATCGCAGATCGCATCGCAGATCGCAGCGCGGCGAGGCCAGTCGTCGCATGCGAGCGCGTGCGATTCGGTCGCATGCTTTATTGCTAAATCATTTTACGCAGCGCTTGCGATATCGCGATCTCGCGCGGCTCACGTTACGAATTACGTAAACAATGTTGTTATGCTTCGTGCTTTTTTAGTGTAAAGTGTAAATAAACAGTGATAGGACACGTAAAGTAAATAAAAACCTATAATTGTGTAAGTAAGGACGATTGACTGAGTGAATTATTGTGTTGTGTTGTTGTTTTGTAAACTTTTGTGTGTAGGTATTTAACGGACGAAAATGTTTAGAAGGAACAGTGATTTGCCAATATGGAAGGTACCGTACCGAGCACATATAAAAAAGCATGCTTATAATAAAGCATATAAAATAGTCTGCTTAAAATATAAAGCATTAAGCATTAAGCAAGTGATTGCCATAAAGCAACTTTGAACACCACTAGCCATTATGTAGCACACCTCAAACCAAGTTACGTGTAGTAGTCGGCAGGAGTCATGAGCAAGATCATTGTCGTATCTAGGGCTTTTCTCCAGGGGGCTCCTGCGGGGCTACTCTCTAAGCCCGAAGTCCGTAGTTTCGGGTTTAGGGCGCTATCCCACTGGCGTTTCACGAGCGTTGGCGTTTCTCCAACGTCTATGCAGCGTCAACGCTGCGCAGACGCGACGTTGAAGTTGCGGTTTTTGGCAACAGAAACATTCACGCCGTCCCGTCTACGCCCACACGGAAAGAGCGGGATGGCGTGATTTTACCTGCTGGCAAAAACGCAATGTTAACGCGACGTTAACGTTTGCCACTACAGACTTGGACGTTGGAGAAACGCCAACGCTCGCAAAACGCCAGTGGGATAGCGGCCTTACTTGCGGGCGTATTCTACTCCGTATCACCTTACCACTAAGAATTAACGACGGACTTCGGGCTTAGAGAACAGCCACCCTGGCCCTCAACCTGAGATGCAACGCCCAATAAGAGCAACGATTTTTCTTGCCTGCAGAATAGACCTTGATACGTCAAGGATCTGTGCTCATGGTTATTATAATAATTTCTGACACTGTGTATACGTATTATAATAGTTGATTATGCACCAAGGGGATAAAGCAGTGTCTTATGTCATGGGCATCATATTGAATCCCGAACTTAACAAAGGATTTACCGAGCGTAGCGAGGGAGTTTATAGTTTAGTAGTAGTTTATAGAGTTAATAGAAGAATCCTGAATGCGACGAGGGATTCAAGCTAGCCCGCAGCAAGGACACCTTTATCCCTGAGGAGCACACACTACTTTTCACACCAACTGCGAGAAAGTTGTTCGCAAGTCATGAAGAGAGGTGGCTGGCCCCCCGATGGTCTTCAAGTTGAGTATCAAATCACATTATTGACCTCCGGACAAAAATATTGTTCTGAATTTTATTATAACCCTGACACTTGCACTGTCTCTGTGTTTGTCGGTCCACTCAAATCTGTGAGGTACTTTCGTCAAATGACCACTTCAGACATTAATCTACATGTTTTCATACTTTAAAAGACTTTGACCTCTGAGTTTGTTTCGGTGTGTCTTCTCAGGGCAGTCAGCAAAGAAACACCGGCCTCATCTAGCTTAAAATGACCAAAAAGATTGACGTGTAGATAAGTGTTATTTACACTCTACTTACAAAAATTAATATAATTTATGTTTCACCCGGGCAATACAAATACTGGTATTCAGCTGAATTCGGTTTGACTGGAAGCCAACCCCAATATAGTTGGGAAAAGGCTAGGCAGATGATGATTTATCCACCGGGCAATAATGACTTAATTTACGTTGAGTTTGCATGACATAAAATCTGGCGTTTCTGTGGGACGGCAGCCCACCTGTAGTGACCTACTAGACTAGCCAACTGACCTGGCATGGCGAGGCAGCCGGCGTTGAGGAACAGATGCGAGCGGAACAGCGCGCCCAGGCCGGAGCGCGCCCCTTGGAACGGCAGCGGGGCGAACACGTGCAGCCCGCCCGCCCAGTACACCTGTGGACACGGAGCTCGTCACTACTTTAGTACTTCAGCCTAGACTAGAGTCAAGAGCAAACCCATTTCAAGTAAAAAAGGTCGCTTTAACAGAATTAGAATGAATGAATGAATGAATGAATGATACATTTATTTGCAAGAATATAGGTAAGTAGCTGACATAAGAAAAAAAAAGCAAATCACTCTACCCGTCACTGTCAAATTGTCCCAATCAACCTTGAACCTAATTCATAAGCGACTAGCTGCTGACCCGCGCAACTTCGTCTGCGTCACATTTTCCATTACTGCTCCGCTCCTATTTGTCTTAGCGTGATGATATATAGCCTATAACCTTCCTCGATAAATGGGCTATCTAACACTGAAATAATTTTTGAAATCGGACCAGTAGTTCCTGAGATTAGCGCGTTCAACCAAACAAACAAACTCTTCTGCTTTATAATATTATAGTATAGATAAACATGAAAATGAAATTTGACAGTAAGGGCCTCTTTCACCATCTCCAAGTAAAGCGTTGATTAGTTACTTCCCAATTAAAGTTAATCGACAAGTAAAACCTACGAGTATCTTCTGTCAATTTCACAAGCGAAAATAAAGCTTCGAGTAACAACTTACCGGTTAAGTGAATGACATAACAAATCATACGTTGCATTCGTTCAATATTACGTCAACGTTACTCGTCAAACGTCATTGGCAGGCTAGCTGTCATTTGTCATTTCATTTTGTGTATTGTTTGTTGTGTTTTTGGTTAGGAAATTATTGCGTGTGGATTTTTTTTTTATAAATTATCATGGATTTAAAAGAGATAGAAGTGCAAACTTTTCACTTGTACAGAAATACCAAACTGTGTTAGTGTCGGCGATAAGCCCCGTCCGCGTCCATAGGCGCAAGTAATGGTGGACGCGACCGTATCAAACAAGGAAATTGTAAGGAAAACTAATTAGAATTAAAATTGAATCAGATTAGATTAGGTTTAGCATTCTCTAATTAGTGTTATAAGGATATTTTCGCATCATAGGTTTAGTTAGATTGTAGTTTAAATGCGAATTTAGATGTAAGGTTTTTCTATTGTGAATAATTACGTAGATTGAAAATGTGATTTTTTGTTTTAAGTGATAGTTTTGAAATTAGTTTTAAAATAAAGACCCAAAACCACTTTTACAAAAATAATTGAGTTGATAGGACTTATGGTTTTCGAGATATTTCCAAAAATGTATAGTGAAAATTTGTAAACCGTCAAGTAAACACTCTAATCGGCAGACGACGTGGCAAGTAAGTTACTGGTCAGTTTAATCATTGATTAGTGCTACTCGAACGTCGTGAAATTGACACGTGCAGTTACGGGTGACTTTAATTGGCGATTAGTCTACTCGATACTTTACTCAAGGGTGGTGAAAGAGGCCCTTAGTGTGATTAATATTATGATTCTAATATGATTCTCCTAAAGTGGTCTTTTCAGAGTCCCATAAGCTAGCTGACTCGACAGGCGTTATTCAGTCGTAAGAGTATGTACACAAATCCTTGAAGGCACTTTCAAATTTTACACATTGTTGCCACAGTTTTCATGGCTCGAATTTCCTTTATAGCCCGCTGCTTTGGAAGTTCGTAATTTTTTTGTAGATAGTACTCACAAATAGAAAGCTTTTTACAAAGTTTCAAGATGCGGAGAATCACGATTTACGAGATAAAATTCATTAAAGTTTCAAAAAACGTACGAAAATAGTACGCCATTTGCAAATTTTTAGGTTAGATAAATTGTCATGGTAGACGTCAAAGTTGACATTTCACGTTCCGTTGACGTCAGAAGTGTTTTTGTTCAATTTTATGTCTTGTTTTTTTTCATAAATATAATATTTTTATATATTCACATACTTAAAGTACGGAATAAATGTGAACCAATTGAAGTGCCATTGGATGCAAGAGCGAGCGAAGCGAGCTCTGGACTTTTGGGCACCCCGACTCGGACAGGTTAGGTTAGAAGGGAATGGCGGGGTCGAGTGAGCGAGCGAAGCGAGCGAATAGACCCCGCCATTCCCTTCGTGGTTATTTTTTTATCAACTACTCAGAAGTAGGAGCCCCGCGAAGCGGGGCTCCGTCGAGTGGGCTTCCGGACTGAATATAAAACTTTTTGAGGTTAGGTTACTTTAATTAGTTTTTCTCAAGAACGGTCTGTCGCCTTTACATGGGAGTGGTGCTAGGGCATAGGGGGCACCTCCCCGTCCCTCCTCCTGCTAAACGATACTCAATTTTACCTGTTTTTCTAACTCAAATGCTATTCTAACCTCAAAACTTTAACCATGGATATCTCCATAACCGTGAGGCTCCGGGGGGTGGGGGTGGTGCAGAGGGCACCCCCTCCCCCCCACCTCCCCCCTCCACCCCCTCCCGACCCTTAAATCGGCGGGCTATAAAGTAAATTTTAGCCGTTTTCATAACCCACACTCCACCATCATAACACCACCACTGAAAATGAAGGTTTTCTGAAATGTTGAGCACCGTGTGACAGCAAACACCAATCAAATCGCTTGTTTTCTGACATTCCTTAAGTTGAAGTCGACGTCATGTCAATTTGAAAGTCACTTTTTCAATGAAGAATGACCTCTTGCCTATGTTGCGCCAACTGTTGGAGTTAATTTTCCTGAAAACATTGGCAGTGGCGACTACCAGAAAAACGCGATTTAAGTGAAAGCGAGATTTATCAGAAATTAACAGCAAACAGAACTGAGCTAGGTCAATAGGCACCAAGGGGCGTTTACAACGGGGGTAGCCCATTTGACACAGATTAAAATGAATACTAATTCTAATGGGTCCTAAATTGTGAGCTACATTTTGTGCCAATGATAGTTATGACAAGTTTGATCGGACGGACATCGATTCTTGTCTCTCAGCCTCACGCTCCTCTGCTAGAAGCCGCGCAGCGTATTGGGCCCCCCCAGATAAAAGTGGTCAGGAAGCTGCGTGCCGAACACATCGTCTATAATGGTAGCTAAGATAGTGGGATGTGACTCACTCGTCCGCTGGTGGCTTGTCCGTCGTTGTGGGGCCCCACGCCTCTCTGTTGGAAGCCTCGCAGCGTGGTAGGCCCCCCCCCCAGGTAGAAGTGGTAGAGTAGCTCTGTGCCGAACACATCGTCTATAATGGTGGCTATGATAGTGGAATCTAACTCACTCGTCCGCCGGTGGCTTGACCGTCGTTGTGGGGCCCCACGCCCCTCTGTTGGAAGCCGCGCAGCGTGGTGGGGCCCCCCAGGTAGAAGTGGTCGGGTAGCTCCGTGCCAAACACGTCGTGAAGAACTCCCAGGGCGCCTGTCATTTGTAGTACCTGGGGACAGATGTCTATGTACTTAGTACCAATATCCTATAGTTAGGTATTGTTCGACAAATATTTGAGTTTCCTAAAGTTTTTAATGGAGATACACATATTAATAAATCTATTAAAAGAAAGTCGTGTTTGTTACACTATTTATAACTCAAGGACGCCTGAATCGAATTAGCTGAAAATTGATGGGGAGGTAGCTTAGAACTAGGAGACGGACATAGGATAGTTTTTATCCCGGAAATCCCACGGGAACGGGAATATCCCACGGGAACGGGAAAATCCCACGGGAACGGGAATTATGAGGGTTAAGCGGGAGCGAAGCCGCGGGGGACAGCTAGTTATAATTATTAAAGTTCTTGAGGGAGGCACGATAGCAGACTACTTTGCACTGTCTGGGCAGGTTTACTTTAATGTGTTTCTTTCCACAAAAGACCACCTCAGACATTAACCTACATGGTTCTAATCGCCTGCAGCTCGGTCTTGAGGTTGACCTCCAGCCTTTTTAATGGATGGGAAATCATCAAATGACTCCTCTCGCTTTGGGCGGAGCAGAAGAGAGCGTCAGTCTCTTACTGACTAAAACCCATCCGTGTTCCTCTTAATGCCCTTTGGATTCCAGGGCCGCGGTGACTGTTTCGAACAAATTCCGCAAGCTTGTTGGGGCTGTTGGCCCCCCGCCCTGCGCCGCCCAGGCCACCACTTCACATGTGAGCTGCCAGTGAAACTCACCACATCCTCCATGAGCGTAGCGTTGGCCTGCGCCTGCAGCTCGGTCTTGAGGTTGGCCACTCCGCCGCCCATGCCGGCTACTTCACTAGTGAACTGAACCCACGAGCCTCGTGTCGGGAAGATGGGCTCGTCGCGGTGGTCTACACACACTATGTGCCGGAGTATGGACTTCATTTGAGGACCTGTGTATGAGTAACTTGGTGTGAAATTACGCTTGTAACAAAAGATGAAAAAACAATTTTCGTCTTGAGTATCCTTTTAACGAAATAACGAGTATGTGGTCGAAAAATCAAAAAACCAAAAATACAACGGGTGGCACTCCGGGAGTGCCGGCAGAAGTGAAAACTTGAACACTAACGGTGTCCATTTTTACTCATCCGTCTCACGAGTTTTCGAACAGGACACGTGTCCTGGCGTGAGTTTATCATTTTATACCCATCCCAAAAACAGTGCTCAACGCCGCTAAAGAAGTTTTCACTTCAAAAAAATATTTAAGTATTTACCTCATTTTCGTTAAAACCCTTACTGAAAACCATGAAAAGGACATCCATTGCAAAAATGTGCCTTATCGTATGGGCAGTAAGGTCTAACGGCCCCACACTAGTGTCAGAGTTTCTAAACCGCCTCAAGGGCCTCTGACATGGTTTTGGTTGGTGTTGTTTATGGCTTGTTATTATTAGGTATAAGACAAGTAACTGACCACTGCTCTCTCTCACTTTGAAGCTGGTAGTCTTGCTGAGTACGGAGGTGTCCCGCACCAGACCCTCCCACTGCACGTTGTGGCGCGTCTGAGGAACAAATGTGCTGTCAATAAAAATAATGTTACAGTGATGTCATCTGCTTGGCATTTTCCCTACTACATGGGGTCGGCTTCCAATCTAAGCTTCACTTATCCAATACAAAATATACTTTATGAAATTCGAAATAATGTTTAAAAGTGTTTATTTTGTTTTCTTTCTCGGGTCTCTGGAGACCCGGTCCTTTGGTGCCTGGCGTACGAGGGGCCGAAACCGACTCGCAGAGGCCCCGTTAGAAATTTCAAATGTAATGGGGCACCAACCGGCGATTATCCCTGTATGCAATATGAAAGTATTCCCAAGGACAATCCCCGTTTGGAGCAAGACTATTGCAGAATATGGAATGTATATTTTGTTTATTATTATTTGGTACACCAACAGCAGTAGATGCACAACTACAAACGAGAAACCTAAATCAAAATATTAGTTCTAGCATGTATGCCTATTATAGGTACACACAGCTTACACCATATTATGTAAAACAAATTATGAGTACTTATCTAAAATAAAATCAAACATGTATCTAAAGTCGAATATAAAACAAAAAACATCATTATATAAATCAAAACACTGACAAAAGAGGGGAAAAAACTGAAAGTATAAAATTGTTTATGAGTTATTACAACTACCAAAGAATTGGGAGCTTTGTACACTCCCGTACCTCCAAGACCGCAAATCTGAACTTATTGAGTGAGACACCGTGTAGATCGGAGTCTGTTGTTTTGCATAAACTGTTGTAGGTTCTGAAGAAGTGTATTACAAGTTGTATGCGTGTATAAGTTGTACAGTGTTCGACTCACCGCTGGCGAAGTCTTGAAGGCGAGGTCGAGCAGTAACCCTCGGTCAAGCAGGCGATAGCCAGACCACGGGTACTCATGATTCTGTTGGTATATGGACGCCGCCAATCTGTCGAGAACAATCATACAGTCTGTGGTTCAGCTGTTCACAGGGGACGCTAAATGCCTTGCGCGTCCAATATAACAATGTTTTCAGGATGATGTTGAAACTCCCTCGTTTCTGTAGTGCTTCGGGGATGTTTTCCCAAAGGCGTACAGATGGCTTCTATGCCATCATCAGGAAAAAGCTGGCATCGCTTGTGAGGAGGATTCGAGGGAGTAGCAATAGCATCCTGAAAGTCGTGGCTTGAGGACCCGAAAGCTCCTGTGCTGAGGTATTTCATTAGGAATCATTGTCCTCATGAAGTGCAACGTAAGTACATGACTTGCTAATTATTTTTTAAACTTGTTTTACTAACCCTAGTGTGTAAGTTGTACTAACAAAATTGGTTTCATATGTTGTCTACACTAATATCTACACTATTATTATAAAGAGGAAATATTTTTTTGTTTGAAATGAATAGGCTCCGAAACTACTGGACCAATTTGAAAAATTCTTTCAGTGTTAGATAGTCCATTTGTCGAGGAAGGCTATATATCATCACGCTACGACTAAAAGGAGCGGAGCATTAATGGAAAATGTGGCGCAGACGAAGTTGCGCGGGTCAGCTAGTTCCTAATAAAAACTATTTGTATTGTAATTTGTATGCATGGTGAAGTAGAAAGTCTTCTTGTTGTTATTAAATAACGTCATCTTTCCACATTGACATTCACACTGCCACTGCTCCAACCTTCCTACTTTTTTACGCAACAGACTAAGCTACAATGGGCTTGTGTCCTGAAAAAATCTAATTAGTCCGTCAGTTAGATTATCAAAAAATATTTGACCCTTGTTTTTTCTTTTATTACGGGAACCAAAATTGACGAAGTTACGATGCTTTAAAAATTCTCAATACGTCACACCTTCGCATAATTTTTAGTGAGTCGTGACGTCACGAGCCCCCGCTCCCGAGTTTTGATGCGTTTTATCTTTGTCAATATTCATTGATTTACAAAAACAAAAAATACGTGTCCATTATTTTGCAATACTCTAACTGACGGACTAAATAGTTTCGCAATTTGTGGATGATGGAATCTAGCCCATAGCTGACTAATAAAATCATTGTTTTGAAAACTGTGGCAACAAATTGTAAAAATCAAAAGTGCTTTCAAGGGTGCTTGTACAAACTCTAACGACTGAGCAACGTCTGTCGGGTCAGCTGGCTTCTAGGACACTAAAAAGGCCACTTTAGGAGAGACATAGAATCATAATATTAACCACACAACAATCTATCAAATTTCATTTTCATCTTTATCGCTAACACATAAGGTTCAAGGCTGATTGGGAAAATTTGACAGTGGCGGGTAGCGTGATTTGCATTCTGATTCTGCTAAAGTGGCCTTTATAGACCAGCAGATTTACTTACACGGGAACAAGCGGCTTCTGCGGGAAGGGTTTCGTGGCTGCGATGCTGAAGTTGGACGAGGAGCGATAGCCCATGCTGTACTCTGCTTGAACGCGTTCCCCGCGACCCAGCACATTCGGCATCTTCACACCTGATGGTACAGATAATACACAATGCCATTATAATCGTTTTACAAAGGCGGCCCAATTCATGTAACCAACCCGACGTAAAGTACTTCTAGGCGCGATTATTTTTAACCTGCTTCCGAAAAAGTAGGAATCGGCCGGTTTTTTTTTTTGTTTTTGTTTTATGTATGTACACTGATTACTCCGAGGTTTCTGATTTTTTAGTTCGATGCGGCTGACTTGCCATTTGGTCCCGTTAAAATTTCATTCAGTTTGGCCACCACACAACAATCTGTCAAACTTCATTTTTATCTTTATCGCTAACGTATAAGGTTCAAGGTTGATTGGGAAAGTTTGACATTGACAGGTAGCGTGATGTGCTTTCTGATTCTGCTAAAGTGGTCCAATAACGGTCATTGACCCACATATTTATATAATAGAGTACAATACTCTTTATTATGTACACCATATAAGGTACAGAAAAGAGATGAATAAAATATAAAATTCTGCTAAAGTGGTCTATTTAGACCATCTGATGCCTCATTCCTTACAATCAAATGGTGACCCACATTTTTATATAATAGAGTACAATACTCTTTATTATGTACACCATATAAGGTACAGAAAAGAGATGAATAAAATATAAAATTCTGCTAAAGTGGTCTATTTAGACCATCTGATGCCTCATTCCTTACAATCAAATGGTGACCCACATATTTATATAATAGAGTACAATACTCTTTATTATGTACACCATGGTACAGAAAAGAGATGAATAAAATATAACATTATGCTAAAGTGGTCTCTTTAGACCACCTGATGCCTCATCCCATACAATCAAAGGGTATTAAGGTTGCAAATAGAATTTTTCGGCGAGTAGCGAGCAATTTCTTGTCGGGCCCGCTTACTTACAAACTCACCAATAGATGGCGCACTGTACGAAGAACAGAATTACTAGCTGATGCACGCGGCTTCGCCCGCTTGACCAATTATATACTAAAACCTTCCTCGAGATCCACTCTATCTATCAGAATAATTAATATCGGGATTGCTACCATGTATCTTTTTATTTGCGAGTTTCCGATATTTCGGCACTATTGCAAGCGCCATGATCTCGGAGTAACTGAAGAATCTGCGGGTGGGATTATATTGGCAGACATATCGGTCTACCCTCTTTCGTAGTCTTTTATTACGACCATCTCCGGTACCACTGTCCACAAACTCACTTTTTTCCCGCAATTGTTCTCGACATACAACAGTAACCGTATCTGACCACGAAGTAACACTTTGTTGAAATCTCCGGTTTTTACACAATCGAATCACTGCATTCTAGATATTTGAAAATTTAAACCCATCCTCACGATTGAAATTTTTGTATTTTGTAATTTCTATCACTTCCCTGACCAATCTATGTATGTAGTGGCGTTCTGTCGAAATGATCTGAGGGTTGTGAAACTCAGTCCAGTGATTTGGACCCGAGTATTCTTTTCTAATGTTAGTGACCATGAAAGTTTAAAACTCTATCCATTGGTGAAAACAGCTTGAAAATCGGTGCAGCACTTTGTTATATAATACTGGCTGATGCCCGCGGCTTTGCCCGCTTGACAAATTATATACTAAAACCATCCTCGAGAACCTTGTTGAAAGATTTTTGAGTTTATCGCGAACAGACAGACAAACAGGCAGACAGACGCGGCGGATGACTTTGTTTTATTATATGTAGTGATTATTACAATTTATAGGCATACATTGTACTTAAATCGTTTATATATTTTCTTTTGCATGAAAAATGTGAAATAATACAATTAATGTAAGCTAGATGAAATAAGTCTGGAAAAGCATAAAACACCATCTATTGGTACAATCAATATGGGTTTCAATGTTTCTTTGCAAGAATCTTTTTAAATGTAAGTTAGGGACCTATTATTCCATCATTATGTGTTAGGGGAGAGTATTATCTAAGAACATACCACGATAATGATCAATAAAAAAAAACTTAATATTAATCAAACTTCAATAACAAATCGATATATCACCGGAAAGTGGCTAACTTCGTAAGATCTATACCTACTTAATATTATAAAGCAGATGAGTTTTTTTGTTTGTTTGTTTGGTTGAACGCGCTAATCTCAGGAACTACTGGTCCGATTTGAAAAATTCTTTCAGTGTTAGATAGCCCATTTATCGAGGAAGGCTATATATCATAAGGCGCTAAGACCATATAGGAGCGGAGCAGTAATGAAAAATGTTACGCAGACGACGTTGCACGGGTCAGCTAGTTATAAAATAACTTGAGATATTGTAAAGTTTTGATAAATTGTCAACTGGACATTTGGAATGCTTTTTACAACGGGAACACGGGGGGACAACGGGAAGTCCATTTGATTCGTAACTCTATGGCGTACATGTGATGTCACATCTAAACAAACCAATGAGAGCCTAGTTTTTTTGTAGACTTGTGCTCTGATTGGTCGCCATTTTATTTCTGTTCACAATTTCTCGGAATAAAATCGAGAAATAATAAATTATCAAATAAAGATGCGTAAAAAAGTATTTCAAATGTTCAGTTGACAATTTATCGAGAGTTTACAAACTCTCAAGTTATTTTATAATCTTACTAAGTTTGTTACTTTCCGGTGACAGATACAATAGCTCAAAGGTGGGCTTGCTTGCCATCGTAAAATCAACCTTAAATGTAGAACAAAACACTATACACATACCGAGCACTAGATTGCCTTCATTTTCGCTGACAGTCGTGTTGATACCGCCGACGATACGCGACAGCTCGCGTACTTGGAACGTCACCTGTACAAACACGCATATAATTATTAAGAATTCGATCAATAGGACTGGATTTATTTTATCACATTTCTCAAAACCTAGGGGCCGTTCAAGTATTACGTAAGCACCAATGAGGGGTGGGGGGTATTTACTATGCTTATTTTTGCTGTCTATTATTTTTGCTATATATTTATTATCTACACATTCTATCTAAACTTATATAAAAATATAATATTATAGAATAGAATAGAATAAAATTTATTTGCATAAAAACATGGTATAGCAAATGGTACAATAAATTAAACAAAACAAATATATCTGTCACTCTCACGAAAACGCTGATTTACATGGCAGGTGTATAGGCGTCATGGAATTTGACGTCAAAGTTCATATCGGACTTCTCTTTCTAATTGTAATCTTTGAAGCTTTATAACTTCATCGTTGATGAAGGTATTAAAACAATAATTTCATGCTTGTTTTCTAGAGCTAATTAGTATTTTATTTTGCAAATAAAAAAATCGCATGCATATTCTCTGTTATGGCTAGTTATTTGGTTTTACTCTCACGTGATTTTTCATAGTTAAGTAAAAAATAACAGAAATGGGGGATATAGGTCCCGCGTGAGTAAAAACTATACAGATACCGGCACGGTTCTTGAGCGCTCGGCGGAAGAGTGGGGATCGCTTTGCGCATCGTACACTTATGACAAATAAAACGTCGTCGTGAGGTACGTGCAACAAGAGTAAAGAACAAATCCCGAGTGACGGCTATGACGCGCGATGCGCTACGGGCCAATCACTGTATTTTCCCCGCCCCCGCGCCTCCGCGCCTCACTTCATACCACCAAAGGGATCTAATAACTCACTTTTGCGCAGGTGAAGGTCAGCGCTCAAGAATCGTGCCGATGATTGTAATAATGCTTACGTAAGCATAGGGGGGAGGGGTAAAAGCTTTGATTACTATCGCTGACAAGGGGAGTTAAAAATGACTTAAATTCTGCTTACGTAATACTTGAACTAACTTGAACTGAAAATTGCAAAGAATTGCGAAAGTTGAGTGTTTTAAAATGTATAGAATTAGCGTTTTAAAGTGTTTATAAAATGAGGACAAATGTGTTGTCATGCGAGTGAGTTCAGCGCTATTACTACTAGTTTACGTAAGACGCTGCACGCGGCTGATAGTAGCAGAAAGAAAATTGTGTTTATAAGCATTAGATACAAAAAACTCCTTAAAATTAAGCAAAACATATAATTAAAACTATTAATCCCAAAAGGGTCTCAGCTCAGCATAATGCCAGCTGGCAACACGAGGTGTACCGCCTGACGCTGATTTTCAGCTGCTGCCCACGAGTGCCATACGCTCGAAAACAAGCAGAACTGTATAATTATGCTTGACCAAAATCGTTCAGCGAAATGCGAATAGAGCTAAATAAGTGAGAGTAGTCAGTCCCTAAAGCGCGCCGCGTTCTAGGTAGGTGATTCATTCGATCAAATTTCGCAATATACACGACCCTTTTTTTTTTAGGGATGGTAAATCATCCAACGACTCCTCCCGCTCTGGGTGGAGCGGGAGGGAGTGTCAGACTTCTACTGATTAAAACCCATCCATGTTCCTTCATCGCCCTTTGTGTTCCGGGGCCACGGTATCTCATTCGAATAGTCCCGCGACTCTGGCAGGCCCGGTCGGCCCTTTCGGGCCCCTCTGCGTGCTGACTTTTTTCTCTTTAAGGCGCGCGTGGAACACTAATGCGCCGTCGACACGGCCTGTCGTCACTATATAGACGGACGGACGGCGAGCCACCCATAGCTCGCCGTCCACAGGCCCGCGCCTACGGTGGCCGGAGGTCACCAGGTGGCCTCCGACGCCCGCGGCGTCTACCACGGCGGCATGTACACGGCCCCTACAGTCTACATACTTGGGACAAGGCTAGGCATGGATTGAATGGCGAACGCATGATGATTTCCTACACCTCCGCTGTACTCTTCTTCTGATTAATTTCGTTGCGGGATTCAAGACAGTTGAATCGTTACTCCGGGACTCGCCGAGCTTCATTAGCTCGGCGTTTTTCTGGTGATTCTGGCTTTCAGGAGTTGTAGTGGTTGGGAATGTGTGGCGGGCTTGTACCAAAAGCGAATGAAGATGATACCGTACCTCTAGTCCCTCGGGAGTGGCATCGGGGCCGGAAGACACGTCGATAAAGACTCCGATGTCGCGGAAGCAGCCCATCGCGTCCAGGGCGCGCCGCACCTGCAATACCGATGTTAGAGTTTAATCGGTAGCTTCAGAATATTCCTCGAACAAAAACAACGCAAAAAAACTTATTATCGTGTGAACAGTAAGGACCTTACACACCCTTACACACCCTGTTAGAGTTTCTGAACCGCCTCAAGAGCCTCTGACATGGTTTAATTGACGACCGCCATTTGGCGGCCGGGACCACCGGCTTATACGTGCCTTCCAAAGCACGGAATCATCTTTTTTTATCAGACAATCAGGTGATTCAAGCCTGCAATGTTCTAGCCAAAATAGAAAACAACTTAAAAAAGTATGCTTTCCCGTGGGAATCGAACCCACGACCTGCGATTTAGCAGTGGTGCTGTTAGGTGTGGGGTACCTTACCACTAAAATGTGAAAAATAAAAACTTTTTACAAAAAAATACAACCGATTTCTAAAAAAACACTACAAAGTAAAAAATTAAATGATAAATCATATTTATTTTGTAAGTAGGTTGTAAATAACACTTTTACACGTCAATATTTTTTTGGTCATTTTAAACTAGATGAGGCCGGCGGCGTTTCCTAGCTGACTGCTCTGAGAAGAAACACCGAAACAAACTCAGAGGTCAAAGTCTCTTTTAAAGTCCATACAGTCGTACTGGTCAAATCATATGAGAACCATGAAGGTTAATGTCTGAAGGGGTATTTTGAGGAAAGTACCACACAGATTTGAGTGGACCTGTCCAGACAGTGCAAGCATTTGCCAGTTGTCGTGTAGCTCAAACTTAGAACTTAAAGGAGCTCAACAATTACTTACTTATACGAAGTAACTAACAAAATCAATTTAATTTTACCTTATGTGCTCGCAGTATGACATCTTCGAAGTCGGACGCTTGGAACAGCTCGTCGACCGTGCTGCGGATGATATCGTCCTTGGTCCGGTTCAGACCGTCTACATGCACCCGGTCCACGCGAGCCTACAACACGAACATCACATAAGAAACTGGGACTAACGGCCGTATATCAGCATGCTGTCAAAAGGGTCTATCTATGAGGTTCAGTTCAAGGTTTTATGAGATTAGCATTGGCCATTTGTAAAACTTTGGAACGGTCAATTAAAAAGTATAGCATAGGTTTGAAGTTGAAGGATAAATTATTTGATTGTTTTTATAGGAGAACTTGTATTGATGTGGATTCAGGCGGTTCTCGCCAATATATTTATTTAATTTTAATTTCTCCATTTCCTCTTTAATTTCCCGTATTTTCTGAGTTACCCCTCCACAGTACGCACTAACCGCCATTAAATGACAAGCGTTTGCATACTGAAACCGCGCGGTTGACCGCCCCCGCGGCTGACCGCTACTAGTACGTAGGCTAAAGATCGTAATCGCCCGAACACTCCCATCTCAGCAGGTCGTCCTTACTACAATCGACTTATGAGCATAGACAATTTAGAGTTTTCCAGAGGTCTTTGACAAATGAAAGTGATATTCTGCAGGAGCGTGTCGAAGGCGATTGTCAAAACGTCAATTTTGGATTTGATCAACGCTCTTCATTTGCACATCTATCTATACATATAATAAAACTGTAGAAAAGTGGTTTTTGTACATGAAAAAAAAAATCCAAAAAAATAGCTAGGGTGTTAAAGAACAACCAATAGAACCCATTTCCAGCATTTTTAGAATTTGTGTCTGTTTGTCTGTTTATTTGTTCGGGCATCAAGTAAAATCTGCGAAAGCAATGTAGATAACTTTTACACACAAAGATTGAGCGTAACTTTGAGTAACATTTAGTTTTTGTTTCATTGCAATCGGTTCAGTCTATCAAAAGATATTTGAATTTAAAGTTTTCCAGAAGTAAAATTAGAGTTATGTGCACTTAGTCTCATTATTACTTCACGTAACTTTTATACATTACAATAAACTGTGCGTAAATTGTAGTAATGTTAAGTTTTTTGTTTCATCGTAATCAGTTCATACCTTATAATAAATTATAATTATTATAGTCTTTCCGAAGTAAAATATTGAAATAGCGCCATCTATCAAACTTAGACTGGACTATACCTAGAGATCAACTGCGTGCAGTATTCGATAGATGGCGTTGGAAAGAAAGAAAGAAAGAAAGAAAGAAAGAAAGAAAGAAAATGTTTATTTGGGACTCGCACAAAACAGATAGAAGCAAAATACGTAACGCCAATAACGTCAATTTTCTGAATCGCGGTGTTAAGATGTTCCTTGAAAGAATTACCTTCGCCAATGTCTGCATTTGAGTCAAGTTGATTTATCTATTTTTCATCTATGCTAATCTTTACTAATATTATAAAGTAGAAGAGTTTGTTTGTTTGCTTGGTTGAACGCGCGAATGTCAGGAACTACTGGTCCTGGTATTCTTTCAGTGTTATATAGCCCATTTATCGAGGAAGTTTATAGGCTATAATACATTATCACGCTAAGACAAACAGGAGCGGAGCAATAATGGAAAATGTGACGCAGACGAAGTTGCGCGGGTCAGCTAGTTCGTTAATAAATTCAAAGCGCAATTCAAAGCGCTTCAGGTACCTAAGCCATGGTAAAGAAGACGCCAGATAAATAACTGGTGGGGCTTGCGCGTCCCGATGGACCTTAGGTCATTCCTAGGGTGAGGGGCCAGACAAAGAGAGATACAATCCGCAAGGAAGTTTTGTGGCGAACTGTTGGGCAGTAGCGACCCATCGAAGCTAATCTCCCGGGAGAAGTCTTGTTCCTCATCTTCGGCTTGCCTTTATTGGCTGGCCAGAGTGAACACTGACGAGGAACAGAGCTCCCACCTCTTTCTTGCCTTAATCGGCCGGTCTGAGTGGAGATTCGCTAGAGCAAACGTGCTCGGGAGAAGGATGTGTAATCCAGTAAGATGCTGGTAGGGATCTTGACCGCACCTCCGGAATTGTCCTGATAGCCGTGGTATACCTCTCCACTCCTCTAGCTCCTCAGGCTATGTTGCCACCTTGGCGCTACGTCACTTTGTGCTAGCGACCGTTTTCGGGCGCCCATTCATTGAGTGTGCAAGTCACCCCCTGTCATTTAAAAGCCGTGTATATTGTTAGTGGTCAGGCAGGGGCCAATAGTTCTTCTATAATAAACGATTATCAGTCCACTAAACCGCCCATACCCATGGCGTTTCATCTTTTTTTTCCATATTCTGCAATAGTCTTGCTCCAATCGGGGATTGTCCTTGGGAATACTTTCACAGTGCATACAGGGGATAATCGCCGGTTGGTGCCCATAACATTTGAAATTACTAACGAGGCCTCTGCGAGTTGGTTTCGGCCCCTCGTATGCCTACTCTGGGGACCCGGTTCTTTGGTAGGAAAGAAAACAATAATAATAACGGTTGATCTACCATAATAATCGTTGAACCATATTCATTTATTGACTTTCTTATTATCAAAAACAAAAAAAGACATGAAGCAGTCCTGATTTGACTTCCATCGTGATTCTTTACGTACTCTATTAATGAAAAATATATAATCATATAAATTTATGGTTCGGGTATCTACGAAGGGATATTAGGGAAAGATCAATGTAGGTACTTTATTGCAAGTTTATCTGGCGCCTACCATATCGCGTGCTAGGGTGGGCCAGTCCTAGTCCTCAAAAGAATATAGGTTTTGGCAATGGACATGCAACCTGATGATCAGCCCCATATGAGGACCTCGACAAATATGTTGACGAGCAATTGCGAGAGCTGCACGTCCCCCTTTATATTTTAACAGGTTAAGTTAGCGTCTGCGATAACGAACATGCCAGGTGCATAAAAACTGTGTACTAAATTTACTGTTAGTAGATGCTGCAATACCACCCAGTCTATGTTACTTTATGTTCCAAAAGAAATAGGAAATTTTCTTGAAAAAAAAAATCTATTTAGTCCGTCAGTTACATTATAAAAAATAAATTTTGAAACCAATTGCGTCACTTGCAGGTAAAAAGGAGTACTTTTTACATCAACGTGACGTCACTCGAAATCGCAGCGCACTGAATCGTCTTCATTTTACGTGACAAAAAAAAACTTATCCAATATTTTTGGTCCTTGACGGAATAAATTATTTTTTTTCAGGAATTTATCATATTTTGTTTATTGGGTTTTACAGAATTTTATTCATATGGCCAATTGAGTTTTTTTTTTCTTGATGAGCCCTGTCTTGTCGTCGATCTTACCTGATGTTAAGCGACGTACAGATACCGGCACGGTTCTTGAGCGCTCGGCGGAAGAGTGGGGATCGCTGTGCGCATCGTACACTTATGACAAATAAAACGTCGTCGTGAGGTAATCGCAGCAAGAGTAAAGAACAAGTCCCGAGTGACGGCTATGACGCGATGCGCTACGGGCCAATCACTGCACTTTCCCCGCCCCCGCTCCTCCGCGCCTCACTTCATACCACCAATGGACCCAATAACTCACTTTTGCGCAGGTGAAGGTCAGCGCTCAAGAATCGTGCCGATGATTGTAGTAGAGTAGTCTACGATGGAGCAAGTGAGCATAGATGCCTGTTCACTCTGGCTGGCTTTTAGAAGTTTTGATTCTGTAGAACAGCGTCTTTCGTGAGGTCCACCCTATGCATTGTAAAATGCAATGCAATGTAGTCGACATCCCACATATAACGTTTTGAAAATACTTTAATTATGCTTACAGCTAAGATCGCTTACCATCAGGTAAGATTGTGACAAAACGAGAGCCCATCATGAATAATAAAAAAACACTTTTTTTTTTTTTTTTTTTTTTTATGGCAACTGAGCCGGTTCCGACTATTCTGCCAGTGTCACGTGGTGACGGTAGCACAGAGAGGCAGTCCGTCAAACTTTTTTTCAGTTTACTTCGTGGTAGGTGTTAGTATAGCTGAAACGAACACATGGGTTAGTAAAACATATAGTCTAATTTACAAGCACACTACAACGCTACTAGTTTATACTATATACAGACTATTTACACACACGTAACGCACTAATTAAAATTTTAAGTCATTCTCGTTTATGAATGTGGCCAAAATGTTGATTAGTTTAGGGGAGAAGTGGGAAAGGAGGGTATGAAATTTGGTTGGGAGGGGAATGTTAAGTTTGGGAATTTTATTATATAGGTCAAAGGATTTATTATTTAGGGAGCAACAGAAGAAAATATGGTCTAAAGTACCATCCGCAAGGCCGCACTCGCACAGGGAATTATCCCGGACATGGATTTTGTTCAGGAACACAGGGCTACAACAATGTCCGAGTCGGAGTCTACAGAGGGACGAAACAGTTCTCTTCGACAATTTAGGATATTTAAAAAACCAAGGCCTACGCTGGATTTCAGGCTGTATGGCAGCGTAGTAGAGGCCCTTGGTTTTAGAAGTCGTCTTCCATGTTTCAGTCCACGAGTTAAATAACTTGGGTTTGGCACCATTCCGCAAATCGTAGTTATGCGCTACGTAGTGCTTTTGATCAACCGGATTCGATGTGGCATACTTTGCTAACGAATCAGCGCACTCATTGCCAACAATACCCGAGTGACCGGGGATCCAGGTTATCTCAATGTCCAAGCCGTTTTGGGAGCAATCAAATAACAAGTTCTTTATATCTATAATGATTTGACTATTAATTTTACTGTGAAGTTGATTTTGTTTAAGGGCCTGAATGCTACTACGGGAATCTGAGAAAATGACTGACCTTGTTATCTGATGAGATTTAATATAGTGTATGGCTTCTAAAATACCAATACACTCTCCTGTAAAGACTGATGCTTCTGGTGGGCATTGAAAAAGTAAAGCTATTTTGGAATTTTGAAAATAAACTGCCACACCAGTACATTCGGTTTCAGAGAATTTTGAAGCATCCGTGAAAAAGAAATTCCATCCTTCCCAATAACGCTTGACAGCTGACTCAAAGTCATGTCTAGCGTCTTGAGAATTCCTAGATAAACCTAATCCCAAAACGACTTTTGGTTCGAAATGAATCGCCTCGTATGCGGCGGAGAAGACCGGAAGAGTAGGGTATTGGCAAATAGGCGCAGAGAGTTGTTTAAGCTCTCTGTACCTATTTAACAATAGGGGAACCACTTTATGGTTCCAATAGGAAGAATTATTAAAAGAGAGGTCAATTAGTTCTAAAATTGGAAGCAAGGGATGGGATGAGAGGGAAAATACCTTAGTTAGGAAGCGATCTGCCAAGTACTGTCTCCTAAGGTGTAGGGGTGGGTCTGCACATTCCACTTGCAGCGCATTTATGGGAGATGATTTCATAGCCCCAACTACAATTCTTAGGCATTTAGACTGGATGCTGTCTAATTGTTTAAGCGCTTCTTTGTTACAGGGCTCAAGAAGATAGCTGCAGTAATCCATAGCACTTCTGGTCAGCGCATTATAGACCAGTTTAAGGGTGTAGGGGTGAGCTCCCCACCATACCCCAGCCAAAGCCTTAAGGATCGACACAGAACGTTCACATTTTTTGACCGTGTTGTTGATGTGGTCGACCCCAGACAATCTTGAGTCTAATGTTACTCCCAGAAACCTAGCCTTATCTTCGACCGGAATGCTTTGACCATTGATGTTAATATCTATTGGAGGCACAGAACGCTTGCGTGTAAAAATGACAGCTTTACTCTTTGGAGCACTTAAGGACAAACCATTGTCAAGCAGCCATTGGTTTAATGAGGCCAGAGAGACATTCATCGAAAGAGCGGCATCCTGAATGGAACTGCCACATACCATTAGTGCAATATCGTCAGCATACTGAAGGATTTTACAGTCAAAATTAAGGGAAGAGGGCAAGTTGGCTGTATAAATGTTATATAATGGGGGACTGAGAACTGATCCTTGGGGTAATCCTCTCCAGGCCGATCTTTGTTCAGAGTCACCCCCTGGTATTCTCAATTGAATTGTGCGATTGGTAAAAATGCTACCAATAATACGACAAATCCTAGCCGGGACTCTCAGCTCATGCAGCTTTTGCCTGAGATTAGGGAGGAGAACCGAATCATAGGCAGCTGATATATCCAGAAAGACAGCAACCACAGACTCATTCCTACTAAGGGCCAGCCGGACCTCTGACGTGAGGATACCCACACTATCAGCTGTGCCCAGACCTTTCCTAAAGCCGAATTGAGTCGTTGGGAGCAGTTTCCTGTTTTCCACCAACCACACTAATCGATTTTTAATTAAGTGTTCCAAAAGTTTGATGAGTATGGACGATAAGGCAATAGGTCTGTATGAGCAATGATCACTAGGATCTTTGCCTGGTTTTAGGATCGGAATGACAACTTGAACCTTCCACTCTGTGGGAATGTAGCCAGAAATAAAACAGAAATTAGCCAGGTCCAGGTAATATTTGTGAGTTTTTGGACCAGCTTTAGAAATAAAGGAGTACGGGAATCCATCCACTCCCGGCGCGGAGTCCTTGACGTGGGATAGCACAGTTTTTAGCTCCTCCAAGCTAAAAGGCATGTTCATTGGTTCGTCCATGTTGTCTGCATCATAAATGTCAACACTGGTTTCCTCAACACTTGGAACATAAGCTGGAGCGATTTTTGAGAAAAACTGGTGTCCCAGTTCTTCCGTGAGGTTGTTAGAGGAGGAGGCAGGTGCTAAACTGCTCCTAAAACGTCTCACCTTTCGCCAAACCACGGAAACCGGGGTGGACGGACTCAGCGAACTACAATATTTTGACCAACCTTCGCGTTTTTTCCTTTTAAGGAATTTCCTGGACTTAGCTAGTATCCGTTTGAAGGCAATAAGGTTATCCAGGTTCATATTGCCGTTGACTGTCTTTTCAGCCTCATTCCTGGCCTTGACCATGTTAGTGCATTCCCTATCCCACCATGGCGGGGAAGGAAGTTTACCAGAATGGGGTTTTTTGGACGGGAAGCAATCATCAGCAGTGGAGGCAATGGTGGAGGAGAAGGACAAGAAACAATCCTGGGCGTTATCCCTGTTAACTTCTGGAAGGGAAGATATTCTTAGGTCCAGAATTTTAGCATATAAATCCCAGTCTGCAGAGTTCAATTGGTGTTTTAAAAGAGGGGGGGAAACTTTAAAAGGGATATTCTTGGTAGGAAATTCAATTATGATGGGGTAGTGATCACTTCCATAGGTCATATCCAAGCGACGCCAAATGAGAAGGCTAGCTATATTGGATGAGCAGAATGTTAAATCAATGCAGCTATTATTCTGACCAGGTGCAGATCTACGCGTAGCACTGCCATCGTTGATAAGGGAAAGATTGAGTTCATCCAATATATCCAGCAAGCCAATGCCAAAGTTATCACAAGTATCTGATCCCCAACGATAATGGTGACAATTAAAATCACCCATGACAAGCATTGGACCGCTAACACTGCATAATAAATTCCTAATTACTGAAAGATATTCTAGTTGTGGGTGCGCAATATAAAAAGAAAAAATATTTATACCCTCAGCCTTCACAGCAACAACATTTATGTCATCGCCAACAAAGGTTAGAGGAATCTGAGAGAATGATACCTTGCTATTGATGAGCAAGGCACATCCTCCGTATCCATCAGATCTATCATGGCGTACACTGGTAAAACACGGCAACCTGAAATTGCTTCCAGGCAAGAGCCATGTCTCAGCAATGCCGCAGATTGATGGTTTAAACTTATTAATTAAAAAAGAAAGATCAGGCTTTCTGGGAGTAATACTCCTCACGTTCCACTGGAGAAATGTCAGGGGATGGAATGTTGTGGATATAGTTTAGGATAGTGGTCAATTTTGATGCAACGTGGTCAGGTATAGCTTGGGATGGGTTTGCAAGAGCAGACATTAGCATGTCAGTAATTAAATTTAAAATATTTGTTGAGGTATTCTGTCTGTGATGCATTGGCTCTGGAGCTTCCATTGGAAGGGCACAGCCGTTTTGTGATGGGGAAAAGGAGTAATTTTGGGTGAGGTTCAGGTGAGCTTGTCTATCATAACCGGGTGAAAGGGAGATATGGGGTTTGGGTTTCAAAAATACCGTTTTACGGTATGAATTTTGGGTTACTGGGATGGGACTTGAGGACTGAGATTGCGATTTATTTGCAGTTACTTTGTTCCGTGGGGAAGACTTGGAGACTTCAGCATATGATCTGGAAACAGGTGGGAAGACCCGACTTGCCTCCGCATACGAGATCGATTTATCCGCCATCAGAGCTTTTATGCTCTTCTGTCGGCCCAATTCAGGACAAGCACTGTCATTTGCGAAATGGTTGCCACTACACGAAACACAGAAACTCAATTCACGGGTGACTTCACATCCATCACCTGGATGATCTTCACCACACTTAAAACACCTAGGTTTCGATCTGCAAAGTGTGCGGGTATGTCCATAGCGACAACAATGATAACACTGAACCGTTGGGTAAGTGTAACGCTCAACTGGGAGAGCCGAATAGAAGCTGTACACACGCTTAGGTAGTATTTGTCCGTCAAAAGTTAATACAACAGTCTGTGTGGGCTTCCACTCAGTCACACCAGAAGAGGACACCTTCCGGTTCATCCTTCTGGCTTTGATAACCGAGCCACATCCCTCTGGAACCTGGATATTTTTAATGATTTCCTCTTCTGACCACTCAACTGGTATATCCCTAACAATTCCCATTCTTGTTATGTTGTATTGTGGAATGGCAGCCATGTAATTGTGTTGGGAAATAATTTTATTGTTGAGAAAACTGTTTGCATCCTGGTGCGACTTGAACTCAACTGACACACGATTTCTGCCTATACGTTTGATCCCATCGAGACGTACGTTATTCACGTTGTTTATCGTCAAAAACATACCAAACTTGATAGGTTGTAGCACAGTGCCTGAGGTTTGTTCGTCTTTGAGCGAAACATTCACAATATATGGTGGATTGTCTCTAGCTGTGTAAGAAAGCCTGCCTAATACGTTTTTCGCAATCTTGGGTTTGACATTGGAAGAAACTGGGGGCGAACTAGCGGCCCTCTTGCGACTAGGGGTATCCGTATCCATAATCGGGTCCTGTGGGGTTATTACGATGTCATGGGGGAGGGTAATTGTTAGTCCGGGGGAGAGATCAAATAATTCATCAGGGGGGTCAGGATCAGGGGGCTTTTTCGAGTTCATCTCGAATTATTGTTAAAAAGAAGGACACTTACAACAAAAAACAAACCTTACACCAAGAACACAGACACAGAGAACACTTTCGATCGAGTTTTAAACGAGAAAAGATCACAAAAATCGAAAATATTCGTAGCACTGACAAAAGCACGTGTTTAGCCTTCACCACTTCCAACGAAAAAAAAAAAAAAAAAAAAAAAAAAAAAAAAAAAAATAAAAACAACAAAAAAAAAACTAAAAAAAAAACACTATTAAGGCTAGGTGCGCACTGATGACTTTTGTCACTTTTGTGACAGTAGGTAGGTACTTATCTCTCTATTGCACTTCACAATTATTGCGAAAGAGAGAAATGTATTGTCACAGTGACAAAAGTCACCAGTGCGCACATAGGCTTAATACCCGGGAACAATTATCCAAACACACTTCGGGATGAAAATGAAAACAAAATGTCTCCCCAAACAAGGAACTATCCCAAATAGTAAGTACACTCACACCAGCATAGACGATTTCAGGAACATATACCTGTTGACCATATAAATATTTATTTGATGTTTAGATAGAACCTACAGAAGGTTGGTTTGTGGATGGGTGACCATCTTGACATACCGAGTTTCCTCCGTGCCTCGGAAAGCACGTTAAGCCTTTGGTCCCGGCGTCCTGGCTGTCATTAATTGTAGATCATTGCCAGTTGTTACGGATTATCAGAAGCCAGTAAATCTGACTCCAGTGTTACCAAGAAGTACCGTGTTACCCAGTTAAATGGGCTGTGGTGGTAGGCAGCCGCTCCACGTAAAACACTGGTATTCAGCTGAATCCGGTTTGACTGGGAGCCGACCCCAATATAGTTGGGAAAAGGCTAGGCAGATGTTGTTTAGATAGAATTTACAGCCCATAGACCATTAGGTATTGTAAACTAGCTCATTGTTCGCACATGGAGACTTTAACATTAAATATCTCGGTAATGTGTCACTTTAAGGCATCATTTTTCTAACATGTTTGTTCGTTTAAATTTTCTCTTTCCATAAATATGCAAGGTAGACCGTGCGCCGCAACATTGAAAAAAAATGGCGGCAGGAGGGGGGGCTATGCTAGCTCCCATAGAAGAAAGTTCGATTCCTATTAGGAAATTTTCTTCTCTTTCTCCCCTTTAAAAATCCCTTTTTAGTGTTAACCTACATAATAAAAGCATTAAGAAAAAGAAAGCGGAAAAACAGGCAGACAGCTTTTTGGTATGCTATTTATTTAGATACAAGTGCAACTCAAGCCAAGAGTGGGATAAACATTAATACATTGGAATTGTTCAATTTCCGAAACTAAGCCAGGCTTGGCGAGAATAGGCCAAGACTTCAACAAGCCTCGGAGAGCAAGTTAAGTTGTTGGTCCCGCCTGTCAATAGGGTATATGCATGAAAAAAATATTTATTATTATATATCTACACAGTGTGACTAAAAATATAATATTAACAGTGACAATAGAATCAAAATTGATAGAAAAACTAACGAGATAGAGATATAATTATTTTAAACAAATATATCTGATCTGTTGCTGTTTTATATGGCAGGCATGGCAGCTGTTATAGACGTCATAATCTTTGATGTCAAAGTCCATATCGGAATTTTCTTTATAATTGTAACCTTTGAAGCTTTACTTTCATCACTGATGAAGATAATATTTAAAAAATAATTTCATGGTTGTTCACTAGAACTAATAAGTATATCATTTTGCAAATAAAAAAATCACATGCATATTCCCTATTGTAGCTCCATGACGGTAGTTACAGGTCAGAAGCCCAGAAAACTGACACCCGTCTTGCCACGAAGTACCGTATTACCCAGTTACTGGGTTGTGGAGGTCAGACAGGCAGACACTCTATGTAAAATACTGGTACTTAGCTACATCCAGTTAGATTGGAAGAAGTCCCCAAACATTGCTGTGAAAAAGCTAACTAGTTATACACTCAGACATTACCCGCACTCCGTTGAGCTTGATAGTTGGCTTGGAGATAGGCTCATCTTCCATTTCCAGGGGTTCCTCGAACTCGAACAGCCCTCCGCCCATCTCCACACTTTCCCCATGCTCGGCCTGCGCAAGTAAAATAATATACAATCATGCTTTTTTAGGTTCTGAACATCCGTATGAAACGGAACCCTTATCCTGATCACTTGAATGTCTGTTCATCTGCAACAACCAGTTTTCTCTGGATCTATGGATCAATTTTGTTGAAATTTGGTGCACATATTATGGACTTTTGTGACTCAAACACGAACTTGTTGCATAGACAAATACATTTTTAGTATAGGGGTCACTTTAGTGTCAAACTAGAAAGTTAAAAAAAAGGTTTACAACCTGTATTGTGTGGCATACTAAACGTTAAGGCTTACTGTGGGAGTTTTTCATAATTTTAAAGTAACAGTTTTGAAATAATTTAGGAAATTAGACGACAGATGACAATTTTTCCTACCCTTATCTCCAATAATGTAGTAGAATATGTTTTAACATCTAGCCAGGCAGACAGTTGCAACATGTAAATATTGGTATCAAGCAGCGTCTGTTTAAACTCAAAACCAGATCCAACTCAGTTGTAAACAGACTATATTGACAGATGTATATAATGTGAGTTATTATTTATTGGTGGCTAAACAATAACAGCTGCACGGTTCGATCTTTATGGTTAAGTAAATCTCGCCACGGTTGCTATGTGGATGGGACCATCTTAAAACACCGAGTTTCTTCCGGGCCTCAGAAAGAACATCAATTGTAGATCTTTGGCAGTTGTAACAAATTGTCAGAAGCAGGTAAATCTGACTTCAGTCTTACCAAGAAGTATGGTGTAACCCAGTTAATGGGTTGTGGAGGTCTAGGTGGGCAGCCGCTCCATGTAAAACACTGGTATTCAGCTGAATCCGGTATGACTGGAAGCCGACCCCAATGTACTTGGGAAAGGCTAGGCAGATAATGTACTTATTGTGAGTGTACCAACAATATTAGCTTAAACTTTAGTCCAGGGATGGCAAACATGGCTGTGGAAATTGTTCAAGAGTCACCATGGCCCTGGAACGCAAAGGGCATTAGGAGGAACATGAATGAATTTTAGTCAGTAAGAGTCTTTCACTCCTGCCTGCTTCGCCCAGAGCGGGAGGAGTCACTTGATAATGTCATCCCTAAAAAAAGAAGGACGGCAAACATGATACATAAATACCTATGTACACACTTGAAGGATAGAAGATTCTTTGATTATTCACTTAATATGGCTCAACGACTCTATTATAATTATACAGCCATTCGTTAAGCTACTTCACCAGACCAAATCCTACGTTAAACAAAAGAAATATCTCTTTAAACAAAACAAGAATGGTCTTCAAGGATTTTTCTATGTTCCGACTTATTTGTACTTGAAGATTTAATCAATAAAGAGCTAATCTGATTCTCATAACGTGGCTCCACTTTAATTTTGATGAGAATAACGTAAATATTTGTGAAACAACAAATAAAATCCAAACTACTACACTTTAGAGAATTTTTATTCTAATATAACCTAACATTTGTTTTGGAGCAAGATATCAAAATAAATATGAAGAGGTACCTTGGCATGTACAGTTCCCATGGTGGATTGTGTCTTTTACTACTTCTAATTGGCAATCACAAGTTTCTAATTACAATCTAAACACAATTTGGAATTTTTCTATTTTGAAATTACATAAACAACAAAGTTTTGACAGTTTGACCGGACAATTTTTTGCTGGCAACATTGCATGACCGTAGAAGAGGTTTTTTGAGTAATATATTCGTAATCGTAATAGGTACAGGTATCAATCGGTATCATGATACAAGCCACGTATATTCATATTATATATGAATATACGTGGTAACATAATAACATATTATGGTAATGGTAACATATTATAATAATAGGTTACCAGGTATTAGTCAAATAATAAAGTCGCGTAATAGCGAGGCGACTGATCACGGTGGTTGATGATAGCGCCGATTACGATTATTTTCGATCGCGCCTCGCGGCAACTCGCCTAGCTCCGGTCGCTCGCTATGCTATTATATTATTATTTTGCCAACCGCGGTCATCTCACTCACTCACGGTTGTCTCGGCGAACGACGACTGAGCGATATGACTAGACTCGCTTAAACCAACCCGAGGCAGGGGAGTGAGCGAGATGAATATTGTATTTCATAGTCAATACGTGAATAACAAACGTGCAGAATCTCGTATTTCATATTAATTATTATGGAGACTATTACCGATGTTACGCAGATGTGCATATTAGATTGAGTAGCTATAATGCATCGGTTCACTAATATTTGACTAATATCCAGTAATAGGTATGGTATCCTAATATGCGTTAACTAATATATTCAATAATAGGATTACCTAAATATGACCATAATATAACATCTCTACATGACTGGTCGTTCGAAAAGGATTCGTTCATTGCACAGACATATAAAATAAATAGTAGCAGACCAACCATTCGCTATTTGAGTAGCCATTGCGCACACCTAGAGAATGTTGTCATTACAGGGCCGAATTAGGACCGGTTGCCGGTATTATCTAACGATAATGAAACAATCCATATACTTTCTGAAAATCCGTGAAAATCGATATTCTCTGGGTACATGTGGTCCTCAGACCAATAAAAAAGTATAGACATAGACGAAGCCGTCGTAAACAATCGCAACGAAGTAAGTGAGGTCAAGTCTCGGCTTCGTGTGCGTAACTCGGTTTAAGATATCGTAGATTTGCGCATGTGTGCTAGAGAAAAATGTTGTAAGCGTTGTGCTGCGACTCCCAAGTGCGAGAGATTTACTTTAGTGAAGTTTTATTATTTTGTAGTATTGTGTTTTATTTGTATTGGTTGAATGAAATGAAAGATAATTAAGTTTAATGAGAGCCATTTATTTTATTATTTACATCAATAATTAATTTTACAAAACACAAAACTTACGTAAATTACTTAAAATAACTAATGCCCCTTAAGTTGTGTCAGTTTTTTATATGTCAGGCGTTTTGAGTCAGCTGTAAACCTATAAAATATCATAACAAACATAACTATTATTTTAATATTTATTATAAGTAAATTTTATAAATACTTATGTATCATGCATAATAACATGAGTAACTACCTAATATACTCCAAAACTAAATGTGCAATAGCGAAATTCCCTAAAACAAACTTAGTTGTCTCCGTAAAAAATCACAACTATGGCGTCCCACTAGGATAATTGTGTTCTGTGATGGCGTCTAGAATTCGTGTTCCGAGAAATGATGACAAACATTTTACGATTTTGTTTAAATTACACATCAAATCGGATACTTACTTTTTTTTTTTTTTTTTTTTTTTATTCAAAACGGGGAAACTCTTGGCCCAAATCTCACCTGATGGAAAGTGATGATTAGGCCGAAGATGGAAGCGAGTTTCACCCGGAATCCTCTTAAACAGAGGAACTGGCTATCATACCTCTAACTGCCGGAACACAACAATGCTGTTAACATTGTTGTTATGGCGACAGACTTAGACATGATGGTGGTAGCTTGCCAGGCGGACTTAGAACAAGTCCTACCACCAACCAAACCGACCAAAAAATTTGCCTCCGCTGGGAATCGAACCCGGGACCTCTGGGTCTGAATCAGGTGGTATAACCACTAGACCACGGAGGCGGTTAGTGTCACCTGTTTAGCACCACCCGGGGACCACGTGTAGGGATTCGCTGAAGGGTATTCTCCTACGGACGCGGGTGACTCGGCCCCCAAAACTTGATTTGATTGAATTACTTGTGAAAAGTAATCCCAGAAGACTTTTTCTGTAAACATGAATTGTTTTTGCAGCAGTTTATGACACAGGACGGCATAATTTTGCAATTATTATTTCACCAAAATTACGTCTCGCGCACTCGCTCACTCGCGGCAGACTTCACTACCGCGCGGCCGTCTTCATATTGCCGAATCGTCTTCATATTACGTGCCTCACTTTTTGAGCGCAATGGTCTGTCTATACTTTTTTATTGGTCTGAGATGTAGTCTTTAACGCCCGTGATTATTGTTAAAGGCGACTAAAGGAATATTTTAAGAGGACGATGGGCAGCAGTCCACTTTTCATCTTTTGACGGTGTTTACAAACCGTTGACGGGCGTCAGTATCAGCTAGAAGAACCGGCACTGCAGTCATTAGCCCGCATGCCCAGTTTTGTAGAACCGAGAGTAAAGGTATGCCTGAAAGCTAGTTTAGGAATAAATCAGTATTTTTGAAATAAAAGTAATGTAATTCAAAATTCAAGCATTTATTTCAATTAAACCATTCACAGGCACTTTTTAACTGTCAAGGTTGGTCTGTCCAAAAAGTTGAAGCTATTTGCACGTTCGAAAGCATGGATCTTTGGAGAAGAACGTGCAAGAAACTCCACGGACACTTTTACACTCTCATATTGCTTACATATGGAGTAAATTCGTGTAGGAATTGCTCCTAATGTTGTTCGAAAAGCGCTGGGATCGATCAAGTGATTCTCAAAATGCTATGAACAAAGTATACACTTGAAGGTCTTGGTTGCCAATCCTGGAGTTTCAGGTTTTTAATCCAGGCATTCCGTAAACTTTCATCCTTTGGAAACCTGGAAAAATATTAGTGTGCTCAATTATTGCCTGCTGAATGAAAATTCATCGTTATGTGAGTAGCCTATACTGGGGGCTTAGACAAAGTAACATCACTTCGTACCGAAACGATATTTAAATTCGTCATCGTCTCTGAGATAACGACAAACATTTCATAGCCAATGTAACACTATGGTTCGTTAAAAAACAAAAATATTGGTTATGGTATTGAAAATTTAGCGTAGACAGAGAATGCTTTATTGCTTTCAGTTAGAGATGTTATATTAGGGTCATTTTTAGGTAATCCTATTATTGAATATATTAGGTAACGCATATTAAGATACCATACCTATTACTGGATATTAGTCAAATATTAGTGAACCGATTCTTTATAGCTACTCAATCTAATATGCATATCTGCGTAATACCGGTAATAGTCTCCATAATAATTAATATGAAATACGAGAGGAGCTAGGCGAGTCGCCGCGAGGCGCGATCGAAAATAATCGGAATCGGCGCTATCATCAATCGCCGCGATCAGTCGCCTCGCTATAACGCGACCCTATTATTTGACTAATTCCTGGTAACCTATTATTCTATATTCGCATATCCTAATACCTAGTATGAATATATGTGGCTTGTATTATGATACCGTACCTATTACGAATATATTAGTCACACCTCTACTTTCAGTTCAGTGTCAGTCAATAACATGACAAAGAGCCATAAGCCAAAAAAAAAAAAAACAAAGAGCCATTGTGTTCTGTGACAAAGAGTCTAGAGTTTGGTTATATAGTCAAAGAGTATAGTAGTATAGTACTCCACAGAGTACATTATACTATATTGTAGTACTCTATGGGCGGGACTCCCGTAGAAAAAACCGATTTGTATATATATATATATATATATATAAGAATATTAATTATGACAGTGAGTGTTGCGTTTAATTGTTTTTAAGTGGTAAATATTTTACAGTGGTAAGTAAATAGTGTTATTACTTTTAGATCGTCGCCAAAACTTAAGATTAGAATCTAGACTCATTTTTGTAAGTGACTGGTATTCAAACGATGATGGAGTATTGTAATCTATTTTAATTTTTAGTGATAAAACATGGAATTAAGAGTGCGAGCAAGTCCCGAACAATTGTCAACGCTGCTTGAGTATATGGAAACGTAAGTAAATCCAAGTTTTATTCATGAGTATGTAATGTAAACAATGACGCGATCTTAACAATGAAGTACTTATATTGAATCTTTGTTTGTTTATGTTACAGTCATGGTGACCTGGCGAGGCCTCTTGATGGATCACAAGGTCGGGTACGGTCAGACCGACTGTGGACTGAACTGACCAACGTATTGAATGCTGTACGTGGTGGTGTCAGCAAGACTACAGACAAGTGGAAAAAAGTAAGGATCTAATTAACATTTTTTGAAAGACTGGTGCTAAGGTAGAGTGGCTAGCAAGCTATTTTCTCAATGGTTTTGGATAAGAGGACACAACCTTGCGGTTATGAAGGTTGGCTTGTAATCACTTCTCTGTTATTACTAGACTGGGGACTTTTGATTTAATAAGATGATGATCAATCTTTGACACCCATAGTAAGAAAGAAAAACCGTTTATTGGCACATACCATAAGTACACACAACATAAAGAAAGCAAATATTTAAAAGAAAACTTACAACTAAACATTAACCTTCTTACTACAAAAAGTCAAACTAGTACAAGTATAGTATAGTACAAGCTATGCTTTGGTGTCCGATGGCCATATGAGAATATGCCCCGCATGTTATATTTATTTCAGAAGTTCTTACCAAATTGGCTTTTTAATCTCATTTACACTTATTACATACGTACTTATAACTATGACTGATTTTTATTCAATAAAGGTGTGGGCAGATTGGAAGTCCAAGACAAAAAAAAAGGCATTGACCATAAGGCACCATGCAAGAGGGACTGGAGGTGGGCCAGCAAGCGGGCAAACCTTGTCAGCTAGCGATGAAAGAGTGCTGGCTATAATGGGTACTTTAGCAGTGGCAGGACAAGTCTCTGTAGAAGAGCTAGGATTTAATGTAAGTACTATACACCTTCAAGGCTCCGGCTCAATAATGAGCTAATTTTCTCTAGTAGATAGATGTTTTTTAAAATATTCCTATTAATATTGGTCAACATGTTAGTTAATGGCAACAAAAGTTACTTAGTTAACATGAAAGACACATTTCATTTTTTGATAAATTATTTTTAACTTGTTTAAACTGGTGATTAATTAGTATTTATGAAATAAATAATATTATATAACTGAAAAAACGTTGCTATAATTTTTCATAACTACATACTAAAAATAAATACACTTTTTCAGTAATAAATAATTTCATTACATCTACCATTTATTTTTATTAAATCTACCACTGGCAATTTTTTTCAGAGACCTCTAAATACTGCACAAGATGATCCTGCCGCCCAAGATGATCCCGTCACCCAAGATAATTCAGTATTTTTGGAAATTTTAGATGGTAAGTCTAAAGACTTAAAATCTTACTTCTTACTAATATTATTTATAAACGTGGAAGTTTGTTTGGATGGATGGATGTTTGTTACTCTTTCACGCAAAAACTACTGAACGGATTTGGATAAAATTTAGTACACACATAGTTTACAACCCAGATTAACACATAGGATAGTTTTTATTCCGATTATGGGCGAAGCCGCTGGCAACAGCTAGTATCATAATATTTATTTGTTATGTAGGTATATGTAAAATATGAAATTATCTAAAATTCTTAAAGAAGAAAAAGAACCTCAGTTTTGCTATTTATATTCTACTAGCTGACCCGTGCAACGTCGTCTGCGTAACATTTTTCATTACTGCTCCGCTCCTATTGGTCTTAGCGTGATGATATATAGCCTATAGCCTTCCTCGATAAATGGGCTATCTAACACTGAAATAATTTTTCAAATCGAACCAGTACTTCCTGAGATTAGCGCGTTCAACCAACCAAACAAACAAACTCTTCTGCTTTATAATATTAGTATAGATATCTGTGTGCCAATTTTCATCGAAATCCGTTCAGCCGTTTTTGCATGACTGAGTAAGAAACTAACAAACATCCAAACCCTCACATTTTACAAAATAATAGCAGTATTTGATTTAAGAAAACATTTTGAACAAACAAAGGATCCATAAATTATTGTCCTAAATAACACTAATTTTCTTTTGCAGAAACTCCACAACTGACTTCGTCTCCTCAACCTTCCACTTCACAGCCCTCAAATAATTGGCTTCCGCCTTCGTCATCATACCAGACACAGACACCATCACCCCTTCTGCTCGTGTTCACTCAGACTTCGGCTCAAGGACGGCAGCCTGTTGCGCCAGCCCCGCCAGCCGCACCAGCCCCGGCAGCGCCATCCCCGCCAACCCCTGCAGCGCCCACTACTCCGAGGCGAAGGCGGTCACCTGCCCCCCGCACGTCTGCTATTTCTCCATCTACCAGGCGTCGTCCGCGGTTAGAGTCGCCAGCGACACCGCAGTCTGCTGCCTCTCCCGACCGCCCTCGTTTGCGCGCCCGCCGTAGACAGGCACCGACCCCCTTCGAGAGAGCGGCAAGCGAGTTTACGGCCGTGCAATTACGACGCCTGGAGCTGGAGGAAGCCCGGACTAGGCAACAACACGAGCGAGACATGCGAGCGTTGGAGGTTGAGCACGAACGGAACCAGGTTTTTAGATCTTTAGTAAACGTCGCTCAAGCTTGGCTTGACTATTATCGCAGTAGGGACAACACAGAACCGAGGAACATTGAGTAGTTCAGTAATTGTCTTGTCCCTATTGCTATAGTAATCAAAGGTTTTTTAGTATTCTGCATCTCAGACTTTTGCAAGTGGGATACTAGCAAAAGTCTGAGATGCAGAATTCCTAAGGCTGTTCAAGATGTTAAGTTTGTTTTTACATAATGTGAACCCTTTGGGCGAAAGAAGTGACTTCGTTAAATTATTTAATATGTTGCCTCTTTTACTGCCCAATTTTAAGACTGTAACTGTGAGACTGATTCTTGATTTTGCGTTTTTAAGTTTTGTTTATATTTACCTAAGGTAATAGTAAAAATAAGCCTTTCTGACCTGTGGAAAACCAAAGCAGTTCACCTAGGTGTGCTATGGCTAACTTTCTCTATCCCTGGGTCATCTCTTTAATAGACAGTGTGTCACACACATTGGCATTTATTTTAATTAATAGTGAATATAATATTTAAGTTAATAGAGATTTGTTATCTATTAGATCTAGCTTGCATGTTGGATTATGGCCTATTGAGGTGAGGCTTGTCTTGTGCCCAGCAGTTGATGTATAAAGGCTGATTAATATAACTAGTCTGTATGACAACACAGGATACCAATAACAGTATAGTTACATCTACCGTAAACCAGGTATCTTCTTGCTCTCACATAGCTCATTGCAATAAAGGGGCTAAGCAGAAATCCTTGAAATTATTTCATCAGAACATTCAAGGTTTTTCTTCAAAACCGATGGAAATTGAGTTATTTTTAGAAATAACAATGTTTGACATAGTTTGTTTCACTAAGCATCCGTTAAAGGATTTTGAAATGTTGATTAATTACGAGAATTATAGTGTGGGAAGTTCCTTTAACCGAAAGTCAATGTTACGTGGACCCTTCACTAATTTTAATCAAAAAGTGTATTAAATTTAAAACTCGTAATGACATAGTTAACTTGTCTGTTGAACATACCATTGAACTATCCTGTTTTGAGCTAAATAAGCATGTCATAGTGTGCGTTTACAGACCCCCTAATTATCTAAACTACTCTATATTTAAGTCAGTGATGGAAGATGTATTGGCAAAACTTGCGACTGGTAATAAATTAGTAATTATCTGTGGAGACTTTAATATAAATATTTTAGAAAACAATTCAGATAGCTGTAGATTATTAAATCTCTTTAAATCGTTTCTCAATCAATCAATTTGTCTAATGTGTTCATAGAACCAACCCGTACAACTACAACTACTGCTACATGTATTGATAATGTTTTATGTTCTGGCGACTACTTACAGAAAGCCATTGTAAATTACCTCCCTTCTGATCACAGCGGGCTACTGGTATCTTTTGAGTCCAAAATACCAATTCAACAAGTGCAAATACAAACCAGACCAATAACATCCGGTAATTTAAATAAATTTAACCGTACTTTAATTGGGAAGTTAAGTGATTGGAACTTTACAGTGAACAGTGCTAATATTTTATATACAGATTTTTTTTCTTTAGTCCAAACAGAATTCAATAATACTTTTAAAAATAAAACTTAAATTATCTGCCCTAAGTTTTTATTTAGTGACTGGGCAACTAAAGGACTCAGAAAAAGTAGGGATAGACTTTATGAGTTGTATGGCCTTAAGCCTTTTATTAACACTGAAACTTTTAATAAGTATGTAACTACCTACTCCAAAATTTATAAAAATACTTGTAAGGTAGCTAAGGCTTTATACATAAGCAATAAGGTAAAAACAGCAGACAATAAAATAAAAACGGTTTGGAAAATTATAATAATGAAACAAATAGGAACAAAAAACATAACACTGATTACAGATTGCAGACGCCTCACGGACTTATTAGCGATAACAAAGAAGTTGCTCAAGAATTTGTAAATTTCTTTACAAGTATCCCTGTTAAAACTACTGAAGCCTTAAATTCCTCGCCTTCGCTTGCTTTTGATTTATTACAGGCAAACGTATCAGCCTGCGCGACTGAATTTAATTTTAAACATATAAACCCCATAGTAGTAATAAAAGCTTTTAAACAAATCAAAATAAAATTGACCGAAGATCTATGGGGATTGTCTATTTATGGAAGGTTTGTACCTCAATTATCGAGACTGTAGCGCCGTACTTAGCTTTAATATTTAATTTGTGTGTCGCTCTCAAATGACAGCGCTTGTTAGGCTATGTCCGAGCTCGAAAGTTGAAAGAACATACATGTCAGGTCCTAGAAAAACTACTTATGGCGTTCCTCAAGGTAGCATTCTTGGCCCTCCATTATTTAAAATTTACGTCAATGATATGCCTAGGGTCAGTAAGCATCAGATGGTCTTATTTGCTGATGACAGCACTATTTTATTCTCTAATAATGACATTGATATTCTCGAAAATGACATAAATGATGATCTTAAAAATATGGTTAATTGGTTAGTTAGTAATAATCTAAAAATAAATCTTAGCAAAACTAAAATAATGACATTTAACCAAAGAGCTAATAAACCGAATTTGAATATTAAATATGGTAACGTAACAATCTCTGAAATTAACATGACAAAATTTCTGGGTCTTTATATAGATAGTCATCTGACTTGGAAAAACCATATCGACGCTTTGTCAAAGAAGCTTAGTCAATTTGCGTATGCTTTGTACAAACTTTCAAAAACAGTTAACCGAATCACAGTAAAAATAGCTTATAATGCTTATGTGGCTTCTAGCATTAGGTACGGAATAATTTTCTGGGGCAATTCTACCGACAGAGATATTGCTTTTAAAGCTCAGAAAAAATGCTTACGATCGTTTACCAAATTACAGTCAACTGATAGTTGTAAACCATTATTTAAGGAACTTAGTTTGCTCACCTTACCGTCTATGTACATTTACGAAATGGGAGTATTTGTTCGCTGTAACCTGCATTTGTTTGAAAAACTACGTTCTTGCCGTTATCCGAATACCATTCATGTTGCTTCTCATAAAACCGCATTTTTCAGCAAAAATATCCTAGGTATGGCCCCAAAAATATATAATAGTATACCAGCAGCGATAAGAAATAAAGATTGTCTGGGATCCTTTAAAAGGTCTTTTGTTTGCATTTCTAATAGATAGATGCTACTACTCCATAACTGAGTTTATTACTGATGAACAGAGTTATGACGATTCTGGCTTGCTAATTAAGCTCCCATAATTTCATTAATTGATTAAATTTGAAATTTATCTATCTGACATTGTAAATCTGACATATTTTTAAATTCAATTACTATTATTTTTTATTCTAGTAAATCTATTGACATGCCACTTTATTTTTATCTGCTGTACACCTGACATTATTATTAATATTTGTAAATGTTATTTATTGACATGCCAGATTGATTTTATTTGCTTTTTTTTTTGTTCATTTTGTACGCCATCTACTGGCAAAACATAGTGCACATATTTTAACTCCATACCGTCTGTAACTTTACCTATGTTTTACAAATAAATGATTGATTGATTGATTGATTGATTGATCGATCAAAGAGTCTTTCCGGACCTAATGAAATTCAGTAAGGTCTTTTCAAATCTGGGGATAGTAAAGACACAAATAATTATAGACCAGTATCCGTGTTGCCAGTGTTTAGTAAGGTATTTGAAAAAGTAATGCTAAATCAGATGCTGAGTCATTTTAACACGAATAACATCTTAAATATAAATCAATTAAATATAAATAGTGAAAATACTGATTAATTTTACAGCAGTACTTAGTCTACAACTGCTGAAATATAGTTACTCACGTTTGTGGCACATTTATGTAACATAAACACGTTTTATACACCACCTGCCAGCTGATCACTTAACTGTCACTATAATCGGCTCCACTTCGTATTACAAACTTTCGGTTTGGAGCTTGATTATTTTTTTGGGTAGAGTACTCTTCTTGTAGAACACTATCACAAAGTCACATAGCGCGCAAACACATAGTTTCAGAGAAAAAAAATCCTAAAAACTCAATTATTTCTAACCTATTTACGAAAAAATGACATATTTTGCCACAGATAACTTAAAAAAATCGGTCCAAGGTCGTTTCGTTTTACGGTCAGACTAAGTGACCACTCATTTAAAAGTTTTTTTTTATTGAATATTATAGTTTTTGACTTTATTTTATTTTTAAATAGTTGCGCAAGTATTATGTTTTCAAATAAAAAGCAAATAATAGACTTAATTAAATAAAATAAAAAAGTATTTTAGCGATTGTGGGTAACGAAACGTAATTAGAATATTATGATGTATGCGACGTTTACGTTTGACAGTTAAATCTTTTTTTTTTCTATTACTACCTATAACCTACATACACTACATAATAACCAACGCACAGAATTACACACATACATTAAGAAGTGGGTAACATTTCGAAGGACTCAAAATGCAAGAGCAAGCGGAGCGAGCTCTGGACTTGGGGGCACCCCGACTCGGATAGGTTAGGTTAGAAGGGGATGGCGGGGTCGAGTGAGCGAGCGAAGCGAGCGAATAGACCCCGCCATCCCCTTCGAGGTTATTTTTTTATAAACCACTCAGAAGTAGGAGCCCCGCGCAGCGGGGCTCCGTCGACATTTTCTTTCAAATTAACATTTTTGAGAGGTTCGAGTATGACCTTGAGTATATTCTTGACGTTGGAGTTTAATAGAGGGCAATATTCTACGATTTTAGGCATATTTTGACCTTGAAGTGTTTGACCTTGACATTTACGGGTTTGACCTTGACCTTGAAGATGCCCCCGACCTTAATTTGGATTAAAAGCTTATATAGAGTCGCCACGTAATCTTCCCCACCCTTAATACTCCCACTATCCCACCAATCCCGAAAGAAAGTTTTGGCGATTTTTTTCTCAGCCCCTATGGATTTGCGCGTTTTGGGAATTTCAAATTTACTATAGAAAAGGTATATTCTACCGAAAAAAAAATACCTACTATAAAAAACCGAAAGTTTGTAAAACGAAGTGCTTCCGAACTTTTTGAAGAAGATGGGGGAGCTTGAGGCGCAAATCCAGGGAGCGGGGCCGGCGAAAGCAAATACAGTTGCTAAGATAGCAGATGAGTTTCGCACTTTTCGGGAGCTAATTTTTTCTATGCTTGGTCTGCTCCGTAACCAAATCACCGAATGTGCAAAACAAATTGATGGCTTGGAGACCAGGCACCGGCGGAAGGCTTTGGTATTCCAAGGAGTTGCTGAAGCGGAGAATGAAGATAGTGCGGTAGTAATCCTGGGTAAACTTTAGTTACCGGTAGCACGAAAAGGGGGTTGAGAGGGGAAGGGGGGGGAGGGGGCCCCCCTCAATCCCCCCTGGTACCACTCCCATGAAAAGGAAATGCACCATTCTTGAGAAAAACGAATTATTGTAACCTAACCTCAAAACACTTTTTGTCAACAAAGTCGCTTCTGGAACGTCTCCGGCGCTGCGGGAAGTGCAGCCCCTTCGCCCTTGCGTAACAAAGGATAGGCACCCATGCTCACCTCCGCAGCTTCGGCTTGTTGGTCGCCTCCGGCGACCAGCCTCAGCCGCTCCGGCTCGCACGGGCGCCTATACTTTGTTACAGCGGGCGGGGGCTGCTCTCCCTCCGCGCCTCCGGATTTTATAAACACTCTAGGGGTAGCAGCCAAAAGACTAGGTGGAGTCGGGGTGCCCTGATTCTGTTTTGGGACAGATTCGACCTATTTTAACCATTAAGAACTGCATACAAATGACAACAACGAAAACAACACACACACATTAACACAGACACACACAGTAATGACAGTGTCACTGTCATTTGTTGATGCAAAATTGACGTAAAATTGCGTTATTATTTTTTATTTTTACGTTCCTTTTCACCGATTTTCCACGACATTTTATACCACAGACAATATACTGGTACAGTTTTGGTTGTCAATCGCCCAAAATTACGTTTCGTTTTTCATTTTTGTCAGATTTGAGGTTAAAACTAATTTTTGTAATTTCTCGAAAAATATCCATTTCCTTTTAATAAGAGTGATACCGTTATAATCAGGGACCCAAACCGAACCACCTTTGACCCCTCTTGGTGCTCACTTCGTGCTACCGGTAACTAAAGTCCACCCGTAATCCTGGATGTGTTGAGCTCTAAGCTTAACCTGAAGAATCTGACATCATCCTCTATCAGGGCCTGCCACAGGCTTGGGGCTCCCAGCAACGACCATCATAGGCCGATTCTCGTCAAGTTCGTCAGTGTGGAAATCAAAGCCTTGATTTGGAAGGCCAAGACAGGTTTTAAAGGCTCCAAAATATCTGTCAAGGAGTTTCTGACGAGGGCCAGGCAGACTGTGTTCGGGAAGGCGCGCGAGCATTTTGGTATGCGGTCGTGTTGGAGTCAAGACGGCGTCGTATATGTGAAGTCCTCTGACGGAAGGCGGCACAAGGTAACTTCCACTGACGAGCTGCAGCCCTTGATTGCCAAATATCCCAAGACACCAGCTTCAAGTGGAAGAGTTGCGGACGCTGCGGGGACCCTGAAAGACACACGTAAATAAGTAAAGTACTTACTTGTTATTTATTGTCTATTGTTTTTAAATAGCTATAGGTAATACTTACTGTTGTGTTTTCCCCGTCTCATATTAATTTAATTCTTCTTTTGTGTTGTTTTCTGTTTTGTATAATTAATTGTATATCATTCGATACCCTCAACACCGATACAATTATATTATTATACTCTTTGCCCTCAACCAACAGTGTTAGAAAATATTTTTTTTTTTTTTTTTTTTTAATATTTATGGCAACTGAGCCGGTTCCGACTATTCTGCCAGTGTCACGTGGTGACGGTAGCACAGAGAGGCAGTCCGTCAAACTTTCCGTTTTACTTCGTGGTAGGTGTTAGTGTAGCTGAAACGAACACATGGGTTAGTAAAACATATAATCTAATTTACAAGCACACTACAACACTACTAGTTTATACTATTTACAGACTATTTACACACACGTTACGCACTAATTAAAATTTTAAGTCATTCTCGTTAATGAATGTGGCCAAAATGTTGATTAGTTTAGGGGAGAAGTGGGAAAGGAGGGTATGAAAGTTGGTTGGGAGGGGAATGTTAAGTTTGGAAATTTTATTATATAGGTCAAAGGATTTATTATTTAGGGAGCAACAGAAGAAAATATGGTCTAAAGTACCATCCGCAAGGCCGCACTCGCACAGGGAATTATCCCGGACGTGGATTTTGTTCAGGAACACAGGGCTACAACAATGTCCGAGTCGGAGTCTACAGAGGGACGAAACAGTTCTCTTCGACAATTTAGGATATTTAAAAAACCAAGGCCTACGCTGGATTTCAGGCTGTATGGCAGCGTAGTAGAGGCCCTTGGTTTTAGAAGTCGTCTTCCATGTTTCAGTCCACGAGTTAAATAACTTGGGTTTGGCACCATTCCGCAAATCGTAGTTATGCGCTACGTAGTGCTTTTGATCAACCGGATTCGATGTGGCATACTTTGCTAACGAATCAGCGCACTCATTGCCAACAATACCCGAGTGACCGGGGATCCAGGTTATCTCGATGTCCAAGCCGTTTTGGGAGCAATCAAATAACAAGTTCTTTATATCTATAATGATTTGACTATTAATTTTACTGTGAAGTTGATTTTGTTGGGCCTGAACGCTACTACGGGAATCTGAGAAAATTACTGACCTTGTTATCTGATGAGATTTAATATAGTGTATGGCTTCTAAAATACCAATACACTCTCCTGTAAAGACTGATGCTTCTGGTGGGCATTGAAAAAGTAAAGCTATTTTGGAATTTTGGAAATAAACTGCCACACCAGTACATTCGGTTTCAGAGAATTTTGAAGCATCCGTGAAAAAGAAATTCCATCCTTCCCAATAACGTTTGACAGCTGACTCAAAGTCATGTCTAGCGTCTTGAGAATTCCTAGATAAACCTAATCCCAAAACGACTTTTGGTTCGAAATGAATCGCCTCGTATGCGGCGGAGAAGACCGGAAGAGTAGGGTATTGGCAAATAGGCGCGGAGAGTTGTTTAAGCTCTCTGTACCTATTTAACAATAGGGGAACCACTTTATGGTTCCAATAGGAAGAATTATTAAAGGAAAGGTCAATTAGTTCTAAAATTGGGATCAAGGGATGGGATGAGAGGGAAAATACCTTAGTTAGGAAGCGATCTGCCAAATACTGTCTCCTAAGGTGTAGGGGTGGGTCTGCACATTCCACTTGCAGCGCATTTATGGGAGATGATTTCATAGCCCCAACGACAATTCTTAGGCATTTGGACTGTATGCTATCTAATTGTTTAAGCGCTTCTTTGTTACAGGGCTCAAGAAGGTAGCTGCAGTAATCCATAGCACTTCTGGTCAGCGCATTATAGACCAGTTTAAGGGTGTAGGGGTGAGCTCCCCACCATACCCCAGCCAAAGCCTTAAGGACCGACACAGAACGTTCACATTTTTTGACCGTGTTGTTGATGTGATCGACCCCAGACAGTCTTGAGTCTAGAGTTACTCCCAGAAACCTGGCCTTATCTTCGACTGGAATGCTTTGACCATTAATGTTAATATCTATTGGAGGTACAGAACGCTTGCGTGTAAAAATGACAGCTTTACTCTTTGGAGCACTTAAAGACAAACCATTGTCAAGTAGCCATTGGTTTAATGAGGCCAGAGAGACATTCATCGAAAAAGCGGCATCCTGAATGGAATTGCCACAGACCATTAGTGCAATGTCGTCAGCATACTGAAGGATTTTACAGTTGAAATTAAGGCAAGAGGGCAGGTTAGCTGTATAGATGTTATATAATGGGGGACTAAGAACTGATCCTTGGGGTAGTCCTCTCCAGACCGATCTTTGTTCAGAGTCACCCCCTGGTATTCTTAATTGAATGGTGCGATTGGTAAAAATGCTACCAATGATGCGACAAATCCTCGCCGGGACTCTCAGCTCGTGCAGCTTTTGCCTGAGATTAGGGAGGAGAACTGAATCATAGGCAGCTGATATATCCAGGAAGACAGCAACCACAGACTCGTTCCTGCTAAGGGCCAGCCGGACCTCTGACGTGAGGATACCCACACTATCAGCTGTGCTCAGACCTTTCCTAAAGCCGAATTGAGTCGTTGGGAGCAGTTTCCTGTTTTCCACCAACCACACTAATCGGTTTTTAACAAGGTGTTCTAAAAGTTTGATGAGTATGGACGATAAGGCAATAGGTCTGTATGAGCAATGATCATTAGGATCTTTGCCTGGTTTTAGAATCGGAATGACAACTTGAACCTTCCACTCTATGGGAATGTAGCCAGAAGTAAAACAGAAATTAGCCAGGTCCAGGTAATATTTGTGGGTTTTTGGACCAGCTTTAGAAATAAAGGAGTACGGGAATCCATCCACTCCCGGTGCGGAGTCCTTGACGTGGGATAGCACAGTTTTTAGCTCCTCCAAGTTAAATGGCATGTTCATTGGTTCGTCAATGTTGTCTGTGTCATAAATATCAACACTGGTTTCCTCAACACCCGGGACATAAGCTGGAGCGATTTTTGAGAAAAACTGGTATCCCAGCTCTTCCGTGAGGTTGTTAGAGGAGGCAGGTGCTAAACTGCTCCTAAACCGTTTCACCTTTCGCCAAACCATCGAAACCGGGGTGGACGGACTCAGCGAACTACAGTATTTTGACCAACCTTCGCGTTTTTTCCGTTTTAGGAATTTCCTGGACTTGGCTAGTATCTGTTTGAAGGCAATGAGGTTATCCAGGTTCATATTGCCGTTGACTGTCTTTTCGGCCTCATTCCTGGCCCTGACCATGTTAGTGCATTCCCTATCCCACCATGGCGGGGAGGGAAGTTTACCAGAATGGGGTTTTTTGGATGGGAAACAATCATCAGCAGTGGAGAGAATGGTGGAAGAGAAGGATAAGAAACAATCCTGGGCGTTATCCCTGTTAACTTCTGGAAGGGAAGATATTCTTAGGTCCAGAATTTTAGCATATAAATCCCAGTCTGCTGAATTTAGTTGGTGTTTTAATAGAGGGGGGGAAACATTAAAAGGAATATTTTTGGAAGGAAATTCAATTATGATGGGGTAGTGATCACTTCCATAGGTCATATCCAAGCGACGCCAAATGAGAAGACTAGCTATATTGGATGAACAGAATGCTAAGTCAACACAGCTAATATTCTGACCAGGTGCAGATCTACGTGTAGCACTACCATCGTTGATGAGACAAAGATTGAGTTCATCCAATATATCAAGTAAGCCAATGCCAAAGTTATCGCAAGTATCTGATCCCCAACGATAATGGTGACAGTTAAAATCACCCAGAACAAGTATTGGACCGCTAACACTACATAATAAATTCCTAACTATTGAAAGATATTCTAGATGTGGGTGCGCAATATAAAAAGAAAAAATATTTATACCCTCAGCCTTCACAGCAACAACATTTATGTCATCGCCAACAAAGGTTAGAGGAATCTGAGAGAATGATACCTTGCTATTGATGAGCAAGGCACATCCTCCGTATCCATCAGATCTATCATGACGTACACTGGTAAAACACGGCAACCTGAAATTGCTTCCAGGTAAGAGCCATGTCTCAGCAATGCCGCAGATTGATGGTTTAAACTTATTAATTAAAAAAGAAAGATCAGGCTTTCTGGGAGTAATACTCCTCACGTTCCACTGGAGAAATGTCAGGGGATGGAATGTTATGGATATAATTTAGAATAGTGGTCAATTTTGATGCAACGTGGTCAGGTATAGCTTGGGATGGGTTTGCAAGAGCAGACATTAGCATGTCAGTAATTAAATTTAAAATATTGGTTGAGGTATCCTGTCTGTGAAGCATTGGCTCTGGAGCTTCCATTGGAAGGGCACAGCCGTTCTTTGATGGGGAAAAGGAGTAATTTTGAGTGAGGTTCAGGTGAGCTTGTCTATCATAACCGGGTGAAAGGGAGATATGGGGTTTGGGTTTCAAAAATACCGTTTTACGGTATGATTTTTGGGTTACTGGGATGGGACTTGAGGACTGGGATTGCGAATTATTTGCAGTAACTTTGTTCCGTGGGAAAGACTTGGAGACTTCAGCATATGATCTGGAAACAGGTGGGAAGACCCGACTTGCCTCCGCATACGAAATCGATTTCTCCGCCATCAGAGCTTTGATACTCTTCTGTCGGCCCAATTCAGGACAAGCACTGTCATTTGCGAAATGGTTGCCACTACACGAAACACAGAGACTCAATTCACGGGTGACTTCACATCCATCGCCTGGATGATCTTCACCACACTTAAAACATCTAGGTTTCGATCTGCAAAGTGTGCGTGTATGGCCAAAGCGGCAACAATGATAACATTGAACCGTTGGGTAAGTGTACCGCTCAACTGGGAGAGCCGAGTAGAAACTGTACACACGTTTAGGTAGGAATTGTCCGTCAAAAGTTAACACAACAGTCTGTGTGGGTCTCCACTCTGTCACACCAGAAGAGGACACCTTTCGGTTCATCCTTCTGGCCTTGATAACAGAGCCACATCCCTCAGGAACCTGGATATTTTTAATGATTTCCTCTTCTGACCACTCAACTGGTATATCCCTAACAATACCCATTCTTGTTATGTTGTATTGTGGAATGGCAGCCATGTAATTGTGTTGGGAAAGAATTTTATTGTTAAGAAAACTATTTGCATCCTGGTGCGACTTGAACTCAACTGACACACGATTTCTGCCTATACGTTTGATCCCACCGAGATGTACGTTATTCACGTTATTTATCGTCAAAAACATACCAAACTTGATAGGTTGTAGCACAGTGCCTGAAGTTTGTTCGTCTTTGAGCGAAACATTCACAATGTATGGTGGATTATCTCTTGCTGTATAAGAAAGCCTGCCTAAAATATTTTTCGCAATCTTGGGTTTAACATTGGAAGAAACCAGGGGCGAACTAGCGGCCCTCTTGCGATTAGGGGTATCCGTATCCATAATAGGGTCCTGTTGTGTTATTTCGATGTCATGGGGGAGGGTAATTGTTAGTCCGGGGGAGAGATCAAATAATTCATCAGGGGGGTCAGGATCAGGGGGCTTTTTCGAGTTCATCTCGAATTATTGTTAAAAAGAAGGACACTTACAACAAAAAACAAACCTTACACCAAGAACACAGACACAGAGAACACTTTCGATCGAGTTTTAAACGAGAAAAGATCACAAAAATCGAAAATATTCGTAGCACTGACAAAAGCACGTGTTTAGCCTTCACCACTACCAACGAGAGCAATTTTCAAAATTTGTTTTGAATTTGGTTGGTTGACTTTGACGTCTTCTTTCTAGCGGCGAGGGCGACGTACCATATCAAAATTAATAACATCAATGAGTAGTATTAGACACTAGTATTAGAACAGTCATGTGTCAAAACTGACATAACGAACGACCATGACATGACATTTGAAACTTTAGTTTTCGTTCAGAAACTCCAAGCGGCCAATAGGGAATATGCTTGCGATTTTTTTATTTGCAAAATAAAATACTTATTAGCTCTAGTAAACAATCATGTCCGATACGTAATGTGACGTCAAATTACACGACGACTATACAGCTGCCATAGAAAACAGCGTTTTTGCGAGAGGGACAGATACATTTATTTAAAATAATTTATTGTATCTCGTTCGTTTTTCGAGCAATTTATATTCTAATTTCACAGTTAGTATTATATTTTCCAATATAAACTGTTCAGATCATAAATAATTTTTTCATGCATATTCCCTATTACATGGAGTGAACACTGTTTTTTTTTTTTTTTTCGACAATCGTTTCTTTTAATTTTTCTTTCTTTCGCTTCTACTCCGCATTTGGATGTGCTATGTACTGTATGTATTTTTTCTCTTTCATGTATGGGGTTATTAATTGTTCAATACTTTTATTTGTTTTGTAATTTTGCTTTTATTGTGTCTGTGTGTATGTGCTGAGTACCATGATGTCTGTTTGTGTCAGCTGGTGGGTGGTGCAGAGTAGCACGAATTGCCCCTAGTAGCATTTATTTTCATTTTTATATATATATATATATATATAATTATATATTCATTCCTTCTATTTATGTCAGATGATGAGACTTATATTTCCGCTAATGAATCTGCTGCCTCTTCAAGCGACCCAAGTTTTTGCTCTCTCGGCGAAAACCTTGGTGACTTTCTGTTACGCAACTTTAACGATGAGTCTAGTCGGTTGCTGAATGTATGTCACATTAACGCTCAAAGCATCGCCAGTCACTATAGCGAGCTGTACGATGCGTTCAATAACAGCAACGTTCACGCCGTCCTGATCTCCGAAACTTGGCTCAAACCTCATCTTCTGTCCACCACATACCCTCTTGCTGGTTTCGTTCTTATAAGGAATGATCGTATCGGCAAGGGTGGGGGTGGTGTGGCCATATATCTTCGTAGTGATTTTCCTTACAAAATAATTGCTTCCTCCTCTTCAAATTATTCTGCCTCTGCTGAATATATTTTCCTGGAAGTTGGCGTCAAAGGAGCCAAAACCGTTATCGGTGTTGTCTACTGTCCTCCCTCTATCGATTATTTCACTGAATTCGAATCAGTACTTGAATCTTTGGGTTCTGAGTACGCACATCACATAATTATGGGTGACTTTAACACAAACCTCCTTACCCAAAATTCCCCTCGGTCCCGTAAGCTTCTCCAGCTGGTCGAGTCAGCTAGTCTGCACGTGCTTCCGCTCCAACCTACTCACCATAACACTGCAGGCGGTGACACCTGGCTTGACCTTATCCTCATCTCAAATCCTTCCCTCGTCTCCTCCCATGGTCAACATGACGCTCCTGGCTTCTCTCATCATGACATGATTTTTCTCTCCTATATCCTTAAACCACCTAAACCTCAACACAGGGTCCTGTACAGGCGTTGTTTTGCGAGGATGGACGTCGAGAAACTTAAGGAAGATGCATCTTTAATTGACTGGCAGCTTATGACGGAGGCTACTTCGATAGATGATAAGGTTGCTATTTTCAATGATACCGTGATCAGTCTTTATGATAACCATGCTCCTATCAAAAAAGTGAAGATGAAACGTCTTCCAGCACCATGGATGTCAAGAGGAATACGGATGGCCATGCGTCGTAGGGACCGTGCGTTCCGTAGGCATAGGAGGGATCGTACTGATGAGAACTGGACCCTATATAAGATTTCAAGGAATAGATGCAACCAGATGATACGCAATGCTAAACGCCGCCATATTCTCGAAAACATTTCTTCTTCGTCTTCTGCCGATATTTGGAAATTCCTTGGAACTCTTGGTATCGGCAAACCGCGACATTTAGACCTTCCAAATTCTATTGACTTAGACGATCTTAACTATCATTTCTCCACTGTACCCACAATGGATCGTCAAGCCAAACTACTTACTCTGTCTCTAATCTCTGGTCTAACGCGTCCTCAAATCAGTGCTTTTCGTTTCGTTCCAGTTGAATCGGGAGAGATCAAAAAAGCCATTCTATCCATAAAGTCCAAAGCGGTGGGTTGTGATAATGTCACTCGTGGCATGATCATTACTATACTAGATCACCTCTTACCTGCCGTCACTCATATTGTTAATTTTTCCCTATTCTCCGGTGTATTCCCGTCCTTGTGGCGTAAAGCCTTTGTTCGTCCACTACCAAAAGTTTCTAATCCGACTCTTCCAACCCAATTCCGCCCAATATCTATACTTCCATTCCTATCCAAAGTGCTCGAGGCCTGCGTACACAAACAACTCTCGCAATTTGTGCACTGTAACGCGCTCATAAGCCCTCTACAATCTGGGTTCAGGCCTGGGCACAGTACTGTTTCCGCTCTCCTCAAAGTGACTGGCGATATAAGGGCAGGACTGGAAGACACCAAAGTCACTGTACTTGTGTTAGTCGATTTCTCAAATGCCTTCAATACCGTCAGTCACGAAATCCTTTTAGCCATTCTCTCCTATCTTATGGTCTCCCCCGAAGCACTGGAGTGGTTCACCTCCTATCTTCAGGGACGTCAGCAGTCGGTTCGCGTTGGGGATTCCTCATCTTGCTGGCTTAATTTGGAAACTGGCGTTCCTCAAGGCGGCATTCTTTCTCCTCTTCTGTTTTCTATTTTTATTAATTTAATAACCTCCGAACTTCAATGTGCGTATCATCTGTATGCAGATGACCTGCAGTTGTATCTTCAAGGGAGGGTCGATGAATTATCTGACGTTATCAACAAAGTGAACAGGGACTTGATAGCCATTAAAACGTGGTCGGACAGGTTTGGTGTTACGGAAACCCTGATAAGTGTCAGGCTATCATCATTGGGAGTTCACGAAGCATTGCTAAACTGGATTTAACAGCTTTGCCAAATGTCTTGTTCGACAGTACGATCGTCCCATTTAGCGCTGATGTAAAAAATCTAGGTTTGCGCATTGATAGCACCTTAAACTGGCGTACTCAAGTCGCTAGTGTCAGTCAGAAGGTTACTGGAGCGCTGCGGGCCCTGTATCGCTTAAAAAACTTTTTACCAGCAAACACGAAGACAATGCTTGTACAGACCTTAATTTTTCCTATCATCGATTATGGCGATGTGTGCTACTACGACCTGAATGCAGATCTCCTCAACAAACTTGACCGCCTTCTGAATTACTGCATTCGATTCGTTTTCAATCTGCGTAAATATGATCATGTTTCTGCGCATCGGTCGCTTCTAAAGTGGTTGCCCATACGCGAGCGCAGAGAGCTAAGAGCCCTTACTACCTTGTTTTCTTTCCTTGACTCTCCCAACTCCCCCAGTTATCTTGCACCTCACTTCCAATACATTTGTGCCAACCATAATCGAAATCTACGCTCATCACAAAACCGCGTCCTTCAATGTCCCACTCACCGTACTGACTTTATTCACTCTTCCTTTTTCGTTCAGGCTATTTCTCTGTGGAATGCGCTCCCTCAGGAATTCAGGATGGCCACCAACCGATTAACCTTTAAAGTTAGAGTTCGTGAGCACATTCGCAAGAAGTTGGCAGTAGTCTCATCACAGCGCTAATATTTCACAACTATCTATCGGTACTAATTGTATAAATATGTTCGTATGTTTTTTTTTCAATTAAAATTTTGTTATATTATATATGTAATATGCATAGTTTATATAATATTTATCTATTCTGTATGTTTGTATATTAATATCAATCGCTTTTATGTTCTCCATATTGCACCTACCACTATTTGTCTCTACATCACCCAAAGGTTGACTGGTAGAGAATGCCTATGGCATTAAGTCCGCCTCTGTACATTTGTGCTTAAAGTGTTAAATAAATAAATAAATCTTACATGATAAACAGTATGGTTTCACCAAAGGACGTTGTACAACTGACGCTGGTGTCACCTTACTAAAGCACATCATTAATGCGTGGGAGGACGCACAGCATGCCATAGGTGTCTTTTGTGATCTCTCTAAGGCGTTTGATTGCGTTGATCACGATACATTACTCCTGAAGCTTGGGCATTACGGACTAGGCAAAACAGCGTTAAACTTAGTTAAATCTTATTTGAATTACTGATACTATTTACTAATTGCTGTCTATACAGCAATTAGTTCACATAAACGGTGTCAATTCGTCGGGATTAAACGTAAAAATGGGCGTCCCCCAAGGCTCTATTTTGGGTCCTTTCTTATTTTTGGTATATATTAATGATTTACCTTATTTATTGCAACAAAATCTTAATATGGTGTTGTTTGCTGACGATACCTCTTTAATTTTTAAGATAAATAGAAGGACGAACAATGTTAATGACATAAATAACGCCCTAATGCAAGTCCAAAATTGGTTCACGGCGAATAATTTGGTTCTAAATGAAAAGAAAACAAAGTGCATAAGATTTGCCTTACCCAATGTCAAAAGCAGTGATTGTGACATATTATTGAACAAGGAAAAACTAGAATTCGTCGATTAAACGGTTTTCCTGGGAATTACGCTTGACCCCAGGCTACAATGGTACCCCCATATTACATCTCTTTCCGGACGGCTAAGTTCAGCAGCATATGCTGTTAGAAAAATCCGCCAACTAACGGATGTCGATACCGCGAGACTGGTATATTTTAGTTACTTTCACAGTCTGTCTTACGGTATTTTACTATGGGGACGGGCTGCAGACATCGAGTCTATTTTAATTCTGCAGAAAAGAGCCATCAAAGCGATATATAATCTCCGCCGGCGCGATTCTCTTAGGGAACTGTTTAAGATTATTGACATCATGATGGTACCTTGTCAATACATTTACGAAAACATCATGTATTTCAGAAAGAATTTACATCTTTTTAGTAAAAGAGGCGAGAGACATAATTATGGTACTAGAAATAGGGACCAGTTAGTTCAACCAGGCTTCAGACTGGCTAAAGTAGCCTCATCTTTCATGGGGTACTGTTTAAAATGTTATAATAAGATACCTCCCCATATATTAGAACTAAATGAGACGAAATTCAAGTCTTGTATTAAACGCACACTATGCAGGCAAGCATATTATAAGTTGGGGGATTATATTGAATATAAAAATGCTTGGCTGAATGCTGGTCTTGCTCCACAGCCACTAGGGAGCACAAACTAATCTGTAAATATTTCGGAAACATGTTGGACCGGCTGAAGATTGTAAGAAAAATTTGCATTGTTTAGAATCAACTAACTTAGCATTGTATAATTTCAGCCATTAACAGCACATGTGTGAGTACTGTGTACCTTTAACTTACACTTTAATTATCAGTTTTAGGTATGTTTTTGACTTGAATGTACCCTGGCGGTTGGGAGTGCTGAATGCTCACTCAAAAGTCTAGCTGATGGTGGCGTATGCGTTTGATCATTTGGCTCCCTTCAAAATGGTTGAGCCGAATGGTGCTGGCGCATGCGTCATGTTCGTGAACGGGCGCCGTCAGTCGGGACTGGTCACTTTTCAGCTGTCAAGGTTGATTTTAATTATTTCTTTGAATTGTTCCTCTTTTATTCCTGACGCTTTTATCCTGCTCGTCGTTTACATCGTTCTCACATGTATGTATAATTTCAACCCGATGTAAATAAATCTTTGTAAAAAAATATTATTTTTAAAAGAGTGTCCATGGAGTTTCTTGCACGTTCTTCTCCATAGAGATCTACGCTTTGGAACGTGCAAATAGCTTCAACTTTTTGGACTGACCGACCTTGACAATTCAAAAGTGCCTGTAAATGGTTTAATTGAAATAAATGCTTGATTTGATTTGATTTGATTTGAATTATTATGTATAGTAGAGATACTAATTATATAAGGTTAAAAATTTATAGAGTTTATCAAGTGACTTAATAAAAATATTAAAATATTTAATAGTATTTTTATTTATTCACCTTATTACTAAGCAATTGCGCATAGCCCTGCCTCGGATTAACTCATTTTGGTTATCATTGCTGGAGGTACTATATTGTACAGCATGATCTTCACTATCTTCTAGACCCCCAGCTGGCATATCACTTGGAGGAGGTATTCTAGCATCTAATGCAATGTTGTGCAGCACACAACATGCATTAGTGATTTTGCTAGCCATGTAAGGGTGATAGTGAAGAACTCTGTGTCGAAACATACACCTCCAACGAGCCTTAAAAACTGTATGTAAAATTCGAATAAACAGTAATAACCGTTTAGTGTTGTGTGTCGAGAACAGTTGCGGGAAAAAAGTGAGTTTGTGGACAGCCGTGATTACGACCATCTCCGGTACCACTGTCCACCACGGAACAGAAAATACCGGAGATGGTCGTAATAAAAGACTACGAAAGAGGGTAGACCGATATGTCTGCCAATAACATCCCACCCGCAGGATCTTCAGTTACTCCGTGATCATGGCGCTTGCAACAGTGCCGAAATATCGGAAACTCGCAAATAAAATGGTAGCATCCCGATATGAACTATTCTAAAAAAAGACAACTATCTATGGAATAGGTACCATTACAAAATGGTATTGTAGCATTTATTTTTGTATGATTTCTAACGGGTCTTGCTCTGCACCCGCTGACCTCGTGTCCGTAGCCTTAGGATCCTGGAAAACGGAACCCTTATAGGATCACACTGTTGTCTGTCTGTCCGTCTGTCACAGCAGATTTTCTCCGAATCTACAGGACTGATTCTGTCTTTATCCTATTAAATATGATTGAGATTAAGAGTATACCAACTTATACCTGTGCACAAGTTGATCTTCATGGTTCAGCTGCGTTTACATTAGAGATGTATGAGCTTAACGAGGGATGTGTTTCAGACAACCAATAGAATCGCTTGTACTGAGCGAGGCTTGTTAAATTAAGCGATTCTATTGGGTCTAACAAACACATCCGTCGCTAGCCATCCTTGCCCATCCCTGCTTGAAACTCAGCCTTTTTTTTAATGATGGGTTAGGAGGGCGCGCCACGTTACCTCGTTTTTGACACCGCTGCGCAGTCCTCTTTCCACGAACCTTCGTCGAGGCAACACTAGCTCGCAGAGATATTCCACTTTCGTGTTACGTGTGAATAAGTATAGGTCTGAAATAATATTGGTATAGCATTACTCTAGACGTTAAATTATTTATCTGTAAAATATTCTTGTGCCTTTAACTCTATTTTAAAATCTACCCTATAATAAATTATAATAACTGTAATTAAAACTAAAGTGTGTTATATTGTTAAATATTGTATCCTTGCAATTAAATGAGTAAAACTTATTTAACATATTTATACTTTGAAGATGTTGTATATCCCTGATTAAACAATAAACGCTGGTTATGATTTACTGACCGTTATTTTTCCTATATGGGAAATCATCAAATCCTTTCTCCCTCCTGCCGCTCTGGGCGGAGCAGAAGGAAGTATCCACAGAATTATATCTATGGGAGTGTCAGACTCTTACTGACTAAAACCCATTGCCATACTTACCTATTACTGGAATCAAAGTAGCTCACAATTTAGGACCCATTTTTCAGTGTTAATAATATATTCCGTGGTGTTTGGCAACTGGGCTTAACCCAGTTGTACTTAAATGTCCCTTGGTGCCTATTGGCCTAACTCAAATCTGTCTCCTGCTTGATAAGGAGGGAAGTGGAAATTATATTTATTTTTCCCTACTCCTCCGCTGTACACTTCTGATTAATTTCGGTGCGGGATCCAAGACAGTTGAATCGTTTCTCCGGGACTCGTCGGGCTTCATTAGCTCGGCGTTTTTCTGGTGGTCGCCACTGGTGATTTTGGCTTTCAGGAGTAGCAGTGGCTGGGAATGAACAAATTCCGCAGCCCTGGCAGGCACTGGCCCTAGCGGGCTCCGTCTACTATGCTGACATCTCTTTAAGGCACGCGTGGAACACAAAGCGCCGTCGACCCGGGCTTGGTTATAATGCAATGGCGAACTACCCAATGCTTGCGATCCGCAGGCCCTGGAAACGCAGCCTATCAACGCTTGGTGAGGTCGGTCCATAAACGTCTATCGTTAGGTACTTGCCTAGGTACCGAAACTTCTGCCTTCCCTTGAAAAGCAAGTTAAGCTCTCATTGTAGTTCTTTGAAAGTCGTAGCTGAGTCAACAGTGCGGTTCTATAAAAATGTCGCGTTGAAGTCGTGGGTGAAGTGATCACGAAGTGAATTGTCAAAGCATACAAACAAGATTTAATGCCAGCTCACTTGTCGTTCACTCCACCTAAGTACACGATGAGATGTCGACAGAATTGACTGGCTGAACTCGGAAATCAAAAAGTCAAAACACTAGAGAACACAAATACATATACATCATTTTGTGACCAGTGCGTGTCGCCAGTGGTGACATGGGTGACATAATTATGGAACTGTCGGTCTATTCTGTTGACATCTCACCATGATCATTTTGGAATGAACGACTAGTGAGCTGTCATTCTTATCTTGTTTGTATGGTTTGACAGCTCACTTTTCGTTCACTCCACTCAATAAGATATCGACAGAATCGACTGGCTGAAACGTGGTCGCTTATCTACTATGGGCCTCATCAGAAGGCTTAAAGTCACACAAAGGGCAATGGAGAGGGCAATGCTTGGAGTTTCCTTGCGTGATCGAATCAGGAATGATGATATCCGCAAGAGAACCAAGGTTACCGACATAGCCCGAAAGATCGAAGCGTTCACTTCGACAAGTTAACAGCCGGTCGATTCTGAAAACATGTCGTAGTGAACATTTAGGCGAAGTGAACGAAAGGTGAACTGTCAAACCATTCAAACAAGATGCAATAACAGCCGGTCGATTCTGTCGACATCTCACCGTGATCTCTTAGGTATAGTGAACAACAAGTGAGCTGTCATGTCATCTTGATTGTATGGTTTGACAGCTCACTTGTCGAACACTTCGCCTAAGTGTTCACTTCGATACGATTATAGAATCGCACTGCAGAATCGCATTGCAGGATTCAACATGACGCCCGTGTCATAAGACACTACTTTATCCCCTCGATTCATAATCCTACTATATGGATGTTTGTTACTCTTTCACGCTAATACTACTGAACCGATTACGATGAAATTTGGTATGTAGCTGAAGAGCCAGAATAACACATAGGCTACTTTTTATACCGGAGTTCCCGAGGGATCGGGATTGACACGGGAATTACGAGAATTTATACGCGGATGAAGTCGCGGGCGGCCTCTAGTCTATTATAATAAATTACCGGAAAACATAAAGCAAGAAAACAAAACCGGTTTATTTTTAAATATCTAAGTTAAAACAATTTTTAATTAAAAAAAGCTATTACACAGTGGAAGAATACTTAACGGATAAATTTTGATCAAAAGAAATATATTTATACACTTAATAATAATAAATAAATGACACTATATTCCATTAATAATAATTTACTATGATATTAATAATAATAAGCAAATTATATTCTATTCTATTCTATTGATAATGATAAATAAATGATATTTTATACCATTGATAATAAATAATAAATGACATTCTTTTCCATTGATAAAAATAAATAAATTACATACCATTCAATTGACAATTGTATTCTATTAATAATGATAACTAAATACCATAATATTCTAATAGTAAAACCTTTAAATATAAAATCAACTAATAAATTACATCAATAAATGACATACTATTAAATTGACAATTATAAATAAATGACATTGTATTCTATTAATAATAATAAATAAATGAAATTTCATTCTATAAATAATGACAACTAAATACTATTCTATTCCAATAATTAAACATTTCAATATAAATGAGCAAATAATATTTTCCATCAATAATAATAATAAATATACGACATTGGATTCTAATAATAACGATAACTAAATAACATACTATCGTAATAATAAACATTATCGTGATACAAAACTAAAAAAGTAGGTAGGTAATAATTATATGTAACTACATGTAAAAAACATTAGAAAAAGCTGGACAGGAACTAAAAAACAACACTTATTTTACTAGAAAAGAATTTAAAGCACTCTTCCTCTCTCCTAATTATTTTAAAGTTTGCTGTGCCCGACAGGGTCCATAGTTGTTTCAATTTGAATCTATTTTACCACCTGTATGTGTACATTATGGAATGCAATAAACGATTTGATTTGATTTGATTTGAGGTACCATAGGTATTGCGATTAGATTTGATCACAGCTAGTCTATACTGTAAATAACCATTTCGATATCGACTTCACCTGAGTGACTAAGCTTACAAAGTGAACTTTATTTCACACATCATAAGGTCTTACATTTATACGAATTTGAAACTCACCTCGGATTCCGCTGTCGAGACACGAAAATGTTGTTACAGAATAGCACTGCAGGGCTGGGTACTTAAGTACCTATTGTAAATATTGATATAGTAAAATAGGTACCCACGTACTATTCTGACCACAATAAATTAAGCAGGATAAAATTTGCGATGACCTAGAATCGTTAATGCTGATAAATAATGGCACACAGGCAATTTTATTTGATTTATTTATAAGTAAATAGTTTACCAACGTCAAACCACAACAATGCTCGTGAATTTTCAGTGTAATTTATTTTTCCTCTTGATTAAACGCGGTAATGCTCGTGGCTAAATAATAACAGCCGAGGTTAAGCAACGCTTGCCAAGGTTGGTCCGTGGATGGGTGACCATCTTATCATACCGAGTTTCCTCCGCGCCTCAGAAAGAAAATCAATTGTAGATGTTTGGCAGTCGTTACAAATTGTCAGAAGCCATTAAATCTGACTTCAGTTTTACCAAGAAGTACTGTTACCCAGTTAATGGGTTGGGGAGGTCTGGTGGGCAGCCGCTCCACGTAAAATACTGGTATTCGGCTGAATCCGGTTTGACTGGAAGCCGACCCCAATACAGTTGGGAAAAGGCTAGGAAGATGATAACTAAACGTGGTAATGGTTTAGGGGTGCTACATATATACCTACTTACAATCGCTTCGGCAGTATTTTGTTGACCCACAAGGCCGGCTCGAATTCATCACTACTTACATTTAGGGTTGCCAGATCTTCAAATCGAAAATCGGACAGACCAGCCAATTGAGCTGGACGTTTAGGTAAAAAAGTTTACACCTTTATACACAGATACACGCGGTATAGAGGTTTCTAATATCATTTTTTTCTAAACTGAATAGTTTGCTAGAGATACCCTTCCAAAGTGGTAAAATGTGTGTCGCCCCCCCTGTAACTTCTAAAATAAGAGAATGATAAATCTGAAAAAAATATATGATGTATATTACCATGTAAACTACCAGCAAAAATTGGTTTGAACGAGATCTAGTAAGTAGTTTTTTTTAATACGTCATAAATCGTATAAAACGATAATGGTACGGAACCCTTCGTGCGCGAGTCCGACTCGCACTTGACCAGTTTTTTAAATTAAAGCAAGGCTTTTTTTATAATATTGAATAATTCTATTGTAACAAAAATAAAATTGAATATAATATCTGTCTTTATCATGTAGGTACCTATGTCCTTTAGCACCATTTCTATAATTGCAATACAGTAGTACGCAAGCGATACAAGATGAGGTAAGGCGGACCGGGTATTAAGAAACGACACGCCAGCATTAATGACATCATCCGTCGGGCTCTTGTCACCGGGGTGCCACTTGTTTTAGAACCCAAAGCGAAGCGCCAAAACGTGACGATGGGAAGAGGCCAGATGGGATGACCATAATGTCTTGGAAGGTGGGTAGGCCTTTGGTTAGAGATGCAATATGTGTGGACACCCTATTGCGCCGTCCCATCTTCTTAGCACGGCGGGCTGTGCTGAGGCGGCTGCTGCAGGGTCAGAAAACCTCAAAAGGCGCAAATATAACAACCTAATTGGGAGTTATATGTTGAGCCTTTTGGCGTTGAAACAATATCATAGACTTTATGGACTATATACTCTATGGACTCTATAGACTCTATGGACTCTATAGACTCTATGGACTCTTTAGACTCTATGGACAGACTCATGGGTCTGAGTGCACATTGAGTTTTTCGGGAGATTAGCAAACAACTTGTCGACAGTTCACGTGACAAGAGGGCTGGACTTTTCTTCGGCCAAAGAATCAGCATTGCCAATTTAACGCGGCAATGCTGCCAGTGTTTTGGGCTCTTTTGCCATTGACAGCGATGTGGATTATTTTTTTGATTAATTTCTTTTATTGATTGATCTGTTTTATTTTGTTTTTAAACGCGTTTGGACATTAGATAAGTACTAGTATTTGTATTGTTGTTTAGTTTGTATTTAAAGCCTATTAAATATGTTTCCGTCTAATTTGACCGGACACTCACTCGAATGTTGTATTTTATTCGACTAGATTCGGCCGATCGGTTAGCACTATCTACTGAACTATTTTCATTCAGCCCCGAAAATACTTCAACATGCTTCTGCTCTCCTGTTACTTGTGAATCTGAAGCACAAAGGCTGCAGAAACTTCTGATTTCCACTTTCTCATCCGCCTCAATTAAGCCATACCTTTCATCGGGATGAAAAGGAGCCTCTGTGTTATTCCAGGATGTGAACAATATGTGTGCCAAATTTTATCCAAATCCCATCAGCCATTTTTGCGTGATTGACGGACAAACATACGCATTTATAATATAGGTAGGATGGGTTTGCTCTTTACACTAGTCTAGGTCAGAGATGAAAGAGACAAAGTCTACGATGGAGCGAGCTCACCCAGAAGTAGCCTGTTCACTCTAACTTTGAACAGATTAGGGTTGTAAGCGTTCGGAAACACAGACGCATGCAGAGACTTTCTTTGCTTTGCGTATTATAAAAGACGTTTGGAAACTCTAAGTAGGTACGAATTGGTAGAATAGCAACAAGATAGGGATGGTACTTGCAGTGCGTCTGGATGTCCGATGGTAGAATGGTTCCGGCGCGATGATGTCGTGGAGTTCTTGGGCACACTCACCGAAGTACAATCTGTAGAAGACCGACAAGCAGGCAACCTTGCAGCTAGAATAAGTGTGTACCTACAATGCGTTTCAAATAAGAATAGGATCGACTTAGCGCCATACTGTGACGTCAATTCAAACCAATTCGGTAGTGTGAGCAAAGCAATTTTTTTTTTAAATAATTGAGCGAAAAAAGTTTTTTGGTATGGTTTAAAGTATCTAACAATGACTTTAAATAATGAACTATTATACTTAGCTAATTTACTACTATTGAACGTTTTTATTTAAATTTAATTAAAGACTTATACAAACAAAGTAAAATAAACCGTTATCGATATGCAACTAAGTTTTCTTTGCAAACCGTCAACCAGATAGGTAGAGGTCATTGACGTTCCTATTCTCATTTGAAACGCATTGTAGGTATATACTTGCTACGTAAACATACAATATATAGTATAGACTCATTCTCTTTTGCATTGTATAATTTTACTCATAAATTATTTCGTACCTAACGAATGTAACCATGATTTTGTAAACAATGACAACTGGTTTAAAAGAGTGTCCATGAAGTTTCTTGCTCGTTCTTCTCCACAGGACCTACTCTTTGGAACGTGCAACTGCCGCGCTGGAGACAGGGTCGGTGGGTGTGTTATGTTGCAGAACAACCTGCTGCTCTTGTCGCTAGCGCGGCAGGATTAGCTTCATTTATTTGACTGACAGACCTTGACTTTCAAAAGTGCCTGTAACTGGTCTATTTGAAATAAAGGATTTTGTATTTTGTATTTTTTGTATTAATAATGCTACCAACATCATACAAAAAGCTGTAATAATAGTAAACGTATTGTTCATTTTCCTTGTTTAAATAATACTATTATAGGTACGGATATTAGTTTTATTGGCATTTAACATTATTAATTATGATAAGTTTTGTTTACTTGCTCATTTAGGTACCTATACAACGTGCAGCAGAATAAACGCAAAACCTCAAAAAGGGGTCATTGTACCTAGGTATCTCTCATTATGAACAACTTTTACCTTGCAGGGACGTAGGTACCGCCGTATCAAGGACTAGCTGACCCACGCAACTTCGTCTCTGCGTCACATTTTCCATTATTGCTCCGCTCCTATTTATCTTAGCGTGATGATATATAGCCTATAGCCTTCCTCGATAAATGGGCTATCTAACACTGAAATAATTTTTCAAATCGGACCAGTAGTTTCTGAGATTAGCGCGTTCAAACACACAAACTCTTCAGCTTCATAATATCTATACTATATAATCTATACTAATATTATAAAGAGGTAAAATTTGTTTGTAAGTTTGTATGTTTGTAAGTTTGTATGTAGGGCGTAAACTCAGGAACTACTGATCCGATTTGAAAAATGCTTTCAGTATTAGATGGCCCATGTACCGAGGAAGGTTATAGGCTATATATCATCACGCTAAGACTAAAAGGGGCCGAGCATTAATGGAAAATGTGACGCAAACGAAGTTGCGTGGGTCAGCTAGTATAATATATAATACTAGCTGACCCGTGCAACGTCGTTTGCGTCACATTTTCCATTACTGCTCCACTCCTATTTGTCTTAGCGTGATGATATATAGCCTATAACCTTCCTTGATAAATGGGCTATCTAACACTGAAATAGGTAATTTTTCAAATCGGACCAGTAGTTCCTGAGATTAGCGCGTTCAACCAAACAAACAAACAAACAAACTCTTCTGCTTTTTAATATTAGTATAGATATAATAATATTATAAAGCAGAAGAGTTTGTTTGTTTGTTTGGTTGAACGCGCTAATCTCAGGAACTACCAAAAAAAAAACTACCGATTATGCAAAAAAGTACCTATATTTCGACACTCTCAAAGTAATCAACATTTGTAAGGTAGGTATTTCCCGTTGACTTGAACTATGAAATTTGGCAAGTAATATCGTCTTTTACTACCAGTATAGGCAAAAGTTTAAAAACTACACATTTTGAAATCATAAGAAAAGCCTTTATTTAAAATATATGTGCCTAAATACAAAGTATGGAACCCTCGGTAGGAGAGTCCGACTCGCACTTATCTGGTTTTGTTTTAATAGTGCTACGGGTTGTGTTGATATCTCATACAATCTAGCCCAAATTTACTTCTTCTTACTAATACTAAGAAATTATAAAACTTATAAACTTAGAAATTAGAAAATTTGAAAATCTAAACTAACAAAATTGGTCGATGACATGTTTTAGTTCGTTTATTCATTTATTTTTGAATATTTCTTAAAAAAAAAAACAAAAAACATTAAAAATATAAAGAATAATGATCCGCCGGTGTCGGGAGCAGGGTCCAAGCTACGTGTGGTTAGGGCTCCAGAGAAAGGAACCTCCTCACAATACGAGCCGTATCGAGGAGTACCTACTGCCTTCTATATCAGGCCCTTTACCCAACTACGTAACGCCAGCTTCGACAGGTGGTCGACGACATGTTTTAGTTTATTATTAGTCCTAATTATATAACTGTATAATATATATAGTGAGAGTTATTTAAAAATAAATACTTATATACTTTATTGTACACCCCTAAAACTAAAAATATTCTAAAATTACTTTACAAAATCATGTTTAGTGTGGATGAAGTTCTCCGATTATACGCGCGTAGTGGGACTCTTCTTTTTGATCCTGTTGTCGGCATGCGTTCTCGAAATTAAGATCAGCGTATAAAACTTGATTTTGGTGTGCCTGTAATTAAAAAAAAAGGACGTTCTTGAAAATTAAGACATTTAAGAGTAGGGAATTTGCATGCGATTTTTTCATTTTCAAAATGAATTACGTATTAACTCTTGTAAACAATCATTTTGATTCAATTTTGATTCTATTCGCATTATTAGTATTATATTTTTAGATAAACTGTATAGATAATTAATATTTTTTCATGCATATTCCCTATTGGTAACAGTAGCGTGGCCAGACCCCTCTCGCTACGCCACTGCAACTATGGAGGCGGCCCGCAACGGGTGACTTAATGAAGGTAAACTTAGATAGGTACACATTATTTTAAAAACAATTATTTGATTCTGATTGATTTGATTTTTAAAAACGATTCTTATTTGTACAACACAAATACAAAAAAAATCCCATACACACATATATCTCGACTTTTATTTTGTATTACAGACCTAACTTGACAGTTCAACTGTCAGATTTTCACAAAAAAAGATAATTGGTGTAAGAATGGACGAAATTGAATGAACTTCTCTTGACTCTAGTCTTGGTCAGAGATGACAGAGACAAAGTCTACGATGGAGCGAGCTTACCCAGAAGGAGCGAGCGAATAATGTTTTTACTAACTTATTTGAATAGGTACAATTAAAAGTCGAAACATACATATTATATAAAAACTAATAATATGATATAGTACCAAAATTTGTAAATATGTGTGTGTTTGCATTGTACAGACTCAAGTACCCTGGCGGTTGGGAGTGTCATCACTTAAAAGCCTAGCTGATGGTGGCGTATGCGATGGATCATTTGACTCCATTCAAAATTGTTGAGACGAATGGGCCTGGCGCATGTCATGGCGCCGTCGGTTGGGACTAGTCATTTCTCAGCTGCCATGGTTTATTTTAAAGTGAAAATCCCTATCAATATATAATTTGAAAGTGAATTGAAACGGAGAGGTGAACAATTTGTTCACCTCTCCGTTTCAATTCACTCCGTTTGCAGTAGCGCTTGTCTCAAGTAAAATCGTTTTTGCAAATTGGCTGTGACTGACGGAGACATTTGTCTCTCCGTCAGTCACAGCAGCAGACACATTAGTGATCCGTTTTTCACTGTAGGAATGAAAACAGAATCCAAAAACCATCAGCAAAACGAGAGCCGGCGCCCCTGTCTTCTATCCCCCAGGCCTAAGGAGAAATACGCCACTGAAAGCAGTTCAAATAACATACTCACTTGGTTATCTGACTCCACTATTTCTTCAACTGGTTGCGATTTTTTAAACCAGCATTTCTTGGTAATGATGCAGAATGCCACCACCAGAGTAGAGACTCCAATGAGCATCACAAATACGTATAGTAACCAACTATAATCATTGTTTTGCATTGACGACTCCCCCAGGTCTACACGATCTGCAACAGAGCAATGCTTTTGTGAACCTAGCCTAGCCTTTTTCCAACCATATTGGGATCGGCTCCCAGTCAAATCGGATTCGGCTAAATACCAGTATTAGAAAACGACTACAGTTGTTGTTTTTGTTGACCGTTTGTATCGGGCCTGAATTGTACTAAAAATCATTTGACGAACTCCAGCTGGATTTGACGATTTTCGAATCTAATGTCAGGCAGAGGTACCTAGGACTACCGAATATCAGCCACCCTGCGAAGATCGTCGCTCCACCTAGCCTGAGGGCGTCGTACCTTACGATTGGCGATTCGCGGTCTCCACTCGTGAACTCGTGTACCAACGGTCATCGATTCTACGGCTAATATGGCCTGCCTATTGCCACTTCCGCTTGGTTATTCTGTGAGCTATGTCCACAACTTTGGTTCTTGTCGGATAACTTCGTTGCGGCATCGATCTCTCAAAGAGACCCCAAGCATAGCCCGTTCCATAGCTCGCTGAGCGGCCTTAAATTTATGGACCAGCCATACCGTGAGTGTCCACGTTTCGGCACCGTAAGTCATAACAGGTAGGACGCCCTGATTGAAGACCTTAAGTCTTTAGGCTCTGTGGAACAGTGGAATACGTGGCGAGAAGAGTCGGCAAGCTTCCCAGCTGAATTCTTCTGTTAGCCTCTCTCTCAAAGTAGTTCTTACCAAACTGCAGAGTGTGCTCGAGGTACACGTATGTACAGGCAAACTCTTTTTTTTCACCACTCCAGAACTTTTTGGCCCCATCGATCACCTGTTCCACAATTAAGCTGGGCGCCCGGTGGCTTTAATTAGGTTCACTGTCCGCAAAGCAGACACAATAGTAAAACAATCAGCGCAGACCACATGTGGTCTGTTGGACTGTGAACTGGTTAGGGAAGTTTCGTGGTATCTCGTCTCACATACCACAGTGTCTCAAGACGAAGGTCTATGACCAGTGCGTGTTGCCAGTGATGACTTATTTAATCGAAACGTGGTCTCTCACAATGGGCTTCACCAGAAGGCTTAAAATCACTCAAAGGGCAATGAAGAGGGCAATGCTTGGAGTTGCTTCGCGAGATCGAATCAGGAATGGTACTATCCGCAAGAGAACCAAGGTTTACCGACATAGCCCGAAGGATCACCAAACTGAAGTCGCAGTGGGCACGGTCGATTCCCGCACGGAACAAATATTTGTACGACCTACATGTATTGTTCCGAGTCTGGGTGTTTTTATATCTATAATATGTATGTATTTACAAAAAAAAAAAAACAAGGTTGGTATATAAGTAGTTTATCAGCCATCTCGTTACCATAACACAAGCATTAGGTTGCTTAGCTTGGGACTATATGGCGTTGTGTGAAATGTCCAAGGATATTATTATTTATTTATTTATTTTATTTAGATAAGATATAATATATAAGATAGGCTTTCCTATGGCCAGAACTATAGATGACGAATAGGTATAAGGCAGAACGCGAGGGAGTTCGCATCCCTAAGGTCGAATAAGTTTAAGGTAAAGAACACCCAGCTTCGATAGTACTCCTAAATAAGCTTTGTATGAATAAGGTGATAAATCCAAGTCACTTACCTGCATGATCGGTGGACTGGTTCGCGACATTTTCAATTGATTCATTGCGCTGGTAAATAAGTATAGTTTTATTAACGACAAAACGTGTGAGGGTCAATTCTTTGAGCGAATTTGCCTTTTGGACGTAGTAAAGGCAACACAGAATGGTTCCATTGTATGCCAAATTTAATTTGTCATAGAACACTTGTGTATCAATTGTTTTTATCTTGTTGTTTGTTGTATTAATAACGCCTACATGTAAATCTGCAAAAATATGTTATATTTTTAGTTTCAAAAGCTGGTTCCAATCTACACGCCTGGGAACTGGTTTATGAAACTAAAAATAAAAGGAGAATATGTGTATAACGTCATAATGATATACGCCATAAAATAATGAGTAGTACTTTTAATAACTTTAAGGTTATGTTAGTCGAATTGGTCTTTAAGGTTGTATTGGTTTTTTGTTTTTTTTTAATTAAATATGCAAAAGTAATACAAAAATACTTAAAATAAGTGTTCCACAAATACTATCTTTCACCAACGATTGGAGAAACTCATGAGGAACCTTTCAGTTTACAGTACTGTGGTAAACCTTCTTAGCAGCTTCATATAGCTGGCAAGGTCTGGAAAGCTTTGTAAGGTCAAAAAAAATACCGCGTGTATCTGACATCGACGCACAAACGATTTCCGTGGGTCCACCAGGGCATGATTCTGGACACCCCAGTGTTGGAATTTTTCGTCGGTTCTTTTCTCATTTATTATTTTTTTTCAAGAGTACCACAAATAGGTATCAGCTCAGCTGAGCTGATATCTATTTGTGGTTTTATTGAGATTGCTCTTTTTAGTGAAAGTAGTTAATTAATTTTTTTTTTATTAAAAATCTCATTGGATTAGGTCAGAATAACGATTATGAGCAGTCTAAAGTAAAAAGTCCCTTGAAAAAAATGAAAAAATTAGAAAAAAGCCGACGAAAAATTCTAAGTCTAGGGTGTCCAGAATCATGCCCTGGACCCATGGAAATCGTTTGTGCGTCGATGTCAGATACACGCGGTATATATATACAAGAATAGTTTTAAAGTTAGAACGTCTAAAGCGGTTTGTTATCAAAAGATCAGTCATGTATTAGCTTCCAACTGGGCTAGATCCTGTAATAATTTTATAGACCCAATCGTTGTATGATTTCTACTAGTTAGTGATACCGTAGCGCTGGCAGCCCGCGGTATCTCAGAACCTACCATTTATTTTTAAGGATGGGAACTTATCGAATGACTCCTCCCGCTCTTGGTAAAGCAGTGACTCCTACTGACTAAAACCCATCCGTGTTCCTCCTAATGCCCTTTGCGTTCCAGGGCCGCGGTGACTCTTTCGAACAAATCCCGCAACCCCGGGAGCAATCGAACAGGGGCCCGAGTCTGCTATTTTTATAAATTTGTCATTCCGAAACGATCCCATTGTCATGTCATTGTCATTTTGCTAAAAGTTCGTAATCTGCTAAATTCATAATCGCACGCCTCGCACGGTCACTGGCACGTCAGTGGCCGGTCAGTGGGACGTCAGTGGTCTCGTAATAGAATTGCGGTAGGAATGCCGTATTGCCATTATTTTAAAACCGAGCTAAATTTGAGCATTTATTCATGCCAGATTTTATTTATATTTAGTTTTACATTTATTTATTAGTGTTATAAGCAATCTGAAGTAGTGAGAAGTTCGTAAATACTAAATCTGTCATTATGTACGAGATTACCATTCATATGGCTTTCTTTCAATGGCGTGTCAGTGGTTGATCATTGGAATGTCATAATGACGCCATTATGATACCATTATGTTAGTAGATTACCAAACTTGTCAAAATCAACCATTTTGAAATCAGTGATCGACCATTCTGACACTATTGTAATAGCAGACTCGGGCCCCTGAACTTCGATCGCGTAAAATGTGTGCTCAACCGATTACATTACCGCTGAACTTAGGTATGCCCGACCGAAGTTTGGCTGTACGCTATACCGCAACGTAATTTCAAAATAATATATCGTCAGTAATTCAAATAGCATTGCAGGTGTAATCATGCGCCGTGTCGATGGCGCGTTATAGTGTTCCACGCGCGCCTCAAAGAGAGTCAGCAGCACACAGAGGGGCCCGAAAGGGCCAACGCTTGCCGGAGTCGCGGGATTATTCGAAAGAGATACCGTGGCTCCGGAACACAAAGGGCAATGAAGGAACATGGATGGGTTTTAGTCAGTAGAAGTCCGACACACACTCCCCCCTCCTGCTCCACCCAGAGCGGGAGGAGTCATTGGATGATTTCCCATCCCTAAAAAAAAAACTAAAGGTGTAATCATGCCGAACTTCGGTCGCGTATCTTCGACATTGTGTGTTAAGACAAGTTTCAGACTGACGCTTCCGTTCCGCAGCTGTGTAAATTGAGCCTAAGTAATTATTACTCACAAACTACTACGCCTCGGTCTTTTTCATCTTTAAGGCATTCAAACTTTACGTATTTTGTTTCAAAATACTTTAAAGTTGTCGCATTGTAGTCTTTAACTGTAACAAAAGAAAAAAATGTTCATAAAGATGCAGTATAATGATGATGAATCGCAAAACACCTATGTACAGTTCGAACCACGTTATTGATTGCGCAAGATGTTAATTTGCCAAAAAACATATGACAGCGCATGCGCGGGTCGCAAGATGGCGTCGTGTAATGAGGTCTCAGTCGTTCGTATACGCTCGATGCATATTTGTGTCCCGCTTGCACAATGCAACACGACTGTCGATGCGAAAAGTGTTACACGATGTTATTGTTTTAAATTATTATTTTTTTACTGATTGATTTGTGTTTTGTGTGTTTTTGTGCTGTATATGTTTGTTGTGTTGCTTTGTGATTTTGTTATTGTTACTGGTTGTGTTTCTTACTTGTTTATATTATATTACGTACTAGCTGGCCCGCGCAACTTCGTCTGCGTCACATTTTTCATTAATTCTGCGCTCCTTTTTGACTTAGCTTTATGATATAGCCTTCCTCGATAAATGGGCTTATCTAACACTGAAAGTTCCTGAGATTAGCGTGCTCAACCAAACAAACAAACAAACTCTTCTGCTTTATAATATTATAAGTTTTCCTCTTTATAATATTAGTGTAGATAAAGATTAATAGCATGAGTAAAATAAACGCGTTTAAATGTAGTCCAAAAAAATCAAGATTTTTAAATAAAAAATGGTTGTTGTGCCTCACTCGACATAGATAGGTATAGTGTGTCGCGGACTTTTTTGTAGATATTTATAAGATCTACAATTAAATAGAACAATGTATGGTTCTATCTTTTATAGTTTAGGCAGCGTACACAAAATAAGTAACTTTTCTGGTTGATTTTTACACCTTGTGTCCGAAAAACCCAAATATCTTACGGAACCCTATTTTTTCCCAAAATATAATATAGCCTATGTTACTCGTGGATAATGTAGCTTTCGAATGGTGAAAGAATTTTTAAAATCGGTCCAGTAGTTTTTGAGCCTATTCATTACCATCAAACAAACAAACAAAGTTTTCCCCTTTATAATATTAGTGTAGATTAGTGTAGATGAATCAGAAATGAATATTCTACGAACGTAACACTTGTTCACGTGATTGCACCGCCCCGGTCGTCATTAAAACCTAACTTCCGAGCGGCAAAGAACCGTGGTTCGAACTGTATGCGTAGTTTGGGATTGCGGCAACCACCATCTTTTTATGTTGCCATGCTAGAATTAGAGGAACTCATCCATAGTTTATAAGTATAATAGCTGACCCGCACAACTTTGTCTGCGTCACATTTTCCAATATTTCTCCGCTCCTATTTGTCTTAGCGTGATGATATATAGCCTTCCTCGATAAATGGGCTATCTTACACTGATTTTTTTTCAAATTGGACCAGTAGTTCCAGAGATTAGCGCGTTCAACCAAACAAATAAACAAACAAACAAACTCTTCTGCTTTATAATATTAGTATAGCTAGGTAAAGATTATTGAATACTCACTCGAATTTGTGACCATACTTTTTTGAAACCGTATTATACTTTTTCCAGCTACATTTACTGCAGTATTATCATCAAATAATTCTAATGTGATATTTAATTTTAGGTTTCGATATTGGATGCTCATCCTATTGCCAATGGTGGATTCTGCAATTTAGGTATTAAAAATCAATTAATGTCCTTGTGTAGAAATATTTATTTCAACGTCTACCTGAATAAACAGATTATCTGAAAGAGGTAATTTTATTCGTCTGTTTGAACAACTTTTAGTGCTCGTTTACGGAGAAGCGGGCCGATGCGCGGGGCAGTGGGCGTGAGACGCCGCCCGGGGCTCCTTCTGGGTAAGCTCGCTCCATCGTAGACTTTGTCTTTGTCATCTCTTAGGCCTTAGTGTGAGTTTTTTCGACTCACGTTCGAACGCGTTCGATTGCGAGCGCGTTAGAATTTAGTATGGGAAATTAGGTTCTACGAGTGACCACCAGGTGGCACTACAACTAAATTCCCATACTAAATTCTAACGCGCTCGCAATCGAACGCGTTCGAACGTGAGTCGAAAAAACTCGCACTAAGGCCTTTGACCAAGACTAGAGTCAAGAACAAACACATCGCAAATAAAAAAAAATTGTCGTGGATAACGATATTGTTTTAATAAAAGTTGCTCAATTGATTATTGTAGTAGTGGGTATTGGTAAACGCCGCCGTGACGTCAGTTGTCAGTTGTAATGGCGGTACGTGGACAGAGTCGTATTGGAGAGTGGGGACTTTGCCGAGCGCACTTTGGCTCGAGACACCAACTAGGACACTCGTCGAGAACGAACGTGTCGGTTTACCTATTTCAATGATATTAAACAGACTTCTTTAATAATGGTATAAATGCGAGTTCTTCTAACTCAACAGACAAATGTGTTGCTGTGGAGTTTGTTGGCCACTTCTTCTCCACAGCTAAAACACTACGAAGTGGTAACGGGCGGGCGTTTTGGGGGACTGTCTATTTGTAAGTTTGACGTTCAAAAAGTACTGCCACAGTTAATAAAGTAAGGTCAGTACTGTATTGAGTGTTATTGTTATGTCGCGGGTTCGATTCCCGCACGGAACAAATATTTGTACGACCTACATGTATTTGTTCCGAGTCTGGGTGTTTTTCTATCTATAATATGTATGTATTTACAAAAAAAAAAAATGTATATAAGTAGTTTATCAGCCATCTCGTTACCATAACACAAGCATTAGGTTGCTTAGCTTGGGACTATATGGCGTTGTGTGAAATGTCCAAGGATATTTATTTATTTATTTATTTTATTTATTTATTCTACAATGAACCCGAGACCACCGAACCCAAACGATGATGGCGCTATCGCTCAGCCGTCGCTGACGCCGACAAATATGTATTTACTTTTTTCTGCTGTTTGTAAATGTTTTGTGGAAGCAAGATAATCGTGAAAAAACGATTTAAGTGTCCTTTGACCTTTAATAACTTACGACTCAGACACGAGACTTTTTGAGGCTTTTGACAAAACATTTAGAACGCCAAAATAAATGTGCAAACGAGTTTCAAGCTTATTATCTCTCATTCCATGTTGAAACGCCAAATTCTTTATTTTCGACTAGCTTCTTCCCGCGACTTCGTCTGCGTAGACTTTAGGACTGGTGCGCAACTTAATTGCCTCATTTTCTCATTCTTGTAATTGCATCTTCATGATTCTGGTATCCAGATAGTGTGAGTCTTTGGGTTGCGGCTGCTGTGAAAGGTTTGACATAAACACTGCTCTCCTGGTACTCGAGAATCTTTGGCGCACACAAATTCAGCCCCGAAAATACTTCGACAATGCCTACAAAGGCTGCAGCAATTTCTGATTTCCACTTTCTCATCCGCCTCCATTAAGCCATGCCTTTCATTGGGATAAAAAGTAGCTTATGTGTTATTCCAGGATATGAACTATATGTGTGCCAAATTTCATCCAAATCCCATAAGCCGTTTTTGCGTGATTGACGGACAAACATACACATTTATAATATTAGAAGGATGGGTTTGCTCTTGACTCTAGTCTTGGTCAGCGATGACAGAGACAAAGTCTACGTTGGAACGAGCTTACCCAGAAGTAGCCTGTTCATTCTAACTTTGAAAAGATTAGGGTTGTAAGCGTTCGGAAACACAGACGCAGGCAGAGAGTTCCACTCCTTTGCTGCGCGCATATCTATATTTGCATACCTAGATACTAGCTTTTCGTTAATTTGTTATTGGAAGAGCACGAGTCATATTATTCATGCCATCAATTTCCATGCAGACCTACATGATATGTATGTATTCAATTTACCGCGTGTATCTGACATCGACGCACAAACGATTTCCATGGGTCCAGGGCATGATTCTGGACACCCCAGTGTTGGAATTTTTCGTCAGTATTTTCTCATTTTTTTCAAGAGTACCACAAATAAGTCAAGAGCCACAAATAAAACAAGCTCAGCTGAGCTGATATCTACAGTATGTCTACGACATATATGCAATAATTGAAACCACAAGTAACACTTGTCCACAGAAGTATAAATAAATTGTTATAAATTTAAAAAAACGTAAATGAAAAAATTTAAGTTTTCAAACAAAATAAATATGAAAATAAATTTAGTAAAAGTAAATCACCCTATTTAGAAAACGTACCTTGACCTCGACTGACCTCGAGAAGTGCGGCAACAATGCTCGCGCGGCGGCGTTTTGATTTATCTTTGGCAATTGCGATGAAATTCACTATGGTTATTTTTCACCCGTTCTTTTTTACTTCGTGATAATTTGATTACTGAACTAATCTAAATAAATTCTGTCATAGCACAAGATGGATTAAAACTTAAATTTTCTCATGTTCAAAATGTCCACCACGTTTCAACCAGGATTCGAGTGTTTATTTCACCGTAAAAAAAAGTACCTAGGTATGTACAAATAAAATTAAAAACACAATTTACACACACAAAAGTCCAGTACCTACTCAGTGTCTATTTCACTGTAAGAAAATAATTACTAATACATACAAGTGAATAACAAAAATCACGTAAAACAATGCGTGTACTTAAGTACCTATCAAATCTTTGCGAAATGCACACACGCTATCCCGGAAGACTCGCGGTGAACTGACAAAACTTACATCCGTACTGGCAAAAAATAGAAGTCATAGGTAAATAGGGTAAACAATGTAATAATTATCTTTTATCGATACTTTTCTACAATTACTTATCTAATAAAGACTTAATACGCAATCAAGGCATTACAATACTAGTACTATTTTTAATAACCGTATTTAACAGTGAAGTGATAGTTAAATTTATTGGACTTTTAAAATAAATTTTAATTTTTGTACGTTTCGACTTACGAAACTACCGTAGGTACTACCTAGAGTAGTGTAGTGTAGTAGTGAGTAATGTAGAAAACGGGTGAGCACGTTTTTTTAATAGGATGTTTCTTCCTAAAATGTAAACATTATTACATTATTTTTTATCTCTAAATCCACTCAATTATAGTTTTTAATCAGAATAGGTAGGTAGGTACATAGTGGTGCTATAATAATTCTAAACTAACCATGTCCATTAAAAATAGAACATCTTTTTTGCTAACCGATCATTATTCTCTTCAAAAGACAATGAGAGAAAGCTGATAATATTGTCGATAACTGTGTCCAACCCTACGCGTCGAGCGCGCGCGCAACCCGCTCCCCGCGCCCCTCCTCGCCAAAAGCCGAAGGCCTTTGAAAAAGCCGACACACGCGTGCCGCGTCTTTTTGTACTAAGCCGACAAACGAACCGCGCCGCCGTGACTCGCAGTGTACACTTGCAGGTATTGTTGGAGTGTCTCAGTGAAAATGAATTTGAGTAAAAATAACAAAATAAAATTTCGGCCGTGACAGGTCAAGAACATTTCACAAGGAGAAATTTCACGTACGAATGTAACGAAAAACAAACAATATTAAGATTTTTAATAGTTGGTCCTACAATGTTCCCTCTGGTTAGGGACAAATGCCTCTTCTCTGTGAGATGGAGTGGGTTGCAATCCACTACGCGGGCATACGGGTTGGTAGAAATCACATGTCTTCGATTTTTTTTTTTTAGGACATCTTTAAACTTAAAGTTTTCTTTCATTCACCGTTTTGAGAGCAGTGATGATAAATAAATTACACAATGAAAAGTGCTTGCCTGGTCTCACCCACGACCTTCAACTATGCCACAACAGCTTTGTTCTGTTTTCAATTAAAATGCAATACAAACACATTAAAGTCCCGCCTGTCGTTTAGGTGTACCGAGTTCGCATTTTAGGTAAATAGGTAAAATGAGTACAACTGCGTAGGTGAATGATTGCACAGCGTGGCAACGTCGCTTTTCAATGTTCAAGGATTCAAGTTCATTGTACTATTAACCTACTGTTGCAATTCTACAGAGTGTTCAAATTTGCTTTAAATTAAAACTCGACTTTTTGACAAAACTACTGGACCGATTTCGTTACTTTTTTGTATAGCGTTATCAAATACCATAACTAGTATGTGGTTTCAAGGATTGCATATATGTCGTAGACATACGGTATTTGTGGTTTTATTCAGATTGCTCTTTTTAGTGAAAGTAGTTATTTTTTTTTTTTTATTAAAAATCTCCTTGGATTAGGTCAGAATAACGATTATGAGCAGTCTAAAGTAAAAAAAACCCTTGAAAAAAATGAAAAAATGAGAAAAAAGCCGACAAAAAATTCTAAGTCTATGGTGTCCAGAATCATGCCCTGGACCCATGGAAATCGTTTGTGCGTCGATGTCAGATACACGTGGTACATAAGTTATAATATATTTGAGCCTTTTAGCGTTGAAACACTAGGCCCATGGGGTCCGAGTGCACATAGAGTCTTTCGGGACATCTGCAAACAACTTGTCGACGGTTCACGTGGTCAGAGGGCTCGGCTTTTCTTCGGCCAAAGAATCAGCATTGCCATTCAACGTGGCAATGCTGCCAGTGTCCTGGGCACTTTTGCCGTTGACAGCGATGTGGATTATTTTTTTGATGCCCAATGATTTATTTTGTTTTTATACGCGTTTGTACATAATGTAAGATACTGTAAACATTGTAATTTAATAAATCGAATCTATAAAACGTGTAACTTAACATTAAAAAAAATATATATAATAACTTTATTTCAGATCATTTTGAACATCTATATTATCTACTCACCATCGTCATAACTTTGATATACACTGTATGGTGTTTTAGCATTTTGTATTGTACAAATAAATTGTGATGCGTTTAAGGAGAAAGTCAAGCCATCTGAAAAAAAAAAGTACACTTTATTAAATATCTATAGCCTATTTTTTAATTCCAGAGACTAAGTTTTTATTTACATTTTCGTTCACAAACATACAAAACTCACGTACACAAACAGCCAGATCTGGAACAAATATCTGTAGGCCAAACAAACATTTGGTACGTACGGGAATCGAACCCACGATTCGCAGCGCAGCATTCGATCGCTCTACCTCTGCGCCAACCATGTCGTCAAAAAAATTGACAAGTACAAATGTCAAAACTGACTGAAATACTACTACCAACAATGTCACAGGGCCAATTCTACTAATTTTCATATTCGCATCTGTCGCAAACCGCCGCCAATCGTTTTTTATTATTAGATAAAAAACAGCTCTGTAGTGTACTGAAGAAATGTATTTATTATGTTTTGAGAGTTATGTTTTGTACTTTAGAACATAAATAATTGCCAAAGTCGATATGTTTGCTAAAAGTGGCCACTTTTAGCAATAATTGCCGTTTTGGCTATTTAGCCATGAGTTATGTATTAAAAATAGCTGTCAAAAAATAATAGATACATTTCTTCAGTACACTACAGAGCGGTTTTTTATTTATTTATTTTACAATTTATGTACACACAGAGAAACGGTACAGATACAACATTATAATTATTGGTACAAAGGTACTGGTAAAGGTAAAGTGTGTAAGAAATAACAAGAAAATGGATATGTGAATGAAGCCTTAAACTACTTAAATTATCAAATAAACTTACATAAATATAGTAAATATTAATTTCAGAATGAATACATACCTAAAACTAAAACTAACACATACATAATATAATACATACATAAAATAAAATGAACACTAGAGGAAAGGTAGAAATTTACCACAATTAATAAAAAACGATTGGCGGCGCTAGTGGACGGAATACACACCCAAGGCTTTTTTGAAAGTTTGCTATTGACATGAGAATGCGAAAGTTGTTTAAAAATTAGTAGAATTGGCCCTCTTTGCCTTTTGCACTTGTTTATTTATATAGATTCTGGGATTTAAAAAAAAAACAGAAATAAAAAGAAAAACAGTTTATGCGGTCAATATGACGCATATCAAAATTACACAAAAATTACAATTATATTTATGAAAAACTAGCTGTCCCCCGCGGCTTCGCTCCCGTCAGTTAAGTATTCATTGCATATATCGAGTTTTCATTGTTTTTAAGATGTATTCTGCTATTCGGGTCGGAGACAAATCCAACGAATCAAAAACCACGAAAATTGGTTCAGCAGATCTCGAGTTATAAGTGTTGTAACAAACCCGTCTTTGTTTTATATATAGATAGATAAGATTAGGAAGATATGCGTCAAATCTGCGCAAAACGGCCATCTCTCAGCATAATGCTGGGACTCAGGCAAGGCATAGGTGTTATCACTGTAACATGTATCTATTTTTTCAAAAGACTAGGCGTGATTACGGGGTTACTTGCCGGTTCTTCTCCATATGAAACGAGTATTTTATAAAATTATCTATATATATAAAAATGAATGTTTTTCTGTATGCCCTTTATATACTCAAAAACTACTGCACCGATTTTAAAGCTGTTTTCACCAATGTATAGAGTGGTTCTACTAGCTGATCCGCGCTACTTCGCCTGCGTCACATTTTCCATTACTGCTCCGCTCCTATTTGTCTTAGCGTCGGTCCTGTAGTTCCTGATATTAGCGCGTTCAACCAAACAAACAAACTCTTCTGCTTTATAATATTAGTATAGATTTGTCAAGCGGGGCAACATCGTACGCGCATATCCCGTTTTTTCCCGTTCCCGTAGGAATATCGGGAAATCCTCTCTTGCTGCTCTTCTAAACTTCCCAAGGAATCTACATGCAAAATTTCAGTTCTGTACGACCAGTAGTTTCGGCTGTGCGCTGTCTGTCAGGCAGTCACTCGCTCAATCAGTGGGTTACATTAGGATTAACAGCTGGTCGATTCTGTTGACATCTCACCGTGTTCACCTAGGTAGAGTAAACGACACGTGAGCTGTCATGCCATCTTGTTTGTATGGTTTGACAACTCACTTTGTGATCACTTCACCCAAACCTTCACTTCGACATGACTGTTTACAGAATCACACTGCTCGTCTTGTTCCGTTGTAAGTAGGTATATAAAAATATCGAATACTTTAGCGATTTTGGCAAGCAAGATTTTTGATACATATAGGTACCTAACATGTAATAAAACGTCTGCAAAGTCTTTGTCACACGCCCTGTATATATTTTTAGGGCCAGAAAGCTGGAAATAATGATTACTAAACATAACTTGCAGAGGTTTATACCAATTAATTTTGTTTTGTGCCTTGGGCCACTTTATCCTGGACCAACACGATAGGACAGACATTTTTGTGTACAAAAGTAACGAAATTCTATATAAAAAAAATATATATATAAAATTATATTGCTTTTGATGCAAAGTTAAATTTTATATGAAGAAGTATTTGGAAGTCTATATCGTGTGGACCCAACATAATATACAAATTCCCGACTCGTCACATTCCCGATACGATAACATGTCAAATCGGGAATGTGATGAAAATATAGAACAAACAAGTGAATGAACGCAAGTGGAGTTTCGTCAAGATCTTCATTTTTACATCATTCCCGACTTGTCAACTTTTGAGAATGCCTGTATTCAGTCCCATTTGGTATTTTGTTTGGCAAGTACTAACAATGAAATCAGAAATAAAAAGGAATTAAATTAAATTCATGTTATACCTATCTAATTACTAGCTTTTGCTCACGGCTTCGCTCGCGTGAACGTGTGAAGTGTTTTGGACAAAACTGCCAAATAAGGGAAATACTTCGTGTATAAGCAAGGAACAGTTGTAGTGAATGGTATTTTAATTAAAAAAAAAATCTAAAAATACTGATGGGTGGGGGTGAAGCCATTGGGTAAGGGGTAACTAGACACCCTTTTGAGGTGTCAAGACTATAAATATCTCGTTTGTTAAAATTCATCAAACTATAGGCTACAAGGCGAGCTTATAAAATACAGGAATGTCACGTACATAATTTAGAAATTTTCACTGGCAAAGTCGGGTGTTAAAAAGAGCATCAAAAAAACGTTTTGTAACTGACTGTAGGTACCGTACAAAAACTAGTTTATCAAAGGGTGACGAAACGAGAATGCAAAGTAGGAAGACCAAAATCATGACGAAACACGACTTGTGTTCTTTGTTTTTAAAAAGTTTAGACATGTTGACGAATCGGGAATGTGACGAGTCGGGAATTAGCCCCTTAATCTAGATAGTGTCTAAATAACAGATTCTTACCTTCGCATGTGTTTTTAAAATCCACAACGATATTACAAATATTAGGATGTAAACAAATGCCCTGATCTGAAAATAATATATATTTGAAAATCTTGTTAGGCAATCATGACGTTGCTTCAGGGTTTTTCAGAAGCCAGTAATCAAAATTCACGCGATCTGTCCGCTGGCTTCATGAACGGCGGGTCTCAAGAGGCCAGAGTCCAAGCTACCCGAAACTGTCAAAAATTGTCCCAATCAATCTTGAACCTAATGCTTTAGCGATAAAGTTGAAAATGAAATTTGACAGATTGTTGTATAATTAATATTATGGTCCTAAAATGATTCTACTAAAGTGGCCTTTTTATACCCGCAGGTCTGCGATGCCCGGAGGACACGGTGGAGCACACTGTTGAGGTGTGACCCGCTTGGGCGGGGCACCGCCGAGTCCTCGAAGCGGCGATCGGCGGCGACCTCTCGCGTCCGGCCCTAATCCAATCCGTGGTCCGAAGAGACTGAAACGGAATGGGACGCCGTCACCTCCTTCTGCGAAGCAGTCATGCTAGCAAAGGAGGTGGCGGAATGGGAGAAGGAGAGAAACTCTCGTCCCGGCCGCCGCGGGAGACGCCCCGGGCGTCGGAGGCCACCTGATGGCCCCCGGCCTGTGAAGGATGAGCTATGGGTAGCTCGCCGACCGTCCGTCTTAAGACGACAGGCCGTGTCGACGGCGCGTTCGTGTTCCACGCGCGCCTCAAAGATAGTCAGCACACAGAGGGGCCCGTAAGAGCCGACGCCTGCCGGAGTTGCGGGACTATTCGAAAGAGATACCGCGGCTCCGGAACACAAAGGGCAAGAAGGAACATGGATGGGTTTTAGTCAGTAAAAGTCTGACACTCCCTTCCACTCCGCCCAGAGCGGGAGAAGTCACTTGATGATTACCCATCCCAAAAAAAAAAGGTCTGCGATACCGCGCCTGCTGCTCGCGCCCGCGGCACCAGCATAACAGGCTATCCGAAACTGTCAAATTTGAACTCAATCTTCTTAGCGATAAAGTCGGAAAACTAACAAAGAAATTTGACAGATTGTTGTAGCTTGAGAGTCTGTACGTTAATACGCGTGTTAGGGACGCTGGTATGACTTACTCTATTATCTCTTATCTCTCGTGATGACTTACTGTCATAATATCTTCTTGTGCTATCAAGATATGATAGCCCGTTATTGGATTTTATGAATTTCCAATTTCCTAAATTCCTCCCATCAGCTACACTTTTTGTACCACATAGGCCTGTTTCGGTTCGTAATTCTACTACTACTGATATTTCACTGAATTGTAATTGTCCCAGGATCATAAATTTTCCAGTATTATTTTCAAAATGAACTGCCACCAGCTTAAACAAGCCTGGAACAAATTAAAAGGTTATTAAAATTTTTGGTCTTTCCGTTTTTTCGCTAATCCACAGCTTAAAGAAGTGTTTACCTTCAATGGCAAAACCCATTTCACCAGAAAAAAAAAATGTACCTATAAACAATAATGTAAAAGAGAGCAACTTGCGTGAAATAAAGATGTATGCACAGTTTATCTAAAGGTCTAAAAAATGGTGATGTAAAATCAGCGAAATTGAATTTTGCATGCCTAAATTGGTAAAATACAGTGAACTGCGCATTCACCCAACAGCTAGAATGTATAAGTATGTACTGTAGCAATAAAGTTTGAAATTATTCACTTGACATCAAAGTTCATATCGGACTTCTCTTTCTAATAGTAATAATTAAAGCTTTGTAACTTCATCGCTGATGAAGATATTTTAAAAAATATTAAAAATATTTTTCATGATTGTTTACTAGAGCTAATAAGTATTTCATTTTTCAAATAAAAAACATCGCAAGCATATTCCCTAATGGAAAAAACAAACATTAACTTACCTGTTGTGCCAAAATTATTATGTTTCACGTAGACTTCAGTGACACTTGGTGGTATGTTCTCGATTGTTATTTCCATGAACAAGTAACTAATGTGTGCAATGTATATAAAATTGAACGGACTATCAAGACGTAGTGTTGCTTTTTCTTCATCTGGAATCAGTAATGAATCAAAATACTAAAAGAAAGGTAGTGTACAGAGCGACGCAAGCAATATAGTATCACTTTTAGTTCAGAAACCTTGAGTTTGGTACTGATCAACGGTCAGCGCACTCAAGCCGCTTAGATCCCGCGGCGGGATGACGCAGCACCGCCAGAATGCTAACTTAAGCATTTCGGCGGCCTACCAAGACATTCCGCAAAGTGACGCGGCATCCCGCCGCGGGATCACTTAAGTGGGCGATAGACGTACGAGCACCTTTTTCCCTACGTGTCTTGTCTTTGAGTACGCGTACTTAGGGTGACACACGAACGAAAAAGGTCGTCGAGCCACCATAAGTACGCGTACTTAGGGTACACATGAGCGAAAAAGGTCGTCAAGCTATAAGTACGCGTACTTAGGGTACACATGAGCGAAAAAGGTCGTCAAGCTATAAGTACGCGTACTTAGGGTGACACACGAGCAAAAAAGGTCGTCAAGCCATAAGCACGCGTACTTATGGTGACACACGAGCAAAAAAGGTTGTCAAGCCATCTTTATTGTTGCTTTAAGCATTGAATACGTACTCCATGGAGTGTTTAGCCGGGTACTCACTAGCGAGACGTAACTGTAACCGTTGCATGTACTGTAACCAAAAAACATAGTGTGTACGTGGTTCGCAAACCTGCTGCGAGCGGTACGCGTGCGGCTTGCAGCGACCCGACGTTTACAACGTACTCATTTCTAAACCCGTAATTGTAAAACGCGTACACACTAGAACCTCGTTACTGTATCACATAAGTTACGGTTACAGCTCGCTAATGAGTACCCGGCTTTAGATAGTTCAATAAAATATGCCAACAAAACGTTTTCTGAGAAAGTTTTAGTTTCTTTAAATAGTCGCCACGTGTTAAACATATCGTACTGTTTCAAATACTTCTCGCGTGATTGTTGAGGGAGAAAGCACATTTGCGCATTATTAACAGTTTCAGTCATTTCTGTTGGCGCCAAATAAACTTCCTCGTCGCTAGAATTACTCATTTTAGGTTTATCACTTGTTTTCAAGTTTCTTGTTTTTAACCAAAATATGACGTCAAAAGAAAATGGTGCGCGAAATTAAATTAAACCGCAGGTTCCGAGTATAAGTTTTTAACAAATAAAAAAAATATGATGAATTCGGCACCATGGAGGTAGAAGTACGTAGCTTTAATGATGTTTTGAATTCACAAAAATTTTGTGCACACGATGTTTTAAATTCAATTTACTTTATCCTCTAGCCGATAAAAGGCTTTTGCGCTTAGAAATCGAAGGGCAAAAATACTCTTACCGAGATGAGGGGATGTTTGATGACAACAAAAATTGATTTATTGTTGTGTGGTTAATATTATGATTCGAATAATAATATGGTTCAACTAAAGTGGCCTTTTAAACCCGCTGGTTTCTACCATAGTGAATTGTTGACTCTCTGAACGTGTTGGTACAAACTGTTAGTGCAGAGATAGTAATTGACATACTAATAGATTTATGGTAAGTATAACAAACTGTAGTTAGAAGTAGGATGACTTACTCAGAAACACATAATCAGTAGCAGAAACATGAATCATCAGAACGGTTAAGATATAACCAACGGTAAGAGTAACAGAACTCATTGTTACAACTTAAGCTCAGGTTAACCAAAGTTTCACTAAGTTTTTTTTGCCACGAAATAATAATTGTTTTCATCATTTAAACACTGAATCAATGCAGTTCACATTTGTCACTAAACGATTTATGTGGAAATTCAAATACACGATGAGTAAATAGGTACTTACCATCTATTATTTTTCCTTGTACTATCCTGTTTTTGATTTAAATGTGTCATTGTGGCGAATCATGTTCCAATAAAATATCAAACTATTATAAAGTCTAAAAACAAATTTTGATTTAGTCACAATTTCCACTGAAAACTGCACTGCTGGATATAGGCTTCCCCAGGTGTCGCCACATCAACTGGTCCTGTACGTCTCGCATTCAGCGGATTCAAGGTGGCCTTCCCCAGGTCTAGCCTGGAGTCATTTTAATTTACTTGTTTGACATGAACGGGCATGGCAGTTGAGAGCATGTCATGCTCACACAAATGTCTCGCTTATGGTGGTGCGTGTGTTGGATCATTCGGTTCCCTTCAAAGTGGTTGAGCTGGATGCGGGTCATCTCCATCGGCTTATTTTAACGTTAAACATTTTCAATTATTTATTTTTCATTACATTGTCCTCTCATCTAACAAGGATAATGTTAACTTGGATTTTTTTTATACATAACATGATTTACAAAAGAGTGTCCGTGGAGTTTCTAGCACGTTCTTCTCCATAGAGGTCTACGCTTTGGAACGTGCAAATACCTTCATGTTTCTGAGAGTCCGATCTTGACAGTTCAAAAGTGCCTGTTATGCTACTATACGGCTGTCGGCTACACTATCGCGATAACGCGAAGATTTGCGTTGTCGCGACACATCTGGCCAAAGAATTCGTCCTATCGCGAATCATCTACGCGAACACGAATGCCCTTCGCGCCGCTGTCGGTAAATTGGCGCACATCAAAGGATTTGTCGCGACAAAGTTCGTGCGGTTGGCTACATTTCGCGTGCTTTAGTTGACTACTGTTGACTACGAGACGCCGAGCGGTTTGAAGGGTTTGAACGTGTTTGATTGAACTTGTTAATAATGGATTGGAGTAATGAGAGAATGTATTTTTGTTCAAGTAATAAAGATGCAGTAAATTTGCCGCCATGTACCTTATTAGGTATATGGCGGCTGCGCAACCGCCTCTTCCATGTTTCCCGCGAAATGAATTATCGCGACGAAGTGAAGTTTTTTTTTGATGTGGCCAAGCACTTCGTCATGGATCGAACATGAACTTTTATCGTGACAACGCGAACACAAAACTTTGCCTGCAAGTCTGGCCGTAGCATAAACGGTTTATTTTTTACTACAACGGTGCAACCTTGTTGTTTACAAGTATATATTTTTTTAATACAAAACGGGGAAACTCTTGGCCCAAATCTCACAGTGAAAGTGATGATTAGGCCGAAGATAGAAGCGAGTTTCACCCGGAATCCTCTTACACAGAGGAACTGGCTATCATACCTCTAACTGCCGGAACACAACAATGCTGTTAACATAGTTGTTATGGCGACAGACTTAGACATGATGGTGGTAGCTTGCCAGGCGGACTTAGAACAAGTCCAACCCGAGCAAAAAATTTTCCTCCGCTGGGAATCTAACCCGGGACCTCTGGGTCTGAATCAGGTGGTATAACCACTAGACCACGGAGGCAGTTAGTGTCACCTGTTTAGCACCACCCGGGGACCACGTGTAGGGATTCGCTGAAGGGTATTCTCCTACGGACGCGGGTGACTCGGCCCCTAAAACTTGATGGTAGGCGTACATAGAATTGGTTGAAGATGGAGCACGCTAGTTTAAAAGTAACCTATTCTCTCTTACACATGAAGACTCCCAGGTTGTAGCTATCAGAGACACAGACTCTGGCTAGGGAATTTCATTTCCACTCTTGATAATAAATGCTTTGAATTTTTAATCTACGTTGTGAGAATTCTGTCAACGCTGTCTATTAGAACATGGTCGCTACTTAGAATATTTCAACCCCATTGAAGTTTTGTTCTTCTTACGTTTATGGTTTTATTAAAGTGTTACCATATTATGGTTAATACCGATAGTGTACTGAACTAAAAAAAAGAATTAGTCCGTCAGACAGATTTCAAAAAATATCCGACACAGATTTTTTCTTTTTCCCGTAAACAAAAATCACATGTACAATAGAAAATTTATTGTAAAAGTACTGTTTTGAATCTGAAAGAAAGAGCCAAATTCTGCCATGGATAAAATAGAAAGAAAGAAAGAAGAAAGAAAGAAAGAAAGCATTTATTCCGCCAGAAGCGACACACCAAAACTTAAAAATTAAAGAAAATAAATTATCAAATAAAAACAAAATATTTAAGAAAACTAAAGAAAACTTGTCAATAAAAAAATTAAAACTAAAAAGACCGATAAATACATTTTGTTGCCAATGTCAGGGCCGAACATCAACCTACCACGACTCTTTGGTCACACCACAGACCACCACAAATACACTTAGTAGAGTTTGTATTGGCCGCATGCTGGCTAAATCCATATCTGATCTAAGTTGACTGGTTCTTTATGAAGAGTATTAAATAAAAGAGAACCCAAAACTTACCCCTGAGGCACTCCAAATGCTACACAAGTGTAATCTGTATTGGAACTATCGAAGGCGACTCTTTAATAACTTCTAATAGATAAGTAAGATACAAACCAACGCACCAGGTTTCCTCGGATGTCGTTGAATGGTAATTTATCCAAGAGTGGAATAGTTGGGTCGTTCGTGGTTCGAGTTCCAACCCACCATCTACAGATCTTCTTGAAGGAGGACTTTTGGCCGAAAGGTGTCGCTTTTCGACGTTTCCGAGGACGTTTACGCGACATGACGCCGACAACATAACGTGTGTAGCTATTAGTTCTTATAAGGTGTTATCTATATGTATTAGTTTATTACTGTTTTTTTGTATATTTTAATTTTGTATTTATCTATGGGCCTCAGTTGCCTGATAATGAAATAATATTAATTAAAAATAGTTCACCTTGTCGAAAGCCTTTCAAAATTCTTTTGAAGGATATGGAACGGGGTGTTTAGTCCCACAAATCCCAATAAAATTGAAAAGGAAAGATCCTTCGACCAGACATATGTTGTGTCAGCTGGACAACTGACCAATATCTGATATTTGGGCTGGGTGTTCAAAATGCCATAGAAAAGTTGCAGGATTTGTATGACGTCAGGTGTTTAGTTCATAACTGGTAGAACAGATTTTGCTACGTTAGTTTTTGTGGCCGTATAGATGTCGTTACAAGTCAAAGATAATTTATTCTTGGATGAAAATTAACTGGTCATTGAAAACAAAACCTGTGTAAATGGGTAACAAGAATAAAACAAATATCTTTTTATTTCACTGCATTCTATTTTGTACTTAATTAGTTCCTAGTTTTACATTATTGCAGCTTAAATAAATTAAATAATATACAATGTGGAAGGAACGCTAATGTCCAACCTGTTACGAATTTTTATTCTCGAAAAGATTCTGGACGGTTTTTCTCTATTCATAAACTTTATTCCTAAATAACATAATATTATGTAGATTTTTAAATTACTTAATAAATATTTTATATCTTCTGGTACAGCCATATTCTGTTCTGGAAAAATGTCTTCGTAAAAACTAGTGTTGCCATGAACAATGTGAGTGCCAATTCTACTAATTTTCACATTCGCATCTAAATCGCAAACTGTCAAAGATGTATAAAAATTATGGCTTTTTTGACAGTTTGCGATTGACATCCGAATGTGAAAATTGTTTAAGAATTAGTAGAATTGGCCCTCTGATAGTGTTATTGGGCCAACTATTTTTGTGATCACCAGTTAGCGCCACTAGAGAGTGAGAGTTAACGGTCGGCGCAGTGGATAAGCGATTGGCTGCTGCGTTGCGTGTCGTGGGTTCGATTCCCACTCAGAACAAATATTTCTATGGCCTACAGATATCTGGTTGTTTGTGAATGAGTTTATAATAATTATATTTGTAAATCCACCCACGGTACCTAGAGGAGAAATTCCTTATCCAACTTTATTTTTAAATTCTAGAAAGTGTTGCGAGCCTATGTTTCAAGTTAAGAAAATTTAAATTACGTCAAACATAGCATTGAGTACCTACGTTGTAAACCTACAGCGCAACATCATGAGTAAATATCCGAAAAAAAAATCTCTTAAAGCTTATGGTAGATCTTCTGTGTCTTGCATAGTTATTCGGTTATTTTAAATAAAATATGCACAGCATTTATAAAACAAGTAGTGATATTTGATGTACTTTATATAAAATATAGCGACTCCAAATTTTTCGTTGGAGGCGCTATATATATAAAACACCTCAACATGATTGAAAGCGTACAGGAACTATGCACAGAAGTGTCAATTTCAAGTATTTACAAAATAAGAGTTTCGAATTTGCAACATTAGATGGCATTATCTACGCCTTGCGGGTTCCGCTAAAGCACGGATGGCGAACCTTTATTGGTGATCGTGCCATTTTTTATAAAAGAATAACTATGTGGATATGGCGAAATGTTGAAAATCAAAACTAGTACCAAAATATTAATTATGTCAGTTTTATATTAATATGAATATAAAAGTTGAAACCCAAAATAATACCGAAATATTAATTATGTCAGTTTTATATAAATACGAATATAAAAGTATAGAAGTAAGTAAGTGTATGTGCTGTTCTGTGATCAAGATATAAAATAACCGTTCATTGACGTGTCCAAATTAGGTATTTTGACACGTGCCACCACTGGCACGCGTGCCATAGGTTGGCCATTCCTGCCCTAAAGGAAGCCTGTAGATCTATGGGCGGCAGTACAGCACTATCAATGTGTATTATTAAAAAAACATTTATAAGTTTCGAATTTGCACCAATAGATGGCATTGTCTACGCCGTGCACTTTAATTCAGGGCGTGAGATTTAAAGATCTGTAAGTACCTATATTACTGCAGGGGGTCTAAAAGGCTACTTTAGCAGAATTGTATTAGAATCATAATATTAACCACACAATAAACTGTCAAATTTCATTTTCGTCTTTATCGCTAACGCGTTAAAGGCTACTTTAGCAGAATCATATTACAATCGTAATATAAACCACACAATTTTCATCTTTATAATTACGCGTTAGGTTCATGGTTGATTGGGAAAATTTGACAGTGACGGTAGCGTGATGTGCTTTCTGTAGGCTAATTCAAGTAACTAAATTATGAGTGCTGTTGCTGTGCAGTTGAAGTTGAGTTTCAATGAAAACAACGCTTTTCGTATTTTCTACCGCTGTCAGACACGCGCGCGTCAAGTTCGCGTCACGCGAGCGCAACGGCATTCTAATTTTGCGCGTCTTTGGTGCGTGCTTCGGAACGCAACATGATCGGTATTCTACTATTTGTTTGACGTCTCAAAATGACAGCTTAAAAGTTAAGTTTAAGTTCTAATGTTATAATAACATATTCATTGAAATGTAATCGATTCTATTCGATTATTCAGTGAGTAATATTTTTTTTCTTCACCATAACTAAGTTTGGTAGAGTTTGGCTGTCGTGCAGTTGACGTGCAGTTCACGCGCAGCTTACGCGCAGTTCAAAGATTACAAGAATACCGTTTATCACTCAAACTTGAACTTAACTACACTAAAAATTAATCGGCGCGTCATAAAATTACGTGAATTAGCCCCCTGTTCCTGCTAAAGTAGCCTTTTTAGACACGCAGGTTGTTTCGGTGTCCCTTCTACCGTGTTTTAACTTCATATTGTTTTCAGTGTTGATGTAATACTCCGACTATATGCGCGTAATGCGACTCTTCGTTTTCGATTCGTGGTCGATTTCTGTTGTTCACGAATTCAAGACTCGCGTAAAGAACTTGGTCAGGCTCAACCTGAAATTAAAAAAATAAGTACTTCACTCTCACTACATGTTATAAAACAAAGTCTTCCGCCGCGTCTGTCTGTCTTCGCGACAAACTCAAAAACTACTGCATCGATTTTCATGCTGTTTTCACAAATGGATAGAGTGGTTCTCGAGGAAGGTTCGTTAAACCGTCCGTTTATATGTCCGCGGGTTGTATATCCATATGAACCAGCATAAGTAGATAGTTGAAATTTTCACAGATTGTGTATTTCTATTGCTGCTAAAATAATAACAATTAAGGTTTATGGTACGGCACCCTTCGTCGTGCGATTTTTTAATATAGGTAAAAAAAAAAAAAAAAAAAAAATATAGGTTAGTGCTGATCCAACCGTTTTTGTTTCCCCTGATAGTTGTTAAAAATATACCTATTGTACTAGCTGACCCACGCAACTTCGTCTGCGTCACATTTTCCATTAATACTCGGCTCCTTTTAGTCTTAGCGTGATGATATATAGCCTATAGCCTTCCTCGTTGAATGGGCTATCTAATACTGAAATAATTTTTCATATTGGACCAGAAGTTCCTGAGATTACCCCCTACATACAAACTTACAAAAAAATGTTACCTCTTTATAATATTATAATATTATATATTATAGTACAGATAACTGTTTACCGTTAATTTTTGAAGCCACTGAAATTTAAAAATTAGTACATTCAAGCACAACTCGCTTCGCTTGCGCTTACGCACGCATACACGGATCGCATACCATACAATGCGTTTCAAATAAGAATAGGATCGACTTAGCGCCATATTGTGACGTCATAGCTGTCAATTCAAACTAATTCCGTAGGGTGAGCAAAGCAAGTTTTTTAAAATTATTATTTCTAAACATTGAGTGAAAAAAGTGTTTTGAAGTCGTTTAAAATAACTAATAATGACTTTAAACAAATAAATATTACATTTAGCTAATTGACTACTATTTAACGTTTTTATTTAAATTTTATTTAAGACTTATTCTAACAAAGTAAAATAAACCGTTATCGATATGCAAAGTTTTCTTTGCAAACCGTACTTTTCAAGAGACATTTGACAGTTAGAGGTCATTGAAGTTCCTATTCTCATTTGAAACGCATTGTGCTTAAAAACAGCAGCTCGGTGCGCCCTTAAGAAAAAAATTTCAAAGAAATGACAAACTCACATGGGCGTCTAATTCCGCTGTTTCTTCAACTGGCTGCGTTTTTGTGCACCAGCGTTGTTTTGGGATCATGTATAGTGCCAAAACTAGGGCAGATACTCCCAGGAACGCCGATAGTACGTATAGCAACCAATTATAATTACTGCTTTCAGAAGACGAAGCCTGGTCTTGCATTCCTGAAATGTTACAATCTTATATTTATATAAATGAACACCTTTTTCCGTTGGTCATCGCATCACGCGTGAACTGTTGGGCCAATTTCGCTAAATCTTTTTTTTGTTGTGTTTGTTTTTATTCAAAACGGGTAAACTCTTGGCCCAAATCTCACCTGATGGAAAGTGATGATTAGGCCGAAGATGGAAGCGAGTTTCACCAGGAATCCTCTTACACAGAGGAACTGGCTATCATACCTCTAATTGCCGGAACACAACAATGCTGTTAACATTGTTGTTATGGCGACAGACTTAGACATGATGGTGGTAGCTTGCCAGGCGAACTTAGAACAAGTCCTACCACCAACCAAACCGATTTTGTGTTGCAATGTTTACCCCACACTAGTAATTTCTCCTGTATCGTGGGTGCGTTTACAAACATACCAAGTCACATACACAAACAGCCAGACCCGGAACAACTTTTTATTTTTATTTTTTTATTCAAAACGGGGAAACTCTTGGCCCAAATCTCACCTGATGGAAAGTGATGATTAGGCCGAAGATGGAAGCGAGTTTCACCCGGAATCCTCTAACATAGAGGAACTGGCTATCATGCCTCTAATTGCCGGAATACAACAATGTTGTTAACATTGTTGTTATGGCGAAAGACTTAGACATGATGGTGGTAGCTTGCCAGGCGGACTTATAACAAGTCCTACCACCAACCAAACCGAGCAAAAAATTTGCCCCCGCTGGGAATCGAACCCGGGACCTCTGGGTCTGAAGCAGGTGATATAACCACTAGACCACGGAAGCGGTTAGTGTCACCTGTTTAGCACCACCCGGGGACCACGTGTAGGGATTCGCTGAAGGGTATTCTCCTACGGACGCGGGTGACTCGGCCCCCAAACTGTCAAAAACTGTTGTTACTGTCAGGAGAAGGTTAATACTATAGAAAAAAAAAAGTTGCTGTTGACGGGAGCGAAGCCACGGGGGAAAGCTAGTAGTAATAGTACTAGTAAAAGTACGTACTAGCCTAGTACTTTTATAATAGATTATTTGTCAACTGGCTTAAATCGTACCGCTTTTAGGTTGCAGTGTATAATATGCCACCCGAAAATAGCAGACACCGTAAGTTTGTAAAGTGTCGCGTGATATTGTTAACTTATTTTTCTCATCTATCTTCTTTATTATTATATGATGATGATGGTGATGATAGTGGTGATGGTGATGATGACGATGTCGATGTCGATGATGGTGATGATGATGATAGTGGTGATGGTGATGATGATGATGTCAATGATGGTGATGATGATGATGATAGTGATGATGATGATGGTGATGATGATGATGATGATGATGATAGTGATGATGATGATGATGATGATGATGGTGGGTGATGATAGTGGTGATGGTGACGATGATGTCGATTATGGTGATGATTATGATGATAGTGATGATGATGATGGTGATGATGATAGTGATGATGATGATGATGGTGATGATAGTGGTGATGGTGATGGTGATGATGATGTCGATGACGGTGATGATGATGATGGTGATGATAGTGGTGATGATGATGATGATGATGTCGATGATGATAGTGATGATGATGATGATGATGGTGATGATAGTGGTGATGGTGATGATGATGATGTCGATGATGGTGACGATGATAGTGGTGATGGTGATGATGATGATGATGTCGATGATGATAGTGACGATGATGATTGTGATGATGATGATGATAGTGATAGTAATTTTATTCTATTTTATTTTATTTATTTGGGGCAAAAAACAGTTATACGTTACAGCATTTACAGAAAAGTAGTTACAATTGGAGAAAACGTATAATCCACACTATTGTCCACGAAGTGACATCGGAGTATGAAGATAACGAACTGTTAGGATGGCACTCCGTGGGTCCTTTTTAAAAAAACACTTTATTCACTGCTACTGGTATTTAATAAAAATAAAGATTACACTAGGTACACTGAATCTTAGGTGGTATATGACTGACTCTAAAATAGTCTATGAAAGTACTGTGTTGTACTGTGAATGCGCGTCAAAGTGTCTGTCTGAGCACATGGAAATGCCCTTTTATAACGTTGACATGATTATGGAAGCGGCGGGGTTTTTAGTATGGTCAGCGTTTGATGCGCTACAAAGTCCGCTTATAACATCTCCCCCCTTAAGACTGAGCTTTATTTAATTTATTTTAATTAATAAAAAGCGAAGGAATATAAAATGAATATTAAATTCATAAATAAAACTCATTTACAGCGTATTTCTTAACTTAATAATATACATAACTTTGAAAACTTATTTAAGACACCCAAAATTAAACTAAACTTATTGAACCCAAAAATAGAAATTGAAACTTATATTTAAGATAAAAGTAATATTAAAAGTTACTGACATTTCTATTTGATTTTCTTAAATTTCCGAACAAAGCTTGATTTTTACCAATTTCTATATTTGGAAGACTTTTTACAGATTTGTCATCATTTTCAAGATTATCAGAAATTTCAGTAAGTTCTATTGATGAGTGAACATGATTGTTTTTCTTTATTTTCTTAGTATTATAGCATTGATTATAAATCTGAATACAACAAGAAGAATTTCTTAAACTAAAACATTTTGTATACAGTTTATAAATTATAAAAATAATGATTGCTGATATTATAACATAAGTCAGTCCTGAATAATAATGACCGTATTTAACAATATGGGACTGATTTTCGCTATAGCGAATTTCATTTTCTAAATTATCTAATTTATGTGAAGCCAACTTTAAAGACTCCAGATCAATATTTGATAAGCTAATTGGATTGATAGAATGTGAACTTTCATTAAGAATACTATACTTGCAACAATCATCTAAGGTCAGATCAAAATTTAGAGTTATCTGACTGGGTACAGTAGATTTATACACATTTGAAGGATAAAATTGCAATGTTTGAAAATATGCAACACAATTGTTTTCTAAGGATAAAATTCCTGTTCCTTGTAGAATATAATCAGTAATGTTATTTTTACATTTCATGGTTAGTTTGTTAGGTTTAGACTGTACATAAATGTATCTGTTCTTATTCAATTTTTGCCAAACATTTATATTACCATAAATAACTTTAGAGTCACAAATTTCAGGAAGTGATAAAGTGACTTCGGTTAATAGTTTAGATTCACATGAAGGATTATTAATCGTTGACAAGATAGATGGTGAAGGACATAAAATATAATCATTACTAACATGCTTACATTCACTTATACTATCTAATAAGACGTAGGACAATCTGTCATCCGTTACAGCTGTATATAACTTTGAAGGACGAATTAAAACATAAGTTAAATATTGATTAGTGTCGCGTGGAGTAGGTAGCGGCAAATTCTTGTACAGGTTGAACTTAATAGGGTACATTAATGGTACTTGTACGATAAACATGAGTTTGTTATTATAATAATACACAGTCAGTTTAGATAAGTCGATTATAGTGTGGATGTTTTGCAATGTTAGCGAAACCGGGAACTCGGCGGTTCTCTTTATTTGACTGTTATTTGATAACTCATTGTATAATTTCTTAGGAGTTATGACGTATGGGTGTAAAATATTTGCTTTAGCGAATAAAATAGAATTAAGTATTGTGTCTAAAATATTGGAATTTGACAGTAATGAGCCTTCAATTATATTAAACATGGAATTGATTTTCTCTAGATTCATTAAGTTGTTATTCGTCTTAGAACTACTTGCAAATATATAATTAAGTTTTTCAATTTGGTTATTAAGTTTAATTTCATTATTATTTAACTTTTGGATAGAAACATTAAAACTGTTTATCGTAGAACGAACAACATGAATATTATCTTTCATTAAAGAATAAATATGATGCTCGTTTTGTTGACACGTGCTAACAGCTTCATCATATTTTCTAGCGTCGTCAGCATCTAATGTACCGAAAAAGAACTTTAAGATTTCGCCTCCAAATTCAAGAGCGCGTTTTTGACGGTTATCGGAAATGAGATGCGACAAAGATTCCAACTTAAGATTATTAGAATTAATAAGTATTTCTAAGGGATTAATAGTATCCTTACACTCTACATTAATATTAGCAAAATTACGAGCTTTATCGCAAAACGTTGATAAACGTTGAATAGTTTTTTCTATATTTTCCATATAGGGTCTGATAGGAATTATGTCTACATAAGTAATAACATTCCAGTTATCGTTTTGAAAATAGACTATCGATGTTGGATCAAAGTAGATTCCTGCACTATGTTGTATAATTTCGATTGGCTCGGACAAACTTGGACACACGAGACATCTGAAACAAATATTCACGCTGGTTTAATTTCGTTAACGTGATGTTTTACATGCTTTCTGTTAATGCACAAAGTGACGTTATTTTTACCGTGTGTTTTTATAATCTTAAATGGTCCCTTCCACACCGGGGATAGAGCTTTACGGAGCCTATGATGGTGTTTTAAGTAAACTAAATCACCTGTTTTATATGTTTTTTCTCGCGCTGTTGAATCGTAATAAGATTTTGAGGATTCTTTGCTTTTATTCATATTTTCAATAGCTTTTTCGCGGGAGTATCTCATCCTATATTGTAAAGCACGAATATATTCCTGGTAGGTAGTGTTATCATTAGACTCGTAAACACTACTTGGAATTGACGGCTTATAACCGTATAAAAGTTCGAAAGGTGAGAATTCGGTAGTGCAATGAGGAGTTGTATTATACGACAAGATCGCTGTTGCGAGATAGCAATGCCAGTCGTCCTGATTTTCGTTGACAAATGACCTTAAATACTCTTTAAGAGTAGCATGGCTACGTTCTAGTGCGCCATTAGTTTGAGGATGATAAGGAGTAGAAAATAGATTTTTTATTTTAAGTATTTCAGTTAACTGCCTAAATAATTCTGACGTAAAAGTTGTACCTTGATCTGTCAATAACATTTTGGGAAAACCAAATAATGAAAAGAAATGTATGAGGTTGCGTGCAACTTCATCAGTCGTACAAGTTATCATTGGATAGGCACATGAAAATTTTGTTAAATCATCCTGAAGTGTTAAAATATATTTAAATTTTTGTAGGCCTGCCTCGGGTAAAGTACCTACAATATCGAGGGCTAATCTTTCAAATGGCCTAGTACTTATTGAAGTTATTACCATAGGTGCTTTATTTGATGCTCTTAAAGGTTTATTTACTTGGCATAACTTACAATCTTTAACAAATCGTTCTATATCTGAACGCATTCCTTTCCAATAGTATGAGGCTTTAATTCTACTTAACATGCGTTTAACGCCGGGGTGACCTGCTATGGTCGTCCCGTGATTTTCCTTAAGGATGTTAGAGATCTCGGTTGGAGTAGGATAAAGTATTTGATTTTTATAAATATGGATCACAATATTAGTGCCATGGAAAATGTAAGAAACTATATTATAAATTTTAACATAAACTAATTTAGAGAATGGTTCAGAAAAATCAGGCATAGCTAATTCTTTTATATAATCATTTTTAGAAATAATTTCGTCACGTAATTTAATTAGTAGGTTATAAATAGCTTTGTAACTTGTTTCATCAAAATGATGGACTTTAGTATATAAGAAATAAAGTATCTTATTGTTTTTACAGATCACCGTTTGCATGGTGTCAGATTCGCGTTCACCTGCGCGATATTCCTCGGAATTGTCAAGCATAGCTAATAATTGCTCAGTATATGGCATTGAATTATCTAGGTCCAAAGAAACTGGACAGGCAATACACTTTTGTTTTGCTTTATGTAAGCTCTCGTTATGTTCTTGAATTTTAGTGTCGCAATCCGAAATAGTTTTTGTGAATTGCTTTTTAAAGTATTCTTCATAAGTAGTAGAATTGATTTTGGAACTTCGAGTTGTTACAGCATTGACTGGATAACGAGATAACGCGTCTGCGTTACTATTAACTCTGCCAGGTTTATATACGATTTCATACTCGTATTCTTCGAGTTTTAGTCGCCATCTTAATAAACGGCCGCCTGGGTCTTTAGCGTTAAATAACCACGTTAAAGGACGATGGTCAGTTACTATTTTAAATTTATACCCGTAAAGATAGGGCCTAAATGTGTTAACGGCGAATAATATAGCGAGGAGCTCTTTCTCAGTTGTAGAATAATTCCCTTCTTGTTTATTTAAAGTTCGAGACGCATATGCAATGGGCTTATCTTTGCCGATTTCACCCTGTAATAAAACTGCGCCGACGGCATAATTGGAAGAATCCGTAGTTACAATAAAAGGTTGGGAAAAATCTGGATACTGTAATAAAGGAGCTGAGATGAGCTTTTCTTTAAGCGTATCGAAAGCATGTTCTTGATCATGAGACCAATGAAAATTGACATCTTTTTTCAGTAAAGATGTGAGAGGTTTAGTTATATGAGAGAAATTCTCTATGAAACGGCGATAATAACCCGTTAATCCCAGGAAAGATTTAACATCTTTCGGAGTTTTTGGTGTGGGAAATTGAGAGATAGCCTTCACCTTATCTGGATTAGGCGAAACACCGTTGTCCGTAATAATATGCCCCAAGTAAGCAACTTCCCGTCTCAAGAACTCACATTTATCGGGCTGTAATTTTAAGTTTGCCTCTCTAAATTTAGAAAATACAGATTCCAATTTCTGTATGTGAGATTCAAGGTCATGTGAGTAAATGATACAATCGTCAAGGTAGATGTAACAGTGGAGACCTTGAAGTCCCGAGAGAACAATATTCATCATTCTCTGAAATGTCGCCGGAGCATTTTTTAATCCAAACGGCATTCTTGTAAATTCAAATTGACCTGATATACTGTTAGTCGTTACGCTGAACGCAGTTTTTTCAGTATCTTTAGGACTTAATAAAACTTGATGAAAGCCTGAAGATAAATCAAGAGTACTGAAATATTTGGAATGACCTAGTTGGTCTAAGATGTCAGTTATGAGAGGAAGAGGGTAAACTTCGGATACAGTGACGTCGTTCAACCGCCGATAATCAATTACAATTCGCCACTTTTGTTTTCCGGACGCATCTAATTTTTTCGGAACCACCCACACAGGCGCATTCCAAGGAGAGGTTGAAGGGCGAATAATGTTTTGATCGAGCATTTTTGTAATTTGTTTCTCGACTTCGTTTTTATGTACTTCAGGGAAACGATACGACTTGACGTGTATTGGGGGTGCATCCCTAGTATTAATAGAATGTTTAATTACATTTGTATGAGTTAAATTTTCACCATCAAGATGAAATATATCCGTATATTTGGCAAGGAAGTTCATCAAAGCTTTATGTTCTTGCGGATTTAAATGAGAGCACCTTATCTGCTCAAGAACCCTTTTAGATCGGTCAATTTTAGAGAAATCTAATTGGTGAATAAGTTCCGTTTGAGTGTCATCTAATTTAGAAGGCGGTATGTCAAATGGAATTAACTTGACTTCGTAGTTGTCAATTTGGACCTCATTTTCCGTGGTATTGAGAACAGAGACATTAACTCTATTATTAGGTTTTAAGCTCACTATGCAGTTTGCTAAGAAAACACCGTCACGAATAATATGATCTAAGATCAAACCTTCTTTTTGATTTTTTATCTCGGAGAGATTGGAAACTGGACACTCAATGACCGTTTCTGACCGCGGGGGTATAACATATGATGGCTTACTAAGACAAATAGGTATTTTGTAATTTTCTAGATTAAGAGTGTTAGTAGAGTAATGAATATCTATTTTAAAGTGTTGGATAAAATTACTACCGATAATACCATCGTAGTTTAAGTTGATCGTATCGTTAATAGTATGAAATAAATAGTCGAACATTATTTTACTCTTCGGCGAAACGTGATATTCAAAAATTAGTTTAACGGACCCGAGAGATTCGCAATAGGAATCGTTATCGCTTAAACCTTTAAGTTTTATAATTTCGGGGCCCAGCACTGGTTTATTAAGTAAACTAGAAAGTTTAACAATAGAAACTGACGAACCAGTGTCAATTAAAAAGCATAAGGGCTTGCTATTACAATTTGTTTTTAAAAAGACGTGAGGTAAGGAAACTTTATTATTAATATTAAGCGTTTGCTCACGTGAACAATCCCTAAATGAAAAACTCGATTTGTCACGAGATGAGGGACTGTCAGAAGTACCACTATTTGCACTGACCTGTATTAAAGAAAATTTCGGAACACAGTTTGGAGGACTATTACCTCTATTTGCAGTGACCTGTGTTGGAGGGAATTTAGAAACACAGTGTTTAGAAGTTAGGGTTTTCGTGTCATTTAAATGATATGTAGGTTTCGGTAGACACGGAACCGGAACCCTATTTAGTTTAAACTATCCGAATTATCCGGAGTGTCTACATGCTGTACATTAGAGCGATTATCGCTTGGCACATTATTTTGTAAAGTTGCACTTGGTAGTGTAGAATTACTAGCACGAGAATTGTTATTTTTCGCTTTGAGTTTACGACACTCGCTTATCAAATGACCGCGCTTTTTGCAGTATTTGCATGATTTCTCAGGGTCAAACTTAGAATTAGTATTATCGTTAAAATTATTCGACGAATCAACATGATGCAAATTTGGAGAAGATCGCTTATTTTTATAACATTCGGAAGCGATATGACCACTTTTGTTGCAATGTGTGCATTGCTTATTGGAACGAGTGGTTAATTTAGATAAATTAAATATTTTTTCTTCTTCTATGGCATGCGTTATTGCTTCAGACAACGATTTAGGATTTCTACACCGCACTATAGATGAGAAATTGGAGTTCAACCCTAACAAGAAAGTATTGAGGGCGAGATCTTCCATAGCGGCTAACCGACCTAATAGTTCTTTATCATTATCGCAGCTGTAATGGATGTCAGCTTGTAATCTAGTTAGACATGATTCAATACGCAGAGCATACTGCATCGCGTCTTCGGAAGGCAATTGCTTGCATTGTTGTAGTTCTACTAATAAATGAGTGGAGTGTTTTTTCTCTCCAAAGGTAGTTTTAAGGAACTGTTTGATATCAGCCCAATTATCAAATTTCTTTAAGCAAGCCGCTAACTGAGCTTTGCCTTCCAACTGCGAGATGATGTATTTACATAAGAAGTTCTGTTGTTCTGTAGTTGCTAAAGATATCGCACTTTCGCAGTTTGTTAAAAATGCGGGTAAAAACTCGCGATCCCCGTTATAGGGTTTGATAAATTTAGTGAGAACATTAAGGGTAATTTTGTCCGACATTTTAGATTTCTGTTTTATTGAAATGTCGTCTGAGCTGGACGAAGATGCGATTTCTTCTGATTTTTCTCGTTTTGGAGACATTAAATTAACAATATGATTATATTATTGATTAGAGCACTTACAGAACATCAGATTAAAACAAAGCATGCACAATATAAAATTTTAAATTAGTTTTAAGAGAGTACGAGTGACTTCAAAATTTGGAAAACGGCACTTCACTTCACTAAGACACTTTTATGATATAAAAAAAACTCACATTAGCAGATATACTGCAGCAGCACACGGGAACATTCTGGAAAGATGACGTCACGAAGCACGCGGCGCCGGCGCCTGGCGACCCAGAGAGTCGTATTGCAGGCAGTTCTTGCACGTGATGCGCAGAGAACACGTGGCTGGTGATGGATGGAGGGCCAGTCACAAATCTCCTACGAGATTGTTGATGCAGTGCGGATGTCCTGTGTTGACCTGGTGATGCGGGCTCACACTCGAAGGTGGAGGCTGACCGTCAACCACGTGGTAGCAGATGTATTCGGGGGTGATGCGGGCTCACGCTACAGAGCGGAGGCTTATCGTCGATCACGGCAGCAGCAGCGCGGACTTAGGCGTTTTAGGAAGCCTAAGGTTTACCGTCGACCGCGTCGATAAAGGACTTTTCGTCCACGGAGTATACAAACACAATGGTGCAGTTACGTGGAAATAATTCGCGACGCCTACACCTATATAGATCCCAGTACTTCTGACACCAGTTTGTTAGGATGGCACTCCGTGGGTCCTTTTTAAAAAAACACTTTATTCACTGCTACTGGTATTTAATAAAAATAAAGATTACACTAGGTACACTGAATCTTAGGTGGTATATGACTGACTCTAAAATAGTCTATGAAAGTACTGTGTTGTACTGTGAATGCGCGTCAAAGTGTCTGTCTGAGCACATGGAAATGCCCTTTTATAACGTTGACATGATTATGGAAGCGGCGGGGTTTTTAGTATGGTCAGCGTTTGATGCGCTACAAAGTCCGCTTATAACAGAACGCATGTCAAACGAGAAGAGAGAAAAAGAAAATAAAAAACAGCAACACTATGCAGGTACCGACGAACCAATGTCTTATGGGCAATTCTCAAGAAATTGTGAGACCATTCCTTTAAATTTAAGTTGCGACAGCGCGAAAATGTCAAAATCTTGGAATTGTGAGTTACAGTTTTCTGATAGTCGGCCAAGAGGGGCTCGCACCCCAGCCCAGCCTTCGTTCTACAACGCCCAGTGTAGAATAGTTGAGGTGCGCGTACCTCCCGCCGAATAACAGTTCTAGGGACTACGAAACACAATCTATTCGTTAGCTCAGTACAATTAATTTTGTTATTACATATATACTGTGTAGCATCACAGCCATGATCAATAAACGTCTGTGAGTAGTGATGATTATGATGAGTGATGATGATGATTGTGATGATTATGGTGATAGTGATGATGAATGAAATTAGTTTTTTTCTATTGGTATTAAAAATTTTACTTACCCTCGGTATTGGGAGGTGTTGATACTTCGGATATGTATATGAACAAATTCTTATTTACAACAAAACGTCTTATCTGCAAGTCTCTCCCATCGTTAGTTGGTTCGAAGACGTAGTAAAGACAACACAGTATAGATCCGCTTTCCGACTTTTTAAATTTTCTTCTAATTGTTTGGGTTTTTTCAAATGTTTGTATTTTCTCCGTTGTTGGACTTATAAGGGCTACGTAAATAACTGAAAAATTTGTTAAATTATACTTTTTGTCTGGGTTTTTATCTACCGATAGGTACATACAGACTATTTATCTATACTATATACTATACTATAATCTATACTAATATTATAAAGAGGTAAAATTTGTTTGTAAGTTTGTATGTAGGGGGTAATCTCAGGAACTACTGGTCCGATTTGAAAAATTCTTTCAGTGTTAGATAGCCCATTTATCGAGGAAGGTTATAGGCTATATAATATCATCACGCTAAGACAAATAGGAGCGGAGCAGTAATGGAAAATGTGACGCAAACGAAGTTGCGCGGTGACCCGCTAGTAATATTATAAAGAGGTAAAGTTTGTGAAGTTGTAGGGGGTAATCTCTGGATCAACCGAATCGATTTTTTTAATTCTTTTACCGATAGAAAGCCATGATATTTGTGAATGTTATAGGCTATATATAAGGGAAGGTTGCTATATCTCAAAAAGTATTTAGTGTTAAAATTAAATCTTTTTTATTATTTATATTTCGTAGGATCTTGATTTGTGATATTCAAAATTCAAACGGAAAAACAATTCAGGGTAACGCTTTTTGAAAAAACCGGCCAAGTGCGAGTCGGACTCGCGCACCGAGGGTTCCGTACAAACCTGTAGGTATATATTATAAGCAAAAGTTGCGATTTACGATTTATGACGTATTCAAAAAAAATATTGTTTTTTTTCTATTTTTGTGTGAAAATCTTAATGCGGTTTACAGAATACATCTACTTACCAAGTTTCAACAGCATAGCTCTTATAGTTTCGGAGAAAAGTGGCTGTGACATACGGACGGACGGACAGACAGACAGACAGACAGACATGTCGAATCTATAAGGGTTCCGTTTTTGCCATTTGGCTACGGAACCCTTAAAACATAGAAAACAAAATCTTGGGCTGTTGTGGCCTTCTTTGGATCATGGCCCTTCTTTTTTCCCACTTCATTTATTTTTATTTGAGATGGGTTTGCTGTTGACTCTAGTCTTGGTCAGAGATGACAGAGACAAAGTCTACGATGGAGCGAGCTTACCCAGAAGGAGCCTGTTCACTCTAACTTTGAAGAGAGTAATATTCTTCTTAATTCTTCTGTTTTTGATATTAAGTAAGTCAATTAATGTTTGTGGGTCAATGACCGTTATCGCACGGGTATCTGACGTCTATCTTACGTTCTTGCACGCTCCTATATTGTCATCCTGCTAAACGGCACTATACTTACATTGTGATCGAGTTTTATATTCTTCACAGGTAAACTTAACTTCTGTTGTTTCAGAATACTGCACTGTGCGGACAATATTACGCTTTTCAACTGAAACAAATAAACGAAAATCGTGCGCAAAAATAGGTTTTTTTATTAGGAAAAATATAAATGAATAGTTTTAAGTTCCCCTCTGTGTTTCTTGACACACTGTGTCTACATTTCTAATTAAGTTCTTCTGTCGCAGGTCTGCTGATAAAAAATTCTTTTGAAATAAGCAGTACCTACCTTTGTGCTCTTTTCTCTGTATAAAATTTTCTTTTTACGTATATTTTGTATACATAAATAAATAAATAAATTAATACTTATTTGACAGATGTTATTAAAACAGTACAATTAGTGAAAACATACATAATATTAATGGTAAAAGAAAGAAGTTATTATTCTATCTTGTCACACAAAATGGCGTTTGTTCTGACTGGTTTCGATTCAATATGGCGGGGCTTTTGAGTGACGTCAAACGCCATTAGTGCTGTCTCTGTTTATTACTATTTTGAAAATGCTGACAGCACCGCCGTTCTTCGAGATTTTTGAGGAATGTAATAAAAAAAAAATATATTCAAGACGCATTATCATCTCGGGTTCGATCGATCGACGCGGCGCAGCAGTCGATCGCTCAACCACTGCGCCAACCGTGCCGTCAAGTTGTTTCCAGTTTGGCTAGGACTTTGCAGGCTTGAATCACCTATTTGTCTGATAAAAAGATGATTCCGAGCTTCGGAAGGCACGTATAAGCCGGTGGTCCCGGCCGCCAAATGGCGGTCGTTAAGCCATGCCGAGGCCCTTGAAGAGGCTTAGAGACTCTGGCACTAGGCCCTGTGTGTGGGGTCGTTAGACCTAACTGCCCACACAATAATAAGAAGAATGTCAAAATATAGGGAAATTAGACACTGGATCCGGTTTGGAAGATTAAAAAAAAAACGCAAATTACGTAACGTTTTTACAATTTGACTGTCTTTTTGTAAAATGGCCAACTTTGGCTTTATACTCTCTGAAAGACTGGCTTATTGGGTAGTTGAGAATGAGAGAGAGAGAGAGTTGAGAATGGTAGTTGAGAAAAAGAGGTTTGTCTTAGGGTTGATTATTAAATAAATTAATAATCAACCCTAAGATAAACGACCACTGGCTTATTTTGATCTTTATAGTTAAGTTCTTGTAATAAGTTTTATTTTTTATTTTTTAATTTTGCTTTGTCCTCACATGTAGAAGAAACAAGTACGTATGTAACTAAGATTTTTGTAAAACATCACATGATTTAAAAGAGTGTTGTGGTGTTTCTTGCACGTTCTTCTCCATAGAGATCTACGCTTTGGAACGTGCAAATAGCTTCCATGTTTTTATTTTTTTGACTGACCGGCCTTGACATTTCAAAAGTGCCTGTAAATGGTTTATTTGAAATAAATGCTTTTGAATCTTTGAATAAACGTAATTGTAACTGCCTAATTTCTACGTAATGCGATGAGTCAGTAGTTTTGTGAGTGAAAATGCAATTTTGTGCTCTAACAAGAAAGATTAGAATATATAAATTTAATAAATATTAAATAAATTACTAATCATATCTTAAATTAACGTAATAGCAACTGCCTAAATTCTCCTAAATCCGATGAGTCAGCAGTTTTGTGAGTGAAAACGCAATTTTGTGATAGGGCTCAGTACTACTTTATTGCATTCCATATTATGCATTACATAGTTGGTTTAACATGGTAAAATATCAAATATGGACTCTGTCGGGCACAGGAAAAATTAGGAAAGAGGAAGAGGGCTAAGTAGTATTTCAAGGTATTAAAAAGTATAAAAAAAAATATTAAAGATGTTAAATTGGATGTATTGGCGATGCAAAGATTATCCACGCGCCTCTAGCGGCGAAATTTAGAAGTTGTCTAAGAACGACACTTTGCCTTAAATTTGAGGTTTACGTAAAGTTAATTTTAGACATAATCAGATGGAGCACGATTACGTACAGCCTGTTACTGACGAAAACAGAAATACGAAATATTGTTGCGTTCCTCAATGTAGCACTTACGGAGATTGGGGAATAATTAGTTTTCATTTGCTTACAAAAGGCAAAATTATGAAGGAAAAAGTGGGAGACTGTTTTAAGAATAGGCAAACCGATTTCACCAGCAATAAGAGTTGGTTCTCATCATTTTCAAGTTTTAAACTATTTTCCAAACAGTGAGTTTAATTATGTTTTAATTATTTTATTGTACTTAGGTAAATTCATAGGCAAGTTTCGCGTCATATAACGAGATTATATTTCTTGTTCCAGATTCTAAAAGACTGAAGTGGTTTCCTAATGTCGTACCGTGTCAGAATATTCCTTAAATAAGCTCCGATAAAAAAGGATCTACTATTAGCGCAAAAAATAAAATCAATTGCTCGAGAAAATAGCGCTGATATCAGACGCCGGAATATAGTTTTAGGAAATAGTTGTAGTTCTGTCCAAGAAAGATCTTAGAATGGCTATTGAGAATGAAAAAAATGACGTAGAGGATGGATTTGAGTGCAATAATATAACTGATAACAACAGTCATCATTTCTATCTTTCCTACAGAAATCACCTAATTCTTCTTCAGAACGATTTGGTTTTGTGTAGGTATCCTACTGACGCTTTAATTACATCGACTATCGACGGCATAATTATTGTCTCGTCCAGCAGGAAACCACAAAATCTGATTTATATTTAGTAAATAAATTTTTCCGTGACGTAAACTGTATCGAAAACTGTCAAAGTGTCGTTCTTAAACAGTTTCACAATTTTGACACCAGAGGCGCTAGTTAGAATCTATGCATTGTCAATAGTTATGTATATGTCACAGAAAAGTGGCTAACGCCGTAAGATTGTAAAATTACGTGTGAAATTGTTAACTTTTTTTAAAATAAGACACGGATGGATTGGAAACTATTGAATTTGGATGAGATTTATTATACAGGGTGTAAGGGACAGCCCTCCACAAACTTATAGGGTGATTTCAGTATATCGTACTAAGTTGACCGGTACATGAAATTATTTCAGGAACTTTATGGGAATCCAATAAAACTGATTTGTTTAATTACCTCACACGCAATGTATTGCTACCTCTGCAAAACGCACGCAGCGAACGGCAGCGCAGCGAGCTTTCGAAAGGATAGCCGCGCTCGCGCCACGAGTTTAACAGCTGATTTCATGCGTCGTTCATTAGCTTTTTTTTTCATTTTAGCTGAGCTGTGTTATTTACATTAAATACAAATAATGTAACTTTAAATTGAAATAAAGCAATAAAAACTGAAAAAACTAAAAAAAAAATCCTGAGAAAATGTCCACTGGAATATGATTCAAAATAAGGAGCTGATTGCACCCTGTTAATTTGTGGAGGGCTGTCCCTTACACCCTGTATACAAAACGATCTTCCATAATATATAGAGAAAATATAATCTAATTAAGATTTACTAAAATTTTACGGAGTCTACCATTTTCCGGTGACATATATATTTATTAGGAAGTAACTAGGAAGACTAAAATAATAATGTAACACTCACCGAAATCTTTCGCTGTTAGAATTAATTTGTCAGACCGATATATTTTCTTAGATGTTGGCATCACTGCATGTACTGAAGTGTTATTATCAAATAATTCTAATTCAAAAATTAACTTTGTATTCATCGCGGAGCTATTCAAAGGAGTACCGATTACGGAACCTGTAAATAAAATAATAACATATATTTTTATTTTATTTAATGAAAAAATGAGGAAAAAGCCGACGAAAAATCCCAACTAGGGGGTATCCAGAATCATGCCCTGGACTCATGGAAATCAATTGTGCACCGATGTCAAATACACCCGGTACTGTAAGGTACGGTTTGGTTTTCGAGGTTAAGCAGCTATTGCCAAGGTCACTCCGTGGATGGGTGACCACATACCATACTTGAGACCGAGACTTGTCCAACCACGGAAACCACGTTACGGCGTTGGCCTGGCTGCCATTTGAAAATAGTCGTTATGCATAATCAGAAGCCAGAAAATCTGACACTAAGGGCGGGTTGTATCAAACAGTTGGTTAACGTAACATACGTACGTCAAAAAGTTACGATTACGGACCATGTTTGACGTTCGTTATATTAGAAGCGTTGTTTCGACACGGGTCCTACCTAAATAGCTTTTTTTGCATTACACCACTAATTTGTGTCATCAGAAGAACTGGTACTGAGGAATTAAAAAAAAAATTCACAATATTGTTCTATTTGACTGCCAACTAAAGTTACGTTAATCAGTGCTCAGACCATCTGTTACCGTAAACGTTGTATTTTACGTGCGTTAACGCTGACATTTTGTGAAACAACCCAATTTTTTGATTTGACGATAGTTAGCACCATTTTTAACGTTTACGCATGCGTTAAGTGTAGTTGAAACAACCCGCCCTAAGGGCGGGTTGTTTCAAATGGTTGGTTAAAGTAACATACCGTATGTCAAAAAGAACGACTACTGAAGATGTTTAACGTTCGTTAAATAAGAAGCGTTGTTTCAAAACACTCTACCCAATCTTTGTCTCATCAGAAGAACTGCTATTGAAGAATACAATATTGTTCTATTTGACCTAATAAAGTAACGTTAACCAGTGCTCAAACCATCTGCTAACATTTTGCAGCAAGACAAGTGTCAGATATCTTGGCTTTAGAATACTCAAAATGACTGTCAAAGATCTAAATGACACCCAGGTTTAACATCTTAACGACGTGCGCGCCGAGACTTCCCGGAAAGGTATGTCAACCTTTTAACCGCCCGAGTTGATCAGCTGACGAGCCCCCAGCGCCCGGAACAAATATTCTCTTAAAATAAGCACCAACAACAAAGACGGATGTGACCTAAACTTGGTCTAAATGAGCCGTTGTTAATATTTTGTGCTGTAGAAAATGTTTGTCGGATTAATCCGACATAGGCGGTTTAAAGGTTAAGATGTAGTTCAAACCAGGCAAGTTCTCTTTGAAGTACGTCGTAATTGTTTGCGCAGGATGTCAATTTGGCAAATAACATATGACAGCGCATGCGCGGCGCGCAATATGGCGCCGTGCTGAGGTCTCAGTCGCTCGCAAAGACTACTATAGTATAATCGCTCGTGTACTTTCGATGCATATTTGTGTCCCGCTTGCTCAATGCAATACGACTGTTGATGCGAAAAGTGTTACACGTTGTTATTACGAGTATTTTAAATTATTTATTTTGGTTATTTCTTACTGTTTGATTTGTGTTTTGCGTGTTTTTGTGGTGTATTATTTATTTATAATATACTTTATTGTACACCAAATTTAAAATACGTACAGAAAATCTTAAACTAAAGATACACAATCGGCGGCCTTATCGCATTCCGCGATCTCTTTCAGGCAACCTGGAATGGAAAGTGATAGCTTGGACACGAAATGGGGTTGCACTTGTTGCAAATATGAAGTTACATAGAAAAACAAAACAAACAGAAATACAGCATTACAATATAACTACTTTAACAGATACATAAATACATACATACTTATTATAAAGTAAGAAAATGTTTAACAATATTGTGTATATGTTTGTTTGTTATAGGTTATTTTTCGTAGTTGTTTATATTATAATACGTATGAATCAGAAATTAATATTCTACGAACGTAACACTTGTTCACGTGATTGCACCTGCGTGGTTGTCACTAAAATCTAACTTCCGAGCGGCAAAGAACCGTGGTTCGAACTGTTTCTTACTCATTATCTCGCTTACCATCAGAAAAGATAGTGGTCAAACGCATGCCTATCAAAATTTAAAAAAAAAATCTGTGGACTCAACTCGCGAGCTTGTGTATCGACCCATGTGGCGTGGGTGTTTATAAACATGCAGTTAAATGCAGAAGCCTCTAGCTCTTGTATTTTACTGCATTAAACTGCATAAAAAAGTTATCACTCTGTCTTCTTTATAGACACTTACTCAAATCGAGCTGAAACTTCTGTAGAAGGCTTTTCTTGCAAATAAATCTACACCAGTCAGAGTCACATTTAATATCATTATATACGCCATTTTCGAGTATGTGCAAACAGTCCTCGCCGTCCATATAATTGTCCGGCTGACCTCCAAGCCATTTTTGGTATACCTCAGAGATGGATCGACCTAGAATTAGAAGCTTATAATTAGTTATAAACATGTAGGAATATTTGAACGATTAAGGGCGAATTTTATCAATCTGAAACTGAACTGAACGCGATCTACTGTCAGTGCAACATTACTTTCTATGGAATATTGACACTGCCAACTTTTGAACGCAGCTTGATCGTGATCTGTTTCATTGGTGAAATCCGCCATTATTCGTTAATATAATAGTCTAAATACTAATCGTCAGCTCGAGTGAGGTCCTGTTCGCAAAGCTGGGCATAGAACCATTGTGGCATAGATCCCCGCTTTCAGTTTTTTTCAAAGTTGATGCGCATTATCTAAACAAGTAAGTTGTAGTAACAACTAAGTGTCAACACATACATCATGCATGTGTATGGGTTGACACTTCAACAAACAAAAAGCAGCCAAGCGCAAGTCGGACTGGCACACGAAGGGTTCCGTACCATAATCCTTAATTTTTATTATTATATTTGATGTTATAGCGGCAATTTAAATACACAATCTGTGAAAATTTGAACTGTCTACCTATAACGGTTCTTGAGATACGGCCTGCTGACAGACGGACGGACGGACAGCGGAGGCTTAGTTATAGGGTTCCGTTGGTTACTCTTTGGCTATGGAACCCTAAAAATGTTAGGAACATATAGCCCTAAAATTTCACGTTGCCGAGATATTGCGAGGCAAAAACTACTCATGATATCACTAAGAATCAAATGAAATTGAAATAAAAGTACTTAGGTTGATTTAATCATTTATTGGATGAAAGAAAAATGAGAACACGGGAAAACCACTTTATTAATCTTGATCATGATCTTTGATTCATGATCTTCGCTAAATAAAAGTAATTAATTTATGTAAATGATTAAATTAAGCCGAGAATTATTATTAGAATACAATCTACAGCACAGAAGCGAGGGATAAGTTATTTTTTTTTTATAATTTTCATTGTTCTCACATGGCGACTTTACTTTTAAATATCTCGGCAACGTAATACTTTAGGGCACCTTCTTGCGAATATTATGTATGAAAGATGAGCGTCACAACTTTGAAAAACAAAATAAAGACTGCGGGGGGGGGGGGAGCTGTGCCAGCTCCGAGGAGAAAAACATTCGAACCCCTTTGAGCATAGTTTATTTATTAGGTGGAAGTAACGAGAGCTAAAGTCTGGCAAGATTTGACAGAAGGCAAAACTTCCATCTCGAGTTGCGAAAATTGTATACGTACCGTCAACAGTCACAAACACCCCTTCAGTTTCTATATCTGATATGCCCACCCACATGTAGTCTTTTTTAATACTTGTATGGTTCCAGAAAGATATTACAGCGTTAGCCTCATCGCTATTTTCTGGATAAAACAAAATGGCTCCTTCCTGAGCACACACTTGCTTGGCTTCATACCAACTCTTTGATGTCTTGTGAATTTTGTAGAAACTATTAACTGCTTCTAAATATGTGTAGTCCTCCCGGAAAGTCGCTTTAGTTCTCGGTTCATCTACGAAATGGAAAATAATCATGGTAAATTTACTTTTTCACAACAATTATTTCAATTATTATCTGGCTCGTTCTTTGCTCAAAGAATTAGCATTGCCATTCAACGTGGCAATGCCGTTAGTCTTCTGGGCACGTTTCCGGATGACGACGATGCGAAGGAATTCTTCGACGCCTAAGCGTATCTTGTTTTTGTATATTTATTTGTATATAGTTAGGTTTAGTTGTTTTGCAAGGAGTCTTTCCAGATGTAATGAAATACAGTAAGGTTATACCACTATTTAAATTTGGAGGCAGCAAAGACACCAATAATTATAGACCTGTATCTGTACTTCCAGTTTTTAGCAAAGTGTTTGAAAAAGTAATGCTCAATCAGATGTTCAAACATTTTTACATCAATAAAATCTTACACGATCAAAAGTATGGTTTTACCAAAGGTAGTTGTACGACTGACGCTGGTGCCACGTTGTTAAAACACATATATACAGCGTGGGAAGAGGCTCAAGATGCCATAGGAATATTTTGTGACCTCTCCATAGCATTTGATTGCGTAAATCACGAAACCTTGCTCCTAAAGCTGGGACATTACGGACTAGGTAAACTTGCACTTAGTCTAGTGAAATCTTACTTAGGTGACAGACAGCAGCAAGTTCAAGTAAATGGTGTCAATTCTCTCTAATAATTTAGTATTAAATGGGAAAAAAACTAAATGCATCAGATTTGCCTTACCGAATGTTAAAAGTAATGATTGCGATATAGTATTGAACAAAAAGAAACTAGAATTCGTCGAAAACACGGTTTTCTTGGGGATCACGCTTGACTCAAGGCTACAATGGGGTCCTCATTTAATATCTCTTGCGCGACGGCTAAGTTCGGCAGCATAGGCTGTCAGAAAAATCCGTCAATTCACTGATATAGATACCGCGAGGCTGGTCTATTTTAGTTATTTTCATAGTATCATGTCTTACGGTATCTTATAAGGACGAGCTGCAGACATCGAGTCCATATTTATTCCACAGAAAAGAGCCATCAGAGCCTTATACAATCTCCGGCGGCGCGATTCCCTAAGGGAGCTGTTTAAGGATATTAACATCATGACGGTACCTTGTCAATACATTTACGAAAACATTATGTCACGATCACGTAGATGTCACCAGGCTGTTCAAGGATATTACATCGCTGAAGTCAAGCCTGGCCGATGTGCAGTGCAAGTTGGAGAAGTCGGAAACTACCATCTATGAACTACGTGCCGAGATAGTGTTGTTACGCAATACTGTTTCGGAAAGTAGGACAAATGACGAAGCCAATGTAAACACACGTCATGGGGCGCAAAATGCATCAGTCAGCAGTTTTGCATCGGTGAAATTGGATTCACCGTCGATTGCAATTATCGAGGGCGATGCACCGTGCCCCGCCGCCTCCTGCCCCCCTGCGGCGGCAGAGAATACGACACTCGTAGCTACGTCGACCCCTAAACTAGCTTACGCCGCAATTGCTGCTGCAAACAATCCAGCTGCGTCACTACCTAAGCAGCAGAATGGGGAAAACAAAAACCGTCGCTGTGAAACCCTTCCAAAGAGTCCGACACAGCGCTGTCCAATGAAGCAAGAGTGTGATGAGGATGGCTTCACCAAAGTGCAGAAGAAGAAGAAGAAGCCTACTTGTCGCAATCAATGCGGTACTGGACTGGCAGGACCAAGTATGCTGTTACGGGCAGCGGTACCTACAACGTTGCTGTATGTGTCCCGACTACATCACTCCACGAAGGTTGAGGAGATCGTGGAGTACATGAAGGTTGGTTGGTTGGAACCGCGTCACAACACCAACTTCAAGTCGTTTGTGGTGCGGGTTCCGACACAACATCTCGACAAGTTCCTTAAGGAAGAGTTTTGGCCGAAGGGTGTAGTCTACCGACGTTTTCGTGGCAGGCTATGTGACACCGCGCAGCGTAACACGACGCCGTCACTTCGTGTGTCTTAGTTTTTCAGATGTTATATGTATTAGTTTATTTTTATATTTTGTTGTAAAGGTGTATTTTATTTTGTATGGGCTACTGTTGCCTGAAATAAAGGAATAATAATAATAATTATGTATGTTCGGAAAAATATTCATTTTTTTAACAAGATTAGTGACAGGCATAATTTTAATAAGAGAAATAGGAACAAATTAGATCAACCCCGGTTCAGATTGGCTAAAGTACACACTTCTTTTATGGGGTACTGTGTTAAATTTTATAATAAAATACCAGTTCATATTCTCGAACTGAATGAGAGAAAATTTAAAGCATGCATAAAACGCACACTATGTAGTAAAGCATATTATAAACTGGAAGATTATATCCTCGATAAAAATGTTTGGCTAAATGCCGGTCCTGCTCCACAGTCACAGCCGCGGGGGTCCACTAGTTAGGTTTTAATTTCTGGAAGAGATGCTCACCCTCTTTTTTGTTTTGTATTTTATTTTATTTTTTTGTTTTGTACTCAGAATACAATTTTTTTTTTTAACCGACTTTCCAAAAAGGAGGAGGTTCTCAATTCGGATGTTTGTATTTTTTTTTTTTTTTTAATGTTTGTTCGGGCATAACTCCGTCGCTTGCCAACCGATCTTAAAAATGATTTTTTGTTGGAAAGGGAATACTTCCCAAATGGTCCCATGATAAGGATACCAGGATCTGATGATGGCATCCCAGAGAAGTCGAGGGGAACTTTCGAAAATTGTATGGGCAACTAGTGCGTTTGTATTTTGCTTTTCTGCGATTTTGCAGTGGTGTTTTTAGGTGTGGGGTACCACTAAAAAGTGGAAAATAAAAAACTTTTTACAAAAAAATACAACCGACTTCCAAAAAAAAACACTACAAAGTAAAAAATAACTTTAATTTCGGAAGTCGGTGTTTTTGTTAATTTGTTCGTTTTTGACACCGACTTCCGAAATAAAAGTTATTTTTTACTTTGTAGTGTTTTTTTTTGGAAGTCGGTTGTATTTTTTTGTAAAAATTTTTCTTTAAAATAATGCTGTTTTATTATAGTACTTAATTGAATTGTTTGTTATACATCTTTCATTACTTGGTCATTGACAACCATAGTTTTATGTAAAGTAGAAGCACTTTTTCAAATTTTGTAAATGTGAGTACCATGGGACCATTTACATAATATATATGTGATTAGTTTACTTGTTTGACATGAACGAGCATGGTGATCGAGAGCATGTCATGCTCACTCAAATGTTTTGCTGATGGCGGCGTGTGTGTTGGATCATTCGGTTCCCTGCAAAATGGTTGAGCTGAATGGTGCCGATACATACGTCAGGTTCGTGAACGGGCGCCGTCAGTTGAGACAGTAGTGCGATTCACTAAGGCAGAACATCTTTACAACCAAGAAATCATAGTTGAAACATCTGATGTTTCAACGATGATTTCTTGGTTGTAAAGGTTCTGCCTTAGTGAATCGCACTACTGGTCATCTCTTAACCACCACTGGCTTATTTTCATCTTTATATTTAAGTTGTTGTTTTAAGTTTTTTTTATTTTGCATTGTTCTCACATGAAGAAGCAAGTACATGTAACTAAGATTTTTTTAAAACATCACATGATTTAAAAGAGTGTCCATGGAGTTTCTTGCACGTTCTTCTCCATAGAGATCTACGCTTTGGAACGTGCAAATAGCCTCATGTTTTTGACTGACCGACCTTGACATTTCAAAAGTGCCTGTAAATGGTTTATTTGAAATAAATGCTTTGAATCTTGAATCTTTCGTGTTTTTAATAATATGCAAAATAAAAATATGGTTTAATATGCAAAAAAAAATTTCGCCTACGCTGCTAGATGCAGCGAGCGTAGTCAAAATGCGTTCCGATTTCAAAACAGTGTCCAAAACTTTGTTGGCCGACAAACCCAATTGCCTTCTTTGGTGTACGTTCACCTCCAGAAACCCACTGTTTTGATTTTTCCTTGGTATCTGGTGTAATGTGGTGTTTCCATGTTTCATCAATAGTTATGAAACAGCGCAAAAATTCGTTCGGATTACGGTTGAACATCGCCAAACAACCCTTTCAAGTGGTCACACAGTTGCGCTTATGGTCGAGTGTGAGCAATCGCGGCACCCATCGTGCGGATAGGTTTTTCAAATCCCAAAATAAAGTTAATAGAGCATAGTCCCCACAGTATTTATCTAGTCTTTTCTTGGTGTCGTTGATGGTTTTTTTTTTTGCGCAAAAAATTAAGCTTAACCAGCTGCACACGAAATTCATTTTTATTCATTTTAATTAAATTTTGAGAGGTTATCTTAAATAAAATAATATCCTTGGCTTTCAATGGCAGTCAAAAATAAAATAAGTGACGTATCTTGCTAAAATATTGTCAGCAGCCTCTTAATAAATAGCAGTTGACAGCAGCACTGATGCATTTAAAGATATTACGCGAGAAATTCAAAAAGTCACTGACTTATGAAACTACCCTAGTATAAAAATTAAACCATTTTTAAATGTTTTACAAATAACCCTGTTTATGATGTTGAAGGAAATAAACGCAAGATGCGAGAAGTATGTTTGACATACGTACAAACGTATCTATACTAATATTATAAAGAGGTAACATTTGTTTGTAAGTTTGTATGTTTGTAAGTTTGTATGTTTGTAAGTTTGTATGTAGGGGGTAATCTCAGGAACGACTGGTCCGATTTGAAAGATTCTTTCAGTACCTATTAGATAGCCCATTTATCCGGGAAGGTTATTGGCTATATATCATCACGCTAAGACTAAAAGGAGCCGAGCATTAATGGAAAATGTGACGCAGACGAAGTTGCGTGGGTCAGCTAGTGTTACATAAAAATATGCCGCCGGTAGTTACATATTTATCCCTACGGGTCAAAATCATAAACCTCTCTTTGCTTCTCCGAAGTTGGTTTAATCTAAGGTTCAATTAAATGTTAAAATTAACTATGGGTGTTGTCGGTATTTATGATTTAAATTTAAACGTTCGCATCGATCAAGTGTCAATTTAATAAAAGATCCTGCTGAAAAAAGAGCTTTATCACCTAAATATGAAAGGGTAGGTAGGCGGTTAGGGTAGGCAGGTAAGGTAGGCAGGCAGCGGAGGCAGGTAGGGTAGGCAGGTAGGGTAAGCAAGCAGCGGAGGCAGGTAGGGTAGGCAGGTAGGGTAGGCAGGAAGGTTAGGCAGGTAAGGTAGGCAGGTAGGGTAGGCAGGAAGGGTAGGCAGTTAAGGTAGGCAGGTAGGGTAGGCAGTTAGGGTAGGCAGGTAAGGTAGGCAGGTAGGGTAGGCAGGTAGGGTAGGCAGGTAGGGTAGGCAGGTAGGGCAGGCAGGTAGGGTAGGCAGTCAGGGTAGGCACGTAGGTAGGGTAGGTAGGGTAGGCAGGTAGGGTAGGCAGGTAGGGTAGGCTGGTAGGGTAGGCAGTCAGGGTAGGCAGGTAGGTAGGGTAGGCAGGTAGGGTCCCTAGGGGGTAGTGTAGGTTAGGTAGAAATGTAGCATGTTGACGGGCACAGCCCGCACAGCTAGTTTTAAATATAAAACTACATACCAGTGTCGTAGGTTTGATAGAAGAACGATTTGTGACTATCCAGTTTTCCAGTTCGAAACGTACAGATATATTTATCTTCTTTTACGTTACATTTGAGACCCTCTGAAACAACCGAAAATTACAGATTATATACATAGCTCTCTCTTTTGTTTTGTTTGTAGAAATTCATCTTCATAGTTAAACAAAGCTTGCCAAAGTCGATCTGTGAACGAGTGACTATCTCAATAGGTATTATGTAAACACTCCTCCGAGCCTCGGAAGTGACCCTATGCTAATTTAGATAAATGGTTAAATCAAGTCGAGAACTATTATTTGAATAAAATCTACTACATACAAGCAAGTGATTTAAAGTTAATTTTTAATGTTTAAACATGGCGACTTTACTTCCAAATATCATGGCAACGTGACGTTTTGGGTACTATGTTGGCAACATTTTTATTTGTTTAAGAGTCCTCTAGCTATGCATACAGGTATCATCGCGGGCCGCAATTTTGAAAAAACACAAGGTACAAAAATCTTCGAACCCCTTTACTATTATAACATAAAAGACAGATAGACAGACACCCGAGTGATCTTATAAGGCTTCCGATTCTTACGGATGTTCGGAACACAAAATGAGAATTTTCACAAAAACATTTGAAATTATTGAAGGTTATATTGCTTACCTTGACATTGATTTTTAAAATCCATTACAATTTCACATCGATTTGGCACTAGACAAGCATTTGTATCTGAAATTAAAAAATATGTTATTTTAGTTGATATAATATGGTTTTGTTTTAGAATAGATTAGAAATAATCTTTTTTGTGTACCTTATGTGCCCGTTTACGGAGACGCGGGGCGTCGCGCGTTGCGTGCTTCGACACGGCCCGCATTAAATTCACACATTGTGACGATGTAAGAGAGCGTTTAAGGAGATGTGATTTTACTCATGTTTGCTTGAAATGCAGGCGGAGCCCACCAATAGCAACGCCGCGTCGCACGCGAAGATTATCACAGCGGTGCGGGCGCATGCAGATATGCGTCCAGCTACTCGGCCGACGCCGACGCGACGGCGCACAGTGGATCGACGCCATACAAGCAAAGGGACATAGGCAAGTTAAATATACATGTGTCAGGTTTTGAAAAACAAATCAGTCCATCGTATACGTCTACTTAGAAGCTGTAAAAAACTTAGGGAGCATTTTTTTAATTGATCTTATATTGAGAGCTAGCACCCAATCCCTAGAAACAATAGGCTAGTTTCCATCATCCACAAATTGCAAAACTATTTAGTCCGTCAGTTAGAGTATTGAAAAATAATGGACACGTATTTTTTGTTTTTGTAAATCAATCAATATTGACAAAGATAAATCGCATCAAAACTCGGGGTGGGGGGCTCGTGACGTCACTAACCGCTAAAAATTATACCACGGCGTGACATTTTGAGAATTTTAAAAGTGTCGTAAATTCGACAATTTTGGTTCCCTTAACAAAAGAAAAAATACGGGTCAAATATTTTTTGATAATCTAACTGACGGACTAATTAGATTTTTTCAGTAAACAAGCCTATTGTGTTGTTGACAACCTAACCATCGATTCTTGTTAAATTCTGTAAATCGATTGTTTTAAATTTATAATAACTAGGATATTTACAAATTCCTCCTTTTTCTCTGAAATCTCTTAGTGTTAATAGCGAAACTTAGTTAATCTCAAAGTGATAAATAATGCTAATGCTTTAAGGGTTTTTTATTTTATTATTTGTGATGGGTTTGCTCTTGACCTTAGTCTTGGTCAGAAATGACAGAGACAAAGTCTACGATGGAGCGAGCTTACCCAGAAGGAGCCTGTTTAATCTAACTTTGAAGAGATTAGTGTTGTAAGCGTCCGGAAATACAGACGCAGGCAGAGAATTCCACTCCTTTGCTGTCCGCATTATAAAATACGTTTGGAATCGCTTAGTGCGAATTCGTGGAACAGCAACAAGGTAGGGATGGTAAGTTGCAGTGCATCTGGATGTCCGATGGTAGAAGGGGGCCGGTGGAATGAGGCTGTGGAGTTCTTGGGCACACACACCGAAGTTCAATCTGTAGAAGCAGGAAACCGCAAGGTCTCTGATCTTTTATCAGTGCACCGATGATTTATGGCCTAATCAATTTATCAGTAAGTCACCAGTGAGGTGAGATTCGGAGATAAAATATGTCGGAATAATAACTTATGAATCACTTTGTAGATAAAAAAGGAAAAAAATCGGTCATCGCTTGTACCTCACCAATTAAACCAATTTTCGCTGGTAGTTTACATGGTAATGTACATCATATATTTTTTTTTAGATTTATTACTCTGTATTTTAGAAGTTAAGGGGGGACACACACATTTTACCACTTTGGAAGTGTCTGTCGCACAAACTATTCAGTTTAGAAAAAAATGATCTTAGAAACCTCAATATCATTTTTGAAGACCTATCCATAAATACCCCACACGTACGGGTGCGATAAAAAAAAAAATGAGTTTCAGTTCTAAGTATGGGGACCCCCAAAATTTATAGTTTTTTTTTTCTATTTTTGTGTAAAAATCTTTATGCGGTTCACGAAATACATCTACTTACCAAATTTCAACAGCATAGTTCTCATAGTTTCGGAGAAAAGTGGCTGTGACATACGGACGGACAGACAGACAGACAGGCAGACATGACGAATCTATAAGGGTTCCGTTTTTGCCATTTGGCTACGTAACCCTAAAAAGCACGTTTGGTGCCATAGCTCTCAATTATGATTCCATTAAAAAAATGCTACCAATTTTGTTTACAGCTTATAAGTAGAGAAAAAACCTCGTGGCTAAATAACAACAGCCGCACAGGTCGATCTTCAAGGTTAAGCAACGCTTGCCAAGGTTAGTCTGTGGATGGGTGACCATCTTAACATATCGAGCCAAGGAGTACTGTGTTACCCAGTTAATGGGTTGTGGACGTCTGGCAGGCAGCCGCTCCACATAAAATACTGGTATTCAGCTGAATCTGTTTTGACTGGAAGCCGACCCCAATAAAGTTGGGAAAAGGCTAGGCAGATGATGAAGTAGACGGATACGATGGAATGATTTGTTTTTCAAAAACTGACTTGTATGGCGTCGATCCATTGTGCGGCGTCGCAAGCGGCAATACAAACATAAGGTAGCATCCAATAATGCCCGCCGTAGTGATACCCGCCGCGTGCTACGCCGCGGGCGCATCGGCTGGCACTATTCTGCACGCCGCGCACCACGCGCCTGCTTCTTCATAAACAATATCGTGCATTGCCATACGTTTGTATTTGCGCGTGTGATGAGGCGGGCCGAGGCACGCGTCGCCTGGCCGTAAACAGAAATAAACGTCCAATGCACCGCGAGACCACGCGAGACGCCAAGCTGCACGCGAGGCGTCTCCGTAAACGCGGCTTTACAAATTACGGTAGGATCTTATAAAATACTTAGTTACATGGTGTAACAATGGGCGGTATCGGGACTAAAAGCGATCTTGCATGTAGGTATGTCGTTTGGGAATGTTCCTTTAGAGATCCAATGAATTTGAGGTTAAGTACATTCTAAGGATAAAAATAAAGTAAATTGTAGAAACATGGCTTACAATATGTGTTGTAACTTAGAAAACAACAAAGTTCACTAAATATATCTTGTGAAGTTAGTTAGTTGAAAAAACTTTCAACAATAACTTGGTAAACCAAGTATTTCACTTTTGACATACAATTTTTTATGGCACTAATTTCATCGATGTAAGAGTTTTATAATTTTATTTAAATACTAGCTTCTGCCAGCGGCTTCGCCCGCGTGATCCCTAGGGAACATATTCCCGGGATGAAAAGTAGCTTATATGCTATTCCAGACTATAGTCTATCTTTGTTCTAAATTTCATTAAGATCCGTTAAGCCGTTCTGGCGTGATTGAGTAGCAAACAACCAAACTTTCACATTTATAATATTACTCGTTTGGTGTAAAGCGAAATTATAACCATCTTCCCCTCGACAGGATAGGATATTGCAAACTGTCGTAAGCCGTTTTACGAAGCTACTCGCTAGCCTTTAGGCGCCAAGCAAGCCGCCTGCTTGTGCGTTCGCGACCTTATTCAAAAATAATCCTTAAAGCATGATTCAGTATTCACGCGCGATGGCTTAATTATTAGCGTATTTCATGTATAACTTTGGTGTTTCTATACCGATTTCTATATCTATGGAATAGTTAATAATGTTAACTTTTTTAATTAGGGATGACGGAGAGTGTTATAAATGTAAGAGTAGACAAACATAATCAGAAAGCTTCGAACTGCTAAGCTATCGGGAGTTACACGAGTTATTGTGAGTCCATCATAAAAGATAGACATATTATTATGCTGTTGTGGGATATTTTTCACAAGAAGTTGGCAGTAGTCTCATCACAGCGCTAATATTTCTCAACTATCTATTGGTACTAATTGTATAAATATGTTCGTATGTTTATTTTTTCAATTAAAATTTTGTTATATTATATGTAATATGTATAGTTTATATAATATTTATGTATTCTGTATGTTTGTATATTAATATCAATCGCTTTTATGTTCTCCATATTGCACCTACCACTATTTGTCTCTACATCACCCAAAGGTTGACTGGTAGAGAATGCCTATGGCATTAAGTCCGCCTCTGTACATTTGTGCTTAATGCGTTAAATAAATAAATAAATAATAAATATTTTTTATAAAATTTTAAGGAGAACATTTCCGTCATACGTGATTTCTGTGTAGCTTTAACCATTAAGGTTGCACACGCGACGGAAGCTTCAAAAATGGAGTAACTTCTCCCGTTTTCCCAACATTTCCCTTCACTGCTCTGCTCCTATTGACTGTAGCGTGATGAAAAGTATACTATAACCAGCTCAGGAGTATAAAAAATAATTATACCAAGTTTCGTTAAAATCCGTCGAGTAGTTTTTGTTTCTATAACGGTTATACAGACAGACAAAAAATTTTACTGATTGCATTTTTGGCATCAGTATCGATCCCTAATCACCCGCTGATAGTTATTTTGGAAAAATATTTCATGTACTGAATTGACCTCTCTACAGATTTATTATAAGTATAGAATAGATAGATCATTGTGCAAGTACCTAAAACAACCTCGAAATATTCAACTTCCTGAGATTTTTTTGTAAACCTATCTATTTTTTCTGGTTATTTTTACTGGACCATACACAGTTGAAGCAAACTTATCTGAAAAATAGTTGCTATACATAGCTTACCATCATATTTCCAATTGGTATCCCAATATATATCTTTGTGCCCCTCGCTAGAGTACCAGTTAGGGCTTGGGTATCTCCCTTCAGCTACTCTTGATGTATGGCATAAACCTTCTTTCGTTTCCAACTCTAAGTCAACCATTATGTTAAAGTATTTTAATGGTATCGCTGCAATCCTTAATTTACTCTCTCCGTTCTTTATATGTTTATCTGGAACTTTTGTCCTATTCGTCTTGCCTCGATCTGTGTAAAGTTAATACCACAAAAAACCATTTCATGGAAACTGTCTGCCAACACTCACAAGTTCATTACACTTTTGCAGTTCAAATGTTGTTAAAAATCTTTTAAATTCTACTTGCAATACTTTATGACAGAAACTAGTCAAAATGTAGGGAAACACTTTTAATTGCGTTGTGAACGTAAACGCTTCTTATAATTACGAGAATTGTCTTCCGGACAGTGGCGTAGCTAGAATGGGTGACACCTGGGGCGGATAATATATTGTCACCCCACTTGTATACACTCCGCTCTCCAAATATTTATTCGTTGCACCTTTTTTCCCGGAAGTGTTCAATTTGCCGCAAGTTTTTTTTCAGTGATGTTCTTACATTACACTTAGATACGAAATTCCGTAAAGTGGAACCAATGGTTCCACTTCGGGTGCAACTGGTTAAATTATTAAAAAAGTAATGAGCCAGTTGCTACATATTTATTAAACATTTAAGTGTTCATATCAGGTCTAAGGCCATACGTAGGCCAACGTATAAATAGTCCATAGTTACCTTAATAATCAAAGCAAACTTACCATTTGGAGAAGTAGAATATTTATAATCATGTGTAAATACTAAATAGACGGCGGTCACACTCGGTGGTATATTCTTCACTGTTATTTCCATCGACAAGAACTTACCCCACTCAAAACTAAAATTAAATGGACCAACATGAGTTGTTTTTTCTTCACCTGGAACAAGTTATTATGGAAATGTATTAAAAAACCAGCCAAGTGCGTGTCAGACCACGCGTAGTGTACCTAGAGTTCTGCAGTTACACGTCACCCACCACAGAAATATAAAAAAAACAGCACGTCACAGTTGGAACATTTTATAGGTCCACCCACTTACTCTTTCACTTGTAAAGCCTACCTGTGATACTTTTATTTTAAGCTATTGCATAATTGCATAGCTTTTATCGCGGGCTTACACCCCCCACTCCGACCGGCACAGCGGTGCGGCGTTGAAAGCCGTGCATCGTTTCAGTTCGGCAGACTTCGGCACGGTGTTTGGGAAAATGTTTTTTCTTTTTCTTTTTTAATGGTAATAAATTTCCACTAATCTTGGCTGGCGATTTCAACATCAACTTCGCTGATAAAAAAATCAGAGCGGTTGACAACTTTTCTTTCGGAAATATTGTACCTATTTGAAAATGAATAATGATCCACAAGAATACACAACAAATTATGGGACCACCATTGACGCGGTATTTTCCAGATATGAAGTTTCAAACATATGTTTCTTATTTCAGTTACCATGACCTATAGTTTCAATGATAAAAATTTCAGAATAATCTACAGGTATTGTAAGATAATAAAAATATTTTAAACAATATTAACTTCTCATTTATTCAATAAAAGAAAAAAAAGAAATATCGGTCACCACGCTCAAAAAGTGTAACTTAAATTTATTAATTTAAGTTACACTTTTTGAGCGTGGTGGCTAATTCAAGTTTTTTCTTTGATATTTCAAAGAAAAAACGAATTAATATCAAAGAAAAAAACAAAGAAAAAATGCTATGCAATAGCTTTATCGCGGCAGTCCCCGAGTGCCACACGTATTTTTTAAATTCGTTATACCTGCTATTATCATGAATTTTTCCACGTCTCCAAAAGCAACCATTTGGCTGACAGAGAAGGGGGACACTTGACACTACCAAAAATTAGCACTACAAAAACTTATTATTTCGCAAATGGATCCTTTTCGTGATCAAATGATTTTAAAACACACAAGCTATCCAACGAAAACTTTCTATGCCATGTTGAAATCTATACATATAATAAAATCGTAGAGTTGCCGTGTCTGTACATTGAATATTTTCGCATAAAAAATACATAGAAATGTCAGAAAAATGACATAGAACACAAAAAAGCAGTTTTTGAAATTCTTTTCTGTTTGTCTGTTTGTCTGTGCGTCTGTATGTCTGTGCGTCTGTATGTCTGTGCGTTTGGAGGAGCATCACGCATAAACCACTGATTGGATTCAAAATTTAGGTACTTCGAAATATTAAGTGATAATCGGAGCAACATTTAGTGTTTATTTCATCAAAATCGACCCACAATATCAAAAGATATCGAATTTTAAAGTTTACGAAGAAACTTCATCGAGCGCTAAAATAGGTTGTTTTCATTGAGACTTCAGATACTTGCAATGCCATCTATTGAGAAATTTTTTAATAAGAAATGTGTGAAAAGACCCCGAAACAATGTATTTTTGAGTTATTTTTTAATTAAACACATAATGTTTATAATTATATGTTATTATATTATCATTATTTATCGTAACGTGTAAGCTTCTAAGTTTGAACATAAGAGTAGTTATGAGCATAAAGACAGTTCAGTTACGTTGTAGATCGATAGATGGCGTTGTACTTATGACGCGTTTTTCTGAATCGCGGTGTTAAGATTCTCCGCAGTAGCATAAGGTCAGCCCCATGTTTTATGTTGTTTAACTTGAAGACGTATAATGTTGAAATTATTAGCTATGGAATTATGGATTTGATTGAATTACTAGATTGTTTTTCGATTTACTGGGAGGAGAGGAGAGTCTCCTCCGGAGTCCGGAGTTACCTGTATCCATAAGTAAACTGTTTTACTAACAGAAGAGATGAATATTTGGTATTATGTTTCAATGTGGCTAAACTATATCAGCCGAACACGTCGATCTTCAAGGTTAAGCAACGCTTGCCGAGGTCGGTCTGTGAATGGGTGACCATTATAACAACCTAGCCTTTTCCTTACTATATTGGCTCGGCTTCCAGACAAACCGGATTCAGCTGAATACCGGTATTTTACGTGGCGCGGCTGCCTACCAGACCTCCACAACTCATTCAATGCAAGATTTCAGTCAGATTTTACTGGCTTTTGACTATCCGTAACGACTGCCAAAGATCTACAAATGACAGCCGGGACCAAAGGCTTAACGTGCTTTCTGAGGCACGAAGAAACTCGGTATGTCAAGATGGTCACCCACCCACAGACCAACCTTCGCAAGCGTTGCTTAACCTTGAAGATCGATGCGTTCGTCTGTTATAGTTTAGCCTTGAAGATCGGCCCGTGCGGCTTTAGCCACGAGCTCCTCTATAATAAATCGATTCTATGAACCCAGTAAAACTTTTTTGATATTATAAAATCTTAAAACAAACTATATTTATCAGTGGTCTACGATCAGCAATATTGTCAGTAAAAATCGGAGAAAATGTGTTTCTTTTTGGACTGTTCTGGACGAAATTAAGAATCCACTTGATTCAGCACCATTCGTTCGATAGTTGGTTTTGTTGATTTTGATTCAAGATTAGTTTGTACCAGGAGATTAGGTACCTGGGCTGGTCGGCATTTCAACCGATAGAGATGATACAGTGCCCTGCATTAGGTACCCTCTTCATAATTATATTCTTAATTCGAGAGAGAGATCAGGATACGTAACTGAACGTAGATTTTGTATATTATGCAATCTATACTAATATTATAAAGCAGAAGAGTTTGTTTGTTTGGTTGAACGCGTTAATCTCAGGAACTACTGGTCCGATTTGAACGAGCTCCTCTATAATAAATCGATTCTATGAACCCAGTAAAACTTTTTTGATATTATAAAATCTTAAAACAAACTATATTTATCAGTGGTCTACGATCAGCAATATTGTCAGTAAAAATCGGAGAAAATGTGTTTCTTTTTGGACTGTTCTGGACGAAATTAAGAATCCACTTGATTCAGCACCTCTACCACCAGCAATCTATACTAATATTATAAAGCAGAAGAGTTTGTTTGTTTGGTTGAACGCGTTAATCTCAGGAACTACTGGTCCGATTTGAAAAAATCTTTCAGTGTTAGATAGCCCATTTATTGAGGAAGGTTATAGGCGTATATATATATATATATATATAATCACGCTGAGACAAATAGGAGCGGAGCAGTAATGGAAAATGTGACGCAGACAAAGTTGCGCGGGTCAGCTAGTCTATACTAATATTATAAAGCAGAAGAGTTTGTTTGTTTGGTTGAAAGCGCTAATTTTAGAAACTACTGGTCCGATTTGAAAAAATATTTCAGTGTTAGATAGCCCATTTATCGAGGAAGGTTATAGGCTATGTATCATCACGCTAAGACAAATAGGAGCGGAGTAGTAATGGAAAATGTGACGCAGACGAAGTTGCGCGGATCAGCTAGTAATAACATATAATTATAAATCGATGGTAAAATCATTTCCACATTACTTACATGTATGGGGGCTATAAAAATATTTTTTCAAGACCCGGTATAGATAAAAAAATAACTAGTCCGTCATATTGGGTGATCCGCCAAATTGGAATTAGAATAACGTCACAATGCTAAGCATGCATTGTCATCCAAAATAAGAGTGTAAACTAAACTAGCTGACCCTCGCAACTTCGTCTGCGTCACATTTACCATTAATGCTCCACTCCTATTTGCCTTAGCGTGATGATATATAGTTTATAACCTTGCTTAATAAATAGGCTATCTAACACTGAAAGAATTTTGCATATCAGACCAGTAGTTCCTGAGATTAGCGCGTTCAAACAAATAAACTCTTCAATGCATTATCTATACTAATATTATAAAGCAGAAGAGTTTGTTTGTTTGGTTGAACGCGCTAATCTCAGGAACAACTAGTCCGATTTGAAAAATTCTTTCAGTGTTAGATAGCCCATTTATCGAGGAAGGTTATAGCTATATATCATCTCGCTAAGACAAATAGGAGCGGAGCAATAATGGAAAATGTGACGCAGACGAAGTTGCGCGGGTCAGCTAGTTTTAGATAAAATTTGATTTCCATAAAAAGGGTTATAGTGAGTTAACCCAAAGGGATAATACATAATTATATGCTGTCGAAGACTTTTTTTTTAGAAGTTTTAAAGAGGAATAATTTCGTTATACTTGATTTTTGCTTAACTTAAACCGTTTACGCAGCGCACGCAACGGAAGCTATTTTCCCGCTTGCAAAATTTATTATTGCTGCTCCGCTCCTATTAGTCATAGCGTGATTTTATATAGCCATAGCCTTTCTCGATAAATGGACTATACAACGCAAAAATATTTTTTCAATTCGAGCTGGTAGTTCCTGAGATTAGCGCGTTCAACCAAACAAACAAACAAATAGGCATGGGTCATTGATGGTTTTCTGGTTAACGTAATTTAACTGTTAATCGTCAATGGTCAACTGGTTGAAAAAAATGTTAAATAATTATTAACAGGTTTTGAACGGTAGCGATTGGCGTCAACGTCAATTTATCTCAACGTTTTCAATTATTAACAATGTTGCAAATAATAAATTGATATTCATTTAAAATAACTGATTTATTATTAGAAACGACATTCCCTTCGTACTCTTTCCAGGCTTAATTCGCATACCTGCAGACCAGTTGATTCTCAGAAATGAATGAATAAAATTAAGTTGAAATAATCCGTGAGCTGTTGACGAAAATTAACAGATATATTCAACTTGTTTTTTCGTTGATGATAAACAGTTAAGTCGTTGACAAATCAAAAGTCGTTAAAAAAAAAAGTTTATTGATTCAACGACCACCTCTAGAAACAAACAAACTCTTCTGCTTTATAATATTAGTATAGATTTCAGCTCAATCGGTTAAAGATCACTGATTAAAAATTCAGTTCCAAGATTCCACCCGGACAAATATACCTACACATACATTGCAACTTAAATAAAAGCTTTTAAAATGAACGAATTATCCTTATACCTATTAAGATTTCTTTTTTGAACAGACATTTAGGGTGGAATTCATCAATGAAACTGAACGCGATCAGCATAATATTTTGATTTTTGTTTTCGTTCTCGGGTCCCTGGAGACCCGGTCCTTTGGTAGGCGTACAAGGCGCCGAAACTAACTCGCAGAGGCCCCGTTACAAATTTCAAATGTAATGGGGAATAATATTATTATTAATTTATTTATTTCGGACAACATTTAAATATTTAAAATGTCAATTGGTAAAGCGGTCAGTGTCATTATTTTCAATGGAATATTGACACTGACAGCTCTGAGGAAATGTGGGCTTGTAGACTTCGTATGTAAAAAGTTATATTTCGAGGTTTGGCTCTCGCCTGTTTCCTCCTCCAATATTAAATCGATTCAATAGATATTACACAAGCTGAATAAGAAGGATATAAACTGTGCCCCTATGTTTTTCTCTATTCATTAATAGTTGCCAAACTTGTTCAGTAAGGCTCTTTTGACAGCAGTTTATTGGACAATTTAGAGCATGTTTTGAGGGTCCTTTTACGTTTAATATATCATCAAAAAAGAAAACATAGCGACACAAAATATATTCTTCTTATTCAGTTCAAGAAATATCTCTGAAATCTGTCCAATATTGAAGAAGGAAACAGGCGGGAGCCATACCTCGAATTATGACTATTTACATACAAAGTCTCTCCGCCCGCGTTTCCTCTTAAGATGTAGGTAGGTAGGTTCTGATCGCATTAAGTTTCATTGGTGATATCCGCTCTTAGTCTCTTCCATGTCAGTCTGACCGGATGCCACTGTAGAGCTCTATTTATACAGAGCTCTATTTTAACGTAAAATTATGACATACTAAAAAGTAAGAGAGGAGCCATTACATCTTGATTAGGTATATGGATTGTCAGCTCACTTCGTGATCACTTCACCCAAGCCTTCACTTCGACATGTTTACAGAATCGCACTACAGTTCTGATTGGCAGTCGCTCTATGGAAACTACTGGTATTCACCCGCCATGTGGTCAGACTGGAAGCTGACCCCGACATAGAATAGAATACTCTTTATTAGGTATGTTCACCATTTATGATACCTACAGAAAATATAGATGAGGAAAACACTACATAGGGTGACACAATGAGCGGCCTTATCGCTAAAAACGATATTTTCAAGACAGTCTTTGGACGGGTTTTGAAGAGAAAAGGAAATACAGTACTGTAAGTAGTCTTAGGTGTACTATTTATACATATAAATCAATAAGTACATAACAGATAAATATAAACAATAATAATTATGAAAGAAAAGCAGAGAAAAATAGTAAAAACGATTAAAGAGAGAGGTAGTGATTTTTTATCATTTATTTTAAAAGTGGACAAAGATTGAGCACACCTTGCTGACACGAGCAAGGCTTTCCCTAACCGTGCCGCTTGAACCGTAAAATATTTGTCGTTAAAGCTGGTGGAATGCATCAGCATCTCCAATCTCAAGTTTTTGACACAGTTAAGAAAGCGTTAGGAAGATTGATATAAACTTACTGAAAACTTCAAAGTCAGCATTCGAAACACGAACCATCACAACGGCCAAGATATATCCGACGCAAAAAGTGATGGAATTCATTGTCACTCGGAGATGTTAAAGCAAAACACACTCTTAATTACTTTGTTTTCGACTTCACACAATTATAATAATTTCCTACACAACACTCGATCAAGCGCAGTGACATTTTAGAGTGAAACATTCATGGGGAAAATATAAACACAAATACACGATGACTAAGTACCTAGTTAATATATTATTTTCCTTCTAATATCCTGTGCATTTGTGGTGTTATTTGTTGTGAATCATATAATCATTATCTGCCTAGCCTTTTCCTAACTACTTTAGGGTCAGCTTCCAGTCAAACCGGATTCAGCTAAATACCAGTATTTTACGTGGAGCGGCTGTCTACCAGACCTCCACAACCCATTAACTGGGTAACACGGTACTTCTTGGCAAGACTGGAGTCAGATTTACGGGCTTCTGACTATCCGTAACGACTGCCAAAGATCTACAAATGACAGCCGCTGCCGGGACCAACGGCTTTACGTACTTTCCGAGGCACGGAGGAAACTCGGTATGTTAAGATGGTCACCCATCCACAGACTAAACTTGGCAAGCGTTGCTTGGCTGGATTGCGGGGTGAGGCAAGGGGGGCTTTCCTCCCCTCGCCTTTTTAATTTTTATATTAATGAGCTGATCGAGGAGCTCAGTAGCACTAGGATCGGCTGTCACATAGATGGTATTTTTATCAATAATATAAGCTATGCCGACGATATGGTGTTGCTGAGCCCTTCGGTCTGTGCATTGAGAAAACTTTTACATAAGTGTGAATCTTATGCGGAGGCCCATGGCCTTAAATATAACGCATTGAAATCTGAATTAATGGTTTTTAAGTCAGGGACTAAATGCTATGACAATGTACCTGTTTTCTTGGGAGGTAACTCTTTGAAAAAGGTTACTAAATTTAAGTATTTGGGTCACTGGCTCACCGATGACTTGAAAGATAGTACTGACATTGAGAGAGAGCGCAGGTCATTGTCTGTGCGATGCAATATGTTAGTTCGCAGGTTTGCACGGTGTACAAAAAAAGTGAAAGTGACGTTGTTTAAGGCATACTGTCAGTCCTTTTACACGTGCAGCCTGTGGGTTGACTATTTGCAGAGGGCATACAGTGACTTGAGAGTGCAGTACAACAATGCATTCAGGATGCTGATGGGGCTGCCGCGTTATTGCAGTGCCTCGGGCATGTTTGCCGATGCCCACGTAGACAGCTTCGCTGCAGTCATGCGCAAGCGTTGTACTTCTGTTTTAACACGCATGCGTGGTAGTAACAACGGCATCTTGAGCGTATTGTCGGACCGATGGGATTCTCCAATGCTCGAAGCCTGGATCAGACGACACACTGTCAAGTAAACACGCGCACGAGTAGTGGAGTATCCAATAGGTCATGTTATATTATTTCATTTTTTGTATTTGATTAAGTGTTTTGTCTTGTCATTACTAACATTAGTTTCTCATAAGCATTCTGTGTTACTAACAATTATATGGATTTATATCTGAAATAAATGAATAATAATAATAATAATTAACCTTATAGATCGACCCGTTGTGAATCATAATCAATATATAAAAATCTGACACTTTTCGTTGTAATTTTATAACTCAAGAACGGCTGGGCCGATTTCGGTACCTAATTCTTTTTTTGTTTAGTTCGCCAGAAAACAGGGAAGGTTTAAAACCAAAAAAAAATATGGATAGTTGACGGGAGCGAAGCCGCGGGGGACAGCTAGTTCAGTATAAATAAAGGGAGTCCCAAAAGTAATTCTAGGTTTGATTTGACAAGAGATCATAGTTATTACTTTTAAGGGTTCCGTACTTGTAAGGGTAACCAATGGAACCTTATTAAGGCGAGGTTGCAGTACTGTGTGTTTTGACGAACAACAGTGACTGTCCGGTGAGCGAAATAATGCCTAAATTTTGATTGTTTTTTCTTCTTGGCGAAAACTGATAAAGAAATAATACAATATGGTTTCAACATTTACTTCAAAATAAAAAGCTCTATCTATTGATATAACTTTTATGTATTATTCGTGATAAAATCTCTTAGCAGTACACGTTTAAAATTGTAATTTAGTGTCATGTTTGATAAAAAAAAGTATCGAGCCAATCATTCTAAATCGCGTTTCTATCTTTACGATTTACTTGAGGGTATGTTCAATTTTTATTTAATGATTTTTATTTATGAAAAAAACTCATAATTAATTAGATATTCAGACGTTCAAAAATCTTAAAAAGTACTGCAACCCCGCCTTAATAAACTTCCGCTGTCCGTCCGTCCGTCCATCCGTCCATCTGTCCGGCCGTCCGTCCGTCTGTCAGCGTGCTGTATCTCAAGAACCGTAATACTTAGGTAGACAGTTGAAATTTTCACGTAGGTATTCTATTTTTCTATTGCCGCTGTTACAACAAATAATAAGAAATAAGGTTTATGGTACGGAGCCCTTCGTGCGCGAGTCCGAATCGCAACTGGCCGGTTTTTAGGGTTCCGTAGCCATATGGCAAAAAGCGGAACCCTTATAGATTCGTCATGTCTGTCTGTCTGTCCGTCCGTATGTCACAGCCACTTTTTTCCGAAACTATTTATTTATTTATTATATACTTTATTGCACACCAAAAATTAAATGCAATAGGAAACTTAGAACTAAAATACATGCAATGGGCGGCCTTATCGCATTTCGCGATCTCTTCCAGGCAACCTGGGATGGAGACAGTATTTGACTGGACATGAAATTGGGGCTGTTATGGTGTGACAAGAAAAACAAAAAAAAAAGTAATTATAATATAACATAATAGATACACAGATACATACATAACACGCTTATAATATATAAATAAAGACTAAATAAAAGGTAGTAAAAATGAATTACGGATATCGACATAATCACGGTGACAGGTGTTCCTTAACAAGTTTTTTAAAGACAGGTAACGACTGAGCGCGTCCACAGAACTATAAGAATTATGTTGGTGAAACTTGGTGAGTAGATGTATTCTGTGAACCGCATAAAGATTTTCACACAAAAATAGAAAAAAAAAACAATAAATTTTGGGGTTCATACTTAGAACTGAAACTGAAAAAAAATTTTTCATCATACACATACGTGTGGGGTTTCTATAAATAGTTCTCTAAAATGATATTGAGGTTTCTCATATTTTTTTTTCTAAACCGAATAGTTTGTGCAAGAGACACTTCCAAAGTGGTAAAATGTCCCCCCCTCTGTAACTTCTAAAATAAGAGAATGATAAAACTAAAAAAAAAAATATGATGTACATTACCATGTAAACTTCCACCGAAAATTGTTTTGAACGAGATCTAGTAAGTAGTTTTTTATTTAATACGTCATAAATCGTAAATCACAACTTTTGCTTATAATATATGCCTACAGGTTTGTACGGAACCCTCAGTGTGCGAGTCCGACTCGCACTTGGCCGATTTTATTTTAATTGTTATTTTGTTGTTTAATCACTAAGCACACTGGATAGGATTGTGTATGGAATAGCCCATGATATAAAGAGTGTCCGTGGAGTTTCTTGCACGTTCTTCTCCTTAGAGATCTGCGCTTTGGAACGTGCAAATAGCTTCATGTTTTTGACTGTCCGACCTTGAAAATTCGAAAGTGCCTGTAAATGGTTTATTTGAACTATGCTTTGAAAATGACAATGTATCGCATTATTATGCAAATTGCAATTAAAAATACAAAAGTGGGAATGGCGTATGCTTACACGAGCTACTGGATTCTACTCCTTATCGTGAGGGCAGTAAGGTCCATCATGAGGGCAACCCGGTATTCTCCCTAATGTCAGAATTACTAAACCACCCCATGGGCCTCTGACATGGTTTATTTGACGGCCGGGACCACGCGCCAGCGGCTTATACGTGCCTTCCGAAGCACGGAATCATCTTTTTATCAGATAATCAGGTGATTCAAGCCTGAAATGTCTTGGCCAAATTGGAAAACAACTTTGCAAAGTATGTTTCCCGTGGGAATCGAATATCAGGAGGTTAAAATTATGGTGAAGTAAAATTGGAGTAACAACTATTATCACATAATATCGATTTAGGGTCATCTTGGTAGTAGTTTTTTTAAGTTTTGATAGGCATACATTTGACCACTATCTCACCTGATAGTAACCGATGATGCGGTCTAAGATGGAGCACGCTTGCCTATTCACTCTTGATTTAAAATCTACTCTACAGATTTTCATTATTATTTCTGGAACTTCTAAAAAAAAAGTTAGTATTTACTTAGCATAATTCAAACGCGACTCCATTTCCATCCCTAGGCTTGTAACCTACCTAACTTTTATTTAATTTTTGACACATATGTTTGACTTATTTCAATCCTAAAATCAATAAAAATATTTTAGCGTCTTTCTTCAGATAAAATGCGAAATTAACGTTTTAAAAACAGACTCTCCAAAATAGAACATGGAATTTTTACCCAATATTGCTTTGAGAGGTGGAAACATTGGAGGATCCTGTGCGTGTACCTATACTAATGAAGGTGATGATTTGGAGTCGCTATTTTTTCAAGCCTTTGCTATTTATTTCCTGGAAAACGCGTCCATCGTCGCCTTCAGGTAGAAACTCCCAACGAAGTTGTACTTTATTTTGTATTTGCTCTTGCATATCATACAAACATACATAATTTAAAAGTTGGCACGGTTAGAAAAATATTACGTTGTCTATTGATCAAGGTCATAAGTACCTAATACACATTGACTGGTAACTGTAAAAAAAAAAAAAATTAATTACGAAAATTTGACAGCTCCGATTTGCAAAAAAGTATATTAGTAATGGATGGTATTTAAAAGTACTTCAATTTATTCCCATTTCATTAACCTAATTTTGCCTGTGTTCCACCAAATATACTGAATGTGCACCAAAATATGTTAATTAAAATATGTCATAACGAGCATATAAGTATTTAACAACTGTTGCAAATTTGTAAAAATAGTAATACACCTAATTTTAAAAACAAGCATTTATTTTTTTAGTTTTACTTCAGATAATGCACTGCAAAATGTATTTGAATCAAACACCAATTAATGCCCAATGTAGCTTTATTAATAAAAAAATGAACCTAACCTAACCTAACCAATTTTGTGTAACATTCAGGAATATTTGGTGCACGATCAGTATTTTTCGGGGAAGAATAAAATAGTTATTGTTACAATAGAATATTTTCAGCGCACTACAATAAAAAAGTGTTATATCTTGGTGTTAATTTGGAATTTGTTTGATGTAACATATTTTGTTGGCCGAGTAGTTTAATTATAGTAAAACAATTAAACGGGTTTAAGATCAATATTTTAGAAATGCATACATAGATGTACCTTAAGATTTTTGGTGAACACAAAAATATTATCCATTAGTAATTAGTAAAACGTAAAATAATTGCCAAAATACAGATTTGATAACATAAAAGTATTATTACATTATAATCCGTTCAGTTGAAACCTCGATAAAATTATTTTATAAATTCTAAAGTAATTTTCATAGGATCAATCTAAAGCGTTGCGTCTTGTAGCTAAAAAAAATTTAAAATGATATTTCGAACTTTGGATTTATTTTCTATCAAGAAAATTTCTTCGTATCATGTCAGTTGCATAATAAATAATAGTCAAAAAACACACACCACAATTTCACATTCCTGTTCCAGGAAACTAACATGATACGCTAAAACGAAAAACGGACTTATTCTGACGTTATCACCATAAAAACTTCTTCCAGGGTGCTGGTGAACAACTTTGGAGATAGCGGGTCACTTTGTTTGACTCCCTTATGAATTCCCAACATAGGACCAAACCTATCTAGTTTTATGGCAATTGTACTATGACTATATAATTATTATGTTTTGCGGTAATTGAATGTAGGTCAGTTCTATATCCTGCTTTGTCAAGGTATTGAATTGATACCATCAGAAGCTTTAGAGAAGTCGATAAATGCAATAATTAGTGGGATCTTCTATTCGTGGTATATTTCGACTATTTGATTGATATAATCGGTGGAAAGTCTGCGACGAAAATGTGCTTGTTTAAGGGACTGTTTCTTTCTAGTTGCTTGGCTTTGAATAATTTTGATATTTTATGTAAATGGGTGAATTTCAACAAATGCCATTTTTTTATCATATCGGTGAACTTTTTCATTTATATTTTTTTAGTGTATTTTTCAGGCTTTACGTAATCTTTAGGATATTTAAATATCCCCAAATTTAATATCATCAACGTATCATTTAAGACTCAGGAGAAAATTCAGTTTGAATTCTGGTTTCCAGCGATATGACAAACCGGCACCGATTATTTTTTTTGTACACCGATATGATAAGTTTATCCACCGAAATGATGTACATATCCAGCGATATGATAATATATCCACCTTTGAACATCAAAAAGGAAATAGTTAGTAGGTACCTATATATTTTTACAAGGGTGACTTAGAACTGAAGACCTGAACTGAGGGTCTTATGTAAGTAGATCACATTCAAAGAGAACTGAGTTCTTAGAAATTCAATTAACATATATTATTTAAAATTATATACCTATGTTAAACCTAAAGGTTTAACAATAAACATTTGTATACTTAACGAAATGATGAAACGACTCACCGAGATGATAAAATGATCTACCGATATGATAAAGCAATCCACCGATGTGACAAAACTGTGCGTTGACCATAAATCAAAACACCGATATTAGATATAAGACACCGATTGATTTTTTCTTATCATTTCGGTGTAAATTTTCACATCGGTGGTAATAAAGACCACCGATTACAGCGATATGAGAACAGCGACGTGAGAAATTAAACACTTTTTAGAAAATTTGAAAAAATGCATAATATCCCTTTCATGGGCGGTGGCGTGTATATACGTTCCAAGACAGCTACGAGTGGTGACAGAACGTACTACCACGTCTATTTTAATTTACTTGTTTTAAGCAGACCGTATACGCACGTTGACTCGCCATACAAAATTGTACTAGCTACGTCTTTCCGCCACAACGCATGAAAATTTCAAAATTGTTCTGTCACATTACATTATGATTTTTGGTGCTTCAAAAAGAAGACTTCCTGCTCGTGCGCTGGTGGTATGTAGAATACGCACGACGGCATGATACGCCCCCGCGTCCCTACATTCCCGTTGCCTCAGTCACATAGTGTCAACGTAGGGGTACGCGCGCGCGCGCCACCGAGAACCGGCTGCTTTTACTGTTGTTTTTTGAGAGTGATTTTGCATAAAATGTAAGTATTATGACTGTTTATTTATTATACGTTATGTAAAAACAGATAAACTATCCTTAGAGAGTTATATTTTGCTATAATTCATTTTTAGACGGACGTTTAAATGAGTAATAACAGAATGTAAGTACCTACTAGCTCCTTTGATTTTTTACGCAGGTACCTACCTAAATTACGTTGTAACTAGATGTTTATCTAGCAGAAAGATAATGGACATTATCTAGGGATCTAATCAATGTGTTTCTTGCTTGTTTAGATGGATAAACGCAAAAAAAAATCTATGAAAATATATGAACATCGATCATCAGATGAAACAGCTCGGGACCCGTTTGAAGACGACGGAGAGTACGGTTCGGACTATAATTATGAACCTTGTGAAGAAGATTCCTAAAAATACTAATAATTGTTCCAGTTTCCGATCTGTTTCAAGTGGTACTGATAGTCAGAGCTCAGAATCGGATTCAGAGGCCTCAGAAGATCTTGACGACAGCAATGATATAGACTCGCATTCTAATTGCCAAGTCTCTCTATCCAATCTATCTCAGACAGAGAATAATGTGGGTACTAACGAACAACATGATGAATCTGATTATGAAATTGCGAATTCATCAGACTTGGAAATATTTCCGTTACCTAAACGACTAAAAAGGCAATCTAATGATACTGTAACAAATTTACTTCAAAACGACTACAAGGACGAATCTGCATCAGGTTCTATGCGCCGTTTATCTCAAAATAATCCTGAGTTACGTCCTCTTCGCTGTTCACCTCAAGGTGCCCAAGAGGATGAACCTAAGTTGCCGCCTGTGCACCAGTTACTTTAAGCTGATCCTGATTTAGGTCCTGTTCACCGTTCACCTCAAGACGACCTTGATTTAGATTCTGTTCGCCATTTATCTCCCCATAGAAATGAACCCAAATCGCCGTCTTTACACCATTCATCTAAAAGCACTCCAGAGTTACCATCTACGCATCATTCACCTAGTAGCCATGTAAGCCATGCAAGTGAGCCTAAGTCACCGTCCGATAATCGTTTAACTCAAGATCAACCTGAGTCAACATCTGCATGCTGTTCACGTCTAGATAACCAAACATATGAAACATCATCTTTCGATAATGTTTTGCCGGAAGTTCAGCAAAGACCACTTAGGCTTAAGTCTCCTTCAAAAAATCGTTCTTCAATGTTCGTCGTTGTTCAACGTTGTGTGCATATTATATGTTACAGAATCCTACAAACACGGCACGACGTTTGCAGACGTTCGACGTCAATAAACGTTGTTGACCAATGAGAATGACCTGCTGTACAAGCAATGACTGAGCGTCTATAAACGTTGACGTTAGATAACGATAGTGCCGCTATTAGCCAAATGTATCGAAAAAATTCGACTCGACGTCAAATAACGTCTAACCATTTTGTACGAAGAATTGATGTGTCATTCTACATATACCACGTGATCGAGTACCGTCCGCGAAAGGGATATCTAGGATGAATTCAATTACAGTTAATGAAGCTAATTCACTTAATACCTCTGTTAGAACCAAACAACAATAATAAAACTACTCATTACACTGGAAAAATGCAACCACCGATAGTATAAAATAATTGTCCGGGAGCAACTGAAATGGCGTACTTACGTTGTTGGCAGGAATATGCAGCGATTTGACACACGTCTATCCTGACTGTGCACTAGCACACACAAACGAGGGAAATTAAATTGGGGTGCGGACGCTGTCAGACTCGTCAATTTAAAGTTAGGTTTAATTACTTTTGTCCAGCGATATGAGAACATTTTGCAAGACAAGTACGTTTGTGCCTCTCAGTAATAATAATCGTTAATTATGTAATAAAATATGCTATTTTTTAATAACAAAACTAATATTCTATGAAATGGAATAAGTTATATACTGAATTTACTTATTTTTATTGGTGTATAAGCTTTTTTGTTTGTAAAAAAAGTAGAGGGACAGCACCGATTTGAAAAAAATAGAGGTTTATGTATTTATTTCTACCTGCGTAATAGTCCTAAGCCAATTATATTTTTGCCACAATCCAATAACTACCTATTGAATACTAAAAAAAATAATTCAGACCTGTATACCTTTTTTCAAATACTAATTTCACCGAAGACAAAAAAATAAGTCATTTGGGAAATTCACCCAAATATGACCGCTTCTACCCGTAACTTAATCTGCATCGGCTTTAGAACTGGCGTGCAACTTATTTGTCTCATGTTCTCATCCTCGGAAATACATGATAGTTGTAGTAGCTCTTGATAGTAGCTCTTGATAGTTTGTGAGTCTTCGCTGTTCGTACGTCTACATGTTTCCTGGTCTCCTGGTACTTGAGTATCTTTAAATCTCACAATTTCAGCCGCATACATAATAATAGTAGCCTTTATTTCAGACAGTTCATTTACACTTTTACTTATAATTTATATATATCACACTATGCATCAACAACCCTGTTTGTATGCCACTTTGGCAAAGGCCTCCTCCAACCTTTTCCATTCCTCTCTATCCTTAGCAGTTCTCGTCCATGTGCCTCCTGCGTCCGGTTTTTTATCGTCCACCCATCTTCTAAGTGGTCTACCTTTTTTGATTTTCTTATGACTTGTGTACCAGTTCATTATCAGTTTCGACCATTTCTCTTTTCCTCTAATTGTATGTCCTGACCTTTTTATTGTTGTTGTGACATCTTTTGTTTTCGTGTATTTCTTAATAGTTTAGATTCTTATTCTATCAGATAGTCTTTTCCCGCCGCATACATACTTAGCCCTAATTTGTCTTTCCCTAGGAGATACCTTGACAAGTTTCTGGTATTCACTTGTGAATCTTCAGCGTTCACAATTTTAGCCCAAAAACACTTCGACATATTTCTATGTTCTCCTAGTACTTTTGAATCGTAACCGCTTACAATCCCAGCGTCAGAAATATGTGCTTCGACATGTTTCTAGTGGTCTCCTGGTTCTTTTGAATCTGTAGCACTTACAATTCTTGCCGAAAAAAATACTTCGACATCATAGGTAGGACGCACAGGACCGGTCATTGTGGCCAAGCTTGTTGGGAAGTTTATTTCTAGCAGTGGTCGTATTTGGCTGATATGGTGATGATGGTTGGTAGATGCCCAAATTTCACTGAACAACCAAATTGTATTTGTATATACATGCAAATGCAGGTAAAGTCTTCTCTGTAAGAAATTTCATATTTTACCCCTAATAAACCGACGAGCCATCTCTGATTGTACTTCGTTAAGTAAAATTTTCAATCACTCTATTGATAACTCTGATATTCTATCAAAATTCTATTTTAACGTTCCTGGAAGGTCTAAGCTATGGTACGCGCCGTTACGTGTTCCACTTACCTCAACGAATTACAGGCAAAATTCATTTGTGGTGCGTGCAAGTAGAAAATTTAATGATGTAAGCAGCATTATTTTGATACATTCGTGACAAGTGTGTTCTCGGCCAGAAAGTGCTTGAGCCTTAGATTTTTTAGTTAAGATTTTGTGTGGTCAGGTTTTTATTCGAAATGTGAATTTAGCTTAAGTTTGAATTGTTAACCAATTTTTTGTTTTCCTTATTTTGGAGACTGTTTTGTTGTTCACACCCTCTTTCTACTCTGCTTTTTAGAAGTGATGATTTTTAATTGGCTTCCAGTCTCACATGCCATTATGTATTCTGAATATTAAAACACGGTCATACCTTTCATTTCTGCGCCTTTAGTAAAAGTGCGTTAATCCTTTGGTTACAAAGAATGTTCTGAAGTTGGCCTTGAGTAGTTGATGGTTGCCATAGACAGAAACCTCCACAGAATGCGAATCGTATCTATCGAATAGTGAGTACTCTCTTCTGAACTTCTTTGAGCAAGCAGCCACTTAAAATATGCCTCTCAAAAGCCACCAGACCAGTAGATATTTCGTTGAAAACTGGATGGCAGCAAAGGACGGATTTGTGATGCAGCTTGGAAGAAGTGTCCTACAGTGAATTGCCGCTGAGTTAATTGGTTGTTCGGCAATATGATAGCTAGTTTACATTCCATCAACACGCGTGCGCGTTATTTGATTTGTTTTTCTTTCTCAGCTTTCATTTGTTTGTAATATTTAACAAGTCAACACGTAGTTTGTGATGAGTAGTATTTAAGAGACGAATGTTTCGAGTTGAACTGCAGTTCGTCCTCTCAACTCAAAAGCAAAATGATGTTTTCAAGTCATATCTTGGCAAAAACGTTCATTCTCATTAATACAGGTAAGTGGCTACTTATTTTGTTATCTAGAGTACCTAATTTTTAACGAGTTGTTGAGCTCACATGTAGATCAGAGTTGTGCTACGCGACAGGTTCACTCAAATCTGCGTGGTTCTTTCTTCTAAAGACCATCTCAGACACTAATCAGCATGGTGCTTAAATTAAGTATATTGTAAATGTGAGGACTATTATTATTTATTTATTTATTCATTCAAATACACATTTTTTACATATTTTAAGTTGATGCCAACATAAACTCATTAGAGTTTTACCGTGCACCAAAATCACCGACTGCATAATTCTAACAATTGAAGCAAGTAGTTAGGTAAAAAGTAAAAATAGCTAAAACAAAATTACATCGGGTATATAATGCGAAAATATCACTTAAATACTACTAAATAATGTAGGTCGATACCTTGTGGCCAATGGAATAGAATACTCTTTATTATCTACACTATTTAAGTTGAGCTACAGAATAACTGACAATTGCTTGCACTGTCTGGACAGGACCTCTCACCTCTGAGTTTGTTTCGGTGTTTAATAGTACATAATTCACTGAGATTCACGGTTGAAATTAAATTAAATTACAATTTATGACTGTCTCCGCCCTTTATTTCAAAAACAGTTGAGCGGTAAGATAATGTTTGTTAAAAATTGTTGCAAATGTTACGCTCTACAATGATAATAGGGATTAAAATGATTGTTTGTTTTGAGTTACCTAAAGAAGACGAGATAATCGCGGAACACTATTTTGGTGACATTTGATTTTCAATAACTTACAACGCAGACCACGAGATTTTATGAGACTTTTAATTTAAGTATATATTATACAACATTTAGAACGCCAAAATGAAGGTGTATAATTATGTTGCAGGGATATTATAAAAGCAGTGATATTATTATTTCACTAGTGTTATTATAGTTACACTGATTATTGTCAATAAAAAAAATAACAACAAAATTAATAAACCGATAAAAAACACACTCGACTGATTAACTCAATTGACCAATCAGATCACGCGGGGCTCCCACCACAAACTCAACTCATAATAAAACCTAGATTTATTATAATATCACTATTGCGGCCCAGTGAAAATACAATATCACTGAAAAGTGCCGGTGAAATTGTACGAATCAGTCAGTCATTAATGACAATAATCAGAGCACCACCCTAAGGTCGACTGGTAGAATATGCCTATGGCATTAAGTTCGCTTTTGTAAAGTGTCTTTACTTGTGCATAAAGTTTTAATAAATAAATAAATAATTATAATTTTACCAGTGTTTTAATATCACGTCTTTGACAAAATCCCTGCGACATAGGAATACGAGTTTCCAGCTCATTATCTCTCATTCCGAGTCTACCTATTTTAAAGCTTATTTGACTGGGTTAAAAGTACTCACAAAATAAATTTACAAATTTTTTGTTTTGTTAATTTTCATACCAACGTAAATCTTCAGATAAGCATGCCTCTATATCCGAATTTGCAACAAAAACAAATACGATGCTATATGTAATAGTATACAGGGAAATTGAAAAAATACCCGAAACCTCTTAGGCAGTGAAAGTACACATGATTATAAGCAACTTTTGTTTTGGTAAAACTCCGAAATCTCGAAAAAAATATCAGCTGTTTCATACATTTTCATTGGCTAAATACTGCATTTTGTATGAAACAGCTGATATTTTTTTCGAGATTTCGGAGTTTTACCAAAACAAAAGTTGCTTATAATCATGTGTACTTTCACTGCCTAAGAGGTTTCGGGTATTTTTTCAATTTCCCTGTATAATAGTAGTAATGCAATATATGAATAATATATAGTATTTGATAGATTTTTCATTTTAATTGCAGTAACCGGAAACACACAAGGCAGGCCACATTAAAAAGACCCTTTCATACTGCATGGCTCAATTAAATGAAATTACAAACATCTTTGCAACGAAACCTTTTTAAATACAACTTCCTTTATTGGATTTGATTTGTTAAAGCTATAGAAACGTTTGCTAAAGTTTGTTTATAACGTGAAGAACACGGTGTACCTATAGCATTTTATCCCATCGTAAAAGATCCACGAGAAAAGGATTCGCAGCTTTTTCTTCCTCGGATATCCGCGGATTTGTATACGAATACGGGTATCCGGAACATCACTAATACATACGACGGCGTCAGCGACTGCTGAGCAATACCGCCATTCTCGTTTGTGTTCGGGGGTTTCGGGATCATTGTAAAATAAAACTGAGTGTTTTATTTTACAATGATCATTTTACAATGATTTGTTAAAGCTATAGAAACGTTTGCTAAAGTTTGTTTATAACGTGAAGAACACGGTGTACCTATAGCATTTTATGCCATCGTAAAAGATCCACGAGAAAAGGATTCGCAGCTTTTTCTTCCTCGGATATCCGCGGATTTGTATACGAATACGGGTATCCGGAACATCACTAATACATACGACGGCGTCAGCGACTGCTGAGCAATACCGCCATTCTCGTTTGTGTTCGGTGGTATCGGGATCATTGTAAAATAAAACACTCAATACAGTACAAAGCTTACCTACTTTATTAACTTTTTTTTGAATTTTGAACGTCAAACTCACAAATAGACAGTCCCCCAAAACGACCGCCCGTTACCACTTCATAGTGTTTTAGCTGTGGAGCCAGTTCCTCTGTGTTAGAGGATTCCGGGTAAAGCTCGCTTCCATCTTCGGCCTAATCATCACTTTCCATCAGGTGAGATTTGGGCCAAGAGCTTCCCCGTTTTGTATAAAAAAAAAAACAAAAAACAAAGATGAAGAGGCCAACAAACTCCCCAGCAACACATCTGTCTGTTGAGTTAGAAGAACTCGCATTTATAACATGATTAAAGAAGTCTGTTAAATATAATTGAAATAGTTAAACCGACAGTTGTGCGCTAAACCAAAGTGCGCTCGGCAAAGTCCCCACTCTCCAACACGACTCTGTCCACGTGCCGCCATTACAACTGACAACTGACGTTACGGCGTTTACCACTACCCACTACTACAATACTCAAATCAGCAACTAATTATTAAATGATATCGTTATCTACGACACATACATATAAAAGAAGAAAAAAACAGCGAGTGGTGCCTATCGCAGCTCCCATATAAAAATATTTGATCCCCTTTTAAGGTTTGTGAGTGGAACGAGTCTGCACAGATATTTATATCATTGCGTTGTTTTTATTTGTTTCAGCTACTTGGGGTTCAACTTGGCAGTTCTTTACGTCGTTAGGAGATATGATGCTCGTCAATTCTGAACCAGAAACCAGTATGATATTTTTAAAGTATTTAGATGTAGCACAAAGAGGAGCTCGTGGTTAAATAATAACAGCCGCACGTGTCCATCTTTAAAGTTAAGCAACGCTTGCAAGTTTGATCTGTAGACGGGTGACCATCTTATACCGAGTTTTCTCATTGCCTTGGAAAGCACGTTATGGACGCTGTTACATTTTCGAAGGACTCAAATTTAGGTATCTAAAGTCGCACACAGCAACATCACGCGTACACACACATAGAACCGCTGCCTGAGCGCTCGATTTTATACTTCACTTATATAATCTTGATCCTTGATATTATTTTTTATTTTATTGATTCTGGAAAATTAACTGGAACTTTGAAAATGCATTATGTAACTGTTACTTAGTACCGTCGTCGGGAGATAAGTACCCAAGTCAGTATTTTCGACAGACTTCAAAAAAATAAGGTGCTCGGTTCGACCCGTATGTATCCGCGATATTCTCTAAAACTGACTACTGATCCGATATCGATCGGGTTTTCGTTGATAAATGCATATGTTTTCAGGGAAGATTTTATTGTATAACTGGCTGATGCCCGCGGCTTCGCACGCTGTCGGTTATCGCGACCAAAAGTAATCATGAAATTTTGATCCGTTCTCGCAACCCATGGGAATCTATTCCAGGGATAAAAGTAGCCTATACCTTATTCCAGGCTATAATATATCCCTGTGCCACATTTCAGCTTTTATTTATTCAAGTTTCCGGTTTTCCTAGTTTTTCATTATTTTTTTATTATACATTACTCCACCACGGGTCAGTCAAAACGATGCATTTGATGTCAGCCATTTTGATATCCGAACGTTGCCAAAAGGTTTAAAGTGATAAGACGTGTTGTTTATCGTAGTATTGGTAATTTTTTACAAACAGATCACACTTTGGAAGTGGTCTCGTACAACTAACATCAAAAACGGTTTTGTAGTTTTGTTTTTAAAGCTGAAATTTGTTTACTTGGATGACGTATTATGATTGTCATCCAAATAATTGAAATTGCGAATTTTTCTTTCCTGCGGCTTTGTGTTTAAAAGAGTGTCCATGGAGTTTCTTGCACTTTCTTCTCCATAGGATCTACTCTTTGGAACGTGCGGGTTGACGGGAGCGAAGCCGCGGGGATAGCTAGTCTATAATATATTGAATGAGGCAAACAACCGTGGCGGCCACAAGCGCGTAAATGAAATTGACACCTATGACGAAAATTTTTGTCTTGATTTTGGTTTTGATCCCATATTCGATATCAGCGACCCCAAAAAACTATGAAAATGACACCCATGACGAAAAGTTGTAAATTTTTTGCCGTTGCCATTTTGGATTAGTTTTGACCCCATATTCGATATCAGCGACCCCAAAAACTATGAAAATGACACCCATGACGAAAAGTTGTAAATTTTTGTCGATCCCATCTTGGATTTTAGTTTTAGACTCCATATTCGATATCAGCGACCCCCAAAACTATGAACGTGATACTCATGACGAAAAGTTGTAATTTTTTGGCACTTGCCATCTTGGATTTTAGTTTTGACCCCATATTCGATATCAGCGACCCCCAAAACTATGAACGTGATACCCATGACGAAAAGTTGTAAATTTTTTGCCGTTGCCATCTTGGATTATAGTTTTGAACCCATATTCGATATCAGCGACGCCAAAAACTATGAAAATGACACCCATGACGAAAAGTTGAAAATTTTTGCCGATGCCATCTTGGATTTTAGTTTTGACCCCATATTCGATATCAGCGACCCCCAAAATTATGAAAGTGATACCCATGACGATAAGTTGTAAAAAATTTATCGGTGCCATCTTGGAATTTGGTTTTGACCTCATTTTCGATTATCGACCCATCACAAACAGTTATCTAATTTTTTTCGGTGACATCACATCTCACCCCAAAAATCGTGAAGATATCACCCTCGACGAAGTTTTAAAATTTTTGTCGTTGATATCTTGGATTTTGGTATTGACCCCATGTTTGATATTAGCGACCCCAAAAACCACGATAATGGCACCCGTGACGTAAATTTTGGTGCGCGCTATCTTGGATTATGGTTTTTACTCCAGATTCGTCATACATACGTACAGAAAAAACGGTTAAAATCACAATCCTGCTCCCTCCCATCCACTTACAAACCTCACAGCCGACAGCTTGACCTTACCCAAATCCTAATTTGCCTAACCCCACCCATCGATTTCTCAACCATGTCAACAACTGCTTAACCCCACCCATCCATATCCTGATCTTACCTTACAGATTTCTAAATCATATTCAAGTAATAAAAGTATGATACTCGTACTTAATTTTATTTTTCTCCGAAAAAGTATCAACTCTTTCCTATCCGAAAAACGACGACGTACGACCCGCCACGGTACTCACACGTATACAGTATACACACTAGAATATTTTCTATTTGATTTTCGTATTTATTTTTTGCAAGAGAGCGATACACCCGTGCTTCCACGAGCGCTTCTGAGCGCGGAATGATAGACCGCGCGTGCAAAATGTATGAAGAATTCGACAAGTGTTTTTATTTTAGCTAATAATTAAAAAATTTAGCTATTTAGATACAAAAAAAATAGCTGGAACTATGAAGGACTATATATACCGCAATTTTTAATAAGTTTGAAGATAAAATGAGCTGTAAATTTATCTAAAATGGTACCTAATCGGACCCTACTTTTTAAAATTTTCTGCGATTATTGTAATGGGAAAAACGTGTTTGTTCGAAAAATTTGTATGACGACCTAATTTTTTTTTAATTTACATCGAGAGATTAATATGTTATCTTTAAATTAAGACCATGATATCTTTACTTTTGTAGTTGCTTATACATTGAAATGGTACCTGAAAATCACTATTATTTGTAGAAAAATGTAATAGAGTCCTTAAGCCGTTGGTCCCGGCTGTCATTTATAGATATATCTTTGATATTTGGCAGTCGTTACGGATTGTCAGAAGCCAGTAAATCTGACTCCAATCTTACCAAGAAGTACCGTGTTACCTAGGTAATGGCACAGTATAGATATGGACAGTACGGAAACTAAGCCTAGTGAGAATATAATTACCTACGCTCCATTGAAGCAAAAGGGTTGTCACTTTTAATGTTTTTCTTTTTTTTTACATTTTTGTTCTGTAGTGATCAATCTATCGAATTTGAATACTAGCTTACAAATACAATAAATAGGTAATCTCATGGCGTTGGTTAATCTCAACAAAACACGATACTTTAAACACGGAAAACAATTTAATATTTACACACAACAACTTGTAGCACTAACTTTGTCATTACGGCGTTAACTTTTAAAAGTTTTGGCGGGTACGCAAGCGCAAGTTGCTGTTGGACGAAAACGTTTCGGGCGCTCGGTACCTTTGCAGCCGCCATAATGGATTCCCGTTTTGAAAGCACTATCGGCTTCAACACGCTCGTAAACCATGAAAACGACACCCATGACGAAAAAATTTATACCTATTGCAGCTGCCATCTTGGATTCACGTTTTGACATGACTCTTGGCTTCAATAACCTCGAAAACCATGAAAATGACACCCATGACAAAAAAATTGGTACCTATTGCAGCCACCATCTTGGATTCACGTTTTGACATCACTATCAGCTTCAACACCCTCAAAAACCATGAAAATGACACCCATGACGAAAAAAATGGTACCTATTGCAGCCGCCATCTTGGATTCACGTTTTGACATGACTATCGGCTTCAACAACCTCGAAAACCATGGAAACGACACCCATGACGAAAAAATTGGTACCTATTGCAGCCGCCATCTTGGATTCACGTTTTGACAGCGCTATCGGCTTCAGCACCCTGGAAAACCATGAAAACGACACCCATGACGAAAAAATTTATACCTATAGCAGGCGCCATCTTGGATTTACAAGAAGTAGTAGTAGGTACCTAATAGTTTTGAAGTTCACGAATTCATTTTGATCGATCATACGGACTTATAATTCGATAACGATTAAATAACAATTTCATGAATGGTTCTTACCTTTCAAAATCAGCAGGAAGTTTAAAATATAACGTATTTTCGCTCCGGTTGTGATGAAGTCGTATTCAAACAACCGTATACTACGCAATACGTTCGTGGCATTTTTAAAAAGATCGCGGGGCTAAACTCGTTTTGACGCGGCCGGCGGCAGTCGGCACTCACTACTGAGAGTACCGCGACAGGCACCGAAAAGTCTCGTCGGTGCGCATGTTTGTGTGAGTGAGCCGTTTCGAGCGTTAGTAGGTAGTTTCCGTACTGTCCATATTTATACTGTGGTAATGGGTTGTGGAGATCTGGCAGGAAGCCGCTCCACGTAAAACACTGGTAATTTTACCTGTTCGCAAAGACGCAAGGTTAACGTCACGTTGACGCGACGTTAACGTTTGCTACTACAGATTTGGACGTTGGAGAAACACCAACGCTCGCAAAACGCCAGTGGGATAGCGACCTTAGGGTTCCATACTCACGTACTAAGCCTAGGTTAATTACTGCCTCCGCTGTCCAGCCGTCTATCTGTCTGTCAGTGGGCTGTATCTCAAGAACCGTAATAGGTAGACAGTAATAGTAGAATATGAGAAATTGTTATTTAAATGTTATTTATTTGTCATACACCTACCACAGTGTACTTAGTCTTTTCAACCCAGAAATAAATCTATACTTCTATACTAATACTATAAAGAGGTAACATTTGTTTGTAAGTTTGTATGTTTGTAAGTTTGTATGTAGGGGGTAAACTCAGGGACTACTGGTCCGATTTGAAAAATTATTTCAGTGTTAGATAGCCCATTTATCGAGGAAGGCTATAGGCTACATATCATCACACTAAGACTAAAAGGACCCGAGCATTAATGGAAAATGTGACGCAGACGAAGTTGCGTGGGTCAGCTAGTATGAAATAAATTTATATTATGGTATAAATAGAAGAAAGTGTAGCTCTACGATGTAAAATCATAACAATTAAAAGTTTTGTACAGAACTAAACTAATTAACCCTAAGGCGCTTGTCTCACTGCCGACGAGGAAGCGATTATTTACTGACTATTTTCTCGCTGAGAAAAGGGACAAAAGATATATACCTATCTCGTGTGAGTAAAAGAGACACATACATTTATAGTCGATAGCTGGCTGTTCACACTGCCGGCGAGTGGCTCTTGCCACTAGTTAGTCGCAGCGCCAAGAGCTATAAAAAACAATACTAGCTCATTGATGCTCGCTTGGCGGCCAGAAGCCACCAAACCTGCGGTCATTTCTACCTATATAAATACGGGCCGGAGCGAGTTGTGCAACTAATCGCCTGTCGCACAATAGCACTCGCTTACAGCGGAGCGACTAAACCACTAGAACTACATACTCGCTTCTCGCTGCTCGCCAACTACTATCTAGTTTCTACCTACCATACCTCGTTTCTCGCTAATCGTCGGTGGTGGGACAGGGATCTAAACATAAGCTTATTAAGTTTGGACACCTTTTTCTAGGACACGTTCACAGTGAATATCTTTTTGGACATTGCAAAGATAGGTCCACCAATCTAATATTCTATGCACACACCCACCTGGATCACATCGACGTGTTGGGGAAAGTGATTGTCAGAGTAAGTGATAATTTTTTCTTTTAAATATCGGTAAGAACCGCACACCCCTTCTACCATCGGACATCCAGACGCACTGAAACTTACAACCTCTACCTTGTTGCTATTCCACTAATTCGCATTAAGCGTTTTCAAACGTCTTATTTATTTAACAATTTATGTACACACACAAATAGATAACAAAAACGGAGACAGAAAAAAAGGTACAAAGGTGATGCTTATTTCTAATGAAATCTCTTCCAACATACCTGCGAAAGGAGAGCCAAATAAAAGAGATGTAGACACGTGTGTAAAAGTAAAAAAAATAACAAAACAATAAACTTTAAATATAACATACAATACAAATATTACTAAAACAAATATGACACTAATATATACTAAATAATATTTTACGATAAATAAAAAAAATACATACGTCTTTTATAATGCGCACAGCAAAGGAGTGGAACTCTCCTGCGTCTGTTTCCGAACGCTTGCAATCCTAATCTATTCAAAGTTAGAGTGAACAGGCTCCTTCTGGGTAAGCTGGCTGCATTGTAGACTTTGTCTCTGTCATCTCTGACCACGACTAGAGTCAAGGTAAAACCCATCACAAATAAAAAAGTATTTGCGCCAACGCAGACGCTTTTTGTTGCCGACACGGCACAGCAAACACGGAAAACTGTCACAGGAAACCATAGTTGCCGTATCCCGCGCCTGCGCAGGGAGTGACTGATTTCATTCTGGTTATATAAGTAGATATCAAATATTCATTGGTAGCTTCTAAGCTAAGTCTGTCGCCATAACAACAATGTTAACAGCATTGTTGTGTTCCGGCAATTAGAGGTATGATAGCCAGTTCCTCTGTGTTAGAGGATTCCGGGTGAAACTCGCTTCCATCTTCGGCCTAATCATCACTTTCCATCAGGTGAGATTTGGGCCAAGAGTTTCCCCGTTTTGAATAAAAAAAAAAAAAAAAAAAAAAAAAGCTTGTGTGTCGGATATAACGATTTTATTTTAGACACTGATCTGCATGGTACTCATATAACGTAGTATGAATATGAGGAATAGGAGGAGGGGTTAGGGGTTCATTTCATTTAATGTTAGTCTGGTGGTTTGAGTTGGCCGGCCTTTGTGTCCAACGACACGATAACAGTCGTGTGTATTTGAAGGCGTTGAAGCAAGTCTGATCCGGTCGTCTGTAGCGAGAGCGGATTTGGTTGGTGGATTTAGTCCGCCGAACCAGATCCGAGCGTGTGTTACGGCTATTACCTACTCTCTCTCACTAAACACACACACAACAAAACACAATCTAGGGATGTTGCCACTTTACAAAAACTAAGTTAAAGGTACTTCACTTTGTTCTTTTTAAAGCAAAAAGAGGGTTGTTTAAATTTTGTTGTTTTTTAGGGTTCCGAACAAAAAGCGGTGTCCGTCTGTCACAGCCACTTCTTTCCGTATCCACTGGACCGAACGTAAATTATTCAATTTTTAGTATGGGTGTCACTTTTGGGGGTGAAATTAAAATAAAGTTGTTTGAACGATATCGTGTGACATATCAAATGAAAGCGCTTACTGTGAGGGTTTTAAATTACATTTTTTTCATAATTTTATATAAAAGGTTTTGACGTTATTCAAGAAAAATGAACATGCCCCTTTCTTATCTCCGAAACTACTGAGCCTTTGAAAAAAATGGAGATAATATAGACACTAGTCACAAAAAATTCCCTTAACTTGTCAGTAGTGTATCTATTATCTTAGTGGTTTTCTTAGGATTTCACCAAACCCGAACATGATAAAATTTCATGGCCATGTCTGAATACTAAAGTCGGTTCCAGATAAACGTGCAATAAAGTACTTACATTGACCCACATACATTTATTGACTTTCTTAAGATCAAAATCAGAAACAATGACATAAAGCTGTCCTGAATCGACTTCTATCGTGATCCTTTACGTTTTCTAATAATGAAAATCAGTTCTTAATTTATTGTTCCAGTATCTACGAAGAGATATTAGGGTAAGGTCAATGTACTTTATTGCACGTTTATCTGGAACCGACTTTAGACACTTGGAGCTACAATTTGCTTTTTTTGCTGTACGATCATTTTCATCGAAGTTACAGCTCGTTGAAAAACACCCAAAAATTTGGATTTTTTTTATATAATATATATTCCTTAATTTTTGTGACTAGTGTATTTACCTATAAATACACAGGATTTCGTCCCTTCCGTCTGTGTCCATCTTCATTCGACCCTTAACTCACAAGATCGAGTCGCAGCTGGCCAGTTTATATTTAATTGGTTCTTTTACCTTTTTCAGAAATGGATCGATATAATTAGAATACCAACATGCATTATAATGAGAGCAATGGCATTTCACGTCGACTTAGTGCGAAGTTCTTCGTATAGATTCCAGATGTGTGTACCCCGCATCACCTACTGCCACACGCATCACAGATATAAATATTTTTACTTCGAATTGTACGTACCAGAGGACATGATTGGTGGAATGGATTGGGAAATTTACTTCTTTGGACCTCCTAATATACAATGGCAATAGTTTGTTTGTTTGTTTATTTGTTTAATGTTTGCCAGTCCCAGTAAGGCGCGGGACGGCGGGACAAATACAACAGGCGTCGGGCGGAGGCGAGGCGCGGGCGCGACGCCACTTCTTTGATATTTCATACAAAATGTATAGAAGAGGTGGGGCGCAAGACATACTGAGACGGCGGGGCGCGGGCGAGGCGCGGGTGCCGCTTCCTCGCCCCCGGTGCACCACAAGAAGACGTCATGTTGCATGCATCCACTGTGTTCGCCCGCGCCACGTCTTTCCGACACCGTTTGCGCGCCTGTTCTGCGCTGCACGCGGCGCCGCGCTCGCACCACGCCCGCGCCTCGCCTCCGCCCGACGCCTCTTATATTATTTTGTCCTGCGCCTAAGACAGGCTCAGTCGTTACCGGTGTTCTAAAGACTCGTGAGGGAGCACTTGTCGCTGTGATATTATGTTCGTCATTTATTTGTTGCTTATATAATTGGTATACATATAAAATGATAAGAATAGGTATATATTATCTGTGTATACAGAGTTATTTGTAAAACACCGACAAAAACAAAAATCTATACTTCTATACTAATATTATAAAGAGGTAAAATTTGTTTGTAAGTTTGTTTGTGCGCTTATAGGCTAGCGAGTAGCTTCGTAAAACGGCTTTTTTTTTTTTTTTTTTTAGGGATGGGAAATCATCCAATGACTCCTCCAGCTCTGGGTGTTAGCGGGAGGGAGTGTCAGACTTCTACTGACTAAAACCCATCCATGTTCCTTCATTGCCCTTTGTGTTCCGGAGCCACGGTGTCTCTTGCGAATAATCCCGCGACTCCGGCAGGCGTCGGCCCTTTCGGGCCCCTCTGTGTTGCTGACTCTCTTTGAGGCGCGCGTGGAACACTAACGCGCCGTCGACACGGCCTGTCGTCACTAGACGGACGGACGGCGAGCCACCCATAGCTCGCCGTCCACAGGCCCGCGCCTACGGTGGCCGGAGGTCACCAGGTGGCCCCCGACGCCCGCGGCGTCCACCACGGCGGCTGGGACGAGAGGGTCTCCTCTCCCGCTCCGCCACCTCCTTCGCTAGCATGACTGCTTCGCAGAAGGAGGCAACGGCGTCCCATTCCGTCTCGCTCCGGACCATGGCTTGGACCAGGGCCGGACGCGAGAGGTCGCCGCCAATCGCCGTTTCGAGGACACGGCGGTGCGCCGCCCAAGCGGGGCACACCTGCACAGTGTGCTCTACCGTGTCCTCCGGTCGATCCTCGCAGTGGTGACACCCGGGCGTTTCCTCCCGCCGAATTCGGTGCAGGAACCTCCCGAAACATCCATGTCCGGTGAGGACCTGCGTCAGGCGGAAGGTGAGGACGCCGTGGCGCCTCTCAAGCCACTCCTCAAAGAGGGGACTTATCGCCGCTATTGTGGCGTGCCCTGCGCTGGGTTGCGATAGTCGTCGTCTCCATGACGCCATGAGATCACGCCGGAAGTCCGTCCGCTGCGCGACAATTTGCCGCGTCAGCGGAGTTTCCCCCCGGCTTAGTACCTCCGCGCGCCAATCATGCAGGCGCGCTTCGTAAAACGGCTTACGACAGTTTGCAATATCCTATCCTGTCGAGGGGAAGATGGTTATAATTTCGCTTTACACCAAACGAGTAATATTATAAATGTGAAAGTTTGGTTGTTTGCTACTCAATCACGCCAGAACGGCTTAACGGATCTTAATGAAATTTAGAACAAAGATAGATTATAGTCTGGAATAGCATATAAGCTACTTTTCATCCCGGGAATATGTTCCATAAGGATCACGCGGGCGAAGCCGCTGGCAGAAGCTGGTCTATACTAATATTATAAAGCAGAAGAGTTTGTTTGTTTGTTTGGTTGAACGCGCTAATCTCAGGAACTACTGGTCCGCTTTGAAAAATTCTTTCAGTATTAGATAGCCCATTTATCCGGGAAGGTTATAGGCTATATATCATCACGCTAAGACTAAAAGGAGCCGAGCATTAGTGGAAAATGTGACGCAGACGAAGTTACGTGGGTCAGCTAGTATTTAAATAAAGAACGTTATACTGAAATGTAACATTTAGAGCGTTATTTTTGTATGAAAACCTGATGAACTAAAATATGATGAATTTTTAAAAGTCATAGAACAAAAGTTGTTGATTATGATGTCAGTAACATAGTCCTGAGAAGTTGTCGGTGTTTTACAAATAACCCTGTATATTTTATGATTTGAATAGTGTTGAATCGTTGACAACCCCATTTGATATCCAGGCAATTACTGCCCATTCCAGGTTGCCTGGAAAAGATCGCGGAACGTGATAAGGCCGCCCATTGTACATAATATGTGTTTTACTTTCTAGTTTTCTTTAATGTCTATATCGGTGTATTTCAGTAGATATATAATAAATAAATAACATTTTGTGGGATCCCATTTGAAACCAAACTGAAAAATAATGAACTGTATGCAAATTAAGTAAATTTTTGAGCCGTTTTGGGTTAAACTCTTGGAACGTGCGGTCAGAGTGCTCACGTGTTATTTAAAGATCTAGCAAAACTATTACCACGGACAGACGATTGTTACACAAGTTTTTTTGGGCTCTAGTTAGGAGTTTTATTTTATATTTTAAGTGTAAATAGTTTGTTATTTAAATAAATATTTGATAGTAATAAAAAAATGATATTTACCTTTTATTTACCTCCACAGCTCTCAGCTGTCAAGCTTCAAATTGACGACACGGTTGGCGCAGTGGTTGAGCGATTGACTGCTGCGCAGCATGTCGCGGGTTCGATTCCCGCACGGAACAAATATTTGTACGACCTACATGTATTTGTTCTGAGTCTGGGTGTTTTTCTATCTATAACTAGCTGTTGCCCGCGACTTCGTTCGCGTGTATGTCGGAAAGTAAAATGTTGTCGTTAGGTTAGATCTCTAAGATATACGAACAGTAAATATCTAGCATTGCTTGACTCCTCTTAGCATTAAGAACTTGGAAGGGGGTTATGCAAGGCACTGGCAGTTTCACCTCTTCTGTTCCACCAGCCCTAATAATTTTTCGTTATGAGAAACGTGGGTTGGCCATGGAAAGACACCAACCGGAACAGCAATCTACTCCTGCAACAGACTTCACCGACACTACTATACTACTGTACAGACTCCGGTATCCGCACCATGTTAGACTCCTATTCAGTCCGTTGTGCGCAGGTGTCCAGGCTAAGTTAGCCTGGACACCTGCCTTTTTTTATGGATTGGAAATCATCAAATGACTTCTTCCGCTTTGGGCGAAGCATAACGGAGTGTCAGATTCTGACTGACTAAAACCCATCCGTATTCCTCTTAGTGCCCTTTGCGTTCCAGGTCCGCGGTGACTATTCGAACAAATTCCGCAACCCTGGCAGGCACTGGCCATAGTGGGCCCCGTCTACAATACTGGCATCTCTTAGAGGCGCGCGTGGAACACAGCACCCCGTTGACCCGAGTCTGGTTTTGATCGGACAGCGTGCCACCCAACGGTCGCCGTCCGCAGGCCCGCGCCTATGGTGGCAGGGAATCGCCCGGTGACTCCCGTCGCCCAGGGCGTCTTCTTCTGTTGCGGCGGCTGGGCCGTGAGATTTCCCTCTCTCTCACGCTTTCGGCCTCCTCCTTCGCTAGCATTTTACTGCTTCGCAAAATGAGGTGACCGCTTCCCATGCATCCTCGCTCCAGACCATAGATTGAATCAGGGCCGGTCGCGAGAGGTCGCTGCCGCCTATCGCCTCGATGAGGACCCGGCGGTGCTCCACCCATGAAGGACAGACATCCACCTTATGTTCCACCGTATCATCCTGGTGATCCTCAAAGTGTTGACACCCGGTCGTGTCCTCCCACTGAATCCGAAACAGTTATCTCCCGAAACAATCGTGACCGGTTAGTACCTGCGTCAGGCGAAAGGTGAGGACGCTGTGGCGCCGCTTTTGCCACTCCTCAAAAAGGGCGTGCCCAAAGGTGGTATAGCTGGACCTGTATTTTCAGTTTCGTACGTGAATTCGCGGCTATAGATTGCAGGCAGTCTAAAATAGCTATGTCAAGCTGTGCGCTGTGTTCCACGCGTGCCAAGGAGTTTTCATCAAACAGATGGGGCTAAAGGGCCCTTTTTTTTTTTTTTTGTTTCGGCTGGGAAAAAATGCGTTACGCATACCCTCTCACTCGGGGGAGTGGGAGGGGTATGTGGGACTCCCCGGGCAAGCCCGGTATACCCACTAAAACAACCCAGCAACGAAATTCCCGCAACGTCATAGTGGGGGTGGACTGGGAGATCGGCGTAGCCTTTACGTCCAGTCCACCGGGGGGGGGGGGGGGGGGGGGGGGCTAAAGGGCCCTATCTGCCGGGCCAGTGCCGGGGTTGCGGATTTGTTCGAAAGAGTCACCGCGACCCTGGAACGCAAAGGGCATTAGGAGGAACACGGATGAGTTTTAGTCAATAGGAGTCTGACACTTCCTCCTGTTTTACCCAGAGCGAGAGAAGTTATTTGACGATTTACCATCCTAAGAAAAAGCTCTACTACGTCAAAACCTATTTTAGCGAGTTGGTCTGTGTCGTCAATGAACGACACGATTGGCGCAGTGGTTGAGCGACTGGCTGCATCGCGTGTCGTGGGTTCGATTCCCGCACGGAACAATAATATTTGTATGACCTACAGATAGTTGTTCCGGGTCTGGCTGTTTGTGTATGTGACTTTGTATATTTGTAAGCGCACCCACGATACAGGAGAAATCCCTAGTGTTGATCAACGTTTAAAAAAAAAGCCTAGGGATCTACAGTTCCCCTTGATTCACTGGAGAGTGAAGCCCGCAGTGGATAATTTCGGGCCCTGGGCTGGTCATGATGTTTCATAGGCTCACTGGGCATTGAACAGTTTTAAAACTGAACAGTTTGTTGGATATATGTGAATTTCAGCCGAGTGCCTTTGCAAAGTTTTGAAATTTTTAAATAGAAATCATAAAACTTAATCTGAAAACAAAAAAAAAAAACACAATATTCTGCGTATTGATGGCTGTTGCTTCCCCGTACACAGAAGAAATGGATCCAGGCTGTGAAGCAACCGGTCAGCACTATCATCTAAAATGACTTAACCATGCTCTTGAAACTCACACCAATCTTGATGAATCAAGTTGATTTTTTAATTTATTTCGATCCAGGAACGCAAATCGTAATAATTTTATATTTTTAAACCTAGAAACCCAATATATACAGCAGAGCTATTGCAACTCTTTCGACTCCTCTACCATGGGACTTTGCCATCTAATCGTGGTTGTTATGACGTGACCCCTTTTATAAAAGGATGGGAAATCATCAAATGACTCCTCCCGCTCTGGGCAAAGCAGGAGGGTGTGCCAGACTCTTACCGACTAAAACGCATCCGTGTTCCTTCTAATGCACTTTGTGTTCCAGGGCCGCGGTGACTCTTTCGAACAAATTCCACGATAAAAAAGTGAGATCAAATGTATAACGCCATCTATGGAATATGATGTAGAACTGTCAAATTTAAGTACGGAGTTTTTTGTTTAGGGTTCTGTACTTCAAAAGGAAAAAATGAACCCTTATAGGATCACTTTGTTGACCGTCCGTTCGTCTGTCTATCAAGACTCTTTATCTCGGGAACGGTAGGAGGTATTAAGTTGAAATAATTATACTCAGAACTATAGTCCCTTGAAGTTGTGAAAAAATCAAACTTCTAAGTCAACGTAAAATAAAGATACGGCCGTTTATAAATGCTACATAAAATGTACATTTTGACACTCTCAAGGTAATCAAAATTTATAGGGTATTTTCCGTTGACGTAGAACTTAAAAATCTGAAAACTACACATTTAATGCAATTCAAATAAATACTTAAAAAAAATTGCCTTTATTTCAAATAATACCTTGCACTCGGTGGGCGAGTCCGACTTGCACTTTTCCGGTTTCTTTTTAACATTAAATTAGAAGTTCATTCTAAAGAAAACTTTTAAGTACTTACATTTTTTAATACCTTAAAAATATCATGGTGATTTATTCCTTGGAAAGTACCACTACTAACTAAAAAAATATGTTTTGGTGTAATTTTCAACCTGTTGATAGTAGGTACTATTTCGGTCAATAGATGGCATTACGGGTATCGGCGTTACGTAGTAGATAAGTTTAATTCTTCTAAAACATTGCTACAATTCCTATCAGGTTTATGTGTTAAAGTTATATTCATCCGATTTTGTACTTTTTTAACGTGATGTGAAAAGGAATACTATAAAACAGAACCAATTTTCTGTCTATTACAGAAAATTGGTTCTGTTTTATACTTTAAAACGCTGGCGTTTATATTTTGGAATACTAAACTATCCAAAATAAAATACTAAGCTATCTATCTATACTTATAATAAATCTGTAGAGAGGTCAATTCTGTACATGAAATATATTTCCAAAATAACTATCAGGGGGTGATTAGGGATCGATACTGATGCCAAAAATGCAATCAGTAAAATTTTTGTCTGTCTGTCTGTCTGTCTGTCTGTCTGTCTGTCTGTCTGTATAACCGTTATAGAAACAAAAACTACTGGACGGATTCTAACGAAACTTGGTACAATTATTCTTCATACTCCTGAGCTGGTTATAGTATACTTTTCATCACGCTACAATCAATGGGGGCAGAGCAGTAAAGGGAAATGTTGGGAAAACGGGAGGAGTTACTCCATTTTTTAAGCTTCCGTCGCGTGTGCAACCTCAATGGTTAAAGCTACTCAGAAATCATGTATGACGGAAATATTCTCCTTAAAATTATATAAAAAACTAGCTTCTGCCCGCGACTTCGTACGCGTTCCCGTGGGATAAAAAATAGCCTATCTGTTATTTCAGACCATAATCTATCCCTGTTCCAAATTTCACCCAGATCCCTTCAGCCGTTTTGACGTGATTGAGTAACAAAAATATACACAAACTCACTCACAAACTCGCATTTATTATATTAAATAATATATAGCAGGAGTAGGATAACTTACTTAATGAAATAGTACGAATATAATATCAGAGATTATGAATGTCATATTTAATCTTTCTCACACATTTAAAAAAAGAAATATAAATAATAGCGGCCGCGGCTCCGCCCGCGTGGATGTCGCTTACCGCTGCAAAAAGCCTACCCAGGAAACACACGGTCAGAAAAATGATTCCCAGGTCAAATCACAGACACCGACACTAACATCGACGACGCAGTCATTATCCGCAGGCTGCACAGATTGACTTTCTGTGGATGTTAAAGTTGTTAATGATGAAAATATTTAAATGTAATTAATACTAAGTTTTCACTTCTGCCGGCAGTCCAGGAGTGCAACCCTTTGTTTTAGGATAGATAACTAAAGCGATTATTGTAGAGCTTCTCTACAACATTAATTGACGTTAAATCATTCTTTTCGTAAATCAATTCCTACTAATTTGAATGTTTGGCCCTGGACTTTGTTTATCGTTAGTGCGAAAGAAATTTTTACTGGAAATTGGGCTTCAAGTTAATCCTTCGAAAACCCAGGTCATTGTTGTTGGCAGCTCTAGGATGATTCCAAAAGTAAATTGGTCACAGCTTCCCCAGGTTCAGTTTAACGGTACTACTATCCCAATCAGTGAAAAGGTTAAGAACCTTGGGGTTTGGACCGACAAACATCTGTCTTGGGGTCCGCAGCTCCAGGACGTAAGTCGCAAAATTTTTGCATCTGCCAGGTCTCTTAGACGTTTGCGGAACTTTCTTCCCACTGCCACTAAAATTGCGCTTGCACAGTCCCTTCTGCTTCCTATCCTTGACTTTGCTGATGTCAGTTATCTCGATCTCACTGAGGCACAACTCGATAACTTGAGCGTCTTCAAAACCTTTGCATAAGATTTATATTTGGCCTGCGCAAATATGATCACATCTCTGAATTTCGCACAAAGCTCAAGTGGCTTCCCATTCGTCTTCGCCGGGATTCTCATATTTTATTTCTGCTCTACAGTATTCTGTTCAATCCTACAAACCCCTCTTACGTTAAAGAACGTTTTAAGTTCCTTCATTACACACATAATAGATATCTGAGGTCATCGGAAAGCTTGAGATTAGAGATGCCGATGCATTCCACCAGCTTCTACGACAAATCTTTTACGGTTCAAGCGGTGCGGCTATGGAATGCATTGCCCGAGTCAGTAAGACGTGCTCAATCTTTGTCCAGTTTTAAAACAATGGTCAAACATCACTACCTTTCTCTATGATCGATATAACTTGGGTTCTATGCTTTTTGATTCATAATTTTAATTGTATTTATTTATCTATCATGTATTTATTCATTTAAGTCGTACACCTAAGACTACCTATAGTACTGTATTTCCTTTCTCTTTAAAATCCATCCAAAAGTTGTCTTGAAAAGATCGCTCTTAGCGATAAGGCCGCCCATTGTGTCACCCTATGTAATGTTTACTTAATATTTTTTCTGTTACTTATATGGTGTACATAATAAAGAGTATTCTATTCTATTCAATTCTATTCTATTGGAGCCTTTTGAAGGGTATAGGCAAATCAGTAGGGATCATGGGTATTCTTGGTATATGAGCTGATTCAAGAATTTTTAAAATCGGTCCAGTAGTTTTTGAGCCTATTCATTACAATCAAACAAACAAACATACAAACAAAGTTATCCTCTTTAGAATATTTAGACTTATAGAATATTTAGCGCACGACCGCTGCGTAGGGAGCCGTATTACCTTACTCATAGATCTAAACTCCCCTCCCGCACGCGCACCCCCGCCTTGGTGACGTCCACTTCGCAACGGGCCGTGCAGCAGAAATCGTAATATTTTAATTTCGCCATAACTTCAAAACCAAACGTCCGATTTTAATCATTCAAAGACCAAATATTATCTACATAAACTGTACTTAGTGATGAAGTAGTTTATTTTGATAAGGATTAATAGCATGAGTAAAATAAACGCGTTTAAATGTAGTCCAAAAAAAATCAAGATTTTTAAATAAAAAAAATGGTTGTTGTGCCTCACTCGACATAGATAGGTATAGTGTGTCGCGGACTTTTTTGTAGATATTTATAAGATCTACAATTAATTAGAACAATGTATGGTTCTATCTTTTATAGTTTAGGCAGCGTACGCAAAATAAGTAACTTTTCCGGTTGATTTTTACACCTTGTGTCCGAAAAACCCAAATATCTTACGGAACCCTATTTTTTTCCAAAATAAAATATAGCCTATGTTACTCGTGGATAATGTAGCTATCGAATGGTGAAAGAATTTTTAAAATCGGTCCAGTAGTTTTTGAGCCTATTCATTACAATCAAACAAACAAACAAACAAAGTTTTCCTCTTTATAATATTAGAGTAGAAGAGTAGAAGAGTAGAAGAGTAGATATCCCACGACAGCATAATGTCTATATTTTATGATTGACTCACAATAATACGTGTAACTCCCGATAGCTTAGCAGTTCAAAGCTTTCTGATTATTTTGTCTACTCTTATAATCTAATAAAAAAAGTTAACATTATTAACTATTCCATAAAAAAGACTCATAGAAATCGGTATAGAAACACCAAAGTTATTCATGAAATACGCTAATAATAAGCCATCGCGCGTGAATACTGGATCATGCTTTAAGGATATTATTTTTGTATAAGGTCGCGAACGCACAGGCAGGCAGCTTGCTTGGCGCCTAGAGGCTAGCGAGTCACCTAGCGAGTAGCTTCGTAAAACGAACATTCTCGAACGTTCGCGACCGGCCTAGCAGCTAGGCGCCAAGCGCGCAGTGCGGCCGGTCGCGAACGTTCGAGAATCGGTCGCCGCCTGTGGTCGCCGCGCTCGAGAAGGCTCGCGGCCGAAGGAATAAAAAGGCGGGGCGTCCGAGCGCGAGCTTCAAAGCCTGGCTGGAGGCTTTATTACTATAATAAGGCCTTCACAGGCAAGTCCGGTAAAGCAAAAGCCAATCTTCTCAGGTTGACCTGCGAGAGGCCAAACATAAAAAAAAATTAAAAAAAAGCGCGAGCTTCATACAATTTTTGCCAGTTGATGCGAATAGACGTTCAGAGCGTTCGACCTTATTGACAGACAATACTTAGTTTAGTCTTTGATAATTTATTTTTAGATTCCTTTTGTTGTTATTTTATAAAATAGGGATTAGTTATTTTGGTAGTGTTTAAATATTCGTTCAAATTACAAATTATTAATAGTTTACATTTTATTTATTTTTAGGTGAAGTAGTATATAGTTTTAGATACCGACGGATTTATAAGTTTTGGCTAATTTACGTTCACTTTTTTATATTAGTTTTATTTTCATTTGGTATATAAAATTCTTCCGTTACTGAGTGAATGACTGACAGATAACGCAACAACACAACCAAGACTACTGGTCGTATGAAGCTGCACGTAGGGTCTTTGGGGAATTTAGGGGAGCTATAAGAGAGGATTTCCCGAAATTCCTACGAGAACGGGAGTAAACGGGATATGCGCGTACGAAGTCGCGGGCAGAAGCTAGTCCAAAATAAAACAGTAACATGTAATAAATAAATATTAGGTAAATTTATAAGAATGAGAAAAGTAAGGAAATGCATAAGTTATTTTAAAATCCAAAAACAATTACCACTAATGAGATACGAACCCACACCTTGTCGTTCGAAAGGCAACGTCAACGTCGGCAAGTCTTCAACCCGACGGGCTACGACTGCTGTTGGCAAATAGTTTAAAATAGTCTATCATATTTATGTCATGGTTTTTCACTGCTTACCTCCCCAAAGGTATAGCGTGATGATAATCATTGCTAAGGTTAGATCTATAAGTATGTGCGATTTTGTAACAGTTTGTGGCTTCTTATAACAATTCCTCGCTGAGCTATTTGGAAAAATGTCAAATTATAAGTCAAATGTTACTCTTAGTGCACAAAAACCAATTTTTATTATTAGTTTGGCAATATTATGGTGTAAAAAACCAGTTCAAAAGATAAAATAAATGCAAAAATAAAATCTGCTTGCGGGGTTCGAACCATGTGCACTTTCTCGTTCAAAACACACATTTTTGACTATTGCTCGTCCTCCATAGCACATAGCGTGATAATATATAGCCTATATGTTGACCAAACCTATAAGAATTATTTATGCAAAATTTGAACAAAATCTGTTCAGTAGTTTTCGCGCCAATCGTAAACACACAGCTCAAGATTTACTGTTTTATTATATGTTTATATGTATAGATTACAAGCGCCAGCAACAGCATCATAACGTCAGTGCAAAGAAATGACCTAGGTACTGAGATTTTCGCCTCATCGGCTCTACACACACAAAAAATACATGCAAATAGACATCAAAGTGAATGGACCACACAATTTGTATTAATAATAAAGTTAATCATTGTAATATTAGTAAGTGTAAAATTAGTCATCATGTCACAAGCCTTCTACTTTTTGGCATACTACATATATTTTGTAGGAAAAATGTGAAAAAAAACGTGGAATGAGAGGTTTAGCAGTAGATCGCGTGTTATTTATGCAACCGAAAACAATACATTATAACTAATACGAAAGAAAGAAAGAAAAATGTTTATTTGGGACTCGCACAAAACAGACAGAAGCAAAATATTTAAAAACAAAACTAATAAAGTAAATGAAAAATTACTAACATCGTATTCATTTATTTATTTATTTATTTATTATAAGGCTTCTCAACAATGAGTACACTATTACTGTATAATTTGTACATTGCAGACTTAATTTCTAAGTGCCTCATTACTTACAGAGAAGCACAACATGCACTATATTATGCGCAACTAATAACTAAATTAATCTATTACGAACAAGGAATACATTATTAGAAAAGTTAAATTAAAGCTTATTTGTTAACAATTAATAAAAATCAAATTAAAAATAATAAAGATTAAAATAAATAAAATTCAATAAAATTAAAATGATTAAATTAAAATATGATTAAATTAAAATATAATAAATTGAATTAAACTGAATTAGATATGTAAATTAAATTTGATTTGAGATGATTAAAATTTGACTAGAGGTACACATCAAATAGCAAGCGCGACTTTTTTTAAAGCATGTACAGAAGAGAAAAACAAGTCAATATCCACTTCGTGCTCTTTGTATGCAGTGTACATTCTTGATAGTGGACAGTATTGCCTTAAATTGGTGCGACATGTCGGCATACTGAAAAGTCTCCTATTGGAACTTCTTGGCAGAATACGTGGCACATGGAATAAGACCCTACTGAGCAAATCAGGACAGTCAAGAGAGCCCGTTACCAACTTCTTAAGGAAAACCAAATCCAGCATAACCCTGCGTTTCTCCAGCGACACCATCCCAAAATATTTCAGTCGCTCTTGGTACGAATAGAGCTTGTTTCCCATATTCTTGGTATAGGTAAGATGCCACAAAAACCGTTTTTGCAGTCGTTCAATGCGCTTGATGTGGACCTTATACTTAGGTGACCAGACCACACTACAATACTCGAGATGGCTTCTAACTAGTGAGTTATACATAATTTTTTTAATGACCGGTTTTTTGAAATGTTTACACTCTCTCATAACGAAACCAAGCATCTTAGTAGATTTTAATATAGTTTTGTCAATATGTTCGACAAAACTTAGCTTTTTATCGAACTGAACACCTAGGTCTCGTATTTTTTCAACTTCCACAAGTCGCTCACCATTAATTTTGTAATCTGACTGCAGGATATTTTTATTTTTTGTAAATTTAATATGCTGGCATTTTTTAACGTTCAGAGACATTTTGTTGTGATCACACCACTCGGTCAGTCGGTCCAAGTCGCTTTGAAACAGTGCAGAGTCTGTAGGGCTTCTTATAGACTTGATGGCTTTTAAGTCATCAGCGAATAAGAATATCTTAGAATTTGGAAAACATTTGTAAATATCATTTATGAAGAGAGTAAATATATGCGGACCCAAATGAGATCCCTGGGGAATTCCGGAAGTTGCAATGTACGAGTTTGAAGAGCAGCCATTTATCACAACCTTGAGCGTCCGACCAGACAAATATGATTGGAACCAGCCTAGAAGAGGATCTGAGACGCCATATCTTTTAAGCTTCTTGATAAGTATGTCATGATCTACTACGTCAAAAGCCTTGCTAAAGTCGGTGTAGACTGCATCAACCTGGACACGCGCATCTACCTCCTCAACAATGCTTTCAACATAGGACACCAAATTAGTAGCTGTCGATTTTCCCTTCATAAATCCGTGTTGGCTGTCTATTATTAGTTGTGATAAATGTCTAGCCAGCACAGGGCATATGAGAGCTTCAAATACCTTAGCAAGGATGGAGAGAATGGCGATAGGCCTATAATTGCTCACATTGGACTGATCCCCGCTTTTAAATATTGGCACAATTTTGGTTTCCTTCCAGATGGTTGGAAAACTACCGCGAAGCAGAGAATTATTAAATATAATGTTTAATGGCAGTGATAAAACATCTGCCAGCTTATTTAAAAGCAGGGCAGGTATATTATCAGGGCCAGCTCCTTTGTATACGTCTAGTTTTTTTAATTCTTTGCGAATCTGATCTTGAGATATGGTTATTTGGCCCAGCATGCTATTGCTTATACAGTTATCCATGTCATCATGTGCGGTCGCATGGACACTATTTCCAACAATACTATACACCTTAGAAAAATGAGAGAATGAGAGAGACGAAATAATTGCAAATTTCCTTAATATTGTCAGAGGTGTTAATACCATCCGTCATGGAACTGGGGTAGTTACTGGTGCCGCCTCGCTTCATTTTTAGGTAGCTCCAGAAGTATTTAGGGTTTGAAGTGATTTTTTTCTCTATTTCAGCAATGTGAGCAGTATAACAAGTCGTAGCCATACGGTCGCATCTTCTCTTAAGGAGATCCAGTTCAATAATATCCAATGGATTATTGTACTTTTTAACTTTAAGCCGTAGGCGGTTCTTCTCGTTTAATCTTTTAATAAGCTGTCTAGAGAACCAGTACGGATAATAGTGGCTTTTATTGATATTTGTGGTACGTAGCGCTCAATTAACTCATACAATAAATTATAAAAAATATCTACCATTTGATCTACAGTCATGCAAGGATCAAGCTCTGACGACCAATCGACTTGCCCCAGTGCCGTGCGAATTGCCTCGTAATCTGCCTTATAGTAGTTTAGCTTAGTTCTTTTATTACAATTATGTCGCTTTTTGAAATGGGTAAATGAGAGCTCACACAGTATAGGTGGATGGTGCACATCTAGTTTAGAAAGTACATCTGCTGGTGCGCTTACCACAACAAAATCCAAGTTGGTTAGGACAAGATCAAGAATTCTGTTGTTTTGATTACACAAATAATTACATTGTTTTAAATTATTAATCAAAACAAAGTCCCAAAGAGTTTGTTCTAAATTTGTACAAGTATTTTGTGGAGCTCTTATCACATCACCACCCACCCCAAGCCAGTTAATAGTGTTCATGTTGAAGTCACCAATAATCAAACATTCATTAACATGTTCCAAGACTCTGTTAGTATTATCAACAAAGTGTTCCAGTACTCTAGGCTGTAACGGCGACGGCAAGTATACAGTGCAAATATAAATGACTTTAGCTTTCTTACCACCTTTAAGTGTCAACTTGACCCAGAGATCATCGCAGGAACTTTCAAATTAGGTCAATCTCTGTGATTCTAATTTTGTAGACACAGCAATGAGAACGCCACCACCGTCCGTTTTGTTATTCAAAATATTATTGGATCTATCCCGCCGATATATAGAGTAACGCTTGTCCATGATCTCTGAGTCAAAGATACCATTCTGTAACCAAGTTTCGGTAAACATTATAACATCATAAGAACAACATGCAACTTTTGGGTAAATGTCACTTAGCTTTGTCCTGATACCCCTTACATTTTGGTAGTATATTTTTAACTGATCGAATTTAATCCTTAACAATCTTATACCTTATCCTATACATTTTTATTAAATTATTTATTGTAAACTGTTCAACGATTCAGTGTCTCTGATATACTTATAGTCTGCACCATCATGTTTTCTAACAAAAATCTTACCGCCACGAACCCACACATACTTGTAGCCTAAACTCCTTGCTTTAATCCTGGTCGAAGCATGCAGCGCCTTGTTTGCCGGTGATAAATGTTCCACAATATAAACATTTTCCTTTTTACCAGCAATTCCAAGAAGAGCCGTGTTAAGCTTCTCTTCAGAGGGTTTATTTTTATTAAAGTTGATAGAAGCCGCTAGGAAGTGGTCACGAACCCGTGGGCTGCTAAACTGAACGACGATAGACTTTGGGCGGTTATTAGTTGGGGTTTGCTTTGCAATTCTTGTTACATGATGAATGTTATTCTCGTTTAAGTCGCCAGATATCACCTTACTAATATTCAAGACAGTTGATACAAGATTTTCATTGTTGTGCTCCGGTAGACATTGAATTTCCACATTCGTAGAACGTGCTTGTTGTTCCATCTGAGTTAACCTCATACCTAAGTCTTTGACAGTAGTTTTGAGTTGCTCATTTTCCTTTTTGAGTTCGTTAACAAGTTTGGTGTTTAAGGAAAACTCAGTCTTCATTTCCTCAAACTTTGCGTTCATAAATTCAATTGATGTATTAACCCCATCTAATTTGTCCGTAATCGCCTTCATCTGCGTATTAACATAGGTCGCCAAAGTTTGGTTGAGGTGGCGCATAAGTTCGTCGATCTGATTTTTCATAATACGCGAGACTTCGCTAGAAGTAACAGGAGCTACATCGTTGAAGATAGTTACGGAAGGTTCTTTCTTTCTATGTGTTACATTAGGATCACTCGCCTGACTGTTGCGTACTGGGGTGTTATCAGCGTTACGCTTCTTCGGTTTGCAAGAGGGACACATCCAATTATGCAATTCAGTTAGTTGGAGATCACAGCCCAGCTGCGTTAGGCAGGAATGATGGTAGGATTTTAAGCAAGTAGAGCATTTAACTACGGCACTTCCTTCGACTATATTTTTTGAGCAACAGTCGCAATTCATAATGTACGACTTTGTTATAGAATCTTACAAAGTTAAGTTGTATTATATAGTCCTGTGCACACTAATAAATCGCACGCTAATAAAGGCCCTCGCCTGACGATGTACTGTCGATGCGTAAGTCGGCGAGAAGAACGACGTAAGCGCCGTGAATACCGCGTCACTTACGCGTTGCGCTCGTTGAGTTGTTACTCAGTGATTTTTTAAGTTAGTGGCGGTATAATAAAATTACTGGTTGATTAATTTTGCTTATTACTTAATTATTATGGGTTTTTAGCACAAAATGTGTAACGCTATATATGTATTGGACTTGATGCTAATAGATTTTATAAGAATCACTACACAGCACTCACTATTTTACGGCTTCTTTAATTATTTGGACGGAACAAACTAACGCAGGTATCACTCGCGCACCGTGTTAATATTTTATAATTTTTTCATCTGACTATAGAGTTGATAACTGAGGCGTCCCCCAAGGGAGTGTTTTGGGACCCTTATTGTTTCTATTATACATAAACGACTTACCACTATTGAAATGAATGTGTATTATTAGCAGATGAAATTTCGATTATTATGACATCTGACAAAAAATATAAAAATAATCTGATCATGAGATGGACACTAAATATACTATAGACGACATTTTAAAATAGTTACAGACTAATTAATTAAAAAAAGTGAAAAATAAAAAAAAATTACAAAAAAAAATACAACCGACTTCCAAAAAAAAAAAACAGCAAAATAAAAAATAACTTTAATTTCGGAAGTCGGTGTTTTTGTTAGTTTCTTCGTATTTTGACACCGACTTCTGAAATTAAAGTTATTTTTTACTTTGTTGTGTTTTTTTTTTGGAAGTAAAAATAATTTACAGTATAATAAATCAAAACATACTAAATACAATTTCAAACTTTATATTGAACTAAAATCTTAGGAGAACTCACACTTCCACCCCCATATCCACACTACTCCATTCATTCAATCACACACCCCCATTCACACACACACACACACACCCATTCAGACACCGACACACCCCTACATAAACACTCAATAAATCGTTGCTTGAGAAAACTAATGTGGGAGATTCCAGTTCAGACAGATGTCACAGTAACTCATAAATAATAGACCAGATATTATTTACGTAAATAAAACAGAAAACAGAACTTATTTAATAGACATAAAACAGTACCATCAGACTATAACATAGGGCCTAAAGAGATTGAAAAGTTAAGCAAATACCACCTACTTAAAACAGAGATTACACGATTGTGGAACACACCTACAGAAATCATACCGGTAGTAATACAGATAATACAGAGCGACAGGAATAGTAGCTAAGAGCATACATAGATACTGTGATAAATTAGATGCAGGCATAAACATACACACAATTCAGAAACAAGCAGCTATTCATACAGTTACCATTTCAAGCGAAGTACTGGGGGACACAGTCTTTGTTACAACTTAGCAGGGAATCCGAACTTCCTTCTCCCTGAGGGTCTCAGGGCGGGAGTAAGGAAAAATCACCGGGAGCAATCCCGAGTAGAAAAGCTATTATATTATTATAATTATAATCTATACTAATATTATAAAGAGGTAAAATTTGTTTGTAAGTAAGTTTGTAAATTTGTATGTTTATAAGGTTGTATGTAGGGGGTAATCTCAGGAACTACTGGTCTGATCTGAAAAATTCTTTCAGTGTTAGATAGCCCATTTATTGAGGAAGGTTATAGGCTATATATCATCACGCGAAGACAATTAGGAGCGGAGCAGTAATGGAAAATGTGACGCAAACGAAGTTGCGCGGGTCAGCTAGTAATATTATAAAGAGGTAACATTTGTTTGTAAGTTTGTATGTAGGGGGTAATCTCAGGAACTACTGGTCCGATTTGAAAAATTCTTTCAGTATTAGATAGCCTATTTATCGAGGAAGGTTATAGGCTACATATCATCACGCTAAGACTAAAAGGAGCCGAGTATTAATGGAAAATGTGACGCAGATGAAGTTGCGTGGGTCAGCTAGTTTATAATAAAATTCCAAAATAAATGAACTTGTCATGTAATATTAACTCCTTCAAAAACAGATTATTGAAATGGCTGAAAGGAAACATGTATTATACATTAAAAAAAAATTAACGTTAAACTATACATTTTAGGACATTTATGGGGATAATGTTTACATAAATTATAATATTCTTGTACCTATCTATTAACCTTAAATCCTTGACATTGAACAACAATAACTTATTATATTTGCATGCAATTATATATTATATCATGTATATTTAAACATGAGGAATTTAGATTAAACCTGACTGTAACAACTTTTACACCATGTTAAAGGCAAATAAAGACTTATCAAGTTGGAGTCGAGTTTGATTCATCTCCACAACTCCTATATCTGTGACACCTTAAGCCGTCATCAAAAGTATGAGACTGTGGGATCGGCAGTGAGAAAACCATTTCCTGTGCAGTGCCAGGTTAAGCCAGCGCTCGGCCTGTAGCTAGTTTTACCAAGGAGCCCCCTAACCTAACCTGAAACCTTCGTAAAGTGAAAACGAAAATGTCCAATTAAACAATTATAGCCCTCATCCATTATTTCTCGGGGACCCTGGGCCCTTATGTTGCGCCAGAGCCCATAGTAAAAAACTAGCTTTTTTTGTAAGACGTGTGCGTTACTCTATTGCAATGATTACGTTCCATTTTTTTTTTAAATTGGTCGCCAATTAATTGGACGTGGACGGGCAGCCTATAACTGACTTATACGATAAATCGACGAATACGATAGAGAAAGACAATATAATAGAGAAATATATGTAATCATTCTATGTGATAGAAGTTTCGGTAATTATTACAGGAAAAATAAAACGATCTCTCTAAATAGCACACTTTTTCAGAAATCATCAACAAAAATGATATTAGTTCCACTATCGGTCAAGGGATGGCGCTGGTCTAAGACTGCAATATTCACCGCACGTTAAATTTTTTATTCCCGCCGAAGAGTTATCCAAATTCTGGTAAAGTAAAAGACAAAGATTTTCCAAACACAGCTCATGAAACTTGGAGACCGTCAACTGTGCAGTAAGAAGTAGCGCGTTTACGCGCAGGAGCAGCAGAAACAAAACAGAAAGCTATTGACAAAGCTGGTTGGACACGTGCAAGCTTCTCCATCATTGTGTTTAGTTCTTCACAGTACTTCTGCAGTAATCAAATCTCACAGGCGCCAGACTAACAAACAGTTGTAGCGACATCGAAGCCGCCACAAAAAAAAAATCAATCGGAGCAAATCTACACCGCAACAAAAAGAACCGCGATGCCATCTATTCAACTGGTGGCGAACTAAAAATCCTCCATTGCGCAAGCAAAGTTTATAGTTAGATTTGAATATATACATCAGCCCGAATGTGAACTGTCGGGCAGTAGTCCGCCAGGCTCAGCAACCGCCTGGTCGGAGGATCCTCTCTTTTCAATGGAGGCTTGCGGGACTTTATTCTTTATTAGGGATGCCTCCAAACAGTGACTATCACTTTTCTAGGGGTAAGCTGTATTTTACATGGATATACGACTACCTAACAGACTTCTACAGCCCAGTAAACAAGACTGGTATCACATTTTCTGGCTTCTGGCCTGGACAAATCACAGCAATATTTGTTTCTATGCGTCATATTAGGAGCACATAATATTTCTTTCTGTCTTTTGCATGATAGTTTTATTGATGAAATAGGTACCAAAATCAGTGCTCTTTAGGTCCGTCGAGTATTTGCTAGTATATAGTATACCTACAGGTTGAATTTTTAAAGTGTGCCTTCATGGCCGAATCCGAAATTATGAAGAATATCGAAAAACAGTGAAAGGAGTCTCGAGCGCGATTTGGATGAAAAGTAAAACTGCATCATTGGATTTAAAAAAATCGTTGTTCCTACTCAGGAATCGGGCCGGCTGATTATGAGAAAAAAATTACACCATCTGAAAGCGTAGCTAATAAGGATCAAATTCTGGGAAGTCATAACACATGGCAAACTAAGAGAAAGCTCTCATTTTTAACAAAATACTTTCTTAATAAAAAAAAAATATCAACTGATTAAAAAAAAACATTGATGCAGTTTCAGTTTTCACCAACATTGGGCCCGAGAATCTACAACTGCATAGTTCGATTTTTGAAAACGAAGTCGGTAACGGTTTAGGTAAATAGCATTGGTGAGCAATTTTGAAACAAATTTCTTAAAAATGAGAGCTTTCCTTTAGTTTTCCATGTATTATTACTTCTCAGAATTTGATCATTATTAGCTACACTTTCGGTTAGAGTGATCATACAATGTGTGGGTCATTCTTCAGGACACGTTTTTTAAGCGGCATCACCTTAAAAGAATTGAAATAGAAAAGTCAGCTAGCCCCTTTTTTTTTAGGCAATCCTTTAATCCTCTCTTATTCGGGTCATTGATTACTTTTCAATTATATATATTTTTAATATCATAAAAAAATAAAAACACCCCCATTATTTGATTTTCGTGGAGTGTCCCAAACCCCAATCTAGTCACTTAGTAAATTATATATTTTAAACTAAACGGTACATGCTTACCAAAAAAAAAAACATGAAGTCCTAAGAAGTTGACAATGCTATGAAAAAATAGATCATAGTTCTAAAAGAATTACAGTATCTAAAAAAAAATAATATGTAACTGTCCCGGGGTAGTTACTGATTTGCGTGGATCATTGTAAATTCACTTGCACATACCTAACTTCGAGGCCCGATGTTGCCTCGTCCTAATTCACGTTACAACTAGTCGCGCTTGGTCGCGCTCCCACGGCCGGGCAGAGTGCTTTTGTGATGAAGCGTCGAGTTTCCGAAAAAATAAGATAAGAACCTCGTTTCATGGGTATGGTGTCTCAAAACTTTGATTTGCGTGGTACAATTTTCTCCGGTGTCTGTGAATTTTTTTATTGAATAAAATACTGTAGCGAACAAATATAGGGTAATACAAATACAAACGCAACTTTTAGTCAAAACACAGTACATTTGCATAAAAGGTTTTTATTTATTTTTAGAATAAAGGATTTATTTTGATTTCCGTGGTCGTGATTTGCGTGGTTTACGTGGTAGTTTTTACCCCCGCAAATCAATTATTGGTCATGCAAGTGAAATAACTTTTTAGTTTTTGAAGAATTTTTATCAATTATAAAAAAAATGATTTCTGTCTTAGTTACTTACCTATTCTTTTACCTGATAAATTAATCACTTATTTGAGAAAGTTAAATTAAAAAAAATATATATTTTTGGGGGGTGATTTTGATGGGGTGCCTCTTCTATAAAAAAAATATTACTTTTACGTATATTTTAAGAAACAGAAGTCGATTAAAAAAAAATAAAAATTGAAAAATTGCCACGCAAATCACCAAAGAATGCCTTGCTCGAAGAATCACCCGTGTACTTTTTATCCAAAATCAACCGGTCCGATTCCTGGGTAGGAACAACGATTTTTCAAAAATCCAATGATGCAGTTTTAGTTTTATCAAAATCGGGCTCGAGTCTTCTTTCACTGTTTTTCGATATTATTCCTTATGGTATTGGATTTGACCATGAAGGCACACTTAAAAAAATCTCCCTGAATGGTCAGTTATCAGCTGCCACCACAAAGTGTATCATTCTTTTGTTTATACCAAACGCTAATTTTATTTATTTACTTATTTATTTATGAAGACAAGATGGATGGATTGTGTGAGGAGCGATATGAAAGAAAAGGGAAAGAAAAGTGAAAGTTTGACGGCTGATAGGGCAGAGTGGAAGAAAAAAATTGTGTTGCGGCGACCCCTAGTAATATAGGATAAGGGCAGGAAGACTGGAGGTGTGCCCAGCTTGGTCCGAGCCGCGTCGCTGCGGAGATAGGACAGGACCTCTCCCTTCTCAGCGTGGTCAGATGCATGCTGGGGAGTGAGGAGTCCTGGGCCGCGGTAGCCTCCTTTTGCGAGGATGTCATCTCGCAGAAGGAGGCGGCGGAGCGCGCACGTGAGGACGATCCTCTCGCTGCGCCGCTCCGCAGACGAAGGCGAGGTCGGAGAAGACGTCCTCTTCTCCCTCCTCGCGGTGGCGATGGGCGGGCGACAAGGCGCGGGGGCGCCTCCGCCCGCATTGCACGCATCACCACCATCGTCGGAGGTTCCCGGCCCTCCCCCAACGGGGGGGGGCGTGAAGGGCCCGCTGTGAAGGCGGGCGGTCGTCGGAGGTGGACTGGACGTAAAGGCTACGCCGATCTCCCAGTCCACCCCCACTAAGACGTTGCGGGAATTTCAGTGCTGGGTTGTTTTAGTGGGTATACCGGGCTTGCCCGGGGAGTCCCACATACCCCTCCCACTCCCCCGAGTGAGAGGGTATGCGTAACGCATTTTTTCCCAGCCGGAAAAAAAAAGGGAGATGATAATGGCTTATTTATTTATGAAATTAAATAATGAAGTCAGTATTATTTATATACATCAGTAAATGTATTACTCAATACTAATAAGGCCCTTATTTGTTCACAGGAAAATCGTCCAATCGACCATCTTCCTTACTTATTGAGGACAAATAAATTAAAACAGTTTTATATTTAGCGTAACGTGAGGAAATCGTCCGATTGGTGAGTTATCAAAATCAAAGTAGACTGAGAGCCAGCACTTTTTGAACGTCAATCTATAATATCTTTGCGAGCCGTTTGGGGATGAAACCTTAGGGCCGTGTGGGGCCCTTGTGCTCACAGCCCTTTCAATGAAATTTTGAAACGGCTGGTTGACCCTTCCCGTGACCCAAGAGCTGGCTCTTATTTTGGGCAGAGATTAAGCTCTTGGTTACATTATCAGCTGACAGCGTTGAGAACGAATTTTTTGATGCTATACTTTAGTCTTTTGTTAGTTTAGTATATTTGTTAATTTATCTATAACTAGCTGACCCGCGCAACTTGGTCTGCGTCACTTTTTCCATTAATGCTCAGCTCCTTTTAGTCTTAGCGTGATGATATGTAGCCTATATCCTTCCACGATACACGGGCTATCTAACACTGAAAGAATTTTTCAAATCGGACCAGTAGTTCCTGAGCTTACCCCCTACATACAAACTTACAAACTTATGTTGTAAGAGGATGGGTGACCATCTTAACATACCGAGTTTCCTCCGTACCTCGGAAAGCACGCTAAGCACGCCTCATCTAGTTTAAAATGACCAAAAAAGATTGACGTGTTATTTACAACCTACTTACAAAATAAATATCATTTATCATTTAGGTATCATTATCATTTAAGCTGCTGGTCCCGGCTGTCATATCTTTGGCAGTCGTTACGGATAGTCAGAAGCCAGAAAATCTGACACCAGTCTTGCCATTGCCATGTTACCCCAGTTAATGGGTTGTGGAGGTCTGGTAGGCAGCCGCTCCACGTAAAATACTGGTATCCAGCTGAATCCAGTTTGACTGGAAGCCGACCCCAATATAGTTGGGACAAAGGCTAGGCAGATGATGACTACTGGTGTCCAAACTACTGGTCGTAGTAAGCTAAAATTGACATGTAGCTTCCTTACACTCCGTAGGTGTGCACTAAGAGGGGATTTCCCGAAATTCCTACGGGAACGAGAAAAAACGGGACATACGCGTACGAAGTGTGTTTCCTGATAAAGTCCAGTCGCGGAGCAGGAAGAATTTCGTACAATGACCTTTTTACCTACTGACAGTGGTCACAAACATTTTTGTATTGAGTGCGGTTTACATGAAATATTGGACGAGAAAGAAAATTTACCAACTTAGAAAATAAAAATAATATTGTTATCATATAAATAAGTTTTTTTTTTTAGATTTTATAATATCTAATATATAAAATTCTCGTGTCACAGTTTTCGTTGCCATACTCCTCCGAAACGGCTTGACCGATTTTGATGAAATTTTTTGTGCTTATCCGGTATCTATGAGAATCGGCCAACATCTATTTTTCATCCCCCTAAATGTTAGGGGTAGTCCACCCCTAATATTTTTTTTTTTGGCAGTATTGTTCATGAATAATGTGGCGCAGACGAAGTTGCGCGGGTCAGCTAGTAAGTTATAAAAATGGAGTTACAATTACTAATACGGCAGAAATAAAATAATAAAATTCATAAATCAGAATCCGATTCCTTCCGAAGACGTCTCACCTATCACATTTATTACAAAAGAATCAACAGTTTTGTCCACATTATCATCTAGTCTAACTAATTTCGATTCCTCTTTTTTACGGGATTTACACATGCAAACAAGCACAAACCTTATACGATTAGGTAAAAGGTTTACAATCCCTGAGGACGGCGGCCATTGCATCTGTGCAAGCGAGACTCATTCTATTTACGCGGGAGTGACAGAGACAGGTAATACCAGGTCAAAGGACGAAATTCTTCCTGCTTCGCGTCCGGACTTTAGCTACAACCTAGGCAAGCGTGCTCCATCTTAGACCGCATCATCGCTTACTATCAGGTGCTATAGGATAGCGGTCAAACGTATGCCTATCAATAGTACTAAAAATACAACCGACTTCCAAAAAAAAAAACACTACAAAGTAAAAAATAACTTTAGTTTCGGAAGTTGGTATTTTTGTTAGTTTCTTCGTATTTTGACATCGACTTCCGAAATTAAAGTAATTTTTTACTTTGTAGTGTTTTTTTTTTTTGGAAGTCGGTTGTAATTTTTTGTAAAAAGTTTTGTATTTTTCACTTTTTTTTGTGGTACGACACCTAGCAACACCACTGCAAAATCGCAGAAAAGCAAAATATGCAATTTTGATTAATTGGATGACATAAAACCATCATCCAAGTAGACGAATTCCAGCTATTTCGATTTAAAATCCAAAGTTCGAAACCGATTTTGATAAAAATAGAACCTATCTGCAAGTAAGTATATTCTTTCAGACAAAAAAAGAATTATTTCAAATCGGTTCATAATCGTCAGAGTTATGAGGTAAGAAACAAAAAAATATACCTATAACCGAATTGAGAACCTCCTCCTTTTCGGGAAGTCGGTTAAAAAAAAGAAGTCGCCGGCGTAAGCTCGTTTTAAATAAAGCCCGACTCCATAAACGTCCGCCCCATGCGTTTTGTTTGGTTTGATAATGTTACGAGCTTGGGGTTCGTGACAATAAAAACAGCCGATTAATTAACCAAAATTGACACTTTAATAATCAACACTAATTATCACTTTAAACGCACTAATTATAACACACAATCACACTATTAAACACTTCACTTCGCTTAATTCGCAGTTGAAGATCGCTTCCGATATATCGCTTGTATCGCCAATTCAATACTGACTCAGTCGCGAGCGATCCGCAGCTTATATAGTCCCACAGTAATTTCCAGAACCTTCGAGAGTGGAAATATCTAGAAAGTTCGGGAACATACCGGTCCCGACTGACTAGGTATCGAAACATCGAGAATGTTCTAGCATCGAAAAGTCTAGAAAGATCGTGACCCAATTAGTTCCACTACTCGATACTAGATGGCGTTAGTAGTACGTTGTGTACCCGGCATTCATTCTGGCGCGTAACACTGCCCCGTCCTAAGACATGCTCGTCCCGAGCATCGGTCCCATAATAACGCGCCAGTCGATCCACATGGACGATCTTAGGTGCACTCCTCGTACCTTTCTGGATACGGTAGGTCACGTCATTGATTTTTGTGACAATCCGGTACGGCCCGTCCCATTTAGCTTGAAGCTTAGGAGATTTCCCTTTACTGCGAACTGGATTGTGCAACCACACTAGTGAGCCTTCGTCGAAACCTTTATTGTTCATTTTGCGGTCATAACGGGTTTTCATCTTTTCTGACATTCGCTGGCCCGATTGTCTGATGTGCTCATAAATGTCATTCATTTTGTTACGCAAGTCATTCGCATAATCGGTTATACTGCGTGGAGCGTCAGGTGGTATTCCGGTGATCAGGTCTGCAGGCAGCCGTAATTCTCTACCAAAGTTTGCGAAAGCTGGTGTCACCGATGTGCTTTCGTGAACAGCACTTCTGTATGACAGCAAAAACGGTTGTATATGCTTGTCCCAGTTGCGTTGTCGGTTTTCCACAACTTTAGCCAGGTATCTCTCCAATGTCTGATTAAATCGTTCCACCATTCCATCCGATTGTGGGTGGTAAGAAGTTGTTCTCGTTTTATGAGTACCCATAACTCGACAAGTTTCCTGGAATATTTGTGACTCAAAATTCCGTCCTTGATCGCTGTGAATCTCCAAAGGTACTCCAAAACGACAGAAGACTTCATGAACGAGTTTATCTGCAACTGTTGAAGCTTCTTGATTCGGAATGGCGAAGACTTCCGGCCACTTGGTGAAGTAATCCATTACAACCATGAAATACTTGTTACCACTGTCACTTTCCGGAAACGGTCCCGCAACATCCAGGGCTATCCTTTCCCAAGGTGCTCCAACATTGTACAATTTCAACGCACCTCTGCTACGAGTCTGAGGTCCTTTTACAGCCGCACAACTTGTACATTTGCGACACCAATCCTCGACATCGTCACGACAGTGAACCCAGTAAAAACGTTCCCGTATCTTCAGTAGAGTTCGTTTAACTCCCATATGGCCTCCTGAACATCCATCATGGTACAGCTGTAGAACATCCGGTACTTTCGCTTTAGGGACAACCATTTGCAAATGACTGCTGTCTCCCCTAGCATTCTCCCATTTACGGCACAGGACTCCATCCTGAATCACTAAGCTATCCCATTGTGCCCAATAGCTTTTTGTGATCGAACTCATCGCTGAGACGTCGCTCCACGTAGGCTTAGGAGCACTGGTCCTTATCCAGTTCAGAATCGGCTTGACGTCCGAGTCTTCCTGCTGTGCACGTAGTAAGCTTTCCTTCCACTCGTTGCTGAGGTCTGTCTTGAGCATCTTCACAGGTACGGCTTCTTTACCCTCTTGCCTAGTACAATGCTTGCAGTCTTCAGGGCAAGGTCTTCTTGACAATGCATCTGCGTTGCTATGAGATTTCCCGCTGCGATGTTCAACCACGAAATCGTATTCCTGCAAGAGTTCAATCCATCTCGCAACTTGTCCTTCTGGGTTTTTAAACTGCAAAAGCCATTTCAGTGCAGCATGGTCAGTTCGTAAGTGGAATTTCCGTCCCAGCAGATATTTGCTAAAATGCTGTACTGACTTTACCACCGCAAGCAATTCTCGTCTCGTGACACAATAATTCCTCTCTGGTTTTGACAACGACTTGCTGAAGTACGCAATCACAACCTCTTGATCGCCATTCCGTTGAGATAACACACCGCCAAGTCCGATATCACTTGCGTCTGTGTCAACTATAAATTCCTTGTCGGTATCAGGATACCCCAAAATAGGTGTTTTGCACAGACGGTCCTTTAGCTCCCGGAAGGCGCTGTCACAACTTTCATCCCAACAGAAATGTCGCTTCTCCTCGGTTAGCTTGTGCAGGGGTTTGGCTACATCTGCAAAGTTCTTGACAAATCGCCGATAATAAGAGCATAGACCCAGAAATGCTCTGACCTGCGTCTTGTCTTCTGGGATTGGCCAATCTTTGACAGCGGCAATTTTCTCTGGATCCGTGCGGATACCATCTTCCGACACGACATAACCCAAAAAGTTAACTTGCCGTTTGAAGAGAGAGCACTTTTTCGGACTCAACTTGAGGTTGGCACTCTGGATCTTCATGAGCATGCGTTCCAGGTTTTGAAGGTGTTCATCAAACGTGCGGCCTACGATGATGATGTCGTCCAAATAGACGAGGCATGCATCGCCAATTAACCCGGTTAGTACAAGTTCCATTAACCTTTCAAACGTTGCCGGAGCGTTACACAATCCAAACGGCATAATTTTAAATTGCCACAGGCCCTTTCCTGTCGAGAATGCAGTTTTTTCCTTGTCCTTGGGGTCAATTTCTACTTGCCAGTAGCCACTTTTTAGATCTAATGTGCTAAACCACTTAACTCCAGTGAGCATGTCCAGCGTGTCATCAATTCTTGGCAAAGGATAGCTGTCCTTCTTCGTAACGTCGTTCAGACGACGATAGTCAACACAAAACCGCATGCTGCCGTCCTTCTTTCTTACCAGCACTACAGGTGAACACCATGGACTGGATGAAGGTTCTATAACACCATCCTTCACCATTCCCTCAATCATGGTTTCCACTTCCTTTTCGCGTGCTACCGGTAATCTCCTTGGCCGCTGACGAATAGGCAATTCTTCTCCTGTATTTATTTTGTGTTGAACTAAGCCAGTCTTCCCGATATCAGCATCATTCGAAGAGAAAACATCGGCGTACTTGAGTAACATCCTCTTCGCCTTGACCATTTCGTTTTGAGACAGAGCGCTGAGACAGTCTTCTAAAAGTGCGGTGACTCTTGTTTGGACATCCTTGCTGAGGTTACCAGTTGATGGATATTGGCATCGACGCAACCACTCCACTTCCTCGCAGGTACCCATCAGTGTGCCTTTTTCTATCACCTGTTCCTTGTCACAAAGGTTCAGCACACGTACCCCTGAGATGCCGGTAGCTCTGACCAAAGTTCGTGCAACTTTCCATGGAAGGTCATTGTCTACCCTTTCCACGAGTACACAACGATGAGTCTTCCCAGGATTCCGAGGAAGACTAACCGGCACAATCGTTTCAGATCTCGGAGGAAGAACAATCTTCTTTAGGCTATATATATTTCCTGGTAATGCCCCTTCCATGAAAAGTTCCTCTTGCCCACATTTCATAACTCCTTGATTAACGTCGATCTCACAACGATTCTTCCTCATAAAGTCTAAGCCCAGGATACAATCGTCCATTATATCGGCCACAACAACGTTATGCTGGTAGATTCTGTTGCCTAGCTTCAACTCCATCCCTCTCTCTCCTTGGACGGGTATGCGCTGACCGGTGGCTGTCACTAAATTTATGCGCTCTCGGTAGTATGCAGAGTCCCCAAAGAACCGACCTGCAATTTGTGAACTGACGACCGTGCGAGAAGCTCCAGTATCTATCGTCAGCTTACATGGTGTTCCGTTGACCTCGCCCTTGATGATAAGGCTGTTCCCGTCATGGGTTTGTGAGATCGAAATCCTTGGGGCTCTTTGAACCTCAGCCAGTACCCGCCCCGCAGTCCTGGCTTTTACTCGTTTCCCTGCTGCTGTTGAGTGGTGCTGTTAGCCGCCCTACCCTCTGGAGATTGGCTACCTTCCCCTTCTGCAGTTCGCTTAGGGCAACTGGATCGAAGGTGGCCCCTTTCACCACAGCCGTAGCACCTAGGGCTGTATCCTTTTAATCGATCGCGAACTGTAGCCGCTGCGACCTCCCTGACGCGATGGGGACGATGATCTTGCCGCACAGCTTCCACCTCCAGTGCATGGGCCAAAGCGTCCTTAAGTGTCGCGTGGTGCCCGAGCCTCACTGCAGCCCTAACTTCAAGGTCGCGGATGCCGTCAATGAAGGCCTGGACCAGGTTCCCTTCAATAAGCGCAGGTACAGACTGGTATGCCTTCCGCACCAGCTTCTCCACTTCAAGGGCCCACTGCTGCAGGTTTTCACCACTACGCTGTACGCGATCTCTTAGTTGCGCACGAAACACGTGCTCCAGATGGGCGTCACCATACCGGGATTCCAGTGCTTCAAGGAGCTGCTCGTAAGTCACTTCTTGACCGAGAGCTTCCAGGACAGTTAAGGCCTGGTCGCGCAGGCCTAAGGTGAGGGCAGTCATGGCTTGATTTTTACTCCAACCGTTCGCCTTCATGACGGCCTCAAACTGAATTTTGTAGGCCGACCAAGAAGACGTCCCATCGAACGGCGGCACTTTAAATCCACGTAGCGAAGGTGTAGTAGTTACGGGAGTTGCAATCCCATCTCCAAGTTTAAGGTTGCCCAACTCTTTCTTCATATTAGCAATGTCGTTGTTACATTTGCTGATCTGTGTTTCAGCATCTGACAGGCGGTTGTCATGCTGAGCAACCTTATCCTTCACTTCCTTCATGTCTTTCCCGAAAGAAGCGTGAATTTCCTTCATGAGGAGCATCTGTTCTTCCTGGCGGCGCGCCTGCTCCTCCTTGTCAAGCTTGAGCTGTTCTTCCAAGCGACGGGCCTGCTCCTCCTGTCGGCGGGTCTGCTCCTCCTGTCGTCGGACCTGTTCCTCCTTATCGTGTTGCAGCTGTTCTTCCAACCGACGGGCCTGTTCCTCCTGTCGGCGAGCCTGTTCCTCCTGTCGCCGAGCCTGTTCCTCCTGTCGGCGAACCTGTTCCTCCTGTCGGCGAGCCTGCTCCTGCAGCATCATCATCAGAGCAGCAAAGTCTGGTGCTGATGATGCCGGAGCTGCTGTGGACGGACCAGCTTCCATGGTCGGTAGCTGACTTTCCGACGTCTGCGGCGTTGCACCACCAAAACGCCTCTGATCCGTCTCCTGCTGGCGTTGACTACGGGTACGGATACCCTCCGTGTCGTCCTTTGGCAGAATCGGCATGATAATCCTTACTTCTGACACCAATTGTTACGAGCTTGGGGTTCGTGACAATAAAAACAGCCGATTAATTAACCAAAATTGACACTTTAATAATCAACACTAATTATCACTTTAAACGCACTAATTATAACACACAATCACACTATTAAACACTTCACTTCGCTTAATTCGCAGTTGAAGATCGCTTCCGATATATCGCTTGTATCGCCAATTCAATACTGACTCAGTTGCGAGCGATCCGCAGCTTATATAGTCCCACAGTAATTTCCAGAACCTTCGAGAGTGGAAATATCTAGAAAGTTTGGGAACATACCGGTCCCGACTGACTAGGTATCGAAACATCGAGAATGTTCTAGCATCGAAAAGTCTAGAAAGATCGTGACCCAATTAGTTCCACTACTCGATACTAGATGGCGTTAGTAGTACGTTGTGTACCCGGCATTCATTGTGTTCATTCATGTCAATATGATTTCGAAGTTTTGATTATAATAAAAAAAAAAAAAACAAAATTAATCCTTTTTTTATTAGATAATCTACTTAAGTTTTGTCATTACAAAACTTATCTAGTAAAAAAATAACTGAAAATTAAAATTAAGGCTTTTCATTAATCTTATCATTGATCAGGCTCATTAGCCTGATTACTACCTACAATAACATAAATAAAGTAATTGCGAGAGAGATGGGGGATCGCCGAGCTGAGTGGAGAGAAAGCACAGCCACTACTAACGCATTAGATGTTTCATGCCATCGTATTATTAAGGCCGTACCCTGACCAAATAACCTTGAGCATTTTTTCCCTCAATAACAGCGCAAGATATACAATAGCGAATACGCTCAGAATGTTGAATAAATTCGTTATAAAATCTAATTCTGGTCGTTTGAAAAAAAAAATTCTACCAAAATGTTCATAATGAAATCGGCTATCCATTAGTGTAAGTACAAAATCAAAATAATCGTTAGTTTTCGAGAAGATGCATGTTTTCAGTAATTTTTTCTCATTTCTGTGGTTTCGTTCGTAGTAATAAAAAATAAAAATCTACCATTTTGAAGCCAAGATCACGTAGAAATTAAATGTATTTGTTATAAGTTGATATTTCTTCTGGATAAAGAGCTCTCCTTATATAGCTCCAAAAAACTGCACAAGAAACGGCTAGCGCTGGATTTTGCTCGGAGACGCGCCTTAAGGCGGGGTTGCAGTACTTTATAGGATTTTTGAACGTCTGAAAATCTAATAAATTATGAGTTTTTTAATAAATAAAAATCATTACATAAAAATTGAACATACCCTCAAGTAAATCGTAAAGATAGAAACGCGATTTAGAATGATTGGCTCGATACTTTTTTTAATCAAACATGACACTAAATTACAATTTTAAACGTGTACTGCTAAGAGATTTCGTCACGAATATTTATAAAAGTTATATCAATAGATAGAGCTTTTTATTTTGAAGTAAATGTTGAAACCATATAGTATAATTTCTTTATCAGTTTTCGCCAAGAAGAAAAAACAATCAAAATTTAGGCATTATTTCGCTCGCCGGACAGTCGCTGTTGTTCGTCAAAACACGCACTGCAACCTCGCCTTAAGTCATACGGCGAGGCGACGCACCGTCATTCATTTTCTCAAGCTATGGGGATAGGACAGATAAGAAGACTTCGTGACTGACGGTATTAAACGCTTTGGAGAAGTCGATCAACACCAAAGCAGTAACTTTAGTGTCTTCCATTCCCCGCCTAATATCGTCAGTCACTTTAAGGAGCATATATCTAAGTACCTGTCAGTTGGGACTAGTAATTTCTCAGCTGCCACGGTATATTTTAATTATTCTTTGAATTCTTTTTATTCCGAAGGTCCACGTCTTTAACATCGTTCTCACATATAATATGTTTTTTTCAACCATAGTTTTGTCACGATTGGTGTTTTATGTAGCTTCTGACAATTCGTAACGATGAAAGCAAGCCAATTACTTCATAAAAAAAGACACGCTGACATCTTTAAGTTCGAGCTATGCGGCTGTTACAGACAGCTAGATGATACAATAGGATCCCTTCTTTTCGCATAATGTTTTTATTTTAATTCTAAAGCATATTAAGCTTAGAGTTCCAAACTATTTCTGGGTGGTTTATAAAAAAAAAGCCACGGAGGGGATGGCGGATGACCAAGCCCGCCATCAACCATGCATAGAATATTTTAAGGTTTGGTTAGGTCTATTCGCTCGCTTCGCTCGCTCAAACGACCCCGCCATCCCCTTCGTGGTTTTCTTTTATAAACCACCCAGAAATAGTTTGGAACTCTAAGCTTAATATGCTTTAGAATATTATGCTTAATCATTATTATGGTTAGAGAAATTATGCTTAAAAAAATTATGCGTAAGCTGTTATGCGTAATTATATTAAACGAAAATATAATTAGGCCAAACAAAATTATGCTAAGTTATATTAGGTCTTCAAATTGTATGCAAATGGATAGGGAACCGATACAATTTTCCTTATTTGTACGTATTTAACTAAAGTGACGATATTCAGTTTAAGTAGGTACTATTTTGCTCGCATGACATATTCAATTAATAATTATTTATTAATTTAATATTAACTATAAGTTGTTCCAATAAGCTTGTTGTTGGATGGACTGCATCATGTCCAGTTTTGTGCTCCTTTTATTAGTTTTAATTAAATGTTCTCAAGCCGATATACAACTATCGGGTAAGTTCATGTAACTGTTCATGTTTTTACCCGATTGCCTCAGAATGTGGATAATGTTTTGTTGACTCCAATTTAAAACAATAAAAGTGAACTTTCTAGATAATACGTTACAATTGACACGGAAAATGTATTGTTGTTTTGTGTATTTGTGTGTGTTATTGGTTTTGATACTGAAATAGTGGCTTTTGTAGAGATATATATAAGAGGAAACGTTAAAGAATTGGAATGTAAAAAGTCATAATTCGAGGTTTGGCTCTCACCTGTTTCGCCTTCCAATATTGGACCGATTTAAAAGATCCATACTATTTTTAATATTATTTATGCAAAAGCCGCTTTGTCTGTCTGTGTGTTATGTAATCACGCCTAAACTACTCATCATCTACCTAGCCTTTCCAACTATATTGGGGCGGCTTCCAGTCAAACCGGATTCAGCTGAATAGGTACCAGTATTTTACGCCTAAACTACTGATACGATTTAAATAAAATTTGGTACATAGATAGTCAAGACTTAGAGCTTGAGAAAGGACAAAGGCTACTTTTTATACCGAGAGTCTGTTCCTCAGGGATCACGCGGCCCGGGCGAAGCTGCTGGCAAAGCTAGTATTTCATAAACGGAAAAAGAAGGATATACTGTGTCCCTATGTTTTTTTTTTTGACGAAATATTATATTGTACTAGGGACCGCCCGCGACTTCGCCCGCGTATAAATTCTCGTTATTCCCGTGTAAATTCGATCCCCCGGGAATTCCTGGATAAAAAGTAGCCTATGTGTTATTCTGGGTCTTCAGCTACCTAAATACCTAAATTTCATCGTAATCCGTCCAGTAGTTTTTTCGTGAAAGGGTAACAAACATACATACACATACATCCATCCTCACAAACTTTCGCATTTATAATTTTAGTAGGATTAGCAGGATTAAGCTCAAGAACCCTCAAAAAATGCTCAAAATTGTCCACATACACCGCTGCCAACAGAGCCTTAGTGTACAAATTTGACAAATATTAATAAAAAAAGAAAAAAAACAGGCACATACTATAATAATATATATACTTTTTATCTATACTAATAATATAATAAAGCAGGAATGTTTGTTTGTTTGTTTGGTTGAACGCGCTAATCTGAGGAACTACTGGTTCGATTTGAATAATTCTTTCAGTGTTAGATAGCCCATTTATCGAGGAAGGTTATAGGCTATATACCATCACGCTAAGACAAATAGGAGCCGAGCAATAATGGAAAATGTAACGCACACGAAGTTGCGCGGGTCAGCTAGTTCAGTTTATAAAATATCTTTGAAGTCCAATATTTCAGGATTCGTCCCAGAGTTAAAGTTGTTCTTACTGATGAAGCACAATGACCACTTTTCAGACATTACGTTCATATTGTATGTCTTCTTCTTCTTGTCATATGGGTGGTAAGGTCTAACGGCCCCACACACCCTAGTGTCATAGCTTCTAAACCGCCTCAAGGGCCTCTAACATGGTTTATTTCACGGCCGGGACTACCGGCTTCTACATGCCTTCTGAAGCACGAAAACATCTTTTTATTAGACAATCAGGTGATTCAAGTCCAATACAGACTTGAATCACCTGATTGTCTCATAAAAAACTACCCTAACCTAACCAAACTGGAAAACAACTTTATAAAGTAGGTATGCTTCCCGTGAGAATCGAACCCACGACCACCGGGACACAAAGCAAACCACTCGACCGCGGAGGCAGTCGATTCTATATGTAACACGTTGTTTGTGAGAACGAGAAGAGAGATGTGTATCTACGATAAAAGCGTCCGGAGTTAAAAACACAAAACAAAGAAGAAAAAATAAATTGACTTTAAAGTTGTATTATGTACTAGCTTACCCATGCAACTTCGTCTGCTTCACATTTTCCATTAATGCTAGGCTCCTTTTAGTCTTAGCGTGATGATATGTAGCGTATATCCTTCCTCGATACATGGGCTATCTAATACTGAAAGAATTTTTCAAATCGGACCAGTATTTCCTGAGATTACCCCCTACATACAAACTTACAAACAAATTTTACCTCTTTATAATATTAGTATAGTATAGATATAGAAGTATAGATAATACTTTTACAGTTAATTTATTTTCCTGCCCTGATCCTGAGTCATGTAATGTTCACTAATTATACGTATATGCATAGCTACTGTTACATAAATTTCACAAGTTATTCCAACTTTTGTCGTTGGACGGTCTGCAAGGTGGACCGATGACGAAGCGAGATTCGCGGGTAGCCGATGGATGCGAGACGGATAGGACCGGTTGTTGTTGCGACATTTGGGGAAGGCCTCCCACAAGGTGGACATCAGACTTGGCTCGGGTCGCAGGTTTCCGATAGATGCGAGACGGACAGGACCGGTTGTTGTGGTGACATTTGGGGAAGGCCTCCCACAAGGTGGACATCAGACTTGGCTCGGGTCGCGGGTATCCGATAGATGCGAGACGGACAGGACGAGTTGTTGTGGTGACATTTGGGGAAAGCCTCCCACAAGCTGGACATCAGACTTGGCTCGGGTCGCGGGTATCCGATAGATGCGAGACGAACAGGACGAGTTGTTGTGGTGACATTTGGGGAAGGCCTCCCACAAGGTGGACATCAGACTTGGCTCGGGTCGCGGGTATCCGATAGATGCGAGACGGACAGGACGAGTTGTTGTGGTGACATTTGGGGAAGGCCTCCCACAAGGTGGACATCAGACTTGGCTCGGGTCGCGGGTATCCGATAGATGCGAGACGGACAGGACGAGTTGTTGTGGTGACATTTGGGGAAGGCCTCCCACAAGCTGGACATCAGACTTGGCTCGGGTCGCGGGTATCCGATAGACGCGAGACGGACAGGACGAGTTGTTGTGGTGACATTTGGGGAAGGCCTCCCACAAGGTGGACATCAGACTTGGCTCGGGTCGCGGGTATCCGATAGATGCGAGACGGACAGGACGAGTTATTGTGGTGACATTTGGGGGAGGCCTCCCACAAGGTGGACATCAGACTTGGCTCGGGTCGCGGGTATCCGATAGATGCGAGACGGACAGGACGAGTTGTTGTGGTGACATTTGGGGAAGGCCTCCCACAAGGTGGACATCAGACTTGGCTCGGGTCGCGAGTTTCCGATAGATGCGAGACGGACAGGACCGGTTGTTGTGGTGACATTTGGGGAAGGCCTCCCACAAGGTGGACATCAGACTTGGCTCGGGTCGCGGGTTTCCTATAGATGCGAGACGGACAGGACCGGTTGTTGTGGTGACATTTGGGGAAGGCCTCCCACAAGGTGAACATCAGACTTGGCTCGGGTCGTGGTTAGCCGATAGATGCAAGACGTACAGGAGTGATTTTTATTTTTTTTATATACAAAACGGGGAAACTCTTGGCCCAAATCTCACCTGATGGAAAGTGATGATTAGGCCGAAGATGGAAGGGAGCTTTACCCGGAATCCTCTAACACAGAGGAACGGGCTATCATACCTCTAATTGCCGGAACACAACAATGCTGTTAACATTGTTGTTATGGCGACAGACTTAGATAAGATGGTGGTAGCTTGCCAGGTGGACTTAGAACAAGTCCTACCACCAACTAAACCGAGCAAAAACTTTTCTTTTCACGTTATTAATTTAACACTACAGACTTTTTATCTAGGTGTTCTTGTTATCTGTAGGTTAAGAACCATTTATCTGATTTTTTTTTTATTTTACACTCAGTAAGTTCGGAAAAAAGGGGGTAATGGTAGTTTTTCGTTTCATTTCTTGAATAACTTTAAAGACTTATTTTAACATTACGAAAAAACATATTTAAGACCGTCACAATAAGTCCTTTTTTTCATTTATAAGTCACACGGTGCTGATTTTTTTTTTAGTCCCGAATCTACGGACTTTGCGCTTAGAGAGTAGCCCCCAGCTGATCATAATCCCCATACGATACCGATGGATTCCTTTCAACGAGGTCGGAATGCTCCTGATATGCTTCATTTTGAATAATTTTTTTCAGGATCTGCAGTGCTCGTTAGCCGAGTAAGCCGACTAGTCTGCAAGTCTGATGTAAATCTCTCGCGTTACCCTGGAAGAATGGTGGCTTACCATCAATGGAACCAAGTCTACGATGCTAAACCTAGTAAGTAAAAATATATATATTACATACAACCCTAGCCTTTGTCCGCAAATTCGTACTTGCATATTCCGTTTTTTCCCATTCACGTTTGAATTTTGGGACGTCACCTGTGTGCTCCTCTAAAATCCTCATGAATGCCAAATTTCAGCGTTCTTCCACCAGTAGTGTCGGCTGTGCGTTTGCTCTTAGTCTATTTTGGGACTCAATATAGGCCCATCATGCACTGATACAAAATCTACCCACTTGCCAGCTAGCCATGAACAGAAATAAGTAGGCAAGTCTACCAAGCCACATACTCCATGCTAAATCTATCAGTTGAAACTAAAGTTCGGTTATCAAAAGAGTTTAGGATACGATTTGTTTAAATTAAAATTAACTTTATTAAATAATAGCACTTCACCAGCGATTTCGTTCGCGTGAGCCTTCTACACCTCCCTCTTTTTATGGTAATGTGTAAATTACTGATTAATAGACTCAACGTAGAGGAGGTCGCTCTAACCACACATATCGCATATTTACCCGTTGTAATGTTTGTGTAATTTACATATACATAATGAACCTTAATTTAAAAAATCATTTAAATGGATAAGAAATAATGGTAACACGAAAATCATTCTGTTCCGCCCAGCAGTCACTGCAATGCACGGTGTGCCCGGTGTCACCCCCCAAGTACCATCATACTTAATATTATAAAGCTGAAAAGTTTATTTGCATGAACGAGCTAATCTCAGGAACAGCTGGTCCGATTTGAAAAATTCTTTCAGTGTTAGATATATCGAGGAAGGCTATAGCCTAATCATCATCACGCGAAGGCCAATAGGAGCGGAGCTATATTGAAAAATGTGACGCAGACGAAGTTGCACGGGTCAGCTAGTTAAAAATAAATAAAAATATGTCTCATCTGAGAGCCTAGCACGAATATTTTTGACGTATAGTAACGTTACGTAAAATTTTACCATAGCTACAATACTCGTTTCGCATATAATAACTATTGAAATTAGATACCAAATTCATATATTTAAATGACATAAATTGTGTATATCCCATTATATTATATGAAAATACTATAGGGTTGTAGTTTTACACATTCAAAATTCACTTATGTTAACGTTACTATACGTCAAAATATTCGTGCTAGTTATCACGCGGGTGAAGGTCGCGTTCCACCGTCTTTTAGCATAAAAAGTATTCAACACGTAACTGGATAAACGCAATAGGTACCTGAAAATGGGTTATTGTGAGTCATCATTCATCATCATCTGCCTGGCCTTTTCCCAACTACATTGGGGTCGGCTTCCAGTCAAACTGGATTCAGCTGAATACCAGTATTTTACGTGTAGCGACTGCCTACCAGACCTCCACAACCCATTAACTGGGTAACACGGTATTTCTTGGCAAGACAGGAGTCACATTTACTGGCTTCTGACAGTCAGTAACCACTGCCAAAGATGTACAAATGACAACCGGGACCAACGGCTTAACGTGCTTTCAGAGGCACAGAGGAAACTTGATATGTTAAGATGGTCACCCATCCACAGACCAACCTCGGCAAGCGTTAGCGCTTAGCCTTGAAGATCGACCCATGCGGCTGTTGGTATTTAGCCACGAGCTCCACCTGTTAGTCATCATTTTGAACAACTTTTAATATGGAACCAACACCGAAATCTCAAAAAAAAGTAGCGACTGCTGCATATATTTATGTGCGCATATCTCGACTGAATGTACTTAACCCCTGTTTTTTTCAGCAAAATCTTCTTTCGCCGCGTTAAGCACTTTTCTTGGGATGGGTATAAAATCTTAAACTTGCGTCAGGACACGTGACCTGATCGAAAATTCGTAAGACGGATGATTCAAAAATGCACAACGTTAATGTATAAGTTTTCACTTCTGCCGGCACTCCCAGAGTGCAACCCATTGTTTTTTTTTTAAACAAATAAATAATCATTTGTTTCAGACCATTTCATTGCCAACTTACCAGCGATAGAAGCATTAAATACTCAACTAACGATTTATTTGGAGAAATTCGACAACAATACTGATGTATATAGCTCGTTTAGCGTACATAACGCTTCCAACGGAAACCAACTTGTCTTCAACCACACCATTCATTGTTCAGGCGTGGAAGCATGGATCAATCTACTTGACGATGGGTTTTGTATGTATATTCCACCAATTCGCACTAAGAGTTTCCAAACGTCTTTTATAATTCGCACAGCAAAGGAGTGGAACTCTCTGCCTGCGTCTGTATTTCCGAACGCTTACAACCCTAAATCTCTTTAAAGTTAGAGTGAACAGGCTCCTTCTGGGTAAGCTCGCTCCATCGTAGACTTTGTCTCTGTCATCTCTGACCAAGACTAGAGTCAAGAGCAAATCTTTGTTAAATTATAATTCCTTGAAATCTAATGAAAATTTATTTTTTCAAACAAAAAATTCCATCCTTATTCAATAGTTTCTAATATATCCGTGTCTTATGAAGAAAAGGAGTTTAAGAATTCACGCGATATTTTAGAATTGTATGGCGTTAAAAGTTTTTAGGTGACATATCCTACCTACTGATTTAGATTTGATATTATTGTTATAATGTTCCAACTTTTGACCTAATAACGGAAACGGAACCTACACTTTGTACTCTTTGTACTGGGTCACTTTTGTACATCTGTCACAGAGGGTTTTCTCGAGATCTGTGCAATGAACCATACGAGAAGTTTCCATAGTTATAATATTAAATTATTTTATAAAAAAAGTTAAATACGACAGAAGTACTGAAGGATAATTTTATTGATTTTAATTTTAAGATGGGTAGGCCTTTAGTGTGGGACGCTACTTGCGTCGATACTCTTGCGCCATCCCATCTTCCCAGCTCTTCGTGCTGTGCTGGCGCTGCCGCTGCGGCTGCAGAGAACCTCAAGCGGCGGAAATATAATAACCTCGTTGGAAATTATATTTTCGAGCCGTTTGGGGTTGAAACTCTCGGGTCGTGGGGTCCGAGTGCTAATAACTTGTTTAAAGATCTATCAAGACGCTTAGTTGACACTTCGCGTGACCCAAGGGCTGGCTTTTACCTCGGCCAAAGGATAAGCATTGCCATACAACGTGGCAATGCTGCCAGCCTTTTGGGCTCATTACCAGTGGCTAGCGATGCGGACGAATTTTTCGACGCCATATGTTAGTTTTATTTTTAGTTATAGTTAGTTAAGAGTTTTTTTTAAAATTTAATTTAATTGTATATACATCTAGGATAATTAAATTCTACAAAAGAAAAAGAAGTATGGAAAAATAATAAATAAATTATTCGTTCATTCTTATTATGTCAGGATAATACCTAAATTTCTCGCGGCTCGTATTCCATTACTATCGATTCGCGATTACAGTTTGTGCAGTAAATCTCTTTATTTTTCTGCTGATTTATTAGTTTTGATCTATATCTTATTTCGTTACGATAAATCATAAAATGTCTAAACTGAAATTTTGATTAATAATAATATTTCACGTGGACTAAAGCCACAGCTCCAGCTGCCACCAGCTCGCATGCTAGTTGCGTGCCATTGTGAGCTACCGAGGTACAATGTGATCCATCCCTCGATTGTGTACCGGAATGCACTCTTGCATGCGAGTAGCTTGCAGCTGGACCCGCGGCTTTACTTAGATATAGAGAGGGGAGCGCAGGGCGTTGTCGGTGAGAAGCAATATGCTTGCCCGCAGGTTCGCTCGTTGTACTACAGACGTCAATGTAACCCTTTTTAAGGCGTTGTCCGTGCATCACATATGCGCGTCATGGACGACCGCGGGGACTGCGCGGGGTCGGGGTACCGAACCCGGGACACGGCGACCGCGGCGCTCGCCACCACACTCAGCTCCTAGACGCGCTCCGCACGGGCATTTCCTTGTAATTCTGAATACACCTATTTTAATACAGTCCACTCTTTCTATTTATTCTGACTGAGCCCAATCAGGCGTTCTGTCAATCCTTTTACACGAGTGGCCTGTGGGTATCATACACGCGCCGAGCCTACAAAGTCCTGCGTGTCCAATTTAATAAAGCTTTTAGGATGCTGTTGGGACTGCCATGGCGTTGTAGTGCTTCAGGAATGTTCGCGGAGGCTCGCACAGATGGTTTTCATGCCATCATGCGAAAGAAAGCGCCCTCCTTACTACAGCGCTTGCACGGTAGTGACGACAGCATCCTGAAAATGATAGCTGCCAGACCGGACTGTCCCTTCCAGGGACACTGGGTGGGGACAGTCTTAGGTATAAATAAATAAATATTTTATATAAACTAACAATACTAACCTACTTCGTAAGCGCCATTGTTACTAACACCAAAATACTAACTTAATTATGGACTAATAGTCTGAAATAAAGATTTATTTAATTTAAATTTTAAAATTTATTTCAGATGACTATCAAATTGATTACGTCATATTAAATTATAATATGACAACACAGGCTACGTTTAGTTGTCAAGCATATTCGCATTTGTCCGACAGTAAGTGCCAGTTTTCTTTTGTTTTGCTACATTAAAGTGGGTCATAGACGTTTAAGTAATTTGAGCAATCACGCTCTTTCGAACTGCCGTTATATTCTGTTGACATCTCACCGTGATCACTCAGGTGGAGTGAACGACTGATTACATGGATTGACAGCTCACTTCGTGATTACTTCACCCAAACCTTCACTTCGACATGCAATGCGATTCTTCGCCTAAGTTTTCATTTCGACATGTTTACAGAATCGCCCTGCTGTATCTTAACATGTCGAAGTGAACGACAATTGATCTGTCAAACAAGATGGAATGACAGCTCACTTATCGTTCACTTCACCTAAGTGTACACGGTGAGTTGTCGACAGAATAGACCGACTGTTTACAGAATCGACTGGCTGTATACTCAAACAGAAATCCGAAATTTTATTTTACTTCATGTCATTTGACGGTTCATTTTGGATCAAATATCTCAAAATAATAAAGATTGATCTAGTCTGTTTGATCAAATTATTAGAACGTTTGACCCACATTTTATATTTTGCATAAAATAAATAATAATAAACACACCCATCCAACTAGCTTCAGTTAAACTTGGAATTTTAAATTCGAATAAACTTAATATTTAGGGCTTATTATTCTTTTTTCAGAATCAGTTACTAATTTGTTTCTTTGGTTTTTTTTTTCTATAATTAAGAGTGTGTATTCCGTCCACTAGCGCCGCCAATCGTTTTTTATTAATTGTGGTAAATATAAGACACGTAGATAAAAAACCGCTCTGTAGTGCACTAAAGAAATGTATCTATTATTTTTTGACAGCTATTTTTAATACATAACTCATGGCTAAATAGCCAAAACGGCAATTATTGCTAAAAGTGGCCACTTTTAGCAAAAATATCGACTTTGGCAACTATTTATGTTCTAAAGTACAAAACATAACTCTCAAAACATAATAAATACATTTCTTCAGTGCACTACGGAGCGGTTTTTTATCTAGTTGTCTTAAATTTACCACAATTAATAAAAAACGATTGGCGGCGCTAGTGGACGGAATACACGCTCTTATGTTTGGCTAAATTAAAATTATACATAACTTTTTTTATATGAAATGTTTTTTTCTGTCTTTCCTTAATTTTCTAAGCTTTTTCATCACTCACACAGAGACTACGATCTACAGAGGTGACAGTAGAACCGTTACTAAAAACAGTTATCCCATGGAATCTGTAGCTTTACGATTTGAATCATCATCTGCCTAGCCTTTTCCCAACTTTATTGGGGGTCTGCTGTCAATCAAACCAGATACCGTTAAAAACCAGGATTTTACGAGGAGTAATTGCCTATCTGAACTCCACAATCCAGTATCTGGGTAACGCGATACTTCTTGGCAAGACTAGTGTCAAGATGTTCGTGCTTCTGATGTTCCGTAATTACTGCAAAACGTCTACAAATGACAACCACGACCAATGGATAAACATTCTTTCCGAGGCACAGAGGATTCTCGGTAATGTTAAGATGGTGACCACCCACAGACTGACCTCGGCAAACATTGCTTAACCTGTTAAATCGACCGGTGCGGCTGTTCTCAAAGCCATTAACTTTAATTTTGAAATATTATGTTTTAGATATTCAAGTGGGATGGATTAACACCGTAACAAATAAGATTTTTATGTACAACTTAATAAAAACAGAGTTAACATTAACAGCGTCACACAATGCAACCATTCTGTGTTGTATATATTATACTGTGAATGGTGATAAAAATGGGTATAAGCACATACGTCGCTTTGTGAAGGATAAAACTTTGTTGATACATCAAGAAAAGCTGCCTATTATAAAGGAGCCTAGTGGCAAAAGTGAGTATGAATAAAAACTACATTGAATTTAAATTCATTGCAATCTTTCAGATAAAAAAGCAGTATTTGAATTCGCTATAATAGGACTAGTCCCAAAGAAATGTCAGCAAAGCAGATGGGCCACTAGGGCCAGTGCCTGCCAGGGTTTCGGAATTTGTACGACAGTCACCGCGGCCCTGGAACGCAAACGGCTTTAGGAGGAACACGGATGGGTTTTAGTCAGTAGGAGTCTGACACTCTCTCCTGCTTTACCCGGAGGAGACATTTGATGATTTTAATCCTTAAAAAAAAGGGACATGTCCCACGACGCCCAACCCATTTCAATTATCCCTTGTATCCATAATTAATACTAAAAATGCGACAGTAACTCTGTCTGTCTGAGTCTTACGCAATCACGCTTAAAGTAATATAAACCGATTTAAATTAAATTTGGCTTAGAGAAAGTCTAGAGCCTAAGAAATGACAAAGGTTACTTTATATCCCGAGGGTATGATCCCTAGGGATCACGCTGGGGAAGCCGCTGGCACATGCTAGTATTGATATACTGCAACCCAGGCACAAATCAAAAGCAAGCTGAGTGTACCGTACGATTTGAACATATACATCAGCCGAATATGAACTTTCGGGCAGTTGCCCGCCTGACACACCAACCACCTGGTCGGAGGATCCTCCCTTTTCAATGTAGGTTTGAGGGACTACTCTCTGTTCCGCATACCTCCAAATATCTAAAAAAATTTTTGCCGATACGACGGTGTTAGCCTCATCCAGGTTCTACTAGCCATGGCAAAAATGTCGTATACCCATTTCGTCCCTGACCGAACAACAGTTCTTCCAATCTGCGGTCACTGCACTACTTCACATGACTGTCATCACCACGTTCCATAGTTGGTTTTACCATCCCTTCGTCCGCCTTCGGCTCTCGTCGTTTGGAAATCGATCTAATTACCTCATATCGTCGTTTTGTGCCACTCGGAGCCTATTCACAGTCTCCTGCGTGAGTGTCTGTCTCAGCACCATACGTCATGGTGGACAGAACTAGGGGTGTGGGTAAAGTCCGGCCGCGAAGCAGAAAGAATTTCGATCGTTGACCTGTTATTACCTGTCTCTGTCACTCCCGCGTAAATAGAATGAGTCTCGCTCGCACAGATGCAATGGCCGCCGTTCCTCAGGGATTGTAAACCTTTGCCTGAGAGTGTAAGGTTTCTTCTTGTTTGCAAGTGTATGTCAAGTAAAAAAAGAAGGAATCGAAATAAGTTAAACTAGATGATAATGTAGATAAAACTGTTGATTCTTTTGTAATAAATGTGATAGGCGAGACGTTTTCGGAAAGCAGTAACTCCGATACAGAGGAATCGGATTCTGATTTTTGAATTTAATTTTTTTTATTTTTGCCGTATTAGTTATTGTTACTCGATTTTTATAACTTATAGTATAAAATCTAAATACATCATTTATATGATAATAATATTCTTTTTATTTTTTAAGTTGGTACTTTCTCCTTCAAATATTTAATGTAAACCGCACTTAATACAAAAATGTTTGTGACCACTGTCAGTAGGTAAAAAGGTCATTGTACGAAATTCTTCCTACTCCGCGACTGGACTTTAGTAAGATCTAACAACCCCACACACCCTAATGCCACTTGATTGGCGTTAATGTTGTAGGTAATTTATTTCCAGAATTTGGAGTTAAGTCAAATATTTGATTTTAATTTGTTTTTTTTTTTTCAGCTACTAAAAGCTATTGTGGAAACACTGTTGCTAAACTAATTTCTAACACCACATGCATTCTCTCTCCAAAAGCTGATGGGAGAAGAAACCCTAATACGAATGAGAAGGGCAACACATCTACGGCTACAAATGAGCCGGGCAAAGACTCTAATGCTACTAATATGTCAGAAAAAACGTTTAACGCTACAAATGTGCCGGGAAAAAACTCTAATACTACAAAGGAGCGGGGCAAAAACTTTTATGCTGCAAATGTGCCTGACAAAGACTCTAATACTACAAATGAGCCGGATAAAGTTACAAATGAGACGGATAAAAACTTAAACCCTCCAGATAAAACAGACTCAAGTGACCACGGTTTGTATTTTCTACAAATCCAACACCACTATTACAATGATTGTGCGATATTGAAATTTTCATTCATGAAAAACAAAATTTGGTTACTATATTCGTTTATTAATAATAAGAAGTATTTGTAGCAATTAATGTTATCAAATTGAAAGCAGCTCACATTAACTTATGGACCTTTTTCATGGATTCTTCGTCTTGATCTGGCTATCTGTCACTTTGTTAATTAAGTAACTAGCCCTTTGCCCTCGTGGTTCGAAACACGGTGGCTGAGCGTAAGCTGAGCCTTACGCAAAGACTAATTGTGTTTTTTTCATTAAGATTTTTCCAAATTTGTATCCCTCCAAGAAAAGAAGTCAAGTTGTTGGTACTTGCTACTGCGTCTGGTCTTTCTCCAGCAAGTTGGATTGCCTTACCGTCTGACTATCAGAGTTAAGGGATAGAGTTTGCATTTGTGCTGAAATATCTTGCGTGCTTAGCTTATCTCCGTTGATATTGGCCACCAAATCTCAACTCAACTCAACTCAAGCATTTATTTCAATTAAACCATTTACAGGCACTTTTGAATTGACGAGCAAGAAACTCCACGGACACTTATAAAAATAATAAAATGTTACTAAGTTTTGTATACATCGTGTTAAAATTAAACATACATGTGAGAGCGATGTAAAAGACGAGCAGGATAAAAACGTCCGAGAAAAAAGGAATAATTTAAAAAAAAATATTAAAATAATCCACGACAGCTGAGAAATGACCAGTCCCAACCGACGGCAGGAGCAGCATGTTTTCAAGGATCCTTATCTTGACAAACTGTGGCCAAAATTCCGTCAAGAAGAGAGAGATTTATCAGAAAAGAGAGATTTATCATCAGGTGACTTGTTACAGATACAGCTGCTAACAGCAACAGCAACTTCATCATCATTATATCGTCAATTTCCGCAAGTTTGTTGGTCCTTCTAGTTGTCATCTATGTAATTCACAAACGGTGTCGGGGAGATACTAAGCGACGAGAAAGACCTCAGCTACCGTTACCCCAAACACCAAGTCAACGGTCCGCAGATGAAGTAAGTTGTGTAATGCATTCAATGTTACTGACATGTCTGCACCCTCATTGAACATAGTCAGATTGACATTTCCTTTCATTCACACTACTTGAAACTTCCGACTTATACACGCCTAAATCGCTGATCTCATTTTGATATAGCTAAAAGCTAGACAAAAGCTAATCTAAGTTTTTGTCTGTTACTTCCTACGCACGTATTCCATTTTTAGGGTTCCGTAGCAAAAAAAGGAACCCTTATAGATTCGTCATGTCTGTCTGTCCGTATGTCACAGCCACTTTTTTCCGAAACTATAGGGACTATGCTGTTGAAACTTGGTAAATAGATGTATTCAGTGAACCGCATTAATATTTTCACAAAAAATAGAAAAAAAAAATTGGGCGTTACTTACAACTGAAACTCATCATTTTTTTTATCAAACCCATACGTTTGGAGTATCTATGGATAGGTCTTAAAAAATGATATACAGGTTTTTAATATCATTTTTTTTTTAAATTGAATAGTTTGCGTTAGAGACACACTTCCAAAAATGTGTCCCCCCCCTGTAACTTCTAAAGTAAAAGAATGATATAATTAAAAAAGTATATGATGTATAATTACCATGTAAGGTTCCACCAAAAATTGTTTTGAACTAGATCTAGTGAGTAGTATTTTTTTAATACGTCAAAATCGTAAACCGCAACTTTTGCTTATGATAATACTAGCTGACCCGCGCAACTTCATCTGCGTCACATTTTCCATTACTGCTCCGCTCCTATTTATCTTAGCCTGATGATATATAGCCTATAACCTTCCTCGATAAATGGGCTATCTAACACTGAAATAATTTTTCAAATCGGACCCGTATATATATTGACACTCACAGTCGGTGAAATGACAGTTGACACTTTGTTGTAAGTAATGTATTTTGCACCTGTATCAGGGAATCGGCCGTCGACCTAAGTTACCACGCTTTCGTATGTTAGAAGAACATAGTAACACTACTCTACACCATTTTTTGGTGAGATAAAAAAGTCTGGCAGCTCTGGGATCTTAGTCCATTTGGTATGTTTCTATGGTTTGGTATGTTTTATAACCTCAAAATCCGAAATCATTTTGGATATTTTACAATTCTGAAAAGTGTCCGTGATTTTAATTTAGTTTTTTTTTTACTTGGTATGGGTTTGCTCTTGACTCTAGTCTTGGTCAGAGATGACAGAGACAAAGTCTACGATGGAGCGAGCTTACCCAGAAGTAGCCTGTTCACTCTAACTTTGAAAAGATTAGGGTTGTAAGCATTCGGAAACACAAACGCAGGCAAAGAGTTCCACTCCTTTGCTGTGCGCATTATGAAAGACGCTTGGAAGCGCTTAGTGCGAGTTGGTGGAATAGCAACAAGGTAGGGATGGCAAGTTGCAGTGCGTCTGGATGTCCGATGGTAGAAGGGGGCTGGTGGAATGAGGTCGTGGAGTTCCTGGGCACACTCTCCGAAGTACAATCTGTAGAAGACCGACAAACAGGCAACCTTGCGGCGATGAGCCAAGCTGTGTAGCTTGGTATCCAACAGTTTTACGTCACCAATGAGCCTCTTAGCTCTGCGTTCCACCGAGTCAAGCGCGGCAAGCTGATACTTAGCTGAGCCATCCCAAAGGTGGCTGCAATACTCCATGCAGGATCGGACTTGTGCTTTATAAAGAGTCAAAAGCTGCTCAGGCTTGAAGTATCGCTTCACCCTGTTTAGGATGCCCAGCTTTTTGGCCGCAGTTTGGGCTTTGCACTCAATGGTGGCGCCGAAGTTGAGACTGGATGACAGCTCCATGCCTAGGAGCTCGAGCCGATCAGTCACTGGAATAGATGCACCCCGAAAAATAGGAGTTTGGTTGAAACATCTCCTTTTTGCGGTAAAGAGACACGCCTGTGTTTTGGTGGCGTTAAAAGAGACCAGATTGTCGTCACCCCACTGGGAGACAAGGCTTAAGGTCAAATTTGTCCGCTCTACCATGGCCTCTCTCAAGGAACGATTCTTATATTCTAAAACTGTTAATATTTTCAGTTTATTGATGTCGTAATTTATGATAAATTATTTGGTTTTGATCGGTTCCGCAAACGACGTTTGACACCTTTCATTTCACGTTTGACGGTTTCCTTCAAATTACAAAAAATATAAAACCGTTAGCACACTGATGCAAACGCGTGTAGCTGTAAATTATTTGCGATATACATAAAAAAAAAAAAAAAATGGGGCCACTCATCATTACCGGGACAAACATCGACCCACTGCTGATTTATGTGCGCATTACTCGACATAATGTACTGAACAGAAGATTTTTTTTCGCGTATTCGGGTTTGTTATATATATCTATTTATATTTAGATATGAATTTGGTATATTTACGTGTATTATTTGTACTCTGGATCCTACCTTCTATGCTGATCTCTCTTTATCACTCAAAGGCTTGCTGAAGAAAACTCGACTTTGAGTTACGATCGCCTTTGTAGTTGAACTTTATTATTTGGCTTTATCTAATACTTATAAGCTGTTTTAGTGTACAACAAAGAATTAAGAGTTTAAACCATGGTAAGAGTTGTTCATAATGATGAGTACAATGAGCTCTTGAGATGTATTGCGTTTATTCTGTAACACTTTGTATTTCTACATTATTGTTCGCTAACATTTTCTACTTAATCATTCGGTTAGTCGTAATAACAATTACATACTTTGCGTTGGTTTTTTCATATTTTGCAAGATTAAGTCACTTTTTAAATGTTTAATACCGCGGGTTGTAAATGTCGCTCGCACTGCGTTGCGTGGTGGTGTGTGTTGACCCTAAATTGTAAATGTCTATTGTTGTTTGTTGTCATTTCAAATAAAAATTGTGATTTACCACTTTTTATAAGAAAATGTGCACTGTACAGCTGTTCTGAGATGTTTTAATTAACAAAGTCAGCAAGAATAAGTTTTATTCAAATCGTCCTCAGGGAAAACTTCAAAGAAAAGTAAGCATATTTGTAATTTTTTATAATCTAGGTACTCTTACCTATATTACACAGATTCATACAACGATGTAAAATGTTTCTATTATGCTAAGTCTCATGTAGTAAGACTTAAGAGTATTGCCTTGCTTAGCACTCAGAATGAGGCTTCAGGCTGTTAGTAAGAAATTCCTTGTTGCAATGTCCAATATCATCTGCCTAGCCTTTTCCCAACAAAATTGGGGTCGTCCTCTAGTCAGACCGAATACCAGTACCTATATAACGCGGAATGACTGCCTATCTGGCCTTCACAATCAACCCAGTCCAAGTCTATAAATACTAAAAATCAACAACATTTTTTCATAGTGTCATAATCTTTGAATTATTTTTCTTACATATCAACTTCTTTTATCTGCAGGAGAAGGCAAGTAAAATATTCCAGATTCTAGCCAAGAGCCTTTGTCGACACCGCAACAGTGTAAGCCGGCATTGCCACCAAGAGCAGACAAACCATTCCAATCGCTTACATAACCGTCTAATAGTATGGGACTGAGTTTCTTCAAAGACTACAACAGCAGATTCAACAAAGATTTTGGAAAACTTTTGGAACTTATATAATGTTGCAAATTCACAGCTTGCTTGGAATATACTGCCGATACTGCCATTTTAATCAGCATGATGAAGTGGAAGTTGGCCGGCCATGTCTGTAGACGGACAGACGGACGGATGGAGCATACATAATGTTATAGTGGAGACTGCGTGTGGGCAAACGTAGTGTGAGACGCCCTGCGGCACGAGGGACCGATTTTTAAAGATGGTGGCTAGCAGCCGATGGATGCAGACTGCTCAGGACCAGAATGGTTGGCTCTCTTTGGGGGAGGCTTACGTTCAGCAGTGGACGGCAATTGGCTAATATGATGATGATGACTGCCATTTTAATTATGTAAGATCCGTGTAGGTACCTACATTTAACTCATTATGAAATATAAAGTGTTGTTTAAATCTAATTAATATTTTTTTCATCCATCCATATTATATGTATACAGAGTGATTGGTAATTGCACAGTTGAAACGGTTTTTTTCCAGTCCAGATAACTTGGTGACCAAATTGGGTTTTCATTTTCGAGTGATCGATTTCTAGATCACAAAAGATAAGTTTCAAGAACTTTTCATACTATTTTCTTTACGCACTTTATCTCCATACTTATGAAGAGGAGATTTCTCTCAATCAGCAACTTTTGATCGTTAAGTAGACTTCAAAAAACCTTAAAAGTTCTCGCTCGAAAACAACGCCGGACGCCAAGTTGCTGATTCAAAATCGTTGCATTACACTAGAACATCCCATTCGAAGGAAAGCACTGAATTACCAATCAACCTGTAAATAATATCAAACCTAAAATATCACAGCTAGGACCACAAAGTTTCTACTATTGCTTGGCTACAGGCTTCTTCTGTGATAGGAATTCGGCCGCAATAGGGAAGATGTATACCTATATAATATTTATCAATATTGTCTGACAAAAATGTTAATAAAGTATAAAGGCCCTTCCTTATACTTTTTTGTACGTGCAATGTTTTTATTCCGGTTACCAATTATTTCGAATTAAAAGTAACGTGAAATGGAACGTGTTTTAATACACCAATCAGCGTCTACTGACGTCACACCTGTTAATTTCTAGTCCAAGATCCCATGGTTCCCAGACGTTACTTATTTTCGCAGTAACAAAATGTTTTGATAGAGAAGTGTTGTGTAATGACAACGTACGCGTACATATCTGCATTCAGTTTCTTTTTTAATGATTTAGGTATAAGACATATTTCAAAAGTCTAGGAGGTAGTTTTGCATCCTCCCAAACCCTGGTAGACTTAATTTTTTATTTATTACATTGTTTTTATTTTATTGTTCGGGTATCTACGAAGAGATATTAGGGAAACGTCAATGTACTTTATTGCAAGTTTACCTGGCACCTATCATCATCTGCTAATGCCCAGTCTGTGGAAAATTATCAACGCAGAGTTATGTGATGCGATTGGCTGTTGAGAATTCATTCAACCAATGATAAAAAACAAACATAAATTCAGAGGTCATTTTCTACGCCTACCATACATTGTATTCGAACGCTATTCTATCCCACACATTTTGTTACTGAGAAAATAAGTAGGGTTTGGTATCACCGGGATCTTGCTCTATGACTTTGATTTGATCAATGACAGGCAGGAGTGACGTCATCGGCAGTTTACGCGCGAAAATATCAACTGTCACATTAAAACGGTTTTTTTTTGGCAATAAATTAAAGCCTTTCCATTCTAGACGAAATTCTTTGAAATGAAAGCAAAAATGAAAATATTGCATGTTATAGGTATCCATCACGCGGGCCCATTGAAGGTTAGCTGGATTTCACAATATCTTCGAGATTTTCTTCTATGATATAAGTATTCTCATGATGTGCCATTTTCTCTAACTGTTTTGAAAAAAGCAATGATAAAATAAATAACACAGTGTTTTGGTTCGTAACAACGACCTTTGTTAGTACACGAGCCTAAGTCGGGGCCGTTTACTGCATTACCTACCAATACTGTAATTTTATTTACAACTACTATTCGTCTTTCCCCGCTGCTTCGCTCATGGGGCTGTCTCACAAAAACTGTGCGTTTTCAGTCATACAGGAGCATATCTTTTAAGCAATTAAAAAAATGCTTGGAAGCTTGTAAGTGTGCATCCTGAATAGGGTGAAGCGATACTTCAGGCAAGGACAGTTTTAGACCCTAAACAAAGCACAAGTCCGATCCTGCATGGAGTTTTGCAGCCACCTTTGGGATGGTTCAGCTAAGAGGATTATCGGCGACGAAAAATTGGTGGATGCCAAGCTACACAGCTTGGGTCATTGCCGCAAGGTTGCCTACTTGTCGGTCTTCTACGGATTGTACTTCTGTGAGTGTTCTCAAGAACTCCACGACCTCATCCCATCGACCCCCCTCTACCATCGGACATCCAAACGGACTGCAACTTACCATCCCTACCTTGTTGCTGTTCCACCAATTCGCGCTAAGCGTTTCCAAACGTCTTTTATAATGCGCACAGCAAAAAGTGGAACTATGTGCCTGCGCCTGTGTTTCCGAACGCTTACAACCCTAATCTTAAGTTAGAGTGTACACAGGCTCCTTCTGGGTAAGCTCGCTCCATCTCTGACCAACTCTCTCCACTATGTTTCTGTCATCTTTGACCAACACTAGAGTGAAGAGCAAACCCATCACAAATAAAAATAATCGGACCCTTTGATCGCGTGGAATAGTGATCGAAGATCGGACCTGACTTCAAGAGATTACCTTTGCAAATTCTTAAACAAACAATTTGAACTTTTCTTTTACTAGTGAAAGGCATACGTTTGACCACTATCTCACCTGATTTTAAGCGATGATGCGGTCTAAGGTGGAGCACGCTTGCCTAGAAGTAACCTATTCACTCTTGCCAAAGTCTCCCAGGTTATAGCTATCAGGAAACACAGACGCCGGCAGGGAATTCCACTCCTTAGCTGTACGCACAATGAATGTATTCCCAAAACGTTTTGTACGTATAGGTGGGATGTCCACCATGTACCGATGGCGCATCGCCATACGTCTTGTGGTCCGTTGGTGGAATTGGCGGAATTAAATTATGTAATTCCGTCGCACACTTCCCAAAATGTAACCGATAGAAAACCGATAAGCCAGCAACTCGGCGACGATGCTCAATACTTTGGAGCTTCGATTCGACCAACTATGCAACGTTCAATATTAGACAAATTCGAAAAAAAAACATGTTATTATTATTACTGTGTATTTAGGTTTCATTCAAGTATTACATTAAGAAATGGGTTGAACCACAGAAATATAAAATCCATGGGTTGATCATTTACTTTCTTTTACTCCAAAAGGGGGCTACCCGCCCCTTGCAAGCCATGTATAGGTACGGGACGATTTGAATTAGGATTTGGTATTTTTTTTTTCAAAGAATGAGTGACCCTCACAGTGCGCTAGCAGTACGGTGTAAGGACAACTGGTAAGATGGAGGTTTATATGGAAGGTCTTCACAATAAACCAATGGTCACACTGCGAAGGTGTTCCATTTTATATTTGTCGTGCTTCTCTGCTTCTCTCCTTTAAACATCGGTCTTTAGCCATCATCGACAGGCTTGTAACTTGTAACGTGGCGTGGCATATGATTATAGTTCTTGCCATTTAAAGAGGTAGGTAGGTACTGCATTCATCACAAACCTGCTAAAGAATATGTTATGTATTATGAAATTTGAAGTCTTATATTGTTGTGAAAGGGTATCAGGTACAATGTATTTAGTTGCTGAGGGATGGAAAAAGATCCGGGTGCCCAGTACCTACATAATTTGCTCAGTGGGGTTTGTTCCAAGTTCTATATAACATTACAACTTTGCGTTGGTATGTTTCCGTTGTAAAGCATGATAGAGCACAAATGAATAAGCTGCACACACGTTCATTATATTACGTAGGTACCTTAAGCAGTTATTTGTAATGCCTGTCGCAATACTGCGTGGTTGGAACTTCAACTGATTTGGAGCTCCAGGACAACGTGGAGTTGCGGTGAAAACGCACGGAGACGAACTCGAAGCACGGAGACGAACGGCACTGGGCCGCTCTGTGTGTTTCGCATGAATAAAACTAATACCTAATAATGTTTTTTATGAGAAACTATTACGTGTGTTTACAAGGAAAATGAAATAAAATTTTACCTCATTTTACACCTTCTCCTAGCGTCTTTATGTATACAGGAGATCGGATGGTAAATAGGCAGCATGGCCTTCCTCTTGTTTTCATGATAAAATTGCAAATTCTTGTATTTATTCCAAAATAAGCACGGATAATTGTTTGACGTAACCTGTCTCACCGAGAAAATGTCAGTGAGACAGTTTTTTACGTGCGTACGTCCCAGCTAGCGACAAAGTCGATACTACACAACTCGTGCTACCATGGTGCGACCGATTTCCATACATTTGGTTCATTTACGCAACGTTAAAACGTAAACTCGATACGAAGTTAAATGTCAGAAACTTGTGCTACCGATTAGTTTAGTTCCAAATACGGACACATGGCGCTGATCAATTTTGCATACAAAATTTGACACAAGCGATACGTTTACGCTGTCGATGCAATTACGCAGAAACTCGTGCTTAGCCCTCTGAACAATGTCCTTTGCGTAAAACACTGTAATAAGATTAACATCAATATATACCACATTGATGTTAATATTATTACAGTAGCTCAACATGTTTTGCTAAGATATAACAAAACATGCAAAAAATTTCTATTTTGACAAAAGGAATCAACATCTCATAAAATCTTATAAACTGTAAAAATTACATTCATTAAGCCACTTGTGTAATTCTATCTTAAACCTAGAGTTCAATATTCTAAAGCGACTTGGTATTTTGTTAAAAGTACGTACGCACATTGCTAGGCAGTTTTTGTTGTATTTGGCAAGTCTTAGCAAATCACTTAATACCAGTTTATGAGGATCTCGTCTGTTTCTGGGATTAACATCATTTGCTGATTTAAATAAATGTTTGTTGTTAACTACAAATACACATACCTCATATATATACAGACACGGTAGAGGTAGCAGACCAAACCTCTTGAATATTGGTATAAATGATAGGCATAATATTATAAGCTTTTTATTTCAGACATAATTACACTTTTATAATTAATAACTTAACCTAAGACTCTTGCGAGTCAGTGACACCGGCAACTGGGTCTGTTTGCCCTATTTTGGCAAAGGCCTCCTCCATTTATTTCCAGTCCGTTCTATTTAGCGCCGTTCTTGTCCATGTTTTTCCTGCTGTCATTTTAATTTCATCTTCCCACCTTCGGAACTACCTGCCTCCATTTCTTTTACTGTTTCTTGGATACCAAGACACTATATTTTTAGTCCATTATGCTTCGATTGTCAATCGAAGCTTACTCTTCCGTTAAACATTGTCTATGTTTGTAATGTAAATGTTCTTTTTAATTTTTCAGCTTGATCCCAATTCACCGTTTTATTTGAATTTGCTCTTCCGTAAGGAGTGTCAATTGGAGATTCAGGCTCGAGAGGAACCGCAGTATGAAGAAATAATGTATCATTAGATACAAATTAAAAACCAATGGGGACCAGCAAGTTTGCACAAGATCTGCCTGTCGATTCTGCAGTGCAATTTTGTAAGCGTCTCAAAGTAAAGGCTTGCCTTGGCCTTGGTTTTGATAATTTTCTATTGTTTTTGATTATTTTTTAATTATTTTGATTATTTTTACTAGCATATTATATTATTTTGATATAGTTTCTTGATTATTTAATTGTTTTTGTTGACTTTCTGTACGTGTTGGTAATTACTGTAAGTGCAGAGAGTAATATTGAAATAAAATAATTACAATATAAAGTGAGCTCGCTATACATAAATCAAGATGGAATTACAGCTCACTTCGCGCTCGCTTCACCTTAGTTTTCACTGTGAGAGGTTTACAGAATCGACCGGCTGTAAACATGTCGAAGTGAAGTCTTGGGTGAAGTGAACACGAACCGAGTTTTTATTCCGTCTTGGTTACTTGAATTGACAGCTTACTTCACTTCGACATGTTTACAGAATCGCGCTGCAGGTATTAAATTCTTTTTATGATGAGGTCCATGGAGAGATGTTCAGTGGGTCGTGGACTATCCCGAGGAGTGCTCTCTCAGCCATGCGCTTCCATTTCTGCCGGTTAATCACGTCACGAGTATACTGGACAATAGTGGACGCGTTTTCCCTTCCACCTGGCCCTGAACAATCAGTCTCGCCATCAAGATAGTGATAAATAACATTTAATTATTTATTTTGTGTCATGTTTTAATTACTTTGTATACTACTTATATAAATTCAAGCTCTTAAAACAACAGATGTGTTGCTGGGGAGTTTGTTGGCCACTTCTTCCCCACAGCTAAAATACTAGCAAGTGACGGGTGGGGGTTTTGGAGGACTATCTTTTGTAAAACTTGACGTTCAAAAAGTGCTGGCTCTCAGCCTAATTTGGATGAATGACTAAATTTTGAAGATCTCATTAGAATGTAAATTACACGAATATTAACAAAAAAAAAAAAATCTTTTATAAGTCCATCCGGTCGTTATATAAGTATTTACAACCCAGTTTGTTTTTTTATGAAAGTTATTGATGCATAGTCCACTAGTAGTGATTTCCACTGCCTGATCGGGCAGTGGAGGCCACGCGAGTTCGGTGTCTGCTCCATACTTGAGAGTTACCTATTCGTGACGGCAAGTAATAATAACATATTTACAAGTTGAGACACCCAGAGTAGAGAGTAGACAGATTGCATGGATTCGTTTGATAAATGTTGGTGAAGTTCATAATTAAATTCGTTTAATGTGAATATATTTACTTACGTACACTTGGGTAATAAATAATCCAACAGTATTTAGTTATTTTCTTTTCTTAACGTACAGTGCACCACACGACGATGGTATTACTGACCGAAGTGGTTGAGCCTAAATACTACTATTAAGGTGAAAGCGCCAGGGTAGCCCGCGAAACTCAAATATTTTGATGTTTTTTGCAATTTGCCGATCAGTGTGAAGCTCTATGTTAAATAAAATACGATTCGCGGCCGTAACGTATATTTATCTAAAGAATTATACCCATTTTAATTATCAATATAACCCTCTAAGTTCATACAACTCGATTGAATGACTTTTTCACGAAATTACATTCAATCGAGTTATATGAACTTAGAGGGTTATATTGATGATGGGCCTCATCAGAAGGCTTAAACTCAAAGGGCTGTGGAGAGGCAGGCAATGCATGGAATTTCATTGCGTGATCGAATCAGGAATGAGATATCAAGAGAACCCGGTTACCGACATAGCCCGAAGGATCGCCAAACTAAAGTGGCAGTAGGCAGGGCACATTAGAGATGTGTCCCTCACTCATGAGGTGCCTCATTTGAGGTACTCGTGATCGCAAATTGAAAGAGTTACTCGAATTTCAAAATTGAACCACCTCACTCGTTCACACGTCCTCACTTAAAAATTTACATTGACATTATATTGAGGCGAGGTACTCGCGAGTGAGTATTGAGTGATTGAGTGAGCGAATGGTAACATTTAAAATTATTTTGTACTCGAAATGAATTAAAGAGAAAATGTTTTTATTATTGCTATTACTATGAACTCTAAACTTTAACTATAAACTCTACAAACATTGGCATTAGATTGGTATTCAATATTCAAGTGTCAATGATTCGTTTATTTTGGCGGTCTAAAATTCATGAGCGAAAGAAAATGATTTGTTTGAGGGAGACGTAAAAATCGGAATCGTGAGTACTCGTGAGTCGACGCGCGCGTCTGTTTGCCTCGCTTGCCGCTGCCTCGGACAATCGGCTGAGTTAGGCTCATGAGGTGAATACGCTCACGTTCGATGCCTCGCCTTAAATGAGGGGTACCTCGTGAGTACCTCGCGAGGTAAAATGAGGTGCTCCCTCAACCTCGTCTAGAAATGACGAGTTACCCATCACTAGGGCACATTGCTCGCGGAATAGATGGTCGATGGAGCCGACAAGTTCTGGAGTGGCGACCGCGTACCGGAAGACGTAACGTTGGCAGGTCTTCCACAAGGTGGACCGATGAGCTGGTGAAGGTCGCGGGTAGCCGATGGATGCGAGACGCATAGACTTCGCTGTGGTGACGTTTCGAGGAGACCTATATCTAGCAGTGACCGTCTTTCGGCTGATGGGATGATGCCGAAATATAAAATTGGTAGCGGAATTCTCTAGGCGCAGGATGATGGTTCAAAATATAGTGGACAGTATGGGGAATGCGGTTTGAAAAGTAAGTTGGTATAATGTACGTGTTTCTATGTATATACACTAACTGTCTCCCGCGGCTTTGCTCCCGTCAACTGCATTTTTTTTTTGCTTTTATACCTTCCCTGTATTCTGGCAAAATAAACAAAAACATAATTACCGAAATCGGCCCAGCCGTTCTCGAGTTTCAGCGAGACTAACGAACAACAATTCATTTTTATATATAAAGATATATAATCATTTTATTATTAGGCAACCAGGCCCATAGATAGATAAATACACAACATTAAAATATGCAAAAATAAACATTAATAAACTAATACGTACATATTGATAAAACCTTGTTAGAAGTATAGCTATACACGTGTGTTTTTGCAAATGTGGTACGATTTAGGACGACAAAAGCCTGAAATTACGCAAAAACTAGTCAAGAGCGAGTCAGGCTCGCGCACCGCGGGTTTCGTATCATTTAAACAAAATGTGAAATATTTTTAAATTTTCAGTAGCGAGGCGATTCAGAGAATTTAACCACTGCGATGTATATTGCAGTGTTAGATCAGCGCCATCTCTTGACCGATAGTGGAACTATTATAATTTTCGTTGATGTTTTTCTGAGAAAAAGTGCTATTTAGGGACATCTATTTAGGACACCGATTCTGCAATTCTGCAACGTAGCCCTCTATTGGGCTAAATAATATTATATAAAGAGGTAGCTATCGACTTAAAAAGAAGACTTTGAAGTTGGTTTAAAGAGCTTTATTTCCATAAGAACAACATAGTTCACTTAAAATGAGATTTATAAATTAACTTAAACTAAAATACACTTATTTCTTGCTCTGGCTAAGTATACAAAACAACATGACCTGACAATATACTTCGTATTATAGTTAACTATCGTAGGTACTGAGATTATGCGATTTTAATTTGTTTGTCATATGTCAAATGTAAAGGAATGTATTAAATTAAACATAATTTAGTACATTCCATGTCGTTTGGTAGGTTGTTGTACAATTGTGCTGTCTCATACAGAATGCTAGTGTTTTTTTTTAATTTAGAAGTCGGTTGTATTTTTTTTTGTAAAAGTTTTTATTTTCACTTTTTAGTGGCACCCACCAAACAACACCAATGCAAAATTGCAGGAAAGCAAAATACGCGATTTCGTTTACTTGCATGACACAAAACCATCATCCAAATAAACGAATTCCAGCTATTTCGATTTAAAATATAAAATTCCTAACCGATTTTGATTTAAATGGAACCAATCGACAAGATATCCTTTCAGATAAAACAAGAAGTTAAGAGGTAACAAAAAAAAAAAACAACTGAATTGAGAACCTCCTCCTTTTTGGAAACTCGGTTAAAAATCACTTTACTGTTGGAGCGCCTGATCGTCACAGTGTGGCAGCAACTCATGTAATGAGCAATTACCACCAATTGCAATGCGTTAATGTCTTATAAGGGTTCCATACCTCAAAAGGAAAAAAACGGAACCCTTATAGGATCACTTTGTTGTACGTCTGTCCGTCCGTCCGTCCGTCTGTCTGTCAATACCCTTTAACTCAGGAACGCGGGGAGGTTTCGAGTTGAAATTAAACCATGTACTCAGGCCTACAGTCTCTTGAAGATGTGAAAAATCAAAATTCTACATAAATTAACGTATAAAAACGATACGGCTGCTTATGCCGCGAAGATCGTATATTTCGACACTCTTAAGGGAATCAAAATTTATAGGGTAGTTTTCGTTGACCTAGAATTATGAAAGAAAAATGTCCACCAATTAGGGTAATTTAGAAAGAAAGAAAGAAAAAGTTTTTATTTGGGACTCACACAATACACATACTGTAAAATTAAGTAAAAGTTACTATATCAAAAATATGTAGACAAGTACAAAAATCATAAAAAACTAACAATTTTCATTTTCAAACAAAAACAAATTTGGCTCGGCATGAACAGGCAATTTGAGTCGTCTGCCTAGCCTTTTCCCAACAGATACTGAGGTAGGCTTCCAGTCAAAGTGGATTCAGCTGAATACCAGTGTTTTACGTGGAGAGGCTGTCTACCAGACTTCCACAACCCATTAACTGGGTAACACGGTACTTCTTGGTAAGACTGGACTCAGATTTACTGGCTTCTGACAATTTGTGTTAACACGAGTAGGTAAGGTTAATGAAACTGCAACCTCTGTTATGATCTATGCAGGTTTTATCCGATTATTTAATCACTAGCTGACCCGCGCAACTTCGTCTGCGTCACATTTTCCATTACTGCTCCGCTCCTATTGGTCTTAGCGTGATGATATATAGCCTATCCTTTTCCCAAGTACATTGGGGTCGGCTTCCAGTCAAACCGGTTTCAGCTGAATACCAGTATTTTACGTGGAGCGGCTGCCTACCAGACCTCCACAACCAAAGACTATTAAACCACTTGACTGCGCATACAGTGCCCCGACGCACGAAAACTATTAGTGTTTTTGCTCATATATTAGGCTGCGCCACTAGTAACCATTTTAGTTGTGACCAAGTGTTAGACCTGTGGGCACGCTAAGTTTTTACAAATCGTTTTAATTTTTATGCAATTTATAACGCATAAAAATGCCTTCATACCCGGTGAATTTGTGTGGGAAACATTTCAAGACCTCTTGTTACAAAAAGGATGGCATAACTTTTCATCGGAGAGTAAAGACTACGCAAAATATTTTTGATTTAATCAGATAATGAGCCACCGCAGGGGTCTATAAATAATGGTGGTTAGGTGAACGAGCACACTGTGAGAAGCGCGCGTTGATGTCTTTTGGAAAAGTCTCTTTCTTTCATTCACTTATATTTTTATCCCTTTCTTCCCCTTTGTATTCTTATCGTAAAAAATTGTGCTGTTACGTTTAATGATTGAAGTTGATTTATCGATGATCATAAAATTACACTTATTACAATTTTTAATCAATTAACATACTTACATTAGACACTTAAGAGTGTGTATTCCGTCCACTAGCGCCGCCAATCGTTTTTTATTATTTGTGGTAAATTTAAGACATGTTTTTATCGATATCGACAATTTTCCTTTAATCAAGTAGTGCCACCACTAACCATAGGCTACCTATGCAACTTGACCTTGAACGGACCAATTGCAGCCGCGCGTTGTTCCTCGTCCCCCGGCCCGCTGTAGTGAGCCGCGTACTTAGAAGAAATCGGCCTATACGCTCTCTAGTGGTTATATACTCTATGTCCACAACCCATTAACTGGGTACACGGTACTTCTTGGCAAGACTGATGTCAGATTTACTGACTTCTGACAATCTTTAACGACTGCGAAAGATCTACAAATGACAGCAGGGACCTTAAAGATCGACCCGTGCGGCTGTTAAAATTTAGCCACGAGCGCCGCAGACTTATATTCAAAATATCAAAATAGAAGAAAGCTAGTTGCTGAACGTAGACAGTCTTCAGTGAATGCTAGCCAATCACTCAGGACCTACGATCAACAGTTCTCTTAATGATAGGTTCATTAAGAGAACTGTTGATTGTAGGTATAAAAGCAAAAAAAAACTGTTTTCAATCTAGCCTGCTTTTAAAGTCTGTTTCATGACGAGCTTCCTACAGGAACGTTTGTCGGGGCTACAATGTATACCCATGTGCTTACTGTGTGTAATATGTCACCGGAAAGTAGAAAACTTCGTAAGATTATAAAATGACTTGAGTTTCTAAACTCTCGATAAATTGTCAACTGAACATTCGGTTTATTTATCTTACGAAGCTTGCCACTTTCCGGTGACATGTATGATCTTGGGTAAACTTGCTGGTCTCCATTAGTTGCATCTACCAATACATTATTCAATTTCTTCGTACTGCGGTTCTTCTCGAGCCTGAATCTCCAGTTGACACTCCCTTCGGAAGAGTAAATTTAAGTAAAACGGTGAATTTGGATTACACTGAAAAACAAAACAAGAACGTTTCAATTAAAAACATAGACAATATTTAACGGAAGACGAAAATTCACTCGGCGTGATGCTCCTGTTGTCATAACAGCAGTGGGATTCTGAATAAATGTCGAAGTGAAGGCTTGTGTGAAGTAATCACGAAGTGAGTTGTCAATCCAAGTACAGTACGATTATTTTTTCTTTGCCACTCCGAAGTTAGCTTTTAGTGACGACCGCGCAGGTCCCATCGCGTAAAAAAGTGTTACGTTCGTAGAATATTTTTCTGATTTATACGTTTTGTATTATTAACAAGTAAAAAACACAACCAGTAACAATAACAAGGTCACAAAGTAACACAACAAACATACACCACAAAAACACACAAAACATAAATGAAACAGTAAGAAAAACCAAAATAAATATTTTAAAACAATAACACTTTTCGTACCAACAGTCGTATTTCATTGAGTAAGCGGGACACAAGTATGCATCGAACGTTTACGAGGGACTGAGACTGCATACGCGACCTACCCGCGCATGCGCTGTTCTATGTTTCTTGTCAAAGTGACACTCTGCGCAATCGATTGCCACGTATATACCTACTTCGCATGGGGAAAGATAAAATAATCGTACTGGAATCAAATATGGATTGACAGTTTACTTCGCGCTCACTCATACCTGAGTTTTTATACGGTGAGACGTTTCACGTGACACAATCGACCGGCATCGGCAGTTTAAATTAACTGTCGATATTGACATTCAATTATTATTTTTTTGTTTTAAGTTGTTTGACCTTACTTATATATTTTGACATTTTATATAATTTAATTCAATACCATGCATGATTCTGATTCATGATTCGCAGATATGTATTTTTTTTTAAACTTTAATTTGTAATCTTGAGCTACTTGCTCACCATGATTTGTACGCCTCCTGGCATAACATAGCGCTCTTTCGTCATTTATAATAAGATCTGTATATATGTACCTGTGTTAACAAATAAAACTGATTCTGATTCTGATAACATATAAGAATTGCAACGAGTGGACGCAGTATTTCACTCAATGTAAAAAAGGCACTTTGATAGTCATCATTTCAAAACCAGCTTCTGCCAGCAGCTCCACCCGTTTGACAATCGGAAATCCGAATTATCCCGAAGGAACGAACTCGTGAAATATCGCATGTCGTTCTCCTAGGTCCAATCTATTCGCAGGGGTTTTATGTGATTCGTCTTTATACATACGGCGTCGTACGTTTGCATACTGTCGTCGTTATGTATAGGGCTTACGCTATTATGAGTAACGTTTTGGCATTAGGTATGTTAAACACCTGGAAACACGTTTGAATATTTGACCGCCGTTTATTGTATACCTAAGCGATTTGATGGAATCAGTTCTATTTTCCACCACCCGGGGCTTCCAGTGGATCAAGGGGCACAGTGGATCCCTAGGCAATGATGCCGCAGACGAACTTGCAAGGAGAGTTTCTGAGATGGGAGTGCTCGGCCCGTACGCACTTCTTCCTCTACCTTTCTCGCAGTTTCGTACAACAAGTGGTCACAGGCTGCAGACTGCAGGCAGCCAAAAATTATAATACCAAGTCTGCACCCACAACTAACAAAACGACTGCTTTGACGCCGAAGAATATCAGTCGCCTACGTCATCCTGGAATGCGAGGCCGCGGCTACCCAATGGCAACAAACCTTTAGAACGGTGAGGTCGCTCCGCGAAATCTGGAAGCTCCCAGGAAACTTCTGTGCTTCTGGGCGGAGCTAGGCTGGCTAACTTAGCCAGGACACCTACGCATATCGGATCGAATGGAATTCTAAGTGCGGAAAATGGAGTCCCTAATCTATGTATCTACCACCCGGGGCGCTTCTAAGTCAAAATACCTACTATATCGAAGTTCAATCAGATGTTTAAGAGTGAAAGCGTTATAAACAAACAGAAAACCAGATGGAGGTTACTTTCGCATTTAGAATATTACGAGTGGTGCAGACATGTCAGTGACATTGAATGCATTTGAAAACTTACTTCATCTGGAAACCTCTGACTTGGTATTTTAGGTAACGGTAGCTGGGGTCTTTCTCGTCGATTAGTACATCTCCGGCGTAGTTTGTTGAATACAATTATCACAATTAGAAGGACCAGCACGCTTGCGAATATTGACGCTGTGATGGTAGCTGCATCTGTAACAAATCACCTGATGATGAGCCTCCTCCTAATAGAACTTCGATCACGGTGGATAGTCCCAGCGGGAGATTAGCCGAGTCATCATCACCACATAAGCCGTAAGACGTCATTGCTGGTCATAGGCCTCCCCCAAGCGTTTCCACAACGACCGGTCCTGTGCGTCTCGCATCCATCGGCTACCCGCGACCTTCACCAGGTCATCGGTTCACCTTGTGGAGGCCTTCCAAAGTTGCGTCTTCCGGTACGCGGTCGCCACTCCAGGACTTTTCGGTCTCATCAACCATCTGTTCTGCGAGCAATGTGCCCTGCCCAATGCCACTTTAGTTTGGCGATCCTTTGGGTTATGCCGGTAACCTTGGTTCTCTTGCGAATATCATTATATTATATTAGCCGAGTGCACCAGATATATTAGTACAAACATAAGTGCAATATCTGCTCCTTATCTCTGATAGTCAGACGGGCCAGTAATCCAACTTGCTGGAGCCAAGACTGGTCTCTACCAGACGCAGTAGCAAAAACTAACAACTTGGCGTATTTTCTTAGTGAGTGTCACACCATCCAGGCCGTCATTTAGGAAATTTTAATGGGAAAACAAAATTACTCTACCTTACCGGGAATTTAACCCTGTATCCCACACTCAGCTGTTGTATTTCCAACCACCAGAGCCACGGGGTAGTTACATTATAATACAAAAAGACAAAGTGCAGTATGTCGTGGGACGCGGTGATCTTTTTCTGCAAAAATGTTATATCGCAAAAAGAAGCAGCGGAATAGATAGGGTAGATGGGCAATCTACCGGGTTTAAGCCTGGTGCTTTGGTAAACACCCGGAAGCACCCATAAACACCCAGAAAATTGGGTGTTTAAAAAATACTCTTTTTTTTTTTAAATTTTTACAATTACATTAAGGTCGGCTTCCAGTCAAATCGGATTCAGCTGAATACCAGTATTATACGGGGAGCGGCTGCCTAGACAGAAGTTCACGCAAAATGTGGGTAACACGGTACTTCAAGGCAAGACAAATTAACTAGCTTCTTCTTTTTTTACTATTGATAGGCATACGTGTGACCGCTATCTCATCTGATGTTAAGCGATGATGCGGTCTAAGGTGGAGCACGCTTGCCTAGAAGTAACCTATTCACTCTTGACTTAAAGACTCCCAGGTTTCAGGAAACAGACTCAGGCAGGAAATTCCACTCCTTAGCTGTACGCACAATGAATGTATTCCCAAAACGTTTTGTGCGTATAGGTTGGATGTCCACCATGTACCGGTGGCACATCGCCGTACGTCTTGTAGTCCGATAGTGGAACGGGCTTGGCGGAATTAAGTAATGCAATTCCGTCGCACACTCCCCAAAATTTAACCGATAGAAAACCGACAGGCCAGCAACTCGGCGTCGATGCTCAAGACTTTGGAGCTTCAAATCGACGAGCTTATCATCGCCGATGATCCTCTTGGCTCGTTTTTCAATTGACTCGAGGGCATCAAGCTGGTATCTGAGTGAATTTCAACAGGTCCTATTAAATCTTCATTTCCGTGTTTTTTTTCATCTTAAGGTTTTTTTTTAATAAAAAACGCTTTTATTAAAGTTTTTGATAGTGTATATATTCTTGCTTAATGTCTAGCAGATAACTTAAAAAACTAACGAGATATCAGGATTAAAAATTTCTGTGCCACGGCGATGAAAAATGCGTGCACGGCAATGAAACAAGCGTCCACGGCAATGAAAGAACTGTGGCCCATGGCAATGAAAGAATCAATCCACGGAAATTAAAAAAATATTTTATCTATTGAGATAGACAGAATAAAAATGACTGTTCATAAGAGGTCTTGATTCCAACACTTGAATGGGAGTAAAATTTGGGTATGGAGATATTACAAAAAAAGAATGAGAGTACAATAAGTAAACAAAGACTGTTGAATTACACTCGCAACACTACTTAGAGACTTTAATACTACAGTCTTTCTTTTCTTATACATGACGAGTTTTGTACTGTCAGTAATCGGTATTACCTGTATTACAGGTGATAAAAGATGTTTTCTTTGCCCAATCATACCATGGCAATGAAAACACAAGTCACGGAAATGAAATACCTGGCCACGACAATGAAACTAAATTGTTTTGCAAGGCATGGCAATGAGATTTTTTTCATTGCCGTGTCTTTTTTTTCATTGCCATAGCAAATTTTGGCCACGAAAACCACGGCAATGAAAGCACGGCGATGAAAATCAAGGCAAAAAAATATAATAACAAAAAATCTATTAACTATTGGAAGAAATAAACACTTCACAAATTAACATATGACAAATGGTGTTCTATCGATTGCTTACTCATGAAGACAAACTTATTCAAATATGAGCTATACTTATCCACGGCGATGAAAGAAAAAATGTCCAGTAACATAAAAATGTAATACTTTCATTTATGGCGCGAAAACGCAGGCACGTGTGTACGTCCTTCCACGTCGAGCACTTAGGTGGCACTAATATGCAACGTTTAGCATACCGGGAGGGGGGACCAAAGTCGTAGGTAAAGCAATATCCTTGAACATGATTAGGACACGGCGATAAACGGTAGTTCTGGGACAAATTATTTTTTATTAACCATTCGTTGTATTGTTTTAATATTTGAATAAATGTATTCCGTAACAATACTTTAACTATTCATGTATCAAATAAAACTAGGTTTTAATATAAATAACCAATAGATTTTTATCAATGAGGAATAATACACAACAAGGTGAAGTGTGGACAAACACGGCAATGAAAGATTTCGAGGTTTAATTAATTTTTTTGGAGTATCCATTAATCCAATTAACAAAATATTTAGTGCTACACATAGATTACTATTTCACCTAACCGAAAAAAAATGTGAGAATATTATAACTATGTTTTTAAGTACCGATTTCATTGATGCCACGCAATTTTCGGTCCCAGGAAATTTACCCATCTGGCAGATCCGTCCCAAAGATGAGACCAGTACTCCATACACGATCGAACATACGCTTGATACAGTTTAAGAAGCTGTTCCGGCGTAAAGTACCGTCCCACCTTTGCCAGAATCCCCAACTTTCTAGCAGCCACTTGAGCCTTGGCCTCTATGAAGGGGTGATGTTGATGAAATTGAGGGTAGATGTTAATGTAACACCAAGGATCTCAAGTTGTTGCTATTCCATGAATTCGCACTAAGCGATTCCAAACGTCTTTTATAATGCGGACAGCAAAAGAGTGGAATTCCCTGCCTGCGTCTGTGTTTTCGAACGCTTACAACCCTAATCTCTTCAAAGTTAGAGTTAACAGGCTCCTTCTGGGTAAGCTCGCTCCATCGTAGACTTTGTCTCTGTCATTTCTGACCAAGACTAAGGTCAAGAGCAAACCCAACACAAATAATAAAAAAAAAACAATTTCTGTCGGCGAAAGCCGTATTGTCGGTCACTAAGGATATCGTTAGCTTCTAGGTATGTCAGGAGCTTACAATTCAGTACCCGTTCCATACTCTTACAGAGTACGGACGTTACCGAGATGGGTCTATAATTTGACGGGTCGGCTCGACTACCCTTCTTGGGCACGGGCTGCACGTTAGCTTGCTTCCAAGCCTTCGGCACTTTCCCAGTCTCAAACGAAGGCTTGTCAAGATCGGAGACAACTCAGGCGCACAAGTCTTCAGTACAATTGCTGGAATCCCGTCGGGGAATTTATATGGAATTCAGAGCTGACAGGATGCGTACCGCTACTTTGCTTAGCTCAGTCGAACTACAGATTCCTTTCCACCACACAATGGGCTCAATCAAATGTGACTGTTCCTAAATTACCCCAGGCTGATAAAATTTTCGTTTTTCCTAAATTACCCTAATAGATAAGGTCAGTCCCCCCGTAGGTAAAGGAACACGCCCCAACCGCCGCGTGTCCCCGTAGGATACGAAGGAATTTATAGTTCGACTGAGCTAAGCAAAGTAGCGGTACGCGTCCTGTCAGCAGTACATCAGCAGCAACCGAGCGTTCCTTCAGTATTCAAGGATATATACATTATAACAAAACATATCGACTTGCAACGGAAAGAGCCGCAAAAATTTCATATATATGTTACAACTGGAATCTTTAACATAAACATAACATACAATTAGATGAATAAAATGAAGACGAAAACATAATAGAGAGTTTTATAAACCAACTTAGTGAGAGCTATCAGTTAAAACGGAGAAAATGAAAACGGAATAGAAAGTTCTATAGACCAGATGATATTGGATGACTAAAACGGTGTATGTTACCTTCAACGTCAGGGGAAGCCAGACAACCTTTGCATTTTGTCGTCTGTGACGATGATAATGGAGAACCCGATAGTGATTGATTGTTAAGTAGGTACTTTGTTTTTTATTAGCATCATGAAAAGGTCTTTTCTTGCATTATTTGATTTCACCTAATCATGTATAATTAACTAAAAGAATAATAATTAAAAACTAAAGGTTATGTATATAAAAAATCATTTACACCCGAAATTTGGGTGGAAATCGGGTGTTTATCCCAAAACACCCGGTTTAAACCCACCTGGGTTTAAACCCGGGTGGGTGGATTGCCCATCTATAATAGGAAGATTTCCAGTGCTCGCCCGGCCCGCAATAGACGCACCAGGCGTCGGCAGCGGGTAGATTTAATGCCTTCTTCCGGTCCCCCTTTTATTTATTTTTTAGTGATGGTAAATCATCCAATGACTTCTCCCGCTCTGGGTGGAGCGGGAGGGAGTGTCAGACTTCTACTAGGTAACTAAAACCCATCCATGTGTCGGCAGGCCCGTTCTTTCGGTCCGCTTAAATTGGAGACGGCGAACTCAAGGACCTGAGCCGCCACCCATCATACCGCGTGTATCTGACATCGACGCACAAACGATTTCCATGGGTCCAGGTCATGATTCTAGGCCTGAGGTGGTAGCTGTTTTTCATGTAGGTTTCTTGGGGAGAAAAGGTGTCCCAAAGGTGTTCCTACTCATGGAACGGGGAACAACGGTACATGCGCAAAAGCAGTCGTGGGCCTAAGCTATCATGATCATTGTAATATTAGTATTGAATTTATTGAAAAAACAAGCTCGTGGCTAGATAACAATAGCCACACGGGTCGATCTTCCAGGTTAAGCGACGCTTGCCAAGGTTGGTCTGTGGATGGGTGACCATCTTAACATACGTAGGTTCCTCCGTGCCTCGGTGCTCACGTTAAGCCGTTGTCGCTCGGCTGTCATTTGTAGATATTTGGCAGTCGTTATGGACAGCCAGTTAATCTGAGTCCAGTCTTGCCATGAAGTACCCTGATAATGGGTTGTGGAGGTCTGGTAGCCAGCCGCTCCACGTAAAAAACTGGTACTCAACTGTTTCCGGTTTTATTGGAAGCCGACCCCAATATAGTTGGGAAAAGGAAAGCAGAAAATTATAGAAAATACAAACCGTGGTCACTTGAGTCGGTTTTAACCGTGGTGTTGATGTTTTTAACTGTCTCATTTGTAACTTTTGAGTATTTACCCGGTTCGTTTATAGCATTAGAGGTTTCGCTTGGCTTATTTGTAGCATTAGAGATTTTGCCCAGCTCATTTGTAGCAATAGAGTTTTCAGCCGCCTCATTTGTAGCATTAGAGTTTTGGTGTGGCTCATTTGTAGCATTAGAGGTTTTTTCATTAATTTTTGGAGAGGGAACGCATGTGTTGTCAGAAATTAGCAGTACGTTGCTGTTTTCACAATAACTTTCAGCAGCTGAAAAAAACACCAAATATAAAATTTAAAATTCTTGACTAAACCCCAGTTTTAGAAAAGAAATTATTGACGTGTCACAGCATAAATGCTACTCAAGTGATAAAACGACATCCTAGACATTGATTGAAATTCTGAGATCAGCCAAAATTCCTCAATGTCTATAGTTTGAAGCATTATTATAACCAGTGTGTTCTATCCACCATGAAGTATGATGCTGAGACATGGGCGCTCACGCAGGACACTATGAACTAGAAAATCAGAGTGACACAGAAAGCCATGAAGCGTTCTTTACTTGGCATAAGACCGAGTTCTAAACGTCGAAATCTGAAGACGGACGAAGGGATGGTAGAACGAAATCAGGAACTTGGTGATGACAGGTGGAACAGGACAGTGAGCGAGTGGCGTCCAAGGATTGGAAGAAAGGTTGGTCGTTCAGCGACGACATGGGTCGGCAGACGAGATTTTTGCCATCACTGTTAGAACCTGGAACATGGCTGTTTGAAGAGCTCGTGGCTAAATAATATCAGCCACACGGGTCGATCTTTATGGTTAAGCAACGCTTGCCAAGGTTGGTGTGTGGATGGGGATGGGTGACCATCTTAACATACCGAGTTCCTTCCATGCCTCGGAAACCACGTTAAGCCGTTCGGACGCCAGTCTCACCAAGAAGTACCGTGTTACCTAGTTAATGGATTGTGGAGTTCTGGTAGGCAGCCGCTCCACATAAAAAACTGGTATTAAGCTGAAACCGTTTTGACTGGAAGCCGATCCCAGTATAGTTTGGAAAAGGCTAGGCAGATGATGAAGTAGACGGATACGATGGAATGATTTGTTTTTCAAAAACTGACTTGTATGGCGTCGATCCATTGTGCGGCGTCGCAAGCGGCAATACAAACATAAGGTAGCACCCAATAATGCCCGCCGTAGTGATACCCGCTGCGTGCTACACCGCGGGCATATCGGCTGGCACTATTCTGCACGCCGCGCACCACGCGCCTGCTTCTTCATAAACAATATCGTGCATTGCCATACGTTTTTATTTGCGCGTGTGATGAGGCGGGCCGAGGCACGCGTCGCCTGGCCGTAAACAGAAATAAACGTCCAATGCACCGCGAGACCACGCGAGACGCCAAGCTGCACACGACGCTTCTCCGTAAACGCGGCTTAACAAATTACGGTAGGATCTTATAAAATACTTAGTTACATGGTGTAACAACAACAACACACTTCGGCAGGAAATTCCATTCAATTCAGGGATTTTGTGCTTATCCCACCCGGATTATATCAATATACATGATGATATTTATATTAATTGGTATTGAGTTGGGCACCGTGGAACAAGTCCTTTAATCGCGAATTCAGATACTGCTTTAAGGTCAGGTATACCGAGCGAAGTAGGTGCACGGTTCATTGCGCGTAAAGTATGGAAACGTGTCTAACGTTTCCATACTTTACGCATGACGAACCGCGGCGGCGTGAAGCCGCTGTATTATATAATCATTTACTATTAAAAGAATTGAACTATTTTGCAAAACTTAACCACAAATTATTCTTCTTTATGTAATTGACTTCTATTAGATAATTATGGTTTTTGGAAGTAAAACTTTCATATGCTTCAAGAATAATAAGAAAAAATAGTCGAATTTAGCCTCCAATTCGGTTTTGTTTTTATCGAGTGAAGTTTTCGCTATTATGTTTTGAACCAGAAATTGTCAAAGTACATAAAGTAAACTTCAACATGTTTTTTTTTTGGCTTTAAACAATCACTATTTGTTTGTTTAATATTGATTCAAAGTGATGGAATATTCGGAAAATTGGGAATACCTGACCTTAAGGAATAGTCACACGTAGGGACTACTCACACTGATTCAGCTCTATTCAGCTTATGCCTCAGAAAAATAAAAAAAGTATAGACAGACCATTGCGCTCAAAAAGTGAGGCACGTAATATGAAGACGATTCGGCAATATGAAGACGACGCGCGGTAGTCTGCCACGAGTGAGCGAGTGCGCGAGACGTAATTTTGGTGAAATAATAATTGCGAAATTATGCCGTCTTGCGTCATACACTGCTGCAAAAACAATTCATGTTTTCAGAAAAAGTTTTCTGGGATTACTTTTCACAAGTAAGTATCCGATTTGATGTGTAATTTAAACTAAATCGTAAAATGTTTGTCATCATTTCTCGGAACACGAATTCTAGACGCCATAGTGTCAGTGTTGCAAGTTAAGTACATTATCTTTTCCCAAAAGTAAGGGAAGTTGTGATTTTTTACGGAGACTTTACAACTAAGTGTGTTTTAGGAAATTTCGCTATTGCACATTTAGTTTTGGAGTATATTAGGTAGGTACTCATGTTATTATGCATGATACGTAAGTATTTATAAAATTAACTTATAATAAATATTAAAAAAATAGTCATGTTTGTTATGATATTTTATAGGTACATATAAAAAAACTGACACAACATAAGGGGCATTAGTTATTTTAATTTACGTAAGTTTTGTGTTTTGTAAAATTAATTATTGATGTTAATATTAAAATAAATGGCTCTCATGAAACTTAATTATCTTTCATTTCATTCAACCAATACAAATAAAACATAATACTACATAATAATGAAACTTCACTAAAGTATATCTCTCGCACTTGGGAGTCGCAGCACAACGCTTGCAACATTTTTCTCTAGCACACATGCGCAAATCTACGATATCTTACACCAAGTTACGCACACGAAGCCGAGACTTGACCTCACTTATTTCGTCGCGATTGTTTACGACGGCTCCGTCTATACTTTTTTATTGGTCTGAGGCTTATGCCTATAGAAAACCACCATTTAGCTTTTTTGAACAATTTTGGTCACACTTATACACTTCCGCTTCTATCAGCCGCGTACAGCGTCGTAAGAATGAGAAGACGGCAGAACAGCGCTGAACTCTATCTATAGCACTCGCATGATAATAATAGCATATTTGTCCTCATTTTATATTGTTTGCCGCGAAAGCTGACGCGAAAGCTGAAGCAGACGCGGAGAGCTGAAAGGACGCGTTCGTGTCTCAATACATAATAGTTGTTTTCTGTGGGCATGATCAGCAGTGCTATTCTGTAACAACATTTTCGTGTCTCGACAGCGGAATCCGACGTGAGTTTCAAATTCGTACAAATATAAGACCTTATGATGTGTCAAATAAAGTTCACTTTGTAAGCTTAGTCACTCAGGTGAAGTCGATATCGAAGTGGTTATTTACAGAATAGACTAGCTGAATAGAGCTAAATAATGAATAGTACCTTAATCGTCTGAAAAATCGTAATAAATTCGAATACAATGTAGTTTCCAATCATACTCACTTGTGCTACTAGGTTCCTTTATACTAGGCAGCTTTTCTTGATGTATCAACAAAGTTTTATTCTTCACAAAGCGACTTATGTACTTGAATTCATTGTTATCACCATTTACAGTATAATATATACAACACAGAATGGTACCATTGTGTTCCGCTGTTAGTGTTAACTCTGATTCTGTTTGGTTTTGGACAGTAATCCTGTTTTTTGTAGTATCAATCCAGCCCACTTGTATATCTACAACATAATATTTCAATATTATAGTTCGTAGCTTTGACAACAGCCGCACGTATTGATCTATAAGGTTAAGTAATGTTGGCCGAGTTTTGTCAGTGGATGGGTAACCAAGCATCTTAACATACCGAGAGGAAAGAACGTTACGTCCTGATTGTCATTTGTAGACATTACCAATTATAAGAAGCCAGAAAATCTTGACACCAGAGACCCTAGCACGAATGTTTTGGCGTATAGTAACGTTAATGAAAGTGAATTTTGAATGTAAAAAACTACAACCCCATACATAATATTTTGATTTAATTTTATGCGACATATACAATTTGTTTCATACAAAAATGTGAATATTGTATCCAATTCAAGTAAATATCATGTTCGAAACGAGTATACAGCCGCACGGGTCTATCTTTAAGGTTAAGCTAAGGTTGGTCTATGGATGAATGACCATCTTAACATACCGAGTTTCCTCCGTGCCTCGAAAAGCCGTTGGTCCCGGTTGTCATTTGTAGATCTTTGGCAGTCGTTACGGATTGTCAGCCCGTTCCACCATCGAACCACAAGACGTACGGCCATGCGCCACCGGTACATGGTGGACATCCCACCTATACGCACAAAACGTTTTGGGAATACATTCATTGTGCGTACAGCTAGGGAGTGGAATTCCCTGCCGGAGTCTGTGTTTCCTGATAGCTACAACCTGGGAGTCTTTAAGTCAAGAGTGAATAGGTTACTTCTAGGCAAGCGTGCTCCACCTTAGACCGCATCATCGCTTAACATCAGGTGAGATAGCGGTCAAACGTATGCCTATCAATAGTAAAAAAAAGAAGCCAGTTAATCTGACTCTAGTCTTGCCTTGAAGTACCGTGTTACCCAGTTAGTGGGTTGTGGAGGTCTGGTAGGCAGCCGCTCCCCGTTAAATACTGGTATTTAGCTGAATCCGGTTTGACTGGAAGCCGACCCTAATGTAATTGGGAAAAGGCTAGGCAGATGACGTTACGTTACTATACGTCAAACACATTCGTGCTAGGCCCTCAGTCTTGCCAAGAAATACCGCGTTACCCAGTTAAGTACTTTTGATGTTCAGATTTAATAGGCAGTCTTCCACGTAAAATTCTGGTTTTTAACGATAGGTATATGGTTTGACTGGAAGCAAACCGAAATAAAGTGGAGAAAGGGTAAGGTAAATGATAATTTTAATCGTAAAGCTACAAATTCTTTGGGATAAATATTTTAAGTAACAGTTCTGCTGACCCTACTGTAGAGCAGTCTCAGTGTGGCTGTTGAAGAGTCATAGAACAAAAGTTTTTGATTATGATGTTAACATAGTCCTGAGAGGTTGTCGGTGTTTTACAAATAACCCTGTACCTACGTACAAAGCAGAAACAAAAACAAGAGAAATTAATTTTACAAAACAATAAAGCTGTGTGCCTCACGACTGCGTCAAACAGGTCCAGTTTAGAAAAATGCCATGCAATATTTTGTCTTACTTAGTTCCCACTGTTTAAAACAACACGAATGTATGCGAATCACATGAATTTTCAAACATTTCATACAAGAAAGGAGTTAAAATTTAGCCATATGGCTAGCAAAATTTAAAAGAGTCAAAATTCTACCAACCGTATAGAAAAGAACACAACCCAAAGAAACTTGTAGACTGATCTTATAAAAGGAATAACACGCTTTGAACATAAAGTTTGTTCGAATTTTAAATTACAAAAACAAACGAAGTTATCAAACAATAACTTGACTCTGGCAAATGCACTAGATGTGCGAAGCCAAACTCCTCTGAGGAGGGAAAAAAAAGGCAATAAACTTATGTCACTGAGAAATAAATGTTATATTTAAATAGGTATTTAAATATAACATTTATACAAAGAAGATATTATAGAATAAAATATTAAAAATAAAGCTGGCACTTACTGTCGGACAAATGCGAATATGCTTGACAACTAAACTTAACCGGTGTTGTGTTTTCAAAATTAATTACTTTATCAATTTCATATTCATCTGAAATATAAAAAAAACAGTTAGGCTGCGGTTCCAGCTGCAAACTACTCGCATACAAGTTAATAGTCGATTATGAAACTTGGGGATAAAACGGTGTCTTAGGACACGGGCGTCATATTGAATCCCGAACACAATAAAGGGAGTTAATTCTGAATGCAGCGAGGGATTCAAGCTAGCCCAAGTCAAAGACACCTTTATCATTGAGGAACATACTCTACTTTTCACGCCTACTGTACATGGTGTAAGGGACAGCCCTCCACAAACTGATAGGGTGATTTAAGTATATCGTAATAAGTTGACCGGTACATGAAATTATTTCAGGAACTTTATGGGAATCCAATAAAACTGTTTTGTTTAATTACCTCACACGCAATGTATCGCTATCGCTGCAAAACGCACGCAGCGAACGTCAGCGCAGCGAGCTTTCGAAAGGACAGCCGCGCTCGCGCCACGTGTTTAACAGCTGATTTCATGCGTCGTTCATTAGATTTTTTTTTTCATTTTTGCTGTGTTATTTACATTAATGGAGTTCTGCATACAGATAATGTAACTTTACATTGAAATAAAGCAATAAAAACTGAATAAACGAAAAAAAAACAAAACCTGAGAAAATTTCCACTGGAATATGATTCAAAATAAGGAGCTGATTGCACACTGTTAATTTGTGGAGGGCTGTCCCTTACACCGTGTATAATTACTACGTTTGATAAGTCGGTGACTTTTTGAATTTTTAGTGCATCAGTGCTGCCGACAACTGCCATCTAGGCTGCTAACAAATTTTTAGCAAGCTACGTTTTATATTTTGTGTTTAAAAGCAGATAAGACCCATACTGTACCAATACATATTGCAAATAAATGATTATGATATGATTATGATAAACTCTCGAATTTTAACAAAAATGGAAAAAATATAGTAATAATAATAATAACCCTACCGCAGTATCTCTACGTTGACGTCGTGGTGGGGCTTGCGCGTCCCGATGGACCTTAGGTCATACCTAAGGTGAGGGGCCAGACAAAAAGAGATACAATCCGCAAGGCAGTTTTGTGGCGAACTGTTGGGCAGTAGCGACCCCACGAACCTTATCTCCCGGGAGAAGTCTTGTTCCTCATCTACGGCTTGCCTTTATTGGCTGGCCAGTGTGAAAACTGACGAGGAACAGAGCTCCTACCTCTTTCTTGCCTTAATTGGCCGGTCTGAGTGGAGATTCGCTAGAGCACACGTGCTCGGGAGAAGGATTTATAATCCAGTAAAACGCTGGTAGGGATCTTGACCGCACTTCCGGGATTGTCCTGATAGCCATGGTATACCTCTCCACTCCTCTAGCACCTCAGGCTATGTTGCCTCCTTGGCGCTACGTCACTTTGTGCTAGCGACCGTTTTCGGGGGCCCATTCATTGAGTGTGCAAGTCAACCCCTGCCATTTAAAAGCCGTGTATATTGTTAGTGGTCAGGCAGGGGCCAATAGTTCTTCTATAATAAGCGATTATCAGTCCACTAAACCACCCAAACCCGTAGCATTTCATTTTTTGTTTCCATATTCTGCAATAGTACTGCTCCAACCGGGGATTGTCCTTGGGAATACTTTCAGTGCATACAGGGATAATCGCCGGTTGGTGCCCCATTACATTTGAAATTTCTAACGGGGCCTCTGCGAGTTGGTTTCGGCCCCTCGTATGCCTACCAAAGGACCGGGTCTCCAGGAACCCGAGAAAGTAAAAAAAATAATAATAAAATAAATACTTTCAGTGCATACAGGGATAATCACCGGTTGGTGCCCCATTACTAAGCAACCTAATGCTTGTGTTATGGTAACGAGATGGCTGATAAACTACTTATATACATTTTTTTTTGTAAATACATACATATTATAGATAGAAAAACACCCAGACTCGGAACAAATACTTGTAGGTCGTACAAATATTTGTTCCGTGCGGGAATCGAACCCGCGACATGCTGCGCAGCAGTCAATCGCTCAACCACTGCGCCAACCGTGTCGTCGAAAAAGTGAATTTTGTGTGCTTATTAAGCTTTGTTTTTTGCGTAAAATACCCACCAACGACACCAAGAAAAGGCTCGATAAATACTATGGGGATTCTGCACTATTAGTTTCAATGATTAAGAAGTGGTTTACCGAGGTCCGTTGTGGTCGTATCAGTACAAGTCACAAGTGACGCCGAACGGTCAGGTTACCGAAAAAAGGTCGTCATGCCAGAAAACGTTGATAAAATAAAAGACTTATCAAACGTAGTATGTAGTGATTCATATACCTAATAACAATGGATAGCTGGTACTTCAAATATAATCGATCGACGATCCTTAAATATTTTGCGCCCAGTAGGTGGCCACGTTCACTGCGGCATCAGTGGCACTCATCCTAATGAGTGCTCTTACACCTGCACCATTGAGGTACCTATACCTCAATGGTGCAGGTGTAAGAGCACTTGGGACACTCCAACAAGAGGGAACGCAGAGCTAAGAGGCTCATTGGCGACGTAAAACTGGTGGATGCCAAGCTACACAGCTTGGCTCATCGCCGCAAGGTTGCCTGCTTGTCGGTCTTCTACAGATTGTACTTCGGAGAGTGTGCTCAGGAACTCCACGACCTCATCCCACCAGCCCCCTTCTACCATCGGACATACAGACGCACTGCAACTTGCCATCCCTACCTTGTTGCTATTCCTCCAACTCGCACTAAGCGCTTCCTAGCGTCTTTCATAATGCGCACAGCAAAGGAGTGCAACTCTTTGCCTGCGTCTGTGTTTCCGAATGCTTATAACCCTAATCTTTTCAAAGTTAGAGTGAACAGGCTAGTTCTGGGTAAGCTCGTTTCATCGTAGACTTTGTCTCTGTCATCTCTGACCAAGACTAAAGTCAAGAGCAAACCCATACCAAGTAAAAAAAAAGAGGGCCATATTTTGGATGGGGGACCCCACACTCACACTTGGTGTTAAGCGGATCTGTGAAACCCCTTTTTGCCAAGTTGTATTTGTAGCGGTCTACTTGGATGCGCTAATGATTGAGCGTTTTCCGTGTAGGCCACTGCAGTTCACAACCAGTAGGCTAATTCACGCAACTAAGTAAGTTTTGTTACAGTGCAGTTGAAGTTAAGTTTCGATCAAAACAACGCTTTGCGTATTCTCTACCGCTGTCAGACACGCTCGCGTCAAGTTTGCGTCACGCTAGCGCAATAACGGCATTCTACTGTTGCGCGTCTTTGGTGCGTGCTTCGGAACGCAACATGATCGGTCTTCTACTATTGGACGTCTCAAAATGACAGCTAATAAGTTTAAGTTAATGTTTTTATATTATAATAACGTCATTTTCATTGAAATGTAATCAATTATATTCGACTACTAGCTTCTGCCAGCGGCTTCGCCCGCGTGATCCCTAGGGAACATATTCCCGGGATGAAAAGTAACTTATGTGCTATTCCAGACTATAATCTATCTTTGTTCTAAATTTCATTAAGATCCGTTAAGCCGTTTTGGCGTGATTGAGTAACAAACAACCAAACTTTCACATTTATAATATTACTCGTTTGGTGTAAAGCGAAATTATAACCATCTTCCCCTCGACATTATAATTATTAAAGGATATTGCAAACTGTCGTAAGCCGTTTTCCGAAGCTACTCGCTAGCCTCTAGGCGCCAAGCTAGCCGCCTGCCTGCTAGTCTATTCTGTAAATAACCATTTCGATATCGACTTCACCTGAGTGACTAAGCTTACAAAGTGAACTTTATTTCACATATCATAAGGTCTTATATTTATACGAATTTGAAACTCACCTCGGATTCCGCTGTCGAGACACGAAAATGTTGTTACAGAATAGCACTGCTGTGCGTTCGCGACCACAAAAATAATCCTTATAGCATGATTCAGTATTCACGCGCGATGGCTTATTATTAGCGTTTTTCATGTATTAACTTTGGTGTTTCTATACCGATTTCTATGATTCTTTTTTTATGGAATAGTTAATAATGTTAACTTTTATTCATGTTAATTAGGGACGACTGAGAGTTTTATAAACGTAAGAGTAGACAAATACAATCAGAAAGCTTCGAACTGCTAAGCTATCGGGAGTTACACGTGTTATTGTTCGTCAATCATAAAAGATAGACATATGCTGTCGTTGGGTATTTTTTATATAATTTTAAGGAGAACATTTCCGTCATACATGATTTCTATGTAGCAGCTTTCACCATTAAGGTTGCACACGCGACGGAAGCTTAAAAAATGGAGTAACTTCTCCCGTTTTCCCAACATTTCCCTTCACTGCTCTGCTCCTATTGATTGTAGCGTGATGAAAAGTATACTATAATATTTTTGTTTCTATAACGGTTATACAGACAGACAGACCGACAGACAGACAGACAGACACAAATTGTACTGATTGCATTTTTGGCATCAGTATCGATCCCTAATCACCCCCTGATAGTTATTTTGGAAATATATTTCATGTACAGAATTGACCTCTCTACAGATTTATTATAAGTATAGAATAGAATATAGAATAGATTTTAATGTACAGAATTGACCTCTCTACAGATTTATTATAAGTATAGATAGAAGATTTAGTGAGTAATATTTTTCTCTCCACTATACCTACGTAAGTTTGCTCGAGTTTGGCTGTCATGCAGTTCACGCGCAGCTTACGCGCAGTTCAAAGATTACAAGAATACCGTCTATCACTCAAACTTAACTGCAACTGCACTAAAACTTAATCGGCGTGTCATAAAATTACGTGAATTAGCCCTCTGGTGGGAGGTGCTCTTGAGGTTTCGAGATTTCGGGTGGTGGTGGGTGCAGTGCTTCCCACAACTTGCCTCTCACTTTGGAAGTCTGGTCCCGGACAGCCAGCGAAGAAAGCTCATGATCGTAGTGGGGATGTCGTGAATCGGATTCTTTTTATATTTCTCAACCGTGCTTGCAACATCCCTCAAAAGTTGAAATATTTAAACTTTAGTGTCAAATCTAAAACAGATATCTCTAATGCAATCCACAGATCAGCGGCCCAAAAAGGCCACTTTAGCAGAATCAGAAAGCAAATTACGCTACCCGTCACTGTATTTTTTTCTAACAACCTTGAACCTAATGTGTTAGCGATAAAGATGAAAATTAAATTTGATAGATTGTTGGGTCACTAATATTATGATTATATAATAATTCTACTAAAGTCTTTCTGTCTGGCCTTTTGAGCCCCCCATATCATTGATTTTGATTGTAATTCTAATAAAAAACGTATACATACAGAAACCATCGTCTCGTAGATTGATCCACGCTTTCTTCCGTCCTGGACAATATGTATTGGCTTTCATGACACCTACGGTTCCGTTGGAAACAATGCTGATCGCGCTATATATAGCAGTATTGTTGTCGAACTTCTCCAATTCAATTGTTAGTTGAGTATTTATCGCTTCTATAGCTGGTAACTTGATAATGAAAGGGTCTGAAACACATTTTTATCTAATATAATTTATTGTACACCAACATGAAAAAGTTGGCAATCTGTGAATGAATTAAACAGACTTAGAGCCCTTACGACAAGACTTTTTGTTTGATATACCACACGGTAGAGTTGTAAAAACTTTATTTAATTTTATTTTTATTGACCATCCGCAATAAATTGACCCCATTTTCAAAAATGTATTTATTTTCATTACACGTCCGTATTTGGGTCACAGATGTTCATATGTAAATATTCAAAGCGGCGTACTACATTACACACGTACATTACTGCATTTTTATGTGTGTACATAAATAGTAAAATAAATAAATAAATAAGCCGCTTTGACGAACGCGAAGTGCTGATTCAATGCGGCGTACTGCATTTCAGCGAAATTGAAAAACGCGAGGTAGCCGCGTTCCATTACAGAGGTGTTTTTCAATTCGGCGCACTCGTGTTATATGATTTAACTTACCATTTTCAGCATCGTTGACTTGATTCCATTGATGGTATGACGCCCTGCGTACAGGGTAAAGCGACAGATCTACATTCGTCATACAGATTAGACTGTTTACTTCGCTTACAAGCAATGCAGATCCTGAAAATAATATTTCGGGATTAGCAAATCTTGGTCATCACTGACATCGGTTAGAGTAACCATCAGTTCATGTTGTGCTGTTACCCGACCAGCAACAAGTTACTGGTCATGGTTATTTGCTACTTAGCTCGACCTGCTTGACCGTATGTATAAGGAGTATCTATGCGAAATTTGAACACATTCGATTCAGTAGTTTTTTCGACAATTGGAAAATAGAGTAACAAACAAATATCCATCCAACCTTCCGCATTTGTAACAGTATACCCAGACGATTTTAAGGGCACACACACCACATATACATCGAAATCAGTTTTGGCGAAGATTTTAAGTCATGAGGTGAGTAGGATTAAGTTCTATAAATGAAAATTACGAGTCCACATTATGTAATTCAAACTATAGCCAAACCAAGTCAGGAGTACCCCAAGGAAGTATAATTGGGCCATTACTTTTTCTTTTTTTACATTAACAACTTACCCACAACAATAAAACAATGCTTTTTTTCTGAAGATATATCGATCATACTAACAAACGATAGTAAATCAGAAATAGTTAGATTATCGTGATCTATTTCTGATTTACTATCGTTTTTGTGTGTAAATTTTAATGACACAAAAACGCAAACTTTAAAATGGCTTGATAACTGTGTATGATCTCTGTGCAAATATAAGTAAATTCAAATTCATAAAAATGTTCCAAAAAGTATGTTGTATAGCTTGGGCCAGGTCCTTGTACACTATACTTAAAAATAGGGAAATACATTTAAAGCAGTTCTCAATTGTCCAATTTCTTTAAAATGAATTTGGTTGCTGGTAAAACACAAGTAATAATAACATTTGAAACTGCAACACACAACAAAAACCCGTCATGGCGGTAAGCTGTAATTTTGATTGATTTGAGATTTATTTCTGACATGTTTATTTACCGACAACGAGACGAACGTGACTGAAGTGACATTGTTGTGACGACAGTTACCTATCATTCTATGATCTTTGGTTTACTGTCAATGTTTTAAAGCACACAGTAACTAAATCAGTGTGACGCCATGTTGAAAATCGATAAAAGTTATTTATAAACATAAATAAAATTAACTACGACGATAGTTAATATTTAAATGAATTGTCTGTTTTTTTCCCGAATTCTATGGATTTTTTCTCTTTTTTTGAGGTAGTGTACATAGACCTGGCCCATTTTGACTTATGCTTTGCTGAGGATACGGACTTCTAACTCTGCGAGAGCTCTACAATTATACAGGGTTATTTGTAAATATACAGGCTTATTTGTAAAACACCGACAACATCTCAGGACTGTGTTACTAACATCATAATCAACAACTTTTTAACCGACTTCCCAAAAAAGAGGAGGTTATCAATTCGGTTGTTTTTTTTATGTTTATTACCTCATAACTCCGACAATTATGAACCGATTTGAAAAATTCTCATCAAATCAGATTGGTCCCATTTAAATTTTATGAAAATCGGTTACGAACTTTTGATTTTAAATCGAAATAGCTGGAATTCGTCTACTTATTGGATGACATAAAACTATCATAGTTTTATGTCATCCAATAAGTAATCGAAATTGCGTATTTTGCTTTTCTGCGATTTTGCAGTGGTGTTGTTAGGTGTAGGGTCCCACTAACAAGTAAAAATAAAAAAAAAATTACAAAAAAATACAATCGACTTCTAAAAAAAAACACTACAAAGTAAAAAATAACTTTAATTTCGGAAGTCGGTGTCAAAATACGAAGAAACTAACAAAAACCACCGACTTCCGAAATTAAAGTAATTTTTTACTTAGTAGTGTTTTTTTTTGGAAGTCGGTTGTATTTTTTTGTAAAAAGTTTTTTGTTCTATGACCTTCAAAAAATTCATGATGTTTTTCGGGTGCAAAAAAAGTGCTTAAGAGCAATCTATCCTAATATATATTATCAGCTCTATAACATCATGCAGACCTCTGTCAACCCCTAGACCAGATTGGTACAAAGCAGTATTGTCTTACTATTGCTCTTTTAATTTCCAGGCTTTAAGAGGTTAAAAATCGTAACGGTAACAGGCCTTTTTATACTGTAAGCTGGTATTTTTGCAAAAGAACTGTCTAGATTTTCAAAGCATGTGACCTACCGCTGCGGAATGTTACCACGAAATCAAAAGAGTTACCACGGCCCTGGAACACAAAAGTGGAAAGAAAAGTACACTCCCTTCTGCTTCGCCTAAAGTGGGAGGACTCATTTGATTTCCCATCCATAAAAAATAATGTGACCAACACTCAAAATATACCCGTCGTGACCCTACGTGGTTAGCCAGCATTTGTTAGGCATTCTTAGGAATGCCTACCCACAAAAGCTTTCACATTTCACGCGCGACACTTACGAGTAGGTATTTTGAGCTTATAAATAAAAATCCACAGAAAAAGAAATCATTAATTTCGAAAAAAGAATGACATGGCTTTTTTAATAAGTTTAGTTTAATATAGATATTAATTTCAATTCAAACTGATTCTAAAATCTATAATTCTATTCTATAGGTATATATATATATATATATATATATATATATATAATATTATGAAGCAGAAGAGTTTGTTTGTTTGGTTGAACGCGCTAATATCAGGAACTTTTGGTCCGATTAGAATAATTCTTTCAGTGTTAGATAGTCCATTTATCGAGGAAGGCTATAGGGTATATATATCATCACGCTAAGACCAATAACAGCGGAGCAGTAATGAAAAATGATACGCAGATGACGTTGCACGGGCCAGCTAGTAATTTATATGCATGCATTTTAAAGTTTTGATAATCGCCTACGCCATGCAACCAATGACAGAATACCTATCACTTGTCTAGAACTAATTATCAGCATTAAATTGATATGAACGTGGCATTAAAATATTTTATCAAAGACTAAAGTAGGTACCGGAATGTTTAATGGTTATGCCAAAGCATTTACGGAACTCGAAACTCCACTACTTCTATTATAAAACTATACTTTACGCCAGATAAACGTGGAATAAAGTACATTACCCACATACATTTACTGACTTATCAGTTCTTAATTAATTATTCTAGTATCTACGAAGAGATATTGGGGAAAGGTCAATGTACTTTATTCCACGTTTATCTGGCGTAAACTATAGCTGCTGTCTAAACTGTCCCGTGCGGCTTCGCTCCCGTAAACTGGCAACTTTCTTTTTTTACATTAAAACCTTCTCCTGATAATAACAAACACAACAAAAAAGAATTAGCGAAATCGGTTCAGCTGTTCTCGAGATTTGCGCTTAGCAACACATTCAGCGATTCATTTTTATATTATAGAAGATAGAGTTTTGGACTGGTAAAAACAATAAAATTAACTTACCCGAAACTTTGATACCAGCTTCAGAATTATTAATTAAAACTGCTAAAAGGAGCACAACACTGGACATGACGCAGTCCATCGTACAACAAGCTTATTGGAACCTATAGTTTTGTGAATAATATACACATACTTATTTACATGCGAGCAAAATAGATGAACCTACCTACTTAGTAGAATATCCTCGTTGCAGGGATAATACGTACCCTTAAGGAAAATATTTCATATTTTAATAATAACATATTACTTATAACGGGTTCGCTATCCGCGCAGCCGACACAATCTATCTATACTAATATTATAAAGAGGTAACATTTGTTTGTAAGTTTGTATGTAGGGGGTAATCTCAGGAACTACTGGTCCGATTTGAAAAATTCTTTCAGTGTAAGATAGCCCATTTATCGAGGAAGGTTATAGGCTATATATCATCACGCTAAGACCAATAGGAGCGGAGCATTAATGGAAAATGTGACGCAGACGAAGTTGCGCGGGTCAGCTAGTACTATATATCTATACTAATATTATAAAGAGGTAAAATTTGTTTGTAAGTTTGTAAGTTTGTATGTTTGTAAGTTTGTATGTAGGGGGTAATCTCAGGAACTACTGGTCCGATTTGAAAAATTGTTTCACTGGTAGAAAGCTACATTATTCGTGAGTGCTATAGGCTATAAATTATAAAGATATCATGCATATTAGTCAAACTATCTCAATTTTTGTCTATCCAGGCGGAAAAAAATAGCTCTTACAACAGAGTTATTTGCGTGCGCTGCCTTATTAGTTGTATATAATTGAAAACAATGTATGGCAACCTGGTCCGCCTAGAATAGTTCTACAAAAGAGTCCGCGGCACCATATTTCTATCTTTTATATTTTAGCAGATATAGTAGCTTTTATGTGTTAAAAAAAGTATTTTTCGACGTACTTATCTTTGGACGATTTTTTAAACAACAAAATATTAAACCTTATCGAAAAAAATGTTATCATGATCACAAAAATATCATACAGATACGATTTGCCCCAAACAGTATGTCAATTGGTTGAATAGTTTCGAAGATAATATAAGATTACTAAATCGCAAAACGCCGCCCGCGCCGTCCATTCACGAACCGCATTAGAACATGCTTTGTACGGACGTTTTATACATTTACCCATAGACGGCGTTGTGCAATTACGTCATTTTTCTGAATCGTGGTGTTAAGATTTTCCGCGGATTAATGACCCTCTCCAGTTATTATTTAACTTTTGTCGTTTGGTAGGTGAGTAGTACGTAGTTGGTTGAATGTTGTTGGTCTTTAAAATTGTTTTGGTTGCTCGGTTTCTCAAAACACAATAAAATATTACTTCGTTCTCAGTCTTCGAGTTCGAAGCTGTGATATTTCTGTTTTTGGGATATCGTACAGTTTCAGCGATTGTTTATCATGCCTAAAAGGATATCACAACTTTCCCGTCAGACATCCCAGACATGAGACAAGAGCAGCTCGAATAGCCGTACGGAAGAGCCTCTCGAGGAACAGAGAAAATATTTCGCAAGCACGCGCTGGGAAATCTAGCTCCGAGCGTTCACAGCGGCTTGCTAACCAAAGCTGGAGAACATCGCAGGTCCGTGCTCGGGAATCTAGCGCTGAACGTGCACAGCGTCTCAGTGATTTAAAGCAGCAATATGTCTCTGCAACAAGGGATAGGGAGTCTAGCGCTGAGCGCTCGCAGCGGCTCGCTAGCCTAGCTACATACATATTATTATGCAATAAAAACAAAACCCTCCTTTTGGCCGTCAGGAAATAAATCATAGCAGTCAGTACTAACTGAACCACACTCATAATTTCATCACAAGTTAAAATGTTTACCGCCCAACGAAGTGGGCACGGGTCAGCTAGTAATATTATAAAGCAGAAGAGTTTGTTTGTTTGTTTGGTTGAACGCGCTAATCTCAGGAAGTACTGGTCTGATTTGAAAAATTCTTTCAGTGTTACATAGCCCATTTATCGAGGAAGGTTATAGGCTATATAACATCACGCTAAAACAAATAGGAGCGGAGCAGTAATGGAAAATGTGACGCGGACGAAGTTGCACGGGTCAGCTAGTAGTTAAATAATCAGCGAAGAACCCGTGTGGTTCATGGGACTTCGAACCGGTTAATATTTATTTTTTTTCTTTAATCACTACGTATTATAAAAGAAAGTCCTCTGCCGCGTCTGTCCGCGGTAAACTCAATAACTACTGCACCGACTTTCATGCTGTTTTCACCAATGCATAGAGTGATTCTCGAGGAAGGTTTTAATATATGAATTTTTAAGCGGGCGAAGCTGCGTGCATTTTTCGAGGTAAAGCAGCGTTTGTCAACGTCGATGCCGAAACTCCTCTGTGCCACAGGAAGCTCGTTAGGGACCGGCTGTCATTTTTAGATTTAAGGCAGAAGCTAGAACACTTGACAGCAGTCACGCCAAGGTATACGTATTACCCAGTTACAGGGTTGTGGAGGAGGCAGTCACTCCATGTAGACAGGCAGACAGAGGATGAGGATGCCGAGGCGAGTCAGTAATGATCACTATAGTAAGATGTAGGTATGGTACAGTCGTCTCAAGAGCGACTGTTGATCGTGGGCTCCTCGGTTCGATTGGGTGTTCTTGTAACCGGATTATTTTCAAAACCGTAGGATTGTATACAGGTTTACAAGTTTCAGAGTACCCTAAACCCCCATTGAAAAGGGACCATCCACCGAGCAGATCGTTGTGTGGTCTGGTGGGCAATTGCCCAAAGGTGGTTGCCGGGCTGTAGTATCTGTTTAAGTCGTGCGAAGAACTTGATAGCATGATTTTGAATTTGCCTGACTGACCTTAGGCCTATTTTTTTTTGTAGTAGGTAAATCTTGATTAGGTTATAAGTTAGTATAAGTTCTCGATAGCATCAGGATTTTTTATAGCACGTCAGAGTGAGTATCATGCGACTAAAACTATTTTCCATTGAAATGCCCACTCATCGACGACAAAGCGAGGAAAACCGACTATCGGGCCATATATAGCGAAGTTGATGAATGTTCTAATCAGCTGGTTATTTATACTTATATACCCAAATATAGAAGTAACCATAATGAACTGATGCCGCGACTTCGTGATTTTATTTTATTTAGGTATTAGAGAAAACATTCAGACATTAACCTACATGGTTCTCATAATATGATTTGACCAGTACGATTGTATGGACTTTAAAAGAGACTTTTTCCTCTGAGTTTGTTTCGGTGTTTCTTCTCAGAGCATTCAGCTAGGAAACGCCGGCCTCATCTAGTTCGAAATGACCAAAAAATATTGACGTGTAAAAGTGTTATTTACAACCTACTTACAAAATAAATATCATTTATCATTATCAAACCAACTGTGACATAATATCTATGTTAATCTTATAATTATATTAAAATGAATCCCTATTTCCCTTGGTCCCGGCATCACGCGCGAAGAGCTGGGCCGATTTCACTAATTCTTTTTTTGTTGTATTTTTTATTCTCAGGAAAAGGTTCTTACGAAATGAAATGGCGGGGACAACTACACACAAAAAAAATAAGATTGTTCAATGTTTTATCTAGTCGTAGAAACTGTATGAAGCAGGGGCTGGTCATTTACATTTGATAAGTTTTATTTATCACAAGCTGTCTCCCGCGGCGTCGCTACCGTCAATTGGCAACTTTCTTATTTTTCTCCTCCTTTTTTTATATTGATAGGCGTACGTTTGACCGCTATCTCACCTGATGTTAAGCGACCCGATGATGCGGTCTAAGGTGGAGCACGCTTGCCTAGAAGTAACCTATTCACTCTTGACTTAAACACTCCCAGGTTGTAGCTATCAGGAAACACAGACTCAGGCAGGGAATTCCACTCCTTAGCTGTACGCACAATGAATGTATTACCAAAACGTTTTGTGCGTATAGGTGGGATGTCCACCATGTACCGGTGGCACATCGCCGTACGTCTTGTGGTCCGATGGTGGAACGGGCTTGGCGGAATTAAGTTATGCAATTCCGTCGCACACTCGTCGGCGCAACACGTTTTTTTTCTTCCAGTCTGCCCTATCAGCCGTCAAACTTTCACTAACTCCCTTTTCCACCTCTCCACATGACCATACCATACAAGCGATTTCCTTTTAACTTTTCAGTCACTGGCGCCACTTTTAAACTACCTCTAATGTAGTCATTTCCCACTTTATCCATTCTTGTTACTCCACACATCCATCTCAACATTCTCATCTCCGCCACATGCAATCTATTTTCATCCGTCTTTTTCATAGCCCAACATTCTGATCCATACATTACGACAGGTCTTATCACGGTCTTGTAGATTTTGTTTTTCAACTTGAGGGGCATCCGTGGGTCGCTTCGATTAGATTTTAATATATGTATGAAAAAAAAAACAAAAACCCCTTTTTCATAAGTTTTGCATTTGTTTTCGGCGGAACATTATTTTTCTCAAAACCTATAAATGCGTTTCCGAATCGAATGCCTCATTCGTATTTTTCCGAGACTGCTAAAAAAAGTTGAACAAAAAAAGCTAGACTAGTAACGGCTGGCAAAGATGCACAAATGACAGTCCGGACAAATACTTTAACGTGCTTTCCGCCAAACGTTACATAATATCCTATTTTTTTAATTAGATAATCAAGTACCAAGTGCTTCAGTATTCACTGAATAGCTCTGGCCACAAAATGAGGTGAACAGATCAAGGTTACAAATGGTGATCGAACATGAAGACAAAAAGATCTGAACATGCCAATGTTTTAAAATTTTATTTTGGCGAGCGATGAATAGCGTGCTGTTGGCAGAGCTGCGCCTGCGGTAACCGGGAATAGCCCTGCGACTTCCGACAACGCCCAGGGCCTCTTCTGCGGTGGCTGGGGAATGAGGATTACCCCTCCATCAAGTGTCTCATCATCTCCTTCGCATGCTTACTTGCTTTACAGAAAGAAGTGACTGTTTCCTTGCCCTTTCGTTCCGTACTAAAGTTAGGACAAGGGTGAGACGCAAGAGATCGCCACTATGAGAACACGGTGGTGCTCCGCCCAAAAAGGCAGACGGGAAGCGTGGCTTAACCTCGAAGTTAACCCGTGCGGCTGTTATAACACATCTATCGCCACGAGCTTAAACTGAACCAGTTCTAAAAGCTACTTCCCGATTAGACCACATGTCAAAATAAAAAAAAAATCCTCTTCTGCCAGGGCCCGGCGGAGGTGGCATAGCCAGACTCTTGTTTCCTACGTAGTTTACCGGTTTACGCAAGACGTGCCCGCCGACCAGCGTAGGCGGCTCTCCTGCACTTTGTCTCCTATGTCACGGACATGGAGGCTGCCGCGAATTCGGGAGTTTCTCACGCGGTCCTTCCTCGAAACTCCACACATCCAGCGCAACATTTTCATCTCCGTGACCCACAGCTCTCGCTTGTGCCACTCAAGTACAGGTTACGCTTCACTTCTATATAAAAGGACAGGTCTAATGATGGATTTATAGACCTGTCCGTTCAACCAGTCACCTCACGCCATTTTGCTTACGCTGCCGTTATGCGGGCTTTGATGTCGAAATCAACGTCCCCGTACACATGAAGTACAGATCCCAGATACTTTAACTGGTCAGTACGCTCGACCACATCTTCGCCTATGAGTAGTGGTAGGGGATCTGTAGCGTTGCAAGCCATATACTCTGTCTTCGCCACATTAAGTTTCAGACCGCCTTTTTATAGCGACTCCTTCCACGCATTTGCTCGTCGCACCAGTCTTCCTCTGTCCGCATCCGCCAGTGCGATATCGTCAGCATACATGAGTAGTTAGGGGGGTTGCTCATGTGTGTTTCTAATGCTGTTTGATATTTCGTCTTATATCGCACTGAACAGGTTAGGGCTGAGAACAGAGCCTTAGTGGACCCCAACTGTGATAGGGAAGGGTTTTGTGTCACCAATAGCGGTCCTGACCAAAGATAGTGTGAACATAGACTTCGGGGACCCTTTTGGACCGCAGTGCCCACCAGATCATTTATAGGATCCATGGTCCCTAGTTCTGTGCGAAATCCATATTGACACTCCGAGACAGTACACTCCTGTCGGATCCGAGAGTCTATTACACGCTCAAAGAGCTTTATGGTGTGGGACATGACCTTTATACCGCGGTAATTCCCACACTGATCCCTTTCCCTTGAACACTGGAGTAGTAATGCTCTGCCTCCACTGCACTGGTCAGGGATTTTACCAGTGAAGAGTGCGCGGTTGAAGAGGTTGGTTAAGATGCCCACACCACGACGACTTCCAAGCTTCGATGGGGACTCCATCGGCTCCGACAGTGGCCTTCCAGTTTTTCATGTGACTAAGAACTGAGTGGACTTTCTCCGGCGTTATGAGTGGTACTAGTCCCTGATTTGGAGGGAGGTCCAGTGACTGAACCTTTTTAATATGCTGCTGGTTCAACAGCTTGTGGAAATACGAGCGCCATATCTCCTTCCCCGCAAGGTCCTCGTATAAAGGCACTTAGTGTTATCCTGCGCCGCTTTGGCCCTTGAACGTGCCAAGTTATAGAGAAGCTTCTGCCCCTCAGACGATTCAAGCGTATCATACAATAGATATATGTAGTCTTGTCTGGCCCTGGCAACGGCTCTCTTAGTGGCACGTTTTGCAACCCTATATGCGTCACGGTCTTCGGGAGATTTGGACGCTTGCCACGTTATGAAGAGATCCTTCTTCACGCTAACCTCTCTCTGGACTATGTCGTTCCACCACCAAGTCTCCTTGTCATATTTGCGTCCGCCCTTAGACATGTCAAGCACTGCTTTCGCCGCACCATTGACTGGCCTGAATCCTGTCCCATTGTCCCTGGATCTTTTCGCCATCGGCTACCGTGCATTTATCGCCAATCGATGCTAATTCTTGAGACTTGGACTTATCAAGCCGTCACCACTTAAATTGGCGTCGGCAGCGCTCAATGGGCTTGACACTGGGTCTTACGCGGAGATCCATGACAAGGAGACGGTGTTGTGCAGTAAAACTCTCACCGGGTATGACCTTGCAGTTGGCTACTTTGCTGATGTGGTGTCTCCTAGTCAGTAGTTAATCGATTTGGGTAGCGTGCCTCCCGATTATGTAGGTGAAAAGCTGCTCAGATTTCTATTTGAAGAACGTGTTCACGCTGTCAACGTGTGCGGCGGCAGACCTGGACAGCCAGGTCAGGTCACACGTTGAGAGAATATTTTCTCCCGACGGGTTGCGGCCACCGTGGCCTCCATGAACAAGCTCAACCTCACACTTTTCACCCACTTGACCGTGTAGATCACCAACCACGATTGCCTGTGACAACGGGAGCGTGGGAACGCAGTACCACGTCTAATTGGTCCCAGAACTTCGTCTTTTCGGCTTCCCTACAACCAGCCTGCGGCGCGTAGGCACTTATCAAATGGGTCATGATCCCTTCGACAAGCGCCACTACGATCATAAGCCGGTCGCTGAAACGCTTCACTTCCAAGATGCTGTCCCGAAACTCTTCAGAGAGCACCACGGTTGTCGCTCTGCGGAGTAGCCGTGGTGCCCCTGAAGGTGGGAGCGCAGCCGCTTTTCGTCACATATAGTAATAAGCTGAATCCGGTTGGACTGGAAGCCGACCCCAATATAGTTGGGAAAAGGCTAGGCAGATGATGATTGGTTGGCAGATGGGACGGTTTTTATCCGAAGGGTGAGTAGGCTAACCGACAGAGCTCTATTGCTACTCCTCCACTATCAGTAGCGTAGGTACAGATAGAGTTAGATATGAGCAAAGCTTTTAATTTTGTAAATCATTCGAAACTGTTAAGCAAACTAGACTTCTACGGCATAAGGGGAAAAGCACATGAATGGTTATCTAGTTATCTAAAAAACAGGAAACAGCGTACCGAGATCTCCAAAGTTATAAAGAAAAATGACAAAATATACACCAAAGAGAAATTTACATCAATAACAATAATAAATAAGAGTGGTGTGCCTCAGGGTAGCATTCTCGGTCCTTTACTTTTTTTGCTTTATATAAATGATCTTCCAGAGGCCACTTTGCAAAAATGTATTCTTTTCGCAGATGATACTACAGTTATTATAAAATGTCAGGAAAAAAGAAATTACAAATCAGTCATCGAAAAGACCCTGTCAGATATAATAAATTGGATGGAAAATAATAATTTGAATATAAATATTAGCAAGACAAATACCAAACAGTTGGCTCTAAATATTATTTGTAAGGGTGAAGAGGTAAAACAGGTAGATGAATTAAAATTTTTAGGACTTCATTTGGATAAACATCTAAATTGGAAATGCCATGTGGAACAAATATGTCAGAAACTTGGTAGGTTTGTGTTTGCGTTGAAAAAGTTAAGACAAAATGTGTCCGTAGATGCTGCTCTTTCGGCTTATCATGGTTACGTGTCATCTGTCCTAAGCTATGGATTAATTATGGGGGAAACTCGACGGACTCTGATAGAGTTTTCAAACTCCAAAAACGTTGCATCCGAGTTATAAATAAGGCATGGTACTTAGATAGTTGTAAACCGCTCTTTAAAAAATGTAATATTCTTCCACTACCCTGTATGTATGTTAGAGATATCTGCATATTTACCAAAAATCACATGAAATACTTTAAGCAACGTAGTGAGGTTCTACCGAGACAAAAAAGGGCTAAGTTTCTCAACCTATTATATCACCCATCTGGTCATAAAGATATTTATAAAAAAAATGTTTTTATTATGTGTGTATTGATATAATATAATAACATTCCAAATGAATTAAAATTGTTGCAGGGTATATTGTTTAAAAAAAAAATGACAGAGTGGCTACAGCATGAGTGTTTCTATACTATTAAGGAATTCATGGAATTTAAAAATTAATTTTAATGATGGTCAAATTCGAATAATAGATTTTATAATAATTGTAATAATAATAGTTAGAATTGCATGATAACAATAATAATGAAAAAAATGACATAAGTTAATAATTTGCACGCTTGCTTGCAGGCAGAATACAATGACTTTTAGGATATAAGATCTTTCCTTGTAATTTGTATGTATTTTCTCGCAAATAAAATATTTCTGATTTCTGATTTCTGATAACATCTGATTGTCAGTCAGATGGCTGTATCTCAGAAACTAACTGAAATGGTATACAATTGAAATTTTCACAATTATTGCATGTGTATAATTGTATTTTATGTTTTTCTTTTTTGGTATGCGACATACTGGCCACAAATAAACTCTTTTTCTTTCTTTCTTTATATAAACTGGCTGTCCCCCGCGGCTTCGCTTCGTCAACCTTGATCCTAATGCATCAGCGAAAAAGGTGAAAGTTTGAATGAATTATTTTATTTAACATAACCGAATAATTATGCTAGACACAGAAGTTCTACCATAATTTTTGAGAATTTTTTTTCGGATACTACTTATGTAGTTGCGCTGTCCCGATTTACTACGTAGGGGAGCGTTTAAGTATTACGTAACGAAAAAAACGTACCTAAAACTTGTAAAACGTTACGATGCGTTACAGCGCCGGGACCCCGGGTTTTTGAACTATGCGTTACGTAACATTGTTTTTTTTACCATTCAGAAAGGCCGCGTAGAGATATTCTCTTACGCACTTTTAAAACGATTTTTTCTCAAAATTTCATATATGTAACGTTTTAGTAAGGGGGAAGGGGGATACAGAAAAACGTTACGACGTGTTACTTAGTGGAGGTCAAAAATCTCCAAAAATTGCGTTACGTAATGCTTGAACGCTCGCTAGGTACTCAATGTTATGTTAGACATAATTTTAATTATTTTCTAAACTTGCTTCTGCGGAATTTCCCCTGTAATTACCGTGGATTCATTTACAAATATAATTATTATAAACTCATTCACAAACAGCCAGATGTGTGTACAAATATTTGTTCTGTGTGGGAATCGAACCCACGACACGCAACGCAGCAGCCAATCGCTTATCCACTGCGCCAACATGGTTAACTGTCACTCTCTAGTGGCGCTAACTGGTGAGCACAAAAATAGTTGCTACACACTATCATGGGCCAACTCTACTCATTTTGGGCCAACTCTACTCATTTTTAAACAACTTTCACATTCGCATGTCAATCGCAAACTGTCAAAAAAACCTTCATTTTCATACATTTTTGACAGTATACGATTGAGATGCGAATGCGATGCGATTGTGAAAATTAGTAGAATTGGTACTCAGTTCATGGCAACACTAGTTTTTCCCAAGACAGTTTTCCAGAACAGACTGGCTGTTACCAGGCGATATAAAATATTTATATAGTTTAAATAACTAAAAAACTACATCATTATGTTAATCTTATATCTAATCTTATATGTATATAAAAATTGGCACTCAGTTCATGGCAACACTAGTTTTTCCCAAGACAGTTTTCCAGAACAGACTGGCTGTTACCAGGCGATATAAAATATTTATTTAGTTTAAATAACTAAAAAACTACATCATTATGTTAATCTTATATCTAATCTTATATGTATATAAAAAATGGCACTCAGTTCATGGCAACACTAGTTTTTCCCAAGACAGTTTTCCAGAACAGACTGGCTGTTACCAGGCGATATAAAATATTTATTTAGTTTAAATAACTAAAAAACTACATCATTATGTTATTACAACACAATTACTATAGTACTTCTCCCTGTTTCAACTTCCTTTTACTACACTGCAATCATTAGTCATATCGATCAGAACATTTTTCCTCCCTTAAATCTCAGTACCACGCACATGTCGCAAACCTTGATAATGTAAATATAATTCGATAATATACAAAATAATATTAACAACATAGATTCGGTCTCTGTGTCGGACTCGTTCACTTGTGATTTGGATAGTTGCATTCCACTTAACTTTAATCCTATTCACTCACTTAAAGTGCTCAATCAAAATATAAGAAGCATATCAAAAAATATGACAGGTTTCCATACGATACTCGCAAGAACCAAAGTGGAGTGGGACATTATAACTTTGACCGAATGTTGGCTACAGAATTCACATTGCATCCCTGAGCTCCAAGGGTACAATTACTTTAAAACTGATAGAAATTTGACGCAAAATGAGGGTGTAGTCGTTTTCGTTCACAAAAATATCTCAGTTTCTGTGGAAGAGCTTCCAGTGTTAGAAGCTAACTGTCTGCAAATTAAGGTGGACCAGAATACTATCTTACTGGCCATATATCGTCCACCAAGCTTTAGAGATATTACCAAGTTCCTTGACTCTCTGGACATTATCCTGCAGAACAACAAGCATTTCAAAAATATAATTATCACCGGTGACCTTAATATCAACATCCACGATAGATGTCATGAAACATCAAAACATAGTTACCTCAATCTACTGGCCTCGCACGGTCTACTTCCCGCACACACTCTTCCCACACGACTTCAAGCATGTCTAGATCACTTTATGCTTAAGACATCTCTGCCTGCCTCGTCATCAGTCGCCCACTCTGCACTTACTGACCATGAAACTGTCCTGCTATTCTTAGCTATGAAAATACCAAAAGCCAATAAAAATGCTACAATTATTCGCACCAATTATCATCAGTTGGATATAGAGTTAAGGCAACTTGACTTTGGACAGGTATATCAATCTCAAAATGCTCATGTGGCGGCAGAGATAATGATTGGTCTTATTGGCCGGGTGCTTGAGACCAACTCGGTATCTGTTAAAATGCCTAATAGGAAAAAAATCATAAAGCCTTGGTTAACTCCTGGCCTCCTTCGATGTATCCGCCACAGAGACAGTCTTCACAGAAAATGTAAAACGTCACCTAGTAACGAAATTTTGAGAATATCGTTTATTAGATATCGAAATTACTGCAACAAGTTATTAAAAAAGACAAAAGAAGATTTTGATAAAAGCGAACTGAGTGCTGCTGGTAATAACTCCAAACAACTCTGGGCAGCCATAAACACAATATCAAACAGAACCAAAAAAAAGAACAGCGCCTCTCAATTATTGACGATATCATCTTCACCACTCCAGTCTGTTAACTTAGTCAATCAATTCTTCGCTGAAATCGGGAAAAAATTGGCTGAAAGCATAGTTCATAGGTCTGATAATCATCACACGCACACCGCCAATAACGTAAACTCGCAATCCATGGCTTTCTTACCAACGGATGAACAGGAGGTTTCTAAGCTGATAATGTCACTGCGCAATGAGTGTGCTGTAAGATGGGACAGAATATCGATTGGTCTCCTAAAGAAACACATTGATGTATTTGTGCCACCTCTCACTCACATCTGTAACCTTGCTCTTACCTCAGGTCAGTTTCCTAGGGCTTTTAAAAAATCAATTATACATCCTATCTTCAAGAGTGGGGACAGAAGCCGTATTACGAACTTTAGACCTATAGCCGTACTTCCTGCTCTATCCAAGGTTCTTGAGAGGATCATGAACAATCGGCTCGTGGACTATTTATAAAAAAATAAAATATTAGCACCCACACAATATGGATTTAGGTCAGGTAAATCCACGTCCGATGCAGTTCATGATCTGACAAACTATATTGTGACAAATTTAGATGGTGGGCAGAAAGTCCTGGGCATCTTCCTAGACCTTGCCAAAGCTTTCGACACGGTTTCTGTTCCTATTCTTATCAGGAAGATGGAAAAATATGGAATCAGAGATGTTCAACTCAAGCTTTTTGAGAATTATTTGAGTGAGCGTGTCCAGTGCGTCAAGATTGATGAGGTAACCAGCGAAGAGACTTCTGTCACCTATGGAGTGCCACAGGGCAGCGTTCTCGGTCCGACCCTCTTTCTTATCTATATTAACGACCTGTGCTTGCTCTCTCTCTTAAAAGGTAAAATAATAAGCTTTGCGGATGACACTGCCCTTTTATTCAGTGCAACTTCATGGCAAGAAGTATACACCCTTGCTCAGTCAGGTTTTAACACTGTGACGGATTGGTTGCATAATAATGTTCTCACACTAAACGCGGACAACACAACAGTGTACGTTACATTTTCAATAAAAAGCAACATGCAAGCCACATCAACGTTCTCTAAATACTCTATAGTAGCACATTCCTGGTTCTGATCAATATCGGCCTACATGTACCTGCACCCGCCTCCAGAGGACAAATAGTGTTAAATACTTGGGTATAATAATTGATAGAGCCTTAAATTTCCAAGACCATATCAACACATTGAGCAATCGGTTGCGTAAATTAATATATGTCTTTAAAGCAATGAGACATGTGGCAGATGTAAAGCTCAAAAGACTGATTTACCTTGCGTTGGCTCAGTCTTTATTGATGTACTGCATATCGTCATGGGGTGGTGCACCTAAGTACACATTACTAGAACTAGAGCGAACGCAGAGGGCTATACTAAAGGTGTTGCACTGCTTACCGTACCGATATCCCACAGTACTTTTATTTCAAGAGACCAAAATGCTCACTGTACGTCAGCTGTTCATACTCCAAATTGTCGTTAAACAACATGGACTACTTGTATTTGACCCAGCTTTAACCCGTGGGAAAAGACGATTTAATCCAGTTGACCCTCGCCGCAACAGACTGTCTACAATGTTTTCAAAGCGTTTCTTTTGCCGCCTTGGTGGCTTTCTCTACAATAAAATAAATAGAACACTATCTATTTATCATCTCACTAAAGTTAAGTGCAAAATGAAAGTACGCTGCTGGCTTCAGGACCTTAACTATGACGACACGGAGAAACTACTTGCTGCTCCAGTATAACCTGCTTATATTGAATCGACTATAGGTACCTACTCCATTTCACATATGATTTACTACACAAAAATAAACAGGGGAAATATCATGATTATATTATATGTACATTATGTAACACACACGTGCCCACACACACACACACACACACACACCCTCACACACACACACACACACACACACACACTACGCTAATTAGTGTTCAAGTTATTTTGTAAATTTACTTTATATAAAATTATTAAGTACTAACCTTTTATAAATATAATATTATATCTAGAATCTAGAAATATTCTTACCGCACTCTGTTATTGACCGAGTACATAACTGTTACAAATGATGTTTCCGATGGGTGGAGACCTGGTGTCCTGAAATACAGGCCATGCGGTCTAGCTTAGGCACCAGTCTCCCACAGTATAAATTTCGTCGTTATGTATTTTGTGCTATATTTTATGTACCTTCCTTTATATTGTGGTGAGAAAATAAATCGTTATGTTATGTTATGTTATGTTAATCTTATATCTAATTGGCACTCAGTTCATGGCAACACTAGTTTTTCGCAAGACAGTTTTCCAGAACAGACTGGCTGTTACCAGGCGATATAAAATATTTATTTAGTTTAAATAAATGAATCCGTTTTTGCCTTGGTTTTATTTTTTTATTTTTTTGTTGTGTTTGTGATTAATATAGGAGTAAAATGTTCTTATGAAAGAAAAAAATTGACGGGAGCGAAGTCGCGGGGGACAGCTTGTTAGGAATAAAGTTTAACAATAGAGAAAAACCGTCCAGAATCATTTCGAGAATAAGAAATCGTAACAGGTTAGACATTTAAGCGTTCCTTCCACATTGTATTTATAATTGATTTAAGCTGTTATATAGTAATGTAAAACTAGGAACTAATTAAGTACAAAATAGAATGCAGTAAATTTGTTTAGTATTTATATAAAAGTGTAGTATTTTATTTGTATTACCAGTTCACTCAGGGTTTGTTTACAATTACCAGTTATTTTTACACGACTGCCTAAAAAAAGGAGTGTTTTGTTTTTAGGGTTCATGTATGTTCTCGTGTCAGTGAAATGCGCCTCGGAGGTTGACCGCAGCGGCCTCTGTTTGTTTTATTATTCGCAGAACAAAATATGGATGGGGTTGAAATGTTCTAAGTAGCGACCGTGTTCCAGTAGACACAGCGTTGAAAGACTTCTCCCAACGTAGATTTGAAATTCAGAACACTTATTACATACAGTGGAAGTGAAATTCCCTGCCAGAGCCTGTGTCTCTGATAGCTACAACCTGGGAGTATTTCTGTGTAAGATTAGGCAAATTTGCTCTATCTTTGACCACATAATCGCTTACTATCAAGTCAGATATTGTAAAATATAAACCGCTTACAGGTACTTTTGAACTGTCAATATCGGACAGTCAGAAACATGAACTATGGAGTAGAACATGCTAGAAACTTCACGGACGCTCTTTTAAATCATGTTATGTATAACCAAAATCCAGGTCAACATTATCCTTGTTGCTTAGATTTTGTATGTAAGGACAATGTAATGAAAAATAAACAATTCAAAATATTAACGTTAAAATAAGCCAGTGGCAGTTGAAGATGACCCGCATCCAGCTCAACCATTTTAAAGGGAACTGAATGATCCAACACACGCACAACCATCAGCAAGCCATGCCCGCTAATGTCAAACAAGTAAACTATAACTAATCACATATAATGCGGACAGCAAAAGAGTGCAATTCTCTGCCTGCGTCTGTGTTTCCGAACGCTTACAACCCTAATCTCTTCAAAGTTAGAGTAAACAGGCTCCTTCTGGGTAAGCTCGCTCCATCATAGACTTTGTCTCTGTCATTTCTGACCAAGACTAAGGTCAAGAGCAAACCCATCACAAACAAAAAAAAAAAAACATAATATAACTGAAATGGCTCCAGATTTGGGGAAGGTCGCTAGATCTGGAGAAGACCGCTTGAATCCGCTGAATGCGAGACGTTCAGGACCAGTTAATGTGGCGACACTTGAAAAGGCCTATATCCAGCAATGTAGGTACGGTTTTCAGTGGAACACATGATGGACGTGATAAAAAATAATTTTTAGGCTCTGTAATAGTTTGATATTTTTGGAACATGATTTGCCACAATGTCACATTAAAATCAAAAACAGGACAGAACAAGGAAAATAATCGGTGGTAGGTACATTTACTCATCGTGCATTTGAATGTCCACATCAATCGTTCAGTGACAAATGTAAACTGCGTTGAATAAGTGTTTAAATGATTAAAAAATATATTATTTCGTGACAAAAAAAAAACTAAGTGATACGTTTAGTTAATCTAAACTTAAGTTGTGACTATGAATTTTGTCACTCTTACCGTTTGTTATATTTTAACCGTTCTGATGATTCATGTTTCTACTACTAATGTGTTTCTGAGTAAGTCATCCTACTTTTAACTAAATTTTCTTATACTTACCACAATTATTCATTTATTGATGTCAATTACTTTATCTGTACTATCAATTTGTTCAGAGTCAACGTTCAGAGTCAACAATTCACTATGGTAGAAACCAGCGGTTTTAAAAGGCCACTTTAGCCGAACAATTATTCGAATCATAATATTAACCACACAACAATCTGTCTAACTTCATTTTCATCTTTATTGCTAACGGATTGGTCCAAGGTTGATTGGAAAAATTTAACAGTGACGGGTAATGTGATGTGCTTTCTGATTCTGATAAAGTGGCCTATTCAGACCCGCAGATAATTAATGTCGAATTACGGTAATTGACTCACATATTTATAGAATAGAGTACAATACTCTTTATTATGTACACCATATAATTTACAGAAAAAAGATGAATAAAACATTACATAGGCTTTTTTTAATAATTGATATGGGTTTAGGGTGACACAACGGGCGGCCTTATCGCTTTTTTTTTTAGGGATGAGAAATCATCCAATGACTCCTCCCGCTGTGGGTGGAGCGGGAGGGAGTATCAGACTTCTACTGACTAAAACCCATCCATGTTCCTTCAGTGCCCTTTGTGTTCCGGAGCCACGGTATCTCTTTCGAATAATCTCGCGACTCCGGCAGGCGTCGGCCCTTTCAGGCCCCTCTGTGTGCTGACTCTCTTTGAGGCGCGCGTGGAACACATTACTCAATTGGTAAACTAATTAGCCCCAATTAAAAAAACAACGGGTTGCACTCCGGGAGTGCCGGTAAAAGTGAAAACTTGAACATTAACGCGCTTGAACTTTCATTGACGCGAGTTTGTCTTACGAATCTTCAATCAGGTTACGTGTTCTGACGCAAGTTTAACATTTTACACCCATTCCAAGAAAAGTGCTCAATGCCGCTGAAGAAGTTTTTACTTCAAAAACCTTCGTAGTTTTCGAGAAAATCGACTTTGAATTTAGTCTTTCGGTAGTCACGCTGTTTTCAGCAGGACCGCTATGAGCGCCGAAAAAGGGGGCATACTACAGTTATTCTAAGTATACAGATAATAAGTATCTTATATGTGATTCATATCGTAAAAAAACAGAATTGAAACTTTTGTATTTACTGAGAAATCAACGATCCTAATTTATATAGACAATAAGTATTCTGCAAAATAAAATTAGAATCCAAAATACAAAATCAGTACTCCAGTAGTTAGTAATTAGTCTCCGGAGGTCGATAGTAGTTGAGTCGTACATACTTATATAAGATATCTTGAGATAAGAATCTAATCGAATGGTCACCGTGTGAATGTGGCCTTAGTCGGTCACTGGTTCAAAAGTTATGAGGGTTTATAGGTGGCCGATCTGGTGTAAATCTCAAATGCTAGGGCACCTAGTGAAGATTTGTTTTCTCCCAAATTTAGTCGTGCTTGATTTTAAAAGATATAATGAGTTTAATTTTTAAGGCACAGACCAAAACTATATCGAAGAGATTGAGAATACATGTCGAAGAGATTACGAGGACCATTTTTATGTTGTCAAAATTAAAATACCTAATGGTGGCCATGCCTGTGTCAGTCACAAAAGGAGTCGAGAACCATCGGTGCTGTACACTGTACAGCGTTGTTCCGCCGCGATCGACGCTGAATGCGGCAGAACAGAGCTGTACGCGGCTGAACAGCGCTGTACGCGGCTATAGCAGTCGCGAGATATTAACACATTTGTCCTCATTTTATACTTGACTAGCTACTTCCCGCGACTTCGTCTGCGTAGACTTTAGAACTGCCGCGCAGCTTTATTGCCTCATTGTCTCATCCTTGGAACTGCATTTTCATGATTTAGGTATCTAGATATTGTGAGACTTTGCGGTGCGGCTGAAAGTAAGATTTCAGCCCCGACACTACTTCGACGTGTTTGTGAACTTGTGAATCTGCGCTCACGACTCCTGTCGAAAAAATACTTTGGCATGTTTCAGGTCTTCTGGTTTCTACTTGTGAATCTGCACCGTTCATAATTCCAGCTCCGGCAATACTTTGACATATTAAATTAAAAAATCGACGTGTGTCTGCTCTCCTGGTTATTTTCGGGAATCTATAGCGTTCAGAATTTCCAGCCCAGAAAATACTTCGAGATGTATGTTTTTGCTCTCCTGGTACTTGCGAATCTATAGCTTTCTTAATTTCCAGTCCAGAAAAACTTCGGCATGTTCCTACTCTCCTGGTACTTGTAAATCTAAAGCGCTCATAATTCAAGCCCTAAAAAAACTTCCGAGATGTTTCTGCTCTCCTGGTAATTGTGAATCTGTAGCGCTCGTAATTCCGGCCCCGTAATACCTCGGTATGTTTCTGCTCTCCTGGTACTTGTGAATCTGTAGCGCTTGGAATTCTAGGCAAGCGTGCTCCACCTTAGACCGCATCATCGCTTAACATCAGGTGAGATAGCGGTCAAACGTTCGCCTACCAATAGTAAAAAAAAAACCAGTCCCTAAAATACTTCGAAAAGTTTCGGCTCAAAAAAAATCTTGCCCAAAATTAATTTTACATGTTCCTGGTCTCCTGGTACTTGTGAATCTTTTAGCACTCGTAATAAAATTCTAGCCCGGTAAAAAAATTTGACATGTTTCTGTTCTCCTGGTACTTTTGAATCTGAAGTACTAAGGTAGCAGAAACTTTGGACTTCAACTTCTTCCTCTGTCTCCATTAAGTCATGTATGTTACCGGGATAAAAAGTAGCCTATGTGTTATTCCAGGATGTGACCTATATATGTGCCAAATTTCATCGAAATCCCTTCAGCCGTTTTTGCGTGATTGACGGACAAACATCCAAACATACAAACTTTCTCGTTTATAATATTAGCCTTTATGGGATCACTGGGGCCAATGTAACCCCGTAATGTTCGGTTCAGATAGCGAGTAAAGCACCAGAGAATCAGCAAAATGTCAAATTATTTTTGTCACGATTTTTTTTTATTATGAGAACAGAAACGTGTCGAAGTATTTTTGGGGCTGGAATTGTGAGCGCTAAAGATTCACAAGTACTAGGAACAGAGACATTTCGAAGTTTTTTTGTTGCTGGGATTATGAGCGCTTTAGATTCATAAGTACTAGGAGACCAGAGTGAAGCTTTTTCAGGGCTGGAAATTGAGAACGCTATAGATTCACAAGTACCAGGAAGAAGAAACATGTCGAGGTGTTTTCGGTGCCGGAATTGTGAGCGTAAAAAATTCACAAGTACCAGGAGATCAGAAACATGTCGTGGTTATCCGGGGCTGGAATTACGAGCGCTAGAGATTCACAAGTACCAGGAGAGCAGAAACATTTCGAAGTATTCCGGGGCCGGAATTACGAGCGCTCTACAGATTCACACGTACCAGGAGAGCATAAACATCTCGAAGGTTTTTGTTGCTGGAATTATGAGCGCTATAGATTTACAAGTACCAAGAGACCAGACATATGGCGAGGTATTTTGGAGCCGGAATTACGAGCATTACGGATCAAAAGTACAAGGAGAATAGAAACATCTCGAAGTTTTTTTGTTGGTGGAATTATGAGCGCTAGAGAGTCACAAGTACCAGGAGCGCAGAAACATTTCGAAGTATTTTCGGGGCTGGAAATTGTGAACGGTCTCCCTAGATTTCCGGAATTGTGAGCGGTTGAATATAAAAAAAACACTCGATTCAACAAATCATCATAAAAACATTCGATGTAATACATATCAAGGTAACATTATCTTTGATTGCTTTTATATGTGAGGACAATGCAAAGAACAGGAAAATATATAAAACAATTCAAAAGGTACTTATTAAAAAAAACAGTGGCAGGTAAAAGATGACCAGTCCCAATTGACGGTGCACGAATGTCTTGGTAGGGCGCCGAAATGTCTAATTTAGCTTTCAGGCGATGCTGCGTCATCCCGCCGCGGGATCTAAGCGGCTAGTGTGCGCTGACCGCTGATCAGTACCAAACCCACGGTTACTGAACTAAAAGTGATACAATACTGCTTGCGTCGCTCTATACATTACATTTATTTTAGTATTTTGATTCATTACTGATTCCAGACAAAGAAAAAGCAATAGTACTTGATAGTCCGTTCAATTTTATATACTTTGCAAGAAGTAGTTACTTGTTCATGGAAATAACAATCGAGAACATACCACCAAGTGTCACCGAAGTCTACGTTAAACATAATAATTTTGGCACAACAGGTAAGTTAATGTTTGTTTTTTATTGTTTTTGCCATTAGGGAATATGCATGCGATTTTTTTTTATTTGAAAAATGAAATACTTATTAGCTCTAGTAAACAATCATGAAATTATTTTTTAAATATTTTTTTTTTTAACTTTTAAAGCTTCAAATATATATATAATATTCTAATTGCATTAGAAAGAGAATTTCTATATGTACTTTGACGTCTGATTGGACTCAGTCGGAATAAATAGAAAGGGTGGACTGTATTGAAATAGGTGTATTCAGAATTACAAGGAAATGCCCGTAGCGGAGCGCGTCTACGGTCGCCGTGTCCCGGGTTCGGCACCCCGACCCCGCGCAGTCCCCGCGGTCGTCCATGACGCGCATATGTGATGCGCGGACATATTCCCTGGGTTGAAGGGAAGTCTTCAATCTTCGACTGGAAGGGGGCAGATGCAGTTGAAAGCGCGACGAATGGTGCCCCGCTTCGTCTTCAGTTCGGCCACTCTCGTGACTCCGTCTACGCCAGGATAGGTCTTCGTGACCCGGCCCAGGGACCAGAGCAGAGGTGGGGCTGTTTTGTCCTTTATCAGGACTAAAGACCCCGGCTTCACTTCACCTTTGGAATCAAACCACTTGGTTTTGGCCTGCAGCAGAGAAGTGTACTCATTATGAAACCGTCGCCAAAAATGCTGTCTGATGAGCTGGATCCTCTTCCAACGATCCAGTCGCGTGATGTTGTCTTCAGTCACCTGAGGGTATATCACTGATAAGAATGGCCGTCCAATTAGGAAGTGAAAAGGAGTGAGTGCCGTAAAATCGTTAGGGTCAGAAGAAAGAGGAGTAAGAGAACGTGAGTTAAGCACCGCCTCTATGTGAGTGAGACAGGTAGCCATCTCTTCGAAGGTGAAATGGGTAAGACGCAGTAGGTAGTCGTTTTAAATTATGCTTACAAGATTTTACAGCAGCTTCAGCCAGTGAATTGAAATGAGGGCTCTAAGCAGGCGTGAAAATAAATTCAATACCTTGTTGTGCCATTTCAGATGCAACATTTGATGATTGCAAAAACCTACACATCTCATTTGATGCGCCTACGAAATTAGTCCCGTTATCGGACGTGATGGCTTGCCACGACGCGCCACGAAACGATTTAGAGCAGCCATATGAACCTTAGTGGTGAGGTCGGTGACGAGCTCAATGAACGGCTTTCACTGCCGAGCAAACAAAGATGCACATATAGGATTTTGTAAGTTTGCATCCTCGGCCTTTACGATTGGCCACCATTACTGGCCCAGCATAGTCAACATAGCTATTTAAAAAGGAAACTCGAGATTTGTTCTTGAGCTTGGTAGTTGACCCATTATAGGCTGTACGTTCTGAGCCTTGTGTCTGATACATTTAAGACATTTATTCACGATAAACCTAGCCAAGTTTCTACCACCTAAAGGCCAATAAGTTTGTCGTACATGTGACAACAACAATTGTGGACCAGCATGTACAAGCTTTAAATGTTGCATGTGAAATATAAGCTTTAAAAGTGTGTGCTTACATACTGCATAAAATAATGGGATGTTTCACACTAAAGTCGTAGGGGGAATTATCGAGCCTTTCGCCCACGCGAATGAGGTTTTGATTGTCAATGAACGGTGTCAGAGGAAGCAATCTACTTTTGCGAGGTAATTTTTGACCAGACTTAAACAAATTATACTCTTCTGAAAACGTTTCAAGCTGTGAATGATGTATGATTGTATTTAATGCGTTGTCTAGTTCTGCTGCTGATAAATTACCATGCAATTTATTTCTATTTTTGACATTATAAAAAAAGCGTTTTACATAAGAAAATATATTTTGTATTTTGTTAAACTAGAATACTTTAGTAGTAGATTATGAATGCTTGATGAATTATTGATTACGTTTGTATGATTACTAATAATTGAATGATTGTCACTATCACTACCAATGAAATGAGTTACTACTTCCGGCAGACTATTTTTCCCGCTGTTTGGCATGCTGGGCCACTCATTTTTACTGTACTGTAAAAATGAGGGACCAGACCACAAGACCCCGCCGGGTTATCTTTCGACGGTACGTAGCTCCAGGTATGACCACAAGTACTTTCCTGTATCTTGTTGACTCTGTTCCTGACAAAAGGCTTCAACTGATTTGAAGGAGTAGAGAGCCAACCCAGGACTATGGTTGAGTCGCACCAGAATCTACATTTATGAATGGGTATGGTAAGCGATTCTAGAACCTTAGTTCACAGTCTTGCACCTAACAAAGCTCCACAAAGTTCAAGCCTCGGTATCGTCGTTGGTTTGATGGGCGCTACACGATTTCTAGAGACTAGAAGTTGTACGCCTATGGATCCACTGCACTATAGAAGACCGAATGTACACACAACAGCTGCCAAATGCTTTCTCAGATGCATCTGTAAAGACGTGTACTTCATGCGTACTAGAGTCTTCACGCAAAACCCAGCGTGGAATTTTTAAAGTATTTAATGCGATTGTTGTGCTCTCAAATGTAGACCAAAGGTTTCTGATTTCGTGCGATACTTCGTCGTCCCAGTCATACTTTTCTAGCCATAAACGCTGCATTATTATTTTGGCTTTGACTACGCACGGCCCTACGAGGCCCAGTGGGTCAAAAATTTGACTGATAACAGAAAGAACATGACGTTTGGTGACTTTGGTAGTGGAGGTGATATTTATAGTATACGTAAGTGTATCAGAGTCACAAACCCAGTTAAGACCTAAAGTCTTAGATGGAGATGAGTTTGGACCTTGCTCAGAAAACTGTAAAGTGCTAGTATTATGTAATTCGTTAGTATTTGTAATTTCTTTGAGAATTTGAGAATTATTTGATCGCCATTTACGCAAGTTAAATTTTGCAGATGATAGAACGGAACGTACCTTCTTAGAAATGTCAACAGTTTCAGCTATAGTATCCCCTCCACTAAGAAAGTCATCAACGTAGAAGTCATGTCGTATGGCACATTGAGCTCGACTGTCCTCAATGTTATCAGCCAAACTTACAAGACACTTAGTGGCTAAATAGGGTGCAGAAGCGGTACCATAGGTAACCGTGTTTAAAGTGTAAGTTCTAAGATGTTCTGAAGGTTCACACCTGTAAATTATTTTTTGAAGAGGTCGTTGGACTGGATTTAACTCTATGGCCCTGTACATTTTTTCCACGTCACCTGAGACCACATACCTATGTTGACGAAAACGTGTTAAAATCGAAAACAGATCGTCTTGAACTACGGGACCGACCATTTGAATGTCGTTAAGTGACACCCCCGAACTAGTACAAGCTGATGCATCGAATATTACGCGCGTAGTTGTGTAGTGGTACTTGAACTGCGAATGACTCCATGATGTGGAATGTAATATTTACTCATGGAGTTTTCTGGTGATGGAGTACAGTCAGAGTCTAGTGTCATAAGACCTAGGCGCTCATATTCTCTCATGAACCCATTATATTTTTCATGAAATGATGGATCGCGTTTGAATCGCCTTTCAAGGGAAAGAAAATGATTTCTAGCATTAGTAAAAGAATGACCTAATGTACTAGGATCCCCTTTTAAAGGCATAGTGACGACGAATCCCCCACCATCATTACGAACGGTGGTTTGAGCAAATGATTGCTCACACATTCTCTCCTCGAGTGAGAGTGAATGTTTTGAACTGACATTGTCAAGCTCCCAAAATTGAGTGAGGTCGGGAGTGACATTGGAATGATGGCAAAAATGATTAGCGGAAAAACATGATTGGCGCGAAATACTACCTGAAACTAACCGTCCTAATTTGGCCTCGCATAATTTAGGTAGGTTTTTCCCTAAGTCTATCGTTCTGCTACCTAAGACATTCCAGAAAACTTCAGCCCCTACCAGGATGTCTACGACCGACGGAACGTTGAAGTTCGGGTCTGCTAGCATAAGACCTGGAGGAATAGGGACATGATTAATATGCACGAATGAAGACGGTAGAACCTTTGTGATTTCAGGCAAAATGTGACACTCGATATCTACAGTAAAGGCACAGCATAAAGACTCTATTGAGAGGTGACAAGACTGTGTACTGGTGGATATGTGATTATTAATACCCGTTACCTTGGTGCTCGTACCGTGTCGTAACAAACCCAGCTTCTCTGATAGGCTCTGTGTGACAAAGTTCGCCGTACTGCCGTTGTCCAGCAGTAGGCGCGCAGTGTACTTCTTACCCGTCACGCCTGTCACGTTTACCATAGCTGTGGACAGTAAAACATGCGCAGAAGTAGCAAGCTGCATGAAATTGGCTGAAAGCGCAACATTTGAAGAAGGCGAAGCAGAGAGCAGTTCAGAAGGCAATGGATCGGAAACCGGTTTGGGCTCATTACTTTCCGTATGCAAAAGCGTAATGTGCTTGGTTTTGCAATATTTGCAATGTGAAAATTTACAGTTTTTAGAATTATGTCCAAAGCGTAAGCAATTAAGACAAACATTAAATTCAGTTGCCTTTTGTTTGCGATTTTCTATTGACTTTCTAAATGATTCACATTTAAGAGTGTGTATTCCGTCCACTAGCGCCGCCAATCGTTTTTTATTAACTGTGGTAAATTTAAGACACGTAGATAAAAAACCGCTCTGTAGTGCACTAAAGAAATGTATCTATTATTTTTTGACAGCTATTTTTAATACATAACTCATGGCTAAATAGCCAAAACGGCAATTATTGCTAAAAGTGGCCACTTTTAGCAAAAATATCGACTTTGGCAACTATTTATGTTCTAAAGTACAAAACATAACTCTCAAAACATAATAAATACATTTCTTCAGTGCACTACAGAGCGGTTTTTTATCTACGTGTCTTAAATTTACCACAAATAATAAAAAACGATTGGTGGCGCTAGTGGACGGAATACACGCTCTTAAACAAAGTATGTGCTTGGGAGCAAAGTGGACATTTACTGTTTTTATTCATATTTTCTGTTTTTTTATTTGATTTGGAATCCGTTTTATTTGAATGACTATTATTTAAGGCGACAATAGTATTCGTTTCGGAAGGAGTATGGTTAGATTCCACTGATTCCAAAGTTGGTTCATATTTAAACGTATTGTTTCTGTGTTCTTCCCAGTCCCGACTTGTTGTTAAATCTAAGTTTTTAACCATGAAATAGATAATAATATCGTCCCAAAATTGAGTGGGCCTTTTTAAAGAAGTTAGTGCCCTGACATTTTTATTAATGTTATGTTTATGTTATGTTTATTATTTATAATGTTATGTTATGTTTATTATTTATGTTATATATCTGATGGAAACACTTGACTCTTTTGTAATGGGTTCGACATCAAATAATGCTTGCAAATGGTTTTTCACTATAAGCCGGTTGTTATTGTAACCTTCGCACAACAGGTCCCACGCAAGATTATAGTGATCGGCTTTAAAGTCAATGTTTTTAATAATTAAAGCCGCGTTTCCCTGGAGTGAAGCTCGCAGGTAGTTGGACTTGTTAATGTCATTTAAGCTAGAATTATCGTGAATCAATGATCCAAAGGTATCCCTAAACTCAAGCCAGCATTGGTAGTTCCCATCGAAGTGAGGCAAATCTGTTTTTGGCAAACGAACAAAAGAATTACTAAATGAAACATGTGCACCTGAGTCAGCGTCTCTGAAGCCCACCTCCGACGCAGCACCGCTGGGCGAGACACCGAGCAGGCTACGCGTGAGTGCCACCAGGTTGAAGAACTGGCGGTCAAAGTCCTCACGCTCAGCCAACGCAGGCTCGTCGTCATCGGAAAGCACGTCGATCTGTTTTGTATTTTGTATCGTAAGGCATCAAATTCGGTGTGTAAGTTTTCGAACTTATTAAAACGCTCCTCCAAATCTAAACGTTGCAACTCTGATAATGCGGAACTACTTCTAACTAAATTTAAATAGTTGCTGTAAATTGTAAGCTTCGATTTTATCGAACTACGCTTCTTTATTAAAGTTTTTAAATTGTCTGCCATTGTTAAGTTAAATAAACAGCTGGACGTACTGATACTAATGAGCTTAATAGATAAAAAACTGCAAACAGCTGTGCGTTAGTGAAAGTGATTGATAAATCAGTGTCAAGGCCAACGACTCAACACGTGTTGACAAAGTGCGAATTTGCTAATGACTATAAAAATATGCGTATTTCAATAAGCAGTGTTTTAAAAACACTATGAAGCGCTAGTATTGAAACACTGTATGAATACCGAAAGTTTGGAAGATGAATCAGCGATTTTAGGCAAGAAAAAAGAAAGCAGAAAATTGACTAATTGGAACGGACTCACTCAAATACAGTAGTATACTCCCTGAGAATGACATCAGCTCCCACGATGACCATGCAGTCTGCCTCGGGAACGACTTCTTTGTTCTTCTTCGTGGTCGCACCGCGTGGTGCTCGCGAGCGGTCAACACGACGGCGCAGGTGAACACGACGACCGACGATGCGACGTTGACGGCGTTAATTACGTTAAATACTGGTAATTACTGTCTCCGAAGGACCAATATGATTGGGCTCAGTCGGAATAAATAGAAAGAGTGGACTGTATTAAAATAGGTGTATTCAGAATTTCAAGGAAATGCCCGTAGCGGAGCGCGTCTAGGAGCTGAGTGTGGTGGCGAGCGCGCCGCGGTCGCCGTGTCCCGGGTTCGGCACCCCGACCCCGCGCAGTCCCCGCGGTCGTCCATGACGCGCATATGTGATGCGCGGACACGTTAAAGTCCATGACGCTTGTACAGCTGCCGTACAAAACAGCGTTTTCGCGAGAGCAATAGATTTATTTGTTTAAAATAATTATATCTCGTTTGATGTTCAAGCAATTTTGATTCTATTTTTACCTTGATTTTCACTGTTAGTATTATATACCTTATATGTTTTTAGATAAACTGTATAGATATATACATCTTTTTTCATGCAAGTTCCTCTCTTGTAGATTATTGTTTATAGGTACAAAAAGTTTTTTTTTTTCTGGCGAAATGGGTTTTTGCAATTGAGGGTAAATAGCGAAAAAAATTAAAGGACAAAAATTAGAATAACCTTTTAATTTGTTCCAGGCATTTCTAGGCTGAAGATAGTAAATTTTGAAAATAATATTGGAAAATGTATGATCCTGGGAAAATTACGTTTCAATGAAATATCAGTAGAAGTAGAATTACGAACCGAAACAGGCCTATGTGCTAAAAAAAGGGTAGCTGATGGGAAGGATGAGCTCAGTTGGTATTTCATAACAGCCAAACCTGGGCTATTATATCATGATAGCACAAAAAGATATTATACCAGTAAGTCATCACGAGAGACGGAATCCACACGAGATCAAGTCTATATGGGACATACCAGCGTCCACGTATTAACACGCGTATTAGCGTACCTGACCGCAGACACGAAGTCAGCGGGCGCAGGCAGCAGCGTGGCATCGCAGACCCACGGGTCTAAAAGGTCACTTTAGTAGAATCATTTTAGGATCATAATTATTACAATCTGTCAAATTTAATTTTCATCTTTATCGCTAAAGCATTAGGTTCAAGATTTATTGCGAAAACATTTGACAGGTTCGGGTAGCTTGAATTCTGGCTTTTAGACCCGGGCGTCACGAAACGAGCGGACAGATTGCACGTCGCTAGAGCGGCGTACCTAGTGTTGAGTTTTGAGAAAACATAATCTTGTAAAATTGTTGAAATGACTAACAAAAAAATAAAATGCACAAGACTTCGTTAATGCAGACGCGCGGGCACCGCTAGACGCCCGCTGTGTCACTGCCTTCGTGGCCAGTTCCATATAAATCTACATATTGAAACGCGCCGCTCGTCGTGCCACCGTCCCGCGCTTGCTGTCTTCAAGTCCGCAGCCTAAGGCGCGGGACAAATACAACAGGCGTCGGGCGGAGGCGAGGCGCGGGTGCGACGCCACTTCTTTGATATTTCATACAAAATGTATAGAAGAGGTGGGGCGCAAGACATACTGAGACGGCGGGGCGCGGGCGAGGCGCGGGCGTGGAGCGGGCGCCGCTTCCTCGCCCTCGGCGCACCACAAGAAGACGTCATGTTGCATGCATCCACTGTGTTCGCCCGCGCCACGTCTTTCCGACACCGTTTGCGCGCCTGTTCTGCACTGCACCGGCGCCGCGCCCGCACCTCGCCCGCGCCACGCCCGCGCCACGCCCGCGCCTCTCCCGCGCCTCGCCTGTTGTATTTGTCCCACGCCTTAGAGGAAATTTGGGTGGCGGGACTAATGAGTAAAAAGTCATAATTGGTGGTTTATCTCTCGCCTGCCCCTACGTTTTTGTTTTTAGAGTTCCATACCTTTAAAGGAAAAAACGGAACCATTATAGGTTCACTTTGTTGTACGTCCATCTGTCTGTTTTTTAAGTTCTTTTATCTCGGGAACACGTGGAGGTATCAAATTGAATTTATCAAAATTCATATGATATTTTTTGTTATGGTACAGGGAAATCTGAAACTATACATTTTAAATTAAATCTTAAAAAAATATATAGGTAGTCTTCATTTAATGTAAATACTTGGCACTCATCCGGTTTTTTCATTAATATTTGTCAAATTAGTACCTACACTATGGCTCTGGTGACAGCAGTCTATGTATATAATTATCATAGACAACATTGAACAGTATAATATGTCCTTCTTGTTCAGTGTTTATGACATATCTTTTAAATCAATCCAATTCTAGAGGAAACTAAATTAATGCAAGATGACATGTCTCTCAAAAATATCTCCGCCCGCATTTCCTCATAACACTAGCAGGTTTGCAGCCACATCTGCAAACCCTCAAGTGCTGAATGTTGCACCTCTTTACCCCTTGGAGTATTGCCAGTTGACCCTCCAGCCAGCCCCGGATTTACGACTTTTCTGCACCAGGGTAGTAACTTGCTAGTGGCGCCACCTTTCCTCTTTGTTTACACATTTTGATTACTGGCTTCTGATAAACCCTGAAGCGACGTCATGTTTGCCTAACAAGATTTTCAAATATATATTATTTTCAGATCAGGACATTTGTTTATATCCTAATATTTGTAATATCGTTGTGGATTTTAAAAACACATGCGAAGGTAAGAATCTGTTATTTAGATTATATACCTATCAAACTTATGACGATAGTGAGTATAGCAATTATATTTTAGTAAATATAGGTAGATTATATGGATGTTCAAAATGTTTTGAAATAAAGTTATTATATGTATACAATACATACATATCATGTCGGTCTGCATGGAAATTGATGGCATGAATTATATGACACTCGTGCTCTATCAATAAAAAATTAAAGAAAAGCTAGTATACACATATAGATATGCATGCAGCAAAGGAGTGGAACTCCCTACCTTAATCTGTGTTTCTGAACGCTTACAACCCTAATCTTTTAAAAATTTGAATGAACAAGCTACTTCTGGGTAAGTTCGCTTCATCGTAGACTTTGTTTCTATCATCTCTGACCAAGACTACAGTCAAGAGCAAACCCATCTAAAATAAAGAAAGAAAAGAAAATCCAGTTAAATTGGCGTTTCACCTCGGAATGAGATATAATAAGCTTGTAACTCGTATACACATGTCAAAAGTTTCATATCTTGTGTGTGCGTCGTAAGTTATTGAAGGTCAAAGGTCATATAAATCGTTTTATCACGATTATCTCGCTTTACAAGACACTTGGATGGCTCAGAGGCAGTTGAGTTATGATGTGAGTTGATGAAAACCACATGTTTCACTATAATTCAGTATATTACACGAAAAGTTACGTTTGATGCTAATCCGCTGTTATAGCGCTAGTACAGCAGCTATTGGTCAACTGATTAATAATAAAGTATAAAAAAGAGTAGCAAAAAGTAGGTCGCAGCACAAGAAATTTGCCTCAGGTACGTAAACCGTACAGCTAACAAGTAGTCCAAGATAACACTCATAGCAGTGGACAGAAGTGGTCAAGTACCAGGACATTTGATCGTTCTTCTCATTATCGTGTGGGTAGTAAGACTCAAGAATCAAACATTTATTTCAATTAAACCATTTACAGGTCATTGTTTACAGGCACTTTTGAATTGTCAAGGTCGGTCGGTCCAAAAAGATGAAGCTATTTGCACTTTAAGGTCTAACGACCCCACACACCTTAGCGTCAGAGTTTCTAAGCCGCCTCAACGGCCTCTGACATGGTTTATCGACCGCCATTAGGCGGCCGGGACCACCAGCATTAATGTGCAAAGCACGGAATCGTCTTTTTACCAGACAATCAGGTAATTAAAGCCTGAAATGTCCTAGCCAATCTGGAAGCAACATTATAAAGTATGTTTCCCGTGGGAATCGAACCCACGACCACCGAGTCACAAGTCAAGCGCCTAAACTACTCGACTATGGAGGCAGTCACGGAGACTATCATAGCAGTGGATACAAGTGACCAAGTACCAAGACAATTGATAATTTCTGTGAAGTACAAAGAGTTACATTAAAATAACGTTTCGTTTCATATATTGATAGCCGTTCTTGTACCAATTAAAAACTACATTATGAAATAGCTTTACTTTTTTCTAATTAAGATATTGCGATTTGCAGATCCCCCTTTTGTTTCAGAACCAACGCACTCAACTAGAGTTACGCCTGTGACTACTGGAGACAGTTTTAATACTACTATTACTAAGTCTACTGATATCCATTATGATACAATAGAAACCACGACCGAACAATTTGCTGCAAACTGCACAAGTAAGTGTGATTACAAGATTTTCACAAGTCATAAACAAGGCACGCCATCGAAATTTTCACAAGTCATAAACAAGCCACGCCATCGAAATTTTCACAAGTCATAAACAAGGCACGCCATCGAAATTTTTCATCTTCATCGTTATCATCCACAGCCCGACTTTGCCCAATGCTGAGCAAAGGCATCTTTTTAACCGACTTCCCAAAAAGGAGGAGGTTCTCAATTCGGTTGTATTTTTTTTATGTTTGTTACCTCATAACTCCGAGAATTATGAACCGATTTGAAAAATTCTTGGTTTGTCTGAAAGGATATATATACTTGCAGATTAGTCCCATTAAAAAAAATATTAAAATCGGTTACGAACTTTGGATTTTAAATCGAAATAGCTGGAATTCGTCTACTTGGATGATGGTTTTGTCATCAAAGTAATCGAAATTGCGTATTTTGCTTTTCTGGTGTTGTGAGGTGTGGGATACCACTAAAAAGTGAAAAATTAAAAACTTTTTACAAAAAAATACAACCGACTTCCAAAAAAAAAAACTTTCATTTCGGAAGTCGGTGTCGAAATACGAAGAAACTAACAAAAACGCCGACTTCCAAAATTAAAGTATTTTTTTACTTTGTAGTATTTTTTTTTTGGAAGTCGGTTGTATTTTTTTGAAAAAAGTTTTTTTCTTTTGCCAATCCCCACGCTTTACGCCAGCCTCCGGTAGGTTCTACATGCGATGACAAAAATGTCATCCGTCCATCTCGCCGCCGGCCGACCAACAGTTCTTCTTCGAAATATTTAGGTAAAAAAATATAAAAAAACAAGCAATCACATACTGTAAAACTGTGTAAACACATCGCTTATAGGTGAGCACGACATTCTCAATGAAAGATAATATTAATAACTCTTATATTGATTATTATACGTTACGTTGATATTTGATTAATACAATAAAATTACAAATAAGAAAATTCAATCAAGTGCATGAATGTATGATTTAATTATTTTTATGACATTAATTATATGATTTTTGCAATGTTGCTAAATAAGTATTTTTACCAAGTAAGTTTTTTGTATTGCAAAGTCGCGTTTTTTGAGTAATAAGATTGAAAATAGTTAATATAATAAAGAAAAACTTGGAATATTATTAATAGTAAAACAGGAAATCGTTTTAGTAACTACAACCTAGTAATTAATGACCTTGTAATACATTCTGATGGCTTTTGAAAACTTTTTTTCAGATATTTCCATATTAATAACAAAATCTCTGAACTCATCACCCACTGCCGCAGAGTTTAAGTTTAACAATTTATGTGAATATTGCAAAGTACATTATTACCATTGTAGTTTCTACTTTAGCACTTATTTTTAATAATTGTGTTGATTGTGGTGTTTCCGGAGTAATTGAAAAATATAAATAAATAATAATAAATAAATAAAAGTAAAGTAATAACATTGTGTAAAGCGGGTAGTACATCGGAACCCACTTATTATAGAACTATTTCAGTGCTACTCACCTTTAGTAATATATTTGAGAAGCTTATTTTAGAGCAGTTGCAAAAGTTTTTTAACAGACACGAACTACATACTAAACAATTACATTTTACAAGGGACAAGAACTGATGCCGGTTGAACTTTTAGGACATATTTATAATGTATGGAGACAAATTCGATGCTCTGGGCATTTTTTGCGACCTGTCCAAGGCATTCGACTATGTTCTTCATGAAACATTGATCAGGAAACTACACCACTACGGGATCCGGAACTTCTCACTGGATCTTATTATTTAATACTTGAGTGATAGGATTCAGACAGTTGATGTGAACAGAAAAAGATCTTCTGAATCTACCGTAACAATGGGTATCCCCCAGGGTTCAATTCTAGGCACATTTTTGTTAATCGTTTAAATTAACTACTTGCATTAGGTACCTCATAAACGATAGTCAATAAATAATGTTGTTTTCAGATGATTCTTCAATTTTATTTAAAAACTGGTTGCCGATGATATAAACAGCGCGCTTTCAAAAATAGTTGTTTATTATTATTATTTATTTTCTTAGGCACGTTTTTTACCCTGCGCGTTTTACGCGTATTTAGCCTGTCCTGTCCTACTGCTGGGCAAAGGTCTCCCCCAAGTCTTTCCAAGTATTCTTTTCGAACGCCACCTTGTGCCATGACTCACGGTACGCGTCCAGCTCGTCTCGACACCTCTTTCTGGGCCGGCCTCGGCGCCGTCGTCCATCTTGATTGAGCTGCTCCAATGAAAACTTCTTAACTACCTTTTTTTTGTTTGTCATTTTTATGAATATTTTTGTTAATATTTTTTTTTATTTTTAAACACAATTAGATATTTTTTATGCAATTTGATATTTTTATTTATTTATTAATACAATCTGACAGTTTTTTAAAGAATTTGATATCTAAACTTATATACTTATTTACTTATATAATACATATTATAAAGCAGAAGAGTTTGTTTCTTTGTTTGGTTGAACGCGCTAATCTCAGGAACTACTGGTCCGATTTGAAAAATTCTTTCAGTGTTAGATAGCCCATTTATTGAGGAAGATATATATCAGATATATATCATCACGCTAAGATCAATAGGAGCGGAGCAGTAATGAAAAATGTTACGCAGACGACGTTGCACGGGTCAGCTAGTAATTAATCATTTTGTAGGTAGGTGTATTATTGTTATGAATGTGGGGACTATGTATTTTTTTATTTCTAGGCATTTTAATGTTTGTCAGCCAGTTTGAATACTTTGTACGACCTACCCAAATGTCCTTTCTTTGGTATTGTTCATCAAGTTATTGAGCTTCTAAAGGGATTTGAATTAAGCTACACGACTACTGACAACTGCTTGCACTCACCGGACAGGTTTACTCAAATCTGTGTTGTTCTTTCTTATAAAGACCATTTCAGACACTAACCTGCATGGTTCTTAAAAATATATATTGTAAGCATGAGGACTATGTAGGCCGTTATTTAAGGCTTGATTTCATGACTGACTGCCAGTTTGAGTGCACTATGAGGCCAACCCAAATGTCCTTACTTTAGTATTATTCATCGGTTCATTAAGCTCGTCAAAGTTCTGAATTGAGCTGCACGATAACTGTCGTCAAAGTTCTGAATTGAACTGACAAATGCTTGCACTGTCTGAACAGGTCTACTCAAACCTGCGTAGTGCTTTCCTCAAAAGGCAACCTTAGACGCTAACCTACATGGTTTTCATAATTATGTTATTGGCGATTTTTTGTTTTTTTATTTTACTATTATACGTTTGACTACTATCTCACCTGTTGTTAAGCGATGATGCGGCTATGAAACTGCGATAGTCTGGACTTCAGAAAGAGAAATTGACCGGCCTCATCTTGATTAATACGACAAAAAATATTGACGTATAAAAGAGTTATATGTTACCTATTTGCAAGAAATGTATATTATCATCATTTATCATTTGCAAGAGCTCTAGTAGAGATCGTTCGCAATACAATCGTTACTCACGAGTAACTTTTTATTTTAGCTTTTAGAAATGTGTTTGATTCCCAAAGAAAATAAGTACCGGGATGAAAAGTTTAACATTTCTAATCCAGGTCGTAATTCTCGTATATCTTGTGCCCATGCCCAGTTTCATTGAAATCTGAACAACAATAAAGGTGAAAATGTAACTCGGATTTTTGTGTCGGTTTGTGGGGACACAAGTGAAACCACTGACAGCTAATAGCACACTGTTTAATGATTGTGTTAGGCACTTGTCTCATGGCCATCGCCGGCGAGGAAGCGATTATTTGCTCGCTGAGAAAAGGGACAAAAGATATAGATCTCATGTGTGTAAATGAGAAACTTTTCACTCGCTATTTGCTGCTCGCCAACTTGTATCGAGTTTGAAGTTTTGCTCGCTACTCGCTGATCGCCGACGGCGAGAAAAGTGCCTTAGAGCAGGTTGGCACGCAGCCCACGCACATACGTATAAATAACACAGATAGACACACTTTTAAATATTGATTAAGATTCGTGATATCAATGAACCCCTGAACCTTCACTTTCTTGTGCTTGCCTCATCAACCTGATTTTCAACAAAAACTACTGAATAGTAAAAAGTAAAATTATATCGTTACAGAAGAAGATACGAGTAACTACACTATCATTATAATTTCAACAATTTTTGGAACGTTGTTGGTTCAGCTAATAGCTTTTGTTGCTTGGAGATGTTCCTGGATAGCGCGCAGGTCACGAGTTACCCCCGCGTCACCGATGGAGCCAGTGAGTTTATATATTATACTGTGTGAACGTAATGTTAAGAGAACAAACGCACTAACAGAATGCAGATTGGGTTAAAAAAATAGCTCGTGGCTAAATAATAACAGCCGCACGGGCTGAACTTCGAGTTGAAACTACCCTTGCCGAGGTGGATTTGTTAAACTACTAATTGTATAAATCACATACAAACACACAGAAAAACGTAACAAACAGATGTGTTGCTGGGGAGCCTGTTGGCTACTTCTTCTCCACAGCTAAAACACAAGGAAGTGGTGACGAGCGGGTGTTTTGGGGGACTTTCTTTTGTAAAACTTGACGTTAGCATGCCTTTGGCTGCAACACGTACCGTATCGGTGGTCAAATAATATTATTTAACAAACTATCGTTTAGAGTTCATGTTAAATGAATCTTAAAGAATAAATAAAGTGTTCAATTGAACAAGTATGTACGGGATGTCACATAAACTCTGAAGTTAGATTCATTAAGACAAACATTTACTTAATATGAAGTATTTTGGTTTCATTAAAGCTTAAAATTTAAATATCGCACGATATTTTCAGATCACCGAGCCTTTCTACCTGAACATGCTCTTCAGACGAGAGTGTGATGAGGAGATTGCTCAAATCAATCAACATCAATATGAGGAGATCCTTACTCAAGATCATGCGGGTGAAAGAGTCCCAGAACGTAGCTGAAATATTTATTGCAACAGAAAATGGTCGTGGACACTTGATGTTATGCGAACTGGTATAATAACTTGAGCATGTTAGCGACGTAACTCATCAAACTGGCTGACATGCCACAATCGATGCAGCAGCGCTTCTGTGAAACAGATGCAAGCAGGGTTTACGTCCACGACGACGTACTCAAGCGGACTACCCATGCTGCCGTGCCATGTCGTTTTTATTATAATGATAAAATACATAAAACATAAACAAAAAGAATCTCCTAGTACTTTTGAATCTATAGCGCTCATAATTATAGCCCCAAAAAAACTTCGAGATGTTTCTGCTCTCCTGGTAGTTGTGAATCTTTAGCGCTCACAATTCCGGCACCGAGAATACCTCGACATGTTTCTGGTCTTCTGGTAATTGTGAATCTATAACGCTCACAATTCCAACCCAGAAAATGCTTCGACATGCTTCAGATCTCCTGGTACTGGTGAATCTTTAGCGCTCACAATTCCGGCCCAAAAAATACTTCAACATGTTTCTGTCCCCTATTAAAAAAAACGACCCAAAATTAATTTAACATGTCGCAGGTCTCCCGGTACTTGTGAATCTTTTAACACTTATAGCTCATTCCAGCCTAAACACATATTTCTGTCTCCTGGTACTTTTGAATCTGAAGAACTAAGGCAGCAGCAACTCTGGATTTCCACTTCTTCTTCTGTCTCCATTATGCCATGTATGTTACCGCAATAAAAAGTAGCCTATATGTTATTCCAGGATGTGACCTACATATGTGCCAAATTTCATCCAAATCCCTTCAGCCGTTGTACAAATCCAGAAGCTAGAAATGAAAACTTTAAAGACGCAATTGATCAAACGGTTCTTTCTATGCTCAAAGAAATGAGGTTTGGCACAGGTAGCTATAAAACATGAAGCAAAAAAAAATAAAATCGAAGTTATTTCAGGAAGAAGCGAGAAAATATAATCTCGACAGAAGAATCAGAAGATCTTGACGAAACACAAGAATTAAGTGATGATGAGAGTAATACAGAAGAAATTCAGGATAATAATCTAAATATTTATAATTTAAACATATTGGAAGAACCTGGCCCTAGCAATAGCATAAAAGCTGATAATAAGTTTACGAAGATAATACAAAATAAAATGACAAAAAGTATGTAGAAACCAAAAATAAAAAACTTGTTTTAAAAATAAAGAATTTGGCACAGAAACTGAAAATGAAAAAGCCTTAAGCCAAACATCGAAGATCCAAAAAGGAAAAGAAAAAAAAAACCCGACAATTCGTAGTTTGTAAAAAAAAATAAAAACAGAAAGAGTGAGAGACATAAAAAAAGATAACGAAGCAGATATACGTAAAGCCAGTACAAAAATAAACGTTTCCAATATAACGGAAAAGTCAGAAGCAATATTCAAGAAACCCTTAGCTCCACTGATAATAATCAGCTACCACCACCACACCATACCACCACAAACAAAGCACACCACCACCACCAATTACACCATTGAACAAAGCGATTATTCAAAGATTTTAACCATGAGTGTATTGATCTGCATATAAATACACTGCATGTAGTTTTCGATAACTATTTCACTATTAACGAAGAAGTGGAATTATCTTCATTACCAACAATGGAGGAGAAGATTGAAGTGCAAGCCAATAAAGAAAACATTAACGTGAAAAAGAAACAAATGGATAAGAAGTCAGACTGTCCAAATAAAAGAATTAAGATAATATCAGAGGAAATTATAACTGGTAGTAAACCAAAGGTAAAAATAAATAAATTGAACAAGATAAGCTTAACTGATAGTATTGTAAGTAAAAAGCCAAAGTTTTATAAAAATGAAACTGAAATATTACAGGATCTCATGAATGAGACTTTATAATTTTATTAATTACATAAAATGAGTGAGGTTTAACATTTTTAAGATTTATTTTTTATTGTTGTTGATTTTAAAATGATTTTTTATTTGTATAATTTAATTATTACAAGGGGCTGTTTTTAGTTAAATTAATATTCTGATTTTAATATAAAGAGAGAACTAATTAGAGATTAGGGTTTTTTTTTGAGCCTGCCATGTGTCCCACTGCTGGGCAAGTGCCCTCCCTTTCTCTTTGCAAACCTCCCAAACTTGTGCGATATCTGGCCTAATATATAAAGCATAGTGTTCATAAAATACTAGTTTTTACCCAAACTATGCTTACCTTACCTACACTACATATCTACTTTCCTTAATTCCCTTTGTAATCATAATTCCTATCCAAGTACATACTTACCTATCTTACCAAAGTGTGACAGCCCTGACGGTTTTTCCCTATAATGCATATCACCGTCCCTATTAACCCCATTTCGTGTTTAAATAGGGAAGACCTATAATTTGAAGAAATATGTAAAACTGGGTGCTTTACATAATTTAGTGTAAGTTTTGATACCAAAATCAATATAATATTTGCAGTCATAATTAGTGATAATTTACCCAAAGTTTAATTCTGTGCCTATTCACCCCGTTTGACAGTATTTGTGAATGTTTGGCGTTCACAATTCTAGCCTGAAAAATACTCCGACATGTTTTTGCTCACTTGATCCTTGTGAATCTATAGCGTTCTCAGATTCCAGCCCTGAAAAAACTTCGGCATGTTTCTACCCTCCTGGTACTTGTGATTCTGTAGTGCGGAAGCGATGCGCTTCCATGATTGCGCGCTTGCGCTCCACCTCTAATGGCATTCTGAATGTGTTTTCAGATAGGTGGGACTCTCCCCTTTTGCGAAGGTGGATAAGAGTCCAAACACACTTGTCCGGGTGAACTGGTGTACCATTGCACCCTTCGTTCAATGGTGCACCGGTTTATTTGGATGGGCGTGTTTATTATTATTAATAATTATTTTCTTACTAACATGAGATTAGGTCATACATCTACTAACATTATAATACGAATTTTATTTTATATCTGAAATAAATGATTGAAATTGAAATTGAATCTACAGCGTACTCAATTTCCAGCCCTGAAAAAACTTTGGCATGTTTCTGGTCTATTTGCACTTGTGAATCAATAGCGCTCATAATTCCAGCCCCAAAAAACTGCGACATGTTTCTGGTCTCCTGGCACTTGTGCATCTATAGCATTCACAGTTCCAGTCCGGAAAAATTTCACATAATACCTATCTGCTTTCCAGTTAAAAAAAAACTTGCCCAAATATACTTTGACATGTTTCTGCTCTCCTGGTACTTGTAAATCTATAGCGTTAACAGTTTCCAGCTCCTAAAATACTTCGACACATTTCTGCTCTCCTGGTACTTGTGCATCTATAGCATTCACAATTTCAGCACGGATAAACTTCACATACCTACCTATCTGTTTTCCAGTTTTTAACTTGCCCAAAAATACTTTGACATATTTCTACTCTCCTGGTAAGTCTTGTTAAGAGCTCACAAATTTATCCCCGAAAATACTTCAACATGTTTCTGCTCTCCTGTTACTTGTGAATCTGAAGTACCAAAGGCAGCAGAAGCTTCGGATTTCCACTTCCTCCTCCGCCTCCATGCATTGCATCGGGATAAAAAGTAGCCTATGTGTTATTCCAGGATGTGAACTATATGTGTGTCAAATTTCGTACAAATCATTTCAGCCATTTTTGCGTGATTGAGGGACAAAAATACAAACATACAAATTTTCATATTTATAATATTAGAGGATGTGAATGAGCGCCTTAGAAAACCAAACAGGAAAGTTACAGTTTTTAGGTTTCGAAATTGGAATTCGGTTTTTAATGATATCGTTTAGGCGATTGTAAAAAACATTTCAATGTCCAAAGGTGTCTTCCGGCACAGCTTAGCAAGCACCGTATTTAGCTTATATATATTCACACTGTGTGTAGATCAAGGGATTTTCCCGGACCTTTATTTATTTAAGAGTCCTATTACGAATCGTAAATGCTCGTTTGCAATAGACGAAGTTACGTTGGTCTGCGTTGGGAGTACATATATAGTCCGCGAAACAATTTTGATACTTACTAGTCTGAAAAGGATTTTAGTTAATTTGGGCGCTCGCGCGAGACTGAGGAGCGCGCGCGCTGAATTGACGCAGAATATATAGTACTTTAATTTTATTTATTGTAATTTTGTTTTATTATATTGACAAACGAAAGCTAATGAAACGTATTCACTGTAGATTGAAATTTTATATCATATTAATTTATTTGATAAAATTGTATTTATTTGGAATATAATGGACGCTGAATCAAGACATTTCTGGCTTAAATTAGGCTTTCTTTACGTTTTTTTCCGTGAAAACTCAAGGAATTTAAAGAAATTCTAGAACTCCAATAAACAAGTAAAACATTCAACTTACATTTTAGTAATTTTAGCTTTTAAAAGAATTGATTGTAACAATGTGAATTAGACCGTCGAAGTTCCATCGCCGACATTTTTTCTTGCAAACTGAGTTCGTCAAATATTTATAGTAAATTACACGAAAATAAAAATGAAAATGTGTAACGCTAACTTACAAGAAAGAGACTGGCACTATCGTTATTCATGATCAAATAATTAAAATATCTTACTGCTGCTGATAATTACAGCGTCAAAAATCATGAATTTCCGTAAAAAATGTAATAGGACTCTTAACACTTTCAGCACACAAAAAAAAACACTACAAATTAAAAAATAACTTTAAATTCGGAAGTCGGTGTCAAAATACGAAGAAAGTAACAAAAACACCGACTTCCGAATTTAAAGTTATTTTTTACTTTGTAGTGTTTTTTTTTAGAAGTCGGTTGTATTTTTTTGTAAAAAGTTTTTTATTTTTCACTTTTTAGTGGTGCCCCATACCTAACAACACCACTACAAAATCGCAGAAAAGCAAAATACGCAATTTCGATTATCAAAGAATCATCTAAATAATCAAATTCCAGCGATTTCGATTTAAAATCCAAAGTTCGTAACCGATTTTGATATGATTTAAATGGGACCAATCTGCAAGTATATCCTTTCAGATAAAACAAAAAAATTTCAAATCGGTTCATAATTGTCGGAGTTATGTAGTTATGTATGTAGGTAACAAACATAAAAAAAAGAACATACAACCGAATTGATAACCTCCTCCTTTTTGGGAAGTCGGTTAAAAAAGAGTACAGAGGCGGACTTAATGCCATAGGCATTCTCTACCAGTCAACCTTTGGGTGATGCAGAGAATAGTGGTAGGTGCAATACGGAGAATTATTAAATGCGATTGATAATGATTAATATTCAAATACAAAGTATAAAAATAAAGTAAAGTACATAAAAATAAAGTATAAAATCAATTGCGTCAGATGGAACCACCAGTCCACCAGTGGATCCACCGCCGAATCTAACCGGTTAAAATGAATACTATACACAAACTAACTATACCTATAAATACATAATAAATACTCACATTAACAAGATATATATGTAAACGAAATACTTGAACAATAAATACGAATAAGTAACTGGAAAACATTAGCGCTGTGATGATACTACTGCCAACTTCTTCCGAATGTGTTCACGAACTTTCAATTTAAAAGTTAATCGGTTGGTGGCCATTCTGATCTCCTGAGGAAGCGCATTCCACAGAGAAATAGACTGAACGAAGAAAGAAGAGTGAATAAAGTCAGTACGGTGAGTGGGACATTGAAGGAGACGGTTGTTTGATGAGCGTAGATTGAGATTGTGGCTGGTGCAAATGTATTGAAAGTGAGGGGCTAGATAACTGGGAGAGTTGGGAGAGACAAGAAATGAAAACAAGGTATTAGGAGCCCTTAGCTCTCTACGCTCGCGTATGGGCAACCACTTTAAAAGTGACCGATGCGCAGAGACATGATCATATTTACGCAGATTGAAAACAAATCGAATGCAGTAATTCACAAGACGGTCAAGTTTGTTGAGAAGATCTGCATTCAGGTCATAGTAACACACATCGCCATAATCGACGATAGGAAAAATTAGGGTCTGTACAAGCATTGTCTTCGTGTTTGCTGGTAAAGTTTTTCAAACGATACAGGGCCCGTAACGTTCCCGTAACCTTCTGACTGACACTAGCAACTTGAGCTCGCCAGTTTAAGGTACTATCAATGCGCAAACCTAGGTCCATCACATCAGTGTTAAATGGGACAATCGTATTGTCGAACAGAACATTTGGCAAAGCTGTTTCATCGACTTTAGCGATGCTTCGAGAACTCTCAATGATGATCGCCTGACACTTATCAGGATTTACAGCCACACCAAATTTATCCGACCATGTTTTTATGGCTATCAAGTCTCTATTTAGTTTGCTGATAGCGTCAGGTAATTCATCGACCCTCCCTTGATGGTACAATTGCAGGTCATCTGCATACAGATGATACGCACATTGAATTTCAGAAGTTATTGGATTAATAAAAATAGAAAATAAGAGAGGAGAAAGAATGCCGCCTTGAGGAACGCCAGTTTCCAAATCACGCCAGCAAGATGAGGAATCCCCAACGCGAACCGACTGCTGACGTTACTGAAGATAAGAGGTGAACCACTCCAGTGCTTCGGGAGAGACCATAACATAGGAGAGAATGGCTAGAAGAATGTCGTGACTGACGGTATTGAAGGCATTTGAGAAATCGACCAACACAAGTACAGTTACCTTGGTGTCTTCCAGTCCTGCCCTTATATCGCCAGTCACTTTAAGGAGAGCGGAAACAGTACTGTGCCCGGGCCTGAACCTTGACCTGACCATATGAAATACAGTAAAGTTATTCCTTTATTCAATTCCGGGGACAGTAAAGATACCAATAACTATAGACCCGTCCCTGCGATGCCGGTTGTCAGCAAGGTGTTTGAAAAGGTTATGCTAAATCAAATGCTCAGTCACTATAACGAGAATGATAATCTAACATGACAAACAGTACGGTTTCACCAAAGGGGCGTTGTACAACTGACGCTGGTGTAACGTTATTAAAACATATCTTTAATGCGTGGGAAAAGGCGCTAGATGCCATAAGTATCTTCTGCGACCTGTGGAAAGCGTTTGATTGTGTGAGCCATGAAACATTAATCCTGAAACTAGAGAATTACGGACTAAGTAAAACAGCCTTGAACTTAGTAAAATCGTATTTGAATGGAAGATAGCAGCTAGTTCATATAAACGGCAACAATTCAACAGGTTTAATCGTGAAAATGGGGGAACCACAAGGCTCAATTTGGGGTCCTTTCTTGTTTCTAGTATATATAAATGATTTGCGCTATATTTTAAAAATATCAATCTGGTGTTGTTTGCCGACCATACACACATCTTTGATTTTTAAAGTTAATAGCCATGCAAACAATCTTGACATTGTAAATAACGCCCTAATGCAGGTACATGATTGGTTCACTGCTAATAATCTAGTGTTAAATGAGAAAAAAACGAAGTGCATTCGATTTACTTTACCAAATGTCAATAGTAATAATTGTGACATAATATTGAACAAGGAGAAACTTGAATTTGTCGAAGAAACAGTTATCCTGGTCATTAAGCTAGACTCAAGGCTAAAATGGGATCCTCATTTGGCATCTCTTGCAGGAAGGCTAAGTTCAGCAGCATATGCTGAACCGACTAAAGAGCCCGAACTTCGATGAAGATGTGAAAACATTGTTGGACCTGCTGAAGATTGTAAGATTATCTTTAGATTGTATAGACTCATTAAATAATGACACCATGATTTTGTAAAAAGTCAGTGTTTAAAAGAGTGTCCATGGAGTTTCTTGCACGTTCTTCTCCATAGGATCTCCTCTTTGGAACGTGCAACTGCCGCACTGGAGATAGGGTCGGTGAGTGTGTTTTATTGCAGAATAACTGGCTGCTCTTGTCGCTAGCGCGGCATAATTAGCTTCTTCTATTTGACTGGTCTATTTGAAATAAAGGATTTTGTATTTTTTTACTACGAGTATTTATGTACAGAGTGTTAAGTTTCGTGTGAAAGCCTGTGCGGTTTCGATAATATAAACTAAAATCATTTACTGTATTAGCCATTACAAATATGTATAAATCAAAGGAAATAAATATAAGTGTGAGATAAGTTAGTAAAAATGAATTTCACAAACTAATTTTATTCATGAATTTGCTGCAATGTATTTATTTATTTATTTATTTATTTAACAATTTATGTACACACACGTAAATGTAAAAAAAAAGGAAACAGAAAAGCTAGGCTTAAGCGGCGTAAGCTTCGGATTAAACATTTTTGGACGATTGTTTGATTAATCTCTGGTTTTAGCAAAAAATGTTAGGTACGAAATCATTATTGCTCTCAGCTAGAGAGTAGGCGCTGCGCTGTACTTGCGCTTCTGGCGCGCGCTGCGTGGTTGCAAGTTATGGTGCTAACTGACTAGATTGATGGCGCAGAGGTGGGACGGCCGACCGCGAATCCGAGCATCGCAGGTTCAAATCCGGAAGGATGAGGCACTCAAATATCTATTTGTTTCTTTCTAGGACTGCCCACTGGGCGGTATTATTCCGAACAAAATAGTTCAGGCGAAAGCGAGAAACGCAGCGTGGACCAATAAACCAATTAAAAAAATAAATACACTTTAACGTCTACACTGTACAAAGTCGCTACGATGAATTAATTTAATTTGCGCTGAATAATGACAGTGCCAGCTGGTAAATGTGGTTCACATGTTGATAGCACTCAGTTTGGTTGATGAAATCCAAACTAAAATTATTTAGGGAGTAAATTGCTGTTATGGATATGTGATGAGAGGGTTTTGTCAAACGTCTGACGTGAATGACTACCTACCGAAGACGCACACGGTCAACCTCACTTTGAAAGAAAGAAAAAAAAAATTGGGACTCTCACAAAATAGACAGAAGCAAAACACTTACAAAATACAGATAAAAACAATAAAATGATCTGTGCGAGGCCAAAAAGGTCCCTATCTCAGCATATGCTGCGATATTGAAAAAAAATAAATAACACAGCGCTGGTATTATGATAGGGCCTGTGATGCCACGGACGCCCTCACGTAGCACATCTACACTAATATTATAAAGAGGAAAACTTTGTTTGTTTGTTTGTTTGTACTAAATATAAATATATTAAATTGATAAAAATAAATAAAATTATTAAAAAGTAAGAATTGAAAAATGAAACAATAAAATACACAGTCATCTACACTAATATTATAAAGAGGAAAACTTTGTTTGTATGTTTGTTTGTTTGTTTGTTTGTTTGATTGTAGGAAAACTTTGTTTGTATGTTTGTTTGTTTGTTCGTTTGTAATGAATAGGCTCAAAAACTACTGGACCGATTTCAAAAATTCTTTCACCATTCGAAAGCTACATTATCCACGAGTAACATAGGCTATATTTTATTTTGGAAAAAATAGGGTTTCGTAAGATATTTGGGTTTTTCGGACACAAGGTGTAAAAATCAACCAGAAAAGTTACTTATTTTGCTTACGCTGCCTAAACTATAAAAGATAGAACCATAAATTGTACTAATTAATTGTAGATCTTATAAATATCCACAAAAAAGTCCGAAATACACTAGACCTATCTATGTCGAGTGAGGCACAACAACCATTTTTTTTATTTAAAAATCTTGATTTTTTTTGGACTACATTTAAACGCGTTTATTTTACTCATGCTATTAATCCTTATCAAAATAAATTATTTCTTCACTAAGTACAGTTTATGCAGATAATATTTGGTCTGTGAATGATTAAAATCGGACGTTTGGTTTTGAAGTTAAGGCGAAATTAAAATATTACGATTTCTGCTGCACGGCCCGTTGCGAAGTGGACGTCACCAAGGGGGGAGTTTAGTTAGATCTATGAGTAAGGTCCCGCGCGGCTCAGACGCGAGGTAAGGTAACAGTTTTCTGTAGTGTATTTAGTATCAGCATTGCACCCGTGCGAAGCCGGGGCGGGTCGCGCTAGTGTTCAATAAAATAACATATTATTATAAGTATCAACCAACGCTCAAAGGCCCAATGCTCCAATTTCATTAGTAAACGTCACAAATGACGGAACGTGCGAGCGCACTTTGAGTGTTTTCGTCAGTCGTCAGCAGTCGTCAGTGTCAGGTTGTCATTTTGTTATGATGAAAAAACTGGAGAACCAAAAATAAAACCATAACATAGCCATAAATGTCAACTTTGGGCTTTGAGTGCACGGGGACGAATGTCGTGATGTAGTCAGCGGGGCTAAAAAGGTCACTTTAGGAGAATCATATTAGAATTATAATATTGATCACACAACAATCTGTCAAATTTCGACAGTGACGGGTAGTTTGATTTGCTTTCTGATTCTGCTAAAGTGGCTTTTTTAGACCCGCAGGAGTTTATTTATGAAATTGAACTGAAAGTCGTCAAAGGGGGTGAATCACAGTCCTATTCTCTAAACCTCTCACCCAGTACCGGATTATGAGTACTTGAAGCCCAAAGACCTCTAAACCTATCATCCTGCAGCGAGCTGTGAGGCAGGGAGACGTCTTTTCTCCAAAACTTTTCACGGCCGCAATGGAGGATGTCTTCAAGGTTTTGGAATGGAGAAGGATAGGCATTAATGTCAATGTGAGTACTGGCTGAGACTACGAAGGACCTCAGTACAATGCTCGATGATTCTCCCCCGACTCGACATCGCTTGGAAAATAAAAATACAACGTGTTGATTTGCATCCTCGTCAAATTTCAGGAGGTTGTCATAAAAGACATAAATAATCATAATTGGAGCATTAATAATAATTGGAGCATTGGTTGGCCTTTGAGCGTTGGTTGATACTTATTATAATATGTTATTTTAATGAACACTAGCGCGACCCGCCCCGGCTTCGCACGGGTGCAATGCTGATATTAAATACACTACAGAAAACAGTTACCTTACCTCGCGTCTGAGCCGCGCGGGACCTTACTCATAGATCTAACTAAACTCCCCCCTTGGTGACGTCCACTTCGCAACGGGCCGTGCAGCAGAAATCGTAATATTTTAATTTCGCCTTCACTTCAAAACCAAACGTCCGATTTTAATCATTCAAAGACCAAATATTATCTGCATAAACTGTACTTAGTGATGAAATACTTTATTTTCATATGGATTAATAGCATGAGTAAAATAAACGCGTTTAAATGTAGTCCAAAAAAAATCAAGATTTTTAAATAAAAAAATGGTTGTTGTGCCTCACTCGACATAGATAGGTCTAGTGTATTTCGGACTTTTTTGTGGATATTTATAAGATCTACAATTAATTAGTACAATTTATGGTTCTATCTTTTATAGTTTAGGCAGCGTAAGCAAAATAAGTAACTTTTCTGGTTGATTTTTACACCTTGTGTCCGAAAAACCCAAATATCTTACGAAACCCTATTTTTTCCAAAATAAAATATAGCCTATGTTACTCGTGGATAATGTAGCTTTCGAATGGTGAAAGAATTTTTGAAATCGGTCCAGTAGTTCTTGAGCCTATTCATTACAAACGAACAAACAAACAAACATACAAACAAAGTTTTCCTACAATCAAACAAACAAACAAACAAACAAACATACAAACAAAGTTTTCCTCTTTATAATATTAGTGTAGATGACTGTGTATTTTATTGTTTCATTTTTCAATTCTTACTTTTTAATAATTTTATTTATTTTTATCAATTTAATATTATTTATATTTAGTATGTGCTACGTGAGGGCGTCCGTGGCATCACAGGCCCTATCATAATACCAGCGCTGTGTTATTTTTTTTTTTTCAATATCGCAGCATATGCTGAGATAGGGACCTTTTTGGCCTCGCACAGATCATTTTATTGTTTTTATCTGTATTTTGTAAGTGTTTTGCTTCTGTCTATTTTGTGAGAGTCCCAAATTTTTTTTTTCTTTCTTTCAAAGTTAGGTTGACCGTGTGCGTCTTCGGTAGGTAGTCATTCACGTCAGACGTTTGACAAAACCCTCTCATCACATATCCATAACAGCAATTTACTCCCTAAGGGCGGATTTCATCAACCAAACTGAGTGCGATCAACATGTGAACCACATTTACCAGCTGTCACTGTCATTATTCAGCGCAAATTAAATTAATTCATCGTAGCGACTTAGTACAGTGTAGACGTTAAAGTGTATTGATTTTTTTTATTGGTTTATTGGTCCACGCTGCGTTTCTCGCTTTCGCCTGAACTATTTTGTTCGGAATAATACCGCCCAGTGGGCAGTCCTAGAAAGAAACAAATAGATATTTGAGTGCCTCATCCTTCCGGATTTGAACCTGCGATGCTCGGATTCGCGGTCGGCCGTCCCACCTCTGCGCCATCAATCTAGTCAGTTAGCACCATAACTTGCAACCACGCAGCGCGCGCCAGAGGCGCAAGTACAGCGCAGCGCCTACTCTCTAGCTGAGAGCAATAATGATTTCGTTCGTAACTAACATTTTTTTGCTAAAACCAGAGATTAATCAAACAATCGTCCAAAAATGTTTAATCCGAAGCTTACGCTGCTTAAGCCTACCATTAAATCTGAGCAATCGATCTCGGAGCCGGACCTGGCCAATGTACCACCGCCGCAGACCATATACCGACAATTCGACAATTCGTTCGGAACTTATAAGCACTCTCAACGAATGGAAAATTAGTCTCGATACTAACTTGTTGGCCATTAATGATAATATTAGTACCATAAGAACTGATTTGGAACTTTTTGTTAAAGAGACCTAAAAAGAAATGGATAACCTTCGGTCGGAGAACATCATCACGAAGAAGAATGTCTCCAAATTATCATCAGAAGTGACCGAAAATAAAAAGTCCATTGAATTCATGTCTAATCAATACGACAATTTTCTGACGCGAATTAATTGTCTTGCCCTTGACTTAAAAATTGAGAACCTCGACCAACAGGCCAGGCAGTGTAATATAGAAATTACAAACATTCCTGAAAGGCCCGATGAAAACCTATGCCCTACCTATTCTTGAGTGTATCGGCAACTGTATTGACTGCCCGATTACGCGTAACGAGATTGCATTGGTTCATTGTGTCCCACACGCAGCATCCAACGTGAGACCGAAAGTCGTTATCGTTCAAAGACCGTAATTTGCGCGAAAACGTCATCAGCGCTTTCCGCTTGAAGGAATCTCTGGCGCATCACAGGCTGTTTATATCAATGAGCACCTTACACTTTTTAAGAAGCCACTTCGTGAAACTTGAGAGATGGCTAGGAAACATTGCTTTATTTTTTTCTGGGTTAAACATTCCACTATCCTAGTTAAAAAGTAAGAAACGTCTCCTACTTTACTCATAAAAACTACTAACGATTTGCGTACATTACAGCAAATCCATGAATAAAATTAGTTTGTGAAATTCATTTTTACTAATTGGGTGAACTTCCCAAATGACTTATTTTTTTGTCTTCGGTGAAATTAGTATTTGAAAAAAGGAATATTGTTCTGAATTATTTTTTTTAGTATTCAATGGGTAGTTATTGGGTTGTGGCAAAAATACAATTTGCTTGGGACTGTTACGAAGGTAGAAATAAATACATAAACCTCTTATTTTTTTCAAATCGGTGCTGTCCCTCTACTTTTTTTACAAACAAAAAAGCTTATTCACTAATAAAAATAAGTAAGTTAAGTATATAACTTAATCTATTTCATAGATTATTAGTTTTGTTATTAATATATAGCATATTTTATTACATAATTAACGATTATTATTACTGAGAGGCACAAACGTACTTGTCCTGCAAAATGTTCTCATATCGCTGGACAAAAGTTATTTAAACCTAACTTTACATCGAAGAGTCCGACAGCGTCCGCACCCCAATTTTATTTCTCTCGTTAGTGTGTGCTAGTGCGCAGTCAGGATGGGCATGTGTCAAATCGCTGCATATTCCTGCCAATAACGTAAGTACGCCATTTCAGTTGCTCCCGGACAATTATTTTATACTATCGGTGGTTTCATTTTTCTAGTGTATAGAGTAGTTTTATTATTGTTGTGTGGTTCTAACAGAGGTAGTAAGTGAATTAGCTTCATTGACTGTTATTGGATTTATCCTAGATATTATGCAGTTTTTCAAATTTTCTGAAAAGTGTTATTTCTCACGTCGTTGTTCTCATATCGCTGTAATCGGTGGGCTTTATTACCACCGATGTGATAATTTACACCGAAATGATAAGAAAAAATCAATCGGTGTCTTATATCAAATATCGGTATTTGACAAAATTGTGCGTTGATCATGAGATCAACGCACAATTTTGTCACATCGGTGGATTGCTTTATCATATCGGTAGAAAATTTTATCATCTCGGTGAGTCGTTTTATCATATCAGAAGTAACGTACTATAGGCATGTGCCCGTTGGGCAGCTGGATCAAGGGCTTGATCCAGAAAGCAGTACTCCTGGACACGGCGCATACAGTGAGGAGGTTCCTCTCTCGGGAGCCCTAACCACCGGTAGCTTGGACCCGGTTCCCGATACCGGTGGGCTACTTTTTTATATTATTAAATGTTTTTGATTATTTTTATAGAAATATTTAAAAATGTAAATTATATGTATAGAAAAATAAATAAATGATTTTTTTTTATTTTTTTATTCTAAGTAGCTATAGTAAATATATTATAATAAAAAAAGAAAAGAAGAAAATGAATATAATAAAATAGGTATAGAATTTCAAAAAAAAATATTTAAATTGGATTTCTAAGAACTCAGTTCTCTTTGGATGTGATCTACTTACATAAGACCCTCAGTTCTGGTCTTCAGTTCTAAGTCACCCTTGTAAAAATATATAGGTACCTACTAGCTATTTCCTTTTTGTTATTCAAAGGTGGATAGATTATCATATCGCTGGATATGTACATCATTTCGGTGGATAAACTTATCATATCGGTGCACAGAAAAAATAATCGGTGCCGGTTTGTCATATCCGTGGAAACCAGAATTCAAACTGAATTTTCTCCTTAGTCTTAAATGATACGTTGATGATATTAAATTTGGGGGTATTTTATATCCTAAAGATTACATAAAACCTGAAAAATATACAAAAAAAATTATAAATGAAAAAGTTCACCGATATGATAAAAAAAATGGCATTTGTTGAAATTCACCCAATTACTTATCTCACACTTATATTTATTTCCTTTGATTTATACATATTTGTAATGGCTAATACAGATAATGATTTAAGTTTATATTATCAAAACAGCACAGGCTTTCGCACGAAACTTAACACTCTGTACATAAATAGTAAAAAAATACAAAATCCTTTATTTCAAATAGACCAGTTTACAGGCACTTTTGAATAGTTAAGATCTGTCAGTCAAATAGATGAAACTAATTATGCCGCGCTAGCGACAAGAGCAGCAAGTTATTCTGCAATAAAACACACTCACCGACCCTATCTCCGGTGCGGCAGTTGCACGTTCCAAAGAGTAGATCCTATGGAGAAGAACGTGCAAGAAACTCCATGGACACTCTTTAAAATACTGACTTTTTACAAAATCATGGTGTCATTATTTAATGAGTCTATACAGTGTAAAGATATTAAAAAAAATGAATGAATGTAAAGATTTAGCCTTGAGTCTAGCTTAATGCCCAGGATAACTGTTTCTTCGACAAATTCAAGTTTCTCCTTGTTCAATATTATGTCACAATTATTACTATTGACATTTGGTACAGTAAATCGAATGCACTTCGTTTTTTTTTTCTCATTTTACACTAGATTATTAGCAGTGTAGGTACCAATCATGTACCTGCATTAGGGCGTTGTTTACAATGTCAAGATTGTTTGCATGGCTATTAACTTTAAAAATTAAAGATGTATGGTCGGCAAACAACACCAAATTGATATTTTTAAAATATAGCGCAAATCATTTATATATACTAGAAACAAGAAAGGACCCAAAATGGAGCCTTGTGGTTCCCCCATTTTCACGATTAACCCTGTTGAATTGTTGCCGTTTATATGAACTAGCTGCTATCTTTCATTCAAATACGATTTTACTAAGTTCAAGGCTGTTTTACTTAGTCCGTAATTCTCTAGTTTCAGGATTAATGTTTCATGGCTCACACAATCAAACGCTTTCGACAGGTCGCAGAAGATACTTATGGCATCTTGCGCCTCTTCCCCCGCATTAAAGATATGTTTTAATAACGTTACACCAGCGTCAGTTGTACAACGCCCCTTTGGTGAAACCGTACTGCAGTGCGATTCTGTAAACATGGCGAAGTGTTCACTTCGCTATGTTGCCACCACTTTGCAGTGAACGACAAGTGAGCTGTCAAACCATACAAACAAGATAAGAATGACAGCTCACTTGTCGTTCACTCCACGCAAGTGATCACGGTGAGATGTCAACAGAATCGACCGGCAGTATGTCATGTTAGATTATTATTCTCGTTAAAGTGACTGAGCATTTGATTTAGCATAAACTTTTCAAACACCTTGCTGAAAACCGGCATCACAGGGACGGGTCTATAGTTATTGGTATCTTTACTGTCCCCGGAATTGAATAAAGGAATAACTTTACTGTATTTCATAAGGTCCGGGAAAATCCCTTGATCTACACACAGATTGAATATAAAGCTAAATACGGTGCTTGCTACGCGGTGCCGGAAGACACTTTTGGACATTGAAATGTTTTTTACAATCGCCTATACGATATCATTAAAAATTGAATTCCAATTTCGAAACCTAAAAACTGTAACTTTCCTGTTTGGTTTTCTAAGGCGCTCATTCACATCCTACTAATATTATAAATGTGAAAGTTTGTATTTTTGTCCCTCAGTCACGCAAAAATGGCTGAAATGATTTGTACAAAATTTGGCACACATATAGTTCACATCCTAGAATAACACATAGGCTACTTTTTATCCCGATAAAAGGCATGGCCTAATGGAAGCGGAGGAGGAAGTGGAAATCCGAAGCTTCTGCTGCCTTTGGTACTTCAGATTCACAAGTAACAGGAGAGCAGAAACATGTCGAAGTATTTTCGGGGATGAATTTGTGAGCTCTTAACAAGACTTACCAGGAGAGTAGAAACATGTCAAAGTATTTTTGGGCAAGTTTTATTCTAAACTGGAAAACAGATAGGTATATGTGAAGTTTTTCCGTGCTGAAATTGTGAATGCTATAGATGCACAAGTACCAGGAGACCAGAAACATGTCGAAGTTTTTTGGGGCTGGAAATATGAGCGCTATTGATTCACAAGTACCAGGAGAGCAGAAATGTGTCGAAGTATTTTAGGAGCTGGAAACTGTTAACGCTATAGATTTACAAGTACCAGGTGAGCAAAAACAAGTCGAGGTATTTCGGACCGGAATTACAATCGCTACAGATTCACTACAGAAATTTTTTGACTGGTGCGCCCTGAAAACTGGCGTCCCACAAGGCGGTATACTCTCTCCACTCTTATTTTCTCTTTTCATAAACTCTATTACCACTATCCTCAAATGCTCTTACCATCTGTACGCTGATGATCTGCAGCTCTACGTGCAAACTGACATTGACAACCTGGACAACTGCATTTCTTTGCTGAATACTGACCTTATAGCGATTAGTGATTGGTCGAGCAGATTTGGGGTTACAGTCAATGTCAGTAAATGCCAGGCTATCCTTATTGGTAGTTCTTATTTCCTACGCAACTTGGACACCAGCCAATTACTGCCGCTGTCATTCAACGATACTGTCATCCCTTTCTCGCCACACGTTAAAGACTTAGGCCTATACATTGACGACAGATTCGGTTGGAAAAAGCAGATTGCTCAAGTTAGCCAGAGAGTAACATTCACACTGCGATCTCTCTATAGATTCAAGCATTTTCTTCCTTCTAGCACTAAAACCACGTTGGTCCAATCACTTGTGCTTCCTGTAATCGATTATGCTGATGTTTGTTACTCCGATCTATCCCAAGAACTCCTTAACAAACTGGATCGACTTGTTAACAACTGTATACGTTTCATTTTTGGTCTTCGTAAATACGACCACATTTCTTCTTTCCGTTCGCAGCTTCAATGGTTACCTATCCGTCAAAGGAGATCCCTCAGATCCCTCTGCATGCTTTTCAGTATTTTGAATGATCCTTGTGCTCCTGATTATCTAAAACAATATTTTAAAGTGTTGGGCAGTTCTCACAATCTTAACCTCCGAGCGTCCAAGAACTTAATTCTTTATATTCCTCCTCACCGCACCGGGTTCTTGTCCAACTCCTATGTTATTTCCACCATTAAATTCTGGAATATGCTACCCCATGTCATCAAGAAGGCTGAGTCAAAATTTTCCTTTAAGCGTAAACTCCGTAAACACTACTCATGTCATTCGTAGTTTGGTCTCGTCATAATTATTGTAAGTTCTCTTAATCAGAAATTATTATAAATTATTATAAATCATCATATTTATTAGTATATTATTTTAGCAAATATATATGTATTTTATAGTAGGTATATATATATATATTATTTGTATACTTTGTTGTATCGATAAGACTCAATTATATTTTAGTTTTATTTGTTAATTGTACACCTACCACAGTGTAGTCTTTTTAACCCAAAGGTTGACTGGTAGAGAATGCCTTGTTGCATTAAGTCCGCCCATGTACCACTATTGTGCATAAAGTCTAAATAAATAAATAAATAAATTCACAAGTACCAGGAGAGCAGAAACATGTCAAAGTCTATTGGGCAAGTTTTTTTTTACTGGAAAGCAGATAGGTATACTTATGTGAAGTTTTTCCGGGCTGGAATTGTGAATGCTATAGATGCACAAGTGCCAGGAGACCAGAAACATGTCGCAGTTTTTTGGGGTTAGAATTATGAGCGCTATTGATTCACAAGTGCAAATAGACCAGAAACATGCCAAAGTTTTTTCAGGGCTGGAATCTGAGAACGCTATAGATTCACAAGGATCAAGTGAGCAAAACATGTCGAAGTATTTTTCAGGCTAGAATTGTGAACGTCAAACATTCACAAGTACCGTCAAACGGGGTAAATAGGCACAGAATTAAAGTTTGGGTAAATTTATCAAGTTAATTATGACTGCAAATATTACATTGATTTTGGTATCAAAACTTGAGTCGCATCCTGAAGATTCTTAAGGACTTTACACTAAATTATGTAAAGCACCCATATAGCAATATAATAGGGATAAGAAATATCGGACTACCCTCATTGTAGAAAAAAAGAACGCTAATCGCAAACTCTAGTCAAAACAGAGCAAATCATTAGCATTGTGTTTGTTGCTTCATTAAAATGCAAGTGGACGGTACTTTCGAATTAATTTATAGTATCACACACCATGTGAAAATAGTTTCACTCAAAAACTTTCCTATGAAGTTCTTCTTTTAAAAAAAGTGCTATATTCGATTTTCGACTTTCATTTGTTTTTTTTTATTCAGCTTAGACAAGAGAGACGGATATTTCGAAAATTTGAGTGATTTTTGAATACGAGTTCCGACGCGGAATTAACGCGGCAGAAACAGCTCGCAATATCAATGTTGCGTTTGGAGAGGGGACTGCTAACGCACCGTGCGATTTTGGTTTAAACGCTTTCGTGATGGAAACTTTGATTTGAAGAACGAACCACGTGGAAAACCATCCATTGAAATAGATGGTGGAAGCCGAGCCAAACTACTCAGTAATTAGCGGCATGGTTTAACGTTATCTTACCAACAATATTGACTCATTTGCGTCAAATCAATAAAATAAGAAAATACGAAAAATAGGTACCTCGTAATTTGACTGATCTGCAGAAAGAAACGCGTGTTGACACTTGTTTTGCCATTTTTAATCGATACAGAAATGAAGGAATATTGGACCGAATTGTGACATGTGATGAAAAGTGGATTCTATACAATAACCGTAAGCGAAATATGCAATGGCTGACCCCAGGTCAAACGGCGCAACAGTGTCGTAAGGCAAAGCTTACCAATAAAAAGTAATGGTAACCGTTTGGTAGTCTCAGCATGGTATTATTCACTATAGCTTTTTCCGATCTGCACCCTTATTCACAACCATTCGATTCGATTCCGTATCGAATCGAACGTCTTAGTTATCGAAGATGTCCTCCAAACGCAATTCACAGATCCGAAACCGAAACATTTTGACAATTCAAATTCGATAAGAAGACTCGAATCTTTCCGACAGCTGTTTGCTATCGGGAGTCATATCGAAAGAAATTAAAACGAATAAATAAACCATATTTCCAGCTTATTTCAGTGAAATAAAAATACTGTAAACTTTTTAAACACTGCCTGAAGTAAGTAAATGAATTTTTATTAATGTATTGACCGTATTTCATCGATTTAAACTTATCTACCTAAAGTCAAAGTATTTACGGAAATGTGATATTCGTTCAAGATTTTAGATAACATAGGTACTCGTAATTTGGTATTTTGGTAGATGGAGTATGTGATTGTGCGAGCCAGACACCGTCGATGTGCCGCAGAACAACAGAGGCAGGAGACGTTGTCTCTTCATAGAGCCTAGGATATGACGAATCCTTTTGCCGACCCGCGGTTTCAGTCCGTTTATAGGTTAACACCCGACATGGCCCTTAGCCTCATTGAAGAAATACGGGCCTATTTCCCTGAAACGCACTCATCTGCCGTAAAAGGACTTGATAACTAATACTGGCATCACTACTAGGCGCCGCGAACAACACGACTGAATCCACTTTCTCTTTTAATGGCCGAAGAGAAGATTGCCGTCAAGTCAGACAGTTTTTTTTACAAAAATATAAATCCTGCTACACAAACCTTTCATAGCAAAATGTACCTGTGAGATCTCATGTACACCCAAGTCAAATCAAATTGTTTTCTAATAAAATAAGTTACCTGCCATTATTTAATGACTGTATCTGTAATATTTATTTCTATCTATACTATTTTTCCTTTCTTTTGAATACAAAACTTGGAAGTTTGTGTGTCCATACTAACTTTGACGATCAGTGAGTAAGCTAAAGGTAGAAATACAAGGTAATTTGGGGGTACCTATTAGCTAGTTGATGAAAATAGTTCTAAAGTTTTAAAAGTTAACACTTTTTCCGCTTTGCTAGTTTGACAGACTGCTGTTTACAAAGCAGGTTTATTCGAAATAAAGTTTATTAAAATTATTTTGTATCGTTTGCTATCTATTAGGCAACTAAGCTGTTTAATCCATATTTAAACGGAACAAAATATTCAAATAAACCAATTTTATTTACTACTTTAAATTTTCTACCACGATCATCTATTTACTACCATTTTTTAGCGTTCCCCATAAACACAATGTTCTATCGGATAGAAAAAAACACATCCGTTCGGATCTGTGAATAGCGTTTTGACAGTTCTTCGACTCGGAAATGAGATTGTCGAATTCGGTTCCCTACCGACACGGAATCGAATCGAATGGTTGTGAATAAGGGGCCTGGTCAAGCAATATCGGCAGATGTCTACTGTGCCGAACTCCGAACAATGATAGCAAAACTAGCAGTGAAACAGCCCCGACTCGTGAATCGATCTTCACCATTATTGCTCCATGATAACGCGATACCTCATACAGCACGAGAAACCGTTAACTCTACAGGAACTGCAATTAGAAACCATTCGTCACCCTCCGTATTCGCAAGACCTTGCTCCAACAGACTTCCATTTTTTTCATGATTTGGACAATTTTCTCGAGAGGCAGTACAAAATGCTTTCACACAGTTTACCGAATCTGAGTCACCTGCGTTCTATCGCAAAGGCATAATTGACCTTCCTATTAGATGTCAGCAATGTATAGATAATAATGGTAATTATTTTGATTAAATAAATATGATAAATTAAAAAAAATCTTAAAAAAATACAATTTCAATGTTTCAGTACTAACCGGAAATTTCATACTTTCCCCTTCATAATATAATAACCGTTAAAAAAAACCACTTTTAAAAAAACAATTCTAAATAATAGTCTACATAAACAAAAATAAATAAATACTTATAGGTATGTTTGTACAAATATTAACCGAAAACCATGTAATACATTGTTTATGTTCGGCACTATATCGCAGGCCATATTAAACACGCACCAATTATTGAATTGCACCCTACCCTCATCGCTCAAAACTGTTGCTGTTGTGCTGTTTATTACGTGTAACCATACCTACCTTCTTTTGATGTGATTATCTATATCTATTCTATCTATCTATATCTTCTATCTATTCTATATCTTCTATCTATACATATAATAAAATCGTAGAGTTGCCGTGTCTGTACATTGAATAATTTCGCATCAAAAATACATAGAAATTTCAGAAAAAGGACATAGAACACAAAAAAGCAGTTTTTGAAATTCTTTTCTGTTTGTTTGTGCGTCTGTTTGTCTGTGCGTTTGGAGGAGCATCACGCTTAAACCACTGATTGGATTCAAAATTAGGTACTTCAATAAAATATTAAGTGATAGCCGAAGTAACATTTACTGTTTATTTCATCAAAATCGACCCACAAAATCAAAAGATATCGAATTTTAAAGGGAAATGCCCATTTGCTTAGGAAGTTTTGGCCAAGTTGTGCCCATGGAAGAAATAAATGATAGGCATTAGGATTGACATCATAGATAAGGAAACAAACGCTATTTTTAACATAGAACTCGGTGGGACTTCATAAATCACAAATATAAACGAAACGGTGAAGGACTAATAAAACGATGTTGGTGACTTTATAATAATATAATTATTATAAAGTCACCAACTTATTATTTATGTTATGTTCTTACAGAAAGTAAATAGGTAAATAACTTACTAGTAGTGGTGCAATCCATTGCTGAATTATAGATCGCACCTCCACATTGGTTACGGTCAATCTCTTAAGTCTTCGTGTATTTACACCACAATTGCAAGAGAGATCGCTCCGTGGGAAACGTTCATGTAAATCAGGTTCCATGTTAGTGGTCTTTCGTGAGAAACAGGTATGGTATCCATTGGCAAGCCGGTGTCGTCGTGAGAAGCGGGTACTGAATCCAATGTAAAGCCAAGGTCGTCATCAGGAGCGGTTTCAGGGTCCATAATCGTAAGAAAAGTCGTCAAAATATCCGATGTAAAACGCAAGAAAAAACACAAATCGCTTTAAAACAGCACCAAAATAACGAACTGTGATTTTTCAATGTCAATCAATTATTGACATTTAGGGATGTAGCTGTGAGATCGGTTTATGGACAAATCGATATTCTTGCGGATAACCGGAAACGCGGCATTGCTTCAATGGATCGTATAAATCGTATATAGAAGTCCATATATATTGATAAACATTTTTGTTTATCCCATAAGAAATAAAATAAATGATGTAAACATTATTAAAACATTTTTGTTTATCCCATAAGAAAAAAAAAAAATGTTTGCCATATACCTACCGATTTTGGTAACCGGTATTTAGTGAATCGCCATTTTGTGAAATTAAGAATTGCAATCCCTACTTTGACACTGACAGGAATAGCCACCATTATCTACCTACATAATGCAATGAACGATTGAGTGTCTCATAAAAATCGGCTTTTGATTCCAGTGTTTTCATTACAAACTGATAATAGCAATATTTAAGTTACTAAATTAGTATCTTTTTAGTCATTTTTACATAGATGGGCGAAACTTGGCCTAAAATGGGCGTTTCCCTTTACGAAGAAACTTCATCGAGCGCTAAAATAGGTTGTTTTCATTGAGACTTCAGATACTTGCACTGCCATCTATTGAGAAAATTTGTATTAGGAAAAGTGTGAAAAGACCCCGAAATAATGTATTTTTGAGTTATTTTTTAATTAAACTTAAAATGTAGCAAAAAAAAGTGAAAATTTTATTATATTATATCATTATTTATCGTAACGTGTAAGCTTCTAAGTTCGAACTTATGAGTATAAAGACAGTTCAGTTACGTTGTAGATCGATAGATGGCGTTGTACTTATGACGCGTTTTTGTGAATCGCGGTGTTAAGACACTATTACTAATATATCCCTATGTGTATAGTATCTGTAACAACTCTTGGTGAACCTTAATTAAATAAATAAATAAATAAATAAGATTCTCCGCTAAGCTTTTAAGTTCGAACTTATGAGTTTAAAGTCAGTTCGACGACGCCTGTTCAACCATGCAGATCGCAACCAATACGAGGTGCTTGGACCGACAGTGCCGACGCACTACCCGCACAGCCCAGCGCAGATGCCCGACGTCATCGACTTGGCACTCGTCCGTGGCCTCATTGCCACACCGTCGCTTGACGTCTTGGACGACCACGTCCTCTCGGACCACCAGCCAGTACTAATGGTATTAACGAGCGCCCCTGCTCGGTCGGTACCACCCCTGCCGCGACCCCGCCAGGATTGGCGCGCCTACGCCAGCCACATATCGGAGCACGCCCCCTACCGCCGCATCGAGACCTACGCTGATGTCGATACGCTCGTTGAACAACTCGGCGCTGTCATCACAGCAGCGCTTCGAGAGTCGAAGCAAGACTCAGCGTCGGCGCGTAGGCCAACTACCGCCCCACCTCCTGGCGATGGTCGACTGGAAGAGGAAGCTGCGACGCATCTGGCAACGCACCCGATGTCTGTCCTTCAAAACCCAGCTTAACGCTCTGGTCAAGAGGATCTCAAGTGCACTCGAGGCGCTGCACACCGAGTCCTGGCACCACGCCATCGAGCAAGCGGGAGACGATTGGACGGGCATCCACCGCTTATGCCGCCAACTCTCAAGGAAGCCCCCTCCGATTAAGCCCCTCATGGCCGGTGACAGAACCCTTCGTTACCGAGCCGAGGACCGAGCGGAGATCCTAGCGGACCACCTTGAGAGGCAGTTCCAGCCAAACCCAGCTTCCAACATGCAGCACGTAGAAGCTATCCAGCAGCATTTGGAGTCATACTTCGATGCGCCGATAACCACCACGGAAGACCCAGTAGTCCTCTCCCCGGGATTAGTGCAGCGAATGATTCGCCGCACCCCACTGCGGAAGGCCCCAGGCCCCGATGGGATCACCAACGAGGCCTGCGTCACCTACCTCCACGAGCAATCGCAACTGTGACGCAACTCTTCAACGGCATCCTTCGCACTAGCCACTTCCCCGCAATATGGAGACTCGGCAGAGTCATTATGCTGCCCAAGCCCGGGAAGAACATTCTGAAGCCCGAAAGTTATCGGCCCATCACGCTGCTGTCGACACTCTCGAAAGTCTTCGAGAAGCTTCTACTGCTGCATCTGACGCCACACATTGTAGTGTGTGTCTTATTGTTTGTACTTACGCTCTCTATAAACTTCCTAGATAAATTAATACATAGCTGCTATTTGATTCCTAGGACCTTTTTAACTTGTATTTTCTAAGTTTTCCTGCAAATTAACTATCTTCAATGCTTTGTTTACATTTCTTGTATTATGTCAGTTGGACAAGCCTAGTTTTCTTTTTAATTATATTCTGGAGTTAGCTAGGAGTTTTAGGTCGCATATGAAATTGTTATCAGACCTTCTTAAAGTCCATTTTTCTTTTCCATCAAATTCTAAAAACACTTCTCATATCAAATTCAAAATGACAGGCTCCGTCATCTGAGAGCCGTCGTAAAAACATAGGCATTCTACGTTTGGAGCTGAGATCAGCAACAAGTCTGGAAAAGTTTATTGAGAGTAGACTGAGAGGACAGTTTACCTCCTTGGAACCAGATAAGTCGGTCTCTCTCCTTTATTAAGAGTAGACTTAGAGGACAGTTCTAAGTTTACCTCCTTGGAAACAGATAAGTCGGCCTCTTTCCTTGCCGCATTTAAATGACACAATAGCGTGGTGAGACAACACACCGCGCAACAGCTTGACACCTTGATGCCTAGGCTGAACGAGCCTGGGATGAAGACGATGTTTCTCGGCCCATCCTCTCCAGCCCTCTGAAGAGTGACGACCCTCCAGTCCTCCGGTTCTCCAACGAAGACTTCATTCTCATCTCACGTCCACTCATCCCTTCCATTCACCAGCCGTTCTGGTATAAGTTGTGTTTAATTCATTAAATCTTAATACTATTATTTATTTGTCCTTTTTCCTTTTAGCACGCTTTCCCCTCCTAGGTAGGTGAGTGCTATATGTGACCTCACATTTTACAGGCTCCCCCTGTAAAATGTAACGTTACAACATCCAGCCACGCGACGAACAGTTCGGCTTCCGTGCCGAGCACTCCATGACGCACCAACTCGCGAGAGTGGTGCATCAACTGACGGTCGCCCTCAACAAGAAGGAGGGCGCCGTCGCGGTAATGCTCGACATGGAGAAGGCGTTCGATCGCCTGCTCTACAAGTTGTCCACGTCTACTACTCCCCGTCGAATAGTCAAGACTGTGGCCACCTTCCTGGAGAACAGACGCTTTCAAGTGGTGGTTGAAGGCGTCCTGTATAAGGAACGCTCCGGCGGCGCCGGCGTGCCCCAAGCATCCTGCCTGTCCCCTGTGTGCTATAGCAGGTACACAGACGACATCCCCGTCAGTGGTGACGCCATGCTGGCGCTATACGCTAACGATGCCGCCTACGTTACGACCTCTCTGTCACCTGCACATGCGGCGGTCAAGATGCAGCGAGCATTGGATGCACTCCCGCCATGGTTGGAAGACTGGAGACTGTCGGTCAACGTGGCGAAGACCAAAGCCATCTCCTTTGGAAGACGTCAGCACCCACCTCGACTCTCGATGCTTGGACGCCACGTCGAATGGTCGCGCACGGTCAAGTACCTGGGCGTGACCCTCAACCGACAACTCACCATGGGCCCTCACGTCAAGAACTTCGTGAACCAGACTCGTGCCGCTCGAGCTCTCCTGCGTCCCGTCCTATCCTCACGCCTACCGCTTCGAGCGAAGCTGGGCGTCTACAAGGCGTATGTTCGCAGCCGACTCACCTATGCTACCCCTGCGTGGTACGCGCTGGAATCGGAGACTAACCGAAACCGGCCAGTCGCTGTCACTACGCAGCATCGTAGACGCCCCTAGGTTCGTGAAGAACGCGGTGATCGCAAGAGACCAACGCATGGAGAGCCTCGACGACTTCATCGGCCGCCTGACTGCCACGATGTTCAGTCGCGCGAGGGCCTCTACCTTCCACCAGTTGCGGGAGCTAGCGCCCTACCATCGACGCCCACCGGATCGACCGCTGCCGCGGGACTTGATCCCCGCCGCAACCTCATCCGACCCGGACCATGACACCGCTCGCTGAATACGGTTGACGGGCGCACGCCGGGAGTCCCCCCTGACGTGCTCGACCTCACCGTAACCAGCCAAGGCCCACCAACCCAACTGCCGCTAGCTGGTAGAGCGCTCACTGGAGGCTCCCCTTACGGGGACGCTGCCGGTGGGGGCAGCTCTCGCTAGCGGCAAAACACAAAGTCAAAGTCAAAGTCAAGTCCAAGTCACACCCACCGGACTTGACGCCCGGACCTGACCCCACGTGGCAAACAACGCCACAACCAAATGACCCGCCTGTCTACACAGGCGGCGATGGAACCCACTGTAATACCAAAACAGGTAGAACAGTTCCCTCCTGTTCCCCTAGGGGAATAGTGAGAAGACCCGGAGTGTTAAAGTCAGTTCAGATACGTTGTAAATATATCGTATAGCTATGGAAGTATGGGTTCGAATGACTAGATTTTTTTTCGAATTATTGGGAGGAGAGAGTAGACTTGGGTCGTACTTGCAAAATCGAGTACCAGGGCTTTCAGTATTTTCTATATGGATAGGAAATTGACCCGTAACTTTCTAGGAATAAGGAGCACAATCGCGTTTTCAAATAAATACCTTCTTTCGACGATTCAAGTTTCTACTTTCTACTTCTATTTCATCCAAAAGCCCTGTTGGAAGAAAAAATACTTGCACGGGAAATTGAACCCTGACTTATTATTGATAAGGAGCACAATCGCGTTTACAAATAAATACTTGCAAAGACAAACCATTAAAGTAAAAATACTTGCATACAAAATTGTTCCGTAGACTGTTACACGTTCAATCTCCTCAGTGACCGTCAATATGGCTTTCGCCGGGGACGGTCTACTGGCGATCTTCTTGTGTATGTTACGCACTGCTGGGGCGAAACCATCGAGAGACACGGCGAAGCACTTGCTGTGTCTCTCGATATCTCGAAGGTTTTGACAGGGTCTGGCACGCAAGTCTGCTCAGCAAGCTTCCTGCATATGGCATCCCAGCTGGTTTTTGCAGCTGGATATCGGACTTCCTTAGAGAACGGTCGATCCGAGTAGTATGTTGACGGCTGCTCCTCTGACCTCATGGCTATTGATGCCGATGTCCCTCAGGGGTCTGTTCACTCTGCAACTCTTTTCCTGCTGCTCATCAATGACCTACTTCAGCCTGGTCTTGTTGGGTACGCAGATGACAGTACGGTTTCAGAGAGATACTTGTCCGGCGCCACAACCGGCGGGGTTGAAGTTCGTTCCTTGAGAGAGGCCATGGTAGTGCAGACAAATTTGACTTTAAGCCTTGTCTCCCAGTGGGGTGACGACGATCTGGTCTCTTTTAACGCCACCAAAACACAGGCGTGTCTCTTTACCGCAAAAAGGATATGTTTCAACCAAGCTCCTACTTTTCGGGGTGCATCTGTTCCAGTGACTGATTGGCTCGAGCTCTTAGGCATAGAGCTGTCATCCAGTCTCAACTTCGACGCCACCATTGAGCGCAAAGCCTAAACTGCGGCCAAAAAGCTGGGCATCCTAAATAGGGTGAAGCGATACTTCAAGCCTGAGCAGCTTTTAACTCTTTATAAAGCACAAGTCTGATCCTGCATGGAGTATTGCAGCCACCTTTGGGATGGCTCAGCTAAGTTAGTATCAGCTTGCCGCGCTCGACTCGGTGGAACGCAGAGCTAAGAGGCTCATTGGCGACGTAAAACTGGTGGATGCCAAGATACACAGCTTGGCTCATCGCCGCAAGGTTGCCTGCTTGTCGGTCTTCTACAGATTGTACTTCGGAGAGTGTGCCCAGGAACTCCATGACCTCATCCCACCAGCCCCCTTCTACCATCGGACATCCAGATGCACTGCAACTTGCCATCCCTACCTTGTTGCTATTTCACCAACTCGCACTAAGCGCTTCCAAGCGTCTTTCATAATGCGCACAGCAAAGGAGTGGAACCTTGCCTGCGTCTGTGTTTCCGAATGCTTACAACCCTAATCTTTTCAAAGCTAGAGTGAACAGGCTACTTCTGGGTAAGCTCGCTCCATTGTAGACTTTGTCTCTGTCATCTCTGACCAAGACTAGAGTCAAGAGCAAAACCATAGCAAGTACAAAAAAAAACTAAGTATTAAGGTGAATGCTCCAACCAGCCCGCGAAATTCAAATTTTCTTACGTTTTTTGCAATTTGCAGGCCAGTGCTAGGTTGTATGTTGATTAAAATATTATTCGCGGCTTTAGGACGTATGTAGTTACAGAATTATAATCATCAAAATCATCAAAACTACGCTCTTAGTTCATAAAGCTCTAAGAATGACTTTTTCTGTTTTATTTTGTTCCTTGGCCTTTATGAACTTGGAGGGTTGTATTGGTGATTTTGATGATTATAATTCTGTAACTAAAATCGAAATAAAAAAAATATTTCAGTTTTAGATAACCCATTTATCGAGAAAAGCTATATATCATCACGCTAAGACTAATAGGAGCGGAGCACTACACTTTTTTCTTTTACTACATGATCGTAAGGAAAACCATTACTTGGCTCTGCATAACACGACACACACGACGACGACACGGTTGGCGCAGTGGTTGAGCGATTGACTGCTGCGCAGCATGTCGCGGGTTCGATTCCCGCACGGAACAAATATTTGTACGACCTACATGTATTTGTTCCGAGTCTGGGTGTTTTTCTATCTATAATATGTATGTATTTACAAAAAAAAAAATGTATATAAGTAGTTTATCAGCCATCTCGTTACCATAACACAAGCATTAGGTTGCTTAGCTTGGGACTATATGGCGTTGTGTGAAATGTCCAAGGATATTATTATTATTATTATTTCATTTATTCACTTTAAAATACTTGTTAATTAAATTTTTAAATATATCTTAAAAAAACATTACAAAATACATTTAAAAATATAAAAAACAGTAGCCCACCGGTATCGGGAACAGGGTCCAAGCTACCGGCGGTCAGGGCTCCAGAGAGAGGAACCTCCTAACAATGCGAGCCGTGTCAAGAAGTACCACTTTCTGAATCAAGCCCTTGACCCAGCTGCCCAACGAGAGCCTCCTGAGGTGTTGGTCGAGGCTCTTGGCTATTAAGCCGTTGGCTGTAATGACTATCGGTACAATGATTGCAGAGTCCACTTCCCACATGTCGACAACCTCGCGAGCCAAGTCAATATACTTGATTTGTTTATCTTTCTCGGCTTTCACGAGGTTCTCGTCATGCGGGACGGTAATGTCTACAATCATTGCACGCCTCACTATTCGGTCCACCACCACTATATCAGGCTTATTGGCTACAATAGTCCTGTCAGTGATGATGGACCGATCCCAGTACAATGTGATATCGCCATTATCGAGAACTGGGTCGGGCGCATATCTGTAGTACGGCACCTCCGACTGCACAAGAGAGTATTTCAGAGCAAGTTGCTGATGGATAATCCTGGCTACAAGGTTGTGCCTATGCAAGTATTCTCCGTTAGCTAGACGAGAACAACCAGAGATAATGTGGCGAATTGATTCTCCCGGACGGTGACATGCCCGACATATGTCGACCGTGCCGTCCTTCACAATAAATCTCCGGTAGTTATTCGTCATGATTACTTCGTCCATAATTGCACAGACAAAACCTTCGGTTTCTCCGAAAAGATCACCGAAACGCAGCCAGGCTACGGACGCTAGTTGATCTACGTCGTTCCCATGAAGGGCCCGGAAAAAGCGTCCGTGAAGCTCCTTACTCTGCCATACCACCCTGCGATCGTTAGTGTCAAGCACCGCAGGTTTGCGCCAGTTCTCATTTGCCAAGGAGAGCGGAGTGAGTCCCTTGTCCACCGCTACTACATCTCGATGCATACCCACGTCGACAGCTAGGAAATATTCCCTGAGACTGCATATCTCGCAATTGTGGAGAGTCTTAGCATTTAAAAAGCCTCGACCTCCACACTTTCGCGGGATATACAGTCTCATTACTGACGACCGTGGGTGATGCATTCGATATGAAGTAAGCAGAGTGCGGACCCGCCTATCCAGGGCGTCAAGTTCAGTTTGAGTCCATTTGAGCACGCCGAAAGAGTACATCAATACCGGCATGACCCAACCGTTGAAGGCGCGCACCTTGTTTCCGCCTGATAGAAGGCTATTGAATACCTTCTTCAGGCGACCAAAGAAGCGCTCCTTCAACGATTGCTTCATGTCAGTAACGTTGATGCCTAACGCTTCCGACATACCCAAATACTTGTAAGTTTCAGTTGAAGAGAGGGATCTCAGGTTTATGGAATCCAAGAGTTGAGTTCCCGCGGATTCCATAATCTCTCCACGCTTTACATGCATGACTGCACATTTGTCCACACCAAACTCCATCCTGATGGCGTTACTGAAAGTTTCAGTTACCTTCAGTAGCTCCATCAGTTGCAGATTATTGTGGGCAAAGAGTTTCAGATCATCCATGTAAAGGAGGTGAGATATAACCTGACCACCTCTCTTCAACCGATAGCCCAGCCCTGAATTCTCCAACAGTGTGCTAAGAGTATTCAAGGCTAGGCAGAACCAAAGCGGACTCAAACTATCGCCCTGAAATATACCCCGCTCAATCCTTACCGGTTCGCTATTCCCCTGGATATTTCGACATCCTGGATAGCGAAGGACTGTCCTCCATTGCCCCATACACGACATCAGGAAGGTACGTAGCGTTGCATCAATTTTGTACAATTCTAGCACCCTCATGAGCCATGTATGAGGCACCGAGTCATAGGCCTTCTTATAGTCTATCCAGCATTTTGACAGATCCTTTCGGAAACGACGAACCTGTTGGCTAATGGCCATATCAATGAGGAGTAGCTCCTTAGTACCGCGGGACCCATTCTTACATCCATTTTGAGAGGCAGACATGATGTTGTTGTTGTTAACATGGCTGTTAATCTTTGCCCTCAAAATTATTATATTATTATTAACTTTAATTATTTCATGATTTCAGTACATCGGAACATATCAAAAACAATAACAAGATATATTCAGCTTTGTGTGGTTTTCCTAGTCTGTTATGGATGAGTATTTACCTTATTTACGATTTTGGCCTTGGTATGTTATGTAATTTGCCTAAGAGCCGCACAAATACGCAAACATGAAGGTACCAAGGAAATAACTAAAAATATTGCGATATCAACTTCTAATGAAATTAGAAAACCATTCCACGTTCCAAAGAATTCACCCAAAACGAAAATGTGGAAAAGTCCACCATATTATGGTACCTACAATAAGTGTTAGGGTGAGGACGGACCCTCATCATGTCTGTTGTTTGGGAGTCTCTGTAATTTAAAAACTAAATATTCTGTGAATGTTTCAAGCGTCTACCTGTTAAAAATAACAATATCGAGCTAAAACCCTTATATATTTTGTTTTTTTTTTTGTTTTTGATCATTTAGTTTTTGTTGAGATAGAAGATTTAATATTATATTATTTTTTTTTTTATTTTTTATCATACTATAGATGATACGTACATTAGATATGAATAAAAACATGAAAACCCTTATATATTTATTTTGTTCTACTTTTTTTTTGTTTTTGATTATTTTTACTGTTTTCTTTATTTTATTATTGTTTTTCTATTATTAAATGGTTTTTGTTGACTCTCTGTTTGGTTATTATTGTAAGCGCAGAGAGTAATTGAAATAAAATAAATATAAATATACCAAGTTAATCACATTCTCATCATCATCTGCCTAGCCTTTTCCCAACTATACTGGGGTTGAATTCCAGTCAAACCAGATTCAGCTAAATACCAGTGTTTTACGTAGAGCGGCTGCCTACCAGACCTTCACAACCTATTAACTGGGCAACACGGTACTTCTTGGTAACAATCCGTAACGACTGCCAAAGATCTACAAATGACAGCCGGGACCAACAGCTTAACGTGCGCACCGAGGCATGGAGGAAACACACGAAGGGTTCCGTACCATAAACCTTATTTTGAATATTTGTTGTTATAGCAGCAATAGAATTATACTTCGATGTTGCATCCTCGAGATTTAACTTACATTGTAGTCCGTGTTCCTATATACTGGACGGAACCCTTAAAAGGAATAACACTATGATTTATTATTTTATTTTTACTTTCGGGACACCTTTATTTATACTGAATTATGATTCACAACAAAATAACACCACACATGCACAGGATTTTAGAAGGAAATTAATATGCAACTTAGTCATCGTGCATTGTGAGTTTATATTTTCCCCATAAATGTTTCACTTTAAAATGTCACTTCGCTTGATGGAGTGTTCAAATTTTATAATTGTGTGAATTCGAAAACAAAGTGGTTAAGAGTGTGCTTTGCTTTAACATCTCCGAGTGACAATGAATTCCATCACTTTTTGCGTCGGATATATCTTGGCCGTTGTGATGGTTCGTGTTTCGAATGCTGAAGTTGACTTTTTCAGTAAGTATTTAAAATCAATCTGCCTAACGCTTTCTTAACTGTGTCGAAAACTTGAGACTGGAGATGCCGATGCATTCCTCCAGCTTTAACGACAAATGTTTTACGGTTCAAGCGGTACGGTTAGGGAAAGCCTTACTCGTGTCAGCAAGGCGTGCTCAATCTTTGTCCACTTTTAAAACATTGATCAAAACCACTACATCTCTCTTTAATCGTTTTTACTATTGTTCTCTGCTATTGTTCCATAATTATTATTATGTATATTTATCTGTTATGTACTTATTGATTTATATGTATAAATAGTAGGCACACTTAAGACTACCTACAGTACCTACTGTATTTCCTATTCTCTTCAAAATCCATTCAAAGGTTGTCTTGAAAAGATCGCTTTCAGCGATAAGGCCGCCCATTTTGTCACCCTATGTAATGTTTTCCTCATGTATTTTTTCCGTAGGTATCTTATATGGTGTAGACAATTAAGAGTATCCTATTCTATGTCGGGAACAGCTTCCAGTCATACCACATGAAGCTGAATACCAGTAGTTTACATGGAGCGACTGCCAATCAGATTTGCAGTGCGATTCAGCAGAGCGATTCTGTAAACATGTCGAAGTGAACACTTAGGCGAAGTGAACGACAAGTGAGCTGTCAAACCATACAAACAAGATGGCATGACAACTCACTTGTCGTTCACTCCACCTAAGTGGACACGGTGAGATGTCAACAGAATCGACCGGCTGTAAACAGTTCGAAGTGAAGGCTCGGGTGAAGTGATCACTAAGTGAACTGAATCAAGATGGCATGACAGCTCACTTCGACATGATTACAGAGTCGACCGGCTGCTCCTCTCTTTCTTTTTAGTATGTCATAATTTTACGTGAAAATAGAGCTGGCATCCGGTCAGACTAACATGGAAGAGACTAAGAGCCGTTGTCATCAATGAAACTGAACGCTATCAGTACATTTAAACTGCGTTCAAGAGCTGTCAGTGTTAATATTCCATAGAAAATAATTAAACTGACCGCTCATAAATGTGTTTTATGTATTATCTATAGGATTATTCCGAAATTAAGTGAATTAATTAAAATAATATGCTGATCGCGTTCAGTTTCATTGATGAATTCCACCCTGTCTGTTCAAAAAATAAATCTTAGTACGCATTTTGGCAAAACCACGCCGCCATTTTGACTTTTTCGAAGGTTGCGGCGCATAATCTAACATGCATTACGGGTAGAAGACACTTCAACAAACAAAAACAAATTGACAGATAGACTATTAGGTAATTTCGCAAGAACCCTCATATTATTATTTATTTATACACCAGATTACAGAATCTACATATATTATTATGGTTAGTTACACAGTAGGAGCTTATTAAATAAACTACTAGCTGCTCGTCCCGACTTCGTACGGGTATACCCTTCATTTTAACGGGATAAAATATAGCCTATGTTCATACGGACAGTCCATTCTACACATTGGTGAAAGAATTTTTTAAATCGGTCAAGTAGTTTCGTAGCCTTTTCAATTCAAACAAACAATCCAATCTTTCCTCTTTATAATATTAGTGTAGATGTAGATGTTAGTATGAAAATTATTTGAATATTAGTAATAATGAAATTAAATTAGAAACAAACATTTATAAAAAATATTTTACCGTCCCAATCACGATTGCTTACCCAGAGCGACTGCATCGGACACTAAAACTGATTAGAAACTATCTTCAGAATGTAAGTTGTTGACTGCTGCCGCGCACGCTTGCGTCGTATTGAGTAAAAGTCATCCGTACGCGCCGTACGCGTATCGGCAAACATCGCGGACGCACTGCAGAACGGCGGCAAGCGCAACAACATCCTGAAGACGTTATTTATTGAACCCGCAGAGCACTGTATGTCTTTTGAGTATAATCAACCCACAGGCTGCTCGTGTAGAAAGATTGACGATATGCTTTGAATAGCGCTAACTTCACTTCAGCTGTCGCCATGTCTGTCTTGTTTCTCTTTCCAGCTAGTTTTGCCATGTCTGTCTTGTCTGCCGGCGGCGGTTTAGCTCAGACACTTGGCACTAGAAATTTGGAATTTGGTTTGGTTTACGAATCACGCCGACAAAGTAGTAAAATGAAGTGTTGAAAAAACATTTTTTTAGCCCCTCGACACGTAAAGTGGAAATGATTTTTCACCATGTTTTCGTTGGATACGTCGTTTCAATATATTGAGGGTGTTTGAAAACCATTTCACCATCCAAGGATCCGTTTACAAAATATAAAGATTTAAAGTGCCAATTTTGCTAGAATCAAGTGTTGGACCCGCCTTCTCTGCCAACTAAATGGAGACTTGAAAAATTCATGATAATAGCAGGTACTATAACGAATTTAAAAAGGAAAGTATCACAGCTAGGCTTTACAAGTTAACGAGAAAGTGGGTCAACCTGTAAAATGTTCCAACTGTAATGTGTAACTGCGGAACCCTACACTACGCGTGGCCCGACACGCACTTGACCGGTTTTTAAAACATTTCCTTAATAACTTGTTCCAGGAGTAGAAAAAGCAACTCATGTTGTTCCATTAAATTTTCAATTTACACGGGATAGTTCCTTGTCGATGGAAATAACACTCAAGAATATACCACCGAGTGTGACCGCCGTCTATTTAATATTAACATATAATAAATATTCTACTTCTCCAAAAGGTAAGTTTGCTATAATTCTTGAGGTACCTACCTAACTGTGGACTGTGTGGTGTTTATTGGGTCTATAATTAGACCTCATATGCATACTGAAATTTTTAGTAAACATTTTATTTGTTATTTATTTTTATTTAACCATTTATGTACACACATATAATAAGAACATGAGAAGAAGGAAACAGAAAAATAGATACAAAGGTGATGCTTATTTCTAAAGAAATCTCTTCTAGCATACCTGAAACTTAAGTACCTTGAAAATTAAGTGTAAGAAAATTATATTGTGTGCTTTTCCCTACTTTGAGCAGTTGTCAAATAGGAAGAATATGTATATACATAGGTTAAATAATCAAATGCATTTTTTAGCTAGTCATCATAGTGATAAATTTTTATTTTTTGACATCAACAATTTTGTTGATAAACTTAGGTCGACTAGGGATACAGTGTATTTGCCCATTAGTTTTAGACGTCAAATAGCGAGGCTATTAGTTTATTATATTAACTCAGACATAATTAGTATGTCGAAGTACCCTGTAATTAACACCAACATTAGTAATAATACTAATGTTATGGTTTCTGAATCCAATAATTTAAACTAGGGAATAAGACAACAGTTGGTACCATTAGCAACTTAGATAAACTCAACAACAATAAGGTATCTTCTAGCACTCAAAAAAAAGGGGCTAAGCAGAAATCCTTTAACTTATTTCTCCAAAATATTCAAGGCTTTGCTTCAAAACAGTTGGAAATAGAATTATTTTTAGAAAAAACAATGTTTGATATTATTTGCATAACTGAACATTGGTTAAAGGATACTGAAATGTTAATTAATTATGACAATTATAGTATAGGCAGTTGTTTTAATCGAAAATCAATGCTGCGTGGTGGTTCACTAATATTAATTAAAAACTGTATTAAATTTAAAACGCGTAAAGACATTGTTGAACTGTCAGTGGAACATAGCATTGAGCTGTCTTGTGTTGAGCTGGATAAGCATATCATAGTGTGCGTTTACAGACCCCCTAATTATCAAAACTACTCTATATTTGAGTCAGTAATGGAAGATGTGCTGGCAAAACTTGCAAGTAATAATAAACAAGTGATAGTCTGTGGCGATTTTAATATTAATATTTTAGAAAATAATTCAGAGAGTGGTCGGTTATTACATCTATTTAAATCATTCCATTTGTCAAATATGTTCAAAGAACCAACCCGTATAACTATTAATACTGCTACATGTATTGATAATGTTTTTTGTTGCTGTGACTTCTTAGACAAAGCTGTTGTTAATTATCTGCCTTCCGATCACAGTGGACTAACAGTATCTTTTGAGTCCAACATGACAATCCAAAAAGTGCAGATACAATCCAGGCCAATTACAACCGGCAAATTAAATAAATTTAATAGCACCTTAATCGGTAAGTTAAGTGACCAGGGCTTCACAATGAACAATGGTAATATTTTGTATAGAGAATTATTTTCACTAGTACAAACTGAGTTCAATGCCACTTTTAAGCAGCAGACTAGAAATATATGCCCTAAATTTGTATTTAGTGACTGGGCAACTAAAGGAGTCAGAAAAAGTAGAGAAAGACTTTATGAACTTTATGGCCTTAAGCCTTTTATCAACACGGAAACTTTTAATAAGTACGTAGCTAGTTACTCAAAAATTTTTAAGAATACTTGCAAGGCAGCAAAGGCCCTATACATAAGCAACAAGGTTAAATCAGCAGAGAATAAAATTAAAACAGTTTGGAAAATTATCAATAATGAAACGAACAGGAACAAAAAACATAATAATGATTATACATTGCGAACTTCACGTGGACTCATAAGCGAAAGCAAAGAAGTCGCTGAAGAATTTGTAAATTTCTTTACCAGTATTCCAATTAAAACTACTGAAACCTTAAACTCGTCGCCCTCACTTTCTGTTGAATTATTGAAGGCGAATGTTTCAGCCTGCCCAATTGAGTTTAACTTTAAGCATATAACCCCAACTGTATTAATAAAAGCTTTTAAGCAAGTCAAGGTCTAATTGACAGAAGATCTATGGGGTATGTCTGTAAAAGTTTGTGCCTCCATTATTGACACTATAGCACCGTATTTAGCTTTTGTATTCAATCTGTGTGTAGATCAAGGGGTTTTCCCGGACCTTATGAAATACAGTAAAGTTATTCCTTTATTCAAATCCGGGGACAGTAAAGATACCAATAACTATAGACCCGTCTCTGTGTTGCCGGTTTTCAGCAAGGTGTTTGAAAAGGTTATGCTAAATCAAATGCTCAGTCACTTTAATGAGAATAATATTTTACATGACAAACAGTACGGTTTCACCAAGGGGCGCTGTACAACTGACGCTGGTGTAACTTTATTAAAACATATCTTCAATGCGTGGGAAGAGGCGCAAGATGCCATAGGTATCTTCTGCGACCTATCGAAAGCGTTTGATTGTGTGAGTCATGAGACATTACTCCTGAAACTAGAGCATTACGGACTAAGTAAAACAGCCTTGAACTTAGTAAAATCGTTTTTAAATGAAAGACAGCAGCTAGTTCATATAAACGGCAAAAATTCAACAGGATTAATCGTGAAAATGGGGGTACCACAAGGCTCAATTTTGGGTCCTTTCTTATTTCTAGTTTATATAAATGATTTGCCCTATATTTTAGAAAATAAACTCAATATGGTGTTGTTTGCTGACGATATATCTTTGATTTTTAAAGTAAATAGACATGCAAACAATCTTGACAATGTAAATAACGCTCTAATGAAGGTACATGATTGGTTCACTGCTAATAATCTAGTGTTAAATGAGAAAAAAACGAAGTGCATTCGATTCACTTTACCAAATGTCAAAAGTAATAATTGTGACATAATATTGAACAAGGAGAAACTAGAATTAGTCGAAGAAGCAGTTTTCCTGGGGATTAGGCTAGACTCAAGGTTACAATGGGGTCCTCATTTAACATCTCTTGCAGGAAGGCTAAGTTCAGCAGCATATGCTGTTAGAAAAATTCGCCAGTTTACAGATGTTGAAACCGCTAGACTAGTCTATTTTAGTTATTTTCACAGTATAATGTCTTACGGTATTTTACTTTGGGGACGGGCTGCTGACATCGAGTCTATTTTCATTTTGCAGAAAAGAGCCATCAGAGCCATTTACCATCTGCGCCGGAGAGATTCTCTAAGAGAACTGTTTAAAGAAATTAACATCATGACGGTCCCTTGTCAATATATTTATGAAAATATTATGTACGTTAGAAAGAATCTACATCTTTTCAGTAAACGAGGCGACAGACATAACTATGTCACTAGAAATAGGAATCAGTTAGTTCAACCAGGTTTCAGACTTGCTAAAGTAGCAACATCTTTCATGGGATACTGTTTAAAGTTTTATAACAAAATACCGCCACATATACTAGAACTAAATGAGACGAAATTTAAAAACTGTGTAAAACGCACACTATGCAAACAAGCATATTATAAATTAGGGGAGTACATTGACGACAAAAATGCTTGGCTCAATGCTGGTCCGCTCCACAACGACTAAAATGCCCGAACTTTGATGAAGATGTGAAAACATTGTTGGACCTGCTGAAGATTGTAAGATTATCTTTGCATTGTATAGACTCATTAAATAATCTAACCATGATTTTGTAAAAAGGCAGTGTTTAAAAGAGTGTCCATGGAGTTTCTTGCACGTTCTTCTCCATAGGATCTACTCTTTGGAACGTGCAACTGCCGCGCTGGAGATAGGGTCGGTGAGTTTGTTTTGTTGCAGAATAACTTGCTACTCTTGTCGCTAGCGCGGCAGAATTAGCTTCATCTATTTGACTGACATACCTTGACTATTCAAAAGTGCCTGTAAACTGGTCTATTTGAAATAAAGGATTTTGTATTTGTATTTGTATTTGTATTGCGAAAGGAGAGTAGAGTAAAAAGAGATGTAGACATTGTGTGCAAAAGTTATAAATAGCTAGAATGAAAATAGTAAATTTTAAATTACTTATATGCAACTATGACGAGAAGGAAAGATAGTGTTCTTTCAGTCGTCTTTTAAAAATAGCAAGAGTTTGGCACTCCCTAATGTCAGGTGGTAGCGAATTCCACAACCGTGCCGCATGCACAATGAAGGAGTAACATGTGTGTAAACATGTAGCTACTGACTCATTCGTTTTTTAATAATTTTTAGGCAGCTATGGCACTATATGTATTAAACTAGCTTTTGCCCGCGACTTCATACGCGTATATTCCGTTTTTTCCTCATTCCCGTAGGAATTTTAGGAAATTCTCTCTAAGTGCACCCCCTACGGAGTGTGAGGAAGCTATTTGTCAAAATTTCAGTTTTCTACGATCTGTAGTTTCGGCTGTGCCTTGATATACATGGAAATTGAAAAAATACCCGAATCCTCTTAGGCAGTGAAAGTACACATGATTATAAGCAACTTTTGTTTTGGTAAAACTCCGAAATCTCGAAAAAAATATCAGCTGTTTCATACAAAATGCAGTATTTAGCCAATGAAAATGTATGAAACAGCTGATATTTTTTTCGAGATTTCGGAGTTTTACCAAAACAAAAGTTGCTTATAATCATGTGTACTTTCACTGCCTAAGAGGTTTCGGGTATTTTTTCAATTTCCCTGTATATAAGTCAGTGAGTCATGTTTGCCTTTAATGATATATGAAGATTAGTTATAAGGTTAATTCTGCAGAAAATAAAATAACGACGGTCTGAAAATTTATATATAGATAACAGATTGGAGACCTATTAGCGATAACAAACAAGTTGCTCATGAATTTGTAAATTTCTATACAAGTATACCAATTAAAACAACTGAAGCCTGCTGAAGTCCTCAACAACAAGATGAATATATCGCGCTATCTTTTATCGTCTTAAATGTGGCTAACTACGAATTAATGTTGTATATTGAGATGGTACTCCCTTTCTTCTCCTAAAAAAAAATGAAAGGGTGAAAAGGTGTGAAAAGCCGGAACGCGCTCGGAGACCGCTAAGTCGTGCCCTCAGTAATTCTATTTTAAAAAAATACTTATCAGATGTTACTACGTTTGGTTTTTTGCTAATTGCAAGTCAAGTATATTGTAATCCTACAAATAACTGTTTTCGGACCCCCACACGAAGTGAAATTCAAGTTAGAATAATCAGTGAAAAATAAATAAAATATTATCATCAGTGAGTGGCCCGCAAGTGCACGGAATACTGACCAATACTGACGTTTGAACGAACGCTTTAAAAGTGAAAGTCCTGCGTACGCGCAATCTCCATCGCGCTGTCAGTGCTACCTACCTCCCGGCGGCAAAGTTCGTGGTGTGTTCCAGCGACAAATAAAAAATAAGCGAACTTTTTGCATAAGTGAATGGGACTAGTGGCGCCACCCCGACCATAAACGGTACTAATTATTTTTACTACGTGCGCAGTGCGTTTTTATTTTTTATTTTTTGGAACTTAAATATTAAAGTTACAATGCCTCGCACTCCTCCAAAAGATGGAGAAGCCGGTAATTTACCACAAGTCCAATCAGAGCCAAACATACCAGCTATCGTTGCAAGTTCACCGTGCACATCTAACATAAGCGTAAGATATAAGCGCCCGCGCACTCAATGCTCTCCTGATTCAGACTCCCACTCAAACTCTCATGAGTCCACGACGAATGAACTACTTGATACTATTCGTCAAGAAATACGTTCAGGTTTATCTTCCGAGGTCTCAGCAAGTATTAAAACCTGTATTACTAACGAACTACGGGAGATTAAAGAAATGTTTCGTGGTTTGGAGCACTCCGTCAATTTCATGAGCGCTGATTATGACCGTATGAAAATCGAGCTCGACGCATGCAAAAGCGACAACAAAAGTCTTCGCAAAGATAATGAGCTCCTCAAGACTACGGTTTCTGAACTATCGCTGCAAGTTAACCTCATAGAACAAAATTTACGCCAACAAAATTTAGAGATCAACGGTATACCGGAAAATAAGTCCGAAAACCTGGTAAAGACAATTGTTCAATTGGGGAACATAGTGTCTAGTACAATTAAGGAAGATGACATCTTATCTGCAGTACGCGTGAGAAAATTGGATCCTGAAAGCAAGAACCCAAGAGCGGTTGTCGTCAAGTTACGGAGCACATTATCGAGAGATGCAGTCCTTACATCTGTATTACAATTTAACAAGGCTCATCCGAAGGAAAAACTGAGTACTCAACATCTAGGCTACGGAGGCGCTATCAAGCCAATTTTTGTATCCGAACACCTATCTCCATTGAATAAGAGAATTCACGCGGCTACTAGGAAAGCAGCACGTGAAAAGGGATACTTATACGTTTGGGTACGCGATGGCAAAGTTCTCGTCAGAAAAGCCGACGGTGAGCAAGCAAAACACATGAAAAGCTTGGAAGCCATTGCTTTACTTTGAGATTATCCAACCGATACCTATGCAATGATACCGTGCATCAGTACTTAAAAATTCACAATTTATTACCAGAATTTCAGAGGCCTGAAAACCAAACTAAATTCCATTAGGCTGGCTGCACAACTGGGCAACTATGACGTTATAATTGGAACAGAAACGTGGCTGGATGACGGCATAAGTGACGGTGAAATTTTCGACTCCAGGTATCACGTATATCGCAGGGATAGGGCTTCAACTGCTCTGGGTACCAAGAGGGGTGGAGGTGTTCTGATCGCAGTGTCTAAGCTTATTGATTCCATACGTATTCCAAAATGGGAATCGGACATCGAAGATCTATGGGTAAGACTTAGAATCACCAAGGGAAGAAGGCACCGTAACTTATATGTCTGCGCCGTTTACCTACCACCACCAGTTCAACAAGTCTTACTGGATTCATTTTTAGATAGAGTATCTTCATTGATGGAATCCACAGGAGAAGATACGATTATAGCAGGAGACTTTAATCTCAGTTTTATCAGTTGGGACATGAACAATTCTCTTGGTAACTCTCCATGTACAACTCCAACTAACTACGCCAACAGGTTAGGCTACTCTTTGATAGATTTTATGTCAGAAAATAATATGTTGCAACTAAATGCTGTTAAAAATTGTTACAATAAAACCTTAGACCTAATTTTTTCTAACTTTTACGGAGGAAGTGTTAACGAATGCAATGATCCAATGTCCAAGGTAGATGTATACCACCCACCCATTATGATCACTGTCAGCAATATATCACCAGCTCCTTTAATAAACAAAAGGATATCAAAACCGAATTTTAAACGAGCTAACTATGCATTAATTAACTTGAAACTAAGAGATATAGATTGGACAAAAATGTTTTCTGAACTGCCCGAGGTCGATGCTATGGTACATGTGCTCTACGAACATATTCGTTGTATTATAAATGAGTGTGTTCCTCTTTCTAAAGTACGTAATGGTAAATTTCCATTTTGGTTTTCTAGGTCTCTTATTAGATTATTGAACGAAAAGGAAAAAGTTAGATCTCGCTTTAAAAAATATAAAAATCCTAGAGATAATTATGAATATAAAATCCTAGGCGACCGCGCAAGTAGAATGATCAAGGACTGCTATAAGATATACGTAATGAACACGGAAAAGAATATCGCACAAAACCCAAAACTCTTCTGGTCCTTTGTGAAAGCCAAAAAAACGAATTCTAGCGACATTCCTTCCACTATGCGTTTGGGACAGAATATTGCAAAATCTGGTGAAGAAATAACCAAACAATTTGCCGCACACTTTTCTTCAACCTTCACACCATCCGCTAGCCCAAATACTCCCAGTACTAGTTCTCATAATTATTTTCAATCTGCTTTATGTGGAATGACTTTTACTGAGAGAGACGTGTTTAAGGAGTTAAAGAAACTTGACGCTTGCAAGGCTCCGGGACCTGATGGCTTGCCACCGTTATTCATCAAGAAATGTGCAGCTAACCTGTCTCTTCCGCTTAAGTTGATTTTTAACAAATCAATTGAATCATCTACGTTCCCCTCGCAATGGAAGGTTGCTAACGTGGTGCCCATTTTTAAGAAAGGCGAAGTCGACGATTCTTCGTATTATCGTCCCATATCGCTTCTTTCCGTCTTTGCGAAGCTGTTTGAAGCGCTTGTTTGTCCCATATTGACTTCGCACATAAGGGTGCAGTTGGCTTCCCAACAGCACGGTTTCTGTGCTCGCAAATCTACTACCACTAATTTGGTACATTACGTTAATGACATTAGCAAATCTCTGGACTCCCGCACACAGGTTGACTCCATTTATACAGACTTCAGCAGTGCTTTTGACAAGGTTAACCACAAGGTACTTATCACAAAGCTCGAACAGTTTGGCATATCCGGCCAACTACTCAAGTGGTTTGTCTCATACCTATTTGAGCGGAAACAGAAAGTGGTTGTGAGGGGTTACGAGTCACCGTTATATATTTACCTCCGGGGTACCACAGGGATCTCACCTGGGACCGATTATTTTTTTGATTTTCGTTAATAACATTGTTCATTCAATACGGCACTGTAAATGTTCCATGTTTGCGGATGACTTGAAATTGTACAGGGAAATTAAAACAGACTGCGACATTCTTCTTCTTCAGGAAGACTTGGATGCGGTGCAAGAATGGTGTCAACTTAATATGATGACTCTCAATGCAAGTAAATGCTATCACATAACTTTTACGCGAAACAAACAAGTACTATCATCATCTTATGCGTTGGATGGAGTTCCTCTGCAAAAAGTTGATACCATTCGTGATTTAGGTGTCCAACTCGACAGCAAGCTAACTTTCAACAATCATATTGACACGATTGTAGCCAAAGCATCAAAAATTTCGGGTTTTGTGAAGAGAACTTGTTCGGAGTTTCGGTCCAAGTCGACACTAAAAGTGCTTTATAACACCCTTGTCAGAAGCATACTGGACTACGCATCTCCAGTTTGGAATCCCAAATATCGTGTCCATATTGAGAGGATTGAACGGATACAGAAGGCCTTCACCAGGTACTTACGCTTTAGATGCCCTAGTTGCCCTCATGACGCTAATTATTCCCAAAGGCTCAAACACTTCAATATGTTATCACTTGAACAACGTAGAAGCACTTCAGATCAGCTCTTGCTTTACAAAATTATCCACAACCTGGCGGATGCACCTGAATTATTATCAGAAATTAATATATCTGTACCTAGACGTATTGTCATTAGATCTCTACGCAAAAAAAATACCTTTGCACCGTCCTCATCAAGAACCAACCTTGGTCTCAATGCCCCCTTGAATCGGTTAATGGCTAATTATAATAAAATAGATATATAGCAACGAATCATAATTTCATAAACTACTTGTTATTTTCTACTATACAGTTTTTTTTTGGTTTTTTTGCCACGTATGTCTGCCACTTTAACAATAATTTTGGAATGATCTCATACTGCACTCGTTATCGCATTTTGCCGTTTCGAATTTTGAATATTAATTTTACTGTTTATAATTTTTTATTTTTTTAATCTTAATGTTTTAATGATAATTTTGACTTGTGATTTAATTTTATTTTCTATTATGATTTTATTCAGTTTTCTATACTCACGACATTTTTTTTTTGATAAACATGTATAAGTAGTATTTTTTTTTTTTTTTTACGTAAGTGCTGTGTACGCCTGTAAGTGACTAATTCACCATAACTTAATGAATATGTTTTATTGTTTATGTAAATGTCTCTAGTGAATAGGTCGTTGGTGTACCTATCAAATAAATAAATAAATAAATAAATAAAGTTGTTTATCCAAAAATCGTTTCCCTTAACACGTTTTCTATAAACTTCTAAAGTTAATTCTTATTGAGTTTACATAGATAATGATGAAAATAAATCAAAATAATCTGAGGCCAGGTGCACAAATTTATGTTATATAATTTGTTTCTAAGTGTGATGTCAGAACATTACCGAAAAAAAAACCCTGCAGCAAATAGAACACCTTTCGGAAAACGGAGACGGTGCGACCCATAATTAATTATTTGAAGAGAGGGGGGGGGTTCATTAGTGGGGTGACACCACATTACCCGCCCGGGTGTCACCCATGCTAGCTACGCCACTGTTCTGAAAACAATTCTCGTAATTATAAGAATTATAATTTTATTTTATTTTTTTACCACAAATTACAGAAAAAGTTATCAAATAGTCTACAGACACAATTTTATAATTAATTTGTGGAAGACTGGTGCCTAAACTAAGTTTTTTAGAAAACCTGTATGTCAGGCCACCAGGCTCCTTTAATAATTACATTACACTTTTTGGACTTTGACCATATTTGAACGACATAGTGTAATGAACTTGTGAGTCGTGGCAAACAGTTTACATGAAACGGTTTTTGTGGGATTAACTTTCCACAGATCGAGGCACGACGAATAGGACAAAAGTTTCAGATGAAATAATAAAGACCGGAGAGAGCAAATTTAGGATTTTGATACCATTAAAATACCATAACATACTGATTGACTTAGAGTTGGAAACCAAAGAAGGTTTGTGCCATACATCAAGAGTAGCTGAAGGGCGATCTCCAAACGCTTACTGGTTATCTGTCGAGGGGAACAAATATACATTTTGGAATACCGATTGGAAATATGATGGTAAGCCCTATTAAGCCTAGTAAGTTCCTATTTTTTACATAAGTTTACTTCAACTGTGTATGGTACTGTAAAAATAACCAGAAAAAAAAATACAACCGGCTTCCAAAAAAAAAACACTACAAAGTAAAAAATAACTTTAATTTCGGAAGTCGGTGTTTTTGTTAGTTTCTTCGTATTTTGTAGTGTTTTTTTTTTGGAAGCCGGTTGTATTTTTTTTGTAACAAGTTTTTTATTTTTCACTTTTTAGTGGTACCCCACACCTAACAACACCACTGCAAAATCGCAGAAAAGCAAGATACGCAATTTCGATTACTTGAATGACATAAAACTATCATTTAAGTAGACGAATTCCAGCTATTTCGATTTAAAATCCAAAGTTCGTAACCGATTTTCATAAAATTTAAATGGGACCAATCTGCAAGTATATCCTTTCAGATAAAACAAGAATTTTTCAAATCGGTTCATAATTGTCGGAGTTATGATGTAACAAACATAAAAATAAACATACAACCGAATTGATAACCTCCTCCTTTTTGGGAAGTCGGTTAAAAATAGGTAGGTTTGCAAAAAAATCTCAGGAAGCTGAATATTTCGAGGTGGTTTTAGTTTTAGGTACCTACACAATCATATTTAAATAAAACACTATAACTCTTACATCGATGAAATGAGTTCCATAAAAATAAAAAAAAACTTTTTACAAAAAAATACAACCGAATTCCAAAAAAAACACTACAAAGTAAAAAATAACTTTAACTTCGGAACTCAGTGTTTTTGTTAGTTTGTTCGTATTTTGACACCGACTTCCGAAGTTATTAAATTATAAAAAGTTTTTTATTTTTCACTTTTTAGTGGTACCCCACACCTAACGAAACCACTTCAAAATCGATACCATACGATTTTCGGAAGTTCCCCTCGACTTCTCTGGGATGCCATCATCAGATCCTGGTTTCCTTATCATGGGACCATTTGGGAAGTATACCCTATACAACAAAAAAAACATTTTTAAAATCGGTTTGCAAGCTACGGAGTTATGCCCGAACAAACATAAAAAAAAAAAAAAATACAAACATCCGAATTGAGAACCTCCTCCTTTTTGGAAAGTCGGTTAAAAATTGTATGTCAAAAGTGAAATACTTGGTTTACCTAGTTAGTGGCGAAAGATTTTTCAACTAACTAACTTCACTAGACATAATATTTAGTGAAGTTTGCCGTTTTCTGACTTTCAATACGTACCTAATATAAACTCCTCTCTTAGTAATTTTACTTTATTTTCATCCTTAGAATGAACTTAATCTCAAATTCATTGGATCTCTAAAGGAACATGTCGTATAACCACATACTTACCTACCAAACGACATAACTAACTGCAAGATCGCTTTTAGACTGGTTACCGCCCATTGTGACACCATGTCACCATGTAACTAAGTATTTTATAAGTTCCTAGTGTAATTTGTTATGCCGCGTTTACGGAGACGCGTCGTGTGCAGCTTGGCGTCTCGCGGTGCATCGGGGGTTTTCTGTTTACGGCCAGGAGACTCGGGAGTCTGCTATTTTAAATTAAATTAAATTTGTCATTCCAACACGATCCCATTGTCATGCCATTGTCATTTTGCTAATAGTTCGTAATCTGCTAAATTCATAATGACCGATCATTGGTCGGTCAGTGGCAAGCCATCGGCCGATCAGTGAGCGCTCACTGGCAAGTCAATGGTCTCGTAATAGAGTTGTGGTATAATGAATAACATTGCCGTATTGCCATTATAATAAAACCATTGTGGAAAAAAATAACAAAATATATAACCTCCTCATCGCAGTAAATACATTCTTGGATGCAATAATATTAACAAACGCGATTTAAAGCAAAAAGTTTTTGAAACTGAGCTGTCGAATTATGAACTAAAAGTATTTAAATGCAATGTCTGCACAACCGCTAGGTTATTGTGTTCTGTGCTGCACAATGACGTTCCAATGGTGGCACAGTGGTAGCTCACTGATCAAAGTAACTGTCAAAATATTAGCAGACTACCGCATACGTCAAACATTCATCTGTCATTATGTACAAGATTACTATTCTATGCCATTTCTCTCAATGACGTATCTGTGGATGAACATTGGAATATCATAGTGACGCCACTATGATGCCATTATGTGAGTAGATTATCAAACTTGTCAAAATCAACCATTTTAAAATCAGTGATCGACCATTCTGACACTATTGTAATAGCAGACTCGGGCCCCATGCGGCGCGTGCAGCGGCCAGCCTCATCACACGCGCAAACACAAACTTAAGGCAATGCACGATGTTTATTATAAAGAAGCGGGACGTTACGCGGCACGTGGTGCGGGGCGTGCAGAGTAGCAGCACCAGCCGGTCTGCCCGCGGCGTAGCACGCGTCGGGTATCGCTGTGGCGGGCATTGGGAGCGGGGGGCTGGTGTCACCGTATGTTTGTATTGCCGCGTGGGACGCCGTCTTTGAAGCTGAGTAGCTGCTCGCAAATCTGCGTGAGCACGCGCCGCCGTGATAAACGTCGCGTGCGACGCGGCTTTGCTATTAGTAAGTTCCACGTGCATTTCAAGCAAACGTGTGTAAAATCGCATCTCCGTAAACGCTCTAATGCATCGTCATAATATGTGAATTTAGTGCGGACCGTGTCTAAGTACGCAACGTGCGACGCCCCGTGTCTCCGTAAACGGACACTTTTGTTACGCATAAAAAAAAGTATTTCTAATCTATTCTAAAACAAAACCAATTCAACTAAAAAAAATATATTTTTTCATTTCAGATACAGGTTCTTGTCTTGACCCAAATCCATGTGAAATTGTAATGGATTTTCAAATCAAATCAAATCAATGTCAAGGTAAGCAATATAGGTAACCTTCAATAACATCAAATGTTAGTGTTCCGAACATCCGTAAGAAACGGAACCCGTATAAGATCAGTCGGGTGTCTGTCTGTATGTCTGTCTGTCTGTAAGTCTGTCTGTCTCTACTGAACTGATTCTTCTTCAATTGATAGAGGTTTGTACGTTTTCTATGAGAGCTGGCATATCCAACCCGCCGCCATTTTGTTTTTTCAAAACTGTGGTGCACGATCTATGACACTTACACAAAAAAGGATGCAAATTAGTGCCCTCAAGTGTCACGGTGCCGAGATATGTAAAGGTAAAGTCGCCATGTGAGAACAATTAAAATCATTAATAACCGACCAAGTTCGAGTCGGACTTATTACGCGATTTGGGGGAGGGCTTTTACCCAGCAGTGAGGCAGTACAGGCTGAATATTAAAAATACTTTTTATTCCTGTGTAGCTCCATCTCTCTCAAATCAGAATCATGACGAAATAGATACGTCATAGTAGGGCCTCGGGCCGGTTAGATTTGAGGTCTGCCGCGATGCCAAGTCGATTGACCATATAGGTACTGAGATGTCCATTGTACCTACGTATGCGGTGTCAAAGTAAATCATTTCAATTATCATTCATGATAATGATAATTTATTTCAGAGCATATGGTAATACATTACGGTCTTACAATTAAACAGTCTCACATAGGTACACTACCGTTGCCGGTGTAGAAATATAAAATTAAGTTACAAGTCAACTTACAGTACAGTTTGTCATCGAAACAATAAGAGTAAGATACATGCCCGCTAATTATAATTATAAACTAGTTGAAAATATGTATATTATTATATAGCACAATTATTTATATTAACGAATGTAATGTCAAAATTTAATATAATTTAATGTCAAAAGAAAAGTGTTATGCTCTGATCAGCTATATGAGAGTTGTCGAGAATGGAGACGTGTGACATTCAATTGGAGACGCCATGTTCGCAATACACTGCTGTAGGTTGTTGACAATGAGACAGAACCCAAATGGGAATCGAAATTTAAAGATTTTTATTTCACGTTGCCCGACTGTAGACTATTTTCTTTATAATAATGCAGCCAAAAAGCGCTCTTTCAGCGATCAGGGGCCCGAGTCTGCTATTTTTATAAATTTGTCATTCCGACACGATGTCATTGTCATGCCAATGTCATTTTTCTTAAAGTTCGTAATCTGCTAAATTCATAATGGCACGGTCACTGGCACGTCAATGGTCTCGTAATAGAATTGCCATAGGAATGCCGTATTGTCATTATTATAAAACCGAGCTAAATTTGAGCATTTATCCATGCCAGATTTTATTTAGTTTTACATATTATTTGTTAGTGTTATAAGCAATCTGAAGTAGTGAGAAGTTCGTAAATACTAAATCTGTCATTATGTACGAGATTACCATTCATATGGCTTTCTTTCAATGGCGTGTCAGTGGTTGATCATTGGAATGTCATAATGACGCCAATATGATGCCATTATGTTAGTAGATTACCAAACTTGTCAAAATCAACCATTTTGAAATCGGTGATCTAGCATTCCGACACTATTGTAATAGCAGACTCGGGCCCCAGTTCAAAGCCACGCTGCCGGCGCACCGCCGCCGCCAAAAATCGCCACGGCACTCATATCTAGTGTACACAGACCTGACCCATTTTGGCACGTTTCTTTTCAACTGTCTACCTGTTACAGTTCTTATGATACATCTCGCTGACAGACAGACAGACGGACAGACAGCGAAGGCTTAGTAATAGAGTTCTATTGGTAACCCGTTGGGTACGAAACCCAATATAGTAAATGGGTTCGAAGATTTTGTACGTCATTATGCTTCTTCGAAATTGCGGCACGCGATGAATCCTGTATAGGCTGTATAGCTAGGATCTCTAACTTAAACAAACAAAAAAATTTGGCAACATAGTACCTACCCAAAACGTCACGTTGCCGTGATATTTGGCGGTAAAGTCGCCATGTGAGAACATTAAAAATTAACAAATCACGTGCTTGTATGCAGTAGACTGTATTCAAATAAAAGTTCTCGGCTTGATTTAACCATTTAGAGGCTCGGAGGAGTGTCTGTATATTGAGATGGTCACTCGTCCTCAGACCGACCTTGGCTAGCGTTGCTTAACTTTCAAGATCGATTTCTACAAACAAAACAATAGAGAGAGCTATATACCCTGTAAGTTACGTTTTTTTCAGAGAATCTCAGTTGTAATGTTAATGGAGATGTATATATCTGTACGTTTCAAACTGGAAAACTGGATAATATTAAATCTTTCTTCTATCAAACCTACGACACCGGTGAGTAGTTTTATATTTAAAAGTAGCTGTGCCCCGCGGCTTCACTCCCGTCAAGCTTTTCCCACAGGCTACCTATCTACCTGTCCTAACTTACCTGCCCCTCCTGCCCTACCTACTTTACCTACCTGCCCACGCGAACGTCTATACTTAAATCCTAAATAGCAACAATAGCCACGGTTAATCAATTTAACAAATTATTTTTAACCAACTTCCCCGAACCGAAAGAGGGTTTATGATTTTGACCGGTAGGGATAAGTGTGTACTGTGATGCCCCAGCTACTATCTCTAAGGCGTCATCTATAATCGTTAATTAATCGAAAAACACATCTGACTTTTTATTTTTTCTCAAACATGCTTAGATTGAGCATTATTTTAACAACCTTCCTCGAGATAAATTTCTGTACAGACCGGCCCATATTTTCACGTACGGCCAAAATGCTTCTATTGCTGGCCGCTGCCGTAATGTACTATTTTACCACATTTTGTCTATTAGTTGAGTTAACTACGCATTAGGTTAGCATGGCAAATAATTTTGTGAAATAATTAGTGTGAAAAATAAAACCATGACTATTTTCCATTTCGTAGATGAACCAAGAACTAAAGCTACTTTCCGGGAGGACTACACATATTTAGAAGCAGTTAACAGTTTCTACAAAATTCACAAGACATCAAAGAGTTGGTATGAAGCCAAGCAAGTGTGTGCTCAGGAAGGAGCCATTTTGTTCTTTCCAGAAAACAGCGATGAGGCTAACGCTGTAATATCTTTGTGGAACCCTACAAATAATAGAAAAGAGTACATGTGGGTGGGCATATCAGACATAGAAACTGAAGGGGTGTTTGTGACTGTTGACGGTACGTATACAATTTCCGCAAATCAAGGAGGAAATTTGGCCTTCTGCCAAATCTTGGCAGACTTTACTTCTCGTTATTTCCAACTAGGTATATATAGGTAACACAATAGACTGAATATGAATTTTTTCTACGGGAGCTGGTATAGAAGCAGCCTTTGTTTTTCTTCAAAGTTGTGGCGCACTATCTTTTTTTTAATTTGAGTTAGGTTTGCTGTCTGTTTATTGTCTTAGTCAGAGATGACAGAGACAAAGTCTACGATGGAGCGAGCTTACCCAGAAGGAGCCTGTTTACTCTTACTTTGAAGAGATTAGGGTTGTAAGCGCTCGGAAACACAGATGCAGGCAGAGAGTTCCACTCCTTTGCTGTGCGCACTATAAAAGATGTTTGAAAACGAAAACGAATACCAAAAAGGTCGGGATGGTAATTTGCAGTGCGTCTGGATGTCCGAGGGTAGAAGGTGGCTGGTGGAATGAGGTCGTAGAGTTCTTGGGCACACTCACTGAAGTACAATCTGCAGAAGACCGATAAGCAGGCAACCTTGCGGTGATGAGCCAAGCTGTGAAGCTTGGCATCCACCAGTTTTTCGTCGCCGGTGAGCCTCTTAGCTCTGCGTACCACCGAGTCAAGCGCGGCAAGCTGGTACTTAACTGAGCCATCCCAAAGGTGGCTGCAATACTCCATGCAGGATCGGCCTTGTGCTTTGTAAAGGGTTAAAAGCTATCCAGGCCTGAAGTATCGCTTCTCCCTATTCAGGATGCCCAGCTTGAGCTTTGTAGGTACTCAATGGTGGCGCCGAATGGTGGTGCTTTTTCATACATATCGACGCTGGAAAGGAAAAATTATCCAAGCGACATTTTTGGCCATTTGAGTTATATACATTGTTGGAATCGCCTGATTTTTCTGCGTCGTTTGGTCTTACTCACGTCCTTCTACGACGACTTTTGATGTCGCTTCGACATTTTGAAGTTCGCGAGAGTTCACTTTTTTTTCCTTACTAACCGACAAAATTTTCGAGCATTTTTGAAAATTTGGTGGTTGTCGCAATTGTGGAATGCTAAATTTGCCTTTGGTCAAGTTTGACATTTCTGTTCGTACGGTAATTACTCCACTTAGTTAATTTTTCCAGTATCTGGCAATATGGTGTTAGGCGCATAGTATATTTTTTCCTCAGAACGGATTTGTTCTTTTATCACTTAGGTAATTTTGACTTACTTGGTTTTTTTCCTACATGGCGTTTAGTTAAAATTGGCAGTTTTCGTTTTTTAACGTTCAACTGGTTCAGCAAATATTACCTGCTTAAAAATACAACTAATTGTCGGTTAGTCAATTTTTACCTGCCGTTTTCAAGTGTTATTTTATTATTTAGGCAACTTTTACTTGAACGTATACGATTACCCAATGTTGGTTATATCCTATGGTAGTGTCACGCACAGGCGCAAAGTGTATTTTAACCTAAAATAATTCACATAAAAAACGTCGGTTACACCTACGGATAACGCATGAGCAGTCGCTTGAGCATGCAGTGAAGTTAGTTTCAAAGTAACTTAGATACTTCAGTGCACGGTCGGTCGTCGCTTGGGAGACACGCGCACGCTGCAATTCCGTTGTCAACTGAGGTACCGCTTACGTTTATCTTATGACAACTACGAAAACTGTAAGTTGAAATAACAAATAAATTCGTTTTTAATGCTGTTTTCGCGTTACTACATGGTATAAGTACCTTTATTTCAGAACAATGGACCGAACAAAACGTGGTCATAGTCTTTTGGTAAAGGCTCTTAAAAATCGGGAATCTCTTTTAAAACCAAGGACGACTTACAGTCGGTATGTATGTACTCCTACCTATCATTAATTTTCTTTGCATCTCTTATTGTTGTTTCGTGTTATTATTTATGTTATGAAGATATATTAGATTTCTGTTTTGCTATCATAGATAAAGGCTCCGTTTAGCTTGTTACCTACTACGGCCAAAGCCGAGTATATTAAAAGTAATAGGTATTGCTACTAATGGTACTGCTGCTAATTTAAGGACCTACTCAACTATCTTTCAATTGCCTTTAGAATGAAACGCTGCGTAAGTGCTCTTCAACTGCGCCTGTAATATCACGACGTATTGCTGAAGATGAAGAGAATTATGACCCTCAGGAAGTTTTTCCAGCTCTTACAGATACCATGCAGCATATACAGCACAGTACGGACTTACCTTCGTAAGACGATGCTGCATCAGGAGTCTCTCACAGTATGGACATATCTTCGATTAATGATACCGTTCAAGATGATTGGCAGGTTTATTTTGATCTTCCGCAAGCTGGAAGAAAAAACCCTCGCAGTATTGACTTACCTTCGATTGACGATCCAGCTTCAGGAGTCCCCAGCAGTATGGACTTACCTTCAAATGATGATCCTGCTCCAAGAGTCCCTCGCAGTATGGACTTACTTTCGATTGACGATCCAGCTCCAGGACTCCCTCGCAGTATAGACTTACCTTCGAATGATGATCCTGCTCCAGAAGTCCCTCGCAATATGGACTTACCTTCGAATGAACATCCTGCTCCAGAAAACCTTCGTAATATGGTCTTACCTTCGATTGACGATCCAGCTCTAGGAGTCCCTTGCAGTATTGGCTTACCTTCGAATGATGATCCTGCTCCGGAAGTCCCTCGCAATATGGACTTACCTTTAATTGACGATCCAGCTCCAGGAGTCCCTCGCAGTATGGACTTACCTTCGAATGATGATCCTGCTGCAGGAGTCTCTTGTAATAAGGAGTTACCTCCAAAGGATAAGGCCGCTCTAGGTGTAAGTGCTCGTAAACGAAAAGCCAAAACAAGTATCCGATATGTTGATTTCATGTCTGATGAAGATTTTTCCACTTGATTTTGTCCTGGTGAAGATAATGGCGCAGTTGATTCTGACGAATGGGTAGGATCTGACACGTCAGACAGTGATGGAGAAAAAGACCAAACTAAGAAAAAAACAGGAAAGAATAAAAAAAGAAGCAGAAAGAGTCAAGTAAGAATAAAAACAGCGAATTGCTGGAAAATAATGCTAAAGAAAATTTGGATACAGAAAACGAAAACGTAGGACAAAGAGGTTTAAAAAGAGTGAAGAAAAACACGAGAAAGGAAAGGGCGCTTTCGAAAGAAACAGGAAAAGAATACGGAAGAAAAGATGGTCAATTAGTGCCAGAAAAATCAATTAAACCTAATCCATGTAAGGGTAAGAAATGTGGGAACAATTTCAAACCGAAGAATAGAGGCAAGAAGTATTTAAACATTTTTGGACGCTTACCCCTGAACGCCGTAGAGACTGGTTGGTTGGCATGACTGACAAAGGAAACGTTAAACGTAAACGTAATAGTTCAGAATTGGGCAGTTACACATGTACAGGCTACTTCTGGGTAAGCTCGCTCCATCGTAGACTTTGTCTCTGTCATCTCTGACAAAGACTAGAGTCTAGAGCAAACCCGTACCAAGAAAAAAAAATATATAAGTATTGCCTATACTGATGCCTTGCTACCGTTCACGATTGCCAATATAGAGATGATACATGCACAGAGGCCAAATATAATGATCTCATGAAACTTTTTAAAGATAAAGTAATTAATACCTGCTCCTTCCATTATCCCAAAGGCTACTAATGCAAAAGATACCTTGCCTGAATCAGATATTGAAGATGATCAGTAATAATTACAACATACAGATTCTTTTATGTTGTTTTTTTTAGAAGTTTCTTTTTGATGAGAGCTTTAAACTGGTTCCTATTATTTTAATTGTTACTTCATTATTATAATGCAGATGATGACTGAAAATATTACTAGCTGTAAGTTGTTTTCGCTCAGTACTTATGCTCTGCCAAATTATAGGATGGTTCCTTGACGGCAGTTAGATTCATACTATTTTTTTTCCTTTTGTTCTTGTCATTTCATTTAGTTTCTTATCTGGTTACTTGCCGCCAGGAGAACCATACTATGATTGATAGAGTATTATTAGTTGATATACTGTTATTTTTAGAATTTGAATTTAAGTTCGTTTTATAGAAGTTTTATTTTTGTTACGTATAGTTTTCTAAATGCCTAAGAGGTAAATTTGATTTTTATTGTTACTGAGCATCGAGTTGTGACTGAAATGTAACTAGTTTTTTAAACATATTCATATTTTATATTGATTATAATAATTAATAGGACTAAATACTTAAATTTGTGATACTAGTAGATTTATAATACCTAACTTTGCTAGTACTGTGTACCTTAGTGTTGCTTTGTTAAAATTAATAAAACTCAAGACAGTTTAAGTGTATTTTATTAAAATTCTTTAATGAAATATTAATCCAATTTTCAGTAAAAATATCGTTTATGTCAAAATTAGGGAAAAAAAATTATAATAAATTTATATTTAGGTTGTTTTGCCTCAACTTTCACATGTTTTTTATTTTGGTAAGACAACTTTTACTCTGATATAAATTCTAAAAAAAGATATATATTACATTTTTACCGTACCTTCCTTAATCAAAGCTTGTCGGTTAGTCAATTTTTCCCGTTTCTACTTTTAGGGAAAATTTTACTAAGCGACACTAACTTTAAAACTAAGCGTTATTTTTAATAGTTACGTATACTATAATGTAGATAAAAAAATATCCAAATAAATTTCTAAGAATTAGGCTTTTTGGACCGTTACAAGAATTTACACGATTTTTTTTCTGAAAATTCAAACTTTGAACAGCTCTACTGTAAAGTTAGTCTGATGTCGCTTGGATAATTTTTCCTTTACAGCGTCGATATATCGATACCGGAATTTCAATCGTCGTAAAGGACAAAGCACGAGTTTTCAGTAGAACCAAAAAACAAAAAAAAAGTGAAGTGAAAAAAAAGTAAAGTGTCACGTCTAAAGGATCATGACCAAAACCAGTCTAGAAAAGTTGCACGTATGAAAACCAAATTAATACACAAATTATTTGCTTATTTTTTACAAGCTTTTCACTACAGGAATTTTGTTTTCGTATCTGGAATTATGATTTTAAGATAAACAGTAAATTAACGATTGCTAGGTATATTTCCGTATAGTCATGATGAATGTTTCGTTCTCTTCATTTACTACATTTACGAGTCACGTAAGTATGAGCCTTTACATAAAAACATCACGAAAATGATATTAAACTCATAAATAGCTTAATAATTTTATTAGTAATATCATAATGATAACGCAGGTACTGTACATGTATTTCATAGTTCCGTTGTGAAAATATTTATTTTTGTGTTTCGTCTCACGCAAATGCAACTGTCAAGGCAGATGACAGACGTACCGGTAGGGATGGCGATTATTCCTAAACAAGATCGATTTTTAAATCTATCCAAATCGCAGGAAAGAATCGATTCAGCAATAAATTGACTTCTGATAGATCGATTTCCTATCGAGATAATTCGTTGGTTACCCTCAAAGTACTGAATCCTAAAAAGCACTTAGCACGGTAGGTTGAAAAAAAGTTGTTTTATTTCGATAATGTATCATCAACGCTGCGAGGCCTTAAAAAGCACGTTATTCACGATTATTCACGTTTTTTTTCAATTAGCAGCTGTTCTCTTATTTTGTTCATGAGTGATCTGTGGTCATCAATTTATAAATTGCGAGTAGTTTAGACACAAGTTTTAGGTTATCTCCGAATTTGTTTAATTACTTTAAAACTCGGATACTTGTATGAAAATGAACGCTTTTATTTAATAGTATAATTATAAAGCGTAGACTATAATAAATCAAGATTTATTGTGTTTCAACTTAAGACGGATTTCCATACATCGTTGGTCATGATCCTTTAATGTTAAAACAAAATACATTTTATTTACGACTAGCTGCTAAAGAAATCTTATCTTATCTTATCTTATCTTATCTTATCTTATCTTATCTGTTGTCCGCGACTTCGTTCGCGTAAAAGTCGGAAAGTAAAATGTTGTCGCTTGGTAAGATCTCCATGATAAGATAATAATATACGAACAGTCAATATCAAGCGTCGCTTGACTCCTATAAGAATTTGGAACTTGGAAGAGTGTTATGCAAGGCACTGGCTGTTTCACCTCTTCTGTTCAAAATGCCCACCAGCTCTAGTAATGTTTCGTATTGAGAAACGTTTTGATGTTGCCGCTTCTCTATACATAATGTTAAAGAAAGTTGCTAGGGTTGTTATCACACGATAGAAGTACATAAAGTTTGGCCCTGGGAAAACCAACCGGAAGAGAAGTCTACCCCTGGAACAGAGAGAGTAGAATAGAGTAGAGACTCCGGTATCCGCACCATGTTCGACTCACATTATGTCCGTTGTGCGTAGGTGTCCTGACTAAGTTAGTCAGCCTAGCTCCACCCAAATGCACAGAAGCCTTCTGGGTGCTTTACAGGTTTCTCGGAGCGACGTAACAGTTCCGAGAATTGGTTCACGTCAGGAAGCCTCTGCCTTACTTTCAGGATGTCGTGGGCAACTGATTCCTTGGTCGGAGCAACTTCTGTAAACTGGACTGACTGTGGCACCTATGTTAAAAAGGTGTTATTTTAGGCGGAAATGACCCGTAATTGAAATTATTTATATTTTGGCTGATAACTCGTTATGTTATGTAGTCGCAGATATAGTCTTGACAAGCCATTTTTGCCATACAGAGGGGGGAAACCTCACGCCCACGCCGCAACAGGATAAGACGCCCAGGGCGTCGGGAGTCGCAGAGCGATTCCTGGCCACCGTAGGCGCGGGCCTGCGGACGGCGAGCGTTGAGTGTCTCGCCGTCCGATCAAAAAATCCCGGGCCAAAAGCGCGCTCTGTTCCACGTGCGGCTCAAAGAGCTATTAGCATAGAAGACGGGGCCCACTAAGGCCAGTGCCTGCCAGGGCTGCTAAATTTGTTTGAAAGAGTCACCGCGGCCCTGAAACGCAAAAGGCATTAGGAGGAACACGGATGGGTTTCAGTCAGTAAGAGTCTGATACTCCCTCCTGCTTCGATCGGAGCGGGAGAAGTCATTTGATGATTTCCCATATATTAAAAAAGGGATCTACAGTTCCCCTTCATCCACTGGAGCGTTAGCCTGCAACGGATAATTTCTGAGCTGGTCATGATGTTTCATAGGCTCACTGGAAATAGAACAGTTTTGATACTCAACTGAAAGTATTTTGTTGGATATATGTGATTTTTAGCCGAGTGCCTTTGAATATTTAAATATCTGAATAGAAATCACAAAACCTAAACGGAAAACATTAGGCAATATTATGCGTATTGATTGCTGATGCTTAGTCGATGGTTTCCCCGTACACAAAAGATATAAATTTATGTTGTGAAGCAACGGGAAACATGCTATCTTCTAAAATAACTTAACCATCCTCGAAACTCACTTGAATAATCAAGTTATTTTTTTTTAAATTTTGTAAGGCACGCGTTTGACCACTATCTCACCTGATGGTAGGGTAAGCGATAATGCTGTCTTAGATGGAGCACGCTCGCCTAGAAGTAACATATAACGCCATCTATGGAATATGAAATAGAACTGTCAAGTTCGGGCTTCGTTTTTATATTTATTAATAGGAATTCATTCAGAGCGATACTTTTTAATTAAGTACCTATTTTTTAATACCTTAAATATATATTTTTTTTCATCATCATCATCATCAGCCTATAACAGTCCACTGCTGGACATAGGCCTCTCCAAGTGCACGCCATTTGGCTCGATCTCCGGCAACTCTCATCCAGCTGCTACCAGCCACCCTGCGAAAATCGTCGCGCCACCTTGCCTGAGGGCGTCCTACCTTACGTTGCCGATTCGCGGTCTCCACTCAAGAACTCGTCTACCCCAACGGTCATCGACTCTACGGCTAAATATATGGTCGGCCCATTGCCACTTCAGTTTGCTTATTCTGTGAGCTATGTCCACAACTTTGGTTCTCTGTCGGATTACTTCGTTGCGGATTCGATCTCTCAAAGAGACCCCAAGCAAGCTTTTTTTTTAATTCCTTGAAAACCACTACTTACTAATAATATGCTTGGTTGTAACTATCATGCTGTTGATAGTACTATTTCGATTAATAGATGGCATTACTGGGAAATGTAGCAATGTAGGTACTAGAAGAATTCAACTTATCTAAGTTGAATTCTTCTAGTAAATTGCACACAGATAAACAGAAAATAGGATCTGTTAATTTACTTTTGCTTATATGAATGCAAAAAAATCCGAAATACAACAATAACATGTTATAAATATTTGATATTATGTTAAATAGGAATCATAAAAGTAAGAAAATGCATAAGTTAAATAAAAATCAAAAATAATTACGACAGATAAGATTCGAACCCACACCAAGTTATTCGAAATATAGCCTTCAAACCGACGGTCTATGACCGCACTTGGAAAATCGGTTGAAATAGTCCATCTTATTTATGTAATAGTTTTACACTGCTTACGTCCCCAAAAGTATAGCGCGATGATAATCATTGCTTAGGTTAGACCCATAAGTATATGCAATTTTGTAACATGTTGTGGCTTCTTATAACAATTCCTCGCTGAGCTGTTTGGAAAAATATCTAATAAAAATTCAAATGTTACTTTAAGTACCTACGCAAAAACCAATTTATATTATTATTTTGGCATTGTTATGGTGTAAAAATACGTTTTTAAAGAGAAAATAAATACAAAAATAATATCTGTTGGTGTTGCTCGAACCATGTGCACTTTCTCAGTCAAAACACACATTTTTGACTAATGCTCGACCTCCATAGCACATAGCGTGATAATGTATAGCCTGTATGTTGACCACACCTATAAGGATTATTTATGCAAAATTTGAACCAAATCTGTTCAGTAGTTTTTGCGCCAATCGTAATCACACAGCTCAAGATTTACTGTTTTATTATAGAAAAAATAACCGAGCATACTAACTTAAACATTTTCGCACATAATTGTAGAACTTACGCTGAAAACGCATGCACTTGTTCCACCTTAGCTAAAGCTGACTATGTGAAATATCTAGGTGTAGCAGAGTGCAGAAATCAATATACATTTTCAAATACTTACGTAACGTTGCCAATTATAATTTAATTAAAGGGGTTTATTTGGCTTTGTGTCAGTCCATTCCAACATATTGAATAACTTCCTGGGGTGGTGCTGCGAAGTCGATTATACTTCCTCTAGAACAAGCTTAAAGAATAAGAATAATTTAAGTATAAGAATAATTTATTAACCCAATAAAATTACAATGTTATTATAAAATTATAAAATCACAATATCATAAAATAATAAAATCAGAAATCCAAAATCATAAAATATTAGTTAACAATTTATAATAACAATAACAGGTAGGTGTTGCAACCAGTACCCCTACTAAGTTATTAAATAACTTGTATTAAGGGTAGTGGTACAAGCCCATAACATAATATTTTACATGATAATTAATTGCAAACAAGGTGTTAAAGCAAAGTTCAAATAACAGTTTTCAAAATACCTTATCCTATTATAGAAATTACAATCTATTCATTCGATTCTTACATTCTTTAGAAATTACTTCATAAGTGTGATTATTGAAAGAGCAGTTCTAAAGCGGTTGCTAAATTTCGCTCTTTTCGATTTCCCACACACCAGCTTTACATGGCATGTAAGGTACTAACAGTACGTCAATTAGCTATTCTAAACAACATACTGCATCAGCACACTGAACTTCCTTATGAACGAGTACCTTCAGGCAAGAGATGAAAAGATTTGGTTTGTATTAAGTCTCAAACCGAACATGCTTTTGCACATATTTTTTGTGTTTTTAGGACCTTACCTATATAACAAGCTCAACAAGTTACTCAAAATTTGTAGTTTAAATTTTTAAATTTATATATATAGTTTAAAATTTCAAAAAATGTAGTTCTACGCTTGCGGAATATTTATCGAAACTCAATTACATTGAATAGAAGCTAAAAATGTGCTCTCTTTGCCGTAAAGTTGGACATGGAGTGTCGTGTGGAGTGTCGTCATTAAAGACCCACAACTCCCGGAACAAATTGAATGAAGACCGTAACCTTAAGGACTGCGTGATGGAGATGAACTAGACCAGGAGTCCTGCGCAAGGCAAGAATGAAACTAAAAGTCAGAAGTTTACGCAAAATAGGAAAAGGAGGACTTATAATCAGCACAGAGACTAAGGAAGACCTGGAGAAGCTCAAACAAACAGTCCAACTAGCTTTGACAGCTCTCACCATCGATGAACCTAGCAAGCGCACACCACGCATAAAAGTTATAGGGGTCCCTGCATCTATGGCTGAAAATGAGGTTTATAAATGCATTTATGAACAAAACCTGGCCGACAAACTGCCCACTACCTCTAGAGAAATATTTTAGACCTCAATCATGCTAAGCCACAAATCTGGCAGAAAAGATACAGAGAACTGTAACTATATCATAGAAGTTCCAGCAACTATTCGTAAGGCATCTCACAGGACAGAATATTTATAAATTGGACTTCCTGCCCCGTTCGAGACTTCACACTGGTAACAACGTGTTCCAAGTGCCAGCAGTACGGTCATGCAGCTAAGACGTGCAAGGTAGCTACTCCTACATGTGGACAGTGCGGTGAAGAAGGGCATACTATTCAAGACTGCTCCAAAAAAGGCGTTGCGCCAAGATCTGCAACATGTTTGCGCTTAAAAAAACCAGCTAACCACAAGACGGGAGATTCAGAGTGCCCTGCTAAAAAAACTGCCGAAAACAGGTACCCAAACTCTGTTAACTATGAAGGCGCCTAAGAGCGCCACATATTTGTTTTATATTTTAGACTTAACTTTTTTTTCATATTTTCCTTTATTTTATTATGGATAATAACTTAATTACCGATATAGACAACACATTTGTACCCAATTCAAAGTCATGCCAGGTTAAGGATTGCATACAATATCTTTTCGATTACCACAAGTCACTAACTGTGCTAACCCAAAACATTCGCAGTATTTATAAGGATAGAGCTTCAACATTTTTCTTCATAGACTTAATTTTGATTGTGATATAATGGTACTAACCGAGTGCTGGCTGTCTAATCGCCAAGATAACCTTATTAATTCCAAGATATTAGTAATTCCAAGGTACAATTTATTGTATACCAAACAAAATAACAACCAAAATGATGGAGTCCTAGTCTATTCTAAGGAATTATGAATGGTCCAAGTGGAAGAACTTACTTTACAAGACTGTATGAGTAATTGCTTAGTCATCAAAATTGGTACAACTAGGGATCGGGAGGGCGGAAGGGGATCTACATATACATAGCAATTATTGCTGATAATCGCTATGTATATGTATGTAGATCCCCTTCCACTAGAAACTAGAAACTTGGACTCTTTTAACGCTTCCATAAACCATTTTTTCTAAGCTCATTCAAGAATGTCATCCTAACAGGTGACATAAATATAAACATAAACTGAGATAACTGCGATGTAGGGACCCAAGAGTATCTTAATATCTGTTCGTTCCATGGTTTTCTACCTGCGCACACCTTGCCTACACATATTAGTGGTTCCTGCCTCGATCATAATAAATGATAATCAAATCCAGTTTATCGTATGTTACGTTTGTTATTAACTCAACATTTACTGACCATCACGCCGTTCTACTAACCCTAAATTGAATGCTGCCTAAGCTGAATCGTACAAACAGACTCGAATATGATTCATGTAATCTTGACTTTAGCCCAATTTACAATACTACTGACGCAATTTTTTCTTTATCGATGTACTTAATTAAAAAAAAAACAATTATTAACATTACTTAACACTACTGTTGTTACAACAAACAAGAAACTTAATAATATTAAACCTTGGATTACTCCTGGCCTGATTCGGTGTATAAGACACAGAGATAAACTTCATCAGACATCTAGGAGAAACCCAGGTAACATTAAAACCACTTAAGTAACATTAATCATTAAAACCACATATAAAAGATTTAGGAATTATTGTAACAATCTATTATAGAACTTGAAAAGAAACTACGATAAAAACGAATTAAATAGAGCAGGAAATAATAGCAAGCTTGGAAACATAATAAAAACAAAAACAGCAGCATTTAAAAACGTCACTTTAAATATGTCAAAACAGCGTGAGTCAAATTCGAGTTTGTTGCTGTCTAATGGTTCACCTCTGTCGTCAGCCAACCATGTCAATAATTTTTTCGAGAATGTTGGGAAAACTCTTGCTGAACATATTCGTAAGCATTACAGTGATCAACCACCTTCCAAAGAATTGAATAATAGGCGCGCACTACAATCTTTCGGACTGCTGGGCACTGACGAAGACGAAATAACACGAACTATTAGTGGAAAAGATGACTGTGTGGTGGGATGGGATAATTTAGCAATAAGATCCTTAAACAATTCAAGCACATCCTGGTAGGCAAGTACCTCCATTAACTCATATATTTCGTGTCTGTTTTTCTGAAGGCATTTTTCCTAAATGCCAAAAAGGCTGTTATAGTTCCTGTATTTAAATCCGGGAAAAACTACCTAGTTAATAATTATAGACCTATATCATTAATCTCCTCAATCTCTAAAATTCTAGAGAAAATTGTAAACAGCAGGCTAACTAAATATAAAGAAAAAATTTTTTATTATCATGTGCGCAATTTGGTTTTAAAGCCAATTTATCCACAACCGATGCGGTGCACCAAATGACTAATTATGTCTTAAGTCGTGGAGTTCTTGGGCACATTCACCGAAGTACAATCTGTAGAAGACCGACAAGCAGGCAACCTTGCGGCGATGAGCCAAGCTGTGAAGCTTGGCATCCACCAGTTTTTCGTCACCGATGAGCCTCTTAGCTCTGCGTTCCACCGAGTCAAGCGCGGCAAGCTGGTACTTAGCTGAGCCATCCCAAAGGTGGCTGAAATACTCCATGCAGGATCGGACTTGTGCTTTAGGGTTAAAAGCTGTCCAGGCCTGAAGTATCGCTTCACTCTATTCAGGATGCCCAGCTTTGCGGCTTTGTACTCAATGGTGGCGCCAAAGTTCAGACTGAATGTCAACTCCATGCCTAGAAGCTCGAGCCGATCAGTCACAGGAACAGATATACCCCGAAAAGTAGGAGTTTGGTCGAAATGACTCCTTTTAGCGGTAAAAAGACACGCCTGAATTTTGGTGGCGTTAAAAGTGACCAGATTATCGTCACCCCACAGGGAGACAAGGCTCAAGGTCAAATTTGTCTGCTCTACTATGGCCTCTCTCAATGAACGAACTTCACCCCCGCTCGTTGTTGCGCTGGACATGTATCTCTCTGAAACCGTACTGTCATCTGCGTACCCAACAAGACCAGGCTGAAGTAGGTCATTGATGTGCAGCAGGAAAAGAGTTGACGAACGACGAACCCTGACGAACTCCGGCATCGATAGCCATGAGGTCAGAGGAGCAACCGTCAGCAACGACTCTGATCGACCGTTCACTGAGGGAGTCTGATATCCAGCTACAAAAACCAGCTGGGATACCATGTTTCAGAGGAACTTGGGTCTTACCTGATCTAGCGAAGGCTTTCGACACAGTGTCTGTTTCTATACTCCTAAACAACATAAACATAACATATGGCCATGGGAATAAGAGAAACGCCGCTGAAACTCTTTGCTGACTACCTAGGCGACAGATATCAATGTGTTAGAAAAGCCAATATCACGGGCGATGAGCAAAAAACTACTGGTTTTGGTGTTCCTCAGGGCAGCATTTTGGGCCCAACCCTTTTCCTGGTTGACATTAATGATTTGTGCAATTTAAACTTTAAAAATGGCAAACAAAATTATATGCTGATGATACGGCCTTAGTATTTACCGCTAAAACCAGTAAAAATTGTACGAATACGCTCAACTAGGTTTCAGTACTGTGACTAATTGGCTTCAAAGCAATTAACTAACATTAAATGCTGACAAGACAAAATAAATTCAATTCTTCATGCTCAATTTAACATTACTCATCCTCATGTGTTTGCTCATAAATGTGCACCCCACCCATTCAGTACATGTGACTGTCCTTTTATCTTTCAAACATGCAACATTAATGTCTCGGAGTTATAATAGACGAAAGTCTCTCCTTTAGACCACATATTGAAAATTTGGTTAAAAGAGTGCGCAAATTAATTTATGTCTTTAAAAAACTGCGAACTTTTGCGGATTCAAATGTAATCACACAAGTATATTTTGCCCTAGTGCAACTTGTAATCCAGTACTGTATCACTTCATGGGGTGGAGCATCCAAAACTCATTTGCTCCCTCTTGAAAGAGCTCAGAGAGCCATTTTAAAAGTAGCCAATTTTCATCCCTTTCTCTATCCCATAGATCTCCTATACAAATTCTGCAACGTACTGGCTGTTCACCAGCTTTTCATTATGCTCAGCTCCCGATGGCACAAGTGTGTGCCATAAACGGTTTATTTAGTTGTCACCCGATGGCACACACCGTGTGCCATACCGAATCACGTGGTTTAAGTCTCTATAATTAATTAACGCAAGGTCTTATATCATGTGGCAAGGTTTAGTTACACACTCGCGGGATGATATTCTCGTTCAACTAAGCTATTCCAATTATTCATAATGTAACTTGCAAAATTTCGAATGGATTGAAACAGTAGTTTTATAAAAACGATAGAACACGGGAACAAACACTATTTCAGCCAGTTCTCCGTTATCAACATTTGTTTGTAAATACCACTCTCGTAATAAAAGTATTGTTTACATTCTATAGTATGGTCAGTTTATTCAAGAATCAAAAACAGTTTACAGTGTGATTAGAGCCAATAGTAACGTCAGCAGACCATTTGTTACCAGCGTCGTAGCGTGTCAAATTGCGACATAATGCGCTGGGCGTTGACAGATGTGACGATTGACACACCTGACATCTGACCGATTAAAACAGCACACCATGCTTACTTACAAAACCGGAAATACTAATAAGAGACAGAATGATAATGTGTGCGACTCTAATTTATTTTCAAAGTAAATAGATTAAATAAGAAACTAAGTATCTATAAGTTAAACTATTATAGCTGTAAGAAGACAATTGTGCAATATTAATGTTAAGTATCTCTTACGAAGAGACAGAAGACATTCTTTTTGTATGTAAATAAAACATGATGTGTCCGTTAATTTTAAGTCTTAATTATAAGTAATTGATAAATTGTTATTTTATTATTAATGTTTAAACAAGCACTATCCAGCCTTAAACACAGGTTTCAACCTAGTTCAGTCAAATAAGCAACTGTGTTCTTTAACAATATTTTAAGATATTTGATTGTTAATGTGTCCTATTTTATAAATAAACGATATTTTTATTTATTTATTATTTATCTAATTATATGTTTCTAATTCCAGGTCGGTCAATCTCTGAGGTATACCAAAAATGGGCTGCAGATAAGCCGGACAATTATCACAACGAGGACTGTTTGCACATATTCAGAAATGGCGAATATAATGATATTCCATGTGACTCTGACTGGTGTAGATTTATTTGCAAGAAAAGCCTTCTACAGAACATTCAGCTCGATTTGAGTAAGTGTCTATTAAAAAAGTAAGAGAGATTCTTTCTGTAGTGAAAAGCAGTAAAATACAAGACCTAGATAGAGGCTTCTGCATTTTACTGCATTTTTATAAACACGCGAGGTTAGTCCGCAGATATGGTGTGACATAACCTTTTAACCGCCTACGCCGGATTTATCTGACAAAAATTTCTACAGCACAAAATATTTACGCCGGCTCGTTAAGACCAAATTTAGGTACTGCACATGTCATCCATCTTTGTTGTTGGTGCTTATTGTTAGAGTTTTTTTTTTGGGCCAGGCGCTGATCAACTCCGGTGGTTAAAAGGTTGACAAGCCTTTCCGGGAGGTCTCGGCGCGCACGTTAAGCTGTTGAACTTGGCTTTCATTTAGATCTTTGACAGTGATTTTGACTGTGCTAAGATCTTTAGATTACTTTAACCCCAGACTGACGTCCGGCAGGAACTTTTATCCGAATGGCAATGTAGATGGGAAAATTCTCATTCACTTTTAGCGATAAGATCGCCCATTGTGTCAACCTATGTAATGTTTTCTGTATCTATTATTTCTGTAACTTAAATGCTGTACTATTCTCACGCTTAAATCCATCAAGCGGTTTAGGCTACATAGCATGCCAAATAAGTATTTATATTTAGACAAACGTACGACACAATTTACGGAAAAAAACATAACCCTATTTCTAGCGCAGTCGTATTATAAAAGAAAATTGATTTTAAAGACCTTTTGACTTTATGTTCTAATGTAATTATGCTATCCAGAACGACTGTCAAAGATCTTCAAATGAAGGCCGGACCGAAGTCTTAACTTTCCAAGGTAGGATAGGTCTCGGTATGGTAAGATGGTCACCCATCCACGGAGCGACCTTGGCAAGAGCTGCTTAACCTCGAAAACAAACCGTGCCATTCAATATACTATACAAATTTTACTTACAGATTCCGTAATCGGTCCTCCTTTGAACAGCTCTGCGAAGATCACAAAGATGATTTTTGAATTAGAATTTTTTGACAATAACACTTCAGTACATGTAGCGATGCCGTCATCTAAGAAAATACTTCAGTCTGACAAATTAATGCTAACAGCGGAAGATGTTGGTGAGTGTTACTGTGTTACTTTATTATTTTACTCTTCTTATTTGAGGCGACAACAGCCGACAACGACATTGAGAGCGTAAAACGGACAAGCGATTAAAATATCGTTTTATTTAGGGTTTGCTCTTGACTCTAGTCTTGGTCAGAGATGACAGAGACAAAGTCTACGATGGAGCGAGCTTACCCAGAAGTAGCCTGTCCACTCTAACAATGAAAAGATTAGGGTTGTAAGCGTTCGGAAACACAGACGCAGGCAGAGAGTTCTACTCCTTTGAAGTGCACCCAACGAAGGAAAAATAAGGGAAATAAAACCGTGTATTAGCAAATTTGGTATAGCTTTATGTAGAGGTGCCTCTAAACAGCATCCGGGTAGGGGATGTTAAGGTCCCTTTTTAGGGTTCCGTAGCCAAATGGCAAAAACGGAACCCTAATATATTCTCTGTCTGTCTGTCTGTCCGTCCGTATGTCACATCAAGTTTTCTCCGAAAATATAACAAATATGCTGTTGAAACTTGGTAAGATTTTCATACAAAAATAGAAAAAAAAACAATAAATTTTGGGGGTCCCAATACTTAGAACTGAAACTCATAAAAAAAAATTTCTTCAATCCCATACGTGTGGGGTATTTATGGATAGGTCTTCGAAAATGATATTGAGGTTTCCGGTACCATTTTTTTCTAAACTGAATAGTTTGCGAGAGAGACACTTCCAAAGTGGTAAAATGTGTCCCCCCCCTGTAACTTCTAAAATTAGAAAATGATAAAAATAAAAAAATATATAATGTATATTACCTTGTAAACTACCAGCAAAAATTGGTTTGAACGAGATCTAGTTAGTATTTTTTTTAATACGTCATAAATCGTAAATCGCAACTTTCGCTTATAATATAATACCTACAGGTTTGTACGGAACCCTCGGTGCGCGAGTCCGACTCGCACTTGACCGGTTTTTGTCAGTTTTTCGTAAAAAAAAAAACTCTAGAACAGTAGCCCGCAAAAAAGAATTCAATACATGATAAGTCATCTACATAAAATTGTGCTACGAAAAATATTCTGTAATTTTTTTCCATAGTATCAATATATAATGAGAAGAAGGTGGACAGTAACTTATATAACGTTTCTTTAAAAATGGCTTATTATACTCGTCATTCTCATCCCGAAAATAAAACATCTAATTCGGAAAAATTTAACTTATGTGGACAATAAATACACATAATGAGAAATACAAGTAGGTACACACTTCTTATAGGTTTTCCTGTAATCTATGTAAAGATCTATTATCTGCATTTTTATTGCCTACCTTCTGTTCATTCATACATTAAATTTGTTTTGACGGCGGACAAAGGTCGCACCCTGAGGGCTCAATTAGTGCCATGCGGTGTTGACCGTTTGCACCAAATGTACGTAGAATTTATATACGGATTTATTTTTATGCGATGTAGCTACAATTATATAAACGCACAAATTTTATTTGTTTCAGTGAAAAGCCGTATTGTTAGCACAGTGACGTATTCTGAAACAACTGAAGTTAAGTTTAGCTGTGAAAAATATAAGGTTCGATCAAAATGTAAGTGCAGTAGGTATAATCTATGGTGGCAATGTCGTGGAGGAATGTAGGTGGCATCACAGAAGCGTCAGCGTCAAGTGCTCATAAGCTGCAAGTTCTGAATTTGCAACGCTAGATGGCACTGTCTACAATTCAATTTCAATTCATTTATTCATTCATAAGACAACTTTTGGTCCACAGAAGCTGTTAGTAAAACTTAATACTATGTTAGCAACTACAAAACTCTAAAATACAACATGAAGGGCCAAAAGATAAAAATAAAGCTAATAAAATCTACATTAAACAAGATGACGTTACCAATAATTAAATAAATATATAGAGAATTCAATGTCAAGAAATAAAATCATAAAAAATTAAAATATCACTTAATAAAATTTTAAATGTCAATAAATTAAAAGAAAATTAAAAACAAATAAATTTCAGAATAACCATAAAATAAATAAAAATCAAAACAAATTAGCTATAAGTTACCTGCCCCATGACTGATTCATGGGTGCATGTAAAGCCTGCCAATGTAGCATAAAAGGCCCGTCCAACCTGTTCGCAACGACGCAAAGACTGCTGCCACTGCCCCGCACTCTGCCCGCTATCGAGGTCGCCCTCTTGCGCATACTAGCGTAAAAACAATCAATGCGCGCATCCGCAAACATTCCCGACGCGCTACAGAAACGAGGCAGCCGCAGCAGCGCCCTCAGTGCGTTATTATATTGAACGCGGAGAGCGCTGTAGGCTTTCTGCGAGTATGAAACCCACAGGCCACTCGTATAAAAAGATGTGCAATAAGCTCGAAACAAGGTAACTTTGACTTCCTTGGAGCAACGAGCAAACCTGCGAGCAATCATATTCGCCCTCACCGACAGCGCCTTCCTTTCTCGTTCAATATCAGCGTCATTCTTCAGGTCAGACGTCACAATATGGCCAAGGTATTTAAAATTTGGTACCTGCTCCAATGACACTCCGCCTAGCTTAACCGGTGGTATCTCCATCGGACACTTGGAACCAGCTGTGAAGACCATAAGCTTGCTCTTTTTAACGTTATATCTCAACCCATGAGTAATGGCGTACGCTTCACAAATGCTTATGAGCTCCCTGAGTCCCCCTATTGACGCGCTCAGCAACACCATGTCATCAGCATAGCTGATGTTGTTAAAACATACATCATCAACATGGCATCCCACGTGGCGACTGCTGAGCTCACCAACAAGATCATCGATGTACACGTTGAAGAGCGTTGGTGAACTCAACCCCCCCTGCCTTACCCCGCACTCCAAGCTGTACGAGTCCGACAGAGCACTCGACCATTTAAAATTGTTCACCTGGTTCCCATACCAGTGCCGGAACATCCTAACTATTTCTGGAGAAACTTTTCTATATAGCAGCTTTTTCCATAACACTTCATACGAAACCAGGTCAAATGCCCTAGATAAGTCGAGAAAGCAGGCGTAGACAGGTGTGCTGCGATCTGTGTAATATCTGACAGCATGCTTTAAACTCAGTATCGCACTCTCTGTAGACAGCTTGGGCCTGAAACCAAACTGATTGTCGTGCAAAGTTATGGTCTTATTTAAAAGAGAATTAAGTATGCTGTCAAACACCTTAGCAATGATTGTTGCTAATGAGATAGGCCTGTAGTTGTTTTTATCGGATATGTCACCCTGTCTACGTCATGCACGTTCCTGAGACATCGGGTTGTAAAAAGATGTGTTTTTACAAAGCCGAAGTTTCGCTCTTTAGTCCGCCATGTACTTAATAAATTATTACGTGTAAACTCAGCAAGCAGTTGGCAAAAAATCAGCATTGCCACTTCACATGTTGAATTTATCACATGAGGAGTTTATCCCCTCTACATTCTATTACGCGTCGTTTATAATTTTAGCTTTTATATACTTTGTAATTAAATAGTTTCTAGCAGCATATATTGTATATAAACATATCATCATCTGCCTAGCCTTTTCCCAACTACATTGGGATCGGCTTTCAGTCAAACCGGATTCAGCTGAATACTAGTATTTTACATGGAGCGGCTGCCTACCAGACATCCACAACCAATTAACTGGGTAATACGGTACGCCTTGGCAAGACTGGTGTCAGATTTTTCTGGCTTCTGATAATCCGTAACGACTGCCAAAGATCTACAAATGACAGCTGGGACCAACAGCTTAACGTGCTTTCCGAGGCATGAAGGAAATTCGATATGTTAAAATCGTCACCCATCCACAGACATAAACATATATAAACACATATTAGAAGTAAATACAACTACTTAGAAAAAAATATAAATTAACATTTTTTACAGATTTGTTCGTAGCTCTTATAAATACAATTAAGAATAAAATACAAAGATTTAACGAAACACCAAAAATTAGAAGAAAATTTAAAATGGCGGACAATGGATTTAAACTATGTTGTCTTTACTACGTCTATGGACCAAGAAACGATTGGAGAGAATTGCAGATAAGACGTTATGTTCGAAATAAGACTTTGTTAAGATACAAGCGCGAAGCACAGACGTCTTCCTACCCCGCAGGTAAATTAATCTATAAATAAATGATAGTGGCTTGTGTTTAAACGCCTACCAGAAGCACTTATTTCACTACAAAAAAAATCTTAATACTTGCCAGAATGCCAGTTGTCTCCAAAGCACCGCTGTGGAAACGGTAGACACAGGCATTGACAATTTTCCAGGCCGTTGTCCACTAGAACCTAAAGCGTTGAGAACCTGGACTCCTTAAGGTTGTGGAGACGACAATAGCAGATATCGTTCCGGGTGTACACATACAACCGCGCCTGGTTTAAAGTGGTGCTCGCGTATATTACATAAGTGCACTTTGTTAGAGGGATAGTCTCCAGACTAGTCCCCCATCATTGGGGGATTATTCTGGCGACTGCGGGGACGCCGTGTGGGTAGACCTAGCCTAGCGACCAGCCTGCAACTGCCTACAACTTGTAAACAAACAGAAGTCGGTGTTTTTGGTTTTTTTATTCGATTTTTGACACCGACTTCCGAAATTAAAATTTATTTTATACTATACGATAAAATTTATTTTTTAAACTTCATTAGTACATTACATCAATGTGGTCTCGACCCCTGTCATCCCTTTGTTTTTCCTCTCTACTTTGTTGTGTTTGTATTAATATGCGCATTTTATAGCGCTCCTACCAGTGGTACCTACACAGGAGACAGCGCCAGTACATTTGATATTTTAGGTTTGTTAAGAACCTACAAAGAGTCGAAGAAATGAAAATAAATTTTCGCTCGATATGTTGATAACCAACAAGATAGTTAAACGTTCTTGTACGAATTTAAAATGATATAATCAAATAGCTTTATTTTTGTCAAATAAAGATACTTCGATTCGCAGATCCCTCGTTTGTTGCCGAACCAACGACGAGCACGACTACAGTCAGCCCTGTGACTGAAGAAGACAGTTTTAATACTACTACTACAACAATTGGAAAAATCAGTGAAAACAGCACAAGTGAGTAAAAACATCAACATCAATCGTCGCTCAAATTCTATGAAACTCTATCGTTAATGATTGACTGAGTTACTGGCAGACTACCCATAGTCGAAACTACTGGTCGCAGAAAGCCGAAATTTGTCACGTAGGTTCTTTGGAGAGTTGCGGAACTTGTTCGAAAGAGTCACCGCGGCCCTGGAACGCAAAGGGCATTAGGAGGAATACGAATGGGTTTTATTCAGTAGCACTCTGACACTCCCTCCTGATTTACCTTGAGCGGGAGGAGCCATTTGATGATTTCCCATCCTTAAAAAAAAACTCAAAATTACATCAAAATCTGTTCAATAATACAAGTGAAAACGTTTCTCAGGCAGTCTTTTTTTTTTTTTTTAGGGATGAGAAAACATCCAATGGCTCCTCCCGCTCTGGCTGTAGCGGCAGGGAGTGTCAGACTTCTACTGACTAAAATCCATCCATGTTCCTTCATTGCCCTTTGTGTTCCGAAGCCACGGTGTTTCTTGCGAATAATCCCGCGACTCCGGCAGGCGTCGGCCCTTTCGGGCCCCTCTGTGTGCTGACTCTCTTTGAGGCGCGCGACAAACACTAACGCGCCGTCGACACGGCCTGTCGTCACTAGACGGACGGACGGCGAGCCACCCATAGCTCGCCGTCCACAAGCCCGCGCCTACGGTGGCCGGAGGTCACCAGGTGGTGGCCCCCGACGCCCGCGGCGTCCACCACGGCGGCCGGGACGAAAGACCACCTCCTTCGCTAGCATGACTGCTTCGCAGAAGGAGGCAACGGCGTCCCATTCCATCTCGCTCCAGATCATGGCTTGGACCAGGGCCGGAAGCGAGAGGTCGCCGCCGATCGCCGCTTCGAGGACACGGCGGTGCCCCGCCCAAGCGGGGCACACCTGCACAGTGTGCTCCACCGTGTCCTCCGGACGATCCCCGCAGTGGTGAAGGCAGTCACACTTTGGAATTGATTTCCAAATTGTGACTGCCTGAGAAACGTTTTCACTAACAATATCAATTCTAAGCTTGTGCCATCGAGTTGAGACCGGTGACTCCCTCGCGAGTGTTCATTACAAGCTCCGTGTTTAGCAGTCGGCGGTCTCAAGCTGACACGTATACTGACACCAGTTTTTTACTTCTAAGTAAATGATTTTTTATGTTTTCAGATGAAAAAGGAAACAGCAATATCTTCCTAATTGCTGCATCATTATCTTGCGTAGCGGTTATCGTGGCAGTTACAATTACTATTCTATGGAAGTGTTGCTGGAGTAAATGCAGTCAATCAGGCACGCCCCAGCTAACAATCAACGAAGTAAGTATAATCTTTAAAATATAAAGATTAAGTAGTTGTGCTGACCGAAGAACAATCCAGTAGAATGCACGATGTTATGCTGGTGCTAGGTAATTCCATACATTGTGCCTAATAAAAAAATGCCTTTTTTAATTAATGCGGGTACCAAGGTTTTTGAAAGAGATCTATTTATGGGGCACAACCAGCTTCCAAAACTGAAGACCGACGATGGTAGAACCACATCCGCCAAACCGGAGCTTCTGAAAGAGATCGAGATATTCTATGGACAGTAATACAATATGAATTACTAAACCCGCTGCGAATTAAGCTCACGACCCAAGAGCTAGATTGACCCCGCACTACACCGAGGACATCCTGGACGTCAGCCCGTATGAGATTTAAATGTAGCTCCGAAGCGACTTAAAACAAGAAGGTGTCGGGTGAGGACGGAATTACGGCCGAACTCCAGAAGTCGGGTGGAAAACCGGTCCTTAAGGCTCCTCTGAAACTTCTCGCTTCCGTCATACTCGAGGGAAAACGCCACAGGCACGGAGCAGATGTGTGGTGGTACTCTTCTTTAAGAAGGCGAGAATACAGCGAAATTACAGGCCCATCTTACTGATGAAGAACGAAGAGTATAATCTGTTTCTATGCTTGTTCTATCAAGGCATGGGCTGTGCTGCAAGTCTTTCTAATAGTGCCATTACCAATGCATGCTGCCATTTGATCACAAACAAAAATTTTCCATACAAAAATTTGCATCGCCTTTTCACCGCTTAGGGGTATAGAGGTTAAATTTACGGAATCTTCGTTTGTTGTCCTTGTAACAAAATATGATTTTTAACCTGGGCAATGGTATGAAAACCTTTATCATTAACGGGGATAACCGACTACTAACACACACTAAGTAGGATTATGTCAGAAAAACTAACATTTTATCAGCCTGGGGTAACTTAGGAACCATGTGCAAAGTTTAAGTTTTGAACCGAAACAATACGAACCTATTATACAAACTATAACCCGATTTAAATCGTATTTTGGGAGTAGTTGTGGAAAGCGAATAATGGTAACTTTTTATCTGACTTCCGAAAAGGGCAGGTTCTCAAAGGATTTAATTTCAGGTACCTTACCACAGTATGTATTTACTTACTACCTATAAGATAAAAGGGAAAATAAAAACCACGGACTTTCAAAAAACCAGTAAAAAGTAGAAAATGACTTTAATTTTGGAAAAAACGGAGAAACCGCACCGAAAACACCGACTTCCAAAATAAAATCATTTTTTTTACTTTTGCTCGTTCTTTGCGAAAAAAGTTTACATTGCCATTCAACGTAGCAATGCTGCCAGTCTTCTGGCACACATTTCAAGATGATGGCTTCACATTTCAAGATGAAGGCGATGCGGACCTATAGAGAGGAGAGGAATAATTAGACTAGGGTCTATACATTATGGACCATGTCCTTTGCATAATTTAAGTTTTGGCACCGAACCGCTTTGAATAGGACAAAATTTTAATAGATAGTATGCCTATCACTCTGAAGCGGAATCTTGTAATCTAGTTATTCAATGATTGAGTGTCATATAGTGAGTATGTTAATGTTAAACGGAACTTTTTATATTAAAGTCAATGTGCAAATAAAGCAGTTGGTACTTATGTGGAGACTTCCCGCCCAATACCTACGTTTTTCTTTGACTTTAATATCTTGATTTTATTTGATAAAACGGAAAACAAGAACGGGGGAATCAGCACTAACCCAAATGATTGTGTATCGTTTACCAAACATTTACACCTTACAAAACTAAACCAGCTTCAAGCAGCTCCTAGTTGTCTGGCATTTTTATGAACCAGGTCCAGTTCAGAAAAATACTTGGCGGAGCTATAGGGTACACAATTTTATTTATTTATTTAACAATTTATGTACACACACACACACAAGTAGATAAAAAAAGGAGACAGAAAAATAGGTACAAAGGTTATGCTTTGAAATCTAGAAATAAGCATAACCGTAACCGTATCGTGGTGTGTGTTTCTTTCATTGTTTTATAATTAATTTTCCTTTTATTTGTGCCTACATTGTGTGTGTGTGCTCAATATATTGTGACATGACTCAGGCCTTTGACTATGTGGACCATAATATTTTATTAAGTAAACTGGATTCTTACGGCATTAGAGGTAATATCCTAAATTTAATAGAATCTTATTTGAAAAATAGGAAACAGTACGTGGAAATTTCTGAAATAGATTTTAAAACTAAATTTCAAAGAATTTACAGATCTAATCTCCGAACGCTTACATATGGTGTTCCCCAGGGCAGTGTTTTAGGGCCTCCTCTATTTATAATCTATATAAATGACATGCCGAAAGTCAAAAGTCACCCTATGTCATTATTTGCTGATGATAGCACGGTGACGATTAGTAGCACAAACGCCGAAACATACAACGACGAAATTACTAAGACAATAACCTCTATAGTACAATGGTTAGAAAATAATAATTTAAAAATAAATATTGAAAAGACAAAGTTAATGATGTTTAGCCAACGTTCAAACACAATATGAATATATACCATGACAGCCAATGCATTACACAAGTAAACACAACAAAATTTCTAGGTTTAACAATTGACATTAAATTAGATTGGAAGGCACACACGGAGGAGCTAACCAAACGAATTAGTAAGTCTGCCTATGCCCTTTACAAACTTACCTCAGTGATGAGTGTGGACGCTTTAGTCACAGCATACCATGGCTTGGTGGGTTCTGTTCTGAGATATGGTGTTATATTTTGGGGAAATTCAACCAACAAGGAATTAATCTTTAAAGCACAGAAAAAGTGCATCAGGACAATGTTTAGATTACAGGTCATAGATACGTGTAAACTGTTTTTTATTAAATTCAAAATATTGACTTTTCCATGCATGTATATTTTTGAGGTGGCTGTATTCGTCAAGACCAATCCTAAGCTGTTTAAAAAAATGTCAGAAATTAATAGCCGAAGTCGAAGGGATAACAGTAGCTTATGTGTAAGAAGGTCCCACACGGCATTAATGCATAAAAGTGTATTTTGCATGGCTTCAGTGATATTTAACCACTTGCCACGGTCAATCAAAGAATTGAACGTTAGCTTATTTAAGAAACGTCTAAAATCCTTACTGGTGACCAAAGCATATTACAGTATTTCGGAATTTTTAACAGACAATAATCTTATCATTGAATGTTGACATGCTAATAAAATACAATTATCGTTTGATCTTGTTCACATAATAATTCTGTATATTGACATTCATATTGTATAAAATTATAATTTAAATTGAATTTAGTATTGTATATTGACATTTGATCTGTATTTTGACATTAGAATGTTTGTATTGACATTAGTATTGGATAATCTTATTATTTGTTTTCAGGTGCTCTGACATTGTACTGAATTGACATTTACTTTTTATTCTTATTTTTATTGACATTAATTTCTTTGCGATATTTTTTAATTCATTTGTATAAGGCAAACCTCAATTTTTTTTTATTTTTATTGTCCAGACAATTGTACTAACAAAAATTTGTACGCCCTCTGGCATAACATAGCGCTCTCTTTATTAACAATTAACAACTATAACTGTACCTATGTTAAACAAATGAATAAATGACTTATGACTTATCGCCTGTGCTATACAAAGTAGGTAGTTCTTTCTTTTCTTTCAAATTTAAATAATATGCTTTTTTGTATTTTTTCAGCCAAGTGAGCCGTTCTATTTAAATATGCTCTTCCGTCGTGAATGCGATCGGGAGATAGCAGAAATAGGGCAACACGTATACCAAGAAATCGGTGATCGCGTGTACGATAAAGTACAAAATCAATACGAAAACATACACCCTGAAGAACACAGTGTGACAGACTCAGTGGCTTCTACTTCTTCTGGTTCACTTCCAATTCCTGAAGCTTGACCATCAGCTCCAAACATTGCTCGTCGTTTAAAGCGAGCAGAAACCTAATATAAAAATATGTACATGTACAGTACACATGCATGTACGAGAATACTGAATTATTTGTAACGTACTTAGCTATTCTTTTGACACAACAAAATTATAAAATGTCCTTGTTGGTTGATAGAGGGAAAGTTCTAGATCTTTCTTCACAAACTGATCAATGGGGTTGTTGACCGTAGCAAATTTCTTGGAAAGCTGCATATAAGTAGGTACGGAAAAGTAACTATAACTTTTTCAATGTAGATTCAAAACTAATCTCAGACACTTCGCCGTTTTGTCGAGGCTCTGTAGGCTGCTGACTAGCTTGCTATACTTACGAGTTCTTTAAATATAAACACAAAGTTTTTAAAAGATATTTATAGTGCCAGTGATACTTAAAACAATAATAAATAACTAGAAATCTGAACCAAAAGGAAACCAGTGCTCACCGCCTTCCCGAAACTTTAAAAAAATAAAAACTTAGTGCTAAAAAAGTGCAGCGTTATAAAAAAAAATAAAAGACCTAATTCAAATTCAAATTTTTCAAATTCAAATTCAAATTCAAAGCATTTATTTCAAATAAACCATTTACAGGCACTTTTGAAATGTCAAGGTCGGTCAGTCAAAAACATGAGGCTATTTGCACGTTCCAAAGCGTAGATCTCTATGGAGAAGAACGTGCAAGAAACTCCATGGACACTCTTTTAAATCATGTGATGTTTTACAAAAATCTTAGTTACATGTACTTGCTTCTTCATGTGAGGACAATGCAAAATAAAAAAAAACTTAAAGCAACAACTTAAATATAAAGATGAAAATAAGCCAGTGGTGGTTAAGAGATGACCAGTCTCAACTGACGGCGTCCGTTCACGAACCTGACGTATGTATCGGCACCATTCAGCTCAACCATTTTGAAGGGAACCGAATGATCCAACACACACGCCGCCATCAGCAAAACATTTGAGTGAGCATGACATGCTCTCGATCACCATGCTCGTTCATGTCAAACAAGTAAACTAATCACATAAATATTATGTAAATGGCCCCATGGTACTCACATTTACAAAATTTGAAAAAATGCTTCTACTTTACATAAAACTATGGTTGTCAATGACCAAGTAATGAAAGATGTATAACAAACAATTCAATTACTATAAAACAGATTATATAAAAAAAATAAAAAAAATTATTGTATTATGAGTACAAAACAAAAAATAAAATAAACTACAAAACAAAAAAAGAGGGTGAGCATCTCTTCCAGACATTAAAACCTAACTAGTGGACCCCCGCCGCTGTGACTGTGGATCAGGACCGGCATTTAGCCAAACATTTTTATCGAGGATATAATCTTCCAGTTTATAATATGCTTTACTACATAGTGTGCGTTTTATGCATGCTTTAAATTTTCTCTCATTCAGTTCGAGAATATCAACTGGTATTTTATTATAAAATTTAACACCGTACCCCATAAAAGAAGTGTGTACTTTAGCTAATCTGAACCGGGGTTGATCTAATTTGTTCCTATTTCTCGTATTAAAATTATGCCTGTCACTAATCTTGTTAAAAAGATGAAGATTTTTCCGAACATACATAATGTTTTCGTAAATGTATTGACAAGGTACTGTCATGATGTTAATATCCTTAAACAGCTCCCTTAGGGAATCGCGCCGCCGGAGATTGTATAAGGATCTGATGGCTCTTTTCTGCAGAATAAATATGGACTCGATGTCTGCAGCTCGTCCCCATAATAAGATACCGTAAGACATGATACTATGAAAATAACTAAAATAGACCAGCCTCGCGGTATCTATATCAGTAAATTGACGGATTTTTCTGACAGCGTATGCTGCCGAACTTAGCCGTCCCGCAAGAGATATTAAATGAGGACCCCATTGTAGCCTTGAGTCAAGCGTGATTCCCAAGAAAACCGTGTTTTCGACGAATTCTAGTTTCTCTTTGTTCAATACTATATCGCAATCATTACTTTTAACATTCGGTAAGGCAAATCTGATGCATTTAGTTTTTTTCCCATTTAAGACTAAATTATTAGCAGTAAACCAATTTTGGACCTGCTGTAGGGCGTTATTGATGTCGTCAAGATTTATGGAACGCCTGTCTATCTTAAAAATTAAGGAAGTATCGTCAGCAAATAATACTATTTTAGGTTGATTTTTCAAAAGATGGGGTAGATCATTAATATATACTAAAAAGAGGAAAGGACCCAATATTGAGCCTTGCGGTACCCCCATTTTGATTTTTAAGCCCCGAGAATTGACACCATTTACTTGAACTTGCTGCTGTCTGTCACTTAAGTAAGATTTCACTAGACTAAGTGCAAGTTTACCTAGTCCGTAATGTCCCAGCTTTAAGAGCAAGGTTTCGTGATTTACGCAATCAAATGCCTTGGAGAGGTCACAGAATATTCCTATGGCATCTTGAGCCTCTTCCCACGCTGTATATATGTGTTTTAACAACGTGGCACCAGCGTCAGTCGTACAACTACCTTTGGTAAAACCATACTGTTGATCGTGTAAGATTTTATTGATGTTAAAATGATTGAGCATCTGATTGAGCATTACTTTTTCAAACACTTTGCTAAAAACTGGAAGTACAGATACAGGTCTATAATTATTGGTGTCTCTGCTGTCTCCAGATTTAAATAGTGGTATAACCTTACTGTATTTCATTACATCTGGAAAGACTCCTTGGTCTACACATAAATTAAATATTAAAGCCAAGTATGGTGCTATGGTCTCAATTATGGACGTGCACACTTTGATAGACATTCCCCATATGTCTTCGGTCAATTTGATTTTAATTTGCCGGAAAGCCTTTATGACTGTCATAGGGTTGATATGTTTGAATTGAAATTCAACCGTACAGCCTGGAACGTTTGCTCTTAATAAATTATATGAGACCTCGGGTGAAGAATTTAAAGCTTCCGTAGTTTTAGTTGGTATATTGGTGAAAAAATTTACAAACTCTTGAGCTACTTCTAAATTAGAGCTTTTGGCACCATGTGCAGTCTCCAGTAAAAAAGCAGTGTTTCGTTCTTTATTTCTATTGGTTTCATTATTTATTACTTTCCAAACTGTCTTTATTTTATTTTCTGCCGATTTGATCTTATTACTAATGTATAGGGCTTTAGCTACCTTACAAGTATTTCTAAACACTTTAGAATATTTAATTACGTACTTATTAAAGGAATCAGTGTTTATGAAAGGCTTGAGGCCATATAGCTCATATAGTCTTTCCCTACTTATCCTAATGCCTTTAGTCGCCCAGTCACTAAATACAAACTTAGGGAAAGTATCTTTAGACTTCTTTTCAAAAGTTGCATTGAATTCTTTTAATACTACTGAAAAGAAATTATCATAAAATTTATTCGCATCCTCAATGTTATATCCTAGAACATTTAACTTATTTTGTAAGGTACCATTGAATTTTGATAGTTTGCTTGTTGTAATTGGCCGATATTGTGTAGGAATTTTTTTCAAGGATGCTTTAAACTTAAACGTTACCAATTGTCCACTATGATCAGAGGTAAGGTAATTAACTATGGCTTTATCTAAATATTCACAATCGCAGAAAACATTATCGATACAGGTTGAAGATGTTGTTGTTACCCTAGTTGGTTCTGTAAACACATTACACAAATTAAACGATTTAAAAAGGCTTATAAATCTGCTGCTATTTGAATTATTTTCTAAAATATTAATATTAAAATCTCCACAAATAATCGCGGACTTATTACCTGCTGCAAGTTTCGCAAGGATATCTTCCATTGTTGATTCAAATAAAGTAAAGTTTTGAGGGTTTGGGGGTCTGTACACGCACACTATTATATGCTTATCTAGCTCAACACAGGACAGTTCGATGCAATGTTCCACTGATAAGTTAACAATATCATTACGTTGCTTGAATTTTAAGCATTTTTTTACTAAGATGAGGGAACCACCGCGCAACATAGAGTTGCGGTTAAAACAACTCCCCACACTATAATTATCATAACTAATTATCATCTGGTAATCCTTCAACCAATGTTCACTAAAACATACAATGTCAATCATTGTTTTTTCTAAAAACATTTCAATTTCTAATAATTTGGAAGAGATACCTTGAATATTTTGATGAAATAATTTCAAGGCACGCTGCTGACCCCCTTTTTGACATCTAGATACTGAAGAGCAAGAAGATACTTTATTTATGGTAGGCATCATTATTCTGTCACTGGTATCCTCTGTTGTCATATGACTTAGTTTAAATGATTATTCAGAGTTTGCCCCATGACTTCAATATCATCACTTGGCAGTGAGACACAACTACTTGTAGCCCCCACATTAAATAAAGAATCTTCCATATCGATACATGGCACCTCCTTCGTACAATTTGTGAGAGAATTTGTAGCAATAGGGCTACAGCTCTCCACCTGCTTCTTAGTATAATTACTAAATGTTGTGGATTTAATTACACAAGACTGCGACATACTTGTTATGTCTGAGTTAATAAAAAAAGCTAATAGCGATGCTATTGTGTGTCTAAAACTAATAGAATAGAAAAATAAAAGACCTAAAAGATAACAGTTTGTTATTCAACAATATGTGTCAATAACGCCATCTGTGATTACTTGGATGTACTAGTATCTATTTACAGACTAAGGGCCATCTCCACGAGCGAGAGAATCGCGGCGATATATAATCGTCCATGCCACGTATTTCCATACGTGGCATGGACGATAATACGGCGATATTTTCGCGGCGATTCGATGTATGAAAAAACGTCAACTCACCGCGATTCTCTCGCTCGTGGAGACGGTCCCTATTAGTAATGTACGACTGAGTCTAAGTAAACCTAATAAACTATTACGAACGACAATCACAAAAAAATTGTCCACGAATATGGCGAAGTGTGATGGCTGCGGACAATTTATGGCCAGGGCCGAGTGTGTTCGCTGCACTAAGTGTCAGGGATCGTATCATCCCACTTGCATTGGCATGACCTCAATTGCTGATTGTAAGGTGAAGATTTCAAGGAAGGGCAACTCGGCCACGCCAGTCAATGGCCCATCAGACGGCGTCATAGTAAACCGCCAGTCGAATGCCATTCAGCCTTCTTCTAAGACTCATTCTCCAGCAGTAAACCAGAGTGCAGTGGCTGGGCAAACAATGGAAGATCCAGAAATTAACAAGCCTATTCAACCTCCCTCCCAGATGGCGACAGGCACTCGCGAGCTCAACGTAGCCTATGAGATTCGCTGCTTTCGTGAGGAGCTTGGTGCTATGAGAACGGAGTTGCGACAGTTTCGTGATGAAATGGCGAGCTTAAGAGCTGATGTTGGGCTGTGCAGGGAACGCATGAGTGTGGTAGAAGACAAGGTCTCCCATCTCGAAAGACGTTTTGAGGAAAAGGAGCCATCATCTGCAGACCACCTCGAAGAGACTAAAGCGGAGCTGAAATTACAGCTGAATGAACGAGATCAGGATTTTCTGCTCAATGACGTCATAATAACGGGTATTCCAGAAACAAAAGATGAGAGCCCGTTGCACTTGGTCTCTTCAAAGCTAGGAATTAACGAACGCGAAATAGTGAACGCTGAGCGTATTGGCATCGTGCGCCGCAACTTTACCGTGACGGGCAGTGCACTCGCAGTGTTACTGTCGCGCCGCGCTGCTCGCGCGACCAACTGTTGCGAGCGGCACGCGTTTCAGGGCCTCACCACGGGTCCACGGCGGACCTCGGCTCGCGCGGGCGTACGAGGCGGTTTTACTTGAACGAGCGACGTACTCTGTGCGAGCGACTGACGGCAGTCAACGAAAATAACAATGCCCACTTCCCATACATTTAAAAACCTGATAATGAAAGTACATGTATAGTTATAAGGTATAGTAGAAAGACTACCTTTAAGTTTAGAAAATAATGTCCAACAGTCATTTTTACGATTTAAACGCCACGAATTCCAAAAAATTTACGTTGCAGTTTATGCAAAGTATACGTCGACTTTTTGGTATAACCGGCATTTTCAAGAGATTTACAACGGTATGGTAAGCAAAGGTCGTCAGATGAGGAAGATATCGAGGTTCTGGGGCGGTAAACAGGGTCATAAAAAGAAGAAACACAAAATGGCACAGTACAAAACGAGACGCAAGCGCAACAACGAAGGACTGCGCCGATGTCAATTGCAGAACTGTCAAATGTCAAAAAAAAGTCCGTTTCAATCGTGCGATCTTAATTATATGCTGCGTGGTTATGTTATTTTTAATTAGCCTTCATTATACAAAGTCTAAAAAAAATACTTATTGATTAAATAAAACGTAAAACAAAATAGAGTTAAATAAAGTCAAGTATCAGTGTGTAAAATGGAATGTCGTAAAAAAGGCTAGTTAAGATGCGTTCAAAACATTGTAACACGTTAACCCTTGAGGTAGAATAAGCACAAAGAAAAACGAAAAAAACATTTTTTTCCTGCGTTTCTTTTAACATTGTGATAAGCGTCTCTAATATAAAATACAATAAGCTGAATTTTAAGATTTATTTAATTTCTATACATAGTCAGGTCAAAAATGGGCATTCTTCTTTGTTTTTTAAAGCACGAGAGGCTGGGCAAAGGCATAATATAAGTATATGGACCAATGACGGCCGCATATATGTCACGAAATTAAAGTTGTGCAGTGCCTCATAATTGTTTTCCTTACGATCATTTAGTACCACCTGGAGGAAAACCACTTGTTTTTTGTGTCTCATTAAATTAGTAATTACTTACCAATAATTGAATTACTTGAATTGTTTATTTGTTGACACATGTATTATTTATGTTATTGGGTTAGCTATGAGTGACTTTGTTAAGGCATTTCTCGTTTTTCCCGTTCCCGCAGGAATTTTGGGAAATGCTCTCTTAGCGCTACCCTACAGAGTGTGGTGAAGCTACATGCCTTCATCTTTCTATGACCAGCAGTTTGTGGGCGACGACAGTGAGTCACTCTGTCTAGGTAACAAACGGAAATAGATACATTTATTACGAGTACATTGCAGATTATTCAATTGAAGTTTTATGTGGTTTAAAACTTAGTTTTCCCTGTACACCTCAAGTAAACAATATGCGAACGGACTAATTATTTTGCTAATAAGGTAATTGGGTCGAGCCTCTTACCACCAACTGGGACCAAATCCAGAATCCGGGCTGGACCTGAGAAATACCAGATTGAAAAAAAAATACAAACATACATTTTTTACTTTGTAGTTTTTTTTTTTTGGAAGTCTCCAAAAAAAAAAAACTACAAAGTAAAAAATAACTTTAATTTCGGAAGTCGGTGTCAAAATACGAAGAAACTAACAAAAACTCCGACTTCCGAAATTAAAGTTATTTTTTACTTTATGTGTTTTTTTTTGGAAGTCGGTTGTATTTATTTTTTTGTAAAAAGTTTTCTATTTTTCACTTTTTAGTGGTATCCCACACCTAACAACACCACTGCAAAATCGCAGAAAAGCAAAATACGTAATTTTGATTACTTGGATGACATAAAACTATCATCTACGTAGACGAATTCCAGCTATTTCGATTTAAAATCCAAAGTTCGTCACCGATTTTCATAAAATTTAAATGGGACCAATCTGCAAGTAGGTATATCCTTTCAGATAAAACAAGAATTTTTCAAATCGTGTGCACGACGCCCTGAGGTCAACTCACACCACGGCGCAAGTAGTGAGAACCGCGACATATCATGTAGCCTATCAAGTCTTATAAGATAAAGTTTAATTTGTGAATAGTTTATCATTTGTTTATTAGTTATGTAAGAATGTTTATTATGTTTTATTTACTTTAGGATTACTTATAAGATAATGTATATAGTGTTATTAGACTGTTTCATAATAAAGAATTACCTTTAAGATAAGATTAGAATGTATTAGGATTTCATGTTTTTATGTTATTTATGTTGTTATTTGTGTTTCAGAGTTATGTGTTAGCCTAATAATGACTGATTAGGATCAATAAATGATAATTAGTACCTGCCTTTCCTTTATCATGCCTCTGCGACGTCCATAATGAAAATAAACAGGTTTGTGGCGCTGCAGGCGATATTTATAGTGGTGAGGCGGGGGACGGGGTCATTTATATATGCACGCCCCTTCGACCTCACGCCATAGCGCCATGGGACGTCGTAGAGGTATGATCTATGGTGTGTTTAATAGGTAATAAGGGTAGGTAAAATAAAACAAGAGACGCGCCAGCTCAGCGCTATTTGTAATAGTAATTTTTAATAAATAACTGATAGCGGGGGTGAGGAAGGGATCGCTGGCCAGCAAAAATGTGGCTGTATAAAATAGGTGCGGGCTAAGTTTGCCGCCAGTTCACTTCTCGCAGCCAACAAGAAAAAGGCTAAACTCTGCCCGTCAAGCTCCCCACTACTTCCTCGCCGCCGTCGTCGTCTGCCAACCTTAATTTCGTGTTTCATTTACGGCGTTCAGGCGATCCCGAACAAATCGGATTATAATTGTCGGAGTTATGAGGTAACGAACATAAAAAAACACAACCGAATTGACAACCTCCTCCTTTTTGGGAAGTCGGTTAATAAGTCACATTGGTACTTGCCCCAGTTCGAACCCACAATCTCGTATTCGAGAGGGATTAACCACAGCGCCATTACCACCTTTTAGGAAACATTAGTAGTATAGTGTAATAATAAAAAAAAACAAGTAATAATATTTAAAACACGCTGCCATCTAAACATTTTGTTTTTCAGCATTTATGGGCAGAATGCTGGTATTTTTTTTAGTTCGTTCTTTCAGTGTTAGATGCCCATTTATCGATATTATATCATCACGCTAAGACAAATAGGAGCGGAGCAGTACTGGAAAATGTGACGCAGACGAAGTTGCGCGGGTCAACTAGTAATAAATAAAAGGTTGAGTAGAAAATGTTTTAATTTGTATTACTTAGGAGACTAGTTATTAGAATGAAGTTTTCGACCTCGAACACAGCGTTAGCCGCCAATCGCCATCTTGAATGGAAGGGGACATTTTTTATTTTTTTTACACAATGCTTTAATAGTTGACTATAGGAGAAACATGTCTATGAGAAATGTAATGAAAATAAGGGAGTAAACACATTTATTTAGATCGATTCAGCTTTAGAAAACAACGATTTTCTATGAAGACGCGTACGCGTCCGTTCAGCTTTCCGCGTCTGTTGGTCTGTTCAGCTTTCGCGGAAAACAAATGTAAAACTAGGACAAATGTCTTATTATCATGCGAGTGCTATAGCCGCGAACAGCTCTGTTCCGCTTAGTTCAGCGTCTTACGCGGCGGAACAGCGCTGTACACGGATGGTTCTCGACTCCTTATGTGACCGACACTGGCATGGCCACCATCCGGGATTTTAATTTTGACAACATAAAAAATCGTCGCTATTATTAGTCGCCAAATATCAAAATTAGTTGGTCATTAATAAAAAATAATTATGTTGGCAATTTTTCGTAATCTCTTGGCCTGTACCTTTAAAATTAATCTCATTATATCTTTTAAACTAAAACCTGAATAATTCTGTGACAAAATTTCGACTAATTAGCGACTAAATTTGGGAGAAAACCAATCCTAACTAGGTGCCATAGAATTTGAAATTCAAATGGGCCAAGCTGGGGTAAGCGCACCTCAGATCGGTCACCTGTAAAACTTAATCTTTTCGATGTCGCGGTCGGTGACACACGTGAAAGCTTGCAATGAAATTAGAATAAATTGAATTGAATTATAATTATATTGAATTGGGTTACATTAGATTAAATTAAATTGTTAGTTATAAGTTATAATTTGTAACTGTATTATTTGTGCCTTTGTTTAATTTTAATTTTAATATTGGGACTTGGTGCCTTATTAAAGAAATTTTTTATTTATTTATTTATTTACTAGCTGTTGCCCGCGACTTCGTCCGCGTCTATGTCGAAAAGTAAACACACATAGCGATGTACCTAATATTGATGCGATATGATATACAAACAGTCAATATATGGCATGCTTGACCCCAGCTCTTACAATTAGGAATTTGGAAGACTGTAATGCAAGGCACTGGCTGTATTATCGCTTCTGTTCAAAATGCCGTACAGCCCTAGTAATTTTCGTAATGAGAAACTTCTGTGCACAATGTTGAAGAAAGTTGCTAGGGTTGATAACACGCGATAGAGCTACATAAAGTTTGCCATGGGTATACCAACCCGAATAGAAATCTAACCCCGCAGCGGATAGAGTAGAGTAGATTAGAGACTGCGCTATCCGCACTTAGACTTCCATTCGGTCTGTTGACCGTAAGTGTTCTGGCTAAGTTAACCAGCCTAGCTCCGCCCAAATGCACTAAGGCCTTCTGGGTGATCCACAGGTTTTGCGCTGCGACCTCACCGGTTGTTCAGGTCGGGAAGCAAAGGCCTGATTTCCAGGAAGTCGGCAACTTCTCGGCGTCGAAGCAACCTCTGAAAATTAGGCTGTCTATGGAAGGCAATGTCTCATGATACCTATTATTATTCGAAAGGTATTTCTACTTAGGCTGATACGTCGTTAAGCTGGTCGCATGTATAGGTTTGATATTGGCATTTTAGTTGAAATTGAGAAAAATATCAGGAGGAGTAGGTATGAATGGGTCCAGCACTACTACCTTGGAACCTCTTCGCAAGTTTGTCTGTAGCGTCATGGCCTAGGGATCTACAATTCCCCTATGAGACCCGCTGCGGATAATTGCTGGCCCTGAGCTGGTCTTAACCTATCATAGGCTTACTGAGAATTGAACAGCATTAAAAGTAAATAGAAAATAATTGGGAATGAGGGAGACACTGGGAATGATCGCAACGTGATTGGAGCATCACGCTAGAGCAAATTAGCCGAAATCTTATATCAGCCACTTTAAAAGTTTGTTGAATATGTGTGACTTTCAGCGTGCCTTTGCAAAATTTAATCGAAATTAAATATTATGTAAAAAAAAAAATCATTGGATGATGTGTACCTTTTCTTTCACGGCCATCTTAATAAAAATATTTTCCTTATCTTCCCCACAAACATTATCTCAATATAATGGGTTACGTCGGTGGGTTCCCCGTACATAGACGAAATGAATTAATGCTGAAGCAACGGGAGGCTCTTCTAAAATAAGCTAACCACCGTCTTGATTGTGGTGTGTGCCGTCAGTAATTTTTATCAGTTTTTGTATAATTATGCCCATTTGAGTGGCATTCATCTTTTTCTTCGTCGTTCCCTCACTGCTGAAGACCGTGACTACATGAAACATCTTGTTTCTAAGCCACTCGGTAGTCTGGAGCGTCGAAAGCTCTGAAATGCTATCTCCTATAGCCTTCTTATGGCGTTGGACCATAAAAAAGACCACATGTTTGCATATTTTTGTCGCCATAACAACAATGTTAACAGCATTGTTGTGTTCCGGCAGTTAGAGGTATGATAGCCAGTTCCTCTGTGTAAGAGGATTTCGGGTGAAACTCGCTTCCATCTTCGGCCTAATCATCACTTTCCATCAGGTGAGATTTGGGCCAAGAGTTTCCCCGTTTTGTATAAAAAAAAAAAAAAAATATTTGAACTTTAACGTGTTGATAATACCTAATGTATTGCGCTAAATCAATGGCGCTTTTCTTTAAACTACGAAGCTAAGAAACTACTTTATGAATAAAGTTGTTTCTTTGCTTCGAACCAGGAACAGAAATCATAACTTTGTTTAGTTAAAAAAAAAACTTTTTACTAAAATATACAACCGACTTCTGAAAACAAAGCACTAAGAAGTATAAAATAACTTTAATTTCGGAATAGTTTTTATTTTTCACTTTTTAGTCGTACTTGTGTATTCATTCACTGAGTACCGATGTGATGTTACGTTGTGAACTGGTGTAAACAGTAACAGACATGCCATTTCAGCAATCTCAAACCATTTGATATCATTTATTGAAGAATTTCCGTTGCCTAACTCCGAAGTTCTTAATCAGATTTTTATCAAATTGAAATGAGACCAATCCGAAAAAATACTCTCCTAAACAAAATAAGAATCATCAATTTTGGTTTAAAATTGGCAAAAATATCGCTGAACAAACATTTTTCATGAGATCCCATCATCAGATCCTAAGTTATACCTTCCATCATTAGCTCAGCAACATAAGATGATGATTACCAGACACAAATATCTGAATAGCGTTCGAAAGTTTTTGTTAAACATTGTATTTGCCTATAAAATTTGAGGGTTTCCCCCGATTTTCATGGGATCCATCATCAGATTCTGACTTGGTGACAATGGTACCATCTCAGGAATACAGGCTTTTGAAAACAAAAATAATTTTTAAAATCGGTACAAAATTGACGGAGATATCGGTGAACATACAAAAAAAAATATTAAATATATAACTTTTGAAGACGCCTCCTCCTTTTTGAAGAAGTCTGTTAAAAACTCAGTTACCTAGCTATTTCAACTGTTGTTTCGTCTCTACGATTTAACTTGCTCGCGGGTGGTATGACATGATCCTTGGCTTCAGGCCTGTATAAGCCGATGCATTAAAGAAAGGAATCTTAAATGGCGTCTTGTACTTGCGTTGACAGATAGTACAGTTGACAAATAAGTTTTTCAAGTCGAAGACTTTTTCAAATTAAATAATAAAAACATGACCGGGTCGTATTTATTTCAAACTAGCTCCTGCTAATGGCTTATCGCGCGTGTTAAAGTTGAAAAATCTAAAGGCACGTGGAGCAATCTATTATTATAAGATCGTTATTGTTGTTTTCATCGAAAACAGTAAGAAATTTATTCAGGATGAATTTTCCGTTTCTGAACACCTGACAACATAAAACAAAAGGAGGATCCTTAAAAAGAAGTTGGTAAAAATTTATTGTACAAAAACAGCACCTAAATTATAATAAAAGACTGATGATTTTTTTCTGCCTACGGTACGCGCGAGAGTGAGTATAGACGGCACTAGTGTGCAAGCGAGAAAACATGATAAGCGCCGCCATTTAAGATTCCTTTCTTTAATGAACCGGGTTATAAAGGTTCATTCTTCGTCTTTTCGAGTAGATGATTGACTCTGTATAATGTTTTGGCCCAGTTGGTTGCTATCTTTATTTTATCTTAAGTGGCAATCATTTAACTCTCCAAAGTAGAGGTGGCCTAAGAAGACCACTTTAGCAGAATCAGAAAGCACATCACGCTACCGGACACTGTCAAATTTTCCCAATCAACCTTGAACCTAATGCTTTAGCAATGGAAATGAAATTTGACAGGTTGTTAATGTTATGATTCTAATATGATTCTGCTAAAGTGGCCTCTTTAGACCCACAGGTGTTATTGAGCAGCTTTATTTTGTTGAGCTTCGCAAATCTAAGCGCGCGTCTGTTGACGAATATTATTGTAATCTTAAACACCGCGAAAATGAGATCGAACGCATAACGCCATCTATGGAACATGAAGTAGAACTATGAAAAGATTAGTTAGAGTTCGTTTTATTTGAGCTAATAGGAATATTACGTTTATTTGGAACGATATGTTTTTAAGGTATTAAAATAATTACAATCATTTTAAGACGTTTTAAATGTACCACTACCTAATAATATGTTTTGGTGTCATGTCGTCTTGTCGAAAGTACTATTTGGATCAGTAGATGGCATTGCTGGTATTAAGTAGTAAGTGATTTTATTACTTTGGTTTTGTAGGTACTTTGCGATGCGGACAAACAGAATACAGAAAATAGGTTCTGTTAATTATCCTACTAATCCGGCATTACAGCGCTTTGCCACATCCACGCCCACACATTTTTGAACATACAGGCAAATGATGTCGCAGCCAACAAAAATTTTAGAGCAGGACATAAAAAAGTGTGAAATTATTAAACAATAATAAAAAATCGCTTCAACTACCGGGGTTCGAACTTACACCCATTCACTCGAAAGGCAGCCATTGTACCGCCGGGTCTATGAATTCAGTTGATTTTGGTTCCAAATAGCCGATCTTATATGTTATGGTTATTGTCTGCTTAGCTCTTCTAAGATATAGCGTGATGATAACAATTTCTAAGAATGTTTAAAAAGAGGCTCGTTTTATGCTAAACTGAACGAATAATTGAAAATTGTACAAAACTTGTCGAAAAACGTTGATATACGTAAATTTAAAATCTTTAAATGTTCATAACTTTTTTTCCCGGCCACCGATTGTAATGAATCAAAGCCTATATGTTGCTCAGAAATAAGCTGAATCTAATTTTGAAAACCGCAACCAAATCCGTTCAGTAATTTCGGAGATCATCGCGTACAGACAGACAGACAGACAGACAAAAAACGTAAAAATGCTCTTTTTGTGTTCTATAGCTTTTTTCGGAAAACTTCTACTCGATTTTTGGTATTTTTCTTTAATGTACAGAATTCATGGCTCAGGGAAATTGAAAAAATACCCGAAACCTCTTAGGCAGTGAAAGTACACATGATTATAAGCAACTTTTGTTTTGGTAAAACTCCGAAATCTCGAAAAAAATATCAGCTGTTTCATACATTTTCATTGGCTAAATACTGCATTTTGTATGAAACAGCTGATATTTTTTTCGAGATTTCGGAGTTTTACCAAAACAAAAGTTGCTTATAATCATGTGTACTTTCACTGCCTAAGAGGTTTCGGGTATTTTTTAAATTTCCCTGTATATATACTCTAGTACCAGGAGGACCGCGATGTCGTCACTGGAGGAAAGTATTTGTTATTTAGGAATAATATTTTAATATAGCCATACAGGATACTCGTATGAGAGAAGCAATATCACATTAAAAAAAAAAAAAAAAAAAAAAAAAAAAAGCAAATAGCAAACCCACCCCCGGCAATACAGCTGACCCACGCAACTTCGTCTGCGTCATATTTTTATTTTATTGCCCAATTATCGTCACTCAAAACAGAAAACTATAAATCTTTTTCCAAAAAAATATAACAGACTTCCAAAAAAAAAACACTAAAAAGTATAAAACAACCTTAACTTCAGCCATAAAAAAGCCAGTTTTTAAACGACAATATATCAAAACTGTTTGAGTTACATTTATAAAATATCGAATTCTAGCCATGCTTTTTATTTCTTGACTAGCTGACCCGTGCAACGTCGTTTGCGTAACATTTTTCATTACTGCTCCGCTCCTATTGGTCTTAGCGTGATGATATATTATAGCCTATAGCCTTCCTCGATAAATGGGCTATCTAACACTGAAAGAATTTTTCAAATCGAACCAGTAGTTCCTGAGATTAGCGCGTTCAATCAAACAAACAAACAAACTCTTCTGCTTTATAATATTAGTATAGATATGGGTTTGCTCTTGACCCTAGTCTAGGTCAGAGATGACAGAGACAAAGTCTACGATGGAGCAAGTTATAATAAATAATAAATAAATAAAATTTATTTCCCAAAAATTTAGTTCTATGTTACAAAAACAGTTTAGCAGTAGTTATACAAATAAATGGATTTAGCTTCTGTAACCGAACTAGGTAATACCTGTATTTCGGTTAACAGTGCCATTCCCCCGAATGTTATTAAAATAATGCTAACAAACACAAAGGACTGGTGGTACTATTTTTATGTGATTATAAAACGTGTAGAACTATTTTTATACTAAATTATTTTACAATGCTAAATGAGAAATGTGTAAATGAGCAAGTGGATATGAGTGTGTGTGTGTGAGTGTATTTGTGTGTATATGTGTGTGTACGCGTGTGTGAGGGTGTTAATACCTGAGTGAAGTGTACGGAGAGCTAGGTGTTTGTGAGTTTACCTGTATATATATGTTAGTGTGAAACATTTGAAATACATTGAAATTAAATTCATGACACAACATCAACTCATTCAAGTCACCGTGATATGTGCATCAGGAGTTCAGTCTCATCATAGGTAAGTTGTTGTAGGTAGTCACTAACTTTTTTCTTACATTGAACTTTTGGTAGAGGATAGATGTTAATATTTTTATTCAATTTGTTGTATATGACGGGGCCAAGGAAGGGAATGAAGCGTTTGCTAAACTTGGTTTGAAAGAGCGTGTCTCTTTGGCAAACTAAGTCCTTCCTACGTCTTTGTAAGATTAGCGGATCATAAGTTTGCTTACTATGCTGTAGGTGTAATATTTAATAGAAATAGTTGTCTTACTGTTACAACTTGACAAATCTGGTACAAAGTCGAAGTGGGAAAGTAAAAAGGTTTAAAGTGCATAACCTTCAAAATTGCTCGCTGGGCGATCTCAACAGGCCTCAGTATTGTCTTCAGCGCTCCTCCCCAGGATGATATGCAGTACGTTATATTTGTCTCAGCAATACAGTATCGGAAACGTGTCTCAGGTGTTTAAAAATATAAATCAATTTTCTCAAACGACCACACAGTAACTTTATGTGGTCTTTAAAACTAAGCTTACTAACTATAGTGACTCCAAGATATTTAATTGAATGGACACGCTCGAGTGATGGACAGGTGCAGTTTACTTTTGATTGACAATCATGCGATATAATACTTTTAGAAGTATCAGAACAATGCAAATTTGTGATGCCAAAACAAATATATTTGGTTTTATCCATTTCAGCGTAAGAATATGGTTCTGAAGCCACTTTCCTACGGTATTAAAGCCCAACTGAGCAGCATCTAGGACTTCGTCCCATGTATCGGCAGAAAATAAGAGAGCAGTATCATCTGCGAAAGATATTATTTCGCCCTGGGTTAAGTTTAGACTTGTGAGTTCGTTTATATAAACGAGGAATAAAGTAGGTCCCAGTATGCTGCCCTGTGGTACTCTATGAGTGACCGTAAGGTCATCACTCTTGAAGCCACCCACACGCACTGATTGAGTTCGCCCAGAGAGATAACTTTTAATAATTTTTAGCTGATATCCTCTTATTCCGAGCCCTTCTAGTTTTTCTAGTAAGATGGAAACAGAAATCGTGTCAAACGCCTTTGCCAGGTCTAAGAAGATAGCAAGACATTTTTTCTTAGTATCTAATTAAGATGAAAGGTAATTCACATCAATGGTTTTATAATTTTGTGGCGTCTAGAGAGAGAAATTTGCTTTGTGTTGTTAATAACAGCTGTTTGAAAACTTTGTGTAAGAAAGTTCATGGATAAATTTGGATTATAAACTCATTTTCATTATGACTGGATAGTGGTCTGTTAATGATGTATGCGGTACTATCGTAGAAACAGGGCAAGTGGATTTTATAAGCGCATGATCCAAACAAGTGTTACTTTTACTACGAGTAACTAAAGTGTGGACAGGTAACAAGCCATGGGTAGCTACAAGTGTTAGATAGCGTTCACAGTTTATATTAATTTTATTGGGTGTTATATCTATATTAATATCCCCCATTATAATTATATGTTCAAATTCTGTTAGCGTTTGTAGAAGTTTATCTAGTGATGATAGAAATGCATCGATACTTTTATATGATGGGGAGCGATATAGGGATACAATAGCTATACGATTATCAATTTTGGTTACCAAACAATTGCATTCCTGCATGTCTGGTTCATCTATGATAATGCTAAGATTTTCATCGTAGTAGACTATCACGCCGTCATTCTGCTTAGGGTTTATTTTAGTTCCCACCTGACAGTATCCTGCAAGGTTTGGAATTACAGAGGTGTGAGGAAGCCAACATTCTGATAATATGATAATATCACATTTGACTTTCAATCTCGCAAGTAAGACTTCCAGCCCTGGCATATTGCAACCAACACTGCGTATATTCTGAGTGAGTAGAAGCAGGTGATCCGACGGCGGGAACAATAATTTATGGCATTCATCTATGTCTGCTGTTTGCGAATGTGATACTGATATGCTGTCAATATTTTTCGATAAATCAATTAAATCATTGAATTTTAAATGTGATAATTATATTTTTGCAATAAATATTAGTCCGTTTTAAAAGCATCTCATTAAAAGCATTATAGTAAGTATTATTATATTCCAAATGAGACACGTTTGTGTGGTGAGGTCTTGTGTACTTGAAAGTGTAATGTTTATGAGTTGTGTAGAGTGTAATATTTGTGAACCAATTACAATTTAGCTTTTTGTTTAAGATAGTAACATGCAAAACAAATACAAAAAATACTCGAAGAGCAAAAAATATCAATAATACAATACATATTTTATAAAATTTTGCGAATACAGACACTAGTCATGCTTCAATTCTTAGTTTATCCAATTCGGAATCATTATTTATGCGGACACGAGTAGAGGCTTCGGATTTAGAAATTGTAGCCGTGACTATTTTTAAATTGTCTTGCCAAGTAGTACAACTTTTGTGTTCTCTGTGTTAAAGTCTCAGCTACGTAAAGCGGTTTTAACAGGTACTTTGGGTTTAGATGGGTAGTATTCAGTTTTTCTCCTTTAGCCTTTGATTTGTTAAAGCTTTTAACCGCTCCAAGGACTTTATCTTTCAACAATATGGTGGTGAGATCCACAACTACCGGAGTTGAGGCATCTTTTGATTTGAGGCGGTAAATATCTTTTAAATTGTGGTGTTCAATTTTGACATTAATGGTCCTTCCTAATTGAAGAACTTCTTTTTCCAAGGATTCTTTAGTCTCTCTATCTTGCCTGGGTATATTTCGAATTTCAAAGCATGTTCCGCGTGTCTTACGCTCAGCTGTTTACCCAGACGTAGCCTGTTCAGTCTGACTTTGAAAAGATTAGGGTTGTGTTGTAAGCATTCGGAAACACAGACGCAGGCAAAGAGTTTCACTCCTTTGCTGTGCGCATTATGAAAGACGCTTGGAAGCGCCTTAGTGCGAGTTGGTGGAATAGCAACAAGGTAGGGATGGCAAGTTGCAGTGCGTCTGGATGTCCAATGGCAGAAGGGGAGTTCCTGGGCACACTCTCCGAAGTACAATCTGTAGAAGACCGACAAGCAGGCAGCCTTGCGGCGATGATGAGCCAAGCTGTGCAGCTGGTATCCACCAGTTTGACGTCGCCAATGAGCTCTGCGTTCCACCGAGTCAAGCGCGGCGAGCTGATACTTAGCTGAGTCATCCCAAAGCAATACTCCATGCAGGATCGGAGTTGTGCTTTATATAGAGTTAAAACCTGCTCAGGCTTGAAGTATCGCTTCACCCTATTGAGGTATTTAAGTTAAATAGATTTAGGGCCAGTTTCACCGGTTACGGATAAAGTGTCGGTTAGCCTATTAGGAACTTACCTGGCAGATGAACTAAAACTTTTGGTTTCACAGGTGTCGGATAGCGATATCTGGCAGATTTATTAAGTATTTGAGTAGCATAAAGTATTATTGTATTGTAAGTGTCGGTTAGTTATCCATCAGATAACTAACCGACACTTTATCCGTAACCGGTGAAACTGGCCCTTAGAGTTGTGAAAGGGTCAAAAGTAGCTGGAATTGGTTTGTGTAATATTACACGTTCGTGTATAATTTTTTTGTACTTTTGGCTGCACACGCCGCCACGTGCTTAGATAAGTATTTCCGCACTTACGGTTAAAGCTATTTAATTTTATTCTAAAAAGAGTTACAATTCACTTATTGGGAAAACATATTATAAGGTTTATAAATAACTAGCTGACTCGCGCAACTTCGTCTGCGTCACATTTTCCATTACTGCTCCGCTCTTATTTGTCTTAGCGTGATGATATATAGCGACCTTCCTCGATAAATGGGCTATCTACTACTGAAAGAATTTTTCAAATCGGACCAGTAGTTCCTGAGATTACCCCCTACATACAAACCTACAAACATACAAACAAAATTTGTTTAATGTAGATGTTACCTCTTTACAATATTAGTATAGAAGCATAGATATCTGCCAGTAAGCAGAAAAAAAACAAAAGCAAATAGGTATACGTCTTAAAACTAACATTCGAACAATACACATCCTTTTAGCATTACAAGTACAACATAAACAAATCAAAAGAAGGTAGGTTACACGTCATAATAAACTGCACAACAGCAACAGTTTTGAGCGATGGGGTTAGAGTGCAATTCAATAGTTGGTGCGTGTTTACAAAGGTCTGCGACACCGCAGAACATGAGCGATTTATTAAATTGTTTTCGGTTAATAGTTGTACATACATAATTATTACATTTATTTAGTTTTGTTTATCTAGACTATCATTAATTATTTTTAATAATATTTGGCGGTTTATTTACGGTTATTGTTTGTACAACTATACATTAAACATTTGTATAGGTACCTATGTTATTTTCTTTGCCTTTTTAAAGAAAAACCACATATAAGTACAGAAACAAGTAACAAATAATTCGTTATACTCGTACATGCACGTTTACATGTAAATTTTTTATATGAGGTTCCTGCTCGCTATAAACGACGAGCAATGTTTGGAGCTGATGGTCGAGCTTCAGGAATTGGAAGTGAACCAGAAGAAGTAGAAGCCACTGAGTCTGTCACACTGAGTTCTTTAGGGTGTATGTTTTCGTATTGATTTTGTACTTTATCGTATACGCGATCACCGATTTCTTGGTATACGTGTTGCTCTATTTCTGCTATCTCCCGATCGCATTCACGACGGAAGAGCACATTTAAATAGAACGGGTCAGTTGGCTGAAAAAATACAAAAAAGCATATGTTATTTAAATTTTAAAGAAAAGAAAGAACAATTTGTTTGTTTAGCACACGCGGATACATACAATGTAGGTGAAAATAAAAGGAAACTTAATTTTAAAACAATAAAATTGTGTGCCACGGCTCCGCCAAGTATTTTTCTGGACTCGACCTGGTTCATAAAAATGCCAGACAACTAGGAGCTGCCTGAAGCTGGTTTATAACTGAACCTTACATTGAAGTGTGAACCAGTATTGTAAGGTGTAAATGTTTGGTTAACGATACACAATCATTTGGGATAGTGCTGATTCCCCCGTTCTTGTTTCCCTTCGATTTATCTGTTTTATAATTGTGTTTTATCAAATAAAATCAAGATGGTACAGTCAAAGAAACAAGTATTGTCTCCACATAAGCACCTACTGCTTTTTTTGCACGTTGACTTTACTATAAACAGTTTTGTTAATTAACATAACATACTCACAATATGACACTCAATCATTGGATAACTAAATTAAGTAGGTACTAGATTCCGCTTAGAGATAGGCATACTTTATTAAAATTTTGTCCTATTCAAAGCGGTTCGGTGCCGAAACGTAAATGCAGAGAAGATAGTCCATAATGTATAGACAGAGCCTATTTATTCCTCATTGATTTCTGTGTTACTCTTTCGGTAGGGTAAATTGTGCATCACAATGAACCTACTGCCACCAGTTTGTTCCAATCGATCCTGGCTTATTTTTTAACCGACTTTCCAAAAAGGAGGAGGTTCTCAATTCGGATGTTTGTATTTTTTTTTTTTTTATGTTTGTTCGGGCATAACTCCGTCGCTTGCCAACCGATTTTAAAAATGTTTTTTTTTGTTGGAAAGGGTATACTTCCCAAATGGTCCCATGATAAGGAAACCAGGATCTGATGATGGCATCCCAGAGAAGTCGAGGGGAACTTTCGAAAATCGCATGGTATCGATTTTGCATAAAAAAACTTTATAAAAAAAAATACAACCGACTTCCAAAAAAAAAAAACACTATAAAGTAAAAAATAACTAACTTCGGAAGTCGGTGTCAAAATACGAACAAACTAACAAAAACACCGAGTTCCGAAGTTAGTTAAGTATTTTTTACTTTATAGTGTTTTTTTTTTTTTTTGGAAGTCGGTTGTATTTTTTTGTAAAAAGTTTTTTGTATGTTTGTTCAGACATGTTTAGAATTATGTCGGTTTGACAGATATATAAACAAGAATGATGCAAACAAATACCCTTAGGCGTCGAAGTATAGCTCCGCATCGCCATCATCCGGAAATGTACCCAGAAGACTGGCAGCATTGCCACGTTGAATGGCAATGCTAATTTTTTGGGCAAAGAACGAGCAAAAAAGTAAGAAATTGTTTTATTTTGGAAGTTGGTGTTTTTGTTGCGGTTTCTCCGTTTTTGACACCAACTTCCAAAATTTAAAGTCGTTTTGTACTTTGTATTGATTTTTAAAGTCCGTGGTTTTTATTTTCCCTTTTATCTTTATAGTAAGTAAATACTGTGGTAAGTCATAAGTCATTTGTTTAACATAGGTAGGTACAGTTATTGTTGTAAATTGTTAATAAAGAGTGCGCTATGTTATGCCAGAGGGCGTTATTAAGGTACCTGAAATCAAATCCTTTGAGAACCTACCCTTTTTGGAAGTCGGTTAAAAAGTTATCTTTATTCGCTTTCCACAACTACTCCCAAAATACGATTTACGTCGGGTTATAGTTTGTATTGTTTCGGTTACAAACTTAAACTTTGCACAGGGTTGCTCCTAAATTACCCCAGGCTGATTAAATATTCGATTTTCCGACATAATCCTACTTAGTTTTAGTAGGTTATCCCCGTTAATGATACAGGTTTTCACACCATTGCCCAAGCTATAATTCATATTTTGTTACAAGGAAAATGAAAGAAGATTTCGTAAAGGAAATTGAGCAAGGTACTATGGCACTTGGTTGCGCAACTTTTGACACAGTAAACTAATGAAAATTAGACACAAAAAAAGGGTTGTGTTATACTTTAATACAAGGTTAAATTCAAGATTAAAGATTGTGGGGTTTCTGAAGAAAAACATAAGTTGAGTACCTATTGAGGTTATGTTACATAACTCAAAACAATTCGTTTTGAAACCCTATTAACTGGCAAATATTTTGCATTATTTTGGTACATATTAATTGAGTTTTACCTATGTTCATCATTATTTATTATATTTAAAAACATTGATCTAGAAATCTTCTCAGAAAAACGGTAGGAGAAATCAATGTACGTAAGATTTTTACCATGGAATCCGTTGCTTCTCTGATTTGGCGTCTAGGCAGCGGGTGTGCTAATAAAAGAGAACAATTCATACAGCGCAACATGTTTTCACAGAACAAATCACCGTGGACGTGAAAATGTTCTAACAATAATAATTCACTTCGCAGCACACGCACAAAAACAGTCAAATTGCTCGATGTAGTAGATAGACGTGGAGGATTCCTAAAACTCAACTCGACACGAATTTATGTTTGTTAGCAGAGAAAAGCTGAAAACAATTTTCTCGGTTTACCGGCAGTTAACACGGTAAACAGAAAATACCAATTTGTTTGACATTTCATCGAATAGTGTTGTGACACAACAATAGACTACGGCGTCGTAACATTATCTATTTTAACTTAATTGTTTTATTTTTGTCTTGAAATTGCTTTTTAACGAAAAAATAGTAGGTAATATTATTAAAGAATAATAATGACAACTTTTAATATTTTTAGTTTCAAATGTAGATTGTTTTGTTGTTCCACGACTTATGTTAATGTTCAATCGATCGATTATAATTGAAAAAGGAGTCGCTTCACTATAATGGAAGAAATGAAATTGTATCGTATTAAATACTAATTAAAATGAAAATAGAAACCCCACAAATTATTTCAATGAATTTAAGTCAAAAATCGATAATATTAATAAAATGAATTTTACATTAACTCAAATGGCCTTTACGCGTCAAAAAGTGAAACTATAAATGCCCAATCTCCTTTAACCTTTAAACCTCTAAGCGGTGAAAAAACGATGCAAATTTTGTAAGAAAATTTTTTGTTTGTGAAAAAATGGCAGCATGCATTGGTAATGGCACCAATGGAAAGACTTTCAGCACAGCCCATGTCTCGATCGAATCGAATGTTTTCTAGTAGTCTGCTAACGCTAAGCATAGAAACAGATTATACTCTTCGCTCTTCATCAGTGAGATGGGCTTGTAATTCTTAAGCAAGGGTATTGTCGCCTTCATAAAGAAGAGTACCACCACACATCTGCTCCGTGCCTGTGGCGATTTCCCACGAGTATGACGGAAGCGAGAAGTTTCAGAAGAGCCTTAAGGACCGGTTTTCCACCCGACTTCTGGAGTTCGGCCGTAATTCCGTCCTCACCCGACACCTTCTTGTTTTAAGTCGCTTCAGAGCTACATTTAAATCTCATACGGGCTGACGTCCGGGATATCCTCGGTGTAGTGCGGGGTCAATCTAGCTCTTGGGTCGTGAGCTAGATTTGCAGCGGGTTTAATAATTGATATTTTATTACTGTCCATAGAATATCTCGATCTCTTTGAGAAGCTCCGGTTAGGCGGATGTGGTTCTACCATCGTCGGTCTTCAGCTTCGGAAGCTGGTTGTGCCCCAGAAATACCTAGATCTCTTGCTAAAACCTTGGATCCCGTAATAATTAAAAAAGGCATTTTTTAGCAAAATGTTTGTTATACCTAGCACCATAACATGGTGCATTCTACTGGATTGTTCTTCGGTAAGCACAACTACTTAATCTTTATATTTCAAAGATTATACTACTTACTTCGTTGATTGGTATCTGGGACGTGCCTGATTGACTGCATTTACTCCAGTGACACTTCCATATAACAGTAATTGTAACTGCCACGATAACCGCTACGCAAGATAATGATGCAACAATTAAGAAGATATTGCTGTTTCCTTTTTCATCTGAAAACATAAAAAATCATTTACTTAGAAGAAAAAAACTGGTGTCAGTATACAGCTTGAGATCGCCGACTGATAAACACGGAGCTTGTAATGAACACTCGCGAGGGAGTCACCGGTATCAGCTCGATGGCACAAGCTTAGAATTGAAATTGTAGGGTAGGAGTGAAACCGTTTCTCGTTTTAACTTCTATTACTGAACAGATTTTGATGAAATTTAGAGATTTTCCCGGATATCCCGAAATTCCCGTTTTCCTGTTCCCGTAGGAAAAGGAAATCCTAGGAAATTAAATAAAAATAATATATAGATAGACTTTAAAAAGTAAACATTCATGTCAAGGTAAACAATAAATGAGAATATAAAAATGTCAATGTGTAAAAATCTATACTAATATTATAAAGCAGAAGAGTTTGTTTGTTTGTTTGGTTGAACGCGGTAATCTCAGAAACTGCTGGTCTGATTTGAAAAATTCTTTCAGTGTTAGATAGCCCATTTATCGAGGAAGGTTATAGGCTATATGTTATCACGCTAAGACAAATAGGAGCGGAGCAGTAATAGAAAATGTGACGCAGACGAAATTGCGCGGGTCAGCCAGTATAATTATAATTTTAGGACAAACGAGAAAAAAAAAATAAACATATTGAGCGATGATTGATGTTGATGTTTTTTTACTCACTTGTGCCGTTTTCAGTGATTTTTCTAGTTGTTGTTTCTACTTTATAAGTCTTTTTAACAGTAGTATTAAAACTGTATTCTTCAGTCACAGGGCTAACTGTAGTCGTGGTCGTCGTTGTTTCGGCAACAAACGAAGGATCTGCGAATCGAAATATCTTTATTTGACAAAAATAAAGCTATTTGATTATATCATTTTAAATTCGGATGTAGCGGCATGAATGCCGCCACAAGAAAAACAATGAAACAAATCTGCATCGCAACAAAAAGAACCGCGACGCCATCTATCTAACTGGCGGCGAACTAAAAAATCCTAAATCGCGCAAGCAGAGTTTACCATGCAATTTGAACATATACATCCACCCGAATATGAACTATCGGGCAGTAGCCCCCCAGGCACAACAACCGCCTGGGCGGAGGATCCTCCTTTTCAATGGGGATTTGCGGGACTCTACTCTCAGTACCGCATACCTCCCAAACTGGTGACCCTCGACAAACAATGTCAGCGCAGCCTTCGTGCAGCTACTTCAGCGTGACGTCATCATCACTTCCGCATACCTCCCAAACGTACAAGAACGTTTAACTATCTAGTTGGTTAACATATCGAGCGAAAATATATTTTCAGTTTTTTGACTCTTTGTAGGTTCTTAACAAACCTAAAATATCAAATGTACTGGCGCTGTCCCTTGTGTACCACTGGTAGGAGCGCTACAAAATGCGCATATTAATACAAACACTACAAAGTAGAGGGGAACAAACAAAGGGATGACAGGGGTCGAGACCACATTGATGTAAAGTACTACTGAAGTTTGAGAAATAAATTGTAGGTATTGTATTGTTTAAAATAAATTGTAATTTCGGAAGTCGATGTCAAAAATCGAAGAAAAATACCAAAAACTCCGACTTCTGTTTGTTTACAAGTTGTAGGCAGTTGCAGGCTGGTCGCTAGGCTAGGTCTACCCAAACGGCGTCCCCGCAGTCGCCCGCCAGACTAATCCCCCAATGATGGGGGACTAGTCTGGAGACTACCCCTCTAACAAAATGCACCTATGTAATATACGAGCACCACTTTAAACCACGCGCGGGTGTACACCGATATCTACTATTGTCGTCTCCACAACCTTATGGAATCCAGGTTCTCAACGCTTTAGGTTCTAGTGGACACCGGCCTGGATAAAATTGTCAACGCCTGTGTCTACCGTTTGCACAGGGGTGCTTTGGAGACAACTGGCATTCTCGCAAGTATTAAGATTTTTTTTGTAGTAAAATTAGGGCTTCTGGTAGGCGTTTAAACACAAGCCAATATCATTTATTTACAGGTTCATTTACCTGCGGGGTTGGAAGACGTCTGTGCTTCGCGCTTGTATCTTAACAAAGTCTTATTTCGAACATAACGTCTTATCTGCAATTCTCTTCCATCTTTAGTTGGTCCATAGACGAAGTAAAGACAACATAGTGTAGATCCATTGTCCTCCATTTTAAATTTTCTTCTAATTTCTTGTGTTTCATTAAGTGTGTGTATTTTCTTCTCAGTTGTAATAAGAGCTATGGATAAATCTGTAATATAAGTTAATTTATTTTTTCGTAGTTGTATTTACTACTTATATACTGGGTTATTTGTAAAACACCGACAACCTCTCAGGACTATGTTAGTTAACATCATAATCAACAATTTCAGTTCTATGACTTTAAAAAATTCATCATATTTTTTTTTCATCAAGTTACATAATTATTTTTTTTTAATTGATCGCTCTTAATTTTACGAAGTCTTTGCAAAGAAAAAGAAAGAGCTCTCTTTTGCTTCACATAGGCTTCGTAACATTGAGAGCGTTCAATTTAAATATTTTTTATTTTTGTACTGGCTGACCCGCGCAACTTCGTCTGCGTCACGTTTGCCATTACTGCTCCGCTCCTATTTGTCTTATCGTGATGATATATAGCCTAAAGCCTTCCTCGATAAATGGTCTATCTAACACTGATACAATTTTTCAAATCGGACCAGTAGTTCCTGAGATTAGCGCGTTCAACCAAACAAACAAACAAACTCTTCTGCTTTATAATATTATATAGTACCTATAGATGAAAACCTGATGGACTATAATATGATGAATTTTTAAAAGTCATAGAACAAGTTGTTGATTATGATGTCAGTAGCATAGTCCTGAGAGGTTGTCGGTGTTTTACAAATAACCCTGTATATTCTACTAGGAACTATTTAATTACAAAATATATAAATGCTAAAATTATAAACCGCGTACCTATTATAAACTCTTTGGGTACCGAAAAAATTCTCGACGTCGTTGTCAACGGGAAAAGTGCTCAAAAACACGAGCAGCATTCAAAGGACAAATCAATTAATTTTCATAAATTAATTAGCAAGGGACTGTATGTGGGATCTTTTCAACGGTTATTATCAACATGGATAATTATATTATCCATGTAGAGTGGCAATACTGATTTTTTGTCAACTGCTTGGCGAGTTTACACTAAATAATTTATTAAATGGCAGATAAAAGAGTGAAAGTTCGACTTTGTAAAAACACATATTTTTTTAAAATTCGTTAAGCTATAGGGATCGTGCATGACGTAGACAGTGCCATCTAGCGTTGCAAATTCAGAACTTGTAGCCTATGACGTAGACAGTGCCATCTAGCGTTGCAAATTCAGAACTTGTAGCCTATGACGTAGACAGTGCCATCTAGCGTTGCAAATTCAGAACTTGCAGCTTATGACGTAGACAGTGCCATCTAGCGTTGCAAATTCAGAACTTGCAGCTTATGACGTAGACAGTGCCATCTAGCGTTGCAAATTCAGAACTTGCAGCTTATGACGTAGACAGTGCCATCTAGCGTTGCAAATTCAGAACTTGTAGCTTATGACGTAGACAGTGCCATCTAGCGTTGCAAATTCAGAACTTGTAGCTTATGAGCACTTGACGCTGACGTTTCTGTGCTGCCACCTACATTCCTCCACGCTCCCTACATTGCCACCATAGATTATGCCTACTGCACTTACATTTTGATCGAGTCGTATATTCTTCACAGCTAAACTTAACTTCAGTTGTTTCAGAATACGTCACTTTGCTAACAATACGGCTTTTCACTGAAACAAATGAAATTTGTGCTCATAAAGTGTAGTGAAAGCTACATCGCATAAAAATAAATCCGTATATAAATTCTACGTACATTTGGAGCAAACGGTCAACACCGCATGGCACTAATTGAGCCCTCAGGGTGCGACCTTTGTCCGTCGTCAAAACAAATGTATGAATGAACAGAAGGTAGGCAATAAAAATGCAGATAATAGATCTTTATAATTATATAGATTACAGGAAAACCTATTATAAGAAGTTTGTAGGTACTTGTATTTCTCATCATGTGTATTTATTGTCCACGTATCTAAGTTAAATTTTTCCGAATTAGATGTTTTATTTTCGGGATGAGAATGGCACGTGTAGTAAGCCTTTATTAAATAAACGTTATTTAAATGTAATATGGAAAAAATTACAGAATATTTTTCGTAACACAATTTTATGTAGATAACTTATGTATGAATTCTTTTTTGCTTTAATGGGTTACTGTTGAAGAGATTTTTTTTACGAAAAACTAAAAAAAAACCGGCCAAGTGCGAGTCGGACGCACGCACCGAGGATTCTGTACAAACCTGTAGGTATCATATTATAAGCAAAATTTGCGATTTACGATCTATGACGTATTAAAAATAAACTACTTACTAGATCTCGTTCAAACCAATTTTCGCTGGTAGTTTACATGGTAATACACATCATATATATTTGTTTCTGTTTTATCATTCTCTTATTTTAGAAGTTACAGGGGGAGACCACTGACGTATAAATCATATGGACTGGGCATACCTACAAAAAAAACGTGTTTGCATACCACCGACTTGGGCACTTAAAATGGCTGCCTTTGGTAGGGTTGTAACTGCGAGCAACATGCGCATCTGATATCGATATTCAACTCAATGTTAAAGGTTTATCTCAATGCGTAAACTATATGGACTGGGCATACCTATAAAAAAAAGTAGCTGCCTACACTTTGCTGGGATGATAAATTGGCGGCTAATAGGGCAGCCTATGTCGATATTTCTTTACAATAACATCGATAAAAGATTGTTAGAATGTTTTCAAAATGTCACGGTACAATTTCAACGGGTATTTTTAGCACATTCTCAGCTTCACGTGTACAGTCGCCAGCACATCGTGCTACAACAATCTGACAAATTTCTGTACCTACTAGATTTCCAACTTTATAAGAGAAAAGATTAAGTTCAATTTTGACTGGAATAATTTGACAGTTTCGAATAATTTGATGTGCTGGCGTCTGTACAACAAAATAACTATCTATGTGAACAAATCTGAAAAGTTATCTTTGACCTACTTCCCGGTTTTTGATTTAGGCTAATACTTTACGTACATGTTTAGTTTGGATGACATTGTTGCCGATTCTCTTGTTCAATAACTAAACTAAAATTAGATAATCACTATCTTTTTAACCGACTTCAAAAAAGGAGGAGGTTCTCAATATTTAATATTATTACCTATATCAATGGGGGTTTGCGGGACATGTCTCTCTGTAACGCATACCCCCCAAAATATGTATCTATTGCCATTATTAGGATAAGTAACAAGGTACATCGAATAAGTTTTTGAAAATTCAAATGAAATGTACCTACCTAAGCGTTATTCTAAAGCCTTGCGTTAGGTCATTCGAGACGGGGTGGAGGGAACAAAATCTAAGAAAAGAAATGACGCTGCATCCACGATGGGCTGCCGGCACGGACGTCTCCATCACCTAAGTATATTTTCTAACATACCGATGAAATTGGGTTTTAATTAAAAGTCAACAATAATTATTTACAACACCATTTATTTATTTTTACATACATATAATTTACATCCTACTAATATTATAAATTTATCCTACTAATCCATACCTTCTAATCTATACCATTGTTACGGACGTCTTAGCTAAATTAGGATTTAAGTAATTGTAACTCTTATGTAAATAAATAATCCCGATAGAAATAGGTAAATAGATAAGATAGACATAAGTTACTCGTGTTACTTAAGTAAGACATGAATATTACCACGTGCTATGTAAAGTTTGACTGCTATTTAGGGTTTAGATTTAAGTAGTTATAAATACATAATGATTTCTTTATAGGGTTCATTGTAAGATCTAGATTAGGCTTGTTTTTACTCCCCTAGATTTAAGTATATGAGTAAAAATTGATGTAAAGGGGCGCAGAGCGTGGGCGAGTCCAAATATGTTTGGGACGCAAGCTTAAGACAAAAGGTCGCGCTGCGCTCCGATTGGCCGACGGCAACTCGAGACGCGCTCTGCGCCTCCCGCCACCTGGGTTAACCTACCGTTAGCCGGAATTGTATAAATAAGGGTGGCTTGCTGAACATGGGCTTTTAGGTCACCCTCGTCGCTGGACGTTCTCGCTGGGCCTCCCCCGGGTCACTGGGGGTCTCACTCGGCGGGGACTGACCGCCGTAGGTGCCGTGAAGAGGCGGCGCTGAGTTAACAGCGCCGCGACGCGCCTACAGATACTTACACAACAGATACACCTCGGGCGTGCGTTGCTATTTTATTATGGCAGGCGCACGCCACCACCCAATGCCGACACTAGGCTTTTGAATCTTACTAGTATGGAATCGAGAATGCAAGTACTCTTTTATTAATACTAGTTACTTGCAGACTCAACGCCACATCAAATGGCACCCCAAGGACCGGTCCGTTGTTTCGGGCCGAGGAGCGCCACCTCAGTCAGGGGGCTTCGCCCCGACACTGACTGCCGCGCCCTCTAGAGGGTCGCAGCGACAACCACGTAACATGGGCTTTTTTAACATCCCTCACCCAAACAGTCAGCAGCAAGCCAGCCCTGAAGACAATAAATCAAGAATAGTCAAGCTTGGTGTTTTACTCAAGAAAACATACAGTCCACCTCGACAACTGGTCCTTCGACGCCGGATTCAAGAAAGAAGAACCCGCCATCTACGTTCGAAGATTATTATTGAAAATTCAATCAAGACCAAACCCGACATCAAGCATGAAGACTAGAAGCGTTGCAGCCAAGGAGAGCGAATCGGAATCGGGCTACGATAGTCGACGCCCCCGCACTTTCGAAGAGTTGCCTAGGTCGCCGTCGGCAGCCGCGTCCGCGCTCCCGCGCACCCCGAGCGGTGCGCCCGCGGCTTGGGTCGACCCCGCCGCCCCCGCGCTCGCGTACGCACCCCCTGCTACCGCCGCGGCAGGGACAGTTGCACCGACGACATCCGATAGCACATCTGCCGCGCCAGCTTGTAGAGCCACCGCGACAGCGCTCGACTACAGTGAATCGCTCGCCACGCCATCCGCGTCGCGTTACCTATCGACGCTCTCCACGCTGCGAACACAGGACTCGGCGAGAACTATGACAGCTGCACACAATACTTCTGTGAGGGATACAGCAAGTACGATACGTTCCAGAAGATCACACCGTAGTGAAGTGGCAAGGGTGAAGAAGGCAGAATACGAGGCACAGAAGAGAATCGCGGAAGTTGAAAAGGCGCTCATCACCAAGCGACTCGAATGTGAATTGTCGACGATTGAAAAGGCGCTCATCACCAAGCGACTCGAATATGAAGTGTCGGCGATTGAGGCAGAGGCAGAGGACCGTGAAAAGGGCTCCGTGTGCATGAGTGAAGACAGGGTGGACGAGTGGCTTCAAAATATGGACCGAAGTCACCATCCAGACGCGGCTCGATTGCAGAGAGAGCAGTCACCGCATCCCGCCGCCATGCACGCCGCTCCAGAGACTGCCGCCCACGTCGAACCCGCCACGTATATTGATGCCGTCGCACCTGCCAGGAATGATCGAAGAAGACAACGATTAGCCTCACGGTCACCTACCAGGGGAGAACGCCCCGGGATTGAACAGCTGGCTGACACGTTGGAGAAGATGATACGCGTCCGGCCGCCGCCAAGACAAGTGACTGAACTGCCAACATTTACGGGAGCGGCCACTGAATGGTTGCCATTTAAAGCAGCGTACAACGACTCATCGAACTTATGCAACTTCACCGCGATCGAAAACCTAGCGAGACTGCGCAATTGTATTCAGGGTGAAGCGAGAGAAGCAGTGTCATCGCTCCTGTTCACCGCGTCTGACCCGCAACAGATCATGAAAACGCTTGACCGGAATTACGGGCGACCGGAGGTACTCATGGATCGAGTGATGAATGACTTAAAAAACCTACCTCGACTCACAGGCGACGCTAGTCAATTGAATTCGTTCGCAGTTAAGTACCAAAATATAGTGTGCGTGCTATCCAAGATAGACAATCGCGGATACATATGTAATCGGATGTTAGTTCGTGAAGTAGTAAGGAAGCTGAGCCCACACATGCAAACGGGATGGTGTAATTACGCTTCTGAAATGGAATCGTCGCGTGAACCCGAAGTGATGCTGCTGTCCACATTCTTGATGCGGGAGGCTGACCGGGCTATGAAGTACGCCTTCACAAATATGACGCCCGTGACTGGTCCGATGAACGAAACTAGAAGGGCGCCACAATCCCACACCAAGAAGAAACCGGGTCGAGAAGTAACCTACGCGACATCGGGAAAGGAGGAAGCAAAGAAGCAAGCGTGTTTGTGCTGTGGCAGTAGTCATGACGTGCCTAAATGTTCAAAGTTTTTAGCAATGAGCATCGATGAAAGATGGGAGTGGGCACGTACTGCCAAGGTCTGCTTCAAGTGTGTGACAAGGCGCCATCGACGCGAGCATTGCCGAGCCAAGCGATGTGGCGAAGGGACCTGCAGCCGACCACATCACGTGTTGCTGCACAAAGACCAAGCCGAGAAAGAGGCGCCGACAAATGAAAACGCAGCGATGGCAACCGACGCCGAGAACCCGCAGGAAGCAGTCATGACCGTGTCCGCGCCAAGCAATGCATCGCAGCGTGTTCTCATGAAAATGTGTCCCGTAATACTGAAAGGGCCAGGCGGGCAAATATCGACGTTCGCCCTACTCGATGAAGGCTCAACAATTTCACTCGTCGACGAAGCATTGACACGTCGCCTACACGCAAGCGGGCCGGTTTCTACACTACGCATCCAAAGCGTGACATCGCAGCAACGCGAAGAAAGCAGCCAAGAGGTCAAACTACAGATACGTGGCCAGTGCGGTAAATTTCAGGAACTGCGCGCACGGACCATGAAAGATCTGCGACTGCATAGTCAGACGATGGACAAGTCGACGCTAGCCAGATATACACACCTCCAAGGCATACAGGCGGACGCACTATATGGAGAAGCCACACCAATGATCCTCATAGGTGCCGACAACTGGCACCTGATAGTCACACGGGAGTTACGTATGGGCAAGAAGAGTGAACCTACGGCTTCTTACACTCAGTTGGGATGGGTGATCCACGGGACTGCATCGCGAACCACGCTGAAGAAACAAGGGGGTCAAGTTGTGCTTCACCTATGCGACGTGTCTGCAGCGAGACAGACAGATGATGTACGTCGTGTGGAGGAGCTAATGAAGTCACACTTCAAAATAGATGCCCTAGGAGTTTCTTTGGCCAAGAAGATCAAACCAGAAGATCAGAAGGCGATTGATGTGGTTCGGGACACCATGAGAAAAGTCGGGGATCACTTTGAAGTCGGGTTACCATGGCGTGATGAAGATGCTTCGATGCCCAACAATTACTACTGTGCCATACGGAGATTGAGGACAATTGAAAAGAAGATTGATTCATCGCCACACTTCGCAGCACAGTATAGCACTCTAGTCAACAACCTGCTTGACAAAGGTTACGCCCAGGAGTGTGATGGAACTGAAGATGCAACTAAAAAAGTGTGGTACCTGCCACACTTCCCGGTCGTGAACCCGAACAAGCCGGGTAAGATGCGCCTAGTGTTTGATGCCGCGCACCGATACAGTGGAGTGTGTCTCAATGACTATCTACTGGAAGGACCGGATCTATTGAAATCTCTGCCAGGAATCCTGTTCCGTTTTAAAGAGCGTCCAGTAGCCATCACAGCAGACATTCAAGAGATGTTTCTCCAGGTCAAGATCAAAGACCAAGACCAAGCGGCGCAGATGTTTCTCTGGCGAGGCAAGGAACGTACCGAACCGCCGAAGAAATACAAGATGACGTCAATGATATTCGGAGCTTCGTGTTCACCTTTCATCGCACACTCAGTACGAGACGCTAATGCGAGACTGTACGAGCTAGATTACCCCAAAGCCGTGCAAGCTATAACGTCGAGCCACTACATGGACGACTACGTCGACAGCGTCGCGACGGAAGAAGAAGCAATCAAGACGGCGCGTGAAGTTGCCAAGATACATCAAAACGCGCACTTTAACTTGAGGGGCTGGTGCTCGAATAAATCCAACGTTGTGAGGAGCATTACATCGGAGAAACAGGCACACGACACGGAAGTTAGATTCGGGCAAAGAGAAGAGAACACAGACAAAACACTGGGCTTACTTTGGCAAACAGGCTCAGACGAGCTGGGTTTCAACACCGGACTGAGTCGGCTGTCACCTGAGGTGAAAATGAGAGACAGAGCGCCGACAAAACGAGAAGCACTGGGAGCGGTGATGGCAGTGTATGATCCTCTAGGCCTCATCAGCCACTTCACGGTCACCGGCAAGATCATACTTCAGAACCTGTGGAGGTACGGCATCGGGTGGGACGAGGCGATCCCAGAAGAAGACGCTCAGCACTTCGAAGAATGGATAGAGAGCTTAGATGAAGTGCCGAAGCTTCGCATCCCGAGGTGCTACGACAAGGGCCCGGATGACCTCATGGACCTACATGTATTCTGTGACGCCAGCGAACAAGCATACGCAGCAGCAGCCTACTGGAGGATCCAGAAGTCAAATGGAAGAGTGGACATTAGGCTGGTCGCCGCGAAGGCACGAGTAGCCCCACTGAAACCAGTTACTATCCCGCGACTAGAGCTACAGGCAGCGGTGATCGGCGCGCGGCTGGCGGAGACTATAATGAAGGAGCACCGCGACAAGCCCAGAAGTGTTACGTATTGGACTGGCTCACAAACCGTCCTGCGATGGATTGAGAAAGACGCCGTGAGGTACACACCATTCGTAGCGCATCGCCTGGGTGAGATCGCGGAGCTAACCGACACCAGCCAATGGAGATGGGTGCCTACAAAACATAACGTGGCAGACGACGCTACACGCCCCAGCTACACCATGCAGATGAAACCCGAAGATAGATGGTTCTCCGGCCCCGCATTCCTGTACGACGGCGAAGAGTCCTGGCCGAAGGAAAAATCAACGGATAAAACAATCGATGACGAAGCAACATACATGGTAACACAAGAAAAAGGAGAACGAGAGCGCCCTTCCCACCTGCCTGACATAAGCAGATTCTCTACGTATGAAAAATTGTTACGAGCAACAGCTGTGCCCTTCCTTTTCAAGGAAAAGTGTAAGGACAGGACTAGCCATATGACCGTCGACTTTCTAGAAAGGGCTGAGAAACTATGGCTGATAAAAGCGCAGCTCGAGAACTACGCAGAGGAGATACAACTGCTGCAGAATGGGAAGCCGGTGCCCAAGTCGAGCAGCATATACAAACTGGACCCCTATCTCGAAGACCACGTCCTCAAAGTTAGAGGAAGGATCGGACACGCAGCAATCATGGAAAACACTAAGACGCCGGTGATTCTACACGGCAAGCACCCATTCACGCGGCTACTGGTAGAGGACGCACATCGCAGAGCTGATCACGCAAATAACGAACGCGTGATCAACGACTTGAGACAGCGTTACTGGGTGGTCAACCTACGACCTACGGTGCGAGCTATTGCCCAGCGGTGTCAGCTTTGCCGCATCAGGAAAGCTACACCAGTGAGACCGACGACCGGGGACTTGCCTGTAGAGCGACTCACGAAGACGCAGCGACCCTTCACCTACTGCGGGACAGATTACTTTGGGCCAATGGTGGTCGTCATTGGAAGAAGACACGAGAAACGATGGGGGGCCCTATTCACCTGCTTGACTACGAGAGCAGTGCATCTGGAGTTGGTATCAAGTTTGTCTACCGACTCGGCATTGATGGCAATACGGCGAATGTCAGCGCGAAGAGGTTGGCCCCGAGTAATGTACTCAGACAACGGTACCAACTTCAGAGGGGCGGACGCTGAATTACGACTGGCGTACAAAGACTGGACAAAGGACTTCGTTCAGTTTGGTTTGGAGCACCGGATGAAGTGGAAATTCATCCCACCTGGGGCGCCGCATATGGGGGGAGCCTGGGAACGACTGGTGCGCTCCGTGAAAGCGGCGCTGGGTGCCACTTTACACCAAAAGGCGCTAAAAGAAGAGGTGCTGCTGACGCTGCTGACGGAGGCCGAGCACTCTATAAACTCCGTGCCTCTGACCCACGTCTCTGTCGATCCAAAGGATCCGGAGGCCCTCACACCCAACCACTTCCTCATTGGAGCCTCCTCAGGCCTTCCCCGTACCGGGCCTTGTGAGGAGGCCAGCCGCAAGCAGTGGAGAGCTGCCCAAGCGCTCGCCGACCATTTCTGGCGGCGCTGGGTGGACGAGTACCTGCCTACGCTGGTGCCCCGAGGGGCGTCAGATGACCAACGACGGCCCCTGCAAGTCGGCAACCTGATCGTCATCGTCGACTCGTCACTCCCGAGGGCAACGTGGCCCCGAGGCGTCGTGGAAGCAGTCTACCAGGGTCCAGATGGCAAGGTGCGATCAGCGGACGTCAGGACCACAGCGGGCATCCTACGGCGTCCAGTTACGAAGCTCGCCGTCCTCCGCGTGGAAGATTAGGCTACGGTAGCCCTGCGCCGGGGGGAGGATGTTACGGACGTCTTAGCTAAATTAGGATTTAAGTAATTGTAACTCTTATGTAAATAAATAATCCCGATAGAAATAGGTAAATAGATAAGATAGACATAAGTTACTCGTGTTACTTAAGTAAGACATGAATATTACCACGTGCTATGTAAAGTTTGACTGCTATTTAGGGTTTAGATTTAAGTAGTTATAAATACATAATGATTTCTTTATAGGGTTCATTGTAAGATCTAGATTAGGCTTGTTTTTACTCCCCTAGATTTAAGTATATGAGTAAAAATTGATGTAAAGGGGCGCAGAGCGTGGGCGAGTCCAAATATGTTTGGGACGCAAGCTTAAGACAAAAGGTTGCGCTGCGCTCCGATTGGCCGACGGCAACTCGAGACGCGCTCTGCGCCTCCCGCCACCTGGGTTAACCTACCGTTAGCCGGAATTGTATAAATAAGGGTGGCTTGCTGAACATGGGCTTTTTTAACATCCCTCACCCAAACAGTCAGCAGCAAGCCAGCCCTGAAGACAATAAATCAAGAATAGTCAAGCTTGGTGTTTTACTCAAGAAAACATACAGTCCACCTCGACAACCATCCTACTAATTGCTATACAATTTTTGTTTAAAAACATACCAGCATATTCAATGTGGGCACTGCGCCATCATGTAACCTCATCACATCGAGGGTTCTGTTAAAACTAGATTCATCAAAGTGCAGGGAGCAGATATGCCACATTTTATGTCTATGGTTTATATTTTTCTTCTATCCATTTATTTTTGAAAATTTCATTTCCAGGAAATCTGTGGGTTAATAGCATTGCAATTTATTTTACACACTTTATCAATATAATAATATCGATACTTATCGTATGCGATGCGAACATCGCACATCACTAACTAAGACAAATAAAAATTGTATGTAAACAATACTACGAATTAAGAAAATAATAACGTAATAAGCCATACAAATATGACACAGGTTTCAATAATCTTTAAAAAGATCATCTGGTAACAAAACATTACACAAAATTCTACAATATTCAACTGGATTAGTGAAAACTAGTAACTAACCTGTGCAGAGTCAAATTAGGCTGATTTTTGTTTTTCCTCGCACCATACTGTATTATGCAACACGATGGCATGATTTTTCTCTTATTTTCCAAAGCCAGAACACAAAAAAAAAACCTAGCTTTCGACGTATTTATCTTTAAAACAACGAAAATAATAAAAGCAAACAACTGTTTGACAGCACAACTACCATAAAACCACAGAGTACTTTGGGCAACTAAAATGGCGACCGGCCACGCAAAGGCTTGATTTTGACGTCACACAAAAGGGTTGCCAAATTTAGTCCTTGGCAAACATATAGATGTCTCTTTTTTCATATGCAGCTCTTGGCTAGTTAAAAAGAGACAAAATGCTTTTTGACATGTTTGCGTCGATATGATAGATATTTGTATAACTGTTTATTTCTATAGTCAAACGTTTCAAGTCCATATGATTTATACGTCAGTGGGGGAGACACACATTTTACCACTTTGGAAGTGTCTCTCTGGCAAACTATTCAGTTTAGAAAAAAATGATATTAGAAACCTCCATATAATTTTCGAAGACCTATCCATATATATCCCACACGTATGGGTTTGATGAATATTTTTTTTTTGAGTTTCAGTTCTAAGTATGGGGAGAACCCCAAAATTTATTGTTTCTTTTTCTATTTTTTGTAAAAATTTTAATGCGGTTTGCAGAATTCATCTACTTACCAAGTTTCAACAGCATATTTCTTATAGTTTCGGAGAAAAGTGGATGTGACATCTCTGTCACATCCACTTTTCTGTCATGTCTGTCTGTCTGTCTGTCTCTCGACAGACAGACAGACAGACATGACGAATCTATTACGGTTCCGTTTTCGCCATTTGGCTACGGAACCCTAAAACGGGACCTTAACATCCCCTACCCGTATGTTCTACCTACAGCTATACCAAAATTCGCTAATACACGGTATCCCTTATTTTTCCTTCGTTGGGTGCACTTCAAAGGAGTAGAACTCTCTGCCTGCGTCAGTGTTTCCGAACGCTTACAACCCTAATATTTTCATTGTTAGAGTGAAGCAGCTTACCCAGAAGCAGCCTGGCTTCTGGGTAAGCTCGCTCCATCGTAGACTTTGTCTCTGTCATCTCTGATCAAGACTAGAGTCAAGAGCAAACCCATGTTAGATTAAATAAAATAAAATAAAATGAAATGAAATGAAATTTAAATGAAATGAAATAAATGGAATAAATAAAGTAAATAAAATAAATAAAATAAATAAAATAAATAAAATAAATAAAATAAATAAAATAAATAAAATAAATAAAATAAATAAAATAAATAAAATAAATAAAATAAATAAATAAAATAAATAAAATAAAAAAGTCTTTTAATCGCTTGTCCGTTTTACGCTCTCAATGTCGTTGTCGGCTGTTGTCGCCTCAAATAAGAAGAGTAAAATAATAAAGTAACACTCACCAACAACTTCCGCTGATAGAATTAATTTGTCTGACTGAAATATTTTCTTAGTAGACGGCATCGCTACTTGTACTGAAGTGTTATTGTCAAATAATTCTAATTCAAAAATCATCTTTGTGATCTTCGCAGAGCTATTCAAAGGAGAACCGATTACGGAACCTGTAAATAAAATTTGTATAGTATACCGCGTGTATCTGACATCGACGCACAAACGATTTCCATGGGTCCAGGGCATGATTCTGGACACCCCAGTGTTGGAATTTTTCGTCGGTTCTTTTCTGATTTTTTTTAAGAGTACTACAAAGTATCCGCTCAGCTGAGCTGATATTATTTGTGGCTTTATTCAGATTGCTCTTTTTAGTGAAAGTAGTTATTTAATTATTTTTTTATTAAAAATCTCATTGGGTTAGGTCAGAATAACGATTATGAGCAGTCTAAAGTAAAAAAAACCCTTGAAAAAAATAAAAAAATGAGAAAAAAGCCGACGAAAAATTCTAAGTCTAGGGTGTCCAGAATCATGCCCCGGACCCATGGAAATCGTTTGTGCGTCGATGTCAGATACACGCGGTATTGTATAGCACGGTTTGGTTTCGAGGTTAAGCAGCTCTTGCCAAGGTCGCTCTGTGAATGGTTGACCATCTTACCATACCGAGACTTATTCTACCTTGGAACGTTAAGACGTTGGTCCGGCCTTCATTTAAAGATCTTTGACAGTCGTTCTGGATAGCATAATTACATGAGAACATAAAAAAAATCTTTAACATCAAATATTTTATTTTATAATCCGACTGCGCCAGAAATAGGGTTATGTTTTTTCCATAAATTGTGTCGTACGTTTGTTGTAAATATGTATATTTCTTTTATTATGTACACCATTTAAGTCATAGAAAATTTTACGAAGAAAACATTACATAGGTTGACACAATGGGCGGCCTTATCGCTAAGAGCAATCTTTTCAAGACAGCCTTTGACAGGTGTCGTTGGATTCGTCTTGATTGTGAGAGTGACACTGAGTACATAAAAATTCAAATGGAAGATTTCTGGCGCCATACTATTTATGATTTCAAACAAAATTGAGTGATGTATCAAAAATAGGACTCACTGATAATTGTGTAGGAAATTTAAAAAAATATATATATATCAATAAACCCAACCGCTTAAAAAACTAAAAGTTCCAAAAAAAGTCGCCTTTTAAGCAGTCTGATCTTTAAACGCTTTCGTAAATGTTGCCATTCTCTGTAATTTTCGAACCTATGTATGTCACCAAGTTTGTGTTTTTGCAGAGCGTGAACGCGGGCAATATATAAATAAGGTCCTTAGCCATACTGATGCACCCCCTTCCCCTCTTTGCAGGTATCTGCTCTCCGCTCGGGGGTCGCGCCCCTGTTTGAAGATCCCTGTACTAAATAGTCTTGGGTATCGTGATCGCATGCAGCTGAGTACCTGCAGTATTTTACATGGTCCGACTGGCAGTGCCAGTATTTTACATGGTCCGACTGTCTTTCTGACCTCCACAATCCAGTTACTGCGTTATACGATACCCCTTTACGACTTTATTTTATTGGGACAAGCCCGTCACACATTTCCAACCACTGCATTTCCTGAAAGCCAGAATCTACAGTGGCGACCACCAGAAAAATACCGAGCTAATGAAGCCCGACGAGTCCCCGAGAAACGATTCAACTATCTTGGATCCCGCGACGAAATTCATCAGAAGAGTACAGCGGAGGAGTAGGAACAAATCAAAATAAATTCCTCTTCCCTCCTTATCAAGCAGAAGACAGATAAAGAGTTAGGCCAATAGCACGGTAATATTATCAAACAGTATTCCAACTTCATACAAATGGACGAAGCGCGAGCTATACCTACGCGCCTCGATCATGGCATGCGCTTGGGTACTTATACCGCCGTTTGCCCGAATTTTATTTACCCTAATATCATTTGCCATAATAGTCAACAGCCATAATATTACACGACGTAATATTCATTTGCCCTACTCTTATTTGCTATATTAGTCACGTGCTAGAAGCTTTGTTTCCCATAAAGTCACTTACCATAACATCATTTTTCATAATCATTGTAAGCCCTAATTACACATGCCCTAATTATCACATGCCATAACATCATTTGCCATCGACATTGGGTATGTAACGGGTGTTATATCAGGAGAAACTGGATGCAATCGGGACTTTAGGGCACTCCGACTCGGATAGGACATTTTTATAAACCGCACGGAAGTAGGAGCCCCGCTAAGCGGGCCTCCGTCGACCAAGCCCACCATCAACCATGATTTGGCAGCCATATCGCATGTTTACGTACCGCGCGGCTGTAGGCATTTATTTCAAAGATATGGCCGAGTTACAATACTGTATAGATAATATCTATTACCGTGCCAATAGGCACCAATAAACAACTGGGTTTAGTCCAGTTGCCAAGCACCACGGATTATATTTTAACACTGAAAATAATGGGTCCTAAATTGTGAACTAATTTTGATTCCAGTAATATGTAAGTATGGCAAAATTGCCTGAGCGCACGGAAATTTGTTCTAGTTTCTACAAGGTCCGTATAGTAAACTACTTAGATGTAACCTGAATACTATCTAACATAATATTACATCTATTCATAATATTACTGCCAAAAAATACACTCCCATAACATGTGATGTGCGGATTGTTCGTATTCAAGGTCAGCTGTAGAACATTGACATAAAGGTGAGGCCACAAGCCTAAAAGAAAATAATTTACCCTTAAAGTTGCCATGACCTGTGAGAAATTGGGCAACACAGAGATCCACCTCCAGCCATGTCCTATCCAGCCGCTCACGAACGGATGGAAAAAAACTGGTGGAGGTGCCTTTGATGCAATTTTCCCACCTACATTGCCATTCGGATTAAAGTTCCTCCCAGACGTTAGTCTGGGGTTTTAGTAATCTAAAGATATTAGCACAGTCAAAATGACTGTCAAAGATCTAAATGAAAGCCAAGTTCAACAGCTTAACGTGCGCGCCGAGACCTCCCGGAAAGGCTTGTCAACCTTTTAACCACGGGAGTGTTAAAAGGTAGTTCGATCTGTTGGTGCCGTGGAAGATGGGTAGGCCTCTGGTGTGGGATGCAACATGTGTCGACACCCTTGCGCCATCACATGTTCCAAGTACGGTGGGCTGTGCCGGCGCTGCCGCTGCGGTACCTTATCGGTAATTACAGTTTTGAGCCGTTTGGGGTCGAAACGCTTGGGTCGTGGGGTCCGAGTGCGCGTCTCCTTTTTAAGGAAATATCTCGTCGACTAATCGACACTTTGCGTGACCAGAGGGCTGGCTCGTTCTTTGCTCAAAGAATTAGCATTGCCATTCAACGTGGCAATGCTGCCAGTCTTCTGGGCACGTTTCCGGATGACGACGACGCGGAGGAATTCTTCGACGCCTAAGCGTATCTTGTTTTTGTATATTTATTTGTATATAGTTAGGTTTAGTTGTTTTCATGTTTTTAATAAATAAAACCACGGGAGTTGATCAGCGCCTGGCCCAAAAAAAAAACTCTAACAATAAGCACCAACAACAAAGACGGAATATGACATGTGCAATACCTAAATTTGGTCTTAACGAGCCGTCGTAAATATTTTGTGCTGTAGAAATTATTTTCAGATAAATAGGCGGTTAAAAGGTTAAGATGTCCACACCATATCTGCGGACTAACCTCGCGTGTTTATAAAAATGCAGTAAAATGCAGAAGCCTCTATCTAGGTCTTGTATTTTACTGCATTTCACTACAGAAAGAAGTTCTCTTACTTTTTTAATAGACACTTACTCAAATCGAGCTGAATGTTCTGTAGAAGGCTTTTCTTGCAAATAAATCTACACCAGCCAAAGTCACATGAAATATCATTATATTCGCCATTTTGGCGTATGTGCAAACAGTCCTCGTTTTGATCATTGTCCGGATTATCTGCAGTCCATTTTTGGTATACCTCAGAGATTGACCGACCTAGAATTAGAAACTTATACTTAATTAGTTGTGAACATGGAAGAATATTTGAACGACTAATTCGTCATTATAATTCTGCACTTCTCCTGTTTTTTTTTTATATTTCTATGGTCTTGATATTGCTATTCCAAATATGGGATGATATACAGGGTGAATTTTTAAAGTGTGCCGTCATGACCAAATTCGAAGCGATCAGGAATATCGAAAAGCACATAAAGGAATCTCGAGCTCATTTTTGAAGTCTGATCCCTCGCAATCAATTCCAGAAGCTAAGGTCTGTTCTAGTTTTCTTAGGAGACAGCATTAAGAAAATTATAAAACAAGACACCACTTTAAAATATGTTGATAGGAGGCATTTTAAGGATTTACTGCCACTAAAGTAGTTTTCTTTAAGGGAAACCTTAAAAATGCTATTTTGTCGGCCTTCTTAGCATGTTAATTTTTATAAGATGTTTCACTTCCATAGACAGAATTGAGGACTTCGTGCAACCGCATCCTCAATTCTGCCGTCCCTCATTTTTGCCGCTCTGGGCATTTGTCCGGCTTGCACTCAAGTTGATTTAATTGGAATTAAGAAAAAATTAGAACACGTGAAAACCACTTCAGAAAATAAAGGTGTTTAATTTATGTAAATGATTAAATTAAACCGAAAACTATTATAAGAATACAATCTACTGCACATAAGCGAGTGTTAAGATCATTTTTATGATTTTCTGTGTTCGTGATTTTTATGATTTTCTGTGTACATGGCGAATTTACTTCTAAATATCTCGGCAACGTGACACTTTATGGCACCATGATATGAATATTTTTGTTTTTTTAAGTGTCCTCTATCCATATTGTATGAAAGATAGGGCGCCACAACTTTTATAATATCAAAGGCTGCGTCTATACTAGCTCCCTTTGAGCATAGTTTACTGTGATATTTAGTTGGATATAACGAGAACTAAAGATTTGGCAGAAGGCAAGACTTCCTCTTTGAGTTGCAAAAGTTGTATACGTACCGTCAACAGTCACAAACACCCCTTCAGTTTCTATGTCTGATATGCCCACCCACATGTACTCTTTTCTATTATTTGTACGGTTCCAGAAAGATATTACCGCGTTAGCCTCATCGCTGTTTTCTGGATAAAAAAAAATGGCTCCTTCCTGAGCACACAATCCCTTGGCTTCATACCAACTCTTTGATGTCCTGTGAATTTTGTAGAAACTGTTTACTGCTTCTAAATATGTGTAGTCCTCCCGGAAAGTAGCTTTAGTTCTTGGTTCATCTACGAAATGGAAAATAGTAGTAGTAAATTTGTTTTTCAGACCAATTATTTCACAAAATTAATTGCCATGCAAACCTAACCTAAAGTACGTCAATCTAACCCGCGAGCGTCTCCCACCCACCTCCGTTGCTAGGTGCAGCGAGCGCAGTCAAAATGCGTTCCAAATTCAAATCACATTATTGCCCGGTTATAACGAAATTTAGTACAATATTGTTACTCGTGGGCTGGAGCTAAAAGTCGGTTGTGTCTATTTATTTCTAAAAAAGTTGTTTCTTAAAGCTAAAGTTTTTTTGATGAGTAGTTAACTCAACTAATGGACAAAGTTGTGGTAAAATAGTGCAATAATGCAGCGGCCAGCAAAAGAAGCATTGATGACCGAACGTGAAAATGTGGGCCGAGGCGTATCCGAGAGACATACGTTAGTCCATCAATGCCTATTTGTGGCCAAGGCTTGTATAGTACTTTTCTCAAATAATGCGCGGAAATTAAAATATAATTACTTTTCAAAATCAATTACTAACAACCAACAACAATAATTACTCCCGCGTTAAAGTGTTAATTTTTTACTTCAATAAACAGTTTTCTATTTGCAGCTAGTTTTAAATAACAAACTAAGTACTCACCCGTATCGTAGCTCTGATAGAAGAAATATTTAAAATCATCCAGTTTTCCAGTTTGAAACGTACAGGTATATTCATCAGCTTTAACGTCACAATTGAGATTCTCTGAAACCGCCGAAAATCACAGATTTTATAGCTCTCTTTACCTCCAAATATCACGGCAACGTAACGATTTGGCTCTACTATATTGTCATTTTTTTTTGTTTTCATGTGTCCTCTTAGCTTTGTATGACTACTTACAGGATTCATCGCGTGCCCCAATTTTAAAAACACAACGACATACAAAAATTTTCGAACCCCATTTACTTTATTGGGTTTCGTAACCAACGGGTAACCAACGGAACTCTATTACTAAGCCTTTGCTGCCAACTGACTACCTATTACTAAGAACCGTAATAGGTAGTCAGTTGAAAGGAAACGTGCCAAAATGGGCCAAGTCTGTGTACACTAGATATGAGCGCCGCGCCGCCGTGGGGATTTTTGGCGGCGGCGTGACTTTGAACTAATCGCTGAAAGAGCGCTTTTTGACTGCATTATAAAGAAAATAGTCTACAGTCGGGCAACGTGAAATAAAAATCTTTAAATTTCGAATCCCTTTTGGGTTCTGTATCATTGTCAACAACCTACAGCAGTGTATTGCGATCATGGCTTCTCCAATTGAATGTCACACGTCTCCATTCTCGACAACTCTCATGTAGCTGATGTCACCCTGTGAATATCTGATCCCTCAGAGCATAACACTTTTCTTTTGACATTAAATTTTGACATTTCATTCGTAGATATAAATAATTTATGTCATGGACAAAGATATCATTCATTAATTAGTTGCTGATCTGAGTATTTTATTAGTGGGTAATGGTAAACGCCGTTACGTCAGTTGACAGTTGTGATGGCGGCACGTGGACAGAGTCGTATTTGAGAGTGGGGACTTTGCCGAGCGCACTTTGGCTCGAGATACCGACTAGGACTTTCGTCGAAACGAAACTGTCGGTTTACCTATTTTAATTAAATTAAACAGACTTCTTTAATAATATTATAAATGCGAGTTCTTCTAACTCAAAAGACAGATGTGTTGCTGTCGAGTTTGTTGGTCACTTCTTCTCCACACCTAAAACACTAGGAAGTGGTAACGGGCGGGCGTTTCGGGGACTGTTTATTTGTAAAGTACTAGCACTCAGCCACAGTTAATAAAGAGAGCTTAGTACTGTATTGAGTGTTTTATTCTACAATGATCCTGATACCACCGAACCCAAATGATGATGGTGCTATCGCTCAGCCGTCGCTGCCGCCTTCATATACATATTTTCAACTAGTTTATAATTATAATTAGCGGGCATGTATCTTTCTCTTATAGTTTTGATGACAAACTATACTGTAAATTGACTTGTAACTTAATTTTATATTTCTACACCGGCAACGGTAGTGTAGTGAGACTGTTTAATTTTAAGACCGTAATATATTACCATATGCTCAGAAATAAATTATCATTATCATTATCATGAATGATAATTTAAATGATTTACTTTGACACCGCATACGTAGGTACAATGGACATCTCAGTACCTATATGGTCAATCGACTTGGCATCGCGGCAGACCTCAAAACTAACCGGCCTGAGGCCCTACTATGACGTATCTATTACGTCATGATTCTGATTTGAGGGAGATGGAACTACACAGGAAAAAAATATATTTTTAATATTCAGCCTGTATTGTCTCATTGCTGGGTAAAGGCCTCTCCCAAATCCTCCCAGATATTTCTGTCCCGTGCCAGCTCAAACCAAGTAGGCAGTAGGCGCCTAGGTCGTCTCGCCACCCTCTTCTTAAGCATATCTGACGGTAATTACGTATAGCATAAACATTTTTAGTAAAAACTCAATGTTAACATTCATATTTTGGCGTTTTTACGAATGTGAATGAACCTTAATGATTCGCGGAGGGGCGCGCCGCGCGCCTTGTTAATTCAGCGGCGGTGGCGCGTCGTTTTACATCCACGGCGGCGGCGGATGTACAGTACGATAGTACGATTCAAAGATCTTTGCCCATGCGAAGTACGTCGCAATTGGTTGCACTGGATGTCAATTTGAAAAGAAACAACAACAGCGCATGCGCGGGTGTTCGCGCTACCGTCTCAGTCGGTCGATACGTTCGATGCATACTTGTGTCCCGCTTACTCAATGTGATACAGTCTTATTACGGTTTGCTTTACCAGCAAACAAAATTATTTTAAAGAAATTGGACAGTTCAGAACTGTTTAAATATATTTAATTTCCCTATTTTTAGTAAAGTGTACAAGGACCTGGCTCAGGCTCCATACATTTTGGAACATCTCCTTTCACACGTGTATTTCACAGATTGGGTATTTCTATTGCCGCTATAACAAAAAATAAGGTACGGAGCCCTTCGTGTGCGAGTCCGATTCGCACTTGGTCGGTTTTTAATGATTTTAATTGTTCTCACATGGCGACTTTATCTTTACATATCTCGGCACCGTGACACTTGAGGGCACTAGTTTGCGTCCTTTTTTGTGTAAGTGTCCTCTACGAGTAATGCACGATAGATCGTGCACCACAATTTTGAAAAAACAAAATGACGGCGAGGTGGATATGCCAGCTCCCATAGAAAACGTTCAAACCTCTTTCAGTCGAAGAAGAATCAGTCCAGTAGAGACAGACAGACAGACAGACACCCGACTAATCTTATACGGGTTCCGTTTCTTACGGATGTTCGGAACACTAACATTTGATGTTATTGAATGGTTACCTGTATTGCTTACCTTGACATTGATTTTTAAAATCCATTACAATTTCACATGTATTTGGGTTAAGACAAGAACCTGTATCTGAAATGAAAAAATATTTTTGTTGAATTTGTTTTGTTTATTTATTTATTATAATTATACTTTAATGTAGGTACATCTCATAACAAGTACAGGAAAAAACGTTGTTTTAGAATAGATTAGAAATATATTATATTTTTTTGTGTACCGTAAGAGCCCGTTTACGGAGACGCGGGGCTCTCGCGCGTTGTGTGCTTCGATGCGGCCGCACTAAATTCACACATTATGACGATGTATTAGAGCGTTTACGGAGATGCGATTTTACACATGTTTGCTTGAAATGCACGCGGAGCTAACCAATAGCAACGCCGCGTCGCACGCGACGTTTATCGCAGAGGCGCGTGCTCACGCAGATTTGCGACCAGCTACTCAGCCCTATGACTCAGCCGCAACGACGGCGTCCCACGCGGCAATACAAACATACGATGACACCAGCCCCCCGCTCCCAACGAACGCCGCAGCGATACCCGACGCGTGCTACGCCGCGGGCATACCGGCTGGTGCTGCTACTCTGCACGCCTCGCACCACGCGCCGCGTCACATCCCGCTTTTTTATAAACAACATCGTGCATTGCCTTAAGTTTGTGTTTGCGCGTGTGATGAGGCGGGCCGCTGCATGCGCCGCCTGGCCGTAAACGGACTTTTTTTTTCTTTTTTCTCTGCGTGTTTTTGTAATCAGCCCTAAGGCTATGAACAAATGTGTTTTGTGATGCTGTCATGCGGAGTGGCTTCCCGTTGGAAGCATCTACCCATCTGCTGCCCAGAGCTACTGCCGGTCTTGTAGCTCTATCCGATGCACCGCGAGACGCCAAGCTGCACACGACGCGTCTCAGTAAACGCGGCTCAAATTACACTAGGAACTTATAAAATACTCAGTTACAATGGGCGGTATTCGGTCTAAAAGCGATGTTGCAGGTAGTTATGTCGTTTGGTAAGTATGTGGTTATACGACATGACATGTTCCTTTAGAGATCCAATGAATTTGAGATTAAGTTCATTCTAAGGATGAAAATAAAGTAAAATTACTAAGAGAGGGGTTTATATTACGTGGGTATTGTTACTCAGAAAACGGCAAACTTCACTAAATATATAAGTTGAAAAATCTTTCGCCACTAACTAGGTAAACCAAGTATTTCACTTTTGACATACTTACAATTTTTTATGGAACTTTTCACCCATGTAACAGTTTTTGTATTTTATTTAAATATCATTGTGTAGGTACTTAAAACCACCTCGAAATATTCAGCTTCCTGAGATTATTTTGCAAACCTACCTATTTTTTTCTGGTTATTTTTACCGGGCTATACACAGTTGAAGCAAACTTATGTAAAAAATAGGTACCTACTATAGCTTACCATCATATTTCCAATCGGTATTCCACAATGTATATTTTTTCCCCTCGCTAGAGTACTGTAAGATAAAGCTTGGAGATCTCCCTTCAGCTACTCTTGATGTATGGCACAAACCTTCTTTGGTTTCCAACTCTAAGTCAACCATTATGTTAAAGTATTTTAATGATATTGTGATCCTTAATTTGCTTTCTCCGTTCTTTATATAATTATCTGGAACTTTTGTTCTATTCGTCGTGCCTCGATCTGTGTAAAGTTAATCCCACAATAACCATTTCATGTAAACTGTTTGCCAAGACTCACAAGCACATACACTTTTGCCGTTCAAATATTGTCAATAGGCCAATCCTCGAATTTAAAAATCTTTTAAATTCTACTTGCAATATTTTCTCAGCAATGCTTTATGTCAGAAACAAGTCGACGGAATTCCGTAAATTTGTACACCTAGCCTCAGATTGTTTTGATTTATCTTCATAATTATCTAAACTTAAATAGAATTAACTTTAGAAGTTTATAGAAAACGTGTTATGGGAAACGATTTTTGGATAAACAACTTTAGGAGAAGAAAGGCACCATCTAAATCTATCTATCTATACTCTATACTTATCTATACTTATAATAAATCTGTAGAGAGGTCAATTCTGTACATGAAATATATTTCAAAAATAACTATCAGGGGGTGATAAGGGAACGATACTGATACCAAAAATGCAATCAGTACAATTTTTGTCTGTCTGTCTGTCTGTCTGTCTGTCTGTCTGTCTGTCTGTCTGTATAACCGTTATAGAAACAAAAACTACTCGACGGATTTTAATGAAACTTGGTACAATTATTATTCATACTCCTGAGCAGGTTATAGTATACTTTTCATCACGCTACAATCAATAGGAGCAGAACAGTTAAGGGAAATGTTGGGAAAACGGGAGAAGTTACTCCATTTTTTAAGCTTCCGTCGCGTGTGCAACCTTAATGGTGAAAGCTACACAGAAATCATGTATGACGGAAATGTTCTCCTTAAAATTATATAAAAAATATCCAAGGACAGCATATGTCTATCTTTTATGATTGACGAACAATAACACGTGTAACTCCCGATAGCTTAGCAGTACGAAGCTTTCTGATTGTATTTGTCTACTCTTACGTTTATAAAACTCTCAGTCGTCACTAATTAATCTATACTTATAATAAATCTGTAGAGAGGTCAATTCTGTACATGAAATATATTTCAAAAATAACTATCAGGGGGTGATAAGGGAACGATACTGATACCAAAAATGCAATCAGTACAATTTTTGTCTGTCTGTCTGTCTGTCTGTCTGTCTGTCTGTCTGTCTGTCTGTATAACCGTTATAGAAACAAAAACTACTCGACGGATTTTAATGAAACTTGGTACAATTATTATTCATACTCCTGAGCAGGTTATAGTATACTTTTCATCACGCTACAATCAATAGGAGCAGAACAGTTAAGGGAAATGTTGGGAAAACGGGAGAAGTTACTCCATTTTTTAAGCTTCCGTCGCGTGTGCAACCTTAATGGTGAAAGCTACACAGAAATCATGTATGACGGAAATGTTCTCCTTAAAATTATATAAAAAATATCCAAGGACAGCATATGTCTATCTTTTATGATTGACGAACAATAACACGTGTAACTCCCGATAGCTTAGCAGTACGAAGCTTTCTGATTGTATTTGTCTACTCTTACGTTTATAAAACTCTCAGTCGTTACTAATTAACATTAAGGGCCAACTAGTCGCGGGCTCGAACTCAGTGGTAGGCATGGCCAAAAAGCACGCTGTCTCACCTCGCATCATGCCCGACAGAGATAGTACCAGTGATGAGCAGTTAGACGCTAGCCTTCATGCACGTCTAGTTCGCACGCACACAAACATCGTTCCGAACCGTTCCGAACTAAATCGAAGTTACACGATGCACACATACCGCCACCGCGCGCCGCTGCGCGTAGTCGCTCGACGCTCGCCGAGAAATCAGCTACTACCTACCTAAAAACTCTTACTAAAAATAGTAGGCACTGTGTTATCGTTTTATACCTCTACGGCCCTATAGGTACCTAATATGGATTGCTTATTCTATTGTTATTATGTTTAGTTTTTCCTTGGTGGTAATGCAGCCGCCACGCCGCCACCGACAGATCTGATGCTTACTTGAATAGTCATCGCAGTTTATGTCCGTAGGTACTAGATACATCTACATCTACACTATCTACACTATTATTATAAAGAGGAAAACTTTGTTTGTTTGTTTGTTTGTTTGTTTGATTGTAATGAATAGGCTCAAAAACTACTTGACCGATTTTAAAAATTCTTTCACCATTCGAAAGTTACATTATCCACGAGTAACATAGGCTATATTTTATTTTGCAAAAAAATAGGGTTCCGTAAGATATTTGGGTTTTTCGGACACAAGGTGTAAAAATCAAACAGAAAAGTAACTTATTTTGCGTACGCTGCCTAAACTATAAAATATACAACCATAAATTGTTCTAATTAATTGTAGATCTTATAAATATCTACAAAAAAGTCCGCGACACACTATACCTTTCTATGTCGAGTGAGGCACAACAACCATTTTTTTATTTAAAAACGCTATTATTATAAAGAGGAAAAATTTGTTTGTTTGTTTGATTGTAATGAATAGGCTCAAAAACTACTTGACCGATTTTAAAAATTCTTTCACCATTCAAAAGTTACATTATCCGCGAGTAACATAGGCTATATTTTATTTTGCAAAAAAATAGGGTTCCGTAAGATATTTGGGTTTTTCGGACACAAGGTGTAAAAATCAACCAGAAAAGTAACTTATTTTGCGTACGCTGCCTAAACTATAAAAGATACAACCATAAATTGTTCTAATTAATTGTAGATCTTATAAATATCTACAAAAAAGTCCGCGACACACTATACCTTTCTATGTCGAGTGAGGCACAACAACCATTTTTTTTATTTAAAAATCTAGATATTTTTTTGGACTACATTTAAACACGTTTATTTTACTCATGCTATTAATCCTTATCAAAATAAAGTATTTCATCACTAAGTACAGTTTATGTAGATCATATTTGGTCTTTGAATGATTAAAATCGGACGTTTGGTTTTGAAGTTATGGCGAAATTAAAATATTACGATTTCTGCTGCACGGCCCGTTGCGAAGTGAACGTCACCAAGGCGGGGGTGCGCGTGCGGGAGGGGAGTTTAGATCTATGTAAGGTACCACCCGCGCGGCTCAGACGTGAGGTAGGTAGGTAACAGTTTTTCTCACGGTTTTTCTGTAGTGTATTTAGTATCAGCATTGCACCCGTGCGAAGCCGGGGCGGGTCGCTAGTACCTAATAATGAAATTAGTTCTACCTAAGTACCATCCTATAAATTGTTATCAAAATTACTTACTTACCTACCTGTCTACTTAATTTTTAGGGTTCCGTAGCCAAATGGCAAAAAACGGAACCCTTATATATTCGTCATGTCTGTCTGTCTGTCTGTCCTTCCGTATGTCACAGCCACTTTATTCCGAAATTAAAAGAACTATGCTGTCGAAAACTCTAAACTTGGTAAGTAGACGTATTCTGTGAACTTACTACCTACCTAAACCTGTAGGCCGGTATAGTATGGATAGGGGTTCTAAAATGATATCGAGGTTTCTAATATCATTTTTTTCTAAACTGAATAGTTTGTGCGAGAGACACTTCCAGAGTGGTAAAATGTGTGTGTGTCGTGTAACTTCTAAAATAAGAGAATGATAACACTAAAACATATATGATGTACATTACCATGTAAACTACCAGCGAAAATTGGTTCGAACGAGATCTAGTACCTAAGGAGTTTTTTTAATAGGTACGTCATAAATCGTAATCCACAACTTTTGCTTATATTATAATATTTGTACGGAACCCTCGGTGCGTGAGTCCGACTCGCACTTGGCCGGTTTTCTATTTTTAGTTACCCCTATTGGTTGACACAGACGTGTTTAGATTTGCATTCATTATTAGATTGCTTTAAATTATCAGACAAGTGCACAGTATATTGTGACAAACTGACAAGTGACACATAAAGATTGTTTACTTAGCTCCTACATACCTACCTACCTAACGTTAAAATTTTAGTGTCTACGACGCCAACGGTTTGTTTTATGGCATCTTTGCTTGTAGGTAAGTACCTACCTACGTTAATATAACGGTAGGTACCTATTAGGCAGAGAGCTATGTAAACTATGATGTTGCAGAATTTGTTCGAAAGAGTTACCGCGGCCCTGGTAAGTACGGTACGCAGAGGGCATTAGGAGGAACACGGATGGCTTTTAGTCAAGAAGAGTCTGACACTCCCTTCTGCTTCGGCCAAAGCGGGAGCAGTTATTTGGTTTCCCATCCATAAAAAAGTCTTGTCCGCCGCAAAAGTACCTACGAACACAAAATTAGGTTTGTCAATTGCAAGAAACTATTTTGAAAGCAAATAGAATGAACCCAGTAACAAACAATTACATTGACCCTGGCTTGAACTTTGGATTTCGCTACCTGCTACCTAGGTACTCAACTAAACGAGCGACACGTTGCCGCTGGCGGCCGGCAACCTTTGTCGTTGGCTGTCGACGGGCGCTTCAACGACCACCAACGACGCGTGCAGTTATCCCTGTCGTAGACGCGTGCGGCGGCGGTGGCACGGCGGCGTCATGTCGCTCGATTGTAAGAACGCTTAGCCACCGTACGCACGGACGTAAAAATATTCCGTTCAGCCGAGCGTTGAGAACCCAGCACTCAGCAGAGTTAATCCCAACGCGTCAAAAAAAGACACCGTTTCAACTTATAATTATATCATTGGTTTCAACATCGAGAGTTGAAAATTCATTGCGCGATAGCATCCCGCCGCGATGATTTTACACTGCAGCGGGCGCGGGCAGCGACGCGGTGTCGAAGACCCGGTCACGACGCCAAATTATGACTTTTCTACCCATTGTTTATAATATGTGGTTTTTTAAACTTTTTCAATGATTCAAAACAATGTCACGTACTTATGCAGCGTCCACTCAAAGCAACAATAACAATTTCAAACGCAAATACGGAGTCCAAACTACAGTGCGAAGTCAAACAGATATAAAATATAATGTTGAAATCCAAAAATCAAGCCAATGAGTCAATATAAATCAGAGCGCAAGTATAGTCTACCTACGTATACGTATGAACGACATAGGCCACAGGCCACAGCACACCGCAGCAGACACAGTCGTAACTTGAATACGCACGTGTGCGTGAGCATTGTCCCCCCGCACCGCACCGGGGGGAACGTTATTCAGTGAGAGGCACGATAATTCATAGTAAAACGCGCGCGTAAAAAAATATGAGAAGGCCTTTCGTAAATCGAGTTTTATGAAAAAACTACTGCATATATCGATTAAAAATAAAAGTTATTGAATTCTTCGATAGTTGAGCTTTGTCGGTACCGACTTGGTTTTAAAGATTTTACATTGTGTTTATTACTTATTTACGCCCAAAGTTGCGTTAAAATTGGCAAGAAAAACGAAACTTTGGTGGCTCATAACTTTTTAATGGCGGTTTATTTTACCATTCTGTTTCCATACAGACAAAACTAATAATATGACAAAACGATATTATGTTTAACTTTTGATGTACTCTGTCAAACAGCGGAGTAATACCCTCCCGAAGTTTCTATGGAAAAAATATCGACTAGAGCCACCTTAATAAAAGTTAACATTATTAACTATTCCATAAAAAAACAATCATAGAAATCGGTATAGAAACACCAAAGTTATACATGAAAAACGCTAATGATAAGCCATCGCGCGTGAATACTGAATCATGCTATAAGGATTATTTTTGTGGTCGCGAACGCACAGGCAGGCGGCTAGCTTGGCGCCTAGAGGCTAGCGAGTAGTTCGGAAAACGGCTTACGACAGTTTGCAATATCCTTTAATAATTATAATGTCGAGGGGAAGATGGTTATAATTTCGCTTTACACCAAACGAGTAATATTATAAATGTGAAAGTTTGGTTGTTTGTTACTCAATCACGCCAGAACGGCTTAACGGATCTTAATGAAATTTAGAACAAAGATAGATTATAGTCTGGAATAGCACATAAGCTACTTTTCATCCCGGGAATATGTTCCCTAGGGATCACGCGGGCGAAGCCGCTGGCAGAAGCTAGTACTTATAATAAATCTGTAGAGAGGTCAATTCTGTACATGAAATATATTTCCAAAATAACTATCAGGGGGTGATTAGGGATCGATACTGATGCCAAAAATGCAATCAGTACAATTTTTGTCTGTCTGTCTGTCTGTCTGTATAACCGTTATAGAAACAAAAACTACTCGACGGATTTTAATGAAACTTGGTACAATTATTATTCATACTCCTGAGCAGGTTATAGTATACTTTTCATCACGCTGCAATCAATAGGAGCAGAGCAGTGAAGGGTAATGTTGAGAAAACGGGAGAAAATACTCCATTTTTTAAGCTTCCGTCGCGTGTGAAACCATAATGGTTAAAGCTACACAGAAATCATGTATGACGGAAATGTTCTCCTTAAAATTATGTAAAAAATATCCCACGACAGCATAATTATGTCTATTTTTTAAGATTGACGCACAATAACACGTATAACTCCCGATAGCTTAGCAGTTCAAAGCTTTCTGATTATATTTGTCTACTCTTACGTCATCCCTAATTAAAAAAGTTAACATTATTAACTATTCCATAAAAAAGAATCATAGAAATCGGTATAGAAACCATCGCGCGTGAATACCGAATCATGCTTTAAGGATTATTTTTTTATAAGGTCGCGAACACACAGGCAGGCGGCTTGCTTGGCGCCTAGAGGCTAGCGAGTAGCTTAATAAAACGTGAAAATTTGGTTGTTTGTTACTGAATCACGCCAAAACGGCTTAACGGATCTTAATGAAATTTAGAACAAAGATAGATTATAGTCTGGAATAGCATATAAGCTACTTTTCATCCCGGGAATATGTTCCCTAGGGATCACGCGGGCGAAGCCGCTGGCAGAAGCTAGTACTTTAATAAATTCGTAGTTGGCCACATTTAAGATGATAGAAGCTGATAGCGCGATAGATTCATCTCGTTGTTGATGACTTCAGCAGGCTTCAGTTGTTTTAGGTGATTGGGATACTTATAGAAATTTACAAATTCATGAGCAACTTGTTTGTTATCGCTAATAGGTCTCCAATCTGTTATTTATATTATATATAAATTTTCAAACCGGCGTTATTTTATTTTCTGCTGAATTAACCTTATAAATTATCTATCTTTATATATTAAAGGCAAACATGACTCACTGACTTATCTATATATCAACGCACAGCCGAAACTACAGATCGTAGAAAACTGAAATTTTGACAAATAGCTTCCTCACACTCTGTAGGGGGTGCACTTAGAGAGAATTTTTTTTTTTTTAATTCAAAACTGGGAAACTCTTGGCCCAAATCTCACCTGATGGAAAGTGATGATTAGGCCGAAGATGGAAGCGATTTTCACCCGGAATCCTCTTATACAGAGGAACTGGCTATCATACCTCTAACTGCCGGAACACAACAATGCTGTTAACATTGTTGTTATGGCGACAGACTTAGACATGATGGTGGTAGCTTGCCAGGCGGACTTAGAACAAGTCCTACCACCAACCAAACCGAGCAAAAACATTTTGCCCCCGCTGGGAATCGAACCCGGAAACTCTGGGTCTGAATCAGTTGGTATAACCACGAGATCACGGAGGCGGTTAGTGTCACCTGTTTAGCACCACCCAGGGACCACGTGTAGGGATTCGCTGAAGGGTACATTGTCCTACGGACGCGGGTGACTCGGCCCCCAAAAAAATTTCCCGAAATTCCTACGGGAACGGGGAAAAAACGGAATATGCGCGTACGAAGCCGCGGGAAAAAGCTAGTTTAATACATATAGTGCCAGCTCTGCCTAACAATTATTAAAAAACGAATGAGTCAGTAGCTACAGGTTTACTAAAAATTTCAGAATGCATTTGAGGTCTAAGGCCATACATAGACCCACGTATAAGTAGTCCACAGTTAGGTACCTCAAGAAATAAAGCAAACTTACCTTTTGGAGAAGTAGAATGTTTATAATCATGTGTTAATATTAAATAGACGGCGGTCACACTCGGTGGTATGTTCTTGAGTGTTATTTCCATCGACAAGGAACTATACGGTGTAATTTTAAAATTAAATGGACCAACATGAGTTTTTTTTTCTTCATCTGGAACAAGTTATTAAGGAAATGTATTAAAAAACCGGTCAAGTGCGTGTCGGGCCACGCGCAGTGTAGAGTTCCGCAGTTACACATTACAGTTGGAACATTTTACAGGTTGACCCACTTACTTGCTATAACTTGTAAAACCTTTGATACTTTTCTTTTAAATTCGTTATACCTGCTATTATCATGAAGTTTTCATGTCTCCAAAAGCAATCATTTAGTTGGCAGAGAAGGCGGGGACACTTAACTCTAGCAAAAATTGGCACTTTAAAACTTTATAATTTTGCAAACGGATCCTTGGATGGTAAAATGCTTTCCAAACACCCTCAATGTTTTTAAACGACGTATCCAACAAAACCATGGCATAAGCGATGAAAAATCGTTCCCACTTTACGTGTAGAGGGGCTAAAAAAATGGTTTTTCAAGACTTAATTTTACTACTTTGTCGGCGTGATTCATAATTATGTATACCCAAACCAAATTCCGAATTTCTAGTTCCAAGTGTCTGAGCTAACCGCCGCCGGCAGACAAGACAGACATGGCAAAACTAGCTGGAAAGAGAAACAAGACAGACATGGCGACAGCTGAAGTGAAGTTAGCGCTACTCAAAGCATATCGTCAATCTTTCTACACGAGCAGCCTGTGGGTTGATTATACTCAAAAGACATACCTACAGCGCTCTGCGGGTTCAATAAATAACGTCTTCAGGATGTTGTTGCGGTTGCCGCCGTTCTGCAGTGCGTCCCCGATGTTTGACGAAGCGCGTACGGATGACTTTTACGCAATACGACGCAAGCGTGCGCGGCAGCAGCAACAACATTCTGAAGATAGTTTCTAATCAGTTTTAGTGTCCGATGCACTCGCTCTGGGTAAGCAATTGTGATTGGGACGGTAAATATTGTTTATAAATCTTTGGTTCTAATTTAATTTAATCGTTATTTATATTCAAATAATCATTACATAAGTATTGTTGACCGTCTCTCAGACAGATTGCAAAAAAAAATATATATTATATATTCAAATGATTTTCCTACAAACATAGTTCATAGATAAGCTCTTACTGTTACTAACCATAATAGATCATGTAATCTGGTGAGTAAATAAATAAAACATATTAGGGTTCTTGCGAAATTAATAGATCTGTCAATTTGTTTTTGTTTGTTGAAGTGTCTTCTATCCATAATGCATGTTAGATTATGCGCCGCAACCTTGGAAAAAGTCAAAATGGTGGCGTGGTTTTGCCAAAACGGTTATAACCCTTAGCCTCTTTGTTCTGCAGAGTGCGGAGAGCTCTAACTCCAGCGGTAAGTAATATTCTGCTTTGTTAGATGATGTTGTTCGAAGATGCATTCTGAACAACAACCTTGTATCAACGGAAATTTTACAGGACTAAATGGCAAGTGTCACAGAAATCAGATCAGAAACCAAAAAAAAGAAATCAGAATGAAAATGAGAATGTAAATCAGTGTGCACACATAAAAAAAATATCCAGCGAATTGAATGATAAAATAAATGAATGAATTTCTGTCTCCTTTTTTGTTATCTATTTGTGTGTGTGTGTACATAAATTGTAAAATAAATTTATTTGCAAGAATAGGTATAGGTAGATAGCTGACATAAGTTCTTAAAATCTATGAGTTTCACTATATTGGGCATTTCTGCCGTGCAAATATTTTACATGCAGTAGGTACACATTTAATAAAACCTTCTCTTTTTTGGAAGGTTAGAAAAGAATTAATGGTAAAAAAATACTTTTTAAAAACAAGCTTTTCGAGTTGTCCTCAGCAAGCCCTTTTATTTGATACCTGGATACTGTACTGTGTACTGTAGAAAAAATAACTAGTCCGTGTTGGGTGATCCGCCATATTGGAATTAGAATAATGTCACATAGATAAACATGCACTGTCATTCAAAGTAAGCGTGTATGAGCTCAATCGGTTAAAGATTAAAATTCAGTTGCAAGATTTCACCCGGACACACATCAGTACCTTTGTACTATATTATATTTATATTGTTAAATTTAACTATTTTCTGTGTGTACATGAATAATAAAATAAATTAATAAATACATTGCAACTTAAATAAAAGCTTTTAAAATGAATGAATTGTCCTTATGCCTACTAAGATTTATTTTTTGAACAGACACTTAGGGTGGTTCATTTATTTATTTAGACTTTATGCACAATAGTGGTACATGGGCGGACTTAACGCAACAAGGCATAATTCTCTACCAGTCAACCTTTGGGTTAAGAAGACTACACTGTGGTAGGTGTACAACAAACAAATAAAAATAAAATAAAATTGGGTCTTATCGATACAACACAGCATACAAATAATATATATATGTATATACTATAAAATACATATATATTTGCTAAAATAATACACTAATAAATATGATGATTTACAATAATTTCTGATTCAGAGAACTTACAATAATTATAACGAGACCAAACCACGGATGACATGCCTTTAAGTAGTGTTTATGGAGTTTACGCTTAAAGGAAAATTTTGACTCAGCCTTCTTGATGTCATGGGGTAGCATATTCCAGAGTTTAATGGTGGAAATGACGTAGGAGTTAGAAAAGAACCCGGTGCGGTGAGGAGGGATATAAAGAATTAAGTTCTTGGACGCTCGGAGGTTAAGATTGTGAGAACTGCCCAACACTTTAAAATATTGTTTTAGATAATCAGGAGCACAAGGATCATTCAAAATACTGAAAAGCATGCAGAGGGATCTGAGGGATCTCCTTTGAATAAAAAACTTGAAAATATTGACTGTACCATCACTTTATATCTATGAAGCCTGTACTTTTGTAAGAAACAATATGCATCTTTACAGACCTGTCGAAAGTCAAAGACGCTCAAATAAACTGCACTTACTTTTCACCAAAACCAAATTTCTCCATAAAAGTATATATACAATGGCTCCAAAGCTATACAATAAGTTACCAAATAAAATTGTATTAGCGAACAACGCAAATAGTTTTAAACGGCAGCTTTTTAAATTCTTGAATGACAAGGCTTATTACTCTGTCGATGACAAATTTTTGACGTAATAATTTTGTATAGACTACTTCATAATGAACAGTATGGCTTTACAAAAGGTCGTTCGACAACAGATGCGGGTGTCGCTCTCCTGAAACATATATTTAACGCATGGGAGAACTCGCAAAACGCAATCGGAGTTTTCTGTGATCTCTCTAAAGCCTTTGATTGCGTACACCATGACACACTTTTACGTAAACTACGTCATTACGGTCTCCAAAGCGAAGCTCTTAACGTAATTGATTCATATTTACATGATAGCTTCCAATGTGTTGATGTAAATGGTGTAAAATCTTCCGGGCTGCCAGTGCAATTAGGTGTGCCTCAAGGCTCAATACTGGGTCCATTCTTGTTTCTGGTTTACATAAACGATCTACCATTTTTCTTAAAGGGTATCTGCGACGTAGTATTATTTGCGGATGATACCTCTCTTATCTTCAAAGTAGATAGGAATAGACAAGATTTCGATAGCGTAAACAACGCTCTTTCAATGGTTACGGATTGGTTTACGTCGAATAATTTAGTTCTAACTGCTAAAAAAACGAAATGTATAAAGTTTGCCTTGCCAAATGTTAGAAATTTAGGTCCTAATGTAATCTTAAGTGACGAGGTGCTTGAAACTGTGGACACGGCAGTATTTTTGGGCATAACTGTTGATTCCAAACTACAATGGGGCCCACATATATCAAGCCTGTCGGGAAGGCTCAGCTCTGCCGCATACGCCGTTAGGAAAGTTAGACATTATTAGGCATGTGACGATGCACAGCATCGGTGAGAGGGCGCTGTATACTTCCCGTTAGTTGCCGGCCAATCACAGCTCCGTTGTCACGTGGTTCCGGTAGTCACGTGGTCCTAGGTGATGTGTTCGCTAATGGCGGACTTTTACCTCATAGCGTCGTTACTTCTCGAGCAAGCAACATCTAAATAATAGTTCACTGCTACTTTTTTTTTTTTAAATCTTATTTTATTATAAAGTGCTGTTTTACAAAATGAGCGATAATCAAATAAATAGTGCAATTGTGAATAATTGTGAATCGGATCAAGAAGTGCAGGTAGGCGACGACTTGATGTCTTCATCAAGCCGTAAACGCCGGTTACCAAGAAGTGATTCGAGCTCTTCGCAATCAGATTCTTCAGGTTCCGAGGTAAAGCGCCGGAGATGCGGTGAGTCATCAGACATTTCAAACCTTGTGAACCAAGTGGCTGTACTAACGAATCTTTTAATGCAAAACGTTGATAGATCCGCTTCCGGCTCGAATTCGAATAATCATACAGCGGCTCAAGTGCCCGAGCCAGTTCCTGGACCTAGCTCCGCCTTATCTTTTGATTTTAATTTGATTCGTCCGCCAGCGGCTACCAATAATACATCCAGCGGAGTTCCGCATTTAAATTTAAGCATTATCAATACATCTCTAAAGGACCCTAAGGTGCCTCGCTCTAATCCAGACCATGTGCAGCGTCTCGAAGCGTTACAAAAGTTCGGTGTGCCCTCCTGGAAGGATGTGCGCTACTCGGACGCCTTGAAGATTCATAACGCTGCACCTGGCTTTGTCGAGCTTGATATTAACGATGAACTTCGACAGTTTGTTAAGGGTAAGGATTACGCGGCGAATTCTGAGAGATTGATAGCAGCCCTGTGTAATGCCTTAATTTCACAACGCGAGTTACTCAATCAAAGCTTACAGAGTTTCATTGATTGGACGGCTTCTTCCGATGCTCCACTTACAGCCTCTAGCATTTTCGATAAAATTTCGGATTCATTTCTACCCTCATCAAAGTTTCATAAAATTAGTGAGGAAATCATGCAGCTAGTTTGCGGAAAACGAGCTGAATACATACAAAATCGCCGGGAGCGAATCCTAAGCGAAATCCCGAATAAGAACCTTCGTGACGGTCTGCGTAAGATCCCTCCGAGTTCTAATTGCCTATTTGATGAAATTCAACTGCGCGCTTACATTCAGAATACAGGTGGCATGGACAAATGGATACGTCCTTGGTTTGGTACCGAAAAAGTTCAAAATAATAAGACCACCTCTAAGGTGGCGAGCAGACCAAATAGACCGAACTTTCGCGAGCTCCCACATAATAATGTGCCCTTTCGTCAAAACGATTGGAATTCCAGAAAACGCAAGAACTCTGCCAAACAAGATAACAAGAACAAAAACTTCCAAAATAAAGACCTTCAGCCAAGCAAGAAGAAGTATGACAAATGACTCGCATCCACACCACTTCTACGGAGGCTGTCTCCGAGCGTATCGGAGACAGTGGCAGACGTTGGGGGCTCCGGAGGCCCTTCTCGGAATGATCACGGGAATGCGTCTGCCATTTACCTCCAAACCTCCACTGATCCATCCATCAGTACGAACGATGCGCCGATTCAACACCGCACAATCGCTGGAGATGTCAATTCAGGTGAAACAATTACTGGATCAAGGCGTTCTAGAAGTTGTGGATCATCGCGATGCCGGTCCGAGTTTTTTCTCAACAATGTTTCTTACAAAAAAGAGCGACGGGTCCAAGCGGCCCATATTCAACCTGAAGCGCCTGAACCAGCACATAGTTCCGAAACCATTCAAACTGGTCTCCCACTTTCAGGTATCTCATTTTTTTACAGAAGGAAGACTGGATGGTGAAGCTGGACCTCTCCTCTGCATATTTCCATGTAAGCATCTTGAGAAACCACCGTCGGTTCCTCAGACTAATTTATGGTCAAAAAATTCTACAGATGACCTGCCTGCCGTTCGGCCTATCGTGTGCACCAAAAAATTTCTCAGCGTTGACCAACTGGGTGGCCCAAGTTTTACGCTCCCAAGGTATGCGAGTCATAGTGTACTTAGACGATTATCTGATAGCCTGCCAATCGAAAAGTCTTCTTCAGTCTCAGGTAGTTTTGGCGTTAAACATTTTAGAGACGTTAGGGTGGACAGTAAATTACAAGAAGTCTGTCACCGAACCCTCTCAAGAAATGGAATATCTCGGGTTCATTTGGAACACCAAAGAAAATTTCAAGTGTTTACCTCCAAAAAAGACTCAGACAATTCTATCGCTCTCGAAGAGAGTTATTCGCAGGGGAAACATTTCGTTGAAGGAAGCTCAGATTATTTTAGGCACTCTCAACTTCGCCAACTTTGTCATTCCAAGAGGTCGTCTTCACTGCCGCCAGCTTCAAATAATCGCTCGGACTTTGAAGCGTCTCCGTCCTCGCAAACCTGTAGAAACTCCAAACATGGTCACAAAGGATCTGATATGGTGGGTCACAACTTTAGAAAAGCCCTTAGTTCGGAGCAACTTACATCCGGAGTTGATTCACCATTTCATGACCACGGATGCTGCAGATTACGGGTGGGGAGCACAGTTAGACGACCTTTCTATTTCAGGAAAGTGGAAGCCAGACCAGCGGTGCTGGCACTGCAATCGAAAGGAAATGTTTGCTATAATAGCAGCAGTCAAACATTTCCGATATCACCTTCGCGGCCGCCATGTGAGCCTGCAATCGGACAATCGCACCGTCGTTTCTTACGTCCGAAAGGAAGGCGGAACACGATCAGCGGCCTTACTTCGCATGACTTACGATCTCTTGAGTCTTCTAGACAGAGAGCGAATTTACATGACTGCGGAATATATTCCAGGGAGATTCAACGTTTTGGCAGACAGGCTATCTCGCGGGAAACAGGAGGCAGAATGGCAGCTACTAAGACCAGCTCTGAGATATGTTTTTCGCAAATTTGGAATTCCCCAGATAGACCTCTTTGCCACCAGGGAAACCAGGGTTGTGAGGGAGTATGTTTCCAAAGATTGTTCAGACTCATTAGCTCAATATTGCAACGCCTTCAGTCGTCAGTGGTTTTTTCAGCTGGCGTGGGTGTTCCCGCCTCCCAGTCTGATCCCTCGAGTTCTTCACCATCTGAACTCAGCTCAAGGCATTTTCTTGATCGTGGCTCCAATGTGGAAGAGAGCTTATTGGTTACCGGATCTGCGACGTCGTGCACTCTGCAGACCCTTGAGAATCCCCAACCTGGCTTGAGTTCTAGTGGATCGGAGCACGGGCCTGCCACCTCCTTGCATTCAAGACATGGAGCTCTATGTTTAGAAGATAGCGGGTGGGGCGAAATAACTAGTAATTGGTCGGAAGCCGAAAGGTCCCTGCTCCGATCTAGCTGGAGGGAGTCCACACTTAGAACTTATAGACCGGCCTGGTCCCGGTGGGTCAAATGGTGTAAAGATAAAAATTTTGATTTCAATTGTCCTAATAATATTAGTTTGACAAGATTTTTGGCATTCCTTTTCATTGAAGAGAGATTAGCTTATCCTACCATATTGTTGCATAAATCAGTAGTTCTGACCTTTGGACGGCCGGCTTGTAACGAAAATTTGAATTCAGACTTCCTAGTACAACATATTCTTAAAGCTATCTCCCTCCAGTCTCCTAGAGCAGAGAAGCCTCCTATTTGGGATCCAGGTGAACTGATTGCCTGGATGCAGACGAATTCTCCCAGTAATACTACTTTATTCAAAGCATCACGACGATTGGCTTGTCTGTTGTTGTTAGCGTCAGGAAGACGAGTTCATGACCTTACTCTACTCAGTGTCTCGTCAAGTCACTATATTGATCAGGGTGATTATATCATTCTGTACCCTGTTTTTGGGTCAAAGACTGACACTGCTACGTACAGGCAATCAGGCTGGAAACTATCTCGTCACGCTAACGAAAATATATGTCCCGTTAATTGGTTAAAGAAGGTTTTGGAATCGGGAAGACCGAGACGTACAGCCCAATGTAACCATTCATTGTTTGTGTCAATTCGGGGCCCCACACAAAGTGCATCACGAACTGTGATCGGTAATTGGATTAAAAGCCTACTAAAAGATGCAGGTATATCTGCATCACCTGGAAGTATGCGTTCAGCCGTAGCTTCCTTGAATTGGTATGAAAATGTTCCAATTGAAGATATCCTCTCTCGTGGTAATTGGCGCAGTCCGAATACTTTCGCCAAATATTATTGTAAACAGATTATAGGTAAAGTTGTCACTTCACCAAGTCCGAGTAATCTCTCGAATAATTTTGAACCAGTATAACATATAATCGATGGTGTCTCTATCGTTGTTTAGCTGATTGATTCTTGTTTACCTTTTTTTAAGCTATAATAGATGTATTACAAATAAATATTTCTAGGTAGGTACCTTAATAGAATTGTGATTTTGTAAAACTAGAGGTACCATATTCTGATCTGTAATAAAAATAGATGTTGCTATATATACAGGGAAATTGAAAAAATACCCGAAACCTCTTAGGCAGTGAAAGTACACATGATTATAAGCAACTTTTGTTTTGGTAAAACTCCGAAATCTCCAAAAAAATATCAGCTGTTTCATACAAAATGCAGTATTTAGCCAATGAAAATGTATGAAACAGCTGATATTTTTTTCGAGATTTCGGAGTTTTACCAAAACAAAAGTTGCTTATAATCATGTGTTTGTCATTGCATTTTTCAATTTCCCTGTATAAATATGGTTTTTATTTTTCAGTAAATATTATCATATTCTCACATAGCGTCGTTGTGGTCACCAGGAGTTATAAACACGTCTCTCACCGATGCTGTGCATCGTCACATGCCTAATAATAGTGCAAGTTTTACATAAAAATAAAACTTGTATTATTTAGCAGAGACGATGCACAGCATCGACTCAAGGTCTCCTGGTGAGAGACTTCTATGAGGTAAAAGTCCGCCATTAGCGAACACATCACCTGGGACCACGTGACTACCGGAACCACGTGACAACGGAGCTGTGATTGGCCGGCAACTAACGGGAAGTATACAGCGCCCTCTCACCGATGCTGTGCATCGTCTCTGCTAAATAATACAAGTTTTATTTTTATGTAAAACTTGCACTAATTTACTGACGTTGATACAGCTAGGTTAGTCTATTTTAGTTATTTCCATAGTGTTATGTCCTACGGTATTTTATTGTGGGGAAAAGCTGCTGATAAACAAAATATATTTGTCTTACAAAAACGTGCTGTGCGAGCAATATATCTAGGGTCAAAAGCTTCATTAAGAGAAATTTTCAAAGAGATTGGAATTCTCACGGTAGCATCTCAATTTATTTTTGCAAACATTTTTATTAGGCAAAACATACATTTATACAGTAAAACGAGCGAAATCCACAACTTTAACACCAGAAACAAGCACAAGCTACATGCTCCTTCACACCGACTTCGTAAGGTCCATGATTCATTTGTGGGGCTCGGTATCCGTTTATACAATAGACTTCCAATTTCTTATCTTGATCTGCCTTTTAACTCATTTAAAGAAAAAGTAAAATCTAACCTCTGTTCCAAGGCATACTATTCTATTAATGATTATTTAGACGATAAGAATAGTTGGTCGCTGTGAAAACGCAAGACAAATTATCATGTTCCTTGTGTATAAGTAGATAGTATAGTAGTTTTATGACAGGTTATAATTATGTGTTCATATAATTTTTTATTTTATTTTATTTTATTTTATTTGTTCTTTTATTTTCTTTTTTTTTTATTTATTTGTCTGACTATGTAGGTCATTTTTTATACTTATTTAAATCCACATACGTCAACACTTGCTTAAGTGTGTATTTTGTTTTAGTGTCATAGTGCTAGTAGCTAACAAGTGATAAATAATGTATATATTTATTTTTGTGTCATGTAAATTTTAGAAGGAATTTTGAATTTTTGGATTACCTTGCATATTAATTAGTGTAAAATTCTAGTTCCTAAAACGTAACAGACAGTTGTGTTGCTGGGGAGTTTGTTGGCCACTTCTTCTCCACAGCTAAAACACTAGGAAGTGGTGACGGGCGGGCGTTTTGGGGGACTGTCTTTTGTAAAACATGACGTTCAAAAAGTGCTGGCCCTCAGCCTAATTTGAATAAATGACTTTGGATGTTAGTCCGTCAATCACGCAAAAACGGCTGAAGGGATTTAGATGAAATTTGGCACATTTGTAGGTCACATCCTGGAATAACACATAGGCTACTTTTTATCCCGCTAACATACATGACTTAGTGGAGACGGAGGAAGAAGTGAAAGTCCAAAGTTTCTGTTACCTTAGTACTTCAGATTCAAAAGTACCAGGAGAACAGAAAAATGACGAAATTTTTTACCGAGCTACAATTTTATTACGGGTGCTAGAGATTCACAAGTGCCAGGAGACCAGCAACATATCAAATTATTTTTGGGCAAGATTTTTTTTAAGCAGGCAGAAACTTTTCGAAATATTTTCGGATCTGGAATTCCGAGCGCTACAAATTCACAAGTACCAGGAAAGCAGAAACATACCGAGGTATTCCGGGCCCGAAATTACGAGCGCTACAGATTTACAAATACCAGGAGAGCAGGAACATGTAGAGGCATTTCGGAGCTGGAATTACGAGCGCTACAGATTAAGAAATACCAGGAGAGCAGTAACATCTCGAAGTATTTTCTGGACTGGAAATTGTGAACGCTATAGTTTTCCGAAAATAACCAGGAGAGCAGGCACACGTTGATTTATTTTCGGCACCGGAGTTGTGAGCGGTTAAGTTTAAAAAATACCAACAGAAACATGTCGAAGCTTATTTTCGACCTCTAAAGATTGACCAGTAACAGGAGAGCAGAAACCTGTCGAAGTATTTTCGGGGCTGGAAATTGTGAACGCTATAGTTTCTCAAGTATCAGGAGAGCAGAATCATATCAAGATATTCCGGGGCCAATAATTACGAGCAGTAACATCTAGAAGTATTTTCTCGGCTGGAAATTGTGAATGCTATAGATTCCCGAAAATAACCAGAAGAGCAGAAACATGCCGATTTATTTACGGGGGCTGAATTGTGAGCGGTTAAGATTAAAAATAAAAATAGAACAGAAACATGACGAAGTTTATTTTCGGGCTAAAATAATGAACTCTAAATATTCACAAGTACCAGGAGAGAAGAAACATGTCGAAAGTTATTGGGGCTAGAATTATGAGCGCTAATAGTTGATTCACAAGGAACATGCAGAAGTTTTTCAGAGCTGGAAATTGAGAACGCTATAGATTCACAAGTACCGGGAGAGCAAAAAACATGTCGAGGCATTCTGGGACCGGAATTACGAGCGCTACAGATTCAGAATTACCAGGAGAGTAGGAACACCTCGAAGTTTTTTGGGACTAGAATTATGAGCGCTATAGATTCTCAAGTACCAGGAGACCAGAAGCTTGCCGAAGTTTTTTCAGAGCTGGAAACTGTTCACAAGTACCGAGGAGTAGGAGAGCAGATAAATGTCTAGGTATTTTCGGGGCCGGAATCATGAGCGCTAAAGAATCAAAATTACCAGGAGATCAGAAACATGTGAAAGTATTTCTGGGGCTGAAATTTTAAGCGGTTTTGATTCAAAAGTATCAGAAGAACAGAAACATGTCGAAGTATTTTCGGGGCTGAAATTGTGAGCGGTTAGAATTTAAAAGTACCAGAAGAACAAAAAATATGTTGAAGAAATTTTGAGGCTGAAAATATGAGCGCTAAAGATTCACAAGTACCAGGAGACTATAAATATGTCAAAGTATTTTCGAGCATTTTTTTTTTACCAAGACAACTGAAACAACTTGCAGTTTTTTTCGTAGCTGAAATTGTTGCAAGAAATTGCAAGCGGGTTTGGATTAAAAAGTATCAAGGAACCAGAAATATTCGAAGTATTTCTGACGTTGTTATTGTGAGCAATTAGGATTCAAAAGTACCAAGAGAGCAGAAACATCTCGAAGTTTTTTTATTGCTGGAATCATGAGCGCTATAGATTCAAAAAGAGACCAAACACACCGAAGTTTTTTCAAGGCTGGAAACTGAGAACACTATTTATATTCACAAGTGCCAGGAAAGCAGAAACATGTCGAGGTATTTTCGGTACCGGAATTGTGAGCGCTAAATATTCACAGGTACCAGGAGAACAGAAACATGTTGTGGTTATCTGGGGCCGGCATTACGAGCGCTACATATTGACAAGTACCCGGAGAGCAGATAGATATCGAAATTTTTTTGATGCTGGAATTAATAGCGCGTAGGTAGACCACAAACATGTCGAAGTAATTTCGGGGCTGAAAGAACAGTGCCCACGTCCCATACATTTAAAAACCTGAAAATGAAAGTACATGTATAGTTATAAGGTATAGTAGAAAGACTACCTTTAAGTTGAGGAAATAATTTCCAACAGTCATTTTTACGATTTAAACGCCACGAATTCCAAAAAATACGTTGCAGTTTATGCAAAGTATACGTCGACTTTTTGGTATAAGCGGCATTGTCAAGAGGTTTACAACGGTATGGTAAGCAAAGGTCGTCAGATGAGGAAGATATCGAGGTCCAGGGGCGGTAAATAGGCTCATAAAGAGAAGAAACACACACAAAATCGCACAGTACCTACACAACGAAACGCAAGCACAACAACCATAGACAACAATTACGAAGGACTGCGCCGGCCGCCGATGTCAATTGCAGAACTGTCAAATGTCAAAAAAAATCCGTTTCACTCGTGCGATCTCAATTATATGCTGCATAATTAATTTATTTAATTTTTATGTTATTTTTAATTAGCCTTCATTATACAAAGACTAAAAAAAAAAACTTATTGATTGAATAAAACGTAAAATAATGAATAAAACTCTGAAACAGAGTTGAATAAAGTCAAGTATCAGTGTGTAAAATGGAACGTCGTAAAAAAGGCTAGTTGAGATGCGTTTAAAACATTGTAACACGTTAACCCTTGAGGTAGAATAAGCATAAAGAAAAACTAAAAAATATTTTTTTCCTGCGTTTCTTTTAACATTGTGATAAGTGTATCTAATATACAATTCAATTAGCTGAATTTTAAGATTTATTTCATATCTATACAAAGTCAGGTCAAAAATGGGCATTCTTCTTTTACTTTCAGCCGCATCGCAAATACTCACACTATCTGGATACCAGAATCATGGAGATGCATTTTCAAGGATAAGAATATCAGGTAAAAAAGTTGCGCGCCAGTTTTAAAGTCTACGCAGACGAAGTCGCGGGAAGAAGCTAGTAATCTATATACATAATACAACATTAAAATACATTTAAATTATTAAAATGTTATTGATATAATTAATTATAAACAAAAAAACACGTTTACAAGCTGTCAGCGTCATTATTTTCTATGGAATATTGACACTGACAACTCTTGAACGCAGTTTAGATGTTCTACAGTTCGATTCTATAAACATGTCGAAGTGAACACTAAGGCGAAGTGAACAACAAGTGAGCTGTCAAACCATACAGACAAGATGGCATGACAGCTAACTTCTCGTTCGCTCCACCTAAGTGATCACGGTGACATGTCAACAGAATCGACCGGCTGACTTGTCGTGCACTGCACCTGTGTGAACACGGTGAGATGGCAACAGCCGGTCGATTCTGTTGACATCTCACCGTGATCACCTAGGTGAAGTGAACGACAAGTGTGCTGTCATTCTTATCTTGTTTGTATGGTTTGACAGCTCAATTGTCGTTCACTTCGCCTGAGTGTTCACTTCGACATGTTAACAGAATCGCACTGCAGAATAGACTGACTGATCACGTTCAGTTTCATTGGTGATATCCGCTTTCATCTCTTCCATGTCACTCTGACCGGATGCCACTGAGAGCTCTATTTATACAGAGCTCTATTTTTACTTACATACTAAAAGTAAGAGAGGAGCCATTCCATCTTGATTATATGGATTGTCAGCTCACTTCGTGATCACTTCACCCAAGCCTTCACTTCGACATGCTTACAGAATCGAACTGCAGATCTGATTGGCAGTCGCTCCATGTAAACTACTGCTAACCCCGACATACGATCTATTATTAATTAAAATAGAGTAATTATCCGACGAGCTCTCGTCACCGTCGGCGTTCCAGCCGTATTAGAACCCAATGGCTTGGCACGTGACGATGGCAAAAGACCGGACGGCATGTCTTTGTTTCCTTGGAAGATGGGTAGACCTTTAGTGTGGGACGCAACCTGTGTCGATACTCTTGCGCCATCCCATCTTCCTAGTTCATCGTGTTGTGCTGGCGCTGCCGCTGCGGCTGCGGAAAACCTCAAGCGGCGTAAATATAGTAACCTTGTTGGTAACTATATTTTCGAGCCGTTTGGGGTTGAAACCCTAGGGCCGTGGGGCCCTTGTGCTCATAGCCTTTTCAAAGAAATTTCGAAACGGCTGGTTGACACTTCCCGTGACCCAAGAGCTGGCTTTTACTTTGGGCAGAGATTAAGCATTGCCATTCAACGTGGCAATGCCGCCAGTCTCTTGGGTACATTACCAGCTGACAGCGTGGAGGACGAATATTTTGATGCTCTACTTTAGTCTTTTGTTAGTTTAGTATAATTTGTTAATTTTGCGTTTTAAGTATATTGTGTGTACATAAATAAAATAGAGTAATTGATTTTCCCTTTGTTATATGGTGAGTTTCTGAAACCATTCCTATTTTATTTCATAATGTAGAATAGAATACTTTTTATTATGTACACCATATAAGATACCTGCAGAAAAGATAGATGAGGAAAACATTACATAAGGTGACCCAATGGGCGGCCTTATCGCAAAAAGCGATCTTTTCAAGACAACTTTTGGATGGGTTTTAAAGAGAAAAAGAAATACAGTACTGCAGGTAGTCTTAGGTGTACTATTTATACGTAACAAATATATCAATAAATATATAATTGATAAATATTAACAATATTAATTACTAGCTGACCCGCGCAACTTCGTTTGCGTCACATTCTCCATTATTGCTCCGCTCTATTTGTCTTAGCGTGATGAGATATAGCCTATAACCTTCCTCGATAAATGGGCTATCTAACACTGAAAGAATTTTTCAAATCGGACCAGTAGTTCCTGAGATTACCCCCTACATACAAACTTACAAACAAATTTTACCTCTTTATAATATTAGTATAGAAGTCTTAGAATAATAACGCATAGAAGCCGCGTCTAGAACAAAACCCGAGCAAAATCGTGTGTCCACTTCATTTTCTTTGTGTGCGTGAGCCGAATGTGTGTACGTTCCTCTAACGCACACAGATATAGCTTTCAGTGATACCATTACTAAGCCGTTACGCGCAAAATATGGGAAGACGCATTACTATTTTGCTATCAAGGCAAGTATTTTATGTTGTTGGGAACTGGAAAAGGTAAACATGATTTTTCATGTAATATGACATATTTTTTCGGAAGGTATAATTCAATTTATTTCAAAATAAAAGGAAATAAATCGCATAAAGAATGAGATATTGTTCAATGCGTTTAGAATGCTTGATGGGTTATAATTATAAACAATGTTAAAACATCGGGTTTGATATGAATTAACAGTAAGTATTGTATTTTAAAATTACAAAAATGAAAAACATGAAAGCAATGTGGGTATTTTTTCCTCACAAATAGCAACACTGTGTTATGACAAGTTAGGTTATTAGAATTTTGTTTTATTTATCGATTTACGTAAAAATAGTGCATAGAATGTGAATACTTATTTGTGAAATGTTATTTTATCACATTTTTTTGTTTTCCTGATGTGCTATAACATCCTTTCACGCAACAAACTGTCCTTTTTTAATTATTTACTCGCGAGCTGTGTTCGACGGAACGTGACCTTGAGTACTGACGGCCTGGTGGCTAAGTTTGACGGATTAGGCTAAGTTTTAGTTGCCTCACTTTTTGCACTCGTACTAGGTTCCTATGCGTTATTATTCTAAGATAGAAGTATAGATTAAACAAAAGCAGAGAAATCTAGTAAAACGAACTTTGGGATAATCTTTGACCGCAAGCTATTTGCATCTGCAGCTTTTTTGAGGAGGCTGCGTAATTTTCTTCCAACTGCCACCAAGATTGCGCTTGCACAATCACTTCTTCTTCCCATCCTTGATTATGCTGATGCCAGCTATCTTGGCCTTACTCAAGAACAACTCGACAAACTTGAGCGGCTTCAAAATGTTTGTATTAATTGGTTTACGTAAATATGACCATGTTTACGATCTCCGTGCTAAGTTCAAGTGGTTGCCAATTCGCCTTCGCCGGAATGCTCATTTCTTTCCCTTTTATACAATGTGCTATTTTCCCCTTCTACCCCTCTTTATCTCAAGAAACGTTTTCAGTTTCTCTGTGATTCTCACGCTACAATTCTGAGGTCATCAGATAATTTACGACTGCCAAAGCATTCTACAAATTTCATTGATAAATCCTTTACTGTCCAGGCTGCTCGTTTGTGGAATGCATTGCCAGTCCCAGTAAAACGAGTTCAATCGTTACCGGTGTTCAAGAAACTCGTGAGGCAACATTTAAATTTCAATTACTTGTCGCTGTAATATTATGTTCGTCATTTATATGTTGCTTATATAATTGGTATACATATAAATTGATAAGAATATATATATTTATCTGTGTAATTGTTTAAAGATCTGTCAAGACGCTTAGTTGACACTTCGCGTGACCCAAGGGCTGGCTTTTACCTCGGCCAAAGGATTAGCATTGCCATACAACGTGGCAATGCTGCCAGCCTTTTGGGCTCATTACCAGTAACTAGCGATGCGGACGAATTTTTCGACGCCATATGTTAGTTTTAATTTTAGTTTTAGTTAGTTAAGAGTTGTTTATTTTATTTTATTGTATATAAATGTAGTCTGTAATTACTTATGATTTAAATAGTGTTGCACCGATGACAACCCCATTTTATGTCCAGGCAATTACTGTCCATTCCAGGTTACCTGGAAGAGATCGCGGAATGCGATATTATGGCCGCCCATTATACCTACATAATTATATTATATGTGTTTTAGTTTGTAGTTTTCTTGAATGTTTTTATCGGTGTACAATTAAGTATAAAATTGTTACGAGCTTGGGGTTCGTGACAATAAAAACAGCCGATTATTTAACCAAAAAAAATGACACTTTAATTATCAAAACTAATTAACACTTTAAACGCACTAATTAAAACACACAATCGCACTATTAAACACTTCACTTCACTCAATTCGCAGTTGAAGATCGCTTCCGAAGATTCGCTTGTATCGCCAATTCAATACTGACTCAGTCGCGAGCGATTCGCAGCTTATATAGTCCCACTGTAATTTCCAGAACCTTCGAGAATGGAAATATCTAGAAAGTTCGGGAACATACTGGTCCCGACTGACTAGGTGTCAAAACATCGAGAATGTTCTAGCATCGAAAAGTCTAGAAAAATCGTGACCCAATTAGTTCCACTACTCGATACTAGATGGCGTTAGTAGTACGTTGTGTACCCGGCATTAATTCTGGCGCGTAACACTGCCCCCTCCTAAGACATGCTCGTCCCGAGCATCGGTCCCATAATAACGCGCCAGTCGATCCACATGGACGATCTTAGGTGCACTTCTCGTACCTTTCTGAATACGGTAGGTCACGTCATTGATTTTTGTGACAATCCGGTACGGCCCGTCCCATTTAGCTTGAAGCTTAGGAGATTTCCCTTTACTGCGAACTGGATTGTGCAACCACACTAGTGAGCCTTCGTCGAAACCTTTATTGTTCATTTTGCGGTCATAACGGGTTTTCATCTTTTCTGACATTCGCTGGCCCGATTGTCTGATGTGCTCATAAATGTCGTTAATTTTGTTCCGCAAGTCATTCGCATAATCGGTTATACTGCGTGGGGCATCAGGTGGTATTCCGGTGATCAGGTCTGCGGGCAACCGTAATTCCCTACCAAAGTTTGCGAAAGCTGGTGTTACCGATGTGCTTTCGTGAACAGCACTTCGGTATGACAGCAAAAACGGTTGTATGTGCTTGACCCAATCGCGTTGCCGGTTTTGCACAACTTTAGCCAGGTATCTCTCCAATGTCTGATTAAATCGTTCCACCATTCCATCCGACTGTGGGTGGTAAGAAGTTGTTCTCGTTTTATGAGTACCCATAACTCGACAAGTTTCCTGGAATATTTGTGACTCAAAATTCCTTGATCGCTGTGAATCTCCAAAGGTACTCCAAAACGACCGAAGACTTCATGAACAAGTTTATCTGCAACTGTTGAAGCTTCTTGATTCGGAATGGCGAAGACTTCCGGCCACTTGGTGAAGTAATCCATTACAACCATGAAATACTTGTTACCACTTTCACTTTCCGGAAACGGTCCCGCAACATCCAGGGCTATCCTTTCCCAAGGTGCACCAACATTGTACAATTTCAACACACCTCTGCTACGAGTCTGAGGTCCCTTAACAGCCGCACAACTTGTACATTTGCGACACCAGTCCTCGACATCGTCACGACAGTGTACCCAGTAAAAACGTTCCCGTATCTTCAGTAGAGTCCGTTTCACTCCCACACGTTTCACAGCTGTAGAACATCCGGTACTTTCGCTTTAGGGACAACCATTTGCAAATGACAGCTGTCACCCCGAGTATTCTCCCATTTACGGCACAGGACTCCATCCTGAATCACGAAGCTGTCCCATTGAGCCCAATAGCTTTTTGTAATAGAACTCATCGCTGAGACGTCGCTCCACGTAGGCTTAGCAGCACTGATCCTTTTCCAGTCCAGAATCGGCTTGACGTCCGAATCTTCTTGCTGTGCACGTTGCAAGCTTTCTTTCCACTCATTGCTGAGGTCTGTCTTGAGCATCTTCACAGGTACAACTTCTTTGTCCTCTTGCCTAGTACAATGCTTGCAGTCTTCAGGGCAAGGTCTTCTTGACAATGCATCTGCGTTGCCATGAGATCTCTCGCTGCAATGTGCCACCAACAAGTCGTTCTCCTGCAGCCGCTGGGCGCTGTCGTTAGCCGCCCTACCTTCAAGAGATCGGCTATTTTCCCTTCCTGCATTTCGCTTAGGGCAACTTGATCTAAGGTGGCCCCTTTCACCACAGCCATAGCATCTAGGGCTGTATCCTTTAAAACGGCCACTAATTGCAACTGCTGTAATCTCCTTGGTACGGTGAGGTCGATAATCTTGCCACAAAGCTTCCTTTTCTGTAGTTCGCTTAGGGCAACTAGGTCGAAGGTGACCTCTTTCACCACAGCCATAGCACCTAGGGCTATATCCTTTAAACCGGTCGTGAACCGTTACTGCAGCAATCTCCCTAACGCTATAGGGACGATAATCCTGCCGCGCAGCTTCCACTTCCAGTGCATGGGCCAAAGCGTCCTTAAGTGTCCCGTGGTGCCCGAGCCTCACTGCAGCCCTAACTTCAAGGTCGCGGATGCCGTCAATGAAGGCCTGGACCAGGTTTCCTTCAATAAGCGCAGGTACAGACTGGTATGCCTTCCGCACCAGCTTCTCCACTTCAAGGGCCCACTGCTGCAGGTTTTCACCACTACGCTGTACACGATCCCTTAGTTGCGCACGAAACACGTGCTCCAGATGGGCGTCACCATACCGGGATTCCAGTGCTTCAAGGAGCTGCTCGTAAGTTAGTTCTTTACCGAGAGCTTCCAAGACAGTTAAGGCCTGGTCGCGCAGGCCTAAGGTGAGGGCAGTCATGGCTTGATTTTTACTCCAACCGTTCGCCTTCATGACGGCCTCAAACTGAATTTTGTAGGCCGACCAAGAAGACGTCCCATCGAACGGCGGCACTTTAAATCCACGTAGCGAAGGTGTAGTAGTTACGGGAGTTGCAATCCCATCTCCAAGTTTAAGGTTGCCCAACTCTTTCTTCATATCAGCAATATCGTTGTTACATTTGCTGATCTGTGTTTCAGCATCTGACAGGCGGTTGTCATGCTGAGCAACCTTATCCTTCACTTCCTTAATGTCTTTCCCGAAAGAAGCGTGAATTTCCTTCATGAGGAGCATCTGTTCTTCCTGGCGGCGCGCCTGCTCCTCCTTGTCAAGCTTGAGCTGTTCTTCCAAGCGACGGGCCTGCTCCTCCTGTCGGCGGGTCTGCTCCTCCTGTCGTCGGGCCTGCTCCGCCTTGTCGTGCTGCAGCTGTTCTTCCAACCGACGGGCCTGTTCCTCCTGTCGGCGAGCCTGTTCCTCCTGTCGGCGAGCCTGTTCCTGCAGCATCATCATCAGAGCAGCAAAGTCTGGTGCTGCTGATGCCGGAGCTGCTGTGGACGGACCGGCTTCCATGGTCGGTAGCTGACTTTCCGACGTCTGCGGCGTTGCACCACCAAAACGCCTCTGATCCGTCTCCTGCTGGCGTTGACTACGGGTACGGATACCCTCCGTGTCGTCTTTTGGCAGAATCGGCATGATAATCCTTACTTCTGACACCAATTGTTACGAGCTTGGGGTTCGTGACAATAAAAACAGCCGATTATTTAACCAAAAAAATGACACTTTAATTATCAAAACTAATTAACACTTTAAACGCACTAATTATAACACACAATCGCACTTTTAAACACTTCACTTCACTCAATTCGCAGTTGAAGATCGCTTCCGAAGATTCGCTTGTATCGCCAATTCAATACTGACTCAGTCGCGAGCGATTCGCCGCTTATATAGTCCCACTGTAATTTCCAGAACCTTCGAGAATGGAAATATCTAGAAAGTTCGGGAACATACTGGTCCCGACTGACTAGGTGTCGAAACATCGAGAATGTTCTAGCATCGAAAATTCTAGAAAGATCGTGACCCAATTAGTTCCACTACTCGATACTAGATGGCGTTAGTAGTACGTTGTGTACCCGGCATTAATTCTGGCGCGTAACAAAATAAATAAATAAAAACCGCTTGAACCGTAAAAGATTTGTCGTAAAAGCTGGTTGAATGCATCGGTATCTCCAGTCTCAAATTTTGGTATAGATAAGAAAGCGTTAAGCAGATTGATTTTAAACTTACTGAAAACGTCAAAGTTAGCATTCGAAACACGAACCATCACAACGGCCAAGATATATCCGACGCAAAAAGTGATGGAATTCATTGTCACTCGGAGATGTTAAAGCAAAGCACACTCTTAACAACTTTGTTTTTGAATTCACACAATTATAACATTTGTACACTCGATCAAGCGAAGTGACATTTTAAAGTAAAACATTTATGGGGAAAATATTATTATAAACTCAAATACGCGGTGACTAAGTAGTTAAATATTATTTTCCTTCTAAAATCCTGTGCATTTGTGGTGTTATTTTGTTGTGAATCATAATTCAGTATAAATAAAGAGTGTCCCGAAAGTAAAAGTAAAGTTTTAAATCATAGTGTTATTCCTTTTAAGGGTTCCGTATCCAAAGGGTTAACAATGAAACCCTTAAACTTCCGCTGTCCGTCCGTCCGTCCATCTATCCGTCCGTCCGTCCGTCCGTATGTCTGTCTGTCAGCGGGCTTTATCTCATGAACGGCCGTAATTGGTAGACAGTCACGTAAGTATTCTATATCAACAAAAAATAAAAAATAAGTTTTATGGTACGGAGCCCTTTGTGTGCGAGTCGGACTTACAACTGGCCGGTTTTTTTTATTGTTATTTTTTAATTTAGTCTTTTACAAGTTCACTGTCCGCAAAGCAGACACAATAGTTTGTAGCGGCATCACTGCCGCCCCAAGAAAAACCAACGAAACAAATCTGCATCGCAACAAAAAAAACCGCGACGCCATCTGTCCAACTGGCGGCGAACTAAAATCTTAAATAGCGCAAGCAGAGATTACCATGTGATTTGAACATATACATCCGCTCGAATATGAACTATCGGGCAGTAGCCCCCAGGCACAACAACCGCCTGGGCGGAGGATCCTTCCTTTTCAATTGGGTATTGCGGGTCTTTACTCTCTGTTTGCGGGACTTTACCGTTATGGCCCAAAAATTAAACAATCCGCGAATACCACATATGATTTATGGGACTGAACCGGTTAAGTAGGTACACTGGATAGTGTTGCATCTACAATGATTAACCACAGCCCTAAAAATGGACCAGCAAAATCATCATGAATACGTTTCCATTTCTCCCCTGGATTCCTATTTTGGATACAACCTGCACAATTATTAGTTAATGTTTTTATATCATTTGTGATGTTTGGCCACCAAAAACCAGTTGTAAATAACAGCTCTAGACATTTAAGTTAGACGTAAATAATAGCTAGTTATTTAGGTAGATTAAGTCCTTTTGTTTACTTTTGCCATATTCTTTGTTATACCTAATTTTCTTACCTATTTACCTTTTATACGTTCTTTAATATTAACTTAGAAGTCTAATAAAGACCAATTTCCATTATTGTGTTGACTAAAAACGCTAATTAGTTATAAGTTCCTACTTTATATGTAAACTCAATGCTAATCGTTATGAGACAATAAAATCTCAACTAGGAACATACCTTTAAAATGTACAATAAGATTCTTATTGGAATCGTTACTAGAGCATTAAGCATTCCATGTACCTAATTCTAAGAAATTGATCAAATATATAAGCTGCCTATTCGTCCACACTGAGCAGACACACACCACGCCGCTGACATGTGCGGCTACATTATAAATATGGGCGACGCGCTCGCTCAACGTTCATTCTATCGGCCAGCGCCGCCCACGTCACACGTCACACTTTCACCGCAGCAATTTTACGCAACAAAGTTATTTTATTTCTTGCCCTCTACATCATCCTTTGGAGAAAAGTCGTAAAACGCATTGGGAGCTAGCTAAAACTTCCAACACCAGTATTAGCTAAAGATAACCCTAATAACCTAATCTCTTCAAAGTTAGAGTAAACAGGCTCCTTCTGGGTAAGCTCGCTCCATCATAGACTTTGTCTCTGTCATTTCTGGTACTGTTATGTACTTGTCAATATGAATAAAACCATTAAACCATTAAGGTATAACTACTCTATCTCTCCATAAAATGTAATTTTTCTCAGTCTCTTTGCATTTATAATGACATAACTCCCAATTAATCAACTTTGGCACCAGCCCTCTCTTAAGTAAGTACGAACCTTGCTTAAATTAGGGCCTTTCTGAGTATTTTTGGCAATCTACACTAATATAATATAATATATAATATAATATATCATCATCATCATCATCATCATCATCATCATCATCATCATCATCATCATCATCATCATCATCATCATCATCATCATCATCATATTATAAAGAGGAAAACTTTGTTTGTTTGTTTGTTTGTTTGATTGTAATGAATAGGCTCAAAAACTACTGGACCGATTTTAAAAATTCTTTCACCATTCGAAAGCTACATTATCCACGAGTAACATAGGCTATATTTTATTTTGGATTAAAATAGGGTTCCGTAAGATATTTGGGTTTTTCGGACACAAGGTGTAAAAATCTAAGTAATAAGATAAGTTACTTATTTTGCGTACGCTGCCTAAACTATAGAAGATAGAACCATAAATTGTTCTAATTAATTGTAGATCTTATCCTTCTTCTTCTTGTATCTACAAAAAAGTCCGCGACACACTATACCTATCTATGTCGAGTGAGGCACAACCGCCATTTTTTTTATTGAAACATCTTGATTTTTTATGGACTGCATTTAAACGCGTTTATTTTACTCATGCTATTAATCCTTATCAAAATAAAGTCATCACAAATTTCATCACTAAGTACAGTTTATGTAGATCATATTTGGTCTTTGAATGATTAAAATCGGACTTTTGGTTTTGAAGTTATGGCGAAATTAAAATATTACGATTTCTGCTGCACGGCCCGTTGCGAAGTGGACGTCACCAAGGCCCGTGCGCGTGCGGGAGGGGAGTTTGGATCTATGAGTAAGGTACCCGCGCGGCTCAGACGCGAGGTAAACAGTTCTTCTGTAGTGTATGTAGTATCAGCATTGCACCCGTGCGAAGCCGGGGCGGGTCGCTAGTTTCAGATAAAATTACAGGTGGATTATCCAACACAATGCTGTTAATGTTGCCTTCCAGATTGATTTTATCCTCCTCATTGCTATTATTAATTGTCAAACTAGACGGAAAATCTGCTGCAGTATTATGTTGTGTCATGTACCTACTATATTTATAATAATAGGGAATAAGCATGAAGATTAAATTTGTCTGGAATATCTTTTTTCTAGTTCTTTATTGTCGTCACATTATATCTAAGAGATTTTTTTTTATTTAGTTCTAATTTATACCAAAAAAAAAATATAATAAAAGTGCAAATCAGCGCGGGTTTAAACTTGCGCAACGCATCACCATTGGTCGCGAGTCGAGACCAATGGTGACGTGCGTGTCAGACGTCACCCTACACGAAGAAATTGACAATTTGACATGACAATGACATTACTGCCATTGAATTGACTTATTTACCGGCTCCCGTCTTCAGTGTCGAGTGTAAATTTTTGTTAACCGTTAAAAAATGTGTTCGGTGATTTCTAGTTAATCTAGATTTGTAATTAATCAAGGACGATGACTGAAAGTGGTTTTGTTAAAGCGCAACAGACAATTTACCTAAAATAGATTATCACGTGTAGTTTATGCAGTTTGTGTAGTTTTGTGCAGTTCTTATAGTGTTTCACACTTACAATACTTGTAAGAAGGTTTCTCAGCTTCTTCCATGGTCTGTATGGCAATTAAACGAGAATCGAGCTGAAAACTGAAACGCCTACAGTTCAAAAAGGTAAACAAACACACAACGCACGCGACGTCACAACAAAGTGTAGTGTGACGTCATCCAAAGCCCGCGAAAAATGGCGGCGTATAACTGCAAAATTTTATTCAGCATTTTAAATATTATAAAAAAAATATTAAGACATATCCAAGACTATTTATATTTTTTCCTGCATGATAAAGATGAAAAGAATAAAATAAAAGAATAAAAAAAATCATGCATATTGCATATTCCCTATTATAATTACATAAAATAGGTGGGCAACCTAGTCATTTTATCTATACCACCAGCTGTTTTATTTATTAAGGATTAAATATAGAAACCAGATTTTGAGTTTCAGTTAAGTATGGGGACCCCCAAAACTTATGTATTTTTTTCTATTTTTGTGTGTAAATCTTAATGCAGTTCACAGAATACATTTAATTACTTACCAAATTTCAACAGCATAGTTCTTATAGTTTCGGAGAAAAGTGGCTGTGACATACGGACGGACAGACAGTCAGCCAGACAGACAGACATGACGAATCTATAAGGGTTCCGTTTTTGCCATTTGGCTACGGATCCCTAACAATATTACCTCCAACAGTAGGTAGGTACAATTAAATGTCTACGTAGTAATTATGCTAGATTTCTTCTACCGGAACAAATGGTGACTGGTAATGGTCCACTTTGGACATCTGAAGAGTTTAAAACTTTTGGTAAGAATAATAATATTAGACTCGCAAACTTATGAACAAAATCGATTCGACCTACGATAAGTATAATTCACCACTTGAACTCTGACCTTGAGCAAAACCGCAATTCGTTACACATTCCACGACGTATTTGTGACGTCGTCGCCTTACAACTTTCTTTTTGCACTATGGGCTCTGCAAATCATCAAAACATTAAAATAATTAATATGAACCGGTATACTTCACATCGTTCGAACTGCCAATCGTCTTACTTTTTTACACACGTTAATCACATTATTGGCATCCTTTTCTTCTTAGAACACAATGCATTTTTACTCCTATTTGGGATTCATAGAATTATAAACTCTTTGCCACTACAAGTAGAGGTCAAACAAGTAGAGGTCAAATTAATTTGCTCGTTGTTCATCCATAGTTATTATTTTGTTTTGTACATACGCCAGCACATCAAGCTACAGCAATCTGTCAAATTTCTTTGTTAGATTTTTAACTTTGTGTCTAAAGACATAGGGTGGGTTGTATCAAACAGTTGGTTAACGTAACATACGTTCGTCAAAAAGTTACGATTACAGACGATGTTTGACGTTCGTTAAATAAGAAGCGTTGTTTCAAAGCTTAGGGCGGGTGGTTTTACGAACACTTAACGCATGCGTAAACGTCAAATATGGTGCTAACTATCGTTAAATCAAAAAATGAGTTGTTTCACAATACGTCAACGTTAACGCATGCTAAAAAATTACGATTAGGTACGTTAAAAGATGGTATGAGCACTGGTTAACGTAACTTTAATTACGTCAAATAGTGAAATTAGTTCATCTGATTCATTCATCAACTTTCATGCGTACATCGAAGTCACTTAGCTTGTATGTCTCAATGGCTTTATCAAGGTGTGGACACCACTCCCGCACCCCAACATTGGTATCAGGGTCGAAGGATGGTAAATAGATATGGTTGATCTTGACCCTTACTTCTGTGGGCTTGCATAGGCGCTCAGACATTTGCTGCATCATCTGCATCATGTGCATGAGAGATTCTAGAGGTACACCCCCCATGGGCGTGTTAGGCATGGGTGAATTCATCAGCGTCTGCATTTGTTGCATGTCGTTCCCGGTCGATGGTCACACCCAGGTACTTCGCCCGGGGGACCACGCGACGTCGACTCCCTGGAACTTCAGGGGGGGTGGGAGGCGCGCTGAGCCTGAAACAATCGCCTGCGTCTTACCCACGAAAACCGACAGTCGCCACTTAGCGAGCCATTCGGGGAGGAGGTCGAGCACGCGCTGCATTTTCGTGTTTCGTGTTCAACGAAGTTGTGATGTACGCGGCGTCGTCGGTGTACAGCGCGAGCGTCGACTGTGGCGTAGTTGGGATGTCGTCGTGTAACGTGACTAACACGCTGGCGACACGCAGCTGCCCTGTGTCGCGGCCGCTCGTACAGGGCGGGGGGAGGATAGCGCGCCGTCGACGCGCGTTTTTAGTGTTTCTAATATTCTAAACTATAATTTCATAAAAATAATGTTAAATCAACTCTTAATTTATGTACTTATTCATTGATGAAGCTTAATCTTACAGATTCCAACATTTTGAAGCATTTCGCTTCAAATAACGTATTTGCGCTATTTCCCTTGGTCATCGTATCACGCGTGAACGGCTGAGCCGATTTCGTTAATTATTTTTGTGGTGTACCTATTTGTTATTGTCAGGAGAAGGTTCATAGGAAAGAAAAAAATAAGAAAGTGGCCAATTGACTTGAGTGAAGCCGTGGGGTACAGCTAATGATAAATAAAACTTATTATACACTAACTGTGCCCGCGACTTCGTCCGCGCCGAATAATATGTTTTCATATATATCTATAAAATAAATACAACTTCTTAAATAAGTTACTCCTTATTACATCAGCTACCTTCCAATAAAAGTCCCGTCAAAATTGGTCAAAGTGTTAGTCAGAACAAACAGACAGACAAAAATTGTAAAAAATGTTATTTTGGTCTATGTACCGCAAATATATGTAAAAAGCGGTTATTTCAATATTACAAACAGACACTACAATTTTATTTATATGTACAGATATAGATGTACAGAAATGTGTATAGATTAGAGACCAGCTAGTCTATTCTGTAAATAACCATTTCGATATCGACTTCACCTGAGTGACTAAGCTTACAAAGTGAACTTTATTTCACACATCATAAGGTCTTATGTTCATACAAATTTGAAACTCACCTCGGATTCCGCTGTCGAGACACGAACATGTTGTTACAGAATAGCACTGCAGCCCCTGCTTCATACGGTTTCTACGTCTAGATGAAACGTCGAAAAATACTTATTTATTTATGTGTAACTAGCTCACGCCCGCGGCTTCGCCCGCTTTAATTATATACTAAAACCTTCCTCGATGACCATTTTTAAACATTTAGATGTGTCACAGTTGGATTTCTCTAATCATCATCATCTTCCTAGCCTTTTCCCAACTATGTTGGGGTCGGCTACCAGTCAAACCGGATTCAGCCGAATACCAGTCAAAATCACGAAGTCGCGGCATCAGCTAGTTATGTATACTTCTGTATTTTGGTATATAAGTATAAATACTCAATACTTTATTGCATTCCATAATGTATACATATAGTTGTTAAGCTAAAAAAAATTGAATCAATTATGGTGAATAACCAGCTGATTACCACAACATTCATCAACTTTGCTATATATGGCCCGATAGTCGGTTTTCCTCGCTTAGTCGTCGATGAGAGGGCACATTTCAATAAGAAATAGTTTTAGTCGCATGATACTCACTCTGACGTGCTATACAGGGTGTCCCAGAATTCAACGTCAAGCCGGAATCGGATGATTGGACAAATCATAATAGTTACCAGAAAAATAAAAAAAAATTCATGTATTTTTTAAATAACGGTAATTTCTTTTATTTTCGAAAAATGTACCCTCTGTCATGATGATTTTGAGCTCCTTTTGCCAGAAATCTTTACATTTTTCGTTTTTCTTTGTAATCTTGAGTAGTGCTTGTGTAGTAACCTGATGTTTTAAATTCTTAGTTATTTTAATTTTTCGAAAAAAAAAGAAATTACTGTTACTAAAAAAAAATACATGACAATTTTTTTTTTTTTTTCTGGTAACTATTTTAATTTGTCCTATCACCAGATTCCGGCTTGACGTTGAGTTCTGGGACACCCTGTATACAATTCTGATGCTATCGAGAACTTAGAATTTAATCAAGATTTACTAGAAATAAAAATAGACGTAAGGTCAGTCAGTCAAATTCTAAATCATGCTATCAAGTTCTTCACACGAATTGAACAGATACTACTGCCCGACAACCACCTTTGGGCAGTTGCCCACAGACACAACAACGGTCTGCTCGGTGGATGGTCTTTTCGAGTCGATGGCTAACTCTTTATATTATAATACTAGCTGACCCGTGCCCACTTCGTTGGGCGGTAAACATTTTAACTTCTGATGAAATGATGAGTGTGGTTCGGTTAGTACTGAGTGCTATGATTTATTTCCTGACTGCCAAATGGAGGGTTTTGTTTTTATGTATGTAGCTAGGCTAGCGAGCCGCTGCGAGTGCTCAGCGCTAGACTCCCTATCCCTTGTTGCAGAGACATGCTGCTTTAAATCACTGAGACGTGCACGTTCAGCGCTAGATTCCCGAGCACGGACCTGCGATGTTCTCCAGCTTTGGTTAGCAAGCCGCTGTGAACGCTCGGAGCTAGATTTCCCAGCGCGTGCTTGCGAAATATTTTCTCTATTCCTCGAGAGGCGCAGATGATTATCAAGAGCAGACTCTGCCGTACGGCGTACTCGAGCTGCTCTTGTCTCATGTCTGGGATGTCTGACGGGAAAGTTGAGATTTCCTTTTAGGCATGATAAACAATCGCTGAAACTGTCCGATATCCCAAAAAACAGCAGCAGGCTTCGAACTCGAAGAATGAGAACGAAGTAATATTGTAATTGTGTTTTGAGAAACCGAGCAACCAAAATAATAGACCAACAACATTCAACCAACATTCAACCAACTACGTACAACTCACGTACCTAACGACAAAAGTTAAATAATAACTGGAGAGGGTCATTAATCCGCGGAAAATCTTAACACCACGATTCAGAAAAATTACGTAAAATAAATTTTGCACAAAGCATGTTCTAATGCGGTTCGTGAATGGACGGCGCGGGCGGCGTTTTGCGATTTAGTAATTTTATATTATCTTCGAAACTATTCAACCAATTGACATACTGTTTTGGGCAAATCGTATCTCTATGATGTTCTTGTGATCATTATAACATTTTTTTCGATAAGGATTAATATTTTGTTGTTTAAAAAATCGTTCAAAGGTAAGTACATCAAAAAATACTTTTTTTAACACATAAAATATCTGCTAAAATATAAAAGATAGAAATATGGTGCCGCGGACTTTTTTGTAGAACTATTCAAAGCGGACCAGGTTGCCATACATTGTTTTCAATTATATACAACTGTTAAGGCAGCGCACGCAAATAACTCTGTTGTAAGAGCAATTTTTTTCCGCCTGGATAGACAAAAATTGAGATAGTTCGGCTAATATGCATGATATCTTTATAATTTATAGCCTATAGCATTCCTCAATAAATGGGCTATCTAACACTGAAAGAATTTTTCAAATCGGACCAGCAGTTCCTGAGATTACCCCCTACATACAAACTTACAAACTTACAAACTTACAAACTTACAAACAATTTTACCTCTTTATAATATTAGTATAGATATCATTGGACCAGTAGCGGGATACGTTGATTGGATTGCAGAATCGGTGGCAATATTTAAGGCTCACATATTCAGGGGTCTAAAAGGCCACTTTAGTAGAATCAAATTAGAATCATAATATCAACGATACAATCTATCAAATTTCATTTTCATTTTAATTACTAACGCATTAGGTTCAATGTTGATTGGGAAAATTTTACAGTAACGGGTAGCGTGATTTGCTCTCTGATTCTGCTAAAGTGGCCTTTTCAGACCCGTAGCTAGCCGTAGTTTTGCGTCCTTAGGAGAGTACCCCTCAGCGAATCCCTACACGTGGTCCCCGGGTGGTGCTAAACAGGTGACACTAACCGCCTCCGTGGTCTAGTGGTTATACCACCCGATTCAGACCCAGAGGTCCCGGGTTCGATTCCCAGCGGGGGCAAATTTTTTGCCCGGTTTGGTTGGTGGTAGGACTTCTAAGTCCGCCTGGCAAGCTACCACCATCATGTTAAAGTCTGTCGCCATAACAACAATGTTAACAGCATTGTGTTCCGGCAATTAGAGGTATGATAGCCAGTTCCTCTATGTTAGAGGATTCCGGGTAAAGCTCGCTTCCATCTTTGGCCTAATCATCACTTTCCATCAGGTGAGATTTGGGCCAAGAGTTACCCCGTTTCGAATAAAAGAAAAAAAAAAAAGCTAATAGGACAAGTTGATACGTACTTAGGTATTAAAGGTTGTACTCCTCCGAAGTCATTTACAAAGACGACGGAAGATGACGGCACGGTTGACGCAATGGTTGAGCCATCAACTGCTGCGTCGCGTGTCGTGGGTTCGATTCCCGCACGGAACAAATATTTGTATGGCTTACAGATAGTTGTTCCGGGTCTGGTTGTTTGTGTATGTGAGTTTGTATGTTTGTAAACGCACCCATGACACAGGAGAAATTCCTAGTGTAGGGCAACGTTCTTCTTGAAAAAGAAAAAAAAAAAAAAAATTGCATAGCTATATTTTTGTGAGTGCAAACAATAGATATACAGTACATAACGTATCAAAATAACAGGAAACATCATTACAGGATACACAAATACTATAACTAATTATTCCATGTACAATTTGTTGAGCATAGAATTTTAAGCTTTAATTATATAATGAAACAAACACTGGCCAATGAAACACCACTCGAGTAACTAAATAATATATATTTATTAAAAAAAAATACAAATTGTAATACTTAATAATGAATTCTATAGTTTTCAATGTGTGTGGAATCGTTTTAGCAGTTCTGGCGTGTGACGCATCACACAACGATTGTAAGTAATTTTTTTATTATTATTTTGTGATCTTGACTCCAATCTAGGTCAGAGATCATAGAGACAAACTCTACAATGGAGCGAGCTTATCCAGAAGTAGCCTGTTCACTCTAATTTTGAAAAGATTAGGGTTGTAAGCGTTCGGAAACACAGACGCAGGCAGAGAATTTCACTCTCTGCTGTGCGCTTTATAAAAAACTTTTGGAAACGCTTAATGCGAATTGGTGGAATAATAGCAACAAGTAATAGGGATGGTAACTTGCAGTGCGTCTGGATGTCCTATTTTAGAAGGGGGCCGGTGGGATGAGATCGTGGTTCTTGAGCATACTCACCGAAGTACAATCTGAAGAAGACCGATGAGCAGGCAACCTTACGGCGATGAGCCACCAGTTTTTCGTCGCCAATGAATTCTTAGCTCTGCGTTCCACCGAGTCAAGTGCAACAAGCTGGTACCTACTTAGCTGAGCTATCTCAAAGGTGGCTGCAATACTCCATGCAGGATCGGACATGACATCATTGTGCTTTGTTTAAGGTTAAAAGCTGTCCTAGCTTGAAGTATCGCTAAACTCTATTTAGGATGCCTAGCTTTTTGGGCTTTGTACTCAATGGTGGCGTTGAAATGTTAACTTCTGCGCCACCATTGAGTATAAAGCCCAAACTGACACTTATATTTTATCATTTTCATTTTTGTGAGATTACTTACACACAAAAACAGCAATCTTGTTTTGAAAAACAAGATAAGATGTCCAGCTCATAAATATTCAAATCGTTTCATAGACTAGCCAAATACAATATTTATTTCGTTTCCATTTTCTGCACTAGTGCTGTAGGTACCAACCGGGAGTCCTGGACCACGTAAATGACCACGTTTAGGTACGTTCCATAAATGAGGGTGAGGAAAGCTACATGTCCAGCCCCCCCCCCCTCGCCCCCTCGACATGTGGTTCATGTTTGTGATATTCTCTTTTTACCTTTGTATTCTTTTCTTGTGTTTTGTGTGTACCTATAGTAAGTAAATTCTTATTTTTAGGTGAAACTCAAGGAACACTGCCTCTGCCATTTTATTTCAGTTCAAGAATGAAGCCTTATTTGTCTAAAATTTATTTCAATGTGGTTTTAATCAACTTGTCTCGTCATGTGGTTTATACGATGTATGAGACAAAATATGAAACAGGTAATCCCATCTATACTTATTATACTAATAATATTATAAAGTAGTAAGTGTAGTCTGTGATGTTTTAGGATCTCTGGATCTTCTGAACTAATTTGGAAAATTCTTTTACCAACATAGGCAAAAGTCAGTTGTATTTTTAACCGACTTCGTATTACGAAATTACGTATTTTGCTTTTCTGCGATTTTGCAGTGGTGTTGTTAAGTGTGCGGTACCACTAAAAAGTGAATTGGAAAAAGGGAAGTTGGTGGCAAAATACGAAGAAACTAACAAAAGCACCGACTTCCGAAATGAAAGTTATTTTTTACTTTGTAGTTTTTTTTTTGGAAGTCGGTTGTATTTTTTTTGTAAAAAGTTTTGTTATTCCCTGTCCAGTTCATTACATCGTGTATAATTCTCGCGCAATCAAAATGGGATGGAACTTTGTCAAAGTAAATCGAAAATGACAGTTCTTTCTTCAAGTAGCGTTAGCAAAAATGTGCTGAATATTGATAATAAATTAGTTATTTCTACGATCTATCAGTATACACTAAATTATTATCAATATTTAGAACATTTTACAACGCTACTTGAAGAAAGAACTGTCATTTTCAATTTACTTTGACAAAGTTCCATTCCATTTTGATTGCGCGAGGATTATAACGATGAATATTTAAAATATTTATTTCAAACTAATACACAACACACTCTCACACAATACAAACTTACTAATATTATGTATTTTTATATAATACTAGCTTTTACCAGCGATACTAGCTTTTTCCGTAGCCAAATGGCAAAAACGAAACCCTTAACCCTTCGTTGTCTGTCTGTCTGTATGTCTGTCCGTCCGTATGTTACAGCCACTTTTCTCCGAAACTATTAGAACTATGCTGTTGAAACTTGGTAAGTAGAAGTGAACCGCATTATACTTAGAACTGAAACTAAAAAAAAAAAATCATCAAACCCATACGTGTGGGGTATCTATGGATAGGTCTTCGAAAATGATATTGAAGTTTCCAATATCATTTTTTTTTCTAAACTGAATAGTTTGCGAGAGAGACACTTCCTAAGTGGTAAAATGTGTCCCCTCCCTGTAACTTCTAAAATAAGAGAATGATATAACTAAAAAAAACTTGAGAGGTGTCAAGGGACACCCGGATGGAACAAAGTTCCTTTTATTTATTATGTACAAAAAACCTGTATACACTCAACAAAAACACATTAGTATCTAAAATCCTATGAATTTTTGACTGACTTCGACTAACGGATTTGAATACTGGCATGCTTTCTATAAGAGAGAGAGAGAGAGACAGACAGAAACATGCGCACGCCGCACGGCTTACAATAGCAAAAAGTGTCGTGCCAACTTTTCGTGAGAATTTTTTCCGTCTAGCCCCCTTTCACAACGCGCGATAAGGAACTTCGTTCCAAAAAATATATGATGTATATTACCATGTAAACTACCAGCGAAAATTGGTTTGAACGAGATCCCAAGTTGTAGCTGTCAGGAAACAGTCAAACTCAGCGACTTTTGTAATATTTAAAGATTAATCTTTCATAATTATTATTCAAGGTGGAGAAAAGAAACCGAAAATAGACGAATACAAGTATAACCAACACAAAAATTGTTTTATTTACACCAGGAAATATGAAATAAAACATAAATTAACTTCGATTATCGTAGAACTGAAAACAAAAACAAGCTGGTGTACCAATATTACGATTTATGAAGGGAAAGTCCTATACACAAATTATGAGATAGCTACCCGAGGATACAATGAATTAAGTAAGATCATTTTAGCTTATTCTTATTAATAATTTGTTGATATGGTTGCTTTTTACCAGTAGCTACTAGTGAATATTTGTGATCCCTTGCCTAGAAGTAACCTATTTACGTTTGACTTTTTGCCACTCGATAAAGACCAGCAATGCGATTCTATAAACATGTTGAAGTGAAGACTTGGGTGAAGTGATCACCAAGTGAGTTGTCAATCCAAGTAATCAAGATGAAATGACAGCTCACTTTGTGATCACTTCACCCGAGCCTTCACTTTGACTTATTTACAGAATCGATCGGCAGGCCCAGATCGATTATGCGTAGTGTTCTCGCGCGCCTTAGCTCTCTGAGGCGCGCGAGAATATGCTGACTTTTCTATGTCAGCATAGTTCACGCCCCCGGTTGAGCCAGTGCCTGGCTCGGTTGCCAAATTGTTTGCAAAGTTATCGCAGCCCTGGAAAGCAAAGATCATTTGAAGGAATAGAGGTGGATTTTCATCAGTGACAGTCCGATTTTAAAAAACGTGGAACTTTAAGATGACATTTGAAGTAGGGTACACTTTTACCTGGAAATTAGTAATAATAGTTTAGTAATAGTTTATTTGAAAAAAAAGGGACATTAAAATAAACCAATCGATTTTTTTACAGCTGCCAATAACTGCAGTAAATCCTCACCCTGTACAATTCTGGTAGATCTTAAGAATAAATGTTCAGGTAAGCGTTTAATACTTTAAACATCATTTTATGTCCAAAATAAATAAACAATATATGAATCAAATAAAATGTTATAAAAGTGCATACATAAGATTTACGTATAGAAATAGAAATAAAAAAAAAACAAAAAAAAAACAATTTAGAGATTCACCTGCTACGCTGTTCCTCAAGGAGTTACACTAGGTCCACTATTATTTGAGAGACAAGAAATTCATTGCATTCAGGATAGGTTTAAAACAAATACTACACAACAGACATAACTATGTCACTAGAAATAGGAATCAGTTAGTTCAACCAGGTTTCAGACTTGCTAAAGTAGCAACATCTTTCATGGGATACTGTTTAAAGTTTTATAACAAAATACCGCCACATATACTAGAACTAAATGAGACGAAATTTAAAAACTGTGTAAAACGCACACTATGCAATCAAGCATATTATAAATTAGGGGAGTACATTGACGACAAAAATGCTTGGCTCAATGCTGGTCCGCTCCACAACGACTAAAATGCCCGAACTTTGATGAAGATGTGAAAACATTGTTGGACCTGCTGAAGATTGTAAGATTATCTTTGCATTGTATAGACTCATTAAATAATCTAACCATGATTTTGTAAAAAGGCAGTGTTTAAAAGAGTGTCCATGGAGTTTCTTGCACGTTCTTCTCCATAGGATCTTGTGCAGGAGGTTGATCAGTTGGTGTGTGAGGTAGTTAATTTTGAATGGAAAGTCTGACGATGATGATGATAAAACGGTTATATTTGAATTTAGGTATAAGTACAATAGTGTCTTAACAAGCTAGTACTCAGTCGCCGTGATGGTAATGGAATGACCGCTGGAAGATGGTCAGGTCGAGGCAGGCGTTGCCCCCCCCTTCCCCCCGCGCTGGCTTCCACGTCGCTCAGCTTCCACGTCGCCGATGACGGTGACGTTGTTGCCCGCGATGTCCGCTTGGTGGCGCTAGGTACTCGTGAACATGCCCCCGGCCTTGGAAGCACCTGGTTCCAATGAAGCAGACGTTGAGGTATTGTCTTCATCGGGTTGTGGGAGTGGGCATATCTTCGAGAATGAGCGCTTTATTATACCCGTTGCTGTTTTTATGTTTGCAACTCGGGCTATGCCATCCTTGCCCGGGAATGTGTGCAGCACCCGGCCTAGGCGCCACTTGAGGGGAGGCAGGTTGTCCTCCTTCACGAGCACGAGGGTGTTAGGAGCGACGGTGTCCTGGTTGGTTTGCCACTTTGATCTTATCTGGAGTTCAGAAACATATTCCTTGGACCATCGACTCCAGAAGTTCTGACGCATCTGCTCGACACGGTCGTAACGACGTAGACGCTGCGTAGCCGTTGTCGTCAGGTCTTCACTGGCTGGTGCGGTGAACGGTCGGCCAATCAGGAAGTGAGCGGGAGTCAGAGGGAGAAAGTCATAGGAGTCGGACGATAAAGGAAACATGGGTCGGGAATTGAGGACAGCCTCGATTTGTGCCAACACAGTACTCAATTCCTCGTAAGTCAAGTGTGCATCTCCTACGACACGAGTTAAATGGAATTTACAGGACTTGATACCTGCCTCCCACAAACCACCAAAGTGAGGCGAATAAGGCGGAATAAATGTGAATTTAATTGAATTATTACTAGTGAAATCCTGAATGTCATTCTCTTTATCGACTATAAATTTTGCAAATTCCTTTAACGCTCCCACGAATGTTGTACCATTATCAGAATAGATCTGCACAGGTTTACCTCGTCTCGAAATAAAGCGTTTTAATGCCAATAAGTATGCTTCAGTCGTGAGATTTGTGACCAATTCTATGTGTACAGCACGCGTTGTGAAACACACGAACAAACATATGTAGCATTTAATTAACTTTGCACCCCTTCCTGAACGGTTCAACATGAACAATGGCCCTGCATAGTCGACACCACAGTACATGAATGAATACCCGGGTTTCAATCTTTCGGGTGGTAGATTACCCATCTGAATATTTAAAGGTTTGGCTTTCATACGAGCACATTTCACACAGGTATGCACTACTTGTTTAGCTAAGTTCCTACCTCTGAGAGGCCACCAAGTTTCTCTTATCGTGGCAAGTAGCAATTGAGGCCCCGCATGCAATAATACCCTGTGTTCATATTCAAACAAAAGACGCGTGAACCTATGCCGACCGCATAACAACATGGGATGCTTTTTGTCATATGAAAATGATTCGCTATTTTCTAATCTACCTCCTACTCTGATTATGTTGTGCTCGTCTAAAAATATGTTTAGGCTAGAGATATTGCGAGGACACTTTAAAAGTTGTTTATTTATGACGTCGTCATAGATTGTCAAGAAAGACTCCTGTTGTGAAATACGCGTTAAAATTTTGTTGGATACACGTAGCTCATCGACCGACAGACAACCTATTAAGCGCTGTGATTTGGCTTTATGTCGGCAATTATTAGCAAAACGTATACAATAGGCCACCACTCGGAGCATCCGATTAAAATTAGAAAACCTTTCGAAAGGGAATAAACTTGGCGTTGTTTGGTTCACCAATGCGATTTTAGTGGATTTTAATTCTGGTAGTTCATCGTAATTAATATTATAATTATCATTATGCCTACCTTCCATTCCAAGAGTGTGTAAGAATGGCGGTCCGTGCCACCACAGATCGCACGAGTTTAAATCATCCAATTGCATTCCGCGCGATAGTAAGTCAGCTGGGTTTTGTTTACCGCGTACGTGAAGCCACGGTTTATCACCCGTTAGTTCGTTCACTTCCACGACACGATTTTGCACGAATGGTTTTAATTGACTTGGTGGCATTTTAAGCCATCCTAACACTACGGTAGAATCTGACCAAAAATATACATTATTTAAGTTTAATCTCAACGAACTGATTACTTTTCTATATAGTTTCGCGCCTACTACCGTTCCGCAGAGCTCTAATCGAGGGATTGAAACCGGTTTTGTGGGAGATACTTTACTCTTCGCACATAGCAAACGAGTTGTTACTTGTGTATCTGTATAGCTACGTAGATAGACACACGCGCCATAAGCGTTTAGGCTAGCGTCACAAAAAATGTGTAGTTCAACTGTATGCGTGTTATCTCCTAGTGCATAACGGGGTATGCGTAAATTTTGTAAAAACTGCAATTTACTAACAAAATTCTGCCAGTCTAATAAGATCGGCTTAGGGACTGGATCATCCCAACCTATCTTAGCTAACCACAATTTTTGAAGTATGATTTTTGCAATAACTATCATCGGCGTGAGTAGACCCAAAGGGTCGTATATTTGCGCTATAGTTGAAAGAATGTTACGCTTACTAACACGACTTACATCCTGATTACATTTTGTACTAAAATGCAGCTCATCTGAGGAATTAAACCACCCTAATCCCAATGTTTTCGTGTGACACGAGTCTCCTAGCGATAAGTCTTTAAAGGTAGACTCGATTTGGGGTTGGGAAGGTTTCGAGTTAAAAATCCACTTTCTCAACGGAAAACAAGCTGATTCTAGAACCTTAGAAACATTACTACATATCTCTAATAATTTGTGATAATCTTGATGACCCGTTATCAAATCGTCGACGTAAAAGTCGTCATTAATGACTTGTGCAATTACGTCATCATTACATTCTAACGCGAGTTGTTTAATGCATCGAATACTCAAATAAGGTGCGGATGCCGTACCATAGGTAACGGTGTTAAGTTGGTATATGCCAAGAGGTTCAGACGGCTTCTCCCTCCAAAGAATTAATTGTAATTGTCTTTGGTCTGGCTGAATTAATATCTGCCGATACATTTTCTCGATGTCGGCACATGCGACATATTTAAATTGCCGAAATCGTAGCAAAACGGCAAATATGTCATTCTGCAGCGTCGGCCCAATAAACTGTATATCGTTTAGAGACTTGCCCGACGTAGACTTAGCACTCGCATCGAACACCACTCTAAGTTTTGTGGTCGAACTGTGTTCTCTATAGACACCGTGATGCGGTAAAAAATAATAAGGTTGTGAATATTCAGTGATACGGCTCATGTGTCCTAAACTTAAATATTCTTCCATAAATTTGCAATACATCTCTCTGTAGCTCGGCGCACTTCGGATTAGTTTACGTTCGAGTGCCAAAAACCGGTTCTCGGCTATAGAAAAACTGTCGCGAAGCTCATCAGCTGATTCACTCAGTGGTATACGCACGGAAAAACGACCTTTATCGTCACGCATAGTGGTGTCTTTGAATAAGTTTTCGCATGTGAGTTCGTCTTTTGTAAAAATTGATTTATTACAATTAATTTCTTCAAGTTCCCAAAAACGTTTAAGTTCCGCGTCTAATGCTTGTGTGAAATTACATTGTGTTCGAGAATTATTTAAACTTTGTTTTAATTGTTTTTGAACTGAACCTGAGATAACCCAACCAAGCTTTGTGTTTTGCAAATAAGGACCTTTAGGCAAACGTATTAGACCCTCATTTAGCAAGTCCCAGAACTTGTCGGCACCTATTAATAAATTAATTTCATTACTTGAATGAAAGTCAGGATCAGCAAGTTGTATGTTATTGGGAATTGTAATGTTATGATCGATGCCCAGTGACGGCAATTGTGATGTGATTTGAGGCAAAACTAAGCAATTAATGTGTGTGTTATATGAGCTTGTTTTGGATCGTATTTTTATTTCACATAGTTGTGTGGATTGTGTAACGGAGTTACCTACTCCAATAACTTGCATAGTGGACTGTATCGTTGGAATGTTTAGGGTTTTGCAAAGTTTTTCGGATATAAAACAATGCTGGCTCCCGTTATCGAGAAGAGCGCGGGTAGTGTGATATTTATTTTTGTCATCCGCAATCTCCACTAATGCAGTCGATAATAATACTTGATCATAAAAATAGCGCGTATCAATATTATCGGCATTGTAAGGCGTGTGAGATGTGTGAGATGCGGTATGAGACGTTATATTTGTGTGTGTGATTCCTGTAGTGGACTCAGGCTGAGCCACTATTTGTACTGTGTGTGAAACAGTGGACGGTTCGTTAGCGTCAACGAATTCACTGTGTATTAATGTGTTATGCTTTTTGTTACATTGCTTGCACGGCCCGAACCAACATTCAGTTAATGCGTGACCGGCACGTAAACAGTTGCAGCAGAGATTCTTTTCTTCGATAAATTTTAATTTATCTTTAGATGATAAAAGAAGGAAGCTATCGCATGAATAAATGGGATGGTTCGAGCTGCACATATTGCATTTGTAACGTGGCGATTTTGTGTGGTTTGCCGATTTCTTTCCATCTTTCTGAGTAGAAACATGGCTATGTGTTTTTATTGACGGCGAATTTTTTGTGTGATTATTCTGAGTACTTTCCGAGTGTTTGCTATTAGAAGGTTTAATTGTTTCTAGAAAATCCGCGCGGTCCTTTAGAAAGGTCATTAGGTCAGACAACGATGTTTTTTTATTAGAAGACGTGTTTGTGAGGGTACCTTTGAAGAGTTCCCACTCGCGCTCGGTCGACGAATCTAATTTTGTGACGACTAAATAAATAATTAACGTATCCCATGTGTCGGTAGGTTCGTCTAACGTCTTTAACGCACGAAGGTTACGCCAAATAGCATCAATGAGTTTGCGTATTTGGGAAGCTGACTCTTTCGATATTGCCTGAACAGTAAATAACGCTTTTACGTGATTATGAATTAGCAAACGGTTGTTATTATATCTACTCTCCAGTAAGTCCCAAGCTACGATGTAATTTTGTGCGGAGAATTCTAAAGCTTTAATAACCTGTAGTGCATTACCTGATAGAACTGAGCGCAAATAGTGGAATTTCTGAACGTTGTCAAGAGTATTACTATTGTGAACGATTGATAAAAATGTATCTCGGAACTCAAGCCATTGATCATAAGAACCGTCGAAGTTCGGCAAAGCAATTGTAGGTAGTTTGATACCGTGTGTGCGTGACTTGCAATTATTGCTATCGCTTTGAACTGAGGAATTGACTTTTAAAATACACTTAGATTTGGCCACAATAGCATAATATTGGTTTTCAAATGATTCTCTTTCTTGTAATTCTTGATCTATTTGAGTACCCGTAATGTGCAAATCTATTTCGTCTTGAATGGTACAAAATTGTTCAAACAGCGCTTCTAACCTTTGCAAGCGCTCCTGTAACTCTGTTAAATAAAGTTCTGACGGATTAGAACCGTCTAACAGTTGCACAAATTTTGAGAACAAAGTTAATTTGCCTTTTAGGGATCCGCGTTTTTTTACTAAATCCTTAATAATATCGTCATTGCTTTCGGTGTCAACGAGAGAATGCCTTTTTTTCGTCATTGTGGTGGTTGTGTGAGAGACAAAAATCAAGTACTCACGGTTTGATATTTGCCGTTGTGATGTAGGTAGACACACACTCGCTACGAACAACTGGAATTTCGAGAAATAATACAATATTAGCACAAACTCAGCACAGACTTAGGAAGGAACTGACCTGACCGTTACCTGCAGATGGTGTTCTCCTCGTGTCTTCTTCGTTGAAGATGGTATAGTGACCTTCTCGAGTCCTCTGGCTGCTCGAGTCTCCTCGTAGAAGTCGTAGATCCGGCTCGTAGGACCAAATTATGTGCAGGAGGTTGATCAGTTGGTGTGTGAGGTAGTTAATTTTGAATGGAAAGTCTGACGATGATGATGATAAAACGGTTATATTTGAATTTAGGTATAAGTACAATAGTGTCTTAACAAGCTAGTACTCAGTCGCCGTGATGGTAATGGAATGACCGCTGGAAGATGGTCAGGTCGAGGCAGGCGTTGCCCCCCCCTTCCCCCCGCGCTGGCTTCCACGTCGCTCAGCTTCCACGTCGCCGATGACGGTGACGTTGTTGCCCGCGATGTCCGCTTGGTGGCGCTAGGTACTCGTGAACAGATCTACTCTTTGGAACGTGCAACTGCCGCGCTGGAGATAGGGTCGGTGAGTTTGTTTTGTTGCAGAATAACTTGCTACTCTTGTCGCTAGCGCGGCAGAATTAGCTTCATCTATTTGACTGACATACCTTGACTATTCAAAAGTGCCTGTAAACTGGTCTATTTGAAATAAAGGATTTTGTATTTTGTATTTTTTGTAAATTAAATTAAATTCATAGGCTGCCAATCTACATCGACAGAAACAAAAGAATTCATTACTATCATTATCCGCCTAGCCTTTTCCCAACTACATTCTGGACGGCTTCCAGTCACACCAGATTCAGCTAAATACGATTATTTGGATTTTTATGACTGTATTCCATCTAATATTATAGAATTACTTTAATTTTCAGATTCTGTACTTAAAGACATACAGACAGAAGCAACGACAACTACCGCAAGTGATGCCAGTGAGTGTTTAGCACGCAGCTATTATATCTATTATGATTATGATTGTTGTTGTGATTGTTTTATTTTCTATTATGATTGTTATTATATTTGTTTTCATTTTATTGTGTGTAATGTGTACTATGATAATTTGTTGGTCGAATTAAACGTTATTTAATTTAATTTATATCGAAGAGCTCGAAGGTTGACTGGTAGAGAATGCATTGTTGCATTAAGTCCGCCCATGTAACACTGTTGTACATAAAGTTTAAATAAATAAATAAATAAGAGCTCCTACTCGACTACGCTAAAAGTCTGTGTACTTTAGTAGTCGCGAGTGTCACTACTCAATCACACACATCATTTCACATGTCCTATTAGCCACACTTACTTACATACTTTAAACAGAAATGAAAACGAGACACTTAAAAAAGATGTACCTACCTACTGTTCCGGATTCAAAAATTCTTTCAATGATAGAAATGTACAGATTCGCTGTAGGTCAACAGCGACATTGGCTTTATTATCCCGAAAAAAACCAACTTTACTTCTCTGAGATGGGCTAGGAAAACGAAATGTTTAGTAATATATCAGCACAGTTTACGGGTCCCAAACAGAGTCGCGGAATTATTCGCAATATAAGAGATACCGCGGCCCTGGAATGCAAAGGGCATCTGAAAGAACATGGATGACCTTACAACGAAAATAAGAGTCTGGCACTCCCTCCCGCTTCGCTGCTTTATTTAACACAAGTAATACTTTTGATTGCGGGAGTGGGTTGAAGACAAATAAATAATTATAGTACTTATTGTGTTTTACAGGTACCCTTAATATTTTTGATACAACAAAACCGGTTACTGACTTAAGTTTCTACAATAATAGTACTCTTTCACCTAATGTGCCAACAACGACGCGTGTAAGCATCGGAACAGCTACTATCAGAAGTAACGCAAGTAACGCTTGTGAGTACAATCATATCATTTTATAAACTAAGAATAGAACAGAATACTCTACCGCGTGTATCTGACAACGACGCACAAACGATTTCCATGGGTCCAGGGCATGATTCTGGAGTCCAGAATCAAGCCCTGGACCCATGGAAATAGTTCGTCGACGAAAAATTCTAAGTCTAGGGTGTCCAGATTCTGGACACCCTAGACTTAGAATTTTTCGTCGGCTTTTTTTCTCATTTTTTAATTTTTTGCAAGGGTTTTTTTTTACTTTAGACTGCTCATAATCGTTATTCTGACCTAACCCAATGAGATTTTAAATAAAAAATAATTAATTAACTACTTTCACTAAAAAGAGCAATCTGAATAAAACCACAAATAGATATCTGATACTCAGCTGAGCTGATACCTATTTGTGGTACTCTTGAAAAAAATGAAAAAATGAGAAAAGAACCGACGAAAAATTCCAACACTGGGGTGTCCAGAATCATGCCCTGGACCCATGGAAATCGTTTGTGCGTCGATGTCAGATACACGCGGTATATTATGTACACCATAATAAGTCACAGAAAAGAAAGGTGAAGAAAATATTACACAGTGGTCGGCCTATCTTTTCAAAACAACTTTTGGATGGATTTTAGAGAGAAAGAAAAAACAGTACTATTTATGTATTTATTCAATAAGTCGTGCAACCCAGTTACTGAGCTGTGGCAGTTAGGTAGGCAGTCGCTCTATGTAAAGTAATGAAAGCCATATATCTACTAATTGTCAAACAACGATCGCATTCGCATTCCAGTATAATTGGAATAGAATAAAAATAGAATTGGAACAGGACAGGACAGGACAGGACAGGACAGGACAGGACAGGACAGGACAGGACAGGACAAGACAGGACAGGACAGGACAGGACAGGACAGGACAAGACAGGACAAGACAGGACAAGACAGGGCAAGACAGGACAAGACAGGGCAAGACAGGACAAGACAGGGCAAGACAGGACAAGACAGGACAGACAGGACAAGACAGGACAAGAGAAAAATAAAGGTATACTGCTAACCACAATATTGATATCGTTAAAAGGTTACTTGCATTACTGGTTATTAAAACGGTGTACATACCTTAATTTATTTCAGACAGTACTCTATACCTCAATTATGAGTTTATGTACTCGTGTTATTATTATTTGATCACGGCTATTCGACTCGACTTCCGCGGCAAGACTGACTAGCCTCGCTTGTCCGTTGCGCATCTGCGCCCACGCTTCCCCTTCCACCGCTTGGTAGAAAGGCGCAACATGTGGTGGCGGGCAAGTCAGTATTGCCAGGATTAAAACAACAATCAATGAAATCACTAATTAAGTATCACATTTAAGTATTTTTTTAAACCGTGAGTGGATAAATATACTGACTTCTAAAATTATTTCTAACGCTTATACGATTAAACCTATAACTTAGGTACTATCATTTCTAAGAGATTCCTAACACTTGCGTCTGTTACTTCTTCTTAGCCATAGCACCTCTCTCCCCCTCATTTTTCCCTGTGGTCTTACATTTTGAAATAATGACAAGACAAATTGTTTTTTTTTTTTTTTTCAGTAACTGCCAACCAACAGACCAATACTCAAAATAAAGTGTTAATGTACGTGATACCGTCTGCGATAGTCACGATTGTTATTATAATATTAGTGATTTACATAAGTGTAAAAAAATATTGCCATCGGAGTTCTCAGCCAGAGGAAACATTGGAATTGAATACTTATGTAAGTTTGGAGTTAACAGCAACCTTCGTTATAACTTTTTTTTTTACTTTTTTTTTTATTTGGTTCACCAACTATTAAATACACATATACAAGGATATGAAATACGCCACACAAACTTATAGACTAATGTAACACTTCCTTACAGGTAAGCGCCACATGCATTACATTGTTGTTGATAGGTGTTCATTAAAAAAACTTTTTACAAAAAAATACAACCGATTTTGCAGTGGTGTTGTTAGGTGTGGGGTACCACTAAAAAGTGAAAAATAAAAAACCTTTTTACAAGAAAATACAACCGACTTCCAAAAAAAAACACTACAAAGTAAAAAATAACTTTAATTTCGGAAGTCGGTGTCGAACAAATTAACAAAAACACCGAGTTCCGAAATTAAAGTTATCTTTTACTTTGTAGTGTTTTTTTTCACTGCAAAATCGCAGAAAAGCAAAATACAAACGCACTAGTTGCCCATACGATTTTTGAAAGTTCCCCTCGACTTCTCTGGGATGCCGTCATCAGATCCTGGTTTCCTTATCATGGGACCATTTGAGAAGTATTCCCTTTCCAATAAAAAAATCATTTTTAAAATCGGTTGGCAAGCGACGGAGTTATGCCCGAACAAACATAAAAAAAAAAAAATACAAACATCCGAATTGAGAACCTCCTCCTTTTTGGCAAGTCGGTTAAAAATACAAACATCCGAATTGAGAACCTCCTCCTTTTTGGCAATTCGGTTAAAAACTAAATTAGTTCCATGTTACTCACCGAACATAAGGCTCCTAACTATTTATAAAAAAAAAATAACTAAACACTAAAATGATTTTACAAGTTTCCCAATATAATTTAATACTTCTTCAAATTATTTAAAAGTACAATACATTTATAAGTCAATCAAGGCGGGATGCCACCCGTGCACAGTCAATATTCCTTTATTTAAGAAAGAAGATAAGGAACTGATGGAATATTATAGACCCATTTCACTTATACCAGTCATCTCAAAGGTATTTGAAAAGTACATCTACAAACAATTAAATAGCTTCATTGAAATGAATAACATATTATGTGAAGAACAAAATGGATTTAGGCAGCATAGAACCATTGAAATGGCAATTTATGAGTTTTTGTTTCCGATAATTAGAAGTGTGGATAAACGATCCCCCATATGTGCCATATTTTGTGATATGACGCAGGCGTTTGATTACGTCCATCATAATACATTGTTAAGTAAATTGGAAGCCTACGGCATAAGAGGTAACGTGCTCGAACTTTTGAAATCGTATTTGGAAAACAGAACACAGATAACCGAGATTAGTCGCATTAATGTAATGAATAAACATAAAGAGATATCACGATCACGAGAACGTAAAATTAAATTCGGTGTTCCACAGGGAAGCGTTGTGGGCCCGTTTGGATTTATATTATATGTTAATGATATGCCCACGTCCATTGAACACCCTTTAACTATGTTTGCTGATGATAGCACCATTACAATCCCTTGTAAAAACGAAAATACATATGAAACGGACATAAATAGTTCTCTTGACAATTTAATTAAATGGCTAGATAAAAATAATTTGAATATAAATTTAAGTAAGACCAAGATAATGCACTTTAAACAACGTATGCCTGGTGTACCTAACCTTCATATACATTTCAAAACTGACGATATTGATGAAGTAACTGATACCAAATTTTTGGGATTACAAATAGACTGCAGTCTAAATTGGAAAGCACATATAGGCGTATTGTGTAAAAAATTGAGTTCGTCGGCATATGCTTTGTATAGGTTATCATCCATAGTCGATACCAAAACACTTCTTGCGGCTTACTACGGCATAGCTGAATCCCACTTGCGCTACGGTGTCATTTTCTGGGCAAACTCCACCGATAAAGAGACAGCATTTAAGGCTCAAAAAAGATGTCTCCGGTCAATGTTCAAGCTAAAAGCCACCGACAGTTGCAAGCCATATTTTAAGCAGTACAACATTTTGACACTTCCCTGTATTTATATTCTTGAGGTAGCTGTGTTTGTAAAAAACAATCCAAGTCGTTTTGAACGTTTGGCAGATGTATTTCCTAGAAATAGACGAGACAATACAAAATTAAATCAGGTATCGTGTCAAACAACTATGATGCGCAAAAGTATTTATTACATGGCCCCAATTGTTTATAATAAATTGCCAGGTGCTTGGAAAGACTTGAAAACGGTGCAATTCAAAAGTAAACTTCGAAAATTATTAATAGATAAAACATACTACAGTGTAACTGAGTTTCTAACGGACAAAACTGTTTCTAAATACCTATAATTTTAACGGCCTGTTATTCGAATTTTGGCTGTTTGAGACTCAATTGGAAATGCTCAAAATATTGAATTTAAGCCTGGAAAAAAATATATGTGAAGGATACATCCTTGTTCTAGAGGCAAAAGGAAGCGAAAACACGAAATAGTATCATTTTCCCGATCAAATAAAATATTGAAAAAGGGTCGATTTCAAAAAACCATTTTCAATCTCGTTTCCTAATAAACAGCACGAAACCATATGAAAATTGTACGAACTGAAAGGTAATCATATTTTGGAGGGGTGAATGGGGCTAAATTTTTGGGTTTTCTAACATATTTTTTAATAAACATCTAATTTGTGCAGAAAAGCTTACATTTGAACACCGCACAGTCTTCCTAAATATAACCAAAGTACTCTGTGGCACAGTCCTACGGGACGTGTTCGGAGCCAGACCTGCGACACTTTTTTTGAAAAAAATCGCGGAACTGTTGTTTAAAATATCAATATCCAATAAAAGGAACAACAGGAAAATGATGACACTCACGAAAATTCCGAAGGTCTGGCAAAATATGTTGATAGTATATTATTGTTTTAATTCACATAAATGTAATGGAAGATGAAAATATTTTAATTTGGTTTGTTGACAATTTTGACATCTGACAATAGGGTTCGACACATTTCAATTTTTTATCGATAAATTAATGTAGCTACCATAAAGGAGTTTCAATACCTCTTTAATTTATTCATAACTAGCTTCTGCCAGCGGCTTCGCCCGCGTGATCCCTAGGGAACATACTACCGGGATATACAAAAAAAATATATATATATGGCCTATGCGTTATTCCAGACTATAATCTAAGCAAGGAGCGATGGTAGCCGGCAACGTGCGCACCCATCGCCCCTCGCTCCTCGCCTTGCGCGGATGGCGAGCTTTCACCTCGCAGACGACGCGTAGCTATCGCGCTGGATGCTAACCGTAGCCTAAATTCGAAGAGACGCCGTGCTGCTGCTGCCAAAATAATGTGCCATGACCTGTAATCATCACAGGATCAGGACCTGCGGAGTACCATATTAGAGAATCCGTTTTTTCTCCAAAACTTATGTTTTTTTTCCAATGGAGAGGGTAATTGTAGAGAGGAGAGAGTAATTGCAGAGGGTCTTGTAGTCTCCTTGCGTGATGGAATCAGGGATGTTGATATCCGCTAGAAAACCAAAGTTACCGACATTGCCCAAAATATTGCCAAACTAAAGTTGTGTGAAGGGCACATTGCTCACGAACAGATGGTCGATGAGGCCGAAAAGATCTGTAGTGGTGACCGCGTATTGGTAGACGTAGCTTTTGAAGGCTTCCCACTAGGGGGACTAGGATCATCCGACCTGGTGGGGGCCGCGTGCAGCCGATGGATGTAACCGCACAGGTCAGGTTGGTGAGGCGACACGACTATGTCCAGGGGGGCTACTCTCTAAGCCCGTAGTCCGTCGTTTCGGGCTTAGTTGCGGCGGTATTCTACTCCGTATCAACTACAGACTAATGATTAGTCCCGAACCCGAACTAAAAATTAATGACAACACGATTTGATAGTACCTAAATGTCAAATCGTGTTGTCATTATTTTTTGGCGATAAGGATACGGACTAAAATACGCCCGCAACTAAGCCCGAAACTACGAACATCGGGATTAGAGAGTAGCCCCTCAGTAGTGGATGTCTTTCGGCTGATATGATGATAACCGATATATAAAGTTTATTTGCAACCATTTTCACCTTAAATTTTTCGTGACATAGTTATGTTAGGTATCAAATTAAAGTACTCGAGGAGACAATTCTGAATATGCTTAAGAATATTTTATTCGATAAATTTTTACTGAAGCTATAGCAGCACGACTCTAGTAGCCAAAAAAACAACAGAATATGATTACAGTATAAGCGTAACAGTAGAATCATATAGCTCATTTACATATTTATTAAACACTAGCTTCTTCCCGCGATTTTGTCTGCGTAGACGTTAAAACTGGCTCGCAACTTGCAACTTGTATGCGTCATATTCTCATCCTTGGAAGTGCATCTTCATGATTCTGGTATCCAGATAGTGAGTCTTTGCGGTGCGGCTGAAAGTAATATTCAGCTCCGAAATTACTTCGACATGTTTTTTGGTCTTCTTGTAAATCTGTAGCACTCATAATTCCAGCCCCGACAAAAGTTTTATCATGTTCCTGGTCTCCCAATACTTTTAAATCCTAATCGATCACAATGCTGAAAATTAGTGTTGACATTTCCAGCCCAGAAAATACAAAGACACGTTTCTTAAACAAAATTGTTGCTCAAAATACTTTGACATATTTCTTGTGAATCTTCTGTGATCTTTGGTTCTCATATTTTGCTTCAAAATAAAATTACTTCAACATGTTTCTGTTCTCCTGTTACTTTTGAATCCTAATTGCTCTCAATTACAGCGTCACATATATTTCGGTTCCTTGGTACTTTTGAATGCAAACCGCTTGCAAATAAAGCCCCGAAAATACTTGGACTTGTTTCTGCTTTCCTGGTACTTGTGAATTTGAAGTACTAAGGCAGCAGCGGCTTCGGATTTCCTCTTCCTCCTCCGCCACTAAGCCACGCCTTTTATCGGGATATAAAGTAGCCTATGTGTTATTCTAGGATGTGAACTATATGTGTCCAAATTCCATCCAAATCCCTTCACCCATTTTTGTGTGATTGACGGACAAATATCAAAAACAACCAACCTATACGGTGCCATTCTAGTCGTCTTACAAAGGCGGCTCACTTAATGTAGGTACCGGATATAAAATACCTCTAAGCGCGATTTTTTTTTAAATAATTCATCAAGATAATGGGTACAATGCAAATAAAAAGCTCCTGGATGATTCAAACTACGTCATTCGTTATGACAAATGAGTGATATTTAATTTTTATAGGTGGTTATCACGTACATAATTTGCTATTGTTAAGTTATTTACGTAAATATGTCTGATTTACGTTAATTTAGGTTATTAACGTAGGTAGGTTATAGTTATATTATCAAACAAAAGATTTGGAAAACTAATAATGGCTCACTCATTTTTTTGGTTCTATATGTCTTCTTTATCCGTTAAAGTCACTTTCATCTTCTACTACGACTAGAGCCAACCTCAAATTACAACTCTTTCTATCTTATTGGACATTGTACATTTTTTTTTACAAATTGGGAAAAATAAAGGAGATAGAAGACTGGAATTTAAAAATAATGAAATTGGACACTGAAGAAACGAAAAGAATGTGCCTACGTTTTTGTGCTATAGCTCTCATATTTACAAAAGTGTGATCATATCTTAAATGGAACTTTTGTAGCTTATGATTGTTATTAAGTTCATTGTTTTTTTTACATTGTTGTTATATATAGAAGCAACGATAATTGTGTAACTATAGGGATCTACGCTTTGGAACCGACTCCCGGAAAATTAAAAAGCTAATGGCACAAAGTAAACGGTGTGGTTGTAATAAATGCTTTGATTTCAAGATTTTATCGAAACATTCAGTTTTTTTTCTGTTACTACCATGTTAATTTTCTTTTTTCATAAAGCTATATTGTGTTATAAAAAAACAAGAACACTACATTTTATAAAACTAAATTTCCCGCCATGTTTGCAATGTGTTTCAATAGAATGTAACAAGTTCAGTAGATCAACTACAAATATTTTACACTGTGGCGTATTTATTCTGCGAAGAAGTCGGCGGTCATCGGCAGGACATCGTATTACATCGTCGTGTTAAACATGAGGGGTCGCGGGCGGAGGTAGCGTTTTCAATGCCAAAAGCCCCGAATAAGCAAGCCTTAATGAATTAACTATTGATTTACTTTAGGAATGATACAAAATTATAATTTATGACATGGAATTTTAATGTATGTTTGTTTATTTATATTTTGACCACGAATTTTATTCTTATACAATTTAAATTTTTAACCATTTCATTTAATGTAGGTATATTTTTTATAATTAATTAATGTTTTAATGTCAATTTGAATTTTAATATATTTGTTATTGAATGGAACAATTAAGTTAATGTTTTAATGAGATTTTAAATTTTGTCAAATATTGTAAAATTGAAATGTTTGCATGCCGAATGGTGAAATATGGCAGAACTCTGATTTATACTACTAACATCTACTTATGTATTACCCATATTTGCAAATAAATGCTATTCTATTCTATATTCGAAAGCTCTCGTTCGAAATTGACTGTGTACGGGTGGCCTTACCGAATTTCGGTCGCTATTCGATCGAACGAAATATGGCACCCAGAAATAGTTTTAAATACGTTTACACAGTGAGCCGACTAATTTAAAAATGTTAAATTTTTAAGTAGTGACATAAATTAGGCAACCCAATGTCGGCTTATAGAAGTATACGGACCAAGGTGTAAATTATACCTGCAAACCTCCATTGAAAAGGGAGGATCCTCTGATCTGACGGGTGTTTTGTCGATATGTGGGATGTTGTATATATTATGTTTAAATCAATCGAAATACTATGATACCGCGATGTAGGATGGTTCGAGTTCAGATCCAAACCATACAACTATTGGAGTAAAACATAAGTTTTTATTTAATTTGTGTGTGCCGAAAGAGATGCGTTCGCTGGCCTATATTCATGATGCGCTTATTATGATCTTGGAACATTCATATTATAACATCACTTTTCCCCACCTGAAAAACATTTGTGAAAAAAGAAGTCACAGAAAACTCTTCAATTTCTCATAAACCTCTAGTACCTACTTGTCCTAAAATCAACTGTCTGAACGAGTCTTATTCATCTTTTTAAAGCATACATAATATTTACAACAAAAAAATATATTTTATCTATTATATATTTCAACATTTCCAGGCCACAGCTTCTGAACTTGTATATGCGGACCTCAGCTTGGTGCACGGAGACAATCAACCAATAAAACATGAAGAAGCGACTTACGCCAAAATAATTGGGGTATTAAAACCAGTACATACAAATGTAAAAAGTAAATAGTTAAATAGCAACAATTGTTTTACTGATAATCTTTCATCTCTTTGTCTTAAGGTGAATGCTCCAACCAGCCCGCGAAATTCAAATTTTCTTACGTTTTTTGCAATTTGCAGGCCAGTGCTAGGTTGTATGTTGATTAACATATTATTCGCGGCTGCAAGACATATGTATTTACAGAATTATAATCATCAAAATCATCGATACAACGCTCTAAGTTCATAAAGCTCTAGGAATTACTTTTTCTGTTTTTCTTTTTGTTCCTACGCCTTTTTGAACTTGGATGGTTGTATTGGTGATTTTGATGATTATAATTCTGTAACTACATACGTTTTACAGCCGCGAATATTTTAATCAACAAGCAACCTAGCAATGGCCTGCAAAATGCAAAAAACGCAAGAATTTTTGAATTTCTTGGGCTGGTTGGAGCATTCACATACATCTCGAAGTTAAGGAAAAACTCTAAACCAGAGGCAGACCATCTAACAGGCCCAGCGCATCAGCATTTTTGTCGTGATAACTTCTTATAAATCGATGAACGCCGGCTGCACGCATGAAAAAGCATGACTCATTGTCACATTCCGCCTGAGCCGAGCGTGCAAGCGAGAGCCCGGAACAAATGATAGAGAGGCACGATTGGTCTAAAGCAATCGGTTGACGCATTATCTATCTCTCTTCCACTCCACCGGCCGTTGCGTCCGAGTAGAGAATGCCTTGTTGCATTAAGGTGGAAGCTCCAGGGTAGCCCGCGAAATTCAAATATTTTTTGCAATTTGCCGGTCAGTGTGAAGCTGTATGTTGAACAAAATACGGTTCGCGATCTTAAAGAGCATTTATCTAAAGGATTATAACAACAATAAAATAAGTTGTATGAACTTAGAGGGTTATATTGATAATTAAAATGGGTATAATTGTATAGATAAATATGCGTTACGGCCGCGAATCGTATTTTGTTCAACATACAGCTTCACACTGACCGGCAAATTGCAAAAAAACATAAAAATATTTGAATTTCTCGGGCTACCCCACCGACGCACGCTTCCACCTTAAGAGTGTGTATTCCGTCCACTAGCGCCGCCAATCGTTTTTTATTAATTGTGGTAAATTTAAGACACGTAGATAAAAAACCGCTCTGTAGTGTATCGAAGAAATGTATCTATTATTTTTTGACAGCTATTTTTAATACATAACTCATGGCTAAATAGCCAAAACGGCAATTATTGCTAAAAGTGGCCACTTTTAGCAAAAATATCGACTTTGGCAACTATTTATGTTCTAAAGTACAAAACATAACTCTCAAAAAATAATAAATACATTTCTTCAGAACACTACAGAGCGGTTTTTTATCTACGTGTCTTAAATTTACCACAATTAATAAAAAACGATTGGCGGCGCTAGTGGGCGGAATACGCCCTCTTAAGTGCAGATTTACATGGGCAGCCATGTACCACTATTGTGCTTAAAGTCTATATTAATAAAAAATAAAAGAGACTGTTTTCTTATGACGTTATCACATAAAATTATCGTCCGTAAGCCGACTTCACAAACAACCAATTTTTGTATCTAAAAGTAAAGTACTGTTCAATATGTGCATGGTCGTACGGATCTCTGAATGCGCTAGCAACTTGTTCGAGCAACTCTCCATTTCAATAGAAAAAAATGCTTTTTGTTTAGACCTTTTATCCGTATATTACCAACATATTCATAAGCTGTATCTCAAAGTGTTTGTATCCTTGTAACTAAGATTTTTATTAGTTACTTGCTTAAATTTATACAAGTTTTAATGTATTGAATACATTGAAACAATTTATATAACTTAAGAATTTTTCAAATCGGTTTATAAATGACGGAGTTAAGAGGTAACAAACATAAAAAAATACAACTTAATTGCGAACCTCCTCCTTTTTGGGAAGTCGGTTAAAAAGGAAAAAAATTGTTATCAAAGCTACGATAGATGAAAGCTACGATAGTTCTAAAATATTGGATTTGTGTTTAACTGCAGAAAAAAATAAGGATTTAGAAAGTCCAAATGATAAAATATGATACTTATTTTGTAAGTAGGTTGTAAATAACATTAAACGTCAATATTTTTTGGTAATTTTAAACTAGATGAGGCCAGAATAATAATCAACAGTTTTTCATAATACTATCTAACACAATTCAGATATTTGACTTGCGACAGACACGTCTAGATTTGCAAACGAGCGTGCTAGCGCAGTTCACGACAGAGTTTGCAGGACTAACTATAATAATAAACGTCGTAGTCCACGGAGCTACGTCGTAATCCATGGAGCTACGGCGTAGTCTACGGAGCTACAGCGTAGCAAATAGAGCTACGGCGTAGCCCACAGAACTATTAGCGTAGCACACTCAGTTGCTCACAATATTGCATAGTATTACTTTTAGGGATTACTCAGCTTTCGCGGCAAACAAGTATAAAATGAGGACAAATGTGTTATTATCATGCGAATGCTTATCTGGGTTTTTCTATCTATAATATGTATGTATTTACAAAAAAAAACTGTATAAGTAGTTTATCAGCCATCTCGTTACCATAACACAAGCATTAGGTTGCTTAGCTTGGGACTATATGGCGTTGTGTGAAATGTCCAAGGATATATTATATTATAATGCTATAGAGTTCAGCGCCGTCCTGCCGCGTATAGCGCTGTTTGCCGCATTCAGCGTCGAACGCGGCGGAACAGCGCTGTACATGGCTGGTTCTCGACTCCTTGTGTGACACTGGCATAAATTCAAAGATTCAAAGCATTTATTTCAAATTAACCATTTACAGGCACTTTTGAAATGTCAAGGTCGGTCAGTCAAAAACATGAGGCTATTTGCACGTTTCAAAGCGTAGATCTCTATGGAGAAGAACGTGCAAGAAACTCCACGGACACTCTTTAAATCATGTAAAAAAATCTTAGTTACATGTACTTGTTTCTTCATGTGAAGACAACGCAAAATAAAAATGACCAGAGAGATGCCCAGTCTCAACTGACGGCGCCCGTTCACGAACCTGACGCATGTATCGGCACCATTCAACTCAACCATTTTGAAGGGAACCGAATGATCCAACATACGCGCCACGATCAGCGAAACATTTGAGTGAGCATGACATGATCTCAATCACCATGCTCGTTCATGTCAAACAAGTAAAATTTATTATAACTAATCACATATATACTATGTAAATGGCCCAATGGTACTCACACCTCACACTTACAAAATTTGAAAAATGGTTCTACTTTACACAAAACTATGGTTGTCAATGACCAAGTAATGAAAGATAATACAAGCAATTTCTTTCTTATTACAAGACAGACATTCTTGTAGAGAAAGAATAAATAAATTATTGTATTATAAAGAGTACAAAACCAAAAAAAAGAAACAAAACAAAAAAGAGGGTGAGGCTCTTACATGAAAACCTAACTAGTGGAAACCTGCGTCTGTGACTGTGGAGCAGTACCGGCATTTAGCCAAGCATGTCCAGTTTATAATAATTATGCTTTACTACATAGTGTGCGTTATAAACATGCTTTAAATTTTCTGAATATCAACTGGTATTTTGTATATATTTACTTTATAGAATATTGTGTCAAACTAATCGAAATAGTAAACATAACATGACGTATGTAGCAGTCACTTTTTTAGATAAGTGTCTAAATGCACTATGCCGAAGGTACGCGACCGAAGTTTGGCATGATTACGCCTGCAATGTTATTTTATTTACTGACAACACATTATGCCGAAATAGGCTTGTTACCTGAAAAAAATCTAATTAGTCCGTCAGTTAGATTATCAAAAAATATTTGACCCGTGTTTTTTCTTTTGTTACGGGAACCAAAATTGACGCAGTTACGACGCTTTTAAAATTCTCAATACGTAAAATGGGGTGAATAGAAATCGCGGGGTGAATAGAAACAAACTTGGAAGTTTGATAAAGTTGTCTCTAGTGGGTCTATAGGCTATTGGCGAATATTTATTTCTACTATTTATTACACGGCAACATTTTACCTTTATACTGGCTACCCACAAATAAACGTCAAGTGTAATGACATAAAGAAAAATGCGGTTAAATTGAACGTGTGCTAACAAGTGATTTTAGGCTGTGTAAAACTTTTTGCTAAACTTAAGTTTTTCAGAGTTATCTCCTATCTTTGTGTATTTAAATAGTTGAGTTTATCATCTTTTACGGATAGAAAGGTGAGCGTCAATATTCAACTGTATCTTTCTTATTTAAAGTAAAATCAGGATGTTTACACTTTTCCCTGAATTTGAGGTGAATGTATACGAGTGAGGGGTGATTAGAAACGCCTTTAGGGTGAATAGACACTTAGAAAGGGCTGAAAAGATACGAGTGAGGGGTTAATAGCAACGAAACAGGGGTTAAAAGAAACATGATTTTTAAGGTTGTCAATCGGTTGTCGCTTAAAAAAATAATCATACTAACACTATAAACATATACGTTTATCTTTCTGGCTGTCTGTCTGTTACGCTATACTAAACTGCTCAACCAATTTGATTAAATTTGATATGGAACTTGAACTCGAAACAAGGACATCTAAGGCCTACTGTTTATCAAATCGGTTATCACGTATATATACGAAATCAAAGTCAGACAAAATGTAGCCTACGTCTTTCTTCGAGGTTCAAGGTTACTCTGTACCAAAATTTCATCAAAATCGGTTCAGCAGATTAGCCGTGAAAGCGTAATAGAGAGACAGACATACAGTCAGATAGATAGAGTTACTTTCACATCTATAATATTAGTATGGATTTGTGTCTTTTGTTCAGCGAATACTTGTTATTTATTTTAAACAGGTACACCACATTGTGCGGTTGTGCTTACTACAACTTACCTACTTACAATAAAAATAAGTTTTGACAGCCCTAGCGTTTTATGTCTATTTACCCCTCTTTCGTATCTTTTGACCCCAGTTTCCAGGTAAATAGAAACGGCCTACATTTTCCTAAATAACAAATCATTAACGTATTTTCAACCGACTTCCCAAAAAGGAGGAGGTTATCAATTCGGTTGTATGTTTTGTTTTTTTTTTTATGTTTGTTACCTCATAACTCCGACAATTATGAACCGATTTGAAAATTTTTAGTTTTATCTGAAAGGATATACTTGCAGATTGGTCCCATTTAAATCATATCAAAATCGGTAACGAACTTTGGATTTTAAATCGAAATAGCTGGAATTTGACTATTTAGATGATTCTTTTTACATATTTTTTAACCGACTTCCCAAAAAGGAGGAGGTTATCAATTCGGTTGTAAGTTTTTTTTTTGTTTGTTACCTCATAACTCCGACAATTATGAACCGATTTGAAAAATTCTTGTTTTATCTGAAAGGATATACTTGCAGATTGGTCCCATTTAAATTTTATGAAAATCGGTTACGAACTTTGGATTTTAAATCGAAATAGCTGGAATTCGTCTACTTGGATGATATTTTTATGTCATCCAAGTAATCGAAATTGCGTATTTTGCTTTTCTGCGATTTTGCAGTGGTGTTGTTAGGTGTGGGGCCACTAAAAAGTGAAAAATAAAAAAACTTTTTACAAAAAAATAGAACCGACTTCCAAAAAAAAAAACACTACAAAGTAAAAAATAACTTTAGTTTCGGAAGTCGGTGTCAAAATACGAAGAAACTTACAAAAACACCGACTTCCGAAATTAAAGTTATTTTTTACTTTGTAGTGTTTTTTTTTTGGAAGTCGGTTCTATTTTTTTTTTTAAAGTTTTAAACATTAGTATTTGGTAAATTACAACGCGACTCACAATTACACAATGCTATAATAACAGCGTGGATAGAAAATATGTAAGAAAATCAGCTTGGAGCTTCAAAGTTGTATCTATTCACCCCATTTTACGTATAATTTTTACACCTTTATTTTTACACCTTCGCATAATTTTTAGTGAGTCGTGACGTCACGAGCCTCCACTTCCGAGTTTTGATGCGTTTTATCTTTGTCAATATTCATAGATTTACAAAAACAAAATTCTCAAACAAAACAAAAGTCAAATTTTCTCAATCAAATTTGAAGCTCTTGCTATCTATTGCACCAAAAAAAGCTTGTTTGGTTTTAGCCAGCTATTTTGGATTATTGGCTAATTAACAATAACTACTAGCGGTGCAGCGTTGTAGCTCGGTAACTAGGTAAAACTTGAATTAATAAAAAAAAAATGTAATGTAATTTTGATGAATATTATCACGAGCACCATCTCTTGATATCTTGCATGTATCATGTACACCATGTTCTAACAAATAAAACTTACTTACCTACTTACTTACTTACTGCCCTGTGATTTATGTTCGATAAGTTGGGTAATGTCATGATTTCGCTTTTCATTTTATCTCAGCTAGTCAGCTATCGGCTACTCCAACTAGCCGGCTACTGAATATTGGGACGGCAGCATTAAAATTATACCTAGTATGTGGCGGATTTCCCTTGTGCCGTATTCTAGCCAGCCCATAGCTAGTTTTCATGTTTATGGATAAATGCATAGCCGCGGCTATTTTGCTAATAGCCGCTATTTGGCAAGTTATTGGAATAGCTACCCATCACCCATCACTAATGCTTTGTAAGGTAAAAATACCGTCATAATATATATTTATACTAATATTATAAAGAGGTAAGATTTGTGTGTAAGTTTGTACGTAGGGGGTAATTTCAAGAACTATTGGTCCGATTTGAAAAATTCTTTCAGTATTAGATAGCCCATTTATCGAGGAAGGCTATAGGCTATATCTATACTAATATTTAAAAGAGGTAAGATTTGTTTGTAAGTTTGTAAGTTTGTATGTAGGGGGTAATCTCAAAAACTACTGGTCCGATTTAAAAATTCTTTCAGTACTAAGATAGCCCATTTATCGAGGAAGGCTATAGGCTATTTATCATCACGCTAAGACTAAAAGGAGCCGAGCATTAATGGAAAATGTGACGCAGACGAAGTTGCGTGGGTCAGCTAGTATCATATAAAATATAACTATTGCATGTTACTGTGATAATGACACTAAAACCAGTTTTTTAAAGTCTGTTAATATTTGTATGCCATTATGCAATGGCGGAATGTGTCTTTGCACTAAACTTATTGTACCATCTCTTTCTACCACATTTTATGCAAATAAATGATATTTGATTTGATTTTGACTATGAGTCATACACGTCTCGAAATCATTTTCTGTGTGGATGTGGCATATAATTAAATGTTTAATGTTTAATTATATTATTTATGTATATCTATTTCTTATTTGTATAAATTCCCATACTAACCCAGCAATGTTCAACTGTACCAATCAATCGATTAATTTCTTATAACTACAGCTAATTGTTTTTTATTATAGAATAGAATAACAATTAAATAAAATAATATTGGCAGTGCAGTGGAAAAATACATAGGTATTATTTTTGCCTGTAATTTATTTATTTATTTAACAATTTCAGCACAAAAAAGTACAGAGGCAGATTAATTAATGCCGTAGGCATTCTCTACCAGTCAACCTTTGGGTGATTCAATGCAGAAAATAGTGGTAGGTGCAATACGGAGAATTAAAAGCGATTAACAAACTTTGTTGACTGTACCATAAACGTAGGCGACGTTTGTGGAACCAGCATTATACTTCTAGCAAACACAGCCGATGTCGACTTTATTTTTATAAATGTCATACTTGCACCACTGACAGCTAAACCACAAACAATTTGGAAGAACCGTCAAAATCGACTACTGTCATTGTCAAACTCTATGGCTTTTCGTTTTTGGCGCACGCGGAAGTGAACATTTCGAGTGATTTCCTTTTCCTAAAAATTTCAAATCGTAACAAAAGTTTTGATTTATCGCAACAAAAATATTTTTGTACGTTTGATCGACGTTTTTTTATAAGTGTCGTGTGTTTGCGCGTTGTTTAAAATGGAGGTGACAGACTTAAACGATCTGCTTAATGTACGTTCGATCAAAATGGAGCAAGGAGATACTGGATTTGATGAAAACACCGTGGAATCTTCCAGCCCTCTGTCAATTATACCTCAATATGTTACCGAAACTGACTTAGGTAAGCTGATATTAGTTTATTCGTGCAATTCCACTGTTTTGTTTCTGTGCACCAACTTACGACCTTCAATAGTCAATGTTTTCCTTTTAGCATGTCTATCGATCTTTGTTTCTTAGTATTCACTTTTCATAGAATGTGTTTCCCTATAAATGTAAATTACACCTTAAGGATTTGTTTTTGTTCTAGTCGCAGTACAATGGGTAGAAAATTCTAAATATTAAAACATACAAAACCATGTATTATGAAGGTGGTTTGGTCATTTAAAGATCACATTGACTAATAGTTGTCTAGTATGTAGATTCACCTTGCCAATGGCTATAAACCAACATTTAATATTAACTTAAAAATAGGGGCCAATAAATTAATTTTAAGGCCACCAGAGGCAATATCGGTTATGAAGACACCATCCTCCTAGGTAAAACTCGAATGTGGTCTAGCGGTTTAGGCCCTTGCCTTGTGACCCAGTGGTTGTGGGTTCAAATCCCATGGAAAGCATACTTCGTAAACTTGTTTCCAGTCTGGCTAGAACATTGCAGACTTTAATCACCTGATTGTCTGATAAAAAGATGATTCCATGCTTTGGAAGCTTCGTGAACACATTCAGAAGAAGTTGGCAGTAGTATCATCACAGAGCGAATGTTTTCCAGTTGCCTATTCATAATTATTGTGTATAATATGTAGGTATAGCTAGTATGCTAATATTATTCAATTGTTGTTAATTCTCCATATTGCACCTACCACTATTCTTTGCATCACCCAAACGTTGACTGGGAGAGAATGTCTATAGCATTAAAGTCTGCCATACTTTTTTAGTGCTGAAAGTGTTAAATAATTAAATATAAGCCGGTGGTCCCAGATGCCAAATGGTGGTCATTAGACCATGTCAGCGGCCCTTTAGGTGGTTTAGAAACTGACACTAGGATGTGAAGGGTTGTTAGAACTTACTGCCCACACAAAAAGAAAAAGAAAAAACTGAGAGAGGCCACCCATATGAAATGGCTGAACATCAACCTGTATTATATTTACTACTTCAATGTTTTCTAAATTGAACATAAACAGGTATCTACAATTGTTAGGCTCCAAGGTGGAGAAGGGTCACTCAGGATAGACCACAGTGGAGACTGTTGGAGGAGGCCTATGCCAAGAGGCACGCTGAGATAAGAGACATTTTGTAAGACACAAATGTAAAAAAAAAGGAAAAAAAGTGTAATCCATCTCTAATCACAGATTAAAGAGCTTTTTTATTTATTTATTAAATTGTTAGGCCCATTGTGCAGCTATAATCACGGATGGCTAATGTAGCCATTAGTTGTTCAAGTGTACCACCAGTACACTGGTATTATTAATATTATTTTTACTGAAGGGCCATGCTCTTGATTAGAACAAACAAAATGTATCAGGAATATATTAAATTGCAACTATTCGAGAATTTCGAGACAATGTCGGAAAACTGAAATTTAATGGACAAGCTGTTTAGAAGTAATGGTGCTTGCATATGGTGGCAGTAGCTTGAGCAAACAAAGGGCTGGCTACTTGTGTCTCTCTTCACTAAAACAAAACAATATTTAAACTGGTAGCATGTGGGCTTCGCAGATCAGCCAATTTTTTTTTGTTTAAATTCTAATTTTGTTTCCTCAAAGTGGCACAAAATGTATTAAATCAGGTTATGCATACCTGTTTCCAGGAGATGTGGAGCGGTTTTGGCTGTTAAAGATGGACATTTAGTTCAAACAAAAACATTACATACAGGCAGACATAAAACTTAACATAATAATAAACTGCATTATTTTATCAAATAGTCTACATTACATAGTACCTAGATCTGTCATGCTTTGTTGGGTATGCCATATGTGTGCCTCGGCTATTGCACACAAATCCGTGCAGGACGGACGCTGAAGTACGCCTGCCTCTTTGTCGCCTCGCTGATGCCTACAACACTCACTTTATGAGACTTGATGTATTTACTCTTTCCAAACATTGTTTCAAGGCAAGAGCAATAGTTACTAAATTCTTAAGTATATTATATTTTCTCTTTCTTATTTTTCTTTATAGTCATTCACACTCTGTTTCTTTTAACTCTTTTTGTGAATTCATGGACAATGGTATGGGTGTAGTTAAAAATAGAATAGGTTATGTAAATTTATTTCCAAGTACTGTACTAATTTAAGACTCTTTAGTTAAGCTTGGCATGTAACTGTTTTTTGTCCTTAATTAATAAAATAATGTTTTAGGACTAATGCAGGCTGGTGGAGAAATATTACAAACACCTCTGGCTGTGTTCTCTGACACTCCAGACGAGGATGACACAATGCAGAGCACAGAAAGCAGTGGTAAGTTATATGACATGTACCTTTAGATATTTCGCAATGGCCGTGGTTGTACTACTCCTTAATTAAATCATTGCATTTTTAGGGTTCCATACCCAAAGGGTAAAACGGGTCCATCCGTCTGTCACCAGGCTGTATCTCATGAAACTTAATAGATAGACAGTTGAAAATTTCACACATGATGTATTTCTGTTGCAGCTCTACCAACAAATAAGTACTAAAAAACAGATGAAATAAATTTTTAAAGGCACTCCCATACAACAACCGAATTTTTTTTGCCTCTATTGGTATAATGTGTGTTTTTGTGGCAGTGGTACGGAACCCTTCGTGCGCGAGTCCGACTCGCACTTGGCCTGTTTTTTTTTTTTCTTAAAACAAGCACAAATTGTTACGCTGTTTTGTTAGACTAAGTTAGTCTTGGAAATTTGCTTAATGTGAGCCTGCTGGGGTCTCATAAGTTGTAATCTACCAAAAAAAAAACCGGCCAAGTGCGAGTCGGACTCGCGCACCGAGGGTTCCGTATAAACCTGTAGGTATATATTATAAGAAAAAGTTGCGATTTACGCTTTATGACGTATTAAAAAAAACTACTTACTATATCATGTTCAAACCAATTTTCGCTGATAGTTTACATGGTAATTATATATAGTAATTATAGATAAAATACATCATATTTTTTTTTAGATTTATCATTCCCCTATTTTAGAAGTTACGGGGGGGGGGGACACATTTCACCACTTTGGAAGTGTCTTTCTCGCAAACTGTTCAGTTTAGAAAAAAAATATTTCAGATACCTCAATATCATTTTTGAAGACCTATCCATAGATACCCCACACGTATGGGTTTGATGAAAAAAAAAATGGTTGAGTTTCAGTTCTAAGTATGGGGACCCCCAAAATTTATTGTTATTTTTCTATTTTTGTGTGAAAATCTTATTGCGGTTCACAGAATACATCTACTTACCAAGTTTCAACACCATAGTTCTTATAGTTTCGGAGAAAAGTGGCTGTGACATACGGACGGACGGACAGACAGACATGACGAATCTATAAGGGTTCCGTTTTTGCCATTTGGCTACGGAACCCTAAAAACCGACGCTTCCTTAAAAATATGCAGTGATGGAGAAGTCCATGTGCAATAATACTGTCCTTAGGTCATCAAAGAGGAAAAAAGAAGATTTCTTGGCAACTGAAATATAAAGCGCACAGCAAGGGAGTGGAACTCTCTGCCTACGTCTGTGTTTCCGAACGCTTACAACCCTAATCTCTTCAAAGTTAGAGTGAACAGGCTCCTTCTGGGTAAGCTCGCTCCATCGTAGACTTTGTCACTGTCATCTCTGACCAAGACTAGAGTCAAGATCCAACACATCTCAAAAAAAAGAGGTGACAGTACTTCACCTAATGGGAGTCTCCTCACTAATATATGCTTTATTGAAGAGATTGTCATGCTATTCCATGCTCAATTATATTACAGATGAGGTAATCGTTCAGCTAATGGACATAAGGACTAATTTGTCTCGACTCCGAGCAATGCTGGAGAGAAGGCTGGGTTTTGATCTCACAGATTACACATTCTGGCTGCAAAATGCTAAAATGGTAAGGAATATTAACTTGATTTCACACCTAAATGCTTGGTTAGTAAAGAAAGCCCTAAAAAAGGGTTGACTGGTAGATAATCTATAAGTCCACCTCTGTACAGTGTAAAACAAATAACTAAATGTTTTTTTTAATATAAATAACTAGCTTTTGCTATCTATACTAATATTATAAAGCAGAAGAGTTTGTTTGTTTGTTTGTTTGTTTGGTTGAACGCGCTAATCTCAGGAACTACTGGTCCGATTTGAAAAATTCTTTCAGTGTTAGATAGCCCATTTATCGAGGAAGGCTATAGGCTATATATCATCACGCTAAGACAAATACGAGCGGAGCAGTAATGGAAAATGTGACGCAGACGAAGTTGCGCGGGTCAGCTAGTAACTTTATACGCGGCAAGTCCCGTCTTATCCAGCGCCCGTAGGAATTTCGGGAAATCCTATCTTTCAAGGAATGCACCATCCCCTACGCTCCCTAAGGAACCTACAAGCCAAATTTCAGCGTTCTACGACCAGTAGTTCCGGCTGTTCATTGTCTGTCATTCACTAAAAAAGTCAGTAACGAAAGAATTGTACACATTAGAAGTCTTTAACGTCGAACAATCCTCTTTCACACCACTTTTGCTCAATGGAGTGCCTCTAAGTCGTGTTACAAGGTTTAAATATTTAGGTCACATGATGATAGAAAATGTTAGTGACGATGAGGATGTTGAGAGGGAGCGCAGGGTTTTGTCGGTTCGTGGTAATATGCTGGCACATAGATTCGCCAGGTGTACGGCGCCTGTCAAAATTACGCTGTTCAAAGCGTATTGTCAGGCGTTTTACACCTGTGGCTTGTGGGCCAGTTTTACACAAAGGACCTATAACGCCTTGCGTGTCCTTTATAACAACATTTATAGGTCGCTGTTCCGCCTCCCTCGATATTGTAGTGCATCCGGCATGTTTGCAGACGCGAGTGTTGAAGGCTTTCACGCGTTGATGAGAAAGAAAGTGGCGTCTGTTGTAAGGCGGGTTCGAGGGAGTCGAAATAGTGCCCTTAAGTGGATAGGAGAGAGAACTGACACTGTTCTTCTTAAAAGGTTCACCGAACTTCATGTTCGGGGAGTTAGATAAGACATTGTTCACATTTAGTTAATTAATTTTATTATGGACTTGTTTGTCTGAAAATAAAGGATTTTTATTTTTTTTATTAGAATAACTTTGCTTTAACTTTTGCTACTTTTTTTACAGCTAGAAAACCACAAGACCCTAGTAGAACAGTGCATAAGGGGAGAAGGGGTGGTCCAGGTGAACATTCAGATCCGAGCATCTGAGAGGAAGATCAATATCCTGGATGTGTTGAAACCTGACGAGGAACTGGTACAGCTGCCCAATCAAATGGATGATGATTGTGAGTACACCCATAAAACTCTTTGAAAAAGTTCCCTATACATACAAGCTTTTATTTAACTTCTTGTAATATAATAATAATGTAGTCTTTTTAACCCAAAGGTTGACTGGTAGAGAATGCTTTGTTGCATTAAGTCCGCCCATGTAACACTATGGTGCATAAAGTTTAAATAAATAAATAATTATTTAATTTTTTCTCACTACAAATTACACAGAAAATGTTACAGACACACTTTTATAATTAACTAGCTTTGTCCGCGACTTCGTACGCGAATACCCCATTTTATTCCGTTCCCGTAGGAATCTCGGGAAAACGTCTCTTAGTGCTCCACTACGGAATGTAGGGGGGAAGCTACATTCCAAATTTCAGCTATTTATGATTAGTAGATGCAGTGCGTTGTCTGTCAATCGCTCAGTAACGGATGAATTTTATATACCGCGTGTATCTGACATCGACGCACAAACGATTTCCATGGGTCCAGGGCATGATTCTGGACACCCTAGTGTTCGAATTTTTCGTCGGTTCTTTTCTCATTTTTTCATTTTTTTCAAGAGTACCACTAATAGGTATCAGCTCAGCTGAGCTTGATATCTATTTGTGGTTTTATTCAGATTGCTCTTTTTAGTGAAAGTAGTTAATTAATAATTTTTTTATTAAAATACTCATTGGGTTAGGTCAGAATAACGATTATGAGCAGTCTAAAGTAAAATACCCTTGAAAAAAATGAAAAAATGAGAAAAAAGCCGACGAAAAATTCTAAGTCTAGGGTGTCCAGAATCATGCCCTGGACCCATGGAAATCGTTTGTGCGTCGATGTCAGATACACGCAGTATTTAATAGGATTTGTGGAAACAAACGTTAAGCCGTTGGTCCCGGCTGTCATTTGTAGATCTTTGGCAGTCGTTACGTATTTTCAGAAGCCAGTAAATCTGACTTGTCTTACATGAGAAGTCCCATGTTACCCAGTTAATGGGTTGTGGAGGTCTGGTAGGCAGCCGCTCCACATAAAACACTGGTATTCAGCTGACTCCGAATTGACTTGAAGCCGACCCCAGTATAGTTGGGAAAAGGCTAGGCAGATGATGATTAGGATTTGTGGAAGACTGGTGCCTAAACTAAGTTTTTATTACAAGACCTGTATATTAGGTCACCAGTAACAGTTATTAGTATACACGATACCATTTCAGTGGTCTTACAACCGCAGCCCACATCATCTATCCAATGACTACTACACATTCAATATAAAAATTATGTTTATGATCATTTGAATTAGGTGTTAAAAAAAACATAATCATGACGAATGACGTAGAGCAAGCGCAGTCCGAGGCTTGTTCCAAGGACGGCGCGGAATCAAACAGTGATATTAGGACTGTTTTACACTAAAATAAAACAGTCATTATGTGCCGAAAGAAAGACACAGCGTTAGGATGAAGATGCTGTCTATGATTCTGGCTTCTAGGAGCATAAATATTGAAAAACATACCTGATTCTCTATGGTTTTCTGTTGTTACCTCTCAACTTCCTGCAGGGGGCGCTATTGCTGCTTCCCGCGCCCGACCATTGGGGTTCTCATAGTGTCTTCATTCACCAGCAAGGCCCTTGCTCTAACGCTGTGTCTTTCTTTCGGCACATAATGACTGTTTTATTTTAGTGTAAAACAGTCCTATTATATGCCTAGCCGAAAGACACAGCGTTAGGATGAAGACTTGTTTGATATCTGCTGGTGGAGGTAACTATAAACGCTATGTGAAATAAATTAATGAGTTAGGAATGATGGAATTTGTTTTAGATTTAAACAATAAAATCATCCTTCCTAATAAAATAATAAAAATAGGTAGGTACTATATAATCATTTAGAGTAATGAACAATTTGGTATTTCAAATACTTAAATAATTTGAGATATTACCTTTGGCACATAGAAGTGATTATTTATTAAAATCCTGAGAAGTTTGGTCTTAACAAATCTTCCCTTTCATTATTTGAATTGTTAATTATTTCTCTACAGTAAAACTTTCTGAAAGTCTTATCACTCCTCCAGTTCCCCCTTGCTAATATTTCATCTATGGCTACATTCTCCCACCATCCCTTGGATGCTACTGCAGCTCTGATGCTTCCTGGAGTAGCTTCTAGGTTTATTTCTTTAAATATAGATTTAATCCATCCAGCTATTAATGTTCTTGTAGCTGGTTTTATGTCACCTTTTATTGAAACAAATATACTAGTTACATTACTATTAAGGCGTCTATTTTGTGAAGTTTGAATTAATTGTTTAATGTGTCTTAACGGACAAATATTAGCATCTGGGTGTTTTAATAAGGACCATCCGGACTGTCTATAACTACTTGAGTCGGTTTTTGAACTAAATTTGGGCCAGAATAAAATTCTTTCTCCCTCTTCTTTGAAATTGTCCTGAGATATATGCAACAAGGTAAGATCATGTATTCTTCTACCTGATGCTAACAATAAAATAATTGCAGTTCTTCTGGAAATATCAAAAAGTGAATTTGTGCTTGGAACCGTCTTCAACCAGTTGAATAATAATTTTATGTCCCAGATAGGAGGTTTAGAAAGCTGAGGCTTTGCCAATGCTATCGCTTTTAAGACTTGTTGAATAAAGAAATTTTTAGAAAGATTTTCTACATTTGAAGCACAAAAGGTAGAAATAGCTGATTTATGTAACAAAATTGTGTTAACTGAAAATTTTCTTTTTAAATGCAGATCTGCTAAAAATCTTGCAACATCTTTGCCCTCAGGATTTTTGTGATTAATATTATTAATGGTACAAAATGATAGCCACCTTTTAATAGGGGCTTTGTAAGTATTTAAGGTGCTTTTGCGCCAACTATTACTTAATAAATTAATTTCATCCCTACTCCAGTTTGTTACTTGGTCTGACCACCCCCAATTTTCCAAGCCTGGAGGGACAACTTGTCCACTTGTGGGGGACAGTGTCCAGTCGATCGATCTATCAGGTTCTTCCGTAGATCTGATATTAGCATTGGGTCTGATAAGGCCCTGGCTTTGAGATCTGTCAGCCAAAAGCACTGATCCCACTGTGGTGCTATTAGTATGTAAGTTCCTTTGGCTCGGTTCAGATGATCCAACACCCGAGGGATCAGGTTGGGAGGAGGAAACACCCAGCCCAACTGAAAGTTCCAATCTTGACTGAAGGCGTCGCAAAAAATTGCTGACCCATCTGTTGAGTCCCAAGTTACGTACTGTGGAACCACTGCGGTTTGTTTTGATGCGAACAAGTCTACGTCTGGGACGCCCCAGTTTCTGAATATGACTTTCTCGGCTTGGGATTGTAGTTGCCATTCGGGGACAGGTTTTCCTCTCGAGAGACGGTCTGCAATCCCGTTTAACCTCCCCGGGAGGTATGATGCCGACAGCGTTATGTTGTACTGCTCGGTTAGTTGAAGGAGCTTGTTTGTAAGGCCCAATAGGGCTAAAGATCGGGTGCCCCCCTCGTTCCTTATGTAAGCTATGAGGGTCCGATTGTCGGACTGCACTAGAACATGTGCATCCTTCATGTTTGCACCTTGTTTGACTAAGGCTGCATACACCGCAAACATCTCCTTCACCTTGGAATGCCACCTTAGCTGGCTGCGATTCCATTTGCCTGACAACATGATGTTGTTCAGGTGTGCTCCCCAGCCCGCGTCCGCCGCGTCTGTGGTGAGAAAGTGGGTAACCTTGGGGCTGTGCATTGCTTTTGCACTTTTGCCTACATTTTCTAGCCACCATTGTAACTCTCGAGTCACTAGAGGTGGTAATGCCTTCTTGTGCCTTGGTCTGCATCCTCTGAACGATTTTAGAAAAATCTGAGTTCGGCGACAGTGAAGACGACCTTTTGGAGTTGCCAAGTTCGCGAAATTTAGCACACCCAGTAGTTTTTGAATTACTCGGAGGCAAGACACTTTGTTTTTTAATAAAGTCATGGTTAATTTTTTTATGTTTTGAACCTTTTTTACAGGTAGAGAAATTAGTTTTGTTTGTGTGTTCCATGCTATGCCCAAATATTCTATTTCCTGAGTTGGGGTGAGAACTGATTTTTGATAGTTTACATGCCAACCCAACTTTTCCAGAGTATCTATTGTTGCTTTGGTGTGCTCTATTAATTGTGTTTGACTTTGACTGGCTATTAAAAAATCGTCTAAATATACTATTATTCTTATACCTTGTCTCCGAAGGATTTCAGCAATCCAATTGGTCACTGATGCGAAGGAGTGAGGAGCTGATGAGAGACCGAAAGGCAAGGCTGTTAACTGTAGCACTTCGCCTCCAATTATTATGCGCAGAAAACGCCTGTGGGTTTCTTTTATGCTCAAGTGAAAATAAGCTTGATGGAGGTCGATTTTTGTCATCCAGTCTCTGTCCTGTAGGAACTGAATCACATCCAGTCGAGAAATAAGCTGGAAATGCCGAGTCGAGACATGAAGGTTTAGACTCTTTAAATTGAAAATGGGACGTATCCCCCCATCTGCTTTTTTGACTAAAAACATTTTTGAATGAAAACCCGGAGTTATGTTTAGCGGTTTCTCTAAGATACCTGCTGCTTTTAACTGTTCTATGACTTCTGTCATTTTCTTTGATTGTTTTGTTGCAAACTTGTATAATACTCTTTTGTAAGGGTAGTGTAAAGGGGGTTTTGTTAAGAATGGTATGCGACTCTCTGTTATTGTTTTTAAAATATATTGACTGGCCCCCAGTTGTTTCCATGCTTGAACATGGAATCTCAGGCAACCCCCTTGAAATATCCTGCTTTGGTTGTCATTTCTCTTTATTAATGTTAGAGGTGTCTTGGGAGCCTGTACGACGAAAGGAATGTTTTTTATAATTATTTTTAGATTTTTTATCCGAGTTAGACTTATTTTTCTTAAAATTGGTTTTAAATGATGGCTTGAAATTTCTAACATTCATCTGGTTATTATTTGTGAATTTCTTTTTGTCTTTTATATAACTTGGCATATTAAGCCATACCTGGGAGCCTCCTAATGAATCAACCAGAGGGATGAGCGCTTCCCTATTGAATAGATGCTCTGCACTGGGTGGAATATTTTGTAGTGCTAACTTAAGGTTGACATTATTTACTTCTTTAAGTATGCGGTCACGCCTAATTTCAATACATTCTGCTCGCTTGCCGCATATGATTTGCATACAAGATTCCATATTTTTGTATGATGGAGATGTTGGACCAAACTTTTCTGAAAACATATCACATAGTGTGTTTGCATTGAGTTCTGTTTTGGAATTAGCAGCCCAATTAACAATGTCTTGTAGACCGGTTTTTAAAAGTTGTCTATTTTCCAAAACTGCGTTTGACAGTCCCGCTAACAGTTGTTCCGTACTAGCTAAATAGTCTGTACCTTTATTAAGATGACATAGTTCCTCGTTTAACTTTAAACCTATGAAACCTGGAGTCGCTATATGTGCTTGCAAATCCTTTTTATATCTAATGCCTTTCCAGGCCTGCGAATTAAACTGCTGAAGATTGTTTAACTCAGCTAATTTTTCGGGGTCAGCTACTGGAATAATCTTAGATTCATCAAAGCTTATTTTTAAATCCCCCAAACACATATTTTTACTAACCGACGGTTTATTTAAAAATTGACTACTAGAATTCCCGGCATCGCAACGGCCGCCATTATCTTTAGTATTGTTGCAATTTGCGCTAATTGCAGAGAAAATCTGCGGTATTTGCGCTACACAGTTCGACAGGTAGGAGACTTGGTTAATTAATGTATCCATACGAGGATCCGAACAGGTTTCGACCTGCTTGTACCTGCGCCTCTTAGACCTCTTGTTAGGCGGAGGCGAGGCAAAACCCTCCTCGTCTTCCGAAGACGAGGAACTGCTTTGAGATGAGCTCGAGCTCGTAGCTCTTCGCTCTCCATCCGGAGCTGCGATCTGAGCTACAGGTTCAGGTACCGGATCCTCAGAGTTCATAATGAAGGTAGGTAGGTACTTACCCGACTCGCCGTCGAATACTCAACACTACCGAAACACTGAATATAACTATAATATTCGGATTTATGATACTGAAATACTATTTTCGAACCGAAAACAATTAAATTATAATAATTTAATAGGATTTTTGGCAGTTTTTCTAACTTGCAAAAACTTTTGCTCCGTACGCGACAAAAATCATAAACGCTATGAGAACCCCAATGGTCGGGCGCGGGAAGCAGCAATAGCGCCCCCTGCAGGAAGTTGAGAGGTAACAACAGAAAACCATAGAGAATCAGGTATGTTTTTCAATATTTATGCTCCTAGAAGCCAGAATCATAGACAGCATCTTCATCCTAACGCTGTGTCTTTCGGCTAGGCATATAATGTTTTGATACTTAAATATCATAAATATGGTATTTCATAATTCTAATGCGTTATCTATAAATTTTTATTAGGGTTCCGTAGCCAAATGGCAAGAACGGAACCCTTATAGATTCGTCATGTCTGTCTGTCTGTCTATCTGTCTGTCCGTCCGTCCGTATGTCACAGCCACTTTTCTCCGAAACTATAAGAGCTTTGCTGTTGAAACTTGGTAAGTAGATGTATTCTGTGAACCGCATTAAGATTTTCACACAAAAATAGAAAAAAAAAAACAATAAATCTTGGGGGTCCATATTAACAACTGAAACTCAAAAAAATTGTTTTCGTCGAACCCATACGTGTGGGGTATCTATGGATAGGTCTTCAAAAATTATATTGAGGTTTCTTATATGATTTTTTTCTAAACTGAACAGTTTGCGAGAGAGATACTTCCAAAGTGGTAAAATGTGTCCCCCCCCCCGTAACTTTTGGGGGCCGAGTCACCCGCGTCCGTAGGAGAATACCCTTCAGCGAATCCCTACACGTGGTCCCCGGGTGGTGCTAAACAGGTGACAATTAACCGCCTCCGTGGTCTAGTGGTTAAACCACCTGATTCAGACCCAGAGGTCCCGGGTTCGATTCCCAGCGGGGGTAAATTTTTTGCTCGGTTTGGTTGGTGGTAGGACTTGTTCTAAGTCCGCCTGGCAAGCTACCACCATCATGTCTAAGTCTGTCGCCATAACAACAATGTTAACAGCATTGTTGTGTTCCGGCAGTTAGAGGTATGATAGCCAGTTCCTCTGTGTAAGAGGATTCCGGGTGAAACTCGCTTCCATCTTCGGCCTAATCATCACTTTCCATCAGGTGAGATTTGGGCCAAGAGTTTCCCCGTTTTGCATAAAAAAAAAAAAAAAAAAAAAAAAAAATAACTTCTAAAATAAAAGAATAATAAATCTAAAAAAAATATATGATGTATATTACCATGTAAACTACCATCGAAAATTGGTTTGAACATGATCTAGTAAGTAGTTTTTTTTTCATACGTCATAAATCGTAAATCGCAAATTTTGCTTATAATATATACCTACAGGTTTGTATGGAACCCTCGGTGCGCGAGTCCGACTCGCACTTGTTGTACCTATTATCGAAATGTATTTAAAAAAAAATCGCGCCATGATGTAGTTTATGCCGGGTGCATTAAGTGGGCCGTCTTTGTAAGACGATTTAAAAGGCGCAGGATTTTACCTATATACATGGGTCAACTCCTGCTACTGAGTTTTAAAACAATTATCCCAAACTGATTGACCTGAAATTTTGCAAACACGATATGGTTTGGATGACTATGCACGATTGGACAAGTGTAGGTCGTGCGTATACGTAATTCTGAATCCAATTTGGCACTCCCAAAGATGCGGACCAATAATAAACTGTTTGAAGCTTTTTCAAATCTTACAGTTTTTTTAAATAAAGTTCCATATTGCATCACCTCATGAAGGGTTGAAAAAAAAATTGTCTATTTCTCACCACTAAAGAATACATTTTCAATTTTATTTAGACTAATTTCGAAATACTTAATACAAAAAAGATTTTTTTAAAGAATTTACAATAGGTATAATTTGGTGGCTGTGATAGTTGTCTAGAAGTTTTGACCCTATCCCCTGAACTAGGTGGTAACCTGTATCTCAGGGAAAGTGCTCACCTCGCCGCGTCTCGGTTTGAGCTGACCCTACATTGTAAATAACGAGAGACAGTCGGGTGACCGCGGGGCTATACGCTGTTCGTTCTGCCCGCAGTGCTGGAGCTGTCGGAGCCGCTGGGTGCGCCCGCGCCGCGCGCCGACGCTCCCGTGGTGTCGCACGCCGCCGCTGTCAAGTGGATGGTGGACGCGCAGTTCAAGAGCGAGCACCGCGTGCGCGTGCCCGACGACCCCGCGCAGTGGTCAGTATGAGCAGTGAGCAATGTAGCCCGCACAGAGGTGGACGTGGTGTCGCACGCCGCCGCTGTCAAGTGGATGGTGGACGCGCAGTTCAAGAGCGAGCACCGCGTGCGCGTGCCCGACGACCCCGCGCAGTGGTCAGTATGAGCAGTGAGCAATGTAGCCCGCACAGAGGTGGACGTGGTGTCGCACGCCGCCGCTGTCAAGTGGATGGTGGACGCGCAGTTCAAGAGCGAGCACCGCGTGCGCGTGCCCGACGACCCCGCGCAGTGGTCAGTATGAGCAGTGAGCAATGTAGCCCGCACAGAGGTGGACGTGGTGTCGCACGCCGCCGCTGTCAAGTGGATGGTGGACGTGCAGTTCAAGAGCGAGCACCGCGTGCGCGTGCCCGACGACCCCGCGCAGTGGTCAGTATGAGCAGTGAGCAATGTAGCCCGCACAGAGGTGGACGTGGTGTCGCACGCCGCCGCTGTCAAGTGGATGGTGGACGCGCAGTTCAAGAGCGAGCACCGCGTGCGCGTGCCCGACGACCCCGCGCTGTGGTCAGTATGAGCAGTGAGCAATGTAGCCCGCACAGAGGTGGACGTGGAGTGCTGAGTCCTTGGCGAAGACGCCCATCCTCTGGCGGCCACTGCCTAACGACGCTGCCCTATCTGTCCTGTTGCATCCTACAAATGTGACTAACCTCACTTCAGCCATGACGGATTGGTTCGAGGAGAGTTGGAGACATTTGCTCAGCAGTGGGACAAAATAGGCTGAAAAATTGTGTTTTAAGTTACTGTATAGCTGATATAGTACACACCACCCCTAGAGGCCGTCTGCACGAGCGAGATAATTGCGGCGATATCTCGTCTAGCCACGTATTTCTATAACAATTTGATGAACGTGTCTCCACACGGCAATGTTATCGCGGCGTTTCGATGAGTGAAAAAAAGTCAACTCGGGTCAATGTTCTCGCTCGTGGAGACGGCCACTTGTATGTACCTATGTATGTAAATCGGGTTGGTTTCCGCAACTCCACGACTAAGCGCGTATTTTGCGTGTAGGTGGGACAAATGTGTCATTCGAACCACCCCAGCTCCCCAAGGAAGGCCAGTAACGCCTTGGTGTTACCAACTATTGACGGCCCCTTAACTATGAGTGCACACAGAAAAGCCTGTAATGATGATAATCGCTGGCAGGTCGGTACAGCACGTGAAGCTGTGGATCCAGTGGGCAGTGCGGCAGTTCAACCTGACAGGCGTGAAGCTGTCTGACTGGAACATTAGCGGCGAGGAACTCTGCACCATCAACAATATGGACTTCAAGTACGTACCATCGCATTTAATTCTCCGTATTGCACTTACCACTATTCTCTGCATCACCCAAAGGTTGACTGGTAGAGAATGCCTATGGCAATAAGTCCGCCTCTGTACTTTTTTTTTGTGCTGAAAGTGTTAAATAAATATACCGCGTGTATCTGACATCGACGCACAAACGATTTCCATGGGTCCAAGGCATGATTCTGGACACCCTAGATTTAGAATTTTTCGTCGGCTTTTTTTCATTTTTTTCAAGGGTTTTTTTTTACTTTAGACTGCTCATAATCGTTATTCTGAACTAACCCAATGAGATTTTTAATAAAAAAATATTAATTAACTACTTTCACTAAAAAGAGCAATCTGAATAAAACCACAAATAGATATCAGCTCAGCTGAGCTGATACCTATTTGTGGTACTCTTGAAAAAAATTAGAAAAGAACCGACGAAAAATTCCAACACAGGGGTGTCAAGAATCATGCCCTGGACCCATGGAAATCGTTTGTGCGTCGATGTCAGATACACGCGGTATAAGTAACCTTCAAATCATACGCCCAATAATGTCAGGGTCGGCAGTCCAAACTGTACGCGAACATGGTTTATTTCCCTGCTCAAAGGGCAGGTTTGCCATGTAAAGACTTGAGGCACTTGTCTCATCATCCGCCGGCAAGGAAGCGCTTAGCTATCGACATTTTGCTCGCTGAAGAAAAGGACAGAAGATATAAGTCTCGTGTGAGTAAAAGAGACATGTAATTATAGTCGATAGCTGATCGAGCCGGCTCCTACCGCTAGTTGCTCGAACATGTGGATTTTAGAAAAATAAAACACACTGTATTATTACACCGTCTGACAGTGTCGCTAATGAGGATCAAATTATGGGAAGTAATGACACGTCATGTCTACCCCACATAACGCCATTTTTAACAAAAAACTTTTAAACTTTAAAAATAACAAATATTTGGTTAAATTTTCAAAAATCCATCGGGTCCGAAAATCTGCAAATGCATCATTGGATTTTTGATTCGGTTTTGTCAGAAATTTAAAAAGAAATTTGTAAAATAAAAAACTTTTTTACAAAAAAATACAACCGACTTCCAAAAAAAAAAACACTACAAAGTAAAAAATAACTTTAATTTCGGAAGTCGGTGTTTTTGTTAGTTTCTTCGTATTTTGACACCGACTTCCGAAATTAAAGTTATTTTTTACTTTGTAGTGTTTTGTTTTTGGAAGTCGGTTGTATTTTTTTGTAAAAAGTTTTTATTTTTCACTTTTCAGTGGTACCCCACACCTAACAACACCACTGCAAAATCGCAGAAAAGCATTACCTTCAAGGTCAACCTCATAGCCTCAAGGAATACTATTCTCTATCCATATGTACGTATAATTTTGAAAGAATTTTCTCTGAGCTCTTAATCTTTGAGGAGTTGTACCTTCCATCATCAGCTCATCCATAGGAAATCATCATCAAACGCAAATAATTGAACAAACTGTATGATATTGTCTGAAACGTAACAGTTATATGCTTATAAATTGAGTGTTCTTCTCGATTTCTTTGGGATCCCATCATCATATTATGCTGACTAGATGACCAGGGTACCAACTTGAATATGTACCCTAACGAACAAAAAAGAATTACGCAAATCGTATTAGAAATGTTAAAGTTATCGACATACTAATATACAAAGTATCGTAAAAAATATTTTTTACTTTGTAGTGTTTTGTTTTTGGAAGTCGGTTGTATTTTTTTGTAAAAAGTTTTTTATTGTAAAAAGTTTTTTATTTTTCACTTTTTAGTGGTAGGTACCTCACACCTAACAACACCACTGTAAAATCGCAGAAAAGCAAAATACGGGATTTCGATTACTTGGATGTCATAAAACTACGAGTATCATCCAAGTAGACGAATTCCAGCTATTTTGATTTAAAATCCAAAGTTCGTAACCGATTTTGAAAAAAAATTAATGGGACCAATCTGCAAGTATATCCTTTCAGATAAAACAATAATTTTTCAAATCGGTTCATAAATTGTCGGAGTTATGAGATAACAAACATAAAAAAAAATATTCAACCGAATTGATAACCTCCTCCTTTTTGGGAAGTCGGCTAGTGAGCACTTTCCTTTGGTTTGCCATGTGTTATTACTTCCCAGAATTAGATACTTAGTACCGACTTTCGGATGGTGTAATAATGATATGTTTTCTTCAACCGTTTCGCGATCTTGGCTAGAAATACCGATTAAAAAAAAAAAACAATATTGCAGTTTTAGTTTTCATCAAAATCGGGCTTGAGACTCCTTTCAGCGTTTTTCGATGTTCCTCATACTTTCGGATTTGTCCATCCAGGTACACTTTACCTACATACAACAAATTGGCCCTGTATACGCTGAAATACTCGAATAAAACAATAATTGTTTCCGATATTTGTATTGCTCACAATAAATCTCCTGTCTATTGATTTTAGAGAAAAAGTACCTTCAGACCCGGGAGACATATTCTGGACACACTTTGAGTTGCTCCGAAAGTGCAAGTTTATTGGTAAGTAAATATCGTCTGACTGGAACCCTAATTACTTTTCAAAAATAAAAATCACCTTAATCCGTAACAATCATAAAAAGTGAATGAAGATATATTACTGGTATCGTACATAATATGTCATTGGATTGGAGACTTTCAAATATCTTGAGACATAGTAACCTTACCTCCTGGGTAAGCTCGCTCCATCGTAGAGTTTGTATCATCTCTGACTTAGACTAGAGTCAAGAGCAAATCCATCCCAAATAAATAAAAAAAAACTGGATAAAATTGATCAACTGAATTTTCTTCTACAACGGTACGAATCAAAATCCTGTATTATTTAATCAGTCCATATAGTTTCGAGAGATTGTGAACGCGCAAAAATTGGTGACGTCTAGAATTTATCCATTTTGATAATAATAAATGTAAATTTGGCAACACGGCCTCTCATAGGTCAGTGTTGATGTGAGCTCATATTTACAGACTGTCAAACTTTCCCAATCAACCTTGAACCTAACGCTTTAGCGATATATTTAGTAATAGTAATAGTTTATTTGAAAAGTTGAAAATCTATTAAAGAAATTTGACAGATTGTTGTAGCTTGATGTGATGTACGCCATTGAGCTACGAATTAAATGGACCTCTCGTGATCCAATGTTGATAGGATTTTTTATATCATGGATCATGGACGAGTCTTCCGAATCTTTCTTCTTTTCTCGTATCAAGAAGTTGTTCTTTTGTCCATTCATACAGAAAGAACTAACTTAGTCGAAATATTTAGAAAAACTAAAATTAAGAAGTAAGATGAAAGTGCTAGCGAAGCGAACTCTAAAATATTAGCCGTACTTAGACTATGCATATACCGCGTGTATCTGACATCGACGCACAAACGATTTCCATGGGTCCAGGGCATGATTCTGGACACCCCAGTGTTGGAATTTTTCGTCGGTTCTTTTCTCATTTTTTTCAAGAGTACTACAAAGTATCAGCTCAGCTGAGCTGATATTATTTGTGGCTTTATTCAGATTGCTCTTTTTAGTGAAAGTAGTTAATTTAATTATTTTTGTATTAAAAATCTCATCGGGTTAGGTCAGAATAACGATTATGAGCATTCTAAAGTTCAAAAACTCTTGAAAAACAATAAAAAAATGAGTAAAAAGCCGACGAAAAATTCCAGATCTGGGGTGTCCAGAAGCATGCCCTGGACCCATGGAAATCGTTTGTGCGTCGATGTCAGATACACGCGGTATACACCACAAAATACCACAAGAACAGTGTAACAACGTGTAACACTTTTCGCATCAACAGTCGTATTGCATTGAGTACGCGGGACACAAGTATGCATCGAACGTATACGAGCGACTGAAACGCCATTACACTCGCCATCTTGCGCGAGAAGGCGACATGTGTGACCTACTCGCGCATGCGCTGTTCTACGAGTATGTTTCTTGTCAAATTGACATCCTGTGCAACTAATTGCGACGTAATTCGCAGAGGCAAAAAACCGTGGTTTGTACTGTAGGTACCTGAGCCGACCTCTGTAGGGAATACGGGTGTTATAATACAACTAAACCGCAATGTTACGTCAACAGCGGTGATCCAAAGCGACGAGCAGCCAGTCAAAGATCCTCTGGAAGTCCCTCAGTCTGCCATAAAAAAGAAGCCGAAACAAGTAAGTGGAAATAGTTAAAGTAAAACTTTTATTACCGCGTCGTCTCAAACTTTTTCGTCTGTGTGTTGCATGTCGCGTGACGGTCGGCCGCGGAGTAGGGATAAAGTGAAAAGCGCTCGTCAGAGCAGCCGAGGCCAATATGGCGGCGCCTATAGTTCGCATCAGCTGACCTTTTTTTAGTGAAAAGTTTCACTTTTACCGTGGTTTCATAAAACCACACAATCCTTTTTTTTTCTTTCTTTTCTTTCTTTAAAGAAGTCATCGACGATCAACGTACTGTCACGAAGGAGAACGAAAAGGGCATTAGAAGGAACACGGATGGGTTTAAGTCATTAATCTGAATCTCAAATTTAATCGTAAATTTAAGTTATCAGCCTAAACTTATTGTATGCAGGTAGTAATCCGACCGACGGAGGAAGACTGGTCCTCATACGTGACGTCCCGTAACGGCAATAACGGTCAGATCCAGCTTTGGCAGTTCTT